>BSDF01000012.1:9162103-11662103 GCA_027925045.1 Hypotaenidia okinawae
ATGCATCAGGACATTAAAACAGGAGCTTAGGTACATATGCTTTTTATCCCATGCAAAGTCTGGTTTTGATCTACTTTAAGAGTATTTGTAGTGTTCTGTCCTAATGATAACAGCATTAACACTGCAGTCCCCTTCCGATATGGTGTCAGTTACGCTCTTCACTTTCATGGAGTAACGCTTTGAAATTTCAAAATACTTGAAGATACTGTAACAGCCAGTGCTGCCAATATAGCATGGAACTGCTACTTCACAATTCAAGTAGTCAGCTATTGACTCGTGGCAATCTATATCTGCATTAAAATGGTGAGTTTTGGATTAATGTGGAGCTGAAAGCCCAACTGAGGCTCTTTGCTGCCAGCCTGTCTCTGTAATTGCAGCATGGATTTCACCAACCACAAAGGGCAAAATGAATGTGATCATCCCCAGCAGTCGATAGCACATTGATTTTTTTCACTCTACGATTCGCACAAATATTGAAGCTCATTTTTTAAGCAAGGAGGATTATTAATCTACATTTCTTAAAAAATAAGTCCATTTTGAGGCATGGTACCTTGCAGGGCTTATTTAATGTGCAATATGTAAATCAGGTAAGCAAAATATTCTTTTTTTTCTTTTTAACCCAAAAGAGGCCTTCTCAGCAGGCTGTGAAACCCCATCCCCACCATTGTGCTGTCATGTGTCGTATTGTTTGGTTAAGAGATTAAAGAAGGAAATGTTGGCAGGTCTCGTTCTGGTCAATGGTCTGCGTTTTCTTAGTTTGGTTTCATTTTCACTAACCCCTGAGGTTGTAAACAGACTGTGTACAACATCACCTGTGGTTCCTAAGATGAAACAATGATTCAAGACCATTTCTTCCCTAAATGGATGCAGTTAATCTGTGGTATAACAAATATACTTTAAGTCAGGGAAGCAAAGAAAGTTCCTGCCGAGTAGTTGTAATGTTTCTGAGAACTGCAACGTTTCTTTTCGTCATTGGCATCAGCTGTTGCTTGGACAGGGGGTTTCTGGAATTATGTCTTCAACTGTATGGCTGTGAGAAAGCTTCAGCACTGAGGGTGAGATTTACTGCTCTTCCTTCTGTGTGCACGGGAACTGACAGTGGTTGTTAATATGTGCCAGCTGCAAAATGGGCAGCTGACCTGGGTGAACAAAACTGCTTCATTCAGTCCTTGATAAACCATAGTCACTTGTGTGAGAATGTAATATGAGCCATACCCTGGCTACAGGTTGACTTGTTCAAGTGCAGACCTTCCTGGCTCTGACTTTGCCTTCCTCATTTTGCAGGTCAGATCACAGAAGGTTTCTTCTAGCCTGCATTTCCACATCACTTTATGGAGCACAGTTGCTGGGCCAGCTCTCCGCTGGATTTGGTCTATTTGTTAAAACTTTTCTCAAGGGAAACGCAACTCATGATAAGAAACATTCCAGGAGTGGCTTTAATGAAAAAGTAGCAAACAAGCACAAATTAGATTACCTTTATAAATGTCCAAGGTCAATCAGGGCTCTCCTGTTCCTTCCTTCATCCCAAGGCAATATTAATGAATGCAAAAGCCCTCTTTGCTGAGGGCAGCCTTGAATATCAAGTCTTCGTTTGGATGGATTTAACTCAAACCCCTGATAAACCTTGAAACAAATGCGGGGTGGTAACCTATAATGCAGAAAAAAAGACCAAGAGACTATTTACCCTCTGCTTTGGTCTTTTCACAGCACCAAATAGCACACTTTCAGAAACAAACCCTTATTCAAGATGGTATTTCTCATTTCCTTACAAGTTGATGAGGCACCTTTTGTGAGTCATAAATGCTCTTTTAGGTAAATGTGACAAAACTAGATGCATTTGATCAGGCTGATAAGTTCTCACTGTCACAAATTCTGCTTCTGGTCCCGTTTGTCCCAGTAAATCCTCAAAGTAGAGCAGTTGCTGTGTGTCATTAGCTGTGTGTTTGCTTTCCTGGGGGTATTTAGCTACTTGCTCTGCAGCTTTTATTGCACTTAGCAGTACAATAACATCTCAAAATGCCCTACCTTCAACTCCAGAGAGCAGTCAAATGAGCAAATATTAGTCACACAAAAAGATAATTCCCTGAAATAAAATACTGTTCATATTATGATCTTAAGCAGCTCAAGCTTCAGTTTCCCACATTTCCCTAAATGTAAGAACAGCTTCAAGTATGAAACTTTTAAGGCATGAACCGTTGCTCTCTGCTTTTAGGGTGCAGAATAACAGGACTGTAGTTCTCTGTTCAAAGCCCTGGTAACAAATCCTGTTCCTCTAAGTGCAGTTGCAGACTCAGTAGCTGGAGACTGGTTGAGTTGTTCTGAGAATCTTTTTTCTTTCATTCATGTTAGTCACCTGCAACAGAAAGATAGCTAGTCATACAGAGCCTTCTGGGCATGATAAATAACATAGCATAGTAGGTGTATCTCTTAAATAACTCTGTTCTGAGGTCACTACTTGATTGTGCTTGTGAAATGCCTTGGTTGGACTTTATTTGCTACTATGGTTATATGGAATAATGAGAAGTTTTCCAGAGTTACTCAAGCAAAGGTACTGTGAGCTTCCCCAAAGGCTCTCTTTTATTTCTTAATTATGTCTTTTTCTCTCCATATGGTTTTTACATAACTCCCCTTTGTCCCACACATGGGGAAGTCCCTTACATCCTCCTGCTTGCACTGATAGTGGGATTTCAGGTGACATAGCATCACTTTAGTGGACTGACTCCAATGATACAGACCAACAGAAAGAACGGTCTCAGAGCATGTATCAAGAAGGTGTGGAATTTAAATGATGTGTCTGCAACATAGCAAACCAGGTAACATTTTTTTATCTGTCTTTAAGATGGGTAGGAGAGTTCCACAGCGTGCAGGAGCTCTGCTCCTGTGTTGCCAAAGTCCTTCCAAGCAGTGTGGTTAGTTTTGGCAACGTCTCTCCATGACACTGATGACAAAGCAGAGAATGACTTCATGTGTTTCCAGAATCATTTCTGCTGCATGACTATGTAACTTCTGCTGTCAGTGGCCTTTGCTTTTGCCCTTCTATCAAGTCTTTGGTGACAGACAGACTTAGCACAGGGAAAGAGAGACTATCTTGAAGGGGGAAAATGTGTTCCTGTTTCTAGCAGATTTTACCTATAAGATCTTGGGCATAGATCCCATACAAAATTGTCAGTGCTCACAAAAGAGAATCATGTGCCACTGAGTATTTAAGAGCATTTGTCTATATTTTCAGGAATGTTTTAGTCCACCAGCTAATGAACAAGTACTTGCAAAATAGATATAAATAAAGAATAAAAATTTATATCTATAAAACATATCTAAATAGCATTATCCTAGAATTCCTTGTCCAAATTTATTTCAAACGGATTCAACTTTATATGTTTGTTTTTCTGTTGTTTCAAAATACTTGCAATCACTGGAATGCTGAGTTTGTGCCTTCTGGTTTTGCTTCCATCTGAGTCTCTGTATGCTTGAATGTAATAGTAAAGCTTTTAAGAAAGGCAGGATGGTCTTGGAGTTAGAGCACAGTAATAGGATTCTGGAGACCTCAGGTCTCAGTGTGATGCTGCCACAGCCTTCCTCTGTGATCTTAGGCAGATTACTTAGTCTTTGACTGATTCTCCTGCTCTGTAAAAGGGACATTAAGATATTAAGCCCTTGAAGAGTCGTGTATCAAAAGTATAAAGAAATAGATTTTGTAAGGGCAAAAAAATACTCCACTATCCTATAGCCATGAGGAAAAGGCTGTTGAAATCTTTCCCTGAACAGTTGCTGTGTTATAAACTCTCAAAACCATAATGGGAACAGAGAATACCTGCATTTTGCAGTGCTAGATAGCTAATGAGCTGTGCAGAAAAAAATACCTGAGAACAGTTGCAGAAGTATGCTCTATGCTCTTTAGCTCATTTACTCTTACACATATCTGCTCTGTTTTAACCAAGCACTGAGGAGCTGTCATCAGTTACCATACTGAGATTATCAGTGTTCAGTTTAGTATAAAGATCATTATTTGAAGAAGGTCCAAAGATATTTGTATCGAAAGCACCATTGGAAATGCCTCTTCATTCTTGTGCAAGTGAATAAATATGTTTTCTTCATGGTTAGAGAATCTTCTTTACATAGTTGCTGATTAGCTGAGTCAAGCAAACTTGTAACCTTACGTAATGTACCCTCACCCCCTATTTGCCCCAGCAATAGATTAGAATTTGTACTTAAATGGAAGGACTCTCTTCTTCCACCAGTGACTCCACAGTTTGCAGCTCATGTGGCTGTCTGCAACCCATAATCAGTAGCTCTCTTTAAAGCAACCTTAGATATCTCTGTGGAACCAGGAATGCCTAAAGAAGGGAACAGATTGTCCCACATCCCTTTCTGAGAGGGCAGAGACATCAAGACTCATTACTTTATGGCTCTGTCTAAAGCAAGTATGATGGTCTCAGCTTTTAGCATTGCTGCGTGCTCCTGTGTACAGCTCCATGCTGCCAAGCTTTACCCCCAGTCCACAGGCAGAAACGTGAGGTCTGACCTCAGGGCACTGCAGAATCAGCATCAAAATGATGCTCTCCATTGACAGGCCCAGCAACAAGGACTGCACACAGTTATTGAGGAAGATACGTGGGGAGGCAGAAGTAGCTGCACTGCTGAGATGCTAATCCATGTAAAGAATGGGCAAAGCTGAATAAAGGGTTTTGAGAATTGTAAGAGGTAGAGAATCCAGATATCAACATAAAAGATGTCATTCCTAAAGTGTGCAGGAATAAAAGACAAATGCTAATAGGTCACTCTGGAATCAGAATCATGAATGACAGAAAGAGAGCTGGGAATGAAAGAAAGGGCAGGTAAATGTCAACAGTTAGGGAGCAGAGATCATGAACTCTCTCAGCTGGAAGAAAGTGCTCAGAATATTCGGTAAAAGCAAGTTCGATTGTAAAATAAACTTCATCTCTTCAGTCTGCCTGGCTAGCAACATTTTCCAAGGTATTGCAACACATGGGGAGTTGAAGGAAAGAAAAAACCCGACAGAGATGAGAGATCCAGCCAACACACGGAGCAGATGACTGTGACAGAGACACACATACTTCTGTAAGATGTTGATGGTAGAATATGTTCTGTCACCTGAAAGGGAGTGGATAGTCTGTCTCACACAAGAGCAGGTGCTAGCAGAAAAGGGAAAAGATGTAGAATAAGAAGGAAAAGTAAACAGGCATGAGAAGTGAAATGTAAAGCACATAGCTGGAAAGCGGGTACTGCCCTTCTCTTATGGTGAAACAACTTCCACTTTTTCGGAGTCTCTGGAGATGAGCAAATGTATACCAGCTGTCAATCTGACATACAAACTTTTGCAGCATTGTTGAAGAAGGACAAGTTGCCCATAGGAAGCTGGTATTTGTCCAGCGTTAAGGTTGGACTTTTTTAAGTATCATTGAAGAGGACCAAAAGATTTCAGGATTGGCATTAAGCTGTGGAACTTTACAGGTTGATGCTAACCTAGATTAGCAAAGTATAGAAGTTGATTGCTCCCATGACAATTTTATGGCTTGTGTGAAATAGTGTCTAGGTCCAGCTTCTCATGCATATTAATCATACTGCTTGCATTTGGTGGTGGTGGTGTTAGCACTATGCAAGTGGTGGGTGCTAATGCTCCAGGTGGGCAGAAGTTGGTGCCCTCAGCAGGGGTTTTGCACCTTCTGAACAGTGAGGCACTATGAAGTCTGCGAACAGCCCACCCTGACATGCTTGACATAATCTTTTTTTTTTCTGTTTATAAAAAGGACTGTACCAAAGATTCTCTGTCCAGCACATTTCAAGTACATTACTTTTAAACAAAAGAAAACAAATGAAAAAAAAATCCATAATGTTCACAGCAAATGTGCAGTACTCGGCAGTTAACAACTCAGCTCTTGAGGCGGTTCATCGGGCACATTGGATACAGAAGTGGTTGGTTTTATTTGGCTTTGGAAACTAGAGGGCATAAACTTATAGCAAATGATGGGGTACAGTTATTTGCTTTATTTTTGTTTGTCAACTATCTACAAACAGTCCTGTTTTGACAAATAGGCTAGTAGTTATTTTCATCTGTAAGTTGATCTTTTCTCTTTGACTAAACACTGCATATGCATTGTTTGCTAAGTTGTTAACAGTGTCTGTTTGCTCAGCTCTGCCTTAGAGTATCCTTCTTGATCTCTGATCAGATCTCTGAAAATATCCAGCAGAAAGGGGCGACAGGGAAGATTTTCAAGATGAGTGTACAAATACTTTTGTCTTGAAGAAACCAGCTAATTGCATTCACATGATTATCAAAAGTTTTTATTAGCACAGAAAGCAAATATTCCTTGAGTAATTTGGAAGGCAACTGCACAAGCTACAATGCATGGTGCAGCCAAACTTCATTTCTTTTTTAATTTGAACTGTTGTCTAACTACTTTTTTGTAGCAGTTGCCTAGCTTCATCCTTGCAAACCACAATAATAAAAAGAATATCCAGTGCCCCAGCTGGAGAGATAATCAAATGCTTCTTACATTTCTGACAAACTATTTGTCCCTATTTTTCTTCTCCCACTGTGACATTGCCTTGTCATGGGTGTAATTTGTTGTCATTTCAAAAGCGTGCATCGTGCTGTTGATCTTCATACGGAGATTATAGATCCCTGCAATACTTCTTCATTATTTGTAATTTACATCTTTCCCTACAGTCTAAATACCACAGTAGTCCCTCTCTCAATTCTTGTCCTGCTGTTACTTTATACTCTGCCTTCAGTTCTTGTTAGTGAAATTAGTATGATTGCATTATGATTTTTAATTACTGTAAAACCTACCTGACATGGATTGATCTTTACTAAAGGTAAAGCTCAAACATTAGTGCACACACCTGATGAGAATCTCTGTTGCCCTATTTCATCTGAGATGAATTGTTTAGTGGTTCTCACCAGGATAGAGAACGGCCTTGCTTTCTGCATCCCTTGGTCCCAGGGAGGACCAAGGTGGTGGTGTAGATCCAGCTCCAGGCTGGGATGAGCAGAAGGTGTTGCAAGGAGCAGACGTGCGCGGAGGAGTACAGCCTTTACCAGCTCCTCAGGAACTCGTGCCACAGCGTCTGTCAGAGCTGACTTGCACCTCCAAAATCTGCATCTAAAAGTGTGACTTTCTAAGCAGATTATTTTCAACATAGAGTGGCTTTGCAATACTTTTCAATTGGTTTTGCATCTGTTTAATCTTATATTGTTAATCCTTAAATAATAAATAGAATTGTTCTGGTTGGATGCTTTCCTCTGCAGATGTATAGTATTCCTGAGGCTTCCTTCTGCCCAGGGAGGGCTTCAGGGTTAATTTATATCCATTTAGCTAACTGGTGCAATTTTTGCACTTGTACTCTTTTATGTCAGCCTAAGACTGATTATGCAAATTTAGTTCATGCCTGTAAATTCATCAACACAAATTAAACCAATGTATGAATACTCCCATGCAAAAGTTGCTCCAATTTAATGAAATCAGTATCAAGCAACTCTCTCCGTGCCTTTGTATATAGGCCAGGCCTTAATGGCTTAGGTGACATAACAAAAAATGGAAAAGTCACCTGCTGCAGACTTAAATTCTTTGGAGAAGCTCCCTCTTTTGCAGTATGCAATTTTAAAGTGCAAGGCACAGCAGGAGACTCCTCTTTACACACTACCTCACTACAAATCCTGCATAGCAATGCAAGCATTCATTGTATAAATGAAGAGAAGTTATGAGGAACATTGCAGCAGTTATGTAGCATTCTAAATAGGTTTTTTGGTTTAGGAGTTTTTGTTGTCTTTGCTGTAAACAAAATCAGATTGAAACAGTGGAATTGATTTCTAAAATAATTTCAGAAAAATGGGCTATGATCCAAACCAAGCCATCAGATGCACATGGATGCAGCTCCCATTTCCCTAAGACAAAATTGTTGTGTTCATCCAAGAACAGAATTTGTCTCTTCTAGAAGCTTGGCAGAATGTTTAAGGGCAACAAGGAAAATGTTATTTATAAAAGTCAACATCATTGGATATCAGAGTGCTCACACTGCTGTGATTTCAAAAGTTGATCCTGACTACTTAGCAGCAGGTGAAGCACACAGCGCTTAACTTCTCACCATCAAAGAAAGAGTTCTAGCAGAATTTCCCAGTGAATTAGAGAGATAAAGCAGCTTAGGGGATCACACTGTTTCCTCTATTCTAATGAACTTCTTTGTTGATGATGAGAAGTTACTTTCTTCATGTTCCTTTCTGTTGCCAGAGCCACGCTGGTGCAGTTTCATCCCCATAGCGCAATTGGAGCAATTCTTTTTTTGTGATTTAGTGTTTCAATATTTGATGTACCCTTCTTTCTCCTCTGTCTCTTCCCTTTTGCTGAAGATGAAGAACTGGAGGACTTGAATCCTGTGGGGGTTAGGAATAAGAAAGCACATAAAAAGATTCCCCATAGGAATTAATTTGAAGAACCTCACGTTCTTTCAACCCAGCTCATTATTTTGTCAGGGCACTCCTTCCTTCTGAATGTTAACTGTACTGGAAGTTAGAAGGTACTCGCAATGTCTACTTACTCTGTTGGTGGAAGGAAGGCAGTTTTTGCTTGCAACAACAGAAGTTGCATAGAGTATTCACTGTCCCATAAGCAGCACTTCTTCCTAATATTTGGCCTTAGCAGCAAAACTAAAATCCAGATTGTAGCAGCAGTAGGCTTCTGAACACAAAAGTAAATCAAGATACTTTCTGGGTTGTGCTCACAGTGCTTATCGGTTACTTGTCTTTTTTGAAAAGCATAATGATTCTTCCAAAAATCACTGCAGCTGATAATGAAATCAACAAAGTTTTAAGCCAACAGCTATTTCTGGAATAGGGAGTACCTTGGGAGCCGTGAAGTGGGGACAGAAGTCATATTCCAAATTTCCCTTTGATATATTGCAAGATTTGGCAAAACGCCCTATATTAATTCCATTTTAATTAATGCAGTTACGTTGTGTGACATCTTCCAGAATATATGTAATCACTTCATAATAGATTGCCAGGTGAGTTATGTTACCATTCTAGCTCTTCTAAGCTCCTATTTGGGTGCCAAACTCCCAGGGTGGATGTGTGAAATTCACCAGCCCAAGAAATTAGCTCTGTTTACTTCCTTCCTTGGAAATGTTTCTCTACCAGTCAAAAATGTTCTGGGAGTCACATAAAGAGCACATTGCGTAGAATTGCTTATGTTAGTATTTACAGGAACTGCAGGTACAATGACAAATGTAGCATCTTTAATCCAGTGGTACCTAAGCTTTAGATCCTAAACTAATTGGTTGCACCCAGAACTTTAAAGAAAATGTCATTTAAAAAGTTCCATTTGAGAACCAGCTTGTTTGAGAATTGGTAATGGGATCTTCTATCTAAATTGTTGATAGTGCTTAAATGTTACTAACATTTAAGCAGTTTCTTGCACTGTGGGGCATGGTTGTTCTGAGTACATGTCCCTCCACAGTAAGATGTGCATTTGGGCAAGTTCCTCATCATGCTGTGTCTGGGATTACCTTGGTTTGGCCCAGGCTTCTCCTTCCAAATTTGGCTCCTGGAGCCTCGTGGAAGCTGAGGAACATATGTTCTACAGCAGCAAGTGATGCCATGAAATAGGAAGATCTGTAGCTGGCACTGAGGACCTTACTTCCTAACTCCTTGCCTTTCAGGGGATTTATGTCAGATTGACTCTAGATTGGTTCCACAGACTTAACACCTATTAGTGCCTGGAGCTGATTGAGCACATCTTCAGCACATCTGTTGTCTTAGCCCTGTGTGCTGAATGAGGTGAACCACAACTTGGAGAGTGGGAACAACTGGAAATTTCCTTCAAAAGTGCACTGTGCTCCCAACTAGAACATTAGCATAAATGCAAACACAGTGAACTGAGAAACAAATACTAGTTCTATTCTCACATCAGTAGATTAAATCAGAGATTACATTGTTTTCTTTCAAACATCTTTTGCTGCTTGATATGCATTGGTTACCCCCATTAGTTCTTTTTCTGCATTCCTAGTCACTGTTGCTTTCCCTCAGGTCTGATTCTACAGGTATGAACCTTTGAAAATCACTGGAAAACAGTATGCCACAATTAGTTTAAATGACAGGTACTACTCCTTCGTTTTCCATTTTATCACTCCTGTCTCCTTTCAGTGGAGAAATTCTCAACCTGTGTTGTTATAATATGTACGGTATAGTATATTTCACAGAAAAGTTTTCATTTTTCCCTTATTACACCAGGACAGTAAGTGGAAAAGTGCCTTTCTTACATCTATCTAGTGAATGTGTCATTGTCAGCTTTGATTGCAGAGATATTGGGACTCTGACCTTCAATGACATTGCTAGCAAATTTTGACTGACAGCATGCAACACTGCAAACCCCTGCTGCACGTGCCCATCCTCCTAGAAAAAAAAACCTTTTATATTTAACGATGTTCTTATGCTCCTGACTGCAGATTATCCTAGGTGCTAAAATACAAGGAAAACCCAGCAATATCTAATTACATTTATCAATTACAGTCTGGAAAGACATTGCAGTTCTTGTGTAAGCAGTTACCCCTTCTATAGTATATTTTAGTGAGGGTGTGAAAGAGATCTTCAATCTTTAAATTTAGAGTATATATCAGTAACATTTGAGAGTGAGGGCTGATGCGAAGTGCCAGGAACACTGCTCCCATTTACTTGTTTGTGTTTTGCTATGTGGAAAGAGTGCTGTTTCCACAAAACTGTAGTGTATGAATGTGTGATAGCTATGAGGCATTCTCAGGCTCTGAGAATCAGGACCAGACTGAAGGTGGTGTCCGTAAGTCAGAATCCAGTTTGTGTTGGTAGCTCTGCAAGCAACTTCAATTAAAGAAACCCAACAGATTTTGTGATCCAATCACCTCATGTCTCCAGAGGAACAGTGTTTAGTTTATTAATGTCTTGGTACAGCAGACCTGCTTAGAGAGGCACAGGTCTTCAAAAGCTATGCCTCGTGCGTGGTTTCTGCAGTTAACATCCTGATCAGTTTGTGGGGTTGCACAGCAGCAGTGTGTGCTCTTGTGGCTGGTGGGCTCAGTCACTGTGGTTTCCACTTAGGGCACTTTTCAGGCAGCTTTCTCTGCTACTTGCAGGTTGTGCAAAGTACATCAAATCATTTGCTTACAGGCTCCCCGCTGCACCATGCCCAGCTCCCTGGGGACTGTGACTGGTCTAACCTGAGTGTCTGACCCGCTGAGGTACAAACAGTCTAATCCTTGCATTTCTCAGTCCTGGAGCAGAATAAGCCCTGCCTGAATCCAAACTCTTCCTGGGTGGTAAACCAGATAGAGACGCAAAAGCCCCCTGATAGGGTACTCCTACTCATGTCTTGCCTGGTGTCCCAAGCTGTCCTTGTCTGCCAACGGGACTCTGACCAGGGCAAAAGTCAGTGGCACTGGGCCCCAGCCAGCCCCAGCCCTGTGGAAGAAGCACACATGTCCCAGCACCAGCTGGGGTGGAATGAGGAGAATTAGGGCTCTGAAGAGCACAGCCAGCACAGTCTGTATCCTACCACACCACCATGGGGACCCCTTGCTCCTGCGCAGATGCAGCCTGCACATGCTGCCCCTCTTCTGGCCAAAGCCATTTCACTAGGTTGGCTCAATGCACCTCTTTCTTCCAAAGTCTGCCTCAGTCTCTGTCTCCATGTCTTAAAAATATTCAAAACATTTTAACTGTGTTTTCAGTTTGATTGTTATTGACCCCATATGAGTAACATCTCTCACCCTCTCCCCCTGACACCCTTGATCGGTTTTTTATTAAAAATTTCAGGCTGAGGTCCTTTAATATAATTTTTATTGCATTTTAAATTATTTCTAGAATTTTGTATGGCGTCCCAAATGTTTGAAGAGAATGAGGAGATATATAAATAAAATTATTTTTATTACACTATAAAAGAAACTGTAACATTAATGCTGCAATGATAAGGTAAAGTATGTGTGGAATCCCTTTTCCTACATGCCGTGAGCTCCAAGAAATTCTGCTTATATGCAGCATTACAAATGAGCTAGAGTAACCCAGAATAGTATTCCCAGTACCAATCAATAGACTATGAACACATTAGTATATTAGCAGTTTATGACAGTATTTAGGATCATATAGTACAATAATGGAATACAATATCTTCTGAGATACCAGGCAGTCGCATTGTCTGGCATGGCGTGAGTTGTCATGTCCAGCTCCTGCTGTTGCCTAGGCAAAGCAAATAGCTTCTGCAGGTACGGATTGTTTTTGCAGTAGCAGTACCCTGTGCAAAGGTCTCTGATACAGTATGTTTGAACAATCATTGCTGTATCTTATCTCCTCTAACAAAGAGATTCAAATTTAGGGACACCTAGCAGGACCGTGGTCACAACTGCTAAACAGAATAGTGTCTCTTGTGTCAAGTTACTTGAATTTTAAAAATTAATTTTCAGAGCCAGAAAATTCCCAGTAACTCATTCCTTTAGTCTTGACAGTACTTCCTCTGACAGCATGTGTTCCAGTCCTGCAAAGACTTAAGCAGGCTCTTACTTACTGAAATTGCTTCTGTGGTGAGCAACGGAAGAAAGGAAAATGTAAAATTTGTTAATGGGTATGTTTCTGTCATGGAGAGGGGCTTTATTATATGTCACCTGGGGATCCCAGTATGCCTATCTAATGAAGACTTACTGAAAATGGAGATAAATTATGCAATATTGATATGATTGCCCCACTCATAGAAAAAAATGCCTTTCCCAGCTGTTTTCTTTGCATGCAAGAAGAAAAAAAAGACCAGAAAACAACCAATGTGAAAGCCAGCACATAGCAAGTCATGAGAGCAAGTGGCAGAGAAGGAAGCCCAGTCTGTGGTACCAACTGTCGTGTGTTGCGTCATGCAGAGAAGCCCATGAGGAATGGGACAAGGCAATATTCAGGCATCCTCCTATTCTGGAGAGCCCAAGGGGAGACAGAGAGTGGGAAAAGGCAGGCTGCATATTTGTTTGGAGTGTAGAACAAAGTCAAATTCAAGAACACCGCACTGTTGGCAAAAGTAAAACCTAAAATAAAACTGACACCACACATTTGGAGCATTCGCTGCCAGAGCTAGAAACCGTCCAGAATGTAGGAAGCTGGTTTGCGTTGGGAAATGCATTTTGTCTGAGAGAGCCCTCCAGGATGTTTCCAGCCACAAAGAGGATGGGGAACTGACATTGTTCACTGCATGAGCATTTACTTGTCTTCCACAAGGTCACAGTGCTCTCTTCATTCAAGTTCTTCCTGGAAAGCTCCTTTTGCTTCACTGCCTCTGAGAAGGTAATGGCTGGGTAGAGGAAAATCCCCCTCCCCACTTCCCCCTCCTCCCAAAAGAGGGCTGTAGCAAAATAATCTTCCACTTCCATTAGCCCTAAGCCTGCACATGCATGCTTTCTACAGTAAAGAGAAGCTTTCTTGTCCCCTCCCTGTCCCTCACCTGGCAGGCAGGCAGTCTAAAAGTGCCTGGCAAGCTGAAAGAGGGAGAGTCCTATTGAAAGCAGAGAAAAAGAAAGATCATTTGGCCCATAAAGGATTAGGAACTCTGACTTCATGGTGTAACTGAGATTCACTTCAAATGGAGAAGAAAGCCGCCTGATTAAGTAGGTATCCACAGAAAAGGCTGTCCACAGCTGCTGAGCAAGGATATCTGATGGCTTTTTGAGAGAAGTCAGAGAGGCAGTGGGGATGGCCAGGGAAAGGGCACGCAAAGCTGTAGAAAAGTGCTTGGGTAGTTGAGGTCAAGTCAGTTGTGGACCAGAGGACTGGTGGCCAAAGGAATTATTTTTTTCCTGAAAGAACAAATGTTTGGAAGATGCACCAAATCCAGTGAGCTCCAAGAAGCAACTGCAATTGTCATTGCAGTAACTTAGACGTTCTTTAGAGTTACCTTATGTATATTTTGTACACCCAATGAATTAGAATCTGTCTAAGTAATCTAGAAATCATCTACCTTTGAATCTATGCACCACTTTGCATCACTTATTCAGCAGGTAGTGATTAGGGAGCCTGATGAATGTCCTCACTTAGTGTTTGCAATTTCAGCACACCACACTTGCCTGAAAGCTGTAGTTTAATAATTTTAGTCAGCCATGTTTTCCACAAGTGCAGGAAAAGCTTTTCCTCAGAGGACAATAATTCCACCACATTTTCCTTTCCGTCTCCTTGTTCTTACTCTGCTAGCAGGACTTCCCCAGGATCTGGAGTAGTGGGACTTAGAAATACTGCCCGGGTGCAAGAGCTTTGCTAATGACATCTTCCAAAAATAATTTTCTAGGACATGAGATTTCCTCTGTCTGTATTTATATACAGGCGTATATAGGTATTATATGAAAAGCTTCAAGCAAGCAAGTCTTGTCAGAAAAGGGCTCAGCATGTTCCGTGCATCCTACAAGCAGAATAGAAAACGATAAATATTTTGCACTGTATGGTACAACTTATATCTCATAATGAAATCACAATTTCATCATAATCTTTTTGTAACAGTTTGTTTTTAAATTGCTCACAAATAAATTAGAAACAATTCTACCATGACTCTTGAAGATTGAGACAAACATTCATTTGTTACAACCATATTTTTAGCATGAAAAGATTGTTAAATGTCAATACCAAATATACCCGTGTCCTATTCTATAACAGCACTGTGGGATATTCCATGCTATTCCGCTTCTCCCTCTGTTTATTAATCAGTATATATGAGTCGTGTGGACTTAGTGAATGGCTGAAATGTATAGCATCACGTCAGACTTTTTTCAAAGCTCATAAATGATCAATATATCTTTGAGAGGGAATCTGATTTCTGATACATTTATGTTAATAAGAATGGAAACACGGGCCACTGGAAATTGAGAGATAAATCAATAGGGAGGTTGGACCTTCAAGAAGTTCAGTGTACAATAAAATAGACAGCAAAATATGCTTGCTGCTTGTCTGCAGTGCTTGGAGTGACTACAGCTGACCAACAAGGTAAATCAAATCTGCTGCCAATACATTCTTCTGCTGTCCAGATAAAACAGCGGACTAAGCCGGTGAACTTTCACCCTTCACCCGAGCTCTCTAAGCCAAAGTACAGATTAAAAAAAATCAATAACCCCAATCGATGGGAAAATATTTTTAGTCTCTAACTGAACGATATGTTTTGACAAGGCCAAAGAGGCGCACAAAAGAATGGGGAAAGATAAAAGACAGAAAATTAGGATTTTGTTTTATTGGTTGAGGTAGGATCACTATTCATTCCCCCTTCCTACAAATCCCATTGACACTGGCTAAAATTATCTCACAGGAAGGAAATAAAATGAAAGGTTATGAATTCATTAAATTGTCTGATTTACTGTGTATCCTTGTAACATGTTATCTTTACAGGGTTTTGTTGCCATTACTGGACACTTAACATTGAGAAGGCGCTTTGGAATGCATTAACATGGAAATGGGTGCTCTGAGCATTTTGCAAGGCAAAAAACAACAAATTTTAACAACATCTGCCTTTTCCTCCTGCTGCTTTTCAGCTCTGAACCCAGTGTACCTAAGATAGACACCACAGAGGACCAGAAGCCCCAAAGCAAAGCAAAGCAAGAAGCCTTGTGATGCCCCACTTGCAGAGTGTGGAGTTAGTAGAGGTGAGTTAGGACTTGCTAATGTTCGTAACATGAAGTCATAAAGTCTGACAGAGGAGATTTTGGGGAGTGGTTTAGCTCGACAGCTCAGCAGTAGCAAGGCCGTGTTGTGCGGTGCATTAACTGCCATTCCAGAGCTGTGCCACAGGCTGGCACACCAGCACAGAGCAGGGAGCTGGGACTTTCCTCCCCATTCTTCTTCCCTGCTCCCCTCCCGTGCTCCTTGCAGGTCATGGTCCCTCGCCACCTCACACCAGCTCTGCTGCTGAGGATGTCAGGGGCTCAAGGCTTGTGGGGGGCTGCCAGGTTCAAGGCACTGGGAGAATTCCTGGTTACTTGCCATTAGTAAGGTTTATGCAGCACTGGGACATTTTTTTCCTAAAAGGAAAAACTTTTTCACTCATTAACACATTGCCTAAGTGGTCTTTGCCACTCTCTTTACGAAACATACAAATGATTACATTTCTTATTTGATTTTTTATGACTGCTGGTGTTTATGTTCTCTGTGCAGTTAGAGTGACTATTGTTGCCTCTGGCAGGACCCAGGGTTTGCTAGCAATCTCCAGGTCACTGGCAACCTCCCGGCTGCAAGAGCCCAATAGCAAGTGGCAGCAGGCATGTGGGTGGAAACAAGGGGAGAGCTACCAAATCCACTGTGCAGAAACGGGGGCAGGGATGGGTCTGATCAGCACAGAAACAGGAGTGGTTTCTCGAGTGGTTTCTCACCTCAGAGTATGATTGCCATAGTACAGTTGAGTGGGGTATAGGAATACCTAGGGATGATGTTACTGGCTTCTCATTTCCTTGTGCACTTGAGTCTGTAACTGCTTTTTGCATAACATGTAGATTAGGGCAGAACTTTTTCTTGTTTCATAGCTTCACAGAAAAGAGTGCTGGTCCAAGCCCTCTATTCCTAACTGTTGCTTCATTGTAATCTAGAAAACAATTGCAATAAAATCTAAAGCAGCATTTTGAAATACTTTTTCCTAATTTATTTGGTTGTTATTTTCACATTCAGCAGGTGTTTCATCTTGGTTTTCAGTGGTCTGAACACCTCTCTCTGCCATTTTCAAATTAACATCCTGAAGCTTTCATGGTGTGGTGTTTACAGTACAAACTCCCATGATTGAAATGCTGTAGGTAGCTCTTATCATCCCTGAAAGCTTTCAACATATACAGTGAAGTATGATGGCTGCTAGAATTAATTAGAGAAAACAGATGTCAAGCATTTGCCAAGAGTTATTTAAAGAAAATCTATTGTGTTCTGATAGTTGATGGTAGGGTTTGAAACATTACTAGCAGCTGAGAAATAGCTAAAAATTTTTTTGGTTTTGTCAAGAGCATACCTAAAGTACTTAGAAAACTACACTTTGGTCACCCATAAAAACAGTAGCAGAATAACATGGTGGTGGCCATATTTTTCTTCTTATTAATGCTTCTGTGAGACCTTTAAAGATGATGGGCTTGTCTGGGTTGTGTGCAGGAGAAGAATTTGACCCCTGAGACGGCTCCTGATACATTCATGGACAAGGTGAGACCTGGGGTACGGAGCCCATTTCTCCAGCAGAGACATCAGGAAATGAATCTTTCAGAAACGACAGAAAGAATTAGGAGGGTGACTTGGCCCTGGCTCACACACCATCTCCAACAAGAAAATATCTTGCTCCTGTTCCTATGCAGATTATACCTATGTTTCCATCATCAGCACCCACCAGCTCTCTGACAGAACGAGTTTGAGCGCTCTTCTCTCTGCAGCAGCCAAGGCACCCCGTGGCCTGTTCAATCCTTTCTGCTTAAATGACTTATGTCCTGGCCTTCATAATTCTGTCAAAGAAAATATACAGCCTTCATCTTTGTTATCTTTCATTGTGCCTAAAGAGGTCAGAAGTTCAGAGCAGTTCCTGTAGATAGCCTGGCTGAATGTAAATATGGCCATCAGTTTTGGTGCAAAAAGCCTGCAAGACAAAATTGACAGTTGTCTTCCCACAAGTTTTGTGTGTGCAAGCATGAAACTTGCCTTCCACTAGCTCTGTACTGTCATACAGCATTAATGGAAAGCACAAATACATGAGAATGCAGCCAAAGCCAGTTCACAGAAAGAGTGGATGAATGCTTGTAGGAAATGCAATGCTTCTCTCATCCATCACTATTCACATTCCCTTCCTTGCCTGCAGGTAGAGGCACGGAGACTTATTGGATGGGATCCATCTTACCTAACTTTAGACATATATAGCATGGATATCTCTATCTCAGCTTGTTGTCTAGACTCTTGTGAGAGTCAATAGAGAGAAGCAGGCAGTTCTAAGCCAAATTTATCTCACCTGTTTTAGGCACTTTCTTTAGGAAAAATGAAGCTTTCCTTAAAACTGCCCATTTCTCCCTTGTGACATAAGGACAATTTAGGCCATTCAAACAGGTGCAGACCTGTACACTGCAGTATCTACATATGGTGAGTCCCACTCCTCTAGCACACTTGAAATTTTTCCCACAGTCAGAAGATCTTAATGGAACCTTTTTTGGCTCAAATAAATTACCCAATATTCTCCTGGTCTTTTCCCCCTCCCCAAAAGTGAAATCAGTTATATAAGACAGTTATTTCTTCAGTCTAACCCAGTTTCCCTGACACAGGCAGAGGCAATTTTTCAGGTCAGGGTTTCCAGGCCAGCCTGCCCAGCAGCCCCCAGACACAGGGAGCGCTGCCTCTGCTCACACATGGATGCTCAGTATCTCCCTTTCTCCCTGCTGCCGCCTGCCTTCCTGAGCCAGTCCCAGGACACCTCTCTGCCTGTCTCTTGTCTGCTGAGGATTATGGTGCTTCAGCCCGCACACTTCTGCTCAGGCTTTGGATAATGGCTTTTGCTGTTCCTGCTATCGTTATATGAGAGCCATTTAATTGCATCTTCCATTCAGCCTGAATGAAGGGTGAGTAGGACATCTATTTGCCTTGACCAGGCTTGTGATTGATGCAACTGTTAATACTTTCCAGCGTAACACAATCTTCCCTCACCTCCCAAGGATGCTCTGTTGGTAACATGTCCCTGCGTAACTTTTTCAAGGACAGAGAGAAAGTGGTATAAAAGGTGAGAGATGGCAGTGGAAATGCCTCTGCCCTGCTGCTGAAGGGGTTACCTCTTTCCAGCCGCTGTCCCACCCTTCACTGCTGCCCTTGGCGTCAGCAGAAAAGGTGCTGTTTCCTTGCTCAGCAGTCATTTCTAACAGACCACTGGCAACTTCTCTGTGCAGATCTGCCTGCAGTGTCCTAGGGTCATCTTGCCCCCTGGGAGAAAGCCAGGAGAGACACCTTCTGCTGTTAGGCATATAATGAGCTTTCATTCTTTCAAATAAAGTCGTCTTCTCCACAGGGCTGTACTGAGCAATCATCTGTCACTTGCCCAGACATGGTGAAGTTGTGAGGGATGGCGGTCCTTCTGCCATACCAACGAAGTGCACCAGGTGATTCTCACACCAGTCAGACACCCTGCCACATGCTCTCCCCCAAGGTGGGCAGGAGGAGCAATCCTCTCTCAGCCCAGCCGTGTGTCTTTGGAGGCACCCAGAGAAGAAAAAAACACAGCACAATAAAAAATTTACAGGGCTCCTCAGTAAATCAAGTCCCACTTGTACTGTGTTCATGGTGCCACATAACAGGATTTAAGCCATCCTTCAGGTTGCTGTAAGTCCTGGGAAAAAAATACAGCAGCACATAAGGAGGCAAGAAGCGAAGGAAAAGAGAGAGAAAGGGACTGCAACTGTAACCATCAGGAGAATAATCACAGGGCTGTCAGGGAGGCTCTTGGGATCAGCCCACTCTACTCCGTTACACACAAATCCGCTGCTAGGCCCCCCAACAGAGCATATAAAACTGTTTCCCTTTTTAACAGCCTCAGTAGAATTGGTTGCATTCAGAGATTTTCAGCTGAAGACCACAACAGCTGACACAAGTTGTAGAGGTTGTTCTCCTAACGCAACACACCAATAAGTGCAGTTCATAAATAGCAATCAAGCAGTCAAGCCACAACAACCTGCAAATGTAGGGGTGCTGCACCAAGGTAAACTGAGCATGGCAATGGCAACATAGGCAGGATATGCCCTATGCTATCAGAGTGCTGCTGGCCAAAACATGGCCAGTGTGCTGCAGATGTCGGTTGTAATATGGCCACAGTATTGTTCAGCACTGCAGGGGAGGCAAAAAACCTCCCAACATTTGCACATAGGGATTCGATGGCCTTACCTTCAGCGTGGAAACAATCTCATTACCTCAGCGTGGTCAACAAGCACTCCTATCAATAGGAACATATCTCAAATACCCTAAAGTGTCATTAGTCATTTAAGAATCAGCAATAGGTGGTAAGTAGGATTGGACAGTTACGTACTATTGCAGTCGGTGCCATTGACTCTGTAGGACAGGACAGAGACAAGCTTCCTTAATACATGTCCTTATTTTCTTGTTAGCATTTGATTTCTGACAAACGTCAATGCTGGTGATGGCATGAGTCTTCTGGCATTGCTTTGGGATCCACCGCCCAGCACTTTTTTCTCTGAGCACTGTGCTTTTTCCCCACCAACAAGCTGGAGCATGAGTCTGATTTTACTATGGCGCTGCTGCTACCCTAACATAACAGCAAGAGACCAGGATCAGGCCAAGCAGAATGGTCTGTGACTTATTGTCAGAGGCAGGATGAGTATCTGTCCTCACCTGCCTCCTTCATCACATTCAGTACCTCTGTCTTCTGCCACTTGCTTCCCACTACCTATTGCTGACGCTCACGTGTCTGTGCTGTGTTACCTGGAGCAGATCATGCTACCCTTTGGGCCCCTCCTGAGCATTCCTATCCTCAAGGAGATGAGGCTGGGAAATGTTGAAAAATTTCTGTATACAAAATATTTATTTTTAGTAGGAAATAACATAACAAATAGACTAAAGGTTTTGAAAGTTTCTTAAAAATTATTAAAAGAACTATAGGCCTGAGTGGAGTCCTTGCAGGAAAATAGGAAATACAACAGCAGTGGGAGACCCAAGGGAGATGAAGTTTTGAAACTTAGAGAATAATTGTAAAACTATCAATCCTAGGATATAGAAAGATAATTTAGATACTGTAGAGCCTCATAGTGGCTTTCTGCTATTTCTGTCATAATTTTCTGCCATGTTATTTTCTGTCAAGCCTTACAATATTTCTATAATGACTAACCCATTTGTTTCCCCAAAACTTATCTTTGAAAATTATACACAAGGTCAGAGTTACACAACTGAACACTCCATTTATTATCAGGAACAAGAAAATCTGTCTGGGCCACATCACCAATTGTAGCTGTCCACCTAATAGGATGAAATAGGTTGCAGGGAGAGTAACTGAGCAGTAAAGAGAGGCACTGCAGGTGACAGAACAAGAGTGATAGGAGAAAGATCAGCAAAACTAAAAGCAAGAGAAGATATATCATTGGCAACAAAACCAAATCAAGCTAATGTCTTCTCAGAGCAAGATGGGTAAAATAGAGTGACTCAGTAAATGAGCTGAAGTCATTTGACAAAAGATCTATATAGCAGATCACTTTATTCATAAGAGGATCTGACTGACATCCTTTGCGACTGGAGTTTATACCAATACATGAGGATTTTCAAAGTGACAGTGGTAAAATTCTGCCTGTCTAGTAAATACTTTCATTCGTAAAATATGCTGATAGTGCAGATTGAAACTTTTATCCTCAGTGCTTTCCCACAAACTTGTGCTGCATCTTCCAGACTGGGGTGAAAAAGCATCACCAAAGCAAGATGAACCATTTAGTAGAGCTTGTTGGAAAACAAATCCAGCCCCACTGTAGTTGACAGGAATCATGGTGTTGAAATACCTGAATTTTCAGCAGGTCATGAATTCTGCCTTTTGCTGAACCATACCAGTGGGGTGCACTGGCTCTACTCAGGGCTGGATCACACACATAGAAAACCTAAAAAATTTGGTGCCTTGTGAAAGCAGCAATGGTGAAAAAGTGATGAAGGACATGCTTCAGGGTTCATTTAAGTGATGTGATGCACTATGAATCTCATTTTGGTAGACGGCCTGTCTTCAGAAGGGGTGTAATCAATAAATCATGTGCCAATTGTATTTATTCAGTGTGTCAACTTGTACTCCACTCTGGAGTGCCCGGTTCAGTGTCGAGGGCTGGTGATGCCTTTTGCTGCACCCCCCATTCCCAGTGGTGACTTAGGCTTTGCTGTTGGGTGTTTGCAGGATGTAGGAGAAATGGTGCTGCTCCATCACTTCCTTTTAGAGGGGAAGGGGAACTAGAAGGAAAGCAACAATGGGAAACCCACATGTGAGAGGCAGGGGTCCATGAAACGCCAATGCAGGGTGCAGTGTCCCTGCTTGCCAGGAAAAATTGAGGGAGTCATATCCCAGTGCCCAAGGAAAACAGACACACTCTTGGGCTGAGGTCTCCTGGAGCTGTTGGTTAGTCTGTTGAATGGTCTGAAGCCATTACTGACGGCGCAGTGCTGGTACTTCTGGTGGGCACATGGCAGGTATACAGGCAGAGCAGGAAATCCAGGCATCTTCAAGCATATCCAGACTAAGGACTGTGCTGTTGAGAGAATTCTTCACCAGGTACTGGTGAATTATGTTATTAAAGCCCTGATACATGGTACACTGAAGTCCAGGGGAGTCTTAATGCTGCACTCAGTATGCTTTGGATCCAGCATTAACATCCCGGTTACTAAGTCACAGATACCGCATTCCCTTTCCACATCAACTACACAGTAACATCAGCCTCTATTGCCTGCAACGCCCCATTGCCCCTGCTGCACCCGCCCCTGGACCCCCAAGCTCGCAGTGGCAGGGCTGTGGGGCTGCTCCCCTGCCTGCTGCAGGTGCAACCCATTTCTCCTCCAAGCACCTGGAAAAATTCACGCCGTCTCCGTGCAGTTTGAAACAGTGGCAGATCAACCAGAAAACCAGCTGGGCTTGGAAATAGCTTTCTGCAAATTTCAGAGGTCTGAGAGATTTTTTTGTTTTAAAAAAAAAAAAGAAAATCAAGCTAAATAAGCCTAAGAGAGACTTACCTTGCATTTAGATCTGGATTATGGTTTGTGCTGTTTTTCCTCTCCATTCTCCTGCACACATATGGTGATGGGGGGGAGAGGGAAAGGGGGGGGGAATAAGAGCTGTAAGAAGTGTAATTGATGGCAAAAGAGGTCCAAATGTGTGCACCAGATCCAGACACTCTCCAAAATGTAATCCTTGTTTGTCTATATGATGGGAATAATAGCCTTCCTCACAGGGGTACTGGGAAGATCAATAAATAGTTAATGTTGGTCTAGGGAAATGCACAATGCCTGCAGTGTAAATCAGAAGTAACCCATTGAAATGCATGTAGTTACATATGGATAGACCCAGTGTAAATATGAACAGATGCAATTTCGTAGAAGAATATTTCTAGTTACCCTGTAAACATTTTTTCCCATGCGTGGGGCAGAGAGTAGACTTCAGACAAGATTCTGTGCTGGTGTAAATCTGCGTCATTTCATTGACACCACGGGAAATGTATCAGTTTAAACAAGAGCAGGCCCCAGCCCCTGACATCTGCTGGTCACACATCCTTTAACCACGCATCCTGGAACTTTCCCTTTGCACCCAAGTCAGGCTTGAAAAATCTACAGGTTAGAGTCTCTGGTACTTCACCAGTGCTGTATTTCCAACAAATCAGAACAGGCAACACAAATGGGGGGTTCAGTTCTAAATGTTCATTTATTTTTCAATTCTCGTGCCCACAAGGTCTCATACTTATTATCTCATAGTTACCCAGGAGAAAATACCAGCTCCCTACCCACAAGGCTACCTTCTTCAAAGGAAAGCACGCACAGCTTCAGTGCAGATGCCTCTCACCCTCTACCTGAAGTATGTCCCTGATGCTCCGTACCAGCTCATAATATTAGAGAATAACATAGCAATTTCTGTGGCGCAATAAATTCTAGTCAAGAAATCAAATGCTGTGGGATAGCAATTAAACTGGAGCAGCTGTGAAGGGTGCTCAGTGGAGATGAGGTGTGAAGGCAGTGTTTCGCTTGGGGCCAGGCAGCAGGACTGAGCCCCCACATCCTCTGGGTATTCATGGAGAATAAGGTTAGGGCCCACAAAAGACATTTTTGCCACAAGCAGGTCAGTCTCAAAGGACATAAAGGAGCAAAAATTCCTGGGAATCCAAGCTGAGCCAAAGGAGTGTTGTAAAAGGGAAATAAGGAGAATATAAATAAATTTCAGCTTCCAGGTCAGGGCAGAGCTGGTGAGCGTTCAGCCTGTGTGCCCAGGCCGGTTCCCCACAGCCTGGAAACAGGATTAACCCCCACAGATCTTCTAAGGGAAGGGAGAGGAGTGATTTCCAATGGGCTTCTCCTTCTCCCCTTTTGTCTGAGCAGTAATTTGCCTGTATGTGTTCCCTAGAGGAGCAACACAGGAGAGGTTTGCACACTTGAGTGCAGAGATATGGATTTGAGCTGTTGTGATCTCCTGAAAGGAAAGCAAGGCTGCATATTTCGCTTGCCAGCTCTGTAGGGTGCAGTTTGATTTTGTCTCTCCTGCTCAGGTGCATGCACTCCAAGGGGAGTCTGGGAAGCAAGTATCAAATCACTTAGAGGTGTTTTTCACTAAAGTTGCCTGTAGTGAAACCTCTGTCAGTCTTACACATGAAAAAGTGATCTAATATTTATGGAGGTCAGCTCCTTACCTGCTAATGTCCTTTTTTCCCTGCCACGGCATTGTGTTTTCTTTCTGACCAAGTGTCATACCCTACTTTGATAGCCCAAGGTATGAGGAGGATGATGAAGAATGAGAAAGTGAACCCAAAGTCACCTAAAGTATGGGCCAAGAGGTCTGACAAGGGCAAAGCATCAGCATCACTCCATGTTGGGGCTGGCCCTGGAGCCAGGGTGAGGCAGCCCACAGGACATTCCTTCCCACCTGAGGAGCACTGTGGGCACCAGCAGCAAAAGTTTCCCACTGTCACAGCTGAGATGGAGCTTAGAGGTACCACCTCAGAGGCCAGGGAGAAAGAGCAGCCTCTCACTCACTCGCTTGCCTCTGCAGAGAGCAATAAGCCAGATTGCTTTTTTGTGATGTGGACATCTGTCCACTGGGAGCTGTCTGCAACTGCACTAATTTCATGTAAGGCTCTGAACCGCCATCAGCCAGGAACAACTTTCAATCACTGCTGACCTGGGCTGTGTTTGGACTGGCAACTAGGAGGTGGAAAGCAGTTTATGTCCTTTCCCCAATTCAAATCTTTGGAGCTATCCAGTTCCCCACAGGGCTCTGAAGTTCATAAAATGTGTGTGTATTAAAACATGCACAGCACACACAGATAAGCACACCATTGGAAAGTGCTCTTCTTGATTGACTCTAAAAAGAAGTTTCTGTGGCCCAGTAGAAATCAAGGAATCATGGTTACCAGCAGTGTTTACACGCACATCAAACACCTGCTAATGACAGGGAAAAGATCTGAAGAGAACCAGCAGTGGGCTTTAGCTAAGATGAACTGGTCGGATAGGCAGGGATCTGCCGGCTTTCCTGGAGGAAAAGGAGACAGGAGGCAGAGAGTGGGAGTGGAGGTGTGCATGCCGGGTAGGGAGAGGAAGAAAAGCCTGGCACATTCGCCAGTAGCAAATTGGGCTCCCGCATGGGCTAATTCCTACTTCACCACAGACTGCTAACACAGCTTGGATAAAAAGGGAAAAAGGGAGAAAAAAATCTATGCAGGAGGCTGCAAGAGCACATAGAGTCTGTTCTGAGCTCCTTCCACAGGCAGACAGAAATCAATAAATCAATAGGAAATGTTCGCTGGCTGTAAAATGGGTAGAGAAGCCAGTGTCAAGCTGCTTTAAGATGGATGGACAGTAGGTTTGCAGTTTGCAGAAAGGCTAGAGGTGACTATCACCTTGAGATGGGATCAGCGGCCAGCAGCCCAGCAAGGCTTTGAACCTCGAGTTTATGATTAAGGGCTGGGGCATGGATTGAAATACTCCTGTGTCCCCTGCACGGTCCTCCCCAGACTTTGCTGGCTCTCCTCGGCAGCACCGGTGTGCTGGCAGCCAGGGCCCAGCAGCTGCCGGCGCTGGCCCTGCTGTGCCACTTCATTGAAGTCGAGGCTACAGAAGACTGAATAAAAATTGACTAGATGCCTGGTGGTAGTGAGGATTGATTGAAGACGGGCAGGGGTTTTCTACCCCACAGTTGGATTTTTTCCTTTCTATGAAGGATTTGACATAATGTAGGCAACAGCTCCCATTCAGAGTTTTGTACCTTCATTCTCTCCTTAATGAGACAAGCACAAGGACACAAAGCAGTGCCCAAGATGCTTAGGGAAAGCTGGCATGAGTGCCATCCTTCTCTTTGTACAGGGGCAAAGTGTTTGCGAGGGGCGGGACAGCTGTACTTGCAGCAGGCTCGCTGTGTGTCTCCGTGAGCACATGCAGGTCCGGAGGGTGCCTACTCTTCAACTGCTATTTTTCAAATGCAGAGATGATCTTCACTGTGCTGTGTCTCCAGCAGAGACAGACAAGCAATCTAGCTTCAGGCTTCCCCACTTCCACAGCCTCCCCTCCAGGACCTGCATTTCTTTCAGTCTCCATAAACTGATGCTTATCCTGCTCTTTGAGCATAGTCAGGCCCTCTTAACCTCTTGTAACTGAGACTCACTCCCATAGCCCACGGAAGCAATAGATTTGGGACCTGCTTCTTGCTCCAGCCGAATAAGACTCTTAGCAATGTCCTCTTTGCCCAGATTGGTGATGACAAATGTGTGAACATCATTGGAAGCAGAAACAAGCCTTGTCAATA
This sequence comes from Hypotaenidia okinawae, assembly GCA_027925045.1. Classification (NCBI taxonomy): domain Eukaryota; kingdom Metazoa; phylum Chordata; class Aves; order Gruiformes; family Rallidae; genus Hypotaenidia; species Hypotaenidia okinawae. The sequence goes on from BSDF01000012.1 coordinate 9,188,560, forward strand.
CTCAGCTTTTGTGGCAAGGAGTGGGTAACCCAGATAAACCTCTGGAGAAATCAATTGCTAGATTTGGACATGATCAAACCCCATGGAAGTTTATGGGCGTTTTAGCTTTGAATGGATTTTGACTCAGCCTCTTCAGATTAAAATCCCTGCATTGTCCTTTTTTACTACTTGTGCATTAGTGCCCAGAACAACAGATACACTTTTTATTCCAAACATGTTTTATGCTTATGGGATAGGTCTGTCAGTGATGAGGAAAGCCAGAATTTCCCATTTGAACACACTCCCTTTTCTGCCCCCAGTGTACAGTGCAATCCACACAGACACTTCTGTACTGATCCCTTTCATCTGGAGCAACAGCAGATGTGTCAGCAGTTAGTGATACCTTAGTTAAGCACTGAACTTCTGAATCCTTGGTTTTACACGAGCTCGTTCCATACGCCCCATGAACACTCACATATTATATGGAGAAACAGAGAAGGTTTTGTTCAAATAAACCTGTACTTGGTCAATAGGACTATGACACAGATTATATGCATATCGCTAGGTTGTGATACCAGTTTGGGTTGTTGGTTTTTTTTTTTAATATGCCCATTTCTACCAGAACCTTCTGGAAAAAAGTCAGCTGGAGCTGATTAGAATAAGCAGCACACAGAAAGACCTCTGCAGTTAAACTTTTAGCAAAGTTACAAAGCACAAAATCAAGGCTCTTCTAGGGGAAGTAGCAGGCACCTTAAAGCTCAGGTGCAACCGTTAGGAGACACACACACACCCCTCCTCCGGCAGCGTAAAATAAGCAGAGGCTTAATGAGGGCTTTTCAGCCCAAGCACATTGCCTAAGTCTCACCTGGTTCAGATTGGCTGGCAGCAGTCGTTTCTAAGGTAAAGAGAATTTTCTCTCTCTCTCTCTGAAGCACTGCATGATTGTTTTGTAGATTTTTAGTTCATCTGTAGCAGAGTGGAGGGCTCATAATGAAAAATTCATTAAATTAGTTACTTTTGTTCTTTTTTCAAATCACTTGGAAATAGATGTTGACTTTGATTGATTTGTTTGTGGCTTGAAGTGGTGCTATGCTCTCCGTGCAAACACAGTTTATCCTGTAGTAGGCTTTGCTACGTATCTTTGCTGCATCTGCTGTCCTTGTTATTAATGATGCTTGGTGAATTTGCAGTACAAACTGTAGAGCATACTTTCTCTTACAAGAATTTCAGTTCCATGGGTGCTTTTTAAAGAAAAGTATTTAATTTATAGGAAAAAGAAGGAACAAATTTCAACATAGAAGTTATTCAGATGACTAGTAGCAGAGCCTTGCTTTTCCTGTGCTATACTTAGAGGTGACAGTTCTTTATGTTTAGCAGAAATATTTGCACATTTAAACATCAGTTTTGAAAGGAAGCAGATAAGTAGAGCACTGCTGGGAGTAAGCAGTTCCACACCACTATTGGAGTCCACCTGCAGAATCTCATTAGAAGGTCAGGGCCTTCATTTTTCTGTTCACTAAAAAAAAGATGCAAATCCCACAATACTGTAGGGTACCTTTTGCATCAATTTGATTGGAGCCTGCTTATCTTTTTTTTTCCCAAGAAAATTGTTATTTTTAGGTTAAGAAATCAAAGTCACTGGAATACCTTTCACTAACCCTCTTTCATAAATCTTATCAGGAAATTGTTTTTTCTACCTAAACATTAAAAAATATTGAAGTAAGGGGGAAACTGAGTATTATTTAAAGTTGCTTACATCTTGGAGATTCTCTTTTAAAATGCTATCAATATTTTCAGTACAACTCTATGCCTGTCAAACGTTTCCATTCTTTATTAAAAAAACTACTCTTTTCAATACCACAAACAACTGATAAAACACTTCAGTTGCTTGTTTTATGTTTGTATATAAATAATTATAAGGAAAGGAGATAGTTTCCTTGCACAGGTCGGCATACAGTTATCCAGAGTACATAAAGAATGTTTAATCTTTCTTTCCTCACCTGCTGCAGTTCCACACCAGCCTCACGCAGACAGCAAACCACCCTTTTTCCTTAACCAGCTGCTCTCCTTTTATTGTTGTTTCTCGTGTTTTGATTTTCCCCGTTACTTTGTTGGTACGTGGCACCTACGGGTCTGGAACAGGACTGGTTGCGCCAGGATCCCACATGATATTTCTCCCCGCTTAACGCGAGAGAACCAAGGCACATCACTAATTGTGCAGCGGCGGGGGCATCCCTGATGCACGCCTCGCCAGTGCTTTCAACATCAAGCCAGGAGTTGCTCAGGCTGAGACAATGGTTTCCTTTTGAGATTACTCAGCTTCATAATGGGCGTCGATAATTTCCCTCTCCAGCTTCTCCTACAAGATTAATTGGTTTAGTACCTGAGCCCCTGTAAATAGCGGGTCCAAAGTATTACACCAGAGCCCAAGGCTGGCTCTGTGTTTTGCATGGGGAGAGCCTGCTTCCTGCAGCCCCACGCCAGAGGGGATGCACCCACTGCAGCATGTCAGAGCCAGCCTGATGCCTTGCTGTTACTAGAGCCATACTTGCAAAGAAATGGCACTGTCTGGATCTGGGCTCTCTGTGTGTGTTCTGTGGGCAGAGGTGGGAAACTGTCTCAGTGCCGATGTAATCATAAAATCTGTGATCTTACAGGGCATATCTTGCTGATAAGCACCTACTTTTGACTTGCAGATGGTTTGGTATTGCTGGTAACACAAATGCCAGAAATGCAACAGCCTCTCCGCACAATGGAGGTGCCATGCTTGTGCCTAATAACATTTAATGCTTAGACGGCAGCGCAGCGACTCTCCCCTCCGTGTTTCCCTCTGCCTCCCATCCCCCTGACCCCTCCTGCCACTTGCTGACGCCATTTGCCTGGGACTGGAGGTGTCTGAGCTCTGAAAATTGGATCACAGGGATAGCTCTTTGCTGGCCCTGGTCACGCTGACGGCAAGACTCGATCGATCAATACTCTGTGTGACACTTTCAGAATTCATTGGAAATGATGTCCTTTTCGAATGACACCCACGTTTTATTGAGGGCAGCTCCAACAGAAAAGCACCAAGTGTGTTTTTGCAAGATATGTTTTGTTAGTAGTAAACTTCACTTTATTTGTAAGGTTCTCTGTATTTGGGATTTCTCCATCCCTCCCTTCAACCTCCCTTTTGAAGGGGGCAGAGATTTAATCTTTAAAGGTAGCTTTGTAGCCTGACATTTAGAGTGTGAGCCGTTCCTAAGCCTGATGTTTATTATGACATATGGCCTCTTCATGTAAAAAACAGTAAGCTTTGGGGGAGAATTTAAAAAGTAGCCTGAGGCTTATAGCACACAGCTAAAAACTGAACCGCTATTTTATCCAAAATATTATGACTTCTGGGTAAAACTACTGTTTCTCTATGGATTCCCAGGAAACTACTTGTCACTGCTATCTCAGAACCAGTTCCTGTGGGTGGGACTACACAGGTCACTCAAAGCAACTCTTTGGAGCCATTAATTGACTGTGTTGACAGGCAGAGAAGAAGAATGGCACTTGCAGATGGAGGCTTCAGGGGTGAGATATGTAGAGAAGGAGAAATGGGGAAATTGTTGGGAATTTGTTTTGAAGGAGTCTCAGAGAAATAGGTAACCTTCCCATTGAATGTCACTATTGAGAATGAATCTTTAGCCTGTATGTTTTGTGACTCTGAAATAAACTGCTCTGGTTGCTAGCGGGGAATCTTTTGGGGGTGGCACAGCTGGGACTTGGCAGGGGTCCTGGTTGGGTTTAAATTGTGTCCTTATCAAAACTGAAGCTCTATGTACAATTTGGACCTAGACTCAAATCCATCAGAAATGCTCAGGAGGTTCAGTCTTGATCAGATCAGTGAGGAATAAAGGGGAAAAACAATTTCCTGAACTACAATCCTGTGTAATTTGGGATTTAAACATTCTTTGAGCCACACACTGTCTACAGCACAAGAAGTCTGACCAGTTTAGTATGCAGGTAGTCCCAAAAAGAAGAGGAAAAAAGCAGTCATTTGTGGACTTGAGCTGTATCCATGGAGTACAGGTGGGGAAGCTCATAGCACAAAGGCAGTTAATGTGGGAAGCCACAAAGATATCTTTGTGGCTTTCACTCTCTGTGCACCTTAGGCAGATGTTGCTCTGTGCATTGCTGCTGTGCTGCTCTGACACATGGGTTTCACCTAACTCTGGGGCAAAATCTTCCCTGCACTGTTACTGGCACGCCACTGCCAGTCCTGCACTGACTCTCCAAGTGAATGTCACCAAAGCGAAAATAAATGTAAGGTCCAAAAGTTGGTGATAGGGGGGAAAAAGAATATTGGAGGTGGACTACGGACTTACTGATCTATTTGTCTGGTTGCCAGGAAACATCAAAACTGTCATAAATTATTAGATAACACTTTATAGGGAAGTTTTCAGTTGCTAATCCTGCCCTTGTAATAACACCTAATAGTTTCATTTACTTTGTTCTGAAGGAATGTGACCCAGCAAATTGCATCACTGCTCTCCTGAATTAAAACACGAGGCTTGAATGGGAGAAACTAGATAGAGACCAAAGTGACTATTACCTGATTTTAAAAGTTAATTCCTGAAGGGAATTAGCACAGTACAGGGAAGTAGCACAACTTACTGCAAAAAGTATCATCTGAGCCCTGTGCAAGGGGACAGAACTCCTGTAGCTCCAGAGGTCTTACATTCAACTTCTGCTGTTGGAGACTGCAATAAGTATTTGTGGAGCAGAAACCTGTGAACTATTCGAGTTTTTTCTCAAGGGGAAAAAAAAAAGTGTTCTGACTGAAATTTTTGCCTTTCCCTTTTTTGGATGCTTGGATTCTGGTATGCCTTTCTTATTTGTTTTTCCTTAATTGATTTCTTACCAAGTTAACATTAGAGTGAACTAAACACCTGAAAAATAAAGGTGTAAGTGTATTTTCATGGCAGGAGAGCATACTGCAAATCAGTTTCTGAATCAGCGTAAAATTCCAGAGACTAAAAGTCTCCTTGTAGACAAATGGGTGGTGCTTCCTCATGTGAACACTTAGGATTGAAGCTGTGCTGGGCTCCAGTCCTGCAATACATTGACCAAGACCTGGTGGGAAAATTGGTAGGGTGAAATGATTGTACTGTGGCTTCAATATTAGAGTTGGCTGTCAGAGTTGCAGGTTTATAGTCAAACTTTTCTTTATAGAGAATTAAGAGAGATCTGTGGTATTTCTCTCTAATTGCTCAAATGGTCTGAATGCTGGTCATGGAGGCACCTGATACCCAAGCCTTTTATGAGGGGATTAATGAGCTTAAGTCTACAAAGGTCCCAAACGGGCTATAAAAACATGGGGGGAGAGAGAAAGCATCTCACAAGCATCCTGAAACCTCCAGCTCACACATAATTGTTGGGCAAGAGGCACCACAGCATTTGTGGGAAACAAATGAGCTTTGCTACTATTCTGGCATCAATTTTTCACTAATCCTTCTTTATGGTTTTCTCATAATGTTCTTCCACCCAAACCATTCTTAAACTGCAAACAAGCACTTATTTTGTGACAGACTGATTTGATAATGGTGCTCATTGCTGTCTCAGGTGATTGGTTTGTGAGAAACTTGGGTCAGATTTTTTAAGTCTCTAAGCTTTTCTTCCAGGAGTATCAATGGCAGCACAAATCAAACGGAGCAAATACAACACAGACTAGGAAAACAGCAAGAGGCTGAAGATGCTGTAGTAGTCAGGGCCTTCTAAAAATATCCGAGAGTCTTGGAACAGCCTAGCTTCTCAAGACAAGCTGGAGCACACAGGCACGGTGCATCTCTTCCACCCCACAACAGCATTTCTGCCACTTCTCTTACTTGAGAGATAGGAATTCCATTCCAAACTTATACCCAAATATCCTAGTTCAGTCAGGTTTTATTGAAACAGATGTAAGAATGATGCATTTTGTTGCTAAACAGTTTAATTAAAAAATAATGAATTTTGTGGAAGGTTGAGGTGAACAGGAGCACACAGAGATACGATTGTGGTATCCTATCCAAATCAGAGAGATGGGCTCAACGAGATGCTGTGATCTGCAACTCCTTCTGACTTCGTCCTCTATTAAAATCAAGAGCAGTTTTATTATTAGCTTAAACAGGTTCAAGGGGAGGTTCATAGTTACAGAACAAGTTCTGCTAATACTTTCTTCATTGTGACAGCTATATGCATCTGAGATATTTTTAAGTATTTAGATGCTTACATGCACTAGAATTCCTAAAAGCTCCAAAAAGCAACTCTCAGTGGAAAATACCTTAAATCTCTCAATGGTGTGTCCTGTATAACTGACCAAAATATTGTCAGAGAGTAAAGGTTTTAGCCTTAAAGTGCAAGGAATCTTTTAGTCCTGCTGATGTTTAATGAGTTGGGAATCTAAGCTGATTCAGCTCTTAAACAGTCTGATCATTAGTGCTGTATCATCTGTCACCTTTGGGTGATAATTAGAAAAAGAAAGTCAATAACAATAGTACATAACACTACTTTACCAAGATTTAAACAAGTTGTAATATTGTTGAACATCTATTGATGAGTCCAAATGTGCCACAGGCTATTGAGCACAAAGAGTGCTTTGATGTGATGTTTTCCATTATTAATTTGATGTGGTGGAGTTTGTAGAAGTGAGAACATTTGTTTTCATTTTATTACACGTGGGAAGAGACTGAGTTACTTTACATATTGTTTTCTTTTTTTCCCCTATTTCTTCTACTAAAGCTTTTGAGGAACAAGCACAGAAGGGAAAGAAAACAAGAAAATTATTATTCTGACTCGGTTATTAACATTTGACTGTTCTTTTACCATATCTCTAATTTGCTTCAGTTTTTTATTGATTTCTTTGACCTCCAAAATATCCATCCTTACATGTATACTAGCAGCACCTAGATGACAGGGAAAAATGTAAGCGGAACTGTGTTTTCCCCAGAATAGAACAAGGTCTCAGGAACTCACCGCAGTGCTACAAACCTGGGTCAGGATTCATTATCGCATTACTTGAGCAATCGGATATTTGGCCTGATGTGTATGAGATACCCCAGTAATGCAGTGGTCAGTTATTGCTCCTTATTGACCACTTCCTCATCTGCCTGTTGGTTCTTCCTTTGGGTGATTAAACTTGTTTGCAAAGAGCACAATTATGGAAATCTCTAAACAGTGAGCCTTTTGGAGTCTCTTTTATTGCCTTGTTTTGTCTAATGAAAATTCTCTCTAATTGTCCCTTAATGAAAATTCTCTCCCTTCCTCCAGTCTGCCTGTGTTATGCTTTCTGCAGCCACAGTGTGTTAACACTTCAGTCGTGGATCTGCAAAATGCAGTTTTCCTTGGCTGGTGCTTTGCAGGGATTTAAACAGGGAAGTTGTTAAACCACAAATAGAACAACTTACGCAAAGTATCTGAGAATCAGAGAAATGCCTTTGCAGATTGACCAAGTCCTTTCAAAGAGACACAACTGAGGCAAGCTGTTTTCATCTCATGTCTGGAAATATCCATATGCAGTACAATTGAAAGGTCTAAATCTCTCAAACCTGTGAGGCATGTTTTGCCCTAGCAGTTAAATGATAATACTTTACTTCTCCTCCCTCCTGTTTGGAAAGAATAATATCAGACCTGCTTGGGACCCTGGAAAGCATCAGATAGCCCTGGCTGAATCCCACAGATGTGGGATTCAACAGCTGGGGTTTGAGCTTCATATTGGGGGTGAATGGCATCTAACAGCCATGCCATAGTTCTAAATTGTAAGATGTGAAGCTATACTCAAAGGGTTCAGTTTTGAAACCCAGTTGCATTTTGGACCTTAACCACCTCATACTACTTTTTTTTTTTAAGACTGCTCAGTACAGGAGCAACTGCAGTTAAGCAATTAACTAGTAACACGTGATGTCTCAGGCTAACATTAATAAAACATTAAAAACAGGAATTGTTCATATAAAATATTGAGGCACTACATGCTGCCATTCTCAGTGTGAGGTAGAAGCACTTTACACAGATCAATTACTTCTCTATAAAATGTTAAGGGGAGCACAAGATACAGATGCAACCCCAAGTTCAGCCTGGAGTTTGACTTCTCCAAATACTCTGGAATGTTTAAAATAGGGGCTCCCTTTTGGTTTCACCACTTCTTTAAAACAAAGAAGTGCACTTTGCAGGCCCTGGAGAGAGGCGAAAGATGGAGTTAAAAGCTACTTGGTTCTTTCTAGTAGCCAAATGTCCAGATTTAGTGAATGAAGATCAATGAAAAGCAGGAACTTACATCAGTAAAGTATAACCAAAGCTTGAAACCGTATGGTTTATCTACAAATCTCTGTGACACTCAGCCCATTCATGTATTCCTCTACACACAGAAGCAAGGCAGCACAATTGCTTCCCAGCACTCAGATCTGGCAAGTCCCATTTATTATACATCATGCTGAGATGTTTCCCAGGCAAGGTATCCACTGCCTAGTGTGGCTGTAAAGTCCACCTCTTAGAAAAGAGGCAGAGAAATGTGATTGGGTTCCCCTCCTGATAAGTAAATGCTACATAATCCTCAAGGGAGATAAAATTTGTCTAAAGTCCAGAATCTGGGTCAGATTACTGGTTACCTCTCTGGCAGTTGCACCAATAATGAATTTGGACCTCAGACTTGGAAAAATTAAAATACTCTCTAGCATATATAACTTTATGTTGACTAACACATAAAAAAAATCAACTAGGTCTATGAAAATGCATAGTAAAAGCTTCATAAACCTAAAGCATGACTATTTCCATACAAGCTAGATTTAACCAGCTCAAATAAAGACCTACTTTAAAATAATATTACTGTGAGAAGCATTAACCTGTGAAGGTGTCCAACATTAAATTATATAAACAATACCCTTCCTAACTATTGTTTAAAAGAACCCAAAATCTTGCATGTCCCAAGTCCAGGTTGCTCCATGTCAGTTGGCTATACAAAACTGATGACCTCTCTATTATTCTGAGCTCTAAGCAAATTATTTGGGATTATTTTTTGTACCAGCCAAACATTTTGTGGCTGGAAACTTAGCTGAGCTCAACCAGCTGCCGGATGAGGAGCTGCCCTGGATGCAAGGCTGAGGCAGAGCATGGAAACAGGAGAGCGGCAGGGCTGCACACATGGTGTGCTGACCTCCTTCCTCCCTGCGGCTTCAGCAATAGTGAGCCAAGTTCACCAGCAACTGCTTTACAGGTCTGCATTTCACAGCCCTTTCTACAGTTGCTAAAGCTAAGCCTGAATTTGACTGCCCTACTCACATGAAGCTAGACAAAACTTCACTTATCAGGCTGTAGATAGGCAGGAAACCTGTTGTGGGATCTGTAATGGGCTCAGGAGGTTGATGCCCATTGCATTGGTCTCCCTCACCCCATTGCTGGGATACTCTGGAACTTGGATGCCAGGCACCAGTGCAGGGAATGGCAGAGCAGTGCCATCTCAGGGACCTGCCAGCAGCTTCCTGCAGCACATTGGGGGTTTTTCACCACTGAGCATCTGATGTTTGATCCTCTGTCTGCTCTGTTTGTGAACCTGTGCTGTTGGCTGGCAAAGCAGCAATACCCGCGTAGCATTAAGTAGCTTTCTAGATAATGAGAGTTTATCTTATTAAGCACCTGTCTCACCTGTATATTTAGCATTATTAAGATAAGAGTTGTTTTGTTTGTCACTTTTTTTCCTACTTACCTCTTTTGCCCTTTGAAAACTTGCCGAAGGTGCTGTTCAGAGCCTGTTCTGTCTAGTAGATGTGCCACTGAAATGTTACCAAAGGATCAGGTGGCTCCTGTACATGTGACACATGCTGCTGGTAGGGAGGAAAGGTTTTGATGCTGCTCAGTGAGTTTCTGTGCAGGGGCAGAGCCCTGCGGGTGTGCAGGGCCCCTCAGCAGCAGCGTGGCTCCAGCAGAGCAATCGTCTTGTTCTGTTGTTGATTTGGGATCTTGAATCATTAACTAGATCATTGATTAGTTAATGCTTGTACAGTGCTCTCTATTTTCAGTGTTGCATAATAAGTAGGAATCATTATCATTAGTAATAAACATTTGTTTATTGATACTTGTACTAAGACTATTCAAGTCACTTTCATGTTGCTCTGTTCTGCGCCCTCCCCTCCCTCCCTCAGACCTCTATGGGACAGCGTTGGTCACATCTGAATTAAATGTAATTACCCTGAAAGACTGATGATAAAAACTAATTGCAATTTCATCTGTGTGCTCCTACTCATTTACCTCACCCGGGAACTGCTTGGGCCAAACTCTTCCTCTGGGGCCAGCACAAGTGTGAGGCACAAACCAACTTACTTGCTGTAAATTCCACTACAAATTACTCAGCAGCTTTATTGAGGGAATGAAACGGCCTCAAAGTGGCTCTCAGCAAGTCTGTCTTCCCATTCAGAATAGATACATGTCAGTATGTGATAAGCAGCAACCCGCTCTCAGAGCATTTCATGGCTTTGTGAGATCTGTGTGCTCTAGGAGGAACACCTTCCCTTCTCTTGCTCCTGGTGTCCTTTTTGCTACAGATTTTACTTTTAAAACTCTGTGGATTTACAGGTAGCATTCAGACACAGTTTCTTTTGTTGTTTTTTTGTAGTTTTCCTTGTAGTGCATTGATTTGCTCAAACCAAAAATTCAAAGCCAATCTCTGAGGCTGTCAGCCTATTTAGCTGAGGAGGAAAGTCCACCAACTTCTGTAAACAGAGATGATAGTATGTGGCCCAGTGCTCTGTTGTAACTTGGGGCCTGCCTGGCAAGGCTTTGCGCTCAGTCCCAGCTCCAAATAGCTGGGGGCCTGCCGACAGGACCCCTTCCCCATAGGCACCTGTGGCAGCGTGAGCGGTGCCAAGCAGCCATCTGCAAGTTGTAGTGCGATAGTCCTCACACCTCCTCTTTTATTGCCATGTATTAAAATGTCTATTGCCAGCCACACTTTGTAAAGCAATAGCACACTGCAAGCTCTGAAGACTTTCTTTTTTTGATCCACCTTAAAATCCGACCACTTTAAAAAAAAAAGTACAAATATTGAGATTTTTTTTTTAAGGAGGTGTGGTTAGAAATGCCAAAACAGTCTGACCAAAGACTTCTACCAAGGGGTCATTCTGTTACTTGGAAAAGCCTGGACAAGGGGGAAAGCAGGAGAGCTGTTCTGCAGAGTGGATGTTCATTAATAGCAGTCGGGTTTGGCTTATGGCTAAAGATGAATTAGATACAATGGAAAGCAGATAGTGGAGTGTCTTGCTTTTTGTGTTCATTTTTACTGGCTGGTCTTTGCGAAAGACTTCTGTCTCAGAAATGAAACCCCCTAGCACAGGTCTGAGGGCCACAGACATAGCGGCATCAGCATGATTTGTCTTCCACTTTAGAGCCTTTCTTCTTGCCATTAGCAAACTCACAAACCCCAACTGCCAAAACCCTCCAGGCAGATGAAAGGAAGTAGATCCATTTTCTCTAAACCAGCTCTGTGACATTTTATGAAGAGCCTCTTAATAGATCCAACACTAGGAATATTTTCATCTCTTCAGCTCAAGCATACCTTTTGAAGGCCAGTGGGGTCTGTAAGTGGGACAGGGATTAGTGTAATCTCTTCCTCTGCCCTGTCTAGAACCTCTCCTCGAGAAAGCCTTATCTGCTCCTGTCCCCTGCCATCAGCCAGACCACGTTACTGCCCACACAGGTTCTGAACAGCTTCACTCTTTCCCTGAGGATTACGTTTTGCGTGTTAAAATCAACACACTGAAAGGTCTGCTTGAGTAGCATAGATCTTCATGCTCTTGTTTTGAAAAAAACAATGCATTAGGAAAATCTTTGAGTGGTATGTATCTCAGAAAACTTTCATACTTACTTTCTAGCTTTTATATTGATAACTGTGGTTTCTATGACTACCACATAGTGGTATTCTGCATTATTCCTCTGTACTGGTGATTCACAGGGCAGAGAACAGACATGTTTGTGATCCCTTCAGTTACACATCAGCTGCAACTATTAAAACTCAAGAAAGATCATCAGTTGGTTTATAAAGCCATAGATTATGCTACTGTCTACTCCCCTTCTCCAAACAGATAGGTTCTAGTGATAACCAAGTGTATAGGCTTTTTGTGCATTATAAACAATGTATAACCCTGGGCTTTGGACATAACTGTTTTACTTGGCAACCCTTCTCCTGGACTGGCTTATCTTGCTGCAGGACAAATGAGGAAAAAGGAAATTACAAAGATCTCAGTATAGTTCTTATTGTGCATTTATTTATCTTTATTTCATAGAATCATGGAATGGTTTCAGTTGGAAAAGACCTTTGAGATCATAGAGTCCAACCATCTGTCCAGCCCTACTAGGTCCAACACTAGGCCATGTCACCAAGTACATCACCTACTCTTGTTTTAAACACCTCCAGGGATGGTGAGTCAACCACCTCCCTGGGCAGCCAGTTCCAATATCTGACAACCCTTTCAGTAGGACTTTTTTCCTAATTTGAAGCAGAATAAACCCTCTTGGTATACATTTTCTAATATCATACCTGAAAGCTTTGTCAGCAACTTCACTCTTTTCTTGTCAGTGTATGTGTGCTTGGAAATGTTTATTCCAGTTATAGTATGTGCCCTGCCCCTTAGAGTCACCCTATGGACAAGGAGCTCTGAGAGGTATTTCCGCAAGTACAAAGCGCACAAGAGAGGAAACCTCTGTTGAAAAAAAGATAAAAATGAGTCCAGGCAGTTGTAAGATAGGCCACTCAATTTAACTTGTAGGCCATCTTCCAACCTTTCCCACCAAAATGAGGGTTAAGGAATATCCTGAATGAGATCATAATTTCATCTACCTGTTCACCTCTGAGTTGCAGCCAGCAGCCGCAGGGACTAGCTGGGGTCTTTGTACTCTACACGCTGCACAGGTACAGCAGAGGAGTATCACTGTCTTCAGAACTTCTCAGCCCAGCTCTCACATTCAAGCTCAGCAAAGAGAGAAGCACCTTTCTGTCCTCATCGTTTCACTGGTGGCTTAGTTATTTCTAATGCCAAAGGTATTTAGCCCACAGACCAGTTTCATGTAGTGGACTAAATGCAAACAATTTGCCTTCATTATGTCTTTGTAGGAAGAAAGGGAATCTGTAGTGTCAGAAAAGATTGCATGATACCTTTATTTGTCATAGAAAAAAAAAATCATATTTCTGACCCTTTAGGGTATGTGCATCCACCACTTGGGCCTGACCTTAATGTCCCCTTCAGGTATTCCAATTTACCCAAGAAACTTACTCAAACTCAGGCAGCTCCATCAAAATTGTCCATGTTGAGAATGTCAAATATCAAACGCAACTTTATATGTAATGCAGAGCAGCACAGCCATGTTTCTGGCTTTATCAGAAATTACTTGGCTTCAAGGGAACAGTTATACTTGAATTTCTCAATATTCCCACTGTAAGATGAAATAGGCAGGGTTTTTTCTCTGCATCTCATAAAACCTGTGCAGACCCTTTTTCAGTAATCCTTGCAGTCACATCTATGACAGTTGAGGAGTAAAGTTCAGTGAAAATTCACACACTGAATTAAAAGCACATGTTGCAATCTTAAGAGAAAGCGGATGTGTATCTATGTCCTTAGTGAGGTGGAGTAATGCTGAGGTGTGTATCTTGAGGTTGATTCACACCAGTGGCTGGTAAATGAAAGCAGCTCCACCAAGGTCAGAGACATAAAGGTGTGGTGGTGCCAGGGAAACCAGAAGCTGGACCCAAACAGCCCACTGACTGACTCGCGTAACCAAAAATCCAGTCTTGGAAACATTCTCTAGTTTCCCTTTTTTCCTGATGTGGCGTAGTGATATACCTCAAAACCAAAATGTATTCAAAGAGTTGCTTTACAGAACAGACCTGAGAAGCTGCTTAAACTTGGGCCACTCCAGCTTTCTTAGAAGGAATTGAAAATTACCTTTCCTGGCTAGGAATAACCCCAAACCTGCAACAACCATACTTGTGATGTTTCATTTCTGTTGCAGGACTTCAAGGCGTGGAGGCTGTCAGGGAAGCAGGGCCCTGCCAAAGGAGCAGGTGTGGGCGATCTGCTGTGTGGCTGGCTGACCTCTCCAAATCAGGCTTAGCAGCTGCAGCCTTCTGCAAACTGGGCTTGCTCTGGCCAGGGAAAACACAGCAGTTTTCCAGCCATCCCTCTGCCTGTCCCACCCTGTGTCCTTTGAGAAAGCGCTTCACCAAGACTTACTTTTAGCTTTTCTTAGCTGAATGCTCCAGACCCCACCATTCTGTCCCCAGCTGTTTATTCAGTGTTTATTTTAGAGGGTCAAGTGGGAGAGAAGGAATGAGAGAAAATGCTGACTTCCCAAATCTTGAATTGCAATCTTATAGCAACTGTCTTCATTTAAAACTAAATGGCTGTAATTTTTGTGGATATACATCTGTGCTATATTGCTCTCCATTTATGTCCCGTGTTAATGTACTCAGTCTTGCCCACATTTACATTCTGCAAATAATATGCTGCCAGAGGTGTGGTTTTGATTGGACTCCTGTTTGTTCACCCTAGTTTGTCTTTAATATAATAGACTGCTATCCAGAAATATTCTCAATTCCCCATGAATTTTGTATTTACTTGGGGTCAAATACTTCCTACGGGCATCGCACTAAACAGAATATACCTAAATGTCAGAAAAAATACTTTCAGGGCAATTCAGATATTGTTTCACTGTGGCTTCCTTCACCATGAAAAGCCCAAGAGCCAAATGCTCTCTTGCTGCAAGAATGAGAGAGGCAAACTGGAGTGGGCAACAGCTGTCTCCTGCCTCTCACTGCTTTTTTCCCAGTGGGTTGTGATTTCTATGTGGATACATACAACTTTGGATTTCTGTGTGGATACATCAACCACACAAACAATTCTCTGTGATTGGTATGGCAGGGCAAGGAGTCATGGCTTCAGTAACCTGTTGCCCCAAACTTACCTGCCCTTGCAGGTGGCCACATAGCAGCCCTGGAGAGATGCTCTTGCTCCCTTGCAGAGCAGCTGCCCTTCCTTGGCATAGCTCCATGCCCACCACCTTTGAATAATGATCTTGTTTCTGAAGTGGGATGTGTAATAGAGAAAAGGAGGTGGCCAGAACTCAAATGAAAGGAAAAAAAGAGTGGATGAATCAATTTTGGGATGTTCTTTTGATGCTCTTGCCCTCCATTTCCCTATTCTTCTTCCAAGCTCTCTACAGTTATTTCAGCGTGAGTGCTGCTAGCCACATGGTTAAGATTCAGCTTGCAAAAACGTATGCTTGCAGCAAGGAAGACTTACCCTTTAACCTTTAGCAGCCATTTCCTCTGGAAAGCACAAGTTTCATTTTCGCTTACAGTGAAAAACGTGTGGAGGGGGAAGGGGAAGAGAACCTCATCCCTTTGTAAAACAGCCAAATGGTCCTATTTTCATCCTCTGCACCAAACTTTTCACATAGCTCTTTTTGCATTATGCAGTGTGCCCTCAGGAAAGAGATCTGGCAGCAAAAGCAAATGCAAACTCTCGTTAGTCTTGAAAGATCTGTTCTTGAGCACTTGGGGTCAATCCCCTTCAGCAGGTTCATTTTTTCTTCATTGGGGTTTCATGAATTTGACCATAGCAAGAAGCAGGTTTTAGTTTAAAAAATTAAAAAAATATGGTGTTTGTTAAACACAACTGAAAACTACATGCCACATGGAAGAGCCAGGAAGATGGAAGAAATTCCATATCCCAGCAATATATCCAAACATTTTACAAATAATGTACTGTCGTTCCAGCAACCAGTGGGGCCATGCTTTCACCTGGGGTAAATCTAACTCATGCTAGGAGTTCTAAAAGCAGGACAAAGAAGTGAGATTTTTCACTTGAACTTCTTTCACTCAACTGTCTTTCTGCCTAAAAAATTGGGGGGTCAGATATGACAAGACTTGAAAGATGGGTAATAACATATCAGAACCATCAGCTTTATCACAAGTCTGTGATTTTAAATTCAGCTCATCTTTCTGATACTCAAAAATTGTCACCAAGAGAGAAAATTTTGGTGTCCTGTTTGCTGAAAGTGCAGGAGGTGGCCAAAAGCCCCACCCCTGCTGCCTCCTGAGCTCTGGTCTGCCTCCTTGGAGGTTCCCCAAGCCAAGCATTGTGTGTGGTGATGGTGCAACATGAACTTTCACATCACCCTCATCTTTGCTGCAGCACTGTGAGTAAGACAGTGGATCCTAGTTTTGTCAGTCTGCATTCTTCCCCAACAATCAAAAGGGCTTGAAGAAACCTTTCTCCTTTTCTTCCATTAGTAAATTTTCCACTTTCAACTTGCCAAGTACCAAGGACTGGTTCTCTACCTCCTCTCCTGCTGCCTGCCTGGTCTGGGTTCTGGGCCTGGCACCCCAAGCAGCCATCTGCCTTCTCTGGGCTGCCTCCTGCTCTGCAGCGGCATTTATGATGTTTTGGTACATTCTGAAGATGAGCTCTTAGGTGCCCACCTTCCTGTAACGTCTTTTTAATTATTTTTTTCATGAAGTTTTATGTAAAATTTCACTTTCAAACTTTTTGTTCAAACAAGTATAGTAACAATCTCTCCTTCTCACTGAAGGATGACCTGAAGGGAGCCCCTGATCCCCTGCCTGTAAGGGTACTGCTCAGTCACCAGCCTCCTGTCACACACAGGTTTTAGGGACAGCTCTTGTGACCTTTCTCAGCCTTGCTGAGCTCTGCTAAGCCTCTGCCCTCTTTGTGGAGGGGAGCAGAGAGATGAGTGTCCCCTCCCATACAACAAGGGTGTCAAAAAATGCTGTTGCTGGTACATTTTGTGAGGGGTCATGGTGCTACAATATGCATATAAACCACAAAAGACCAGGAGAAGTAGTAAGATAGCACAGTAAGCAAGATGAAGAGATTCAACTGGAAATAAAAAGGTTACTGATGAAATACGAATATGTGAGAGATTCCCTCAAGGTACTGTGACCTGAGAGAGAAGTATTAGTTCTTGCAAGTTTGTGGCTTGTGGGTGGTTTGTTTTTTTTTTAAATGCAATGGATGAATTCTCTTAAGGAAGCAAATGTAAAGGAGGCAGTCATATGGAATGGAGGTGTAAAGGAGGGAGTCAGGTGTGTGAGAATGGAGAGTGCATAATGTATTAGCATCAGCAACACAGCCTGATGGGCAAAGGCTTTTATAGTGCCTCTCTATTGATAGGTATTTCAACCAGCAGTAAAAAACTGCTCTTGACACTCATCTGTAGGGAAAAATATCCACGTAGTCTTTGCTGTAGGACCAATTAGCCTGTGAAAGCAGTTGTGGGGAGGGGGAGGCACGGGATATAAATGCGGGATGCATCCACACTTGATTACTCTAATGAAATGTCCATTGATTCCTATAGATTAATGTGAGAAGAACGGCAGCTGCGAAGTGGCTAACACCTCTAGGTCAGCAGCTCTGTGTGTGTGTGTGGACATGTGTAATGGAGGGGGTAGTGCACAGCCAGACCAAGGTAGGCAAGAGAGGGTTAGTCTGGCTGCGGAGAGAGAGGTGGATGAGGTGCACAGACGTGACAACTGGCAATGGAGGGAGATCCACGGGAGGCCACAGCGAGGGGCTGCAGGGACTGCGCGGTGCCTCCCTGCCTCGCTCACCGCCACTGCCCCTCGCTCCCGTTTGACTTTGCTGTAAGGCAGGCTGAGCTCACAGGTCATCTGTTTTTGTTAGATTAATTTGATTCAGCATGTAGGAATAGAGGGCTGAGCGGGCTAATGGCTCTCTGCAGGTGACATTGGGAATGGTCAGCGCTCGCATCCTCCTCCCCCATCCCTGTGGCTGCAAAAAAAGAAGGGGCTCCCTCTGAGCCAGGGCTGCTGGCAGCACTGCGCTAACTGGGCCGCCCTGCACCATGGCACCCAGCACCACCTTGCTCTAGTGATTCCCTCATGTCTCAGATACAAATCCCTTATCTCTCACACCATGTCATGTAGAAAGACTTAATTATGATATGGGGCAAGGGATTTGCTGAGCAACTGCAGTGTTTAGTGTGAGGCTGTTTTTATCACACAGGGAATATCGCTGCCAGGATCCCTGCTGTAATTGTCACAAAAGATGTACTGTATCCTCTTGCATGGTAATTCTGGTGTGTTGTCATCAAAAGTGATGTGCAGGCAGCAACCAGCCTCCCATGCAAGGGAAACCCAGAGCAGCGACCCTATGGTGCAAGATCAGGGCTGTAAACTGCACTGAAGGAAGAGGCTAATGTGGGAATTTGAAGGAGTACAATGTTTCGTCTGGGACTCTGGAAATGAAATTTCAGATAAAACAAAGAGAACTCGTGGCCAGATTCTCACTGGGATAGTATCCAATATTTACACAAGTTGTCTGTTCCCTCTGGTCACAATAGAAGAAAATCTGGCCCTGTTACTTATTACTGAGGATAAGGAGTCTTGTAGCTGTATTGCATTGTGGTGAGTTTGATGTATTCAATTAAGAGTGCAAAATAATTGGACACACTGTGGCTGTTCTTTCAGTTGTTCTCAGTGTATGCTTTACCACATTGTTGTAGAACTTAAATTTTGGTTGATGTTGAATTCTTAAGAAACAACGTTTCTTAGCAATGTATACAAACTGGGTCAGGCAATCACAAGACCCACATAGCACTGCAAAGATCAGGGTCCCTGGGAAGTGCAGGATCCAGTGGTGGGGAATTAAAATTCCCACTGTAATTTACTATCTCTGGGGTAAACTCTAAGTCACGGCTTTGAGCAGCCTGCTGCTGTTTTGGTAGCAGTCGTGTCAAATGCCCAAAACTGATGCTACTGGATATTTTCTGGTAAAAGTGCACTTAGGCAAACGTGGATCAAAAAAGGTTGGAGTCTGGTATTGTGCTGAGATTTCTCCAAAGCAAGCTCTGTCCTAGGCGCACCAAGGGCTCTCGAAGCTTCCACTATTAGTGCTGCTGCCATTTTTTCCCAAAGGCTGTGGAGATCTCTCAGCTGGGCCCAGCCCAGGGCTTCAGAGGAGCCTGGGCAAATCTCAGCACCTCTGCCTGTAGAGCTAATCCTGTCTTCGTGCAATAGAGGGACAAAACTTTTCATCGCCATCTGCAGAGCATAATTTATCCCTGAAAACACAAATAAATATAAACACATGGTGTGCAGGTTGCAGCATTTCCCCAACGCTGCTTTATAACCACTTACACCTAACAAAGCCTGCTCTGACTCTGCGGATGCGCAAACGCCAGTGGAGCTGTGCCCAGGGCTGAGGCTGTGCCCCCACTTTGGGAAGGGCCCACTGGGTGGGCAGGAGGGGAGGCAGCTGTAGCTTGCACCACTGACCTGCCCTACCGCGGCCAGACCTACCAAAAATGCTGCCACGCTGGCTTGTGGTTGAAAGCTTTCATTTCTGTCCGTTCAAGAACATGCTGGCCAGTGATTCTTCTGTTTAGCTCAAGACCTCTACTTGGGTTTTACTAGTGTCTTAATGTTATCCTTTCTCCTGCAGAAACACCTTGCCTCTCTCCATGTAACTGTATTCAAGCAAAGACTTTTGCCGAGCTGCTTTCCGCCCTTGGCAGGGTGGCAGGCCGTGCAGCGTGTTGTGGCCAGAGATGCAGTGTGTGTAAGGGATTAAACTGCAGTGCCTAGCTGCGTTTGCCTGCTCCGGCACACTGGGTGTGTGCATGTGTGCAGGCGTCCGTAGCAGCAGCCGGGGCAGTGGCAGCTCGGGCTGTCCCTTTAAGCCTGCCTGGTGTATTTTTAGAAAGCATAAATAGGCTGCATTCTCCCACTTGCTCGCTATCCAAGACATAAAAAGGAAGGGCTTTCTGCTTTTTTCAAGCCTCCTTCCCCTGCTGGCACCATATAAGTCTGTCTTTTAAGCAGTACAGGTCCACGGCTTTTTTTTTTGCTTTTTTTTTATTGAGGAGCTGCAGAACTCTAACCGGTGGTTCAATAAATTGTATTACATCCCCTTCGTACTGAATGCCCTACAAGCTTTGGCTTTCCATGTGTAATTGCAAGCTGTTATTAGCCCAGAGCTTTGTCCGTTACTGTGCCACACTATTGCTGAGCGGTCAATTTTTTTCCCCTGCCATTTCCTTTGCTCACACCATG
This sequence comes from Hypotaenidia okinawae, assembly GCA_027925045.1. Lineage (NCBI taxonomy): Eukaryota > Metazoa > Chordata > Aves > Gruiformes > Rallidae > Hypotaenidia > Hypotaenidia okinawae. The sequence continues at coordinate 9,208,613 of BSDF01000012.1, forward strand.
CTGACCACGTTGGCCAGGGGCTGCCCGAGGTTTATAGTGCAGCATTGATTTTTCTTTTCTCTCAATACTGACAGAATCATAGATCCAAGGCAAATAAAGAAATGCATTCTGTGGTGATGAAATGTCTTTCGTTCAGCCTGGATTGAATCAAAGGCCATCACAGAAATGTTCTACTCTAAAATGCTAGTGAAGCTTAAGGCATTGTTGGAAAATGAATTTTCCATTTTCTTAGCTGTAATTTGGATTCTCAAATCAGTGTGCTAAAAATAATCAGATAAAATTGAATATAGACTACAAGCCTATGTAAAATGTTATTTGTTAGGTTTTGCAAGCTGCTGCAGCTGATATGAAAGGAATCTGGCAACAGATCAGAAAAGTAATTGCTCAGGTGAATTTCTAGTAAGTATGTTGCATTACTCTGAATAGCAAGGTATAAGATGACTGCTCTATAATTCTTCTAAGCCATGGTAACTAACCAAACCATAAAGATATGTTTTGCATATTGACTGGAGGAAGATATTTCTAGAAAAAAAAAAAAATCATCAATTTATATCACCTACATCTTAATGATGAGTGGGTTTGCTTTTAGTTTGGGATGTTGAAGTAATGTTTTTAGATGGATCAGTGTCACTGTCCTTGTTATACAGATGAACAGAAGCAAAAAGAGTCTGTGGGGACAAAGTCACACAGAGAATCTCTGCCATGGCCTGGAATAGAACTTTGACCCTCAGAAGCTTACCACCATTTTCAATGCAGAGTAAAAATAGGCATGATTTTCACAATATAGGTGGGATGGGGTCACTCTATATGATATTGTCACCACCACAGACTCTTAGAGACTGAGGTGAGGTGACCCCAAGCTGCATGTTATGGTTGGCTGTGCTGGCAAATGTAGTTTCTCATAAGGCAGAGGCAGCTTAGTGACCCAGACCTGTCATCTTGGAAAAACAGATCACAGACCCATGTGTTAAAGACTTCCCCTTTTTCTGGTTTTGGGTTTTTTCCCTGTATCATCAAGGCTTATGACTCTATACCTGGTTTATACAGCCATTAGAAATTTAACCCAACTTGACATCAAGGACATCAATACTTTCTTCCATGGAAAAAAAAAGTAAACTATGCAGAAAGATTAACTAGATGATTCCTGTGTCCTCTTCTTAGCAGGTCACTGAGCGGTTCCTTCTGTTGCCCTGCAAAGGTAAAGCCCTGACTTCTGCAAGGTCCCAGAGTAAGGTAACATTTACCTGGCAATTCTCCATGTCCTCTGACTCCATGCCTCAGGGAGATCCCATGTTTCTTAATGAGAAACTAGAAAAAAAGACCCAAAAAACCCACATCCCCCCCAACCAATCCACCAACAGGGAAAAGGCATCCAGTGGATAGAAAAAGTGGAGTATTTATAAATGAAACTAACAGATGGATTTGGTGAAGTTAAAACTACAAATTGAAAAAATAAATGTATTTGAATGCAGCCCTTGGGCAACATTGCATTAATTCCCTAGCTTTGGACCTTCCTTTTTCTCTTTTCTTAATGACTACACATCCAATATCAATATGTACTGTTTGCAGATATTCCTTCAGCATCGCATTCCTGGCAATGCACGATAGATCTTTACACTGCATAACAAATCAGACTATTTTTCTTCACTAATGATTAAAATAAATAAATAAATAGAAACCTTTTGAGGTCAAATTCAGTGTCTTATTCAACCTGAAATGCTTCTTGTTTTTAATCAAAAGACCACTAAGAAACTAAGTAAGTTAAAATAGAATGTCTGTCAAATTTTAAAATCCTTCCTTCATCCTAAATTATGCAGGAATTTTCCCTACAGAATTTCTCAAAAGGTTACAGTGTGACTGAATCTGCGTTATTCCCTGTAAAAGACTTTGTTGCTCAAAGTGTTCTGTGGCTTTCATTTGTAATTTTTAAAAATGCTCCATGGTGGAAACAAAATTAGGGTTAGCTCCCTCCCATTTGTCTTCCCAATTTGGTTCTCCCCTAAGGCTCAGGAACACTTGAGAAATCCATTACTTTCTCTTCCTCCTACTTTGTCCCAGTCCAGGCTCATGGTGCTCAGTAATACGTAAAGCTGTAGCAAAGGCGGCTCTGCAAGTTGACCTGAAAGCAGCTGTTAACCAGCTCAAATCCTGGAAAATCCAGATCTGTCTATGATCCTCTGAGCTGGACCTGCAGTGACTTTCAGGCCTTGGACCCACCGTGGGTATCATTATACAGTCATCATAACTGTGCCTTTTTTAGCTAAATCTTTTTCAACCACTTCAATCAGATCTTTTGCTTGCAGGTAAAGGATAGACCTTGGCAGTGACCAGAATTAGGGACTGCTTATTTAGGTGTGTTGAAGCCTTCAAAATTCTCTTGCTAGGACTTTTCACAGCAGCAGATTTGGGTTGAGTGAGATTTAAATTGAGACTCGAAGCAGGTATTTGGATAGTATCTCCATTAGGAGTTGGTCCGAATAAGGAGTGGAGGTTTCTAAGTGTTAGTAAGCCATCTGACAGGGATGGGGAGTGACACTCAGTGAAGGTACTGCAGGTAAGGTTGTACAAGGTAAGGGTGAAATTAAAGATGTGTGCAAAACTAGGAACAGGGCTGCCTTTCTGCCTCTATCTATTGCCTTATGGATTTGCAACATCACTTATGGCTAAAACCCAGGCAGCGCTCTCTGTGCAGGCTACAGCCAGGAATCTCTGCTCTAAAGCCTAGGAAGGGGAAAGTGAGGAGAATCTACAAACAGGATTAGTGTCAGCAAATGCAAGCGTGATGAATGCTTCCACATATTACCAAATTGTATGTAATAGCCTAAGTATGTAGGAAATCATTGTCGGGGGAAAAAAGCTGTTAATTGGATCATATACAAAATGTGGTGTTTTCTTAATGTATCAGCTGGTAAATAAGTGCTTGTTGACTGGGGCGTGATCCCTGTGTTTTTATCAAACACCCTTACTAGCAACCAGCTATGATAATTAATTTTTGAGGGGGATGAAAAAGATCAGCTATGCTTGCAGTCCCAAATGGATATCTTTTCTCTGATCCACTGGGTTCACAGCTTTAAGTGTAACAAGCAAAAATGGTTGAACAAGTAAAGAGCAAAGGAAACTAGAGTGGCATCAAAATGCAAAGCAGCACCATTGTACTCAGTGGTACAATGGGGAAGCTCTGGTCTGGTCTCATTCCTCTGCTAAGTAAGGAGAGGAGTAGCTTTTGGTTTAAAATGGGGGGGGGAAAGGCGGAGAGGGGAGGAAAAGAAGCTAAAACTTGTCTGGCAGTAGGAAAAAAATATGAGAAATAATGATTCCAGCTCTTCTGTGAAAATAATGGAGATCTTGCAGAATCTGTCAGCTTTGGTTGGCCTTTTGGAGCTGTGGGCCATGCTGCTTGCCAGGCAAGGGGCATCCCATCGTGTTTGGCTCTGTTCTGTTCCAGAGTCCTCTGTACAGGTATCTGCCTTCAGTGTTTTGATAATCCTTTGTAAATTTGGCTGGCAAAAACACTGGCAGCTGCAGAAAGCCTTTTATGTGTATGGCAAAACAGAAAGTGGTTTTGTGAAGCACTTTCCTTGGGCAAGAACATTGTATGTATAAAGCTCAGCTTCCTTTCGAAGAGCTCATCTTCCTCAACATTTTGAATGTCATCTTTCAGCAAAAGATCAATGAGGATTCCTCAGCATATTCGTACTGTTTAGCAGTCCTCACCCTACAAATATTGAACCTAACTGGGGAACCTGATCCTTTTCTGTGCAAAGGTCTCCTGCAATGGTGCTCAGTGCCTTCAGCCTTTCCTGGGTTGAAGCATCCCTTGTCACCTTGCCCAGCCCAATAGCCGCACACTTCTAAACAGCTGCCAATACACATGAATTTGCATAAAATGGAGAGAAAACTAGTGAAATTATGATGTTTGTTAGGATGTTCTGTCTAAATTGAGACTTTTAAGCACTAATAATAATTAACTACTTTCTTAGCAATGAAAAAGTCTTAAATGCCTATTTACTTAACAGTCCCCTAGGGTGTCTTTGTTCTGAATGGGCTAAAAAAATCTTAGCTGCAAAATAAGCAGGCAATTCCAATCAATAGAGCCAGAGGACTATATTGATTACCAGAACTCCATTCTTTAGTCATTAACCCTGTGAATTCTTTACAAAAGCTGTACTGGACAATTCCTAACCACTACACCGTTTGAGGAGTCATTCAGATATTTGAAAGTCATTAAACTTTCATAGCTTGTTTACAGCCCCTTCAGCCTCGCCTGAAGGATTGTGCTCCGAGACCCCACCACCACACAGCCACGCTCTGCCCAGCTGAACTGACAAACAGCATTAATCAAGCTCAGAAATCTCCTCTGCAGATCTGTTTTTATTTTTGGTTACTGCTAATATTGCTATAGAGCAGGGAGGAGTAAAATAATATTCTTAATTTTTCTGCATTTCAGCTCCAAGCCACAAGGCTCTACCTGGTGATAAACACACCTTTATTCATTTATTATGGAAAACCACCTGTCCACCCCATAGGTTTCTACCTTCATACTGGATGCCACAGGGCTTTATATGTGGATGGGAGGAATACCACAAAGTGGGACGGTGGGGAGGGAAGGAAACAGTGAGGTGGAAAGAGGAAGAGGAGGAAGTGATGCTAGGAGAGCTTGTCAGGTCTCTCCACCTCCTTCCCCTTGCTAGGTCCTGCGGGACCTGCCCCCGTGACACCTCCCTCTCAGCAGCCCCGTATTTAAGAGAAGATTCTCGCATTTCAGATTAAGAAAGTTCATGACACACAGTAATGGCTCTAAATGGTAAATTGAATCACACAGACAACAATTGAATAGAAGCAGCACAAATGAGCCAAACGCCAGCAATTTAAGGGGATGCTGAAGGAACTCCCAGCAATCACAGGTCTGCTGTGAAGACAGGCACTCTTCGTCTTCAAAGTTCAGGTGGCTCTAAGGGTAGAGCGCATGCAACATTCTGTAGTGTTTCTTTGATATGGAAACTGTGGGCATCCTTGTAAACACACAGAATGGGAATGGTTATTCCTAAATATTTCCATAATGCCGAATACAAATCTCAGTCACAGCTTGTCCCATGTTGTTTGCGCCAACTGTTCTTTTATTGGTTGTGGCTTTGACCCAGTGCCCGGTGGATATGGGGTCTGGGCCGCTTACACAACATGAACAGGGTATTGTTCCTTCTCTCCCACTGTACAATGAATTTTAGCCACAACGTAGCAGATGAACCCCAAGCAATTATTTGAGCTGAAACTGAGGATGTTTTGAAATTAAGGATCAGTTTGAAAAATACACAGAGAATCTGTTGAAACACTTGTGAAAAGGGAATGTAATTTCAGAGTCATAACTGAGCAATATTCCTACATTGAGTCGTGAAAATTGTCCTGCATCTTTTTTACAATTAGTACTTGATCCACTCCAGTTTCAGTGTTCCACCGTTATCCTTATCTATTTGAAAACTCCCCGAGAGAGCTATAATGAGCGAGGGCCATTTTCATGACTATTGATTTCATGGTTAAAATTATAGTATTTGATTGTTATTTGACCAAACTGAGATTATTGTATGTTTTGAAAACAAGAGCAGCAACAGCAGAAGTCATGCCCCTGGAAAAGCACAAAGTTAGGAGCTGCAAAACAGCACTGCTTTTCCTTTGATCCCTCACCACTCTGCAGAAGCCCTCTTCAGTGCTGCTGCTTTGCAGACCAAAGGAGCACCAAGCTTCAGTGACCTTTCCAATGTCACCCTTGCATTGTGGCAAAGCCTAGGATAGCTCTCCAGCCTCCTGCCTCCCAGCCAGTGCCCTTGCCACTGACATGCTTTCTGACATGGGAAACCCTGGTACCTTCTTCTGATGCTGCTTGTAGTCAGTGGGTGTGTTTTGTGGTGAAGACTCTTTTAGGACTGAAAGGCCTGAATTTCATTGTAACTTGTGGCTAAATAAATAAGCACTGGACAACCACTTATGAAGTTTATTTTTCACTGTCACAATACCTTTAGAAAATGTTGCTAAACCCAAGGACTTTCTGCAGGCTCTGGTTCCTGTTCTTTAACAGGAAAAAAAAATTGCAATCAGTAATGGACTGTGGATAAATCCAGAAATATTTTAAGCAAGTTCGTAAATGCAGTAAGGACTCCAAGTACCTTTGTGAATAGGTCATTCAAAGGACTGGTAGGACTAAATGGCCCTAGTGCCTCATATGGACAGAACCACCCTTTCTTTGCATTTTGTTTTATTTTTTTAGTGTAAGACCTCTCTGTATTTTATAACACTGAGGTCAGATCTCACCATCCCTTCTTTTCTGATCAGAACAGCAGAATTGTTGATTTTTCAGGTTGTGTTGACATTTTGAGCTGTGTGAAATCCAATAAGACTACAAGTATTTCCTAGGAAAATTGCAGGCACCATCAGGGACTGGCAGAGGAGTAAAGCAGGAGGTTCCACCCCAACAGGTCCTAACCAGCAGGTAGTCCCACCCCAGTACATTCCACCTGAGCAGTTGCCCAATAACTCCACATGAAATGGGGCAAATGTAGGTGCAATTGCCACGTGTTTGTGTTTTTCTATTAATGTCATGGAAACCATTGATAATTTCACAAGAGAATTTAAGTATCTTGGTTCCAGTAGCTGCTACTGTCTGTGTCTTCAGAGCAGGAGTATTTTGACACCCTATTTTCTTCAAGCCAAATCACATGTCACAGTGATACACCTTTCCCCAGCTGCTAGCAATGTACCTCCTTTAAATAAACCAAACACCCCTGTCCTCAGAGGAGCAGGCAGGGACTGTGTGTTCATTTGGACAAGGCAGCTTGGCCATGCCTTTGCAGGGTCTCCCACATAGCTGTTCAGCACATGGGTGATCCCTGTGCTCACAGTTCTCCTGAGCATCACAGTACAAAGCCTGACCTACCACCACATGGCCCCCAACCAGGGTTGAGACTCCAGGACAGGACACATGAGACAGCTCTGGGTAGTGTATAAATAAATAATAAATAAATAAACTGATAAATACTCCCTGCAGCATTCAGAGGCTCCTGAAGCTCAGAGAGATGTGTCTCAGGGAGAAGGGCAGTATCCTGTGGGACACAGGGGAGAGATGGAGGTAATGGAGCCGTCCTGCACCCAGCCAAGGAGGGAGGAAATACTCCCCACCCATTCTGAGAAACATCTTTCTTCACGTTTAGCAGAGGAAATTTGGCTGCTTTCCTCTATTGCCCTTTTAGTAAAAGTCTGACTCCTGAACTCAGTGAAGCTACAGGCAGACCTGATTGCACGTGTCAGTGTTTACCCATGCAGTGCTAAGGAGAGTCACAGACTTGAGGCATGCAAGATGTGCCAGCAACCCAGGAAAACGTTCCCCTCCAAAAGCACTGTGGCTGCTGCTTTCACTGCTGAAAAAGCTGGGCCATTTAGTAACAGGTCTCTGCTCACTGATACTGAGAGATGCTGGTACTGCCATCTTCTTGTCCTTCTGAGCCAGAGGTGCTCCTGGAGAAGAAATAGGTGCTTAAAGCTTTGTTCTGATTACATCTACTCCACATAAAGCACAGGAACTTAACTCAAGCCAAAAGTCACCCCAGTGTAAAACAGGATCGTGGCAGATCAGAAACTGGGTTGTAATCCTCTCATTGCCCCAGAAATAAATTTTCTCTTTGGCAGCAGGGCTTAACGATAGATGTTCAATCCTGACTCGTATGCAGCTTAGGAACTCAAGGCAGGCAGCCCTCTGAGGGCCGCTCAGCAACTGTGCTGCACAGGCAGCAGCTGTCCTGGAGGCCATGGCAGAGCAGGCTGGGTTTCTGCTTGTGCCCTGGCTGTGAGGGGCTCACAGGGAGCAGCTCTGCCAGTCACAACTGCAGCTGATTATGACATTTCAGAAGGTTTTGCCTTGTAGAGGCTTCATAAATGTCATCCTTAATGCTCCCTGCTGAAGCTCCTGGTGGTGGCTGTGCTGAAGGGAGCAGGAGCCAAGTGATTCCCATGAAAGGGCTGGCTCCATGTCAGGTTTCTCCATCACTGTCACACATATCTCTGATAATATTTACTTGCTGTTTGAAAGGAAAATGGCTTTCTAAAGCCATTATTTCTTTCACCCGTCTGCTGTCATAAAGGTCTTTGTGATAGAATGATAGGGGATTCATGCACAAAAATGGACAGAGCAGGAAAAGATACCAAAATATAAGGGCACCTCTGGGTAGGGCAGTGTAAGATCACTGCATCTGTCAGTGGCAGTTGTGCCCTTTGTATATGTAAAGGAGAAAAGTCTGAACTGAAAATGAATAGGTAAGGTGTGTACTGATATTTGAAGGATTTGGAAACTAGATTTTAGACTTAAAGTCTTTTTCTTTTAAGGTAATATTTTATCCCATCTCATCTTTTCCCATATTCCTTTCCTGTCTAGTTGGAACCTCAGCCTCGACACAGCACAGTCTGTTTATCATCAGTAAAATGCAGTGTATATTAAAAGAGCAATAACAGTAAGTCATTTACAGTGTACGTCACAGGTTACAGAGAAAATAGGGATGCTATTTTATTATGCTGAAGCTGTAAAGCTTACACTAATACAAAATATTGCTGGTAGTCACCTTGTTTTATTCTTTTTTTAACAACTCACTAACAGTGTGTAAATATAAAAGCAAACTTTGATTTTTCCATCCGGATACACTGAAAACTCTTTCAATAAAAATGCTAGGGTGCATTTAACACTGTGACCAGAAATATTGAAATTTGACAGTTAGGAGGTTAAAGGTTTCAAATTTATACACAGAGGTGTTTTGCTCCTGTCACGGTCATAGCAGCTTGCTCAGGATAACCCCTTTTGCTTACTGAACCCTTGAAGAGCAGAGAACATTAAGCAATACGTCTTGGCAGATGTCCTGGGATTTCATACCACCAGCAGAAGCCCATATGCACACAAAAAGTGAACCTCTTAGGTGAAAACCGGTCAAGGCTTTCTCTCTCTGCTCCTGCACCGTGTGCTGGCAAGCAGCTGCTTTACCCTGCTGCCAGCACCATCCTTTCCACTAGAATTAAAGCAGAGGTTCTGTAATATTTTTCAGGTATAAGGTGCTACTGCTTTTAATTTCCACATAGAACGCTCAGGCCAGTGAAATCAAGGGAACGTGTACGCAAGCTGTTACTGTGAGGAAATGGCTACAAATAAATAATTTCTGTGGCTACAATGAAATACCTGCATAAAAGATAAAAAAAATAAAATGTGCTTTGTACTCTAAAGGTTAAACTTTCAGATTTCTTCTAGTCTTTATTTTAGGAATTTCTGCCTGTGGTATATACATGTAAGAACAGTATTTGCCTCTTTACTGCCAGCTGAGAAGGTACCACAGTGCCTCCAACTTTTTTTTTAATTGTATTTTTCAAGCTAAAAAAAAAAAACCCCTACGACAACAAAAACCCACCACTATGTCTTGATTTACTGAGAAACCATCACTGCATAGACCTGTCTGAAACATTGCAGCCTTGGCAAACCAGCAAGTAAGATGATAAACTTTCCTTTTTTGATCTTCATATTGTAGCATGTAAGAGAATCACTATGGGCATTTCTTTTCATGTTCACCATAAACCTGTCTTCATAAATATTGCTACAGATACACAATGTTTTTTGGTTGATGTTCTCAAAACAATTACAGTGAGAACACATATTTATATACACAGGCAACTCTGTGGCAACAACGTACCCACCTCAGAGGGGAGTGGAGCTGTGTCCCATACAGGTGGGCTTGGTGGGGTTGGCGGAGGGAATGCTGTGAAGCAACCACCCCTCATTGTTAAATGCTCACTTCTTGTTGCTCCAGGGACTTGGGGAATTTAGGATTGGGTCAGAACTCAGGTTATAGTCCCTGTTCTCTTCAGTCTGAGGAGGATACCATGTTGCTCATAGGACCTGTGCCAGTGGGAGCACCAGGCATGGGGCAGACCCCGCTTGCTTTGCTCAGGGCTTTGCCTAGAGTGGGTGATGGTGGGACATCAGTCAGGGACCGAGGTTGGATGTCCAGCTGTGGACTCTGTGGTCTTACAATGAAACGACAGCAGGCAGGAGTGCGGGAGCCAGTTGCGCACAGGATTTTAGCAGTTTAGTGACTGTCTGTGAGAGTAATTTGTTCTCTAGTCCCAGAAAACAGCACTTGGCAGTGCTGAGGCTGCATAGCGCTGTCCCCCTTGCTGTGTGTGTCAAGGCCAGTTGTATCTGTGGAGAGGGACTCTGTCATGCTTCTTGGATATATATCGTGCTCCACGAGTGGAGGGAGAAATCACTGCACAGGGAGCACACAGAAGTGACCATGGAGTTTCTGTAAGTGGTTTGGGGCTCCCGGTGTGCTAGAAAGTATGTGGAGGTCACCACACCTCCTGCAATTCCTCAGGGGGTCCAGCTCTCCTATGCCCTAGCAATGATGAGGCCAGAGGTTTGACTTTACACGTTCTTACAGGTGTAAATACCTGCCCAGGCATCTGCGGTCAGGTTTCTGTACTGTTTGGAGAAATAGCATCTCACACACAGCAGAACTGCAAGTTCTGCAGGACTTCAGTTTTTGGCTGTTGGAACAGCTGTCAAATTACAGTACTTGTACCAGTGGTAATAGCTGAGCTGTATTTATTTTAAATTACTTTCCTACACAATGGCCCGTTCATCCCATCTCTCCCAGTTACAGACAGATACAGTCCCATGTATCGCTAAGATCCAACTTAAAGCTGATTGTCTGGGGTACGTGGAAGAGGGCCACTCTAGGCAATGGAGAGAGTGGCTGGATTAGAAAACAACCAAATCAGAATTGTCAGTTAATGCCGTTGAAAACATTAAACTCCTCTATTAAGGGCTTCATTGGTCCCCAGGGCTTTCCCTGTACCATCCGAGTACTGGAAGGAACCTATTGTAAGCTCCTTGCATTAGGTGAATCTCCCCTGTGCTGTCTTCAAGACATATATCACCCAGGACTTCAGAAATTCAAATTAAATACTGTGAGATAAATAAATTCTCCTGTCTCTGGTCTCGCTATAGTTGGCTTGTTTGTTTTCCCCAAATACTTCTTTATCAGTCTGTTTTCCTGTTCAGTGCTGAGACTGGTCTGCAGGAGCCAGCAGCCTTCCAGGGTCCTGGCTCACCTCTGGTACAATCATGCAAAAGAAGCAATTTTTCATTATTGATAAAATGTAATGTCATAATGTCATGGCCTTTCAGGTCATCATCTTTGTAAGTCAGCCATGACATTATCACAATTTATAATGATAACAAATGACCATAATGTTTGCATGTAATTTTCATTGGCTATTGCAGAATTCTAAAATCACTCCTTTCAAGGATGGATTTCATTAACAAGTGACTGCTATTACACAGTACTAACTGCTCCTACAGAGGGCTTTTTGCTAACGCAAAGCCTGTTCTGTCTGATACACAAGATATATGTACTTAGTAGAAATCTAAGGTTTGGTGGGTCTTTGTTAGTTAAGTACTGATGCAATTTGGGAGAATATTTTTCTGTTTTAGAGGAAGAAGTGCTTTGTAACATGCCTCAATACTAATAATTTCTAAACGCAAATATGTACCCTATGAAGGCTGCTGGCTGGAAGGTCTGACTTGAGTGTCAGACTCATTCTGGACTGTAGTGTTGCCTTTGCTTATTTAATATTTCATGATAAACTTAAAAGATTTACAGCTTCAGGAGCTGGTGAGAATCATAGGACATTTATTTTCATGTGATATTTAGAGGTTGGAGCTCCAGTCCCCAAACACTTTAACCATATTCTTAGCTTTAGCGTCTGGACTGAGAACATCACTGGGGCTGGTTCCCCTTGCTCTGCAGTATCAGGACCTCAGTGTAAGTGCACCGAATTCAATAGAGCTGAATCCGAAGCACTTGTAGGGAGCACTCTGTCAATCTAATCCATAAATAAATACTCCTCTACTCCTGAAGCCCTCTGAAGCTAATGCATGAAAAACAGTGAAACGCCTGGGCACTCTAGGCCTCTTGAAAAGCAGAGACAGGCTTTTCTCACTGCCTGTATGTGTGTGCATGCACGTGTTTGTGTATGAAATAAATTAAAACAACTAAACAAAAATAAATGTTTCTGAAATAGCAGCTGTGAGTTATAGTCCAACAGACTCCATGACAGGCCACCAGGCAAAAGGACTCTCTGAGCCGCACAATTGGTCCCCAAGGGACACGGTGCCTCGGAGAGGACAAAGCAAGAGCTGGGGACTCTCGGCTGTGCTTTGTTTTGGCCTACAAGGCTTATCAGGCCCATGTTGCAATTCATTTTTCATCTGCAGTGAGAAGCTTGCAGGAAAATCTTAACTTTTTTCTTTTTTTTTCCCCCTTTTCTTTCTTGGGGCAGCTACTTTTTTCATTCAAAATTGTTACATTACTGTCCTTTGCCAGATCTGTAAATTTGCAAAGGAGGAAATTCCTGGTCTGGCTTGCTAATGTTTTTAAGGGAAACAAGGATCACTTCTGTATCTGTGTATATTGTGTGGCCACCACAGAGTCTGCAGAATGAGAAGAGAGTGATGCCCTGCCATGTGTATGTTCTGAGATCTTGAGAGAGTTTTTACGGAAAATATCAGGCTGAGTTTCATCCTTTGTCAATGAAACACCAAGGCTACCTGTTTATTATTGCATTGTCCACTAGGTCATGCATTCACTAGTCATGCAAACAGAAGGCTCTCTTTCCTTTAGAGTGAATTGTATATAAAATCCTTCATTGTCTGGAGGATCACGCTTTATATGGGATATTGCCCAATTATATTCATGGCCATTCATTTTGTAGTACTTGAACATCACTCATATGGGGATCTCCTTGTTACTGCCTTTGAAATCTCTACCATTAAGATGAGTTTCATCAATTTTCCAAGCCTACTGGACTACAAATGACCCAATAAGGTCATCCATGACAGTTCAGTCTCCATACTGTAATTGCTCAAACAGACCGTGGACAGTTGTTTTGTATGTTTAAAGAGTACCTCATTCTCAGCAGCAAAGGGGCTGAACTCTATCGCAGTACGTAGGCACACTTGCATCAAGATAATTCTTTTAAGTCACTTCAGCGGAAAACTGCTTGAGCTATCCAGGTTAGCGTGTGCTGCAAGCAATGAACATTAACTGGAGTCTGGGGACATACCACAAGAAACCTAATTGTCTGTGTTTAATTGTCCTTCCTGAAATACCTTTTTATTACACACCCTTGTTGTTCACTTTATTTGCTCAATCTAACTCAGGTTTTACTTTCTTTCTTGGATCTGTTGATAGCTCAGGGGCTTGGTTGCATTGGGGGAGGTTTTGCAAACTTTCAGTGAGATTGGTCAGGTCAACTTTATCACAGCTCCATCTCTTCTCATACGGTCAGTGTTCCTAAAGCTCAGGTGCAAAGTAGCATGGGAGACTTGAGCGGATTTGCCTCAATTTCTGTTAAATTATTTGTTATCCCAAAACATTATTCCCTGAGTTTTCAATATGATGGCTACATCACACTGCTTAATTGGTGTTTTAATGATGTTTTATTTGATGATACACATCAACAAGATTGCATGATACCATTGCAACAGTTTATGTAACTTCCCAGCCAATTTTATCTCCTCCATCACGTTGCTGCTCTTCAGCATATCAGCCCCAGCTCAGCACTGGCCATTTAATCAGCTGCCCTGCTCAGATGAGTCTTCCTGCTTGCCTTGATCTGAGCAGAGGTTCACAGCCGAATCAGGGGCTGCTCTTCCACAGAAAGTGAGAAGCATCAGCAACATCACAGAAAGGCACATGGACAGTGCTCCTTTGCATTGGCTGATCAAGCCTTCATAAGCAATTGCTTGCAAAGGCACCTTCACCTCTTGGTTTCGCCTTGTTCTAGCCAACCCACATAGGGTTTGTCCCACCGGATGCTCCTGCCTCTGCCTGAGCTTAGTAACAAGCTGTTATCCAGCTGCGAGCACTGATGGGCTTCACTGCAGATTGCCCGGTTGTTCCACACCAAGAAATAGCCACAGAAGAACAAGTAAAGGCTGGTTTCGGCTTGGCATGACCCGGTTCTGCTGCGCCACCTCTCTTGGCGGAGCACAGTGCCGCGTGCTGGGCTCACGGGGTGGTGGAGGGTTTTACAAGTTTTGGGAGCCAGCGAGGCGTGAGTTCCAGTGGAGGGGAGCTGGAGGTGGGCACTGCCACCAGAGCAAAGCCAGAGCTGCTTGATCCTTCCAAAGCACACAGTTCTGTTTTTCTGAAGGCTAAATAAGAAGCAACATAATGTATAGAATTAGCACGGATTTGCTGCTTTCCCATTAAAAATGGGTTTGCTGACAAAACAGCAGCTTTGCTGCTGGGGGAATGTCTGTTTGTACTGTCAGGCCGCGGCTCAGCACAGGCGTGTGCTGCACTAAAGCAAACGAAAGGGGAATTATACAATATTGAATGTGGACCTGTCTCTAAATGCATTGAAAATGTAGGTTATTGTCTTTTGGCATTTCCTAAAAAGCCTCTTGAGCTCCTGTTGGCAACCACTGATATTGAGGGTACTTTTAGCTGTTTAAGTCTTCCTGTTCTAACAGGGGTCAAAGGGCTGTAAAGATCTTCTCAAAAGGATATAGAAGGAATCATTAAAAGGGAGGAGGAAGAAAGTGACAGAAGGTCAGCCTTTTTTTTTTAATGGGTGCATCCCCGAGGGGGTCAGACACAGTTGTGCATTATACTCCAGCTCCAGTACCTGACTTTTAGAAATCTACAGCAAATCTTATTAGCACTTCCATAAGCATAAAATACAGGACAGAGCCCAGTGTTCCAGGCAGAAGTAAAAGAGACAAACCATGAAATAAATCAATTTAGTCTTTCAGATGAATTTAAATCAACGTAGCACAAGGATATGACCAAAATGAGGACAAATACTCAAATATGTGCAAGGCATTTTATGGTCCCTGGGAAGTGTGTGCATGTATCTGTGTGTGTTTAATTCCCTTGTTGATCTTTTTTTTCCTTAGAGACAAATTTACTGTATGCTCATTGCTATAGCATGTCATGTAGCTTTTTGTAAGGACTGGTGTAGGGCAAAAAATTTACCTTTTTATGTGACACAGCCAAACAGAATTGTGAAGGTTTTCAGTGATTTCTAGACAGCAAGCAATAAACTGCGTTTGCACCCACACACTTACTGCCTAACACCCCATCTGGTAACATTTCCACGTCTCCAGGAAAGAAATCAATAGCAATAATCTGTGAGGGCCTCATAGGGTGTATATTTTTTTATCACACTGCTATTTGGAATTTTTTTCCTATCTGCTTACAGCACTAGATTGTTCTTTTTTTGTTAGCTAACACTGAAATCTTGGATCCATTATTATATTTCATAAAAAGCAGTAACTAACACTGGGGTCAGAATAATATATTCTAAACACTCATATTCAATAATATCACAGTGTTCAGAGACCAAAGTCCTATTCAGTGAAGATACTGAAATACCTCGTTCAGTAAGAGCCCGTGCATTTAAAATTATATGCTAGCACACTTCAAAGACTAGAATCCTAAAAATTCATGATTACTTAAAGATAGTTTATATTAAAAGGAGTATACCTCCAGCTTTCATCTTGCTCCAATGCAGTGAAGAAATTGTCCTTATATTCTGAAATTTAGAACTGTGTCACTGTGGGTTTTCTGTGTAAGGAGGAAATATGATGCTTTGTTACTGGTCTTATTTATTGCAGACCTTGTCTGGAATCTAGTATTGAAGCTGTGCTTGATGAGTTGCTGCCTTGAACTTTTCCACTGATCAATGCTGGTGCTATGGCTGCATGAAAGAATAGCTTTCCTGAGGAGAAGCTATCACATGGGAAACACACTACACAGTAAGCTAAGAAATCTGCTATAATCTTGTATGCTTAGGCTTAGAAACGTGTTTCCCAAAAGAAATGGTGATAGTGAATGACCATTTAAAAACTGAGATGTTACATGAGCAAGAGGTCAAGTCAAGAACAGGGAGGTATTAAAAACAGAGAGAGAGAGATGGGGAGAAAGAAAGAAAGAAGCAGAAACCCTTCTTTTACTAACATGATAAGACACAACTGGACAAAATGCACAGCTGAAGAAGAGGACATTACAGAGCCAGAAGACAGGAATCATATTTCTTCTTCTCCCTGCAGTGACAAATAAAAGGTTGTTTTGATTTTTGCTGTACAAATAATAAGCTTTACTTAGAAACTGTAGCTGCTGAGTTGTTCTCCAAAAAAATATTTTTCACTTTCTCTCTTTATGGCAACACCAGAGGAAAGAAAAGGAAGCAGTTCTGTAATCAGCATAGATTTTATTTACTTGCGTCTTGTCCTCTGCTTCTTGTGGGGGGTGGGATGGGGGCTCTGAATACAAGGCACATCCTTTGGCAGTGGGATTGCAGCAGCATTTGGCATGGGCGAAGCCAGGTCTGTGCATACCAAGCGTTTTCCCTTCTGCTAAGTTGTGTGACACTGTTGTTTTCGTGTAGGAAATACACTGTGCTCAAGCCACAGAAATCTTTTAAGGCACCAGATCACCATCTCATGTGGTTTCCAGCAGGGCACATAGCAGGTCTCTCTCAGTGCAGTTGTCTGTATTTTTGTGCCTCCTTCTAAATAAGCCGGTTTTAACAAAATGAGTTTATGTTTTTGGAGCACTGTTGCAGTAGAGATCCCACAAAGACTAATTAGCCAGACGCATAGGGAACCTCTGGTTGTAGGCAAAGACTTTAATATCACTTTAATTTTGAAGTTAGCACTAAACCTAAAGTCTCTGTGTGATTAGCCGTATTACCACTATAAATGCTCTTACGGTTCTCTCCTTTTTAGCCCTACAATTTGCATTTTGTCTGTCTTCATTTGCACTCTGAAAATTGGAGAAGCCAAATCTCAACCCTGAACAAATGATAACACGGTGAATAAGGATTCAGTAGATCGAATCACTGGTGGAAAGGATAAATGGGTCTGAGAATCCTGGCCTGCCTATGGATATTGCAAACAAGACTTGCTGGATTTTTTTACATTAAGTAGGCTCAGAAGGATGGATTTGGCCAGCTAATCTTAGATTTCTGTTTGTTTGGTTTTAAAATCTTGCCCTCAATGTGTCTGCTCTTCAGGTGGGTGGAATGAGAAAAATAATGTTCTTCTAATTCACATCATTGCAATAAAAATAAATCTGTGGTGACTGGAGTATTCGGGTACCATGGGAAGGGGAGCTATGTAAATAACTCACTGGTTTCTTTACCTGTGGTCTGACAACTGTGAACACTATAAAAGACAACCCAAGGATAGCAAACCTATTGTCAATTGGCTTAAATTTTCAAAATAAGGGTCCCTGCCTCCAGCAGCAGATTTTAAATGTATAAGCATTTAAGAGATTGAAAGCCACTGACATAGAAAGGCAGTCAGACGATTCCTAGCACTGAGAACAGGGTCTTCAGTCAGTATTATCTCAGTCCAAGCATTTGAATCTATCCTCCTAATACTACTGAATTTAATTTGGTAGTCTAAATTAAAACAAGAGTAAAAACTCAGTGCTTTCAATAAAGTTATATTTGAGCTCAGTCTTTGATGATAAATAAGCCATTCACTTATGTACATCTGCCAGAGCATTCAGAGGAAGCACTGGGCTTAAATGAGTTGTGACCTTATGAGACAGTCTACTGTTCAGAGACTATATAGGTGACTGCTGGGTTTTGAGTCTTGACCTTTCTGTTTATATTCATCATGAATGTGCGGATACTTTTATTCTTTCCGGAAAAAGGCTGTCAATCTTCACACTAATTTTAATGCCTGTGCAATGCAGAACAGTGGTGGATCTTAGCAATAACAATCGCCGACTGACTAAAATTAACTAATTCAGACTGCTATGCTAAATTGAGTATGAGGCGGGTTTGTATCAGGCTCGGCATGGAAGCACAGGTGCAGTCGATAAATAGGGACACATACGGTGCCTAAATACGCTCTCTCTCGTAGTGACCTCCCAGCGAAAAAGCTCTGACAAATCACTTGTGACTTTCCAGAGCTTGTAGAGCTGCTGTTCAGTTGATCCGTATTTCTCTAGACTGGAAGAGACAGGGAGAGGCACTGATACTTGTGAGCGTGGAAAGGGCTTGAATTCCTATCCCAAAATCATGGTCCCTTCCAAGGACTGGCCATGTAGACAACACTTGACCCCTTGGCCAGAGCCAAGGCTTGTCAGTCTCTGTCCTTCATCACATCTCCTTCGTTACTTCTGCCACAAAAGTTCACTGTTTTTCAGGTACCATCTCAGGAGTTCTTACACCATCTGCCCCGTGATGTAAGGGTATCCTTCTTTGCCCCTCTGCCCACCCCAGAGAGGCTCAGGTGGTCCCCTTGGAGTGCAGCCTGGGGCAAACTGGCATCCTGACTTTGCTTCTGCCCCCAAAGCTGCGGAGATACCCCACTGCTGGGAGGTCCTAGTTCAAATCGCTGCAATAGCAGTGCAGAATATAGCCTAAAATTATGACCACGTTGCAGGCATAGGATGTTGTGGCACCGATGGGCCTCTGCCTTACCTGCCATAGAAAGATTTTTTCCTCTGGTAATCTCAAAAATAAAGTTCTTTTATAATTTTAACCCATAATAATTTTAGTGCTGTATAGAAAAGGAAACTTGTACTGGGGCTTCGGTAGAAGAGCTTTGTACAGGCCAGACATCTGATTGCATGTGGCAGAGCTCTCCTGAGCTTTCATTTCTTGATACCCATGGGTTTTATGCTGGCATTGCCTGCTCTTCCTCAAAGTCTCTTCCTGCCTTTGCCACCCCTCCTACATGCTTGTGCTCTTTCTCATTCTGAGTGTTTTTCTCCCAAATTATATCTTCATGTATAATATAACTTCTTTATCAGAAAAGCTTCTCCATGACTCTTTAGAAACAATTGTCTGAATTTAAAAAAAATAGAGGGAAAAACAAAAAAAGTTTTCTTTGGCCAGGCCAGTCCTAGCAAGGATACACAAAGGTAATTTTCAAGTAAATATTACAGAGCTCTTTCACTAAAGGCATATTGGCTTAAAAGGACTCCAACCCTTCTGATATCTGAGCTTCTTTTGCCCAGAATTTCTCAAATCAGTGGAAGTTATATTGCTCCTTTCTCCTATGCTAGCCTGAGTAGGCTTTTATTACCATCCATACCCTGGCAACATCACTGTGAGCCCAGTCAGTACCCAGCTTCACGGCTGGCAGCAATTTCCTCTGGCCATGCCCTGCACAGAGAATTATGCACAAGCAGTTGCTTAAAGAGGGTGTGAAAAATACCACTGTGAGGCAGCTTCAGGACTTCACTTGCTTGTTTCTGCCAATATCCCCATCCTTGTTTGCTTTACCAATGGAAAAGGGTAAATTAAATTATAGTAAAATGTCTTCCTAAATATGCTTTCTCACTCCTCCTTCATGTATACAAGCACTGCAGACATAGTGAGAGATTATGTATCCCAAAGGAATTTGGTGCAATATTTTGTAATTCTGATTGAAATGTGTTCTGTTTGGTCCCCATAGTTTAATTTAGAACAATTAAGGTTCAGAGTACATGAGCTTGCAAAGCACATTACAAACAATGGCTGCAGAATAAACTGCAAATCAATCCACACTAAATCACCCTGAAAATCCCTGCGAACACAACAAAGAGGTCCAGATTCACAGTCCTTTAATACAATCTCCTCTGTCTTTGTAGCCATAAGTAGTTTGGCTTCTTCCTTTATGGAAAAAATGGGATCAAATAATTTCAGGTTTGGGGTGGTGTTTTGTTTGGTGGGGTTTTTTTGTTATTTGTTATCCAAAATAGAACAATAAAAATTGTCCTCTATGTGTTTATGCAAGCATGTCAAATCCAACTGCGAGAGAAGCCGCTGTGGTGCTGTGTTCTCTGCCTTACCTCGCGATGCTTATTTCCAATGATTGCCTTACTGCGTTTATACAGGATACAGATGAGCAGTGGGCACTAATACAATTAAACCTGATAAGAAGGTATCCTGAATATCATGCACGTGCATGCACAGCCTCTGTAATGGGGCTGGTACATGTCGCACATCAACTTTCTATGATTTTTACATTACCTTTATTACCCTGGCTGACACCCGCATTCTCTGCTTTTATGACAGTAGCTTTTCATTAATACTGTACCTAAAACACTATTTTAAGGGAAGTTAAGTCAGGGTTGGGTTTTTTTTTAAAAAAGAGTAAAGTTGTTCTGATTTCTGCGAAACTCGGACTTTATTTCCTGCGTGTGCAGGCTCTTACGTCTGGGAAGCAGAAGGCAGTATGTGATGTTTTTCAGCAAACAGCCTCGTACAGCGTATTCCCATATTCAGATGAACTGGCTTGCACGTGCAGATTGCATTTTAATCATGGGGGCCGTCGGAAGAAAACTGTTTTGTTTTGGCTTTACCCATGAAAAGAGCCGGTGCCTCGATCCGGCAAGGTTCGTGCTCGGTCTCCTTTTCAAACCCCAGACAATAACCTATTCCTCACAATCAAAGTTCAGTGAAGGGAAATGGCTTCCAGGAGAGCGTGGTCGCCTGGCCAGCCCCAGAGCAATCGCACTACGTGACAGAAGGCAAAGCAGGAGCTATCAGGATAATTGCCTCTGGAAATGACCACGGGGGAGGGCCTGATCCAAAACCCCCACCGGTCAATAAGAGGCTACCGCTGACGTGGGCTCACATCATCAGTTGTTGTATCGGAAAGATTTTTTCCAGGACAGCGGTTCTGATTTGTTCTTTGCACAGAGCAGCAAATACAGATACCCAGACCCTGGATATGAGGCAGGGACTGAATTGAGGAGGTGATGAGGCTGGCTGATATGTTCATCAGCACTTCTGTAAGGTTCACGCCATCTCTATGTGACCCCAAAGGTTTCTCCACGCTTACCTTAGTCGTAGTAATATTCAATGCTACTGATACATAAAGAAAGCAGTAAGACAAAATGATGCTGTTTTTCCACATCGTCCTTTTTCTGCATCCTGAAGCATTTTGTCATCCGCTGTCCCCTCAGCATGTGCAGGGAAACATGCAGCCTTGCATGCCATCCTTGCGGAGAGGCACAAAGCCTGTCGCATCGCAGTCACCATCCCCACAGAGCAGATGCGGGCTTGTGGACATCTATGCTCCATGCAGTGTGGTTGTGCTGGGCCTCCCACCGCTGTGGCACCCTAAGCAGAGTGCAGCCCTGAGCCCCAAAATGCCCTCGGCACATGTCAGTCACATCCCCATTGTGTTTGGCCCATTATAGGTTTTACATTTTCCAGTGAGGGCAATGTACAGCCTAGCTGAGGCCAATCAATACGCTCCAGGACCATTATCCTATAAAATGCCCACTTATTTAAAAAGGGGGTGGGGGGTACAGACCTTCAGATCTGATCCAGCTCTGTTAAAGTCAACGGCCAAACTTCCATTGATTTTTAGAGGCAAAGAGTTGGCATGTGCTTTAAAATATTCACAACCCAGGAAAAATAGCAACAAGCAGAAAAATATAGAAGCAGCATCTTCAATCTGTATACTATGATCTGTGTGATACTCCTGTCATTAAACAGTTGGCTGTTTGGGAGAAAATAAGGGGTCACAAGCAATTGTGCGCTGCAGAGTCCCTCAAAGCACAGGCAATGATTATAAGAGCGAGGCAGAAAACGTGGGAGGTGTTTTATTTGCATGTTCTCACACTGGTTTCTGAACCACTTTTTCCTTCCCCTAGCTAGCGCTGTGCTCATCCTCACTGTTGTGCTCATTAGGCTTGTTAAGATGCGCTGCAGGGTTCAGCTTGTTATTTTAAGTAAAATAATTGAATTAATCTGGGATTCCATAATTATTCCTTTTGGGGAGATAAACATTTTAATCTGAGTACAACAGCTATCATTCCTTAACCTGGGACCACTGGATTTTAAGCAAACCAACAGATGATTTTCAGAGGGGTATTAGCACAGCACTTCTGTCTGCAGCACTGTCTGTGCCGTGCCCCTAATCCTGCACCGCTACTGTGCAGAAACACTGGGGAGTGCCAAACTTGTAAAGACCTTTAGGAATTAGGTAACTTCCTCCAGGGTATGAAGCTCTTCTGTCAAAGGCTCCTGACATCTGCAGGGTTAGTGCTGATGTGTGAGGATTGCATTAAGTGATTTTCACTGTCACAGTGCCACTGGTGAAAGGGGAGATGATAAAAGGCCTTCCCAATGAAAAAGTGCTGCCATTTTCATTTCAAACGTGGCGCTTGCATGGTTACTCTAGCCTTGTGTTCACTAGGACGGGATGGATGAAAAGGAAGCATAAACACTTTGCTTTGTAGCTGTGGCGGTAACAGCTGGTAAGTCCTGGAAAGCCTGTCTTTGGATGTCTGATTGTGGGGACAGCTGGGGGGTTCTCCAAGTTCCCTCCTCCCAGGAGCTCCCCCAACTGTGTGGATCGCATGAGTGGGTGCTGGGAATTTCCTTGGGAGTTGCTCACATGCAGTGCTAATGGGGACGAGCTCCAGATAGGGAACAAAGATCACTCTTTTTCTCTGGAAAAGTTTCTAAAACTTCTTGGCTTGGAATGATGGCTACACAGCTCCTCAGCCCCCCAGGAGCCTTACTCTGCAGCAGGGGGTGTGCTTTGAAATTTTTCCTCCCCCTGGCTTGGGAGAAGACCCATGGGTGAGGAGGTGCAAGGGGCGCAAGGCCATGTGAGAGGTGTGTGGCCGTGCAGGGGGCAGCGGGTCCCCAGGTCCCTGTCCCCAGCGGCCAGCACTGCTCCCTGCCCTGGGCCACTCTGAGCTGGCCACACACATGCACCTGGGCCTGGGCTCATGCTCTGCTCTCTGGGTATCTCTGCGTCTGTGTTTTGATGCCATTCAGGAACATGTCTGCTCTGCTCCCTTTTGCTATTTCTCCTGTAAATGCAGTGGTGCTACAGCTTCGTGGGGCTCCACTACGGAGGAAACATTTTCATCTTAACAGCCGGTGACCCAGGAGGTTTATATATATGGGAGGACACTAACCTTTGGTCTAAATATTTCATCCTTGTTCTCAGCTCAGAGAGGGTTTTTTATTTTCCTCTAAACATCTGTGAAATACTTCTGGGCTATTTTAGAGTCCTTCACGTATGGGACTTGAAAGGACATTTCTTTCTCTGTCAGTAGTATTTCAAATGCTTTTATACAAGAAATAACATCAGATGACTATTTGCCTGTGTCTTTTTTAATTACATCAGCCCTCGGATGAAATGTACAGCTAGCAAGGCCCATTCTGCCTCCTAGGTGAGTGCCTTACTCTCTCAGCGAGATGGTCAGGCTCGTGGCTGCTCTCCCTGCCTCCAGGGACTCTTCCAAATTGCATTTCTCAACAGGAGGGGGAAGAGCAATTTCTCTCCTGGCCTCCCCACGAGCTTTTCCCCTAGAAGAGTACAGTTCAATAGCCACGACACGCCTGCACACAAGGATCTCAGGCAGAAGAGGAGAAACTCAGGTTTTTCTCTGTCTTAACCACGGGGTTTCTCTGTCAAAGAGAGGCAACACCTCTTCCCCCAGCTGTGTGAAAAGAAAGGAGCGACCAGACAGGACAGGCAGGCTGGGAGTTACTAAGAAAAGCACAGTAGATCAAGAGCATCCCTTTGTTGGACTCCAAGAAGTGCTGACCTACTGAGCCTGGTTGTGCCGGAGAAGCTTCTGTCAGCATGAAGCTGTGGCCACTAGAACTTTATTTTTGAAAATTAAGTTTAAGCACCTCAGAAATCAAAATACAGCCAGGTGCTAATTCTGAGGATAGTATTTCTGAGATCAGGAACCTGACTTTCACCTAAGCCTCTTTTTAGATCAAAACTTGGACAGCTTCTACAAGACATTACATAAAAATTCATTTTGTTGGCTTTGCCAATGTTTTCACATGATGTGAGAGTGCTGTTATGTAGGAGTGGGCGCAAGTACATGTTTAAAACTTAGGCAAATGCACAGATGCTCCTATGAACCTGGGGACCCAACAATGGGATCTTGAAACTTCTCCTGGCTTGATCTGTGCCAGCAGGAACAGAAGGGGAGTCCTCCCTTCCTCCGTACTCTATCTACTCGTTTTGCTTGTTGTTTTCCTTCTACTCTAAAGTTGTGTTGTAACAAACCAACTAAAAAATTCCCAAGCCATTAGTGTATCCCAAATGGGAAAGCCATGTCTACCCGTTGCCAAAGAGCAGGAGGACAGGGCACAGCAGCACGATGGCTTCCTGTCTGGTGGCCTTTCCCCTTGACCAGCACGCTCTCGCCAAGAGTGATGGGCACACGCTCAGGCTCTGGGATCCCTCCCATGCTGTGTCCTGGGGTGGCAAGACTGGCAGCTGCCTGGGCTGCTGCTGGGTAGAATACTAATTTCATGAGGGATTTATTGAAAACAAGACTTCAGATTGAATTATGGTGTAATTATGAACTGGTTTCTCATGTGCTACAAGACTGGGCAACTTGCCACTGGGCACAATCCGGTGCGCATCAAGCAACCGTGAGAGAACCTGCCAGTGCTGCCAGCCCTTCCCTCTCCCTCAATTAAACACTCCTGCTGACTGCCAGTTACATGAATTAAACTGTTTTAGCCTCATTTACAATATCATAAGTGAAGAGCGACAGGCTGAAACCATCAAACACCCTCAGCTTTCAGCAGCCCTATTTCTGCAATGACCATATGCTTGCACACAGTTGTCTTTCTCAGCTGATCTGATACAGAATTAATTGACACTCAGATTTTAGCTTTAACATACCAGCTGTTAGCTGTAAAACAACAATCAAGGCCATGGTTTAATCAGAAAATGTACTGGCTACCTTAAGGGTCCAATTTTTTTGACAGTTATGAGTGATTTCTTATGCTTACACGATCCAGGCATAATTTCAAACAAAGCTGAAATACTGCTAAATGTGTTGCTTAAAAAACACATCACCCTCTTTTTCCTTTTGGCCGTGCAATGTTTGGCAGCTGGCAGAGACACAGGCGTGGAGCTGAAAGATAAAGGATGAGTCATTGTGATGGTGGTGCAAGGCAGAGGACTGAATTTCAAGCCAGGGAAGCCCTGCCATGGCCCACGTCGGTCCTGGCTCCTGCCAACAAGCACCCCGAGTCTGATGTTTCTATGAATATCTGGGAAACCTCCTCAGACAGCTTCTCAGCTAGTGTAATAGAGCACAAGTGATTTACCCCAGCTGGAAGAATGGGCTTGAATTTGGCAAATACATTTAACAAAGAATGGCTGCTCTTAAAAAACAAGTGTATCACAGGATAAACTAAGCTGCGAGGGCATAAGTTGGACAGGGAAGCCAGTTATCATGGTTCTTGGATATCTCACATGGGCAGCCAATTTCTAAATTTGGATGCCTAAGTCTCAACACATTTAAAAATTTCTTCTGTTCTTTTGGTTTTGCTGATCTTTCATCCTGCTTAGAATTATATTTTTTCATCGAGTTCTAATAAAATGAGTTAAATAATTAATGCTACAATCCAATAACTTATTATAGAGGGTTTTTTTCAAAATTGCGTGTAGCACTGTTCCCATACTAAATCTTTTTGATTAATGATTTTTAAAGAAACCTTGTTACATCCATAATGTAAAAAAGTAGAGAGACATAAGCTGCTGAAGTAAAACTCTAAATACCTTTTATGAACAGTAATTTATTTTATAAGCTTGATTCTTGATGTGTACAGAGGAAATGTTCTGAAGAAACTGCAGATAGAAGCCTCCTATTCCATACCCCCCTGAAATCTAGTTTATGTCCATAGGTGAATTGCTGCTGTGAAGCCACTGCAATTTGACTTTGTACAAAAAGGGTCATTGAACAGAAGGTCAGGCAGCTGGCCATTTCCATTTCAAAGATGCTATCAAAAGGGCAAGAGGCAGTTCATCCAGCAGCCCTTTAGCAAACAAGATTTTCTCCTTTCTCATTTATGATATTTTTTATGCTAAAATAGTTTATATGCTACTGAGAGAAGGACCTTGATTCAGTTTCTTTGGAAGGAAAGTGGACTAAGTGGAGCTTGGGAAGGACTTTAGTTCAAGAAATCAGAGGATCTTTTGAGTAATGAGGAGCCATTTGGTGTCCACTTATCAAGAGCCTGGCAGTAAGGCAATAAATCATTACAGGGACTCTCCGCTTCAGCTGAAGACAATTGGAAAAGGTATCCCTTTTATTACAAATTATGGCTTGTCACCTCTTTAATGACAGGCCTCAGCTTTACAAATACTTGAGCTTATTAATCAAGATAAACCAAACAAGTTCAGAAAAGTTTGGGGTTGCTGCATGCCAACGTGCCATCATGGAGGAAAGTCTACCACAAGCGTTGCAGCGCTGCCTGACAGCTGGAGGCACAATCCATCCTGCCTGCCAGTTGCTGACAGCTCAAATGATACTGGTTCTTCTGGGATTAGAGAATTGCCTCTCACCAATGAGCAGCTAAAATTTGTCCATTACAGTGATTTAAAAATAGGCTCTTCCTCCTCCAGTATTTGGTCCACCTGCGTGGCAAGACAGAGGCAGAGGTTCTCACTGATGCTGTGCCCAGGCTGGTGACTCCTGTGAAAGTGCCCCAGCTCACTAAGGAACTCGGTAGCTGAGTTGGTCGTTTTAAGAAAAAGAAATGTATCTTGCTCTCCAGGAAAAGAAAAAAACCCGCTTAAAACAATGTAGGTCACATATTTTACTCTACATACTATTCAGCCTGTCATGTTGGAGTGCTTTTACAGTGCAACTTCATGGATTTTATTTCACAAACGCAAGGGGGAGAGGGCTGTCTTAGCAGCCTGCTTCAGAACTGAAATACTGGGCTGCTCATGGGCAGGAGATGTGGGTCCCCGGCTCCACCACACAGCCCTTGGGAAATTTCTGAACAGCAAATAAAACAACCTCACTGTACAAATCAGTGTGAGAACTTTAGGCTTCAGTAACTTATTATTTATCAATGGATAGAATGAAGGATGATTTATAGGGTGAATTTTGAAAGTGGATCCCCACTGCAAACAAACTCCTGACCTGTGCTTGGGCTTGCACATGCAAAACAACTGATAACAGCCCGAAACCCCAGTGAATCTTTGGTCATCCTCCAGCCCTTGCCATGTCAGAGATAACTGAGTGAGCTCACAGCTTCCTCTCCAGCACAAATATTTTGAGAAGCATGTCAGCCTAAGTTCAAAATATGTCATTGTAAAATGTTTATACAACATTGAGCCAAAAATCTATCGATATCTGTGCTATACCAATACATCCTAATAATAAGAATGCTTCATCAAAGCAGGTCAATATTTATTGCAGTAAATCAACCCCTTGCCAATGTGGAAATGAAGGTGTCCGTTACCTGGAATTGGAAGAGTTGTATATTCAATTATAAAAACTAACAAATGAAGGCTTTAGCTACTCTACAACATCATCACTCCACATCTTGATGGAGCTGCATCAGTTTACATCAGATAAGTCTGATCTTAAAAACATTACCAGAGCATCTGGGAAGGACTCGTGTGGCCTTTATGCAGCATTGTTATATAGGATGGGGCAGTCAGGTATGCAGTGGGCAGAGCAGTCTCCTGGCACGTGGCAGAGGAGGTGGCACCAAGTATCAGCCCAGTGAGCAGCAGCCCTCTGTGGGTAAGCCCCTGCCCTCCATTCAGCCCCCCACATCAGTGCCACCACGGGCACAGGGAGATCAGTGGTGCTTTTTGACATTCCCTCTTCTAAGACATAAGGGAGCACGTGAGGCCCCATGGCTGGGGGGCAGCACGCAAGGGGAAGATCCTGGTCCTTTGGGACCAGCTGCCAGCTCCTGCCGCTGCTCTCGTACTGCTGGAGGCAGCGCCGACATGCTGCTCGTATCCAGCAATGGATGCAGCCTTCTGTGGAGGGTGGGCGACATCAGGGATGTGGTCACGGAGGGCTGGGGAGCACTGCACAGAGAGAAATGAGTAAATATTTGCTATTATCCCTCCGTAGCTTTATCCCTGTTAACAATATTGATTATGGAAAGTGAAGGTGAAGTATACGATTTTAAATACAGCTGTTGCGAGTCATAATTCAAATAAGGACATTTTGAACATGTCTGAAGCATGGCAGCAGCAATCAGCAGCACGGGGCCACTTGGAAATATGGCCACTAACAGTCTTCTGAAAAGCGTAAGGCAAACTGCCAGCTAAATAAGCGCTAGAGGAGCACCACGACCTGCAGCATTTTCCAGAGTGGTCAGTGATGAGTTTCTTCATGGTGTGCTTTGGAGGAAGAAAAGCACTTCCCGTCGGCTGGTTTCTTCCAGGCCTCTGCCCTGTAAGTTCAGCTGCTGCTGCCGCCTCCCAAGGCTGCTGAGGAAAAGGGGGGATGTGGTGCCGGAGGCATCCCTTCCTTCCCCGAAGTACCCTGCCCTGTGCCTCTAATGACACTGTTCTGCTCCTGGGCAGCGGCAGCAGCTGATGCTGCTATTGTTTCTTTGACAATAATACAGATTTTAGACTTACTAGTCACGGAGACATTTTTCTTCCTCTCTTCCCAGCACAGCATAAGCTACTTTGACACCCCAGGGACAGGCTTAGGCACAGCTCTGCAGAGGGTTTGGTGCTGCAGCAGTGAACCTGTGACCCCTAGCACTGCTGTGGACATGCAAGTAAATTCAGAGGGACCAAAGGTAACTCCGGGGTTCTGTGTTTGTGCTCATTGGCTCTGCTTCAGCATCACAGCTACACCTCGTGCCTTTAGACTTAGCTCAATTTCCACTTGCCAGGAGGGGAATGAAGAAAAATGTCAAAATCTGCAAAGGTAGCTAGACCTTAGGGTGCTGCTTCCTCCACCGGGGGATCCTCTGGGGTTGTTCCCAGCAATTACCAAATGAACCATGTGAAAAACTTCCAGAGTAGCTCAGTATCTCTTGGCTTTTCTTGTAAGTGCTCCAGGCACTCCTGAGTTGTGGCTCATTACTGTAAGGGACATGTGTTTGGCATTTAGGTAAACCACTGACTCTACCAGATCTGAAGGTACTGCGAACATCAGACTGTCACCTTTAAGGCATAATAATGTTTTCTCCTTAAAGTTCAATTGTACCTTTTGTATCCATCAAAGTCAATGGGAGTTTTGTCGATGGGACTGTGCTTATGTAAAAAATACTACTGAAGAGGCAATCATTTTGAGGTTTTGTATTTTAAAAGTGTAAAACAGAAAGACCTTCCTTTCTACAAAGCAATAACTTGTCAGAGAACTGTGGACTTATAACCAAGGATCTATACCAAAAACCTGTAAAGGGAAAGGCTAACAAGAGGTTGTAAGAAAAGGTCGATGAAGTTGTACAGATGGGTAAATATTCTGATGGTTTCCTCTCAAATGCATTGATATTAGGTTCAGAAAGAATTCTCCAGGTATGCCTGGTGCGCAGTTTTCCAAGTAAATACTGCTTATCTCTGCTTTTATTCCAGTGTAAGACCACTGGCTGAAGGTCTGAGCACTTTGTGAAATTTCACCTAAAATTTTCAATCTTTTTCACTGTGAATTCATTGGTGCTGCAGAGCTGGAACAATTGCTATTTCATTATATAAAATGAGAACATTAAACTTGACAGCAATTCCAGGGCATAAAATTTCAGCAGAGCCATGGAAGTGGCAGAGCAGCTATCTTCGACCTTTGGCCCATCATAAATGGGGAAAGAGATGTTTGTCTGAAAGGGAGAAAGTATTGTGCTTCTGGAGGCTGCTGGTGCTTTTATTAACGTGGCAGCCCCTTGGTCAGCTGGGCTCCAGCACCAGCCTGCAAGGCTCTCCCACCCAGCAAAGAGGCACACTGAGCAGCAGAAGGATGGAGGGCAAAATATGAGGCAAAGATGCCAAAATCGGTCTGCACCAAGCCCTCTCGAGGGAGGCAGGTGGGAAGAGCACCCTGATTAGGCATATTAGGTGTATAAGCAGAACTGACTAGTCAGCAAGATGTGCCAAAAAGCAGTCACCAAACAGGGCTGATGAGCAATCTGTGCTGAGTGAGCGTCAGTACTGAGCCAAAGGTCTGAGTAAGTACTACGTCTGAGTAAGTACTACCTCTGAGTCCTACTTCAAAGAGAGGTTTTCAAGAGCCATGGGAGTTGGGCACAGAGAGTGTTTAAGGAAATACAAAGTACCAGAGACTTCTGATTTAGCTTAGGGTTGAGGTAGGTCCAAGTTTCAGGGTATAAATAACAAAGGAAGATCTAAATCTGCAATATCCTCTGCAATCCTCTTTTTTTCCCCTTAGCTGAAGAAGCAACTGATAATGTTTTGCTTGTGCTGATCAAAACCCCATCGTACTCCATCCTGCTCGTCTTCCTCTTTTGCTCTCCAAGAGGCACTCATTTTCTTGTCTGACTGCCAAGCATCTAAGCAGTTTTTCCCACTGACTCTGTACTCAGGAGAGTGATGAAGCTGTATTTTCATCCACAGCTTCAGAGCATCCCCCTGGTAAGAATACATTTTTCTTGGGTGCTGCACAAGTATCGCCTCTGTACACTGACTGGGATCTCCTGCTGCTGTCAGAGCACTGGTACTCCTATCACTGATCCATACATACGCTGTGATTTGAGGGGGTTTTAAAGCCCCTTGGCTTGAGCCGGGTAACTCCAACAGCTTTGCTGCATTTGCAAGGAGAGAACAAGGAGAGACATGGGTCACCCTGTGGAAATGAGGCCAAGACAGACAGAAAGCCTCAAAAAATCAGCAGAGCTTAGTGCAGGTAACACTTGCCAAGCGTTCCCAGCCCCATATAGGCAACCTGACCTGCACCACGCGATCGTGCGGGGTCCATTGCTGCAAGGGGGATGCTGCAGAGCTGCCAGTCACCTTGGTGGTCTTTGGAAAAATCCTCAACCACAGCCGAGCCTGCTGCCATGCTCTCTGCCCACACTGTCTTGGCACCAGAAATTACGATCCCCACTGGGCTCAAGTATGCCATGCACAGCAGGGAAACAGCTGCTCTGAGGTCCCAGGGATGCCACAATACCCCGGTGCAAGCGGGTGCCCCTCAGCCAGCCCCGCTGCTGCCTTGGGTGCTGGTAGCACCTTACTCCCGCACATCCCAGCCCTTCTCCCGGCTTGCTGCTAGCAGGATGCAGTGATGACTCCCGCTCTTCATCTGCTAAACCTGCAAAGCAAAGATAATCCCCCTTTCGGCTTACACAGTGTTTGACCTACTCAGTGCGCCGAAGGAATAAAGCAAAGGAAGTGGGGCAGCTCGGGGCAGGGGAGGATGGTTTTGGCACCTGAAGGGGGAAAGCAAGGGAAACTAGTTAAAATGGATTTAAGGCTGTTTTTTGCCACCAAACCTGCTCCAGTAGAGCCAAAATGTGATATCTTGTGTTCCTGCAAATTCTGTGAGCACTGAAACTGGTGAATTTGAAACTTTCCTAATAATACATCAAATATTTCACGTGGTGCTAATGACAGATGTAATGTCACAGTTAAAATAAATAATTGGCACTTTTAAAAGCACTATGTTATTTCAACTGTGTTCTTATAGTTCAGATATTTCTATGGAATAGTCGTATTTTCTTCTGACACCT
The DNA here is from genome assembly GCA_027925045.1 of Hypotaenidia okinawae. NCBI lineage: Eukaryota > Metazoa > Chordata > Aves > Gruiformes > Rallidae > Hypotaenidia > Hypotaenidia okinawae. The sequence goes on from BSDF01000012.1 coordinate 9,240,104, forward strand.
TTACAAGTTGGGTTCAAAATGTATCACTACGAAATACGGTCAGATGCATTAAAATTATAATTAAAAAATTGCTTTTCACCCTGACATGAAAAATTTAAAGCTGGTACCAAGGAACAAAGTACTTTAACCTATGGGATAAAAGGAAAGCATTATTTTAAAAGTGAATTATTTTTCCAGAGTTTATCTTATAATGGTATAATGACATTTGTGGACCCTAAAACAGAAATATTAGTCCTCACAGTTAATTAGCTCTTAGAGGGAATTTTTCACACCCACATTATGAATTATAATTGCCTGTTTCTGGGTTCACAGTGAGGACATCGGGCAGAAGTAGGACCCCCCAAAACCTGCACGAAGGCCCCCAGCTTCTGTAGTGGCAGCACAAAGGATGGTGAGGGCCCTCCTGGCTCTGCTGCTCCCTGAGGCCACTCTGTCCCTTGGGAGCTCAGCAGCCCCTGCTCTTCCCACAGGACCCCTCCCCCCAATTTTGTGGGTTTGTGCTAGCCCTCTCTGGTGCAGTACCATCAGAACCACATAAAATGTGCAAAGTCAGGGTCTTTTTCCATCATCACCAAATAAAAAAATAAGAAAAGGGATTTTGCTCTAAAAAGGCTGCACAAAAAGGTTAATTGTGAAGGGACTCAGTATGGGAAATACAAGTGTGAGGAGCAGTTCTCCTAGAAAGTCGGGAGGTTATGGAAAGTGGGAGAGGATCAGGACCTACTGAAACCATAACCAGCAAACTGGTGCGAGCAGGTCTCCAAGGGGAAAGATGTTCACAACCCAGGAAATGCAGAGAGCCAGAAGAGGGTGCTACAATATCTAATTATCCGGATAACTTATTTAAATAACTTTGTTTAAATACTTCTCTGACAGGGCTGTGAAGCCCTCCATCTGTCAGGTACACAAGCCAACTGCTCCCAACTGGCCACTGGTCTAAGTTCGGTTACCTCAGGGATCAGTGGGACCCCAGCAGTGTGACAAGTGCTGTGACACGTACTGCTGGGCTAATGTGGCGTGGGTTGGAGAAAATGCAGGATGAAGTTTCCTCTCTGAGAGCTGTGGGCTATGAGGAAAACACCTCCCTGGGCTCTGTCACTGCCTTGGTCACCACCACCCGCTTTGCACAAGTGGTACCCTTTGCAGCACCCATGGTTTCAGCGCTTGGGGAGGTGCGAGGGGCGGCAGGGGATTCTTGCTTAGTTGTTCTATTCTTGTTTGTCATGTAACATTTATTCCTCATAGGAGCAGTGCAGTTGCAGAAATGCTGTGGTGTACTGGCTGTAGTCCAGACAATATCAGAGATGGCTGCTTTGCATCTCATGATCCATTTTAACTCGTCTAATTTAAACCTTCACCTGACCAAGAGTGCCATAAAATGTACTTACGAGACTTACATTGTTCATTCCATTCGCAAGTGCCAAATACAAGAGGGTGAGACAAGCCCCGTGACAGATGGGGAATTATCCTTCCCTGCTGCCAAGCAGGAGGGTGCAAGAAAGGGCAAACAGCCCCAGTTCCAGTGATGACATGACACAAAACCCGAAGTCAGGTGTGTTTGTTAACAGTTTCTGTAGGTACAGGCTTCGCATTCCTCCTCCCTGGGACACTGCAGAAAAAGCTCTAGTCTGTCAAGCACCTTGCACTGAGCGTCTAAACAGGGATTGTGGAAATGGAAATAAGCCCAAATGCCACTGCTGTTAGTAACTGTGAACTGCTGAGAGAGCAGCTAGGGCTTTCAAAAGCTTAGGGAGAAGCTGTGGTTTCCTGCCCTCAGGAACTTTGCCACACAAACAGATAAAACAAGTCAGGCACAAGATGTACCCTAATATTGTTTGCATGCCAGAAGCCTCTGCACAGTAATTACAGAGATGTCTAGAAGCATCATAATTATTAAGAGCTGTCAGCGTTTCCATTACAATCCCCTTTGTGCACCGAGTGAGCCTCAGACGCCCCAAGACACAGCAGGCTGGAGGTTGCATGCAGGCTGCGGGTACATGTCTCAGCTGCACTGGTTTGCCCGCCCGGGGTTCTCCAGGGCCAGCTGGGTGTTCCTAACGCACCCAGTACGGGAGCAGCTCTGCTCCAGGGAGGGACAGACCTGTTCCACTTTGTGCTTTAATGGTATACTCAGTTCTTGCAGACCTTTGAAGCAAATTATAAGAAGGAAAGACATTTCTAGAAGGCAAGAGTATGATGTCTGGGAGGACGTCAAATGAAACCTCAGGTTCTGGATTTCAGGTCTCCAACTGCATTCCTTACTCAAGCCAAGTGGCACTGTGCAGCACATTCCAAACAGAGCTGGTCACAAAGCAGCAGTGGAAGTGGCTGGGAAATTCTTTCAAAGCTTTTACTTTTTTATTCCAAGTATTCAAAAAGTTTTCCAGTTCAGAATCTTCACAAGCAAATAAAAAAAAGAAACCAGCAAACTTTTTCCCTGCTTTTTTCCAAAAATTTTATTATTGACACATAGCAACACTTTATAGGACAAAGATGCTGCCTGGTTCAGTCTGAAATGTTCTCCCTCATCTTCTGACCTGGCACAAGATTCACAGTCATCTTCCAAAGGTGGAAATCTTCTATTACTGTTTTCAGTGATAATTCTAGTGGTGCAAAGGTTTATTGGAACAAGGGACACTATGCCATGTTTTGATGCCAGTATTACATAAGGAGAAGATTTGGAGTGAAAATAGAGTGGCTTTTCTTGCAGGACACCATGTTTCTATTCCCATTCTGGTGCTGCTTGCACTTGAATAGGTATGATTTGATGCATACTACCTTATGGGGCAAACATTTTAAACCATATGTTAAAATAGACTTCCAAAAAAAAAAAGATCCGATGTATTGGTCTTGCTCTGTTCACTCTTCCTGCATGCCTAAATACAGCTTTCTCTCCACAGTAGTTTACACTGACAGTGAAGCTAGTCAGTGGACAAAATGACTCAATATATGAAATATTCTAGGGCAGTATGTGGCAAATAAGATGCTATTGAAGCTAGCAAGTATGTTCACCACCACAGAGACGTAAATGCAAACTGCAGGCCCTTTTCCTTTATGGTCCTTTTCCTTTCTGGTCCACAGGGGAGACACAGGCATGACGTAGATCTGTGGAGTCTCTGCATCGCTCAGAGCATCACATCAACTCCAGCACTCACATGGACCCCAGCAGGGATTTGCTGTTGTCTGAGGGGAGCTGCTTTCGTGTCTTCAGTAAGTCCCAACATTAACAGGAAAATTAGGAGCTGATAACCAAAAGGCATCAGGATCTGAAACTGTAATAATGCTCACTGGTTTAGAGAAAAAATAAATATTGGCAATCCCTTTCAGATTGCCCAGGGAGAAAAAGTGAGGGGAATTTTTTGTGTTTTGAAATGCCCTGTTATTTTGGGAGGAGATTATATATTTGTGACTGGTGAACGAATGCCTCAGCAGAGTGACTTCCATTTGTGAGCACCATTTGCTACATCAGGATCTGACCCCCAACGCTTGCTGGGGTCGTTCCTAGCCCAGGGCTGCATAGGGAGAGCACAGCCACCGTCCCATTCCCTAGGCTGAAACACTGGCCCCCAGCTCTGAGAGCTGCTGGGTGCATGCAAGCAGATGTGAGGCCTATCTGCGCTTGTTTAGTGCCTGCTCTCTGCAGGCTCTGTGTGGGGAATTGAAAGGCAAAGACATCCTGCAAGTGTCCGTTTCAGCTCAGCCTAATTGGCTGTGGCCTTTCAATCAGACACTTCATGAAGACACTTAGGAGTGTGCCTGCTGCTCTTCTGCATGGGCAAACTGGAGATGATTTGAGCCACAGGTTAAGAAGGGATGGGCCACCCCACTGCCATAATCAGCCCTCATCAATCACCGTGTTCAGCGTGGACGCAGAAAGGCTGAAGTGCAGCTAACAAGACTTTGTCAGTTAAAAGCTAGAGCTGAGGGTATCACAAGTGTTAAAACACTCTATTTACTATACGTGAAGGTAAAGCAATCTATATCCCAATCGCTGGAGTCATTTGAGGCGCGCGGGTTGCTGACAAATGTGGATGGGCAGATATGTAAAGATGATGCGTCATGAGCTCTGCTGATGAGTTTACAGCAGAAGCCTCTGAATTCACATCAAATGTGTCAAAGGGTGACAGAACTACATCACACAAACTCTGGCAGTTTAATTTGGTGTCAGCTATTAGTGTTGACTTTCAGCACTATTGCCGCTCAGTGTTTCTGCCAGCAAGGTGACATAGTCTCACAGACTGCTAAATTTCTTTGTTGTAAGAAATAGGGTTTGCTCACTGCACAGTACTCCTCTAATACAGGAAATCCAGAAGGTCAGAAAACTATTTTTCCAGGCTGTGGTAGTCCATTTTGTGACCTAGACTTTTCATTACATTATTTCTGGTTAAGTATTTGATTGTGTCACTTTGCAGAGAAAAGGACATCTTGGCTTTTTTAATTATTCTAACTGGTTTTGAGAGGCCTTATTCATATTATGGGCTGTGCTCAGTGATGCTGGAACTTACCAGAGGCACTGGAGGACTGCAGAAGTGTGGAAGGCTTTGAGAACTGAATTTTTTTTTCAAAACATTTTTCAAGGCAAATTAGTGTTTTTAATGTGCTTTGCTCGTTGGATGCTTGCTTTGGAGACAGTTTGGGAGAGTGGCAATAGATGCAAAATGGGAACTTTACAGCTTCCCCTTCTCCTGTCCCTTCTTAGCTATGGCTGCTGAGCCTTGCAAAGGACTGGGGGTTGGGGAAAGGAGGGAAAAAGTAGAGTAAAAGGGGAAGAAGTGAGAAAAGGAAAGGTACATGACTTGAGAGCAGAAAAGGTTTTAGGGGAAATAATCCAAACCCAAACATTTCAAAATGAGTTACGTGGAACAGTCTCCTTCCTCAACAGAACAGCGTGGGCAGAAAGTACAGTTGTGTCCTCTAGAAAGGCTTAAAATCACCGGTATTCAGTCACATTTCCTTACAAATGCCCAGTGTGCACACCCAAGCGTGAACACAGACAGCGCTGGGCACTCTACTCCAGGAGTCCCTGCCGGGCTCGGGGCAGTGAGCTTTGCTATGGCTCTCCCAAAGCTGGAGATGAGAAAATACAGCTCCTGCTGCAATGAGATTGTTTAATACAGACTCTCTATCATTCACCAGCGTAAGTTTAAGCAGCACATAAGCCACTTTGACACAGCAATATATCATTCAAAAACAAAACCTCTGTGCTCTGCACCAGGCATGGGCGGATGGATAGCTCATCAGAGGGAGAGAGAGTCTTTCATCAGCTGCCTTTCACCGGGTGATGACAATAATCATTTCAACACAGAGTACACAACCTAGAGCGATGAAGGCAGCAGAACACATCTGGTCTGATCTCTTTAATACAAATATTTAAAAAAACCGAGAACATTTGTCGGGGTGGTTCAACACAATGTCTGGGCCATAGGAGAAAAGGTTACATTTATTAAAAGAAGAGCCAAGAAAAAGTAAGACAAACTGCCTGTGACAGAAGAGTGTGGCTTGTGCTGCATCCAGCTCTGATGGTGCTGGCAACTCCACACTGGGGATGTCAGGAAGCCAAAGAAATTTTACAGCTTTTAGCGTCTGATCCAAAACCAACCAAAGTCAATGCAACGCTCAAGTGTATTTCAATAAGTGTTGGCTTGGTATACCGCAGTTACACCAGCTATGTGAGGTTCTACACAGTAGTACTCAGTCCTTTTGACTGTGCTTGTCCTTGGGGCGTGGCAAAATGCTGTGTGAAGGTGGTCATCATCACTCCCACAGGTTACCAAGCAAGAAGTGGATGCGGAGCAGTGAAATTGCTTGACTGACGTCACCCAGCAGATTCAGGGCAAAGCCACATCTGGAAACAGAAAAAAGCTGAGCCCTTAGGTAGTGTTCAAGTGCAGTTGGGTTGGTTCCAGCTGCAAAGCAATCTGCCAGGTCTGGAAGAGCTTTGCCAAGTGTCGTGTTATTTGCTGGCGACTCACAGGTTCCGTAAGTGTGTGATCCCGTGCAAGAGCTGCACATGCACACTGCCCAGCCACAGCCTGGATGGACGTTTTTGGTCTAAAGCTCAAGGATACTTTCCTGCTTGTCCCCTTCTCTCAAACAGCACATGTGAGGAGGAGGTAAAGACGTTGTCCATCTTCGGTGCTAACCAGTAAAGGACTAGGAGTATGGGAGGAAAGGTTGCGTGTCAGGACGTAGGGGCAGGAGCTTCCTCTGCCATTCAGAGCTGGTGACATGAAAGAGAAAACAGCCTGTGAGAGCAGAAGATGCTTCTTAGCATCTGAAGGGAACTGAGTGGTCATGCACACATACAGCTCCTGAGACATATTTTTCTTTCATGTGAGGTATAAATAATGTCCCAAAGAAACCTGTTTGCATCCAAGTTAAATGGCAATGGGTATAATTCAGGTTCTTGATGACCTTCTGGCAAGTAGGAGAACCTCATCAAGTCTAGAGATAAAGCCCTGAAATAGAGAAAAATTATGTCTGAGTTTCTCCAAGGATTTCTTTACAGTGTCATCTATACACAAACCTTTTCTCTGCTCGGCAGCAGAAGTTTTTCATTTTCTGTATTTGACATAGAGCTTTTACCAAAACTCCTCTGTTAAAAAGTCTCCTAAAAGCACAGTTAAAAATGGATTAAAAATGAATTAGTGTATTAACATGCTGGTCAGAAAAAAAAAAAAGAGATGGAGAAGGGCATAATAAACAAGACAATATGAAGAAACAAAGCTAATTGCCAGCCTGGGAGAACCATGCAGCACATTCCTAGTAAGCTGTCTGTCTTAAACCCTCTGGATCAAAAAGTGATTAATCCTACAGACAAATGTAGCCTTGATGGTAGAGATACGCAAAATCCCCTAAACAGAGCGAAGTAGTGTTATACTTGCCATTCTGAAGGCCTCAATTAAAGGGTCTTTAACTCTAGCCTTTCCCATTATGTTCCCTGATATACCAGAAAGCCTCCTCCTCGTAGCAGCCTGTACTACTGCTCCTTCTAATCTGAGCCTCAAAAAATGCTCTTCCCAGTAGGCGATGCTGCTCAGCCAGGTTTTAGCCCTCAGCAGTCCCCTTCCCTTCCCCAGCCCTGAAGTAGCCACCCAGCTGGCACTGAGAGAGGCAGGCACCTCAGCATCACCCCCTGCCCCACATTATCCCCAGCTGAGCATCTCTGCCTGCAGCTCCAGGCACCGTTGGCAGAAAAGCTGGGAGACACATGGGGAGGGACAGGATGCAGGCAGCTGTAACAGCTGGCTGCCTGCAGACACGCCAGTTGTGCCCAGTGCATGAGCAGGGGCACAGGCAGCTTCTCTTCAGCCTCTAGGAGACCCCAACATGAGAATGACAAGGAGAAGGGAAGTTTCTATGGTGTCCTTTCTACCCAGAATCACAGGATTTTAACCTTGTGTTTCTTCCCCTTAAGGGCCACATGCCTGTGGGACAGGACCAGGCAATGCTTGCTGGCATGTGGGGACTTTGTCCCCAGGAAGCTCAGCATGAGGGGATTCTGCCCCTCCACTCTGTTCTTGTGAGATCCCACCTCTCCCTCCAGTTCTGGGGTCCCCAGTACAAGAAGGACATGGAACTGTTGGAGCAAGTCCAGAGGAGGCCAGAGAGGTGATTAGAGGGCTGGAGCACCTCTGCTATGAGAACAGGGAGAAGGCACTGGGGAGACCTTATTGCAGCCTTCCAGTACCTAAAGGGGCTGCAATAATGCTGCAGAGGGACTGTTCATAAGGACATGGGGTGCCAGGACAGGGCTAATGGCTTCAAACTGAAAGAGGGTAGATTTAGATTAGATATTCTGAAACAATTCTTTACTGTGAGGGTGGCGAGGCACTGGCACAGGTTGCCCAGAGAAGCTGTGGCTACTCCCTCCCTGGCACTGTTCAAGGCCAGGCTGGATGGGGCTTTGTGCAGCCTGGACTGGAGTGTGTCCCTGCCCATGGCAGGAGTGTGGAACTAGATGGGCTTTGAGATCCCTTCCAACTCAAACCATTGTAATTCATCTACATTTAGAAGAAAAATAAGATATTTTCTGGGAAAGATCTTTCTTTAAAACTAAAAGCTATTTCCCTCTTTAAAAAATACAGCGAGCTTTTTGACTCTCTGCTGGATTTTTTACTCAGTGCATCTCCTTTCTAGTTTATTACATATTATGTTAAGTGAGTCCTTTTAGACTCATCAGTACATTGCTGGTACAATGCACTAAAAGGCTTTAGAAAACACATCACACTAAAAGTGTGGGTGCTAGAAGATGCTCTAGGCACTATATGGCAAAACACAAGACTGAATGTCTTTATCAAAACCAGCCATCAGTTAAGCAGGTTGTTGCCTTGCTAAATCCCAACCCCCTGGCTCTAGCCCTGTCATTCAGTGCCAGGGGGACACTGCCAAGGGGTGGCCATGTAGCACAGTGTGCTAGGAGCAGGCACAGCCTTTGTGGGCAGAGTGCACCCAGGCCAAAGCACACCAGGAGCAAACCGTAGCCATGCTGTGGGCATGGGGTGGTCGATCTGACTGCACCCATCTGTGGGCGACCCCATGGCCCCGATCCCAAACCAGCAGCACCACTGACACTTCTCCCTGCTGTGGTCCTGCAGCGGTGACTGCTGAGGACAGTGTTTGCTGGTGGCTCCGGGGTCCCCTGGCCACCTCTCACAGTTATTCTCAGTGTTAAAGAAATGCTCAAATCTTGCTTGCTAACACAGTGAGTGAAAACACAGGGATGTAGAGGAGAGTCTGAGCAAGCACCTTCACTGACTGAAAAAACGGGATGTGAGCTCCAAGGCTGTGCCAAGGCCACTCAGAAACATGAGTTGTATATGTTCGAGTTCAGGGGACTTGAGCAAACAGCCACAAAACTGGGGAGAACCAGCCCCATGTGTTTGATGTGGGAAGTAATGGGTGTGAAGCAAGTGCATCGTTCACACGTTTCACTCCATTTGCTAACCGAAACCAGAATCCCTGTGCCTAGAAACAAGATCCTTGCTCTGCACAGTGCAAGACCCTGAATATTCCTGCAGCGCTGTACTGTTTCACATCCTGAGCACTGCTCGTCTACTGAACCAACTGGAAAAGACGGTGGCTCCCAGGGGAGGAGGGCAGGGAGTGAATACCTTCCTGACCCCTGCAGTTGCTCATTTTATGCCGCGAAACATGAAATTTGATTACTCTTATCATTAGCTTAGCTCACATAGCTACAAATGTTATTAGTAGCCATAAAATTATCGAGGCCCTTTTAAAATCCATTTTTAAAGAGTGTGTGACATGTATTAGCAGATCTGAAATCCTGATTTCAAATACCCTCACTCCAACATCAGAAACAAAATGTCGAGCTAAGCAACAGTGACAGGGCTTGAGAAGCACTAATGAAGAGTGGTGCCATTGCCTAAGAGAAACATTACACATTATTAACACATTAGCCCACTAAGGCACTGTGCCAGCTGTAATAAGCAACCAATTTGGCATGCTAACTTAGATACACAGGACCATTCAGAAAATCTTCCTCCATTTTTTTCCTCCCCGATGGACAAACACATGGTGCAACCTGTTCCCATCTCGCTAGTGCCCAGAAAATCACTGCTTAGCTGTGCCCTAATGCCTGCACACGGTCGGTCCCTACACTATTAATACTTGACACCGATCTTTCTGATGCGAGGTCCAGTTCACAAATTGGCTACATATATTATCCGTGCATGGGAGTGTGGGAGGGATAAATTATATTCATTATTCACATTCATGAAATTCCAAACACATGGGAAGTACTGATGGTGTCCTTGGGGAACTAGAAACAGCTTGTCAGAGATATCCAAGTAAAAGGGGTGCAAAATCAATTATGAAAGGAGGTGTTTCCTGCTCTAACAAGCTAATTACTGTACATCAAGTCACAAAGGGAAAACTGATGCTTTTTATTTTTTTAATGGAGGTGCTGTCAGATTAAATCAACTTGGAAGGACGACTGAGTTTAATGTATTCCCTCAGCTGATGCTCTCTTTAACACATTTACATATGCAAACATGTTAATATTCTGTCAGAATCCATGAAATAGGACTGACAGGGCAGAACCTAACAAAACGGTTATATGACTCTGCTCCTGCAGCTTATTTACATCATTTACATACACTGGTAACTCCAGCTCAGCTCAAACTGAGAGTGATTGCTTGGGAGTCGCTCCTGTGAAAGCAGGAGCATCTCAACAGGGAAATGACACATCCTGCTGCTGGGAGGATCCATTTTAGGAGACAAACCGAACGTATAAATTGCTAATGAACTACCCATTCTGGTTCAGCACAGCTAGCAAAACTGCAGATGGTTGATTCCCCCTGGGATAAGAAATAGGTGAAGCTGGGGTATTTGTTAGATGGCTTCCAGGTTATCTGCTGGGAGCTAACAGCCGTGTCGTGCTGCCTTTTCCACAGCAGGAATCAGAGCAAGGGGTATTTGCTGCCCGCCTTCCCCAGCCCCTCAGCCAGCCTGCACCTGGCAGGACTCCCCAGCTTTCCTCAAGGCTCCTGCCCCAGTCACTGCCTAAGGCAAACGCCGTGCTTCTCTGCTTCCCTCTGTCCATCTCTCCAGCCTTCTCTGCCTTTCCTTACAGACCCAGGAGCTCCGAAAGCTAGCAGTCAGCAAAAGCTCGCTGTGCACACAAGCCTTTGCGTCGGGCAGTGACTCTCACCTGTGCTAAGGGTCGAGGCACTTATGTTTCCATCCGCTGCTCTCCAAAAGATTAATTGTTTTCATGCAACCATCTGCACTGGAGGCCAGGGGTTACACCCTGCCCACAGTGATACCGTGTACGAGCAAATACCCAGAGAGCAGTGTACAGATGAAGGCTTGCTCCTCTTTGGCATCCAGCTGCTTCCCCAGCACAATGCTTCCCACAGCACCGGGGCCAGTGGCAGGGAGAGTGTGCGGTGCCTGACGTGCCCGAGAGCCCTTGTCTGCAGTCACCAGCCAGCTCCCTGCCTCTGCCAGCAGGAACTGGCCCCTGCACAGTGCCAGGGCTGCAGCAGCCACTGCATCAAAAAAGGGTCATGTCACCCCATGTGCCTACAGGAGGGAGAACCAAACCCAGTCTTAGATCTCACTAACTGGGCAGAGTGGGCTCAGCAGAAAGCAACTTTGGCAGGGCTCTCCAAAGCTGGTGGCCAAACCCCCAGAGACAAACAGCTTCCAAGGGAGATGCACAGGCCGTGCTCAGTGACTGCTGCAGCTCTGTTCACCAGCATTCATAGTCTCCAGCATGATGGCTGCACCCAGCTGTGTCAATCTGTTTCCACCTCTGAGCTGACTATAGCTGAAAGACAGATGACCTGTTACATATTTTCTTACCTTTAACTATTCCCACATGATCGGAGTGTTTCTGGGATATAGATAATAGGTCCACTCTTGAAGTCTTTATCAGGGCCAGGTTGTCACTGGTCCCTGCAACACCAGGTGTACAGGGGGAGATTAGAAGGAACAATCAGATTTCCATTTGTTCAGAGCAAAGGCAGGAGAAATTTCTATACTTAGAGGCAGAATCAAGCTGCTTTCCATTGCATTCACTGGGCGAAGCTTTGCTCCGGAAGAGCTGGAGCATCTCCTGTCGCACACCACCCACCCGCCGAGCAAGCCGGGAGAGAAGGCCGCATTTCCCAGGTGTTTCAGCTGCGTCACTATCACTTTGCTCCTTTGAAAGAGGAGTGTGATCAAGCTCCTCATTCAAGCAAAACCCCCGGCATAGCTCCACCTAAGTACAAAGATTCGAAACCTGGTCCAAGATGAGCCAAACATCCGTTTATTTGCCTTTTGTCTTCTCTCCTACTGAGTAAGCCTGGACAACGCTAGGGAAAACATGTCATTCATAAGGTGGATTGATGTCATTGGAACTATTCAGCTCTTTCTTGAGGAAAATGCACAACCTGTGTCTTACACTCAGATGGATTCACTCACTTGTGGAATTTATCCCTTGATACCATTGTCTGACACAGGCTTTCCTTCACACACACATCTGCAGACAGCAATTTCCTATTACAGATGCTGCCCATCACTTCCATCTTCCTTTCTTCCACTCACAAGGAATTCAGATGTAGGTACTTCAGAGCAAACTAGGACGGCCAAGGGCATCTGGCCCCGGCTTGCCTGTGGTTTAGCACAGACCCAGAGGAATGGCCTTGTGGAGAGGGCAGAGTCTGGCCAGCAATCCCCGCCAGCACACCGTGACCCAGGCCAAAGGCATGCTGCAAGACAGAGACCTTTCTCCAGGCTCCATTTTCCTGGTGCTCCCTGACAGTGCTCTGCACAGAGAGAAAGAGGAGTGATGCTAATAACGAGAGCCAGTCTCTGCAGTGATGCAGGTAGCCGAAACCTCCAAAAATTCATACTGGAGCAGCCTGAATGCTTCCAGGCAGGTGAGCACTGATGTTGCCAGATACACTGTGCAAGGGAACCAGGGAGAAGGAAAACAAAGAGAGTGTGAGCTGCCGGGCATTTCAAACCCTGCCTTGACAGGCAATGTCCACTTGCTACTCCACGGCTGAGGCAGAGGAGTTGGGCCTCTGGGAGCTCTCTGAAGAGCCTGGGTTGGCCCCCCACACTAAGGTGCACTCTCCAGTGAAGTCTGTCTCCTCAACAAAGGAGAAAATGGAGAAGATGGAGACATCTGCTGGGAAGCTGTCAGCTTTATTAGATACACGCGGGTTTGGGGACGGAGCAACAAGAGGTTCTCAAGGAATCTGAGCTCAAAGAAATAAAGGCAACTTCAAAAGGCACAAGCAGACCAGCAGAATCGCTTAGCTACAATAATTTTTTGCGGGCAATAGAATTGAAAACACCTGAGAATCAAATCGGGATTCAGCCTATCGCCCTGCCTGGGACTGCAGCTGCTATTGATTCTGGGCGCTAGATCTTAGGAAAGCTTCTCCGTAAACTCCTGACACTGGCCATTACAAGCGATCCCAGATGTGGAAGGATTTATGGGATCCCCACACTTCAAAATATGTGCAAATTAAAGACAGTGCTAATTCTAAAGCTCGGGGAAGACACCACTGACGCCCCCTCCGCTCTCCGCAGTACCAGGGTGTCACAGCAGTGCCACAGCCTGGCAGGGGCAGAGTGGGCTCAGCCTGGGGACTGTGGAGCCGTGGCAGCTTGTGGAGTGTCCCCAGATGTCCGCAACCAGGGACTGGGAAAAACACATTTATAAATGCTCTGGTGCAAATCACAGGTCACCTGCAGTTAAGAGTCCTTACCCAGGAGAGCCCCTTCCCACCACTTGAACTACATCACCAGCCCACGGTGCTTAACCTGCTGCAACTCCTCCATGTTCTGCAACAGGATTGCGACTTTCCCTTTCAAATGCATCCCACAACTCCTGTCCAGAGATCCCACAGCAGGAAAAGGGACACTGAGAGATGGAAACAGTATCTGTAGCCTTTGCAAAGCAAAAAAAATAAAAGAAATCTGGCCCACCTTCCACCCAGCCCAGTGCCCCAAATACCAGGGAAACAATTTGCATTGACTCAAGTCAGGACGAGATCAGCCAGAATAAACAAGGCTGTTCACTGGTAAATACCAGGTCAGGTGCATCTGCAGAAGGCAACTTTTCTTCTTTGGCAAAAGGCAGGAGTGTATCTCCTCGCTGTGAATACCTCACCATGAGGATCACTGCAAACAGGCAAGTCAGTGCCAAAGAATTTCCTTCCTCTTTAACAAAGCAGCAGTCTTTAAAGCAAAGAAATTAAAATCTACTGGCTTGGAAAGCTAGGTGTGCAGCCATTCAGTGGGGTTTGACTTTGGACAGAGCACAGCAAAGCTAGCTGCCAGTTTGTGTTCACACACATCTCTGAATTGTCTGAGAGGTCTCAAAACTAATGATCGATATCTTGTCTGTTGTGGTAAACAGACATTTTTAAAAGATTCCTGCTTCATAGCCCACTGAAGAATTTCATTTCCATGCCTATTAAATAATGATAGATTTTATGACAGAAAATGTAAAATCTATCATGTGACTGGGATTAACTTTTGCTGATAATCCAATATCTGACCCTATCGCCAAGTAAAGAGTGCTTCACATCTTTTGCAGCCCGAGCTTGGGCCAGTGTCCCAGGCTGGATCTTCCTTTCCCCAGGACCTTGGCAGGCTGCTGCCAACTTGTCCAGGGCAAGGGAGAGCAAGCGAACACAAAGATATACCCATATCTCCTGTGTTTCTAAATTTGGGGGGATGAGGGTGGAAGAGAAGCTACCCAGATTTGCAGTATCATTCCAGGATATAATTTATTGTTCTTGTGTGCACTTTAATGTAGGGATTGACATCGAGTCCCTGTCTGTGCTCAAGCTGTGACAACCCAGTTATTCCCATCCTTTCTTGACACTCCTAGCACAACATGAGCACAATATGAGCCTTCCTCTGTGCTTGGGCAGGGGTTTGTCATGCAGGGCTGTGAGCCTCTCACCACCTCTGTGGTGGGACATGGTGCCTGCCTGAGCAGGTACCAAAATGACAGGGCACTCTTCCTTAGCAGAGAACTTCACTTTTGATAACAGGTGAGAGACAGAGTCAGAACAAGTAGCAGATACCATAAGCTTCTCATTAACAAATTAACAGAGCTCAGACACAGAAAGGCAGCTTCCCAAGGGCTGCTGCTTTGGGTGAGTGGCACAGCTGCCACGCAAATGCTTTGAAACTGCCAGACCAAGCTCCAGCTGAGCTGTTTGAGGCCCCACAGGTCTCTGCACCGCTGAGTGATGCTTTCTTTTCCTTCTACAGCTTCTATGGTGACTACCTTGTAAAGCTGTTACAGCCAAGGGTATCAAACAGCTGCTCAAACCCTTCAGAAAAAGCAAAGCTCTGCAATCGTTAACAAATACTTGTGATGTGCTACCAAGTTGAAAGAGAAAACTACTCTCCTTCAGAAGCAAATGGTAAGTATCTGAAACAAGGGGACCTATCAAATGCTGATATTGTGTGGGGTATACAATTTGGCCTCAAAATGAAGGTCATGGGTTTCTCTTCCTAGGTACCATTCCAGTGAAATGTTGGGGGGTGGCTTGTACAAGGTAAGGAGGCAGTACCCATTGAAAAAGAGTGCAAACTCATTCTTTGCTGTCTTGATCCCCAGTTGAGAATATCTCACCCTCTGAATGTGTCTGAAGACTGCTTTGAGCAAAGCAGCCCTAGTGTTGGGTGATGTGGCCAGAGACTCTGTCTGTCTGAGTTGGGGCTGGTGTTAGCATCCTCCTAGTCAGAGCAGTTCTGTGTCTCTGCCTCAGTTTAGCTTCTTAGACTCCTTGGCTTGTTTGTGCTATCAGGGAGGCTCTGAAAAATTAGTCAAATATGACAAGATGTACACACACACCCTGTGCCCCTTTGGACCTACCCAGCTCTGCTGAGGGAGGAAGGGGCAAGGAATGGGATGCTCAGATTGCCCCAGCCACTTCTGGGGCAAACATTTACTTTAGGTTAAGTGGCATGCAAAGGAGCAAGGAGCCCTCTCTGACTGGCTGCTAGGGCTGAGAGTTAAATATTTATAATGTCCAAATTAGCATAGTGAAAGCTCAATTCATCAATTTGTTCTGGTCTGTTTGTACGAAGGGGAGGGGGTGTCAGGCACTCTGCAGGAGATGCAGCTGTGGGTGGGCAGGGCAGGCATGCTGTCTCCATCATGGGTCCAGAGCGCAGCTCCCCACTGATACTGAGACTCATTGCCCTGGCTTAGCCCTTTGCCGGGGTCAGGGAAGGGACCAATTGTGGGACAATGCTGTGGGGATCCCTCCTTCCCCCCGCCCAAACCCACCTGCCCGGGGGCAGCTTTAGACCGCAGGGGAATCTGTGAGAAGCAGCCTGGCCAGGCAGTGCCAGCCTGGGGCTTCCTGCACAGGGGCCAGAGAGGGTGCGGGCTGCCCTGGAAGGGTTAAGGCTTTTCAGGCCGAAATCCCCCAACAGAAGGCAGGGTCAGCCTCGGAGCTGAAATCTAAGTGCTAATGACTGATGCCCTTCACCCCTCCACTGCCTCCAAAGGCGAGTGCCCTGGATGAGCCGGGGCCGGAGAGCATTTAACATTTGAACTTCTTCTCCTCTGCAAGGCAGCAATTGGGCCGTTGTGTGCGGGGTCGCTGACCCTCAGCCCTGCTCCCCCCAGCCCCTCAGCTGCCTCCCAGCCCTAATTGAATGACAGATGGTCAGCGGCAGGGAGAGGGCAGGAGCAGGGCCCCACGCCGCCGGCGCTCCTGCCCACGCGTTCCCTGCACGCACTGCCCTCGAGGCTGCCCAGCACCACAACCCCACAGCTGTGCACCTGAGGGAGCCAGGGCAGCAGGCAGGGATGGGCATGGGTTGCATTGGAGGCATCCTGCAGACAGGCTTGAGTTGGCCCCCACCAGCTTGACCCCCATGCCCTGCCAGTCCTTCCCCTCCCTCTGCCACCCAACAAAGTGTTGCTGAATTCATGGAGTACTGACTGGCACAGAGTAGACAGGGCCGCCTGCTGCTCCTGGCAGTGCCAGAGCTGGAGGAGGCAATGCATTGGGCTGGGCTGCTGGGCCTCTGCAGGGATGTGGGGCAGCCATGGGGAGCATGGGCAGAGGATGCAGTGCAGTGCAGTGCCCAGCCCCTTCACCTGCCCACACCCAGGGGTTGCTCTCCATAACCCACCCACCCCTTACTCCCAACTCTGGTGCTAGCGACTCACGCCTGGGGTCCTGGAGCATCCTGCCTTTGGTGGTGGATGCCACAGGTGACAGAAGAGGCCTTACTGCAGTCACAAAGGGAACTGTGAAATGGCTCTTAGTGGAACTGGAGCCTGCCCCTGCTGCCAGCCCTGCTGGCTTCCTTCCAGACAAAGCTGGGGAGGCCAGGGTGGGCCCTTGGGGGGCAAGGGCTGTGCTGCCTGCTACCAAGTGCATCCCCTGCACCCCCTGCTGCAGCCCACTGTCCCTTTAACAGAGAGCCGTGATTCCCACAATTACTGGGATTACAAGGAAAGGGTTATCGATTTGCAGCCTGCACTGTGTGATCAGCGCCTGGGCGCCCCCCCCACCCCCCTCCTGGCCCACCTCTCCTACTGTAAGCACGAAACCATTTATAAATGTTTTATTTCACTGATCGCCTCACCCTTGCTGCATAATAATAACCCCAGCAGCATGGCAATATATTCTCTCCACTCCCCCTTTCCCCGCGCCCTCAGCCTGCAAAAGGCACCAACGTGATATGCAGCAGCCCCTGATTTGTGTGTATGTTTTAATTACCAGCGGAGAAACCTGTACACAAGCATAAAAAAGGGCGAGGGAAAGGGAAAGCAGGCCCAGACGGCGGAGGCAATGGCAGCCTAATGCACCGCTGGCTGACAGCGACTTCCGCTCAGGCACCTTCTCCAGATCGAACCCTTCGATTGTAACTGAAACAATTTGCATACTGATTCCTCTCATAGCCTCCCGATCCATAACCAGCCAGGCAGCTATTCAAATGCAAGTAGCATCCCTAAATGCAAGGCTAGACTGACCAAAATGCGCTGTCCAACAAGCAGGAGGAGAAGAAAAAACCCCTTGATTATTATTTCTATTTTTGTTCCTTTTAACCTTTGAAAGATTTAGCTGGAAGCTGTTTGTTTATGACTGGGGATGTAAGGGAGAGAATTGATCCTGGACTGGACTTAAAGATGGAGCAAAATGGGGCGCTGGAGAGATTTTTGGTTGTGGTTTTTGGGTTTGGTTGTTTGGGTTTGTTTGTTTTTTTTTTTTTTTTTTTTCCTTTTTTATTTTTACCTAAGCCACAAACTGAGGCTCTTTGGGGGTGAAAGAGGGTCTCCTCTCTCCCACCCCCTTCCTCCACCAAAATCATCTCAGCTCCTGCAAAACCAGGGAATACACAAATTGCTGCTTGTGCCTCTGCCTCTGGTGCGTGTTGGGCTGATGAAGAACGTGTAATTCTGGCTGTAAATTCTTGCGTTTAAGTTGGTCCAATAAAAGATCTCTCCTACACCTTGTGAGGGTTTGGTGCTTTATTTTTTAACGGGATTGGCGTGGCAGCCGTGGCGGTTGCCTTTTTTGCATCTTCTTTTTCTTCTTCTCGTTCTCATTTGAAATTATGCAGATAGATTTTTTTTTTTATTTTTATTTTTCTCCTAGGGGGCAAATCTAGGAGCCGAGCCCGCAGCGGATGCCCGTCCCGGCGGCGGACGGCGGGGTAAGCGTGCCCAGCGGGGCACGAAGCGGGCGGAGGGCCGGGCGGGTGGGGCGGGGCGGGGCGCGCAGCGGCCGCGGGCGCGTAGCGGCGGCGGGCTGGGGGCGACCCCGCCGGCGGAACGGGGGCCGTACGGAGCCCGCGGCCTCTCCCCGCGCCCGCGGAGCGGGGCGTACGCGCAGGAGGGGGTGGGGGGAGCCTCGTCCGGCGCCTCCGCGCCCGCGGAGCCGCAGTCGCTCCCCCGCGCGGATCCGGCTCGTTTGCTATCCGCACCCCCACCTCCCCCCAGGCCCCTTGTCACTGTCCGCGCCCGCTCCGCCGGTGCGCAGCCCGGCGCAGGCTGCGGCGGCAGCCCGCCGACGCGTCCAAGGCGAGAGCGGTCCCGGAGCTCTGGCAGCCTCCATGTTTGGGGCTGCTCCCGGCTAAATTCACTGTGAATGTCCCCGGAATCGATCCCGATAATTTTCTGCTGATAAGGGCCCCGCTTTTATTTTGGTTCGGCAGAAGAGCGGTACCGCGGCTATTGCGGATCGGGGGGGATCGATTGCGGGCTGGTTTCTCTGCAGGTTCGTGCGCTGTACAGACCAGTCGCACGGATGCCCGAGCGTATGTCTGCCGCGTTGCTGTACGCAGGAATAAATGATGGGGACACGTAGATATTTTATTATTTAGCGACAGCTGAGGGAAAGCTTTGAGGTTGCTGCGGAGCTGAGTGGCTCCTCGTGTCTCTAAAATTCCCATTTGCCTCGGGCTACGACCTGTTATTTGACCTTTAGACACCCCCGAAGATAGCCGAGTTTCCCTGTCGAAATAGTAATAAACCGAAGAGGTGGGATGATTCCGCCGAGAGGAGCCGGCCCCGGGCCCCTGCCCGGCCGGGACGCGCTCAGCCCTCACCTGGGTGCGGGAACCGGGGGGAGCTTCGGTGCGGGGACCGGGGGCGAGCCCAGGGTGGCACGCGTTCATTTTGGTTTCATTTGAAGGCATTTGATGGTTGTAGATCTTTCTCTGGTTTGTCGCATCACCACAGCTCACCCCTTAAAACAGTAATTCAAGATGTAAGTAAAAGTGTTTTCATTTTTATTGATCCTGCTAACATCTTTCATTACCCAACACGTAACCACAACAAATGATTGCTCATTTGATACGGAGAATTTTATCGACGCTCTCTCCGGTCGGGGCGCGAATCCTAAATCCCGGCGGCGTTAGGAGCGGAGTAGCGCGGCCGCGTAGCGGAGAGGGCGGGCAGGGGCTGCCCGAGCCCCGAGGGCCCCTGCCCGGCCGCAGTTCCCTGTACTCCGGCCCGGCTCCTGCCCGCGGCCGCTGCCGCCGCCCTCCGCGCCCGTCCTGCCGGAAAGCGGGGAGGAGAAGGCGGTGCACCCCGGCTTGCGCCGGGCCCGACGGGGCGCACAGGGCCGGGCCCGGGGCCGCGGCGTGAGGAAGCTGCCCGCGGGCGGGGGGCAGCCACGCGGCCTCCCCTGCCCGCCGATTTCGTTCCCTCGCAGCGAAACCCAACAAGTAGCGGGAGGAGAAACGGCCGCGCCGCCGGCCCCGGCACCTCCTCTGCGGCCGCACGCCGGCTGCCCGCCCGCTTCGGGAGCGCGGGGAAGCCAGGCTGTCCTCTCGCCCTGATTTTTCCTGGTTTACTCCCCTCCCCGGCCCCCCTATTTTTCCTCTCCCAGTACGCTAGGTAAAGAAAACAAAAACGTAAAAAAAGCCATTTTGGTTAAAAAATATAAATAGAAATAAACAAACCTTTGGGGTTAATAGGGGATTCCGAACGAATTGAAACAGCGGGTCCTGTCTCATTTACACGATCCCTTTCAACAAACGGCGTGAAAGGGTTTTCAGCCATCATGCAAACGCTGCTGTTTTACTTGTCTTTGGGAATATTGGTTTTGTCCTTAATGCGAGAATGGAAGGCAAGTTTATGAGGGAGAAGCTCGAGGAATTGGTTTCGATGCAAGAGACCTAGAGTGAAATTAAACTAGGTGGATTCTTTATTAAATGATTTTCGGTCTTCGGTGTTTTTATGAAAATAAAAGGCAGCACTTTGTCATTTTTAACAATGTAAGTAGCCAATAAATCTAATTTTCACATTGATTTCTGTAGGAATTAAGTGATATCTACACTATCTGTTGTGAATTGTTTTTGGAAACAAGCGCGAGTCTCTCCTTACGGAAGCTGTTTTTAAACATAATAATTACACAAATATATTTTTTTAAAATACTGCTTAAACACGGCAGCTTTTTAAAACACAAAGTTATTTTCTCTATGATCTTGCCCGCGCATATCTGAGGCAGCACCTAGACAAAGAGTTTTATAAAATGCGTTAAGATAGGCACGGGAGAGCATTGCACGGAAAAAAAAGTCTAATAGGAATTAATTAGAGAGGGAAAGACCGTACGGAGCCCTTGCTCTGGCGTCCGGGGAAGATGAGAGGAGGAATAAAAAATAAAATTAAATTAAAAAATGGTGAGCGACTATATGCGCTCATACATGTAATTAATAAAGACCTCAACTCAGGGCGCTGCGAGCAGTTCTACCTGATTAAAATATGTGCCTGTCTTAATTGATAACTCAGGGGCACGTGCTGCTTGCGTGGGCAGGTGCCCTTCCTGGGGCGCTGGCAGAACATCACCTCTGAGCAACCGGCGGGGGGTTTTAATAGCGCCTTTCCCTAAATAATAAACCAGATTAATAGCGTTCACTGAAGTGCTATTGATCTTCCTTGTGTTACCGTCCGCCCTCGCCTGTGTATTTGAACAAACACCCTCGGTTGTCCCAGCGGCAGCGGCTGGCGCAGGGCACGCGGATGAGTTTTGTTTCGGGGGTACCGAGGCGTGTCCGTGGGGCAGCGGAGCGGGCAGGCTCCCCCGCGCCTCTCCCGGGGCCGGCCCGGGCCCCGACGGCAGGGGCTATCGCACAAACACACGATCCGCGCCCGAGCCCGGCCCCGAGTGTCCGGGACACGTCGTGGGCGGCCGTTCCAGTCCCTGTGCGCTCCCTGGGGTCAGGGCTGCGCTGCCTTCCTCCTCCCTGTAGTTACCCTTAACTCTGTCCCAGCGGAGTAGCTGGGCCACCCGTGTCGCGGGGGACGTTACCGCGTGCCGCCGGTCGGGCCGGGTTCGTGGCGGGGTGCCCCGCGAGCGGGTCCTTCGCACCTCGTGGAGTGTTTTCCTGTGGGTTTCCCAGGGCATCCTCGCAGGACCCGAATCACAGGGATGCGAACCGCCGCGGCTGCACGGCGTGGGTCGCGTGTGGATCACACCTGGCCCTCCCGGGGCCTGAGGGGTGTCTCGGCGGGGGGCAGAGCCGAGCCGGTCCCAGCCTGCCTCCGAAGAGGCGGCAGCGTGGAGCTCAAACGCATGAAACTATCAGAAGTCATTTATCCGGTTTCATAAATAATGTCCTTATTACCTCCAGCCCCCTTAATTCATGCTCCTGTCCGCTTGATTGCGGGGTTTCAGCAGATAAAAAGTTTATAAGTTGGTCGGGTCCTTGTTTTCCTTTTTCCATCATTAACATCATTAATATAAGCTATCAATAACCCTGTCGTTTGGAGCATAGCTTCACAGTATTGATCTGCGCAGCTATTCATCTCTGCCATAGAAGACACGGAATAATTTTCGCATTACAGTAGCTTGGATTTGCTTTTAATTCATATTTAAAGCTGCAACTGGCTCTGTGGAGCTCTCTGCGAAAGACTAGAGGCGCCTAATTAATAATAAGTTAGAAACGAAGGAAGGCACCAGTGGATAAATAATTAATACAGACATCTCTGTCTCTTTGAATATTGCTACTTTAAAAATTTAGACTTACCAGGGCCATACTGTAAGTCTGCAAGTTATATTGAGGAGATGATTTAAGAAAGCTATTTTTTTTCCTGAAATACAATGCTAAATTATTTACGGTGTTTTGCAATCTTCCATAAGTTCCTTCATTAACAAGCGCTGCGGTTTGCTTCGGGGGGTGCGGGAGAGCGCTGCTGCAGAGAGGGAGCGCGGCGGCTCGGCTGGGGCAGCGCCCGGCAGCCCGCGGGACTCTCCAGGTGCCCTGCTCCCAGATCCGCGTCCCAGAGCCCGGGCAGACAGCCGGCCCGAGGGGCGGCCGGAGGGGGAAAAGAGGGGAGCCCCGGGCAGCGGGGAACAAGCTCAGCCACCGCGATGCCGCCGCCCGGGGTGCCTGCGGCTCCCCTCGGGCAGAAGCCCGGGTTCGGGGCCGAAGGCTGCGGGGGGACCTGGGACCGCTCTGCCCCCCTCCTTCCCCCGAGTGGGCACCCGCAGCGAGCCCCCCGCTGCGCCGCAGCTTCCCCTGAAAGCCGGGCCCTCCCCCGCCCGCCCCGGCCGGTGCAGGGCTCTTTTCTCTGCCTGCCCCCGACAGATGTATATGTTTTTGTCACCGAGCAAGTTTCCAAGAAGCTCGACAGGGGAAAGTCTGGAAAAGTTAATCCCCCCGGCAGCTGTTGGCTTTGGGAGCCTTCGAGCGTCACCTTTGACACGCTCCCCCGTGCGAGGGGACCCGGGTGCCACAAGCTGTCACCGCGCAGGAGGCGCGGGAGAGCCGCGCAGGGACGGGAGGGCGCGGACGGCGGCAGCGTGCACACACGCAATTTAAAAAGCTTTTTTTTTTTTTTAATAAAATAACAGTAATAAAAATTTTAAAACCCTCTCGCCGGTCCGCTCCAGCGTATTGCGATCGCTGTCCCGGGCCGGGCCGCCCCGTCCAGGCCCCGGTGCCCACGCGGTGTTTGCTGGCGTCAGGCTGGAGATTACGGCCGTTTCATGGTGTCATTATCTGGGATTTAAAAAGCACACACACGCAACGCAATTCAAACAAGCAAAGTTGCGTTTTAAGTCCGCTCCGAGTATCTGCTGATCAAATAAAGACTTAAGGGCGGTAACGATTATTCTGTTAAATATATGGTACTTGACTGCACAAGCAGTAATTGATTAGCGCACCGAAATGATCTCCCCTCGGCGCTCCCCGTTTCACCGGCGGGGCGGGAGGCTCCGCGGGGGGAACCGTTCCGGGGCCCGCTCCGAGGGGAGCCCACGGCCGGGCACCCTCGACGGCGGGGAGACGGAGCGGTGTGCCGGTTTCGTCTTCCCATCCCCGGACCCCCGAGAACCCACCGGGAGTCCCGGGTCACCCTGCGGCCGAACTCGGGCACGGGCGCCGTCTGGAACTGCGGCACTGCGCGGTCTTCCGCACCGGCGGCTTTTGCGCACCAGGGCCGCTCCGTCGTAGAGATCCCCCAAAAGAGTAACGGTGGGAAACAATTTTAGAAGGAAAGATGCATGTGGGACTGAGAAGTGCGAATCTACGGCCACTAAGGGTAGCAAGCAAGAGAACCTCGGCCGGGGCCGGCGTCTCTCAGGACTCTCCAAATTGTTTGGGGTTTGGCTTTATGCTCCTTTCTTGAAGAAAAAATGATGCTGAGTTCCTAAAAACTCGAGGGAGTAACTTATACTCTCTAGGATGTTTGCTTTGGTAACTAATCGCTAAACACGTGGAGATGAAATATTTTTAATTACACTGTAAATTGTATACAGATGTTGATCATGAAGAAGCTGACAACGTTTCGATTAGATCCGTGACATCACCCCTCGCTGGCCTGGGAAGCGATCACAGCCGTTCACTTCGGCCTCGAAATGCTTTCGCTAATTCTGTTTTATTTAATCCTAAACATTTGCCTCATTCGTTAATTAGGTTTCGGTTCTGGTTTTGATTCTTTCGCAGAATCACCTTTCCTCATCGTCCCCCGGCTGTAAGAAATGTGGACACTGTTATCGTTATCGTTACCAAAAAAATTCAAAGAGATGCGGGAGGGTCTCGGGTTGAGGGAGCAGGAGCTGTGCGGGGTCTGTGTGTGTTTCTTCGCCAAAATAAAATACGACGGAGCCGCCCGCACTCGGGGAAGATGAGCAGAGGTGAGTAACGGGTGTCTTTGGGAGACGTGCTTCCGCGGCGCTGAGTTCTTACAAATACGTGTACGTGCGGTAAGTGCGGGAAAGAAATAAACCCGCCGTGGAAGTTCTGAATTTACAGGAGGGAGAGCTCCCGGTACTCGCTCCCAGGGCCGTACGCTCAACACGCTCAGCGCACAGTTGGGATTTTAAAAGTTTTCTACGAGCGCGGCCGGCGTCTAGGGCTGGTTTGAGCTCAGCGCCCGCCCGCACACGCAGGCTGCGCACACGCGGCCATGTTCACACGCACACGGCCACGGTCACCCACGGGTAGACGGTCCCGCAACGGGCTCCCGGGACACGGTCCCCACGAGCACCCCACGGAGGACCGCGACGTACAGCGGTGGCCGGGCGAGAGGCAGGTGGCGGGGAGGCGGCGTGTGCCGCCCGCTCGCCTTCGGGGCTCGCCGTGGGCGGCCAAGGGGTGAGGGCGCGGGGCTCAGGGCACGGTCCCCGCGCCCGCACCCCACGAAGGCGAGAGGCAGTGTCACACCTCGTCCCCGCAGGCGTTTTGTCGGGGGTGGCCGGGGCAGGAGCGGGGACAGGCCTGGCCACTACGGCGGGGGGTCCTTGCCGAGACCTCGGCGCGCCTCGATTTCGGCCGCTGCCGCGGGACCCGGCGGTACTTCGGGCTCAAAGCTCGGGCCGAGGGGTCTCTCTGCCTCACGGGGCAGGTGCGGCAGAGAGTCCCCTTGGGCTCCTGAGCAGCGCGCCTCCCCTCCAATGCACTGAGGGAAACCTCCACAGGTCTTGGCCGTCAGGTTGGGCAACAGCTCCGAGAGAATTAACCCCAGGGTTTAATTCCAGCTCGCTCCCGGGGCGATTCTTGGCCTGGGACCGGCCCCAATCTCTATTCCTGTGGCATGAACGTTGTGGCAGGACGAAGGGAGGGTGACGGCCCCTCGTTACAGACATCGGCGCAGGGGAGCTGAGAAGAGAGGCTGGGTGCTTTCCCTTTGCATCCCGCTGACGGGGGCTTGGCGGGGCGGGTGCTCCAGCACTGTCCCCCCTCCGCGTAGAAAAGACACCCTTCTCCTGGGGTGAGTCCCACCGCGGCGGGGATGTGCTTACCGGCCCCGCGCCTAGCGAAGGGGCCAGGCTGCTCCGCGGGGTGCCCGAGAGCTCCCGCGGGCCCCGACGGTGCAGCGGGGGGAAGCGGCGGCGGGCGGGGCGGCCTTTGTGCGCTGTCGGCCCGGTGCCTCCCGGCTGCGGCCCCGCGGCTCTCCCGCGGCGCGTCTCGGCCCTCCCCGTCCCTCCCGCCGCTCGGCGCCGCGCACACGCTGCACTCTGCCCGGCGTGGTTCGTTATTGTTAATGGGCGAACAATAGGCACATCTGCCCTTTCTTCCAGCATAAAGGCACCTTAGCTAACGAGGGGGGCTGGCGGGTGGGCTCGCTTTTTCTGTCTCCTCCTCCTCCTTTTCTTTCTTTTGGGGGAAAAAATAAAAGAAAACCAGCGGCACGACCGGCTGCTGAGCGCCGCCGGGCATATGCTCGCCTTACACCGCCTGGCACGGCCTCCGGGCCACTCGGGGACCCCAGAGGGTGCGGGAGGGGGTCCCTCCCCATCGCATTGCCTGGTCCGTTTCAGCGGCAGTCTCTGGGGGGACGGGGCGAGAGCTTCGAGGGGAAGAGGGGGGAGGAGTGCAGGGGGGACCCCGGTTGGACCCGGGACCGAGCACCACGGGGCTCCCGGCGCCCATCCCCAGGCCAGGTAACGGGTAGCGTCCCGACAGGGTAGCGCAAAGGAGCGAGTCCTGGCCCGGCGGGCGCGGGGAACGGGGTGCCAGAGTACACGGAGGGTACTGCCCACGGCGCCGCGGGGCAGGGCGGTCTCACCCCCGGAAGCTCACGGTGAAGTGAGGGCGAGGAGGCTCCGCGCTCACGGAAAACGCGGAGTCACCGAAGGGGCGGGGCGGGCGGCCCTGATACCCGGGAGCCGCCCGCCCGGCGGAGGCGGGGTACGGGGGCCGGCCGTTTGTGCCCGGCGGGGAGGGGGAAGGATGAGGATGTGCCACTAGGGCCCGGGGCAGCGGCGCGGAACCGAGCAGCAGCGCCGAGCACGAACGCCGCCGCGCAGGGCTGGCCTCCTTAATAGGGGCGGTGACGTCACAGGGGGCGGGGGAGGTGCGGGCGGGGGCGGTGCGGGGGCGCCGCGCGCATGCGCCGGGCCGCCGGCCGCGCCGCTGCAGCAGCGGAGCGGTGTCCAAACGGCGGAGCGCAGTGAGAGCCATGGCTAGAGATGGCGAGGGACGCGGCCAGACACCCGCCGCGGCTGCGGAGCCTGGCCTGAGGGAGCGGGGGGCCTAGAACCGACCCGACGGCGTCATCCAGCAACAGAAAAAAAAATAACGGAATAAATCCATTAGAAAAAAAAAGAAAAAAAAAAGAAAAAGGAAAAGCCGCCAGCCCGGCAGCAGCACCGCCACCAGCCCGCAGCGCCCGCCCGCCGCCGCCGGCCCGCGGGAGGAACCGGCCCGCGGCCGCCGCGAAGAGCTCCGGGACGCCCCGCCGCCCACCAGATAGATGTGCGGTCCAGCCGCCCGCACGGCCGACGATGAACGCGCAGCTGGCTATGGAGAACATCGGCGATCTGCACGGGGTGAGCCAGAGCCGGTGCCCGCCGCCGCCGACCTGATGAGCGGCAGCCCCCACCACCGGAGCGCGGTGGCCCACCGCGGCAGCCACCTGCCGGCCCACCCGCGCTCCATGGGCATGGCGTCCATCCTCGACGGCGGCGACTACCATCACCACCACCGGCCGCCCGACCACGCTCTGACGGGTCCCCTGCACCCCACCATGACCATGGCCTGCGAGACACCCCCCGGCATGAGCATGAGCAGTACTTACACCACGTTAACCCCTCTGCAGCCTCTACCTCCCATCTCGACGGTCTCGGACAAGTTCCCTCACCACCACCACCACCATCACCACCACCACCACCCCCACCAGCGGATACCGGGCAATGTGAGCGGCAGCTTCACACTCATGCGGGACGAGAGGGGTCTGGCATCTATGAACAATCTCTACACCCCCTACCATAAGGATGTTACCGGCATGGGGCAAAGCCTCTCTCCGTTGTCTGGATCGGGCCTGGGGAGCATCCACAACTCCCAGCAAGGGCTGCCCCACTACGCTCACCCCAGTGCCACCATGCCCGCCGAGAAAATGCTCACCCCAAATGGATTTGAAGCCCACCACCCTGCCATGTTAGCCAGGCATGGCGACCAACACCTCACCCCCACCTCCGCTGGCATGGTGCCTATCAACGGGATCCCACACCACCCCCATGCCCACTTGAATGCCCAGAGCCACGGGCAGATTCTGGGCTCTGCCAGGGAGCAAAACCCTTCTGTAACTGGTTCGCAGGTCAACAGTGGAAGTAATTCAGGGCAAATGGAAGAAATCAATACCAAAGAAGTAGCTCAGAGGATCACCACCGAGCTCAAGCGGTACAGCATCCCCCAGGCTATCTTCGCCCAGAGGGTGCTGTGCCGCTCTCAAGGGACCCTCTCAGATCTGCTGAGGAACCCCAAGCCCTGGAGCAAGCTCAAATCCGGCCGGGAGACCTTCCGCAGGATGTGGAAGTGGCTCCAAGAGCCGGAGTTTCAGCGGATGTCTGCTCTGCGGCTGGCAGGTGAGCCCGCTGCGGGGCGGTCGGGGCACGGCGGCGGCGGGGCTGGGGCGCCGGGCCCTGGTGGGCCGCCCCGGTCCCTGCCTGCCCCTGAAGAGCAGCCCCGGCCCCCTCTCCGCCGCTCCGTTTCTCTTCTTTCCCCGCTCCCTATACCGCCTCCGCGCACCGGCACTGGCCAGCTCCTCCGCGCTGCGCTCCCGGCTGCCAGACAAAGCCAAGCCCGGTCTCGGGCTACGCACTGCGGCGCCCCGGCTTTCCCCGTTATCCCGGGAGGGGCGCACCCGTCAGGCTCGTCTGTGGCTGGGGGGACGGCGACCGGCGTGCCCGGTAACGGGGCGCCGCCGCCGCCCGCACCGGCCGGAATCCGCGCTGCCGTGCGCGGGCAGGATGAAGCGGAAATGCTTTAATTGGCGACTCTCTGAACGACTGGGCAGTACCGGGTCCGGTACGACCCACGGACGGGGTGCGAGGGAGCCCCCGGTAATGCGCCGCCGAGAGTAGTTGGTGCGTCTGCTTTGTGCTGGTGGCGGCGGCCCCGGGGGTGGCGGGCTCCGGTCGCAGAGCCGGCGGGGGCTCGGGCTGGGATTAGCTCCGCGTCCCGCTCAGGTCGGGTTAGGTGTTCTGGGACGGGGCTTTTCCCACAAACGGTACGAGCCCGGCGTGGGAACGGTGGCCCGGAAAGGCTGTCGGCTGGAATCGTTGGATTTTTTACCAGGTTGGGGTTTGGTGGGTTTTGGTGTTTGGTTCGGGGCTTTGGTTGGTTTTTTTTCCAAACTGGTTGTAATTATCATTAGGCCGTGGAGCTTGAATTTCGCGTGGATGCTTCTGCATGAGAGATGCAATCCTTGTCGCTGCTCCCGTATTGTCTGCTCGGAGATTTCCGTCCCGTTCAGTACCTGTTCTCCTCTGCTGCCTCCCCAAAGCTGCCAGCCTGTGCTCCCAGCGCAGAGCCCGGGTTTAATATGCCGTGAGTGAGGGTTTGTTAATTAAGTGATAGGTCTCCATTAATTTGTCCCTGGAGAACATGAGACAGTCAATCCGAGTTGGAGCCGGGGTCACTGATCCGTTTCACAGACAAAAATAAGGGAAGGGCCCCATCCTCCTCCTCTCAAACGCGCAAACGGTCCTGCTCTTTGGACTACCGCGACGGTGGGCTTTGGGAACCGCTTCCCGACCGCGCGGGGACCCGTCTGGGCCACCACTGTTCTCCTTGCCTGGCTCCAGCCGCCCTCCTCGTTTCTGAAGCCTGAGGCGGTGCTGGGAAGGGCCGGCAGCAGAATCTCCCTCCCTGCTGTAGCTGGCCCTGCGCTGCGCGCCGGTGGGAGGACGTTGTTCTCTTTGGCTTCCACTCCTGCGGAGTCAGTTTCAAAGGTCTGAGCTCTCAGAAAATGACCTTTCCGCCTTCCCTTTCTCAACAACCACCCCATCAGGAGAAAACCCTCGTCTTGCTGGTGCTACCCAGGAGAGGAGGATGGAGTTTGTGTTTCCACTATCCCCGTAACGATTGCTAAGGCGAACTTTCTTCGATTTGGAGCGTATTTTTACGACAATTCGGTCGACCTGAATCTCCGCTCATTTGCATAGATCGATACTGGAAACAACCTCTCGCTTCGGAGCCTGCTGGCATCCCCTCCCTGGCGCTGCCGGCCGGGAAGCTCTGCCAGCTCGGGCCGCAGGGCCAGGCAGGAGGGAGGTGGCAGCTCCCCGCGGCGCGACCGCTGTCTGCCGGGGACGGCAGCGCTCTGTCCAGCTGCCGGGTCCGGGGAGACCCATTGTTCGCCTCTGCCCCGAAACCGCCCCTTCCTGCAGCCACCCCGGCGCTACCCTCTCATAAACGGATCCCGGTAATCCCGTTAGAGAGACAAAGCCTCATTATTCCTCCTTCCCTTTCCGACCAAACCCGAAAGCTGGCACTTTACAGAGACGGCCTGCCCGGGGGCGAAACTGGGCTCGCAGCCCGGGGCGGCGAGGTGGGGGTCGGGGAGCGCTATCCCACCGGAGAGTCCCCGGGTCCGCCGCAGCCGGGCCGGGCCCCGCAGGGCTCCCCCGCGTCGCAGGGGGCTTCGCCCAGCGCTGCCCCACCTGGGAGCCGGCACCCCACAGCACGTGGTCATTTGCATAGCGCTCCGTCCCAGCCAATGGGGGCTGCCCCAGGAGCCCCCCGCCCCGCCCCGCGCAGGAAGCGCCGCGCTGCGCGCCCCTGCGCGCTGCCCGTCCTGCGCTGCAGGCAATCTGCTGTAAATGCATAAACTATTGATTTTATTTTGCGCGGGTTTATATGTGTGATGATCTTACTAAGTGGTAAAAATCTGCCCCTATTGATATTGATGTACGAACATCAATTCAAAATGCCATAAATTACTCCAGCCGACACAAATTAAATTTCACATCCAAATTATAACTCACTCTCGGGCGTTCAGAGAATTATCAGGTAGATAGATACGTGGAGCGGAGCCCTCGCCATCTTCTTTTCTTCTCTTCCTGATTTCCTGCAGGCAGGGGCCGGGAGGTGGTGAGGGGGACGCTGCCTGCTTATTTGAGGCCTCACGGGCTTGCCCAGCACTTTATCTCGAGTATTTGCCCCTTCCAGCCGTCCCTGGGGGATTCCTACCTCCCAGATTACAGAAGCTCCCACAAATAGAGGAAAAATTGGTAGTTACATGGAAGCAGGATTGAGGTCTTGACACTTCCTGGGCTGTCTCTTGAAATGTAAGCAGAACTGCTAATTGCAAATCTGACCTCTTCCAGCCTCCATCTTATTCATCCCCTCTTCCTTCTCCTCTCTGTTCCCTTTCCTTTGTCCCCCTCTCGCTCCCCCTCTATCACTGAATATTTATCTATTTCGCCGTTTCGCTGTTAGTTTTCCCTCCCCCCACCTTCACAGACATTTGGAAGGGCACTGAAAGGATACCAGAAAAAAAGGACTACAATTCAAAGAAAACGAGCATCCCTTCTGCAGCCTGCTGGGATTAAACGGGGAATTTATTTCAGGCTGTTTTCTAACATAGAGAGCGTGTGTGTTGAGTGGGGGCAGTCAGAAGGGCATAAAGAAAGCAAAACCCGATTCGTCTTGTTGAGGAAAAAATAATCTGCTTCGAGCCATTTGTTCGAAGCGCATCTGGCCGCAGGCCGGCTGCGGGCCCCGCGCAGGCTGCCCGCCGGGGCGGGAGGGATGCGCCCGGGGGTGAAACTCCGCGGAGAAACGTTTCGGGAACGGGCGAGGGGTTTACAAGGGTCCCCACAGGTCCCTTCGAGTTTACTGCAGGAGAGAGGGAGACAGTCCGGTTTGCCCCGGTGCAGCCTCTGAGCGAGCTGGTCCTGAAGGGTCCCTTCACTGCGGCTTCGATCCTCTGGGTTTACCCGAGCCCGTCCCGGAGCGGGGAGAACCGGGCTCAAGTAGAGCGGGGGCTCACGGGGCTCAGGTGGGGCGGATGGCCCACCCCTCCCGAGCCGCTCGGTATTTGCCTTGCGAGCTGGCTGTTACTTTCGGTAGTTGCGGCTCTTTTTCTCCCCTCCTCTTTCTCTTTCGCCCTCCCGAAGTGGATCCCGGCTAAGCTGAAGCCTTGGGAAGCAGGCGAGAAACGCTCGCCAAATTAACTGTAAAGAAATCGATACTGTAATCAGAGTGTTTTCCACATTAAATATGAAATCTAATGAATGCCGTTTGCACCTCTCGCCCCTCCGGCCGCCCCTGCGTGCGCTGGGGAAGGTCGATGCCGCCCCGGCCCCAGCAGCGCCCCAGCCCCGATTGCCTCATTAGGGCCTGTTTAATATTTACCCGGCGGGGACTTTGCATAAACGCATTTGCATCAGGGAGGCGGAGGGCATCGACCGGGGGCTTCGCTGCCGACACCGCGGAAAGGTCCTGCCGCTCCCCGCCCTGCGGGCCGCCCGGACGCTGCCGGGACGGGCGTGGGCCTGGCTCCGCGCACCGCGGGTTGTCGGCGTGGAGCTGGTGCCGAGGCAAGGTACGCCGGCCCGGTAGGACCGGAGGGAGGGAGAACAGTCCTCGGGCCGCCCCCGGAGCGATCGTGCCCCGCCGCAGCCCCCGGTGCGCAGCCGGCCTGGCGCTGGGAGCCGCGCTTGTTTGCCGGCCGTGTCCTTGCGGCGGGATTGATTTACAGCCGCTCGCACACAGCCGCGTTTGCCCTTCGTTAATGTTTGCCCAGGGGGAGGCGGAGGAGCGGGGCCGGGCGGCGAGCCGCGTTCCTTCGCACTGGGCCGGGCTCGCCCAGCGCCAGTCCCAGGTCCCACAGCTCGGCCTGTGTTTATTTGTTTGTTTTAATTAGCAGCCGCATGGCGGGGAGCTGAGGGAGAGGGTGGGGGGAGAGGGTGGGGAGGGGAGGGTGGGGGGCGGGGAGGCGTGTCCCGCTCCCACCCTCGCTTCCGTTTGGATGAAACAGCCTCAAAATGGGGCAGCTCCCCACCGCGGGCACAGCCGGGGCTGCCCCGGGGCGCCGCACAGATAGGCTGTGGGTGCGATGGAGGCTTGCCTTCCACCCCGTCTGCGCGCCCCCACCAGCCGGGGCCACCGACACGCCTGCAGCCGTCGCACGTCGCCCCTCGGTTCCCGGGGGCTCTGCGCCATCTACTGACCGCCGGCGGGTGGGAGCCGGCCCCGCTGGCCCGGGTACGCCGCCCGAATTGGGCGGCTGCGGCGGCGGCTCCGCCGGACCGGGAGGCGGAGGTTCCGGCGAGCGTTGCGGGCTGGGGTGCATCCTGGACGGGTGTCCTGCGCAGGTGCCCTGGCTGTATGCGTCCGCTGGCACCCCGCTCCCTCCCGTGTGCGGCTCGGCCCAGACCGACTTCAGCACCGCGGACAGCTACCGGCGTCGCGACCCCGCTCCCGGTGCTCCCTCTCCCAGGCGAGCCCCGCGGCGGGTCCGAGCGAATCCGGACCTCCTGTTTCGAGGGCGCAACCGCCGGAGCCCGGCCGCAGGGATTTCCCGAGCCGTCCGACGGCTGCCAGCTCCGACGGCGAGTGGCGCCGCATCGCTTATGCGTCCCGGCAGCCCGCAATTAGGGCCGCGCTGCTGCCGGCCGCGGCGGTGTGCTCGGGCTGCCCGCGGGGGTGGCCGCGCTGCGGCAGCGGGACCCGCTCGGTCCCAGCCGGGCCGCGCGCCCTGAGCGGACCTGGTTCGTGCATGGATGCGTTCCCACTCTCGCGTGGAAGGGAAGCGAGTTCCGCACAGCTGTCACTCTGCGCGACCTGCCCCGCAACTGAGGGGGCGGGATGCCCCGGGAGGAGCGGCGAGGTGCGCGGCGTTGGGACCGTGCCCGCCACAGGTGCCACGGGTGGGGAGCCCTGGCGCTGCCGGGGCTGCAGCGTGTGAGAACTGCCCGTTACACAGCCGGGAAGGAACGTGATACTCTCAGTGAGACAAAATTATCCGGAAATGCACGATCCAGGAACGCATCGGTGCCTGCGTTTGCGTGTACCGGCACTAAATCAAAGCTCAGGCTCTGCCTCAGGCAGGTTTTACCTGTCCTCTGTGCAGTAGAAGGAGCCCCATAACCTCTACACAAGGGACGAGTTCGTTTCGAGGGAGACCTATGTTGACTCTTAAGCGCAGGAGCTTTTGCTCGAGGTGCTGGTGACTTTAACCTGAAGACTGCGGGCATCGAGGAGAGTTTTTTCTGAGGACCAAGCAGGGACATAGCCCGGCATCATGTCGGCTAGTTGCGTGACCAAATCGATAAATGTTGATTCGCATTTAAAATATAAATCTATCTGGATAAATCATATACTGACAGAGAAGCGACTGATACTTACTTTCTTCGGAAGTACAGCTTACTTCAACCATTTTGCTTAAGAGGAAGTCAGTTTTACGATGCTGAAAGGATAATTTATAGGGACAATTTATTAGCTCAACAGTAGTTTTGATTTTTTTCCCATTTTAGGACGATAGGGAGTCTCAGTGGTAACATTTTATGTACAGCACAAACGACAATTAAAACGCGACGGATTGCTGCCTCACAAGTGTGTGAGCGGCATCACGAGCTGCTGTGTAACGCCAGCGTTGGTGTGTGCAAACACTCTTTCTGGTGGACTGTTAGAAATGCTGCTACTTACAGAGAGCTGAAAGTATGAAATCAGTTGGCACGGGGGGCCTCTTCCTTAGCGACGTGGGTGCCGAAGCTGTTGCTGTGAACCTGCTCTAAGGTTACATTTTTAAGGTACATTGCATCCTGGGTGTGCCGGTGAGAAGTTCCCCATCGGCGGTGCAGGCAGATTCCCCGCAGGTCTGCAGCCCTCCCCACACAGAGGCAGGCTGCTATACGGCTGCCATAATACCCCGACCCC
Source organism: Hypotaenidia okinawae (assembly GCA_027925045.1). Lineage (NCBI taxonomy): Eukaryota > Metazoa > Chordata > Aves > Gruiformes > Rallidae > Hypotaenidia > Hypotaenidia okinawae. The sequence continues at coordinate 9,274,169 of BSDF01000012.1, forward strand.
CCGTAAGCGGGGGGACTTCTCTATGTCATCACTGCCGTATTTCTGGTTCATTTGAGACATATCTCACTCTTTTGAATATATTGACTCGGGGCTTAAGAACTGTAGTAGGGAAAGCGGGAAGGGGCAGGTGGGTCCTTAGGAAAGGAGCCTAAGAAGCTGGCCAGGTTTTTGAGTAAATCTGACCTCCCTCAACGTCCGAGCGAAGGTTTTGCAATGGATCGCGTCACTTCCAACACTCGGAAACTCAATTTTAGTCGTCTGCAGCAGAGCCTCGGGCTGGAGCAGCAGAAAGGCGCGGATTAACCGGGCCTGGCGGGTTCGTTCCCACTGCACCGTTCGAGGGAGGCAGCATTGTGCCAGGGCGAAGCTCTATCGCAGCCCAGGGCAGGCCGGCCCGATGTGGCTCCGCACTCGTACGCGCCCTGTAAAACCCGCGCAGCTGGGAGCGGAGCGGGGCGGGGCCCTCGGTGCCCCCCGCGGCGGGGCGGGGCGACGCGGGGCCGGGCCGGGCCGGGGAGAGCGGCCGCAGCTCCCCGGGGGCGGGGCGGAGCGGCGCGGCGCGGGGCGGGGCGGGGCAGGGCAGGGCAGGGCAGGGCAGGGCAGGGCAGGGCAGGGCAGGGCAGCCACTCCCCGGCGGCGCGGTGTGAAGCTGAACGGAGCGAGGAGCGATGCGGAGCAGTGCGGAGCGGGCGGCGTTTCTCTGCTGGGCGGTGTGGGGTGTGGAGCAGGCAGCGTTTCCTGGCCGAGCGGAGCGGAGCAGAGCAGAGCAGAGCACAGCACAGCACAGCACACCAGACCACACCACACCACACCAGACCTGACCTGACAGTGCTACCCGAGTGCGTGGTGCGGAGCGGAGCAATGTGGTGCGGTGCGGCGCGGCGCGGAGCGGCCCCCATGCTGGGCAGCGGCGGGGAGCGGGCGCCACCCAGGGGCCGGGGGCTGCCTCCGCCGCCGCGGCGGGGGGCGGGCGCCGAGAAGCCGTAACACGGGTAAAATATTGATGTAGTCGCAAAAATCGTTCATTAAGGCAATTTAATCTTTGCTATTAAATGTCTTTGCAATTCATTTAGGGTAATTAAGATGCAGTTAAAGTGATTAAATTCTAATTACTTATGCTAGACAAAGAAATATTTGTCACGGTAATATGGTTAACTAAAGACCCAGCTAAAGAAATTTAACATTTACTTTAAATGATATTGCAGGAAAATTGGGTGCTTTCTCCTGATTGATCCACTTAGCAACTTATTCTGTAAGGGTGATGTCAGCTTGCTCAAGTGGTCAGGGATCTATCAACACTGTAAGTTTGTGTAAACCCCAGCATCCCGAACAGTTGAGTCAGCACTCCTTCATCAGATGCACTTTATTATTCCAGTGGCAGCAAATTAAGGTCGCTCATTTTAATACAGTGCACAGGAGTGAGACATTCACCATTCAGTCTCAGCTGGGCTCTGTATGCTGGCAGGCTGATGTCATTGCGTGAGGTCCCCATACAGGAATGCGTTTTGCTCGTTTCACATTACGAAACAGCAGGAGTGTCGCTCGGCTTGATGTCAGAGAAGTAGGATACAGGTGAAATGACCTCTGAATAAGTGTAAATACAAATCACTAGAAAGAGAAGTGTGAAATGCTGAATGATGTCAGGAGTAGTAAGAAATAATGTAGTATGCTGCAAACCTCTCAGGATGCCCCATGCTGTCTTCAGTGGAAAAGGGAATGTTTGGGAGTGCAACCATGTAGGCTGTTGTCTCTGACATGTGAATGGCTTTATCCTATGGTGGGTGCAAACTTTTGGGAGTGCTCTCTGCAGCATCGATGCTGTCTGCTACTGTCATGGTGGGTGTATGTGGCCATGAGCTGCTCAGCTGCACAGAGGCTCTGTCTCATGCAGCACCTTTCCGGAGGGATTCCATCCCCCAGGATCCTTTGAAGGCCTCAGGGCAGTGATGAGCAGGGTGAGGCAGTGCAGGGGGACACCAAGTGTTTTGGAGTGAATGGCATGCAGTAGCTGTGGTTATTCATCCAAGCCAAAGAGTTGTGCTTGCTTTTAGTTCCTGTGGTGGAGTCTGTGCACAGGGAGGATGCGTGTTATAGGCTCCTTATCTTGTTCCCATATTCCCCCAAATATGAATTAGGAAAGATCTGTCATCTCTGTGCCTCTCTGCATGCTCCAGAGGTGTTATTCACATGATAAGGAAGGAGCTTATCACACTTTATTATACATTATCATCACCATGAATTTATTGTAAACTTTTGGCTACTTGTTTCCCCTGGGCTGTTGCAGCTGGTGTGATTAGGACTATCTGACGGTCAAAGTGCTTCAGCAGTTTCAGCCTCCTATGGAAATGCTGCTGCCTTTCTACCCAAAGGTAGAACCTCCTTCAGAAGAATATCCCCCAGGATATTCTCTAGCTTGTGCCAGTCAAGAGTTTTCACTCGCTAAAAATGTTATCAGATATTTGCAGTGTTTCAAAACTGGAAGCAGATGCTTTAAAAATAGATTCCCAGGATCTTAGTGGGTGCAGATCAGACTGTGGCCGGGGCAGGTCCCAGCCTTGATAGGCCTGACAAAACAGAGATTAGAAAATACATGTACGGAGAGAATCCTGAAAGGGTTTCTTATGTCCCTAAGACATGTTCTGTACACGTGAGGTTGCGGTAGCTAAAAGTCTGGGCTTTGCAAAAGGAGGAGGAGGAAAAGGTGATCATCACAAGACTTTTGAAAACTTTCTCAAATTGATCTAAACTATAGTGTCCTGTTGCAGATGCAGAAATGCAGGGCTGCTGTTGGCACTTCTGTGAGCTGGGCTGCACCATTTCTGGGGTTTTCCCGGGAATCTGAACCCACAGCAACAAAGCTGTTGGCTTGTAAACTCCTCATTGCTTTCTGGGAATCTTGTGGTGGTGGAGTCTTTTGAGAGAAGCATAAAGCAGTTGTTTTGGGTTTTATTTCTTTCTACTTGTTTGAAGTAAATATAATGCTCATGATTAGTAAGGGTGAGAGAGTCTGCAACACCAAACCAATGGAGTGAGAGTGAAGACCCCAGAGCTCAGTGCTGAGTTTACCTTCTGATGTGAAGCAACCAGATAGTGCCTCTTCAGGCAAGACAAAGCAGAGGTCCTGTTAGCCCACAGACCTGAGAGGTCACTGATTCTCTTTGTTCCCCGAAATGGACATTTTGGCTACAAAGTGGGTTTCTACAGACCCTTCCATTGTAACATCTGGCTCAACCTTCTAACCACAGCACTAATTGGCGTCAAATAATGTGTGAAATGTGATGGAAATTAGCACGGTGGGAATCTGTTCATAGGGAGCTGAACTAAGACCACCTCCTCATCTCACACAGGGCACTCGATGGCCATAAAGTAATAGTGACTAGTGCTCAATAGTGACCCAGGTCAGAGCTGGAGATGTGACCAGTCACCCTGGGGTCAAAGGCCCCATATCCTATCACTGGTGACCAGCACATGGCCTCTTCTCCATGCGACCCAGGCTCTGAATTCAGCATGGCTGGAGACATTGCTCTCTGTGTGTCCCCCCATGTCTCTCCTGTGTACAAACAGAGGGAAAACGGCTCTGTGTAAGTGAAGACCCACTGTGTGCCTTGGTTTTCTCCTCCATGAGGTGAGAAGACTCGTGTCAAGGCACTGGTGGGACTGTGCACTTCCCTGTAATGCTGTGCTCTTGTGGTGCACCCATGCATGCATGCTCCTGGTCATGGCTGTCATGTGTGCCTGTCCTGGAGCTCCTGCTGGCAGCTGGTGAGTGGTGTGACCCTCTGGAGCACATGGTCACTGCCTCAGCTGGCCGGTGTGCATGTAAGGACACTTGGTGCCTGGCCTGAAACCCCCTAAATCCACCTTCTTGTCCCTCAGCATCTGCCATGTTTCCCTCCTGTATCCACGGGTGCACACTCAGTGATGGCAGCAGGGTGGGCCACCAGCCTCTTGCAGTGACTGTGGCCCTCTGCCTTCAGCACTCCCCACAGTGCCTGGGTCAGGTTACACTCGAGTAGGACTTTTCATTGTTATTCCCCTTGTTTTGGTGCTGATTTTCCAGCAAAGCAGCCAGCAGAACCTGCGGTGGTATTTTGTTACGTGCCCCAAACATAGGTTTCTTTGAGAGTGTTGCCGGTTTCATTCTTTGTTTCTGCTTTTTAGAAAGGAAAACCCATGCTTGCCAGACACAGCTAGGCACATGTGTATACACCAAATGCTCCTGAAGATTGATTTATGGTAATCAGGGGCTTTTTCGTTAGAATTTTAAAAGAAATCCACTCTCTAGGAATGAAAGACTAGATCAAGCGCCAGGGTTAACACCTGAGCTTACCGTAATCGTGACAATTACGCTGACAGAACGGTGCAGTTCCCATCGCAGATGGGCGAAGTACCCTCTTTGCTGTCTCAACCTAAAGATGCAATCAGTGCATTTCCACAGGGCACACGGTCCTGCTCGCCCCCTGGCAAAGCAGGACTGATCCTGCTGTGCTGCTCAGAGCCAGGTAGCCGGGCACTGCAGGAAAGCGGTGATAGATGGTGCAGCTGTAGCAGCGAGACCCGGTGCTGCACCACACGCAGGCAACTGGGCCTCAGTGAGCTGTACGGACCTTAGGAGGTTTGGCAAGTTAACTCAGCCAAATCCCTTGGGCGACTTAGAAGGAACAAAGGGAGACGAAAATAGATTGATGGACTGCATCAGGAGAATTGCAAGTGTCAGAAATATCTGTTGCTCAGGGCAGAGGAAGATGGAAGTGACTGGAAGAGGCCAGAGTTCAGCAGTGGATTTATAAGGCTCCTTCTGGCACCGATAGTATTACATTGTCATATCTGCACGTGTGTTGTCAGAGTCCGAGTGACTCTTCCTTTATCCTCCGCTTGGCTTTTTCTTAACTGGCCTTTCTCAAGGCATCGCAAAGAGCGCTGCTCAGCCCAGGGACAAAGCGTGCATCTGGCTGCACGGGGCAGTGAGGGCAGGGTGTGAGGCAGTGTGCGAGCTGGTGTGCCAGGGAGAGGCACCCCACAAAGCACCCAAGTTCACCTGCTGTGCTGTGGGAGAGGGTCTGCTCACAGCGCTCCGATGTCGGTGCAAGTTATTGTTTTTATCTTCTGCTGCGTAAAATAAAATCCCTATGAAGATGCGTGATAAACGGTTTTGAAGATAGGCTCCAGTGTTCTCCTGAAAAAGGGTTTTAGTTGGTGTCTCTGGAGCCTCTGACTTCAGCAGACGCCGTTGCCAGCGTCAGAGGAGCACCCGTCAGAGGCAGGCTTGGCTGCTTTGTCTGAGCGTGGGCTGGGCTTAGCACAGACTGCTGCCACTGGCTAGATGGCCCCAATTTGTCAGCTCTCGCAGTGTGACTGGCCCGGCTCTGTGCCTGCTCTGGATAGACTCTCATGTTGGAGCAGATTTTATCCCATGGTGTACATTTGTTCTTTGGCAAGCTGGAAGCTACAATTTATTATTAAAATTGATTGGCTACAGTGCAGGGAAAATGATCGTAAGGAAACCCTATTACGGTTTTTCATTATCACCATTATTTATTTTTAAGTGCTATTAATATTCCTGAGTCTGGACAAGACAGAAGATGAAAGGTGGTATCTACCCTCACTGCTCACAGCCTGCAGCCTGGCAGCACTGTCTGCAAGGGCTCTCTGAACCATTAAGCGTACTGGAAAGGTTTTGCCCTCCATCTGCCTCTGGTGAATGCTAACAGAAGCAGAGCTGAAAAGGAAACTGCTTTTGTAGTGCCTGAAAATTATGCATAGTGCAAAGGTGTTCCTGGCCTCCCCCAGCTGGAAAAGGGCCGTGTTGGGCCAGCATGTGGCGTATTGGGCAAGGGGGTGCAGCAGCATCCAGGGTCACAGCTTGGCCTGGCTGCTGTGCTGCAAGCAGCACATACCTCAGTTTCATCTGCTGTGGCAGTGCTGCAGTTAACGAGGACCAAATGTGTCACATGCAAGTCTTCTGTGTCTCAGATAAAGTCCTGAACTGAGTCCCAAGCTGAGTCAGCACCTCACTCCCTCTGAGTCAATATATAATTAGTCCTTAATTCAGAGAAGAACTCCAAGTGGGATATGAGGACAAGCTCAGTCTTATTTCATAGGCTGTACCTGTGCGATGGGCTTTGCCTCTTCCCACTGGTTGTGTGCCAAGCCTCAGGAAACAAGGCATGTTTTAATTTTTGGGACATTTTCTAAGGAGGTAATTTTTCATGAATATTACACATCAGGAGATGAGCACAAGCACAGGAAGACAACGAGTTAAGCAAGCTAGTTTCATAATACATGGCTGGTTTTTTGTTATTCTCAATGATTTCAGAGAACTGATGTACTAGTTGTGATTCAATCCCTAGCGATTTACACCACTAATTGAACTAGCTTTGTATCATCTACTGCTGTGACTGTCATTTGTGATGTGATGGTTCCTGCTGAGGCATTGTACAGGGCTGGCCTGGATCGCACGTTTTGTGCGGTTGGGGTTTTGTGACAAACAACAGTCTGGATGGTGTATCTCTGTGAGAGCTGAGATTTGTGTAGCAGGAAGGTGTCCAGCAGTGTGATCAGAAACGAAGGCACAGCAGGCATCACCTGAGTTTGGTTCGCCTCCTTTTCTGCATGAGTCCATTGGCAGGGACTGGCTCAGAGCTGGAGGCCAAGGCTGTGACAGAGCCAAGCTTCAGCAGCTGCTCTCACGGCAGCTACTGACTGTCAAATGGTTAGATGTGTATAAAAAAGGGAGATTTTGTTGATACCTTATTTGCTCTGGATTCCTAATATTTGTCAGTAAACAACAGACTATTCTTGCGAAAGTATTTTTAACCCTTGGGTTATCGACGTTTGCTTTCAATGAGGCCACAGAACGATTTCAATAGGCACCGATCCCCCCAGTGAATCTTCCAGCTTGGCTTCAGTGGGGGCTTCCTTGCACAAGGAAACCTGGTTTTCAGCCCAGAAGCTCCACAGAGTTTTAGAGGTCAGGCTGTAACTTCAAAGCACTCTTCAAAGCTTTCCAGATAAAAATAACTATAGAAGATAGGAGTTTGGCATCCCAGTCCATTTGATCGATGAGTCATGGCTTATGAAAGAATGTGTGGCTGGAATATATATTGTTAGGGAGCAATTCAAAAGCTTCTCCTCAGAGGGGGCAGAGACACTTGTGTCGTGGTCCTTGCCTGCCTGCACCAGCAGAAGGTGCCTTTGCATCTCCTGACTTTTGCTACCCGCTCTGTGCTGTTGCTATTTCTCTGTGTGCAAAAGGTATGTGGATGACTGTTCTTATAGCTCTCTTGTGTAATTAAACCCTCATGCCAGGGCTGGGTCTCAGTGGCAATAAAAGATGCAGGAAGGACCTTTGTAAAGCAATTTGCTGTTTTCATCCCAGTAACTGTGGGGTAGGTAGAGACACTGCAGAAAACTCTTCGTATAATCAGCACTGATCTCTGCAAAAATGGGGAGCAGACAGGCAGAGACAGAACATCCGGATACCTCCAGAAATACATCTCTGAATCACCATTAAAGGACATTGTTAGAGAAAAAAGGGAAAGCAGACAACTTCAGACTCTTTTGAAAGTGAGGCAGAACAATCTGTCCACCCAAGGAAACCTTTTATCCCAGCGAAATGCTAACAAAGATGAGCTGGCAGACAGTCAAAGGCTGGTGGGGGGATCCCGGGGATGCTCTCCCGACCCTGTGGGATTGTGCCTGGCAGGTGATCTGCAAGGCAGATTTCAAATTGCAAGTGTCTTCTAGTAATGCAGAGTGAAATACCATTTGGAAAGGGGAAGAAGGAATGATAGATGAAAATAAGATGAAATTCTGTAAGGAAGATTTACTGTGCCATTGTTCTACACATCAAAACATGGTTTATTTTGTTCAGACACATAATTAGCAAGGCTGTAGTAGCATCCTGGTCTTTCCCAATTCCTCATTTTTCAGCCAGTAAAAAGCTACAGAAATGAACTGATGACAAATAATGAAGGAGAAGAAGGTGGGCAAGGTTGGCTCCAGAGCTCAGTGCATTTCCACTCTACCTCACAGGGATATTGCACACTTAAATTCTCAGCACTAATGCGTGTTATCAAAGTGTAAACTCTTGGTAATAGCATTGGCTGAATTTTAACAGACAGTGATAAAGGCATTTTCTAATTTCCAATCCTTATATTTTTTAAGTCTATAAAAGTTAAAAAATTAAATTGACATGTTGCATGTCCTTTCCAAGCTGAATCAAACGATCCCTTCTCCCTAGTTTGCCCTGTACTGCGTTCCCGCGGGCTCCTCTGCTAGCCTCTCTAACCGTCCTCCCCTTTCTTGCAGCGTGCAAGAGGAAAGAACAAGAGCACGGGAAGGATAGAGGGAATACACCCAAAAAGCCTCGGTTAGTCTTCACGGATGTCCAGCGTCGAACTCTACATGCAATATTCAAGGAAAATAAGCGTCCGTCCAAAGAATTACAAATCACCATTTCCCAGCAGCTCGGGTTGGAGCTGAGCACCGTCAGCAACTTTTTCATGAATGCACGGAGGAGGAGTCTGGATAAGTGGCAAGACGAGGGCAGCTCCAATTCAGGCAACTCATCTTCTTCATCAAGCACTTGTACCAAAGCATGAAGGAATAACCACGAACTAAACCTCGGTGGAAAAGCTTTAAAAATAAATAAATAAATAATAAAGACAGACCAGGACCTCAAGATAGCAGGTTTATACTTAGAACTATTTGAAAAAATGTTATTTATAAGTCCAAAGAAACCAAAGACTTATTTCACCTGCATTATGACTTTGTTCTAAGACACACACTTTAGTAGGATGACGACTTGCAAAAAATGGAGAGGAAGAAGAAAGCAAAATGGAAGGAGTGAAGTGGAATGCAAAGAGAATAGGAACAGACCACTGGTCTTACACCTTCGCCCATGATCATCTTCACCGTACTTGGCTGTTTAGTGGTTTGGAGCATAGTGGTTTCTTGTCATTGAACGGACATCTCCTCAGATACAGCTCTTCATTTCCACAGCGATTGCCATGAAGGTGTATAGTGTATCCATACACACCGGTGGTTAGGGACTTAGTCAGGGCTGGTCTTCAGAGAGGGTTGTACCACGGCACGACCGACAAAGCGTGGAGTCGTCTGAATTCATTGGAACGGTAGTGTGATTTTTGCTGTTTCTTGGTTTGAACTTACCCGGGGAAACGCCTGGAAACAAGTTCAAACTAGTCAAAGAAATTTTGAATGGTACCTAAACCAGTGCATTCTCTTTGTTTGTTAAGGAATGTTCAGATTTAAAAAAGGAAAACTATTCCATCCATAAAAAAAAAAATCGACTAGCTACCAAAGAACACATTTAATAATTATATTGCAGGTATTTTATTGCAATGATTTTAATATTCCAAAGCTATTTTTACACAAAATACTATGTAGAGTTATAGGTATAAACTAATCTAACTGTATAACACATAAAACTTGTAATCAAGACTGTTATTTGCAATTAGTCAAACCACATTATTGTTTCTTTCCACGATTGGCAAGAAAGAATGTCACCAAGGAGATGGCAGCCCCTGTCTGAGCACGGGTACTGGTACTGGGACGCTGCTCCCGTTTCAGTCAGCCAGCCTTTTTGTTGCTGATTTCAACGGGAGCAGAAAAAGGGGCTGTTAGAGCAGAGCGTCAGGCAGTGCAATAGCTGTCGTGCGTGCGTCCCCTTAGGAAGTCCATCTCCCAGGCTGGTTTTGCTGGAAGCCCATTGTACAGCGGTCTTCGCAAACCGTGCTCTGTCTATAAACACAGCTCAGCTCTGCCACCTAGCCTGCAAACAGGAGACCTGAGGCACTTCGTATGCAAAAATGAAAAGAACAGAAATGTAAAACCACGGCGCCCAGCAGCTGATCAATACTCATTGACATTAGCAATGTTTGTTTTTTTTTTTACCTGTTGACTTTACTAGGCAAAGGAATAGCAATAGCTTTGAAGGCTTGTGGTCTTTTCCTGTTGAAAACTGTGGTACAACATCAGTTAATGTTGGGAAGAGCTCTGAGAGGAGCTTGGTAGTGCTTTTAGAAGGCCAAATCTTGGTGCCTCCGAAGTCAATAGCAAAATTCCCACAACACCGAGGTAGAGCCTGATGTTTTGTGGCATGGTATCTGTGTGTAGCAGGCTGAGCTTTTGTCCTGTGCATTCTTTCTTGCTCATCTATTAATGAGAATAATGCATGAAATAGTTTAAGGTTTGTAGCTGAAAAACTTTAAATGCTCTGTTGCTAACAGACCCGTAGAAGAGAAATCGTCCCATTCCTACTCCGATAAATTTAAAAAGAAAAGCGTGCAACATCCGCATATTAAATTCTAGTGTAAGGAGAAAATAGACTTTTAAAACCATATATGTGCCTGTTAGATTTCTAACCGGTGTATCAAATTACTGTAGTAATTCTACTAGGTGTATTAAATTCCAAAGTAACTGAATATGCAGGTATAGGCCCAGTGCAAGGATTAGAAATAGGTAATTTTTACTTACACCCATTTTTTTTAAAAAAGAGGAAAAAAAAAGAGAAAGGGAAATTCAAGGTAAACTAGAATCCAACTGCAACCAAGGATAGCAGGTACTGGGTTTTGGGATGAAACCCACCCAAAATACTAGCGACACCAAAGTTAAGCAACTGTGTAGCACCAGTTACTTCCCAAGAGGACAGGGTCTAGTCAAGGTTCAGGGTATACAGTTAATTTCCAGTAAGTGTCTAGAGTTCAGCTGAAACATCTCTTTATTAAGGTGAAGTCAGAGAAAACCAGTATTTCTGGCACCAAATATTTCTCCACATTCTCCTACATTAAACCCACTTTGAGACTGACAAAGCAATGAAAATATAATCTAATCCATGAGTTTTTCAAGTCTCTAGCTTACCTTAAATTTTAGCGAGCATTCTTTTAAAGTGTTCCATCCCCACAGAGACATAACTGACAGGAAAAGTTAATAAGCTCACATGTAAAGTATCTTATGAATGCAGTCTCATTAGTGTGAGGTTAATAAAGGACAGCGATAACTAACATTTTAGTTTTTTTCCAGCAAAACACTGCTTTGTACCGTACGTATAGTTTAGAAAATAAAGCCTTATTTATTTAAAACTTGAGAATTATAAAATGCAGGGAAATTCAAAGTACATTGCCGCATTTTTTAGTATTTCCATTGTATTGTCTTTAGAGACTACTTGCTGAAACCAAAGAGAACTTTCATACCAGCATTGAATTTGCACCCAATATGCAATGTCAGGATCTCTGATACACACACGCAAGCCCCTGGATAGGCCTGTGTATATATATATACACGCACACATGTTTTGATGGGGGTGTATGTATGTATACAAGTGCACACATACATCCACACACACTAAAACTGATGCACAAGTTATAGATTTTGAGTGTTTTGGGTTTTTTTACACACCTCTTTAAGTATATATATTAACCTTTTGATTTTTTTTTATAAGCCATTAGGAACAAAACCACTCTGCCCATAAGCAATACGCGCCTCATACTCCGAATAGGCAAAGAACACACTTTCCTTTAATTCCTTTCAAAACACAAAGCAAATAACAATGGAACTGCTCATCACACCCGTACAGCAGTTCTACCTCTGAGCAGACCGCCTGGCCGCACCGCCTGAAGCATGGACAGGTTACCTGGTGCTCCCTGGCTCAGATTGTTGCCCTTCCTCAGCAGGGCGGCCTTGGCGGGGAGCTTTTGTCTAACATCAGACAGGAAAGCCTGCCTCTGTCCTGTTAGTGTTAGTCTTTCGGTTCACTTCAGTCCTAACAAAATGGAAATTAGTTTCAAATTTAACAGAAGGACCTAAAAATCTGCCAGGAAGTGTTAGGAGAGAGAGCAGAACCTGAAACAATTTGGGAGCATCGGGAGATGGGGCTTCAGCCGGAGCTGACTCCATGGGCGAGAGGGCATTAGGAACGCGCATTCGACTCACTGGCCGCACCCAAACCCAACCCATGAGGGGAGGCTGGCCAAGAGGTGAACTGTCCGCATCCATCCCCATTGTAAATGGCATTATTCTCTTTCCAGGAAAAAAAAAAAAATTAAAAAAAAAAAAATTCCAACCGCCCTGTAGCGCTACGTCAGCCCCCGCGTTGCTTTCCAGGGGCCTCAGCCTCCTCTCCTTACTCAGGTAAAGCAAACCCAAGAGCAAGAGAGCCGACAGCAGGGCTTCCACTTGAGAATTTGCTCCTGCTCTGACCGATGCCAGAGGCAAATTCCCAGGGGGCCGAAGCAGCCACGTGTGCCCCCATGTTCTGGTGCGGGACCGGGCCCAGGGCTGCCCGTGGGCACCGCTCTTCTCCTGAGAGGGATTTCAGGATAAGGCGGCGGTGGCGTGTGTGCTGCCAGAGGGGCACTGCCGCTGCCGGGAGCGCTCCGAAACACCACAGAGCTTATACCAAAGAGTCTTAGGACACCTCTCCTCACCTGAGTTGTAAACGAGACATTTTTACCCCCAAAACGGTCCTTCTTTCTACTATTCTTCCTCCTATCCTCCTCCTCTTCCTCCTCCTTTGTACATAAGGATGAAAACTATGCATTTAGCAAACAAAGAGAAAGCACTTACCCTTTTCTATCTCGCTGCGTTTGGGTGCATTCAAAGGCCCAGGGGCTAATTTTGAGACTTTGCTTAGCCTCCTGGTTTATTATTGTGGTGTGGTTAGCTTTACAATACATTTGGTAACTATTTGCTAAAGACAAAGAAGCAAAAGGTAAGGAATAGCTACTTCCACGTGTTAAAAAAAAAAAAAAAGAAAAAAAAGAAAAAAAAGTGTGTAAAGATCTACTATTTATAGTGTGAACCAAAGACGCTACCTCACTCGATTTCCATTGGTGATTTTAATCACATTGATGATACCAAAGAATACCAAAGATTTTTCATGCACGGCCTCAGTCTGGAAAGGGAACTCATCCTCCTTCTTACCCCTGTCCCCCTGCTCCCTCTTCCTCACCTTCACTCAGTGTGTAACCTTGTCTTCATTCTTAATGATAATGCTAATAACCTTATGAATACTTCTCTTGCTACAACTGCTACTACTGATGATGATAAGGATAATAATAATAAAGCTCTAGGCAAACATGTTGCAAACTTTGTAAACTCATAGGACGAGTGCCTTGCTTGAACCAAAGTGTTAAACCGCTGTTGACCTCTTTATCTCTCACCTTATACTCTTTGAATACCTCAGCCTGTTAGAAAGGCCACTAATGAAAAAAAGGAATAATTCTTCACCGTGGTGCTTTTTGCCGTGCAACCATGCAATGAAACTTTCTTTGATACCAAAGGAAAATGTTTTTTTCCACTTTCTTGCTGACAAACCAAAGGTTCCCTCTTCTTTCCCCCAGAGCAGCTTGAGTCCCTCAGCCCAGACAGGCCGTGCATCGCTTTTACCAATTCCTCCAAATACCTCATAGTAATAAATCTTTAGGGTTATGTTGTATAGAGAGTCTATGTGATAAGGCAGAACTTACTAGTTTGATAATTGTTAAGGTTACTTAAAAAAGCTTTATAATTCTTATTTATTTTGTAGGGGTTGTTTTGTTTGTATATTCCTTTTATATCATTTGGTTTGGGTTTGGGTTTCTTCTTTTTTCTTTTTTTTTTTTTGGGGCAGAACTTCTCTGTTGTACTCAAGGAAGACCTTATTCCTGGGAATGTTTCAAAGTGGGTAAAGACCGCTGTTTGCAATGAATGCAAGAAAGGGAAACGTGGCTTTGATTTCTTTTGTTTCAACTAGGATGCTTTGTGTTTGCTAGTCGATGTTCTTTTCACAGGGTAAAAAAAAATATTCTCTGCTGTGATAAATGGTTCCTATTTTTTCTCTATAATGTGCTGTGATTTTTAATTTAATTACATTTTGTATACACTTATTTAATCACTGCTTTAATTTATGACTATGTAGTTTAAAAAAAATTTGTATATAGTAGATTCAAAAATGGCCAAAGCTTTATGTTACAATCTTTTCATTCTTGATGCCGAGATGAACTGAAGGAGAGTGCTTCTCTTGACTGCAGGGTGTATCTTCAGCCTTGTCTTGGCATGCACTTCCACCCGTGTTACAAACACTGCCAGGTTATCTCCCCGGGCCTCCCTTCCCCCCAACTTGTACATGCCAAAATGAGTGTTTCAAGGTAGTACTTTTGTCACTTAGAAAGCAGGAAGGCATTATTAGTGTGTTTTTCCTTTAATTTATTTGTCTTTTTCTAGAAAGGTTGCTTTGTGGGTGAGACCCGCACATCCAAAGAATTTAAAAGTTGTTTAATGTTGAAAAGCACTGGCATTTGTGAGAGACTTTGCTGAGTTTTTGTTTTCCTTCTCCATTCGCACGGGTAGCGCAAGTAGCGGGCGTACGCCTTGGGAGAAAAGCTAACTCGAATTTGGAAACCTTGCTCACGGAAAGGCCTTTGCCAGCCCCCCGAGTACCAGTGGGGGTTCTCCTCCCTGGGACAAGCAGGGGACGGCCGAAGGGCGGCAGGGAACAGCGTGGGCCCACCCGGCTTGGGGAGCGCCCCAGGCCTCAGGCCACCTGTGGGCCACAGCCGTGTCACCTGCTCTCCAGCCGGGGATGGGACGGGGCCTGCAAGGTGCAGCCATGTGCCCCAGCCGTGGCGGAGCAGGCAGGGACCCGTGCAGCATCCTTCCGAGGAGACCGGGTGCTGTGCCTGCCCCCGGCCCCCTTTGGCTCTAGGGAGGAAAAAGCGGTTTTGAGTTGAAAAGCAAAAAATCAAAAAGAGTAATGACAATGACAATTCTGCAAAGCTGATGATGGCATCATGGCACAGAAAATAGGATGCCACTCACCTGTATTTTATTTTGCGTAAAGAATAGATTCTGTTTCAACTAAGTGTTGTGTACTGACATGGTTTGTGATGGCTGTAAATATTTCCTTTCCCCGCACAGTAGCTGAGCTCCAGGTGTACCTTGTTTTCCTTTGGGGGGATAGCAGAGGGGCCAAGGGAGGGAAGGACAAGGGCAGGGTTCGAGCTTTTGGTCAGAAGTTACACTTTCTGGGTACATTTTTATACTTCAAGTAGTGAAATGGGGCAATAAAGACACTCTGAAATGCAGGATCATTAAATGATCTGTGGTGAGCATTGGCTAAATGTCTGCTTTTAATATGAGAACTGACGTTTCACGTGGAGGGTGGAGATGAAGTATGAGTCCAGGAATGCAGCTGGAGCCATGGAGCACCGGACAGCACTGTGCCTGGGAAGACACGGTTTCTGCTCCCTGTCCCTAGTTTGATTTCTCATGGTCCGTTCTGCGTTTATTGTGTCCGCACTGTGGAACTGCCTTAGTTTTGCAGTCCGAACCGAGCAGCAGTGTTAACCGAAAATAAACGTTACAGCATTGTCTTTTACTTGCTTTGGTAGTTGTCCCCATCACCCCCTGCCCACAGTCCAGTCCCAGCTAAGCCGCGCTGGGGCCAGCCGGGCACGGCCCCCCCAGCTCCAGCCGCCGCCGCGCGATGAGGGTGCCAGAGACAATCACAGGTCCCAGGTCCGTAGAGGTAGGAAATCTTCCGAGAGCGAGAGGGAGTTCTTCCAGAGCAATGAAACAAAACCAAAAAGGGAAAAAAAAAAAAAAAAAAGGAAAAAAAGAGAAAAAAAAAGGAAAACAAAGTGAAGATTTTGATAAAAGACAACTTTGCTGTCATTTTTAGTTTGCCCATTAGGAAGCAGTAGTAGTTTATGCGTTGCATCTGCATTTCAGACTAAGTGATTATTGTACCTAATTACAGTTGATTGCTAATATTTCCTCAATCTCTCTCTTAGTCAAGCGCTTCTTCTTCTGTATTTTTGTGTGTAGCGAGGACAAGTGTAATGCGCTAGGCATTATTCTGGTTTGGTTATGAGTATCTCCTGTACTGCGTTAAGATTTCCTTAAGTTACTTTTTTTAAGCTTTGCTACTGTTCTCACTTTATGCCGTGCAATATCATCTGCTGTGTTTGCTAAGCAAAAAAAAAAAAAAAAAAGAAAAAGAAAAAAAGAAAAAAAAGCAAGTGATGATGTCATCATGCTTTTCAGTGTTACAATGTTTCAGCGTTTATGTAGTCACAAAATGTAGTAAATAAAAGGTTGGATTTTCCAGCACTTTAAATTTAGACATTTCTTGCCTTCTTTTGTTTCTCCCGGAGCAGCCGCGAGGCGCTGGGCTGAGCAGAGGGGAGTGGGTGAGCCCCACGGGGTGGGCAGCATTCTGCAGTGTCACGGGAGGGGCGTTCACAGGGCGGGGGGACATGGAACCGCACCTCGGGCCTCACATCACCCTGTCTTCTTCCCTCCATCTGTGCTGAGGTCTACAGCCCCTCATAAACACCCACACACCCACCCGCTGCCCCTCAGGCCCTCCATCCCTACTCCCATCGCAGGGTGGGCTCCAGGGGACTGAGTGCTGAGTGCCTGGAAGGCGAGAGCAGTTCACGCCAGGTGCATTTCTCTAATTGAGGGAAAAAACATTAAGAAAATAAGTGAAGCACATAATCTCGGTTTCCTTTGCGTCGTGGAAGGGTACGGATGTCACCAAACTAATTCACAGAGGTGTTTCCTTTTGTGTGATGGAGTCCACCTTGGGCCCACAGGATCAATATTTAATTGTTTAAAGGGATATTGTATTCCTTCCCTGTCACTGTTGTTAATGCCTCCTCGCTCTGTAATCCCACGGGGTCTTTTCCTGGGGATCTGATCAGAGAGATTACCCATCACTGGGGAGCGGTGGGAGGAGAGTCCCCGGCTGCAAAAGATTCAGCAATGCATTGAACCATTTTCTCTCTATCTCCTAATGAAGTGATGAAGCGCGTGCCACAAAATTTAACAGGGTTTTGTGGCAAATCGGGTTGCGCTGCTGAGAGGAGGATTAAACCTTCATCTTTGTCCCATAAATCACAGCATCAGCCACATTTATTCTGATGGATCGTCTGGACTCTACTGACAATATTTTATCTCTGGAAGCGCCTGCAGCCTGTGCCCTGATGTGCAATTTTTTTTTACTGCTAAGTCAAGAGGGACACTGAGCACAGCCTGGCTGGAGGGCTCCCCCGGGCTCTGTATCTGTATCCCAAGACTACACCAGAAGCTGAAGCATCACAAGTAACCCACACCTAGGGGCAGAGACAGAGGAGAGATGGGAAGCCAGAAACGTCCTCTGTCCCCAGAAGGGGAGCCTCTGGGATTTGCTCTCCCAGGCCTGGAATGACTAGATGCTGACTCAGGTCAGCAGCTCCATGGGATGGTGCTGGCCAGGGCCAGTTGCAAAGTGAGGGCTCCAGCATACCCTGGTGTGTGCAGCACCCTCATCTGGAAGAGAAAAACACCTCCAGGGACACAGCAAAATGCTTTTTTCTAGAAGCAATCATCTGGAGGTGTCACACAGATTGACACCCTACAGGCAGCTGCAGGGACCATCTCTGAGGGTCTCATCCCATCAGTGGAAGAAGGACGTGTGGGCAGAGCCTGGCAGAGCTGTGGCAGGTCCCCTTGCCGTGACCTCCCTCTGTGAACTCCTGCACCATGTTTCCCTCTCACGTGAGATGTTTTGGGCAGTCACCTCCTTGACCCCAGCTGCTGGAAGGTGGTCCCTGGGAACGTCCCTGTCTCACATAGCAGCTCGCTGCCCCATACCCTCGGGCACCTTGGGCTGCGCTGCAGGGACAGGCCAGCTGCCAGCAGCAGACAGGGATGCTGGCATGCCCAGGAGCCTATGCAGCTTCCCAGTTACTTCATTAAACTGGAGCTTTACACTTATATTGGAGTTACACGTAGCCCTGCTGTGTGCACCCTGGGCGGGCTCTGGGCAGCCAGCGGGGCTTCCCATGGATGCCCAGATCCCAAGCACCAAAATGAGCTTCACACACTTTGTTTCCTTTCCTGAGCACCAGCAGACACTGAGGAAGTGGGACAGCAATGTGGTGCAACACAGCTCTTGTCTCTGTTCCACCTGTCCTCAACCAGGGACAAAGCCAGCTGGGGTGGCTGGGTGTTGCCTCCACCCACCCTAAGTAGTACAAGGCTACTCTCAGTGGCAGTGCGGTCAGTGATGGCAGAACAGGTGATGCAGAAGCTGCAGCCCATTTGCATGTGATTAACCCAGACCAATAAAGGCTGCCTGAGCTAGGTTTTGCTCCCTTTGCCAGAGGAGCTGTGCCTGGTAAGGGGTGGGGGGAATGGGGTGGCTTTGTGCTCAGATTTGAGCCCTTTGGGTGGGGATGGTAGCATGGCACCTATACATCTGGGAGCTGGGCTCTGTTATTTATGTGTGGGGAAAAGCCCTTTGTAAGAAATGGTCTGGTCATCAAGCAAAACAACCTTCTGCCTAAGGGAGGTTCCTGGAATTTTATTTTGGTGATGCTTTTTGGTCCTAATTATCACTTAAGATTAAAGGTGATTGGGAGGGACAGCTAATCTTTGTTACCAGCTTCATTAGGAAGAGCTACCACTGCAGTGTGAAATGTAAAGATTTCAGGAGAGTGAAGCCTGAGGCGGCTGCTGATACAGCTCAGGGTATCAGCTGAGAACAGCTGGCAGGGGAAGGGTCCTGCAGAGGGCTATTGCTGTGTGCCCACACAGCCTGTGTGCTCTGCTCTGGGCACCCACTGTTGTCTCCTCTGGCCCCACAGACGGACCTCTGGTCTGACTGAGGGTGGCCACTTGTTCATTCTGGTATCATTACAAACACAGTGCAACCCAAATCTCAGCAGCTGTGCCCCAGAGCAATGCTGCTTAGCCAAGGCTTGCCTGTGTGGGCAGGCAGGGCTGCCTGAGAGCTGCTCTAAAGTATGTGGAAGGGTTAATGAGCCCTTTCCCCAGTGAGGGTGGAAAGGTTTTTGGAGGTTCAAAAGCAGAAGCAGGACTGAGCAGGGGCCAGGGTGCAGCACTTTGAGACCATGGCCAGAACTTTCACATCTCTGGCGTCACCTGTGGGTTCAGGCTCTTGGTACTCTGTTGCTGTCCCAGAGCTGCTGCTTACGCTTGTCTCCTGCCAGACAAGCACAGCACCATGAACATGATGCTTGGCTGGTGTCAGGCACAAAGCAGCTTGGTGTAGCATGAGCCTTCCCTGAGGTGCCTGGTTGGGTGAAAGGTGGCAAGGTGCCATCCCATGAGCAGCAGCTGCTTCTGCAAGCTGCCAGTGGTGTTGGCCTGTGAGGAGCAGGGCCTGAAAGGCAGGAGGAAGGTTAGTGGCTGTGGCAGGAGGGGATCTGCAGCCTCTCCCCCTGGCAGTGTGTGCTGCCCAGGGTGACTTGGCTACAGAAGCAGCTGTGCTCATGGCAAATATCCCTGGTGATGAGGGGACAGGACTAGTGAATTACTCAAATTACTTGTATCTCCCCAGTGGTGTACAGAGATTCAATCTCACCATGGCATTAAATCAAGTCAGTGACATAGATCAAAGGATACTGCTTTAATCACCTCGTTAGGCCACAGACATCATTAGTTACTCATTATGATGTGTTGATACCAGCATTCTCTGTAACACAGTTATGTACGCTTGCTATCAGACATTTTTCTCGTCAAATGGGATGTCAATACCTTAACATCTTAATGAGTTACAGTCAATATCCATTGCAATAAAGCTCGTGTTTTCTATGATTTCATCTACCCTTAGGGTTTTGATTAAAATGGCCACTTTTTTCCAAGTAATTGATTGAGGAATTATGGAAATTCCATGTAGGAATGAGCACACGCTGCCACACAGGCTCCAAAAACCTTAGATTGTTTCCAGGTGCTTTAGAGGCTAGAAGGGAGTTTGTCATTTTAATATGGACTTGGGATACTGCTGCTTAATTCTTCTTTCCCAACCACTTGTCAAACAGTTTTAGTATCAAATAAAGCAATTAAAATATCCAAGAGCATACTGGGAAAATGTTACAAGCAAATCATTGGTTTGTGAAGGTCTAAGAACAAGCAGTGCTGACAGGTGAGCACTAGTTCAGATGAACCTGCACAATAGTGAAGTTTTCTGATTTACTGAGTTGGTGAAATATTGAATCCCTTGCAGGAACACAAGAGCAGCCAGAAGAAGCTGCAGTGTTCTTTCAGGCTCTGGTTTAACACCTGTATGTCTACAGAAGTCCCTGGTTTTCCAAGCCGGGGGTAAGGCGCATCTATTTGGGCAAAGCGGATTTTTGGCCAAATGTGTCTGATGTAGTGGGAAGGAAAAGTTTGAAAGGTCCCCAGCTTGCTGACTGCCTTTTATTTTCTTTATTTTTCCCCTGACAAAAATGCTCATGCCTAGCTGCCAGCAGCAGTGCAACATTAAAAGGTGGCTGAGGTGGTATGGCAGCCTCAGAAGTGACTCCTTGCCCCATGGCTGCCATCTGCTCACAGGAAAGAGCAGACAGTGGCTGGGGCTGTGCCCAGAAGCGGGGCTTGCTCTGTGCACCCACTGAGGTTGGGTCTCCCTGCCTGCCTGTGCTGTAGCCGCTCCTGTGCTGGTCCCTCTTGCGTGCTTGAGCAGCTCTGGGTGAAGCAGTGAGGTTGGGCTCCTGCTGCCAACACATCCCTTCCCAGGAAGGCTCTCTAAGTTGTGTGTGGGGAAGGGTCAGACCCAGATGAATGAGGGTGAGACTCAACTGGTGGCAAAACCTTCCACCTCTCTTGCCAAGCCCTGAGCCCTCTTCTACACCCCCTGCAGTTCCCTCGGGCAGCAGCCAGTGTGGGCAGGAGCAGAGCTCTGCCTGCAGCCCAGCACAGTCCCTCTCCTGCCTCGCCGCAGCCCTTCCACTTCCACCCCGGGATGAATCCTGGCCCCTTGTAGGTCTGTCTTTGCCTGTACTGTGACCTCTGACTCCTTATGGCATGTGTAACCTCAAATACAAGTAGTTTCAGCAATTCCTGTTTAAACCGACCTCTGTGGTGGTTCACACTTCTCCTAATGGCAGACCTGGGGCTGTAAAGCCACATGTGAACTGCTTTTATTTAAAAACCTCCTTTATACTGGAACAGAGAGCAGAGGTTTCCTGAATCTAATTTAAATCCTGGATTAGATGTTTCTTTACTGTTTATGGTAGTGAAAGACTGTGGTCACTGGATTTGCAGGAATGAGAGAAAATCTGTCATATTCTTAGCAGGCACTGAAAATAGAAAATGAGCTGTTGTGATTCACATTGGAAAACACCATCCGTTGCTGCTGCTGAGCTCAGCAGCATGGAAAGGGCAGAGCCCAGCTGTGCCTGGAGCGGGCAGGCACCCCACCACTGAGGGCTCGAGGTGCTTGGAAGAACCCTTCACAGACCTGTCTGTGCTGCTCTGCCCAGAAACACCTGAGCCGTGGGGCCCATGAGCCAGATGTGGGAGGATGTATAAAGTGAAAGTATCTGGATTCTTGCAGAAGAGTGTGGGGATTAGTGTCACCCTGCAAAGTACAAGGAATCACTACCCCAACCAAGCCCCTGGCTCATCCCCAGGGTGTCACAGTCTGTGAGCCTCCCCCATGAGCCAGGACTGGGTTGCCTGATGTATAAGTGGCTTCTGGTGATGTGTCCCCTCATCTTTGGAGGATCACACGCCATGGTAAGGCAGTGGGGAGCTGCCAGAAGGACTGATTTCTCCAGTTACCCAACTCACCTAGACCGCTGGAGTGCCAAGTGAGTAAGCAAGATAAGAAATCTGCTTAGGCAATGTTCTGGATAAAAGCCTAATGGAAAAATGTGTCTGAAAGTGTTTCTTTACACAAGAAGGAAAAGCCAACATCTTTCCTTTTTGTGCAGACCTCACTGCTGTGCTTTGCAGAGCTGCAGGGAGATGTTATGTATTTGTTTTGAAGAGGAACGTGTGGGTGAAGAGGTGCAGGTAATGATAGAGGTAAAACAGCAAAGGCAGTGGTGGACAGTGCAGAGGTTCAGAGTCTGGAGGAGATGTGAGACTCTTCAGGGCCTGAGTCATGCTGGTGTTGGGCAGAACAGCTGCAGGAGGAGTCTCTGTGCCCAAGGAGGAGCTCCTGCACCTTTGCTGGGCCCTTAGTACATGGGAAAGGACATATAGTGCCAGGTTCCTGTCTGCCTGCTGCCAGCCTGGTGCAGCCAGGCTGGAGACAGCTCAGCCCAATGCTGCATCTCAGTAACGTAAATGGGCACGCTGGGATGCAGGGCTGGGTGGGAGCCAGGGGCCCCACTCAAAAGGCAGCTGTGTGGCTGCAAGCACCTGTCTCTACAGAGGAAACATGTCTCTGCTTGGGGATATGTAGGGCCATGACAGGCCAGCAGCTGTCCTGGGGGCTGAAGCTGGCTCCCTGTCCCAGGGGTGGGTCTATCTCCCAGCCCACCTCCTGGGAAGGCAAGGGGCTGCATGGAGGAGATGGCTCTGCTGGGCCAGGAGCACAGCTCAGGCAGCATCCCTTCACACTGCTTGAGTAGGCTGTGATTCACAACTGGAAGATGCAAGGGATGGGTGTAACTGCAGCCCTGCCTCTGCCAGTGAGCTCGGAAGGGAGGTTGGATGTGGATCAGATGTTTCAGCAGGCTATTCTTAGTACAGCTGGAATGATCCAAACTCCTCTGATTCAGTAACCTTTTGCAATAAGATTACATCCCTAATGATGAGCAAATCTTTTATTTATAGGGTTTTTAAAGACTATACAGTACAATCTTGGCTGAAAAGTGAACTTATGGGGTACCAGGCTGACCTCAGACCTGTCCTGCACCACATAAGTCCCTTTCAGATGCTCACAGGGACAGTTTGCCTTCAGATTTATGTGATTCCCAGCTTCCAGTTTCACCAAAAGTCTCAAAAACTAGCCTTTTCCTAAAGCCTTACTGCCAGATGCACACAAGTGAGAACTGTGACTTTCACTTCAGAGGATGCTTCACGCTGTTGTTTATTGTGGAAATCAGAGAGATGTCACGATGGTAATCCTGAAAACCTCCAGAACCAGAAGGCACATAAGACATGCTCAATCTATTGGCGGTGGTTCATTTTAATTGCAAATCAATGCCATGAGTTTTGAGGGTTTACTTCATGGTATTAATGTTTGGGCTTAGTAACAGTTTTCTCAAGTCAGTGGAGGTCTGCGCGCACCTCTGGAGGGGGAGCTGGTGGCCAGTGCAAGGCTGAGGGTGAGCATCAATGATCTTCAGTGGGCTTTGCATCAGCTTTGCTGGCTTTTTCAGCTCCACTCAGTACTAGAGGAGTCCCACCTAGAGCAATTAACTCACAAGAAGTGTCATTTGCAACTAGCAGAAATGATATGTTCCTTATCTTTTTATTAGAATATATACGTTAGTAATGATGCATTATCGATATATTAATTTAAAAGGGTTGTTTTGATGTCAGGCTTGCTTATGTAGGGTCATCAGTATGAGGATATGCATTAAAACCAGGTTTAAAATCCCTGAAGAGTTACATACCCCTGCTTTTTCAAAGCACTTGACCTTAAAAGTGCTTTAGATTGCTCCTTTCTTATCTTTCACTTTTTTTACATTGTGCCTCACTTGGCAAACACTAAATTGCAGGAAGTCATGTGCACCAAGGGACAGAAACAAGTTCACTGCATTTGGCTGTTAGTGCAGTCACTGGCGTGTTGAGGAAGAGAATGACAGCGCCTGAAATGCTGGAGGGGACCTCAGCTTCCATCTAGGAACAGGCTCACGTGTTCCTCTGCTGGGATTATTTTAGCATTTGGTCTCTTCTTCTGGAGCTCAGTATTTGTTTGGGAGCCCAGGGGCTGCTCGGGCATCGCTTTCTGTAGAGTCGCCTCACTGCTGCCCTGCCACAAGTGCTCAGACCTGCAGTAATGTGGTCAGTCCCAGGGCAGGTCTGGAGGAGGCTCTGAGTCCCAGTGCCTACAGGGCATGGGCTGGCAGACTGAGCTGTGGGGCTGGCGACACTGGTGGTCGCTATGTCTCCCACCCTGAGGGCCTTGGGTCTCCCACTCCTGTTCAGATGGATTGAAACAGAGCAGCAGCTGCCCCCTTCCCATGTAAGTGCATCCACTCCTGAGCCTCTGCTCTTTGGGGCCTGGTGTAGTGACAAAAAATCAGAGTGGACGCCAGCCTCCATTAATAGGCAGCGGCATCACCCCAGGCCCTCTGGGCTGATGCGAAGAGCCACTAGACCCCTTGGTGGGGGCTGAGTACCAGCCCAAACTACAGCCTCATATTGTGTTTGAACCTTCAACAGCCAAAGGAGATGGAAAAGCACATCTGTGTGATCAGCGGTAAGCTGAGCAGGCCTGGAAGGGGGAGACAGCAAAGAGCAGGTTTGAGACATGACAGACACCTTTGAGCTGTGGTAGGAAGCCAGGACAGGTCTGTGGTTACATCTGAACAGAGCTGAGCTGTGGGCAGAGCCCCACTGCACCAGGAGGCAGAACCCTGAATCATCAAAGGTGTTCACAGACTAGAAATCCCACCGCTGAAGAGTTTCGTATCAAACCGCCCAGCAGCAAAGCACCTTCCTCCACGACAGCACACCGACAGGCAGCAGTTGTAGAGGTTGGTGTCCCACGTAGCCCTGCAGATGGAGTTTCCTGCTGGGATGTCACCTCTCGGGGTTCATCCAGGTTCATGTGAGACTTGAGAGATGGGATCTTATTTTTAGGGAAAACAGTGGATTAAAAAAGTTCTGGAAGTGTGAGTGATGGGAATGTGTGGCGTTTTTCCCCACTTCAGACTGAAGTAGCAGCTTGGCTGTAGCATGTTTCTTCGGCAGTATTCCAGCAAAACACTTGAGTATATGCTTAATTAAATCATGTGAAAAGTTTAAAGGGCTTGGAAAAGGATGCAGCTAAATGCTTTGCTGGGGACTTAATATTAATGCCTCAGTTTCCCTTCTCTAACAAAGAAATATTTACTTCCCATCCACAGTGCTGACAAGCTTAATTCCAATTTACTTGTAAAGTGCCTTGTGGGCCTTGGGGAAAAGGTGCTGTAAAAATCAGAATACTATTGTACGCTCCCTGGCAAGAAAGCACTTATCTGTGCATGTTATCCTGCGGGCGCTGCATCTCCCTCTGGCTGACAGCAGGGGCGATCAATGTGTATAAACCAAACCAGGCTCCTCAGAGGCTTGGGCTCCATGTCATCCTCAGACACCTGATGACCCATCCAAATCTGGAAAGATGGACAAGTCAGTGGTTTGAAAGGGTTTTAGTGCAAAACCCCGTGTGTGTGTGTGTGACTTCAGAGCTGCAGCAGTAATGCTCTACCAGTGATGTATTTTTTATTCTGTATTTCTTTTTATAGCCTTTATTATGAATTTTTTAGTTTTTCTGGTCTTTCATAAGTTAGCAAACTGCTCTAACGCTGTTCTCTTATTTCAAATTTTCTTGATTGGATTGAAAAGAATCTGGAACCAACCTCAGAAGCTGCCAGAGTTAAGTGAAGTCAAGAGAACTGCTGCCAAGGAGAGGCCTGCAAGCAAAGCCAACATGGGAGAGGTTAGGGTAGGGTTTATTTTTGGAAAATCCAGATTATAATTTAGAACAACCCTCTAATTGTGATTCTGCATTTATACATGCTGAAAATACTGTTCAGGACAGTCTCCCAAGCAACACACATTTTCCTTAAGGTTTGCTGGCATCAGTACAGCTAATGTGGGTATTTTAGATGCTTTTAACACTCTGTCTTTTCATGCACTGAAAAGTTTACCGTAATGCCTGCTTCTTTGCCAAAAGTGAGGGAAGCAATGGTGCTTCAAACCTTCAAACTGTCACCCCTGGTAAAAACCAAACAACTGAAAATATGAGGCTCTTCCCTGGTAGTTATTGTGAATCCTCATTTCCTGCCTGTATCTGATGCTACGTTCTCACTGAACTGAAGGGTGTTTTCCTATTTTTGTTGTCTTTCAATAGAAAATGATACTTAAACTCCCATATAGTAAACATTGAGAATCATAGTGAAACCTCTGGCATTTGTGTATTTCATTCACAATATTATGAGGTTGAAAATGAAATTTTATCAAATTTCTTGAACACCTGACGAAGTAACAATAGCAAGTCATGCATGACTGACTTCAGTTTTTTAATATTTTTTAAAGTATGAATGTAGGTAACTCCCTTCTCCATTAGTGTATTTCTGCCCTGCCTTTCCAGGATACAAGCTCTTTATGGGAATAGTATTTCCTCTTCCATGCCTGTTGCAAGTGGCACACAATGGAGCCTCATTACTCAGCTGAGACTCTGTGCCATGAAAAATAACTAACTAAACTCCAACTGTTTCAGTAAGTAAACACTACCTTTCTCACTTGTGTGCACAGAGCAGCCAGTGTTCCCTCCCTGTCTAGCAGTGATCTTCTCTGGGGGTTCAGCCTCCTTGAAGGTCTCTGGCACCCAGCCTTCCTGTGCTGAGAATGCTGTTTGTCACCCCCCGGGACTGTCTTGGGGCAAAGGCGAAGGGGTCGGTGGGGATATGAGTCCCCACCACCTGCTTTGGCTGTTGGGCTGGAGTCAAGGGTGGAGGCACTTTGTAACCAAACTACATGTGCACCATCCCCACAGGCCCTTATGGAGCTATAGTTTCTGTATGTGCCTGGAAATGTTCATTTTCTGGTGTCCCCCCCATGTTTTTTCTCTAGGTCAACTAAGCTTAGTTTTATGTTTGCTGACCTGGTGCATGGCCTGGGAGTTTCACACAGATACTGTAGCAAGATACAATGCTGCTTACCACCCACTGAGAAAGAAGAAATGCTGACCTGCCTATGTGGGATTCTCTGGCTCCACAGTTTTGAAGTCAGTGCTACCCTGGCAACTCCTAGTGACTGCAGGTAAGAACAGGATTTGAGGAGTCAGTCAGGACCCCCACTGCCTGGTCAGTCCTTCTGTCTTCTCTAGGCTCAGCAATTTATCTTCATCTGTAACTTGGCATGTTTTCCCCTTGTTGCCTTCACCTCTGATTTGCTCACTTCTTTCCTTATATCTGTACTACTGAGTAAGTGTGAGGAAATACCTGGATTTTCTCTTCAGCACAAACTGTAGCTTCTCTGCATGCTGTGGCACCTCAAGTTCCTTATTTTAGAAACCACTTTCAGGTTACTGCTTTTCTAGGTAATATATATGTTATGTAAACTCACCAGCACCCATGGTGGTCTTGGTGTGATGATGTAAAAAATGGATCAAGGCCGATTTGGTTGTCACTTCTAAATCACTTCATTTGAAACAATGAAAGTTGTGAGGGGCAGTTATGGCAATCAGGTTGTGTGGCTCTGGCTTGTGTAACAAGTGCAGGCTTAATCCTTTCTAATGCCATACAGGCATTGCCAGGACGGGGTTATGCAAACACCTGAAGAAGGTAAAGCTTTTGGGGGCCTATTGAGCAGGAGGCGGCTGTTATCAGAAGGGGAAGTCCCACTGCAATCAAAAGCCAGTGTTCCTGTGCTGCAGCACTCTGTGGAAGGGAATTAGGAACGGGACACCCAGGCAGCAGTGGGTGGGTGTATGGCAGCACCCTCAGTGCCTGCGCTGCCGCCGGGTCCGTGTGATCCTGACTCTCCTCTGCCATACATGACTGAAGGGGGTCTGGCTGTTGCTGGGGCAAGCTTCCATTGCAAGAAGGACCTGCTTTCAGACATTTAAGTACAAGGGAGGTGAATCCAGAAGGCTGATGACAAAGCAGCAACAAAGGTTCAGTGCCACAGTGGCCAGAGCCATGGAGTAGGAGGAAAGCTCTTTCACATGGTCTGTGTCTTCACAAGTTGATGCTCTGCTGGGGTGTCTGGACAGGACCTGCCATAAACAGGAGCAGCCCAAAAGATGGTGCAGTTCTACAACAGGCTCCTGAGACAGCCCAGAGCTGTGCCCTCTTCCCAGCTTCCCCACTCAGCCCCTTTCATGAGGAATATATTTAAAGAAGGGGGTGGGAGAGATTGCGAGTCTCAGTGTGATGCTGCTTTGATTTGCCAAGCAAAAACTCGGGAAGCACTAAATGTGCAGAACAATCAATATGGTAAAGAAAAGCTGAGAAATGGCTTTAAATGGGCCACATATTTGATGCTGGAACTTTACTACCAATAGCTGATGAGTTTGCTCCTGGTTTTGGACAGTGGAAAAAGCTCTTGGTGACAGCAAGCATGGATAAAACCTTCCCCTTCTTTAAAATCTGAGCAAGGAAATGGACTGAGCAGGATGGGCTGTGACCAGGGCCTTGTTTCTGAAATGTGATCCACGTGTGCCAATCCCACAGAGATCAAATGCCAAAACTGCAGCACTTCTTTGACATTTCAGTTGAGAAGGAGAACAAATGTGTTCTGTACTCATCTTTTTTTTTTTAAGCAAAAACAATTAACTTTGAGACAAGGGCTTTGATTGCTATCTCTGACATCAGCTTTACATTGATGCAATTCTATAGACTGGTGGGATCATTGCTGATTTGCACTGGTGCAAGCAGGAGAACAATCAGGCTCTGTTTTCCAGGCACCTAAGTAGCCTATGTTTTGTGCAAAGAAAGAAACTCAGTTAAACAACTTAAAGGGAAAATAAGTTAACCAAGAAATTCAGAAGGAGCCAAAAGCAATACAAGCGCAGATAGAGACACAATGTTCTAACTGTATCTCTAGTTTTTAAAAAATACCTAATTAAGTAAAGATTGACTTTGCTATAAATATGTACAGCAGTCTATTTCACTTTCAAGCTTTAATTGACATCCAAGGGTGAGCAATTTAATAACTTACTGCAATTAACAAAAAAAAATAGTATATGTGCTGTACTTTATTGCTTTTGTTTGAGATCCTTGAACAAATGTCAACTTCTCTTCCCCTTCAAATAATGCTATACAACACAAGAATAAATCAACTGTAAGGATTAAAATGATAATTGATCTAGTGTGACAGTAGCAAAGAAAGAACCACTACCCAATACAGCATGAGTCAAAATCCCAGCTCACTCTGTATGAAGGGGAATTGACCTTTGTATATGGGCCAAGGATTTCACCATGGATGACATTTGCCAGGCATGCTTATTTTTTTTTTTACCCAGTGAAGTACAATCAGGCCTTTCAGTGTTTAGCTTTCAAT
This sequence comes from Hypotaenidia okinawae, assembly GCA_027925045.1. Classification (NCBI taxonomy): domain Eukaryota; kingdom Metazoa; phylum Chordata; class Aves; order Gruiformes; family Rallidae; genus Hypotaenidia; species Hypotaenidia okinawae. The sequence continues at coordinate 9,303,128 of BSDF01000012.1, forward strand.
GCTTTTTTTTTGCTATAGTTGCTATTATGTTCTAACTTTCAGAGGATGCCAGACTCCTGAAAAGAGAAACTGTTTTGGTTTAGGTGTAGTAAAGCTTACAAGCAATACGCTTGAGGTGAGAGATGTAGGCTTGGTCTTTATCTAGAAAATTTTGGTATGAAAAGAGAGTGGAGCTGGGCCCATGACTGATATAACCAACCCTGCCAATGAGTGAGGAGCTGTACCATTCTTCACTATGGTCTGTACAATTACAGGACAGCAGCTAATGAGGGGTATTTTAGGGAATGCCTTTTTATCTAAAAAAAAACCAAAAAACAACCCCTGGGAACCAGAGAAACTGGAATCTGGATAACTTTCACATTTCTGTATGGAAAAAATCAGTTCTGATGACCACATGCAACCCTTTCTGTTCAGTGCTGTTCCCATTTGGCCTTTACTGCTAACATATACACACCACTAAATGGCCATGACTATATTAGAAGGGTTCTGGCTAATAACTACGCAACTATAATATTTAGGCCAATGGCAGTTTTGCAACCACTCTCTGGCATTTACCTAATAAAGCCCAACTCACTGACTACTTTAGTAAATGACATGCGACTTCTCTTGTAAACCATGCATGTGGTTACATTAAATATTGCCCTGTAGTTAACTGTGTGCTACCTTCCTGCCCCCTTGTAAGTCCAGTAGGAGTTGTTATATTAATATAGCCTGGGTGGAACTATAGGCTGGGCTGCTTGTTCCAGCAAGGCAATTGCTTCTCTACATAAACAAATTACCCTTTTCCTTTATGGTGCTTGTGGAAAGTCGTCTGTAATTTCAATACACTCAGCAGCATAGCTGTAGTAATTCTTTAATGTGTCGTGAATGTGCTCATTGTGTTGGTTTTCTCCTAGGAGGAACAGCTATGCTTGCAGGGTGAGTCCTGTGACAAGATGGCCCTTTGGAGGGATGCTGGCCCTGCTTCACCTGTGACCAGCAGGATACACCACCAACTTGTTGGTATAGTGCTAAACCATGACCCAGCTATTGTGGTAGGAGAGGGAGAGCAAACAGGGCTGGTGGGGGCATCAGAAGTTGAACTTCACGAACTCCTACCAGACAGAGTTGCACCAGTAATTAATTTGGTGTGATTACTTGTGCAGAACTGCCCTGGAAACTGTTGCGAGAGAGATCAAGCCATTAGCAATAGGAAAACAGCATTGCAAAACTCCTAACACCTCCTTCCAAGTGTTATGCACTCACTTTCCACTGAAATTCATAGACTTGATACAAACGAGGTGCTTGGATTCCTGCCGGATCTCTGCAATGAGTAACTGGGGTCTAGCTTCTGGATATACCTGCTGAAAAGTAAACGGAGTGCTGAGTGGTGAGGCGTGAGCTAGATTGGAAACAGTTCTTGTGCAGCTATTTTCTCAAAACCTTCTGTTGGCAACATCTTGCTGTTTCTCTTGGCAAAGATGTATTTCTAGCTTCTGTTCAGGAGCTGTCAAAACTTGCCATTGCTACAAAAACTTCAATTTTAATATGGAGACCTATATATTTTCTGATTAAGGTTTCCATCGAGCTTGGTCCTGGGTAAACATTGTGTAATGTTAGCATTCATCAGCAAACTTGCACAATCCCCTGGGGCAGAGGGGATGATAGTTTCCAGTCTTGGATGAATATAACAGCCACAGAAAAGATCTTCCATGTACAAGAGAATAATTTCCCTCTCTTCCAGAAATTAATGATGTATTCACAAGTAGCCTGTTTACTTTTCAGGGCATTACTGCTTTGGTTACTCAAGAGCTGATGCAATGGAACTTAACTGTTGCGGTCTTATGGAGTAGGTATTGGCTTAGACCGACATTTATACGGAATTTATACAGAATGAGTGGCTAGCCTTTTATACAGAACATTTATACAGAATGAGTGGCTAGCCTTTTTGTGGAGGAGAACCTTTATGTGTCTTCATCTTTATTTCCATTACCACTGGTCACCGCTTCAGAGGAGACAGCACTATTCTCTTTTGGAGCTGGTATCTAATGACACATCACTGATTAGTTACTAAAGAAGCACAGAGCGTTTATGAAACATCTGTTTAGGAGGTGCTCCAAAGAAAGAAGTGATTATACAAGAAGTTAACTGTTTCCAAAGCAAACTATGGAAATGCAGGAAGAGCTTATTTTCTGCTGGCAAGAAGGCCTTACTGCTAGATCTCAGTCTCTGGAAGCAGCAGCAGAAGAGATTCCATCCTGAGAGGTGCTAAGCTCTTGTTGCTGCTTCCAGAAGAGTCAAGAAGGCGTATGTCACATCATGTGATCGAGGCAGCTTGAGGAGCAGCACAGGACAAGGGACCGGGTTGCTTCCAACTAAAGGAATCTCTTGTATGCAAACAAGGTTTAGTAGCAAAGTATTGAGTCCAGGAAATTATTTCTGGCAAGGAGGATACACTTTCCTTCTGAGAAGAGTGCAGTCACTGCTCTCTTGTTCTTACAGTTCTCTCTCAAACTAGTCTTGGCTGCATCTCCAGTGACAAAGTACTACTTGGGGAAAAAAATAAGGAATTGGAGAGCATGTAGGGAAAAATCCCAATACAGATGTCACTTTACTAATTTCAAAAAGTGAATTTGGGAGGTAAGAGCATCATAATAACTGTATCTCTCTCTTTTTTTTTTTTTTTTTACTTTGAAAGGGCCAATCAGTAGTGAAATTAAGCACAGGAGGCTTTAGTTAGGAACATTAAAAGATAAAATCCTCTAAGTTAGTAAATACCAGGGGCTGACAGACAGCACCTGTCGATTTACACTTGCTGTGTTTGTTTACTCTCCTTAAAACATTTAGCACAAGGACCATGATTTGTGTATTTCTTAGAAAGAGAACTAAACCATTGCTGTTCCTACTCTGTTGCAGATCCTGATTTTCAAGTTGTGGGACAGACAGGCTTTCTGTAGAAGTAACTCCACTGACTTAATTGACATGTTTATACCAGGAAGAGCTGATGTAAGAAGACAAGAATCAAGTCTATAGGCCAAAATTAAAACAAAAAAGTAAAATTAACTGCCTAATTCTGTAATGAGAAACCTGAGTAGAGGTGGGCTGTTTTTTAAAAAAATGCTGTGGAATGACAAATTCTGCTGAAATCAATGGGAGTTGGAGATTATTTTTTTCTTTGACAATTAGGCTGCTTTATTTACATGCCCAAGTATTGTTACGGGTTAATGTTAGACATCCTGGGTTGAAGGTTTTAATTTCCTTCCACTGTGTATAACCCAGTACCCAGTACTCATGTTTTAGAGTACAGCCATTCTTGCCAGACTTTCTGATATGACAGCTTTTGTTTGAGGGCTGCAAACAAAGGCAAGATGAGTTTACTTTCCTCTCTTTGATCCTGAGGCAAACCCCAAACGTAACTGAGAAGTGCCTATGGCCTGTTCAAAATTACACTGGCAAGAAGCTTTGTGGAAGAACTTTTACAGAGGAGTAACTTCTGCATGGGTTGGAGATGAATACAAAACAAAATCTCTTCTATGGTTCTCACCATCAAGGTCTTCCTCCCTCCCGGATCATCATGAAATGAAGCAGGCAAAGGAACTCTGGAAGCACTGCCTTAATGCCCCTCAGATAGCTCTGCATGACATAATTAGCCATGTTACCTGGACATTACAAGGATGGGAAATGCAGCTGGGGCATTTTTAATGTATTTTTGAATCTGCATCTGTTGATGCTACTGAAGTATTTAAATCTAGCTGCTAAATAAAGATGCATGGGGCTAAAACATACTCAGAAGTATGAGGTGCTGAACCCCAAGGTGGTAACACAAATAGACATATGTACAGGGGACAATTTTCTCAAGCTTTCCTTGCTATTGTTGTAGGTATATTGAGGACTATGATGAATTCTTTTCCATTCAGCTAGACTCACTCATCTGTACATACTGATGAATTAAGAACCAAACCAGAAATAGTTATAAACCCTAAAATGAAATTTTTTAGAATGTGCTGGCATTTTAATTATGTTGGTTTAGAATTCTCTCACTTTCAGTAACAGCTGGCTTGTCTTGTGCACTAATACCAGCATATAACTCATTTCTATCTAAAGCTCTTTCCAAAGTGGTTACTACTGGTGACAATTAAATTACAGTTCATTCTTCATAGGTTTTTTTAGCACATTTAAAATTTGTTGTACAGTGCACTGTATCTTCCTGTCTATTTCTGATTGCCTTCATCCTTTGCTATGCTATTCCTCCTGAGTGTGGTGGCTTTATACCACAGAAGTGGCAGCCATGTTGAAAGCAGCTGTACTATGTCACTTGACAGGCAGTAATTGTCTTCAGGAATCTTGATCTGCTGCATCAGACATTGCTTCTTTGACAGCTAAAGCTGAAAAGACACTTGGGGATAAAATGCACTCTGTTCCAGGTTGTGGGGACTGGGTCAAAGGTGTCCAGTGCTGAAGTTCTGAAAGAAAGCACAGCCATACATTTATTCTTATTTATTTAAAAGAAACAAAACCCCACAACCTTCATTTCTATATAAACAAGGCTTATGTGACAAAGCTGTGTTATGCTGCTCCAGGTATGGGGGGATTTTTTTTTTAAATCCATTGGCCTGTTTCAGCCAAGCTTCACATGCAGGCAGTGTTGGTAAGCCTGACACGTTTCAGGGAATGAGGTAGAGCGGCCCTGCTAAGGCTGCTGCTGAGGAAGAGCCTGCCACTGAAACGCTCAACACCAGAGAGTGTATGTGCGAATCCTGCTGTGACTGCATGGATGCTGCAGCCTGAGCTCTCACCTGTCTGGACACCAAATTTAATCAACTGAGAGACACAAGCTGATAAGAAACCTGGTTTTGTCCCTGCTTGTGCTCCCAGAAGGATGTGTTGCCTGAGACTTGGCAGTGGGAGGGTAATTAAAGTTCTGTCAGCATTTCTGAACTAATCCTGCTCTTGTGTGATGCATAATGCTTTTTGGATGTTTTAATCTGATGTTCAGCTGCTGATGTCAGAAATGCATTTCAGTGCTGCTGTTACTCTAAAAAAACTTCCAAGTATGCATAAGTGAATTCTCATGGTTGAAGCTCCTTAAGCCATAGTTTCTCTGGGTATTCATGCAGCACTCATAACTCGGTTGGTGACTGGGAGGAAATTTATGAGTTCAAGGCCATTTTAGCCCAACTAAGCCCACAAATTTGGGATGTTTGTCCACATTTTGTTTTTAGTATTATACACAAAGTATTGTATAATTAGATCTCTCTAATAATTATCACATTTCTGCTTTTTTCAGATGTGAAAACCATGGAGTACTGGGAAACTGTGCACTAAGTATTTGGCTCGTTAATTAAGAAAACACTACAGGACATGTGCTTTGAGTGATCATCATCTTGGTAGTTGAACCTCGAACCATAGAATCATAGGGGTTGGAAGGGACCTCGAGAGATCATCGGGTCCAACCCCCTGCCAAAGCAGCTCCCTAGCTCATATTGCACAGGGAGGTGTCCAGACGGGTCTTGAATATCTCCAGAGAAGGAGACTCCACCACCACTCTGGATAGCCTATTCCAGTGCTATTTGTTTCTGGTGAACATTAAATGCTGAAGTGAGGTTAAGACCATTATAACTATTAAAAAATGCCACATGAAGTATAACTGTTAAATAGCTACAGTTGTAAACTGTAGAAAGACAGATTTGATTTTTGACTGTAAAACCAGTATTAGAACAAGCTACAAAGTAATTTGCAATGTCTTACAGCAACAATTAGTGGCCCAAAGGATGTGAGTTTTCATTAGGATGACTGTCACCAGTAGGAGGATCTGACAGGTGGCTGAATCATGCCAGTGTAGTCACGCTGAGCTTCACACATACATGTATCTACAGTATTTGTTGCTCAGTCAAATTCCTTCTTTTATAATTCTGGATTGCCACGTTTGCAATTATGTTGCATCCGGCAGAGAGCTCTCAGATCTGTGATTACCAAACATGTCTACAGCAGTCACACAGCAGCAGAAGTGACATTCATGTACTTATGTGTGTAATATCAAAGTACTGCATGTGATACCCTGCTACTTGCCTATGTATTTCAGCCTATGACTGAAATGAGAGGTGTTTACCGGACACTTTATTCTGTGAAGCACTCTCCCAGTGTAATGAGGTACAACTGATAAATGAGAGAGGGAAACAGATGGAGCTCATATGGACCCAGACAACATAGGGTTGAGTTGTTCTGGAATTTTACATCCGTTGCAGTATTGTCAGTGGCTGCTTGGCTAGCTGTGATAAAGAGGGTGGCCATCAGATCCTAGCTGTATGTGCATCTGCAGGGATCCTGGAACACCAGAAAGGGTGGGAACTTGACTGGCCCACGTGCCTTGTTTCCCTACAGAAAGGGCAGAAGACATGCCTATTTAAACATCATCCTGATGTAGGGAGCCCCCACAGTGCTCAGTCTGTAAGATGGTGGTGTGTCTAAACAGTCATGACAGTGGCAGGGAGTTGCCAGTATAAAGACTGGAAGTGTAGCAGTGCCTGTGTATATCCCAACTACAGGGCCATATTTGAAGCAAGAGAGGCTTGTATCATCCCCTTGCAGCTCTTCTCTGCCCAAGTGCCACTCAGAGTAACAGGGCTGTCTGTGGGACCTTCCCCTGCCCCTTCCTTCCTCTCTGCTGTCATGGGTTCATGATCCTGCAGCCGCAGATCTGGGCCCCTGGTGAAAGAGGGAGCGCTATCATCACAGCCGCTTGTTTCCCATCTTCTATGGTGGCATTAGCAGTGCTCTGCACCCCAATGGAGGGGCTCAGGTCACAGAAAGGCCCGCAGTCACAGAGGGCTTCATCTCCCCCTGGATCCTGGCCCGTTTCGAGGGGTGGCCAGGCAGGCCTTGGCAGGAGAGATGGCGCAGGCCTGCTCTTTTCAGTGAAATTGAATTTCTGCAGGGTTAAGGGTGTTGTGTAACTGCGGCCCAGCTGCCCCCATTGTTTCTCCTCATAAACCAGCTATCAGTGTAAAGTGAGTGAGAAGCACGAGGCTGCCAGGCAGGCCAGGGAATGGGCTGTGAGGGGAAGACATCTGGGCAGCGGCCTCCCTCAGGGCCCGGCACACAACAGGTCATCCACCCCTCCTTCGCGGCTCCTCGGGCTGGGGGTGTGAGTGGCTGGGGACACAACTGCTCGCTGATCGGCCAGTTCACACCTTGGATGGCCCCTCGTCGGGCGGCTTTGTGCGTGCATCTATAAATCCCGACAGCCATGTGCAGACACTCGTGTGGTAGTACGGGGAGCCAGCGTGTGAGCACCTCTGGAGCTGTACAGGGCGTGGAGAGCCGACAAGAGGCTAAGGAAAGACCCTTCGCGGGACCGAGCTACGGCGCCTCGCCAGCCCTCGCCGGGTGAGTGAGGGGCTGCTCTTCTGCACAGAACAGGAACCTGTCTGCCAAACTGCTTGGGTAAAGGAGGCCGTTTGGGTGAGCCGATAAAAGGGCCGCGGCGCCGTCGCAGTGCGACTAAGGCAGCCAGGGCAGCGGCAGCCGCACTCTCCGCCGCCGGGCCCGGCCCGCCGCCACCGGCAGGCCCCAGCAGCGTTGCCGTGACGACCGACTTTACCCCTCGGGCCGCCAGAGAGACCGGAAGTGAGGGCAGGGGATTGGCCGCCGTGGGGCACGTGAGGCCGGCGAGGGGCGGCCCGGGGCGGTCGGGCCCGGACCGAGGGCGGGCTGAGCGGGGCCCCGCGATCCCGGCGGGGGGCAGCCGCGTTCCTCGCCGTTGGGGGCCGGCGAGGCGGCTAAACGCGGTGGGGTCCCCGCGTGGCGAGTCCCTGCGGCCGAGCTGCTCTGCCCGCTGCCGTCGGGCTGTGATGTGTGTGCCCCGCTCGGTGGGAGGCGGGGAGTGCCCGGCGGAGAGGAGGGGAGTTAGTCAGCGGCGAGGAGGAGGAGGAAAGGCAGGAGGCAGAGCCATGGAGAGCAGCGCTCCGCGGCGGCGGGAGGAGCGGGTTGTCTGACTGGGGCGAAACGCGGGGGGCACGGCCGGGCAGCCCGGCGGGAGCGGCGGGGCCCGTGATGAAGGTGCCGTGCGGCAGCCCCCCGCCGACGGCTGGCGGACGGTGACGGGGCGGGGGCCGCGGGCCGGAGGCTCGGCGGGGTGCAGGGGAGGGGGAGCCCGCTCGCTGCCCTCCTCGGGGCAGGCGGGAGGGAGGGGACTCCGTCCGGAGCTGCCATCGCCCGGGGCCGCGGTGACTCAGAGCGCGGCTGGGGGTGAGCCGAGGTCTGTTGTTGTGGGATTTTTCCCCGGCAGGTTATAAATAGCCCCGCTCGGCACCGTGTCACGGAAGGACACCCTGGCCGGGCGCGGGGACAGGCCGCCGGCGCTCCGTCTCCCCCGGCCGGCCGCCCCCAGCCCGCCTGCCGGCGGGCCCAGCTGCTAACGGCGGGGTCGGGCCAGCCCCCGGCGGCGCGGCCGGCCTCCGGCTTATTGTTTTTACACACGAGAAATAATTACTATCGCTAGCTGGAGGCAGCGACAGCCAGTCTTCCCGGGGAGAGCAGCAGAGCACTTCGGCTCCCTTCAGACCTCTCTGAGGAATCAGAGAAGATGAAGTCGGAACGAGGTAAATGGTTTATTGACTTATATTTTTTTCTGGTTTTTTTTGGTTTTTTTTTTTTGGGGGGGGGGGGTGGGGGGGGGGTGGTGTTGCTTGAAGAAATCGAAGTAGTCTGGTGTTTTGTTTCGGTGGTATGGCTCTATTTCCTTATCCCCTCCCCTGTCATTTGGGGGATGGGAGAGAATCCAGGTACGCGGGTTCAATTCAGGAAACGCTAGTGGTAGCGTGAAGATACCGTCCAAGGGATTAACAGCCCGAGTCCTGCCTGCCCTTCGGCTTTCCATTGTCTTGTTCGGATCGGGAGAAGAGGAACGCCGTAGCGAGCTGGTTTTGCTATGGGAATGCTGCGTTTTCTGTGTCAGATACAGTCGGGTTGTTAGCACAGAGCTGCAGTGCTGAGGTGAGAGTCGGTCAAAGGCAAAGGGGGCATCGACGGACAATGCCAGCACATGCCCAAAAACGCCAGAACGCAGCTGAAAGCACCATGAAAATAACCATTAACTTCCATTCGTGGTGTTTTATAACCCGGCAGTGGGTTTGCTCCGGTTGCAAAGGAGATGTATGTAACAAGCATCCTGAAGCACTTAATTTTTCTCGATTCCTTGGTTACTGTCTTATCTGGATTACTGACATCCGGTTTTACAGACAAATAAAGTCGACTGTCTACGTATATGTTTATAACACTTCAGCCCTTTGCGGTACAGCAACAGCTGCTGATGCCCCTAGAGTTGAGAATATGTCATGACTTCTGTTTTGATCCACAGGAACAGTGATTATTGATTCCTGTTAGTTAGAGCAGGGTTATTTTTTTAGCAAATCTTATGAGTGCTCATCGTAGGATTCTGAGTGTTAATTAAAAAATAATAGCTTCAATACCTGGGCTTCTTAAATTGTGATAAATCTATTGTTTACCTGGTTGCTTTCAGTTTTAAAAAACACATTCTTTTTGTGTTATAATCACTGTGGTGTTTTGATAAAACACTTTAATACAGTTTAGATATCTGTGTATTAAATACTAACACTTACATGACATACACATCTTAATTAGGCTTGTAATTACATGTTTGCTAATAGCAGTACTGCATAAATGACCACTCTTAGGTGGATTTCTTGTATGCGTGTGCTGTAAGGATTATGTGGAGTGACGATGGTACAGATAGTACAGAAATTATTGTAAACATATGCATAAATTAATGGGGTTTAGGTACTAGGCATTTGAAATGGGCTTTCCTTGGGGTTTCTTAATGGCTTAAACCTTCACCAGGTCGATTGCAGCAGGGCAGGTTGTTTTTGGAATCTCTTCTACCAGACCCTGAAGTTTGAAAACTGTTTACTGTCAAGGTGAAATAAAATTTAGAAATAAATAGGTAAAACCCAAGTCAGCTTCAAATGTTCAGCTGTAGCAGTTCAAAACCTCTGTATGACCTTTGTCTATTCTTTTCATTTTTTTAGGCAGAAAAAGATAGAACATTTGAAACAGTTTAATTGTTGTATGATAAGCTGTCATTTTTTTAACTATTCTGGTGTAGAGGGAACCCAGCTTAGAAAGAAACAAGTTATTAGGCTGTTGAGTTCTGGTTGGTTTGTTGTTTGGGGGTTTTTTTCCCTCTAAGCTGACAGTAAATAAATGAAGAATCCTATCCTTTGTAAAACATCAATCACAAACCTGGTGACACCCTTTAGAAGTAATGTGTTGAAATTCTTTAAAGATAATCACAAAAATCTTGAAATAAATCATGGACCTTGCCAAATATTGGCGACTATCTCCAGCCAGTTTAGTAGATACCATTGGCTTAACTGTGTGCTAATATAGCAGAGCAATACCATGCACAAAAGGGTTGTGAAAGCGCTGCCTAAATGCCACACGCGGCCCAGAGACACTCTTAGGAGGCACGAATCATGCAAATGTTTACATGTGCTGCTCTCTGCATAGCAGCTGCACCGCAGGATACAGGCAGTCAAGTGTGCAGTCACCTGCTTCCAATCCTTTGCAAACTAATAGCGAAGGATGGGTGAAGCAGACCACTTGGCTTGTCACAGTCTTTGCTCTTCTACAGACCCACAAAATCCTGAGAGGATTGCAAATCCACACACCAGGTGAAGCATAAACAAACTGACTTAAAAAGACTCTCATTCTTAGAAATAATTGTATTGGAATCCAGTTTGTGCAGGCAAAAGTAGCTCTTCTAGTTAGAGTTAAGCTTAAAATCATACTTAAAGATTGTAATGCACAGGCATGTTGGAAAAAGGTATAGCTTAGCCTTTGTCATGCCAGTAAGATTCTTGTTATCGCTAGCAAAAATGTGTGGTGCAGCAGAAGAAAGGGGACGTAGAAATGTAACCATATTTTTATCAGTGGGAAATGTTGTGGCATAATTTAAGAGGAAACAAAAAAAAGGGAAATTTGGCCCTAAGGTACTTACTGCCCTTTATAATAAAGAAGGTTTGGAAATTACAGATCTGAAGATACAATGTGTGAGAGCAATATGGAGGAGATGGAATGTGGAGTGTTGTACAGCAAATCTATGGAGTGGTTTTGCAAGTGAGAAGAGTGGTTTGAAAGCGCAGGTGAAAAATGTGGGCTTAAATTCCTTGCCATGGAAAGGTGCAGAGCCTTCACAGGACGTGTCTCACATCCTGTGTGATGCTTGTAACCATCAGGTGGGGTGTAAGTGTGGAAGGGCAGTGGCTGCTCTAAGCACATTCCCTTAACTACCTCTATACTGGGTCTAGAGAATGCAGTAACTAAAATACTGATGGCTGCTGCCGCCTGATTTTAAGAGTGGCAGCACAGGAAAGTTAAAAGTCATGTGTTGAATCAAAATACAGTGGTCGCGTTGCCTCAGCTGAGGCTTCATGAGTGCCACTGAGGAGAATGGTTTATCTCCCATTCTCACATACAGTGTTTGAGTTCTGTTGTTTTTCCTTCTCAGCAGTGCCAGCGTATCAGCTTACCTAGCTTTGATCCATGATACCGTCATGATTTAGTTTCTGCAGTACAGCTGCCTAGTCAGCTGCTTCACGTTGTGTATTTGGACCGGTCTTCCTTTCTGAAGTACAGAGCTTTGCTCTTGCTTCTATTGAACTTCATTCTAATGACTTCTGATCACTTTGCCAGTTTATTGAGTTTGGAAGAACTAGACTTCGCAGCTGAGTGCTTGCAAACTCTTCCAGTTCAGCTTTGTTCATAAACTGTATAAACACACTGTTTCACCATCGGAGTTAATGAAAACATTGCATAATGTCAGGGTGATAACTTGCTGCCAAACTCGGAAGGCTTGTTTTGTACTCTTAGAGTACACTTCGTGCACAACTGGAAAAAATCTTGTGGTTTAGCTGAATCTACAGTGCAGTTGTGTTTTACTGTGGGAATGTTACAAGACTTCAAAAGTCTTACTATAGTCTAAATAGCTCAGAGTTACTGCTCCTTCCTCCTCCCTCCCCCTCACTGCGTGAATGATCAGTTAAAGGAGGAAGACAGACTTGTTTGTCTGTAAATGCATACTGGCTGTTTTTTATCACCTTATTCTTGTCTTTTCTTTTTTTACCTTGCTTTGTTTATTCCTCTGCTGTATTCTCTGGTAGAAACTAACAAAAGTCTGGCATAGCTGAAGGATTTCTGGGGGTATCTGAGAAAAGCTGGAGGAGAGATTAACAAAGACAAACAATTGATTGCTTTTCTTCAGTTTCTTATGGGAAGGATGAGGAGGCATGGGCTTGGGGGAAAGTGAGCTGAACCAGTGTGCCTAGGAGTTGTGGAGCTAGTTAAGCGAGGACATCTGGAGAAGGTCCTTGTTTTTAAAAACAAGACTTAGTTTTATGCCTTACTACCATCTTTTTAGCAAAGATGAAGTACTACAGAGTATGTAGATCAGGAAGTGAAAATATCTTTTGAGAAAGGATGAGTGGTATTTTAGTGTCCTATATTACACTGTGACACAGGCGCTTTAATTTTATAATGTCTTCTCAGCAAAATGTCACAAAGCACTTAAACTTTTCCATGGTAGAATGGTGTAGCCAGTAAACAAAGTAATAAACTGGAAATGGGGTGCTTCCTGCTTGGTGGAGCTGTCACTCCAAAAGTGTTTGGGCGATGCTTCCGGGCTTGGTTGCCACAGGTAAGTGCAGGTTTGGGTGGTAATGAGCTGAAGGTGACGCGGCTCCCTGGGCCAGGAGGAAGCCGTGCTGGCACACACGCTCTGCGGCACAGCTGCACGTGCGGGAGGCTGTGTGTGAGGGTGGCTAGCTCTGACAGCCAGGAAAGGGTGGGGGGATATCTGCTTTTCCGACATGGATCACTTTCAAATCAGGACAGCTTATTCTTTAAGAAAAAGCAGAACGAAAACTGTTTAGGATAAAAACCCAGCCAAACTGACAGGTGGTCAGGATATGGCATTCAGATTCTATTTAAAGGCATGAAGCCACCTAGCCCTAATCTTTGGGAGAGCAGATTTGTCCTGATAACACGTAATGTATAGATGCAGCAGATGAGGATAAGTGAAAAGGAACATAAGCCTTTTTTTTTTTCTTTTTAAATTGAGAGGGGGGTCTTCATGCTTTCAATGCAGCTCTGTCCTTGCACCCAAGAAATGGGAATGTATGCTCTTCTATTAAGTTTTTACTACAAAAATTTAACTTCAAAGAATTCTTAGCTTTTAGGGGTTTTTTGAAGAGAAATTAAGGATATTCATTTGTAGAATTGGAAAGTGTCAAGTTTTGGTTTGAAATACCTGAATTATGTTAAAGTTTTCCTGCTTGTTTTGCAACGTGTACCTAGATGCCGAGAGCGAGGCAAGGCCTCCCCTTGTAGAAGTACCTCTTGGGTTGGAAGAGTGCTTTTCACAGAGAGAGTTCTTCACGATGTTTCTGTTCCTCAGAGGACAAACCAGAGAGAACTAGCCATACTAGTACCAACTTTGCCATTTTGGTTTTGTTTGTTTGGTGTTGTCCATATTCGTTGCCTTCAGAGGGGTTCTTGTTGCTAAAACAGATGCTGCTGGAGTGGCATTTAGGTGGATATTTTGGGGCTTGTGGGTATGCCAAGCCCATGGGCTTGGGCTATAACTGACCCTTCTGACCGTATTCTTTACTTGCTGAAGTGAGAAACTCTGGCATGCCAGATCAGATCCCTGGGTGTATTAGATTGGACTTGGGACAGTGTTGAAGCTATTATTGGATCTGAGGTCTGCTAGCTTCTAAATGTTTTTTAAAAATAAGCTAACATTTATAAATACAGATTCTCATGAGAGATAGGAGTTTGTTGCCAAATGAAATTCTGCTTCTTAAAATTAGAAATCTTCTGTGCAAACAGTGACTGAGGGGAACAAACCAGCTATGCGACATTTGTTAGAAGAACTTGCTCTGTCTACTTCACTGTTTACAAAATGTTTCTTTTGTTATTTAGACAAATGTCTACTAATAGCAACTGTTAAACAGTGGTGAAATAGCTGGAGCCTTTTCCTATCTGCAACAAGTTTAGAGTAACAGTCCATCAGTTACAAGCTGCTCTTCTAGTCAGTGGGTTGTAACTGTAGTTACATCTAGAATATTTTTCTCTGTATTCTGAAGTGAGATGCTTGGTAAAGAGTTTTTTAGATTTTTTTTTGAAGGTCACATCATTGTCAGTCAAGGTGGTAGTAAATCGTATGGTCTTTGCAGGTAATTTGTATTTAATGGCTAGAAGCCAGTTTTTAAGTTTAAATTGTTTTCAAATAGAAATTCTCCAGCTATTCTTAATGATTGAGTGTAGTTCTGACCAAATCCAGTGTTGATAGTTGTATTGATATATGTTCTTCCTTGATAAATGGGCCTGACTAGTTCTTTTTGCTAGTGGTTGTTGCCTTAACTGTTAATGTTAGCTTTGGGACCCAAGCTATTTAAAGTTGCTATCTGGGATGGTATTACTAGATTGTGTTGACTCAAAATGCAAAGATGTAATGGGATAGTGTGAGGATGTTCCTAGGAGACAAGAGCTGTGTGTGAATCAATGGAGGCAGATGAACACACCGGGAAGGTAGGCTAATGATCCATCTTTGGGTGTTCTGAATGGAAGAACCCCTCTTATGAATAAAGGTGAACAGGACAGCTTTACTGAGAAATTTTCTGAACTGCTTTGTTTCTTGGAGAGCAATAAAAGGAGTTCTTCAGCTCCTCCCATACAAATTGATCTGGCCTTTCTGTGCAGGTATGTAGTGCCTGGTAACCACGACATTTACACTTTTGTCTTAGCAGTGATGAGTGTGTTTTCCAAACCCATTGCAAACTATGACTTTTTGTTCTTAGGGAACGACAAGTTGGATTTTCTTCTGAGGTATACTAAAAAAGGGAGTGTATCTGAAATAAGGAGTCTCTTGGTGTACATGTGCCATGTCATCTGTTTTACATTGTGTATCCTGTGAAGTTGGTGATTTTTTTTTTCCATTAAGATCCTGGGAACCAGGTTGGTAAGCAAGTCCATTCTGCATTGTGAACTTCTTTAGTGAGACTATAGGCAGATGACTGCTACTCTAGGTTAACCTCTTCAAGGTGCTGTGCATGCAGGGATTCCTTTTGCCTGATGATGAGCCTTTGGGATATGCAGGGCATGTTTTGCACTTCTCTGTGCTGCATGAAATAAAGTTTCTTTCTTAGGGTGTTGTGCAAGTATCATCTTGTTAC
Source organism: Hypotaenidia okinawae (assembly GCA_027925045.1). Lineage (NCBI taxonomy): Eukaryota > Metazoa > Chordata > Aves > Gruiformes > Rallidae > Hypotaenidia > Hypotaenidia okinawae. The sequence continues at coordinate 9,318,358 of BSDF01000012.1, forward strand.
ATATAATGGGGGAGGGCAGGGTAGAGGGAGAACTTCAGAAGAGTTGAGGATGGTGAGTATTAATCCTGTATCCTCAGTATAGTTGTGATGGTGGGAGGTGGTGGGGTGGTGTCCCAGTGGGTGGTGGTTTCCTCTGAGGGTCAAGAGAGGTGCAGGAAGAGCTGCTGTGGCAAACATACTTTTTTTTTCAAGAGTGGTGGGAAGCCCTTCTGGGTTTGTTCTCCTTGGTTTCCTGCCAGGGCATTAGCCCAACAATGTAAGTGAAACAAACCATAGCTCAAACTCACTTTCAGGCAGGTTGCAAGTCTGTGATGACTACTGGCCAAGTACTTAGTGTTTTTATATTTTGCAAATTAATAACTCAATGCAAAATGATCACTTCAAGCCAGGGATGTGATGATGGAAGTGTGCTTTTGTTTTTAGCTTGTCTCTGCAAGTGCAATGAAGTCACTTGTGCTTTGCTCCTCAGGGGTCATGTACATACCTTGCTTTTCCTGCACAAGGCAGGGCTGGTATATCAACTAGAGTGTTTTTTCAGCTAGCTCATTACTAGACATCTAATGCTGAAGTTGAGGTAGTTTTTTTAATGTAGGGATGATGCCAATTATGTCTACTGGCAAGTGCTGCTGAACTGATGGCTTGATACTGAGATGAACCACACTCAGCTGTGATTTCCTGCTTTGTTAAATGTGTAGAACTGCTTATTCCTAAGGTTTGTGTTGGCATAAAATCCATTCTTATCATGACCCCACTTTTTTTTAATAAGCGTTACCTGTTTTGTGACAGAAGGTGGGTTAAACCAGCCTGTCTATCTAGCTTATTGCTAGTCATTTTGCACAATATTAAAACCGTGGGGGTTTTAATATTTTAAGCGTGGCTACTTTATGATGGTGGAATACGTGGCTTGGGGTGAAGTCCTGTGTATACCTCTATACTACTGTATTCTTTATGTTCTGTCACAGCAGCAATGGCCTGTTATGTTTCTTGCCCCACTGTGAGAATTTGTGGAAGAATGTAAGACCAAACTGATAAGTATAATGCTTCAAGGTTGGTTTTGTTTGGTGGCATTTCTAATGCTGTAATTTCTAAATTTAGCATTTCATTCAGCCAGATGCATCCATTTCTGGGGTGTTCTTCCACAAATACGCACGGGGCTCAGCCATGTGTATCTGTGGCTAGCTTAGGACAGTAAGCTTAAAAGCTCAAGTGTCAACACGCTGTCCTACTTTTACTGTGTTTGAAGAATATCAGCAGTGAAAAGGATCTTTGTGGCTGCACTCCAGTAGCCCTATGTGGGAAGACTGTTCAGAAGCCTTATGGTGGGTAGTTATGTGTGTCTTCTAGAGGCAGCTGCTCCTCACTGAAACATTGCTAGTCAGCCTGTAAAAACAACTGGTGGCTCTTGAGTACTGTTCCTGCCAGCCCCATGGGAATTGAGTGAGGGTTGTTGCTTCTGACTCTTGTTAGCAAAACTTCTAAACATACCGTGTTTAACAAATTGATAAATATCCCTCCTCCCCCTCTCATTCCTCCTGTAGACATTTAATAACTTTTATAAAATATTATCTCAGTACTTTTTTTCAAAGGCAAGGTGGTTGCTTGATTAAGAAATCCTTGAAACTGCTTTTTCAGACAACTATGTAAACTACGGTGTTTTTGAAGAAGTAAATGTTCCATGAAAGAAAAATACTTGGAAAGCAAACTGAGATAAAATACACAGGAAGGTTGAGTGGCAGTGACTAATGAAACAGTATGTTTTACGTGTAAGTTTCTGTAAGGCACTATCTGAATCTATGATCTTTAAATGGGCCACTAAAACGTGTACAATCTTCCTTGGACAAAATGTCTACTTAAAAGTCTGGCATAAGCTGTGTTTGCTCATAACTGCAGCTAAATGAGACTGCTGTATACGATGTGCGTGGGCAAGAGTTGTCCTGTGAAGCAAGTACCATGTTTTCTATGCTCTTCAGTGGGTTAGTGAGTGCTACTGGGTGTTGAATGTTGTCACAAAGACTAGTTTGATCTAGACTTCCCATAATTTTGTAGCATCTAATTACTGAACATTTTGTGACGTGGTTAGGCTGAGAGTAAGATTTGGTTTAATGTGCTGATTAGGTTAATAAGATGAATGACATCTGACTTTGGTTCTCGTAGATAGGTAAGACCTGGATGAAACTGTTTACTGCAGAAAACATGTTGTTTAACCTGCACCAAAAATAATACAAGTAGTTTTGAGACTAATCTTTTGCAATAAATAAATTAGGCCCAAAAGCACCCACTAAAAAATTAAGAAGTCTTAAAAAACCCCTGAAGTGGGGAGCTCATCGTGCGGGCTTCTGGGCTGCAGTAACGCAAGGAGAGGTTGTGACAGGGTTTTCCTCCCCGCTGCACACACTGCAAGGGTTAGTTAGAGGGATGAGGCAGCTGAGTTAAAGGGATGAGGCAGTTGAGCCGCTCGAGTGGCCGGAGCAGTGGAAAAAGTGCGGCGGGAAGCTGGCTTGTGCTGGCTGGGGAGGCCGGGATGTGTCCTTTTCCACTCCAGATGTAAATATTCATCACCTCACGTACACCGCTGCTCGGGGCTGGGTCAGTCTGTGAGCATTAAGTGTGTGGTGCCAGGGTACCGATACAGGGGGGCTGTTCCGAACCTCAGTGCTTTGCCGGGGCAGGTCGCGATGTGCCCCCCTGGGCTGTCCGCAGGCTCCGCTGGCTGTGTCCTGCTGCCGCCGGAGCCGCTTTAAAACCCCTGTCCGAGAGGGACTCGGGACCAGGTGTCAGTGCGTGGGGGTCAGGGCTCCCGGAGGAGCCCGTCGTGGGTGCCCCGCCCCGCCCCGGCCCGGCGGGCGGTCGCGCTGCCCGGCACTCCCCGCCCTCCCACGCGTGCCGGCATTTCCGCGCAGCCGGTTCCGTGGGCAGCGGCACGCGTGGTGGTAGCGCTCGGTAACGTTACCAGTAACGCTTCGGTACAGACTGTACTGGCTTCTGTCGCTGTGGTTTTTCTCCCCACGCCGCCCCGTTCACCTGCCCCGGCAGGACGGCGGAGCGGGCCGGGGGCGGGGGGAGGCCGGGCCGGGCCGCCGAGGAGGCCGGCGCTCGCCCGGCGGGGCCAATCGGCGCCCGGCCCTGTTGCTATGCGCGCCCCTACTCTGCCTCCTTTGTGGAAGATGCCGTGGGCACCCACCCGCGCCGGCGCGCCGGCGGGGCTCGCTGCGGGAGCACAGGGCCGCGCGGAGAAGGTGTGTACCGGCGGGGAACCGGGTCCCCCCCGGCTGCGCCCGCTCCCCCCGGGCTTGGCTGGCTGTGCCGGGCGGCCTGGTGCGGGACCTGGCTGCGGCGCCCGCTCCTCAGGCTCGGGGTGTCCTCGGGTTATGTGGCCGAGGATATACTTTAGAGAGGGGTTCGGGGGCTCCGGGAGGAGGGTGCGGGGAGGAGCGGCGGTGGGGACGCTTGGGGGCCGGTATCACCGGGCCAGACAGTCTTCCCGGGCTCGAAACGGGCTCAAGCTGTGTAACTGTAAGCATAGTCTGCGATTTTGTTGGGGTTTTTCTGTGAAGGGTGATTTAAAACCCGTCGATACAAAAGTTTGCCTCTCCGGTTGAGCTGAAGAAGTGTGCTGTGCTTAGTCTGGAAATAGTTCCTTTAAAAAAACAAACAGCTTCACCATATGTTCTGCCTCTCCTTCCGTGTACTGAGCATATGCAAGGATGGATTTTTTGTGAGGTCTTTTCTTTCAGCCTCCCTTTAAAGGAAAGTAATGGGCAGACTAAAAATTAACTCTTGTAATTCATTATGTTGTCCGGGCATTGTTAAATGGCCTGGGACAGGATGGGAATATTTTTATGCCTCAAAAGTGAGACGTCTAGTTAAATGTCAATCCTGCCAACAGTTGTAGTTAGTGTAGCCATATGTAATTGCTTGACTCTTCATTGTTATGGAGAAAAAAACCCAAACCTCTCCCCCTCCCAAAAAACACCCTGAAGCTTAACTGAGTTTCTTCTGTGCCTTGTTATGTAGGTCAAGTTTCTCTTTTTTTTTTCTCCAGCAGGAGGAAACTATTATGGTATTTTGATTTCTGCTAGAAACAATGCATGAAAGCATTATCAGCCCTCTGCCACTACTTGTTTGTCTTGGGGCAAATGAAACTGATGCAAATGTGTCAGCTTTGGGGGCAACTAAAAATATGTATTTTTAATTAGCTGTATACTGGTTGCTCAACTGTATGCTGTGTTCAAGGCTAATTAAATAGTATATTGAACGCAATACTGAATTGAAGATTATGCATTCCTTTTTATGCAAACTTGTTCCCTAGAAATGCAAATGTTGTTCTGACCAAGTACTTGCAAATATTTTCATCCTGGGTCTGGAGCTTGTTGGTATTTCTTTGAAAGGTATCGGAATTCTAGCTTAAGGGAGCATGCTGATGTGAGATGTTCACCTCCTGATACAGGAGGGGGAACAATTCCACTGGTGTACTCTCATGGTTTGTGTGGGAATACTGATTTTCTTTTGAATCACTGAAGTTTTGCTTTATAAAGTAGTAAGGAATTTTTGAGAGAACAAAGTGAAATTTCATAGTTGCATATATTAACTTTTAAATGTGTGAATGTAATGTCTGCAATTTTGTTATGTAGAAAATTGCCATATTTTAGGAGAGAGAGGCAAACTAAATTCTTGGCTGAAATTCTAAGCCTTTAAATTTTGACCCTATGTAATGTTTTATTCTTTTGAGTACCAGAAGACTATTAAAGCTTAATAATATGACTTGCAGCGTGGAAACTTGTAAATAGCTGAATTGTGCTGTGTGACACAGGTCAATTCTAAAACTATCAAAAATGTTCTTTTGTTCTATGCATTCAAAATTCCATAGTAAGCTCTGGTGTCCATTTTAAAACGAGCAGTCTCTTACACAGCTTGAGAGTTGTAATGTCCTCATTTATCCTCCTAAATAAAGTTTAAAAACAAATTTATGGGCCTGGCCATTCTCCCAGAATTTTTTTTTAATGACAAGCGTGTATTGTCTCTTTTGTAACTTTTTTACTTTTGCAGGTTACTGATTAACCACTTCAGGGCAGGCCTTGTAGAGGAAAGTTAATAGCATTGGAAAAATTACCTGAGGAGCTTCATGCTGCTCCACCATCATGAATTTCATCTCCGTTCTCTCAGAGCTCCTTGCATTTCTGATGAAGAAGTATGGTCTCTGCCTTTGGTCTGCTAGCCTTACTCCTTTCCCTCCACCCTGCCCTCTAAATCTGGACTGCAAATACTGACACAAACCTACTGAAGCTGGAGGTAACCTCACTAGCTAGGAGGAGGATTTTGGGTGGTCAGGCATGTTCTGACAAAGTTCCACAAGACAAATTACCCACCACTTAGATGACAATGAACAGGTTGTAACATCAAAGTTTTGTGAGATGAAGTAGGAAAGCACAAAGAGAAGAATACAGAAAGAAACGGCAGTAGAAGAGGTCAGATATCATGAAAATAGTTTGCTCTGAGCTTTTTGTTTTGTCTTTTTATTTCAGATAATGGAATTCTTAATCTACATTCCTCACTTGGACACTTCTTAACAAGTCCTATGCTTTTTTTCTGTGTGATTTAATTTCCCTTATTGCTAGAACAGAACTAGCTTCAGTGCTGCAGAAGTTTTCAGCTTGTAGGTGTGATTTCTGGCATGATGATGTAATAAAGTTGTAAGAGTATCAGCTCCTTCTTAACCTGCATTCTACATATCTAATGTTTAATGTGTTGTCCATTAAAATAAAATTCTTGAGTGCTTCTATCTCTTCTCCTTGTGAGTATTGTTTAAAAACTTCATTATTAACAATGCATTTGCATTACTTGGTTTGTTTCTCATTGTCTTGTTCAGGGAAAATGAAGGCAGCTCAGTGGCATTACTAGGTACCTCACACGTAGGTAGAAAATGTGCTTAGCAGTTCTTCCCCAGTGTGACTATTTGTCTTGGGCTTAGTTAGGTATGCCATCAGCTTTTGTGTAGCTTCTTTGGAGCTGAATCAAGTCTCTGGAGAGTTGACATGGGTGGATAGTCAGAAAGCTGCCCTGGGTGTAATTCACCAAGCTTTTGCTTGTGACTTTGAATACCTGTAATGGAGACTTCTTCTGAACATGCTGGAAGAAAAACCTTTTCAGATGCTTCCAGTCTGGTCAGTTGCATGGTTCTCATTGGAACCAGAAGTAACAAGACAGAGTTCTTGTTTCCATACAGTGTCGCTGGGTCTCTAATACACCATTGCATTCTCTTGGATCCAGTCCTATGCATGTGTGTGGCTGTATCTACCAAATCTCTCATCTTTGCAGAATCGGAGAATGTGTCTTAGCCTGTCTCTGCACCAGGTCTTGACACACTGAGATTGTTAGTGTGTATAATAGGCTGCAGGTCATCTTGTCATCTGCATGAAAGGCTAGCCTGGAAAACACTGTCTTGTTATTTGGATGTGTGAATTAGCCTTCTGATGTTCTGCAACTCTCTTTCCATATTCCCACATTAACACTTTTCAAATTTTTCTTCCATTTGGTAAGTTCAGAGGATCTGAGCTTTACTGGCCATACCTGGGAGCAGAGTGCTCTTAGCATAGCTGATGCAGTGTTTAAGGTGTAAGACTGAAACAAGGACTTCCTGCTGAAGGCCTCTTACTTGCTGCTCATAGTACTTAGGAACAGTAGAAGAAAGTCATGTTGTTTCCCCTTTGTCATTGTATAGCCTCCCACTTTCTTCTGAGAGTGTGAGGAGCAGCAGGACTGGCCTGCTTTCCTAGGACAAGACTGAGTTTTTACTTTAGGTCATACAGATTTGAATGAAGATAGCAAAGTCAAGATAATGTAAAAGATTTTTTTTTTTTTACTCATTCTAAGCTTGGAAATGTAAGAACTAAGTTTTTGTTTTCTTAGTGTATACAGCTGGTGGATCAATATTTTTCCGATTCACTCAGAGAACAGAAGGCAGTATTTCCTTGCTAATAACACACAGTAGTTTTCTTCTGCAATATTGAGAAGATGGGATATAGAAGATGGAGGGATGCTGTGGAACCTGGGAGTATAGCATGTAATGGAGTATGCTTAAATGGGAGGGATGTAGTCTGGCTTTCAGTGCAGCCACATCATCTAATGTCAGATGAAATTCTTTTCAAGTTGATATCTCTAGCAATAAAGCTGCTGCTTCCAGGTGATGGTGTCTGTGTAAGTGTTTGTTTTTTCCTTGTTGAGAAAGGAGAACATTAGCCAATGTTAAGTAATGGGCATCCTACCTGAAAGATAACTGAGCCCTGAGATGAGTTTCCACATTTATTAGGAGCTTTACAAACGGGGTGAAGGTGGGTAGTTAGATTCTGCAAACTTAAATAGGAAGCACCAGTTCTAACAAGCAGGACTGTTGTTGAATAGTTAATAACAGATGGCTGAACTTCTGATGCAAATGATCAGACAGAACAAGAGAAGTTCTCTGCATCCTGACCCAGAGACTCCTCACTGCTGCCATAGCAACTAACACTTTTTTTCTCTGCAGTTTTAACAAAGTTTATGAAACTGAAGATAACTTGTTGGGTTTATGACTTTAAAATAAATTTTAAAAGGCAAAACAGACCAGCTGGAAGAGAAAAAGTAAACTAAGAATGTGGATATGAATTCCTGGAGGCCTTGTGTATTTTAGTTCCTATAAGATCTTTCTAAAAGATGTCTGATGTACAGTATGCTTTAAAATCCTTGTCAGTTAAAGCATTAATTTAAATATGAAAGTTTATACTCTGAGCAGTTCTATCTGAATCCTTTTCATTTAACTTAACATGAAAATTACCTACTGGAACTAGAATAGCATTGCAAAGGGGGAAAGGGAGGAGGAGGAGGAGGTTGGAAGCTCAGTGTAATTGGCCTGGGCATGGCACAGAGGAGCAGGGAAAAATCTAGAGCTTGTGGGTGGATATGCTCTTTCATCTGACTTGCATTTACAGCCAGACCTTTGTCTTCCTTTGTGGAAGTAGGGTGATGTTGCTGTAGGACGCCAGAGGTGTGGAGGGCGTTGAAGCTGTTTGCTACTGGACGGGGTAAGACCTTTGGTTCAGTTGTTAAAGACCAGGAGAGTATTCTGGAGAAAGGCCACTGCAGCCCTACTTTGTCTGTGCTCTTTTTGCTAAGGTGTTTGCCTTTGGCTGCTGTGAGCAGGATGCTAGAAGGACTCTGAGTACTGGATTTCTTACTTTTATAGCACAGTTAATCTGTAGTTTCTGTACTTAACTAGTTAAATTCAAAATAGAAGATTCAATATGTCTTAGGGTAGGATACCTGAAGGAGTGTTGTGGTCTAGATTTCATGGCACAGAAACTACTGGAGGGAAGGCTGTCTGAGGCATGTTTTGATCTAGTCCCATGAGAAAGTGGTGGACAAGACCCATGCATCTTACTGAACGCGGGTCATGTTCCATAAAGCATGAGTCCATTGTAAGTCTATCGTATCAGTGCTGTTGAGAACACGTAGTTTCTTCCCCTCTTGCTGTTTTTGTGAGTTTCATCTCTGCCTGTGGGTCTTAGACTACAGCAGTGGCTTCTTTTACACGAAGGACTTCACTCTGTAATGTGTACCAAGCCTTTATAGTCTCAAAAAACTGTATTTCCAGAGTATGTCATTGCTGTGTTTGAGTGACTTGTTGAATCAAGGAATTCTTTAGCCTCCAGGTGTATAAATAAGTTATAATATTACTTTTAAAGAGAAAGGTAATAAATTCCTGGAGTTCTTACCTGAAGATTATTAGTCATCTCCTACAAATTAAGAGGCATGTTCAGGTATTGCTTCTTGATGGGTATTACACAAACATGGAACAAAATACCATCCACACCTCAGACCTTACACAAGTATCGAACATGAAATCGATGACTTCCAACAGAGGGCTGTAAGGAAACAAAGGGATAATACTGATGAGAGATAAACTTGTGCTCCTAGCTACGGGCTAACAAGCCTTTATCACTGTAATAGAGAAGCTGGAAAGCAGAATCATTTTGCGTCAAGTATGTTCTCCTCAACCATAGGATAGCATGGCTGAGGAAGTACAAGTGATTAAACTAATTAGAGGCTAATTGGAAATTTGCTGGGATGGTTGGTTGGAGACAACAGAAATGGTGGTAAGCTGTGGGAGATCTTTTTTTGAAAAAAGGTAATTTTTGTGATGAAAGATGGTGATTTGTGTGGCAAAAAAGACAGCAGGAAAACATAGTTTCCTCTTAGACACCAACCAGGAGCTGGATGCTGGTGAGGCATAATCTTTTCTTTGTCTTCTTCATGCTCATTTTTGGTGATGAATTCTGTGAGAAATCCTGTGGGTACTGCTGGCACTGCCCAAGTAGACAGACAAGGCACTACCATCTGCTAGCTGAAGCCCAGGTGGTTTTCACATGGTCAGAGGTCCCCACTGGCAGGGTGTGTTTCTAGCTTCATCGCAGCTTGGACTGGGAAGAATTTATCTTTGAGGAAAATATTAGTACTTTAGAGTGTGTTTTTTTCCATAGTCAAGAGTAAAACCAACTCAAGCAGAAAGGAATTCTCTAACTGTTATTTGCTAGGAATCCAACCCAGCAATGAGGGTGTAGTGAACCCAGTTTGTATTTTTTTTTTTCTGGGGATGAAGAGGGCAGGTTGCTTGTTGTCTGGATTCCCGTGCCAGATTTTGTTCCTTTCAACATCAGCCACTAATTCAGATGGTAAAAATAAAATGTTCTGTGCTAAAAATCTCAGATATGGTTTTTATTAGTTTTTGAAGATAAATGATTGCAAAATAACAGCTGTTTACAGTAATAGCTAGTGAAGTCATATGTAAACTTAAAATCCTTTTGACTATACTCTTCTACACTTCTTTGTAATCTCTTAAAAAAACCCCACCCACCTCCAATAAAATTATGCATTGTTGTCATTTGATAGTAAGGAACTTTGTTTTCTTTATTTCTAACAAAATCTCATCAATACAATCTTTTTAGTAACTGCTGGAATTGACAAAACAAGTGTGTGTCAGGTGCTTGGAGTCTAATGCTTGCTAGGCCTCTTTTTTTTTGTTTGGGTTTTTTTTTTTGGTGGCTCATGTTCAATTTCAGCATTCCCAATAATTGATTAAATCTGTTAAACCCTCCAAGTGGACAAATCCTTAATGTTGCCTGACCTGTGATAGTAGCTGAAGTGTAGCAGAGAGTGAGGCATTTTTGAGCTGAAGGAAGCTTGGAACAGTTGTCCCTAAAATAAAGTAATTTTGACATCTTCTGATTCCAAATTTACTTTGGACATGAATACCTTTTCTGCTGGTCTGTATTTCAACATTTTTTTTCTGTGCTGTGGATTTCTGATTAAATATATATTTGCAAGTTATCAAGGAGGCACTAAAGTTGGGTTTTATTTGTGTCTCTTTGCTTATGTCAATTGCTTTTGCATGGAAGACAAATGAAGGTCTGGAGGGCCTCAAGCTCTGACCTGATAAAAATTGTTGTTCATAGGCTATTGGTGTACACTATTTTTAGTGTAGTGTTTTGGTTTTCCTAATAATTTATTGCTCTGTCTCTTGACTCACGGGTCACCTGATTTTTGGGGCATGCAAACGTTAGAGGTTGGATCCTTTGCTATTCTATAAACTGCTGGTTTATCTTGAGGAGCAGGATGCTGCTGCTGGGACTGGGTTGGAAGTGGTCGTGGAGGGGTGAACCCTGTCCCATCGGTTCTCTGGAAAGTATGTTCTAAGAATACGCAGTACAGGGTGTTACAAAACACACGTGCAACCAATAAACTTGGAGCAGAGGCCAGGGATGATGGGTGACTTGAGGTCAGTGCTGTGCAGGGAGACTTTTGCCTGTCTTTGCTGCATGCCAGCAGCGGTGCAGTCATCCATGAACTCACTTTTTCCCTTGAGAAGAGGGAATTGTTTTGAACAGATACGTTATGAATGCACCACTATTATTCTTGCTCTAGTAGAGTTAATTTTGGCACTTCAGATGAGTGTCTTGCATCTAAGACTGTCATAAACTTGTTTTGTTCCATGAGATGCTTGGTGGCTGGGTATTTCTGGTAGCTTTCAAAGCTGCAGTGCAAGCCTGGCAAGACTGTTGAATGGAGGGGAGAGGGAAAGCAGACGCTTAAATTCTGTAAGCAAACAAGTATGTTATGTGAAATTTCAGTGTTGAAGTGGGCCCAATTTTTAAAAAGGTACTTTCCAAGATATGTGGAGGGAAAACCTAACTGGGTCTGAATGCTCTAGAGTTTTGGTTTTTGTTTTTTGGTTTTGTTTTAATCTTAAAGTAAATCAAAACTAGAACAAGATGTCACTCAGCTAGATCCTGGCAATTCTTCAAATTGTGTGAAAACAGAAGAACAAACCCTTCATCCATTAAGCTGTTCAGTATTTGCACAGGTGAAATAGGTCTAGACATGTAAAATAACTATTTTGATGGTGTGGATAGAACTAAAAGTTCATTACTGCCCAGGCAGTTGCAGACTTTTAACTCCTGGTCCACGAAGTCTCTTTTAGCCTCATGGAAAATTGCATAAACTGGCTTCTCTAGAATTTAAAAATAAAGCAAGTAAACTTTCACCTATCTGGATCTTGGGTTAATGGAAACAGGGATATCATCTGACCTGGGTAGCAAACAGTGCTGGCATTCTCAGGGCTGTCTTATTCATAACTTTTTAGTTTTTATAGAATCCTCTAAGGCAACAGAATATTTGAAATTGAATGTTCTGTGCACTTGAGGGGAAGGGGTGGTGGTTCAGTGGGTGCAGGGTGTATAGCTGTGCTGGTGAGGTGCTGATAGCAACTCTTTTGCACTCTTAGTGAATTTGCAATGCTAGTAAAGAAACCAAAACCTTTTGAAAATGTGACACATCTAGGATGATCAAAACTTGTGTCCCTGAAGAAATGACACACTAATCATGCACGTGGGAGGCCTTGGTGCTTTTTTTAAATAGTCTTATAATAGAGTAGACTACTTTCACCAAAAAGTGGGCTAGGTCAGAGAGGTTTTTTGGGTTTTTTTTTTCTCCTCTTCCAAGCATCTAGACTTCTGCCCACCCCCATCCCACAGCCTTCTCTGGCTTACTGTTTTGGGGTTTTTTTTGTTACCACAGTAAAATTGAGAAATTGCAATATCTACTAAAAATAGATGCTGATAGATAGCTTTGGGAAAATTTTCAACATACAAGAGGTTCCTTAGTCTTTACAAAGAGTTATCTTGTATCTTTCTTTACATTGAGAAAAAATACTTTTCAATAGATTAAAGTGTGGAGGAATTACCAGGGGTGTCTGATTTGTGCAGGTTTACATTAGTTTGTTAAACTCAGTAGTACCTGATTTCAGAGTCTGAAGTGTCATGGCTGTCAGAAACCATTGGTTGGGCTTGTTTGGCAGCTGACAGTAGTGTGAAGATGTTTGGTTACTGGTTATTGGAAGTTTTCAGACTGAGGAAGGCTGGGTGCCTTCCTTCTTACAGAACTTGGTTTGCTTTGACAACGATACTGTGTTGAGGGCAGAGTGCTCACTGAAGGGTTTCTGTAATGTGCGATCCCGTAAGCCAACAGGGTGCTTTATTCAGGGGTTTCCCTGACTCCAGTGGCTGTGGCATTGCTGCTGATTCCACCCAAAAATGAGTCAGTGCTTTCACATTACACTTTTCAAATTCACTCTGGGTTATTTTGAAGAGGTCTGACCATGATCTGAAGCAAATGCCCCATGTGACAAGACTGTTCTTTTTCTCGCAGTGGGTTTAGGGAAGAATGTTACTGGTTAGTGTGGAAGTGGAACCTGTACTCAGCTGGCCTTCCCCAGCAGGAGTTAGTTTGTTCAGGCCCTTAATGACTCTTCCAAATCATTCACTCAAAATCTTTTTTGAGACTGGAAGGTTACTTAGCATGTCTTTTACAACAAGGAATGTAATTTTATCAGTATCAACTGGAAAATAAGCACAAGACTTCAAAGGGTATTGACAAAGTTTCTAAGCACAATAGCAGAGACTAGTTTTTAGTGTTAGTGAGGAACGCTAAAACAGTAGGGGGTTGGGTTTTTTTTGCAAGTGTAACTCTACATCGCTATAAATGCTATTTGCAAAGATACTTGCTTATATTGTGAAGATGATAAGCAACAGAGGAATAAACAGAGTAACACTTTAGCAAAAATCCTGTCAGCATCAGTTGCAAACATACCGCGCTGTAGAGCGTTGTTCTCTCTGACAGCTCCCATAAGCATTGAAATACCTACTGTAGGAGTTTTAAAGTCTTGTGTTGTTTTCCAGTAACATCTGAGAGTGATTTATTATCAAAAATTACTGCTTTCCATCTTTAAACCAATCTCTATAAAATATTGCAGAAGTCTGCAAATAGTTGAATCTTTGTCAAGCTGCATGGTTAAATTAAAGAGGAAATGCATGTCTGTCATCCCAACTTACATTGTGTTTAAGGACTCAAATAAAATTTATGGCACGCATTTTTATTTATGTGTTACAAAAATGCCATCACAGCTGGAATTTAATGCCAAGCTACCATCAACCTGTTTAATGGGAAGCATGTCTTGACTTCCAAACTGGGTTTGACCTCCCAGTACTCAAGTGTTGCCACTGTCATGGATGATAGGCCTTCAGGAAGAGATGAGGCATAGCCAGATGCATGTGCTTTTTCATTCTTGATAGATGTTGAATTCCCTTTGAAAAGAAAGCAACAGCTATGGAGCCACTGCAGTGTGATATATACAGCTTACATAAAGTTAAGTTGATGAAAGCCTTCAGTATGTATGTCTTCAGTCATGTAGCTGCTGCTAAGTTGGTTCTTGAATTAGTGTGTAGTAATAGTGAAGATGGTCATCAGCCATCATCATCCTCACTCCAAACACAGTTCCCTTGGCTGGGGAAGCCTTGATGAAAGATGAAACAATCAACTTTAACACCAGTGAAGGGAGTGTGGGGGAGGGGGAAAAAAATTGAATATGTAACTAGAAATCTTGTATTGGAAAGTCTGTTTTGCAATGTGAGTGCTTAATTGCTTTTCTAGAAAAAACCTTAGGAAAAATTTTTCACATTCTGTAAGCTTAAGTGTGCTGTGTTTTCTGTTCTAGGGTGACACGCGGCTCCTTCAGCTCCCCAAACCAAGCATGTCGGATGCAGTTTCACATTATGGTGGCAGTGACTGTGAAGCTAGCCTAGGTCTGACCACATTGCCCTTGCTTGCTCCTGTGAACTAGGGTGGGATGTAAACCAGCATTTCAGTAATTTATTTACATTATAGTTCTGCAAAATTTATATCAGCATATTTACAAGGGTGGTAAATCACAGTATTGATGGTGAGAGTGAAGGCTAGGTACAAACCCTGTATTCCCTTCCAATTACACATGTCTGTTTTACACACATACTTATTCTGAGAGATGCTTCCTCCTTGTTTTCTTGTATGATCTAACAGAAATAGCTGAAAAAGTCTTGAGTTGCAGAATTAGAAATTGTATTTGTGATTTTATTCAGATAGGTTTATCAGGTCACATAGTTAAAACAGAATCTAATTTAGGCAGAGCAACCAAGGGAAAAATGTACATAGCTGGAGAAGAGTGAATGGAAAACTCAGAAATTAGTCTGCTCCTGACAGGTGTTTGTTTCATTATAATAGAACTTCAGAGTTTTTGTGTAGTCACATTTAACAAAATCATCATGTAGGAGAATCTAACGTAAAGGAAAACACAAATTGATGTGCTCTTAAGTAAGGGCATTAGCTGAGACAAGTCCTCTTTGCTTTCAGTGCCTGTCCGATTACAGCATGTTAGGACAAGCAGCAACTTTTGTAACCCGTTCTGTAGATTAGTAATTTTAGGGATCAGCAAAAAGTGCATGTTATGTTCCCCCAGCTGGCTTGTATTTAAAATGCTAAACATTGCAGCACTGAAAATCTTACAGCTTATGCTGGCATTGCAGCACCCGTGTCAGGATGCAGTGGAACAACTGTATTTTGGAATGTACAAGTTCTCTTGCAACTTTTGGTCATCTGAGGTTTCAAATGAGCTTCAAACTTCACATTTTCAGGTGTTGCTTTCCTTCTACTAAATGCAGATAATGAAATCATGATGATTGACTTACTTTACAATTTGTGATTTCTGTGGAGCAAGAAACATTTCTGTTTACATTGTTTGTTCTTAAGTACTCTCTTTGTCTGGATAAGAGAAAATAAAACCAGTTTCCCTGATCAAAACAAAAATATTGGACCTATAATTTTGACACCCCACCCCAAAAAACAAACCAGAAGAAGCAGGTTAAACTGTTGCTGCTTAGGTAAAAATAGAAAGCTGCAGTTGGAAGAAAAGTGACTCAGTAAGCAGCATGGTGATGGCAAAATAGGATGTCAGCCAAAATGCAGGAAGCAAGATGGGAACACCCAGATCAGTTTAACAGTCTGTGTTTTATACTCAGAGTGGTAGTTTCTGAGATTACCGCAGGAAACTGAAGATTTGAATGAATTGCACTGGATTTTATTTCTGTACTTATTAAGCTGTTTGAAACTAAGTTTTAGTAAAATGTGGATTGTATGGGGTTTCTTAGCCCCAGACCAGTGTCTCTTTAGTCACTTTACTTACAGGAAAGGTGCGTTGAGACTAGCTCTGGGTGCTGAGAGAGGCATCCAGCAGAAGTGTGAGGTGGGTGGGTGGGTGGTGAGGCACACGTGCAGGGGAGTCACTGCAGTGCTGCAGTCTCCAATGGGGCTGCTGGCACTGATTGGTACTGATTGAGTTTTACTGCTCTGGATCTCTGGAGTAACTTCATCAGCTGCCACGTAGCTGTGTCTTGGATTTTTAAAAGCATGCCCCCCACCTCAGTTCTAGGATGGTTCTGCTTTGTTTTGTTTTTCTAATTATAAACTGTCTTAACAGAAAAGCAGGTGAATTTCTTCCTATTCTTCTACACAAAACTAAGACAGACCTGAATTTTTTTTATAGCTTATATCCTATTTTCTTTGAATAGCAGGTATGCATCAATTTAATATAAAGTTCTGATGTTGCCACTTCCTGCCTCTAGCTAACCTCCTTTGATAATTGGGTAGCAGTTCAGCTTGGTACCCTGGAAAAAGTAAGGAGACAGCAAGAATAAGGTGAGGTACTGTGCTGCTCTCATCATCTTTTTGTAATGACTGTCCTTGAGCTGAAAGATCTATGTTAAGCGCTAATAACACAAGACAAGGGTCAGTGACGGGGAGAGAAAGTATCTGTATAGGAGCATCCATACAATCATTGAATCTGAGTAAACTTAACTAATAGCTTGATAGTGAAGCAAGCAGACCATCTCGTGACTTTAACTCTTGATAGCTTAAATTATACTTCAACTCTTACTACTGCAAGGCTTTTGAAGCATGTTAAACATGTGACTTACGGATTTGTAATACGAAGACACAACAGGGCTGCACATTGAAAGAATCCTGAATTTGGGGGGTTCAAGAGCAACTTCCTCTTGAAGTGAAGCACAACATGGAATTAATTACCTGAAGCATCCATAGGTGTTTCTAATTCCAGAAGAGAAGCTGTTAGTCAAATGTTTACATTGTGTTTCATTTCCTTTACAGTAGTTTTTTGAATCCTTGCCTTACTCTTAAACTACGGAGCTACCTTTAACCTACTTCTTGGAATAGCGAGGTAATAAAACTTATTCAGAGTTGACTGGTTTGGGGGAAGGGCCGGAGAGCTTTTGCTGTAACTTTTTAAGGCAGAGCATCGCCTTTGCTAGGAGGGGATGGGTCTGAACGTTGACAGTGTAGCTGCTTTTTCTTCAGTGTACCTGACTCTCCTGCCACAGGACTCTTAGACAGAAGTATCTCTGTATGGACTGCTTCTACTAAAAGTACCAAAGATAAGATTCAAGTACTTAAGCAGTATTTTAGTCTTTCAGAAATCATCTGTAGCACATGAAGGAAGGAGAGAGCAGAGGTGGGCAACTATGCCGTGGTGCTGGCTGGGCAGCTGGGCTAGGGCAGGAGCAGGGCTGGCATCAGATGGGAATTGAACAGCCTACACCGCTGTTTTTGTTAGTGTTTTACTTAGTGGGCTTCAGCTTTCTAAGAAGTGAAATAGAAATCTGGTTTCTTTAAGTCAGTGGCCTTCAAAATCTATTATGGATGTTTAAAGGTTTTTCCAGAGAATGTCTGGCCTGTTGGAGAGCATGTTTAAAAGCAATTATTAGGTCAAGTTTCGTGGACCCTCTAAGGAAATAGCCTTCCAAACATGTGGAGGTCAGGACTAATGGACACTTCCAGTTGAATAAAATAGTCTTTCTTGAAGAAAGGCACTTTACCAATATGAGCTCTTCTGAGAAGACAGCAAGCTTGGTAGGTATCTGTGGTGTCCAGTGCAGGATGAAAGGGGCTTGGACAAAAAACAGAGCATGGGCTAAGGGAGATAACAGTAGCATTGGCTGGTTGTGACAGGAGGGTGACATAAGGCAGGAGGAGCTCGCTGTCTCAGGGCTCTTGGCTGCCTTGGTGTCCCTGGGCTTGCAGATTATCTTCTGGTTGTCCCTGGAGCACAATGGGTTATGTGGTACCAAATGTTTCCTGTCTGAGCCTAGAAAATAGATTAAATGCTCTTCTAATAGGCATATTTCAGGAAAACTTTTTCCGTAATTACTACAGAAAATGCTGCAATAGGAAAGCAAAGGGAGTTGGTCCACAGAAGTGTGACCTAGCTGGGAAAGGAGCTGGCAGTGCACAACTGGATTAACTGAAGTGTTGGGAGAGTCCATGGGTTTCAGTTAAGTGGATTTGTGACTCACTAGTACCACATACCTAACTTCTATAGACGTTTTTAGAATGTGAGGCAATTTAACTTTTTTGGGAGGGAGGTTGACTTCTTATTCCAGTGCTTCAGTGATTGTGTACATTTGTAGCGAGCAGGAAGGGATTTGAAAACTCTCTTTATGACATCTCTGGTTAAATGGACTTTTCTGTTTGCCCAGAAAATGTAAAAAATCAGTCTTTGGGGTTGGTATGTAGGAAACAAAGGAAGGCAAAACACTGTGCCTCCAGGTTTCAGTTCTCTAGTATTGTACAGTTTATGTGTAGTAGCTTTGGTCTAAAATGGTGGGTTTTGCTTTTTACCTCCTAAAGCAGTCTGGTATCTGCTGCTATCTCTTGTGACCACATGGTGAATAAACTTCCAGTTTTGATGTATTGATTAGAAGGCTGTAGAGCCTTCTTACTTTAATTCCAGTGTACTTGCGTCAACTAACTGGATTTTTTGTTATTTTAAGGGGAATAAACCCCATACACTGCTGGGATACATGTTTTGTGGCTTATACTTGCATGTTCCATTGCTAGATATGAAGCAAAATAATAATCATATTTGTATAGTCAGGCTACAGGATTGAGGCTATTCTATGCACAATATATGATGTATGTCTTAAATGGGCTGATTCATACACAAAAGCAAACAGTTACAGCACACACACAGGAAGACTTTCTAACTAAACACTGAGTTTGCTGTTCCTATAAATGTCATTCTCCCCTTGTCCTCAATTACATCAACTTGCATCATCCGCCTCTGTTGTATAGGAACAATTACCGGGCTTCTCAATATTTATAGGGTCTTTTCCTTCATGAAAACTCTTAGAATTTGCTAAATGATATGGAAATCTAGTGGAGGGGGAAAAAAGTCAACGTGCCACATGAGCTTTGCAGGAAAACACATCCATTGCTTTTCATGCTTTCATTTTTTAAGTCAAGATCAAATTAGTGGTTTGTTATATTGCTAACATAACTGTAAAGTGGGAGCCCTGTCTCTATAATGCTGTTATGAAAATGGTAGCACTTCCTAGTTGAATTTTTGCTGTTTATCATATTTTGATAAATTTCAGTTTTTATTTTAAAATAACATTGTGTTTTTGTAGCTGCAGCCAACACAGACTGGCTCTAGCTAGCCTCCTGTTCCACGCTTAAGGCAAGAAACTGCCTCTGAAGTAGTAGTCTTGATACAGAAACATGTAGTGTTTGCAAATGGAACTCAGATTTTGTATTAAAAGTAAGTTTACATCAAGTAATACTGTGTGTGTATTCTGAAGCCTGAGTAATGATTGTTTCAGATTTATCGTCCTTGCTTTGCTCACTAGAGCAAAATTCCTTATTAGATTCTCTGGATCTGCGTTTGGATGTGCTTAAGCCAGCTATGGTGTATGTCAGTTTGTGATGCATGGCTGTGAGGACAGTGAGCGTTTTAAGTATATGCTATAAGCTTTTTTTGGTATCAAATTTTTTTAATGTAGGAATTGGGGGGAGAGGGTATGTCTTTTACCTGATCCTAGTCAGCTTAGCAGAAGCATTCAGGCCATAGGAGTTACTGTTAATTTGTGTAAAGTCCAGGAGCTTTTGATCAAATGTGGAATCTCTAAAAATACCCCAAACAATATGTCTACTGCTTCACATGGTAAGCTGCTAATGTTAATTAAAGGGCATGTTTATTTTATTGTTGCTTGCCATTTAAGATTCTCTAGTGTAAATTTTCAGGTATCGCATCTTACTGTGTACTTTTTTTTGCACTGAGGTGGTCTTTGAGAGATGATCTGTCTCCATAAGCATATGCAGATCTTGATCAAGTTCTTGTCGTTTTTTCTTTAAAGCCATAGATGTTTTTACATATTCTAACTAAACAGAATTCCTCTACACATTTCCTTAAGAATGATTTCCCCTTCTGTTTAGTCTGCTAAACAGGAGGCAACTCTTGTTTAAATTACTATCACTCCTGCTGAACACTTTCTAGATTTTTGGAACTTCTGTGCAGGGTAAGAAGAATACGCCAGTAGCGATCCTTCCTGCTGTGGCTTTCTTAATGCTGCCATGGCCTTTGGACACACAAAGATGAGCACGAAGCTTATGTTAGCAGCGAGATAATACTGCAGTTGTGTGGTTTTGTTTTTCTGGGTTTTTTTTTGTCAGCTGTAATACCCACATCCTTTCAGAGTCTTTCCAAATCCCATTTCCCTGTCCCTAAGTATGACGTACCTATTGTTAACCAGCCTTTCAGCTAAAAAAAAAAAATAAAAAATTGCAGGTGCCTAATTTTGTAGGTGACTCATATCACTACTGAAGTGTCTTGTCCTCTCTGTTATTTACCATTCCTTTAATCTTTCGTGCATCCTTTATTAGTCATTTTTTGCCCTCTGTCAGATGAATGACCATTTTAACTCACGCCAGATGATGTAGTGTATCATTCGCATGCCATATGGCATCCAGGATAATTCATCTATCCTCTGGCTTTTCTGCCGAAGGGGAGGCAGTGGCCAGAGGAATTGTCCTGGCAGGACCCTGCTTTTCCCAGTGATCCTGTCCTGCTCAGGGTGGCTGTCCATGGGTGGTTGTTTAGTAAGAGCCCCTTTGCTGTTCCTCCTGCACCTCCCCCTCCCCCCAAGAGGATGTGACTTGTGGTGCCTGGGGCAGTCCAGTGCCTGGCACCTTTTCAGAGACATGTGCCTGTGTGCATGAAGATGTGGCACACACAGCGCAGGTCAGGAGTGCTGTACCAGTTGTGTGCTGTGGACAGATGTGGGTGTGCAGCTGGAAGAGGGTCCTGGCTGTAGACTGTCCCTGCCACCCAAAGCAGCTGTGTAAGCGCATCCTTCAGAAAGAGGGAAAAAGAGGCAGTAAAGGTGAGGACTCCTGTGCTCCATGGCAGAAGGATGATTTCTTGTTTATCTTATGTAGATCTCTCAAAATAGGCTGCAAGCCCTGGGGTCTGTGGAGTATAAGCGTGGACTAGGCAAATATGTACATGCAAAAGCTAGTTTTACATGCTTTGCAATTTGCATATACAGGTAATTGCACATGTAATTGGAGCTTTTGTTTCATGCTTCCTTTCTTGTGTGGATCTCCCAAGTCTGTCTCACCATGTTTGTTAAAAGCTCTGCTATTAGGGAATGAAGACAGAAAAGACTTCAGAATTCTTTTTTTCCCAAGTGGAAAGGTATTTTATACATGGCAATGAAAACATGAATAGCAATTAACTCTGTCCCCGAGGCAGTTTTGTTTTTGTGGATGACATAAGGCACAGGCTAAAACTGCAAAGATATCATGTGCTTTTGTTCCCCTAAAGCATAAAAATAAAGCTAAAGAACTGCTGCCAGCCTTGCCTCCACCTGCTTGTCTTTGCTATTAAAATAGACTTTGAAGTGAATGTATTTTAGCTTTCTTGGAAAAGAGACTTCTCTGTAATCTCTTCAGTAACTAAATTTTGAGGGAAACTTCCAAGTTTCCAAGCAGAGAGGGGAACAACACGATCTGGTTGCACTTGAATCCTATTTGAATGATGTGTGACATCCTCGTGATGGGGGAGGAGGAGGAGGTGAAGGGTGCTCTGCAAAACAACATGAATCTGGGGACTAGTGCATCCTACCTCTGTGGGAATCAAGTGTGCCAGGGTAATTCACGAAGAGTAGTGCCAGCTGCTGCTTTGTCTGTGGAGGCTCATTGAGTTTTAATTCTTTGCACAAGTTTAGACTGGCTGTGGTGCAAAACAATGAATATCTGTATGTTCCTTGGGAAGCTTTCCTATGTGTTCGTGGTAACTAAAAATGGACCTCTCAATCTCTGCTCTCAGCAGGAGGAACTTGTAAAGAACATTGTGTCCCACTTTTTCTAATAGAAGTGAATGTCTGGGTTTTTCCTTATTCAATTTTTAATGTATATTATGACGTATTGTGCTTCTCTTTCTATCTATCACGTGATACTAACGGGCCCAGGAAACTTTTCTTCCAGAGAAGCTGTAATCCAGCTGTGGTTCACAACACAAACGATTGTTTCTTAGCACCACTGAAACCCGATGCATTGACCAGTTACTATGTGAAGCTTTCTTTAGAATATTTCTAGTTTTGTCTGCTTGTAGTGGCAGCGTTATGAGATGGGGAAAGATGTGTTGTGGTGGTACAGTGACGTGGGCCTTGGTGGGGAGTGCAGCCAGTCTGATACCAAGATCCATTTCCCATAGCTCTCATTTTAAGTATAAATTGAAACAAATGCTTGGGTCAGCCATCAGTTTAAAGCTTGTTATAATGTCATTATTTTTTGTCTTTTTGAAATAACAGATACTTTGGATGAATACTTTGAGTATGAAGCTGAGGAGTTCCTGGTCTCCTTGGCCTTGTTGATCACTGAAGGTCGAACGCCTGAGTATTCGATTAAGGGCAGAACAGAGGGCTTTCATTGCCCACCAGCACAATCAAGTCAGCCGTCAACAACTAAGCATGAATGCAGCGACAAACTGGCTCAGGTATGATGGTACCCATTTCATTGCAAGTGGCGTGTATCCTTGCTACCCTGATTGAAGTCAGCTGAGAACCCCATGGTAGGCTCACAGTTAAGTGTGAGTAACGATTGCTTTCTGTCAGTCCCACATGTATGACTATGTAATTCAGTATCATACTAATAATAGATCTGTCCTTAAAGTGAGAGATCATTAAGCCTTTTATCCTTGAACATGAAATTCTGCACGACTACCTTAGTGCAGTACCTGTTTGAGGCTTTATTATGCAAATGGCAACTGCTATACTTAGCAATTGTGGTCTGGTTTTTGGGTTTTGGTTCTCTTTTTTTTTTTTAAAGAACATGTGGGCTGACTTGCCTAACTTCATGTTTTTTCAGATATTCTTGAAAAGTTAGTGATTCAAAAAACACGAGCATATCAAATCTAGCTAGTTTGTTTGGGAGTAAGGTTGGAGAATCCCAAGTGAAATTTAAGTTGTGTGAATTTAAGGTGTTGTTCATGCAGAAGTTAGCCTGCTCCAAGACAGAGAATTTTATAAAGGTGCTGCTTGAGTTTATCTGTCCAAGAGGATGACTTGTGGAGAGAGAATTACAAGGTAGGAAAGTATAGTGGCTGCGGAAACGTATGTTTATGAGGTGTCTTATTTTCTATAGAAGTTGCTTAAATGGCAACCATAAAGGATTTGGTTTTGGTTTTTCATTTAATAGATCTGGATTCTTTCCTCTGATTTTGTGACATCTAGTTTACAGAATTTGACCCATACCCTTTTCCAGTACTTTGGAGCTTATTTTTGAAGTGAATTTAAATCTGGCCAGTATTTTTATGGCTTGCATATGTTTGACATTTTTCTTTCCCTCAGTGTCGTCAAGCCAGACGAACCAGATCTGAGGTTATGCTACTGTGGAAGAACAATATTCCAATCATGGTAGAAGTGATGCTGCTTCCAGACTGTTGCTATAGTGATGAAGGGCCCACCACCGAGGGGAATGATTTGAATGATCCTGCAATCAAACAAGATGCATTGCTTTTAGAAAGGTGGATTTTGGAGCCAGTTCCTCGACAGTAAGTTTGATATTAGCATTAGCTGACAGTTGCAAGAATCTTGTCTTATTAAAGTCCTTAAAGTAATTTGGTTTAGTGGTTTTGAACTGACTCTCAGGTCAGTCCTCATGGCAAAGGAAACCACTGCTTACCAGTGAAATCTAAGCATCTTTTAGTCCTGGTCTTCCTGCACTCATACTTTCTGCGGTGCATGTTGTGCAAGGCAGAGTATGAAACACTCTTAATATTTGTTATGTTAAATTGTATAAATTATAATGTAGATTAAAAAATAGTTTGAGGAATGTCATTGTGTTGCTTGATTCAGCAGTGTTTTATTTTCATATTGAAGATCTGAAAAAGTTCTTGATCCATGTGTTTCTCTTACTACATTTCAGGAGTGGGGATCGGTTTATTGAAGAGAAGACCCTTTTATTGGCTGTTCGCTCTTTTGTTTTCTTCTCTCAGCTAAGTGCATGGCTGAGTGTTTCACATGGTGCTGTTCCCCGAAACATCCTGTACAGGTATGTCTGGAATGGGAAAAACCTCATTTGCTGTTCCCCGGCTGCTGCTACATGTCTTAAAACCACTCTTCCCTCTGGTTGTGCTGTTTGCTTTCAGAAAGCACCACGTTGTTGGCCCAGTATTCAGGCAGTTGTATAGGATTCATATACTTCGTAAAGTTCAGTGGTTGCTGATGTCTCTAGTGCTTTTTCTTGGATATTTGTCTTATGATGTAGACAGTTAGACACTTCATTTAGGTATTTCTCTAAATGCCCTTCTGTATTGTTTCAGGGTGAGCGCGGCAGATGTGGACTTGCAGTGGACATTCTCCCAGACACCAACCGAGCATGTCTTTCCTGTTCCTAATGTTTCTCACAACGTGGCCTTGAGAGTCAGTGTTCAGTCCTTGCCCAGGCAATCGAACTACCCAGTTTTGACCTGTAGTATTCACACCAACCTCGGCTTTTACGAGAAGCGAATCCAAGAACGTAAGTTACATCAGCACAATGATTCCAGTGCAGCACAGCAGTGCAGTACCTCCAGTCCGCAGCGCTTCTGTGGGAAACAGACATGGACCATGACACCTGAAGGCCTACTTAATGGAAAAAAGACACCTGAATTTACTACGTCTATCAGAAATTTCAAACTTTATCCATCTGCTGGATGTGGATCTGACTTTGGGGCATCACAGTCTAAAGTTCAGTGCTATAATGCTATGGCAGACAAGAAGATACAGTCTCGTGAAAGACCTGTGAGAACTTTTAAATCATTTTCTCTAGTTGATTCTCGTGTTTCAAATAGTCATTGCTCTCATCAGCCCACGGGAGAAACCAACCCTTTGATAGGCTCTTTACTGCAAGAGCGACAAGAAGTCATTGCAAGGATTGCTCAGCACTTGATTCACTGTGATCCAGCCACTTCACCTGTTGCTGGACGTCCATTCAACATACATGAAAATGGCTCAGCTACACCAAAAGCGTTTCGGAGTGCTTATGATGATGAGAATTTGCCAAGGAAAGGCAAGGAAACCTCTCCTGTTTCTGTTGCCAGCTTAGACAATGCAGTACAAGAAGATGGTGGTGAAGGCAAAACTAGACCAGTACCAGAGATCCCGCTGCTTAGTACCCGTGTTCCAGTGAACCACAGTGGCCGTCAGTCAGCTGGAGAGAGTAATCCCCTGATCGATTCTCTGCTCCAGGAGCGGCAGGACGTGATAGCGAGGATTGCCCAGCACTTGATTCATTGTGATCCGGCTACTTCTCATGTTACTGCACATCCCTTCAAAGCGCGTGAGACCAGCCCAGTTACTTCAAGAGTTTTCCGAAGTACATATGAAGATGAAAGTTTGCTGAAGAAAGGCAAGGAAGCATCTGTTTCTTTTGCAAAATCCGATTTTTCTTTGTTAGAAGATGACAGTAAATCAAGGACAAAGACACCTGATACTCCTACCAGTCCTAGGTTTGATGGAGAATCAAAAGCTTCTCTGAAACACCAAGCAAGAAGAAAATTGGTTTTAGCAAAACCCAGTGAAGCTGTCCGAAATGCATTTCATCAGACTTCAAATAAGACTTCTCATGCATTTATTAACATTCACACATCGTCATCGTGTATTAAAGAAAATAAACCTGAATTGCCAGATAAATTGGAAATACTACATTCTGTTTATGCACAGAGAGACCAGACAGCCAATAGGCTGAAAGAGTGTTCAAATTTCAGCAGTGTTGATGAACAGATTTGCACAAATAAACTTAAAGAAAGAACAGTTGTTAGTGAGAACAGTGACATGGACCGTTTTAACAATTTGCAGACAGATAAATGCAGAATACTTGAAGGTACAAAAAAAGCAACTGTGATGCAGGTATCTGACTCTTTGCACAAAAATGAGGTCAAGTCTTTAGATAAAGACTCAAAAAAACCAAATATTTATGAGCAAAATACTCAGCTTATTAGTATTGAAAATTATTTAAATAAAGACCATGACAGTTTCAAAAACAAAACCAAACAAGATAAAACAAAAACTGCACACGATGAGAATGA
This sequence comes from Hypotaenidia okinawae, assembly GCA_027925045.1. Lineage (NCBI taxonomy): Eukaryota > Metazoa > Chordata > Aves > Gruiformes > Rallidae > Hypotaenidia > Hypotaenidia okinawae. Next base: position 9,344,171 of record BSDF01000012.1, read on the forward strand.
AGACCCAACAGGCCTTGATTTCCAAAGCACTTCTCAGAAGAAACCTGCAGAAGATGGTGCAGTTAAGTGTGACCGGCTGAAGAACCCAGATGTACAGGTAAATAGAGATGTAAAGACCAATCCCTATAGCTGCCCTTAATCAGATCTCTTGTAGTCTCTATCTGCTAGGGACCAATATGAAGAGGGATTTCAGTCTGACTGCAGTAGCAGTGTGTTACTGTTGTCTTGGTGGTGATCTGGAGTAATGTTTGGCCAGTAGTGCCTCTCCCACACATAATTATAATTTTAACATTAAGGACATTCTTACTCTGCTCCTAGTGATAGCATTATGAACGACAGTTTCCATAGGCAGTTAGACTTCTAGTTCTTTATAAATATACCAGTGTCAGCATATGATATGTGATTTTTAGTGAGCAGTCTGTGTGATTGTAGATTGAATCAAGGGGAATTTATACTGATTAGTGCCATAGGAATCCACCTGGTTCAGAAGGCTTCTCTGTTACAGGAAACAAAGTATTGCTGTGACAGGCCATTGAAATGTCCCATTGATATCTTGAGTAAATTTGTTTTGCTGACAGAAAGCACCATCTCTAAAACATGCAAATACGTGGAGGAAACATAATTTTCGATCCTTGGATGGAACTTCAACCAAGGCTTTTCATCCCAGAACTGGATTGCCTCTGCTTTCAAGTCCCGTAAGTTATTGTTGAAATTATCGCTTATATTTTAAGTGAGAAGGGAGGGATTTTGTTCTTTTTATATCTGTATGTAGTAGAAAATGTGACAAATTCCCAAGGTGAAGTGTGCACGCTTGCTTTCAGTGTCAGAGTGAATACTCTTGCAAGTGGACATTTGACAATTAACAATCAAATAAGTTTGATGATCATCTGGAAAAGAAATGATTCCTGGTGGTTGTTGAGTTGTTAACAAAAAGTGACATTAGAAATTTTATGGAAAAAAAAAGGTGCTATTTTAGAGCACAAAAGAAAGCATTTTTGAGGGGTAGTATTCTAAGTGTAAGCTAACGTACTTTGTCATTTAAGAGTTTCTGTGAGTTATTAATACCCAATTGCCTATTATTCCAAAGCTTTTGTTTCTGTGAACAGTTTGTACCGTATATTCTTCAGCAATCAGATGCCATTGAATGATTAAGTGATACAAAGCTGCTGTGATAAGACAGAAAGACACTGGGGAAGTGTTACAGTTCTTGGTAGGTTGTTGAAAATTTTAAAGAAAAAGGCAGTCTGAAGTAAAACTCCTGAAGTAGTGATGTTCTGTATTTGACACGTGATATGTTCTGTTCCCCAGTGCCTGTAAAGGCTGGCATATTCTCAGGGAACTTGGGTGGAAGTTGTTACAGCTTGTTTATTAGTAATGTTCTGTACTGTTCCAAAGTGACGTCAGCCTCATTAATGAGTCTTTAAGTACTTCCTGTTAATCAGAATTTAGAGACTTGTCATTAATAATTTTAAATTTTTAGAATTTTCTGTTTTTATAATTTTGTATTATCATGTAAATATTTGTCAAACTTGTCCTCATTAGGCAAAATTGTACTTACTAGAGGTACAGTTTTCAAATTGGCATCTTCTTTCCCTCTTCAGGTTCCTCAAAGGAAAACACATTCTGGGTGTTTTGATCTGGATTCATCACTGCTGCAGTTGAAATCTCTGTCTGCAAGAACGTATGTTTTATTTACCATGTATGTTTGGGGACATACATACCCATGTGCAACAACAAAGCATGTTAGCAAAGACAAAAAATGTGTGTGGCTTTCAAAACAATCCTTATTTTGAAAGAAGGCTTTGCAGCTGAGTTCCCTGGGGGTCTCTGGCCTGTAACTTAACTTGTTCAGATAAATTAACTTTTAGAAGGGATTGGCCATGGAACATCTCTGCTATGAAGACAGGCTGAGAGAGTTTGGGTTCTTAAACCTGGAGGAAGAGAAAGATCCAAGGAGACATTATTGCAGCCTTCCAGTACCTGAAGGGGCTGCAGGAAAGCTGGAGAGGGACTGTTCATAAGGACACAGTAACAGCCTTAAGCTGACAGAGGGTGGATTTAGGTGAGATACTAGGAAGAAATTCCTCCCTATGAGGGTGGTGAGGCCCTGACACAGGTTGCCCAGAGAAGCTGTGGTTGCCCCATTGCTGGCAGTGTTCCAGGCCAGGTTGGATGGGACTTTGGGCAACCTGGGCTAGGACAGAGGGTTGGACTAAATGGTCCCTTCCAGCCCAAACCATTCCATGATTCTATGACCTTTTATACATTAATACACGTAGTATAAACAGCTTTTAGTATGGTAATTTGATGTTGGAAACTTCAGGGTATGAGACAAATACCTGCATGCAAGAGAAAATAATCTAATACTTTGGTTGCTGCTAATAGTTAATGAACAACCTAAATTTTTGTCTTTATCCCTTGAGACATAAAACTTGTGAAAGCATTTTTTTCAGGTAACTAGAAAATGTTTTGCTAAAGTATTAACAGGCAATGTTCAACTGTTACTTCTTTCTAAAGTATTCTTTCTAGAGCTGTTTATACCCAGAAGACAAAAGCGTATGTGTTTATCCTTCATATTTATTCTGTCTTTTTTTAATAGCCCACAACAATGTATAAACAGAAACAGTGATCCAGAGAACCATGGGAAACCATTTCTAAGTTCTAGTGCTCCACCAGTAACAAGTCTTAGCCTTCTGGGAAACTTTGAGGTATTGCATATTCTCTAGAATTCTTGTGGTATTCTTAGTATTCTTCTGCACTGCTTTTATAAGTGCATTACTGTGAATAATTCCAGCGTGCTTATTATTTAAAAGTTCATAATTAAAGTGAATAAAATTCTGGTTTAATTTCCATTTCTAAAGGTGTGTATTTCACACCACAGTCCTACTCTGTTTTGAAGATTCAGATAAAATGGATTGCTTATAACTTTTGTTTCCCACTGTGATCAAGTTAGGAGGGGTTATTTTGACTCAAATGAGACTTAACAACTGGTAATTGTTCATGTTTAGTATGTATATACCTAGAAAAAAAAGAGATTTACCTCTTCAATCCTAAAATCTACTTAATATGTCACAAAAACTGTTAAATCAATGTAGAACAAGAATGTATTTGAAGTGTAGCATCCAGCTTTTCATTTCACATAGGATATCAAATACCAATAACTAGTAGCTTTTGCATTAATGGGTTGTGAATATGTTGGGTAAAGTTACAGATTGAAGTAGTGGGGTTTTTTTACAGATCAGTCAAGGAAAATCATGCATAGGTCTTGAGGTCCTGCTGCAGTAAAATCCACTGCAGGCTTTTGCATGTTTCAGTGGGATGAAGCCTGGATCTGGTTGATGTTTTCTCTTAAATTGCTGTCATTGTGTTGAATCTTCTGTTCAGCGTGTTTTTTCTTCAGAGCTGATTTTTGACAGGTCACCTTACAAAAGACCCAAGTTCTTACATAAACTTCTTTCCATGTTTGCTGCTTAGTTTTGCTGTATTTTGAGGTGTTCCCAACCGAAGCTGCACGTGTTTTATTTCCAGGAGTCTGTCCTGAATTTTCGCTTGGACCCGCTTGGCGTTGTGGAGGGTTTCACAGCAGAAGTGGGAGCAAGCGGAGTCTTTTGTCCCACGCACATGACTCTGCCAGTTGAAGTGTCGTTCTACAGCGTTTCAGATGATAATGCACCCTCCCCTTACATGGTACGTGTGTGGTTAGATTTCTTTTAAATAAATTCTGCTAGGTGGAGGAGAAGAACAAGAGTTCAGTGAGTAGAGGGTTCAGGACATGGGGATTTGCAGGGACCTTGGGTTACATTTTCAGTAGCTTCTGATGGGAGTTCTCCCGTCCTTTCTTCTAACTAGTCCTTTTCCCCCCATTCCAGTGCCCCAAAATCCAGCTGCTCTCATCTTGGGATACTGAATGTATTTGTCTCCCTCTACGCTGGAGAGATCAACCCCCACCATCGCTTTTTGTCTGTCTAACTTAAAATAGGCAGTGAGGCAATAGCTGCACTTAGTGGGATACACGTTCTGTTGTCCAAACAAGCAGCTGCCCAGGGCAACTGCACTCTGCCAGCAAGTGGCTGAGGTGCAGGCCAGGGTGCAATTGCTGATGGAGACCTTAGACTCCAAAGCTATTCAGCCCTTTCTTTTAGAGAGAATGTTGTCTGAGCTAGCATGACAGCACTCACACAAGCTGTGTGGTTTGCAGGTGTTCACACTGACGTAGTGTTTGTGTTCTCCGTCCCTGTGTGCCAGTTCTGTTCACCTTGCTGCAGTGCCAGTGCGGCTTTACAATGTCTATAAGTGCTTCCTTGTAAAAAGCAAAAGGTGTCTTGCATGCCAGCATTCAGTTGGATGGTTAGATTGTTCTGAATGCCTGTTAAGCAACCTCAGTGTTACCTGGGTGACTGGTCTGCTTTCTAGAAGTTTCGATATGCCTTTGTCTAAATAATGGTAAATGGTCTGCTTAAACATGTAAGTGAAGCCTTGAGCATCTGATTATCCCAGTATTTTGATTTTAAATTCATAAATTTTAAATTCATACCATGTTTCTGACCCTCTACTTGTAGAGTTAGTCAGAAAATGAAATGGCTTTGCATGTGAAGTTTGAGCAATAGAATTTAAATCTGCATCTCTCTCTCTCTAATCACTGCAAAGGAGTATTGTTTTGCTTTCCTCTTTCTAGATTATTTGGTGAGGTTATCCAGAGTGGGAAGGGATTCTGATGTTCCTCAAAGGGTTAAAGTAGTGCTGCTTCTCTTCTTAGCTGGGCTTCATTGTTTCAGTCTTTTCCACAGGCTCTAGGCATGCTGTTGTGGCTGAGTCGCCTGGGATTAATACAATGTTTGTGTAGTGCTTCCATCATCAGAAACATTGTTTCTGTTTGTATAGCTGTTTCTCTGCTCTTGGATCCTTTTTGCTGTTTGTTTGTTGGGGGTGGTGGTTGTTAAGCTCGGTGGAGTTCAGTGTTAAGCGGTGGAGTACAACTGTAGTGCACTGTGAATCAATCAAACCTCTGTTCTGGGGCAGGACCCTCAGGGTAGCCTTGTCAGGGCTGGGGTGCCTGTGGGATCCACAAAGCTGTGGGATGCTTTGTGGATCACAGCTGGTACAAAACCAGGTGATGTCCTTGCTAAGGTTGGGATTAGAATGGCAGTAGCTGCATCTGCTGCCTTCGAAAAGCAGAAACGAGTTCTGCGAGAGATGAAGTAGCAGTGGTGTGATTGTGGGTGATAAGAAATTGGAAAGGAGACAGATCTTCCATTTGAGCTTACAAGCAGTTTTGAAAGGAAAGCTGTTTTGCAGTAGTTCCCTGACTGATAGTTTGAAGAGGTGGAAACTTGGATCTTGTTTCAAGAGGAAAACATACCCCTTATTGCACACCTTTTAATGATCTGCCAAAGTATCTGTAAAGCCCCTGCTGTTGATTTTTAACTGTATCTAAATGCATTGCCTTCTCTATTTTTAGGCTTTATACATTTCTGATTGTTTTTTGAATAAGTACAATTATATGTGTAGAACACTGATTTGTTTACATCTCTTCCTGTAACCTAAATATGTGTGTCTCTTTTTTTCCTAGGGTGTAATTACTTTAGAGTCCCTTGGTAAAAGGGGTTATCGGGTACCGCCTTCAGGAACAATACAAGTGGTACGTACTCAGCAGATAAGTGTGCCTTCAAACCACTAATAACAAGAAAGTCATGCAGAGGAGATGAGGTTATTGGAGATGAGCACGAAGCTAGCAGTGGAAATGTGCATCTCTGTAGGTACTGTAGTTATTCAAAGTAGAAATCTGTGTGTAATTTGTGGGACAGAAGAGACTCCCAACCTTTGAACTGATCTGTGCTGCAAAGAGACTTAAAATCAGCTACTGAAGATTCAAAGTAGTTGAACGTTGAACGCTGTGGATTTGAAGAAGTAATGGAAAAGTAATTGGTCCAAATTTTGAAATCCTTCTAAAGGGATTAAGACTAAATTCTCAGTTATCTCTAAATTTTGTAACATTTTAAGACCACCTATTTTTTTATAATAAAATCAGAAAGCAAGTTGCGGTCATTACTTAGAACCAAAGATCTGCCTTTCTTTTAAGAACTTGGTCCAGGGTAATTTCAGGTTTAAAAGCAGAGCCCCCACACTGTGCTTCCTGTGATGAGCCTGTTGTCTCTAAGAAACTGTGTCAACAAAAAACTGACTGGGAAAATAAACAAAAATGGGAAGGCAGGCATGAAAAGTAATAGCAGATATACTCTGCTTCATTCAGATTAGCCTGTTCTTAATATTACACTTGAAATGGGAACTGCAAGTAGCTGAAGTGTTGAAAAATGGAAAAGTGGCACAGTGTTCTGACAGAAATGTGTCTTCATTGCACTAGAGCAAAGTGCATGGAGGATGGTGACAATTTTGGCAGGTGGGGTTTGGTTGTTTCTTAAATTCTTTGTCTCTGAAGAGTATTGTATTGAACTGTTTGTCTTTTCAGACCTTATTTAACCCTAACAAAACTGTGGTGAAGATGTTTGTGGTGATCTATGACTTGAGAGAAATGCCAGCTAATCATCAAACATTCCTACGGCAAAGAACTTTCTCTGTTCCTGTGAGACGAGAAATCAAGAGAACTGTCAATAAAGAAAACAGTCAACAGACTGAAGAAAGGCTACTACGCTACCTCATACATCTGAGGTAAGCTCCTCAGAGTTAAAAACCCACCAACACACACAAAAGAGCCTAAAACCAACAAAACAAAACCCAAGTACCTGCCAAAATTCCTCATAATTTCTTTCCCAGAGAGCTGGTTTATATGCAGACTTATTTTTAAAAAAGGATGCTTTTAACTAAGCTGTTAAGCTAAGACACTAGAGGAAGAAGGGATAATCGGATTCTGCTTGGGAGAAACAGTTAAAATATAAAGGCCTTTTGTGGCATTAAATTATTTTGTATAGCCTTGTAAATCTTAATTCTTTTCTTAGCAAGAGAGATTTAGTTCAGGGTGGATCAATGTATTTTTTCTGAGGTTACAGGAAATAGTGAGTGTGGATGTTACAGGGGCAAAAGCCAAAACTAAGGATCGATGTAGGCAAGGTGCCCAGTGCTCTACACACGTCTCTTCAGGAGAAGAGCTTGTAATGTGAAAAGCATTCTGAATTACTCCTGAAAATACAGTGTTTAGTAGTAAAAAAAGTAAATACCTGTTTTGTGATGCAATACTGCTGATAATGCCTTTCACCTTATAAAAATATTCACGCAATCTTCCTTAAAATGATCTACAAAGCACTGCCTGAAACCAGATACTGCGCTGCTGCTCCTGGCATGTTCTGGAGACTGCAGTTTGAAACAGGAGGGATGGTGGATTTACACCCCTGCCGTTTGCAGGCTTTTTCCTCTGTTGTTGTAGTAACCAAACCACATACATGCAGACCCAGTGCTTTCATCGCAGCATTTGGAAACCCACAGGTGGCTGATACTCTCAAGCGAGCAAGAGCAACTAAACCAAATCTGTTACATGTTTTTCTTTAATTTGTTGTAGAATTACTTCTGGTATGGATTACTTTGCCTGTTTAGTGGCATTGACTTTTGAAACGCAACTTTGTCTAGGGCAGTGATTACAGGCCAAACTTCCCTGTTAAATGAAAGCTGACAGTCATTAAAAAAAGTGTTGGTTTACTGGAGTGTGAAAACAGCATCACGATGAGGCTGTTGAGCGGTGTTTTCATTCTGAATTTTAGCCTAGATTGAAATTCATCCTTTCAGACCACACTAACTTGCATTTCTAACTTAACAACCTTCTAAAAATTACCTTGTGGAGTAAATTCTGAGTGTGTAGCCCAGATAAAAGGCTCTATTCACTTGTAATGTTGATCTAACTGATGCAGAGGAACTAGGGAGGGGCTGCTACTGTGAGTGGTAGACTTGTGTCCCCTTTCAGTTCCTTCTTAAATTTGTTGTAGACAGACACAGTAATTACTTCTATTTAAAAATGAATCTGCTTTCTTCTCTGTCATCTTTTATAGCTAGAAGCTTTCTTTTGTGATCTTCCTATTTCTGATACCTGCTGAGAGAAATGTAGCAGTTTTGATGCTTCTAGTTTTGAAATACCTGTACAATTCAGCTCAGCTCTTAGCCATCTCCTAGGGAACATCTCATGGATTTATAATGGGTAATTGGAAATGCATCCATTTCTGGCTGGACAAACAATCGGTCTGATAATCACAATGCCTAGCTGCTTGCTTTGGAAAAATGAGTACGTGCACAGTATGCCAGAAGTTCTTTTGCTTCATAGATGAACCCAAACAGCGGGCCTTTTCTTGTCATGGAAGAACTGCTAAACTTGAAACATCACAGTGTGGATTTGTGTTGTGATGGATTATACAGAGTACTTGAGATTTTATAAAAGACTCAGTTCTCAATCTGATAGCCTTCTTTACTACAGATGGGATTTGATTAGGAGAGCTTAAAAAGTCTTAGTAGTATATTAATTCCTATGTAAGTCGATTTTAAAACATCATTTTTAAAAGCAGAATTTTTTCCTCAGACCTGTTTTGCTGAAAAGTTTTATATACAGACCTAAAAAAATCTAAATTATCAAGATTTTTTTAAGCAAGTTGCTTTAGCACAGCCTTTCAGTTTTAGTTGCAATAGTTGAAGACAAGCATCTTAGGCTTACGTGTTGAAATTTTGCTCAAAAAAACAAATGAAGTCACCACCAGTAAGCTGCATTGTGGTTACATCTGCTCACAAGCCTTTAATCACAGTTGTCAGCACTCATATTATGAAAGCTTCTTTTCAAGTGGTAATTCAGCAAAAATGCTTGCATAGGTCTGGAACTTAACGTTGGCAGCCAGATTTTATGCAACGCTCTTCTAAAGTGTCAAATTTATGGTGTATGCAGCTTCTGCATGCCATGTTGTGTGCTTGAGACAACGTTAGACTGCATTTGTACCTTACAGCTACGACACGTAGCTTGTACAGACAACGCAGCACCTGCAGTTTAAGTAGTTTCTTGGAGATGCTTTGGGGATAATTCTTCTGTTGCATGCGAAGCGATGATGTTTGCATTGTAATTAAATCCACACAAGCACAGGAGATCAGAGTCCAGCTCTGCTCATGCCTCATTTCTGCCCGGTGTTGTGAGGGTGATGACAATTTCTAGGTCACGTTCTGGCACCCCATAAAGGGCAATTAAACAGTTAACCTGCCCACAGCTTAGCATTTTCCAAGTATTTAAAGCTCGATCAACAGCTTCAGTTACTGCCATTTGCCTCTTAATTGCATGAAGCATAATTGTTGTTACTTCAGTTAAACAGGGGTTGCTACTGAAGGCCAGGTGGAGGGTAAGCTTGAATGAAACTGGTTGTTAAAAGCAGTGATCCTCAAGGTGTTGGGAAACCTTTAAAAAAAAATATTTTCGTAATGTGGTATGTAATGTGTTTATTGGTGGAAGCTGAAGATACCTGCTATTACTGACTTACTGGTTGCTTTTTGATCTTTCTGATCTCAGTATTTTTCCTGATCTAGAAATTGGTTTCCTTGTCCTAATGCTTTTACTTACAGATTTTTATAGTCTTTTCCACTTGAAATCATGTCTTGCCACACGTTTTTGTCATCAGCCTGCTATATATGCTGTTTCTGTGCCTTACTCTGTTCTTTGTGAATGTTGATAGCCTACAAGGCATATATATTTATATAGGGGTTTTGTGCTTGTATTTGTCATTTCTGCAGTAATGTTTATCACTTTCTTTCCTCTGCCAAACTTTCTTGCTCATCTGATACTTTAGATTTAACACTTCCTGTATTTGTCTATTGATTCTCTTCCTAGGACAGCATCTGTCAGAGATCTTGAGGGCTTTTCTTGATAGCTCTAGAGCCAGTCCCATGCTTGGCCACTCTGTCACCACCCCGCAAGGGTGTACATAATGGTTGTCCCTTGATTAGTCCAATGCATTTGTATGTATGAAAAACAACACTTCTAAATCCCTATTACTGTGGTAGCCATTTCTCAAAAGCAAACAGGTGATGTAAGCAGAGAGGAACCTGCCAACTCTTGCTGTCCTCTGCTCATCCTCCTTCAATCTTTGTGAAATGTGAGGCTCAGAAGCGCCGTGTTACAGGGAAGCATTACTGGGCAAAGGGAGTCTTGCAGGATTCTTGCCAATAGAATAGTAATCTCAAAGTTTAAAATAAACCTTGCTAATTATTTTCTGATAGATCCCCTGTAAAATGAGAATTGAACTCTGCTTTGATGGTGCTTTTATAACTAGATCTATCTATTCTAGATGAATAGATGTGCTTGCCTGTTTTTTGCTCTTCCTTCTTGTGCTCTCCTCTGGAGTCTTCTTTTCAGGTAGCATCTTCTCCCTTTTGCCTGCCAGGTAAAGCGTTTTCACACTGACAGCACCGAGCAAATAAACAGTGATGGATGGGAGCTCTGTATCTAGGAGAGCAGAGTTTTCCTTTGTCTGGCTGTGGGGATGACTACAGCCTGTTCTGCGTCACTCGCCTGAACAAAGCAGTGGCACAGAATCCATGCCCCAGACGATGGAACTGTGGTGGATCTTCTGTGGCTGTCTTCTCTTTCTCCTACCCCTCAGAATGTCAGTCAGGTTATGGGCAGGTTTATTCTGGAGGTATGACTTTTGCTTCAGTGAATAAAAGCTTATTAAAAATCTTTGCTAATCATGATACATGTGATAACACAGTGTGCACCACATTCTCAGCATTTGTAATGGTACCATTTTGTCATTACAATAGAAGGGCTTTTCTGTTTCTCTTACAGTAACAATAGCTTTTCTCCCTTACCATGGCACAGTGGTTGTGACGTTAAGTTCAGTTGCCATAATAAATGCTCCTTAGTCTCCCCTGCTTTTCCTGGCTGAGGGAAGAAAATGAGGGAGTTCTGCTAGTTGAAGGCTACAGAATACAGTTCTCTGAATTGCAGATCTCTCTATCTATAGGTGTTAAATCTCAGGGAAACTGGAACTGGCGCATTCCTGGCAGGTTTGGAAGACCTGAATTAGACTGTTTCTTTTCAGCATAAAAGATAAATGGACCCAGGAATTGGCCACTATTTAATTTGGTGATTTGGGCCAGTGAAGCATAGTCTCTTTGAAATAATCTCTTCGAAAAGTCTACGTGCCTGCAGAGATGCCCATACCTACTGCTTCTTGAGTTGGTGTCTTATAAAGCAGTAGTAAACTTCTTGCTGGTACATTGATAGAGAGAGTAATGGAAAATGCATGATAGCACTGAAATACATATTTGCTATGTACATACGCCTTTGTTGTTTCTTGAACCTTCCCCTTTGTGTGTGCTTAGGCCACCTCTTGGGCATTTTCAGGAGTGTTCACTGAAGAGCTCTTCTTGCCTTTCTGGATTGCTGAGAACTTTAATCTTTGATGTATGTAACTACAGTGTGAACTTCAAATATTCCATGCCCCGTTCAATGCTGTGCACTACATTGGTGGTTAGGAACAGAACATTTAAAAGCTGAGGGGCACAAAGTAGATTGAAAGTGCTGGGTTATCATTTCTTCTGTATTTTAACAGAATAATTTTGTTATGTTCAAATGTGGGGTTTTTTTGGCCTTTCAGTAATACTTAAAGATTAATCTTTTGGCTTAGATAATACTGATACTTATATCTTTACAGGTTCCAGAGTTCTAAATCTGGAAAGATCTACCTCCACAGAGATGTAAGGCTCCTATTCTCTCGGAAATCCATGGAAGTTGATAGCGGCGCTGCATATGAACTCAAATCTTACACTGAATCTCCAACAAATCCTCAGTTTTCACCAAGATGCTAGCAAACAATGGCAAACTAAAGTATTTGTTTTACCATTGATTACTCCCTACAAGCAAAGATTGGTAGAGATGACAGTATAAAGTTAAGCCTGTAAAGGAATGAGAACAGCGCTTGAGAGAAGGTTCTTATGTGATCCTGGACCAGTTTTTAAAAGGTTTCTGGAATGAGATTTGTGTATTCCAAGTAGACTGGAAACATACTTAAATCTAATCTTTTTGTACTGTTTAAAACCACTTCATTGGATGTGTTGCAATAGCAAATTCCCAAGTTAGTTTAGTGTTTACACTTTTTATTTTATTTTTCATTTATTTAATATTTAATGTTTCATTTAATACTCAAGTGATGTTTGTCTTTAGTGTTCTAACGTAGCATAAATCCTATGTAAAATCATACTATGTATTTTTGGCATTAATATTGAAATCTGAAATATATACAGATGTCTTTAATCTGTGTGATGGTTTAAGTGATATTCATTTAAGTTATTGAAAATGGGGATAGGTGAATTTCCATAACATTTCATACTATGCAAGCATTGAACTTTTTTTTTCTCTTTAATGGTACCCTCCTTTTTTTTCCCGTCTCACACAGATTTAATAACACTTGCAGCCACGGTGCCCATTGTTTATTTACTCCTACATTCAGGTCATTGGTATGATTCATCTTTTGCTCCCTCAATTTCGTTCCTTAAGAGCCACTTTAATTTTGCTTTGTTACTCCTTTTTCCTCACGCGATTTCTCCCCCAGTTGAATTCTCAGATTGTGCAAAAGGATGTACTGTGCAAACAGATTAGTATTTATATCTTAAATATATGCAAAAGCTATGAAACTTGTACTTCTGTTTTATTTTTAGACGAGGAGGATCTTCACATAATCTGAAATATTTTTACTGGGCCAATTCCATGTAGGCCACTAGGTGGCCATAGGAAGTTTTACTGGAAATGCTACACTGGGCATAGGAGTATTTTCCACTGTGTGTGTGTATTCTGAAAACAGGCAGGTCAACAGTTTGTGCTGTTAAGCTGTGTAACTGAGAGAAATAAAGTTAGAAGCGTTTGATTATATCTGAGGTATACATTTAATGACAAAAATGAAACTTGACAATGCTTACCGAAGATCGCGGAGTTTCTCAGCTGTCGGAACCTCGGTGTCTATGCTTTTCTTCACATCGCTGTAGGTTTCCAGAGTGTCAGTAATATGAAAGGTGACCTTCATTATTTGGGAGTAATGCTTATCTGACCAAGGCTTGGAGAAAGAGCGAACGTGTGTCTTGTATATTCAGCACTGCCCTTAGATGTGAGAAATCAGTGTATCGTGAAATCTCCAGGAAGCTTGCTGGGGAAAGTAAGGGAGACCAGACTTTCCAGATGATACTTATCAGCCATCTTGTATATTCAAATGACAGCTGGTACAGAAGGGCAAAGCTCAGATATTGTTCTGTTTGTTTCCCGCTTCAGCAGTACTTTCTGCTCTGTTACATTAGGTTTTCAAAGGTTAGCTGGCATGTTTTGAGAAACACTTGGGAAAAACCATCATTTGTGTGCCCTGTAAAACTGAGGAAAGCTGCGGGGGTTTTGTCATAGCAGAAGAGTCAAATACATCTGCAGGTGTACTCTGTACAGAACTAGGATCTAGACTAGTCTAATGAGAATGTGCCCTAGTTAAGTTTCTTTTAGCTACTATTGAGTCATAAGCAAACAGCATGTATCCTCAGAGTATCTGTTTGTGTCATGGTGCACATCTGCTTGCAAACTGAATGGGAAAAAGGATAAGAAAAGACACATTTTAATAAAAAGACACGTCACCTGCAGTAGATGAACTTTTATTTTGCACTAAAAATATGCAATGTTTCTTTATCTGTATCTTGATAACCTTAAATGACTTCTTCAAGCCATCCTTTTTCTCCCTTCAGAGTAATATATTAATGTGGTTGAATGGCAAAGAAGTGGGGATCTTGAATATGTGGTCACTACAAGTCATATCTAGGAAATAAATTTGTATTGATTTAGGTAGTCCAACTACCCTGAGTCCCTGCATGGATTCAGAATGAAAGTGACATTAGAATATCCCTGCATGACTTCAGTTGTACTAAGACATTCTCCATTTTACAACTTGATTGGAGTTAATGCTTCCCACTGGGGACACATCTGGAAAAATGCTGAATGTCCATAAAATATTAACTGAATGCCATGTGAACTTCTATGCAGAGGTTAAGAAATGTAAGACTAGGCTAATCTTAAGAGGTTATTTGCTACTTCTTTTTACTCCTCAATAGCCTCAAACATACAGAATTATTTTGAACATATGTTTTCAAGTAGTATGAGGGCTTCCAGTGAAGGAGGCCCCCAGGTAATCTCTTCCAGTGTTAAGCTATGCTTGCCACAAGAAAGCTCTTTGTACTGTCCAGCTAAGTCTTGTTGCAGTTGAAGTCAAAAGTTTTCTATACCTGAAACAACCCCAGCCTGTTCAGGGGGCCTCGCCTTGTGTATTTTGTTTCCCACACCTCTCATTCTAGCTCTTTGCTTTCTTATTTTGGTCTGAATCTTGTCTTGAAGTGTCAGCCTAGGAACGGCATCCCAAGCAGGGCCTCGCTGTGCCGATTAGACTGGCAGGATCGGTTGACAATTCGTATAGATTAAAGGCCTCTTCATATATCCCAAGAATAATGCTTGATTTTTTTCAGTATTGGGAGATGTCAACTTACATTGAACTTGTTACCCAGAATAACCTGTGTACTAGCTGCTTGCTCCTGCTACAGCAGCTTTCCTGCAAGTGCCATTCTGGAGCTTCATTCTCCCACTAGCCATGATTTTGTATCTGATCTTCTGTTTGAATTGGAATTGCAACTGTTTTCTAGTGTTCTCATAGCTTCTCTTGCTCAACATAATCTGCTCACGTTAATAAAGCTGATAGTACATTATCTGGGTCACCAACAAAACTGATGAGTGCTGTTGGCCCTGGGAAGCCCTACTGAATGCAGCATTGCTGTTTAACAAGTGATAGTTATTTCCAACAAAACTTGCAGCCACCGCAAGTTTCATCTATTTCTATTCCCTCATTTGCACAGGGAAGTGTCAGAGGCCCTACCAATGCCAAAAGGTGTCTGGAACTCAGCCACTTTTACCTGCTTCTGCACACAATTTATTTTCTTTTTGTTAAAGGAAGAGCAACTTAATCAGCCTCTTGAAGACCCATTTTCTACAGGTTCCTATATAGATGATGACTAATTAATTGGAGATTGCTTCAGTCTGTTCTCTAAACCCTCAAGGATAATTTTTCAAGCAGGTTGAAAATACCTTACCGTAGGTAAATTCTCAAGGAACTGATGCAAGTATCTTAGAACCCAATCTTTCCTCATTCCAGCTTGAGGCTGTACTGGGGTAGGGTAACAAACTGGCTACAATCTTGGTCATGGCAGAGGGAACAAAAGAAACATCAAATCCTTTGGGGTTTACATACTTTGTTCAGTAATTTTCAGCAAAGATCCTGTGGCTCTTCATAATCCGCTTCTGATGCACATCCTTTAAAAAATGACCTAGTTTCTAGATGCAGCTTTCTTGCATTTGAGGCCATTGAAAAACTTGTGCTTTTCCTGAGTTCTTAATTTACATCCCATTCTTCCTCTGCACTGTCTAGTTTGCACTTGTTCCCCCAGAGAAATAATTTCATTAAGGAACTGCTGAGTCCTCAAAACCATTTTCCCTCACGTTAATTTCCTCAGAGATTTGCAAGAAACTCCTGAAGTTTGCATTCTTGCTGTCAGCATTGTTGTTCTGCTTTCTTTCAAAATCTACGAACTTCTTACCCTTTTTATGGTTATTTTTCTGTTCTTTACTCTTCCAGACCAGTTCTCCCTGGTTCTGTTAGAAGCAAATGTGGCATGCCCACTGTTGTTGTCAGAAAAAAACCACTCAGTAGTGCCTTTTACAATTTTTCTGTGTGATCTGCCCTTCTGTATCCTTTTCTGAAGGAGGGCATGAACGTGCCTCAAGGTCCTTGCTACTGTGCAATCCTCAGTTCTGGAAGAATCTCTTAAGTTGCTCAGAAAAGTGGTTCCTACTCGTGGTTTGGGGGGCTTTTAGTAAAATTAAGCTCTGACAAAATCAGTGATTTAGAGGCTGTGAGAGACTTTTCTGCCCTGTCTTGATCTGCCAGATGCTACTAAACCCACAATGCCTGTCTTCACCCATCCTTCCCTAGTGGTCCCCAGGCTGGTTCACTACACCCGGGTGCAGGGGTCACGTGTGCCCGCTCTCAGCCCTAGAGCATGCTGGACACAGGCGGTGCGCTGCGGTGGGAGGGTGGGTGGTCAGGACCACGGGCAAGCAGTGTGAGCCACTAGGACTGTACGTCTTGTATAGGAAAGGTGGGTGTGTATGTTCATGGAACTGGGCACTCAGTAAAACTGATACCTTATTGTTCATACCGTCCCTGCGTTCAGGGATCCCTGAAGATTTGTTAACAGCGAGCTTTTCACACCCTTCCTTTACGAGTCCAAGGGAGGTTGTTCTGCCGAGAACCAGGCAGCGAAAAGCAGACGGGGAGGGAGGAAAACACTAACCTCTTACCTCCCACACACCGAGAAGGCGTTTCGCGGCCCGTGCGGCCCCTTCCTGAGGTTGGAGAGGTCCCGGCGTGACGCTGAGCGGACCGGGCTCCTCGTGTCGCGACCCGTGACAGCAGGCAGAGGCGCTGATCTCGGCCTGGCAAAGCATGGTTTTCCCATGTCAACCCGGCCGGGGAGGCAGCGTAGGCCGGGCTCTGCGCGGCAGGAGCTCTGCCCCTCTGCTCTATAAAGCGGCTGAGCCTGGGGGAGCGATGGTCCGGTACCCTCCCCAGAACCCCCCGGGACACGACGCTACGGTTCTCCGGACCACACCTCCCAGCGTGCCCGGCAGCGGACGTGACGTCAGGGGGCGGAGACGGAAGTTGTTCCGGAGCGGCACTCGGAGCGTGGCCGCGCCGCCGGGAAGGCTGAGCGCGGAGGAAGTCTGGTCCCGCCGGCGCCCCGTCGTGTGAGCGGCCGCCATCTTGTGCGGGAGGCGGTGGCAGCGCTGCGCTGTGCGGAGGAGCGGCGGTCGCGCCTCCCTCGCCTGCCCTCTCCCGCCCTCCCCCGCCGTCCTGCTGCCGCGGCGCCATGTCTGCCGAGAGTTCCGAGCCCGCCTCGGCCGAGGAGCAGAAGGTGGGTGGCCGGGAGCCGCCGCACTGCCGCGCTGAGGAGCAGAAGGAGCCTGCGGGGCTTCTCCCGCCTCCATCCGCGCGCTGGGGCGGAGCGGGGGCGCTGCGGCCGGGCCTCTCCGTCCCTCGGCCTGGGGGCCGCCGCGGCCCTTAAGGCAGCGTCTCCCGGGCCCGTCCGGTCTTCACGCCGCGCCCGGAGCATCCTCAGAGCAGTGGCCTTCGCCGGGGAGGAGCCCCGGCCCTTCTGTCGCCGGGCAGGGGTAGTTGGGCGGCTCTCTCCAGCCGCCCTTCGCCGCGGGCTCCGGCGGGAGGGGGCCCGGGGCCTGCCGCAGGGGCCGCGCCGTGCTGCGGGTCGGGGTGGTGGGGAAGGAGCGGGCGCCGCCGCCCGCGGCTGGCGAAGGCTGGGGGCGGAGGAGCGGCACCACCATGTTGGCTTCTGCGCTTGGGCATTTTTGTTCCGCGGTAAATGGGGTGCGTGCTCGGGCCTGGCGGGGCTGATGGCGCTACCTCGCTCCCTGGCCGGCCTCGGCCATCCGCTCCGCCGGGTGCTCGTTCTGCCGAGGCGCCCAGCGAGGGACACAGCGCACGCCCGCCGCGGCTGTCGACCAGCTTGATCCGGTGACGGAGCTTCTGCTTCACTTCTAGAAAAAAAACAGCTTTTAATTTAAGCGGTTTATGAGGAGGCATTTCCTAATCACAACGGCTCTGGCCTGTCCTAGTTAAAGCTTTTACTCTGGCTGGGCTATCTTGTCACAGCGCTATTATATCATCCCCATAACTAATTTATAGTTTTTAAAGGAGGTTTGGCCTTGTAGACGGCCGTGTGCTGTTAGCAGATTCCTTCTGTTGGTTGTGGCTTTAAGAAGCCGCTTGGTTTTTAGTCTTGTCATTGCTATATGGGTCCAGTTGCAACCTCCACAGCTATTTCTGATAGGAAGCAGTTATGAAACACGAGTACTGCTTTGAAGGACGCTAAAAGAAAAAGCTTAGTCCACCTCAGCTGTCAAGTTTTTGTTTAATAATTTACAATTTGTAATATGAGTTAGTCATACAAGTAGGTGAGCTTTGGGGGTTAATATGGAATGATACCTTCTCAATAGGTGCGGTAATGAGAACCAGCTTCTGTGTCAGGTTTGTAATCTACTCCTAAATGTGCTGTGTTCTGCAGCTGGGCTTAACGTTTGTGTTAGGTAGACTACTGAAGAGATACCGTTCCTGTTTAAAGCCTATAAAAATAAATCCCTGGCCAATGCAGCACTCCTAGAATAGCTCTGTAATAAGAGCATAGTAAAACATGTGGCAGCAAGTTTATTGTGATGCCTTCTAGTGTGTTCTGGTGAAGTCAGGTGGCTGGGGATGGTGGTGCTGAGTTTAGGACTAAAGTCTTGAAATACAGGGCTTCCGCATGGTTTGAAAAGTTACCCTTTACTGGAGAGGCAGGAGTCCTGTACTCATCTGCTCATTTGTTTGAACCTGATGAGGTGTTCAAGACAAGTCAATAATGCCTATATAATAAAATTTTGTTTTCTGTCAGTTAATATCCTGCGAGGCTACTGTGATATCAGAGCTATTATGGCATCACAGTAACAACCTTTGCTAAAGCTGTTTGGGTAGGCAGCATTGAACGTTGACTCAGTTAATGCTTAGCTCTGAAATACTTATATAAACAACCCATATTGCGGTACTTATTCATATGTATGCTTAAAAAAGATTAGGCCCATAAATGAACTTTGAGGCAGTGTTTTCATGATCAGACCTTTCTTCTAAACTTTCCTAATGTGCTGTGAGAAGCTTTTGCCTGTATTAGGGGAGAAGGGTGTTAAACAAGAGAATGCTATAAATTGAAAACTTGCCAAAGACCAGGAAGACCAGCGTTTCCTGTTCTCAGTGTGAAAAGTCAGGATAGTGGCAGGGGGAAGTTCAGCAACAAAGGATCTTTAGACATTGGAGAACATATGCTTGGTTGACAGGCTCTCTTTTTGCCTTAAAACCTTATGATTTTCAGGAAACTGTTAGAGGTGGTGCGTTTTGTTTCTGGTTTGGCTGTGGAGCTGTGCTGTTGTCATGTTTTTCCATTTTCTGCTTTATATTTTGTCTGATGTCTTTTGTTGAAGAGGATGAGCTCACTGTACCAGAGTTTGAAAAGGTTGATGGTGCTTTTTTCAGACATGCAGTTCAGTTGTCCAGTAGATGGGAACTTTACACTCTGAGTACCTCTGTAAAGATTAAAAGCAAAAGCTATCTTTAAATGAGTTAGGTAACTGCTGCCTGGCTGGTAGATCTTTTAATGAAGTAAGCAGACTTCGCTAGCTGTGTCAAATGCCTGTAGAGAACTAAAATTATAACTTTTGTGTGGTTGTCACTAGGAAGAAGAGCTTGGCATATCTTGACTTCCACCCCCCAGTCATTTGTTAGTCACTTGGTTGTTGCTTCTGTAACTCAAAGAAGAATGTTATAAATGTACGAGTAGTCTTGCTGGCTTGGGTTAAAGCCTTTGTGGCTCAACAGCATGTCTCCAGGAGTGCTCGATACCACCTAGTCCACTAAAGAGTGTAAGGTCAGGACGTGCATGCAGCCATCTTCCCTGGAAAACTGTCCCAGCTCTCAGAAATCTGTGGTTTAAAAGCTACTTGGGCTGTGAACGAACACACTGAGTTGCTTTCTGAGTCCATCTAAATTCTTGGCAGGGGTTTCTGCAGCTCTATTTTATATGAAGAACTGTTGTCTTAAGTATTTTTTTTGAACCTGCCATCAGCTGTTTTTGTTTGACATCCTGAGTCATTGTATCAACATTCTTTAATTTGTTTTGCGTAGTTTCAGTTGTTCTTGGTCAACAACAGTAAGTGACCATAGTCTGTATTTTCTTCAGCTGCAGTGATGCATAACTCAGTATTTTGTGTTTTCATTGCCTGCTGTGCAATGATTTGTCAGCCTTGTGAGTTTGCATAAATGTCTCCTTTGATGCACCATGAATGCATATTTATGTAAGCTATTTATTGTTGGCCCCCTGTTCTTGAAAAATATCTCCTTTTGGTTAATATTGGCAAAACATGCCTCCTCAGATGCTTTGTCTGTTGGCTCAACAGTGAGTACCCAGTGATTCAGCATCAGATATTGAAAGTGTTTAGCTGAAAGGATTGCTTTTCAGAAAATCCAGTCAGTGTCAGCATGATAATAGAGCACAAAAGGAAGAACGGCAGCTGAAAAATGACCTTTGTAACACAAAGGAACTGTGGTATTGGCTAACATGATATTATATAGTGAGAAATAGTATAGTTCTGTGTTCAGCAGTGCCAGGGGAACTTTGCCCTTTATTTGTAATTTGCCTTGCATTGCCTAGCTGTGTCTTCATCCAATAAAAAGTATTGGTTCCTGTCCTCAATAGAAGTTTCTCTTAAACTGTTAATGAGAATCTCTATCTTTCCTTGGCAGAACTGTTAATTCAGATTCCCACTCTATGTGCAAAGCTGTCTTTGAGATGTCTTGACCTAATGGAATAATGTTATATTCTAAATATGTTTTTGTAACTTTTGCTTCTGAGGTTTTGGATTTTTTTTAACCAGGAAAATGTTGAATGTTATAGACTTTGAGCTTTTGTAGGAGAGGTAGGAAAGCACTGGGGTAGGCTAGCATGGTGGCTCTAGTTCTTTGGCCGTTCTGGCTTAAGTAGGTCCCAGCTGCCTGTATTCATCTGCCTTGCCTGGTGCTGTGCTAATGTACCTGTTTGTGCAGCTGCTCCGTGATCCAGACTGTGGAAACTGTCCCAAATGAAGCCACCTAAGAAGGGCTGGGGGGGATGTGCAGGGGGTGTGTGGAGGGAGAGAGGGAAAAGATGATGGTTATTTTTCTGTGGAATCGATTTCTGTAACCCATTCATGCAGATTACATGCAGCCGTCCTGACTGATGCAATGCAAAGGATGATGAGACGGATGGAGAAGTATGAAGGGGCTGTCTAAGCACCTCTTAAGTGGATATGGATCCTTAGTCACAGATGAGTGTGAGGTCCTCATTTCAATGGCAGTTCTTCTTTCCTGTCTAAAAGTCTTTCTGTGACTTCAGATGTTAATAACAGTTCAGGAACTACAGCACGCAGTGCAAATGAGTGCAAGCTTTCCCTGAATTAGCAGTGGTTCCCATGCAAAAAATACTGGAGAACAGCAAACCAAGAATTTAAATGGCAGATATTTTAGAAATGATCTTGTCAAAGAAATTGTACTTCATACATCAAATTGCTACGTGGACTGGAACAGATGAGTGTAAAGTCATTGTTGAAAGACTGGGTGTACAAATTTCAGTTTTTGCCAGATCAGCATCTTCAAATGATTTACTTCACCATATACTCTTAAAATAGGCATTTTATTTTATACAAACACATTATCCAACTGTCTTTAGCCTCGTAATTTTGGGATAATTATAGACATGTATCAAGAAATACAGTATTGTTGCTATTAATATGACAACGGATGTGTTTTTGAGACTGAGCTACTTTAGCAGTGTTTCAGAGTGCATATCAACACATTGCATTTAGAGCAGTCATACGAATGAGATCATGACAATGCAAGTGCTAGTCTGTCTGTGTAGCTTTATGATGAAATGGGCAGTTGAAAAAACTAAGTCCCATGGCTCTTGCCCAACTTTGAACATCTGTTCTTAGTGGAATCCCGCTTTTGGCCAAAAAATGGCTTTTTGGGGGAATCTTCTCCTCCCTCCCCCCAAATGAAATACTTCAATTTCAATATGGACTACTTTTATGTGAGAGTGAAATGCATTGATTAGATTCCATCGCATATGCAAGAGAGGAATCTAAGATGGGAGGCTGAACTCCTATAGTTGCTGTCAGCATTTGAGAGAGAATGTAGAAAATGTCTATTGAAATCAATAACTGATATGTTCACTTGGTAGCAGCAGTTGGCATGTTGGCAAGTTACCTGCAACAGGATTCTGCAGAAATAGTTCATTATTGCATATTTCACTTAGTCTTGTTACTTGTCTTTCAGGAAATGGAGGATAAGGTGATCAGCCCAGAAAAAGTTGAAGAAGCAAAATTGAAAGCGAGATACCCTCATCTGGGCCAGAAGCCAGGAGGCTCAGACTTCTTGAGGAAGAGGCTTCAAAAAGGAGTGAGTTATTTTTTGTCCACAGAGTATGGACAAGAAATTCCGAAACTGCTGTGATCTTTATACTTGATCTTTTTGCACTCCACAGGTCTTTGCCTGAGAGTGCACTAAGAAATTGAAACTTGTGAAAGCACAAGAAGAGAAATTTGTTTCCAGAAAACAAACGCTGATTTGGCAGGACAGCTGTTTACAGCATCAATGGCTCAACTGCATTTTTTGTTAAGAAAAAAATGAAGCTTGCTCAGTCCTGCTGTGACAGACCATTAAAAACATCATGGGAAATGCAAAGGGTCAGAACCTCATCCTTGTTCTATACTGATCTTATCTTGCCCATACTCCCAAAACATATGCCCACTCTTCTTTATCCATGTTTTTAGCACACGAAAGCTTAGTGTCTTCTGTGTTGTGCTGGCACCATCCGACATCAGCTTGGGAATGGTGGTTAAATTCTGAGTATGTACGCTAGCAAAATAATGATAGAAGAATGAAGAGTGAGTTAATATTTCCATTTTATTCCACCTTAAACCAGTGTATCTTATTCAGCTGTTTATTTTTTTAGTTTAATTATTCATAAAGTGATTATGTAATGCCTTTCAGGCATGCCAGAACTTTGTTCTTGGAATAATGCTAGTATATGACTATTTCTCATGGTGCTGTCATCGCTGTCACACTGTTTTACTATTGTCTAGGCCCTTTGCACGCACTGTTTCCAAGTATAAACCCTTTGCAAACCAGCTGTTGGAGTTCAGTGCTGATCTAATTCAGTGCTATCTGGTAACATCTTCTGGGAATTGTTACTCTTGTCAGGTTTTTTGACTAAGCTCTCTCAGTTTGGATCATATGCAGCGTAGTTAATGACTGCTGTGAGTGGGCAGGTGGTAGATTAGGTGATACCTTTTGTGAGTTATGCTGTTATGCTGGCAGAGGCAGCCTAAATGAGGCTGTGATGGGTTCAGAGTGTGCGCGGGCACAGAAGGGACAAGGTAAGTATGTGTTGTGAAGATAGTTGGGAAAAGAGATGTCATTTACTCCCTAAGGCTTGCTGGCCATAGAGGAGTTAGGACTGCTTGCACTCAGTGCAAATGCAATGAAAACTCACCATGAACAATAACAATCTGTACAATATCTTCATCTTGATTGTTGAACTTTTCAGTGCAAATGTGGTATTTTAAAATTTGAGCAGAGGTAGACCAGTGGGTGTTTTAATTGGCTAAATCTTGGGGATTTTGTTACTTTGATGAAAGATAGCATAAAGGTGTGCATTCCAGTTCCTAATCTAGCACCTTCAGTTCTCCACTCCTGATGTGGTGGCAATAACTTTCTTCCATTTTATTTTTAAATTATTTTTTAGTGTGCTCAGTGTCTTAAATGACAAAGCATTTTTACTTGATATAGACACCTGGTGTACTTTGGGCTGCCTGGATTGTTGAAGTTTAAAATAGAGTGAGGATAGACACTGTGCTTTCAGATAGTGTTTCTGACATGAAGAGACCTGGACAGACATAGTGTGAAAGGGATGATCAAATACAGACCCATCTATGAGAAGCTAGATTAAAACAGAGGAAAATACAGGAAAATATTAAAGGAAGAAATGGACCAATACTCTAATGCATGGAAGATGGTAGGTTTTCTCAAGATATTCCTCTAAATGTATGTAGTCAATGGTAGCCCAGATTTTTTTTTGATTTAGCAACTAGGACATGCTCTGCTCATTGATATTTGCTCATTGATAATGCAGAAATGTTCTGCATTAGGTGCATACACCATTATTAGCACACTTCCTCCAGAGCAAGAGTAGATGAGAGCCACACTCCTGTGGAGGGATTCTATTTTGAGCTCTTACATGGCCAGGAATAGGTATCAGTTAACAGCAATAACATTGAAAGATTGAGCTATTGTGTTATTACCTAGATGCTGTTTAAAAGTTTTTCAGTTGCTTCAGCCTCGAAGGGCAAAATATGGTGGCTTTTTTCCAAATCAGAGAATGTTATAGCTTGAGGTCTAGTCTGCAGTTGCAGTGCAGAACATTGTGGTGTAAATAGGGATTACACCATCAAAGGATTGAATTGGGAAGGTTTCTGAATAGAAGTGTGTGGTTCAGATGTGGTACTGACTGCATTGGAAAGCCAGATTTGGTAACTTCAAGGCTCTGTCGTGTTGGGGAATATTTAAAGCCTTACAGAGACCTTGCATGAACCCCTGCCCTTAGGTAAAGGCCTGCTAAATCAGGTGTTCAAATTACTTCTCTCTGCTGCTACTGAATGTTTTGCAACTGGCTGATACTAACACAAAATAAAGAGTAGGGTAGGAGTGAGCTGCCTGGAAGCACTTAAACGTAGCATGTAGTGATGTCTGAGGAATAAGCTTATGTAAAGCTAAGGAGGGATTGTTCTCACCAGAGCTGCTTGTGGTTGCTAGTGAAAGTCTCTCCACTGATTTTTTTTTTTTTTTTTGGCTTTTTTTTTCCCCCCTCGTGACAGTAAAATTATGGGTTATATGTACCTTAATAGTAGACATCATAGTAAGATGTAAACAGAGTACTCCTCCTGCAAAATAAGCCAATGAGCGTTTGAAGACTTGATGAAATTCCTTGCCTTATCTTACCACGATGCAGATAAATTTAACAGTCATCTGGCTTTAACATCCCTAGGTAACTTAATAATTGTGAAATCTGGCAACAAAAGAGATTGTTAAAGGTAATGCTACTAAAAATTTGCTGAAACACTAGGGAACACTTTTAGAAATTTAAACTTGATGTACTCACTTCAGTATTCAGAGGAAATCTGGAGCATGGGGTAAGAGTTTTCCTCACACAATGCTGTTCAGAAGGACTGCACAGTAGTTTGGACTTTACTAAATGATTGGTTTGGGAACTTGAGGGATTATAGTTTCACGGTTTTAATATACGCAAGTAAGAGATTTTCTTGTTAGCATGCAGTTTCCTGCTACTTTGATCTTCTGATATGATAGAGCAAGCTCTGGTCATGCACTATTTGGTTATGTTGTGTAGCAGAACTACTTCACTACAACAACATTTACAAACCCCCTGGCTTTGCTTTTGGGAGCAAAAGTTATGTTGATGTGTGGTGTGAGTTTAATGGTATATGTAGAACCTTAACTGTGTACTTGCCTGTTGTTAAGATTTTAGCTGCGCGTGCTTAACAGTCTTCATAAGATTGATTTTTTTTTTTTCTATTGACATAGAACTATCTTGCCAAACTGGAAAGATTTTATAACTGTGTTTAAAACATAAAGTATCTATTTAACCATGCAATTCAGTGTATGATTAAGGCTTTTAAATATATGTGTTTTATCTTCTAGCAAAAATACTTTGATTCTGGTGATTACAACATGGCTAAGGCAAAGATGAAGAATAAGCAACTGCCTACTGCAGCTCCTGACAAGACAGAAGTCACTGGTGACCATATTCCTACTCCACAGGATCTTCCACAGCGGAAACCATCTCTTGTTGCTAGCAAGCTGGCTGGCTGACGAGAACAGCTGAACTGCATGATTATTCTCATTCCTGTTATTTCTCCTTAATAGTTATTTCTCACCCTCACATCCCCCTTTTTCTTTATTACACTAAGTCGTGAGACTGACAGCTTTGCAGGTAGCGATAGCATGTGCTGGTATTGTAAGGGAGTACTGTTAAGAGTAAAACGTGTAGTATTTGGACTAGTTGAGAACAATGCACTGATTAAAAAGGACAAGTTTGGTTAGAGCAATGTAATCTACTTGAAAATGTACATATTGCCCATTTCCTAGTGTAGGACTGGTTCCAGCAAGTGACATCGCAAGTTTTACAACTTCTAATGTTTCTGCTTTTGTTATTTCATCTTAATTACAGCATATTTGTATTTAATATAACCTCCAGTTGTGTTGGGTTTTTCTTCTGTGTTTGGGTTTGTTGTCTACAATAGAGGTTTAGACCACAAGTTGCTAGATGGTAAAGCATGTATAAAAACAAAGACAGGGCTCTGATTGAATTTTGTTTCTGCTTTTGAACTTGAACGGCCTTAAACCTGTTTCAGCTTTAACAATAGAGTTTTTACTTGGGCAATATTTGCCCATTCTGGTGTAACTCTTGTGAATCTAGTGCTTATTGACAACTGCCTGTTGAAGCTGGTATTCTTTTCAGTTCCGTAGCTTAGGACACACTTTTGTTGAAGATGTGAATGAAGTGTGCATGTGCATAGACTGTTGAATTCACTCTTGTGCCATTTTTGTAAATACAATAGTTTTGCACAACCTTTTGCAAACGTCTATTAGTTTTACATTTTAAAAGCAGATAATGTGCCAATCAAAGCACAAGTGATTCTGTATCTTTCAAATTCTTGTCCTGAAACTGAGCGCCCAGAATCTTGCTACTGAAAGTAAAAAATTATATACCTGAAATTTGTGAAACACTTAGATAGATATACACTTGGCTCAACCTTATGCTTAAACGGTTGTATATTTTGTTTCACAACAACGTCCAGCACTCAAATACAAATCTGGAGTTTGTACCTGTATTTGGAGACAAGTGCCCTTTTTGTTCAGCAGCTCTTTAAACTTTTAAAGCTGAAATGCTTTCTCTGATGACATGGGAGATGGTGAAGTGTGCTGATCTGGAGAGTTTCACATGTGGCAAACTCCAAATGTAGAATTGCTACAGGTTGATATGCCGTTGTCTTTGGGCTATTTTAGACTTCTGGAAGCGGAAGGGTATAATTTTATATTTTTTTCTTGGACTCCTGAAGTGGCAGTAAACTTAACTCCTTTTCTCTTTGTCATACAGCAGCCCCCCGTTGGGTTTGGGGAAGCAAAGAGCTGGAAGTGGTATCTATGTGACCTATTGAAAAATAGGTAACTTTTCATGTACAAAAATAGGAATGAACTCCAGTTCATCTTTATGATGCAGATCATAAAGTACTGGACTGCCAGAATACATAGTTGATAGTAGACAGGTAACTTGATGCATTTAAAAGCATGTTTGTTGAATGAAATCAGAATATTAGAAGTGCGGTGTGATCCATAATGTAATTGATTTTCACATAGGTAATCACAGTATCCTTCTTTGGGAGTGCAAGAAACTCTTTTTAAAAAGATTATTTCACTGAATACTTTTTTCTTCAAAGAAACAGTTCTGAAACAGCCTATTGAAAACAAAGCATCAATGTGGGTATTACAAGAGAAGACGCTCTTAAAGGTGCAAGCTTTTAGAAAGATGTGCTTTGTGTTGACATATTCAGAAAGGTCTTGCAGGATGAAGGACTGCTAGTCAAAAAGAACACTGGGCTGTGTTTTCTGGAATGCTCTCTTTTTAAGGCAAGCACGAGAAAATTAATCTTAATTTGGCCCTGTTTTGATCAGAACATGAGCAAAGTATATCAGCATCCATACGCTGTCTTTGGTTCAGAGAAGTCATTCCAGACAATTTTGAAATTGCTACCCTCATTCTTTTCAAGTCTGTATAACCCTTTTCTGGTAACCAAATGGGCTCTGTCAAGCCTGTCCTTATGCCTTGTCCTCCACAAGTATTATAAAGAATTTGTGGTTTTTGCAGAGCCGGTTGAAGAAACAGACCTACTTGATGAGTTTGAGTAAGAAATTAGGCTGGGGAGAATAGCAAGGAAACTGGATATATAGAAGCAAACTGCCTTTTATAGATGTCTGTCCCAATGTGAGAATCCCTCTTTATTTTTGTATGTATAAATGAAATTGAAACTTAACGATAGGACTGGGCTTGAGACACATTTTGAACAATTGAAGGTGACTTGCTGTGTGTTGCCTGGTGGCACTATTCTGTAGCTCACGTGCGGTGAGCTTCCTTGATGTTTGGGAAGGTTTAAAAACAGCCATTTAAATTTAAACATTCCACTCAGCTACAACTCAGCTTGTCCTGCTGGTTGGACAACATACGCTCTTCCAATGTTCACTTGGTGACTTGCAGTTCTTAAGATTACTACAAATTCAGCTATGAATATATTATCCATGTGTATATTTGAAGTACTGTAATGCTAACTAGGTCAATGACTGATTATGAGCCTTCACATCTGACAGACCTCAGCAGCAGGCACAGCTATTTTGATTCTATACGCTGTATAAAACTGAAGTCCAATAATCACTTAACAGTAAATCAAACGTGACTGCAAATCGATGCTTACTTTCAGCTTACTCCAGCAAGATAACTCAGCTATCCAAACTTATGTACATAATGTATTATATGAGTTTTACCATTTGATAATTACCTTTTTCAGAGAAAACCTGTCCACACTGTAGACTGGCAGTCCCTTTCATATCTTGCCTTTAAAGATAGACAGTGTTTAGTTATTAGAGTAGTACTCATGTAGGCTTATAATAGCAGATAGCACCAACATTTTATTCGAGACAGTTAAGTGGATGAATTACAGTTTCACAGATATGTCCCCAAATCTGTAGCACCAAAGGCTTCCCTCTCATTGTTCTCGATGTAGTAGGACAGTGTTTGTGTAAAGGCCGCAGGAGTATGTTTCGTTGGACATATTTACACCCAGTCAAGATGTTAAGGTGATAACAATGTCAATTGTTCTTTACAAACTTACACATTGTATAGTATACAGAATAAATTGATCTACTTAGTTTTTATTGCAACGTGGAGACTTGTCTCGTCATTACTGTGGTTTCCTAAAAGAACCTGCATACTTGGGTATTCTCTCCGGGAAAATTTCTAAAACTGAAATCTTGCTACTCTGTATCATTAAGAATATGACTGGGCTTTGGTTTCTAGTATGTTAGACTACAGAATTACTTTAATGTAATCACATTTATATATATATTTCAGTGCTTATTTTTCTAATAAGGTAATTAAAGCTTACTGTTTGAACACTCCGTAACAGATGATTGTTTTGGTACCTTGCACTGAGTGAAGGGGATTGCTGGGAGTTAGCTCGGCTGTTAGTATGGACGTTTGCATTGCTGTAGACTACTGGCCTGCATATGGCAACGTTTCCAAGAAATCAAAACGCTGGAAAAAGTCCAGCTACTTTCATATTCAGACTGTGACTTATGTACTATCTTTGCTCAACTCCAAGTTCCACGTGGTGGTATACAATTAGCTGTCACCGAGGTCATAGTAATGTCCTCTGAACTCTGCATCTGTAACCAATGGAAGAGAAAAATGTCCAGTGTAAGTAGTGTCACTGAAATACCGTGCTGAGGCAGCGCAAAGGCTGCATTAACACCGGCATTAGGAACCTGAAGTAGCTCACTCAAATCTCTACAGGCAGTGGCATCGATCCAGGTAAAGACAAAACTCTTAAATACAGACTTACTGCCCCAAACTGTTTCTGATTAGAGATCACAGCTGTGACACACACGGTCATACAGAGCTGTGCCCAGAGAAGCTTTCTGTTTAGTGGCTGTGCTGGCAGAATGTGACACGTCACTCAGGAGGGAGGCCACATTGCAGGAACTTGTTTATTTTTGATGGCTGGGGGCTTCCGTGAGTTTGGGAAGAACAACAGATGGGAGGACCATGCAAGCAGGATGAGTGGTTTTTTTGTTTGGTTGGCAACTCAGATTCATGCCTGTGGCTTTTTCATCCCAATTTTGGGTGTGTTTAGATCCAGAGTAGCTTAAGATCTGGAAAGTTTTATGTGAGTTCAAGGCATTTCCATTAAACATTTGTCTTGAAACTGGTGTACTAGCACAAGGGCAGAGAGCCTTGAGCTCAACTGATGTGCTTGAGAATAAAGCTTTAGTTTGGGGACAGATAACTGAATTATCCCTGTCTTTCTCACGCAGTACATCTTTGTTACAGTGAGGATGCTGCTTGATAGATGTTTGTGACAAATATTCTTGCATATTTTTAGCAGGCACAGAAAACTGTTTATTTACTGGTTTGGGAAATACTGACAAAGTACTGATTTGATGAATGCTTATTTGACTTTGGTTTTAAAATGGGAAGATGAAGAGCTTTTTGTTTCTGGCTTTGTCCAGATGTAACAGATTTCAGTTGGGTTTAGTATTTTTACTTTATTGCAGAACAGCATTGCAGCTCTTACTAAAAGGAATATGGTTGGATAATCTGTCAACTTCCCTCGACGATGTTGCAGAATGGTCAAGTAACTGTCACTAACATTCCTGGCACAGGACATGCACAGAGGCTGGATTCTCTCCGTTAGTATGGTAGGGTTGTTTCCTTACTGGGTTTGAGAAAAAACTTCCTTGAGAAACTGGATTTGGATTTTAAAATGTGTGGTATTTTCTAGCAGTTGAATTATATGTTGGAACAGCAAGGATGCTTAAATGCCAGAATGGGAGCTGTGGATTCTTCTGAACTTGGCTCTGTTCTTGGATAATGGTTTTTATACTGAAAAAAAATTGGTTAATACACTGAAAGGAAAATACATACATCATATTCTAGAGACAAGAGAAGCCTTCCTAGTAAAGGCATAGATGGATTGAGGCAAGCTTTCTGCACAGGAGTTTTATCGTGTAGGTTTTGTCTTGCCTTTTCTGTAAGACCAAAACTTCCCAAGTGTTGCTGGGAGAATCTGTGCATGGTATGTAATCGCATCTCTTCCTGCATACGTCTTGCATTACACTTCTGAGTTCTTCACCAGTAACAGTGCAATGGTTTCTGGCTGAAACCGGCTGTTGTTTGGTACAGGTAAGTTACAGGCCTAGTCCTGTGGTGTGAGAGTACAGGGAGGGGGAGGGTTGTAGCCTGTGAATTCCCCGGTTAGCTTTGTCTGTTTTCCCTGGGAAAGCCACTCAGCATTAAACTGATGGTTGGTGATAAATACACAAATGCTCTCCTGAAGGAGCAGCCCAGCCCAGCCACTCTGCCACAGCAGACACGGCAGTTCCCTTACGTTACTAGTAGTTATTCCTTCCATGCCTCTAATGATTCCTCTATTTTCTTTGGCTAACAGAATCTGCTGCTCACTTGCAGTACAGCGTGGCAGCAACAGAATAGGAAGTTCTAATGGAGAAGTGGAATTTTTCTGCCACAGTTGAATAGATCATGGAAGTAACTAGAACATAGGTGTAAAAAATGATGGGACAGGTGCTTGTAGTCACTTCTGAAAGAAATTACATAATCCTATGAATTGAGATTATTTTCTATCTTTTTATTGGAGTCAAGTTCTGTATACAACTCAGCTACATCAGTTATACGTTGGTAGCTGGCGTACCCTGGGATATATGCTCTGAAATCAAATGCTATAAATGATCTTTTTGGAAAGATGTGGAACAAGATAGGAGGACATTTAAAACCCTGCCAGCAAATGCCGGATGAATTAAGTAGACTTGGTACATGACAAACAGGTTGTTTCTTGGCAAACTTTCAGTGCTCCCAATTCCTGTCCTTAATGCCAGATTTAAAATCCTGGTTTATGCAAATTGTGTCAAATTGTTGTGTATTTTGGACTCCCAATATCTATTTTTTGCTGGGTCTTACTACATTTGGCTCCTGAGCTCCAGCTGTGAATGGCTGATAGAGTAATCCACAGTCCAAGCAAACTCCTGAAATGCACATCTTTGAAGTTAGAATAGATACTGCCCTGAAGAAAAGGTGTTAAATACCAGCTATGAAGCAGCACGCAGTCGGAGGGGAGGTTTAGGTCCCTTCTGAAAACAGATTTCTGTGGTTTGTACATCCAGACTCTCAGATTAAGCATGTTAAAGGTGGATGATTGGATGAAGCCCAGATCACTTGTGCTACATGTGAAAATGCCTGGTGGCTTTACTATGGATCTCTGCTTTGCTGTAGCATGCACTTGTACAGCTGTGCAAGCGTCTTGGCCACAAGCCTCAGCCAGACCTGCACAGCAGTTTGCAGGAACCACGTCTGGGCTTCTCAAAGGACAAGAGTGCTAATGCCCAGTTCTGCCAATGGGAGCGATCCTCCTATGCACAGGACAGTACCAGTGGTTGTGGTTGATAACCCTGGACTTGGGAAGGGGGATACATTAAATTCAAGTCTCCTTAGTTTCAACCCTGAGCCCTCTCAGCAAAATCTTTTTTTTTTTTTTTTAAACTTCTTTCTGAATTTACTAACCTTAGCAAATTTACTAGCTGTGAAGACCGTGTATCTACAAACAACTCCAGGTCATGTATCTACAAACAACTCCAGGTAAGGCTGCTTATTTTCATCATGACTTTTTCATTTGTGCTTGCCACATTCTCCATCTCCTTTCCTTCAGACAGCAGCAGTTAAGTACAGCTAGCTTATAGCATTTATTGGGAGTGTTTATTTTTGGAGTCAAGATAGCTTGATTCTCTTTTTTGGCTGTTACTCAGTTGATGAGTGATTTTGAGCAGGTCTCCCACCTCTCTCATGGCACACCTTCTCTGTTGAGCAGCCATGTCTGTTTCTTTGATAGTCACAGCAAGTTGTCCAGCTACTACCCCCTGAAGAGAGAGATGTTATCTAAACAGTAGAATCCTGCGGAGAGGATACCACCTAGAGCCAAAGCTCTTTGCTGTAGAGTGTGGCAGGGCTAACGGTTTCAAATGTGTGTATTTCGGACCACTGAACAGGGTGCATTCCCAAGGTGGCAAAGGAAAATACAGAGAGATGCAGTATCTTCAGTTCTGCTGTCAAAAGAACTCTTGTTGTAACATGAGCTGTAAAAACCCACCCGTTACTGATCCGTAAAGCAGATGAGCTGCCATCTCATAACCTAGCCAGAACATGGATTACACTTTACGTTCCCCTCTGGCATGGGAGTTAAACTCTTCAAAGATGCCTACCTTGATTTCTTGGTGAGGACTGGACTTGCTTATCGCAGGAACTGGCTCAGGCCCGGTTCTCTTGTGTTTTCAGTAGTGGTTTGAATGGAAATTTTGGAGAGAGAAACCAAAAAATGGGAAACTTGGTGCCTGGCCTATGTGCAGAAACAGACTGTGGTAGTAACTCGATGGGTGGTAGGTGGCTGCCAGGCACATAGAGGCTTCGGTAGGCTGTAACCCAGGTGTAAATCTATCAGGCTGAGGCTGTTGCAGCTGCCTTATCGTTCCGTTACAGGAGCATGGCCTCTGCCCGGGGGGATGGTTCCCCCGTGCCCGGCCATGGCGATGCCCGGGCGGCAGTGCCTGCGGGCTTGGGAACCGCGCCGCGGTAGTAACGCGCTGGACAGCAACCGCCATCAGAAACGCCCCGGCAAAGAAATGAGCAGTTTATGCGGTCTAGAAGGGGAAAGGGAAAGCGAGACCGGGCGACCAGGGAGGAAGCGGGAGGCTGAGGAGGAGGAGCGGGCTGCGCGGGGCGGGGGGCGGGCAGCCGCCGCGGGTCTCTCCCGGCCCTGCCTTTCGGTCACCCGCCCTCGGCAGAGCCCGGGCCGCGCCCTTCGGAGAGAAGGGAGCGGTCAGCGTCTGGGGGCCCGATGCCGGCGGGCAGCGGCCCGCCCGCCGGTGGGAGGCATCGCACCGCCCGCCTGCCTCCCTGCCCGCCGCTCCCACAATGCACAGAGCGGCGGCAGCCCCGCCGCCCGCCAGGTAGCAACATGGCGTGCCGCGCTCGGGCCGCCGCCTGAGCATCCTCCCTCCGCCGCCTCCGCCTCCCGCCGCCGGGCTGCTGCAGAAAGGCTGCCCGCCCGCGCCCTGCGCCATGGCAGCCTCCGAGCTCTACACGAAGGTAGGGCAGCGGCGGGGCCGGGGGCTGCGCGGGGGCGGCCGGGCGAGGCGGCGGTAACGGGGAGGTGGAGGGTGGGGGGAACGCGGCCCGGGCGGGCATCCCTGCACCGAGCGGAGCGGGAGAGCGCGGGCGGGGGTCGGAGAGCCCATCCGCAGCCGCCCCGGCGAGAGCCGGCGCCTCTTCTCAAGATGGACCCGCATCCTGGCGGGGCGCGGGCGTAGGGCGCCCCGCCGCTGCGCGCCCGGCCCGGTGAGTCACGGTCCCGCCGCTTCTCGGAGAGGCTCTGCCCGCCGGGAAGGCAGCGCCGCTGCGGCGTCTTCCTCCCGCAGAGCTGCGGGGAGAACCGGCCGTGCTGCCCTTCCCGTCGCGGGCACGGCGGGCTGGCCGGGGCGAGTGGCCGGGGCGGCTCTGCCAGCCCGGCGGTGCCGCGATGCGGAGCGGGGGAGAGCGGCCGGCCCGAGCCCGGCGCCCTGGGCGGCTGTGTCCTTCGGAGATAGCCTCTGTGCCTTGTAGGAAAACACCTCCCGCAACACAGGCGTCTCGCCACCAACTGACCTTCGTGACGGCACGGCCCCTGCGCATCGTCGTCTCTGGCAGCCCTTGGGAGCCTCGCAGGCAGCCGCGGTGCCGTGCGCGACTCGGACGCTTTTTAAACGGACATTTTCCCGAATGTTTTTGGTCTCGTGTGTTAGCATCTCACCAGCTTCTACCCGGAAACAGTTACAGCCCTACGCGTCTTGAGGATGGCAAAGCCTGCAAATGGAGAGCCGTGGAAACGATTGCTTTATCCACCAGCAGCACGGTGTTTTCTCATTGCTCTACCTTGATCTAGTGCAAAAATCCAAAAGAAATTACAGATCGTGGGTTTTTAAGGGCAGAAGGGGGTCACCAGATCTGAGCGCCGCAGCGCAGCAAGCTCCAAGTGCATCTTTCAGAAAGCCTGCACGGTCTACGTGTGTTTTACCATCCAGATCCTTGAGCCACTTTGTGAAACATCACCAGTCCAGCTCTTTGCGTGAGGAGAGAAAGGAAAGGGCCTTTTCGTTTTGGCGTGAATAGCTCACCTTGTTCACTGAGTCCTCCCAGGAGCGGATTTGGTGAGCAGCGCGTTGGCTGGGCATCGGTGTGAATCAAACCGGACAGTCCCTGCGATAGGCTGACCCACATCTGAACAGGGTGTTTTGTGTAGGAGGGACTGAATGCGAAGAAATGAGTTGCATGCCCTGAGAATGCTCAATAGAAATATTATTATAAATAGAAATGTTATTGTAAATTGCGTGTATGAGGCTTCTTGGTGGCTTGTGTCTCTCAGAAGAGCACCTCTATTAACTGTCAGTGCAAACAGGGATGGAAGCTAGCATTCGGGTCAAGAGAGTGGTGGCACTGCACAGTTGTTCCCTGGGTCCAGACAGACCTCCTGTATGCAAAGAGTTATTCTGGAAAGGTATTCTTCATTTACCTCTGTCTGTGGATGTTCTTACTATGGAGTTAAAAGGTCCCGGAAAGACTTGATCAGAAATAGATTTTTTTTTGTAAATTTCAAGCCCTGCCTGACCTGCAGTTCTCTTCCTTGAGTGGTTAAATCCTGTGGTCAGAACCTGCCTCCAAACATGGGTGCCCTGTTGTCCTGGGGCTGGATTACATTGGGCAGTTTGGGCCCCTTTTTCGTCCCCAAGGAAGGCATGGCTCTGACCAGGCACCGGCATGGGAAAGCTGCTGGCCCTTCCAACAGAGATGGTCTCTGCTGTCTTCACTGGCTTTTTTCCCAGGTAAAGCAGTCGTGCAGCTTAAATCACGTTAGGGATCTCATCCTTGATTAACAAACATAAGTAATGGATATAAGGTCATAGCATGCAGAGGTATAAAAAGAGTACACACAAATTCAAACAAGCACGGGATGATCCTCCGTCTGGGACATGCTGGGTGATGAAGGCCAGCGAGCTGGCTTCTGTGCTCTGCTCTCACATCACGGGCTGTTCTTGTCCTCTGAGAACCATGTGTAGGTACCTAAAGAGCAACTGTCACATCTTTTCAAACTGGCAGGCAGAGTCAGGATTGTCATTCAGGACAGCTGCTTGAAGTACCAGAGCTTCTGGTGGAGCACTGACACTTGACGTAAGTGTTGGCACAGATACTGTGCTGGCAAGCAGGGTAGGGTTTGAGTATGAAGTGCATCATTGGTGCATATCTCCTGGAGGGAAGTACCTGGCCACTCCCTTACCTTCTTCCACTGGAAACCCACGTCCCAACTTGCCCGAGTTGTGTTCATATGAGTTACTTGGAACAGCAGTTGGTAGAATTATCGTAATGACTAGATGAGCAGTGTTGCAAAGAGGTTGTCAGCATCTCTGCAAATGCTGAGAAAGGGAGAAGCAGGCTCCTTATTTCCAGCCGCTGCTGCTGGAAGCAGGGCTCTGTGCTGTACGCTTCCCTGTGCCCAGATTGAATAATGTGCAGTGCTGAGCCCCCAGATTTGATCTCTTTGTGTGCCAGTGAACAGCAGTGCCCGCTGTTCCAGCCCCGTGTGCCATGGTAAAATACCGTGAAGGGACTCTGACTTTCCCAGGGTAAGTTGCTGTTTCGCTAGAAACCAGCGATCCATGTTTTTGAAGAAGTCGTGCCCCTCCTGTGAAAATGAGCCACGCTGGACTCTGCATTCCTGCGCCCAGTGATGATGCAGAGGCAGACTCTGCCTGAAGTCATTTGCTTCAGTTTTGGGGTGCTGCAGTTGAAAATGGCCCAGGCATTCTTATTTAAAATAGTGTGCTTGATGTGTCCCATTGGACACCTATCAATGGCAGGTTGGTGGTCCTGCCGCGGTCGGTTCTGAAAGTTCTGGTTCTTGGACTTGGGAAGCAAATTTAGGAGGATCTTGATGTGTTTCCTGCATCACCACAGCCCTGCTGAGCAGTGCATGGCTGTAGTGGATCAGCATTTCAGTAACTGCTGGGCAGCAACAGATACATACCTACTTCTCTCAACCCATAAATGTTGCTATCAGATGATCCGGGCCATGTGTTGGCTTTTGGCAAGTGTAATCTGCTTTCCTTGGAAGTTAAGAGCACGTGAGAAAGCATTGCCTAGACCTGGGACTCAGCTGGCTTCCCTTGGCTGGCCCATCCACATGCCTCGTGTTTGACATCTCTTTGTGAGACGGGTTGTGCAAACCCAAGCCCCAGCCCCTGCACTCCTCACAGCAGTGGAAGTTAACAGCAGGTCAGACTGTGTGCCAGCTCTGTTAAAGTCAGAGTGAAGAGCTGACATGGTTAGTGATTGTTGTTCTCTGTTTCCATCCTTTTTGCCCTGGGTTTAAGTGATTTCTGTACGTGCTGTGCTGTCCTGCAGCATGCTGCCCTGCCCCTTGGGGTTTCTCTTTCTGTTTGGGTGGCCCCATGCAGTGCATTTGGTTTTGTGTTTATTTATCTATCCATTCAGCCAGATGTTTGCATATTTGTATTCTTGCTGCTGCCAGTATGTCCCTTTCCTGTCCAGTATCTCCGAGATGAGGGGCAGCTAGCTCCAGCCAGCTTGCTCCTAACTTAGGGGCTAATCCACTTCCAGTTCAAGTGAGTGGAAATGCTCCTTTGGACCAAGAGCAATCAGACAACGGTTTTTGCTGGAGAGCGCAGCCTGGGTAAGCTGCACTCAGGAGCTGACCTTCAGCCCTGATGCTCTCTCCTTACACAGCTCAGTTTGAGGGTTGGTAAGCTGTAAATTGAGTTAGGGAAACATTGGAAGGAACTGCATAGAACAAAAAGCCGCTTATGCAGTCCCCAGTGCTGCAGGGAGCCCTTGCTTGCTTTCTGGGGCTGTCTGCAGGCAGCTGCTCTGGGTGTGAAGCCAGGGTGTGATAAGCCTTGGTCTTCCCTTTCACTTGGGCTGAGTCCTTGCAAGTGAAAATGGCAAAAGGCAGATTCTGGCTGGGTTGTGTCTCTTCTTCAGTATGCTAATGGTACACCGGGGAGGAAACAGCAAAAAACAGCCTGACCATCGGAGAGAAAATAGAGCTGTAGCTCCAAATGTCTGTGCCTAATAGTGGGCTTCTCTTGGGGTTAAAAAATAACCTGCCCTAATTATCTAGTCTTGAATATTGCTGTTCAAACTACTACATGCGACACAAGTGTTTTCCAAATGTTAACCAGTTGTCCCAGTAGATCATTGCCTTGTTCTTCCAGACCTAGCTTGCCTGGTGATGCAGAGATGGAGTTGTCACCTCCACGCAGAGCTTGAGCAATTGTACCTCCAAATGGCAGTGAGCCTGAAAGGGTTTATAACTGTACCTCTTCCTCTTTCAAAACTCTCATGCAGCAGCAGCGGAGGGGCAGTTCCAGTTGCTTTTTTCCTTCAGGGACCTACTGTGGCACTGCAGTAAGAGTTGCCTGGGCCAGCTCACAACTCTGTGCACCAACTGCTTGTAAACCAAGGGTGCTGGGGGTAGAATTACCAATACTTGGGTTGACCTAACCTTCATGTTTTTTACATGTTTTCATGAATGAAAGCTTCCTGTAGTTGGACGCCAACCACAGTAGTGACATGTCACCAATCTGTCATTCCTGTTACAAGTAACTGCGAGCCTTGGGAAGCAAGAGGGGAGCGATGCTGTGATTCAGAGCCCAGTCTGCACTGGAGCCGCTCCCCAGGGTGGCGAGCGGCCCCGTTGGAGGCAGTGGTACTGGCCTAGGCTGGGCAGTGGGTTCCAGGCGGGATCAGACTCTTTGGAAAAGTTTCCTGCAGCCCACAGATTGGTTTTGGGAGGGTGAATCCTGTAAGCCTGGAGAAATGCTGGAAGTGTAGCACTGTTGGGAGCTCCTTTGGGGGAGAGGAGATAGTAGCTTTATATTCAGAAATATTACATTGTTTTGCTGTAGACCTAATCTTGAAAGTTGTGTGAGGTCTTTGTTCCACGCAAGGAGTAACTGAAGGTCCCGTGTATAATAATTGGTCTTATTTGTCTAATTCTTTGAGTATCATGTTAGAACATTTATCTAATAATATTAGTGGATTATGTGGGATCCTTCACAAATGGTTATCAGCAATCCTTATGGAACATTGATGGCTGTACGTTGAGCTGCTGCTGGTTATGTGCAGCGTGTTCCTGCTGCGGGGATTTTGTGGCATGTGCCAGATGGCTTAGGTAATGGATTACTGTTTTGTTTTAGATAAATAAATGCTTAGATAAAGGGCTGTTGAGTTCCTGCTGTGTCAGGAGATGTGTGTGATGACCACCGTTGCCTTTCAGTGAGCCATGGAGCTCTGGGTTGAGTTGGAAGGATGGGTGGCCAGTCAGGCAGGTGTACCTGGCTCTTAGGGTCTCCTGTGGGGCATTGAGAGTTAATCCTCTCCATGTGTCTTAATAACAAAGTTATTTGTCTCTCTCTTCAATACAACTCATTGTTTAATCTCTACGACTAAAGAAAGCATTTTTGTCATTGAAATTGACTCACTGGCCCGGCTGAATTGGAGGAAGTCACGGAAAGGGCTGGTGTCGCAAGGTTTCGCTGCTTCTGGTGGTCTGTGTTGAATAGGATTGAAGAAGGCAAGCTGTGATAGTAAGGGTAGTTGTAGCTGGTGTTTCTATTTTGGGAACAGCAGTGCTCAGCTGGCAGTTCTGCTTATGGGGGCACGGTTCTGGAGCACAGCCTCTGTGGCAGACCCTAGGGAGCCATCTCCCTGGTGTGGCCCAGGGGGACATCCCTTCAGTTCGGGTTTTGTTACTTGAAGACACAGACCGTACACAAAACAAATACTCAGCTGTGCAGAGTCTTGTTTGTACAGCTGGAGCCTGACAGGCATATGTGCAGGCGTTGCTGGTTTGAAGGACCTGATGGGTAGGGGCTGTGGTGGACCCAGTTCCACCTGTGCTGCCAAGCAGCAAGAGCTCCTCAGGCAAGAGTCAGTGCTCTGTTTAGGCCTCTCCATTGAGGTCAGCTTAGCTTGGTTCATAGGTTATGGCCCCTCAGTTCAAGAAGCACATAGAACTCCTTGAAAGAGTTCAGTGCAGGGCCACCAAGATGATTAAGGGAGTGGAATGCCTTCTTTAAGAGGAAAGGCCTCTTTAGCTCTCTTAGGAGGAGACTGAGGGGTGATCTTATTAATGTTTATAAATATGTAAAGGGTGAGAGTCAGGACGATGGAGCCAGGCTCTTCTCAGTGATGGCAGTGACAGGACAAGGGGCAGCGGGTGCAAGCTGGAGCAGAGGAAGTTCCATGTGAATATAAGGAGAAACTTTTTTCACTGTGAGGGTGACGGAGCACTGGGACAGGCTGCCCAGAGAGGTTGTGGAGTCTCCTTCTCTGGAGACATTCAAACCCACCTGGATGCATTCCTGTGTGAGTTAGTCTGGGTGATCCTGCTCTGGCAGGGGATTGGACTAGACGATCTTTCAAGGTCCCTTCCAACACCTAATGTTCTGTGATTCTGTTACAAAGTTAGGCACGGGCCATCTCTGAACTCCTTTACCTGGCTGGGTTTTCTTTTGTGTGCCTGAAGGTGCAGAGGTTATCTCTGATCTAATTCTGTGCTCACTGTAGTGGAGCAGTGTTTACTACGGTGTGTATCGCGCGGGGCTCTGACAGCGAGTATTTGTACAGTTGGGCCCAGGGCCAGGGCACGGTGTTGAACAAGGCTATTGTTCCTGCTGCTTCGTTAGCAGACTACTCGAACGAGGTGAAGCAGCAGCGTGCGCCTTCTGCCTGTTGTCTTCGGCTGGAATAGCAAAGAAAAGCTTCTTATTTCCCTTAAGGATAGGCAATTCTTGCTGCAGAACATCTGGTGTTAGGGTCAGAATACACTGTCATCATGTCTGTGACTGTGACTTTTTTCTTAGCCTGTATCTTTTTGCTCAGGGCAATAACCCCTCGCCCATGATACACCACAACAGATGTGTGCGTTTGTTTTGGTGATGAAGCTCCTAAGAGTTTTGATTTTGTGCCTAAGCATTTCTACTTACTTAGAAGTTTGGGTGACAGTGTAAACCCACCGAACTCTTATCTGAAGGCCACGGGAGACAGAGAAGATTCAAACCACGTTGAACTCAAAGGCTCTTTGTATAGTGACTTTTTCCTTTTGTTGGCTTTGCTTTTGAGCTGCATCCAGGATGGAGAGTTGTACGGTTGGGTTGCTAAGGCCTTGTTTACCAACACGAATAGCAAGGCTTTAGTGACTTTCCTGGCAGAGAACAGCACTT
The DNA here is from genome assembly GCA_027925045.1 of Hypotaenidia okinawae. Taxonomy (NCBI): domain Eukaryota; kingdom Metazoa; phylum Chordata; class Aves; order Gruiformes; family Rallidae; genus Hypotaenidia; species Hypotaenidia okinawae. The sequence continues at coordinate 9,385,036 of BSDF01000012.1, forward strand.
TCATGCCTGTGCCAGTGCCACGCTCTGGGCCACCCTTTGCCCAGGACTGCATCATTTCCTCCTTGGTCTCAGTGCTACCTGGCTTAGCTTAAGCCTGATCCTGCAAAGATTTATCTTTATCCCATGTGATTAGTCACATTGCTTAATTTTATGCTTTGAAATCAAGCATGTAAATCTGAAAGCTCGGGCCTTTGATTCTGTTTTCTCTCACCACAGGGAAACACCTTTGCTGTCGTATACCCGCTCAGAGTAATGTCTGCAGGAAAGCAAATGGAAGCGTATCCCAGGGATGTTGTCTTGTCAGGTTCTTTGTGCCAAGCTCTGTGTATGCCGTGTTGGGGAACCTAGGAGCTCTCTGCTTAAGCCCCAATTTTGATATAATTATTAGTAAGCGTCTATTTTCAGGTGTAACTTCTCCTTCAGGACCCCCACCTCCTCAGAGGTTCTGCTCATCATCTTCTAGCATCACCCACTTTCTCAGCCGACACCAGCCTGGTGTGAGATACCTTGTGAGACAGGTAACCTGAACCACCCAGCTCCACGCTAATGTGGTGAACACCACAGTTAGTGAGCTGATGATCCTGGGGTCTTCCTGCTCCTGACCATCCGGGACATAACCTACGCCTCTTTTGTCACAGTACAGCTGCTGTGCTGCCCACTCTCAGTTACTTTCAGTGTTTAGTAGCTTTACATCTATATATCTTAGTCTGGTTATATAAAAATAAAATGTAAAGAAGAGATCAGTGCTGGCTGAAAGGTTTGTGGGGATTTTTGTGTGTGTGTGTGGTGTTTTGGGTTTATTTTTTTTTTAAAAAGAGGGTAAGCATTTGGTATGGCTGCACTGGAGGTGTGCCCTTCATGCTGAACCCTGGGCACTAGGCAGCTGCACAGTAAGCACAGCAAATGTTATCACACTGCTAATAAAGTTTAAAGGCTTCACTCCTAGTGAACATCTGTGGACTGCAGATACTGACCCAACTTTTAATGTGAGGCTCTGAGAGTTTTAATGCAAATTCTGAAGAAGGTGAGAATGAATTCCTTACAAAAGCAGAGACCTTGTGTCTTTGCACCATCTGTTCTCCTTAGTGTCATGGATTTAATTCCTTTGGCCTGTTAATCTGGGACAATAGCAAGACTCATCACAGACCTTTCCCTGAATTGCAATGGTGTGGAGGTACTTTAGGCCGGGGTGAAGGTTCTTCTGGTGTTGAGAAGAAGGTACGAACCTATTATCAGAAAATCAGATAACCAGGTATGAATGGTGAATGGTCTGAGGGAGCAGTGTGAAAATTAAACTGGAGGAGAAGCTGTAAAGAAAGCAGCCTTCCCTGCTGGGTTGGGTCTACTTCAGGTCTCTTACTTCCATGCTGTTTGCTGAAAGTTGTGGTTGTTTCCTTGACATCTTGAAAGCTAAAGCTGTCACATTTCCCTCCTTGCTCATCAAGTCTTCATTTCTGCCTTTTTACCCCGCTGTAGGAAAGGCTGTCAGGGTGATTCATGTAGAATATAAGCTGCCACTGGTAATTAGTAGAAGTGGCTTGTTGAGTGTATTTAGCTCTTAGGAGAGACGGGAGGGATGGTTAACAGACTCTTCCAGGCTGCTTACACCAGGGTCTGATGAGAGCCCTTGCTTCAAAATGCAGTGTAAAGGCTAAAGCAGTGTCGCTTTGGAGTGCTGTCATTCTGTCTTCATAGTAGTTAGCACAGGGGAGAAATATGGCATATAACTTGTGTCGGGTTTCCAAAGATGGCTGTGTGGTGAAATGTAAGCTGTACATTTCTGGCTTGACAGTCCTAAATATGGAAGAACAGAGACTTCTTGTCTGTGTAACTTTGTGACCCACACCGTCTCTTTTCTGTAAGTGAAATGGTATGAAAAACCGTGACATCTTGATGTGCTCACCAGTGGTGTCGTTGAGTTCTTCCATTTGGGTACCACGAGACATGAGAATTTTGTGATCAATTTGGGATTTACAGGAGGACACTCTTGCTCTTTGTAGAGTCAGAGAAACAAACTAAAAATACTATGAGCTGGTCTAACAATGTGGGAATTCATTGCCCCAACATGGCTTGTCACACGTTACTCTCTGCAGACTCCATGGGTTATTCATCAGTATCTTTAAAGCAGATGACCTCAGTTGTTTTGCTGAGCAAACAAGAGAGAGAGAGATACTCCCAAGTTGCCATATGAGTTAGTGTACACTGATACAAGAATTATGGAAAGATTTTCCATGGGAATTGAGTCTATTTTGCTTGGCAAGGAAACACCAACTGCCTCTGAAAGTGCTGCAAGTCTGTGTTACAAGAGATGTGGGATGGAAATGGATGGTTTAGACTACATGTATGTCAAAGTAAGTGGAATATGTTCAGTTATTTTCTTTGTTTTAACATAGGTGAAGGCTGTATAGCCAAGCATGTCATAGCTTAGTATAATAGCTTACTAGTAAATGTTTAAAGTAAGTAGAGTTTTGACTAATGATCTGGAACTATAGAAAGACCTTTTTCAAACATGCCAGACACTAATTTAATTGTTTAGGACATTGTCTCTTTCAGACAAATCTTATATCAGGAGCAGTGCTTGCAGAAGCTGTTTGGATTTGATGACAGAGCATACTTCTTCCTTGTCATGATCTTATGTATTGGAAATGCAAAGGCAATGCAGACTTTCTGCGGAGAACAGAGAGGAGCAGAATAGTTTCTCTAAGGCTAAATACAGCCAGTGTGAAAGGTTTTAACATCACTTCCCTCTCTACCACAGAGCTGTTTTCCATGGTTTGTTGTGCTAAGCAAGGTTGGAGTGGCACTAATGGCCAGGCAGCACTGGGTCCCCGTGGCGCTGGCAGCCAGTGCAGTTCCCTGCACCCAGGGCTAAGCTGTACCTTCCCCTCAGGGCTGACGAGGCAAGAGCCTGAGGATGGTGAGGGAAGAAATGCAGGCGCCCTTGATGGAGAGTTTCTGGGAGCCGTTAAGCTAAGTTCTGAGAGTTTCTGTGGCCGTTAAGCCTAGTTCTGCTTTCACGGCTTCCCCTGATGCTTGTGGAGGCTCTTTGGGAGGCTGCTCACTGGATTTAAGTTGCAGCACGAACACCAGGTCTTTCTGGCTTCCTTGCTGTTAATTTCCCATGAAAAAATGATAGGACTCATGTTATCTTCCTTAGGTATACTGTGCTGAAGTCAGGCTGCTGTTAATGTGGCAGGAGGGTGTCTGTAGGGCAGACCTGACCATAAGGATGGTTGAGTTCTGTGTTAGCTGAGTAAAGCTAGTTTTCCCTGAATAACGCAAGCTAAGCCAGTAAAAGCTCTGTTTTAATGATGTGACTGCATCCCAGCCTGGGCTTCTGTGTCGTTCTAACAAAAATAATCAGTTGGGGTTGGATTTTTAGAACCTCAGGCAGGTATTTTCCTTGCAATGTGATGTTTTTGGAGGGCTAGGTGTAAGTGAGAACAAAGGAACACGCAGCTTTATACAAAGATAGGCGCAGCTTTATACAAAGATAGGCAGAAAAGTACAGCCTTATCTACTATAAAAGTTTGCAACAAATATATTTCCTTTTGTTTTTAACTTTCAAATTAAGCTTTCATGGTTAAATCAGCAATTTTCCAAACCCCAAATGTTTCAGAAAACTTAGTCTTATTTCACCTCTGCAAGCCAGGTAGTCAGTTATGGCTCCACTGCTTTCATCTCAGTAACTTCTTGTTTCAAAGTCCCATGCTGTAGCACAGCGCATCTGTCCGATCAATACAGCCCTTTCTTTGCCCTTCCTGCCTAAGTGAGTGCTGGCTCTGCCAGATAATCTCATGGCAGCGATGCAGATGGCTCTGTGCTGAAGCAGAGATGCTAAGACAAAGACAACGCTTCCTCTTTCTCTGGATACGAACCCGAGATGGGCAAGCAGCTGCAGCTGGGGCGATGAGTCCCTCCTGCCCCAAGCAAAACTTGGCTTGTGATGCCTGTGGTGAGAAACGATGCCATTATCCTCCTCTAATGGGTGAGGCTTCTAGAAACTTTGGGGAAAATAAATTTCAGAAGCTTCTGTAGGACTTTTAGGTCCATTTAAGAACTTGAAGAGGTGAAATAAATGTTTCATTGTGTGACATCGGTGTGTAAAAATAAGTAAGAAACATGAGAGTCTCAACTGAAGTTGTACCTGTGGTTTGGAAATAATTCTTATTTCAACATTTAGTCAATTGTGCTGTGAAGTCTACATTAAGACTTGCATCATTTTATTGTTAAAGCAAAATCCTATAGCCAGTTGTTTCATTTGGCCTCACAGTGTATGTTTTCTTGGATCTCAAATCTTGGTATCCTTAAAGTTAGTCATGACATGGTGAATGTTCGGGTATTTTTTTGTGTATTCCTAAAGTATTGGCACTTTTAAAAAATATTTAAATTGGAGTATTTTCACAATGCATTCATGGGAAGTACCCAGGCATGAAATCATGCCTCCTTTTCCTAATAGTCTTTCTTCAACACAGCATGCCTCGTTACCTGAGCATTCAGGGGATGGCTGTAGTTGCTTCATTTGCCCTTAAATTTCTTGTGGCCACTTTTCTACAACTCTTGTAACATGTTTTTCAGGTTGGGTGAACGAGGTGTTTTAAGGCAGACTTTTAATTAACTTCTTTCTGAAATCACTAGCGTGTAATTCAGTGTTGGCCTTTGGATGGGCATTGTGGATCACAGCACAGTACGGCATGTGCCCCTCTGTGTGGAAATGACCCCAAGCAAAGCCGTACAGGGGTCAGAATGTTCTTCTGTCACTCAGCCTGGAGCTTCTGCTCTGTGACACTTATAGTCTTTGCTTTTGCTGATGTTTTTGTGGTTATTCAGCTGCTTTGAGTCTCAGGTAGTGACCAAACTGTCAGTGGCTTTGATCTAGCTAATTGCTGTCCTTTTGGAAGGCCTTTCCGAGCTGCCTTCATTGCTTTGATGGCTCTAGAAATCAAAACTGTTGCAAGAATAAAATTTTCTTAAATACTGAAGTTCCTTTGTATTTTTTTTAAAGCTTGATTTTTCTTTGTTTACTTCAAATGAGCATTTCTTGAGAAGTGTGCTGAATTAATGAGAGCAGCATGTTGCAGTGAGCAAGGTTGAAGCCTGACTGTGTCACCGGGTGGCTGTGGTAGGTTATTTCACTGTAGGTTTGCTGATGACGGGTGCCATACTAGGAACCCCGTGGGCAGGCGGGGCAGGTGGGGAGGCATAGCAGGGTGGGAGCATCACTCCTTGTCCTCCCATACAGGCTTGTGGCAGCGGCGGGGATGCAGGGACAGATAGAGCTGCGCTTCCCTTTTGAAACACTGGCCAGGCCTGCATCTGTCCCAGCCTTGGTGTTGTGAAACATGTTTTATTTTCCTGTAATTGGTAATGCAGGCTTAATTAAACCCCACTGGAAGTGTCATGAGGGCGAAATCATGATGTGCCCCGACAGTGTTGCGTGTGACTCCCCATCACTGTCTGGTGGTTTTCAGCAGTGGGAGCTACTGCTGCATCACGAGCTGAGTAAGTGATGGGACTGTAGTCATGGCTGATGGTGGAGAAGAGTCCAGGAAAGCTGGTCTGTGAGACATGACAGGAGCTGACAGATGCCATTCCTGTGTGCAGCAGCTGAGAGGTTGAATGGGCAACATTTGGGGAGCTGAAGTATTGTCTGGGTTAGTAGCAGCTGAGCATCCGTTGCATCTGTCTCCCTTTGTGCGTCATTTTGAAGAGAAGGTCAAGAACAGTCAACATAAAATGTAGAAAGTTGTGTTTTTAAAGATAAAGAAAATTCACAACTTTTAAATGTTTCATGTGTTTTAACTCCTTGTAAATGTTTCTTACAAAAGTCATATTGGCTACGACCTGGGAACATAACTGTTCTTTGATAGATTTGGTAGTTTGAAGCACGACACTGAGTTTCCTGGCTGTGATGTCAAGCCCAGCGCATGGGTTTGCAGGGTGATGATTTTCTCTGAATTTCAGTGGAAAGGTTGCTAATCAGTGGATGTTTTTCCAGTGGCTGATGATGTGGATCTTGCTGCAGTGATTCTTTGTGGGATGCTGATAGTTTTTCATTGTACCGTGTGTAATCAAGGAGTGTTTGGCAAACAAGTACAAGCTGTTTTTGTTGTTAGAAGTCACCAGGCCCTAAATATATAGAACGCCTTACAAAAATGCTTAAAAGAAAAAAAGGAAAGAAAGTGGAAAAAAACCCACCCCAAACAAAACCCCCACACTTATATTCTTTGGATTCACATGCAGTAGATTGAATACATAAGTGCAACAGTTTTGTTTTCATTGAGCTGCAGTTCAAGTCGTTCCCTTGTGCGCAGTGAAGGACACGGTGCTTTACCTGCTGAACCGCGGCTCCTGCAGGCATGCTGACCTGAGTGTGTGAGGCCCATGGCAGTATGGTGCTGGTGGCTTAGGGGGACCTCCCAGCCTGGGTCACTGCTGTCCTTGGCCACTGTTCTGGAGCTCCGCCTGTGGCCAGCCAGGGGATTCCCATGAGTCGGAATAATGTTGGGCTTCTGCTCCTCCTATTAGGTAAACTCATCACCTGAGATTATTGTTCAGGTAAAACATTAATACCAATTGTCACACACTTTCCTCATTATATATCATGGTAAAAATGTCTTATTTAATTAATGTTTTCTAAGATGAGGCCGTAAGATGTTTAAGAGGAATGTAGATGGCTGTTGCTCAGCAACAAGGCAGAAAATACTCTCTGTGCCCGAGGAATGCTACTGCCCTTAAGAAAATCGATAATTCTTGTTTTGCTGCTTTTGCAGAGGTAATGATGCCATTTCCCACGGGCCATAGGAAGAGTTGAGATGAGTTGGTCAGAGGTTTTGCAGCAGCCTGCTTGTCATGGAAATGCTCTGCTTTCCGATCCCTTCTGGTTACTTGGCATCTTTATGAATGGAAAGTCAGGTCTTGTCTTTCTTTTCAGACTGCAGCCAGCAGCAGCGCTTTGTTCATAGGAAAGCGGTGCTGCCTTGGGGCCACCTGCCATCACAGGACACGTGGCAGAAACCTCAGGGGCTTCAGAAGTAGAAAAAATGGGACCTCCTGTGCGAGCGATCAGGATCTCTTTGTAGGAGATTCAGGTTGCTCAAGTTAAGAGTTATGCTCAAGCCATGTATCTGCTTATATATATAGAGAGAGTTAATATAAAAGGTAAACTTTCATGTTTCTAGGCTCAGTATTATCATCCATGGTGGTGGCACCGTGAACCAAATATAAGAACTGTAAAGGCAAAAGGAAATTAATCTCATAGCATCAGATGTGTTTTCAGAGCAACCCCATGCGAGGAAATCACACCGCTCAGGAATCCTTCCCTAGTCACTTAGCATTTTGCATGGGTAAGTTGGACACTTTGCAGCCTGAACTTCTATAACGTTGTGTTCTGTTCTGTAGTTTTGCCTCACTGCCGCAGCCATTTTCCTTTTCCCAGTGTAACAAAGCAGCCCATGCTCTCCAGTTGGCCATGTTCAGTTAGCAACAGGCACCCACTGAGTGCTTTGGGTCAAATTTAGCTTTGGCTTCCACCACGTGTTGCTGTTCCATTGGCTCCTTCAGCCTGAGCTGCCAGAACTGATGGTATCTCTTTGATCCAGATGTTAACAAGCTGCTTTATTTGTAATTAAAAATGAAGTCATCCCTGAAAGAGGGGCAGTGTCTCTTATAAATTTTTCATGGTTAACACCGGGAAGATTGTTTTTTGAGGCTGTCTGTAAGTAAACAGATGATCTCTGCTGGAGCGAAAATTGTACAAGTCCACTTGTAAGGGCAGGTCTTGCTGAGAAACTACGGACAGCTTTTTGTGAGTTGAAATTTCCTTTTTTTTCCGTTTCTGTTTTCTTTTTAGGATGCAGATCGTTTCATGAGCTCTTTCAGCTCTTACCAAAAGAGCTGGTAAGCTGGGAAGGCAGCTCTATCTCCTGCAGTATTTGTGGTTGCTCAGTAGAAGTGGGAAAGTATTTTGACTGCTGAAGCGGCTGCTGAGCCGCTCGCGCTGCTAATTCCTGTCAGCAGTGGCAATTAGTACTTCAAGAGGTTAATATCTCAGAGGAGAGAGGCTTTGTGAGTCATACGGTCTCATTTGATAGATAATTGTTATAGTCTGCTGATTTCTTCATGTGATCTAAGATGAAATCATGTGGACTTGGAGACTATTGCCATTGCGCATTACATTTCCGTGTTGTATAAAACTGTGGTGGTAGAGCTGGCTTCCTGACCTGCCAGGGCAAAATGGAAACTTCTCCCTGTTTTTTTTTTGTTTTTCTGGCATGAACCCTTTTAGAGTTGCTACCGAGAGATCACCAAGTCTCTTCCTTTCAGCAGCCCGGCTCATCCTTGCTTGAACAGAACATGGTGACTGCACGCTTCCATGTGGTTTGGAGGTGGTGGGTTTTTACATCAATCTGCTGAGGCTAGAGGAGAGTCCAGGCAAGATACTGAGTTTCAAAAATAGTCCCTTCAATATACAGTGAATTATTAGTTTCCTGTCTGAATCCAAGGCCAGCTCATCCATCTGTCTTATATTTTCTTTCTGATTTTTTTTAAACACTAGTGTAGAGTAAATGATGGTCCTGTGACTGTTCAGCTGGAGATAGCTGGCTGCTGTCCTCAGCCCAGCATGCCAGTGTGATGGTGTGGCATTGACGTAGGGTGGGATGATGGGCTGCATGTCCTCCTCGTGTCTCTTTCAGTCCCGTGTCTCCAGCGGGGAGAGTAAAAAGTAATTGGTGGTGAGCCAGAAACATACTGATGTTATTACTGGGGAGCAAAGCTGAGTTTGCTAGAGCCCAGTCACTACTGAAATGTGAAGTGCAAGTGATGCTGTCAGTAAGCCTGGGTTATCCCGAAGGGTAAGTATTTACCTCAACTGACACTGCCTTTCCTTAACTAAATCCTACTGGTATTGCCCCTATCAGCAGTTTTATTGTGGTAGTTCAAAATCTACATCAAACTACTGCAGAGAGTAATGCAGTATTATAAAGAGTATTCATTGATATTAATCAGGCACGGTGTCAGGAAAGTTCATTTGTTCCTTGCCATAACTCTTACTGCCATTTTGGTGCATTTTTAGGCTACAATTTCTTTCCCTTTTTAGAAGGCTGATCCCTAAATCATTGTCTCTAGAAGTTTACTGTATTTTGGTTTTGTTTTAATGTAGTCCTAAACCTGATTTTCTATACAAGTAAATAGAGAGGGATGAATAGTTGAGATAGGAGAGTAAGGGATCTCCCATAAGAGAGGCCCTTGGCCTGTTGCTGTTAGCAGCAGCACTTTGTTTCCTGCAATAGCCTTGCATCCCGCCACAGGCTGGGCAGCAATGGGGTTGTAACATCAACTGATTTTATAAAAGATGGGACGAAAATCTGATTTTGCAAATCCTTCTGCGCAATTAATGAGGTGAGAATGCCGGGAAGTGATTCAGTGCCTATAATTAGGAACATCTCTCCATTTCCTCCCACCTGTTCTTTTTACCAGGTGTTTTCTTTGGCAGGAAATTGAGGCTCGGCAGTGATGCTAGAGATGAACAGCTACAGCTTAGTGCTCGTAGGATGACTTTAATATCTGTAGGGCTTGGTTTCTATGGAGATCCTATTTCTGCTTTCTTTCTCTGCCCTAGACAGCAGGAAAAGTACAGTTTCAGCTGGATAAATTAAGCGGGTCTGTTTCACACTGGTGTAGGTCACGTAGATACTCACTGCCTGAAGTTACTGTATTTGTGTCTTACAAGGCTGCTGCTGTTTTTACAGCAGGAAAGTTCTCTTGGTGCAGCCTAGAGGAGACCAGCCTGTTAACCTGTTAGGCTAGACCGCATTTAAATGCTTTCCTCTCTCATATTACACTTACATTGCTCTCTGTTAAACCCCAGTGTTGAAAGGGAAGCAACATCCCATCAGAATTACCAGGATGGGGAGCTGCTGCTGTAGCTGAGCCCAGGGAACCTGGGCAGAGTGTGGTGTGTGTGCCATCTTTGGCTATGGCTGACACTGTAGCATCTTGGTGTTAAATGGTCAAACTTCCCCACTTTCTGCTAGGGTTTTGGTTTTAAGTTGTATTTATTTGTAAATAGAGAGTCCTGTGGACAGGTGCACTGGTGTAAGTTTGGATGTGTGTGTGTGTGTGTGTTTGGGAAGCTTTGTAGGGAATCTTTTGTTTAAAAAGCAAATGGAAAGGAAAGAAGCTCCTGAACACACTGCCAGACTTTGATATTGCACATCTCTTGTCATGGTTCACGTCCTGGTTAATTATTTTGGAATTATTCTGTCATTTCCATGGGTTTGCACTTGCATGGGCCCATACGCTTGTTAGCATACGCCTTCATTTTAACTCAGATGAAGTTTCTTGGCTTGCGAGTTGTAGATACAGTGGGGCTGAAAACAAGCAAACCATCCGAGTGCCCAAACTGTGGCTTCTGCTGCTTGTTTCCTGGCTGCTGCCCTGCCTTTCTGGTGGGCTCTGTTGCACTTATATACCGGGGTCTGTGAATGGCAGGCCTTATACTGAAGAAACGTTTGGGGATCTTTCATTTTTCAAATAATTAATCAACATTGGCATCTTTTGGGGGAATAGGAAAGGGGATATGTAAATAAAACGTAATCCTACAGTTTTGTACAATAGCAAATATATATGAAGCTAATAAAGCTCAAAGGAAAAAAAACCAACCCACACAACCACGTATTTACTGCAAAAGTTCCCTGTCCTGGTGTAAAGTATATTCTTGGGGCTGGCATAAACATCTAGTGAGGATGGAGGATCAGGTGTGGGAGCATTGCGTTGTGTAGTGAGAACCATGGATGTGAATTCTTAATTCTTTATTTCATCACCTTTCTCCTTTCAGTCAGCAGAGGTCTACATGTGTGCCATGAGGTTCTGAGGTTCTCAGGCGCTCCAGAGCTCCCCAGATGAAGCAGCACAGAACTTTAAAGGCTGTGGTGTGTTAAAGGTGAAAGCCATTGACTGGGGCTGTTGGAGAGGACTCATGTGCTGTTCTTGAGCAGCTTCTGAGCTACAGGAAGCAAATCACTGTGTGAAGTTTGACAGAAGTCCAGGCGCTGAGCCTCCCTGCAGCCTCCAGCTGGGCAGGGTGGGCATCCCTCTCCTAGGACAGGGATTGGGGCTCCTCAGCTCTCGCTCCCTAAACCACTGCTGTGGCTGAACACTTACGATGGTTTCCTGTCTTGCAAAAGGAAAGCAATGTGAAGTTTGGTCTCTCAAAAAATCCCTAGTAGAAACAAGAAGTTTGTAATTCTAAGTAGAGGGGGAAAGTAGGTTAATAAGAAGCCTCAGCATTCTTTGAGGCAGAAGATGCTTTACAAACAAGTTGTGTAGGATTAGGTGACGAAGCTCTATGACCAAATGCAGTTTTCTCTGCCATCGAATGTCATGCTTTGACAAATACATTGCAGTTATTTTGAAATAATTTAGTGGATTGAGACTGTATTGCAACATGGCCACACCATGAAAGCCAGGAAGCTGGTTTTTTTGCAGATGCGATGGGTGTGGGATGATCTCTAGGCATTGCAAGAGCATCAGTTCAGAAGCTTTAATGCCTTAAAAATGTCATACCTTTCTCCTTGTGTTACTCAAGAGCTGCTTTCATGTGTACGTATTTGCAGGTAAATGCAACTGTATGAGTAACTAGGTGGTTTCCATATGCCTTGGATTGATTCTTGAATATGAGAAAAACATTATGTCTTCACTGCCTTAAAAATACAGATGTTCTTTCTGGTTTTGAAACCAAGTTGTGTTTGTTCTGGTTTCCTTTTATGAACAGAGTTTGGGTAAAATGGTCATTAACTGGGATGCTGGCTTGGGCTTGGTTTTTTTCTGTTATTTGAAGGTGTTTTCGACCAATTTTTTTCCCTTTTGGCATTCTGTAGATAATCCATTTTAAACTTGCCCTATTTGCAGCTACAAAGAAAGGAGCTTTGAATACTTGAGATGAGGTGGCTTTGCCTGAATTAACACAGATGTGCTAAAGTGTTCTCTTGAGGAAAAAAGAAAGGCAAAAAAAGCTATATAACATAGTTTAGAAACTACTCAGCAGAGTTAGTCCAAGTAGGTTTTTAGATAGCCAAGTTTCTGATCGCTCTGAAAACAAGTTTGTTTGTTTTCTTCGCAGATTTTCAGCATTGACATTATCATCGGAATGTTATTTTGCATGAGAAATGCCTTTTTCTCTATGTGTAGGCAATAAAATTAATCTTGTAGCCTTTTATCAGTAGAACAATTTACCTCAGATGTACCTGTCTCTTGCTTAAGGTTTTGGCTGCTAAACATTTATTTAAATAAAGTTTTGGTGTCATGTATATTGATGTTTTACCTGTATTGCAACAGGAAGTCACTGACCTTGTGCTGTTGCTGTTGTATTGCAGTATGCCAGGGTTTGGATCCCTGATCCAGAGGAGGTCTGGAAGTCAGCAGAACTTCTCAAAGATTATAAACCTGGAGATAAAGTCCTCCAGCTTCGACTTGAAGAGGGCAAGGTAGGTCTGCATATTGCTTGTAAACTCATAGCTCTTGTACTGCACCCGAGGCTGACGTATCACATGCAGGAAGCTGTACTGTCAAAATATATCTGTATTTATGTATATGCAATTATTCTTGTCCAGCTACTTCCAGTAGTATTTTTTTGGTGTGGTAAGTTACACTGTTTAGTTACAAAAATCTATTTTACCTGGCTTTTAAAATAAATAAAACGTTGTTTTTATCCCACAGCCTGTTATGTTCAGTTGCATCATCTTTTTCTACTTATGCCGTTAAACCCATAACCCAGCTTTGATATTCCAGTGAGAACAGTGTTGCTAGGAGAACAGCGTTGCAAAGAAGGAACTTTTAAGTTGAGTGTAAACATCAGAAGATTAATATTAGATAAAAAGGGGCAAGGATTAAGGGCAGCATGAAAATGATTCTAAATGCGATGTAGAGAAATGATGACGTGTCTACAAAAACCCTGCATCCTTCTAGGGAGGATCTGGGGGGGTTTTCATGCCATTTAAATGATTCTTTAATTTGAATATGCAATGATAGTGATTCCTCAGATCTTCTAATGAGAAATAAAGTTCTTCTGCAGTTGGCCAAATGTATATTTTAATTTCTTTATTTTCTTACAAGTGGGCAGTTTAGATCCTACTTTCATGGAGCATACTACATAGCAATGAAGTAAAAAGAACAGATTATATATATACTTATTAATTAAAATACCTTATGTGAATTAATTTCAATTTTTGGCCCACTCCCATTTCTCATACAGCAAACTTGATTCCAACCTTTTTAATCTGGCAAGATTAATTTCCCCCCACGTATTTTGGTGATGCTGCACACTTGCACATTGGGGGTTTACCCGTTAAGTCCCATGGGCTGATTTTAGAACTAGAGACAGATGCAATTAAAACATCTATGTTAGAGATAAACCTAGTATCTGCAAAATTTGTAAGTAGCTTTTTTTATCATTTCTTCATGGCATTCTACCAACATTCACAAGTCATTACTGTGTATGAGGATGACTACAGACTGATGGGACACTGCTTCCTCTGTTCTGCTCAAGAGGAAAATAAGAATATGATATAACATATTTTGTCTTATTTAATGAAAAGATTTGGCAGCAAAAGCAAAGGGTTGGCTTAAGTAATAGGCTAAAAAGATGGTATGTCTTTATGGTTGCCTATTATGCATGTGGAAAGCCCTCTTGGGAAACTTTAAATGACGTTTTTGGAGAAAAACTGCTAAGCCAGCAGATAACTAAAATCTTGCACTGGTTTTTCTTTTTTTTTTTGTAACTTGGGCATGTTTTACTGGGAAGAGTGGTTGGAAAGGACTGAATGAGGAAACCTAAACACCAGCTATTTCAACATGTGTTTCCATTTGATTTTCAGGACCTAGAATACTGCCTAGATCCGAAGACGAAGGAACTCCCACCCTTGCGAAACCCTGACATACTTGTTGGTGAAAATGACCTCACAGCGCTCAGTTATCTCCACGAACCTGCCGTTTTACACAACCTCAAAGTTCGATTTATAGACTCTAAATTAATCTATACCTATTGTGGCAAGTACTGTCTTTTCATACCAGAATCTTTACAGAGAATGCCCGAGGCAGGAAAAGAAAGGTTGACTGTTGATATCCCTGCCTTGAACTTAGTCATTTAGTGGTCCATTATATTGGGCTGTTCTTACTCCCATCCCTGTGCTTGCGGTTGTTAAGTGCATCAGTTTGATGATAATACTTGATAGTATTAAGGTTCAGAGAACATGGACTTCCATGTGTGTTCATCTAACTTCCCAATGCTCTCTGTCTATAAAATGCCTGTTTAGCAGTTTTAGCTTGACAATGGGATCCTGGCTGGTTGGTGTTCCCCTGAGGCTTGGTTAGATAGCTGTGGGTGGGGTGGGAGGGGGCTTCAAAGGGTGTGGATGCCCCGTGGCTAGCCTTGCTGTTTGGTGGGTTTACTACCTACCAGGAATGCCCACCTCTGCAGGGAGCTGTGTGGAAGCTAATAGTGTATTCTTTTCCTCACTTGTTCCAACCAGCACAACCCTCCTCAGTGCATTTGTAAGATCCCATGAGCCAGTGCTTGTCTGACCACAGTTAAGGGACAATCTTGGTTTTAAAAACACCATTTAATTCATAGTAGAGGTTACCTGAAGCTATAATTGTCTGTGATATTTTCAGATGCCCAGAGCAGGGGTAAGTCACTTGAATGATCACTTCCTCCTCCTAAGTAGAGAGTTGTGGCTGGGTGGTCTGCTTTAAAGAAATACTGTGAGATTGAGAGGCTAAAATGTATGTGTTGTATTTCTAGGCTTTTCTCTCTGTGTGCACGTGTTTCTCTTAAATCTCAGTATTTAGCCAAAGTACATTGCTAACATTTAAAAGAACCCTTCAATAGACATAAACTTCATAAATTTTTCAACTGTTTCCCTAGCTAATCCTCTGGACATGGTGCTAGTGCATAAGAAACAGTTCAAGTTGTCCGTGAATTTTTTACTTTTTAAGCTGAGTAAAACCAAAACATAATGTGATGATGTGATTGCTAGAAACCAGATACTGAAAATTTCCTTCTCATAATTGTCTGATTAAGGCAAAGCCACATTTTTCCAGTATGTGTAGTCAAATTATCATTTGCATATTCATTTTAGGCCATTTATGCCAGCAGAAAGCATGCCCAGTGACTGCTTTTTTAATATCCGATTTCACTTTGTCTCTAATCAGACTTTTGTAGGACAGTCCCAGTTCTTGGTGTCACAAGCCAGAGCATACTGAGCCTTCTTGATGTTATTACATATTATTGGAGTTGCTGTCTATAATTTCACTGTACTTTGTGCTGATTTGCAGACTGCAGAGTAGGGTAGTCATGTTGCAAGGTGGTCCTTGATGGATATCAGCTAGTCATGGCTGCAGGTATATGAGGCAGGAATTTGTATTTTGCAGCAGACAGCCTTGTTCTGACCTGGTCCACATATGGAAGATGCCAAGGGTCAGATTTCCCCTATTCTGGTCATCGTTCCAGCTCCACCCATGGTGATGGGTATGGAGACTGAAGGCAACCAGCTCATTGAATGTGTTGTGATGGACGGAATGCAGGCATTAATGTCCTGCCACATTTTGCTTGCTCTGGCTATTCGTAACCTGTGGATGCTCTGCAGAGTGCATCTGCTCCCAGTCCTGCTCTGGGCAGTGTCTGGACCACAGTGGGCTGGATCAGACTTTGCCATGCTCTGCTTGCAGCCAGCCTTCATTCCTTTAGGAGTGAGAGACGATTCATATCTACATCTCATCCCATCATGCAGTTGGAGCATGACTAGAGGCACAGAATAATTTAGGTTGGAGGAGACCTATGGAAGTCTTTGGTGAAGCTCCATGCAACCTTAAAACGGGTCTGACCAGATCAGGTTGCTCAGGGCTTGGACCAGTCAAAGTATCTGAGCATTTGAGTACCTCCAGTGGTGGGGCAAGCCCTGCTGAGGATGCCCGTTCTGGTCCCAGCACTGGGAAAACACTGCATTTCCCCCAGTTTAGGTATTTTCTGCGCTTCTCTTCATAGTGCCCCCATGGCAAAGGACTTGCTGGGGAAAGATTTTGAGAAAGGGCTTTTGTGTAAGTGGTGTCTCATGGCCTCAGCTTGTAAGGGGGTTCTGTCTGAGTTTCATGGTCCTGTGCCTTCTGATACCACCATACCCCTCCCATGAGACAGCCTGCCTGGCTGCTTGCAAACACGCTCTGTGTTTAGCATCACTGAGGAGGCTTTCAGAAAGAACATACTGCTGTAGTTTTGCATTGCTGTGTGTGGGAAAGCATGTTGCTCTCATGTTTTTTAAGTCTGGGTTTGTTTGGGTTTATAGTTTCTCATGGGGCTGGAAGGCCTTTAGCTGTTCATGGATGGGTCAGCCAAAGGACCGGGGATGGCAGCGGTTGGTCAGCTGTTTTGCTTCCAGACAAGACGCCAGTGGTCGTTCTGGAAGCTGTGTGTGGGATTATTAGAAACATGTGGATCTTGGTGGTCAAAGTGGGTGACGGAGGTTTGATGTGATCTGGTGACCTAAGCACTGCAGCATATCGTGCATCTATTAGCCTGGGATGTAGCTGTATGTAAGTTATGTTATAAGCCAAGGGAAAAAATGTGGGTGTGTCAGCTGTTAGAAGTCAGGTCCTTTGGCCACAGACATTCACTTTTCAAATCAGTTCTTGTCCAAGTACAAGTTACTTCCCTCCTGCCAAGATGACTGCCTTCAAGCTCTGCCTGCGGAAGGAGCTATATTTGCCTCCTTAGTCTGACTCACACATCAGGCAGGTTAGTTTAAATACCCCGTGAAGGTGGTTGGAGCTAACACAGCTGATTTAGCCTGAAGGAGATTAAGAACACTTTAATCCACCAAGAGAATTACGGTAACACCACTCTTAACCAGCAGAGCTAGAACCAGAATGGGTGGATGTCCGCAGCCCTAGAAATGAATTTGACCGTGCTGTCTTAGTGTAATATGTCAAATGGGCGTCAAATTCCTTAAAATTCCACTTTGAAGTAATCCAGACTTTTAAACAGAAAACCTGGTTTCTTAACTTCAAGTCAAGCCCTCACCAGCAATCGCGAGGCAGTTTGTAAGGTTGCTGTGTATGAAATGAAGAGGTAATGAAGGGAGTTGAGAAGTTACAAGGGGAAATTTGAATTTTTAAATGTAAAAACTGCTGTGGCTTCAATGAAAACTCATGATGCTCCCAGCACTTCCCTTCTCCCAGCTTTTCCGTGGAAAATGAATGAATGCTGCAGTTTCATTCAGATGAATGAACTACTGCCCGCTACACAGGAGAGCGAGCTTTAATTTAATTTAATAAATTATTTATGTTCGTATCCAGTTTGTCCACAGATGGGTGATCACATTCAAGATAAAAGAATGAGATACACTTAACCTTGGGTATATATGTAGGAAGAATGGCAAAGAAGAGTAGCCAGAGTTCATCTTAGCGTAATTGTAGGAAGGAAAACACACATAAATCTGATTTGGGGAAAGGCCATGATATTACTTAAAATAGCAATATGATTTAGTGGAGATAAGGAGAAGTTATATATAAATTAATCTGGATTATAGTCCTGTGAGTCAGGCTGATTTAAAAGTTACACAGAAAGCATATAATTCCTAACTCACTTGTTTTGGGTGTTTCCAGATGGTAGGTGCTTGTTGATTTTCCAGATTGCTACTGAAATTAAGTGATTTAATAAGCTGGAGACTTGTCATGGGACTGCTTGTTTTGAATTCTGGAGTTTGTTTTTGCCAGCGTAGCCAAAAGCAGGAGGGAATTGTCTGAAGCCTTGCACAGCTTTTTTTAATGTCTCTTTGATTAGAGTAGCAAGCCTGGGAGGCTTGGTGCTGTGGCCTCACTTAACTTTGCACTACTTTTTCCCACTTAAAAAGGGCAGATGCTAAAAACCAACACCAAAAACATTCCTTGAGCCTGCTAGCACCGAGGGCCTTTCCCCTCCCTAACCCCCTCTTATTTTTTGGCTCAGCACTGCAGCCTTAGCACTTGGCATGTGTTTTATACAGACTTTTCACTCAAGCTCCTGAGTCATTTCAGTGAAGTCTGATGGAAAAACACTGACTGCTGGCATGGGTGTGTCCAGCCGGAAAACCAGCCGTGTATTTGAGGAAGTGGATCGAGGTCTCTTGGATCTCTTAGTGAAGGATATTTTGTTGTTGTTTAATATTTTTGCTATGGTTTGTGCTTGGTCTATGAATGTGTAACAGGATTTAAAAATGGGATGATGCTCCTAGCAGCAGTCCCAGACTGTCGATGCTTTCACTTCCCTTCTCCCAGGTTTTCCATGGAAAATTTCTTAGGTAGGCATCGCAAGGCTGTGATCTGCACAGAGCAGTGCGTGGGATCTGCACCAAGGAAGTCTGTGTGCACTGTAAATTTCTGGGTAAATTAGCAGTGAGTTGAGTGCCATGGAAATGCTTCTGGTGCAGGTTCTTTGAGGATGTTTTTTCCAAGAAGCATGTGTATCGTGCTTACTGTAGTCACTGTGCTGCCACCTGCCCCTGCGTTGTCGCTTTCAGGCACCAAAATATATAGGTAAAAAGAAATTCTATTTTTAAAATGGTCACAGTTAAAATTAGAGGGAGTTGTCTTCCCCCACACCTTGTCACATTGTGAGGTGAGGAGGAATTGCCATGTCAGGAAAGCAGAGATTGCCTCACACAGCTGGATTGCCTGTGACAGTGACCAGGGTTTTCACCCCTGCACGGAGCAAATAAGTGTTTCCTACCCGTTGTAAATGCTGCAGGAGAGAAAGGTGCATGTCATCATTATCAAATCATCCCTGCCAGCACAGCGATCCCTTGTTTCTCATGGAAAAGGAAATCATGCTTAAAGTGTTTGAAGCCTCGCTTTCTGGCTGGGAAGGACAGATGGAGTAAGCCCAAGTTCACCTGTGTGGGGAGGGTAGACGGGTGGCATGGGTTTAGACATGCTGTGGTCATGAGCGGGTTAGAAGAGGCAGGTATGTTTTCAGCTGGGGCAGACAAAGTGAGAAATGGAAGGTGTGAGTAGTTACACATGCAGATGTACAGGGAGAGGGTTTCATGGGGCCTGCTTGAGTTGTAATCACTTGATTGCCTGACATGACTGCGTAGCACTGTGTATTGGCCCTGAGAAGGATGTCTACATGTAGTGTGTAGATCCCTCTCAGCAGGAGGTTGTCCAACCTGACTGGCAAGGGTGCCCCTCAGTCCAAATCACACCAGCGCTTTTCTTTGTTGCTTGTTTCAAAACCTGGAGATGTTATTCCTGGCACAGCGCAAGGGCTGCTGGGTCAGCACACTGCACGTACCCGGACTGACCGCCAGCGAGGCCATGCAGGAGTTACAGCTCTCAGATCTCCTGGAATTCACGGTGAAATGTGGGGAAGTACAGCACATGTCCCTTGGTTTAGTGCAACGAGGGACAGGCTGTATTTCAAGTCGGCACACTCTGAATCTGGTTGTTCCATACAAGCTGGCTGCAGCCAGAGCAGATAGAGAAAAAGTAAAACCTTGTCCTGCTGTGTTTCCTAAAGCAGGGCAGGAGCAAACTCTTCTAATACTTTTTGTACACCGTGCTGTGGTCAAAAAATACCCATTGAAGTCGTAATGTCAGAGCCTTATTCTTCTCTGGTTAATATTTTTAGAAAAGTTCAAACAATAGTTGGTGCTAGAGACATTTTTTTTGTTGTTTTAATTTGAAGTGACTATTAATAGTTCCTTTTGCTTCATTTCCTTTGTAGGTATCGTCTTAGTGGCCATAAATCCTTATGAACAACTGCCTATCTATGGCGAAGATATCATCAACGCGTACAGTGGCCAAAACATGGGAGATATGGATCCACATATCTTTGCAGTGGCAGAAGAAGCATATAAGCAGATGGCCAGGTTTGTGTACCACAAGTCTTGAATTCCTTGTTTTTCTAAAAGGAGGAAGACTTAACATTTCTGGCTGATGACCTCCTCTTTATAGCTCATAAAATACTTTGCAGGATCTGTTTTTTATACAGTGGTTTTAGGACATTTGACAAGAGGATAAGATGACAGATTTTGTCAGTATTTAGGTCTAAAATTAGCCCGGTGCTTTATAAGATTAAGTTGCTTTAATTTGATTAGCAAAATGTGGAGACACCTTTTTAATCGTTAGTGGATTGTTTAAAGAGAAAAGTGTCAGATTCTTAGCTGGGCTGTATTGATACGTGGCACTGACATCAGAAAAAAAATAAAATCAGTCGGCTTAGGCGTGCTATTCTAAGCTCCTAGTCGTATGGTGAAGTCACAGCCACCTAATCTGCCTGTGGCTCTTGTTGACTGGAATTAAGAGGTAGCAGAAGGACGATTGCACAGAGTGCCTGAAAATGGTGTCTCTCGGGACACTGTGCCAGCTGCGCAGGAAATCCTCACGTCTTTGCATGGTGCATGAATGTGAGTTCATCACCTAAGGAGGGCGTTACTGGAAACTTCTTCCCCTTCACCCCAAGAGCCTGCTAGTTTGGGGAGCTTTTGAAGCATTTAGTTTCTCAGATGAACACTTTTTGGAGTATTGTGTGGTCTTTGGTTACCAAGGTGGACCCTGGCGTCCTCCCTGCCTGCCATTGGTACAATTTTCGTTATTGACAGTAGAGCCCGTGGTCAAACTAATCAAGTAAACCAGTGGCAGATCTCAGGATTAATTGCGATAGCCCTCACGCTGTACTGCAGGAGGGAGAGGCAAGGGGAGAATGGGTTGAAAATAATAAAGTGTTCATATTTGAAATTAGCCACCTGTGAATTTAAGAATCTGTATGAGAGCTGGAATGAATAAAACGCTCCATACTCTGGGAAGTTAGTCAGCTGTGTACGTGAATGTTGTGATTCACGATACCCACGTAAGAGAGAATTTCAAAAGAAGGCAGTACAGTGCAACATTTCATGATTTGGGGTAATGTAAAAATAGCCAGTGTTTCAAAAATACCTTACATCTGCAGTGTTGAATGGCAGAGATCCCCGCCTTACTTCCTTTCTGCTAAGAAAACAGACATATAATCTGGTATGGGAAAGTAAAGGCAGAACTGTTATGACAGTTGCATCTGCACCACGGCCCTTTCAGGCTAGAGTACTCGTGTTTAAAGACTTGCTGCTCAAGCCCATCTAAAAGCTCTACAAAATAAGAATCTCTTAGCCTTATTTCATGTTTGAGGCATGTTTCGGTGACCTGCAATTCTCTGTCCGTGCTGGGTGTAATCCGAACTCCCAGAACTTTTGTACTTGCCATGACCCAGTGTAAGTAAGAGGTCGGAGGGGGATCTCTCTCTGTGGCCGCCTCAGCCGCTGTCTGGAGTGGGCTCCCCTCTTCCCCGTGTTCAAATTCCAAATTGCTGGATCTCCTGGGCTCTGTGGGCTTGTGAGCTGAAGCCTGTACAGTGGAGATCTCTCTCTGTCGCTATCTGTGGTCAGAGCAAGGCTGGGAGGGCTGAGATTTTAGCTAGCTTTTCAGCTGTGGTTTTTCCTTTTTGTGTTAATTGCCTGCTCATCAGCTCTCGCTGTGCCCTCTGACAATGCTGCTGTCCTAGAGAACAGTAAATAAGATGCAGTAGGACGCATCATTTTAAAACAAATTATGAGAAATTGTATAAGCATGGAAATTATCTTAAATAATCCTTTTGCATTAATGAATTAATTCCTTTATGTGTCTAGAAATTGATAAACATTTCGTTATTCTCTTACGAATAACTGGCAGGGCTTTCACAGGGACAAAATGAAATCTGAACACACAAAGAAAATGAAAAGAAGTCCTCTGCACTGATGTAACAATGTCATTGTTTGGTTGGTTTCCCAATGTTTATTTCCATTTCTCTCTGTTTATTTTTTTAGGGCTTGTGTGTTTTATGAACTCTGTCATTTGGACACACTGGGTTCACTCAGTGACTTTCACTTTCTAATGCTGTTTCTTTCCAATGACTTAATCCGCTGTCTTGCCCTTTAACTTCAGGGGTACTTTGGAAAGTACCCCCGTGGCACAGGTTTGGGGCACAACCCACCTCTGAACAAATCCCTTTTTACTCCTGAATGGTGCAGTTAAAGAAAAATGTGAGCAGATTTACATTTTTGCAGCTGGTTATTTAAAAATTAAAATCAGATTGTCTCTGCCTATTTTAATAATGCCGTAACAGTTGCATTGATTATACAGATGATAGGTACTTGTATTGCATCACTCTGCATTTATTCATGTTGTTGGTGAGATTTATTTTTCTGTTGTTTTCTGTTGTTTCTAATCTTTTCTAATTCCTTGTTTAAATGATCACTGGAACAATTAGTCATGAGGCTCCTATCCATAAGGCTTCAGAGAGCTCTGCTAAATATTGACTCCTTAGGTCTTCTTGTTAATTTATAATTTAATTATTTAGAATTTGTTTGTGCCAGCTTCATGATTTCATCTGCTCTGGCTGGTGAAACTCTTTCCATGTGTACAGTTGTAACTGGACAATCTCTGTGGTTATCTTCAGCCATGGAAAATGCTCCATGACAGCACCAGGAGAGCTAGTGATGTATTTACATTGCGCGGTAAGAGAAAGCAGAGTGCCAGAGTGTTGATCACTGGAGTGGCAGGGATAGAGCTCACATCTGGCTGGTGCAGGAAAAGGGATAGTCAGCAACTGCTTGGGGTTAAGTACGGTGTAAAGCAGCACATAAATGTACCTTCACACATGAAATACTCTTCATAGAGAGAGCCAAAGGGTTGTGTGTGCCCTTCCAAGCATCCATTGCTGCTCCTCTCACAGCGCTTGTCACCAGTTTGTGGCGGATGGCTCAGGAGGAGGAATACGGCTCGTCTTTACCCACAGCTGGAAATGAGATAAGTGATGACCGTTTGCTCAGTAGCTTTGGTTTTTTTAGCTCAGGAAAATGTGCACAGCTCTTTTAAAACTGATCTCATTTTGGATTATTATTTCTTTTCCTTTTTTTTTCCCTCCCATCTCATCTGTGTCTTCATGCCTTTTTCTTTTTCTCTCTCCATCTCCTGCAGCTCTTCTGCACAGACTGACAGTGTCACTTCCACACCTTCCCTCTGCTGTGCCCAAAACAAGCAATGAACTAGTTTCACAACTGCACTTTGGTTTTTTCGGACGTAGGCTTGCATACACGCAGTACTTAGCAATAACTTCATGGGTTGGGGTGGTGTGATCCTCCAGCCTGCAGATATTGGGGTTCCAGCGCACATCTCTTCCTCAGTCCGAGCAGGAGGACATCTGCCTTTGAGTGTGTCCCAGTGGAAGGGAGCAGGGTCGGTCACATGGGAGTCTGAGGGACTCCCCTCTGCCTCGGGGCTTTCCTACAGAGCAGTTTGGGGCTGCAGTGGTTCTGCAGGAACAGCTGTGATGAGATGGGCATTTGGGAAGAGCTGGGACCTGCACTCAGAGGTCAGTCTCTTCTCACAGAGAGGCAGTATACTGCTCATGAATAGCTTGCTTCATCTGAGCAAGTGCATACAGGTTCAGGGCAATGTTTCAGGCAGATGAACAATGGAAAAGGAAAGAAATGGTTATTGAAGAAATCACTTTTGTGTCAGAGATATAAAACTCAATGTCAGCGTGTAGGTATTTGCATGTGTTGAACCCTTTGAACCACAATGCATACCGCTTCTACCAATCAGCATTTCCAAATTATTACCAAGGATGAAGTTCAGTTTCCACAGTGAC
Source organism: Hypotaenidia okinawae (assembly GCA_027925045.1). NCBI lineage: Eukaryota > Metazoa > Chordata > Aves > Gruiformes > Rallidae > Hypotaenidia > Hypotaenidia okinawae. The sequence goes on from BSDF01000012.1 coordinate 9,408,731, forward strand.
CCCTCAATTTTTGTAATTGAGGGAAAGCATCAATGGCAAGTATTTGATTTTTTTTCTGAAGGTTTTACAGCTTCAGTAGGAATCACAGCCATCAGGAGGTGCAGCTTGTTTTCTTTGTAATAGTAGAAGCCTCCATCTGTAACTGCATGGTTTGCAGTAAGAGAAGGTGGTGGTGGTTATACTCTTGAAATCATAAGAGCTGCATTAACTGATGAGTCGCAGTGTCGTAGCACTGTTAGGTAAAGAAGTTCTAAACGGCTCTTACACAGGATCCCATCGCCTGCCTAATAAGGGTATATTGCAGTAATTAAGATAATGTATTTTTTAATCAGCACTTTGTTGGTCTGGTTTGTTTGCTCCTTTCTACTTGTGGTTGATGACAGATGCCGCTGAGTTCAGTGCTTCTCAATTTAATAAATTAACTTGGAGATTTCCTTCTGGTTAATTGGTGAAGTTGTCTAGCAGAGTGCAAGTTGAAAGTGACATTTGCAAACGGAATTACATACTGATGAGATCCCTATAAAACACAGGACAGAAAGCAGCCGTGTTTCACATGTCAGTCGCCAAAGTTTTGCTTTTTCTGTTTGGACTAAATTTAATGATTTATTCCATGTTAGCATGTATCTTTTTCATTAAATTACCTCTAATAAGCAGGCCGCCTCTCTGTTTTGTCAGATTTGCAGCATGTATCTGATGGGTCTCAGCTACAGGAAGATTTTTTTCCTATTGCTTTTTGTTCAGAAGGAGCTTGGTGAGCTGTTGAGTAGGTGTTTTGAAAGCACCTTGACTGACAGTATCTAGCTATCCCAGGCATCCCAAGATGATATCCTCTTACAAAAAGGCCTCCAGTTAAGAACTGAGAACCCACCGTGGTGGGTACTGTATGAATACGGAAGGGTTGTCTTTGGCTTAAGGCTTTAACATATGGCTTCTTAAATGAAATACTTAACTTGAAAGAGGTACTTTTGGGGCGCTGTTAAAATGAGAATGAAAATAGAGGGAATTTGTTCTTTCTGGTGAGAACAGATGAGTTTGGAATAGTCTCTTACACTGTTCTATGATGTTACGGCTGCAGGACAGTGCATGAGGTAATCATCAGGGACCTACTTGTCTGAGCAGTGATTATTTTTGGGCAACAAAAGGGTTACGTGTGGCCATAGCTGGAAGCTAGAGTTCATGTGAGGTGTCCTGCCAGCAGCTAAGCAGTGAGCTTTCCTAAACTATTGCAGGAGTGACCTCTGGCTAATCCCTAGATAAATCAGTTGCATAGTGCTGGCTCATCTTTGTGCTCCTCTGGAGTGCAATCTGTCATGATTTTGCAGCATGTGCTGACCTTAGTTTCCTTCATTTGTATGTATGGAGAGCTGTTACCATCAATTCATTATCTTCTCACCTTTTGCCATTTTTACAGTTGAGAGCAGTGTTTCCTGGATACAATTACAATGGCAAGTGGTGCAATTTGTTAATTAAAAGAAAAAAGTACACCTGCTGGTTTTGAGTATTGCAGAATGTTTTTACCAAGCTCTTGTTGAAGAGAACCAAAACATGCTTAAGAACTTGAGGTGTTTCAGATGGCTGAGTTGGCAGCTGGAACAGGTTCAAGAGAATGCAGGTTATGTATAATAGTAATATTTCACCTTTGCTTTGCGCTTCCCATGGGCAGATCTCAGAGTCCTCTGCAGAAGAGATCAGTATCATTGTTTCCATTTTATCAGTTGAAACAGACACGGGGGGTAGGAGAGCAACTTTGGCAAGTTCACCAAGGCAGCAAAAGCAGGGCAGAGAGCCCCTGAATCAAAACCCCTGATCCAGTGTCTCAAGACTTGATCGCACCAGCTTGGCAATAAAATACGTGAGAACAGAGTATGTAATTGATAGTGTAGCAATTAAATGGGTTTCCTGGTGACATTCTCCCAAAGCTAGCTTGCTTTCCATATACAAAAATCAACATGCTATGTTTTGCATGACTTCATCTCCTGCCGAATTTAGGGGTCCCTGTGGCAGGTAACACATATTGAATAATAACTCCTGCTTTCTCAGGAGGCTTCATGTTTCCCACACACTTTACAAGCATTCACCAAGGTCTGCCTCCTCTAACACTGGTACATCCATTTCTGCTTGTAGAGAAGACAAGTAAGGCAGAGATGGGGTGCTGTGGCCATGCCTGGATCAGCCCGGAGTTCGTCCCAGTTGCTGAGCTGCCAACCTCTGGTCCTGTGCTCAGAACATCCACTCTTCTCCAGCAGCTAAAGCAGATGTCAGTGAGAAATGCTCTTAGGCTTCAAAAAACACAGTTAAACTGGAAATATTTTTAGAAATGTGGTTAAAGAACATGGTTTGTTGGACTAATGCTTCATGCCTATTGAAAATTAATGATTTTACAAAGAAGTAATTCACTGCTTAGTTGGGAGCAATTGTTGTGACTCAAGGTACAGCTGACCATGTCTCTGAATTGTTGATGTGTGGCATCTATGAAGAGCAGGATGTGTCAGGTCAGAGCATGTTACATCCAGGGAGTCAGAATAAACGAAGGGTGCAGGGGGAGCAGCCCAAGAAACATGGCTGCTGTTCTGCATGAGAAGTGGCGCTTGCTCTTGGGGCATGGCACCACAATGTCACTTCTGCCTTCCGTCCCTTTGCCCCGTCACACCACCACAGAATGGTTCAAAGCACTTCAGTCTCTGATAATAATCCTTAGTGCTTAGGTAGCACTTTGCACGTTCTGGGCATTTTACAAACATTACCTTGTTAATCCACCCCTTTGAGGGTGGAAAAAATAATTATCTGTGTCAGGCCGCACCTTTTGGGATGTGCCAGTACAAGTGAATTCGGAGGCGCCGGCACTGGGAGCACTGTGATGACATGAAGGAACATGGGCTAAAAGTGAGGGAAAGGGCTTTCCTGCAGAAAACAGTTTCCTGCAGTACACGTAAAGAGAAGAACAGGAAGATGTGTTTGTGCTACGTGGGCTAGAGGAAGCAGCTGGAAAGTAGGAGGGCAAAATGGGGATGCTTTCCCACATTAAGGAGGCCAAGAGCCAAATCCAGAACCAGGGTATAACAACGCACTTCGGGCTGCAAGAACTTTGCGGTGAGAATACTTTGGTCTGGTTGCCAAAGGTCAAGATGTTTCTCCTGCCCTTGGTGCGAGAGGTGCCGGGATGGCTGCCCACAGCTGGCTGCTGCTGTTCTCCATTGGGCCGAGAGCATTAGTAAACCACTGAATGGGTTCTTATTTATTGAACAGTTACATTACTTCTGTTTGAAAAGGAAATCCTAGGTTTGTACAGTTGCCCACTTTGTAATGGCTCCTAACAGATGCCCTGGGCTCAATTTCAGAGGCACTGGACAAGTGCTGCTGAGAGTGTACAGCTCAGCCATGTTCGCTGCCACAGCACCGCGCTCAGGCAGAGGTGGAGCTGAATATACTGCACTGCCTCATCTAACCTCTCCGAGGCTGGTGGGTTCTACAGCTGCCTTTTCATTTTAGCTTAGGGGCAAAAAGCAGTTTTGGCTTTTTAGGAAAGCAAATAACCAGGACCACGGAAGCATCACACAGAACTGGGGCTGGGTTGTCTGAGTAGTGAACCTGGCCCTCCCCTGAGAGGGGGCTGGGGAGGGCAGGTGTGGGAGGGGGAGCAGGCTGCTGAGCTCTGCAGAGAAGATCCTTCTGCCTCTTCCAACAACATTTTGTGCTGAAAAAAGAAGTGTTCCTGGAAAAAAAAATAGAGGTATTTTGGGTTCAAGTTTACAATTACAGGAGTTTTTAGGAAGCACTCTTTATTTCAACATTTATTGAAGTCAGACCTATTTAGTGAGCTTTCACAAGGTGTGCAAAACCTTATTGTTTCATCTTATGCCATGGATTTGTCCATCTGTTGTTTTACATTTTTTCCTGCATTCATCTGCTATATATCCTCTTTCCTGCGTTGGAAGATGCCCAGTGCCTTGAAGACACTTTAGCCTGCTGGGGCTGGCTGCCTGTGGCTGGAAAGGACCTTCCTGCTGCACTTCCTAAGTTAATGAAGCCGCGCTCTGTGAAGGTCTCAAGACATTTGATACTGCAAAGACCTCATAACTTTATATCAATACTTGATGAAAGCCAATGGATTTCACAAGAAAGGAGTTTAAAATATTTTGTGGGAAATTATTCCAAGACTAAGTTGTTTGGAAGGAGTGAAGTATTAGATGTATTTCTCTATTCCTGTAACATCAGTACTTTTGAGCTATCTGTGAACATGGATAAAATAGTTACAATAATATTTAGCACGTCCACACTGCTTGTATTTCCAGTGCATTGTGTGAACTTTTATTTCATCTTACCAGCGAGGAGGTTGAGTGGTAAAATTTTCTATGCTCTTGCATTTCCTATAGGTCCCTCACTGGGGAAAACTGATCTTACTAAACACATTTGTTGAGTCATGGTCTCACCTACGATGATTTGTGAATGTTCTGACTGGAGATACTGCAGGTCGTTTTGGTCATATGCTATCAGAGATAAGCATCAGGATGCTGAGAGGCTGCACAAAGTAGGATACTTGCTTAGGTCAGTTGTATTTGCATTCCTGGAGACACTTAATCGTGTCAGCTGCATGTATGTACATGCATCCTTGCAGTTTGGAAATCTGCTTTACAGTGTGGGGTGAGAAATGTCACTTAGCTTAATCTGGGTTTGTGTTGGTCCCTGGTTAATCCTGGGGTGCTCAGAGTAGCTGTGGCTAATGGAAGTACAGCAGGATTTCAAACACACCAGCGTTTCAGAAAGGATCCCATCTGAGCTCTCAGCAGTATCATCAGTTCTAAAGTTATTTTCTTGGGCTGGTTTGCCTGCTGCCATAATTCAGCTGGATGGCATATCACTAAGTTGATATCAGTGGTAATTATGTGTGTATGCTGAGCACAGGATGGATCCCAAATGTTCTCTGAGTCACAGGTTACTTCCCTGGGAGTTTGTGTCGGGTTCTTTGATCATTCAAAATTCACTGTCTTGAAAATGTAAAGCAAGTTCAGGCTTACAAGTCTACCTTATTACCACAGAACTGCAGTAGAGGAACAGCAGTGTGATAAAGCAGACCCGACTGTCCCAGCTAGATTAAGTTGAAGCTGTTTATTGTGTTCTTGTTGTTGCATTGAAGCAGGAGGAGATTGTAGTGTTTGAAATTTCAGGATCAGGCCTTCAGCTGCAGTTTCGATTTACATAAAAAATGAAACCGTATATATGATGGGGTTAGTGCCCTTAGCCATAACCTAAACCTGTTATTCCAAAACAACAGAAGGAACTAGTAGCAACAAGAAAAAGGCAGTAGATTTAATTAAACCTCTTGGCACTGGAGCAGTGAGGGGAGAAGTGAGTGTCCTGAAGGTGGTGGCCTTCAAACAACCCCAGCAAGAACTTTTCTGAAAAATACCAGGACCTTGGCAGTGTCCTTGAGGTTAACAAATGTAGATGATTCAGCATCAAAGGCAAAGTACTAATGTTCTCATCAAGATGCCCTGTTGCTGGTCTCTTTGTTTTATATTAAGGGTATCTTCTTGTGATCTTTTTTGCCACTCTCTCCTATCTGCCATGGAGATGACTGAACTTTGAAGCAGTTCATCACAGACAAGCATTTCAAAGTCCATATTGGAATCTTTGAAAATCAGCTGTTAATGAGACTCTTCTGCCAGGCAGAGATGCTGGTGGCTCGCACATGAACGTATTGATTCAAACAGTGAGGCTGATGTCAGTAATTCTGTATTCCTTGTGTCTGTTTTCCAAGGCTGATGTTTTTGTGGCGTGTGTGCTTATATACATTGAGTTGACATTCTTTGCTGTGGAGTCATCAGTCTGAAAGACAAGATCAAGTGATGCATCAGTCATAGGAATCAAAAAACACAAAACCATTGCTGTGCTTTGATGATTAAATTGAATAGCTCTGGGCTTCTTTAATCCCCTCTGAAATGCTTATTGATGGGTAGGTTTTTAACTGCTTTGGTGTTCCTGCTTCTAGTAGTATAGAGGAAGAAGGTAAACAAAGATTTCTGTAGGGCTTTTTCAGTCTGTATGTCTGGGTTGTCCTGATCTGTTTGGACAGCTTGCTGTGGAAATAACAGCTGTGATGCAGTATGCTGTTCTGGTTTTTGAGGGAACCTGCTTCAGTGGGTGTAACAATATTAAGGAATGAAAACGGTTTGAAAATTGGCAACTCTGCCCTTAATGTTAATAACTTTGATGTTTTGTTTCTTGTGCCGTTTTGGGTTTTTTTGCCTTGATTTTCCATTGTTCAGCAGAAATATTTTAAAAATGCCTGAGATAATGTGAGCTCTCAATGATTAGTCAGGGGTTTTGCAACACTCTGTCCACATCCAAGGTGCCAGTGTTGGTCTTGTTCTTGTTTCCACTGAAGCTGACAGCTGAGACATCATGGGAGTGGTGTTCCCTCCATTCTGAGCCCTTCTGACAGCATCTCCCTTAGATTTCTATGAAATACAGAATTTCAAGTTGTTAGTCATCAGTGCTATTAAAATGATTGCATTAAGATAAATGCACATTCGCAAAAAAGGTGGCTTTTTGGGGTTTTTTTACATTTTGAAAACAAGAAATTTTTTTTAAACCACTTTGTATTTTTTCTTGTGCATTGTCATTTCATTTGTATTCTGCAAACCCCCTTTCTGCCTGTAAAGTATCTCAGGTCCATCTGTAGCACTCTATTTTTCACCGCTGCTGAACCTTCTTTGAGCAGAAGCTGTCTTCAATGTTGGATTTTGCAATAGTTTTCCAAAGCATAAAAACCTCCCTGCTGGAGTGCAAGGTTGTAAGCTCAAGCCTTCAGGAGTTAGGTACACCTGCATCTATTTGGTTTTGGCACGCTGACAGTGAATTTCCTTGTAAACATACTGCCTGTCGACAGAATTCTGTTGGTAGAGCAAAATTGTCTTTACAATTTACCAGCCTATGCACAAATCTCTTTCTGTCCTTTACCAGAATTATGGTATGAAAAATTAATGTTATTTATTGCTCATTCAGTTTTGATTATCTGTCATTGGAGCGGATTTGTGTATGGCTCAGATACAGCATCCGAATATTCCCTTTCAGGATTGGATATCAGCATTATTTTTCTGATAGATAAAAATATTTTAAATTATCAGTTACTCATTCTGTAATGTGTTACCGTTCTTTTATTTGACAAGAAGTAGCTGTTACCCTCACATGACTCTTCAAGTACAGGCTTGAGAGAATGGAGGTAGGAGATCTCTCAATCAAGTCCCCTGCTGCTACGAGCAATCTCAGCCTATTGTTCCACATTTCAGCTGTGAAATGTTTGGGCCTGTCATCTTTTATTTTGGTTTTGTCATTCCCTTGTTCTTCTGTGCTGTTCAGAAATGGCAAAAGCTGAATGTGATCCTGACTGATGTGTGAACTTCAAGCTGTGTGTTTCTGTGCATGCTAAACTGCTCCCAGCCCATCTGTTTCAGTCTGCTGGGGTGCAACACCTCTTTTGAAGATAATTTAGCTTAGTGTTGTATCACTGTAATGTAGTTCTGTATCCTAGGATATGATTTCTCCTCCACCTTCTAGTCTTCCAGCCTGCTTTCCCTCTTTTCTCTTTGTAACAGCATAATTAAAATCTTCCCTCCATTCAGGAGCAATCTTCATTTTAAAATGATCTAATTAAGTGCTTTATTGAGAGAAAAACATACAAGAAGATGAAGTAGTATTGCATAGATAATAGACTGTGGCATCAGGCTGCAGAGTGGTGTTACACATAATGCTGTTGCCCTACTTACTTGTGTCATTGGCTGAAAGTTTTAATTATAGCTTTTTTTCCTGACTGGTGACATGTTAAGTGCTCATAATGTCAGGTCAAAGGTTGAGGGCTAATCATTTAACTAAAATTAGCTCCAAGAGTGTTATTTATACCTGAGGAAGAGCTCAGGGTGTTGCTACTTGTGTCTTCTGGGGATTTTTTCCTTTGTTTTGTTATGGGTTTTTGTTTTATTTTGGTTTTAATGCAACCTGATTACAAACATTCATTTGGCGTAAGGGACAGGTGTACTTTAGACTGACCATTGCTTTTACCTGCCCATTAGAAGTGATAATTGCCACATTTCAGGCACTATCCAAGGTATTTCAGTTCTATTTTGCATGTTACTTTCTTTTCAATATGGCATTTTGTTTCTTTTAAAGTTTAATGGCATAAAGGAGCCTTCTGAGGGCTCACTTGGCTCCTGGCAGGACTACCCTACTCTCCTCAAAAGACTCAGTATCTTGCTGCCTGTGGTAGGACATCCCTATGCCGAATCTTCCCTGAGGTGTGGCAGTAGCAGCTCATCCTCTGGTGCTGTTGTGCCTGGGGCACTCTGTTACCTGTCCTTTCTCCCTCTCCAGATGACAGGTGTGATTTTGGCTGTCTTGTTGTATTTTCCTTTCTCTATGCCAAAAAGCAGAAAGAATAATACGCTAGTGGCTCATCACTCCAGTGTGTTAAAGCACAACAATGGACTAATGTACTTCTGCAGACAAGAGCGGCTCTGAGCCTGGATGGAGCACTGACGAGGCAATGCAAGAGGACTCTGCTGCAGACAATGAGTGGGCCCTTTGTTTCCTGTGATTGCCATAGCTGCTGCAAAGACAAATATTCCTTGCAGCAGAGATGGCAGCAATGTCTTCAGCTCGCACAGAGCCAGCCGTGTCTTCTCTGGGCGAATTTATGGGAAGTGTGTCTGTATCTGTACTTGCACAGCAATGTAATAATGGATCCCTTATTCCTGAGCACATGAGTGCATGCATGTATTTGTATCTTATGACACAGGGAAGGAAACTCTAGGCTAGTGAGCATCAGTATTCTTAAAGAGAAATTATTTCAACCTATTTTTCATTCCTGTCTATGAAAACATGGATCTCCCTCCTGTGCAGCGCCCTGAACAGCCCAGTGTTTCCTACCACTCTTAGGCATCCCGGGAGGGACTGGGCACTGCAGAGCTAGTGTGTGCTTTCCATGCTCATGTCCTTCAAGGGTGTGACAGCTACAATGACACACCTTCATTTCGATCTCCCTCTCTTATCAGCAGAGTTAGTTTTTTGTTGACGGTTTTGTCAGAAGTCTGTAGTACTGAGGTTGCATTACTTTGTTTTCTGAAACTCTCTGTACTTGGGAACTAAACTAAAGGTGGACTTAGTCATCAGTGAGCACATTTCATAGGAAGTGAGCTTCATGATCCTTTGTGTATTTCTGATATCATAATGATGATTTTTAATACAAGAAACAGAGCTGGTGATCTGCAGGTGAAAACCTTGTTACATCGCTGTCCATGCCCTGTTAGGCAGCTCCTGAAACCAGACCACAAGTTTTATAATGGTATGGTTGGTTATTTTCTGTGTGAAGGGGCAGTGGAGGATAAAAGAGCACTGCCAGTCCCACAAAGAAATTGTTCTGGTTTTACTCGCTGCAGAAACTGTCTTTGTGACAGCGAAAATGTTTGTTATACGTTGTCCCATTTAGGCCTTTGGCTGGACTTCTCTCGTGTTCTTCCACTGCTCTTTTGGAACATGAGCATCTACACAACTCCTGATGCACAGATCTACAGGCTGTCCCTCCTGCACGTCTGCCCACTGCCAGTGGATGCAGGGAGGGGAAAATGGGGAAGAAGCAAGAGTGTTTCTTCTTTCCTTCCCAGCTGAACATCTTCATTGTTACAGCAAACCATCCCAGGGACACAGACGTCCCTCGGCAGCATGCTTGTGGCCACTGCAATGAGAGGTCTTGTGGTGGGTGTTTTAATTTTTCTGACAGCCAGGGCTGGCATCTCTGGCAGTTCAGTCATCATAGCCCAGACAGCACACAACCGGTACCGAGCTGAATGGTTGTGCTTTCCCTCAGCTTCCCCACTGAGACTGACAGCTGGGTGTACATGGATGTGTGATCTGGGCTGTAGGCATTCGCACCTATCCTGTGTGTTACATGGAAGTGGAGAACAAATTTAGGTTGCTTTGATCTTCTTAATGCTTTCCTATTAAATTTGAATCAGCACTCAGCCATTTCAAGTAATTTCCTTCTACCAAAATGTGGAAAATCTGCTTCAACTGATGCCTTCATTTGGTGAAACAAATCCCACCTTGGCTCTCCTGGAGACATGTGACATAACCAGAGGCTCCTTTTTAGCCTACATTCTTTGTGCATCACAAACTATGTGCTAGGACGGTGCCCTAATCTGGGGGATTGGTGTAGTTTTTGAAGATAGGAAACAGCTTGAGAGTAATGATGTGACCTGTAATTTAGCTTCATAATTTCAGCAGGAGCTTTTCTTTGACCATCTCAGGAATAGGACCCAAGTCTTCTGGAGGACCTTTAGGATACAGATACCACTGTTATTTTTTTCCGTGCGTATTTCTTCGCTTTGCCTGCAGAGCATTTACTGGTGGCCTGAGCAGGCGTTTGTACTCCAGTCAGACTGTCTGTGTGCTGTCTGAACACGTGTGTGTTGGAAAAGTCATTTGCAGTTACTGTACTGTATGTGCAGGCTGGCTGGGGCTCAGCTGTACTTTCCGTGTTCCAGTCCCAACTGTGCAGAACTTTAGGGTAAATTTTTATTCCTTCTCAACTTTCTGGTACGTAAAGTAGAGTTAACCTCACCCAGATCACAGGAGTATTTTGAAATAATACTCGTTTTAACTTCTTTTGCTTTGGAAATATAAAGTACTGTATAAAGCATGTATGGCCTTTATTTTAAAAGGTTCAGGGCATATAAAGGTGAGATGATATCTTGCTATTTTGTAGTGTGTTTATTAGTGATACAGTTGGGCTGTATGGATAGAGCCTACTTTGAGATGAGAAAAACTTCTTGTAGCAGCAAATAGAGATTGTGTTTTTAAATGAGAAGAAATTACTTCACAACAAAGGGATCGTCTTTGCTCCAGAACTGCTATTGGTGTCCTGAATTGTTTGAATTTTTCAGTTCCAGAACAATTCTGGGGAAAACTGGTGATTAGATCAGAAGGATGAAAGGCTTCCGTTGCTGACTCTGCTGTTGATTTCTTTATATGTAAGATGGCATTAATTATCTTTACTAATGAACGCTGACAATTTAGTGGAAACTTTACCAAAGACTCTGGATAGAAGCAGCTGTGGAAGCGTACTGTGAATAGTGGTGACAGGTATTTACTGTAGGCAGGTTCTCTAGAGCAGCTCTGCTGGCTGGCTGGGCTGTGGCCACAGCATCAGTCCCACCGAGCATCCTGCTTGTGGGCAGTCCCATCAGCCTTCAGGCAGCTTGCTCGCTAACAGCCTTGTTTCTGCCACGTGCGTTTTATGTTATTGCTGCATTGCTAACATTTACATTGGAAGGGTTGTTGCCAATTTGGGGACACAAAAAATAAAAGTGTCCTTGAGAGAACAGCTGGTAATTAACATGCCTTTGTGTTTCAGAGATGAGCGAAATCAGTCAATCATTGTCAGTGGGGAATCTGGAGCTGGAAAGACCGTCTCTGCTAAGTATGCCATGAGGTACTTTGCCACGGTCAGCGGGTCTGCCAGTGAAGCCAACGTAGAGGAGAAAGTCTTAGCCTCCAACCCCATCATGGAGGTAAGAGAACTACTGCATTGACCCCAGAGCAAGCTATCCATACTTTTTTTAAGGATCAAAGAACCTAGAATAAATATATTTTTAAATTGTGTTTTAAATCCATTTACCGGGAGGGGCTTCAGGAATTATCCTCTGTAGCATTTGTGAAAGACTGAGAGGAGGTAATGTTTCACTGTTGTTAATGTGTTTCACATAATAAAATAATTTTGATGTGAATACTGCTCTAAATCTATTTAGCTTTGTAACACTGATATTTCCCAGTGATTGAAACTTCTGGTCTTACCCACTGAACGTGTACATCCCACAGGCAGGTTACACTTTGAAGTGAAGAGAACTGTTGAGTAAAGCAAATGCTCAATTTTAGGCAATGTGGTTAGGGAAGATACACCGAAAAAGCAAAGTTATGTGTGATGCACAGTTTCTTTCAGAGGGGAAAAACACAACAGAAGATGTAATTTTGCTATAATTAGCTCAAGCTAATGTTTCAGTTCTGGAAATTTGTATAACTACCAGCAGTTAAGCCCCAAAGCCATTGGCGTGGGAGTGAAGGGGCTGGAAGTAGACCATGGAATAACACGCACAGTTCCCTCCTGCTTCAAGGTCTCTATTCTCCAGGAAGCTCAGGAGAAGCTGTAATCCTGATGTTGTGGCCAAGCAGAAACCATTTCTTAGGTTCATCTGAATTGGATTTTGTGTCTTTGCCTTTTGTGTAGATTCAAATTGTAGGTGAAGTTAAGGAACTATGTAAAGAAATGACTCACCAGAGAGAACCAATTTTGGGGGAATTCCTTGAGAGAAGTGGCGCTGTCCATAGCCACGCACATATGTATGGCTATGGACAGCCAAAGAAAATGCTTAGTACAGCTGATGCCTTGGTAAATGTTTAGCATCTCTGTGCTTTGGTGTGAAGTATTAGCAGATAGACACGAGTAAATGGAGTGCATGTGATGAAATGCAAAATGCTGGCACTGTTTTCTTTCTCAGGTATGTTTTAAAAATCTATGTTTTATTCCCTCTTTCCTCCTGGCATGAGGAGTTCATGATACACAAACTATAGCTGCCCCATCACAGTTGTGTGTGCTCTGTCACAAGGTAATTGTGCCTGGTTTGTGGTGCTGTGTGGTGTTCTGAAACTGGATTGTGGCATAAAACAAGCTGTGTCGTGATGAGCAGTGGGCTCTGCTGTTGTGGGATCTGAATGTGCAGCTGTGGGGGGAAGCCAGGGGAGCTGAGCCTTGTCTTGAGCTGCACCTACCCCTGTGAGAGTGGCCAGGGCTGTGGGGAACCGTGGCAGTTCTGCAGGTGTGAGCTCATCCTCGAGCCCTCCTTCGCAGAATGTGTCGGTGGCCATGTAGAGATTCGGTGCGTGGCTGAGAGGACCAGGGGAGCTGAGCACCCTCTGCCTTCTCCTGTGTCCCACAGAGGTGGAACAAGTTGATTGGAAAATCTTAGGGGCAGAAGGTAATTTTATTTTTTGATTTCTATTTGCACAACCTAAACACCGGCATTTCCAAGCTAACCATCATCAGTGTCAGAATTTCACATCACAGTTGCCTGCTCAGTACTCTGGAGTATCAAGTGACCACTATACGTTTCTAGCAGCTGTTTCAATAGCTCTGCAGTCAGTAACTGCATACAGTTTTTCTAGTGCAAATGCAGAAATTGTCAAGTCTTAAACCATATCTTTATGTGTCATTTCCTGCCTCTCATTCGTTGTTACCCTAGATAGCTATGCAAATTGTACAGCTTAGTGTGTACTCTGGTAAACAATCTTAAAATACCAAAGACTTCACAGTTTTATAAGTAATACCTCCTGGTTTCTGAAAATACTGTACTGCTACCACCACCACCACCAAAATCTGGCACAGTGGTGATAATTTTATAACAGAAGAAATGCAGTTAGAGTGAGTTCAATTCAAACGGGTTTGGTATTTCTTAGAGCTGCAGAGATGCAGTTTGTTCTTACGTCCTTCACAGCAACTGTACCTCTGATATACCCACTTTGACATCTGCTTGGTCAGGTGTGGGTGCTGCTGCTGTATCGGGGTATCGGATCCCCGCTTCCCGTGCTGTGCCCACCCAGCCCTCACCAATTCACTGCCCTTCTGCTTACAGGTTTGCAATAGCGATACTCAGCGTTGCCCTTTGCATACCTTTGGTTTTCCCAAGCCTTACTCAGTACAGAGTCTCTGTGGGTGTCTACGTGAACTGGGAAACTAGGACATATGTCCAGCGCTGTGTTCTGTAGCTAGGTGCTGGATAACGCACACACACGGTGGCATATGGTAGAAGGCAGTGGGCTGCATCTGAGTTACTCCAAATGCTGTTCCTTTTGAAGCAGAGAAGTCTTTAGGATTTTTTTGGAAGGCGAGTTGCTATATGATGTCTGAAACATGATCTAATTGAGAGGAGAAAATGCTTTTCTTTGAAGTTCAGCGTGTGGTGATTTGCATGAATTCTGATAGATCTAGTTGGTACCGATCGTGGGGTGAATCCTAATGCTGATGAGGTCAAGGCAGAGGTGCACCAGGAACTGCTTAGGAACCACAGTCCTTATTTGCCCTGGGCACATATGTGGAGGAAATACACTAAATATTGTGTATGAAGCTGTATTGGATTAGTCTACGGCAGTTAGGCATGCAGGGCAGCCCTGAAGACTTTCTCTGAGTCAGTAACCAAGCTGCTACAAGAGGGATTCAGTTTCAGGCAAGCCAGGTGAGTCTGTACATGTTAATGTTTAGATTACATTTAGGCACACAGTAAATATTTTATAATGATATGTTTGCAGAAGTAGTTTGGAAATGGGGTTGATTATAGAGTAACAATAATAACAGTAAAAACCTGGTAGCCAGGCAGAATGTAGGGGCTGTTTGCCAGACTACCATTGTATAATAGGTAGACTTACAGAGGTTTCAAGCACTATAAATGTATCTGTACACATACACATATAAATATATACAGTGTGAAATAACAAAACTAGTGTTGTTAAGTGTTTATGAGACATGTAGATGACTAAATAGAGTTGGTAATTTCTAAAAGCTGTTTAACCATTGCAATATTCCCTTTTTTTCAGTCTATTGGAAATGCCAAAACTACCCGGAATGACAACAGCAGTCGCTTTGGGAAATACATTGAAATTGGTTTTGATAAGAGGTATCGAATCATTGGTGCTAACATGAGAACTTACCTCTTGGAAAAGTCAAGAGTGGTGTTTCAGGTAGTACTGATACCGTCACCTTATTCAATATTTGACTAGGTTGACCAAAAAACCCCAAACCATTGTTTGCTGATAGAAGGTGTCTCTCCTAAAAGATAGTTGAAATAGTGTATTTGTGATATAGCACATGTGGGGAGGGGGGAGAGAAGGAAAACCAAGTTAGCTCTTCGTTATTTGAATCATTAGTAGTTGTGAAAAGTTTATTTAAAAGGCTGTGTATTTAAACATGAAACACCTTCAGTACACTGCTAGGTATGACTTTGTGCTTAATGCAGTATTCTAGAATAGGGCTTCAAAACCTAGCAGAAAAGCCACCTGTGCTTAAGAGGACCTCTCTGTTGTGGTTTGTAAGGCTGCTGTCTGAGCTCACTTCCAATCTCTTGTTAAAACCCACTGCTATCGCAGTAATTATGAATGAGCTTTAATTGCCATTATTTAGGCAAATGAGAATATGTAATTTCATCCTTTTTGAACTCTCTTCCTTTTGGTATTTCATCCTTAAACCAATCCACAGCCCTTTTGTCTCCCACGCTTCCTCCCCACCTTTGCCTACCTTATCGTCTGGGGCTCAGTAAAAATGTACTTCCCCTTGATGGGCTGCCTAGAGGCATGAGACAAGTAATTGCAGTTTGTGTTGTGTAGGAGTTACACGAAGAGCTGTGGTATGTTTTAAGAAGAAGAGGTACTTCTTGCACATGGTATAGCTGAGTCCTTTTCTGGGTTTTGGGTTTTTTTTGGCATTTTGAAGTTAGGAAATTTGAGCACTTAAGTTCAGAATTGTGGTGTTGGTCTTGAGTCATAACCTTCTGAGCTGTATTGGTCCTTCATTTTGAATTTCCAGCTTTGCCTTGGCAAGAAAGATGCTCCCTTCACTGGCTTACTATAAATGCTGAGGCGAATGGTATTAGTTATTTTTGGAAAATGAAAAGCTTTTAAGTATGATCGCTTCACCCACCCATAGAATCCTGATCTATATTTACTAGTAATCCACAGCTCTCAAAAGTTAAATCATACTTTTTTTTTTTAAATGAAAATGTCTGCATGCTTCTTGCTGTTGGAAATGGATTAAGTGAATCAAGAAGGAAATGACAGAGGCTGCTTTATGCTTTCTTTTTCTCTGTGGCTTCTGTGCTTTTACTGTAAAGCTAGAGAAAGCATTAAACCTAGCTCTTTTCTACTCATGGATGTTTTGGACACCTGTTAAGTTGTGAAAAATAATCATTTCCTTTCCTTTTAAAGGCAGAAGAGGAGAGAAATTACCACATCTTTTACCAACTATGTGCCTCTGCAGCATTACCTGAGTTTAAAACTCTGCGATTAGGTATGAAATTCACAGTCATTGCATTGCAAACCTCTAGGTACCAAGCTGCATCTCTGAGCTTTTTGAGACATGGAACCAAAAGTAGAACTGCTGGCCTGTAAATTCTAAACTTTGAAAGCTTCAAATACTAAAATATATTGAAAAGAACTAAAATTGCACATCTCAGACTTTGTGGAGTTTAGATAAAAGTAACAAATTTGTTTATTCAGCACACTCTAATACACTGCAGTTGTAATCACTAGGACTTAGTATGTCCTGGATTTCAGAGTAGTTTTCCAGTGGCAAGGGTGAATGTTTCTTCTCTCGGTCCTTTAAACCATTTTTCCATGGCTTCAGCTACTAGAGAATTTTAACCATTTCTGGTATAAACACGTGGAAAGCTTATTTTGCATCTTCATACTTTCACTTGGGCTATTACCAAAATTTATGTTACTGTCTCTGCTAACTTGGTGATAACAAAACTGATAAGTGAAATTTTTCATTTTTCAAAGTAACATGTTGATAAAGGAAAGGTACTTATAAAGGAAAGGTATTGTGATCATCTTGGGACAGGCAATCACCTCATTGCTTTAAAAGTTCAGTATGAATTTCAATGCTTCCTACATGTTTTTAAAAGTTATCTTCATAGTGGGAACACTGCACAGCCTGTCAGGGCTGATTTCTGAACTACCCTTCTGGTTTGAAAGGGTTTCTCTGCTCTTCAGCACCATCCTGGCACATTTAGGATTCACATCTGCTGACACAGGAAAGAAAGGAACTGATGTAATTATAGCTAAAGAAGCCGTTTTCAGACTCCTCTTTCAGATTCTTAAAACCTTAGCTGACAGAAGAAAAGGAGTCTGTTGCTGCAGCAGGAAGCATGACCACTGACGTTGTAGAGAGGTACACAGCACCCAGGAGAGCTACTGCTGTCCTAGTGAAGCCCAGGGCTGTCCCCAGGGTGGTCTGAAGCTGTCGGTTCTCCAACCATGCCGTCCCAGCCAGAGTGAATCAGAGATACTCAGCAGGCTAAACTAGACCATAAATTAGAAGCAAGAGGAAAATGGGCGAAATAGATTTTTTTTTTTAAAATGTCCTGATGCAATAGTAGTGTGATAATACCTGCCACAAAATCCCCAAGTGCTGCCACAGTCATCTTAGCACTCACCCCTTGGGTTGTTGGCTCAGACTTGGAGAATAATTGCTTCCAAAGTGCTTGTTCCAAGGTGTGGAAGCCTGAACCAAGGTTAGGTAAAGAATCTGCTTGAGGGCCTACTGTAAGAACCAGGTAGCTTAAGAATACTTACTTGCGCTGTTAAATCTCAAAAAAAGAAATCTTCTCCAGAATAAGTGGGTCCTATGAACCAGGACACTAAAATATGCTGACATATTTCAAACCACGGATTCTGCTAAGAACAGCCCCATCATTACACAGCTTTACAGATGTGCTGTGAATCTTTGCATTGGTGCGTGTAAAAGATTTGCTTTCTTCCTCTCTTACAGGGAATGCAAATTACTTTCACTATACAAAACAAGGTGGAAGCCCAGTCATTGATGGTGTCGATGATGCCAAGGAAATGGTAAACACCAGGCAGGCCTGCACTTTGCTAGGTAATGTGTGAAACAAAATCATGTCCCAAATCTGATGCATGAATGATATTGTCAGTTTGTATTTTCTTCTTGCTCTGTTGTGTTTAAAAACAGGGGGTTGATAAACTTTGGGTCTGAGGTACTTTTTATTGCATTAAGAAGGTATTTAAGTTGCAGGGCAGTCATGTTTCTGGCATAGGAGTAGAGCACGTTTCATGAACACAAGTGAAAGGTGGCTTCCCCAGGTGTAGCACGTACAATGCTGGAGGTCACTGAGAAAGCACTTTGAAACAACAAATTAAACTGTTCATTTTAATGGATCTTTTTGCATCTGTTTGTAAAGTGCTTTTAATAGTGGAGCCAAGCACTACTTTAAAATACCAAATTCCCTGGAAAAAGAGCACACGCCAGTGGCAGTTTTTTTCTTCTTAATATTTTTTTAAATCATCTTCAGCTTGTAGTTCTTGACTTCTTCCTCTCTTTAAATCATTTTATTAATCACTTTTCAGGAATTAGTGATTCCTACCAGATGGGAATTTTTCGTATCCTTGCTGGCATCCTTCACTTGGGCAATGTGGAGTTTGCATCTCGGGATTCTGACAGCTGCACAATTCCTGTGAGTAGTGAATGAGCTGGTTCCTACTCTGACAGTCTCTGCTTCCTGATTGCTTGTAGGAACTGCTTCTGAAAAAGAGTAACAATATAAGAACACAAGCAATGTTTTTATTTCTAATTTGTTGACATATTCATGGTTCTTTTTTGCATATAAATTCTACTGTTCGTGGGTTAGAGTCTTCAGAGAGTAATCTCTGTATTATAACAGTGGCTGCCTTGATTTCTTTTTAAAACTGTAACTGATCTGTCATAGAAAATTCTACTAGACAGGCTGGCTTTTGAGTCCTGGGTAGGTGTCTAGATCTTTATATTCATATATGAATACATTCCCTGCTGACAGTAAATGCTTTCCAGGATATTTTTCTTAATGTTAAATGCCAAACTGGCCTAAACAACTACAAAGCAAAAGCTTTGCACAGTCCTCTGAAATGTCTAGACAGGAGCAGAGGATATGATTTGTGTGACTTATTTAAGTGTTGTTGTTTTACTGGTCCTTTTAACCTTTGTGGAGGGCAATAATGAGACCTGCATAGTCTCATCTGAAAAAAATCCCTCCTTATTCTTACTGAAGTCCATGTTCTGGAATCGAGAAACAGAAAAGATCTGACTTGTTGCTCTTTTTCCCCTTGGCTTCAGAAGTGATCATTGAAGGCTGCATCACAAGTGAAGGCTGCTGGGCTACACAGCCTTCATCTTTCTCTCTCTTCACATAGTAGCTGTAGTTTCAGGGGGTTTTGTCTCGTTTTGCTATCAGTTGCTTTCTCAAGAACCTGCAGTAGCAGTTTCTGGAGCTGACGGAACAGGTCCTTCATCGGGCCACAGCTGATCAGCGTGCCTGGTCTGACACCATCTGTCCATGGGAACCCGCAGCAATAGTCTGTCTCTTCAGCATGTCTTGGTGAGGTTTTCACTACAAAGAGCATCATTTAATGATCACAGGTAGATCACAGGCTAGCTTTTGCTGTAATGGGTATCTCCAGTGCGGGAGTCCCACTGAACGAGCTGGTACAAAGCTGCGAGTGCAATCCTATCCCGACGTGGTAAACATCTAGTAGGTGCCCGCTCAGTGGGATTGGCTACCTGAGCTGAGCTGTTCTCTGACAGTAGCCAGGTCATTGCAGAGCATTGCTGCCTTGCAGGCTGGTCGGCCTGCAAAGCACTGGTGCTTCAGAGAGCTCGGTGAAGGGTTCTGGGTGGTGCTGTGTGAAGGAATCTGTAACCCTAACGTGGCACTCCTCTGTGCAGGGTCCATTACTGTTACTACTTAATCATTGTCTTCTGAGCCAGTTAAAGTGGTATGGCTAAACTGGATGAAAACATTTGTGCTCAGTTAACTGGCTTTTGGAGGTGTAACAGCACTGCCATGGGACCTGTATGCTGCGAGTACTGGAAGAAGCCTTGGAGAAGTCAGGAGGATGTGGAAATAGAGAGATAAAGCTGATGTGCCCTGAAACTACTGGGCATGCAGTAACAGTCCTCTGTAATCTGTCCTTGTCAAGATGCTGCTTGTCAGCGTGCTGTTGAGTCACTGAAGAGTACAAAGTGAGCGTGATGAGGAAGCAGTGTTAGGGGAGTTCCTCAGGAGGAAAGACCTGTCTGTCCTCCTTCACTTGTAGCTATATGGCTTGCTTTGTTAGTCACGAGGGGCAGTATCTTAACTTATTGAACGCTAAACGCACTGCACTAATTTTTATGCAGAAATCTTACATAGCCGTATCAGTGTGCAGGCCTGACTAGTTGATTTAACTTGGTTAAACAAAGGTCCGTTTTTTTCACTTGTACAGTCCAGTTTGGGAGTTAGGGAACACCATTTGTGTGCTCCAGTCTTTTCATGTTTGTCTCCAGAATTCACTGAGAAAATACTTGAGACCAGAACACTAAATCCCCTCCACACTTTTTCGTTCTTGGCTTGGGCTGTGATGTCCCATCCACTCCCTGACGTGGATGTGTATGAGCGGATGCGAGCACTGCTCAGGAGCTACATTCCAGCCTGTCCCCAGCACACAGCTGATGTCCTGTCCTCTGCATTTCTCTAGCTCCTCTGCTCAAAGCTGAGACAGTTATTTATAAGAATTCAAAATATCGAGTCCATCCCTGTGAATCTAGGTGATTAATTTTTGTGAATGTTGCAGGTTCCAGGTGTGGGGCTTTTTGGTGAAAACAAGTATAGAAAAATGCCTCTGGGGAAACTGTGATTCACTGATTTACTTCAGTGATGTGATGTGCTAAGTGGGGAGGGAACTTGTTACGTTTTTAAGGAGGAAGAGCTGGGGAAGCTGCTGTTGCTGTTCATTGTTGGATTGCTGCAGGCAGGCAGTTCTTCCGGTGGTACAGTTGTGTTTGTGCTATTGGTAATACTGCTTCAAGACCTAACAAGATTGCTTTTTTTAGCCCAAGCATGAGCCCCTCACCATCTTCTGCGACCTCATGGGTGTGGAGTATGAAGAGATGTCCCACTGGCTTTGCCATAGGAAGCTCGCGACTGCCACCGAAACCTACATCAAGCCAATTTCTAAACTTCATGCCATCAATGCCAGAGATGCACTTGCCAAACATATCTATGCTAATCTCTTTAACTGGATTGTAGATCATGTGAACAAAGCCCTTCACGCAACTGTGAAACAGCATTCTTTCATTGGAGTGCTGGACATTTATGGGTGAGTTGTCTTGTCAGAGATATGACACCTCTTAACATATCTTACTGAATAGTGTCTTTGTCTTTCTCAGTAGCGCTGTGTGAATTTTGCAACAAACCCCAAACCCTTAGCAGCTACTTATTCCAGCTGAAGGGAGTAGGTGTTTAGTTTTGACATGCTATCTAAGATCTTTGTCTTAACTTTCAGGTTTGACATTTATAGTGGTATTTCAGAATTGCTGTCAGTACTTACTTTGTGTATTGCGCTGGAAAAAGTTACAGGGGAATTGTCATCTGGTTCCTCCAGGGTGGCACTTCTAGAGAGGACAAAGACAGCTAACGTGCTCTTCAGGAACGTCAGTCCCTTCTCTGCGTTCCTCATCCCTGTCTAAAGAGGGAGCATCACTGAAGTGCTCATGTACTGCCATTTGCCATTTCCCTGCAGGCTTTGTTGTTTGAGTGTGGTTGTTTGTGCCTGGAATAGTGCAATTAATTTGACTGGAGGGAGGGAATTTGAAATTATGGGGTGATTTAATCTGGATTGGGTTTTTTTAACTGCACTAGTAATTTTGAGTATCTGCATATTTTAGATTTGAGACATTCGAAGTCAACAGCTTTGAACAGTTTTGTATCAACTATGCCAATGAAAAACTGCAGCAGCAGTTCAATATGGTAAGTAGGAAATGACTGGCATTTCCTCTTCCCTTTTCCCTCACCCAAGTCCATTCTGCTAATTGGGTCCCCAGTGGTTAACGATGAATTCCTTCAGTCTATTAACCAGCTGTCCTGGCTGTGAGCTTCAAGGGATGGAGAAAGATCGACTATCTCCTAGAAATAGATTTTATGACTAACTGCTGCTCTGGGACTGTTTGAAATTCTGTTCACAGTAACAATTATAAGACAAGCAGTGCTTGGCAATTAAGCCCCCGAGATTGCCTGTCAATGAGAGCACCGTGTGGACGGAGTTAGAGTTAGCAGTGTTCCTGTAAGCTCCAGCGAGAGCCCGTGCACGGCAGCCAGGCGCAGGGCTTCGCAGCTGGAAATCCGCCACACGCTCTTCCTCTCCTGGCGCTGGTTTTGAGGAGTTTCAGCCGCAGCCTGAATTTGGTGACTGACGTGTGGCAAGAAGCGCCTCTTCCTCCTCCTCCAGAGAGATCACGATTCTCTATCCTCAGCCGTGGTGACGTTTGTAGTTACATATTTTACCTGCATAATGATGAGGCGAGTTATTTATGCCAGGTCTGTTGCTAGGCTGTGCTGCAGGCTGGGAGCAGCTCTGAACTCTCTTGAGGAGCGAGCCTCCATGGTAGCGTGTGATCGCAAGACTGAGTTCCCTGCGTCATCGTTCATCCTAATGGCAGGGATGTGTGGGGGGAGACAGCTGGGTGCTGGAATGCAGGCTGGGCCTTCCAACCTCCATGCTCATAGTGCCATGGCTGGCTTCAGCTCCATAGGTGTCGTAACTGCTAAGTGCAAGGTATCTCAGAGTTTTCTTAGCTCTACAGCAAAAATCTAGTGCCTGTAAGGATTGTAAGGGTTCGCTTCTGTAGTGAAGATCACCATCACAGCATTCCCTTCCCTCTTGCTCTGTTGCTTTCAGCACTTGTCTCACGAAGGATGAGGTGACAGGGCTTTTGCTCCGCCAAGCTACCAAACCCAGTTCTGGTGGATGTGATCCCATTAGGCTGCCTTGCAGGTACAGGGGGAAAAGCAGTTTTAAATTAAATCCCTGTGTCTGTGGCAGCAGCCAGCAAGCCTTCATATGTCACCTGCAGTGCCCTGAGTCTGGCTTAGGGCAGGCTGCTTGAGGGCTGCCCATCCACCATTTGCATCTCTACCCTGCCCGCCCTTCCTCTGCCTGCCCACCCACAGCCCATGAGGACAATTGGGTGTTGAAGGTATTTTTCACCACGTGACTGGTAATTCTGTTACAGTGGAGAAATGGGGGTTTTTTATGTTTTCTATCAGGACTTGGGTTGAATCCAACTCACCAAAAAAGCGCTACTGCTGGCTTTCCTGTCAGGAATTAACTTGGCGTGTAACGCAGCTGTTAAGCGGCAGGGCGGGAATGGCTCCTGTGGGTGCCATTAAGGAGCACTGCTTTGGAAAGGATGGTGTTAAGCTAATGAAATAAAAAGGATAAACCGCTTCATCAGGGTAGTTTTCTGCTGCCTGGCAGATGTGTGCCAGCCAGCTTTGAGGCGTTTGCAGGCTGGTGCACCAAGCTTGGGGTGGCTGAGGCCAGCCCTGCCAACGCAGGTGCTCATGGAGGCCCCCAAACCCTGCTCATGGTGTTGCTTTTCCCCACTCGCTGTTCAGTTCTGCCTGCCAGAGCTGCTACGGTGCGTCAGCATTGACACAGGACATCAGTTATTTTAAATGATGCTTTGAGTCAGCAGTCATCTTGTTTTTCAAGAGTGCTCGTGCTCGTAAGACCACAGCTTGCCTGTTTAGTCTCTTACTTTTTCCTGAAGTTTTAATTCATCTCCTGTGCAGGGTTCACTAAAGCTGTGCTTGTTTTTTGTGATAATATTTTTGAATGAATACACCACCACATTATATTGATCTTCATACATGATAAATCTTCCACAAAATTTTGCTTCGAGGATTTCTTGTGCTAGTACTCCTATAGTCAATCTTGCAGGTTTTTTCTGAAGAGTGTATTTTAATGCAGTGCAACATCTGAAAAAAAAATCAGCAGCCATTTAAGAGAAAATGGAGCTCTGTTCTTTTGCAAGGAAGCACAGAAGTATTTATAGTGAAATTTTACTGAAGAGAGCGCAGTGTTCATAACTTCAGCATCATAAATGCATGGCGCATCCTACTTTATAAGTTGCTGTTCCTGCACTTGAGGCTTTTCCTGGGGTTTGTATTGGTTTTTTGTTAAAGGAGAAAAGACCTTATAGTAATTGTGGAACAATGTAGTAAAGAGATAGAAAAAATAGACCTTATTTGCAGAGAATATGGATTAGTGCTTTAATTTAGTCTGTTGTTTTTAGGCCAGGAAAAAAGGTTAATTTATTTTTCATACACCTACTTGTTAAAGGTTTTATTTCGTTGAACCAGTGTGTTCAGTGACAGCCTGGATTAATGTACCAAGATAATTCAAGTGAGACTTCGATGTATTTATTCTACGTTTTATTTCACAGAGAACTCTTCTTTTTGCCCTGTAGCATGTCTTCAAGCTGGAACAAGAAGAATATATGAAGGAACAAATACCATGGACCTTGATTGATTTCTATGACAATCAGCCTTGCATCAACCTCATAGAGGCCAAAATGGGAATTCTGGATCTGTTGGATGAGGAGTGCAAGGTGTGTGCTCAGGGGCTTTCGTAGAGAGAGAGGTCATCAGCTGTCCTGCTCCTAGGGCCTCACAGGGAAGAGCCATCTGCGTACAGCCATCACTTTGACACTCTGCTGTTGAAAGGATTTGGAGAGCATACAAACAGAATTGGCAATTACAGGAGGAGAAAAAATGGTTTTAGTCATGCTTTTCCCCCTTCCTCTCCATCATGTGTCTCTGCCTGTTTCTGGGTCTCTAATCAACCTTCATTTTGACTCTGGCAACTTTCTCTTTCCTAGTGCAGTCTTTGGTCCTGTCAGATTTCTCCTAATTGCCTCTCGCTTGGTGTCTCACCTTTTGGCTTTTATCTTAGTTTAATTTATTCCAAGCCATGTACAGGCAATGGTGTGTGGCACCTACTTCAGTGGAAACCCAGCTTGGGGTTCCTGGGTATCACAGAGCATCGCAAGCAGCCTCTAGGGACAGTGAGTGACTTCTGACCTGCTGAGATGCTGCTGCTTAGACAGATAACCTAACTCTGGATCCCTGCCTTCAGGTGTGGGACACTGGGACCATTACTAGCCTCGTGTGTGTCACACAGCAGCTACATCTGCTGCCAGACTGTGCCCAGGCCAGAGTATTAGAAAGACCGTAGCTGATTACTGGCTTCTTTGCTTACAGCAAACCATGAAGTCTTGTCCCCTGTTGTCTTAGTTCCTTTGGCTACTAAAAAGTTTTCAGGATGTTTTAAATGGCTGTGTGTTCTCTTCCACAGATGCCAAAAGGCTCGGATGACACTTGGGCCCAAAAGCTATACAATACTCATTTGAATAAATGTGCCCTCTTTGAAAAACCACGTTTGTCAAATAAGGCTTTTATCATTAAGCACTTTGCTGACAAGGTAAGGACTTTTCCTTCCATATCTCCTTCTGTGGCTGGTGTTGCTGAGCCTGTGTGTGGGAGGGCATCCAGGGCTGGGCAGCTGTTGCAGGCAGTGACTGAGCAGCAGCATCCCTGCTTCTTGAAAAAGTTATGCTATAGAAATACAGAAAAAGGGAAATCACATATATCACTGTAGTTTTAGCTAAAGAGCAACAATAAAATGATGCTGGTTTTGCTGCCATCCTAATGTGCAGAGAGGACAGAGGCAAATGCATGCAGCTTCTCATGGCTGGAGCAGTAAGTACTGCTTCCACTTTCTCTGATGGGCAGTGAACAGCTATTTGTAGGAAGCCGAATGAGGGGTATCGTGGTGGAGTGCATGCCTTGTTCAGCTCCCATAGTGCATCGTCAAACCAAGCAACTCCTCAGGTTAAAATAAAATACAGGAATATAATTCCTGTTTCAGATAAATGTCCCATTAAACAAAGAAGCTGCTTCAAAATATTGTCAGCTTTGTTGAGAAAAATTTGGAGAAGCTCTGGGATTCCTGTCGGTAGGTCTGTGTGTGCTGACGAGGGGTGGTGCAGGCCATTATTTGCCTGTGTGTGAGCCAGCGCAGGCAGGGCTCAGGAGCAACCACAAAGTGTGGGTGAAAGGCAAACAGAAATTTATTTTCATTACCTCATGTACCAGGGAATCCCCGAAGCAGCACCCAGGCAGGGGGACACACATATGGACACAGGCACTGCAGGGCACAGTCCTTGCTAGATGATCACCGAACCTGCAGCTTTTGCCTGTGATTCAGGGATTCACGTAGGGTACTGCTGTGCTTTCCCACACCAGTGCTGGTGTGTTCGGTAGGGCGCCTCCGAGTCTGTCACAGGCCTACATTGTCTGAACACAGATGTCCTACTTGTCAAGCACAGAAGATGAAATGACAATTAGTATGATACATGTGTTTTTCTACACCCCAGCTGCAAGTCACCTGAGCATCTTTATAACCCTCCTTGCCAATCTTCTGTTACTGTCCCACATCCTTCACTTCATTTCTCCCAGGTTCTTGAATTTACACGTAGAAGAGCAGTCTTGTTGTGTCTAGTGTTTCCTTAACAAAAGCAGCAAGAACATTTCTGTAACTGTTCAGATTCAGGAGTTCTGTTTGATGGGTGAGGGAACAAGAAGGATTACACCAATATTTCACATACCATCTATTAGGCTAAACTTTGATATTTGAAAACAAGCTTTCCTACGCCCAGTCTGAGCAGCGAGGGCCAAGGAAAGCTAAAAGTAGCTCCAAGCAGGTATTGGCAAAGCTGTATGCTTGGATGTGCTGTCTGCACGAAGCTTTCCTCTGTGCTTATGTGAATGCACACAGACATCTTGGAGGATCAAATCAAACTCTAGCTGGCAGGTTAGTGACCTCTGTGCCTTCACGTTGTCTTCGATGGGACAAGGCAGGGTTGCTGCTGCCCTCCCGTGGCAGTAAGAACCTGAACGGTAGCCGAGGAGATATTCAGAGTGGCCTTTCAACTGTGGAGACACCTTGGGAGATGAGATCCTCTGCCTGCTTTCACCCCCAGGATTTTTTTTTAAATGCTTTCATCTTGGGGTGTAGCGTTGTGTAAGCACTGATAAATGGCTGTACTGAAAGAGGGCCTCTGAAGGCTAGCAGCTTGCTTGCTCTGAAAGAATGAAACTGCTGTAAGGGTCTTCTTTTGCTGCAAGGTTGAAGAGTAAGCATGAGACACTCCCTGGGAATTTAGCATACTTACATTAATTAATACCAAATTCTAAGGAATAGGCTTTTGACAGTAATTTAGGAGGTTTGTTCAGACTTGATTTAGGAGACTGAAATAAGTACTACATTTTTATCTGAAGCTCTGGGTGTTCTGTGGTCCGGGAGACTGTGTGGCCCTGTGATAGAGGATTGTTGTATATTGTCACAACATTGAGACTTCTTATTTCTTCTGATAAAAATAGTTTTTCTGAGTATAAATGAGGAATTTTTATAATAAGCTGCAGGCAGGTCTACTTACTACTTAGGAGATGAAATGAGGCACTTTGTTCTCAATTGCATCTGGATTTTAGAGAATTTTGCAGCCCTGACAGCTTCAGTGAAGGAGATGCTCAACACACATTTTGATTCTTCACCTTTATGGTAACCACCCAATCATTCTGTCTTACCACAAGCATCTCTCAGCAGTGAAATATATCTGGTATAAGGTAATAACAGTATTCTTCTCTATATGTTTTAGGGTTTTGCATTTTACTGGAAAGCTCTCTCTGAGGAAGTTCTGTATTTCAGAAAGAAGCACTTGGTAGCTGCTATTTTCAACATCCACAATAAAGATCTGTTTTAAATGTGAATGTTACAGCTGGTGAATTATGTGCCAAAAAAATCTTCTTGCATACTTTTCACATTTACTTCTTTTTGTAAAACTATGGTTTTCAGGTGGAGTATCAATGTGAAGGCTTTTTGGAAAAGAATAAAGACACAGTTTATGAAGAACAAATCAAGGTCCTAAAATCAAGTAAGGTTAGTATAAGGATATTTTTTTCTTCTTTTGCAGTTATGAATCCTTGAATTCAGGGTCACATAAAATTTCCTATAAGCCTAGGACATATTTCTCCCAGAAATATTTACGATATATATTCAGATATAAAACTCAGATCAGCTGAAATTGAACCTAGTTTGTAAATTGTTTGGCTATCTGTATGAATTTAGAATGTCCAGTAGCCCATGTTTAAGCCTTGCGCCATGTAAGATCAGTCTGTGTTTAGCCATCAGTTTCACTGTTTGGGGGTTTTTGGTGTTTGGGTTTTTTTAACTTTCCAGAAAATTTGGCTATATTTTCTCTAAAGGCATCAAGGACTTCTAATATATTGTAGTAGTATAAGAAGGTTTAACAGGTGAGCCCTTAATTTTGTAATAGGAAAACAGAAGCTTATGGCCTGAGAATTGAGCAGAAAATTTCTGTAGGAGAGACAAGTTCTGTTCCAGAAGCACAGTGAGAGAGGAGTGAATTGTAGAGACACTAAGGACATGAACTGTAATTCACGAAGTCTTGCCTTTTTGCTATCTATGAAAGAAACGTAACATCTGAACTGGTAAACACTGCCTGAAGGAATATGATAAAACAGGCCTTCAGTGGCATCATCTGCTTTTTTTGTTTTAACAGCAAAAACGCTTGTTGTGCTCTTCTGAAATGTAAAGGCAATTAACTTGACTTTGCGCTGTGGTGGCTGTTGGGAATTTGTGAGCTCTAATGGCCCAGGAAGCTGGGTATTGAGGACAGGCTATTTAAAATTGTGCTATTAGGAAAGCCAACGTTCTGTTTCTATTCTGAGCAGATACATGAAGCTAAATGATTAAAACATGTAATATAATGAAAAACTGCAGCAGTCGTTCTACTGAGAGAAGTGTAGAAGCAGTCTGAGTGAAGTCCGTTGCTGGGGAAGGGTGGGGTGGGATGGTGGTGGCATCCTCAGGGAGCTGGCAGCAACCGGCCACATGCATGGCAGCACAGGGTTGGACGTGCAGGGGTTCTCCCAAGGCAAGTAACCTAGGGGGCAGGGGGTGATGGGGACATAGCTGCCATAAGAGCATGGCAACAGCTTGGCCAGGCTCGGCAGGTTGAGTCAATTTGGTCTAAGCACTAAGAAACAATGTGGTTTTCACCAATGGCAAATTTGACCAAAACAGGTGTTTAAAAATAAATAATTCACCTGTGATGAGAATAGATTTTCCGAAGAAGAACGCTTCGTTTTTATTTTTCAGCAGACCCTCTTTAGAAGTAACTGTAGCAGGATTGCATTTCTGATTTTTATTCTTTTCTGTTGTCGCTGTTTGCCGGGTTTGCTGTGCACATTCTCCAGAAGGTAATTCGAAATTGAATGCATCATCTGTCACCCTTCACATGCCCACGCTCACATGCAGCTCAACTGCTTCTTTGCTCTCCAAAGTGCATGATACGTGCTGCTCTTGGCAAGCACTGTGGTGTTCAGCTATTTATTTTGGCCTTCTCTGTAAATCCACCCACAGGACCTCTTTGAACTAGTTTGGTTTCCATGCATGTATCATGAAGGCAATACAACAGCCCTCAGCTTTTTTGCTTGCCACTGGCATGTTGTTAGAATCTTCTGTTGTGGCTCTGTTTTCAGAGGAATGATCCGTGTGATTGTTAGCAGCGTGTCTGAAAAAATTACAGGCAAAAAATGCTTGCTTGCTTGTTTTGTACCACGTGAATCCTCTGCCCTTTGATCAGTGTCATCCTTCTCTGTGAACACTCCACGAGTTCTGCGAAACACAGAAAATTGGTAAGGCACCGAAACCCAAACCCAGAGGGAAACAGGAGTGCCCCCACGGTGCGGATCATCTCAGTGCCCTGCTGTTGGTGGCTGCTGCTCCTCCCTCCCGCGTGCAGTGACCGAGTTGGTGTCTGTGCCAGAGGCGCCTTTGACAGACACCTGCCCACTTTTACAGGCACATTTTCCCAAGGTTGGGGAAAGGGAATGGGACGTATGTACTGATATCTTCGAAGAGCTTGTCCACCTGCAGTCCAGATCCTGGGGATCTCCTTGCCCTTTCCTGGTGTGTGAGAGGGTCAGACAAAGCTCATTGCATTCAGATAAGTTTCTGGGTGGGTTGAAAAGCCTTGGCTCTGTAGCTCAGGTGCCTGTGCATACCGATTCATTCCACCTGCCTGCGAGCAGCTGAATGAGGTGGTGGGGGCCTGGCCATCCTGACCCCTCTGAGTCAGTGGAAGAAGACAGGCTAAATCTCCCTCTGGAAACTGCATTCTGCCAGCTACAGAGGCAATCTATGGTGATCATGCTGCTAACCTAGCAGACTCACGGATTCACAGAATTGTAGGGGTTGGAAGAGACCTCCAGAGATCATTGGGTCCAACCCCCTGCCAAAGCAGGTTCCCTAGGACAGGTCGCACAGGTTGGCGTCCAGATGGGTCTTGAATATCTCCAGAGAAGGAGACTCCACAACCCCTCTGGGCAGCCTGTTCCAGTGCCCAAACTCGGATGAGATGAAGCTAAGCTGTGACACTCCTTTTTCAGTTCAGGAATTTAGGGTACCGTTATAGCATTCATAGTCATTATACTGTGCTGGAGTGCTGTGCTGGATGCTCCTGAGGAATGTTTGATGCCTTCTGCTAACTCATCTGGCACAACCGCAGAGCACAAGTACCATTTTGTTGTGCAGCATGTTTCACTGGATATCGTTCATGCTCACCAAGTTTTATAAGGCAACACCAATTTTTTTATTTTTTAGGTTGTACTTAGCCCAAGCACTTTGTAGTACTGAAAATTGAATGCTCCTATCTCTTGGGAGAAAATGCACAGATGCTAGATAAAAGATTATTCATTGACAGGTAGAGAAGTTCAGATTTTCTTACTCTTACAATGCTTCTGAAGTGCTATAGCTGTCAGTAGAAAGACCTGGTGGTGTTATTTTTAGGTACAAGTTACTTCAGAGCAGCTGTTATGTATGGGTATATTTTGTAGCCGTTACAGAAAGGGAACCGGAAGCCCTGTGTGGTGGTTGGAAAGCTGTTTCAGGTTTTTCCTCCACTCCCACTGGCCTGAGAGTAGATGTTCAGTCAGATAAATATGGCTAGTGGTGGTTTTTAGTTGATGGTTCCTCCCTTAAATTGTTGATTTCAATTTAGAGTGATAAGGCAGGAATTTTCTTTGTTGCCTGCTGTGTTATTCGTATTCAGTGCCCTAGATATTTCTCAACCACAAAGGAGTCTGCACCACCTGGAATATGAGGAGACCCTGTTGTTTCCTTCTTAGATCAAAGCAGCCATATATAATTGCAGTTGGTATGTATGAAGCTGCTGTCACCATCTTAACAGTTTCACATGGAAGATAGTGCTGGATCTATGAAAAAAACCGCAAATCAGAGTTTTATCTTCAAAAGGACACTCACTGATCAAATCTACACAATTTTTAGCATTAAATCGTGGCCCTCTCACTGTGCCACTAGCTTGAATGCTTTTTTTCCTTTGTCCTCACGTGGAGTTGAACAAAACCACAGTGCTTACAAAAACTGAGCCTGGGTTCTTAAGATAGTTGCCTTAGGCACAAACAGGTGCAATACCTTGCTGAATTCTTACCCTCTCTATTTTTTCTGCTGTTACACCAGTTCAAGCTGCTACCAGAACTCTTCCAGGATGAGGAGAAGGTCCTCAGCCCCACGTCAGCAACCCCTTCAGGACGCGTGCCTTTGTCTCGAACGGCTGTAAAACCAGCCAAGGCCAAGCCAGGACAAGCCAGCAAGGAGCATAAGAAAACTGTGGGACATCAGGTGAGCTTGAAGATGCAGTTCTGTTAAATAACCTCTCCCTCTGCCTTATAGGTAGCAAGGTGTGCAGAGGCTCCTTGGAATCCATGTCATTTTGAGACGGGTGCAGCTTATGGTTTGGAGCAAACATTCTCTAATTACTGACACATTCATAGGGCTGAAATTTCAGGGAGCTCAGTTCTTACTGTG
Organism: Hypotaenidia okinawae; assembly: GCA_027925045.1. Taxonomy (NCBI): domain Eukaryota; kingdom Metazoa; phylum Chordata; class Aves; order Gruiformes; family Rallidae; genus Hypotaenidia; species Hypotaenidia okinawae. The sequence goes on from BSDF01000012.1 coordinate 9,440,324, forward strand.
GTGCCAAAACCAAAACTCATGTTTTTCAAAATAGACTTCACATGCTGGATGCTGAGAGGCTTTGAAAACCTTATGGTGGGTCTCTCTGATCATGTGCCAAATTGTCTGACTCAAATCAGAAGTGGGAGTTCGGTCCTCAGAAAACCTGGTTCCAGTTATCAGTGGGCTAAACACAAAAAAATCCACAGTATGTGCCAGAATTAAATTGAAAGTATGCAGATCAGCATGACTGGAGAGCTCACTTCTTCTTTGTTACCTTCCACTCAACAGATTGAATGGCTGTTTTCCCAAAATGGTTATCTCCCCAGTCAGTGCTTATGACAGATTGTCCCTCAGACCATGCATAGGAGCCAAGGGGAACTTTTTTGACTGTTTACTACTTAGTTTTTATCTACTTGCCAGACTATACCTCTTTGCCACTTGCCTGGGGCTTCCCGGAGGTCTGTGCATGTAGCTTTTTTGTGTTACTGTAGGACAGCCTGGAGTATGCATTAGTTCTTGGGTAGTGTGAGTTCTTTGTGTCAGGGTTCCCTGCCAATTCTTGTAGACGAACCAGCTGCATCTCTTGGGTTCTCAGGGTTCTGATAACGTCACCACAGCAAGCACAGCCTTGAGTGGCTGTCGATCCCCTACCAAAGATGTTAACGCAGTGGCAGTGTGATGCCATGAGCTAGTCACACTGCTACATGACAATTGAAGAATTCAGAGGAGGTTTTGGATAGTCATCATTTCTCTATAACCTTCCCGTACAAGCTATGTCAAGCCATGGGTGGGAATAGGAATGGTTACTGATGTCACTGTACAGAATGCAAATCCGCTTGGCACTTGTTTGCGGTACAGGCTGCAAATTCCAGTCTTCTGCAATTCATGCAAGAGAGCCCCTGCCCAGTTATCTTTTTAATTTGCACTTCATTTCTGGCTGTGCAAACAGGCAGGGCCCTGAGGCTGGTGGAGGCCTAACAGTTCTGTTGTGGTGTTGGGGGTAATCTCATACTACTGCTATCAATCAGCCATGTATGCTAAATCATAAATTTTAAAGAAAGCGAATACAAAAACAATTTTTATCATATTCTGTGTAGAAATAAAGGTTGGCTTAGAATCATGATTTCTTGATCTGTTAGGGCATTCTGTGGATAGAAGGTTATACTGCAGTATGGTACGTATTTGTGGTCTTGTTACTTCTTTAAAAGTAAAGCTCCCAAAACTCTTGAATATTGGACTTTCAGTGTTCAGTAGGTCTGGCACTGGGATCAGTGGACCTGAAGAAATTGGTACCTTTTATTTTTAATCACTTTGTTGATTAAAATTTTATTTAAAATTAAATAGCTATTTAGTAATATGCCGTGAGGTTTAGTCATGAAGGGATGGATTAGACAAAGATTAGGGTTGATGAGGCAGTCAAAAGCTGAAAATAACTCAGTCTATCCCATGTTTTTGTCATTTGTCAAATACTGATGCGGGAGCTTTACTCCTGCAAAGCGTAGCACTTAGAAGTCTTGCTGTAACATAATTCATTCCAAGACGGTATCTGAAACTAAAATCTATTGCCATAACAAAACCCAGCTGGTGTTTATTACCAAAAGCCTTATTACAAATAAGCAATTATTCCTGGGTCCTCTTTCTGAGGTTATCTCAACCATGACTGAAATTATTTAGGCTATCCCCTGACATTTTTCCTTTTTTTTTCTTTCCAAAAGTTTCGAAACTCTCTTCACCTGCTGATGGAAACCCTGAACGCTACAACCCCACACTACGTGCGCTGTATTAAACCTAATGACTTCAAGTTTCCATTCACGTAAGCTAGTTCGTGTATGGTTCCTATAGCTTGTGCGTGGGAGGGAATTGCCCAGGGCCTTGGAGGATCCAGATTGTCCTAGCTCTTGCTCACTCAGGAGTGGTGTGTCTCCTTTCTGTTGTTGTGGACTCATTCTGCTTGTGTACATGTACATGTATACATGTACAACAGGAGATGTTTTAGGATCAATAGAGGGACAATACTTCCTGATGAATTTTGTTTGTCTTTATGGTGATACATGAGAAAAAACGCCAGCATTTTCATTGCTAGCTGGTTTGTATGTGACTGGCAGCTTGCACTCCTGGAGTTCATTTGACATTTGCTGGAACTTGCTTTTGCAGATTCCAGTGTCTTATTCCGTATCTTTTTTTCATACACAAACTTGCTTAGACTTTTTCCCAAAAGTGTGCAAAAAATCCGGGCACACAACACTCCCACAGCTATTGGGCAGGCTGTTGGGAAGCAGGACGGGACGAGCAGCTGGCAGCAGCCAGTGGGATCAGGCTATCCTCTGCTGTCACTGGGTTGCAGAAGTCCTAGCTGAACATGTTAACCACCCATAACATCCCACCCCTGTTCCCCCTCGGTCCGCTCCTGCCCTGGGTATGCACAGGGCCAGAGGTCACATGTAATGCAAAACGAGCCCCACACCTACAGGCTCTTTTTATTCCTGTGTAGGTTTGATGAAAAGCGGGCAGTGCAGCAGCTGAGAGCTTGTGGTGTCCTGGAGACCATCCGAATCAGTGCAGCTGGCTTCCCCTCCAGGTCTGTTTGCCGCTTTTTCGACTGCTTTCAGCTGCAGTTCTTATTTGTAACAGAATATTCATTGCTGGGACTGACACTGTCTCTGGTTTTGGGACAGGTGGACGTACCAAGAGTTCTTCAGCCGTTACCGTGTCCTGATGAAGCAGAGAGATGTCCTTAGTGACCGGAAGCAGACATGTAAAAACGTCCTGGAGAAGCTGATTCTGGTACTAGACTTTGTGCTAAGAGCCTTGGAATGGGAAGGAGCAAAGATAGTCCCTCCCTCCCTCATAGCCATGTTCTGTGCTTGTGCACAGTACCGAACCACCAGTATTAGCACAAGAACTGTAGGATTTCCCCGTGTGTCGCAGGAAAGGAAGACAGTCATTTTTAGTGTGGGTTGGTTGAGGGTGAACTTAACAGTGTCTTCCTTAACAGCAAGAGATACTAACCATACCTTGAATATGCATGCTTCCCTGTCTGTGTGTCTTTCACACTGCTCCTTTGAGCTCCTGTGCTGAAGTTAACCTCTCACTCCTTTTGTCCTTGTGACATTGTGTCCCTGCTTAGCCCTCCTCATACCTGGATGGCATCCCACTTTGCTTCCTGCTTCCCGGTGCAACCCTGCATTTCCTGGCTGTGCTATTCACACCAGTGGCATTGCACCCCAGCTGATGAGGTCCTTGGGGTTCATTAAAGCCCCCCAGTGCACACTGGAGGGCAGGCAGGCTCCAAAGAGGCAGTCTTACTAGCAGGGGTTAATTGAGACTTACTCAGAAATGTCAGGGAGGAAGAGAGGGAGACAGAGTTTGCTGAAGATGGAAAAGCAAGAGAGCTTACCCTGATGAAGTACGGTGACAATGTTAGTTAGGGTGTTTATGGAAGCAAAAATAAGTACTCTGCAGGTGGCTTTGGGCTTGGCTCTTTAACTTCTGTGTCATTGGGTGGACTTAACTAAAATCCTTTGGTTTATATGCATGTGTCTGTATTTATAGTGTTACTGTATATTGTTAAATGTATCCTGAGCTGTGGCTCTTTGACTGCTGTGCCTTTTAACTTGACATCAATCAACAAAATTAATTTTTTTCAATGTAACTTTGCATATTGTCAGTTTTTCCCTCCAAGGAGTACTACAGCTTAGAGAGACAGAATATTATTCTCTTATTGCTTTAGTTCTGAAGTTTCAGATGTGCCTGGGCAGCAGTTATATCCTTTGTTCTGGCTCAGTGCTGATGACAGTAAAAGATGTGTACATGTTTGAAGCCCCAGCTGATTTGTTTGTACTCTAATATGGCTGAAGATGGACCATTCAGGAAGGTCATCTACAATTTAAGCAGGAAATTGTACATGTGCATTGTTTGTCTTGCTTTCATCCTCTGCGCCCCTTCGTCACCTCCTGTAGCTTTCCATGTCTCTTACAGTCTTTGTTGCATTGTTGTCTAAGCAAAAATCTCACGTGTCTCCTTTAGGCCATGCTTGTGGCCTTACTGTATTAATGTTGTAGCAGGATCCTACCAAGGAAATACTCTCCTCCGCTACTTAATGTAAGTCTAGGTTTACTTGAAGTACTACACCAATAATTTTGCCCCTCTACTAGCAGTACTTTCATTTAGCTCCTTATGCCTTCTTTTTTTTCTTGTCCGCTACCATTTAATGCTGTACCTGCTCCTCTTTTTACCTCTGAAAATAGGACAAGGATAAGTACCAGTTCGGTAAGACAAAAATATTTTTCCGGGCTGGTCAAGTAGCCTATCTGGAAAAAATAAGGGCAGATAAGTTGAGAGCTGCCTGTATCCGCATCCAAAAGACGATCAGAGGCTGGCTGATGCGGAAGAAGTACGTGCGTATGAGGAAGGCTGCCATCACCATTCAGAGATATGTCAGAGGCTACCAAGCACGATGGTAAGCAATACTCGTGGGAAAACCCACACTAGCCTCAATTCAGATCCTTTTAAGTAGGACATTGAAATGGGATACATTTGCTCTCTCCTTCTGGTGCTGGCTCAGAGGAAATGATTTTCCAGGGAAATGAAGGGATGTGTCTCTCCTGCCAGTTTTTGACCTTCCTGAGAGGACAGCAGCACCTTGCTGTGTGATGCTTAGAACTGCATGTCGCTAGCAGGAGCAGGGTACGAGTAGGCATGTTGCAGGTGAGGGAAAGCAGGGCTCTTGGCTGAGTCCTCAGTGCCCAGTCTCCACGTGCACTCCCAGCAGGATCTGCCTGTCCTAGAGAAGCTAAGCTGTTCCTTATCCAGAGTGAAGGGAGATACATCAGCCAGAGTCCTACTTGGGTTGACTTCTGAGGAATGGCTCTGGAGAGGCTGAAGAAAAGGGCAGACATTGTTCAAAGACAAGGTGGTTACAAAGATTGCAAGAATCAACCTTCGGAAAGAACATTATGTCCAGATGCTTTATAATTGTCGCAGTGAGAGGACCAAGAATGAGCAAACATTTTCTAGAGGTTGAGGTTAGGTGAGGAAGTCTGGAAGGTGGCTTAGTGGAATAGGTTTAAAGCTGGAGAGCAGGTGAGAACATAAGCAGAATTTATCTTGTCAGTTCTATAGTACAGTTCTCTAAGGAACAAAAATATTTCTTGGAAAACCTTGTAAGGTTAGTAAAGGTAGTAAATTAGAAGCAAGGAAGTGACAGCAATTATTTGTAATCTTTTTCTTGCTTAGCTATGCCAAATTCCTACGAAGAACACGGGCTGCCATCACTATTCAGAAGTTCCAGCGCATGTATGTGGTCCGCAAAAGATACCGGTGCATGCGAGATGCTACTATCGCTCTTCAGGCTCTCTTAAGAGGTTACATGGCCAGGATCAAGTACCAAATGGTAAGAAATTATAATATTTTACTGTTTTACTCTTAACTTTATTTCCACATGTCTCCGGGATAAAGCTGCTCTGTGGTGTCCCCCTTGGGAATCCGAAATGTTTATGTGTGTGCTGTTAAACATAGGGCACAAACAAAATATTACAGCGTGGGTTGAAGGACATCACCTGCAGATTAGAAAGATCTGATGCTGCAGCTAATGAACTTGTCATTTTAGACATTCACGTTTTCACCCAATATGGATGTATCTACTCTTTCAGTACAGTGAGTGGAGAATCTAATAGGAATTTACAGGATTTCTCTTGAGAAAACTGTTTCATTGGTTAAATAGAATGTCAAGGCACTTAAATGCTGAAAATGGGCTTGTGTGACTGTGCCTCCATGAGTCCAGATCAGTATTTCTCACATCAGTATACACATGTGATGCATTACTACCCCTACTCGATCCCAAATTTCTACAGTTCTGAAATGACTGGTGGAATATACTGAAGGATATTAATGTTAGTGAAGAGATACTTAGAAAATTAGGAGATTAAATGTAGGGTTTTATGGTGTTTGGTGTTTTTTTTTAAACTGTATTGATGTTGGTTTTGTTTTGGAGATAAATGGATATAATCCTGTCCTTGTGACACTGATAATACTTTCCTGATTGTACTTGATAAAAAAATCCTAAACAAATAATTAAGAAATTGGAATTTGCTCTTCAGTAGTTATAGGGCTGGAAACAGAATTATGATTCAGAAAGCTAGACTACAGAACACCAACATGTTTCATGTCACTCTTGTCTACATGAATTGTAACTAGGCTCAAAAGTCTGAAAAATTAGCTGGCAGAGTTCTGCTTTTCTCCCAAGCAGGTAGATATTAAAGCCAGTTAGTGCTTACATTCCACATGTTTCTCCTTTCTGTTTGAAGGCTTGGTGTGTTTTTCACTTGTTTTAAAAATGCCTGTACGGTCACATGTGAGTATGTCTCAGTGACAGTGGTCTGACATACACTAACCAGAACATTTGGAAACAACTAATCCCTGACAAGACTTCCTGAGGAGTAAGATCTCCATGCCTGACTCAGCTGTTCTTTTGTCCGGGTATCTACTTGCCTTTTTATTCAGCCTTAGCACTTCCATTATTGCAAACCATCTTCTATGTTGTGAGATTATGTCAGGTATGGTTTTAACAGTGATCGGACAGATCTGAGACAAAGTGAGACATGGGGCACAGCAATGTGTGGGTGGAAAGCCACCCTTAGGAAAATGAGGATGGTTCTTTGTTCCTGAAGGTAGTCGCATGAGTGATGCACATCCCACCTGTCCTGTAGTACAGAGTTTTATAAACCTGTTATCTTCCCTCTTGATAGAGATGGCAAATTTCTAGAGTGGTCCCCATTAGGGGTGGCCAAACTTGCCTGCCAGGGAACATACCCTCGAGCAGTGGGTTGTTCACTGCAGTAAGAAGAGTTCTGTATCCACACCTTGGTGTGCTGTGTGTACGGTGTACTTCCAAGGTGGAATTTTATTAAAGCTGAAATACAGGGATGGCTAGAGAGAGAAGCCCAGGCTCTGCATGACACAGGAAGGTAAACACAGTTGTGCTGAAGTTCATGGTGATTGTCAGGGAGTAAAACCCAAAGGTCACCCAATGACAGCACACCTGGGCTGAGCCCTATGTCTGTAAGTAATACACAGTACAAGTGTTGTTCGTTAGGGTTGTGAAAGGTACCTGTTGTTGTTGTTAGAAGAGAGGGCATGTGTTGCAGTCACCTGACTAATACAAGGAATTTAAAATGGTTGAATCATCTATTTCACACATCCTGGGGAAAGCTTCTGCCTGACACATTGTGATGCCCTCTTCAGCTTGACAAAGAGTTTAGTTCCTTCATGGCTTTTACATAAGCTTTCCTGGGAAATCACTGGTAAATTGAGTACCTTTTCTGATACTCTCACCTGATGTTGGAGTGGCCTGTTTCCTCACTGGATTGCATGGGTATGAGAATTCACTGGCAGATGAGGACCATCCCAGCACAATGGAGGTATGTTATGGGACTTGTTGCTTTCAAACTTTCACTGAAAATGTTGTTGAAAGCTACTTGTATTTGAGCTGTTCAGGCACCCATAGGTAATCTGAAGGTGTTACTCGAGGAGGAGGCAGGAATGCATGACATGCACTCAGAAGGACTTTGCCTTTTGACCTTGCAGTACTTTTGAGAGAGCTATTTCCTTACCTCTGTGCTATTTAGCCAAGTGCATCTGTTTCAATTCTATCTCTTTCTTTCCTTCTTTCTTTCTTTCTTAATTATAAGGGAAGAAGTTTGTGTATCTTGTAGTCTTGCCATGTTGTTAGTGAACCTTTTAAATTCATTGATATGGATGTGCAGTGCTTCTAACACATTTCAGTTCATTTGCTAAGAAGTATAAAAGGAAATAAAATTTTTGCTGCCTTGCTAGTTTCTCTTATCAGCTTTGTGGTAAATCACTGTGAGAATGTAGACTGCATATGATCTTTAAACTATCAAATCCAAGAGGTAACATAAAATCCTAAGTAGTTTTGTTCTTTAGAGTAACTGTTTAATTTTCAGAAACTTTACTAAGTGAACTCGGAAGTTCTCAGAGTCCTTAGAAGGTTTGGGGGTTTGGGCAGGCTCTCCTAGCACAGCTGTGGTCTGCTGGAATTCATGTGCTCCAGACCTGGGGCATCTTTCAGTTGGTTGGTGAAGGATACAGAAACAATACACACTGACAAAGGTTGCTGCCATTCTTGACTGTTCTTTCATTAAAAATTACTGTGGTGGGTTTTTTGGGGTTTTTTTTGTGCCTCAAGGCTGTGGTTGACATTTCTGCCATGAAATAAGTTGGAATTATTACAATATGAAACTTCTGATTAGAATAAATGGAGATTTTACCATGCTGGCAAAAGAAAACTGACTGGAACTTGTAGTTTGGTCAGCAAGACTGCAACTGCTGTTTTTAACAGCTGCTACAATTTACTCTGGGTTCTAGCCTGTACTAACTGCATATCAAGCATGGCAATTTTAAACTTTGTATTGATGAATCCTGTGCAGCGTATGTCAATCACTCTAAGATGTTTCAAGGTAAAAGATGCAGGGGAAAAAAAAAGGTACTGTGTTTGTACTCTTGTCAACAGGTACCATATATTTTTGTAATTAGCTTGGATCTGACATGAACACAAAGGAATGCCCGGTTCTTTGGTGTGCCTCCAGTTCTTTCCATGTTCTTCCTTCTGGTTCCTTTTAATTTTATTCCCTGCCATCTTCCATGTTCCTGTCTTCTTTTCCTCTTCTTTTTTGTTTAAATTAATACCTACTGATTTCTTGCAACTCTTCACCAGAAGCTTCTCTTTTCTGAATAAAGTGTCTCTGTGTGTGCATCATACTTACACTTCTCATTGTGGGGTCAGTTTAACTGAGCAGGTGTAGTTTGCAATTCTAATACCCCTTGTGCTGTTTTTTTCTTAACTGTAGATGCTTCGGGAGCACAAGTCTATTATTATTCAGAAACATGTAAGAGGCTGGCTGGCTCGAGTGCACTACCGCAGGACCCTGAAGGCAATCGTTTACTTGCAATGCTGCTACCGGCGCATGATGGCCAAGAGGGAGCTGAAGAAACTGAAGATAGAGGCCCGGTCTGTGGAACGCTACAAGAAGCTTCACATTGGCTTGGAGAACAAGATCATGCAGCTGCAGCGAAAAATTGATGAGCAGGTAAAAGCTTCCTGGCCTTGGGGAAGTATTTAGAAGTCTTGTATTACCTTTCCCAGTAGCACCATGGGCATTCACAGGAAAACACACTGAATTTTCATTGTAAGGTATCAGTTCTCTTTTCTGCTGAAGTACATTGATAGAGGAGAAAGGGAGGCCACAGTGGAGCTGGAACAGTAAAGCATCTGTTTGTGTCTCTCAGCAGCACTGAGAGAACATCTGCTTCCTTAGTGTCAGTATTTCATTTGAAGCACGGCAGTTGCTCTGTATAAGGGGAACGGAAGGCAATCATGTTTGATGCATGTGGGATCCCTCCAGTTTTAGTTCAGGATGTTGACGTGCAGGCTTAGCGACTGGACTGTTCTGTCACCTCCTTAGGCAATTTTACAAAAAACAGACTGAAAGTTTTTGCAATCAGGGAACCTTTGCTTTTGCTCCCATGACCAGGTATATTCTGTAGGGAACTAGAAGGCTCCCTTAAACCAGAACTTCTCCAACAGTTGCTATGTGTTGTGTTTTGCAAAGAACAAAGAGTACAAATCCTTGTTGGAGAAGATGAGCAACCTGGAGATCACATACAGTACGGAGACAGAGAAGCTGCGGAGTGATGTGGAGAGGCTTCGGATGAGCGAGGAGGAGGCTAAGAATGCAACCAACCGTGTCCTCAGCCTTCAGGAGGAGATTGCCAAGCTCCGGAAGGAGCTGCACCAAACTCAGTCTGAGAAGAAGACAATTGAGGAGTGGGCAGACAAATACAAACATGAAACCGAGCAGGCAAGTGTCCAGTCTCAGATGTGTGATATTCGTAGGGGTCTGGTGTCCACTTGGGTTTGGCCTGGGCTTAACTGCTTCAGTTGTGCAGCTCATAGTTTTGCGATATTTTTAAGCAATGTTGTACCTGTACAATGCTAAATACTCTTCATACCTAAATAGCTATGCCTATGGTAGATGATATTACTCGATCTATACATTCTTTTTAAATCTATGTTTTCAGTCTATTCAGACACTGACACTGAAAGTGATTGTAAATCCAAATACTTAAGCTTCCTCAGCTGGAGCTACCCCATTCATAAAAAGAAATCATTTTACCTATGTAGAGAGTATAATCACATAGATACCAAAAATCTGTCCTGTGCACAGTATTCAGAGGTACCTGCTTGTATCCTACCTCGTTTAAACAATAAGACTATTAAACATGTGCACACAGTGTAGTTCAACATGTTTTGACTAACCCCGTATCTCTGCTCTGACCATCAACATAGCAAAACAGGTGGTTTCCTGTCCAGTTTACTCGTGGCCAACGGTGCAGGTTTCAAATATTGGAAGATCCCTTTCCATCATGTTGTGGTGCTGCAGTGATATGTTTCAAGATCAGATAAACATAAGGAAAAATATTAATTGACTACATGAAAGGAGTGCACAGTAACCAGAATCAGAGACAAAGGAGTAGCTGGCAAACCAGGGCATGGTTAAAGTGGCACAACTTTTGGGCGAAGGCAAAATAGTTAGATTATGGTGTGACCCAATGCAATGTAATGTACAACAGAACTACCAAATTTATCCCTATTTTAGGAATGTTTCTATTTTAAGGAATAAATTACATCTTTAGGACTTCACTGAAAAATACTGTGGCAGTGGACTGGTTCAAGGCAGTTTTGGCATCTGATCAGAAATGGAGTGCAGAACACACAGAGAAATCTGCAGTGGGACATATTTAATACATGAAATTTGTGAAATGAAGATGTCCTTAGTTCCCTGATTTCATTCTCTGAAGGAAAATTTAAGTATTTGAACTCCTACAATGAGGATGAGGTTGCTTTTAGAGCTACCAGTGAAAGATGAACTGCATTCTGAGCAGAGTATTTTATTATCTCTGTAGCTGGTATCGGAGCTGAAAGAGCAGAACACGTTACTGAAAACTGAAAAGGATGAGCTGAACCGCCGCATCCATGACCAGGCGAAGGAAATAACAGGTTGGATCTGCTCTCTCAGATTTTCTACTTCATGATACTTTGTAAAGCAATACTCTTCTGCATAGATTGGGATAATTTCCCATAGTTTGCATTCCTTTTTTGTTTAATGGTCTCATTTATTTAAGAACTCACATGCATCAGAATTATTTGCTATTTGAGTTTCCATGAAGTCTTACGGGTTTGGGGTCTGTCTGGTGAGGGTGACTGTTAAAAAGTATTTTACTTTTCAAAGAAGACGGCTCTGATATTTAATACAATTAATCTGCTGCAGCTCCTCTGACTGCTCTGACTACACAGACAGTCAGAAGAGCATGCCTCTAGATGTGAAGGCTGGAGGATGGAGGCAGCGTGATGAGGAGGGTCAGTGTGCTGGAGGCGTAAAACATCTCACGTTTTGCTTTTTACACAACGCAGCACTGGACTCACACCCCTTCTTCCTCCCTCCTGGCATTGCTAATGCAAGGGATTAGCAGAATAACTAACTTGACTGGGCGAACCCTTCTGTGGTTGGAAGGACCAATAACACTTTGGTCCTTCATATGTTTGACTTGTTGATTGCTTACAGAAGCACAAATACCACATATCAGCTTCAAACAGCAGATTGTTTCACAGTCTGTGTTCCTGGCGCAGACACATGCTTGTACCTCCAGGATGGATGTGCTGCATGGTATGTAGAACTGGAGTTCTCACTTTGGATTCCTGTTCTCCATGGCAGAGACGATGGAAAAGAAGCTAGTGGAGGAAACGAAGCAGCTAGAGCTAGATCTGAATGATGAACGATTACGGTACCAGAACCTGCTGAATGAGTTCAGCCGTTTAGAGGAGCGCTATGATGATCTCAAGGATGAAATGAACTTAATGGTGGTAAGCGGCTAAACATCTGAGAAATCAAAAGCTGTTCACAAATGTGTTTGCACAGAATCTTGTGGTTAGTCATCGGTTAGTAACTGATTCTGCTGTCAGCTGTGTGGTGGTGACCTGTACCTGAAAAGAGAATTTGTCCTTTTAAATACTGATTTAATTAGACCAGCTCAGCCAAAGCTAACACATTTAAAATTTGTGGGTTTTCTTAATAAATATTTTACTTTCACTTCTGTAAAGAAGGCTAAATTTCTGCTGTGACTTTGCTAGTGCTTATTGCATGTGCCATCCACCCTTATTTTGCCCTGAAGTTATCCACGTGTGCTAGGGTTGTTTGTACCACATTCATCCAGTATTAAATTTGGAGTAGTTTAGGAATATTTTATGTGTCAGAAAGAAAGAATCTTCCTTAGTACAAATGTCTGGGAAGTTAGGGAATTGCTGCCTGCGCTGCCTGCACAATGGGCTTGGCTTTCCCACAAAATACGGTGTTGATGATGATGCTACTTTCTGCAGCAATACGTGATGGTAGTGTAGGATCTGACCCGTCTCTGCAATTTGATTGTGAACTACATCTTGTAGGCTTTAGGTGACATAAGAGACCAGAATCAAAAATCTTTCCTTAGCTGTAAAATAGCACCAAATATTCCAAGCAAAGTTAGAGGTTGTGAAGTGACAGTTGGAAGGAAAGCCATATAGTGGTACTGATTTGTTTTGTTTGCCCTCCAGAACATCCCCAAGCCTGGACACAAAAGAACGGATTCAACTCACAGCAGCAATGAATCTGAATATACTTTTAGCTCTGAGATTACAGAAGCCGAAGACTTACCTGTGAGGACAGAGGTAATGTTACAAAGCCCCCACAACTTCTTATTGATCAATGGCCGAATTCTTTCCCATCTCTCTCTTTTCATACGTGCCTGTGAACACCATATCCTTATATGGAGATATCTAATGCTTTTTCCATTTACTTTTTGAAAACAGCTCATTCTCTAGTTAGTTGTGGTCCGATGTAAAAAGACTTTGTGAAAGTATATTTGAATTCCTCTGTATTACAGTAAACATAGACTAGGTACTTGGCCATCCAGTTGATTTGCATCTGTGAAACATTTGCTTGCCAGTTTTTGTCAGCACAATCACTTTTTCAACACAAACCTGGAATTCAGAAAACCAGTGAGGCTTCTTGAGAAGTCTGTGTGCTGTATATTCAGGGATTAACAGTGGCAAGGTGGCTAGCCACATCCGTAGTAGCTACGTGGAACACATTCCCTGTTTGGAAGAGAACCCGATGTTGATTGATTTTTCCTCTATTTCGTAGAGATGAATAAAACTCAAAGAATGTGCCCTTTTTTTGCATGTGCAGTGATACAAATCCCAGGATACTTAAGTTTTCAGAAAGAAGACTCTCTTGATTCAGCTAATTAATAATAATAATGAAGAGTAATTTGTGGTGCAACTCCAAGCCATTCCTAATATTTTCCAAGTTAGCTCCTCCTTTTGGCCCCTTCCACAGAAGAGGGGACTGCTAACACAGCAGAGAGTCACCAGTTCAGTGGTCAGACTGTGCTTGGCAGTCTTTTTCTGTGCATTCTAGAGATCTTCTTAACTGTGAGCCATCGCACAGCTCCCTCCCTTTGCCCTCTGTCTAGGTCAGTTATCTCTGCAGTTACAGCCTGTCATTACTGTTTTTGAAAGCCTCTGCAGAAAACTGTTCTCTGCTAAAGATGCATATACCCTCACACACTGGTGCTGACACACATTCTGTGCAGACTCTTTCATCATTTGTCTTCCCACTTATGTTTTTCACCTTGCCTAATTGTTTCAGAAAGATGCTCTTACCTTCGTGGATAGGCAGGGAAAGAACAGTGCCACTACCTGTGACTGGATCTCACAAGAGAGCCATATGGCATCTTTTCCTTTGGCTAGTAGACTTACCAAATTGCTGTTCTTAAGCCAGCTTTGTTTTTTAGAATATAAATGAAAAAAATTAACTCACACAGGAGTGTGAATAAACGCAACACTGAGATAATTAAATCTGCATGTGTTTGACCCCTTAACTGCAAACTCCAATTTGTCTCTAAGCTGACAATGTAGATGAATGATACAAAATACATTAAAAAGCAGGCTCCATCTCGGTGCAAACCAGTAAAGCCAGAAAAATCAAAGTCTTCTCTTTTTTCCTGAGCTGTTGGTGTGGTTTATGACTCCTTCCCCTCAACAGTAAAGGGAGATGAAGTGGAAATGGCTGTGATTGCTTGTCTGCTACAGTCATTAATATTAATTTTCGAGTTCCTTTTCTAGGCTTCAGAATTTTATGGTACACTTCATAGTAAATGCTTTAATCTTCTTGCTACATAAAGTACAAAATGGCTGATGAACAATTTCTGGTGCACCTTCAGATTACAAACGCTGTTCCTTGCCCAGAAATAGTGTGAAAGCTGGTGGATTAGGCTTGGAACAGGCTGTATAATTAGCATAATAAAAAGAAAAAGGCATAAAATATATCTTCTGGTACTTATTTATGTCACATCCCTCTAAGTTAAGCCATAAATCTACAATCAGCAGAGATATTTCTCTGTAGCTGAAGAATTTACTGTAGAAATAATTTAAAACTAAAAAAAGCCTCTATTTACACTTGTTTCCAGGTGAGTCTAACCACAGACTTTTTTCTCCTTTCCCCCTTCAAACAAGTAAGAATAAAAGGTATGCTTAATTATAGACCTCCTGTCTGCTAGGTAGTCTCTAGTGCTTTCTTTTGCTAGGCTTAGATATGTTTTATTCTAGTAGATCCTTTGTAAAAATAGTGATCGACGGCTGATGAATCATTTTAGATGCCAGTAGTCAGCTCTCAGAAATAAGTAACAGTTCTCTGTGTTCCTCTCTTTCCCCAGTCTGTTTCCCATCTTTACTCACTGTAGTGCTTCCTTCTGATGTGGAAGGGGAATATTTCTTGACTTCCTTCTGTGTTTTCTAAAGCAGGAACCAAGTGAGAAAAAGGCACCTTTGGATATGTCTCTGTTCCTCAAGCTGCAGAAACGGGTTACGGAGCTGGAGCAAGAAAAGCAATCACTGCAGGATGAGCTGGACCGAAAGGAAGAACAGGCTCTCCGTGCTAAAGCTAAGGTGGATTCCTTCTACCTGATCAAATGCTGATGCCAGAGTATCCCTTCTTGTGAAATAGCAGCTGTGTGAATGCTGACTGGCTTTTACTAAATCTGTACCTTCCTCTAGTACTTGTTTTATTTAATGGCGAGTTTTATGCCTGGTGCTTAGTACCAGGAGCCGATTATTTAGTTTACCAAGGTCCTTGAGATCCTATGAGGAAGTTAACAGGAACAAAAAGTGCTTGGGACTTTGCTTAAGGGAAAAGAAAAAAAAAAGATAATGCTGTTTTTATGAAGGAATAGCAATATAGAAAACTACCTAGCTGGCACGAATGAGTAATTATTCATTTTGTTCATTTTAGGCAAAATAACGAGTGTTTCAATCATGATGCAGAACCAAAGTGCTGGGATTAGACATGTTTGACAGATTTTATTTGATTGAATTCTCCATTGATGTGGTCTCCTGAAGTATTATAAAAAATGACATCAGTTTTGGCAGTTTATTATTACTTTTCCACCAGTGAATTTCTTGAACATCCTGGGATTCATCCTGTTCTATTGCCAATAAAAGTAGAGTGATTTTTGCATGGTTATTTATAAATAATTGTGTGTCATAAGTAAATTAAAGGAGACAATGTCAATATTCAAACTAAAGCATTAGGCTGTGTTTTTCCCAGTTTTACAGGAAATTAATTTGATGTCCCTTTAGTCTTCCTGGCTCAATTAAATTTAAGAATAGAAGGAACTGGATTTTTATTTTTCACACTTGTATCTATTCTTTTTTACAGGAGGAGGAAAGGCCTCCAATGAGAGGTGCAGAGTTGGAGTATGAGTCGCTCAAGGTAATTCTAAAATGGAAGTTTCTGTTTTCTTCCAGTGAGAATATTGCCACCAATCATATCTGCTGATAGAAATCTGCATCAGCCTTCCTGTTTCAGAATACGGGATGGAGAAACTAGAACAAAAATTCCCCAGCAATCACTTTATTGCAGGATTCCCCTTTTGAGGTGTAGAATGTGTGGCTGAGGCTGCAAAACAAAAATATCCCCTAAAATAGGGGAGCAAAACCACAGTAATAAATATAGCCCACTTCTGAGTACATTTAGATTAATGCATACCTTAAAAGACTAAAACTTTCATGCATACTTTAAAAGACACTAGGAAATGTTTTCTAGTGTCACTGAATGATGCAGAATTCTCTTAGCCTGCTGACAACTGTTTGTTGGAAACTTGATTTTTTTTTTTGGTGGAGAATAAGAGGAAAAATAAGTGGGTAATTCTTTTCCCATCAGCTCTGTGTGAATCATGTATGTGTGTTTTGATTTTGCACTTCAGTCAAAAGGTTAGCCCTATTAGTGAAATCCTCCCCAGCACTATCCACCGTAGTCAAGAGGCCAGGGATGCAGGAGAGGTTGAGTGATTTGCTGCAGTTACTCATGGAGTTTTTTTACCATTTTTATCAATAGTTCTGTACCTGTGGTTTATAGGCACGTTGGAAAGCTGCTGGATGACAAAATTGTCCCTATTTCTTGCAGCGTCAAGAACTTGAATCTGAGAATAAAAAACTGAAGAACGAGTTGAATGAGCTGCAGAAGGCCCTCACAGAAACGCGATCTCCAGAGGTAACTGCTCCTGGTGCTCCTGCATATAGAGTCCTCCTGGATCAGCTGACTTCAGTAAGTGAAGAACTTGAAGTACGCAAGGAAGAGGTCCTCATCCTGAGGTCTCAGCTTGTTAGCCAGAAAGAGGCTATTCAACCCAAGGTAAGTAAGAGTCAGCAGATGCACTGTGTAGTGAAGTTACATTGCATCACTGACATGCTTTATTTAATTTCACAGCACACTTGAAAAAGCAGAAAAAAAAATTGGTCTGGGTTTGGAAGCTTTTCTTAAGTGTAATCTGTTGATCCATTATTACTGCACAAATTGTGTCAGTCCAAATTGGGAGACTTCATCAATAAACCAATTTGGGGTTTGTCACCCAGCACACATGTAAAGACACCATACTGACCACACCAGGCTGGCAGATACCAGTGGTCTGGCCAGGATCTCCACAGGCTTCTTGAACAGTGCAGAAATAAATCTCATTTGGAGCAGTATCATTTCTCTAGTGAGTACGTATTTTGATTTGAAAACTTAGAGTAGTTCTCAGGAATTCTTTTTAACTAGTGGTTCAGTGGGAGGTACAAGGAACCATTTCTTCTAAATCTATGCAAGGTCATAGGTGAGCATAAATCAATAACTTTTCATAAAGAGGAGCTATGAAGTTATCTAAATTCTGTACTACTGCTTGATAGGTGCTATGGGGTTTTGTTGAGAAGAGCATGTTACAACCACCAAAATACAAAAAAATTTAAAAAACTGTAATTCTGATGAGAAACTGGGGGAGGTAATAGCTATGAAAATAAGAGTCATTCAACCTGAAAAGGTGTCACATAAATCCCCTGAGCTCTACTACATGAAACTAGTGTTTCATAACCACAGCAAGGAATGAACCAATACGTCATCTTTCTTTGCTGCTGTGGTTATGTTCCTATTTGTCCTAAATAGATTGAAAGACTGTGATGCATGGTTTGTTTAAATGGTTAAGTAAGCAAACCTTATTTTTCTGTAATAATTAAACATTGTAAAGAAATACTTGTATAGTAAATCCTTTAATAACTTACTCTCAGCAATGGTGGGATACAAGCGTTGTTTTTACTGTAGTTATGAGTCTGAGGGAAATATGAAGGTGACCCATGGGATGGCTGACGGCCAGCTTGTAGCTAGCTTCTGCTGGTTAGATTGGACAGCTCCAACACAGGCAGATATTTTTTTAACGATTTGTTTTTCTTCTTTCTTGCCTACCAATTTGAATGCCAGGAGGATAAGGTACACATTTTTTTCTACAGTTATAAACCAGAACTCTTAAATGCTAAAAAAAACCCTCAACAATACTTGCACTGCTATTTCCTCACCTCTCATAAGTAACCTATGTGTATTTGAAACTGTTCTTGCACTTTACTGGTACTGAAAAGCCTTTTCCATTATCCTGTGTCCCCCACATTCTCATCTTCCCACTCCTTGCAAGGGAACAAGTTACTTCCAAACAAGCAGATTTAACAATTTTGAACTGTTGGTTTACGGTAACCTGAACATGAAAGGAGAGGTTCAGAGGTTGGTCTTGTCGGCTTAGTGTGTCTTGCTGAGTGTGTTAGAAGAGCAGCACTGTGATTCAGGAATCAGATCTCTGCTAATATGCAAAATCCATAAATTTCAGGAAAAAAGAGCCTGTTACAAAGAACTGCTTTACAATGTTTTGTTATCCTCATCATGCAGCAGTCATTCAGGACTCTTGTTGTGACTGAGATAGATATTGCTGAATGTTTGTTTTGAAAATGCAGTTAAACATGAAGTATTTAGGAATACAAGAAACTGAACTGAGTCTAGATGAAGGCTTTTAATTCAGATGTTACAACCACAGCAGGTAGGTATTCTTGAAGATGTAGAAGTCATTGCCGTTTCTTTCCATTAGCACTACAATACTAAATATGTTCACACTGCTAAAGCTTAATAGATCGGCAAGAGAGATACAGCAGTTCTACTGTGTAACAAAATGATGATAAAAAAACTTCAAAGATCTCATAAGGATGTTTGGAGTAATTATTTGAGGAACTTATGTATTTCATTGGTTTTCATATTAGATAACATGAATCATAGCAGTCAGAGACCTAGGTTCCAAAGTTTATGTCTGCGAAGTTGTTATTGTAAATCCTTGGCAAAATTTTACTCATGAAAATAGTGTTTGATTGTTTTCAAAGTCAAAAAGTCAGAATTCCATCTCTTATGTCCCTTAGAGTCCTGTGGTTCCCACTGTAATTATCCACAGCAGTGAATCAGATCAGACTAGCTGAGGTGACTGTAAACATCTGTAAAGTATGTCGGGTTTTACTGAAGAAAAAGCCAAAGGGCCATAGTAAACATTCAAAACTGAAATAAAATGTTAATCTGATGAGATCTAGCATTAAAAATCTCAAGCCCTTGTAAATTATTTCCTGCTTTGCCTACATAATTCAGATGTATGAAAGGACCTTATTTATGGGATTTGAATGACTACGTGTTGTGCTGCATTTAAGATATTAATAGAAATAAGCTTGTAGAATTATGCTGCTTTCGTTTCAGTTTCAGCAGCTGTTCCAGTAATTTGAAAAGAAATGCAAATTCATCATTTAATTAAATTTATTTTGTTCCTTTTACATGATGAACAATTGAAAAGAGGTTAACACATGTCCCTGCTTATTAGACAGACTGGTATTTGACCATTGCATGCATTGAGTTTAAAAGATACCCCAAGTGGAGGTAGAAATTACAAACCAGCCTCCTGCCCAGGAGCCCACACCTTAATGTTACTGCTTGAGGATTAGTGGTTCATGTGGGTTAAAGTGGCAAAAACATGGATTGAAAGAACAATTACATTGTTAAATTTATCCTAGAAATTATCATTCCTTTTCCAGAATACCATGACAGATTCTACAATCCTCTTGGAGGATGTACAAAAGATGAAAGACAAAGGAGAAATAGCACAGGCGTATATTGGACTGAAGGAAACAAACAGGTACATGTTCTCATTCTTTATAATCAGCTGAGGCACACTCTATATATCATATTCAGTAAACTGCATCCATGCAATGCTAGATGCATAGGGAACACTTGTGGTTTAGGCTGAAATTTGATTTGATTAGTAACATTTCTATATGCGATACCTGAAAGGATTGGGAATCAATGGGGAAATGGAAAATAAAGATTCCTGCATTTGCATCTTCTCAGCCCTTAATTGCTACATTGCTCAAACTGGGTGCCATTCCCCACACTGCTTTTCCTTACCTTTTCTCCAGGAGTTGTCACAGTAGTCTGTCACAATGCATTTACTGCAGCAACATGAAATGCTGTAACCGCTTTGGCTAATGCCCAGAGCTGAATTTTGTCATTAAAAAGAAACACGTATAAAAGAGAAGTAATTTGCTAAGTTGTTTTAGAGCACTATTTGTTTCTCTTTTATAGTAACTGTAATTTAGTGTGTAATATCCTTAACGTGTCATCACCATCATGTATCTCGTATTTTTTTTTAAACACTTTTCTTGAAAGGCAATCTCCCCAGGACTGTCATATGCTGAATGAGGACGGAGAACTTTGGCTGGTTTATGAAGGGTTAAAACAAGCCAACAGGTTACCAGACTTCTCAGAATGTTTTTTTTTTTCTGCATTTGCATCTTCTTTTCTAGCTAACTGTGCCCCTTGCTATGGGTTTGCCTTACCTACAGTATTTCTATTGCTTTTATAGAAAAAAATTCATCACAAATTAAAGAGTTTCCCCAAATTTAGTACCCAAACCTTTCCACTTGTCAAGTTATATCATTTAAAAGTTAGGATGGCCACAACAGCAGTGAATAGATAATTCATAAGAATACTTGCACAAAAATAGATGTGGAATAAATTATTTGTAGATGTGCATTATTTGTCTGCCTTTATGTTGGATAGCAAAATGAATGTCCCTTACAGTTTTCCAGCCTAAAGAAGCACAAGCATATTAGTAATTATAAAACTATTGTTTGAATAGCTCGTGTTTACTCTTAACTTTCAAATCGTTATGGGCATTAATCTCCTTGTTGCATTGCAAGTTCAGTAAATGGAACATACTTCTACATCTCTCTGGGCCAGACTTAAAATGTAAGACATGATGAAAAACCAAAAGTAATCGTTAGTTCATCGTGGTGCTGTTCAAGGCTCAGTGCAGTCGGTGCAATCTCTGTGAAGACTGCGTTCTGGCCACGTAATGGGTGAGGTTCACCTTATTAGGAAATGCCGTTCTGGCCCCATCTGCACACCTGGGCCCCATATCCATCCTTGTGTTCCAGGCTTCCAAAATGATTCCTAGCCCTCCACTGGCAACTAATTTATTGGATCTGGAGTGCTGATCATCACCTATATACACATTTGGTAGCAGTAACTTACAGGAGGAGGAAGTCTGCGATGAATGCTACTAACTCAAGCCTTTCCTTTTCTTGTGCTAACAAGTTCTACACCTAACGTTATTTTGTAAGCCTACGATCAGAGCGAGTCTTCTGCAGAGCAGGATGGGAGAGGGTTTGCTCTGCGCCTCTTGTTTCTTGTCCTAGCACAGTAGAGACAAGAAGCTTTATATTAAATGTCAGAGCAATGCAGGTAAATGACTATTTGCCCTTGCGTGCTTGATCAGTCTGGTTACTAATAATTGTGCCTGCCTTATGCATATTTAAACCCTGAAAGATTGTCTAATTGAACACTAGTAGTCACTGGTAATGTCATTTCCTGTGTGTGTATGTACGAAACGATGAGTCAGAGCACTTGGACAGTGCCTTACAAGCAGGAATAGATCCCCACAGCACTGCTCGGCAGGAGGCTGCTATGTGTTACTCCATTGCACATGAGAGGAATTTGAGACGTGATGTGCCCAAGGGGAAGAAGCAGGTCAGTGGTGAGGATCCCAGTCCTGAGTTCAGTTCTGTTGTTAACCTTTCCGGCACTAATGACAACCCTCTGCAAATGTTGGGTTTAATGTAAAAATAAAGATTATTTACGTGCATTTGCAATTAAATGGTTTCTGACTGAACAGAATTAACTATAAAAATATTTTCCTTTGTTAATATTGCAGGGTTCTAGCTTAATCGAACAGTGTCATCTTCATCTTGCACAGTTTGATTTGGATGGAAGTATTACCTCTGTAAAGCCCCTGTTAAAGCAGCGACAGTCTGTGAAGACTTAGCAATATGTTTATTACCACATGTTCTCAGTGCCCTATACACAGTATGTGTTCAATCACAAAGGAAATGCAAAGCAGTCTCACAATTAGTTTCTCTCCACTTTTTGATCATGCTGCCTTTATTTAATTAGAAGGCATACTGAAGGGTTTAAAGAGTAGTCTGCCTTTTTCATTTTCCTTTGCAAGCCATGGCTAATTGTTCCTGAGCAGCCCCTAAAGCTTTACACTCCCTCTGAGCATTGGGGATGTAACTTTCTAAGTGTGTTCACGCAACTGTTGCTCAACTTCTTTAGGCTGCTGGAGTCTCAGCTTCAATCGCAGAAGAAGAGCCACGAGAATGAACTGGAATCGCTGCGAGGTGAGATCCAGAGTCTGAAGGAGGAAAACAATCGCCAGCAGCAGCTCCTAGCACAGAATCTGCAGCTGCCTCCGGAGGCCCGCATTGAAGCCAGTCTACAGCATGAGATCACCCGGCTGACTAATGAGAACTTGGTAAGGGAAATGATGCTACTGGAGCAGACATGGGGACTTACAGACTTGCTGCATCTCAACTTATTACCAGTTTTCAGGTGGCAACCCCCTGCAAAAAATTGCATGAGTGTTGTATGTTTGCTGTAGGTAAGCTAATGGGAGAGAGAGAGTTATGATTGCTGATGGAGTAATAATGTTTCAGGGAGTTCGTTCCAAGTTTGTGGTATGGCAATTGTGGATCCCAGCTTTCAACTGATGATCTGAATCATCGCTGAAGAGAATGATTGATATCCAGGGAACTCATAAAAACATTAGTGCCAAGTAGTGGTGTTTCCACTGCAATATGTTTGGGTTTTTTAAAAAAAACTGTGTAGTTCCTCAATTATTTAATGTCACTTTTCTTCCCATGTCTCTCCTCAATGCCTGAAGCTCCACTGTGTTATGAGCTCCAGCTATTCAGTTTGTTTAGAAGAAAGCAGTAGTTCCAGAAAAAGAAACTTGGTCAGAAATCATTTAGCTTATAATCAGTATTTCTTGTTTACTGCACAGTGTGTTTGTATGAAGGAAAGATCAGGTGAAACTCCTTACCTTTCCCCACAAAGGAGTGTGTTCATCATATGGAGGCTAGTTCCTTTCTGGGGAAATTGTCCAGAGGCCCATGTTGGAATGTTGTTGGCTTATTGCTGATTATTGGTAAAGGGAACCATGCTACTTCAGGAAGAAAAATCCTAAATCCAGGTGTCACCGCTTCCTCTAAGCAAGCCAAGGTGCAGTCTTTCCTGCTTATATATGTTATGGAAGCTACCATTGTTGGGTTCTTCTTTTAGTACCGAAGGCTTTGAGGAAAGTATCGGATAATTCAGCTAGTAGATGTTGGAAAACTGGTTGAAAGTATATTGTAAGTTTGCCTCAGCAGCAGCTGTTTTCCACTGGCAAAGGTAAATAGTGAACATTTCCATCTCTGATGGCTCCCTCCTGCTGCTTAGTCATATGTTATGATTTTTAGCCTGTTTCCACCCCAAGAGACCTACTCATAACATTCTGTGTTCCCAAGACAACACAGTCATGTAATTACACCCCAGAGGAGTTCTTTTATTTTTAAATGTAATTTTACTTATTAAATATAGACTCATTTCTTAGTATTTAACTTCTGATGTTTGAGCACTGCGAGTTCACTCCAATCCAGGTCTATACTTCTTTTCCACTCCTAGCCCTAGAGTGGAAATACTGTACAGGTGTGCTATTAGAATTGCAGTATTCACTGCAATCCCATCTTGATTAGCATAAGAAAATGACCTGTCCAGGTTCTCACAGAGGTTGTGTTTCAGACTTCCATGGTATTAGTACTGCCTGTTTTTAAAAGATCTAACTGTTCTGAAACTCATCTGCATCAGCATCTCTTTGGGAGAGGCTGGCGTGAGCAGCACAGCTAAGGCCTAGGCAACCTAAAAGTTAGAGATTCTTGATCTTGTTTTAATCTCATTTAATTTATACAGTGCTTACTGACACATTGCTGTCTCAAAGGGAGGGGGAAAAACAATCCTGTACCTATTTTTGCAGTTTTATGAGGAGTTGTATGCAGATGATCCTAAGAAGTATCAATCGTACCGGATTTCACTTTACAAACGGATGATTGTATGTAGATCATGTGAATCCTGTTTCTCTGTTGTCTCGTTCGCTATTTCTGGAGCACTAATGAAAAGCAGGCTGCCTCCCTTTCTTCCTTTCCAAGGAAACCCCCTGCAGAGAGCTTCACGATGCCAGTTACTTCCCTCACTGCTTTTTTCGTTAGTCTTAGTGTCCTCTGTGTAATCTTCGTTTCTTTTTGATGCACAGTTTTGTTACTAATACAAGTCTTGCACTGTGAGCAAAGCAGTTTCTTTTTGAGTATGACTTAATACTGCCCTAAAAAGAGGGTTACATGATGCAAAAGATGTTCAATTTTTAGAACCAGCCCTTGCTTTAAAACTTGGGTACATTTAAATTCAGATAGAGGCCTGATCATATAGATGCTTATCAGGGTGAATCATGCCTCCAATCCAGTCATAGCCTGAATTTGGTCATAGCTCTCTTACAGTGCTGACATCTAGAATGGATAAATCTATCAGAATCAAAACATAGAACGTTTTAATATTTTTCAGAAATGCAAAATATGAAGGATAAAATTGGAGATACTATTTCCATAATTAAAAATAACAGATTGAGATGGCACCCTATGTAAGCTTGTAATAATAGAATTTACGAGATTCCAAATCTTAGTGAAGTATGAAATCTGTTCAATTTGTTTAGAGGAACCACAGAAGAAACTTTATTCTTCCTCACCTATTTGTTGTTCAGAATTCCTATCCCTTCACTGATACATTCAAAACAGTCTATTTGACTTACATGCATTTTTTTATTAATTTCAGAAGAAATCATTATGTCTGACCATAAGTATATTGTGTTATTAACAGGATTTCTACTGTAAAAGTGAACACTGTTTTGAATGTGAAGCATGGCCTTGATTCTGTTCTTTCAACAGGCCTAATTATCTTACTGCTCAGGTATATTATAGTAGGTTGTAAACTCTTTACGACATGATTGAGAGCAATTCTGTGCCTAATCCGAATTTGTTGCCAATGCTGTGCTAATGGCTTTTTAAGACTTCAGGAGAGGTGCAGTTGCCCAGGTGCTGTTTTTGGTGCAAGGTGCTCAAGGTTTGTTATGTCCTTATCAGTGCCATGCAGAGTCACACTTATAAAAGAGCATTTTTATTTTAAGCTGCTTTCAAACCCTTAACCTGGAATGACTTGAAGGTTTTTTGAGCTTGAGGTTTTGCATCTGTTGGAAAGACTTCCCCTTTTTTGATTACATGGTTATTTTATGAATGCACTACCATAGGTCATGGAATTATTCAAAGACAGATTTCTGGGGAGTGCTCCTTCGAAAGATAAACACGGGTTTATTGCAAGAGCAGGACTTTCAGGTGTTAGGTGTATGGTTCAGGTACAGAACAAAAAGATCTAAGACCCCAGTTTCAGTCGAAGACAATGCGATGACAGCAGGCAACAGAGAAATGGCTGAGCATCCCAAGAAATGTGTGGTTGGATGTTTGGTTTTGGTAAATTTGAGCGCAAGTTGCAGTCTTTCTGCAGATCTGTCTCTTACCTTATAAAATGGATAGGTCTGAATAACTCGTCAGTCCTGAAGGCGTGAATAAATGATGCAGAAATACAGGGTAGCTGTTAAATAATAAAGAAAATATTTCCGTGAGGCATTTGGAAGAGCAGGGAGCTGTAAGAACTGACCTAGTTCTGGGTGTCTGCAGAATACACCTGCCTAAGAGCTTTGCCTTTGTCGTGCTGCACATAACAATGGTATCTGCGAGATTCGGCTTGTGTTATAGGCAGCGTACCAGCTTGCAAACCTCAGCCAGAGGATGGCACCACTATTCAGCTTTCCTCACCGCCTTGTAATTCTAACAGCACTGATTTTGTCTCTGTCACACATCATGGGATTTTTCTTTTATCTTAACCTTTCTCCCATTTTAATTTACAGGATTTAATGGAGCAGCTCGAAAAGCAAGACAAAACGGTTCGCAAGTTAAAGAAACAGTTGAAGGTATTTGCTAAGAAGATTGGAGAACTTGAAGGTACTTTTCTTTTTTGAAAGAAATGTTTTGATTTACTATCCCATTGTCATCATATCTGTCTGTCCTAGCGGTCGGGAGGGCATGAGGTCTTTGGTAGCATTAGCCTCTTTTAGTACAGGAGGTACACTCAGAGCAAAAACCATTTGAACATAAAGGAATGTTACCTAGGCTGTTTGGGTACTAAAAGACAGTACCAAGACAGTATTAAATATGAACCAGTCAAAAATAATTTAGCTTGTTTTCCTTTGTGAATTTCTATATCACTGGAGTCAAGAATGCTGAGACTATCTTTCTCCACTTGAAGTTTCCTTTCAGAGCTACTGGCCAAACCTGAATATGAGAATTCTGAGATAGGGACTAAGATAATCTTACTTTCATGCGCGTCAGAATGAGTTCCCTTAGGATCTTAGGATGGGTGAGACCGAGAGCGTATGATGTCTCACCATAAAGTCATCTAAATTGCTAAAAGCAATTGATAATTTTATAGAGTTGAAGAATTAATTTGTTTTTAAATAATTCTGGTCCTAAACTTTCAGAAGCTTTTTATGGCCATCTGCTTTTTCAGAAACAAGCTTACTGTCTAATGAGCTGGCTTATTCAGTGCTAAGATTGAAATCAGTCTTTGGTGTTTGAAAAGAACAGTAATACCAAGTCAAACCCGGATTAACAGGAGGACATTTTCCTTCAGTTAGTGGCAGCTCTCCTTGGGCTCCAGATTGGAATTCTGCATTTTCTATCCCATTTGGCAGAAGCACACATTCAGCACACTTACAGGATGTGTAAGAGCTTGTAAGTGCACATGGCTGGGGAGGCTGTGAGGAGAGGATGTCATTTTCATGAGATGATGAGGTCAGATGTTTTTCAGAAACAGAACATGCATCCTCATCAGGTGGAGTGTAGGTGTTGAAGGTGATACCGTGAGGTGCTGTATGCAGCAAGGGGGTTATTTCAAATGTCCTTTTGATGGCTACTCAAACTAAGTTTGCTTTTAAAGCAAATATTGCTTTCAATATTGTTTACTTACTACGGAGGACATGATGACAGTAGTGTTCATATGGAATACAGAGTGGGAAAATGTTTCCTAAAAAAGATAGTTTTATCTGTGTTATGCCTAATTAACGTAGGTGTAGTAGGTCTGGCTGGGATCGAGTTCGCTTTCTTCCCAGAAGCTGTATGATGCTGCATGTTGGATTTGTAGGAGCACACCAGTGTTTGGGCTGTCGCTAAAAAGAGCTTGCAAACAATGTCAGGGTTTTCTGTTTCCCACTCTGCCCCCCTCGGTAAACTGGCAGCTGAGCAGCTAACCAGACAAAGCAATATTCATATTGCATAGCACCTAACCGCAGGAGCCAGAAGGGCGTTTGGCACACAAGGTAGCTGCTGTTTGGAGGCTGGCTGAGCATCCATCGCCCCGTGGCAGGTTGCGAGTCATTGCTTTTGCTTTGCCCCCCATACCCCTTCCTTTGCCTATTAAACCATCTTTACCTTGACCCACAAATTTTCTGACTGGCCTGCTCCCTGTGTGGGTGCTCGGCTGCTGCAACAAACATCAAGCTTGAAAAAATACTGGCATTGCAGAACAATTAACAGCAACCCTTGCAGTGTTAACCTGAGATTAAGTGATTAATGGCTATTGCTTTGAGGTCTTCTATGAAAAAATCCAGGAAGTCAGCAGTAAGTCTGTGTTAATGGATGCTATTCACACACTTCCACCCTTCTTCAAAGGAAGAGTGCCACCCCAAGATACATTTATTATCAACAATTGATTTTTTTTGTTTAATGGCAGTTTCGTTGATAAGTGTTATCCAGAACCAAAGAAAAAAATGTCTGAGTTCTGTATGCTGAAGTTCTTCCTTAGAAATGTCATAGTTCCCTCTGGCATGCATTGGTTCCACTGGAAAATATTATAAAATTTCTTGTTATTTCATCTCTGAAGTGGGCCAGATGGAGAACATATCACCTGGACAAATCATTGATGAACCTATTCGTCCAGTTAACATTCCACGGAAAGAAAAGGACTTCCAAGGGATGTTAGAATATAAGAAGGAGGATGAACAAAAACTCGTCAAGAATCTTATTTTAGGTAAGCATCTTTCTCATTTCTGGCTGTTTCTGCTGTCACACACTGTGAAAAATGAATGATAAGAACACAGAATTTGCATTATGAAGTGAATAACTTATTTTGGTTTTGACAGTGTTTGGTTTATCTAAAATTCTTAAGTGTCTAGTGTAATGTAATCATCCTTCCTGATGAGGTGAGTACATGCTAATGTGTCTGCATACTTTTTAGTAGGCATTCCGGGTTTTGTTTATATTCTGTTCTGATATTTGGCCAAGAAAGTGGCTGCTCTTAGTTTAGTTCTTAGGTTTCACTGGCTATAAATAGATATGTATGTACTATTAACTGGGGAGGTTGTGATTACCTCATATAGCATCTTCCAATGACTTTGCATTTAACAAAATAATGTGTGTTTGTTTTTCCCAAGAGCTGAAACCACGTGGGGTAGCCGTCAACCTGATTCCAG
The DNA here is from genome assembly GCA_027925045.1 of Hypotaenidia okinawae. Lineage (NCBI taxonomy): Eukaryota > Metazoa > Chordata > Aves > Gruiformes > Rallidae > Hypotaenidia > Hypotaenidia okinawae. Next base: position 9,468,752 of record BSDF01000012.1, read on the forward strand.
GACTACCAGCATATATTTTGTTCATGTGTGTACGCCATGCGGATTACCTTAATGATGACCAAAAAGTGAGGTCATTGTTGACTTCCACTATCAATGGCATCAAAAAAGTGTTGAAGGTTAGTTAGTCTGCTTGGTTTAGAAAAATTTTAAATTTACTTTTGATTTTATGTCAGAAGAGTGAAGAAGAGGCTTTCAGTGAATTGGCTCTGGATTTCTGATTAGTAAACTCCTCCCACGGCAGTCACAAAAGCTGTCTTAACAAGCAGCAAATCACAGTGATTGTGTTTTATCCAGATGGTTTGAATTAGTGGAAAAAGAACTACCTTCTTTTTATTTTGACTAGTCTTTCTCCTCTGACACCGTGCATAAAGAGTTTTGGATGTAGTCAAGGTTTGCGTAGTGAGTCTGTTAATTTTCTCCAGAATGCTTAATTAAAATGTTTCATTTGCAGTCTTGATTCACAGATTTCCTCATTTGCTTCATCCACAGATTGCACCACTGATGATATGTTACTGCCTAAAGTCTCTGCCATGAGCTGGCTAGGAGAGTTTAGGGCAGGGGTAACCTGAAGGCATTATTAAGACATAAATAGGTTCTATGCTTCATGGAGTTTTTTAGTTTTTAATTTAGTATTTAATCAAGCTACATGTTTTGAAAAAAATGTTTAGTAAACAACCCTACAGGAGCTTAGGTATTTATAGAAATTTTTGGACATTTCCAAAAGTGAATGGAGAGTACATGCTGTAGAGCTCTAGAAATGTTGATTGCTTGGCATACACTCCGTTCTGTGTTTTCTGGTGAGGAGGGTTTGTTGGTTTGTTTTGTTTTCTGTATCAGACTGACAAAATGGCTATGATGATGTATGTGACATTCATCAAGTCAGAGTTGTTCTCTGCTCCTCCTGCTTGGCTTTGCATCATTCCCATCCTCACAGTTGGACTCTTCACAAGAGTCACTGTGCCACAGAATCGGAGTTTTGGGAATGCAGTCACATTGCCCTGATTTCTGCACAGAGCAGCTAGGATGGGTCTGTAAAACAGAAGGATCATATCTATGGAGGAAATTGTATTGTGAACATTCTTAAATAATATTACAGAAAACAGGGAGGGAGTTTAATGGTAGTTTCTCAAAAACCTTGCTTTTCTAATATGTTACTGGAGTACACAGCACTTTGCAAACCACCAGAATCTAAGTAGCTACAAGAATGTAGCTACAATTAACTGTTTAATTGATTAACATTTTGTTATCTTATTCCTCCTACTAGTCTTTGTTGAAATGTGTTTATTTTTACCTTCAGAAAAGAGGTGATGACTTCGAAACAGTGTCCTTCTGGCTGTCTAACACCTGCCGATTTTTGCACTGTTTGAAGCAATATAGCGGAGAAGAGGTAAGCAGTGCTCCTCCTCTGGTTTCTTTTGCTCTACAATGCTATTGTGAGCATCACTCTTTAAGAAATTCCTGTACTATCTTAAAATCTAGTCAAGGTCTTTTAAAATGGCCCCACTTCTTGGAGTGATGGTGATGACATCAGTGGAAAGCACAGGGAGATAAGATTTGAAGCAGCTTTCCTTTACTGCAGGCTGGGGGCCCGAAGACGAGATGGCACCGTGCTCCCAAAAGTGCCAGCTCGGATTAAGTAGAAAAATCTGGCCCCTACCATTATGTTGATTGGTAATGACTCACTGAACTCTCTAAGACAAAGGCCATATTAAGCCCAGTATCCATGGTATGGCAGGCCACTTCACATTTGAAGGCTTGGGTATGCCTAATATCTTCTTCAGGCCTAACTGGGCTCCTGGCCATCTACGGCCAGGTAAGAACACCCATGCTGAAGTGGGAGGGAAGGGTCTTACCTGCCAGAAAGTTGGCAGTTTGTTCCTGTGTCAGATACCTGAAATTTCAAGTGAAGGAACCAGATGTTGCACAAATCACGACTGAAAAGCAAATCCTCTCATTAGCCTCAATCAGAAGAATTTCCAAATTAAAGTTGTGAGGGGCTGTCACTATGCAGCATTTCTCAGTTGCATGAAAAAATACAAATACTGGGTTTGTGTAATATTTTTGTATTCTGTTAAAGCATTAATTTCTGTTACTTCATGAATCCAGGGGTTTATGAAGCATAACACACCTCGTCAAAATGAACACTGCCTCACTAATTTTGATTTAGCTGAATACAGACAAGTACTGAGTGACTTGGCTATCCAGATCTACCAACAACTTGTCCGAGTGTTAGAAAACATTCTGCAGCCAATGATTGGTAAGGCCAAGTTGAATTCCTTAAACTTCACACTGTAGTACTGAAAGGAAAATTGCAATGGGGTAATAAACGGTATCTTGTAGCTCTTGTCATATTCTGTTTATAGCTGAAAAGGACTATGCTGGACAGGTTGGGTTAGAGGAAAATCTAAACTGTGGGTGGGTCTTCTGGCAGCGATAGAATAAATTGATGTACCTTATGCCTGCTTGTCATAAATCTTGCATTTACGGGAAGAAACTGTTAGTACAGTCTGATATTTGTTGCTCTATCTGTTGGGAAATATCCCATGGAAAAATTAGACTTTGATTGCATGAGAACCCCTAATTAAAAAGCATATGGAGAAAAATGGTTGCTTGTTATTATGGACTGCAATCAGTACTGAAATAGCCAGCAGTGAGGAAGGTCACAGAAGTACTTTTCAGTTGTCAGACAGTACCCTCTCACAAATTTTCATGGTGCTTTCTGATCACAATATTTAGAAGAATGGAGCAGCTCTTGGTTTCCTGACTGCTGCTCATACAACCAGCGGAAGAAAAAAGCATTTTGTTGAGCTAGAGTTAGACCTTCCTTTCAAACACACAAACTGGCACCTTTGAAAGATTCCTGTAAGTTTAGATTTTGCAGAACATAGTGGGACACAGAGTTGCTGGATATCGTGGTAAAGTGAAAGAAAAGCCCAGCCTGCTCTTTGCTGTCTCCTACAATACTTGCATATTGGCAATTTTCAGCTGTTACAATAATTTTGTCAATCAAATGCAGTTTCAGGAATGCTGGAGCATGAGACTATCCAAGGTGTCTCAGGAGTGAAGCCAACGGGGCTGCGGAAGAGAACATCCAGCATTGCTGATGAAGGAACCTACACTTTGGACTCCATCATTCGGCAGCTGAACTCCTTCCATTCCGTGATGTGTCAGCATGGAATGGATCCAGAGCTGATCAAACAGGTTGTCAAGCAGATGTTCTACATCGTTGGGGCTGTAACACTTAACAATCTTCTCCTGCGCAAGGACATGTGCTCATGGAGCAAAGGAATGCAGATAAGGTAGGACATGTATACAGCTCATGTTATACTTGAATGTGTTGTTGGAAGTTGTAATGAACTCCTGACACTGCTGAACATCATTTTGGTGGAATATCAGATGCATTTTGAACATTATTTTTTGGGGGGAAACAATTGCAGATGCTGTAAAATTGATTTTGTGAGGCTCAGTTAAACAGAGCTTGGTTACCTTAGGCCAAATCCTACCTGGCTTTCTAGGAAATGGGGTAGAAGCAAACCAGAAGTACTTTATCAAGTAGGAATTGGAACTGTAGCTCAGATGTTGGTAGTTGCTTTCTCAACTTTTAGAGATGAATAGTAAACAGGCCTGATGTGTTCTCTGTATGCTGGTGGTGCAGCAGATACCTGCTGTGTTCGTCCACACTGTTGTTTGCTGCATTGTGCAGTAAAGCTGTCATTCTTTGACATCAGTTATCCAGTGCATTCTTCTGGCAGATGTTAGGAAATTTAGACAAAGCATTCCAGTCCCTTGTAAAAGCCTCACTGCACATTTGCATTAACAAAATCTCATTTGTCTTTCTTCTTATACTGGTCACATTCCTGCAATTAACAGGAACAGAAACAAATGGGAAAAGTTAGTTAGTGGAAATCTTTGGCCACAGTTTCTAACTGTTTTGATACTACAAATTTCCTACCCTAATCAGAAGGAAACAGAGGGAAGATAAAATTACGAGAAGTGACATGTGAAGGAAAACCATGTAAGAACAAAGAAGAAATGCCAGGAAAGATAAATAGCACGTGGTTTTGACTTGGCCATAATCAATCAGTAATGTCTTGATACTCTTACCTCTTTGTACAGATACAATGTGAGTCAACTGGAAGAATGGCTACGTGATAAAAATTTGATGAATAGTGGGGCTAAAGAAACACTGGAACCCCTCATTCAGGCTGCACAATTGTTGCAAGTGAAAAAGAAAACAGATGAAGATGCAGAAGCCATTTGTTCAATGTGCAATGCACTGACTACTGCCCAGGTAAGCAAACCCTCATCGTCTGTTCTGCTGTCACTTCTGAGCACTTCTTTGCTCTGCTGGTGTCTGCTGTGCCTGCCTGCACTGCTGTTGCAACAAGCAGATACCTTGCTGCATTTTGCTTTGGTATGACTAAAACAGATTAAGTTGGAGGGGTTAAAAAAAAAAAAAAAAAAAAGGATGAGACCTTTTTGAGGTCTGATGCTCAAGACAGGTTTTGAACAAATGAGATGAAGCGTAATAGACTGTGCAGGGTATGGTACTACATGTGGTCTCTCAGTTTGTGAAAATCCTTAGAGAAAACTCTTCTCTCAGATGTCTCTGTACTCCAGACCTCTGCCTAGGATACTAGGAAATGATCTTTCTGCCATCAGCATTTGTATCGAGTTAAGTTAATGGACAGTTCACACAGAGCTGTTGTCTCAGGCTCTGCAAGCAAAAGTGTTAAGTTACTAGACCCATTAGCCTCAGAACGGCTGAACCAGGTGTATAGCAGCTGAAGACTTCTAGTTATGAAAGCTTAGATTTTGCACAGGTAAGTTGCGCTTTCTTTTAGCCACGCTACATTTGCACAGAGGTTGTGCAAGAATAAGTGGAACCAAGCATCTTTGACAATTATTGAACGTTTCCATCAGGAAAAGGAAGAGATTGTCTGCACTAACAATTGTATTTATATAGCAGTTTTGATTTAGTAATTTATGCTGCTGGAAAATCTGGTTTGTATTGAAATAAGAAGTTAGAATTCCACGTGCTTTGAATGTTTTAACTTTGTTAAAAAGTGTTGTGGGTTTGGGTCTTTTTAAGACAGCCTTGTAAAAAAGAAACCAAAACCCAAAGAGAATTTTTTTATAAGTTTTACAAGTATAATCCATATTACTATTTAAAGTCTTTGTGACACAGTCCTTTCCTTTGTTGGTTTTAGCCCTATTTTTGAAAAATGTCTCGATCTGTTGAAAAACAGTGAAGTCCTAAGACTCTCTTGAATGGAAGATACAGAAGGTCATAATTACAGGGTCAAAATTAGAGTGAGAAATACAGCAAGGGATGTAGGAACACATTTGATTACTTATCATCTGATTTTCTCATAGTTTGGTGTTTTCCACACACATAGAAATACAGAGTTTCTGTCTCCAAGTAACACATTTTCTGAAGGAGGTAGCCGTGTAACACAGCACCAAGCAGGTGATGGAATTTTATGTGAATCAATAAAGCAAAAGAAACAAATACTTGTAAACAATTTCTTTTTAAAGTAGCTAATTTCAAAAGTCTATTATCAGTAGCCATGGATGCATCCGTTGATTCTTCAGTAAAATGAGCCTAAGAATGATTTTTCTTCTTCACAGATTGTGAAAGTTCTGAATTTGTATACTCCGGTTAATGAGTTTGAAGAGAGAGTCTTGGTGTCATTTATACGTACAATACAGGTATGACTATATCTTTTCATCAGAAGTTGTGTGACTGTTTCTAAGAAACCCTCTGAGGAGCCAAAATAGCTGGTGTCCTGAAATACATTCAGGAATCTGAAGCAAGCTTACGGTTTTTAGCTGTGTTGAAAAGGTGACATCAGCCTTCAAATTTAAGCAGTCACAATTTACTGCCTCCAGAAATGCATGAAAATGTTAGTTTCCCTGTCAGTATGTATGAGATAATTAAAAGGTGAGGGGTGTTTGTGCTTACACATCTTCATGAATGTTACTGCACTTGGATGCCAACTTTTCAAGTGGTAAAGTTTATACTTTTCAGACCTGCGACTACATGAGAGGTTCCAACTGCTTTGAAAACTGAGGCCTATGTTTATTCCAAAGTTCTGTATTTAGCCCCTCTAGTTTTATGTATTTTGATGACAATGAAACGTTTTGAAAACTGCAAAAAGCAGCCAGTAGAGCAAAATGAAAGAAACAAAAATGACCTTTCTGATCTGCTAGAAATCGAATTACATTACTAGCAGGATAAGGGAGATTGGGAAGGCAGAACTGAGATGAATCTGTAATACCACTTCCTGAAAAGATGCAGTTACCAGATAGTGTGCAGGGAATCTAAACAGCTGCAGATTGCATTGTAAGGGGAAGATACAGAGAACCAGAAATTACAAAAGCAAGGACAGTTTAATGGCACAATCGTTGCAAATGTGTTGGTCAAGTTATCATAGTGTGTCTGTGCCCACACGTGTGTCTGTAAGCACAGCTGAAATACTACCTCTTTGCAAGATGATTATTATCCATGAAGTGGCTACATGCTGATGTAAACGCTTTCTTATCTTTGCAGATGCGTCTGCGAGACAGGAAGGACTCTCCTCAGTTGCTCATGGATGCTAAACACATCTTTCCTGTTACTTTTCCATTTAATCCGTCCTCTCTGGCGTTAGAAACCATTCAGATCCCAGCCAGCTTGGGTCTGGGCTTCATATCACGTGTCTGAGCCCAAGGATGTTCTGTCAATGTTAGATGGAGACTCGGTTGCCTGATATCTTTACCCATTAAAATATAGTAAGCCACTGAAAACACATTTTCTGAACAGTCTCTACATGCCCACATCTGTAGTAAAAGTAGCTGGAAAACTACCCGGCAGCACCACAGATTGAAGGCTAACAGAAAGATGTGCACTTGTGTTCAGTTATTGCATTTATGAAGACATCACTGATTCATGCATTTCCAGAACATGGAAATTTGGCTTGGACAAAAATTCTGTCTTCAGCTGTCTAGAGACATTTTTAGATCTTTAGTAACATATTTAAATAGTGTAAATTAAACTCCGTATGTAATCTTCTCATAGGCAGGGACCAACAGGGACAGAGTCCTGAACGTGGAAGACTTGAAAGTAAGGCATTTTGTAGTAGAATATAGTCACTTAGGAGCCTGTTACATTTAATTTGTAAAAACTGGAATGGAGAAACACAAACTGGCAATATATAAAATGATTTCTTAAACCACGTCCTTATTTATGTCAGTTTGACATAAATTCTAGCGTTAAGACATATAGCTCACTATATGCTGTAACTTAGGTGTTGATTTGTTAGTACTGTGGTTTACCAAGCATACTAAATTGCTGCTGCGTATTGTGTTCCTTTAAATGTACAACAGTATCACCCTAGGCACTAAAAATAAAATACTTCTTTTTTTTTTCCTTGTCAACCTTATTTACAGTCTGATGCAGTCTGTTATTTTAACTGGATTTTTGCAAACGGTATCAAATAACACCTGTAGAGGAAAATGGTAACTAAGCACAAGTAGCACACTGGAAATTACATGTTTAGTTCTTTTTAAAAGTAGTTAAAATACAGAATCTTGAAGCAAATTATCAGAAGTCAATAATGACTTCAGTATTTATTTAGATTTTGTAGTCTATCTAATCTTCTTTGTTTGTAGACCCCACAGGTGACAGTGTATTTTGAGTATAAGATTTGTTGCCACTTAAAAAATAATAATAATTTTCATTCTGGAATTTGAGAGTAAAAGCTCAATACAAAATTCCTGCAGTAGCCCAAGGCTCTCATTCCTTGAAAGGTTGACTAACAAGAATGTTAAGTAGGTTTTGACTGTAATGCTGTCTTTTGACTATGATTCATGGTGATTGAATGGTTGGCGATCCAGAGTGCATAATGAGAAACAGAGTTATTTTGGATATTGCACATCTTACTGGAAAGATTTTTCAGTCTTACACGTCTTGGATCTGCTATATAGAATTCCATATCACAATGTGCAATGTAAGTGCAGAAACCTTGGTTAAGGTTCCAGTTCTGAACTTTAAACAGGTAGTTTGTGGCGTATGGCTCAAGTCTACATGTAGAACCAGCCACACACATTGCTCAGTTGCATTGTGCAATACTTTTATGTATTATAATAATTAGCAACTTAGCATTAACATTCATTTCTTTTCAAATACTGAGAAATAATCTAGAGGTACACTATTAGAATACTGGTACTAATCTGATCACCTGCACACTCAGAAAAAATTTGCTGTTAAGCTGACTGAAACACTTTGGTTATGTTTTACTTGAGAGGTGGACGTGCTGTTTGTATGGTTGCTGAAATCAGTACTAAAGACAGCCTAAATTTTATCAGTGTCATTTTAAGATGCTCACATTGTCTTATTTTTAAATGTGCATGCTCCATATTATGTTTGATGGCTCACACAAGTACTTCCAATAACCTAATATTGCATCAGATAAAGGCTTTGAATGATCTTTGCGAAATGATTTAGATGGCTTCCCTGGGCAGGGTATACCAAACACTCTTTTTTTTCAAATGTTACTTGATTACTCAAACTATGGCTACTGTTAGGTGGCTCCAAATAAGGTATAGTGTAGCGTTCAGACTGTTAGGGGTACTGTACTTGTGCGAATGTGGTCGGAAAGCCTTCACATCCAGTAGCAGAAAGAAAGTATGTGAGTACATGCTGACCTACAAATCTTTTCTCCTATTGAAAAACAAACAATTGGCTTTACAGTATGTTCATACTGTAGATCAGGAAACTTATCCACTACTTAAGCATTACTGTATTAAAATATATGCCTAAATGTATTTTTGTTTATTTTTTAAGTTTGTTTACCTGTAAAAAGCCTTATTGTATCTTGTTTCCTTAAAAAGAAAAAAGTAGTGGTTAGTAATTTATAGGTATTATCCTTAAAGTCAGTGGTTTGACTGGTATTACTTTTATATCACATTAAAAGTATATGCTGCTTGACATGTTTTAAAGGAAAATATTTTTAAGTTGGAATAGATGTGTAATTGGTAATTCATCTAACATTTTACATGGCAGTATTTTACATGCACTTTTCAGAAGTAAAGTTTTAGTGTCAGTGTATAATATATCTTTCACCTTAGAATGAGTATCTCTAACCATGGCGTATGATGCAGAATTATTTTAACAACTTTTTTTTTTCCTTTGAATCATCGTTATGCTCTTTTAATGTGGACATATCTTTTGTATTTTAATTTATTATCTATTGCTATGATAGATTTTATCGGATGCTGGAAAAATACTTGGCAATGACCCCTTAGAATTATATATGGTTATTCTAGAGATTTTGCACAATAATTACCTCATTCAGTTTGGTGTATTTTTATTCCAGTGATCATTTTATTCTCATGTTTAGGGGACAGTCTTCTATCCAAATTTTGCTTCTCAGACTTCAATCTGGGATGGAATGTGAAAGTGCTTAAGTCCGTTAAATGCGATAAATCTATTCTGTCTATCACAGGAAAGAAATAGGATCAATTTCAATGTTGGAAAGTGGAAATTGATATCCACTTACATTTGTTCCCAACTTGGAAACACCAGCATTTGCAGTTTGAAGGTCTGTGTAATTCGTGATTTGAAACTGAACACATTTCAAATATCAATATCGTACAAAACCTGAGTGAACACTTGTTTTTTTAAGATGCTGATACTTTGTGTAATAAATAAAAGCCTTTAAACGTAGGTTTTCACTCGATGCCACTACAGTACATAGATGAAAACCAAACCATTGTCAGAATGACCTGAGCTCTGATCTGTTGTAGTGTCTGATGTTGTACTTAGTAAATGTATGCATCATAAAAACTGTAGCCTAATAGCTATCACTGGAAAAATGTTCAAATAAAAATACAGCTGTAAGAGTTGCTTTGGATTCTTTTGCTTGCTTGGTTGGTGGTTCATAAGCTGTGCGTTGCCCTAGTCCCTAGATGATGGCCTGGGTCACTTCTGCCTTCATGTGAACCTGGTGCTGGCTGCCATGGGAGGTGGTTCAAATCTGAGAGCTGTGTAAACACACACCCAGTTACCGACAGTGTGCCGTAAACAGCTCTGTGTGTTTGAAAATATTTTCTTTGTGCTAACCTGACTCTGTTAGGAAATTTTGTTGCTGAATCCTAACTGTAACTGAAATAAGAGGTAAGATTTGTAATTTGCTAGAACACAGTCTTCTGTGCTGTGACGGCTCTTTGGTGCCAGGCAGGCAGGGAGGGCACTGGGCCTCTGGGCACACATCCACCTGCTGACGCCTGGCGCTATGGTTATTCATATCCTCTTCCTCATTAAAGGGCATTAAAATGTAACACCTATTAGTGCCCTAAGCTTGCTAATTGCCGAGTTATTTTTCTCTTTCTAGGTTTGCTAGAGAAAGTCCTTCATGGGTTTTTTATCAGAAGGTGGTTAACTTTCCTGTTGCTTTTCCCCACGGGGTCAGAAGTGGCTCCCCTTATGATCCCCGGCAGCTGGAGCAGCCGCTACCCCTCATCGCTTCAGCTGTAGCCGAGTGCCGGCCAGCCAGTGTGGTAACTGGGACTGCTCATCTCTGCTATACTCCGACACTGCCAAAATGTGGAGCAATCCTGCTGACTGCCCCATACAAAGCCCCGGGCACTCCGGAGCGCTCTGCCCGGCTGCTGCGGGTCACTGCGGCGGGCAGAGCACCTCAGCTGCGCCTACGGCGGGGAACCGCCTCCCTCCTGCGCGGGGAAGGGCCGCGCCCGGCTGGGACGGACCCGGCACTGGGCCGCTTCCCAACGCCTCAGGGCGGGCTGGGGTCCCCAGCGGAACCTGCCGCACCACGGTCTGACCCTGCAGCCGGCCCGGAGCGGCGACGGCGGCGGTTCTGCTGCCATGGCGCTGGCCGAGCTGTACACCCAGGTGAGCGGGGCGGGGAGCGGCCCCGAGGAGCGCCGGACCGCCATGGCAGGGGCGGTGCCTGAGGGGAAGCGGGGCAGGAGAGGGGTGACCGGCTGGGCGAGTAGCTCCGGGCTCGCCGGAGCGGGCTGGTGCGGTTTGTGCGCTCGGGGGGTGCGGCGCGGTAAAACTCGCGTTGCGGACAGGGTTCGTGGGGCTGGACCCGACGGAGGGGACGTGTCCGGCGCGGGCGCCTCGCCTGTACCGGGCGGCTGGGCTGAGGCACGTCCCAGGGCTCTGAGATCTCGGGGCGGCTTGGGAAACGCTGCGGTCTTTCCTGAGAAGTACTTCTCTGTTGAGACGTCAGGTGCGGGTCTCGGATGCGCTAGCCAGAGATCTGCCAGTTTGAAAGTTAAGCAGCACTTCCCCGGCCGCTTAATCGCGGAGTGGTGGCTCTTTTTGCTGGGCAGGTATTATGCTTGGCACAAATTGGTGCCAGAACAAAAGTTCTTTTTCCTTTATGTAGCTGCTGTATTTTTTGCACATTTTCCCAGCTTTTCTTGTTGTTACCAGGGTATTGTGACATATAACTTGTTTGCTTAGCTTAAAATAACAAAAATAACATGCACACATTGCTACCTTACATGCCTGTGTCTCCTCTGTCACAAAAGCAGCTGCCATAGTGAATGCCTCTGGCCTTGTGCTGCGCTGGGATTTATTCCTTCATTGCATTAGTACCATGCTGAGCAGCTGAGAGAAGAAACGGGGCTTTACCTGGAGTCATGGTGGGGTTGAAAAATGGGTAGATGTAGCACTTCAGGACATGGTTTAGTTGACATGGTGGTATTGGGCTGACCGTGGGACTTGATGAACCTAGAGATCTTTTCCAACCTTAAAGACTCTGTGGTTCCACGGTCATGCTGAGCAGGTGAAGGGGGAGGATTGTGGGTGTAACTCGATACGAAAATGAGCAAACTCTGCTCTGTTTACTTGCAAGGCAGGGTTTGGAGGAATGGAGATGTGGTAGGCTGGCTGCGTTTGCCAATGGAGGCTCCTGGCACTGCAGGGACCTTTTCTGAAGAATGAGTACTTTGGTCACATGCTTCTTCCTCCCTTTCTTGTGTGACTTAATGCAGTTCAGTTTCTTACCTGGAAACATGTGAAATGCCCCTGAGGCTATTTGGTGGTGATGTTCTTGACTGCCATGGAATAACAGCAAATAAAGAATTCGGTTTAACAGCTGTGAATAGATAAGTGTTTTTTTATAAGCCAGGAAGTGAGCAGAGTGGAGGAATGATACAACAGTCAGTTTGTATTTAGTCACACATGGAAAAAGCAAAGTTAGAACGGATTTCGTTTAGCCACGTCTTTTATTTGTCCACTAAGTTGTGAAGCTGGGTTTTTCTCCCTCTGGTTGGTTAGATGAAAATCTTGTCACTGTAGTGGTTTTGGGATTGTTTATGAAAGGCCTTTGTGATTTTGAATATCTTGTGAAAAAAATCCATCATGCTGAACGGATCAGCAAAGAGGTATCGTGAAAGCATCTGAGGTTTTGATTTGTGTTTGTCACCTGACATACGTGCCAGGTTGGCATATAAGGCTAACCAGGAAGCTCTGTCTCCATCCTTAGAGATACTCAACACTCAACTGGAGAAGTCACTGGGCAACCCATGCTAACTTTCAAGATGCCCTTGTGAAAGTCCCTCTTACCCTAAATCGTTTGGTGTTGATCCTCAGGGTTTCAGAAAGCTACAATTGAGGTATGGTGCAATTTGTAGGAACCTCTGAAAGCACCCGCTGTTGTTGGTGGTCTCATATTCTGAGGATCTGCTGGAGCTTCCAGGACTTCCTCCAAGTTAGAGAAGAAAAAAGCACCGAAGTGAGAAGGTGTATGAGTCTCTGGGTGCGCTGACACTTCGTGAAATCTTTGACTAATGTTAATTTTTCAAAGCAGCAGCTGCAGCAGTTCTCACGGACTTAAACAAACACAGTTGTTTTAAACTGACCATGGATATAGCTAGTGTAGGCAAATCAGATAAAGGGTTCTGGCCGTCAGAGATGAAAGGTGCTGGAAGAAGGTTACATGGCATGTTCGGTTGTGTAAGTAGGGACTGAATGTTTCTGTGCTCTTTCCTGTGTTACCTTGTCACAGGATAGATGTCACATAAGAAACTCAGTACTGGCACGTACTGATGATTTTCAGGCTTTTTGCCTGACATCACTGTCTTTCCTCCTGTCCTCTCACTGTCTTTAGTGTTATCTTCATTGTCTGAGGCACATGCTCTATGGCATGAAAAGTGTTTTGCATCCATGTCAGGAGTCATCTCAAACGGCAAAGCCCTGAAAAAAAGTGGTTTCAGTGTTACTAAACCCCGTATCTGTTAATGCATAGTTGATGCATTAGGGAAGCTTTTAGGGGCTGCTGCTGCTTTGTCAAACCCTGACAGGAGGAGAGAGACACACTCCACATCAGTGAAGAAATTCCAGACTTATGGAGGTTGCCATCTGTGTTACGTCCTTTTAAGAAATGCTGTTTCCTATAGCTTGTAGTGTGTTTCCTATAGCTTCTAGGGTAGAGCATTTAAAGATGTTGCTAATGCTTCAGAACTTTAACCTCAGCATAGGAGAACTAGATGGTTTAAACAGCGTAAACATTCAGCTATGCAGAGGTAATTCTGGGTTGGTTTTTTTCAATCCTTCAAATATTTAGAAGAAAATTATGATTCATTTGCTTCCATTGGAAGTAAGCACTTGTAGGAAGGACATTTTCTACCCACAGCAGAGCTAAGGTACCTTACTGGGACTGAGCTAAGCTGAGCCAGCTGATTGTGGAGAAAGAAACCTGTTGGTAGTCTCTGGAGTTCACCCTACTGCAGGGGAAGAAGTTGTGTGGAGGTTGTGCTTCAGTACCTTTAGACTGCAATTACCTCTCTTCTTTCTTGTGTACCATCTGTGCCCATAGCAAAAGGCTTTCTCAGGTCAGTATCCTGTATTTGCATTCAGGGAATCTCTGCTAAGTGAGATGGTTTCTCTGGTCCTTGCTGACTTGAGATGTCCTAGAACTCAGGGCTCTGCTGCAAGTGTATTCTATTCTCCTTAGTGTTAGGGGGTTCGAAGAGCCTGGCAGCAGACTAGTCCTTGTTTGCCTTCCTGCACACTGTTTGCAGACTTTACATGAAAAAGTACTAGAGCAAGCATGTCTGAGATTGAAACCACTCTTTTTGGTTTTTTTCTCTTCTCTTTTTTCCTTCTTAAGCCACAAAAATACAGCCTGCTGACGGGATCGGAACCAATAGTAATCCCAAGAAGTCCTTGTGTACAGATCAGCTTTTCGGTTGCACTTGACACTTGAAGACTATATTTTTTTACACTGGTCTGGTGTTATGATAATAGTTAAACTAACTATTACATTGGTTTTCTGTTGTAGTACAATAGGGTTTGGATCCCTGATAATGAAGAAGTTTGGCAGTCTGCAGACATCACAAAAAACTACAAAGCTGGAGATCGTTTTCTCCATGTGCAATTGGAAGATGGAACTGTAAGAAACAGAGTCTTAATTGTTGTGGGGTTTGCTGGGATGTGTTTGTGTAGAAACATAGAACTCACCATTACGGGATCTAAATTACTTGTCCGTATTTTCTTTTATGCTAACCCTGCAGTGACCAGAATTTTATCATACTGATGATTTGTTACCTGAAAATACGGAATGTGATTGTACTACCTGTATCCCATAAGTATAGAACACGTACCTTGAAGAAGAAAAATTGCTTTTCATTTGAAACACACACACGGAAGCTCCTCTTAGGCTGAAGTTAAATTGGAAGGGCAAGACATAATTATTTCCCAGGGAGCTAGCTGTTGCTTTTTTCCCCTAAAGTTGCTGTTTTATGTAAGATCTGTTTATTTTAGCATCTGAGTTCTTCACGGGTTTTTAATATTTTGCAAACAGTATTTCAGTATTCCTGCATTCCTCTTCTGTAATGACAGCTATTAGAAGTATGATTAAATTAAGTTGTTGAAAGAAACAGAAGCAGGTTTTAAACTGTAAAGAAAACCAAAGGGTTGAGCGTAAGGATAGTTTTAGAGACGACTTAAGTTCTGGCTAGGTGTTTATTTCTGTTCAGGTGCAGCCTGTCTGCTGTTCTCATCTGTACTTGAAATACATATTTAGAGAGCTAAACACACTTCCCATTCTTACAAATTTCCATCCAAAGTAACGTAAATACAGAGAATAGAGCTTTCTTTTTAATAATCATCAAAGTGCTCCATCTTACTTTCATGACCTCCAAGTCCCCTCAGTTCAGCAGGATGTGTGGAATTGATGAAACACAAGATCAGACAGTAGTGCTTCATCAACTCTGTGATTTCACGTAAAGGTAGAAGATCAATTGTTTTTTTATGCAAACACAAAGTATTTTATGATATTTCAAGTAATTTTTGTTGACAGGAACTGAATTACCCCGTTGATCCAGCTGCTTTGCCACCCCTCCGAAATCCTGACATCCTTGTTGGTGAAAACGATCTCACTGCACTTAGCTATCTCCACGAACCAGCTGTTCTACACAACCTTAAAGTTCGTTTTGTCGAGTCCAAGCTTATCTACACCTATAGTGGTAAGCAGAGGGAGATGCGGGGTTTGAAAAGTTTTTCTTTAAATGAAAAAAAAAAAAGGAAATGAAAAGAAGTCTTGTGTTAGTTTGCAATATGATGTGAGTAATGTTTTCCTCAAGAGGATGTTAACTCATTTTTGTGTGAGTGTAGACTTGTCTGTTGATCAGGATTGCCTAGCTAGGTTAGAAAATATTGCTACTTTGTATCAGTTCAACAGTTGCTGCTGAAAACTGGCATTTCATTGAACTAACCTACGCTTCATTTTTGTTCCCTGCGTTTGGTTGTAGGAATCATTTTGGTTGCAATAAACCCTTATAAACCATTGCCAATATACGGAGATGCGATTATCCATGCGTATAGTGGGCAAAACATGGGGGACATGGATCCACATATCTTTGCTGTGGCAGAAGAAGCGTACAAGCAAATGGCAAGGTTCAGTATGTTGCTTGATGTCCATAAATAACACTTGAAGTCTGGTGGCAGTCACAGTTGCAGTTTAGCTTATCCGTGTGCGTGCGTTGGCTGTTAAGAGTCCCTGTGAGTGGTTAACTATAGGAGGAGCAGTCCCTTAATTCTTACATTTCTGCATGCATTTCAAACCTGTCTGATTTAAACCTATCATTTTGGTTTAGAAACAATAAAAATCAGTCTATTATAGTCAGTGGAGAATCAGGAGCTGGGAAGACTGTGTCTGCACGGTACACTATGAGATACTTTGCCACTGTCAGTAAGTCAAGCAGCAATGCACATGTGGAGGATAAAGTGCTGGCATCCAATCCCATAACTGAGGTGAGTTTCAGAGAGTATCTGTCAAGCCTGTACTCATTAAGGAAAGAATTCGGAGCACTACTGGGCATCTTTGCTTGAAAATTTCGGGAATGTCTTAGCTGCCTGAGTTAAATATCTGAATTAGAAGTTTAGCCTCTGAGTGTTAGTGATGGAAGGAAGTCGTCAGCTTCAGGGGCACCCAGGTTCTGCCTCATTTACCAGCGGCCCTTTGGAAGCACTAGTTTGCCTCCAGAGTTTTATCTGACCACATCCCATAAATTAGATGATGAGAAAACAGTATTGAACAAGTTTGGTTGAGGGGTCTTTTATTAATTGAAATAGAAACTGCTTAAAGTTTCTTATGGTGGCTTTCTGTAATTCCCATTTTATGTAGTGTTACACTATTTGACGTGAGGCTTACCTTCAAATTTGGGTCTCAAAATTTAAATCTCACAGTTCAATGCCAAGATTGATCCTTGAGCACCTCTGATTTTAGGAACCTGTAGTTCATTCCTCTTAATCTTATGAAAGATGCAAGTAAAATTCTCAAAGTTTAAAATTTTTGTAGGCTGTTGGCAATGCAAAAACGACACGGAATGATAATAGCAGTCGATTTGGAAAATACACTGAAATCAGTTTTGATGAGTGTTACCAAATCATTGGAGCTAACATGAGAACATACCTGCTTGAGAAATCCAGAGTTGTCTTTCAGGTGTGTAAAATAAAGTTAAAATCAGTCAATGTCAGTAGAGCTACTACAGTACAATTCTTTTACTACTTTTGTATAGAAAATGTTATGTAAAGTTCTGAATAGTAAGTCTAATCCACATTGAATTAATTTTTTTAATAGGAGCTGATCTTATTTATGAGAAACTAATATCTTCCATGTTTTTCCTTAAGTGGAGTGTGTATCTTGGGGACAGTTCCCTGACACAGGCACAAGAAGTTTTTGGGAAATCTGTGGCTCAGTCACAATAATAACACGTGCCAGTTGTATCTAGAAAGGAACAGTGTGGATGGGGCACAGGGAGTCTTGACAAAACACTGGCGAAAATTTCTAAGGCCGGGGTTTACTTCATGTGATTTATCACAGTTTCAGAGGGTAATTGTGATAATCTACTAAAGAAAGCATTTAATTTTATAAAGCTGCTTTTTCTACAGTTTGCAGTTTTCCCTTGTGGTAGCTGTGTAACCTTTTAGTACTTTGAAAAATGCTTCTGTCTGTCTGCTGCCTGAAGGATGGTTTGGAGATAGAGTTTTCTGAGTTACTACAGGGCAGTGTTTCAGCTGGCACTCCTACTCAGTTGTTGTCGTATTAGTAGGTGGTTATTCAAGCTGAAGTTAATCCTTGGGGAAAGAACTTAACATATTGGTAATGGAAATACAATCTACTTGAATTTATCACTTCCCAAGCTCCTACTGAAGTATAAGATGTGCCTTTATAATATTGGACAAATTCTTTGCCAAACTATGTTGCAGCAGAATTCAGCATTTAAGTATCTCTTTTATGGTAGTGTTGAATATTGAGTGTTTCTCTGTTGTTGGTTTTGGTTTTTACCCTCTCCTTTCAGTAATGGTACTCTTTGCTTTAATTTACAGTCAGAGAATGAGAGAAACTACCATATATTTTATCAGCTGTGTGCATCTGCTATGCAACCTGAATTTAAGCATCTTAAATTGGGTAGGTCTCAAGAAAATAATCTACTCTTCACTTTTTCGGTTCAGTATTTTGAAGATTGTTTTCAGATGGTAGGATGTTAAGTGCTTTGTAGCATAAATCTCACAGATTTACAATGGGACTTGCCTTTTTAAGTCACTTAGCTATAAATCCTGCTTATATTGAACTTAGTAGCAAATCCCTAGTAACCTGAATAGGGCATGATCATGTACTTGCATGTCTTTGAAAATCTTATTCTTAATACTTTGTGTAGTGACAGGTGCCATAATGACAGTTTAGAGGCTTGATTCACTTTCCTACAGAGAAGCTTTAACGCCACCTAGGAGAAGCAGACTGTAGGCATATGTTTACTCAGTCTTCATTCCTGTTAATTTGTTAGATCAAATACTAGGTTTGCCAGGAATTATGAATACTAGTTTGTGTCAGCTTGACTGGGTTAGGTGTATGGATTTCTCTCAGAAAAAGAGGGCCTCCAGATTGTTGCTGAAGAGCTGTCATCTGACATCTTCATCTGACATTTTGTGATGTTACAAGAGTCTCTAGCACATGGCTATCCCCAGTCCTGAATTTTCCAGCATTACAAGTTTTTCTTATTTCTAGGAAGCGCAGAAGAATTTAACTACACACGAATGGGTGGCAGCACGGTAATAGAAGGAGTTGATGACAGAGCAAATATGATGGAGACTCAGAAGACATTTGATTTACTGGGTAAATTCTTGGGAATAACTTTTCAACAGGCTTTAAAATTGTGGGTTTTTTTCTGAAATGGGTAAAGGTGAATAGTTTCTGAAATGTTTAAAACTTTTAAATTACCAAAATAATTAATTTCATAGCTTGTCTGTTGCACTGTTTGTCTGTTTTAAAAGCACTAGGCAAGAGCAAATGGCTGTCGGCAATTGGTGTTCATTGGTAACGGTTAATTTTGTGAATAGCTGAAGTCTTATTGGCTTTTAAGATAACATGCTGTGACAGAAGTGGAATTGGAAGTTTCTTTGCCCCTACAGAATCAGACTTGATTCTGGCACTTGGGGAGGTATGAGAATTTATGCCTAATCTCTCACTGGATCAGACAGGCAGAAAGTAAGAAAGTAAGGCAGTAAGAATGCAAACCAAGGCTTTGCATAGTAATCTGCAGAGATGCTGTATGGTTCTTGGCTACTCAGCAAAGCAGGTAATTCAGCATTGTGCTATCTTAAATAATTGCATTGTTTCTGAGTATTTAAAATAATCAAGGTTTGGTTTTTTAGGTCTGAAAGTGGATTTTCAGATGGATGCTTTCAAAATGCTGGCAGCAATCCTACACTTAGGCAATGTGGAAATAACAGCTGTTGGAGATGATAGATCATCCATCAGTGTAAGGAAGTAGCTCATTCACATACCAGCAGTTTCTCTATGCCTGAAGTCCTTTAGCAATAGTTATTTCTCCTATCCAGGGCTTAGAGCAGCATTAGAACTGGTAAGACTGCACTTGAGAGGCTTCACCATCTTCCCCTATACAGAGACCACTGTGGGTGTTTGCATGAACCCTGTTTTGTGCCCAGGCTCAGAAAGTCTGCACAAAAGGCAAAATGTGGCTATGAGAACCCTGTGTCCATTTGAGCCACAGCTGTTGGAGAAGCTGCTTGGGACTCACTACAGGATACAGGAAACAGCTTTGTCAAAGCTGCTCAGAACGTGTCCCAGCAGATCATACAGGTCTAAAAAGCAAGGAAACCTAAACATTGACTAAAGAAACTTTTTATTTCAGTGTCTTAAACCAAAGCATCTCATGCAGTTTTTCTCTCTCGTCAGGACCTCTATCCCATATTACTTGCTTTAGCTCGTCTTGATAGTTAGCCAGAGGAAGAGCAGAACAGAGCCCCTTGTGTATTTAAAAATAAGTCTGATGTCAGCAATGCCAGGATTTCACTGTCTAGAAAACAGTTAAAAGTATTAAATGTGATCACAAATACATATTTATTTTCTTTAAAGCTGGAAGATAAACATCTTGATACATTCTGTGAACTTCTGGATTTAAACTGTAGCAAAATGGCACAGTGGTTGTGCCACCGAAAGATTGTTACTACCTCAGAGACTGTAATCAAGCCAATGACAAGAGCACAGGCTGTTAATGCAAGGGATGCTCTGGCAAAGAAGATTTATTCTCACTTATTTGACTTCATTGTGGAAAGAATTAACCAAGCTTTGCAGTACCCCGGCAAACAACATACTTTTATTGGTGTTTTGGACATTTATGGGTAAGAATGTTTTTGGAAACAAATTGATACAAGCTCTGCCTTTTCTTTGGAGCTAATAAGAAGCATTTTTCAATTTGTGCTGCTAATGAATCTGGAGGATTTTGTTTTACTAAAAGGTCATAGTCATGGAAGTTCTTTAGCAGCCAGAGTAGTAGAAATATTTGGCAACTATAAATGTTACTATTTTTTGTGAATGAGGTTTGCATTTAACTTTGAAAATACTACATGGATATGTTTTTTTTACCTCTGTTATGTCTGGAAACATTAATTTAAAGGGAAGTTTTGAAATGCTTTAGCATCCAGGTTAGTCTTATGGCTGTTTCATTTTCTTAGAAATATTAGGATAGCTCCCAAGTCTTATGAGGATACTACCAATTGTATTTAAAACACACTGTTTCATCAGCTAATTTTTTTACTTACTCGGCATGTGTTTCAGCTTTGAAACATTTGATGTGAACAGTTTTGAACAATTTTGCATCAATTATGCTAATGAAAAACTGCAGCAGCAATTTAACCTGGTATGTTCTTTCATTTGTTATAGTTCTTTATCTTAGTTTGCTTGAGTTTTGAAATTGTTTATGGTATTAGCAAACGCATTTGTGTTTGAGTAGCAGACATTTCTGGATAATGCCCATCCAGTAATAGATAGAAAAGTGTTATTTTTGTATGTATGTGTATCTACATGCAGATATGCACACACACACATACATATAAACAAAAATGAGTTTATTTTCTTAGAAGACAGACATATACTACACTACAAAATATATAAATCTTTTGTTTCTATCTTTTCACACATGCACACATCGTATGTATTTGCTTCCTTATTTACAACCTTGTTTTTTCGTAATTTTTATTTATCTAGCATGTCTTTAAACTTGAACAAGAAGAATACATGAAGGAAGATATCCCGTGGACTCTAATAGACTTCTATGACAACCAGCCTGTCATTGACCTTATTGAAGCTAAAATGGGAATTTTAGAACTTCTGGATGAAGAATGCTTGGTAACTTAAAAATTCTTGTATTTATGAAGTCAAAAAAAAAGCTTGTGGTAAATGGGAAGTAGAACATTTTCCTTATCAATGGAAGATTATTGTTCGCCCTCTGCTTGGTAATGTTAATTGTAAGCCACTTATGTCTATTTTTATTTTACAAAATTAGGAGCCTAAAACTAGAATCTAATCCAGCAACTAGATTTCTTCACTATGAGAGAAGTGCAGTGCTAGAACGTGTTAAGTGTAGGTGCAACAGGATCCCCCATCCTTGGATAATTCCCAGGTTTGAAGTCAAACTGAAGCTTGATCTGGTGGTGGTAGTCTTGCTCCAAGCAGGGATTTGGGCTACCCAATCTTGGGTCTCTTCCACCAATATTTCTACAGTTCGGTTATTCTGTGAACTGTTAATTTCGGTACAAAAAAACAGTATTCCTTTTCCTTTTCATACATTCTTCTTGAATACACCAAACCTACATCTTTGATTTTTCTTCCATAACCCTAGTATTTTTTCCATGCTTCTCGCCTGACTCAAAAAAATCCAGATTCAGGAATTGCTTTCTTCTCTGTAGGGGTAGTTCCTTTCAGCTGCTGTACCTGTTGAAGTAGCTTTTTTGGTGAAGGACAGGCAGGGCAAGGTGAGACCTCTTCAGATGATCACTAGAAGGTGTTTTGGTGATACTGACAAGGTGTGCTTCTCAGAATCTACACCACAAAGTAATATCCCCAACTCAGTAGCTTACCTGTTACTAATTCTCAGGGATCAGGTTGCCACTGATTTCAGGTAGCATCCTCTCAAGATAAAATGACTTGTGATTCATCAGAAAATTAAATCTTTTATAACCTTCTGTCTTAAAATTATTTGCTACAGGGAGCAAACGGACACAAACTGGTTGTCGTTACTGTTGCAACTCATTGAAGATGCATTATTCAGACAGGGTTTATTGATAGTAAGCAGTGTTTTCTGGTTTTAGCAGTCTAGCAGAGTTTTGTTAAAGAGGTTTCCCTTCTCATTTTTACAGTTACCTCAAGGAACAGATGAAAACTGGCTTCAAAAGCTATACAATAATTTTGTCAATAAAAACGCACTCTTTGAAAAGCCAAGGATGTCAAACACATCCTTCATCGTGCAACACTTCGCTGATAAGGTAGAGTGTAACAACCCAGTGTTCTTTCACACTGTTCCTAGCAACAAACTTACATAACAGAGGAAATGTTAACCACACTTGTTTGCAAATTCTGTAAAATCTCTCTCTCTGCAATATATAATACTATTTATTAGTTGGCAATACTGCCTGTAACATGCCATTTAAACATAAGAAGTGCTTAAGATGAATTTGAGAGTGTATAAGATAAAAAGTGCAATGTATAAATAAAAAGGTTTAGACTGTAGTCTCTGCACATTTTAGTCTCTGTTGCTTATACTTCAAGTGTAGGATTCCTTTTTTCCTATTTCTATTTGAAATCATAGGATAATGAAGAGAGGAGGAATGAAATTCCTACTGAAGGCAGGAGGAGATTGCAGTTGATAGTGGATTCTAGCAGTTTGTCCTGCTTCTGAATCTGCAGTATACACCTCTGTATGCTTGCCATAATGAACCTGATAAAGCAGTGTTCCAGCCATTGTGTTTAAGAGTAATAATGACTGACTGACCACCACAGCTTAGAAAGTAAAAAATACTGTGTTGTTAACTGTTCATGTATTGCTGAAAAGTTAATGATTTCACCCATTTGCACAGGTAGAATACAAATGTGAAGGATTTCTGGAAAAAAACAGAGATACAGTACATGAAGTATTGATAGAAATCTTGAAAGAGAGCAAGGTTTGTGAACCATTAGTAAAAATTAATTTTCTGAATACCTGATTTTACTTGAATTCATTCAGATCTGATTTTAAAAGATTTGCTCTGATAAAATGATTGTTAATAGCTTGAATAAATTAGTCTTAATTTTTATTAGTAATCTACAACTGTATGTCAAGTAACATACAGGATGGAAAAACACAGTATTAAACTTTTTTCATACACATGCATTTCCTTTGCTTGTTATGTTAGTATTTTTTGTTTTCTTAAGCTCTCCCTTGAATATGTTTTCGGAATCGTTGAGAATGAACAATTCACTTAATTGGGTTTTTTTCTGTGGTCATTACATGTAGCTTTGATGGGTGGCTTATCATTGCCAGCTGCCTTTGTTTATCATTCCAAAGAGATTAAAGGAATGCAGGGCGGGGAAAGCATAAAATGTTTTATAAGTGCCTGCCACTTCCCATCTGCTTGAAGGCCCTGTCCATTCAGGTCTATAGTCTTGAGACTCCAGGATTATTATTAAGAAAGTAACATAATCTGACCAACACCCATATTCTTAATTTAAATTAAATACTGTGAAAACACAACCTTAAGTGGTCTTAACACTAAGAGTCAGAATGAATGGGGTTTGCATTTTACATTACAGTAGGTGTAATTTTTATTTGTTACTACAGTTACACAGTGTTTAACTGCGATTCTTTCACCACACTTTTAGTTTCACCTGTGTGCAAATTTTTTTCAAGACAATCCAGTGTCCATTTCACCTTTCAGTTCAACTGTAAGCATCAAATCTGCAAGACCAGTTCTCAAGGCACCTAACAAACAGCTCCGGATGACGGTTGGCAATAAGGTACTACATAAAGGTGCTGGCCTGTGAGGCTGCTACTTTCAGGGAAGTGTACTGGGCAGTCTAAAACTGTGGTCCTGTACTCTTTTCCTGTTCATTGTTAGCCATCCAGTTTTCAGTACAGCAAGAATCAGACACAGAGCAGTGCTCTGGGTCTGGGTATGAATAGGTGTGTTTAATTTATAGATAGGAGACTGTTAGGTACAGCAGGCTTGCTAAATTTTCTGTGTTTAAGATCTAAACCCTAAGAAAATCACCCAGTGTCCAGCCAATACTTAATGAAGAATTAAAACACTTAAGATTTGACATTTTCCTTAGCTGTGTTTTACGTCTGATGATTTCTAGTTCCGGAGTTCTCTGTCGTTGCTAATGGTGACGCTCAATGCAACCACCCCTCATTACGTACGATGCATAAAGCCAAATGATGACAAGTTGCCTTTTGAGTAAGTATGCCTATGGTCTTGAGCTTTCATGTTACCTTTAAAATGAAAAGAGTATTTTTCTACTTTACACCAGCTACATGTCAGCAAGCCAGATTCTTATTATTGAACAACTTCCCATACAGAACATATTTTTTCTTTAGAGATGTCTGAAATAAAAAATATTGTTGTCTTACAAAAAATAGGATCATTCAGTAATAGGTATTGATGCCTTAAATTTTAGGGTAATAAAGATATTATTTTTTCCCAAGTCAGATATTAGTATTTGTGTAGTTTTCATAACATTTTTAGGGGAAAGGTTGTCCACCTTTAAGTTGATGGGTATTTTGTTTATCTTGTACAGTATACTTAAGCACCAGTTCATATTTAAGGGAAAAAGACACTGCCATTCTCCTGGTGAAATTCCCTTTTGTCCACAGAAATATTTAGAGGGGTTTAGAAATTGAATCAGGTAGTTTGTATAATTCCTGTGTCTAGCTTGATAACCACTAGGTTGTAAGCAGGAGGTAACCTTGACATAACTGTTGGTCGAGCTCGTGGGCAGACATGTGGAATCTAGTTTGTTATACAAGTTTTAGCTGGAAGGCAGTGTAATGATAAGTGAAAGAAAAACTTCTGTCCTATCCGAGTGGGAGGGAAGAGGCAACCTTTGATTCTAAATGATTGTACTTTTTTTTGGTGTGCTAGCTCATTTTCTTGAAGCCAGACAAAATCTGTCCATGCAAAACATGTTACAAATGGCAGTGTTTCACTGCAACAAGACTTCATTATTCTAATAGCAATGCAGACAGAGATAGCTTCAATAATACTAAAATGTGTCTGAATTAGATTGGAAGAACTTGCCATAAATTTGTGAAAGAACAGTAGAGTCAGATCTGGCAGCCACAGGGGTCTCTCAGCTCGTACTGTCTGACGCTGTAGCATAGTGCTCTGTGGGCAGATCAGCTTTGGTCCAGAACTGAAAAGGATTTTTCCATGCCTTCTGTTAGTAATCTTGAACCCAGGTGTTCATAAGTAAATCCCAGTTTATTCATAATCAGTGTTCTAAAGAGTACATAGAATTATTTACCAGTAGATTGCTGAGGGAATTTATTTCTGTGTAGGTTTTGCACTGTGAGTGGCACGATTCTTTGCCAATTCATGACATGAGTTTTCACAATTACAATTGAAAGGAAACAGGATTTTTCATAAGGGGAAAAATAAACTCTTCCTATTTTTTAAGGCAAAAAAAGAAAACCCAGATACTCCCTATCACATATTTAAAAAAAAAAACACAAACAAAACAGTCTGGTGAGATGCCACAGAAAAAGTTGTGAGCCTGATGTCTTATGGGCAGAAATAGAAATGCACCTAGTAGAATGGTTATAATTATTATAACATGTCAAACTCAGCAAAAATGTAAACTGCAACTCTGCTTTTTTTAGGTTTGATTCAAAAAGAGTGGCTCAGCAACTGCGAGCATGTGGTGTTTTGGAAACTATTCGAATTAGTGCACAGAGCTACCCATCCAGGTAGGGCCAGCAGTGGGCCTCTCTGTGTGAAAAACATGTAGGTGTTCCTTAAATGAATTGCCTTTGCTAACTTTTAATTTTCCAGGTGGACTTACATTGAGTTTTTCAGCCGTTACAGCATTCTTATGACACAGCAGGAACTCTCCATAAATGATAAAAAGCAAATTTGCAGGACTGTTTTGCAGCGGCTGATCCAGGTTAGTTTGTGTGCACTGACCCATGATGTGTCATAGCAGCTATTATTAATAAAAGGTCTCTTCTGCCAAGAGTCTACTCAAATCAGAAATATACTTACTTTATCTTTCCTGATACAGTGTGCATCACATAGGCTTACGAGTCAGTAACCATGTATTGTGGCAGTCATAATGTGGCCATAGACAGATGATTTAACCTCTCTGTGCTTAATATCTTCACTTGTAAAATGGAAGATACTCTACCTAGATTTATAAACCATTGAACAGAAAATGGTATACATTTGTCAAGAATTACGCCCACAAGATGGGTTTTGATGGTAACATGAGGCCTTTTGGAGAACTGTTCTAAAAATGGGCAACTTTGCACATTGTTCCTGTTTGTTAGACAAGTCTGTAGCAACAAGTCTGGTCAAGTCAACCCAGTGATTCCAGTCAGCATGTCAGGGCTGAGCGCAGACGCAGGGACGTACAAGACAAAATACAGGTGTACTTGGACCATAGCTCTGGCACAGGCTGAAGCTGAGAGCCTGAGCATAAAAGCAGCTTCTCCTGAGATTTTTCTCTCATGGATTGCTGGTTCAAGGCCAGACTTGGGCACCAAAAGGTGTTGTTGAGCCCAATGAACCAGAATTATAGGAGGGGTGAAGAGGTTGCTTTCTAGGCCTTGATGATAAATCTAGATTCTCCATTTAATTTCATATCACTAGGGTGATGTTGGTGGATGTAATTCCCTGGCTCTTCCCTGCTAAATGGATTTTCCCTCCATATACTTCTACGTACAAAGAAGGCAGAGAGGATATTCTTATTTAGCAAGACCACGTAATTTCAGAAGACCATGCCTGAAGTGACAATTTATAAAAGGAAGAGTGTCTCATCTACAGTAATAAATTAAAAACTCATGTATACCTATTGGTTTTTTTTTCAGGATCATAACCAATATCAGTTTGGGAGAACAAAAATTTTCTTCAGAGCAGGACAGGTTGCTTACTTAGAAAAACTGCGATCAGATAAACTGAGACACGCGTGCATCACCATCCAGAAGAGCGTTCGGGGCTGGCTGCAGCGGAAGAAGTTCCTGCACGTCAGACAGGCAGCCACTACAATACAGCAGTACTTCCGGGGGCAGCGGACCATACGGTACTTCTGTCTGATAGATGAGTTTGCTTTTAGGGCATGCCTGAAGGGATACAGAAGGTCAAACTAATGCTCAACCTTAATTTGTAAGTGTAGTTTTTATGAAAAAGCAATTCAGATTTGTATTTCTATTTTTTCTTGATTGTGATTATGGACTTGAAACTATGCAAGTTATTCAGCTGATACGAAGAAAGTGTTCTAGCAGATTTCCAATGCTGTCAGCCAGGTTCCTGAGAGGCCTGTGTACCTGTAAGCTCAGTCCTTAGCTAATGATGAGTGTCCTAGTTGTCAGCATGGTCTTATTACTTAGCTTCAGAGCCAGAGAAGTAATCAGGCAGTAGAAAGAAAAAGTGATTGGCAAATGTCTGTAAATCAATGTGTTCAGATTATTATGACAAATTATTCAACAGTCGTTCTCAGAACAGACTGAGAAGATGGCTCTGTGTAGGCTTTGAAATTTTCAGAAAGAGATCGTCAGAACGTTTGGTTGTGGAACAGATTTCAAAGATTGTTGATAATTCCCTCTCACTTTGATTGAAGTAAAAAGTTGTGCCTTAGGTAGTGGATGCCTGTTTTCAAGATTGATTTGTTTTCATGTGTGTGAATTCGCTGGCTTAGGGAATGAGCATTAGAAACCTAATGTGACTGAAGTAAATTCTGTCTTTTGAATTAAGGCAAGCTGTAACTGCCAGAACTCTGAAGGAAACGTGGGCAGCTATAATTATTCAGAAATACTGTCGGGGTTACCTGGTCCGTAAACTCTTCCAGCTCATCCATGTGGCTGCTATAACAATTCAAGCTTATACAAGAGGATTTCTAGCAAGAAAGAAATACCGGAAGGTACAGCCTATTCTGTTTCAGTAACTGGACACAGCTATTGCTCTCTGAGAGATGGAGACAAGGGCAATGATCCCTAGTACTTCACCTTTTGCATGTCTGGTTCTCATATCTTCTACACTGCTGTATTGCTACTATAAACATACTGATACACAATAATTTAGATCTAATCTCTGAGCTCCCAAGAACTCTGTCTGGTTTATACTTGATGCAGGTCATTTAGTGTGATGACTGCGGTGGTTCAAATGTGTCTGCGGTCTGGGTGTTTCGGTATTGTGATGCTTCGTGGGAAGCATTGTTATTACCAGTGTATGTAGATTCACAGAATGTTGTAATTGATGCTGATTGAGACACATATAATTAGAGGCATATGTTAATATTTTATTTTAAAGATGCTTGAAGAACACAAGGCTGTGATCCTTCAGAAATATGCCCGTGCGTGGCTTGCCAGGCGCAGGTTTCAGAATATTCGGCGGTTTGTATTGAACATCCAGCTTTCATACAGAGTTCAGCAACTGCAGAAAAAGATAGAAGAGCAGGTGAGGGACACCGGTCAGTTTATGATTTGTGCTATTTTTTTAATCATATCTGTTTTATTCAGAGCTCTCATGTCAACTACAAGGAAGCTAGAGAGGGACTATTTACAAGGCCATGAAGTGACAAGAGAAGGGGGAATAGCTTTACACTGAAAGAGTAGATTTAGATTAGATACAGAAGAAATTCTTCCATATGAGGGTGGTGAAACCCTGGCACAGTGTGCCCAGAGAAGCTGTGGCTGCCCCGGGATCCCTGGCAGTGTTCAAGGCCAGGCTGGATGGGGCTTTGGGCACTCTGGGTAAGTGGAGTGTGTCCCTGCCCATGGCAGGGGGTTGGACTAGATGGGCTTTGAGGTCCCTTCAAACCCAAACCATTCTATGACTCTCTGAATAGAGGCTTAAATGAGTGACAATATCGACAGGAGAGTATCCAAGGGATATGGTCCTTTATAATAAATCATGAGTATTCTTTCTACATCCAGGTGAGGAAGAGTCATCCAGTGTTTCCTTATAATTTTGTGTTAGTTGTGCCAACAGGAAGAGTCTGCAATTGTTTGTTTGGGTGGGTTTAGGGTTTGGATTTTTTTGTTGGTTTGGTTGGATTTTTTTACTGTTTGAGTAGTCCAGTCTCTGGATGGGATTACTTGTGTTAGGATGAAGGATGTGTGGGATACTGCTCTGGTGCAATATATTTAGTAATTTTTAGGGATCCCATATTATGTTTACTTTGCAGCTTATTTTTCAGATCCAGCTAAACCATCTTTAAGATGGGAGCTTTAGTCTAACTGATGAAAACAATCCTTGGCTAAAATAATCATGATTGATATGGGATGGTGAGCAGAAAATAGGTCAGGTGCTTCCTTCAAAATTCTGTTCAACAGCTTCAGGTGCATTTTCCTGTTTTAATCTGTCTTACTGTAGAGTAGAGAAAATCATGGCTTGCTGGAGCGATTGACTAATCTGGCTTCAACTCACATGAATGACATGGATACAATTCAGAAACTGGAATTAGATCTTGAAAAGTTAACTGCTCAGAAGAGGACATGTGAAGAGAAAGGGAAAAAATATAAAGAGGATGCTGAACAGGTACATTTTAATTGTCATCAGGGTGCTTTTATTTTAGTTGAAGTATTTTTTTTCAGTTGCAGGATTTATCAAATGCATGATTGGAGAGTTACTCAGTAACTTGACTTTTGGAGGGGAGAGCATGGCAGGGAAGGGAGTCCTTATATGCTTGTTAAAACGTAAGACCTTTTATGACCTATTTGTTCCTCCTTTGTAACTTGTATATTATGTTTACTTTTTGTGTACAGAAAATCTTAAAACTTGAGAATTGGAATAAAGAATTACAAGAACAGAAAGGCACGTTAGAAATAAAGCTCCAAGAAAAAACAGAGGAAATGAAAGGTACGACACCTAAGGAGTTTTTAAGGAGTTATAAAGGAGTTATAGTGGGGGAAAGCTGTAGTGTGAGGTTTTCAACAGGAGTAAATTGTTTTAATAAATGCAATGTAAATGCTGGATTTAACAGTAAATTAAAAGTCAGTCCTAAGCTTCTCTTGCTTAGAATGTGTAGTGCAAATATATAATAATTAAATTTGTTCTTCTAGCAGCAAAAGATCTGCTTTTATTATGTTTCCTGTCTCATACATACGCATTCCTTCAGAATGTCATTTTGTCCTTAGTTCCTTTAATATACTGTTTTTATGAATCTAATTTCAAAGGACAGACATAGCATATGAGATCAAATACACTTTAGATGAAAAACACATTGGTGTTTCAGAAGCTTTTTGTTCTATAGCATTACTTGTGAAATTTACTGTGATAATTTTTGGCACTTGAGAGAGTAATTTCAGCCTTAAAATATGTTAAGGATTGCTTACTAAAACAAAACTCCTCATTTTGGTCATACTGCTTTAATAAATGCACATAATTGCATGAAGGTCTTTGAAATATTGAAATATTTTTTGACAGAGAAAATGGATGATCTCACCCAGCAGCTCTTCAGGGATGTACAAAAGGAAGAAAACCAGAGAATGTATGGAAACTGAATTTGCTTGCTTTGGAACAGCATTCATTTTTCTTTTTCTCTTTCTCTGCTTTTCTTTCTCCTGCTGTAAATGTGTCATGCTCACATCACTTATGAATCTATCGGTGTTCTTGGGACACTTATGCCAGTAGTGAAGTTTTGCCTTGAATTTGATCCCACTATCTGAATTAGATGTAGGGAAATCCAGAGGCATTCTCATCCCATCACCATCCATTTTGTGGATTGATTGTGAGGATGTAGGATAGCATTTTCTGGTTCACTTCAGTTTTCCTCAATGAAACATGTTCTTCAAATTAAAACAAAACTAAATCCCACTTTTTCACTTACAAATGTAGGAAAATAAACCCACCTTTTCATTGTCTTTGTTTAGTATACTTGAGAAGAATTTCCAAAATCAGAAGCAGGGCTATGAAAAGGAGATTGAATTGCTCAAGGAAGAAATTAAAGTGCTGAAAGAAGAAAAAACTCAGCTACAACATCAAATTCAGCAAGAAATTGTCATTCAGGATGGCTTGAAAATGGAAGTAGGACAACTTACAAAACAAGCACAGGTATAGTATGACGCATTTTGTTGTTGATTCTCTGCTAGATAAAGCAAGTAAAGAGTGGGAGTGTTTTATTTACAGATTATCTTCACTAATTTCTCTCTCTCCAGACCATTTTAAAACCAAATTTTAGTTGATAAGCTGTATGTGATACATCACTGTGTTGCATTGTTTTCATGTAGTACATCATGTAAGTAGGTTACTGCTTACAGAAATAAGTGGGTGTTTTGGAGGGTAATTGTGCCCGAGTATCTAAATTAATTATGTGATCTTTTTCTTCCTTTTTCCAAGAAAAGATGATTTTCTTGAGGGATTTTTCATAAATGTAATTCAGAAACTGAACCTGGAAAATAGTACTTTTGTGTTAAGTCACTTTTTTTCAAGTCACTTCAATGACTCAAACATGTATGTTTTGATTGACATCACCTTACTGTTCTGCTCCAATGCCTGACAACCAGATGCTTTAAACACGACACCTTTTAAGCCTTTTACCATATAAATTGTTAATAATTAACTTCATGATTTAACCGATACTCAGCCCTTGTCATTTACTCCTTGTCTCAGTCAATAATTTTTGTCTGATTCAGAAAATACCTGAGTTGCAAAAGGAAATTGAACTGTTGCAGACCCAAAAATTGGATGTTGAAAAGCAGGCTCAGTCACAGAAACGAGAATTGAGGGGTAAGCAACATCTTAGATGATGCAGAGAACTTACCAAGTGCAATGTGAACCAGGCCAGCTTAAATTGATTGATTTCCTGTGCTGTAGTGATTTGATTCTATTCATATCTCTACTCACAAGGTGAAAAAACCTCAAAACCTAGCAGGTGAGTTTTAGAGACTGATCACTGAATACTGAGAGTTTCTTCCCTTTTGAAGAAACTCTTTATTTCAAACATTGCTCCATTAAAAATCAGTACAAATAATTTAAAATTCACATAGAATTTAATGAGTAGCTTGTAGATACCCGTGAATACTGAATACTGAAAAAATATATTATCTAGCTTTCATTCATCCTGTCTTTAGACTTAGGTCCAATAAATTTCAAATACATTTTAATAATTTGCTGAGATGGGTTCTGTTTGGGAGAAGGTACTTAAGAAGCACTACTGTTGTTCACTTTGTTCAGTGCTAACAATGGCATAAAGCAAACTTCTTTCTGCAGAATTTAATGTAGTAACCTAGCACTAGATGACAAAAAAAATAAATCTGTAAAACTCCAGCAGTTGTTCAGATTCAGAATGGAAAGATGTAAATTGCACTGAAAGTTTGATGTGTTTAGGTGTACCACCAATATTGGGTTTTTTTCTAGCTAGTGCACCTCACGTGCAGAAGTACAACCAAGTCCTTCATTGCATTCGTGTAGTGATTCAGAAATATTTACCGAGCACCAGGAAAGAACTTTGGATGTAGATTAAGAAGTTGTTTTGATTTTTGTAATCAAACTTAATTTGAAATGTGTGGAGAAAGTTACTCATGTAATAAACATTGGTTTTTTCCAGAAAAGATGTCAGAAGTTACAACACAGCTCCTTGAAAGCTACGATTTGGAAGATGTGCGAAGCAGGTAATTTTGTTCTGAAATGTCTTTTAGAAAGCTTAAGAAATGCCTTTTCTTCACCTGCACATTAATGATACTGCCTTATATAACAGACTCTCTACAGAGGATTTGGAACACTTAAATGAGGATGGAGAACTGTGGTTTGCTTACGAGGGCTTGAAAAAAGCTACAAGGTTAGTTCAGTTCTCTGGTGTTTTCATAACTCTAGAAAATAAATTGAAAGATCAGTGAGTAACTAATTTGATAAGTACAGTACTGAACATCTGTTTAAGAAATAGGCACTACATTATGTGACTGGCTGAGCAGCTTAAAATCACTTTAACAACTTCCACTAAGTCAGTCAGAAAAGCATGCATGTGTCAGTTGGGGAAATGTGTTTCCTCTGAGATATCAGGAAAAACTTTCCACTCGCTTTAATGCATTGGTGATGTAATGGAATGTCTGCATGTTAACCACAGCTTGGCCCATTGCATGGCAGTTGTACTACATCTACCGTGTTCTTTCTCCTCTTTTTTATTAGGGTAATGGAAAGTCATTTCCAGTCTCAGAAAGAAATATATGAAAAGGAGATTGAAGGTTTGAACTTTAAAGTTGAACATCTTAGCCAAGATATTAATCATCTGCAAAAATTATTTCGAGAGGAAAATGACATCAATGATGGTATTCGACTTGAAGTTAGCAGGCTAACTTCAGAAAACCTGGTAAGATCAAGATGTAGCAAAGAAAAGTATGCTTTTATTACTTAATAATACAATCCAAATATGTGCATGGCACAAAGCCCTCAAAATCCTGCAGTCACATCCTTGAAATTTCAGGACTCAGATAGGGACATTTAAGGTTGCATAGATGCCTGTGCAAGGCTCTTTTCTTGCATGCTGGGGTAGTTTGTTAGCAGGCAGCCTACTTTATTGTCTGAGTGCCACAGCTTGTTGGGGCAGCCCCATGGAGGCCTTTTCTCTTTTATTTTGCATAAATCTGAATTGAGATTTGATTCTAATCACAGAAGGGCAAAATACCATTTTGCAAAGTGATTTGGTGTGTGGTATACACACAGGCTTTGGCTTCTGCTGATAGCTAGGGGGCGCCAAGAGCCTTTGGAACATGTTTGGACCCCTGTACACTTGTGTGGCTGAACTGTGACACTTTAGAAAAGATGTTTTGAACTTCAAAATGTTACCAGGGTGTCCATTGCTGAGCTCATACAAACAGATTTGGTTGTGCTTTTTGCAGTTTCTCAACAATGCGAGGAACTCTTGAGGGCTATAATAATTTCTACAGACACTAACTTCCCATGGGTCAGTGGGATAACAGCACACTGGGTCTGTCTGGGATGGAGTCAACGTTCTTTGTAGCACTCCCTGTGATGCTGCATTCTGGATTTGTGGGTAAAACAGTACTGATACCACACCAGTGTTTCGCCTGTTGCTGAACAGAGCTGCCAAGGCCTTCTGGTTTTCCTACTCTGCCCCATCTCAGCAAGTTAAGCAGAGGACGGGCAAGAAGTCGAGAGAGGCTACAGCCCAGACAGCCCAGAGAGCTGACCCAAAGGATATGCCTACCATATAATGTCATGCTCAGTGATTTAAACCAACACCCCTCCCCTCCAAAAAAAACCCAATCAAAAACAAAACCAGAAAAACAAATTAAAAACCCAAACCAAACTGAGATAGAGGGAGAAGGGAAGGGGGTGTTCGGCTTTGTCTTGACTTTATCTTGACTCGGCTGTTGTCTTGCTGCTTCTCTTGCTATTTGTCTTCCCTGTTCTGCTGGGGTGCGGGGTTGGGGATAGGGAGGGCACGTGCTGCGCAGCTCTGTGGGTGCTGGGCTGCCGGGGTCACCCTGCAGCAGGCAGCTGCAAGTTTCATTGTACCGAGGCGTTCAGGTTCCGAGTTGAGTGCCTCTGTTCTTTCCCTGGAGTCAGAGGACA
Organism: Hypotaenidia okinawae; assembly: GCA_027925045.1. Lineage (NCBI taxonomy): Eukaryota > Metazoa > Chordata > Aves > Gruiformes > Rallidae > Hypotaenidia > Hypotaenidia okinawae. The sequence continues at coordinate 9,503,298 of BSDF01000012.1, forward strand.
GAAATTAGAACCTTTTTCTCGGAAGCCTCTTCTCAGCTATTTCTGTCTCTCGGGTTGACAAGTCCTGTGATCTGACGGTGAAAAGCCAGAGGTGAGTGGGGTTTGTGGTGGTTACAGGTCTCCCCACGAGAGGGCATCTGAGCATACCGCGTTGGCCATGGATTGCAGGCAGGCTTAGAGGTTTTACACAGAGCTGTTAATGGGACGGTCTCTAACGCAAGGCAGTGCTGTTGTTCCAGGGGGTAGTATGTAACGTGATTTTTCTGTTGAGTGAAAAGGAATTAAAGAAATATTTCCAAAACAGTGACTAAAATTGAAAATTCAAGCAAGAGTTACTTATTTTTATAAAATTATACTATATTGAAGTTTTTTTTCCAGTGATAATTGAGCTAGTGAAATTAAAGCACAGAGTAATTTCCTTTTAACTAGAACAGAAGAATGGCAGTCCTGGATCTGTCAGGACATTTAGCTAGCTTGCTCTTTCATTTTTAAGAGTGGCCAGCAGGAGATGCCTCCAGAAAAGTTAAACGAGTGGCGTAAGCAGGTCTTGCCTCACAGTGTCTCCCTAGTTTTGGACTGTTTGCAGTTGAAGGTCTTCCAGTGTCCTAGGAGCTATTGCAGACATTTGAAAAGAAGGAAGGTGCTGAAATACACAAATCTCATTTTTCTCTAAAAGGTGATCCCAGATCTTAAACAGCAGATTTCTGAACTTGAAAATCAAAAGGTAGATCTTGAAAATCGTCTTCAAGAACAGACTGTGAAGTTGAAAGGTAAAGTACTGGTGTGGTCCCTAGGCTTACAGTTCTTTAAGATGAATATGATGAATTCACCTTATTTGAATTTTTAAAAGCTTAAGCAATATTGCCCAATAATTCATTGTCTTATTTCTTACTTTTTTTCTAGTAAAATGTAAGAAACATGATGAAATAAATGTGTAAAATATATGCAAGTATGTGTATTTTTTCTTTTTGTATCTTTTTTTAGACCGTTCAGTTCTCTGTGGATGTGTATTTGGTAGGGCTCTGCTAAGAATATGTGTACTAGAGTATGCCTGTTGGAAACAATCATAAAAAGGAAAGATGTTCTAGAACGATGTGAGGTGGACTTCAGAGTGTGTTGAAAAATTCAACGTGAGAGACAGAGGGAAAGGTTCTTGCTAAATTTGCCTGTTTTAAAGTTCTTCTTGCTTTAGGAAATCAAGCTTTGCTGAGGTTTCTGAGACTTTAATGTCAATGTTGTCCTAGGTAGATTTAAAATTCCCAAGTGGTTTTCCTGCCAACTGCAAGAAGTTAGTAATGTCAGAATTCCCAGTCCTGTGCAGTCTTCTGTCTGGAGTACTCATGTATTTCTCTGATACGTTATCTGGTGTGCCATTCAATTTCGTTAGATGAAACAAAGTTATGAGTTAAGAAGAGATTTACTAAAAAATAGTGCAGAGCAGTAAGAAAATGTGATTTTTGTTATTTTTCTTTTGTTTTGGGTTTTGTTGCTAATTATTACCGGAAAAAATGAAAGACATGTCTAATCGGCTGCATTATGAGCCAGAAGGGGATAGGACACAACAACGGTAAATATGTGTTTTAATTTTTTTTAAGTGTAAGAAATATAGTTGTCATAAGCTGGGGTAATGAGCTCAGACTCTTTTGAAGTACCACCTCCATAAGACTTGCCTTACGGCCTGGAGTGCTGTTAACAAGTAATGAACATGTGTGATACAACTGTGCTTTAGCAAAAGAATGAACACAAACTACCTGTATCTCTCTATTCTTAGGATAAATGAGGCCCAGAATGAAACAGACATAAAAGCAAAAGAGAGACTGAAAGTCCCAACCCAAGAAATTGTGGGGCTGAGCAATGGTTTGATGCCAGATGAAATCCAGGATGAAGTACAAAGCAAGATCAAGCAAGAAACGACTCGACTCACTGTAGAAAACATGGTGAGGAAATGAAATTGTCATTAATAAATTGTGCCTGAAACATAGGGTAAAAAGAAATCATGGTTTCATGGTATGGGCAGGATGTTTGCTCAGTTCCTTGGGGGAGAAAAAAAGATATGAAGGCTTTCATGTTTCTTCACCAAATGTAAGTAAAAGCACATCACAGTGCTCTTTAATTGTGGCAATAACATCTAGCAGTAGAAAATATTTCTTAATTGTCTTTGCTCTGAACTCACTGGTTTTTATCACAGGATCTTGAAGAAAAACTAGACATGAAAGACAGAATAATAAAAAAATTGGAGGATCAGATCAAAACTCTTACCAAGGCTATTGAAAAAAGTAAGAAATTGTATAATTATTTTTTTAATACAGATTTGGATTTTTTTGTGTGTGCTTGAAAGAAATCGTATTTAAAAAAAATAAAAAGGTAGGGTTTATGGTAGGGTTAGAAATTGTAAAACCTTAGGGAAAAGTGCCCTTTCCTGTATTTTTTTCCCAGATAATAGGAGCATGTGGGACCTAGATTATATGATAATGGATTAAGCCAGGGGTGTCGGGTTCTGTCAACAAAAGTTAATACATACCCTCACACGAACTGTCTCTGAGCCAACAGAGCGTTAGTTTTCCATCAGATGAGTAGCTCCTCCCATCAGCCTTCAAATGGCAGATGGTTCCTGATTTGAAATTAGTTTGTACAACCTCTTGTATAGTAAATACTTCTTTACTATAGAATACACTTCAGAACACTGCAGAGATGACTAATGTAGAGCTGTGTTGTTGCTGTTTGTCTTCTTAGCGTGAGCAATTCCACTGTAACCAGTGAAACTAATCACAGTAATAATATAAATGTAATTTTTCCTCCCAGTGCTTGGAACGGTAAGCTAAGAACATTGCTGTGAACAGGGCCCATACTGTGGTTATTACAGAGAACTGCTTTTGTCCAGGAGTTTGTTTGTGTGAACGTTGGCTTAGCCATTTATCTGCAGGTAACCGTGCTTTTGTGTTTGACAGCTGAAGCTCCTGTGCCATCTTTGTCCAAAGAGTACATTGGAATGATGGAGTACAAAAAAGAGGACGAAGAAAGGATAATTCAAAATCTTATCCTTGGTATTTTAGTTTCACTTTGAATTTCATCAGTAGAATAGAACACTGCACCTCAAACCACAAGGCACTCTGCTTTGCTCACGTCAAAGTTGCCTTTTTTCCACTCTTACCACCAGTACGACTCGGGGCCTCTATTGTTCTTCTTCCACTGCCACCCATTTCAACTACAGAAGTGCTTTATCTGCATAAAAATAATTTCTCTGACTCTACATAACAGTGACTCTGTTATCTTTCTTACTATTTATTCAATTATAAGGCAATAAATCTCAGGAGTACTCCAGGGACTTGAATTTACTTTCTACCTGGTCATCTACTAAGTCTGTAAGTCATTGGGCTTACATCCAAGTGGGATGGATTACTCTCCTGTGTGTCCTTTCCATGTCACTACTTTCACTGAAGGGAACTCTGCTTTTGTGTTTCTCTTGTAGAGGTATATTGTCCTTATGAGTTACTTCACAATATCAACCTTTTACTGAACCAGCTTTTTGCATTAGTTTAGAATTAATAGTAAACTCAACAGATTTTCCATAGACATTAGTACCCTTATAAGCTACTGCTTGGGAGCAGCATCTTGCTTTTCTTCTCCCCTGCTTCAGCCTTGTGTGTGTTTATGTCTCTGTGAACAAAGCGGTGCCGTTAAGCAATACCAGAATTTGATCGTTAGTGAAATGCAAATTGCTTTTTGAAGTTGTCATGTCTGGCGTCGCCTGTCCTGGACCTTAGAAGTTGTTGCAGGACTACTCTCCTATTACACTGGGAAGCTTAATACTCTTATATGAACAATGCTGTTACAGAAGTTTTCAGAAACAAGTAATTAATTGATAAATCCATTACCAAGTGACTGGTCTCTGAAAACATGAACCCCACAGTGCTTGTCCTTTGCAGAATGATACATTGAATCATTGAATTTTTAGATAATAAACCTGATGACTCTCCTTTATGCAGACTTAAAGCCACGTGGAGTTGTAGTTAATATGATACCTGGCCTTCCAGCTCACATCCTATTCATGTGTGTGAGGTATGCAGATTATCTGAACGATGCTGACATGCTGAAGTCTTTCATGAATGTAACTATTGATGGTATCAAACAAGTTGTTAAGGTAGGAATTATGTTTGGCTGTACTGTACTTTTTGATTTTTAATGTCAGGTTTACAAGATGCAAGCATAGAACCTGAGGAACAGTCACACTTTCATTTGCTAGTGTTTCTATAATAGAATAATATTCATTAGTGACACTTTTCTTGATGTTTGTAGTAGCAGCTCTGTAAAGCATCCTGGTAAGGTTCTGCAGTACTGAACATAGAATGCATTAATAGAAACCATTTTTATCTGAAGAGGTTGTAAACCAATTTAAAGTATTTTCTGTATTTGCAATGAATAGCTTGTTAGGTGAAGGACATCTGTTCTTTCAGCACTGGAAGAAGTCCAGGGGACAGAAGTGGTTAATATGTTTAGCAGCAGGCAGGTATCAGAATTTAAGAGGTTTTTACACTGCTGTTGTAGTAGTGTAGTGGGGTTTTTACATGTCATTTGGTACTGCAGCATTAATACCCAAATGATTTAAGTTGATTTTGTAAACTGGCTGGCAACATAAGTTATAAACAAGATTTGTTAGCCTGTTGTCTCATTTACATAACAAATTAATCTATATGAACGCTTTGTTATTGATTTATAATGCAATAAAACAACAGGCATGCTTTGTAACACAGGCAGGAACGGGCTGTGGTTTATGCAGTTGCATTTGTTGTGTGGAGAATGCCTATAGCTTGTTCACAAGCAAATCTGTACCATAGTTTAGCCATTAGAAAACCTTACTCAGCAAACAACCACCTCCATGCTCACACATCGCTAGCATTGTGTCTATGTGTAGTTCAGTGCCATCATGTGTATGCGGGCCTTCACACTTTCTTGCAGGAGGGACTCCATGTGCTACCCAGTCGGTGGAAATGTGTGAAAGGGTTTGGGTCAGGCTTATTTAGCCAGCCTGTTGTGTAACAAGACTTACCAGATAAGGGGGAACTTGCCATATGTATATTAGCCTGAAAACAGTAAGATCTGTTCAGCTATCATGTTACAGATGCTGTATGTTCCTTCTGCTATGTATAGGCTCTATTATACCACTTCTGTAATGGTCTTAGGTTTAGTTATAAATTACCTTCATAAGACAATACCACTCTAAGATTACATTACGTAATGTTTTTCAGCAACATTCAGAAGACTTTGAGATGTTATCTTTTTGGCTTTCCAACACATACTACTTTCTTAACTGTTTGAAACAGTACAGTGGGGAAGAGGTAGGAATGATTTTGTCAAATAATTCCATTATTTTACTTATGATAGACTTTAATTGGAATTTGAAACAGTGATAATATGTAATTATTCAGCTGCTCGCCACTGTTCCTTCCAGATACTTACTCATATTGCTCTGCTGTGATGTTGTGTCTTACAAAAATAGCAAGGCTGTGTAGAGCTAACAGATCAAGTGAAATGAAGGAAACATTGAAGTCCTAAAGTAGATTAAAGGTGTGAGATGGAAACTGCTACTTAATTTGAACTCTTCCACAGGAGTTTATGGTGAGCTGGACTTCAGGTGTCCAGCTACATAAATATATGTGTGTGTGTGTGTGTGTGTTGTGTCTCTGTGTGTGTATATATGTGTACATGTATATATAAAATATCTATAAACAAAACCAGGTTTACTATTTTATAATTATGACCCTTCAAACACCTACTGCTACCAATATGGTATTACAGAAATAAACTTCAGGAAATGAGCAAGACAATAAAATGCCCATTTTTTTCCTCCCTCATTTCACTTTCTTATTTAAGCTATTTTATCCAGAAATACAAAATAATTTAAAACTCCTTTTCAATTGCAAACTCTTACTGTGTTTTATTGCTATGCTGTATAAATTTAGATAGACTAGCTTGAAATTGCATAGGCACATAAGAATGTATTCTTCAGGATTGAAGAACACATTATGTTTATTGATGATCAGAATGGGGGAATAGAGTGTACAGTCAGCAAGTTTGCTGATGACACAAAGCTGGGAAGGGTGACTGACACACCAGAGGGCTGTGCTGCCATTCAGCAAGACTCAGACAGGCTGGAGAGCTGGGTGGGGAGAAGTTTAACAAGATTTAACAAGGGCAGGCGTAGGGTCTGGCATCTGGGGAGAAGCAACCCCAGGTACCAATCTAGGTTGGGGACTGGCCTGTTGGAGAGCAGCCTAGGTGAGAGGGACCTAGGGGTCCTGGTGGACAGCAGGATGACCATGAGACAGCAATGTGCCCTCATGGTTAAGAAGGCCAGTGGCATCCTGGGGTGTATTAGAAGGGGTGTGGTTAGTAGGTCAAGAGAGGTCCTTCTCCCCCTCTGCTCTGCCCTGGTGAGACTGCAGCTGGAATATCATGTCCGGTCCCGGGCCCCCCAGTTCAAGAAGCACATAGAACTCCTTGAAAGCATCTAGTGCTGGGTCACCAAGAAGATTAAGGGAGTGGAACGCCTTCTTTAAGAGGAGAGTCCTCTTCAGCTTGGAGAAGAGGAGACTGAGGGGTGGCTTATGAATGTTTATAAATATGTAAAGGGTAAGAGTCAGGAGGATGAAGCCAGGCTCTTCTCAGTGATGGCAGTGACAGGACAAGGGGCAGCGGGTGCAAGCTGGAGCAGAGGAAGTTCCATGTGAATATAAGGAGAAACTTTTTCACTGTGGGGGTGACGGAGCACTGGGACAGGCTGCCCAGAGAGGTTGTAGAGTCTCTTTTGGAGACATTCAAACCCACCTGGATGCATTCCTGTGTGAGTTAGTCTGGGTGATCCTGCTCAGGCAGGGGGTTGGAGTAGGTGATCTTTCGAGGTCCCTTCCAACTCCTAATGTTCTGTGATTTTGTGAAGCAAAAGAGGTGCCATAAAGCCTTGGAATAGCTGTAAGTGTACATCTGCACAGCAGGGCTCCCTCTCGTGTTCATATCGGTAACATCTAAAACCTTTCAACTTCATTAATAGCTGTCTCTCACAATTTAGTTGCATCCGTAGGGAAAGGTTTGAGTCCAGAATTTAGAGTTTTAATCTCTATTTGTAAAGAATATTCAAGACTTTGAACAAGTTAGGATTCAGTCTAGACTTCTGAAGTCAGAACTTTCCTGATGAAAAGGCCAACAATGAGATCCCTTTGCAGCAATTAAATGTGGGTTTTTCACAACATCGTTTAAATAACTGCAGTTTGTATTTTTTTTTCTTGATGAGTGTGTGGATTTTGCTTTCTGTTTAAGTGATCTAGGAATTGCTCCAAAGTTCACTGAGATGTGTGTGTGTTTCCTTTGGGGTTAGCAAGCTTTAGGAATAGGGTAAGCATCAATAGAATCTGTATGATAAGCACAGGAAGCCCAGAACTGGAAGCATCCATTGAAGTTAGCTGTAGCTTTGACTCATTCTGAGACTGTGTTCAGCTGGAGTTATTCTAACATAGTGTCGATTTATAATTATAATGTTATATGATTTCTAATAATTATATTTACAACTTGTAGGAATTTATGAAGTGTAACACTCCACATCAGAATAAGAACTGCTTGAAGCATTTTGACCTCTCAGAATACAGACAGATTCTTAGTGATTTGGCCATTCGTATCTATCACCAATTCATTGCTGTAATGGAGAACAATATTCAGCCCATGATTGGTAAGACAGAAACAGCCCAAACAGACTTAACTGTAGCTTGTGAACTACGCCAATAGAGCTTATTTATGGAGACAAAGGATGGGACAGTTCTTTCTCCTGCTGATTGCTGCATACACGTACCTGCATGTGTCTTTCGCTGCGCATATAAATTCCACTGATCCCCACAGGGTTTGGAAAGACTTTTTCCTCAGTGTTTCCTGGTATGTGATAACACTTTGAAAACGATGAACCTTCTACAAAAACAAAAGGCTTTTTGAACTTTGTGTGCTTCAGAAGCCTGTGTCAGTATCTTATTTTTCTTCTATTGTTTCACTTATTTTAAAATATCCTGGCAGTAGGTTTGGTACAATAATTAAGTTAACGTAACTGAGGGGAGCGTTAGGAGTGTTGGTCTTATCAGTTACTCTCTATTGTCTTTCAGTACCCGGCATGCTGGAATATGAAAGTCTTCAGGGAATTTCTGGCTTGAAACCTACAGGGTTCCGTAAGCGTTCTTCTAGTATAGACGACACAGATACCTACACAATGACCTCTATCCTGCAACAGCTCAGCTATTTTTATAGTACTATGTGCCAGAATGGCTTGGACTCTGAGCTGCTGAAGCAGGCAGTGAAGCAGCTTTTCTTTCTGATTGGAGCTATCACCCTCAACAGCCTCTTCCTCCGCAAGGACATGTGCTCATGTAGAAAAGGGATGCAGATAAGGTAAAGCCAGTAAAGTTTCAACAACAGTTTGCTTGAGAATGAATTTTTAACATTTTTATGTGTTGTCTTTAATCTCTGAGTCAGTGGATAGTCTGTAATTATACTGCTGGAAGTAGCCAATTGTTTTTCAGTCTTTTGGAAAAAAAAAGATCCTTGCTTTGTGGGCTGAGCTGTTCCAACATAACATGTTACAGTTGTTCTTTCCATGGAAACACTGATAGAGGGAAAGACAGAAAATTATAATCCGGAGTTGCAAGTCAGACATTTAGCATTCTTTCCATGCTAGTTCACTCATGATGTCACAAATAGTATTTTTAATTATTTCTTTCTATAGTAAACAGGTGCAGTGTCCCCTGGCTGGCAGGCAGGCAAAAGCTGACTTGCAGTTTTCATGCTCTGTGATGAGAGAGGCACTGGGACAGAGCCTTTGAGGGTTTAAATCAAGCATCATCTGTCTTGTTATGAGCACCAAGAGAACATGCTCCTAATGGTTTTGCAGAAGATACAGGTCATTTGTTCTCTATTAGACAGTCTGCAGACTAAGGTGAAAGAAAATCAAATTTTGACCCGTCTGGGAATATTACTGGAAGAAAGGGGCTTTAATCTTTAGGTCAGCAGTTATAAGCCTGGCCCTGCTTTGTAATGTGCAAAGATTGTTCTCATTGCCTGTGTACGTTAATATTGTAAAGACATACAGTGCTACTGCATAATAGGCAGTGTATGTATGTATTAATAATTTTCTGTAAACAACAGCTAAACTAAGAACCTGCTTTAAGAAATAAAAAACCTAAAAGGATTGACATATCCAAGGGATTAAACTTCCAGATCAACAAGCTATTAATTGCTTGATCTTTATGATCTTACAGGTATGGTTTTTAACTTCAAATGTCTGAATTTGAACGCTGCATTAAAGCAGCATTCCTTCTTTAGACGTCTTTAATGTAACTTGCTGTTGTGGGGAACCTGACATCTCTGTTTTCCATTTGTGGTTTATCCCAGGTGTAATATCAGCTATTTGGAAGAATGGCTTAAGGACAAGAATCTTCAAAGCAGCAATGCCAAAGAAACTTTGGAGCCTCTATCTCAAGCAGCCTGGCTCCTTCAGGTCAAAAAGATAACAGATGATGATGCCAAGGAAATATGTGAACACTGTACATCTCTCTCTACTGTCCAGGTAACAAACCATCTATTTTCTTGTGACAGCACCAATTGCAGAATCTTAGCTATCTGAAATAATTTGTTGCAAAGAGTTGTTGGCCTTCTATTTGGTAAAAACAGCATTCCTCAGCATTCCACATTGCTGCTTGTTAAACCAAATGTTTAACTCCATATTAGGGATTGTTGTTAGCATTTTAACTGCTCCTGTAGTGGACACTTACCTGCTTTGTTCCACCCAATGTTTTATTTCACAGTTTATTTTCTTTATTTTGTCACAGCCTTTTGTTGTTATTGTTGTTTCCTGTAATCAGTTCAGCTTTTTCTGCATCTCCTTGATCCTCTGGAAATGCCTCGTAGCAATTAACCTATAGGTAACAACTCCTCTAGATGAGTCAAAATTTCCTCTGTATTGCAAAATTATGTACTGAAACTTAAATAACAATAAAGGTGTCATATTAATGCTTTTTTCTTTTTGTCTTCTCACTTTTTATGACCTACTAAATTTGCCTTTTGTAATTTGAACAGATAGTGAAGATCCTCAACTCATACACTCCAATAGATGATTTTGAGAAAAGAGTGACTCCAGCATTTGTTCGTAAAGTCCAGGTAAGCACCACAACTATTACTTCTCATATCCAAGTTACAGGATACTTCATACACACAGTTTTTGATGCTGCATAGTTATACTTGACCTTTACATCATATTATTACTGAATTGCTCAGCTTCTAGACATTTGAAACTGACCAAAACAAGTCTCCTTACTGTCATGTGAAAGCAAGATTTGCAATGGGAAGCAAACTATGTACTGGTTTTGCTTTGATTCTTACCTTACATTTTCTTACCCTTTCTGTTACAATTTCAGGGTATGCTAAACAACCGTGAGGATGTTCCACAGTTGATGCTCGATACCAAGTATCTCTTTCAAGTGACGTTTCCTTTCACCCCCTCACCACATGCCTTGGAAATGATACAAGTCCCCAGCAGCTTCAAACTTGGCTTTCTCACAAGGGTTTAATAAAACCAACGCGTTGGTATTTTCTCAGAGACCGGTTCATTTCTCCAGCTGGTGGCTAGTGTGGCAGCTTGCAGTGAAATAAGTTGGTTTAAAACTTGCTACTGAGTCAAGACTTAAATGAAGGCATAATTTCAGCTTGTGATTTCTTTCTCTCTTTTCTTACTCTTCTTCCTTCAGTACATTCCTCCAATGATGATTTTATCTCATCAGCTGAACACAGAGGTAACCATACAGCTTTTTAGCCCCAACCTCACAAGAAAAGCATTTATATGGCAAGTTTGCATTGGTGCCCTTTCAGCACCAGTCAAAGGGGGAAGACTGCCATGTAATAAATATTATTTTACAGTTTTACTTGCCTTTGCTTCCTGTAATGAGATATTTTTCCCCCTGAGGTAACTCTATTCAATGCCCTGATATGCTGGATCTGTTTGACAGTAGCTTTCCCCTTTCTATACTTCTTAAATCTTTATTCCTTTCATTAAAAAGAGTATTCTGTAACAGTTCCTCCAGAAGACTCTAGTGGGTGGGAAGGGAAGGTCTTCCCACAATTCTTTTAAAGAAAAAAATTTAAAAATCAATAGAATAGCTACATTGAACCTGGGGAGCTGGGACCAATCTAAGACAATTGTTATTACAAAACCCACATTGTCTTTTGTCGGCTTGCTGGCTTGCCTCACTGAGTGCTTGTGCTGCAGCTCAGGCACACCAGGCAGCTCTTCAGCCAAGGAAAAAGGACTCAGGTGAGGATGAATTTCATTTTGTTCTCTGCAGTGACAAGTCTGGATTTTCATATCAATCATTATAATAGAAAAGTCAGGTATTAAAATTAATGTCGTGATCCAGGTTTGAATTACAAGCATGCTGCTTTAAAAAACAGGAGTCATGTCCTGGTTTGGGTCCATCTCTAGTGCAGTATATTTCCCAATGTGTGCACATTCTCTTTCTCCCTTTCTTTTTTTGCTTGTTTCTTTCTTCTAGCCCAGATGCTGAGTAGGAGTGAATGCGGCTACTGTGATCCAGTCTTACTGATAAACCAGGCTTAATTCCTTACGTTTCATATTTGTTTCGTTTCAATTGCAGGATCCTTAGAAGTGTCTCCTTTTTCCTTTGTTGGTTTGCTTCTCCCTTTAGTCAGAATGCAGCAAACAGTGACTTTATTTAGTATGGGAACCTGTCACAACACCTGGAGAAGCAGCAATCACCTCACCACAATGCTGACTGTCCTTAGAAAGTCCTCAGTAAATAATGCTGGGTTTCTAGCTAGTCTGTTAGACATAGTTATTAAAATCAAGTATTAAAACTTTGAAATACTTAAGGGATTCTAATTAATATAGTTAATTTAAATATTACAGGGTGAGTACTGCTTGTTTACTTTCACAGAATAATCTGTAAATATAAAGAATGAATCATTCTTGCTATTTAGTGTCCTTAATGTTTGCTGTGTACAGTGACATACTCATGGTGATACCCACAAAGATATCTTTGAAATATATGAAGGAATTTGTGTGTTGTTCAGTAGCAATAAAAGCTGTACAAAATATCCCAGACATGTAGGTAGACCAGTATTTTAATCTGTTAAATAAAGTAACTTTTAAAACAATTTGTAGTGCTTTGAGTGATGTAATAGTTCTGTTTTCAGCATGGAAGTATTTGAAAGAAATTACTTGGAACTACATGAGCAGCAGTGAATGCTGTCAGTCTTGTGCTGCACCATAAATACTTAATGGTCCAGTGGCTTTGCTTTTGTTCTTTGCTTTTACCTGTCAGAATGGTGTGCTGTCCTTAGCTCTGCATGAATGTCTGTGTATATTTTAACAGAAGTGAGTTTTGTTGCTGTAATTTGTATATGGCCATTTTTACAATTACTGGAGCCGTATGGCTGTTACCTGCTGTGGGATGAGCACAGTCCCAGTCCACTCTTACAGCTACAGCACGTACAAGTCTCCGAAGGCATATGTATCTTTATGACAGAAATTATCAATACGGGAAAATTGTTCTGGCAGTTTGATGCTCGGTTACTCTGAGAGGTTTGTCTGAATTGTGCTATTAACACTGTGTATGTAAACAACAAAATATATATTTGTAGAAGAAAATTCAAAATTATCTCAGAAACTCACCATGTGATTGATGACATTAATGCCTTCAATTGGTGTGTTAGGTACAAAGTCCTGCTTGCTACCTGTAATCCTTGGAAGCGTCAGGAGCTGTTTTATGAAAGGCAGATGCATGGGAGAGGTATGACTGAGGTTAACTTTCCTACAGTGATAGCAAAGGAGAAAGCTGTTTCGTTCAAATGGAGATATGTCCAACGATGATCCGTTACTGTGATGGGAAAGCACTGAAGTGGCTGATGGAGAGATGTGTAAGATGCTGTTGCCATTTTGGACATACTTAGCAGTGTGACTCCTGCAGTTTCTGGGTCTACTACTTAGGTGCTTCCTTTTGGTCCCATGTTCCCATAATATTTTAATTTAAAAAATTAGGACAGGTTGCTTCTACCCAAATCTTGGCTGGGCTGAGACCTGATGGGGTTTTTTGGGGGGTTTGGTTGTGGTTTTTTTTCCTCTTTTCTCAGATCCTCCTGACTATCAAATGCAAAAATGCATGGCTTCAGTAGAGTACCAGTAGTAGTTGTGACTTTGGCCCTTTGAAAATTTTTTAGACATATTTTCATAAATTTCTCCTAAATTTTTTTAGAGGGAAAAAAAGCCATTTTTTTTATCTTATTGATTTTAAATTTATTGTCTTAAAACAGGTGAATAGTAAAAGGAATATCCAAGGAAGAACCAGCATGGGCACTGATCAATTTGTTTGACTTTTAAATTTTGTTAAGATTATGAGATAGACTTAATGTTGACAGTGTCACTTGTCAGAATGTCAACTTGATAGTTGGAAAAAATCAGTCTTCAGTCACCTCCCCAGTATGTTAACTTTAACATTGGAAAACCATACAAAAACTGCTGCTATATGGAACAAACAGGTAAGATCTAGTTTGCCTAATGGTTTATGTTCTCTGTTCTGTATTCTGAAAGAGGGTAGTTAAAATAAAGCCTTTTAACTGTAATCCCCAGTACGTAACTGACCTGAGGTGATAGGACCAGAGAAGCTGAGCTTTCTTTAAATACTCCTTAAGTAGACTTAATGGGAAGGCTGCCTTTCTACTTTAGCAGTTGCACAAGGCTTGTTTAGTCATTTTGACAATCTCCAGGTTCTTGCTGTTTGAAAAGGTGGGTAATTTTGGATATTTATCAACAACATTCATTGTACATAATGTATTTGTAAGTAGTGTCTCTCTTAGTGTTCCATCATTTTTTAATTTCTACTGTAACTTTTAAAACATAGTTTAACATTTCAGGTGACAGTATAAGAAGTTATAATCTTTTTAGACGTTTTTTGTTTAAATAGTTTCTATCTTTATAAAATACTATGCAAATCCATCATTATCACAAATAATCTCAGCTGTAATACAACTTTTTAATTATGCAAAAGTTTTGTTGGCTTCTCTTGTAGCAAAATTTTATTTGTCATAGTCTAATTGGAAGTAGAATATTGACAGCAGGTGTGATTGACCCTGTATGTCACTCCAGCAGATCCTCACACTTTATCAAAGACTAATTCTGCCCAGAGTATTTATTCCAAACTCAGTACATCCTTGAGTACAGTCTCTAGATTGGTAAAGATGTTTTGTTCAAACAAGATGGCATTTTTCCCTCTAATACCTTTGCTTTACGCTTCTGAACTGAAAGTTTTCCTCACAAAGTGTAGTGTCTTGAGGCTTCACACCAAGTAAATAAACCTGTGACTGTGTCGCCTGAGTTGCCTTCAGAGGAACCACAAATTCTGAGAACCTTGGAATAACAGATTATTAGGTTGTAAATGTCCAGTTGTAAGAACCTAGCAGAATGGAGCCTGGGTGTAGCTGTAGACGCTCCAAAGGTATGAGCAATAATACTAGCATGGAGAAGCTCCCTGAAGGGACGGGGGCTTGTGGTCTCGGGCTCTTTGTTTGCAAAAGAATGTACCGAAAACTTCAGGAGATGTTTGTTGCTTTTCATGAAATGGAATATAAACCTCCTTGACTGTGCATAGCTGATTGAAAGCTGTATGCAAATTTCAGCAGATGAATGTGGTGTAGTTCCTTTTGGGACAGATCGCTTCCCACATATTTTGCTGTAAAGTTATGTATCTCCTGAAGACAGCAGCAAAACTTTATTGACTTGAGTGTGGCAGGATTTTGGACTGTATCATCTCATTTTTCAAGTAGTCCACCGAAGAACTTAAGTACTTAAGCAGTAGAATGCAGGCAGGTGCGTAGAATAAAGTGTGGTTTGGTTTTCATAAAATGTCCAGCCAAATAAATACTAGAATCTGCACAGCTCATTGAATTTCTTGCTCCATTTAAGTCTCTCTTGCAATAGTTTCTAATTATTAGCCATAAACTCATGATTTATGCATGTGTCTAAATAATGTAAAAAGCTTTCATTTTAGAAGTGGTAAATGGTGCCATTTTCCCTATGAAAAATATCCAGAGAAAAATGGCATTACAGTATTATTCTTGTTTGCTTTTCTGACCGTCACGTAGGTTTTAATTCTCTGTTGATTTGATCCCAGACATGCCAGGCTGGAGAGCAAAAGTGGGTTCATAATGACGCAGCTTTCAGTGTGCTTCAAGCATCAATTTCTGCTTAAGCAGCACATTGCTCGTGATATTTTTGTAGCTGCTGACTGAATCCTAGGTCACTTCTTCAGCTTCAGAAATAATGCATAATGTGGACTATTTTATAACACAGTGGAAAAAATACTGCTCTGTGTAGATTTCTCACAAATCCAGCTGTTGTTATACCTTACAGGCTACTGACTGCTGACAATAGTTACGTGAAAACTAAGAGTAATTTCCTGTATGTAGTGAATCCGTATGCACATTATAGCGATGGGCAATCACTGCACATTGTAACACAAGAAAAATACAAAGTGAAATATATATTCCTAAAATATAACCTGCGGGGCATGAGACTGTCGTGCACATAGTGACAGTTCACCAAGCTCGAGAGATTACTCAGAGAGAGATTATCCAGCCTACAGATGTCCATAAGCAGTCTAAGCTGCATTAACTAGCAGACCAGTAGTGGGAAGCTTTGTGCTGGACTGGAATGCACTCTTTCCTTCTTCTCCATTCTCTTTCAGCTCTTTCCAACCACAAAGATGTGTGACCAGACCTTTTTAGCGGTTGTATTTGGTCCATGTGACAAGTGCTTCAACGAGAAGCCCCTTAGGGCTGTTTACGTCAAATCAGAACAACTCAGCTACTGCTCACTATGTGTGGAAATGGTAGGTTATTGATCTTATCAGCCAGAATGTGGAAAGACTGCAAAAAAACCAGGGTTGGATGTATTAATGGTATGTTACGTGGGATTTTTCTGGACAGCAAATAAGCATCGCCAGGCCTGCGGCCTGCAAAGCACACACCTCTGCAGGCACCTGGTGTTTCCCTGAGGCTGCAACAGAGGTGGCCCTGTGGTTCAAGGATAATTTTTATCATTTTTGATTGGAAAATGTCCACAAGCTTTTTCCCTGACGGTACCGTGTTCCTCAGCTGTGCAAATGTTATGTGCTTGTCTAAACTCTGCTCTAAGGTACATCTGTGCAAGTCTGCTTGGCCTATGATCTTCCGTGTTTCCTGTTACCTTTCATGGAACTTAATGAAACAAGAAGAGACCATTGCAATAAATTCATTCACTACTGACTGGGGGATATGAAGCTCATCTAGTCTGCCTCAATGAGACACGAGTGAAGTGCTGTCAGAAGTCCTTCATGGCCCACACTTTGGGCTGAGGCCATGTTGTCTCATATGTTAAGTGCAGTACTTGGGTGCAAGCTGGAAGTAGCTACAGTGAGGGCAGGGAGGGAGAAAGTTGCACAGCATCTGAATGTCTTACCACCACAGAAGGTGGTAATGGGCGAGACTGACCAGCAGGTCCTGCCAGAATACCTGCATGAGGAAGAGATGGTGTTGGAGGCTTTCTAATCTCCAGCAGTCACTGGTGAGGTGATATCCCACTCTCCTGGTAAGGAGCACTGCTCTAGAGAGATCACGTTGGGTTTTTATTAAATGAATTACAAAGCTAAGGTCATGTACTCATGTAGCTACTGAGGAGCTGGTCTCCAAAACTACTTTTGTAAACTTAAGAATTTTCTGTCCTGATTATACTTGGGTAGTTTTATCTTCCTAAACCATTGTGTATTATCAGTTGGAGAAGACATCCTTCACTGTTTCTTCCCCAGAACTGGTCTCTACCATAAAGGGTCCAATTGTTTGTTGTATTTGAGTGTCAGATGAAATGATCTCTACAGGAATGCTGAAAGGTTTAACTAGCTGTGTTTACAAAACAGTGGTTTACAGGCAGATGAAAGCACTGATTTGGTGGCTGTAGGTGGTGCAGTGTGTACAGTTTGCTGGCTGACACAGCACATTCTCGTGCATTACATTGTTTAGGAGGAAATTTAGACATACACACCAAGACAAAAGACAGTCCCTTCCTGGTTTATTTGCTTCTCCTGACTTTGAAATCGCTGCTTTGTTCAGGTCCTTCTTGGCCAACCGCCTATAAATAGTTAGCTACCCAGTAAATTTTTGCATGACCTGATAGGTGCATGCTGGAATTGCAGGAAACTGGCTGTTTGTTATTTACAGTTACTACAACTTTCTCCTTATTATTTGTGTTATGGAAGTTAAACTCTTACCAACTGAAACAGCTGTGAGGTGGAAGCAGACTGAGCCTTCAGGAGGAATTTTGTCAGTTCCTAACAGCCTTTTAGGTTTCCTGTTAGCACTGCAGTAGGATCTTGGGCTTTCTGGTAGATCTGGCTTTAGCTTGCTGCTTCAAATTTTTTTGTAAAAGATCTAAAACCAAATATTGAGACCCCAGCTCTGCACTAGCACTGAAATACATACAGGCAGGGAAACTTGTATCCTTTACTTTTTGGAACTGATTTTTCAGAGCTGTGGGCATGCTTTGGCTGATACTGAAATGCAGAGTATATCCTTGCCACACTTGTGCACAGGTTCATGGATACATGTGCATAATGTGGTGTATAATTGGCCAATATTTTTGCAACTTCCTTATTTGCACAGGCAGCTCCTAATTTCAGTCCAGCAGATGCACACATGCATTTTCATCAGCCAGTCTTTGTGATTTCCCCAAAACCAACATATGCAGAGGGATAACAGAATTAGAAATTGCTGATTCCCAGCGCTGAGATCATCCTATTTCAATTGCTTTGTCTTTTAGACAAAAAAATCTTTTCCCTCTGGGGTTTTGCCTGCTTTGGAGATTGGTGCTAAATAGTAGAAACTCAATTAGTGTTCGCTGATTTACTCTCCCCTCAGAAGCATTAGTAAATTAGATTACAACTTCAAAAGAGATCAACTAGTGAATTAGTGAGTGAAAACTTACTTTAAAGACTTAACTTTTGAGATAGGTAACAACTTGTGACACGCTGTTAGATCCTCCTTTTCCCCCACGGCCCTTACAAAGGGAACAGTGCCAGTAATGACTGGTTTTGCCACAATTCTTGGTGATTAGGGTTTCTGGAGCAGTTTCACAGAATAATGCCTTATACAAAGCTGACTACTTCCAGAGCACTTACCTCAAAATACATGAAGCCAAGGGTCAGCTTGCTTTTGCTCCATTAGGAAGAGACAGAGAAAAAAAATCTTAATGAGAACCTGTCCTTGTTTTGGGCATTGTGGAAGCTCACTGCTACTGAGGACATAGCAGCCAGTTTGGAAGACGTCAGCTTTCTAGGGAATGCTGGTGATCAGCATGAAGCCACAACAACAAATACTTTGGTGTGCCAGTCGTTACTGCTCTATTAATGGATCATAACATTACAAAGTGGAGTTGAGTTACTTGTTACTGCTTTTCCATATGTTCTGCATACCATACCTCCTGTGCAGGATGTATTCTCTCAGCCTTTTGTCCTGTGCTGATGTGTTTTGAAAATCATCTGAAAGCACAGACCAGGCTAAGAGGACCTATATTTTACCCACTGCTGCTGACTGAACTGCCATTGCAGATTAAACTGCCTTCAGCACAGTGCGTTTAAATGCTGCATTAACCAGTAATTCACTGATTGAGAATTTTAAAGCAGTTGCTAATACGTTGTTAAAAGTCCATTGCCTTCAGTACAGTCAGATTTTACGAAAAAGAGAAGCAAAAAGCCTTGATTGTTTACTAAATGGTGACTTTTTTTTTCTTTTGTAGTTGACCTAGTACCATGTTATCCTCTAAATTAATCCAACCCTGGTTCATTTTATTTAAAGCTCCCAAATGGCCTTACTCTAACCTGTGTTTTTTGCATCATTAGGTAACAAATACATGGGTAGCTAAAAACTTTGGTCAGATGAGCTAAATATATATATTTTTTTAATTAAAACTAATTAAATACACGTGACATAGCACACACTTCTATAGCTTACTCTGATCAGTCAAGGCTTCTCTTTCACCTCATGGCTCTGCTTAGCCCTGTCATCTCTGAACTAGTACTGTGTATCAGTCTGAACATGTAGGGTTCCTAGACTCTCATCTTCCGTGCTGTTCTTTGTAGACTCTTTAATCCCGTTCCCCAAGGCAGTGAGACTGCTTGAATGAGTAAGGCAAGAAAGTCTGGGGTTTTCCCTAACAGAGCTGTGCCAACTATCTGACATACTGGTGTTATCTAAGCCAAATTCGTTAGGGCTGATGTGTTCGTATCAAGGCAAAGAAATCTCCTATGTTTTCTGTTTGTTGGATTTAACTCTGGAACCTTCACACTTATCAGGTGTCAGAAATAGAGCTTTCAATGTAGATTAAAATCACTCAAAAATGAAATTTCTGCTTCAAAATTGTCCCCTGCCATTTCCCCAAGATACAGCTGCATTATTGAGTTTAATATAAGTCGGTTTAATTTTTCAGACATTAAGATAACACACTAGAAGCTTGCTCTCACTTTCCACTTGAAAGATGCTTTTTTTGTTCTTTTGGTATCACTTTTAAAATGAATTTCCTTGGCACCATCAGTATGCTGGAAGGCATTTCCAACATACCTTTTGCTCTGAAGGGCTTGGAAGGATGGTTCCTTACCCAGCAGTGTGTGAACTCCATAGACTGTATTGCCTGCTTTTTCTTTTGTGATGTGGAATATAACTGGATCGGTTCAATCCAGGATTCAACATTTCAAATTCAGCATTGCCTGTGTGGCCATCAGGCTGGTGGGGTCAGGTCACATCAGTTTCTGTGGACAATGAGAAGGCTGAAAATACATCACTGTGCTTGACTCCAGCGTAACCCAGCTCTCGCCGGCAGGTCCATTGACCTGGCACATATGCCAGTCCAGGGCCTGATTTCAGCCTTCAGTGACTGGACCAAGCTCAGTAGCTCTGCCTGTGCAACCCTGTCCAACAGTGATGCTGCTGCTAAGGCTCTGGTGGGAAAGGACTTTTATTTTCTCCGGGACCCACACTGACCAGGATGTGCCCTGACTCCAAACAACAGCTGCAAACACAGGTTTCTTATCTCCCTTCCAATCTCGGCACATCTCCAGGTTGAACAATAGCTATTGCATTGTCTCTTTTTTGGCTAAAGGGAGACAATGGGAGTCAATATGAACAAAGTTATTCCACTAGATCAAGGACAATTACTGTAATAAGAGGAGGACGTTTTCAAGGAGCTCCCTTTCCAGGGAACAAAAAGCTGCAAGGCTATGTGCCACGGCTCTTTCTCTGGAAACACCAACCCAAGCAAAGCCTGTGGAGCGGTGCCCCAGGCTCACACCTGTGCCAAGCCTGAGGGCTCTTTATTCCCTTTGGGGTTTTGGGAACTGGTGCCTTTCAAGGACTGGAAAGGTCACAGTTCCTAATGTGCTTACCTGTGTACAGGGGAAGGAGGTGGCTTGTTTAAAAGCTGAGGGGGGAGGGAACGAACCCTGATAACACAGAATTTAAACATGAGGAAGGCCAAGCACAGTACAGAGAAGGGTTTGCAGCACTGCATCTGTCCTGCTGCATGGGAGCTGGGGCAGAGACCCCCTGAGTGACTGAGTTTCCGGGTGCCCCCTACCCATAGGGTGTAAGGCAACAATGGACCTGAGCTGGGCTTTGCTAAGCCTGAACAGGATCTGTCTTTCCAGTCTAGTATATTAAAATGCTTAGTGACCAATAACTTCCCCGCCCCCCCCTACACACAGTGTGCAACTTCTGATATAAACCCAAGTTTGGGTACAAAGAAGAAACACCCTTTTGCATGTGTTTTGGGGGAAAGGAACCCTTTGTGCTGTAAGAAAGGTTGGGATATACAGCAGATACTGTCTGGGGGAAGCCTGTGGGTAGGAAGAGGACAGGAGGTGAAGCTGGTCCCAGCTGCCTGCTTGGAAGCCAGCAGGGATGCTGAGCCTGCTGTGCTGCCTGCGGCTGGGCAAGGGCTGCTGGCTCTCATGGGTGGTTTTTCTCACGGTGCCTGGTCAGGTGCTGGCTGTACGCAGGGCTGGAGGAACATCCAGTCCGGCCCTGGACGTCAGCATGGGGAGGGGGAGGGAGCCCGGGCCGGCTCTGGCGCCGTTGCTGAGGCAGCAGGAGCCTCAGCAGCATCCCTGAGAGCCAGGCAAGCAAACTCCTCCTCCTCCCGCTCTCATCTCGTCTCTCTCCCTGCTTCCTTTGCAAAGATGGCAACCGAGGGGCTGCACGAGAACGAGACCTTGGCATCGCTGAAGAATGAGGCTGAGAGCCTGAAGGGCAAGCTGGAGGAGGAGCGCGCCAAGCTGCACGATGTGGAGCGTGAGTGGGGCCGGGGCGTGAGGGCCGTGGGCACAACTGGGTGCTGGCGACTGTCCCAGGCAGGGAGCGTGACCGCCGCACACCCCGTACCGTGGGCCTGGCCTCACCGGGTACATGGGCGAGCGGGCTGCTGCCACCCCAAAATGAGAGTGCAGCTGCAAGCCAGGCATGCCTGCCCGTGAAAGGCAGGCATCCCACTCGGGAGCGGGGAGCAGAGAGAGCCGCTCCCAACGCGCATCTCTCGTGTCACCACAGTCGGTTTCCCGTGTTTGCTCAAGCCTGGCAGAGAGCACGATGGGTGCGTGGCCTCGGCCGCGCTGCTCAGCGCACAGCTCCGTGCTGGGGTAAATAGGAAGCTGATGGGGAGCACGGGCGGCGCAGCCTCCCTGGGCGTTCAAGACCACGCAGCGCTGGCTGGGTGTGGGGACGGCTGCTCCACATCGCCCTGGCCACCCCACAGCACCGCGGGGGCTTCTGGCCTGGCTCGGGCTGCGTGCCGGCACCTGTGCTTGCTGCCCTGTCTTTCGGGGTGGGAGGCACCAACAGCCCCCTCAGTGGATTCTGAGATTTATTTGCATTGTTTCAATGCGCATTGTAGTGGCAGAAGCAAAGGTTAAACCCAGCCTCATGGAGATCGATGGGAATTTGCTTTAAGGAGGCCAGGATTTTAGGGAAGGTGAAAGGGCTTAAAAAGGAACATTGCTTCCAAAACCAGCTCCTCCTCCCCCTTCCTTCCCTGAGGAATCGACTTGCAAGGATCCAGTGCTGATTCAGAGGTGCAGGGTGAGTCAATGCTGGAGCTGTCAATGCGTAATGCACTGTTATCAGCCTCAGTTTCAAGATTCATAACAGAAATGACATGCACAGAATTCAACCCTGCCCTCCTTGTTCAGGAAAAAAATAAGATAGCTTAATTTTTATGGAGCTTTTCAGATAGATATTAATCTATCTGTCATGAGATATAAAACCCCCTTTATTATATAATTTTTATAATTACAATATTGCAGGGGGGTTGAGAAAAACATGTAAATAACTGTCTTTCTCTGAAATCTTATAGCTCACTTTATTAGAAACAGCAGAGGGTAAAACTTTTAATTCATCTGTTTTGATGCCTTAAATGTTGAAAAGGAATCTGAGTCTATACAGTACTTGAGCATTCAGTGGTTGGTAAGACAAGGGACAAACAAAGGTTCTTAAACTTCAGGTAGGGGAGTGTTGAAACTTTTTTTTTTCTGCAGTAAATAGAACATTTTCTTGTCTAATTTAGACAGCCATACATTATGTGTGTGTCCTACTAATAGGAATCATTAAACAAACAGGGATGTCTTTGTTACAGAAACATTCCCACAAATCATCATATTCCTACAGTGTAACTTCTGCATCAAAAGTAGTGGGGCCTCTGCTTAACAGACCCCTTGAGCATATTCTGAAATCCATTTTTGACCTCAGAGTTTTACGTGTGAACACAGTGATACCATAACTGTGTGTGTCACTGAGAGTCACGGGATATTTATGTCTCTGTCATATGTAAAATCTGTAAACTTGGGTTGGAAAGCTGTGTTTGCTTAGCTGTCATGTGGTTTATAAGACAAAAGTCTTATGCTGCTGTAGGACAATGATCCCTTGTGATATTTTATATCACTGAATTTTTATCAGAGCTTTTTTGCACTTAAATTATCCCCAAGAGCTCTCTCTGCAGAGATTACAAGTTAAAGCATCTCTTCTTCCCTTTTTCCTCTTTCTCTTCCCTGACCCTCCTCCCCCCTACACACACACTAAAATTGTGGCTTTCTTATTTTTTTGCTCTGGTCATGCCTTTCCCTCTGCGGTTCCCAAAACAAACAGCTGGCTGAACTAGGATTGCCCTTATTTGTGCAACTGGTTTTGAACAGCAGCTCTCAAAAAATGTGGCTAGAAAACGGAAATACCAAACGTGCATCTGATTTGCAGTCTTACTGCTTAGAACTTTAGCTATAGAGAAAAGTTTATTCTTTTCATGCAATTCATAAATTTTTGAGGCCAGAAGAGACCATTAGGACCAACTGACTTCCAGCACAAAAAAGATTAAAGACCCAATAGTGTCTGCCTCAAGTCCATACCTCCAGTTCAGGCCAAACGGTATGTTTTAGAAAAATAGTCTTTTTTTGGTTTTTTATCTGGACCTTTGTAAAACCACTCAAGCTACTTATGGGCTTTAGCTGATCTACTTGCCCGAGTGCATAATTTTCAACTATCTTGAAACAATATTGGAGAATGCTTCTAAATAATTATCTGCCTCTAAAACCTGTCCTAGGCGGGTGGAGGATTATTATGGCTGTGGTTGGAGATAAGCGCCCTCAGAGAATCGGTAAGGCTAAACCAGACAATTCCACAGAGTGTCAGCTGCATTGACACAATGGAAACACTTTGCCCATTGTCTGTGAAACATTTGTTTTTTCAGATATGTTCTGGACACAAGCATCTCTCCAGCTGCCATAACAACCTCCTGTCCTGTGTTTTCATGTCTTTCGATCGGATCATTTGGCAGGTTTCCATGGTCAAAAGTACTGGGGAAATGTATCTTTTCCTTAGTGGGCTTCTATGCTGCTTTCTGAGAAACTTGCTTCTGACCTCCAGTTAGAGACAGTATGGACAAATTCTTGGGAATGGTGAAAGTACTTGTCCCCTGGCTGGGTGAGAGTGGTCGAGCAGAGGTTTCGGGCGAGAACATGATTCTGGCACAGTTTGCAGGGCTGGTGGTTTTGAAAAGCAATTCTTCAAAAGTTAATCCACCAGAAGCCAGTCTCTGCCTCAGGCAGAAAGTGCTCCCCTGACCCCATGCTAGGGAATGATCTCAAAGTTAAGGGTGTCTGTGCTCTTGCTGGGGCAAAGGATGAAGCAACAGTGCAGCTCCAGAGAAATCACCTGCCATGTGGAATGTGGAGCTCAGCCTCCAGCATGGCATCGACAAGCTTACAATCCCTTCCACCAGCTCATTAAATGAAGCATGTGAGCTTCTGCATGTATTTCATAATGTTTGAGTCAAGCATTGTCCCCTTAGCTGCCAGCACCTGGATCATCTTAGGTTTCAGCCTGGACAAACACACAGCACAGGGAAGTGCTGGATCCTATTAGGTCTCCTCTTGACAGAGCCATTTGTAACATTGGTGCCACTGAGAATATCCCAGTGAGATCTGAAGCAACTCCCACCCTCTCTCATGCTCTGTGTGAAGTGTGTTGGAGCTGCCATGGGGTGCCAAGATTCATCTTGGCCCTACTCAGCCCCACGCTGGATAAAAATGCTGGAGCAAAGCAAATAGGCTTCCTCAGGTGACATTTTCTCCCAGACGTGTGCAGATGACTCCAGCATGAGGCACAAGGGTTATGTGAGGTACATTTTAGTTGTGTCAACTGCAGTGGCATGAGTTTTATGTTGATGTGAGTGCACAACAGGAAATGTAAATTTGTTGGAGTTTTAAGAATAACAGCTATTAAATGTGGTATGGAAGAAACACCACCACCACCAGAGGATGGTACTCAGGAAAGTTGCTTGTCTGCCTTGAAAGAAAAAGCTGCCCTACCCATGAAGTCCTTGACTCTGTTGAGAAGTTGGGTAGCACACTCTTAGGGCAAACGCCAAACTTCTCTACTTACTCACCCCACTGGCCCTCACTGCTCCCCTGGCCACCAGAAGGGATGGCCACAGCCAGCACCAGTGGCTAGTACCTGTATCACACCAGAACCAGCTGTGGCACCTTGAACTGGCTGCAGCTGGGAGTCTCAAAACCAAAACAAGTGTTTTGCTTGGAGATTTGATACTTACTCCCTTCTTTTGTATGATTTATTTTCTCTGACACCCAGTAGCAGTTCTCACTTTTGTTAAGTTACCTTGATGCATGTATTATGCTGGTCAAGCCTCAAACAGACTAAGGAATTCCCAGTAAGAGGGGGCAAGGGGTAATCTGTGTTTCAGTTATACTTGGGTGTGATGGTCTGAAAGAGCTTCAGCTGCTCCAGCCCTGGAATTCATTCCTCAGTGAATTCATCCTTATCTTTATGTGGTTCATACACCACCCACCTTGGTTTCACCACCTGCCAGCTTTGAAGCAGAGTTCATTGCCTTGCAGCGTAGCCTCCAACTTCATGGATTAATTCCTTCCAGTGACATTACTCATAGAGAGTTGCCAGGGCAGAGCTTTGATGCAGGGCTCTCTAACCATCAGCTGTTTGCAGTTCATCAGGTGGCAGAGCGTGTGGAGGCGCTGGGCCAGTTTGTGATGAAGACCAGGAGGACCCTGAAAGGCCATGGAAATAAAGTTCTTTGTATGGACTGGTGTAAAGACAAGAGAAGAATCGTGAGCTCTTCCCAGGTATGCCATTGGGCAGATGTTTTTCACAGCTACTGTTGGGCACTAAACAAATCTTCTGGCTGTGTTGCGTGCCACTCTTTGCAGATGACACCTGTGTATGTTGCAAAGGTTTTGAAGATGCCCATAGAGCAGTTCACTGGCAGTGAATTTGTTCAGAGAGCACAAATCCAAGCTTCATTGCTACACCTGTTGTAGCTAATACACTAAATATTTGCTGTCCAGTCGTGTACAGATTTCCCACAGATTCCCTATTACAATAGAAAATGTAAAGGCTACTTTAATTTCCTTATTCTTTATGGATATCATAGTAACAATTTCAGGTTGTGTTCAGAGAAAATAACCAGAAAAAGGGAAGGGATGTGATTCTTCTAGAGGTTTCTGTGCACAGAGATTTCCTCTGCAGTCTGTGTGGTTGGTGCAAAAGCGTCAAACATCCTGCTAAAATTACTGCATTTACTTGAGCATTTTGAGAAACAGTCCTAACACCTGCTCAAGACCAGTCTCATGGGCTGGAGGAGGTAATGAGATAATTACTTTCTAGATCCCCTGGTTCATCCTGAGCCCAGTATGGCAGTGAGTGAGCTTTTTGCATCTCACAGCTGTTCATTGACCTATATGAAATCTGTCAGGGGTCTCACTTGAGGGATAAAAATAGGCAATCTGCATTGCAAGCCACCTTCAGTTACAGTGAGTTTTTACCATTCATGGTGATCTCAGCAAAGGGAATAATTTTAAATAATTAATGTCACATTTTTAAAGTGGTGCAAATATCAGACTTGCTGAACAGGCAAGTTTTAATGTGATTTTCCTTTTTTTTTCCCCTTTATTTTCCCCTCTCAATTGTAAGAACCATAGCCAGTCCAGATACAGCAACGTTTGTTGCTCAGTAATATAAGTTTTGCTTTAATGATACGGGGAGGATAATAATATTACATGCATAAAGGAAAATAGCCGGTGTGGGTGCAGCTGGTGTACACCAAGTGATTGTGTTGCTCTCTGTGGAGTGTTCTTACGATGCCCATTTAGCAGATTGTATCAATGGGTAATTGAAGGTTAAGTAATTGTAGTGAGAAGTAAAGGGAAAACTTGGAAAAGACGGGAAAGGGAAGATGAATAAACAGCGCAGTGTCCATATATAGCCCCCAGGAGTGCTTTCAGCTTTGCAAGTGATTTGTAATATGGCCACCTCTTTATTTATAAGTCCCCATACAGAGCCACTGACAGGTATCTCTTGGGAGAGGTGACCAGCTTTGCAGGTGGTGGAGGCAAGTGAGGGCTCACTAGCAGCAGTTTCCTGAGGTCGTCCTGTCCGCAGTGTGTGCTGCAAGTGAGAGGACTTCTCCTAAGCTTGCTAAAAGGGAAGGGAAAAAAATAATAGTAATTAAAAAAGATAGCTTTTTAGGCTGACATCAGTCATCTTGGTGAGGAGGAGATACACTTCTTTTCTCGTCAAAGACATAACACACCACTGTGGATTGTCTCCTTGGTGTTTCACTGAGACCACTGTGCTGCTTTTAAAATGGAGACAAATATTTCATGACATAACAGACTAGGGGGTGGAAATGAGCAGCAGAGTTTTTCCCAAATCTGGGAAGAAAGCTGATGGCTATGTCTCTGGAAAGCCTCAATTTCTCTCTCTGTCTCTTTCCTTTAGGATGGAAAGGTGATTGTGTGGGATTCCTTCACTACCAACAAGGTAAGTGAAACTTCAGCAAAAGTCAGATTTCTGTGCACAGGGAAATGATGGTGGGATAAGATGGAGGGCTGAAGGGCTCACATGTGTCACAGGAGGCAGTGGAATGATGGGTTAACATGCAAACTTCCACCAGCACCTGAAACCAAGTGCCCCAGGGCAGACCACTTTCCTTGACCTGTCTTTGAACAAAGTCCCTGTCAGGGCCCTGGGGTTTGTTGTGGTCTCCGGTGGGAGGCTCTGGTCCAGCCTCTTCATTGACAGGAGAGCTACCTGCTGGGGGCAAAGCCCAGCCAGCCAAACAGTGGCCCTCCCTGGGTAGCCCCTGTGCCAGGTGCTGTGTGTGATCAGCCAGGATCCTTCAGCCATGGTGTTCCCTGTGACATGGTGCTGCTGCTCCCCCAAGCCCTGCCAGGGCTGCTTCCTGGCACCCTGCTCCACATGGCTGAGAAAAACAGCTTGTTTGTAACTCACTTTTACACTTGCAGCAGTGGGGACCTTTTACAGCACTAAGTACCCAGTGAAACATGCTCTGTGATCTGTGTGAGACTCATGAATAAGGAGGAGATGTCAGGGAGGAACTAGACATCCTCCTGCTGCTCTGCTGGGTTCTACATTAAGGATTGTCCCAGCCTTACATGTGAATTATGGCTGAGGGAAACACCTGTACCTTTCACTGACCCTAAAGATGTCCCACAAAAATATTGAACTTTCTACTCTGCACTGTTCTCCTTGCACTGACTCGAGTAGCAGTGGCATCCCAGTTTAAAGAGGTGCTGTGTTTCAGGAACACGCAGTGACGATGCCGTGTACCTGGGTGATGGCGTGTGCATATGCCCCATCTGGATGTGCCATTGCTTGTGGGTAAGTTCCCAATTTCCACAGCTGCTCACAAAGAGAAGCTCGATTTGTAGTGGTGTCTCAGTGCCTTCAGATGCTGACAGCTAGAAGCTTGCGTGCCATGATTGTGGGTAGAAGGACTACAGTCGGTGCCTCTGATTCTATTCTCATAATGGCTTGTACCCATTATCTTCACTGACTTCAGTGCAGTAACATTTGTTGTGTAAGCATGGAAAATAATCCTCTTTCAGCATTTGTATCATGGGTTAGGAATTCTGCATGCATGCAACTTCCCTGTTCCAGTTTGGTTTGTGTGTTGGATATATCTTCTAAGGGAGAGTGGTTTTAATCCTGTTCTTACTTTGCACTCTTTCTTCTGCAGCGTAGAGAAGGTTAGTTATTAACGATTACCAGCACATGCATATATCTTGCCAAGATGAGTTGGGGAGAAGTAACTCTCTCCTTGAAAGTTTTCTAGTTTTCTGAGGGCTCAGGCTAAAAAAAATGAGCTTACGCAGAGGAGAAAACAGAGATGAGGTATTGACAAAACATCTTCTAAAAAGGGACTGAGTGGATCAGACTGACAAAATAAGCTTGGGGCATGTGAAAGGAACAGAGGGAGACTTCACTGTGCAGCTTGCAAATCTAGAAAGCAGCAGGCAGACTCCATGAATGTGTGTGAAGAGGGAGCCTGGAAACTCTATGTTTGACTAAAACTCAACGGCAAGGAAGCTCTGTCTTTACACTTGCAAGAGAGACAGGGAGGGCATATACTCATTGTGCTGCCTATTTCTGCATTTCCATGGCGCTGTCAGTGAAGCGCTGTGCATGTAATAAAAGGTTCAGAACCAGTACCTGGTGGTGTGCTAGATCCCAGGGACTGGGACCAGGGCAGGGTTGATGCACCACAGTTCTAGAAAAGGGTCAGGCACAAGTCAGACCCTTTAGAGAAGAGTCCCACATCTGGCCGAGGAGACACAGTTTCGCTGCTGCAACTGTCCAGGAGGGACATGCCAGCTACAGAGGTCAGTGCTTCTGTTGTGTTTTTTCCAAGCTGTTCTAAAAGCCCTACCTTCACACCTACTATCTGCTATACCATCTCTTCATAGGAGTTAGTTCCAGTTTATTAAGGTAGATAGGTAATGCTGCTTAAATACTGCTCCTCACAGTGACAGCTGTCAGCAGAAAACCGGCAGTTTGGCTGTATGTGAAACATTAACCCTGAGGTGCCTGCTATGTCACCTCCCCGTTTATACTTCGGTGAGGTTTCGTTTGGTGCCATTTATAAACTCGATGAGAGTGAAAAATACTGAGGTGCAGCTGTTGGAGTTCTGTAAAGCAGCCAGGCTGGTGAGGCAGCTGGGGCTTCCCTGCACAGGGAGACCCCGGGCAGCACAATACAGGGAAGTCGGTACTTGTAAGGGTTTGGCAGCGCAGCCCTGACAGGTGGTTTCCTTCTTATCACCACTCGCCTTTTGTCGTTGCAGTTTTAACCAGTTCTCCTCTCTCTGTTACTGCTATTATTACTCTCTTCAGTGGCCTGGACAACAAGTGTTCTGTGTATCCCCTGACATTTGACAAAAATGAAAATATGGCTGCAAAGAAGAAATCGGTTGCAATGCACACAAACTACTTGTCTGCCTGCAGCTTCACTAACTCAGACATGCAGGTAAATGCATTCCCTACCCCCTGCTCACTGTCCAGTGACACCTGACATCAGCCACACTCATCCATGGTGCAAATAACTCCTCTCCTTGCATGTGGGGCACTCAGTGCTGTGTCCTGCCCCATGCAGGGGCTGCTGGAAAACCCTTGCTGGGGGCAAGGAGCGTGCTGTGAAAGCTGCTGGGAGGAGGTGCCTGTCACGACCCGTGGCCAGGCTGTCCTGCCTGCACCCCTCAAAGACCTGTCCCTTCCTCAGAGGGAGCTCCCTGGTTCCTGTGTGTTCTCTGCTCGCTGTGTCTGTACTGGCTTGCACTTCTAGGAGCTCAGACTAATACAGACAGTTAAAAATCCTGCTGAGATAGGACTGGGTTGTGCATGTGCTATGCCAGCTAGTGGAGACTGCTGTTTGCCTGCTTTGTCCTGGATATCTAGCCAACTGCTTTCATTCTTAGTGTATTTTGTCTGTACCAGGTGAGATAGTTGAGCTTGAGGATGGACTCACAGGGCCAGTCATGTTGTCCATACATGCAGTGCTGTGTTCCCCTGAGGGAAAGGAGTGACGCTATCCCCATCTTGCAGCTGGGGGTTGGAGCACAGAGGGCCACAGTGGGAGATGATGGCAGAGCCAGGAACTAAACGCTGATCTTCTGAGACCAGGGCAGCCTTCCTCTGTAGTGAATATCTCAAAGATCTCTTTCTCCAGGAACACGAAAGATGATGAAAGGAGCCAAGATAATCCCCTTGTCCTCTCTGGTTTTTGAATTTAATTGAAGCTCTGCTCAGTGAAGCTCTGCAGCAAAATAAGTAGCAGAAGGGAGCGTTTTCATTGTGCTCTGTCTCAGGAGAGCTGCTGGAAAGGGAATACCTTGTCTCCTTCTTCCAGATATTTGGAGCTCTTCTGAAGGAAATACCAGCTCTCATTACTTCTATTTCAGGACATAAGATGCCCAAGAGTATGTTGTTGTTTGTCATTCTATGGTTTGTGTAATGACTCTGAGGTGCTAATTTAAGTCCATTGCCATGGAAACAAGCAGTGGAGGTACCCAGCGCTCAGCTCTGACCTCACTGTGCAGGAGCCCTGCATAATTAGAGCAGTCTAAATTAAGTGGAATGTTTATGATGGGAAAAACCTCCCAATATTCTCTTTACTGCTCCATGCCTATATGCATCATGATTAAATCCTGTGAAAGAAAAAATGGTTATTTGTTTTCCATTATGAAAAAAGAAAAGTTGGGTCTTTTTTCCCTCCCTATTAAATACAGCAAACTGTTCTGATACTGGAGGTAATCCTTTGCTGTTGCTTAATACCACAGGGGATTTAGGTGCTGTTTTTTCAGTGATGCAGAGATTTTTCTGAAGATTTTAAAAAGAAATTTTCTTGTGATTGGTAGGCTTGTAAGTAATCATTTATAGCACTGCATGTTATTACTGAAACAAATACAAGCAACTGGGTTGGTCAAGCTTCTATTAGGACACCGTTTTGTAGGGGATCCTAGAGAATAATTTTTCCTTTTACATAAGAGCCTCAGAAGTAAGATTATTCAGTAACTCTGAGGGTTCATGGTACAACAGGCACACTGGGCAGGAGCTTTCCCAGCTGTGTGCGGAGCAGCTCTGCTCTCCTGGTTTTTGTCTCCAAGGGATGCAGTACCTGTCCTGGAGCAGCCCTAGCATGTGCTGGACGTGTCCCTCAGCCTGGTGCCCCCACAGCACCCAGCACCAGCTGTGCACCCATAGGCAGTGCAATGGAGAGACAGGAGATCCAGGGGTGGTTCAACACTGATTAAAACCACACTCAAGCTGTGTGGATGCTGAAAGGAGGGGGTCCCATCCTTGCTCCTTGCTGTGTTGCTGCCCTAGGCCAAGACAAGCGTTGAGCTGCAGGGCTGGGTGATACTTCGTTTTTGGTGCCCCAGATCAGTCTTGCTAGAGCCGGGGAGCCTCACTTCCTAAATTAGGTATCTGTAGTGCTGCGGTGTGATAATGCTCCCCACGTGACAATGCTCCGGGTGTATTAATAGCAACAGTT
Organism: Hypotaenidia okinawae; assembly: GCA_027925045.1. Classification (NCBI taxonomy): domain Eukaryota; kingdom Metazoa; phylum Chordata; class Aves; order Gruiformes; family Rallidae; genus Hypotaenidia; species Hypotaenidia okinawae. Next base: position 9,535,282 of record BSDF01000012.1, read on the forward strand.
AATTGGGATCTCAAGTGCTCTGCAGGCAGCCATGCGGATGGTGCGGTGGGGCTGAAGAGCAGGCTGAGGCCTGTGGCAGTGGCGGAAGAGGCCAGGGAGGAGGGTGGCCCCCCTGCTCGGCCCAGTGCTGTGATCCGGGCAAGCAGGGGCTGTGTCCCTCTGTCCCCTGCCCTGTGCAAGGACGGCCTCTTGCCACCAGGCGCCCAGCAAGGATCCCATCCGGTGGCTTTGCAAGTCCGAGTCCACTAGATTGTTAATTCCCTTCTGTTTTGGGATTTCTGCCATTTGTGTGGTTTGGTTTTCAATAGCAATACCCTGAGGTGGAACATTTCTCTCTAAGCACTAGCTGGAGCTCTGGGTTGCCAACAGACCCTTTTCTTATACCTTTAGCTACTCCTGTTCCCCTTGTTTCTTTCTTACATACTATTACAAGAGCAAATCCTCCAAGCTGAAAGTCTTCATTCCTCAGCCGAGTACAAATACTCCTCAGAACAGAGAAGTTCATTGATCTAGGCTCAAAAGCTGGCCAACAAGACAAGTCAGGGCTTTCTTCTGCTATTATCATCTTGCGTCTCTACTGCAGGATTCAGAACAGTCTGTTCTGCAGCTTTGCAGACCTCTGTTTATGGGAGGAGTTTTTGGAGCATCTGGCAAACACGTTCAGTGTTTAACCTTTATGCAGCTCTGTGAATGGTTTTGTGATTGTGAGATCATTTTCTTCTTGAAGAGTGTTTTGGTTTTACCTTCTAACTCCCCGCTGGGATCCCTTGAGTTTCCTCACTAACCATGAAATAAACCTGTGTACAAGACTGAGAACCCTCCCAAGTTCACCCTTGCCTTCTTCCACGCCAGTGCAGAGGAACCCTTTCAACTTACAGAATCTGTGATTGCATAACAGCTTCGGGTGCCAAGGGGAAATTTGGAACAATTGAGCATCATCAGGATTTAGCCGCAATAACAAGCGCTGGTCACATGCGCTTTGTACAATCACTGTAGCAGATGAGGGAGGCTGAGAGCTATGTTCGGTCAGTGTGTGTTCAAGCCTTTTTACACACAAATGGTTTTGGACAAGTGAGAGGTGATGGACTTATTAAACAACTGTCTAGACAGGCTTACTTCCCTTTCAGAAAAATCCGTGTTTTAAGCCGAACTAATTGGGTTTACCCTGGCTATATCAAGCAGAAAAAGAAATATCGGAGAGTTAAACAGGTATTCCTAACTCCAACAGTTCTGTGTTTACCTGGGTTAATTCCAGCAGCCTAAATATGGATGGGGCTAAATACAGGGGCAGGCAGGTTCTACCTCCCTTTTGGAGGATATTGAAATGCCAGCAGATCCTTACTGCCTTCAGTTTTCCAAACCCCACTGCACAGAACTAACCGTTACTGAAACACACTGTAGGTATAATTATGTCAATTCAGCTCTGCTTCCCGCTCTAACTTCTTTCCTTAGGAAAAAAAAAAAGCATAAACTCTGCTTAGATTCACATTGCTTTTGTGACTTTGATGTATTGCTTAATATTCATTAAATCAAAGCTGTCCTTGGTATTTGTATATAGGATGTCAGTTTTTTCTTTGTGAACTTGAAGGTCATCTGCTGATTTTCGTATTGTGACTTCTTGCCACATCCTGTAGATCCTGACAGCAAGTGGAGATGGAACTTGTGCTCTGTGGGATGTTGAGAGTGGGCAGCTTCTACAGAGTTTCCATGGTCATGGAGCTGATGTCCTGTGCCTGGACCTGGCCCCTTCTGAAACGGGAAATACATTTGTCTCTGGGGTAAGCAGGAGCTTGCTATCATAAAATTAAGGAGTATGGAGGGGGGAAAGGCAGTAAAGCAGGAGGCTCATGAGCTTATTGAGAGTGTGCTGGAGTATGTGTTGGAAGCTCCAGTGCAATCCACTCATTGCAAGCACATTTTCCAAGCTGGAGCAAATTAAACCCCTGACTGTGGGGTCAAACCCACCCAGCCAGTCTGACTGCAGTTCTGCTTACTTAGCGAATTCCACCCCACACCAAAGCAATCCAGCCTGAGATCAAAACAACTCCTCTTCAGGGAAGGGAAAGGCTCAGACTCAGAGCAGCTTGCTTCTACCACAGCAAAGGTGTGAGCCCCTGTGGATAGGAGCCTGGCGCAGCAGACAACCTCCTGCATATGGCTTCTTCCTCATGCCCAGCTCTCTGGAACCAGATAGGGTGAGACAGGTGGCTGCTCAGGGCACCGAAGCGGGGCTGCAAATCATGTATGTGTCCCCTTGTCCCTCAATTGCTCCCCAGAAGCCAAGGGGTAGCTTGGCTGCTGGCTAAAACCTTCTACAAGTTGATGCAGGGAGATGAGGTGTGGCCACGTCTTCAGCTGTCGCTGAGTCCCCTGTGCCTTCCAGTGGTACCAGAGGCATTTAAAGCCCCTTCGTCAGTCAAACACTGCCCGCTCCCTGTCCTGACCTAGAGGAACACACAAAACCCACTGGGGATGCAGGATTGGTCTGGGAAAGTACCCAGAGCATGTTCCAGATCTTGTCCTGCTTCTGAGGGGTCACTGTTCCTGGGCAGCTGAGCTGCTGGCATGCAGCCTGGCAGTGGGGCAGGCAAGGCTTAAAGGTGGGTGGCATGGGGATCAGCTCCCTTTCAGGGTGGTCCTGGTCACACATCAGAAATCGAGTGTACATGTGAGAGCTGGCAGGAGCTGAGAGATGAACCCTCTTAACCAGAGGTAGATCGCTACCAGTAACTTTGCTGAAGGTACCTGGTTTCTGAGCAGTACTAGTGGAGCCAGAACCTAAGGGATAGTCCCATGCATGCTGGTGGAAAGGTCAGAGGGTGCCAACCATGGATTAGGGGATTCCACTTGTGCTTGGAGTCGTGGTCCCATCCCCACACGATAAACCTGGACCTCTTCTGTTATGGGTCTTGAATCAAATTTGGCTGGCCCATCAGGAGCAGAGCCCAGCACACTGGCCCGGTTTGCCTGCTGTTAGCACAGCTGCTCCGAAGCGTGACTGAAAGCTAATTCCATCTGAGTGCATTACTCCTCCCAGGCTTTCCTGTCACCGAGTTTGCTTCCCAGAAAGGATAGATTCATTCTCCCTGGGAACAGCTCAGCTTATTATAGGGCAAAGAATCGCAAGCAGCTATGGTGCTGCTAAGAGAATATGTTGTACTCATGTTGATGTAGTGGCTTGGGCATGCCTGTGCTTACAGGGACTCATTTAACTCATCACATGCAAAATACCACTTCAGTGAAGATGTGTCTTACATCATGTCAATGCAGGTATAGCCCAAACAGCACAACATGACTCAGTGGCACCCAGGCACAATACACAGGGAGTCTCTCTGTGTGATACAGTAACCTTGAGCTGGAGTAAGCAATGGCAATACATCAGGGTGTAGACTGGGTGCTGTTACATTTAGTGACTTGACCGAAAATCCCAGCCCTCCTGGGTGAGCTGAGGGCTGCATCCCAGGCTGCTATGCTTGGTGCCCTCAGAGTGCTGTTCCTTGGGGTGAGTTGGGTAACACTCTGTGGGCCCACCTCCCCACAGATCTCTTCTTCAAAACCTTAGAGTCAAAGCACCAGCTTGTCAAATTAGTCTTGAGCCCAAACTCCCAGCAAGGTCAGCAAGAACAGTGCACTTGGAAGCAATATGAGGGCTGGGCTTGGTCTGCGGCAGTGCTTAAGAGGGAAATATGCTGAGTCCAAAATGTTCTCTGGCCTGTTTGGTTTCCCCTGCACAGAAACCACAAGTTGGTACAGAGGAACATTACCTCTCTTAAATGATGACATCATCAGCATTAAAAAATGGAATTTCGTTTTAACAAGAGAATTAAAAAAAGAAACGTGTGAATTGTGAGGAGACTGTTTGATTTAATTAGCAATCATATTTGCTTACAGATAAATAACATGTGTGACACGGTCTGCTGGGCAGGACATGCTAGCTTGGCAGAAGCAGCAGCCGCCTGGCTTGCCCTGTGCTTCCCACGCAGCCTCAGAGGGGCTGAGAGGCCGACCCCCCGGAGCTGAGCCCTGCCTAAGGCCAGCCCCTCAGCAGGGTCATATTTATTAGAATCTTCCATCACTCTCAAAAAGAAAAGTCCATGTTCTTTTTCCTGTCACCACGACTGTGACAGCGGTGAGATATTGCAGCTGAGAGTACTGCCCTATGATGTGAGAAGATTCCAGCCCTGAGGATGCTGGAGACTACAACCTTCAGGGCTGCAGACCCAAAGCATTCAGGGTGCTGAGCCCCTTGCAGCACACACCCAGTGTTAAAGGTATCCTTTCAAAGCACAGCTTGGAAGGGCAGGTTAGAGCTTGACAGTGAGCTGAAATGCTGTTGTGTGGCTTTTCTCGTCTCAGCCACGTCACTGAGCACGTGGGTGCAGAGCCACTGCAGGGGATAACTCTGGGCAAGAGACCCTCCGCATCCACTTACTTCATTTTCTGTTTCAGCGTATGAAAAGAATTAGTTATAAAACTTTAAATGTCAGGCATTAATTTTTTATATTTGGCATGTTAAGTGGTAGGGAATGAGTCAGTTTTGCAGCTCTGTGGTGCAGTGGGACTGCAGACATGGGTACCGCCGCAGCACAAGCAGAGCAGGGCTGCGAGTGCCAGTTAGCACGGGACTGCCTGCACAAACACCCATCTGCACCTGCTGCCCTGCAGCACAGTGCTACATCTTCACTGGTCTGTGGCACTGCCCAGGCTCCAGCCTTCGTGGTGTGCTCCGCTCCTGATGCAGCTGCACCAGGCTTCGGGGTAGCGGTACAGCCAGTTCTAAATCCCCTCAGAGCTGTGATGGTCAGAGACTTTGAATGTAGCTGGGCTTGGTGACATGTGTCAGGCACGTGAGGGGTGAATGTCACCACTTGTACAATTGTAGTGAAATTTTTTTCCTCTTATTAGGGATGTGACAAGAAAGCCATGGTTTGGGACATGCGGTCTGGTCAGTGCATCCAGTCATTTGAAACCCATGATTCAGATATCAACAGCGTCAGGTCAGTGTGTTTCTGGGAGAGGACACATTTGTGATGTTGAGCAATGTGCTGATTCTATTTTTGAAATCTGACCTCATCCAAGTAACATAATGTGTTCTGGTCTTTTTTTACTCATGTACAGATATTACCCAAGTGGAGATGCTTTTGCCTCTGGCTCGGACGATGCCACGGTATGTTATTCAGCTACCTAATTCAGGGAAGTTCTGTTGCTTTCCACGTCAGATTTTCGTGAAAGACTAGGCCACATCCACAGAGGACTTTAAGTGACTAAACTAGGCCCCAAAGTTGCAGAAATATATAATAATGCTCTAATAAAATATATATTAAATACTAGATATCATGCTATATAGGGATATCATGCTTCCTAGGTCACCTCTGCATACTTTTCTGCAGGAGGTACTGTCCAAATACTCATTTCAGATTTTCTGTGTTTAGACATTTCATGATCAAAATTAGTTGTCCTAGATTTGACTTCATGTAGTTGTTGGTCACAACACGGGAGGAACCAGATGAAATGCTGCAGCCTGTGTCAGAAGGAGCAGCACAGCACAAGGGCACAAAGGGACCCTGCACGCGAGTGCGTGCCTCCCAGCAAGCAGAGGGGCTGTGGGCTCAGTCCGAAGGTGGGCAGCCCCATTCAGCTGGCCTGTGCATCCCCAGGTGCAGCCCCAGGGTGGCCTTCGCCATGTAGGTGTCCTCTGTGTCAGCCTGACTGGCTGCCAGTGCTCTTCACTGGGATGAGTCAATCCTAGTCATCCTAGATGACACAATGGCTCTTAGTGGATCTTACTTATCAATGAGCAATCTGCTAGGCACTGTATGTTATTGACTGGCAATGTTGGTCAGCACATTGTATGCAAAAGGTCACTGACCTCCTGGTGTCACAAGGCTGGTGACTCTCTCTGTGGCTGGTGAGTGCCCTGGTGATCCAGGCTCTGCCTGTACCACAGCCCTGCAGGGACTGAGCAGCAGGTAAGTGTAAGAGCAGACATCTGGGAGGCACCTGGCACTTTGTAATTTTGATTATTCAGACATCACACCAAGTTGCACAAGGGTGAAGACCCTTCCTAAAGTACTTTGCCTGCAGAGCATGTTTTGAGTCTGCTCCAATTCTAGCTAAACTCAATAGAAATATGCCCTTTGTCTGCACTGGATGTGGAGACCTTCCAAAGCTCTTCTGGAGAAAGCATACACTGCCTTTAGATCCTAAAAGATGGAATTATAAATTAATACCTCTAGCTCTTTGGTGAGCCCAGTGCCTCTCTGCACATTTGGATGCAGTACTGTGAGCACTTGAGATGTTGATGGAGTGAGATGAAGAAATTGTCCATCATTAAATTCCAATGAGAGAGCTCTCTTTTTAAGCCTGGTACTACAGGCTCTGGGTTTCTGTGCTTATTAATTTATTTGATGGGTTTTTTCTCTCTTAACTATTCCTGACACCCCTAACTTGAGCAGGAGAATGGGAAAATCTATCTTTCTACTTTGACAGAGGTTTTGGCAGTTTCCATCTACTTCATTCTTTAAATGAAGAGGTTGGGGTTTTCAGCATTAGGGACTGATACACTGACTGGTATCCTTGACCTGATTTATATACTTAGGGATTTCGAGGAACAGATAATCCTGACTGTCTGGAGGGAAACCATAAAAGCGTGCTCACATGGCAGTGCTGTCACCTGCAGTGACCCCTACTCCTATTGGGACAGTCTGATGCAATTATTCATCAGGATGGAGCACTGGGAGACCTGGATTTCATATACCTGGCAGCTCCCCACTGCCCTGCAAATGAAACAGCCTCTCCTTTACTTGCAGACTCAAATATCAGCCATTTTTCATTAGCAAATGAGTCTTCATATTAGCAAATCTGCCAGTGTTTGCTTAGGCATAACTTATTGAGGTAGGTTTTCAGTTCAAATAGTTTCAGAAGTGCATTTTTATTTCAGGGCTAACAGAGTGCCTTTCTGCACAGGGATGATGCCTGTACCTTATTTTGATGTTAAACAAGCCTGAGTATGTTGGCAAATGATAAAAATAGGAAGTGCAGGTTGTGGAGGTGATTGGGGATTTTCCATGAGAAATAAAAACCAGAGCACTGTATAAAAATACATTATTCACTGGAATTGTTTTCACATAGGTTTTTCAGATGAAGGCCTCAAGGAAGGACAGGGACTGTTTGCTCTCCTGTCTTGCTCAGAGCAAGCACTGCCATCCAGGCTTCCCCACGCTAAGGAACTGTCTGACTCTCTGCCATGCTCTCAAAGATGACTAGAAATTTAATACTCTGCCTCCCAGACTCCAGCCATGGCTAAACCGTTCTCTTTAGAGACTGTCTCCCCACGCACCTCCCCAGCATCAGCAGCAGGATGCCCTAATGTGTAGGAAGCCACAGCAGAGAAGCAAGAGGGGGGGACTTCAGTGGGTAGCTGTGGTCCAAAACCCACTACTCATCTCCATATAGCAGGACAGGTGGGAAGCAAGTGCCTCGTGAAATTTATACAAAACAGCCTTGTGTTGCTTAGATCCCTGTTAGACTCCAGAGAGGTCCCAGAAGCCGCAGAAGGAAGGAAGCCAAGCAGCCGCTTCCCGTGATGCCTGTCACGCTGCAGCCCTGCCCACTCCCATTTTTTTCAATGAAATTTAGTAGCTGTTGACTCCAGCCTTTACTGAGACACGTGCCTTGGTTTTGTTTCAATCCTAGTGTCGTTTGTATGACCTTCGTGCCGACAGAGAAGTAGCAATTTATTCCAAAGAGAGCATCATTTTTGGCGCATCCAGTGTGGACTTCTCTCTCAGTGGTAGGACCTGAACTTTGGAGGTGACTTTTGTGTTGGGGTTTGAGAGGAACCAAAAAATTTTGCCAGTTCAATTTCATAAAACATCTTGTTATTAAAATGTTAAAAGTAATACTAAGTACCAAAAGCAAAATTTAATGCATGGAAGCCTTTTTTTTTTGCCTCTGTAAAAATAAGTGCTCTTTAAGTAACGTAGCTGGCTATTGCTCCGTCGTAGCAATGAAAAGTATTTTCCTGGCCCTACTGAAGGCAGGAAATAGTTTGCCATTAAGTACAGCTGGGCTAGAATTTCACAATAACGATTAAAAACATTTCAAAGGAAACATGAAATGTAACTAGACTATTAAGTGCACTTACATAAATAGTTTATAGAAGGATAATAAATGATTAATAGATAGTAAAAGTATGTTAGAGGAGTGAGCATGAAGAGAGAGACATCATCGTTTTTCATTACAAATCCAGAGATGTGAGCTCCAATCTTCTTTCTCCTGCTCCAGCACAGATGCAGAGCTCCTCCAGTCACCCTGCGTGGGGATGAGTGGGTGGTGAACTGCCTGCCAACTGGGACAGAGGCAAATGTCTCTGTCATGGTCACAAGCACCACAGCTTGTCCTATTGCAGGACTATGAATCACTTACCAAATTTCCTACTAATCATTCAACCATTTGGATTCAACTTCTTGTGTAAAGTCTGAGCAAAATATTATTAGCCTGCATTAGCTGGTGAAGTGTTTCAGGCCGCTGTGATTAGAGTCACCCCCATCTCTAGCAACTGAAGACATTCTATAGATTTTAACTCAACTTTAGCTGTGTTTTTAACTAGCAAGTGTTAATGGGTTCAGCATTTAGTAAAACTAGTTCAGCTGGGGTGTAACAGGAGCACTGCTAGCCTGGGGGAAGTAGTGCTCGGGGCTCCCTGTGTGCAGAGGGGTGCATATGGGCAAGCTGGGTTGTGGCTTGCTGGGCTATGAGTGTCCTGCAGAAGGCCCTTGCTGCAGGCAAGATGCCTTCCTTATTGAAGGCCTCCCTTTGTAAAATCTCATTCTGTTTGTAGGTCGCCTACTGTTTGCAGGCTATAATGATTACACCATAAATGTCTGGGATGTGCTGAAAGGCTCTCGCGTATCCATTCTGTTTGGGCATGAAAATCGTGTCAGCACCTTGCGGGTCTCTCCCGATGGGACGGCATTCTGCTCAGGCTCCTGGGACCACACTCTCAGAGTAAGTGCTGGGAGCACCTGCCTTGGGTGCTGCCTAGTTTGTCTGATGGCTTAAAAACGAGAGTGAGGGCGAAGGGTTGTTTGCAGGAAAATCAGCTCTTGAGGGACTAACGAGGATCTAAAACCACAGTGTAAAATGTGAATAATAAATCCAAAATTAAAAAATCCCCACAAAGTGCTAGCTGAACTGTTAGGGGAGTTTTGAATTTATAGGTTACATAACATCATCGGGGTGGATATAGCACACCGCTAATCTGATTGCTTGCCAAATTTTAATTAAATGCTTGACAGTATAGTCAGTGTCATAAACAACTGTCCAACTCTCTCTCTCTGCAGATCTGGGCTTAACCTGAGACCCTGTACGCAGAATCAAAGGAATACTGGTACCCTGGACTTCAAAAACTGCATAGAAAAGTCACCCCTCAAAATCAGATATGTCCTACAGTATGAAAGAGTGACAGTGAACACACAGGCTAACACACCTAGGTAGAAAATGTAATCTGCTTGAACACGTAGCAAACATCAACTTGTAGTTAGATGAAATGTTTTTAATTCTGTTTTGAAACTTACCTTCTTTTATTAGAACTAGTTTAGATAATTGTAAAGGGACTTTTCTCAGAAGTCACTTGTATCATAGAATTGAGTATTTTAGTGCACATGATGTATTTCTTTGCATGAATTGAATTCCTTTTTAAAGTTAAAAAAAGAAAAAGATTCCTGATGTCATCAGGATGTAGCCGAAGACTTTGGAAACATTCCATAGTAGTGCACTGAATTTTAGTGTTGAAAGGGGAAAGACAAACAATCCTGATACTTCATGATGGTGTTGAGGATGACTGAACCTTGGTAGTAAGTAAAGGAGCAAAGGACCTACTGTGAAGGTACTGGCTGTTGCCATAAAAATGTATTTTTTGTACAAAAAAAAAAAAAGGAATCCTTTCAATCCCTGTTTTTCCTACTGTCTTTTTAGATAGAAATAAGTATTTCATCTCTGTAACCTGAATATAAAGAATCTAAATATATACAAAATGATAAACTGCAATGATGAGGGATATAAACATGATTTTACATAATCATGAGGTAATACTTAACCAGTAGTTTCTTAGAAATTTTGAACAGTATCACTTGGTGAGTGAATTTTCTTTTACTTAAAGGAACACTACATGCTAAGCACTAAGGGATACTACAGGCTACGCACTAAGCACCGTTGTACTGATGGCCAAATCTTTTCCAAGTCAGTCCTAGTCATTCTATGGTCATGATCCTTACGTGTATTTTGAGCAGTTCATACCGCCTTGGTAGCACCATGTAGCTTAACTATCTATTAAGGCAGCATACACCCATTTTAAGGTCCTTCTGCAATGTCAGAGCACGATAAGTTCATGCAAATGCAGTCAGACCATAGAAGCCAAATCCTCACTCATAATGATCTCCTGCTGGCACGGGCACAGTTATGTCGTAGCTGGACTTGAGAATGAAGAGCAGAGATGAAGACCTGTGATGAGCCACAGTCCTGCCAACATTTGGTGCTCAGCTCACCAGAGTCTGCGAGTGCATCTGATCCAGGAGCCACTGGGTTTCAGGGAAGCACTACAGCCATCCCTGTGGCTGGCAGCACTCAGCTCCGTGTGAGTGCAGTAACGCAATGCAAACTGGCAGGAATACCCCCATGCAGAGCCCATGCTGTAGAATTAAGATTCAACCAGATAAGGCTGAGATACAGTTAATTATAGAACTATTGGGAAATCATGTCTGCGTTTACGCATTGAGAACTCTTGAGACTAGAGTGTGTCACCCCCACTCATTTGGATGGGTGCTGAGTGAACCCTGAGCAGAGGCACGTACAGACCGAAGAGCTGGGGTAATGCTGGGGGCTTGCATGGTCTGGCCTTTGAAATGTAAGTGGTGAGAGAGATCTCTGAAGAGACAAAAGGTATGATTTATATTTAGATTGGAACAAGAGGAAACAAGCTCACAGGAGTGAGCTCGATCACAAGCTTACTGATCACCAGCACTGGCTGTTCACGTAAGTTTGATTATAATATCCTTGTTCCATTTCAAAGTGGGATTTTATTTTTTTTCAATTCTATAAAACTTGTATTAGAAACAAAATCTCCTCATTCATGACAACATTGTTCCATGGCCCATAACCGATTAACCCAGGGTACTGACATTTGTACCAGCCTTCAGTCCCTAATGTAATCGTTCAGCCGTTCTCACTTGGAAAAGTCAGCTCTGATGCTTTGCAATATTTGTGGCAACCTATCCCTGTAACAAACTGAATGCACTATGGAAATGTCATACAGAGCTCACTGTGCAATACTGAGTCAATACACTGTACATGTTTGTTCAGAAGATTAATAGTAATGTTTAGATAGTATTTATTGGCAAGATGTTTGTTTCAAGCCTACTACATTGTATTGATACTTATGAATGGCCTAAATACAATAAATTGTATTTTACATATTGAGAACACGTATCTAACTGTTCTTCCCAGCAGTTAGGGACTTGTAATGGTAGCTAATTTTTTCTGGGCTTTTTGACATTTACTTGTTGCGCCATACAGTTTCTTAGATCATTAGTCCTGCAAAAATCCAAGGTGAAATCCACATCTACGAGCAAATCACTTCTGGACTGTCTTCTGGAAATGCCCAAGGTGAGCCAGAGGAACTGCCAGTGAGCAGTCCTTGAAAGTACCCGAGACTCCAGCTGAGCTCCTGCACTCAGGAGGCCAGAATTGAGGTTGGTTTATCCTGCTCAGAAGGATCACAGCTAACATGTCATGTTTTCTTTCCAGATCCTCAGCGCCATACCCAGGACTGCACTGGAAAAAGTGGAGTATGTGTTTTGTGGGAGCGCAGGATTCTCCTCATGTTGCAGAGGAACACCAGTGAAAGCCACAATGCTACAGAGGGCTCAGGCTGCCACTGCTTGGGTAAGCCATGTTTGTGCATCACCTTGAGATGCAGCAGAACTGTGCTGGGGTCAGCTGTCCTTTCCACTTTATTAGTGTAGGCTCTGTGGTCAGCATGAAGATGGTTGGTGGGAGCGCTCACTGAAAAAAGGACCTCCTTCACGTAGGCATGCTGTTTCATTTCCTTTCCTCTGAGGGCCTGGGGAAACTGCTGAGCCAGCCTGTTCTGAGTGACATCAGTGCCCAGACCATGGCCAGTTCCACTGAGAATGAGGCTGACATCACATCTTGTACTTCTATTCTCGCCCTTTGGGGCCACTGCATGTGGACTTGCATGGACTCGGTACCTGGGAAAGTCACATATTTGTTCCTATGACCCAGGACAGGCCACAACTTCCCATCAGATAACATACAGGAACAGGGCACTGAAGTATCCCTTGTTTCTCAACAGCTGGAGAGGCTTTGCAAAAGCCAGTGCTGTGAGCCCCCCTTTGGACTGTCAAAACTATTTGCACCTTGGAAACGCCTCCGTTTACTTCCAGAGGGAGAGGCATTAACCCTCATCTTGTCCTTTACCCAGCACGTCCCAGCCTCGGAGACCAGCCACACAGCTCTGGGAGCAGCAGGGAAGCAGCGGTGTCACATTAGAACCCTGGCACTGACCCTACCTCCCGACCCACTCCTCAGCTCAAGCCAGGAGGTGAAGGAAAAGCAGTCCCAAAAGGATGTGAGCGTGCTATAACTGCATTGAGAATGAGGGAACTATAGGTAGAGCAAAGTCACTGTCAGACGACTCCGTCCTGTTGAACAAAAATGCTGTATAAACAGGAAGGGTGGGAAAAGGATATTGCTAGAGAAAGAGCAGCCTCTCCCTCTTGCTCTCTGCTGTGAGGAATGCAATAGGAAATTCCTGCTCCAGGATTAACAATCGTAAGGAAATCTAGTTTAAAAAAGCATGTGTATAAAGCACTGGTGGAAAAGTAAAGATAATTCCAGCTACTGCTCTAGCACATAAACACAGATTAGATTTCTGTACTTAAAACCAAAACGAAAGTCAAATATGGGGATGTAAAACTAAGAGTTTGCCTTAGAAATGACTCAGGGAGAGCATCCAATTCCTGAGAGTGATCTGAGAAACTGCTATAGGAATCCACCCAGCTATTTTTAGATTTTCTAACAGGGATGTAAAATGGAGTCAGAGCTGTAAGTCAAGGTAGGTGGAGTGAAGCTGAGCAGTCTGGCATCTGGGGCACCTTGAGCCCATTATGTGATGAGGGGTGAGAGTATGAGCAGTCCCAGGTGGCTGCAACAGCACCTCTCCCAGAGCTGGGCCAGGGCTGTGGGGTGACAGCACAGTCACAGCTGTGCATCACACCAGGCACTGTCAGAACCTCACCTGCAAGTTGGCACTGAGCAGGAGGTACGCGTTGGGTGTACCTGGGCCTGCTGTAACCTCGCTGTGGTTTTCATGGGAGTTTTGATGATTTGTGAAGTGGCTGATGGTACTCAGAGCTCAAAGGGCACAGCAGGGATGCAGAGCAGGTGTCTAGCTGAGATGTCTCCCTGTTGTGCTGCATCCTGCATGTTGGCCATTGCTTGGCCTTTGTGTTCTCAGCCTTTTCGTTTTACACCAGCCCAGGGATGTAGCCAGCCTTTGCACCGCAAGGGTCCTCATCCTAAATTTTGCCCAAATGTCTAGCAAAAGCAACCACCGCGTTTGCTCGGCAAATCCAACATGCGTTCACCCTGTGCCCCTAGAAGACTTGAAGGAGCCAAGATGCAAAGGACGCAGGCACGGGCCGCTAACGCGGGCAGAAACCCCGCACACGATAGAAGCATCTTCCAGTGCCCCTCGGGCAACTCCGCGCGTCGCTCCAGTGGCCGGGGCCGCCGCGGCTCTGTGCGGGGCCTCTTCCCCGGGGCTGCGGACGGACCCTTCGGAGAATAGCGGTCGCTCCCCAGCCGCGACGCGGGACCTCCCGGTTCGGGGGGCGACATCTCCTCCCACCCCCGCCCGGCTTCGGCTCTGCGCCGCGCCGGGCCCCGCCCCGGAGGAGGGGAGCGCTCCCCGGCGCCCCGGGGCGGGCTGGGCTGGGCCGGGCCCGGCCGGGCGGAGGGGCCGCCCCGCCTCTTAGTCGGCGGCAGCTGCTGCTGCGGGGCCGCAGCCGCTGTGGGCCGCCGCCATGCCGGGCTCGCTGAAGGAGGAGACGGCGCTGCTGCTGGAAGACTACTTCCAGCACCGCGCCGGCGGCGCCGCGCTGCCCCCCAGCCCCACGGCGGCCACGCTCCGGCGGGCGGCGGCCGAGCTGGAGCTGCAGGAGCGGCCCTTCTTCCGCTCCTGCGCGCCGCTGGCCCGGGCCGAGCCGCGAGAGGCGGCGGCGCTGCTGAGGCGGGTGGCGGCGCAGCTGGAGGCCGACGGCGGCCTCAACTGGGGCCGGCTGCTGGCGCTGGTGGTCTTCGCCGGCACGCTGGTCGCCGCGCTGGCCGAGCGGGGCTGCAGCGACGGGCCGCGCTTCCTGGCCGCCGCACTGGCCGCCTACCTGGCCGAGGAGCGGGGCGAGTGGCTGGAGGCGCACGGCGGATGGGTGAGCGGGGATGGGGCTCGGAGCAGACGCGCGTCCCCGGGCAGACCGAGGGCGGGGAGCCGGGAGCCCGGCCCGGCGGGGCGGCCTGGGGTGGGCATCGGGAGGCCCGGACCTTTCTTTCTTCTCGGCTGGTCGTACGTCGGCGCCCCCGAAGCGTCCCGATGTACCCGTCGTGCGGGGGTGTGCGGCAGCCCGGGGCGGTCGCTGGGAAAGGCGGCGGGACGCGTGCGGGCTCCGCGCAGGGCTGCGGCGTGCGGGCGGGCGTCCCGCGGTGCTGCTGGGCCGGGTCTCTAAAGGCGGCTTTGTTTCGCTGCAGCCCGCTGAACGCGCGGCCTCGGTCTCGGTTCCTCGAGGGCAGGGGTTGCCCGCCGGCTTCAGGTTTTGGCCAGGAGACCGGCGCGGGTCTCCTCTCGGCCGCAAGCGAAACGCCGCCGTGCCGTTCTGAAACGCGCCGTGCGCGAAGCCCGCCGGCCGCCAGCCCCGCTGCGCTGGCTCCGCGCGTCCTGAAACCGGCCGGGCCGCGGGCTGGGGAGGGGACGCGCTGCGATGGGGAGCCCCGGCCGCGGCTGCTTTTCTGCCCCTCGAGAGGCGTGCGGACAGCACGGCTTTCTGAGGCGCCTGTGCAGCCCTGCTTGCACTCCCGAGCAGAATGTCAGCGGTCCCACAGAACTGCACGTTTCCTCTTTTCGGTCCTAGTGGAATATTTGATGCCAGTACAAATAAGCACTAAAAATAGAAGGGGGGAAGCAGCCACTGGCCTCGTTGTCTTTTCCAGAGACCAGAATGATCTCGGTTTTCCAGTGGTCACCGGTCCCGCTGACTGCTCAGAGCAGTACGGAGCCTGGCCGTGCCGTATGCTGTCACTTGGCAAAATCACGTTGCCTGTTCCCAACAAATTAAAGCGTAAAGAACAAAGTTCCGGAAGAAATTAAGAGTATAACTTGTTTACATAGACATCTGTGGAGCAGAGTTCAGATGCGACCATCTGGAGTTGCGCTGCTGCCACTTCTGATTATCACAAATAACAATCTGGGAGAGCAGCTGCCAGCTTTGCTCTGTCAGAGGTCAGCACAGAGCGGTGTCCCCTTGGCCCTTCCAAGGCGGTGTGTAATCAGTCCCGCATCCACGGAGGTGCTACCGACTTCAAGCCCGCATCTTTCAAGTGGAAATTTCCATATCCTGCTTTCTCAGACTTGAATGAGGGGGAACAATGCTGGCAGCTCCCCTCAGAAACTTGCCTAAAAGGCCGAAAATAACGTAATGACATGCTGAGCATCTGGTAGGAAGTTTGCAATGGCCTCTTGAGCAAAGCGTACAAATGCTTGTAACTGATGCTTTCAGTTGCCTTGTGCGAAGGCTCTCACAAGGCATTTTTGGTGCCCAGGGCAGCAGGCCTAGACTTTGGTGATTAAAATAGAGACCTCTTGCAGCTGATAAATATGGCGCTGGGAACATGAACCAAACTGCGCTCAGAGTCTTGTGAAAAGAACGTGGCTAACTGTAAGCCAACCGACTCAACATCCTTTCTCTTGCTTTTCTAGGATGGCTTTTGTCGCTTCTTCGGCAGACACGGCTCCCAGACAGCAGACCAGAGCAGTACCATAAGCAATGCGATCATGGCCGCGGCAGGGTTTGGAATAGCAGGATTGGCTTTTCTCTTGGTGGTGCGGTAGGCTGACGAACGGATCTTGCCATGGGAAAGTACTCTCAAAACTGACAATTTACCAGATTTCGCTCTATTTTGTATAGAACAGACCCTCTAAGAAGAAGTTTATATTTTTAAACTGGCTCAGAAAACTGTCTCACCAAATCCTTGACTATAAACTGCTTCACTCGCTGCCCGGTAACAGCACAAACAAATGTGTACTAAACCACCATTGGTGCATGTTCAAAACCTGTCGTCTCCAAACGTCCTCTGGACTTTCTCTTTGAAGGTGTAACCTAAACTTTTAGCATGGTTCATGTACTGTAACTTCTGAGTGCTCAATGTTATGCTACAAAAACTTTATGGTGGACTTGCTACTAAACCCTCTGTTCGAGATGTCTTATTTACGTGGAGGCAAGTCTTCCAACCTGCCTTCCATTAATACTGTAAAGTGGGCGAACGTTGACTGTGATTTAACATGGTTTATGGCTTCAAATGTGGTGCACGGCACTTGTTACCGAAATGCAACTCATTGGTTGATTTAGAGCAATTGGCACCCGTGATGCGAGAAGCATTAGGGCTTGATATAAGATACGGCTGATTTCATTACACTACAAGAAGATAAGTATTGATACAATAATGGCTGCAGTACTGGTTCTTACTGAAAGGAATTTAAATATTAAACCTTAATTGGTATATTGAAATCCAGTGGAGGCTGGAATTTCTCTGGATTTCCTTGACAAAACGAGAATTTCCATATATCTTAATATATTTTTGAAGTATTTATCACTGTATTATACTTGTAGCCATGACATCTTTATTTTTGTTTAAAACTTAATGCTGGTTTTTGTCACTCTAGTGCGTATCAAGCATTGTCTTGTTTGAGTAATATGTCACCCTGTTTTCAACATGCTGTGTATTTCTTTCTGTGGTTGTACAAATTGCCTTATGTTTCTGATAGCTTTTAATAACGTTCCTGGGTTACTCATAGCGTGTACAATTTTACTATGGTGACTTCAAAGGTGAATAAATGTTAAGTATTTTTATTTTAAAAAAAACTTCTGCTCATTTGGTCGGATGGGTGATGGTCCTCACACAGCGAGTGTTGCAGTGGTTACTTGGACGCAGTGGTTTGTGCCCACCTTCATGGTGTGTTAGCCTAAACAGAGGAGGCGCGGGGTACCATTCTCCGTGGCAGAGGAGTCCTGCAGTCAGAACAAGGGGTAGGAGAGGCTAAGGGGAAAATCCAGTCCAAAAGGCCTGTCTTCACCACTGTGCCTGGAAATAACCTGCTGGTTTTGTAGTCCAAAACTTTCCAAAGTTTGCTGGGTACAGACAGGCCCTTCTGAGAGCTGCTCCTGCCTAGGGAGAGCGCAGAGCCCATGTTCCTTCTCTGCCAAGGCTTGCTGCCGCCTCATTCGCACATGCACACTTTTTTAACCGAGTTTCTGATAGGGGTTACAATGACAATGATGGAACAAAAGGTGAGGGAGTTCAGCCCTTCTCAGATTAGTAATACTGGGCAGCTGTAAATTTTGAGGGTGTTCGGCTTAAAGCTTTTAGAAAGCAATCACATGCTCCTGTCTTCAAGTCAGATGCTTCTGTGGCACTGATGGCTCCGATGCCTGTGAAACCATTCAAGCCCCTTGTTCAACCACCCCATGCAGCCCTTCGGGAGGGTAAGTCCCTTTGCCACCCACCAGTCACTCTTCCCGTGGACTTCCTCATGCCAAAGATCAGCCTGCCAGCCGGGTCTGCATCAGCACAGTCAGCAGTGGCCACACCACTTCTGCCGGCCTCCCTGGAGCTGTGTGGTGGGGGTTGTGGCCCTGCACTGGACAGAGCGGCGTTGTGCTGACTGGCTGCAGATGCCGGGAGAAGGACAAAAAGGGACAGTAAGTCCCGCAGAGGCGGTAAGGCACTGACAGTCCTCCCCCTTGTGCTGCCCACTCTGAACAAACGCCTGCTTGTTCTCTGACTTCCAGTTCTTTAAACTCTGGCTGGGCTCCTCTCAGCGAAAGGATTAAGACCTCACTGTGTGACCGTCGTGCTCAGTTCCTCTCTTGAGTTCCCGCAGGGATGATGTCTGCTTCTGTGGCTGCAGTGGGAGTGCGCTGGCTGGTGCTGGGAAATGCAGGTAGTTTCCAAAATGTGGGATGCGGAGGGGGATGTGTGCTGCGAAGTGTGGCAAGCGATAGGGTGAGACATGCTCTAAATAGAGGCCAAATGTTGCATGGAAATGGCCTGCTGCAGATCTCAATGTCCCTCCCAGTATCAAGCAGGACAAAGATAAAATACCAGTATCTTGATTTCCAGTGTAACCTGATCTGGCAGGCCCCACAGAAGCAATAGCAGGGAGGATATTGCACTGTTTTTCACAGTGTCCCCTGGAAAAAGAGAAGAAAAACAGTCTGGAAATGTCCTTGAGTAAAGTCACATCAGCCTTTGGCATAAATCTGACCCTTTTGAGGTGCAGCTTGAAGACTGCCATTCTTCCTTGGCCTGGCCTTCCTGGGTAGGTTTCCTTAAGAGCTAGAAGAACTATGGGTAGCTTAGGAAAGCTGTAGGACTGAGGAGACTGCAGCACAGCCTATAAGCAACACTGCTTGAGGCCAGAGCCAGGCTGCTCTGGTCTCTGGTGGCAGCCTGCACCCAAGGGTGCTCCCCTCAGCTGCCCTGAGAGTAGTGGGTGCAGCCCAGTCTGCCTGAGCCCTGCTGCCTGCCCTGGCACTGGCAGGGGATCTGCCCATCCCAGACAGAGCTGTGCTCCCTGAGCTGCTGTGTGCTGACACAGGACTGTCACAGTGTAGGATAGAAGAGCAGGACTTAAATCACTGGAGCTCCGTTGATTTCAGGGCAGTTCAGTTTACATTTGCCTGACACTTCCGGCTTTTTTTAAATTGTTTTTTTTTTGTCTCAATGAAGGCCTGCATTTCAACTGAAAACTGCTGCTCATCCTCTTTTCTGCCTCAGAAAAGGGAAGCAAGACACTGCTGTTCCTGTCTTTAAATGCAGAAGGAGAGTAGGTGGTATTTAAGTAAAAGGCTGTGTCTAATCCTCATGACAGCTTTCAGATCTCCAGTGTCGGTGTACTTCCTGGGCAGGGGGTGGGTGCAACAGGCTTCGGCCTACCGAACAACCTGCATGTAGTAACTGCTGCAGGTTCTGTGGGGGCCACTGTGTGCCTACACCTGCCAAAGCCATCAATCGTGGGTCAGTTGGAGGCACTGAAGGCTAGGCAGGGGCCTGTGTTTGAGGGGAGGTGGGTGTGGTTGCCAGCTGAGCTGCATCCATCTTCTGTCTGCTCATACTGTTCCAAGCCTTATCCTGCTCGGCTGTGTACAGAGAGACCTTTGCAGGGCTGAGCAGCAGAGAAGGCGGTGTGCCCAGCTTACGGTGGTGTTCACAGTGGTCTTACTGGAGCTGTGAGTGTTATCTGCTGGTGCCGCACCTGCTCCCTACGTGGTTTCCTTCTGAAGGGGCATCCATTGTAACCACGGGCAAAGGCTGCAGAGCTGATGCAGGAGCCCAGCTGCCTTCTTGTTAAAGGAGAAAGCAATCTATTCATCAGGCTTCCTATGGGCATTGAACAAGCCAGTGGTTTCTTTTGGACTTGGAAAAAATGAGGCGCTGTTTGAGCTCAAAAGCTGAAAGTTGCTGAGTGGTGTTGTATGGCAGCTTGTGAGCTGCTTTGCCCTGGCATGCAAAAAATCTGGTCTGGCGTGTCTTGCTGAAGGAGTTGGTGCTGGTGCTGTATCCTTTTGTGCTCACACATGCTGTCATCCTAAGGGAGCGAAGCATGGGTCTCACTTGCACCCTGGTACCTAAGCCCAGGTGGGATGAAAGAGTCCTGTTATGAATGACTTACTAATTGGGAGCCAAAAACCCTCCCTGGAGAATCATTGGAAGGCAAAAAGATCAAGTGTGTGGCATTTATTCACATAATTTCACTTCTTGTGTTCATTCAGTTTGGATAAATGAAAACAAAGTTTGGGGTTTCGCTTCTGTGTGTCTGTGTGCCTGGCTGCTCCCTGCGCCAGCCTGAGCTGGGTTGTTCTTGCAGGGCCATGCTGTGGGGCTGGGAAATGACTTGCTTTCAGGTTAGAAAAAGTCAATGGAATTCCTTCATACATACTGCTGCTATTAGGAGCACTTAAAAATGTTACCTCCAAACTGTTAACAATTATCCTGTCACAAACCAAAGTTCTTAAGTGAGAACAGAATTAAAAATAATAAAAATGAAATCCTGATTTGTTTGAGCTCGAGTGTAGGAAGTCTAATAATCAACTCTGCTCAGCCAACAAGATTGTTTCATTGGATTTTTTTTCTCTGCCTGGGCTTGGTCTATTTGTTCTAGTCAAATGAGATGAGGAAGAGAGGATCTGTCTTTCCTTGTCAAAGAGGTCTCCTTTCAAACAGGCCGTTTGTTTCTGCCCAACCTGTGGTAAGGTCCTAGCACTACCGCCCGTAACTGACACTCGCCAAGCGGTGATCTCACGGTCTCTGGTTGTTCACCTGTTCTGTGTAAGAGCTGACGTGCGTTACGCGTCTCTGTTAGTTAAGAATTAAACCTCTTAAAACGGCTGGTTGAATTCAACAGGGGAGCACAGAGGAGCTGCCTGCAAAGACCAGTTGTGGGCCCTGCAGAAAGTTTGTGCTTTCTGCACAAAGGGATTTATATCCCTTTAATGACAATTGAGGGTGTTCCTGTGTGTGACCCAACCTGCTCCTCTGTTTGTCTCTGAACAGCTTAGCACACAGTGAGTAACAGCAGGAACCTCACACCCTGCTTACAGCCTTTGGATGCAGTCTTTTTTTAAATTGTATTTTATTTTTCTGGATAAAATGTGGCTTATACCCAGGAATGAGGCTGGGTTCAGCCCTACCGTGGGGCCAACGTTCGTTCTGCACTGCACCTCTGGGAGGACCAGGCATGGCATCCGGAGCTCTGCTGTGGGCAGCCTGCCTTGCAGCCTGACACCACAGCCAGGAGCTCACTTCTAATTTGCAGTGCATCATAGTAGAAGTGTGGCAGTGCCAGGCTCTGCCAAAGTGCAAGGGGGAAAGCACGGTCTGCAGTGAGCCAACCTAATATAGGCTGGCTGGCGTCCTCCGTGTAGCTATTGGTGTCTTGAGAAGAGTCTCAGGCTATTCTAATTAATTTCTAAGCATTAATTGTGAAGCTTTATGATGAGCCCACAGGAAGGTCCTAAAAAGCAGGCAGAGCCACTTGTCTGTGGTGTGGATTTGGTGCAGGGCAGGCGGGGTTCACCCTTCCCTCTCCTGCAAAAGACCACTTAGTGCTGACCTCCTGGCACGCAGGCTGGATGCTCCCACTCCTCTGGCCAGATGCAGATGCCCCATACCCTTGCCAGTCTCTTGCCACGGTGGATGTGCTCCCAGAGATCCCAGGATCCTGCCTACTGCAGGCATGGCCATGACTCCAGCATTGTCCCAACTCAAGCACTGCCACGCTGCTCTTGGGGCCAAGCACGAGGCCATGAAGGACAGGTCATACAGGTGCTATACTGGATGGGTGGTGGTTGGGTGACTCTCCAGTGGTTATAATGCATAAGCAAGAATTAATTCCACAAGGTGGATGTAAAATAACCTCATAAAACTGCAGTGACGAGACCAGCAGCAGCCAGGAGCTGACAGGACTTGACACGCAAGGCGAATGCTGTTCCCTGACATCCAGCACACGCATGGTGAGTCCTTTGATATCAAGAGGTGCTTCTGATGTTGAACCTAATTGTGCTGGGAGCCTGCAAGTGCTGTGGTTCCCTGAGCATTTCACACCCCAGTGAGGTGGTGGCATCTTCAAGCAGAACGTGAGATGTGGTCTGGCAGGTGCCTGGCTGGAGGAGGAGAAGGAGGAGGAAGAGGAGGGCTGGGTTCCTGCCCAGACTCTTGACAGACCCTGTCTCCTCACGCAGCCCCATACGGGGCAGCACCACTGGCCTGGGACAGTGACCTCTGTGACGGGATCACTGCCTGCTGCGGGTGAAACCCAGCTCTGCGGAGTCAGCCCATCAGCACGTGACTTGTGGTTTGTGACCCACAGAAGCTGTCTGGAGTGTAAGAAGTCAGTAAAATGTGTAGGACTTGAATGTTGTCCTCTTTGCCCTGCCCCTTGCATGCCCTGAAGAAGATGTAACTGCTGGAGCCCCCACACGAGCTCCTCTCCAGTGCAGGGGTCACGTTTGCAGTCACGGCGTGGAAACATCATGTCCTTGGTGGTTGCATAGGCAACTCTTCCCAGCACAGCATTGCCTTGCCCTGGTCTGGAAAAAGAAAAAAAATTCTCATAAACTCAAAAAGGACACAGAAGAGCACACAGCTAGCCTGGATCTTTAAAAAGAAGAACAAAATGCTGCTCTGGGGTGTTGTGTGCTTCCCTTGGTGATGTTCAGAGCCAAATGACCTGCAGTGCTGAAACCCTTCCGGTGTTCCTGGTCCTTTCTTCCAAGCGAATGTCTGCTCGTGGGAGGAAAAGGTTAACCATGGGAGCGAGGAGGGCAAAAGATTATGTGAAACAGAAATCCCAGTGCTGTTTGTTCTGCCATCTGCTCCGATTCAGGACTGTGGGTGGTTTCCCATGGTGCTCCTGCTCCTCTGGCAGCCGGCGGAGTGCTTTGAACTCCAGAGCGAGCTGGCACTGCAGAGCCGGGAGAGACTCACATCTCATTTCTCCAGAGAAGCTGCCCTTTGGCAGGGCGAAGCCAGGTGCCATGGCCTGGCCACAGCTGCAGGCAGTGCCAGTGCCCATGAGCTGTGGCCGAGAGCCCATGTCAGCAGCGATCCACTGAAGGATGGAATTCAGTGGCAGGGACAGAGTGAGCCCAGGCCGTGGCTGGCACCTCCAGCCATGCCTGCCAGAGCGTGGGAGGGCATGGGTGTCGCTATCCCTGCCTGGGGCACAGCTGGCAAATGAAGGGTGAAGCTATCCCACCTCTTACCCCCAGAGCCCCTTTTGGCTCTGCCCCTTCCCCAGGCCCCATTTTTCTGCTGCCCCCATCCCCCAGCCAGCCCGGCTGTACCCAGGGCTCTTACCCCTCTGTGCTGCACGCCTCCTCCACCCCCCTGACGCCCTCCCCTGCTCTGCTTTCACTTGGGAATGTGACCTTGGTCTCGAGCTTATTTACAGACAAAATATTGCTGCAAGCCTGGGGAAGGGTTTGCTGGTTTCGCTGTTTTTTGGTGGTAGTTGTTTTTTTAAAGCGACTGAATTCCACAAAACCTGAATTATTCCAAGGGGGCATGTGGCGCCTGGTGGGAGCCATTTGCTGTGTTTCGGGTGGGGCCGCCTCGAGCCCTTTCCCTGGCAGACGCCAGAGGTGTGAGAGATTCATTTCCCTGCATACAGGAATGAACCGTCTCTGGTTTCCTCAGAGGAACGCACCCCCTGCTCAGAGGAGGCTGCCCAGAAGGGACATCGACGTTAGCGGGGCCATGGCCCGCACGCAGCTGGGACCTGGACTTCTCCAAGGCATGCGTGAGCTGGCACTTAGCACTGGCTGTGAGGGACAGCAGAAGCAGGGGTGCCCTCTCACACCCCAGGAGCCAGGGCAATCTACTTCCCCTTGCTCAGGAGCTCCTGTGTCTCCTGCTGCATGGAGCACAGCCTGGCTTTGCTGAAGACCTCAGACAGAGCTGTCACATCCGATCGGAAGCGGTGGTGGGCTGATTTCTCCTTTTTGTTTTTACTGGCAGGAGCAGCAGCTGCCCTTTCCCCTGCTGCTGACAGCTCTTGTGTCTCGCTGAACTTCTGAAAGCCTCGTGGTGGTGGTTTCCCACTGTGCAGAGACCTTATGCCTTTGACCTTGCACCCCTGCGGTACCCTTTGCATCGCTGCCGGAGGCCGTAAAGCTGTTCATTAGGTTCATGCAGCATTGGCTGTTTTGGGCAGGGCTGATGTGGGGTCCTAGCCCAGCACTGGATTCCTTACAGGGTCAACATGAGCCTTCAGAAGCTGAGAAGTCATGCTGAAGAAGGCTGCGTGTGCAGTGTTTGGGAACGGGTATGGCAACTGTCTGCAGAGCTAAACTTGATGGCAGTGAGTGAGTGCCCTTCTTTGCTGTACACCAAAATACCTGGGGTCTGGCTCAGCATGCAGCTTGGTTTGATCTCAGCAGTGGAGCCAGGGCTGCTGATGGGTTGGAAGAGGTGTGCTCTGCTCCCTGCTGAAACAGGGCTGGCCCTAGGATGTCACCCAGCAAATGTGGGCGCAGGGGATGACCAGAAAGCAGTTGCCTGCGAAGACATTCCCTGCCTGCCATGGGGATAGCACCGGCCCCCACAGTGCTTCCAGCCTTCCCAGCTTGCAGTGGAGATGGTCTCATCCAGGCCCTTGCAGAAGTGCTGGGTACAGGACGTTCACCAGGCAGCGAGAGGATGCTGTGGGAATGGAGGTGTACTGTGTCTAGGGACTGCCGTGGACCAAACATGTTCAGCCGGTGGTGATGGTTTGGAGACCCATCTTGCAGCAGATTTGTCTAGCTGGTGGAACAGTGGGAACTGCTTTGGTCCATGTGCTAGTTTGGGTGCTGCTGAGGTATGGAGCACTATGCAAGCCATAAATATCAGACTGGTTATAAATAAGGGACAAAATCAATCGATTGTTAGGAAAAAATTTTTCACTGAAAGACTTGTCAGGGCCTGGAACAGGCTGCCCAGGGAGGAGGTTGAGTCACCTTCCCTGGATGTGTTTAAAAAAAGGGTAGATGAGATACTTAGGGATATGGTTTAGCATAGGACAGGAATGGTTGGACTTGATCTTAAAGGTCTTTTCCAATCCTGTGATTCTGTGATTCTCCAAAACAATTCTGCAATGCCCCTTGTTGAGAAGCCATGGGGATGGAGGCTGGGACAGGGAAGACAAGTGGAAAAAGAAAAGGTTTATTAATTTGGTCAAATCCTTGAGTTGGCTGCAGCCAGCATGTTCCTACCAGGTGAGAGACAAGAATACCGCTAAGTGCAGCGGCCAGCAGCCCCTGCCCACCTGCACCTTTGGCAGCAGGAACCCTTCTTAAGGAGCCACAGCTATCACGGCCCCAGACATGCACTGCTGGCACTGGAATGGGAGCAGTGCTTGTGGGCAGAGGGGAGCAGTCAGCTGTGAGGGGTGCCTGTTGTTTTGCTGCCAGGTGGGCGAGCAGCATGGCACGGTGTCTGGGGAGACCTTGCAGGAGACCCACTGTGGTTCCTCCCCAGCTAAGCTGCCCAGGCTCCCTGACGAGGGTGGTGGGTGCCCTGCAAGTGCCAGGCCCTGTGGCTCCCCAGCCCAGCAGGCAACTCAGCCCCATCGTCAGCTGTCAGCAGGGGCAATTACCAGATCTGATGACTGCCTGTAAACGAAAGGACAGACAGCCGCCAGCTTGCCGGGGCCGGGGCGTGAGAGTGCACATACTGAAGGCAGCTGGGCACTGCTGCTGGGATGTAAAAAGGGTAGTCGGGCAGGGTGGCTGTTCTGGCTGCTCTTTGCCACTGTTTCCACAGTGTTGGCTGGATGCTGAAGAATCTCTGGGAAGGCCAGAAGGGAAAGCTTGACTGGGTTCTCCGTTGCAGCACCTGGCTCTGACACTCCAGTCCCCTGCCTTAGCTGGGGTAATGAAGGCCCAGTCCCATTCTGCCCATCTTTTGAATGGGTGCCTTTTTACCAACAGGATGTCACAGTCACGCTTTTTTCTATCTAGGGAAGCTCAGGAGAGCAGCAAGTCACACTGCTGGTAGGGATGGGACCCACATTTGGCCCTGGATCACCTCTGCGTACACCTATGTATGTACCATGCTGCTCCTCACCAACAGGGCCCCTGGCACGTTGCTTCCAGCCAAGTGTGGCTCTTGGAACATAACTGGCTGTGTGTGACCAGCCTCTGCCATGCAGGGGTGCTCAGCAGCTCCAGCTGCTGCCCAGGGAAAGGATCCCATGGGGCTGCCAGTGAGCTACTCGCCATAGCATTAGGCCAGCAGTGTCCCAGTTCCCTCAGCGTAAGCCTGGGGCTTTGGTGGGAATTTGTACCCCTGAGAACAGGGCATCCTGAGCAAGTGTCTTCTCCACCTGGGTGTCCCAAAGGGTTGATGGGTGGTAAGGAGATGGATTGCCTCCTGCAAGGTACATAACGTCTCACCCTCCTGCAGAAACACAGCACTTGTTCAGCCAGGTAAATAACTGGTTTAAAATCCCCTCTCGCAGCAGCTGACCCTACACGTGTTTATCCGCGTGGCTGGAGTTGGGCCAGGCTCTCTAGTAAGTGACCTTTCCCGAATTTTTCTTTTCAAGTTGACATTTAAGAAGGGGGAAAAAAGTCAGAGCAACAAATGTTGTTTTAACAGCAATAAAGCTGTACCAGTCAACAAAGCCAGGAAAGCCTCGATGGAGCCCATGCTGGTGGGTCTGCCCTTCCCACCGTTGTCAGTCTGGACAGTGCTGCCTTGCGTTTCCTGACCTGCTTGACTTTCCAACGTCTGCGGTGTCCCTGGACTGCTCCTGCCACCCAGGCCGGGCTGGGCTGGGCTGGGCATGGAGCAGCTCCCAGGAGCTAAGTCCGAGCCAGCTGCTGGCAGCTGGAGGCACTCACAGCATTAGTTCATTACTGTGAGTCAAATGAAGAAGAGTCTTAAATCTTCTCTGAAAAGACTCTGGGTTTGGCAGGCACAGCGGAGCTCTCGGCTGGTTTCAAAAATGCCTTGGACAATTTTGGTAAATGTTTTGCTGTGTGTCCGGGGGAAGCAGAATTTACCCCCAGCTTTCATGTTTCTTGGCTCTCAGCTTCAGCACCACTGCAACCCCCCTTGCCCCTCATGGCTGCCTCACAGGGAGATACTTAAGCAATGACGTCTCTGTGCTTTGCAGGAATCTTTACCTTTCAGCCCAGGCGCCCATTACATGATCCCCTCTCCCAGTCTGAGAGGAGGTGCAAGGGCATTTACAGAAGGCTGCTCAGCACCAAAAGGTTCTCCACATCCCTCCCTTCCCATGCCCTGGCCAGCGCCATGGCTCTGGTGTGCTGGCTGCTGGCTGCTCCATCTCTGCTAGGCTCTGCGGTGGTCTCTTGAGGGTCCCAGCATCTCCATCTACAAAGCACCCCACAGCTCCCAGCCTGGTGCCACAGCCCTTGCCTAGGCTTTTGGCCTAGCTGCAGATGGTGAGTGGGACTGTGAGCAGCATGCTGTGGCACTGCGCTCTCCCTGGATCGCCCCTCTGGCTCCTCTCCTCGGGGTGCTGCTAGAAATGGTTCCTGTGGGGACTGCCCTGGGACTGCCAGCCTCTGCTCTGCAACTGCTGATCATGCCTTGAGAAGAGAAATTGAAACAAGGACTTTCCACCAGTCATTTCCCATAGCGGGAGGTGTGGGAGAGCCCCGGGAAGCAGCCGGCAGTGGGGATCCCCCAGAACCAGGTGCTTCCCTGGTGGCTCTTGCAGAGGGCCTGTCATGAGCGGCTGCAGAAAGGCACTGAGCGAGAGCAGCATTTCAGTTGAACAGGGACACAACGGTGGCTTAGGGTGATGCTTGGTAGCCCTGTGCCCAAAGTGTGGGCCCAGGGGCTGGTGGCCAGCTGTGGGCTGGTGGGTGGCTCTGGGCTGGTGGGTGGATTTGGGCTGGCAGATGGATTTGGGCTGGTTGCTGGCTCTAGGCTGGTGGGTGGATTTGGGCTGGTGGCCAGCTTTGCTTTCAGCACACTGGCATTTTGTGGCACATTTCAGTTGAGAAACACCTCAGTGGCTCTGTTGGGACAGGCCTGGTCTGTGCATCTGGCTTTCTGGCAGTTCCTTTCTTGGATTTAATCTATTTGTGCAACAGAAAAAAAAACAACAAAGGAACCCAGTCAGTGCAACAGCAAAGATGCCCTTCGCAAGGGGACAGGCAAGCCTGGCCTCTGCAGCTTCACTGCTGGGGACTTGGGCACAGCTGTGGGGTGGACAGGACACCGCAGCCCCGGGGCTGCTGGGAGTGGGAGCTGGCAGCTTGCAGATCCATCCACTATGGCTGTCCCCACACCCCGACTTTTCCCCCACGAGTCTCTAGTGCTGCGTGTTAAGGTGAGACAGCCCGGATATCACTGGAGCGATGGTCCATGGCTGCTTGGGAGCGATGGCAGCTTTGGGACCTCGCCCACTAAGTTATCTTTAATCTTTCACAGCAAGGACACCTCATTTCACTTTTGCTCACAGCAAGGCCGCTGTTGGCTCGCTGCAGGGTCAGTACGTGAACCCTGGAGCGGGACTGCCTGTATCCGGAGCCTTCCTTCCCCTGTGATAACGTCAGCGCTGGAGAGCAGGCAGCTATTTCAGTCCCAGGAATGCCAGCGGATGATTTCACTTTTGTTTTGTACCCGATAACCTTTCCCATCACAATGAGAGACGACATCCGTGCTCCCTGTGCTTCCGTGTGCAAGGGGAAAGCCATTCAAGCGCCTCTGCAGGGGAAAAGAAAGAGCCAGTTTAAAAATAGCAGTCCGATTGTCCGTGGAGTCTGGGCAAAGGAAGGGCAAAAGCCTCTCTGTGCCGTGCTCTGCTCTGTGCGCTGGGATTGGCTTCGCTGTCTGAGCCAGGGCGTGAGGACGGCGGCCGTGGGAATATTTGCTCTGCGGGTTTTTCCCATAGCCCTTGCGGGGACAGGAAGATCTGGGAGAAAGTTTCTTTTCTGCGCAGAGTCATCCGGATGCAAGGCTCCCAAAAAGCTACAGCAACCCCTCTGCCCCCCCACCTGCCCCTCACCACCCCTCCTGCCCTTCATGAGTCCTTTCCCTGCAGGGTGTCATGGCCAGGAGTTGGTTTGGGAGCAAGAGCAAACCCACCCTGGGCCCCAGGCGAGATAAATCTTTTCAAGCCCAAATTGCTAAAGCTCAGCTCCAGTTTTTATTTCCTGTGGGGAAGGAGTTGGCTAAAGTAACTTGGTTTTTTTTTAAGCTTTCAGCCTGTGACTTCCCACGAACTGCTGACCCATCATGTGACAGGAGCCACAGCGGGGCCGCTGCCGCAGCGAGATGCAGTATCGCCAGCTTATCGAGCAGTGCTGGGGCCACAGCAAACCCTGGAGCTCAGGTGGGGATAAGCATCCCAGCACCCATGAGTGTGGGGTGTGGGCAGCAGAGCTCTGGGAACAGGCAGCCCCTGATGTGCTGTAGGGAAGGCAGCAAGTTCATTTACTGCCAGCCCCCTTCCCTGTGGAGAGATGCTTCCCAGCTCCCCAGGGTGGTGTGGCCCCTCACCCCGATACCCACCCTGCCCTCCAAAGTACATTACAGGCCATTTTGCGGGCTCTTGGCTGGTGGCATGGCTACCTGGGCTTCTGTTTGGTCAGCCCCTTTGCTCAATGGGAGGTTTTGCTCAGTGCCCTGAGCACACAACTCGCAGGGTGACTCTGAACCTGCCCTTGCCCTTCCTGAGCTGCAGCCTGTTTACAAAACAGTGGCTGAGGGCTGTTATTTATCCTTACATACACATTACATTCCAAGTTGCTAAACAGGCAGAGCCAAAATGAAAGTCATCTGAGTTTTCTTTGATTAGAATAAGATCCTAATGAATCATGAGGTTCTTTACTTCAAGGATGCCCAAGAATTGACTTTGGCAGCAGACATCAAGGTACAGCAGTGAGCGGAGCTTGCTCGCTGCATTGACATCTGCTGGAAAGACTTGTTTTTCCCTCCCTAGTCACATGCTAACTTGTGATCTGATCATGAGATACAAAGGATAACCTTCCAATATTTATTTTTCTCATCTGGAATTTTAAAAGGCAGAAGAAAAGAGTAAAATGCAACATAAGGGGAAAAAAAACCCCAACGACCAAACTCCTTGCCTTTTTTGGTAAGCGTTGCTCACAGTGCCCTGTGTGCTGCTGGGACAGGGCAGGAGAGTGTCCCCAGTGTCATGGGCTGTGTGTGTGCCCGCTGCAGCCATGATGGAGAGCCTCAGCATGGGGAGAATATCCATGGGGAGACCATCGCTGTGGTCACCGCAATTGCTGCTGGTGTGTTCTGCCATGTAAACGTGTTCCTCTCCGGGTCAAGTGCCCCCATGTGCAGGCAGAGGTGGGCAGAAGCTACCTGTCCCAGGGTGGCCTGCAATCCGTACAGGGTGGGAGGTGCTTCTCTGCCCCTGGTGCCTGCCCAAAGCTGGCCCTGGGCCACCCTTCACCATGAAATGTGTATGTTTGATTATAAATGTCAAAGTAACATTTTTATAACAATATCTCAAGGTGATCAGTGAAGCAGGCGGAGTTATTTGATATGCGCTCTAGTCCAAAGGTTTATAGTAAGCTCAGCTGTAAGATTAAACCTCGACTAAAATCCCCCATATAATCTTTGGGGAATTTCGCTAGTGCAGCTTGGGTATGTTTACTTCTGCGAGGTGATGCCTATCAAGCACCAAAAAACCCCAGAAACCCATCGTGGTGCTGACACAAGGGCTGTTGGGAAATGAGCGTTCAGGCTGCCGAACGCCTTGCCGTGAGAGGAGTTCTCACTGAGGGGAGACCAAGCTGAAGCAATGGGACAGGCTGTTTATTCTCCAAGGTGGAGAGGTGTGTGCCATTGACTACCAAATCTGAGTAAGAAGGTTGCTGCCCATGCTTTGCATACGTGCAGCAAACCTGATTTACACCTACAGTGGGATTACTCTGGGACTGGTGCGCTGAGGTCAGCAGTGTGTGCGTGTCTGTCTGCCCACCTGAGAGCACCAAAGGAATGCAGCAAAGCCACAGCCATGCATTCCAAACTCCTGTCACCATGGGATGCCCCTGGCTGTCACCTGCTGGGAACACAGAGGCTGGGTGACCTCTGCAGTGGTGTGTGGGATGACCCCCCAACATCACCCCCCAGTTACTCAGCAATTCCCCGGGTCCTGTGCCACACCACCATGCACTGGGTGTGGGGGTGTCACTTGGGGTATCCCTGCGTGCCCAGGCTCAATGTGGGGACCATGGAGCATGGGAAGGCAAGGACCGTGTCTGCAACTACAGCTCAGCAAGTGAGAAGAGGGGTTGAAGCAGAAAGGCTCTTGTGGTTTCCTTCGAAACTAAAAGGCCTCATAATATTTCAGGAGACTGGTGGTGTCAGCAAGCTGCTGCAGAGCACTGTGTCCTGGGGGCTCCTGGTGTGTGCTGAGCCAGCTGGGCCACGAAGGCTGAGCCCCAAGTCCTCTGGAGCATTCAGAAACTTGGCAGTCTTTTGGGAGGGAGGTGTGTCAGCCTCATACCTTCAAAGCTTACTGGTCTCCCGTCTCTGCCTGTCCACGGAGGAAGCTGCAGGTTTGCAGGTGTCTGGACCCAATCCACAGCCCTGTCACAGGGTGGATGGGATGGACAGTGGAAGAGGATGCTCTGGGCAAGGCACACACCTGCATGTGACATGGTGTGTGTCAGCCTCACACAGGGGAGAACTTCGCTGCCGCTCCTCTGGAAATAAGTAAATGTGAGGAGGAACCTAAGGGGGTGGATGTCATGCTGGAGGGAGGCAGCCAGTGCAAAACAAGTTACAAAAGTGCCGTCTGGCTGCAGCCTGGTCACAGCTATTTTGATGCCCAGAGAGGGCTGAGCAGGGGGTGTTGCCAGTAAAAATGCACACTGGTTTCAAGCAGGGAGAGGAGGAGGTGGGATGGAGGGGTGCAGCCAAAGGACACCCCAGCTAGCAGGGAGGGCACTAAGGGATGGTGTCTGCCAGGTGCTGTCCATGTGGTGAATGGCACTTTGACTGTGGTAGGAAGGTGGCATTCGACATCTCAGAGAGGAGGGCTTAATGGTGGCTTAGCAGCAAGAAGTGGATAAACTCCATCCTGTGAGACCCAGCTGACCCCAGCACCTTTGCTGGGAGCACGGTATCCATGAGAGAGCCTGGGCGTAGCTGGGAACTGCTACAGTCCCTGGACTCAAAGCTGGGGTAGCATGAACAGGAGATAATTTTAAATTAAATCAAAGCAATCTATACCAAAGAGCTCTCTCTGGTAAGCAGAGTTATTTCTGATTTTGGGCTTTGGGAAGTCTTGAAACTCTTTAGGTCCAAGTTGTGCATCTCTTGCTATTATGTGAGCTTTACTTTGCAGTGTCCTAACCCACCCTCCCATTGCCTCGTTTAGTGCAAAGAGCATGGATTTTATCCCAAAAAGCAAGCTATCCTCGTTCCTTAGGCAAATGTCTCTGTGGCCTCTGCAACAGCATCAGCCGGTGATGCCTATGTGACTGGCTAAGGGGTTTGGTGCGCAGCCATCAATGGTCCATGCAGGACCTGCCTCCAGTTCGTGGGCAATTGGAAGTGGTTTGGGTTTTCTGAACCTGGCTGACTTGTCTCTGTGCC
Source organism: Hypotaenidia okinawae (assembly GCA_027925045.1). Taxonomy (NCBI): domain Eukaryota; kingdom Metazoa; phylum Chordata; class Aves; order Gruiformes; family Rallidae; genus Hypotaenidia; species Hypotaenidia okinawae. The sequence continues at coordinate 9,567,727 of BSDF01000012.1, forward strand.
CCAAGGGCATCTCTGAGCACTGCAATCTCCTAGTTCACCAACACAATTAGAGTGGGCCTGACCCAGAAAGCTGGATGCAGAAGTGATTGATGGTGATGGCGATCGGTTGGCAGAACTGCTTATAGGCTCTCCATGTGTTGGTCCCAAAACAAATGAATGGGTTCAGAAAACCATGTAGGCAGTCTGACTCTGCTGGCTGGGGCACTGGCTGGAGGGGGCTTCAGCCTGTGGTCTCAGGGCTGCAGAGGGCAAGGCTACTGGCAGAGGGTTGAATTTACTGTGCCACATCCCTCACAAATGTCTTTGCTCCTTCTGTTTTTTTCCCTTACCGGTGCTGGTTTTGCTGTGCAAGGTGTTTGTTCTGCAGCAGTGGGGCGCAGAAGGGTCAGGAGAGGGGGCAGCCAGGGCAGGTGTCGCAGGAGTGGGACATAGGAACAGGCAGCTCTGGGTACCATCCCTCTGTGTGTGAGTGCCTGGGGAAGGAGATGCATCCGCATATCCTTGAGTGTGGTGTAGACACTTGCTCTGGACAAGGCAGTCCCTGTTTTTAAGGAAATAAACAAACCCCAAATAACATCCTTTTGGAGCGGTCTCCTCCTGCCTGCTCATGTCCCCAAGGGACAAGGAGGGCTTTGTGACTGCTCAGAGCTCTCAGGAACCAAAACAACATCGGTATGAGCTCAGCGGCTGTAAATCAACGGGCTCCACCGGGTGCTATTGCTAGGGTAAATTTAGTGCTGATTGCTTTGATCTGAAATGCTTTTATTTCATACCCTCTACAGAGATAGACACAAGGTCAGGCTAATGGCTGATACATGAAAAACATATGTGTCCCTTATTGATTTTGCAGTGATTAACGATTGAAGTGAGGGCTGGTGATTCATGCGCACACGACACGAATGGTGCTTGGGAATGAGCAATGCTGATGAAGGTGGCCTTTTAATTTCAGTACCCAGCCTGCTTCCTGCTGCTCAGGGTACCAGAGCCGTAGTCATGGATGTCCTTGCATGGGGCAGTGCGCGTTCGGACACAGTGAGCCCTTGCACCTGCCTCCCAGTTATGTTTTCCTTGCTTTCGTTGTCCATTTTGGAAGGGGATCAAAAATAACCAAACCCGAACCCTTAGTGCAGTCTTGTTGACAAATCCTCTTGAAGCTTTCCTGCTGCTGTCCCAGGTGGTCCAAGAAAACAGTCCTTCAAAAGCCTATGGCACAGCGCCTTGCCCTGGCTCCCGTCAGAGGGCGTCGCAGCAGAGTCCCCGCAGGATGCATCCCGGGGCTCAGCCCTTTGGTTACCAGCCTGTGTTCTCTCAATAAAGGAGCTTCAAAGCTGTTTGCTGTGATTAGCCTGGCGGGCAATGGTTTTTGAAATGCTCCCCAGAGGATGCTGAGCTGTGGTTGTTGGGTGGGCACTCTTCTCCCACAGCCCACCCTGTGGACAGGGACTGCAACCCTCTGGGTTCTCTCTGTGCCACAGATGCAGCTGGAAAGTGCATGAGGAAGTCATCCTAATTTTGGAGGGGGAAATCAGGCCCTGCTTGAAGGCTCTGGACAGCGGTTATGCAACTTTTCTATCTGGCATTTGAGAAAACTTCCCCGTCCTGGCTGTTTTAGCCTTGTGACTATGACTAAAGTCATTGTGTTGCCACCAGGGCTCCTTCTGCTCAGCTCACTGCCTTCACATTGTTGGTCTTGAGGAGCAGGAGGCGCCTGCTACATCTCTTAGGTCCTGAAAACCCACTGCAGTTTGGGTTCCACTTGTTGCCAGCTCTGCTGCTTTTTAATCTTTTCCTTTCTTGCAGCTGCCTGTGGCTGCAGGTGAAGCTATGTTCCCTCTCGGGCAGCACCGTGGAGGAGGCAATGCTTCACTGTAAGAGCAACTGAGGGGCAAACTCCACCACGGTGGGGGTTGCTTCAGATTTGTTCCATGTGGGTGGGTCTGGGAGGAGGACTTTCAGAGTGGTGGCAACACACAAGGGAGAGAGGGGGCAGTGGGGGCAGGTGTTAGGTAGCTTGTCACCCACCCACGTGGCCGAGTGGGTCAATGAAGGATGACGTGTGGAGGTGCTGCACTCCAGGTCCTGGGGGGACACTGCGTTCCTCTCTGTGGTAGTCATCGTACAGCAGTGCAAACACAAGCGTGGGTGAAGGTCCAGAGGTGCTGGCTGGGTTCAGGCTGTGGGGATGCCAGCATGCACAGACCCTTCAGCCATGCACAGGGACATGTAGGGCTGCCTGCAGCTTACTCAGAGGCGCTGGCTCCCAGCCTGTCTGCAGCGGGAGCTGTAGAGATGCTTTGAACATGCCGAGGAGGTGAGGGAGCTGTGCACTGAGCTATGCCAGTGTCCTCTCGCTCCCTGAGCTCTGCAGCCCTCCCCAGGGCTGGTGCATCCAGACAGGCTTACCCCTGTCTGAGCAGCCCTGCGCTGCTGCCGGGTCAGGTTGCACTGACCTGGGCAAGAGCCTTACAAAGGGAGAAACCAAGGTGGGAATGCGAGTGGTGGCCCTGCAGCACTCATGCTCTCGCTCTTTGCCTTGCCTGGCACAGATGCTGGCACCCCCTACATGCCCAGCACTGGCTCCAGGTGTAACCAGTAGCAGTCCCAGACTAGTAGCAGTCCCGGTGTGGTGTCCAGCCCCGCTCAGCAGCAGCCAGGGGCTGTCAGCTCCCTCCCAGGGATGCTGTGGGGACAAAGGGTGTGGTCCCTGGTGCTGCCCACTGCCTGCAGCATGGCAGGGCAGGGCAGGAAGCGCACAGGGAGGGCGTGGAGAGACAGTGTGTGCTCCCAAATTAGCTACCAGGCCAGGTTGGTTTTCCTGTTTACTCCCTAAGTGGAAAATAGGAAGAGAGTTTAAAAACCTCATCCCCTTAGCTATAAAAAGATCTTCCTTGTGGTCACAGGAATTTTACCTTCCTTTCATTTTCCTTCTAGACTGGTAGAGCCGGCGGCGCCAGGTGTGTGGTGTGGGCTGTAACAGTGAGGCAGGGACAGAAGGATGCCAGGAACAGCAGCTCCCCTGTGGAAGTATTTCTTGGGCAGGGAACTCAGCACGCTTACTGCTCTGCTTGCAACTGGCCTTGCTGGGGTTTCACAAAGCACAAGGGGCGCAGAGCAGATGTGCAGGGACTGTGCTGGCACACGGTCCTCATGGGGTACACCCAGCACTGACCCAGCTGGGATGCAAGGCAGCTGGGAGCCCCTTACAGCTCCAAAGAGCAGGACAAAAGGTGAAGGAACCACATCATCCCTGCAGTGTTTCATGGGCAGATTGCAATAGAAAGGTCAGCGGGGTGGGACTGGCCCACAGGAGCAAGGGGTCAGAGCAGATAAGGTATTGTCATGTGGAAAGCTCCTGGGCCGTGTTCGTGCTTTAGAGTATCAGGATGATCAGTTGGGATCCCAAACCTTGCATGTCCAGAGAGGTTGCTAAACCTTGTTTGCCTCAGATTGTTTGTCCAAGAAGATACTGAGTGATGAACTCTTTCTTCCCTTCGTAATTGGCTATAATCTTATCTGAAGCCTTCAAAATGTCCTAGAGACTGCTTGAGGAGATAACAACCAAACAAAAAGAAGTCCAAGAGCATGCATTTCTGAGACTTGGGACTGGGAATTAGCACAAGTTTCTTGATCAGCTTTGGTCACCTTCATCTGTTGCCAAGAGAAGGGAAGGAAGCCCAGAGCTGCCAGTGTCTTGCTAAGGCCATGACTGAGCTTTCTTGCCTCCTTGCTCCTCTGAACAGTTGAGGCTGTTTTGAGGAGGAAATTCTCAAAGCTGATTTAACTAATAACTAGGGGAAAATACTGCATGAGAGCAGCAGCTGACAGCAGCCCACGTCTTGGGCGGCTGGCTGCCTAGGCGGGTAACTACCTCCCACCAAGGGTACTTTTGGTGTTTTTGATTGGCCTGTGGGTACCCTCCAGGTGAGAGGCTTTCTCAGGGATTCAGTGGTGCTTTCAAGGTACTTTCTGCTCTGCATGGTTTGTGGCTTCTCACTTGCCAGAGGAGCCTCTAATATTCTCACCATGGACTTTGAAAAGTATGTGCAATTCTAAAGCAGATCCCCCAAACGCAGTATTTCCTTTAAAGTTTGGCTCGGCATCTGTGTGCCTGACTGGTCCTAGCTGGTCTTGCCATAACAGCTTTTACAGACTCTGTGGCTCTTTCTGAGGCCTCTTTCAGCTGGTGCCATCTGTAGTTGTCCCTCTGAGTGTTGTGATGTTGCCTCTGTGGCACCAGGATTCCCCAGAGCAGCCACAGTTGTGTGGGCTCACTGGCAAGAGGGGATGTTGCAGGAGGGATAACAATCCAGAACAGATTTGGTGGGTCATAGGTGGCTTTGTCTCACCTTCAGCAGCAGAGATGCTCTTGTGCTGTGCACCCCTTCCCATCGCTGAAGCTCTGTTGCAGAGGGCTTGTAGACACCGGAATAAGGTTTGCCATTCCAGCAGCACTCATATTGGGCCTTACTGGGGTACTGGGGGTATTCTCACTCAGGGGTCTTTGCTTCTAAATTGGATGAGCCCTGTTAGTTCTGTGAGGGTACATCACGTCCCACCCTGGGCTGGTCCAACTGCTGTGTCCCATGACAGAGCCTGTCTTAGCTTTACCTGTAATTTTTATATTATGGATAACAAAACATTTCCTGCATATCCAGTGAGCCCAGCTCTGGAGACAGGACCTAGATTCTGTGTCTGTTACAGTGGGTTTGTCCAGGTCATAGATTAAAATGTTAGGTTTCAAAGAGGGAAGAAAATTCTCTGATGAAGCATCTAATTGATTCTGGTTCATGACTTAGAATTTGTTGTCAGACCTATGAGTTGGACAGGTTTTGCCACAGCTCAGGCAAAATAGCTTTCAGTCAAAACAGCAGACCAGATAAGAGGTATACCAATGTGTGAGCATCCTACATCAGCACCACAGCAAGTTACTGTGACCAGATCTGTTTTCTGTCAGCCTTTCTTGATTAGCAGAAATAAACTAAGGGAGAGGACTGAATTAATCAGCATGTGCCTGGGCTCTGGGTCGTGGTGACTTGCCTCTGGCATTATCCTGTTTGCTCTTTCATAATACTGGCATTTTTTCTTTCAGATGAGTCCCTCAGCAGCTGGAGAGAGGGCAGGACAGATGGCCACTCCCTGTGCTGGTGCAGATGTCCTCAATTAGTCCGAATGCAATGTGTTTATGGAGCACAGAAAGTGGATGTGAGTGAGACATAAATGTCACATTCTTCTGAGCAGAGCAAACTAACAGGAGAACCGTGCAGTTTGCTACCCTGCTGTAATGCCTGTGTTAGTACAGACCAGCTCACAGGCCATAGGGACACTCTGTCAGAGCAAATCGATCTCCTCCCTGCTGTACTGCTCACCCACTACGAGCCTTTGGGCAGCTGCTGGCGAGGCTCTTCCCAGCTGGCGAGCATGACCTGCGCTTTGTGTGCTCAGCCCCGCGCTCCTCTGGGGCTTCTTCCCCCTGGCTGGCCTGGCTGCACGGTTTTACCCGCTGCTGAGACACAGACATGTGGGACCAGGGCCACCCGCACCGCATGTCACCCCTGAGACAGCACGTCCGAAACCCAGGCACAGGTCCCAGAGGCTGCAAAGCAGCGACAGGAGGTGTCTTGATGGCTGGGCCTAAGCAGCAGGGCTTGCCTTGTGCCAGGGAGCGCAGGGGACAGGCACAGCGGGGTTAAAGCCCTCAGCCTGACTGCTGAAACCCCAGGTTGTATGGTTTGAATGTACAGGCTGCCCCAGTTCGCCTGGGGTTTACCACACATTTTCATCGTGCTTGCAAAATGCTGTAATCACACATTGCAAAAACCAACCTCATCCTCATCTGATCAGAGTGAAACCAGCATGGCTCTGCACAACGTCTCCAGCGTGTCCGGTCTGCTGAGTGCTCCCACGGGGCACACAGTTACTGCTCAGTTTGCTGCTTTGGGATCTATTATTTTTCATTGCAGACTTCTTGGCCTTGTCCTGTGAAAGTAGCTGGCAACCACCACAGGCAGGGTAGTCGCTGCCTTAGCCTACTGGCCATGACACACGACTTTTTGCTGAGGGCTGATGTGGCCTTTCTATATGCAAATGTGCTGCAGTAAAGCTGAGGAGTCAGGGTGCCTGTCTGCTCCTGAGCAGAGTTCAGGCTGCCACCAAAGCCCTGCTAAGCAGAGGCAAGGAATTAGCTGGTCGTAATGCCCATCGCAGCATCTCTGCTCCCTGCCCCATCCAGCAAGCAGCACCCCTCTTGGGGTGACCTTGTCCCGCTGGGGCAAGGGGAGCAGGGCACCTGCTATCTCCCCACTGCCAGTGCCTGTGTGTCACCCCGATAGCGCCTTCTGTCCCGACTGCTCCTGCGTCCCAATAGCTCTTTCTGTCCCAGCCCTTGTCTCCATGATGAGATGACAGAGTGGGTGAAGGAGCAAGTCCAGCTGGCAGAGGCAGGCAGTCGGGGGGCTCTGAGTATTTCCCAGGACCAAAACTGCAGGCTGAAGTAGCATGTTTAATAATTACTACAAGTCCTGATGGAGGCTGTTTTTAACCCGTGTGGGGTACGTGAGCCAGAGGCACCGCAGGGCTTACCAGCACCAACACCCACCACAGAGTGCTTACCTGTGCCGCTGGGCTGCAGTATGGCTGCAGTGCAGGAGAACGTGTAAAATACTGGGGAGCACCACAGATGGCTTCCACTAGAGTTTAGTAAACATCTTTGGCTGCAAGTGATGGAGGCCAGAGCTCAGGCCCTTCCAGTGCCCACAGCCCTCCCAGGTGAGCTGCTGGAGGGGGCTCTGCGGGCGGCTGGGTGGCAGGTTGATGCTGGGGAGCAGAAAGCCCAGGTCACAAACACAAAAGGTTAGGGTTTTTGCAAGATGCAATAGTGACCCACAGCCCCAGGTTACAGCTGTGCTCTGCCTCACCCCACAGTATGCTGCAAGGACAGTCACCCGGATCCACCCTCCACCCCTGCAATAGCAGAGTCTGTGTCAAGGGCCAGCATGGGACTGTCAGGGCTGCGGACACAGCTGCCTGCCTTCAAATGCCGTGTCATAGTGTGGGATCATATGGTCTTGCACCAGTGATCAAGTGACTCCAAAAACCGGGACATGAAAGTTCTTTGGCAATGCCAAAGCCAAACACGAGGCGAAAAAATATCCCCTCCCCTTACTCCAAGGAAGCTCCATACCGTGCAGATGGTCTGAAAGTTTTTAAGTCCTAAAGGCTGACTGAGGGGCGCAAGTGTTTTACATTGGGTAGAGGAGTCTTCTGCTTCTAAAATAGGTGAGACACACCACAGGGGAATCTTTAGACTTTCCAAATGAGATAAGGGCAGAATCCCAGTGTTGTTGAAGGCTGGCTGGAGGAAATGCAGCTGCTAAAGACTAGCCTTGATGTTCTGCTGTATTTTGTACTTAAAAGTATATGTTTTATCATGACAGGAAACTGAACATTAAGGGCTCCCCTTGCTTCAGCAAGATGCTCCCAGGTAGGTGTCCCACCTGACTCCAGCCCAGGTTGTGGTGCTGGGCAGAGGATGGGGTGGACCCACTCCCTCCCAAATTCTTAGTTTTGTGTCTTTTCCTTTTTGCAGGTCCAAAGATGATCTTATCCACTTGTAGGGAGTAAATTTTTCAAAGACCTTTACTGCTTTGCCTGGGTGCCTTTGGCATTACCCATGCAGGCATAGCAGGCTGGTGGTTTTGGTTTGTCCTGCAGGGCGGAGCCTGACGGGTGTTCAAGGCACAACTTTCTGGGGTGCTGGTCTCGGCAAAGCCGCCTTTGCCCTGCTGCCTGACTTGCAGTGCCTGGGCTGTGTGAGCTGCTTGGCTAGGCCTGGGGATGCACACACCACACAGGGCAGGGACAGGCCAACACTGCCCGGACAAAATTAGTGTTTCTAAAAGAACACTGGGCTAACGATCGAGGCTTATACTGCCATTGCCACATGTCACCCATGTCAATTTACTTCTCGGTGACACCAGACAATAACTGAGGAGAGTATTTTATTTGGCGTTGCGCAGCCAGCCAAAGCAGCAGCTGAGTGATGGCATTGTGAAGCTTTAAACGCCTCTGCTCTTGGCAGAGCTGCCTGGGTATGTGTGGGAGAACCGGCCTCTTTGGGATTGGACTCCCCAGCAGTACAGGTGCCTGGGTTTCCTGTGGGCTGCTGCTGATGCTCACCCCTCCATTCCTGCCGGCTTTCAGCCCTGCCTGCCTCCAGCCCTGCCTGCCTGCCTCTAGCCCTGCCTGCCTCCTCCAGTCTTGCCTGCTTGCCTTCAGCCCTGCCTGCCTCCATCCCTGCCTGCCTCCTCCATCCCTGCCTGCCTGCCTTCCCGGGGCGCAGCCTCCCCCGCGTGGCGGCTCGGGCGGTTGCAGGGCCCCGGCACCCCGCGATGCTTGCCGGGCTGCTGCAGGAGGGCTGGAGCCAGCTTCCACCGTCTGCTTCTGGAAACGAGTAGCACGGCCTGTATGTAGAGACCCTTTCTGCATACATACACACAGCAGCTATATCGATACACACACCCGTCTGTATATATGCACGCAGGCATATAAGAGATGAATTCTATTCATACACATGCAAACACACACACACGTATATACATATGTGTGTGTATATATATATATACACACAAGCACATATAATGTAAGCAGTACGTCTGTGTATTCAATTTGCATATGCATATGTATATAACTATATATCTATTCAAACATTGACAGCCGGCGGTGGCTGGCGAGCTGCCCTTCCCCTCTGGCCCGGGCGGGGGCACTGTCGGCCGGCACACGCTCTGCCGAGTCCTCCGGGCGCTGCTTCCCTCCCGCGGGAGGGAGCTCGGCCTGAACCAGCTCCCGAGCTGTGAGAGGAGCGCAGAAATGCCAGGGCGGACACACCATGGGTACATGCCCTTTGCTTGGCCGGTTTGGGAGGAGAACATCCCAACCTCGTAGAAGCCTGGCCGGAGTTGTGCTTGCAGAGAGCGGGTAGGACACTTGGCACTGTTAGGCGGTCTGAGGAGCCCAGGACAAAGATACGGATGCTTAGTGAATCATCTCAATCTGTGCAAGTGTTTGCTCAGCCTTAAAGATACTACCCTTCTTGTTTGGGTTGCTCCATGGTAAAATCTAGATTTGCTGAGGAGGTAACAGGATGGGCATGATGCCAGGTCATGTGTGGCTTTGAAGAGATTAATACTTAAAATCTTATGTGTTTCAGCTTTAAAATATGTAATGGAGAAATGGGGAGAAAATGTTGCCTTCTTCTGGAGAAATAGAGAGTTTTCAAAGTTCTCTCTTTTAGAAATGAGCTTTAACACAAACACATCTTGCATCCCATTCGGGTTGCTTTGGCTGTGTTATACCAGAGACTACCCTGATAGCTTGTAAAACTGAAGTCGTCTGGGAAATGCTTGCTGTGCCTCAGAGGAGAGAAGGTTGAAAGAAGCAGCGGTAAAACAGAGGGTGTCCTGGGTTGGACATGGACCTGCATGCCGGTGCCAGTGCCAAGGTGCATTTGACTGGAGCAGGCTGGTGGGGTGGCCACGGCCATAGAGCTGTAGTGGGGCCTGCGGAGCTGCCCCCTTGCTTGCCTCCTCCCAGGTTTGGGTTTTGGGCTCACTTGAGGTGGGGCACTCTCCACCCTTGTCCGAATGGTTCATAAGTTGATGGGTTAGGTTGGCTTGGGGAGGGTGACATGAGCACTGCCTTGCAGAAACGTTATACTGAATGATTAGGTTTGATCCCAGTTGAACTGAAACAATCTATAAAAACCCAGAGCAGTGCCACATAGTGCAACCCAGCAGCCATGGAGCTGATTTGACAGCTCTGTACGAGTGTGGAAAAGCTGCTTGAGCTCCTCTGTGTGCTGAAGTGCAGGGACTTTTGTGGATGTGTGGGGCCACAGCATCATTTGGGGGGAACCCCACAGACATACCGAATGGAAACCCTCCCCATCACTTCAGCTAACACTCTCCTCCTGAGAAACAGCTAATCTCTGCATGCCCCGGCTTTTCCCAACACATCCTGGTTCACAAGTTCAGTGGTTTCAAAGTTGCATCTGATCATTAACCCTGAAAGATCAGAGATTACTGAGTTTAAACTGCATGTTTGAGATGTCTGAGAGGCACAAAGTTCAGGCACAAATCTGCACCCAAATCCCCAGAAAATCTTCCCAAAGTTCAAGACGCAGAGGCAGACCAAGGGTTTCAGTTTGGCTATGCAATGCCTGAGCATCATGGAAGTTTGTGGCTTTATTTCTTTTTAAAGTTGCTTTCATGCAGCTATTTTCAAGCCCCTGAATGTTGAGTGCTTCTGGCTGTGTGGTCTGTGATGCATGTGCCTCAGCTTACAGCTCCCAGCGACTTCAGCTGGAGTGATGGGACAGGCCCAGTAAAAGCCCTGCAAATGACTTCATTTATGCCAGAGATTTTGCTAGAAATTACTCTTTTCCTGTGCATTTTCTTTGTCATTTTATCCCTGGTGATAGGATATATACAGAAGAAGGCTTGTGACTATGCTGTTTGTGACTATGCTATATACAAGATCAACAGAAGTCAGAACCTCCATCTATCTTGGGTAGTTTTATTTCTTTTGTTGTTATTTCCATGAGATAGCCTTTGGTTTCAGAGCCACAGCAAAAATACCTTAGGTTAGAAGATGCCTGCTGGTCCTCCCTCAGGCTCAGCATGGTTCCAGCTCCACCGGACAGCAGCGAGCCCCTTGAGCCTTAGCAGTGTGCACCACGGCACTGCGGTAGTGGTTTTGGAATGATCCGAATGAGTGCTGAGTAGCAAAGTCATTGGTATTTTTCTCCTTGATAGCATTTAATCTTAACACAGCTCGTTAGTCTTCAGGGAGGGTGGAGGCCCTGAACCTCATGGTGCCAAAGGATTAATTTAAAGCTGAGTTCCTCAGGTATCGCTTCGAAGAACGGGAGGTGAAGGTCATCTGGTGGGGGAGGCCCGTGAAGGCAGCTCAGTCCATGAGTCTGTAATGCTGGAAAAACTGCCAAACTAGCCAGGGTCAAGCACGACCTGAGGTTGCTGCTGGTTTTGTTTTTCAGCTGTTCAAATTGCTGCTACAGCAAACTCTGATCAGCGGGTGAGGCTGGAAACTGCAGCGCAGCACTCTGTCAGGAGCTGGTGGGAGTGCGAGCTGAGCCGCTCCATTTGACAGGGCCATTTGGTGAGCAAGAGACCATCCCATCTGCAAACCAAGGCATGATCTCTTGCAACGCTTCACTCTGGAGCTGGGACTGAGCCTGGTCAGTGTCCCCCAGCGTGCCAGGCAGCCCCTAGAGCATGAGAGCGTGGTGGCCAGCCTCTCGCCACACCAGATGCAAAGCGTGAGGGCGTAGCTCCGTTTCATCATGTGTCTTTCGTCTCTGAAAACTGTCCCACATTGCCTGAACAGGCTTGCATGTTTCCAGCACTGGAAACCAGATGCTGCTGAATTTCCAGTAGCTGTTACTGGTGCTTTACACTAATACTTTAACAGAAGCACATATGTCATACCTCTTATAAAAGAAGCGAGGATTTACTCCCTTAACAAGGGTCAACTCTGCTTTCAGCTGCTTTCCTCTCCACAGAGAGGTCTATCTAGCTCAGAAATGTTTCTGTCAGCTTTCAACAAGCCCAAGTTCAGCAGCTCCCTCCATAGCAGCACACTGTCTTCTCCCAGCTCCTCACTACCTGGCCTTCAAGCAGCTGCTCCATTTGTGCCTGCAAAAATACTCACCTGGATCTTTTTTTTTGCCAGTATAATGGCTTTTTTTTTTCAATCTGCAGCTTTAGATATCAAAGCCAGAGTTTAGTCACCAACTCTGAGCTTCCTACCTGTCTGTAAACATGCTACCGTATAGGCTGGGAGCAAATCTCTCCTGTCTCCTTTAGCCAGCCGCCATGGACACAGAGTGGGAGGAGGCAGGCAGTGCATCTCTAATAGCACTGGTGCATGCAGGGGCAGGATGGCATCCTCCAGACTCCAGCTCAGCAGAGCTTTTGCCTGACCTGGGTTTCATGCATCCTCATTTCAGGCTGTTAGCAGAAGCCCCCAAAGCAGGCCTGCAGCTGCTGTCAGCTACTCTCCCTCCAGCATCCTGCCTTTCTGCACAAATACATAGCAGGTTATGTGGGTCAGGGGCACACTGGGAAGGAGCACAGCATAAAAATAAGCTAAGAGCACACAGTAGGAAAAGTGTGCTAAGTAAGCAGAGCTGTCACCCAGCAGCCCTCACACAGTGGCCAGCCCAAGGCTCCTAGCTGAGTCTCCCAGATGCCCGGAGAAATTGTGCCAACCCACGCAGGCCGAGGCTTGCCAAGGGTTGCTGCCAGGAGCTGCTGCTTAAATTGGCTTAAGTTTGGAGTGTGGCTCATAGTCTTATGTACATCTTCCTGCTGAGTGCCCCATCACCCAGCTTCAAACCAGGAAAAACAAGCAAAATTCTTCCAGAAGTTTTGTTTCTTTGTGCATTGCTGCTGTACTCAGGAGTCAGAGCTCCACTGTATAATGACCAAACTGAGTTTTGCTCCTGACTTTGCTCTCCTGAGGAGAGGAGAGGGACCTACCATGACAACAGGCCTGCTCTGAAACTGCACGGCCATGTCATAGAATCATAGAATCATAGAATTGTAGGGGTTGGAAGGGACCTCGAGAGATCATCGGGTCCAACCCCCCTGCCGAAGCAGGCTCCCTAGGACATTTCACTGAGATAGGCATCCAGACGGGTCTTGAATATCTCCAGAGAAGGAGACTCCACCACCCCCTGGGCAGCCTATTCCAGTGCTCTGTCACCCTCACTGTGAAAAAGTTTCTCCGCATGTTGGTGCGGAACTTCCTATGCTCCAACTTGCAGCCATTGCCCCTTGTCCTGTCTCCACAGACCACTGAAAAGGGGCTGGCTGATTCCCCCTGCATCTCCTGCTTAAGATAATTGTAAACATTAATTAGGTCCCCCCTTAGTCTTCTCTTCTCAAGGCTGAACAGTCCCAATCTTCTCAGCCTTTCCTCATAGGGGAGATGCTCCAGGCCCTTTATCATCTTCGTAGCCCTTCTCTGGACTCTCTCCAGGAGATCCCTGTCCTTTTTATACCAGGGAGCCCAGAACTGGACACAATACTCCAGGTGGGGCCTGACCAGGGCAGAGTAGAGCGGGAGGATCACCTCCCTTGACCTGCTGGCTACACTCCTCCGGATGCACCCCAGGATCCCATTGGCTCTCTTAGCCACCGAGGCACACTGCTGGCTCATGGCCAACCTGTCATCCACCAGGACCCCCAGGTCCTTCTCCACTGAGCTCTTCTCCAGCAGGTCATCCCCCAGCCTGTACTGATAGAAACGGTTGTTCCTTCCCAGGTGCAAGACTTTACACTTGCTTTTGTTGAACCTCATCTGGTTTCTCCCTGCCCAGCTCTCCAGCCTGTCCAGGTCTCGCTGGATGGCAGCGCAGTGTTCCTGCGTGTCAGCCACTCCTCCCAGCTTTGTGTCATCGGCGTACTTGCTGAGGGTCGAGGCTATTCCCTCATCAAGGTCGTCAATGAAGATGTTAAACAGGACTGGACCCAACACCGAGCCCTGGGGAACACCGCTAGTCACAGGCCTCCAGTCAGATTCCACTCCACGAATCACGACCCTCTGGGCTCGGTCGTTGGGGTCCTGAGCAAAAGGCAGTCTCCAGAGCTCATGCTGCTATGCCGTTCTTCACACAACCATATCTTACGTAGATGTCTCCTATTTATGCTCCCTAATGCCTTCCTTGTGTTTACGACAGCCATTAATTTAAATTCTTAAAGCTGCTGCACCCCATCTGTGTTGCTGCATCTGAAGGAAAGCCTGAGGCTCGCGCAGCCTCCCCGGCAGGGCCAGTAAGGGCTCTTGGTGCTGGTAGCTGCCAAACACACCCTCACTGCTTTGTAGGCCTCTCTTTTGGAGTCTTTTTTTTCTTTTTATTTGTGCATTACTTAATTTATAACTTTCAGGGGTCAGAAGCACTTGTACTACAACCAACTATTGATTTCCAAAAGGGAGGCAACTGATGAATTGCCACTGGTCCAGCTCTGAAGATGCCCAAGTGCTGCTTGACCCAGGATGCTCTATGTGCCTGCGGGCAGTGGCACCTCCAGCAGAAGAGAGGGCAATGGAGACAAAGGTGAGTAGCACATTTCTCCCGTAATGCACCACAGAAACAGGCTTTTATGAAAAACAGAGCACCAACTGAGAAGGAACAGATGACGGTCCCTTCTGAAGGTCACACATAACATTTCTCTATGGCAAGTTTGCCTTCCATGACTGACAAAAGCAGGAGGGATCAAGTGTCTTCCAATAGACCTGGATTACAAATGAAGTCATGTTACTTGGAGAACTGACAGCCCCACCAGCAATAATAGAGGCTGCTGACAGCTCTGGCTTCATGATAAAAAGCATCTTCCCACGTTGTCAAAAAAGCTTCTCCAGTATGGGCACAAACGAGGTGTTACTTGAATGGAAATGTTAATGGCAAAGAGAGATAAATCATACTGGATCATATTTATTGGTTATAAAAATACACCATGGCTGAAAAATGTGTTCTTGTTTCTCATGTATATGAAAACATGTGTGTGTGTGTATTAACAAGATATGCATATCTCTATATATTTATGTATAATTCTATGCATACATTGTACATGTGTCAGCAGCTAAAAATACTTCGCAATCAGTCCTTCCCCCAAGAGCAATCGCTTGGTGTGCTGAAGGCTGTTGCACAAGATTTGACTAAAGATCTTTCCTGTACATAAAGGTTGTAACATAGCAACCATTGTTTTCTGCTCAGAAGACACAATTTCCAAGCTAGCTGTCACTAATCTTAGTGGTGGCCGCTCTCACAGCCCCTGGTGCATTGCTGAACTAGACGAGAACCACGGTGGCTTTGATCAACCACAATCTTGATGAAGATGGCCATGGAGAAGAGGCGTCACAGAGGAGGGTTCACCCATTGATGGCATGCTCTGTGGTGAAGGCAGTATTAATGTTCAGAGCCTGAAGCGATCAGATGGCCTCACTGTGACAAGGAGCTGTGCCCAGTTTCTGGCTGGGCTTGTGGTCACGGCTTGGGAAGACCCCACAGCCTGAGGCCATGCTACAAACCCTGAGCTGGAGACAGTCAGCTCTTTGCCAGGTCATATGTACACACATATCCCAGTACGCGCATTGGGATAAAGCCAGATTCCAGCTCTCAGTGTTCAGAACAACTTTCTTTGCCTAAAGGACCAAAGCATCTGACCCCAAGGGACAGCACCTGCAGCATCCAGGTGCCAAGTCTGGATGATCACCACCACCATGGTGGTGCTGGAAAATGGAGTCGTCCAACCACCTTGGGTGCTGACACTATGGGGAACAGCGTGGGAAGCTCCTGCAGTGGCTGCTGTAAGTGCATCCCCTGGCAGAGGGAAGGAAGGGTAAGAAGCTGAACACGGGAAGTGCCAACCCCACGTGTTGGAAGGGTTGGGGACAGGATGGGGACTGGCTTCTGACCACAGACCAATGCAGTCCTGAGCCCAGCACCACTGATGCCACACACACTGCCCTGCGATTGATGGAGGTGCTGGGTGCAATGCCAACATAGGGTTACATAAATGTAGAAGCATTTTATATAAGCCTATTTTATCTGCAAATCATTTATATTTAGAACACCTATTTCTGCTGGAAACACTAAAACCATGTTACATAAGAGCTTGTTTAAATCCTTTGGCTTAAGGTTTGGGCTGGGGGAGGGGTTGGTTAATGCACGGTGCATTCAGGGTGCGTTTTATAATCGCAGACTGAACACGCAGCTGAAAGCTGGTCTTGAAATCCTTCTTGCCCCCACTCCATGCTGCTGTGACAATAGCAGCATACTTTGCTGGAGAGAAATGGGACATTTTCCTCTCTGTGCTGCCTTCACGTTTGGAAATTGTCATTTGCGATGCTCTGGCTGTGTTGCCAACATAGCAGGGATGGCAGCTCAGCACTGCCTGGCCCGCTTCCTAGGTCCAGGCTGGTACAGCAGGAACAGTGCTGACATCACCTGGGTGACAGCAGCATCGTTCTCAGAAATTGTAAAAAAGCATTAACTGGAACTGACTATTTAGCAACATAAAATTCCTTACCTCACATTCGTAGAGTGAGATTTTCTGATGAACCCATCATTGCCCAAGCCCTCCCTGAGGGACAGGCAGGGAACGTGGTGCTGCAGTGGGGGCAGTGGAGCCCCTTTGGGTGCATGGCCACGTGGCTGCTGTGGCCCTCACAAGGTTTGTTTCCCGTCAGACACCACAGCAAACCACCTTACTACAGGGTTGCACCACACTGTGTGTTCAGGCCATGAATGTGCATGAGTTCCGCACCTTACAGCTTCACCCTAGCACCGCAGCATGGCACTGGGGCTGGCAGTCTGTCCCCCAGGCACAGGTGCTGTAGTGGCCACCACCAGCAACATGGGGTGGCACTGTGGGCTCCAGCACCACTGCAGCCAGCGCATCTTTCAGCAGGGGCTGGATGCTGGCCCCATCTCTCTTTCCTGCTGTGAGAAACTCCAAACAGAGAAAAGCAGCAGAAGCTGCAGGCTCTCGGTGACCGTGCCATCCCAGAGAGGTCTCTGCTGATCCAAGCCATGAAAGCTACTCTGATGAACAGCCTGACCACAGTGATAGTGGGCTTAACTGAGCAGCCCTCACTTCCATTTGGTCTGTACCAAACCTTATGCCTTTTTCCCCCTCCACATTGTTTGGAAGCAGGATTGGGAATCACTCCTAAGTCCAGGAGAAGAGCAGGAGCAGCAAAGATGTGCAGCAGGGTATGGGCAGACGTGCCATGGGAAAAGCAGAGAGGGGCCTTAGTAACCACCATGACAGCACTGAGTCACTTAGTCAGGGCAGCCAGCCATGCATCCCATGTTTGCTTTCCCCAGCATGCTGCTTTCACTGTGGCTGTGTGAGGGAACTCCAGCAGCAAGAGTCTGGGGGAGGAGGGGCTGGTGGGACTTCCCACAGGACTGGTGGGAGATGCCAAGCATGTGTGAGAGTGTGGTGTGGTCGCAGCTGCACCCTCCAGCATCATCGTCCCTGCTGGGCATGGCAAATGCCACAGGCACTACCACCCCCTACTTCCAATGCCAGGCACAGCCCCAGCCTTGCCTGTGCCCCAGTGAGCCCCACTAGCTCACTGTTGCCAGGCCAGCTGATGGGCCCAGCAGAGCCCTGCCTCCTCATGCCTTCACCAGGTGGCACGGCCGGAGCACCCTGTCCAGGCAGGCTGTGCCACCTCTGCCAGGTGCTGCTGCTCCCCAGCACCGGCACAATTCCCTCTCCTCCAGCAGCACAGTGCTGAGCCCTCCCACTGCTCTCTCACCTGGACGCTACCTTTAATGTCCACCACTGCCCCAAGTCTCCCTGCAGCCACTCCGTAGTCAGATGACATGGTCCAGCTGCACAGATTTCAGGGACAAAGACAGGGCTAAAGCTGTAAATGACTTTTCCCCCTGGCCTTATAGCTTCTTGAAAGGCAACGTGAACTCCAGTGTCTTGGAGGAGCCCAGTTTGTCCCAGCCAAGCCAGGTCACTGCTGCAGCAGGGTGAGGCTTAACTGCTCCAGCTTCCATTGCCCTGTCAGGAAGTGGAAAAGACAACACACACATTTCTCAGGGGTGCAGGAGGAAACTAATTACCATCTGAGCCTGCTGTAAAGCCTTCTCAGACTTCCCCTCGCTGCCAAGCAGAGGTCTGTTAAACTATTTGAAAACGATCTCATTCCCCAATTTTGGTGAGCTCAGCTGGTCAGGTGACAGGGCTGGGGACCAAGATGGTGACGGGTGCCCTGACACCCAGAGACAATGTGTGCTGCTGGCAGATGACTCAAGGGCACAAGCAGCAAGTCTCCAACTCGTTTCTTAAAGTGGTGTTTGAAGGAGGGAGGGAAGGACCGAGGCGGCCTGCACTGACCTGCTGCCATGCTGTCCTTGCTGCCCATGCAGTGAGTGGGGTACCAATGATGGGGACACGGTGCTGCAGGGCCACCACAGTCCCAGAGGAAGGGGCCTGGTGCTGGGCAGCCACTCTGCCTGCCCCCAGCTCCCCATGCCTGCACAGCGCCGCTCAAATAGCTTAAGAAAATTCTTATCATACTTTGCTTGAGCCAGACGCTGCAAATTGGATTAAAGTGGTGCCAGGAGAGATTTCTAGAGCCAAATAGTTAAAACTAACATGAATTTGAACAGTTTTCTGGGCTGCCACAAGGACCCCCCTACCCCTTCCCATGTGTGCTGCGGCTCCCCGAGTCCAGGGATCTGAAGTCAGCCCCACTGCCTGCTGGTGCCAACAATCATGTCAGGTCCCACAACAGTGAAGCAGCTCAGCTTCAAAATGTATCTTGTCTCTTCTTCTTGGGAAAACATTGTACTGGGGCTGACTGCTAGAGAGGCAGGCACCCCCCTGCCCCAGGGCACATGCCAGAGTGCCACAGGCAGGCTGCCAACTCCTGCCAACTGCTTCACCTCAAGCAGTCCATCACCTGCTATTATTTCTCACCTGTCCTGAAGGTCAAGTGATGCAGTGAATGTCTGCGATGGTCACAGATGAGTGTAGCATTTCTGCTCTTTGATAGACCTGGAGAACAAATCTATCTCATTGAGTATGGAAGAGGAGAAACCACAACTATAGGAAATACTGGTCATGCTAACATCCTAAGGACATGCAGATGCAAAGTAACTCGCAGATACACCAGGGAAGGTCAGTGGACCCCAGCTTCCCTGCTGTGGGACCTGTGCAGGGCTGGGCAGGGAGCTTTCTTGCTCTGCTGAAAGGCCACAAGGACAAGACTGACAGCAGCCCATCTCTAACACCCAACTTGGAGCACACAAGATGACCAAGAAGAATTGCTCTGGGATAGCCACAGCCCAGCCAATTAAAACCGCTGACTGGGTGAGAGCCCTAGGACTGCTCTGCATCCATCTGATCCTGCTCTGCACTGACAAACACAGGGCACTCGCAGTGCAAGATTAAATTTTACCATGAGGGTAAGTGGATGGCAGTTTGGGCTTATGGAAAATACTAATGTTTATTTTACCTTGAAGAATAAGCTGGTTTGGTTTGGCCTTAGAGACCTTAAGTGTGCATTTGCTAATGGCTCAATGAACTCGTAAACCACAGCGTGAAGATTGAGTTCATGCTTCTAAGCATGGCCTGCACAGGCCAGAGGCTGGGACTTTGCAATGTAAAGCCCTCCTGTGAGCCCACCGCATTCCCCCAGGCTGAAGCCAGCTAGTGGCACCCAAGCTCTCCTCACTCACCCTGGCACAGGGTGCCCAAGGGATTCAATGAGCTGGCCGAGCACTGGTCAGCAGCCCATTGCCAGCAGCACCAAACCACTCCGAGGCTTCACTAACCAGCTGCGGTGATGGGAACCAGCTCGCCCATCTGCAGGGACCCACCTCCCCACCATAAATCCTCAGTGGTAACTGCTGCTGTCAGCCCCTGAAAGGAAGAGTCGGTTAGCAAGAGAAAAACACTGTTTGGTTCTTATTTTGTTTTAGGCTGGAAGGAAGCCATGGATCACAGCTCGGCGAGCCGGCTGCGATCAGCTGAGAGAAATACAGCTCCCTGGTGACAGCCGAGCTGTGAAACAGCTTCGTGTCGCTGCTTGGCAGCGCCAGCGAGGCACAGCAGTTAAATAAATACGATGTAGGGAATGGTTTACGACCTTCACCAGGTGAAAAAGCGAGCAGGCAGGTGCTCGCCTCTGTGCAAAGCGAACACCTCTGTGCAAACAGCGTAGCCAGCCACGGTTTGGGGCACACGAGGCTCCAGCCTGCTGCCAGCTTCTGCCTTGGGGCTTTGCTTCGTGGCAGCGGGGAGTTTCTCCCAGCCAGCCCCCCTGTGAGCACAGCCCTGCTGCACAGCTCTCCAGCCCCGCTCTGCTATCAGCTTCCCGATGTCCTGTTTTCTCCAGCGTTATTTTAATCTCCCTCTTTTCCAGCATATTTTTCCTCCTGCCCATGCCAACACAGACTGTAACTCCTGGCAAGCAGGGTGGAAATCTCCTCCCTGGGCTGCGACAGTATCTTGGAGGCTGAGCTGGACTCTCCCCTAGTCACAGCTGGTTCCTTTCTGCTGCTGGCACCAGTACCTGCTGCTGATCCCACCACGGCCAACCGCCCTATTCGCATCAAGTCATTTTGAGTTCACTCGGCCACTAAATCGCTCAAGCAGCTCTGCATGTCCATATTTTGCTTCATGATAGCTGAAGACTCACTGCAGGCATAATTATGCTTTTCTCAGGACAAGAGCAATGATACAAAGTACTGACCAACCAGCCAGGAGCCATCCAGGTATGGACAGACTCACTCTTCCATGGTTTTCCCAGCTACCAGTGAGATTTTGGTAGCTGCAAATCTAGCTGCTCCTCAGTGGCTGCCCAGCTTGCCACAGCTTCACTTGAGCTTTCAGGATTTGCTTTGCTCTTGGATTTTTCTGTATCTTTGCCCCGTGCAGGTCCCTAAGCCAGTCACCATGAGTTTTTGTACCTTGTTTCACTAGAAATCAGTGCTGTACTCTGGGTGATGCAGCTAGTGAGGTCAACAGAAATATGTATAGAAGTGCCAGCAGCACCCAAAGGACATTCCTCTCCATACTCCAATAGCTGCATAGGCTGTCACCTTGTTTCTTCATAGGGCTAAGCATGATGTAAAATAGAGGCACTCAAACAATTGACGTTCTCTCTGCACAAAGAAAATAAACAGAAATTAAAACCCATGGAAAACCAGTGAAGTATTACGTGTAAGGGTCCAAAAGACAATTTAGTATGTAGAAGTAATTTAATCTTTCAGTATGTGTCAACATCAGATTTGCTAAGAGACTCCGTAGCATTAGCGGAAACAATCTGAGGCAGACATAGCACAAAATAATAACCAAACCCATCTGCTTCCTTAATCATAGGATTAAAAAATGTCTTTGACAGTTATCCAGCTATTTAATGAGCTGTACTGTTTAAATCTACATCCAAACAAACACAGAAGTCACAATAAATCTGTAGTTCAGTTATTCAGGTCTATGGCTTTAAATTATTACAAGTGATAAAATCCAGGCCAGGCATTAATTGGAAATGTTTTTTCTCTACTGCCCCTAGCAGGGAAGATTTAAGCTCTAGCCCAGCCTGAGCAGTGTCCCCAGGAACAGCAATGAGAAAATGACCTTTTATTGCTGGAGTCTGGGTTTGGAGCATCCATAGCTGAAGCCTGTGGCACAAACTAAAAGCGTGCCTGAGGACCAACCCTCTTGTAAAGCAGAAACTCTTCCCTGGCTACACTTGTGGAGTGGAGACACCTTTTCAGGATGATGCTTGGGAGACGATGCAGAGAGCTGACTAGGATTGTACTTACCTTGCACCATGGCAGGCCTTGTGTAGCAGAGCAGCTCCACACTGCCCAGTGCCAGAGCCTTGGGGTATGGCTTGAGAACACCCCCAAATTCAGGCGTAGATGAAAGCCTGCTTTCTATTAGGCCTCATGTCTACGCTGAGGGTGGCCAGTCAGTTTTAGCTGAGAGGCAGGAGCTCACCACACACCTTGGGATGCACTCAGCTGCAAATGGTTACTAGAAGAACATGATAAACCTGACCCCCAAGTTACCAGAAATTTTGAGAAATCAGAAGTGTGAGTGAAGACACAAGTAATGTGGAACTAGACTGAGATAGGACAAGTATCTCAGCCATGCAACAATCAGGAAATAAAGCTGAAAAAAAGCAACAAACCATCATGCACCCATTTAGCAATGATTACCAGCCAGGGTAGATTAACCCAAGCCCTCACTGACACAGAAATTGTCCCTCCCTACATCCCCTTCCTCATAGCTGTGCCATTGTCCCCAGAGGCCTGGTTCTGCAGACAATCCCAGCCCAGCACCTTTAATTTATCCACAAGGAACCAGAGCTGGGGAGGGTGAGCGGGTTGTGAAGGGCAGCGGTATTGCCGGCTCCAAAGCCAGACGAGTCACAAGTTCCCTGTCCCGCACCCAACCACAGAGAGCTCACTTTCCTATTTCATACCACACGTGATGCCCAGGCTGGGCCGCAGCAAGGTCACAAGTCATTTTGGCTGCAGTAGACCAGCACATAGATTACAAGAGGAATTTGGTTATCAGAGTTTGCTATAGAAGGGCTGCTCCGCAGTCAGGATGCAACAGATAGATCCCAGAGGAAAGCCAAGGGCTGCTGCCAGCTCCTGACATGGGCATTTGCAGCACGTGGCTGTGCCCGGCCATCGCCGCATCCCTGTCAGCTCGCGGGGCAGAGCTCCCTCCACGCATGGCCTGCCTCACACAGATCGCCGTATCAGCAGCGCTAATTCTCAGCCAAAAGAAGCCATTGAGCTTTTCAACAGCCGGTATTTTAAGGGGTTCTCAAATAGCCCTCGGAGTAAGCAGATAACTATTTTAAATATAGAGACACGGGAATGGAAGCCCGGGAGTGCTGGGTGCCAGTGGTGATCTGGATTATTTGCTTGTTACTAAATACCCCGCAGTGTTACTTCCCGGGTTGTTCGGCTCAAGTCTGACGCAAACAGCAGCAGAACAACAAACAAGAACTTGGAGGATTTTGTAAGCGCTGAAATAACTCAAAGAATAAGGAACAAATTTGTTCAGGGCTGCTGCTGCTGAGGACTGCATCTCTGGAAGAACGAGGACAGTTTACTACTTAATTACGTGCAAAGCCTAACTGAAGGCTTGAAGAGCACTTCCATATCTCAGCCACAGGAAAGCAACATGAGTATAAATAAAGGAAAGACGACTTGTGAGAGCAGATTGAGTTCAAGGATGCTTTTCCCCTCCTTCTATTGATATTCAGGAAAAACAGCACCACAGTGTGTCACTGAATTCCTCAGGCCCTAACTACAGTTCTCTGTGTTTTGTAGTGTACATGCCTGTAGAGTAAGGGATGAAAGTCCACGTGTGGAAAGGCTTGCTACCTCTGATTATTGCAGAGTTTAGAAGGGGCAGGGAAAAAAATGTAAAAAATGAGTTCCTTAGCGAAGAGAAATTCTGCAGGAGGAAGCCTCCCCTGGGTACAAAAGCCATTAAAACCTGTCTTTGTGCTAACAACTCTGGCCAGTAAGGGCAAACTTCACAATGTGTGTCCTGGGCACGCTTCTGTGAACTTCTACTGCACAGAAAAAGCAATAGCAAGGTGACAGGAAAAACCATGGTGTACCAACATAGCTTAGGGAGCTGCAGAGGGTCCATGCTGCTGCAGCAGCCCCAAACACATGGCTGTGGGGACTGCCCAGATGCCCCAGTTCCCAGACGGTTTCCAGAGCCTGATGTCCAGTCTGCAGCCCCAGCAGAGGTGCTGTGCTCAAGGCAAAGACTAGCTCAGACACACTACTTATGCTGCAATCATACCGCCAACAGCAGCGGGGGTGAAGTCTTATATGAATAGCTGAGATTATATATAGCAACTCTTAATTAAAATCAAATACAATGCTGAGAAAGTTAACTGACCATGCCTGAGAACTCCCCATCCGAACAAGCTGTTCAGCACTGTGACAGTTCGCAATTATTAGCTCTCATGTGATGACACTACACATGAAACGCTCTGTCCTGGTCTGTTCAGCAAGGGTAAACATCACTTCTTCTAGCTGAAGCTCTTGGTAGATATACTTTAAGATGCTGCCTTTTATCCAAGGACTAGGGTAAGAAGAAAAGCTATTTTTAAGAAGTGAGGATGCTTGCCATCTTTAATTTGCTTTTTTGTTAAATAAGGGTGTTCCATTTTACTTGGCAAGCTCCTTGGCCTGTCATCCCTTTATCTAGTTTATAATTTAAGCCTCATCCAGAAATTGTCTTTAAAGGTAATTCAGTTCCTAAGTCACAGTCAGAAGCCACACATGTAACCGCCCTATTTTTTTCTTGCAGGGAAGGGCATGGCTGATGAGCATGTGACAGAAACCATCTTCCATGTGCAGGGGACAGCCCTGAAACCCTGCACTGCCTCTCTCCCCAGACAGGGCTGCCACGCTTTGCCAAGGGAGAGCCTGACACCACACTCAGAGCATTTTCACTCTCTAGTAGCAGATTTCACTTTGCACAGTCCTTACAAAGTACTTTTACTTTCTTTAATCATCTCCACAGAGGGAATTACTTTACCCAACAAGCCAGACTGCCCAGCTGTACCCTCCATGGATCCATGTCTGGTGCCCGTTACAAGCGCGGGGCTCTCAGCGGAGTAGACGGCAGTGCCTGTACAGAGTTGCTCCCGAGAACAACTAGAAGACAAAGGCAGTGAAGCATTATGCCAGAATTAGGCTCAACACTTGACTCTCCCCTTTTGAGTGCACCATGTTCCCTTTCTACCCTTACAGGCCTCCTAAGTACTGTTGATATTCGTTAAGGTTCTTAAAGGCAAAAGAAAACACACAAAACAAACACAAACCAAAACCAGCAACACTTCATTTGCACAAGGGTTGTTTTTACACTGAATTTTGCTTCCAGTTTCTCAGCAATTCCCACCCACTGCTTTCCTTCAGTCTAGAACAGCCCAACTACCACACCACTTCTGAACAGTGCCTGCCTAGGAGAGGGGAATCCACCACTTCCTCCCTACAGCTCCCCCTTCCTCCCCAAACTGTTGGGCTTCTGCAAGCCTTCACAGCCCATGCCCAGGGACGGACACTGCATCCTGTCTCCCCAAGTGACCATCTTCTGCTGCAGTGACGGGGCAATGCCTTGGTCTAGGCAAGGTGCAGCTGTGCCACCTGCCACACCAGCAGGGGTGGAGGGATGGAAACAGAGTAATTAAGACACATCATGGAAAGCTGTAGGAGTTTGCCTCAAGATGTAGCCTTACTGTCCAGCTAATTAGCTCACTCTGGAAGGGTTCTGACAGGAAGAACTGGGAGAAGTTCCATATTCTTGGGGCTTCCTGCAACACAGACCTCATCTGCACATTCTGAAACATCCCATAAGCATTACCTGTCCTGCTCCCAAAATCTCAACAGTGCTCCAGACAGGATCTCAGCCAAGGGACCTGCACTATTACCTTCGCTCCAGGTTGCCAGTGACACGAACGTGCCCAATGGTCTCACAGCTGTTTTTCCACTTCAACACCATTCCACCTAGAAGTTGTTAAAGCAGTAACTTACGCTCCGGAATCCAGCTGGTCTTTCACCAAGTGGCTGCTGACACTACCATACACTTCTGCTGTCACAGCCGGATCATTGCAGAAGATGGTCCTCGATGCAGGTGGTGACGCTGGGACATAGGTGTACTTCTGGAGGCTCATCCCAGGGCCCTGCATCAGCACTCCAAGGGGGAGCTGCAAGACAATTTCTCATGCTTCCCTGAGCACCTTGCATCAGGGAGTGCCGCAAGCAGGCCTGCCCTCACAGCGTGGCCAGAGCATTACAGCAGCACCCCTTCACTTGCGTTGTACAAAGCATCAAAAACCAAGAGTCATTCTTGCTGGCCATGTTTTTATTCGTTTTTGTTTTAAACAGGGGAGCAATGATACATCCAGTATTTCAAAAAAATCAGAAGGTAAAACAAATTTTCAGAAGACCGAGATGCTACATGCTATATTTAACCTAATTTTATCATGCTTGCTTTTGAGGGGGTTGGGAGCGGGACAGGAATCATTCAGTAAAAACATACAGTAAAAACAAAATGTCTCACCATATAGAACTTTAACCTACAGTAATGTTGTACCTTAATTATTTCCATGCACACAACTAACATTACAAAATTTTTAAAAAATGAACACAATTAAGACTTCTAGGAGCATTTGATAATAAAGCAATTCCTAATTTCTTTTGTAGAGATCAAGCACCTCCAATTACAAATTCCTATACACAGTGAGTGCTTTACTTGAAATGAAAACTAAATAATTAAAAAAAAATGTATTGGATAGCCTCAGAATAAGCCGATGTTGATATATATCCAGCTATGTAGGCAATAAAACCATAGTGCTAAACAAAAAACTTTTATCTGAAAAGTAACTCAAAAATTAAGTTGACTTTCTATAATTACAGAAATATACTTATTTGCTAAAATAAATAAAAGTGCTGCATATTAACACTTCACTATAAAGAATGCATACCAGAACATTTATAAATATTGAATGATTTTCAATAAGAATAGCTACTACAATAATGCTGGCTAAATAGAAGTGCATAATGAGAAGCACTATGGGTGGTTAATGTTTTGCCACATACTGCTGTTACCTTGAGGTAGATAACACATGCGTACCAAATTCTGCATTCATTTCAGTTGCTGCTGGTATCATGTGTCTAAGAAATGTGTACAGTATGAAAAACTCTAAAATATGCATGAATGAAAAAATGTTTTGGGAAAAATAGATTTTTTCATGCAATTTGTACAGTCTCACTGTGTAAATTTCAAGGCAAGGTTCTTTTTCTGCAAAACATGGACACTGTTTTACTGAGAGCATGGGTTTTTTTACTTGGTTTAGTGCATTTTTGTTACCTCCTGCATTTTGCATTATTTTGCTCTATTCTTTAATTTTGTGTGCAAACGACATGCCAGTTTAAAAACAAAACTAACTTATGTATAGAAAGTAATTCTGGATTGTAAAAACAATGGTAAACAGAAAACTAATGAAATCCATACCAAAATTACACCACCTGATTCAAGTAAAAAAATTACTTACACTAGTAATAATAAAAAAAGACAAACACATTTCATGAATATAAAAGAAATGTCTGCTGAGTGTTTTAATTTAGATGTTTCAGAATGCTGCTGTAGGTTTTGTGGGGAATCTGGGGAGATGATTTCATAGCAGAAGGTGTTAATGTGGCCTGTATTGATTTCAGTGGCGAACCAACAGGGCTGTGAAACTGAGGAATGCCTATAGCCTCAAGCTGTTTGTTGAAGAGGAGCTCTCCACTGTTACTGAGAAAGCTCTCTTCCCTTTCCTTCTCCCCAAGCTTCCCCTCCTCTACTGGCTCAGGTTCTAGCATTTCAGCATCTTCTTTCTTACTGAAAAATTTGTCCAAGTAACTGGTGTAAGTATTTTCTTTTTCTATCTGTTCATCCTTCCTTACTTCACAACAAAACTGGTTAATGAGGAAGCACTCCTCCCCGCTACTTACAAACTGACTGTCCCAAGAGGTTTGGTACAGAGCTTCTAACTGTGCCAAATTAGCCATTCCTTTCTCCTGCTTCTCTCTGCTTACCGACTTCGATATGAATCCTTTCAACTCTATCTGAGACACCGAGCTATTCAAGTCATTTAATTTATCAACATCAGTAGACTCGTGTTGTAAACTAAGCTGAATGGTTTCTGCTATAAATGAATCAAAGTCAAAGCCTTGATTCTTCTCCCTTTCTTTTTCAACAAGTTGCTGTGATGCTTCCTCAAGTGCTATCTGAGCTTTCACCAACCCATTCTTTTCACATTTAGACTTGCCTTTCTTATCAGACTTTTCCTTGCTCTGTTCCTTCCAGTTTGAAAGATCTATAATAAGCTTGGGCTCGTAGTAATGGTTAACTTCACTGTCTCGCCAAACTAAATTATCTAGGTATGAAGATGACCTCATTTTGTAGTTACAAGTGTGACTACATTCCAGATCACAATACTTGTTTTCATGGTGATCTGAATACTGCCAGCAAGGCTCAGTTGAGAAGTGGGTGTCAAAGGCAGGATCCTCCAGATACTTTTCACGATCTCCATCCAAATA
Organism: Hypotaenidia okinawae; assembly: GCA_027925045.1. Lineage (NCBI taxonomy): Eukaryota > Metazoa > Chordata > Aves > Gruiformes > Rallidae > Hypotaenidia > Hypotaenidia okinawae. The sequence goes on from BSDF01000012.1 coordinate 9,595,409, forward strand.
TTTGCGAGGATCTACTTGCACTTCTTCCTCATCAGTAACGTCAGAAAGAGCCCTTGGATCACGCTGAACTTCATCAGCTTCATAGTTATTATGAATAGGCCAGTCATGGTCTGAAAACTGACTTTCATGGTATCTGCAAAACAATTGTCTAAGTGTTAGCAGCTAAAAACCAGTTTTGTAGCTCCCCAGCGAGAGTTAAGGTTAGAAATTGCCTTACAGAATAATCAGGTACCTCTTCCAGATTTTTAGTTTAATCTGGCATAAGTGAGCTTCATATGCACATCTGAAAGATGCAAGTCCAGAGTTACATACAAGAGCTCACTCCATTTACAAAACTCCTCCTTACAGCACGCTTAGCTGATTTTAAACCAGGCACCGTAAGTCTCTTTACTGGACCAGACAATCTCACATAAAACTCTCTACATTTAAAGTTTATTTTTTAGAGAAATATTTTTTGGGAAAAAAAAGTAACGGAGAGAGAAACTTTAGATTCTAGAGTGCCGAGTGTCTCTCAGGAATGCATCAACATATCCAAGTCAGTCCAATGAATTATAAAGCCCAATCACAATGCACTGCCTGTAATGGAAAAGTTTGTTCTCAGGTCAACTTAAGAAGAACAAACAGAAAATTAAACACTACTTCAAGCACACCATCATTCAGTTACCATGCCGTGTAGCACAAGCGATAAATTTACCTTTCCCAATTATAAATATGGCTGTGACTTTCATCCATCAGCAGAATATCATCAACCTCGTCTTCAATGTGAAAAGGATGGCTTGAAATAGGCTCATCGGTTGGAAAAGAATAAATGCTCATATAAGGATGGGACAAAGCTTCTTCTGCTGTCAATCGATCCATGGGACTAAACGTCAAAATTTGCTCCAGAAAGTCCAGTGCTGTGGAGAAAAAGTTACCATAAAACAGGAGAAAAATGACACTCTGGACACCTAGGATTTAGGATGAAGGTGCAATACTTCACTCTAGGTGTGCATTTGCTCAGAAGTAACCACCTGTGAAGCTACTGACAGTACACTGCCAAACATGCATTCAGCAGTCACGGGAAAGCTGCCAGAGCATGCTCTTAACTTAGGGCACTAAAAATACTAGAGACAGAATGCCCCAAGCTGAACCAGTATCCACCAACAGACATCAGGAAACATTGCTGTCAGCTTGGTTTGGGGGCTTTCTTTACAAAAGATTTGAAACACGGTTGTTTTCTACTAACTCCATTCCAACGTTCTCTTGTATTTAGAAGGCCAGTGTCTCCAGAGAGAGCGATGCCATCAGTCTTCTAGTGCAAACAGGTCCAGCAGAGATGCCCAGTTCTACTCCAGAGATGAGCAAGTAGCTATCGCATAAGCACATTTTTTTTATTACAGTAGAAGACAATCCTTTTTAGAGGACACAGAGATTCCTCTAACTGAAGCTTGCTTTTTAAACAGTCACACACCTGCACAGTGAAGCTGCTCTGCTATTTTACCATTTTGAGAAACAGGAAGTAGTTTTTTTCTGAATTACTTACCTTCAGGACTGATGCCTGGAAGCAGCTGAGTTAAAGGTTTGTGTGGCTCAGTCATATCATTTCTAATGTAAACTGGAATTACATTGAGAAGCTCCTGACGGTCCTCCTCATGTACAACAGGAATTGATTCTAGGATCAACTGCATCTGTTCAAGTTCATGTGCACCTAAGCACCAAGAGAAAATAGAACCCATTTCAAACACTTCTGTTCCCTGTATGTGAAAGGCACGAAACATTTTGTGCTCTGAGCAGCTATGTTCAGCAGAAGACTGTTATAATCTCCTACAACAGAGGAAAGGCTGAAGTTCTAAAGCTGAATGATAATAAATCTGAAGAGCTCTCAACAATGTTGCAGTGTATGAAGAAGTACAGAGCTGCTATACACAGATAAAGCCACCTAACCCATAGCTTTTGCAAGGATGTTTTCACCATGGATGAGGTACTCTACAGCAACATGTGATCTTCTTGTTATATACTGTATACCGCAACCCTCCCCTTTCAACTGCCCCACCTTATGAATTCAATATTTGACCTCACTTTGAATTATATGTCCCCTATTAATAAAACAAGCAGTGATTTAGCTCAGCAAGATATCTCATTCCATAGCCATTTGTATTAATAATTCTACTCTGAAACTCTACATTTCTGTCAGGCACAACAAAAAAAAACCCCAAACTTTCCAGTTAAGCAGTATAATCTTGTTTAGACAAGAAAAAGTACTGTATTATGACTGAAATTACAGTACACTTTTAGCACTACCTGGAGTTTCCCTAGGTAAAGAACTGTAAGGGCCTGTAGAGCAGGTGAATTCTGAATAATGAATGACATCTACACTCAGTACCACTGTTAAGAATTTGAGTACTCAGCAATACAGCTTGTCTTCCTCAATTTATTGTTCAGCTCCAAGAAGCATGTAGCACCCTAGAGATCGAACCAGCAGATGAAACTATATAGGATTATTTGCATGCCAGTGTTTCACCAAGCAGCTCGTGGCAGTCATCAGCAACACTGACACGTGGGACATTAAATACATAAATCAGTGGTGCCAGAATGAGATTGTACAATCTCAACATCTATGTGCTATCAGTTTGTGTGACAGTCTGTACTGGTCATCCCAACCACACATCTGCTGGATGACCTCAAGAAAAGCAAAGGCAAAGTCACTACAGAAAGCATGACCGAGACCTGTACTCCCAACTGAACCAGTCCTGTCTCCTGTCAACTTATTTGCTGGATTGAAAAAGCTGTTTTGTCCTCCTACTTCAGACTATTACAAGTTACTTAATATACCCTATCAGATGTTACACTGTCTGTAATCAGCTGGAAAACAGATTCTTCTCTATCATTATTTCATGGCCTTACTATCCTAAAAGTAGAGGAAGTTGCAAGTCAACTGAATCAAGCTGTCCAAACAGCTTTGCAAAAGAATTTTATTCAGAGTGTCAGGACAATGCAATTATGACATATAAATGAGCCTACAAACTTAAGATTCTGGTTACTGAGTTGAAAAAAAAATAAATCTAACACCCTACACAGATGTTAGACCAGTAAGAAGTTTTGGCAAGTACCAATGCTACTCAAAGGTAAAAAAAAACCCCAAAAACCAGCCACAAAGAAAAGAAAAAAGAAGCCCAAACGCTGTCAACTGCAATAACTGATGCTGAAGACTGAAATCTGCAGACTTTCTTTCGCTATTTCCCACCAGAAGCAGTTGATGCAATGGAAACCTAATAAATCTCTTATCAGCTGAGTTAATCCAGTAGTTAGCAACTCAGAATTAGCAACTCACTGCAAGTGCAGAAAAGCCTCTCCATGTATTAATTGCGGATTTCTATAGAATAATGATTTCAAGGTGACAGAATTCCATTAATAGTCCTTAATGGGGAAAAGCTCTCCGTTTCATTATCTTGACATACAAAGCTAGGAACACTGCAGAGGTGTGCTTTTAGTCCATGTGTGAACTTGGAAACACAACCTCAGATCTTACAGGTTTTATCTGCATTGCCCAGTGATTTAGACCAAGTGCGAGCTTGAACAGAACTGCTGAGGCCCCAGGGTGCACACAAAATATGCATTTCAGGGGTTTAGCCAAGATGAGCTCATCTGCTCCAGGGACTGAATGCCTATCAGCAGGTGGAGTGATCTCCTACAGTGCAATCTGCAGCTTCATTTTATCTAAAAAGGCTCTAGTTTGTGCACTCAGCTAAATCAGCAACATGGTGCGGGATAGCCATCTATTGCTCCTGAGCCTAAGCAAAGCACTAATGTAGACGCACCCAATGAGACCAGTGTGTTGCTTCCTATCTCACCAGGAACGCTTGGAGGTCATGCGTTTCCTTGTTATGCCACACAATTTTAAATCTTAGAGCCCTTTCTAGAGTACTGAAAAAAGGGCAGATTCAAACAGCCTGTAGATGACAAAAAAACTAGCAACAGGGAAAAAAGGGCTACTCTTCCATAATGTAAAATATAAAGAAGTGAGAAGTCATTAGGTTGACTAATTTGAAAAAAAAAATCTTATGAATACGATACTTAGGGTATTTGTAATCCTCAAAAATTCCCTAGATACATGTATTTTAGTGAACTGATGTATTTAGAACATTTCTTAGGCATCCAATAAGCTTGGTGTAACAGAATTACAGCCAGATTTACCATATACGTGAGAACTACATTAAATTGTGACATTTATCTAAATACACACTGGTACAAGCAACAAAAATAGAAATGTCTTCTGCTTTACAAATACACAATTACATAAGCAAACTATAAATTGATGTAACAACATAGCACATTATGATAGTCAATGGCTATTGATATTAGCCATGAGAATCAACCTCTCTTTAGGAAGATAATCAAGCAATACCACTCCTTTAGGAATATAAAGAGACATATTTTTTCTACCCACCTGCAAAGAGGGTTTTCCCAGTCAACATTTCAGCAAAGATGCAACCTGCAGCCCACATGTCAATGGCTTTAGTGTAGTTGTTCGGCGAAAGCAAAAGACGGGGCGATCTGTACCATTTAGTAACCAATCCTTCAGAAAGATGGCCCTAATTTAAAAAGAAAAAGCTTATTTAAGTATTTAAAAGGTACTTTTATTAATTGTTTCTTTTGTATTGTACTACAAGATTTCTTGATCTCAGGGCCCTAGGGATAGTACTATGTGTCCCCATAGCGTTTCTACCTTTTAAAAGTGGAACAGCAGTATCTTTATGAGTAAACAGCAGCAATATAGAAGCATGACACTATCTGCTAGTCAAGTGAGGCACTGCAGCAAAACTATCTTCTTCTCAGGTGCCAAACAAATGCAGAGATGACAATGAACTCTCTTGTGAAGCACCATCTAAACCAGGAAGACAGTATCTCTAAATCAATCCCAGGAAGTGACTGCACTTGCACACTACGAATGCACTGCTTATAAACTTAAGTAAGACTTCTATAGCTATGACTCTAAATATGACTTCTATAGCTCAGTCTCAGGTTCTGTATTCACCATTAAAAAATCTGCTTTTCTGAACCATCTACTAAAAAATGAGTTTTATTTTATGCTTGCAGTACTCTTATCTGAGACAAAGCATGTCACCCAGACATCTGTTTTCCTCTATTTGCAAGCATTCCAGTTTGACTGTGTGATCCCTAAGGTGACATCCCACCTGCTAACAAGGCTTTCCACAGACTATCTACCTCTGTGAAAGGAAGACGCTATTTTTAGAAGGCACAGTTGTCAGTGCATCACTTAAATATCCCCACTCTTTACATACCTTGTGGGAATAATGAGGATCCATGATTCGTGCAAGACCAAAGTCACCAATCTTCAGCACCAAGTCTTCAGTATTAATGAAAAGATTAGCTGGTTTGAGATCTCTATGCAGAACATTTGCAGAGTGAATATACTTGAGCCCACGTAGCAGCTGGTACATGAAAAGTCTGGCATGATCTTCCAGTAAAGGGCCTTGCTCTAGCAGATTAGCCAGATCTGTCTCCATGTATTCCTGGACAATGTAAACACAGTTCAGTTCTGTAAGGGAGCCCACGTCATCTGTTAAATGGCTTCCACTGGGACCAAGAATTTCGAATACTTTGACAATGTTATCATGGTCAAGTCTTCTGATAATTTTGATCTCACGTAGAGCATGTTTAACACTCTGGGGATCTGTTAGGACAATTTTCTTGACGGCCACTCTTTTGTCACAGTCATTATCGACAGCAGAAAAAACTAAGCCATTTCCACCACAGCCCAGTGGTTTTAAGTCCATATAGCGAGAGCCCAGATCAAAACCATGAATGTTCATGAGACTTTCAAATTTTTCTGCCATTTTTAGATTTTGTACGTTTCTTTTTCCTCAAACTACTAAGCTTCTGTAAACACGCAGAGACACTTCCACTGGTATCTGAAGGAAAGGTCTTAGAGAAAGGGAGAAGAAACACTTGGCTTTGACTGCAAGATGGTTTCTTGACACTCTCATTTCATTATGAGCCAGCCAGGCCTGTTGTGTCCCCTTGAATTCAGAGCTCGGAAGCTCTAAAACTCAAACTGAGCATAAGATAGAAAGATTGCAGCATTCATAGTTCAAGAAAGGTGCAGCATTTCTGCAGACATTAAAGAAAATGCTCACAAGAAACTCAAACGGAATGAAATGACATACTATGCACTCAGCTCTACTGTGCTAAACTGGTTAACATTTAACAAAAATGTGAATAAATATGCGCATAATAGGCTTCTATTAACATCCTCCTCCTCACAGTGCAGATACATTCAGTGTTGGACTGGTCCTGAGCAGCGTCATTCTATGGTGCTGGTAAGCACTTTGTTTTTTCCTTCTTCCTCCTTTTTCTCTCCTTTGTTTACAGTCTAGTTAGACAGGAGTCTGGCAGCTCTTGATTTACAAAAGATGCCTTCTGTTAATGATCAGGTGGCTCCAGCTCACCACAATCACAATCAAAGCTACCATCCATTTTACTCCGTGACAACCTGGAGAAGAGAGAAAGATACATCAGCATTCCAGCACATACAGAAGTCTTCCTCCTCACCCCTCGATCCTTACATTGTCCTAAATATACAACTTACTTGGTGTTGAGTTACCATCACAAGAGCTAAACTAACTAGAAATGACATATACTTTTCATACTTGTGGAAGAAAACTGACAATAATTACCAGCCACCATTTCTAAACATATATTGTGAAAGTTTTAAATAGACCTTATTGGGAATACAAGGTACACAATGAAAAATCCTACTGCATCTTAATAAAGGAAGGAGTATCACAGAAAACCTGGTAATTCTCCAATACAGCCATTAAATCAGAAACAATATCCTGTACCTCAGTAACTAAACTTCAGAGTAATTCTTTCCACGCTTAACTTTTAGTCAAAGACAAAACTGAGGGCTTTAGCTACTGCACCATTATAATAGTTAAATGGGTGCCACTCACACAAAAAGGGTAAGGTTTGTGTACTCCCAGTATTCATTGACCTTCTAAAACATACAGCACACATCCCACACCACTTATAAAACCTAAATCCTTGTGACTTTGGATAACATTAACATCTCTAATCATAATTTTGCCTTTATAGATTAACTTGTTACAGGACTCACAGGTGTAATTCCTACATATGAGAAATAATATTACTTACCAACTACTTCTACATTTACCCAACCTAGATTACACAGGAAAACTAGCAGCAAGTACATTTTACACAGCAACTGATACATTCTATAACCATTTCCCCTAACATATGGGCACTTTCAGACATCATTTATTTTTTAATAGTCTAATGAATGCAGCTACTATTTATGAAAACAAAAGTGGTAATTTTCTCAGTACGTCTCCCTGCCTGCAGCAGCAGAATGCAGTCATACAGACCGTATGTTGCATTTTTGCACAACATCCTCATTTCGTTTAAAAACGCAGACACCAGAGGTGTACCTCACACAGTGTGGGAAGGGTTGGGCAATTCCACTACAAGCAGCTTGTACGTTCTTCCCCAACTATAGGTCACATCAAACCACTAAATGTCTTCTCTTCAATCTTAGATTAACACATTTCAGCTGTTCACAAGTTGACAGCTCTCTGAACTATCCCGACACTTTGGAGTCAAACGTTTTCCCTTAAAACCGTGCTAGCACTAGGGTGGGACAACTGAGACCAAGCAAAACAAGTCTCCCCACTCCTATCACAGCAAGGGCAGCTGACAAAGTATTAACATATTCTAAATAATGGCCTCAATTCACTAAAGTCATCAGAATTGCATGCAGAAAAAATAAATAAAGGAAGGCACACTGGCAAACAGAGTAAGACTGTTTCAGTGCATTTAAATATTCCCAGTCCTTAGAGTTGAGCCCAACTGCCACCAAGACACACATCCCAGTGCCCTGGCTTGCTCCCTGCTGCCACGCACCACCCACCTCCAGGTATGTGTGTAGCCTAGCCACGTGACAAACACAGGCAAGAAGAAGGAAACACAGGCTATCCTCTGCTGGACTTTCCTTTGTAAATAAAGATCACCAGATGTAGCACTTCTAAACTGAAAAGCACTGAGCAGCCCTCCACCAATTTGGTGTTACACCCTGCCAGAAGGCTGATCTTCAGCTTTCTTTACTCAGCACATACAACTACTGCCTTGAGACTCCTTCTCACCACCAGCCCCCCCAAACACACACAGACTGACAAGACTCCTAACTTCAGACTGGTTTACAAGAGGTGTTACAACCTTAGCACAAACATAATGAAGTAACAGTGTTACTTTTCCCAAAACTGCCTTGGAACATACAGCTGGATTAAGGCATCAGTGTGAGAACCCATATATTTACTTAAAAGAATATAAAATTTATCTTGAAGTTAGTTAGAACAGCACCAGTGACTATCCAACTCTTTGCCCACAATTATGAAAAAAAGAACTCTAGTCTATTGATTTTTAACTCTTTCTTTAAAACCTAAAAATATTTCCTCACTGACACCCACCATTTTCAGGCTCGCTCATTCCGAGCTGCTGCCTGTAAAACTCTGCATTCACTCCAGACCATTTTTCTTTAATTCCTCAGCCCTCCAAAACATTTTCATGGAAGTTAACTTTTGCAACTTATACTCACACTTTAAATTTCACATTAACTCAAGGTCCAAGACCTCTGTTCAAATCCTGAGCAATAAGCTGCATTTTATGTCCTTGGGAGCATCTAAACCAAGTTGTATTCTTCCCCATAATTAGGCCTATTGTTTCACACTGCTAATGTCTTCAACATGTAGCCATGCTCACTCCACTTGCGCCAGCTTTGGGGGTAACATCTGGAACCTCACTTTTAGCTAGTCCCATCAAACAGCACAGGATCAGATTTGAAAGAGACCCATCAGTAGCAGGGAGCATGACCTGCTTATCTCTTCATGGTAACTCAGACCCTTATGGCCAGGACCAAACTAAGGCAGCGCCAGTACTACAACATGCACACAGTTACAGCATTACTGCTACAGCATTACTGCTTCAAGGAAGAGGGAGTTCTGACTCATTCGCTTACTGAAGTAGAAGTCCCAAAACTTTCATTCTGTACCCCTGAAATAATGTGTTTTTAATCACCTGCTTACACTATATCCTTCCACTACCTGACCACTAATTGCAACATTTTCAGAAGGTACATAATGCTTTTCAGAATCAGAGCAACTTAGCTAAGAAAACAAATATTGACAAAATAAGCAACCCACTGCAGCCTTCAATTTGACCTGATCCTGCTACAAACTTCCTACGTAACTATGAGCAAACAACTTAATCCCAAAGCTACAAAACCCAGAACCAGCTATCATTCCAAACAGGACCCAGCTCTAGGAAGCTGACCCGTCGGGTCACCACACAGACACAGTACCTCACATGAGGCTAGTGAAGACAATTAGAGATTGTCCTAGCAAAAACACCCTACTGTTAAATGAAATCAAGATTCAGCAATTCAGAGTAGTCTTCCGTTGACAGCCACTGAAATTTCTAATCTGGAAAGGTAACAGGTGAAACACTGTAGCTTCTAAACTGCTTCTCCATTAAAGATGCACTTCTTCCACCTGGCCAGTCCAATCTTTCCCCCAGAGCAGCCCTTTGCTCATGTGCACCAGCCCCTTCGCTGCCACCACCTGAGAGCCGCCGATCCCTTTGCCAGGACTGCAGCTCCACAGCATCACTCGCTCCACGGGCCTGGGAAGCAGCTGAACTAGTTTCCCCATCCACCCAGTTAATAGCTCTCAAACATTTAAGACAAACAGTCCTGTGACCAGAAGCCGATAGCTGGGATGGAAAATAAAAAGTTAACCTCAAACTTTCCTTCACTCTGAGATAATAATTACTTAAAGGGCAACTGGCTAGAAGAAACCAAGGGTTTTCTCAAGCCAAAAATGAGCTTAAAACACCGCAATTTCTTCTCTGCATTGTATGGCTGTTTTAACTTTGGAAAGTAGAGAAAGAGGGTGTTTTGAAAGCACTAATCCTTGCTAAGAGTTACACCAACACCTGTTAAGTCTATACATTTTCCCAGAATGGTAGGGACTGGAAAGGATCTCTGCGGGGTCCTCAGTTTCAAGGAAAGCTATAGCCATCAGTCTGCTGTGAAAATACACACTAAATAAAAATTCCTCTTTAGTTGTGTAATATGCTCTAACCCCATGATGGACTATAGCACAAAAAACAAGAGGGGGGTTTATCACCTCAATTCATGCTGAATGCTCACACAGGCACTAATACTTGCATTCAGGTTGTCACCTTTCAGAGACTACTGTTTTGGGGTGTTGGGTTTTTTTAAGCAGTACTTTTATTCCTTCTTCCCACATAGTTTAAAAAGGGAAATACAAAGATACTACTTTCTTAAGTGGTTTACAACTATGCTTTTAAAACAGATCAGTTCTCAGGAGAGGGCAACAGAAGTGACCCACAGAAGAGTTGTCATCTTTGAAATTATTCCTAGTGCCAGCAGACATCACCACACACCACCAGCTTCATACATTATGCAAGGAGCCCCTTCACATCGTGCTCAACTTCTGCACGTGGATTTATCACAGTTTTCAGGAAACAGGATGTACACTGAAACACAGTCAAGTACGAGACATTTACTCTTTCAGAAATACAAATAAGACAAAGATACCGGTTAATTTGATTATGCAGACCACATAATGATCAAATCATTACTCACAAGATAAAGACCAAGAATGACTAACGATATATTATACAACCTGCTAAGTACTATCCCTTTGACTATAAAAATACGGGGCACAGAAGTGTTTTTTTAGATCAGCCACGTTGCAGTCAGTAGGCAGAGTGAGTCATCGTCCAACTCACGAAACTGCCGCTTTTCTAAAGCCTCCCACTTGCTCCCCACACTGTTTAGGGAACTCTGCGCTGGCAGTCAGCAAATGTTACTATTAGTTTATAAATCTCCTGAAGGATCTGCAAAAGCACACAGAAATCCACTGCATTTTCCTGGATCACAAATAAAAGCAGTTTGGTTCTCCCTTCAGATTTCAATGAAAACTCACCACTGAAGAAGCCTACCCTCAGTAACCACAGCCTTCTGTGCCTCAGACCTGCTACGGTCTGCCTGCTGTTCCACTGAACGGGTGACCAGTCAAGAGTGAATTAAAGACAGCAACTGCACAAGAAAAAGACTGAGCCCGAGCGAGAGATTGAAATGAAAGTTACCAGGTTGGCTTTACAGCACACGTTTTCTGAGCCCAAATACCAAACTAAAATCTACCTCTACTTTAAGCTACCGCTTTCTCGAATTTGTAGCTGGTTTAAAAACACATCATGCTATCACAGTGTGTACATGCACACACATATCTAGATACTGAAAAAAGCTTGGTTACTGACAACAGTGCTTTTATCAACACACACACCAGCTGTACAACAACACGTCAAGCATTGCTGCTTCTTCCACAACACGGTTAGCTTAGCCATTGTCAGGCTGATCCAAAATAGCACTGAATTAGCCACAGACAGACTCTCATCACCAGAAGGCAAATGCGTGCAACCTGCCTGCCCAGCTCTGGGCACTTGTTTATCCAAATCTCTAACTCTTCAAGCTATTTTCACTGCGTGTTTCGAGCGACTTATCAAAAACACTAAGTCGCTTCGGCCACGACAATCGCCCGAGGTCACAGCGGAGCCTGCAGGTGCTCCGGCAGAAAGGGAGCCAGCGGTACCCGTCCCCGCGTCTCCTGGGACGGCGGCTGGAGAGCGGCGCCGAACCCCCGCGAGGAACCGCCGGCAGGGAGTCCAGCAGCAAAACTTCCGCGGAGTTCGGAGCGGCCGGGCCCGCCAAAGGACATCCTTCCTCCCGCCGCTCCTCCGCGGCCAGCCGGCTTCGCCCGCCGGCGCCGCTCCTTTCCCGCACCGCCCTCCGAACACCGGCAGTCGCTCGCGCAGAGGGGACCCACCCCCGCCATGCCACCCGCTGTGAGGCGGACGGTCAGCCCGGCTCCCGGCCGCGCCGCGGCTACCGAACCCGGCGCCCCCGCGGGGCCGCCGCGGGGCGGAGGAGCCCTACCTTCAAACGCCCTTCAGGGCGCGGCCACCGCCCGCTGCCCTCGGACCCCCTCCGGCGGCAGAGGCGACCCCGGGCCCCGAGCGGCGCCGCCCGGCTCGCGGCCGTTGGGAGCGCCCCCTCGCGGCGCCGCGCGGCCACCCCCGCCCGCCCTGTCAGCGCCCGCTCGCCCCCCTCAGCCCCGGGGCCGCCGCTGCCCCCTGGCCGCCGCCGCAGTGCGGAGGGGCCGGGCCGGGCCCCGGCGAAGGAGGGCGGCGCGGAACGGAGCGGAGCCGAGCGGGCCGGGCAGGGCCGGGGGGCGCCGCCGCCGTCCGGCGGGAGGGAACAAAGCGCCTTTGTGCGGCGGGGCCGGGCCCGCGCGTGTGGCGGGCCGAGACCCCCCCCTCTGCCCACCCTCGCCGCCTCGCCGGTTGCCCCGCCACACTCACGGGCCTTCCCAGGCTCATCGGGGGCTGCGCTGCTCACACGGCCAGGCCCCGCGGGCCCGCCACCAGCTCCCGCCCGGCGCCCACCCGCCTCGCCGCAGTCACCGCTGCCGCAGCAGCCGCCATGTAACCCGGCGCGGAGGGCAGGGATGGGCGGGGCCGCCGGCGGCTCCGCCTCCGGGGGCGGGGCGCAGGCCGGCCCGGGGCTGCCGTCAGGGCAGGCGGGAGGAAGGCCGGGTGCTTCGGAGCTCTCCCGTGCGCCGGCCGCGAAGCGGAGGCGCCCGCGGGACCCTCTCGCCATTGGGCCCGCGCCCTTGCGTCCGGAGGAGCGGTCGGCCTCCATTCCCCTGTGGGGTGGCCCGAGGGCCGCGGGGAGACACTGTGGCTGAGCGGTCACCTCACAACCTAGCCACTCTTCACGTGGCATGGAAGCCCCCGGCATATCCGGCTAGCCAGCGGAATCAGCAGCCTCTCAGTCCGCCTGATTCAAACGCTTGAGAAAGGGGGCCGGTGGAGCTGTCTGCCGGGGCATACGCTGCCACCGAGGTTACCAGGCCTACCGGCACTACCGGCGACCGTCTAGTACTACCCAATGCTTCCTCCTGTGTGTGCCCCACTGCCCCCCAACAGCTTCAAACTTCTGCTGCCAGCTCCTTCGCTTGCCCTGAGCCCTGACAGTGGTGAGAACCTGGTCTCCTCAGGCCTTCCCTCGGCCACAAGGCCGTGCACCAGAGGAAAGCCCTCAAGTGGAGAAGAGTGCTCAGGTGCAGGAAGAAGACCCGCACTGCACCTCCATGCCCAGTTCACAGGCCCCACAACAGCTGGGGCAGGAAGGGGAGCAGTGGACAGGCAGGACATTAGCTGCTGCAGTGCTGCAGATGTCAGCATGTGGGGTCTGAAGACGACAGCCGGGGAAGCAGTCCTGGCTTTAAATGTCCCTCGTGACAGAGGAACAAAACCATGGTTGGGTGGCAGCAAACAGGAACAATGGAGGCAGCCTTTCCTTCTCCAAAGGTGACATTCTGGCTCAGATGTTCTGCAGTCTTAGTGTCATAGGGTGGCTGCTGGCTCCCTACAAGCATCTGCAAACTGCTTGCCACTGCTGTCACCTCTGTAGACACCAGAAAGGATTTGTCTCTTGCTATTGCCTCTCTCTTAACAGTCATAGGCAGAGACTATAAAAGTCTGCTTTTCCCTGAAAATCACAACAAATACAACAAAACAAAGCAAAAGAATTAAAGTGTTCTTTTTTCCCCCCATGAGGGAGCAGCCTTATTGTGGGGAGAGAGGCATGAAATCACTAGGCCTGTAGGCATCAGAAGAGCCTTAGGTTTCCTCTGACAGTTTCAGTACAGGTCTCAAGACAGGGTGTGGCTTCCCAAGGTCCCTCCTAAGCCTTTTCAGTGCAGGATGACTCAAAAGATGATAAAGCAATTAATGCTTATGTTTAATGGTGAAACAGAGGTTATTTATAGTTAGTACTAAGATGGAAGCTACTCACTTTGCTTAGGGCTTTATGGATCAACTCTGCTGCCATCTGGACAGAAGCATCAAATTGACCCTTGCACTTTTAAGTCACATAACTTTATTGTTTTAATAAACAAGTCATACATCAACATCCGAGGAGCTCCCTACCCAGCTTCTCTAAAGTTGTTCAACTCCACTAGCAGGAGAGGTAACTCAGGCATGTGATAATACAGCGCTGTATTAATTACACACGTGCAGAAGTCGGTAATGGAACCGACACTTTACATTACAGTATTTGGCAATTTACAGGCATCTAACCATGCTGCCACAGCAGAGGAAAGTCAGAAACAAAGTTGCAGTTCTTCTGCCCACCCAGAAAGATCACAGCGCTGGCTGCTTCCGAAGGCAGAAACAAACACCCTGCAGGAGCGCGTATTTGGAAGAGGTGATGTTGGGATGGCATCTACAGCCAAGCCACAGAGGAGTATTTACTTGCATTAAAGGAAGAGATTTTGGACTCAAATAAGGCAGGAACAGCCGTGATTGTATGTCTAAATCCAGAGTGAGCTATTTAGTCAATTAAAGAACCCTTCCTCCCACGCAAGGCATTTTCATTCTGAGGGACAAAAGAGCACGCTGATCCTAGGGTACTGTAGTAAGACAAATCTTATAGTGCAGCCTTGCAGCAGCACCTGGGGAGCCCCTCGCTATACTACATCCATTGGGACTGCTTGCCAACACCCACGTTGCCATTTCAGCCAGGGGGAGAGGTTGCACGCACTTGGAGTTGCATCTGCAGCAGCCCAGACTGTTTGAAAAGTAGTTTAGCAGACACATGGCAAACTTCCTCACCTGGGTAGCACACACTCATAGATCTCTCATGGTCCAGAAGTACCACCATTTTCCTGGCATCCTAATTAATAAATCAAAAGCTACTTTCTTATTTATTTCCACCAAATTCTTACATTCTGAGAACATAGTCTGTGGTCAAATCTAGTGAGTGAGATCCTTCAGTCTAGAGGGAAATCATGCAACAGGGAAGAGCATTGTACTTATCTTCAGACTCTGTTTATTGAATCACAATGCATGTGAGTGAATGCTGTTTAGAATTTGTGTGTCACATGGCAATTTATAGCTATCTAATCCATCAGATTAGTAATCTGCTCTCAGATTTTTAATATCCTATTGATTAGGCTATAAATTACTGTGTCAAATTCTTTCCCTGTTCCCCGCAAAAATGCAATTATATAGCATGTAGATGTTACGCTTCTGATACCAACTCATTCTAAAACATGTGCAGAAATAACTGTCAGTAAAATGCAGAGTAAGAAAAGAACTGGACTTAAAAGGTCATAAAGGCCAGCAATTAAAAAATAATTAGAAATGAAGCAATGATTCATTTATTATATCCAAGTTCAAAAAGATCAAACAGTAAATTCCAATGCAATATTTCAGTCCTGTGTGTGAATCATTACTTGTGCCATAAAAGGGAATGAAGTATTTTTAAGTGTCCACACCCATTATGATTGGCAAGGGAAGAAAGATTTGGAGACAGTTTGAAAAGGTTCGCCAAGGTGACTTGGCTGCTCCAGGCCTTTGTCTCAGTTTCACTGGTTTGCTGGGCTTTTCTACGGGAATTTTTTTGGTTTTGGCATTTTGCAGCTCTCTGATGATTCCAGGTGTTTTCACAAGAGGCTCAGCCTAAGCATGTACCTCACATCAAACAGACTCCACCCCTGGGGAAGGTTCAGGTATCTAAGGTGCCGTCTGGTTCTTGGCCTGTCCTGCAGGATCAGTCCCCATGGCAGCCAAATTTGTGAAGACATGCAAGGGGGACTGGCAACAGACAGGCAGTGTGCTATCGCCTCATTTGCACTTGTGGTGGAACTGACTTTGCAACCTTTGTACGTCTACATTCTGACCAGGAAAGAAGTGTTGCCAATATCAGGGCACTTAGAAGAAAAGAAAAAGACAAACCCTAAGATCTTTGTCCCTGTGTGAAACAACAGAGAGACTGGAAAAGAACAGGCCATTAACAGAGACCAGTTCAAACCAAAGGCAGCAAAGTACAAAGGGCAAATGAAGGGTAAAAGGAAAGTCGCAGGAGATAGTCATCTTTGAGGTTAGAAACAAATGGGTTCTGTGACATACTTTGGAAATTCTGTGAATCTGCAGGAAAAAAAATCATTAAACACTTTGAACAAGTGATTCTTCCCCCTTGGTAGATCATCAACAATCTGGGACACTTTGGTGCAGCTAGCTGCATGCAGACTCCCTGCTTAATATCACACGTTTTTATCAAGTCAGGCAATGCCATTGCCTACTTTCACTATGTCTTAATCAGCACTTAGCACAGGGGACAGAGCAGTTGCCTGAAACAGGAGTTGGCAAAGCCATGGCAATACCTGGAGAAGAGGAATGCTTAGTAAACTTGCCACGTAGCTGGGACATCACTGCAAGCGTCAGCCCCCTGTGCCTGAAATTCACTTGAGGGATGGAGCTCTCCCAGACTTCTCAGCTTGTCATTAATTCCTTGCTAGTTAACCTGGCACAGAGATGCTATCAGCATTTCATGCACAGCAAATGTAGAAAAATTTACCAAGGTAGGCAATTAAGGCATAGTATGAAGTGGAAACAAGAAGCACAAAGTGTTTCTTTCCCAGCACTTCAGGTACAAGAGCATTCTGTGGGCGACAGTTCTGCCCTGTTCAGACCGGCGGGATGGCAGTGCTCACCTCCAAAACCTCACGTGGAGTAGTTAGGAGAACAAACACATCTGCCCACTAAAGTGGCAACAGAGCCACTGTCCTAAGAGTTCCCCGTGCTAGTTACTCCATACACTGCGGTGTTGCTAGAGTTGTAAAGCAGCATATTGCTGTACTGATAGTACTTAAATATCTTCAATCCAATGAGTACACCAATGTGGAGAGCTGCCCTGGAAGCAGGGTGGGATGTGCTCAGCAAAAAACGCATTTGGTTTTGGATTGTTACTGGAAAGTTTGTCAGCTCTTGAGCAGAAGTTGTAAAGGTTATATGTAGAACAACTATATGTTTTTGTAGAACTGTTGCACGTCATCACAGAACTATACATATTGCCACGTAGAGCTGTTCTTGTTCATTCCTATACAACAGAAAACCCTACACACAGCATTTGATGGCTATTGCATTACAGAGATAAAGCTTCTGCTGTGCAATGGTAAATACAGCTGGTGCTGCAGAGCTTGTCATTTACAGAGAAAAAAAAATCAGGCTAACATTCGCTAACATTTTCACCAACACCAGAATCCTCTTGAAATGCATTTACAGTGGGCAAAGCTCAACACAAATACATGGGCATCAGCTAATAACACTGTTTTGGCAACCTGAGGTGACACAACTTTTTACAAATCAAATAGCAACAAATGTTCTCTACGAGCTTACCAGAAGAGAAGGAGGGTGCCGCAAGTTGAGGCATTTCAAAAGCTTTCAAATATTACTGTGCAATAAACTAGATACGAGCGGCATGGCCAGAAGTGAATCTCTGTCAGCCATCAAGAAGATGATTCAATGATGCCACAAGGAACTTGGGGGTTGGAAAAGCAATACTAATTGGTCATAGCAGAAGAGTCTCAGATCTCTACCGCTCCTTAGGTTTGTACCCCGTAGAGGCCTTCATGGACTCCAGGCCCGCCTAGGCTCTCTGCAGCACTGAGGTACTTCTCAGGGTGGTTCGTGAAAACTAGATGAAACATGCCAGACTGGGAGATGCATTAAGAAATCGTGCCTTTGTGTGACTGGTCAGGCAAAGGCCATCCTCCATTCAGTTTTCCCTGTACACAGTGGTCTCCAATGTGCCCCAACCTTGTGGATGCAGCTGTTTCACAAGCAAGCAGTGTATTTCGTGGCTAAAGAGGCAAGGAACACAGTGCCAGCAGGGTCAAGGCAGGCCAGTGGGAACCCAATGTGAGTGTTGTTGCTCAGGGTGCATTTTAGCTGTGGCCAACAGCCTTTTTCAGGATTCCCAAAATAGCACTTATCATAAACAGCAGATTGACTGGTAAGCACGCTGCTTCGCTTCATGCCTTCTGCTGTCCCTGCCAGACTCCTATCCCAGTCAGTCTCCTCAAGCTAAAAAGATGGAGAACCTAAGAAATATCGAATAGTAGAAACTTTTTATTGAACATTTATGATTCTAACATCTACCATGGAATGCTATGGCAGATATTCAGTGTTGCAAGAGCTATCTTGAGTGGCTGTTTTGTATCTTCAGACATCAAACTCCAGAGTTTTTATTTTGGTAACAAATTTTGTAACTACCTCCACTCCCTTAATATCCTCTTAGTGCTTTTTCTCAGTGCATATTGCACCATCTATTTCTAAAGATTTCCACTACAGATACATAGGATTCGATTCCCCTTATTCCCCATCTCCATTATATTTTACCTTTCATTAAGATTTTCTGGGATGTTTCAGCCTTTCCCAACAGTTTTGAGACACTCGCTGGGAGGGAATACATTTTCAAACTATTTGTTTTCTCATGAAGGCTGGTTTTGCTTATGTGCCAGAATCAGCAGACATTTTATAAATAGCTTTGGACAGATGACAGGAAATGATGCAAGATCTCAGGCCTCTCCACAGAGGGCAACTGTCTGAAGTGTTCAGGGAAGAGGGACTTGCACCATTGACTACTACACAGGGGAAAAAAATGTACAGAAGCATCATTTACTACAGAGGGTATCATGCTTACGAAACACAAGATCTCTATCTTATTACAGCTCAAGCAAAATGCCTGTTTGATTGCAACTACACTACAGTGAAAACCAGGAAAATTAAATTTTCCTTTGAAGAGAAAAAACTGACCATAATTGCCCAAACTCACTTTGTCTTTTACTGTCGAGAAGTAGCTTTCCTCTCCTAACACACTATAAATGCCAATGCATGCTTTGGAGATTCTCCAGACTCCAACTGGTGCCAAACACTGGGATCATCTTCTTACCCTGGCATTTCCCATCAGCTTCAGCAAAGGCTCTTCCAACTCAAACTGCTTTAAATGCGCTGTGATAATAGCTACTTAGAGGTTAATCTGTGTCTATTCATCTGATCCCAAGAACTATCTATTCCAATAGTAATACAGAACGGAGCATCGACTCACTGTCTCGTTTTGTTTGTTAGCTTCCATGAAGATAAAGTAGAGCAATTTAACCCCAAACAAACACTTTATTTGGAATAGGAACAAACTCTCAGCATTTCTAAGTCCATGGCAAAACTCTTGAAAAACTTAACTGCCACACAGTGACTCCAGTCTTCTCCCTAGCACCAAGTTGTCTCCTCTTCCTAACAGCAGCAAGCACCTCTCAGCCAACTCCTTACCACACTTCCACACCGCTGATAACTGAACAGCATGCTATACATGGAAGACTACAAGTATTAGTGAGAAATAGATAGCTTACCTACTCAGCAGATGTGCGGTTTGAGTCATTCAGTCCATAGAGTGATGTCTTAAAGTCCTCTACATTACCCCGTTGCAGTGAAACATCATGCAGGGCTAGAAGAGCTGGCCTCAAAGCAGCCACGGACCAGTCTCCTTTCTGCACCGGGCGCTAGAAGTGTGTGAGCATGTAAGCAGAGAACTCATCTGCACAAGGGCATCGTGATAACCACCCAGGGTGCTGGGATTTGCTTTAACAGAGAACTGCATATTTGATCTCGCTTGCAACCGTACCCCAGAGGCATCCTACTTTCAGCAGTGGATGGTTTCTACCCATCATTTCTACTCTATCTGTTCCCATGACAGACAGAGGAGCGTAGAAGCGATCCTGCCTATGAAAGCAGTAAATAATACACGACACTTTTTTTTTGAGCTTTTGTACTGAGTAACTGATTTTACACATGACCTAAATTTCTGTAAGTCTAGAGAACAATTTGATTTTTTTCCCATTAAAGACATTAAATCTGACTGAATCTTTGTTATTTTGGAAACATAAGATTTATTACATCTATTAGGGGTATGACAGCGCTGAAAACTTTAAAACTTTCTCAGATAAAGGCTATACAAAGAGAAATGGAATACATCTGTCCCTTTATACATTGCAGGACGTAAAAGCAAATCCCCTTGCTAGTGGGTTCTCATACACCATGTGTGTGGAGGAGAGAAGGATACAAGAGAAGATGGAAGAGGCTGTCAGCCTTTGCAGAGCTCAGTGATAACTCCAGCAGTCCTTAATAACCACAAGCATAAAAAGCCCTAAAATTGTAAATCTGGACCTTGTTCTTTTCTACACTTGGAAGAAGATCTGGTATATCTGTTTTGTTTATTGACTTACGAGGAAATGTGTCTCACCTGCTACCTTACTGCACCACTGGATAGCTTCCTGCCCAGGGACACACTGTTCCTGTACAGCACCCATGCAGAATGCTTCTCAGAAATACCTCCGGAGGACATCCCAGCGCTGAGGCATCGCTCAGAAGCAGGCCTGACTCCAGAAAGCTATCTCCTACAGGAACGCGTTTCATGGCACAGTTATGCCTACAGGTTCCTTCATGATCTGAATAGCAAGATTTACTTTGCAAGTGAGGTGGAATTAAGAAAGATAAAGAGATAGAGAAATCTGCTTTTTAGTGCATCAGCATTCTCTTATCTCCAGCCTATTTCTAAACAGTTTCCAATTGCATTTAGTCAAAACCTGCTAAATGAAAACTGAAGAGATATGACATACATATAAAGCTGTATTTTATGGCAGGGGAAAAGTATTCCTCCTTCATTCTTTGTGTTTTATGAAGCACTGGAGAACCATTTAAACCTCAGTTAAAACAAAATGAACTCCTGATAAACCTAATTTAGAAAACACAAAAAGTTGTTAACCATTATCTCAAATTTCTTCTTATTGTTTATCCTGGACACTCCCAAATCAAAAGCAATCAAGATGATTCAAAGAAGAGGAGTTTTAACCTTTGGACCAGCTCTAATTGCAATACATAGTTCTCATGACTACTGCAATTCAGCAGACTCTAACATGACCATAGTGTGCTCTGTGACCTACGCCAGCAGTGCCCTGGATGACAGAGAGCTGCCATGTTGTTCGCATCTGTAACCTGATGTCCTCAGTGGCTCACAGCACCACACACCAGCTGAAAGATCTTTTCTTCCCTTGCACCCTAGATGACAGACAGCAGGTGCACAAATCCATACTCTCCTGTTCAGGAATGGAAGACTATTTGCAGCAAGGTCAAGCTGCGCAGCAGGAGATCTTGCTTGGCCACCTGAAGCAATGAAGATTCAGGCTTCAGCCATGAGACAACAGTTGGCAAACTCTTCCTGGTAGTTTGTGTCTAGAAATGGTGTCCCAGAGAGGCTCAGAAACCTCTCAGCTTTTCCTTGTTGTTAACTTTCCCAGGACAGACAGCTTCTCTATTTAGAGACTGTTTTGGAAAAGGTATATCCCAGAAATCAAGGATGAACGTGAGTCACAGCCCTTGTTTTCAGAGTTGAACCATCCTGCCAGGGCTGGACTAGGAGTCACATTACCACTGGCCAAACCATCCTGCTCCATGGGCATCTCCAAGGACGATTTGACACTCTCAAGCCTGTCTGCCAGACAGACAGCGCAATATTCATCAAGACCAAGGTGCTGGTTTTCCTCTCAACCCATCAAAAACTTCAATGTGTCAGCTCTTTATTTCTTCCTGACAGACTACCCAAGCTGGTATTTCCACAGCTGCACAGACTATCTAAGTACTTCCTAGACTTACAGAGTGAAGTGAGATTATAATGGTCTGAGATAATATCCCTGTTTAAATAATTAAAGCAATTCATTTGCATCTAGTAAAAATGATTCAAGGACTACATGTACAGTTTGTGATCAAAGTACTACCCTGTATCCCATGTTTATCATCCTAGGTCCAATGGTATTTGTTAGTAAACAATACAAATGTAATCATTGCTAGGCAATGGTAAATCAGTAGCAAGGCTTGAACAGGCTGTTGTCAAGTAGGAAAACTTCAACCAAGAACCTGTGGTAACTGCCGAAATCAAACAGCAGGTTAGTAATAGTGGAAACTTTTGAACCTTTTCAGAGAAGAAGATGATTTATCTTCCTGATTGCTCTAATGTTTCAGATAGCAGGAGAACATGGGAACATGGACCTTAATGTCAGCTAGTAAACTTCTCTGACCTTTGAAGGGATCTCCATGTGACATGACAATCACAGTAATCAGAGCAAGCTCTATCTGCTCTGATACAGCTTTACAGCATAAGCAGATGCTCCTTTTTCTCCTCACAGGTGCTCAGTGCTCTGCTTCATTCATTGCACAAGACAGATAGTGCTCACCTGATTACCAGTAATTGGATACCACAAAAAAATAAAACCAGTGTACTGCCCTATGTGTTATTCATCACATACTGCCCCAGTCCGAGGGCAGAGCCACCAGGGCTTTTCACCTGAAATGCCTATTAAATCAATTTCTACAATCTACAAGAATGTCAGGGTGTTTCCATTGCCACTCTCCTGAACCTGAGTCACAAAGATCAAGGTCACAGTATCCCTTAGTAGCAGATTGCTAGGACTGAATTTTGCCAGGCATTGGTCCATTATTTCACTGTTCAACTTTTCACTCCACCTTTCAAAACTCCACCTTTCAAAACACCACCTTGCAAAGTGATTGGCAACTCTTCCCCTAAAGTTCTGAATTCTCAGCTTTTGCAAGTTATTCTAGGCCTGATCCACGCAGTTCTGATCTCCCACAGCACCAGAAGCCTCTGAGTAGGTGTGCATGTACACCCTGAGTAGCTGTGTTTGCACACCCTCCACACCAGCCTCTCTACTCCCTCTCAGCTGCTCACCTGGGTTCTCCAAGTCCCATCCCATTTTCTAGTTTCTATTTTATTTTCTTCTTGCCAATTGAAATCTCATTTTTACAGCTTTTCCTCCCAACATACTCCTTTAAAATTTCCTACCTATTTGGTCCTTGTTTCTTCAGTGTGTCAGGTAGCTACGTCCAACTTCTTAACTGGAGCCAACAGGAGCCACTAAAAGCAGTACATCAGATGAACAGTCCACTTATGTTCAGTTAAGGTCCCCCAACCCAACACAGCCTGCAGCAGCCCACGGATGCAGTCACAGGAAACTTTCTGTTCAGAAGCTGACCAGGCTGGAGCACACCCAGGACTGACAGACAGCGTGAGAATTCATCTGCCACATCTATCCAGCCTGCAAAACCTAAGGTTTCCAGTTCACAGGCATCAAGAGATTTTCCACAAAGATAAAATGCACCTCTTTGATTTCAGATTTCAAGAGTGCTCTCCTCCTCTGGAACAGGCAAGAGCCTTTTAAAAACTCTTTTTTGTTTGCCTGTTTTTAAGTAGGGCAAAATCAATGCTCTCCTCTACCCTGGTTCTTGTAAAATGACAAAATATTTGAGCAAAATGTTCCAGCAAAGTTCAGGTTTGGAAATGTACCTGGCACCAAAAATGCTTCCATCCAAAGAGTGAGCTGTCAGCAAAGCCACAGGCTCTCGAAACCGAGGCAAGCACGGAGACCAAGGCAAGCCCCACACAAGAGCTTCCCCACCTCACCTGAGCCAAGGGGCTGCAGGAACCAGGTTCTGCTTTGTCATGCCCCTGCTCCCCACACATCCAGCAGTTCTCCATCACCATTCCTCTGCCTGGGCAAAGGAACAGGCACATTCACACCTTCTCCTCCCCCTGGAGAAGGCACCCAGAAAGCTAATGGGCTGTGTCACCTCTCCAGGCAGCCTTCTCCTCATATCCCTGTCAGGGAAGGTGGGGATAGAAGGCTTTTCCTACACAGGAACACATTAGGGAGTGGACCAGAGAGTTTCTGAGAAAGATACAGCTCTGTAAGTCTTCCCCATGGGTTGGTGAGAGGTTCCCATGGGGGGTGGGAGCAGAGGGAAGCCCCATGGGGCACTCATGCTGGGATGTGGAGGACCCTATTCAAACATCTCTTCCCCTTTGCAAAGGTATTTTAGGAAAAGGCTCTCAGCAGTGGAAAGCAGGAAACTGTTTCCTATAAGAAAATATCCCAGTCTCCAGGACAAAGTTTCTTCCTATTAATTTGCTGGGACATTCAGTCACAGAGGCTCTCTTACCACCCAAAGCCTGCTGCTTCCCCTGAGCCTGGGGCACTGACCCTGCACCCCGTACTGCAGCTGTGCGGCTGTGGGGCAGCCAGTGCAGGATACCCAGGGTTACAGGGAGAGATCCCAGGAATTAGGGGAACGCAACAGGGAAGGAGGTGGACAGATAAGTGGCTAAAAAATCTCCAGCAGCAGCTTCTCTATAATCTCAGGGTTTGGCTGGCTGGAAGGACAGACAGAAATCATGTGTAACTGTGCAGGGGATAGGAATAACATCAACATCAGCCTGACTTTCTGATGGTTATGGAGGCTGCAATTTCTTTTTATTTCTACTGTATCCTACGTGAAAAGCATCTCAAGACCTGCCCCACCCCCAGATCCTATTATGAAAAGCTAGATCTCACAGAGCTGTTTTCCAACCTGTCAAACTCAGGTTTTGTGGCTGTTTGACAGTTCTATGAAGACAGCATTAACTCCCAACCTAAGATAAGCAATCAGGTCACTGAACACCAGGAGTGCAAGACTCACCGTCCCGATGCCTAGCATACCTTAGATGTACTTCTGGGAGCCCACTTCTCCAGCCTTAGCAGAGTCTGTCCCACCAGTGGCAGGCAGGTCAGCTCCCAGGACCTTTACCAAGCTATGGTTATGAGCTGAAGACTTTAGAGACACCTCCAACCCACCACTCTGGCTTGCATGGGTTAACGCTGCAGCACATCAGTGAGCCCACCCGCTCCCACTCTGGCCCCCACCACGGCTGTGGGCTGGCTGTTTCACCTGCAGCAGGTACACAAGCTGCATGGGGTCCTTGAGCATGATGCTGGCAGCTGCATCAAGCAGAAGCTAGGAAATACATCCCCAAATCCACCCTTGTGCTCTTTAAAAGAAACTTCTTTATGCTACGAGTGGTGGCAAAAAATAGCCTGAGTCCCCAGTCTACCTTCAGTTATATTTTTCCATGAGCAGAGCTGAAGCTCTGAGGCTCCTCTCCCTCTGCAGAGCAAACACAGCATTTGCAGGAATAAAGCTCTGCTTATATAAGCTTCCGAGAATGCCAAGTTGAATGTCTGACAGAGGAAAAACTTCTGGTAAAAACCTATTTTTTGTCTTTTCAAGAGATTTAATCTATCTTCTGTGCATTCCTGACCTTCAGAAAGTATTTTCATCTCACACGTTAAGTATAACAATCCTCTTAACAAGGGAACATTTTGTTAGAGCTTTAAATTGGGTTACGTAAATTATTTGCAGTTCTGACAGCAGGTTTCTCTTCCGTCCACGAGGACAGTTGTTAGGAGATTGCTACTAGGTTCATTTGCAATCACTGCAGATAATCATCTGAAAAGGCTGTTTAAAAGGAGATTTTATCTGGGGGATACGCTGCAAGTTTATCAAGGTATAAATGCAACATTACACCAAATCATTAGTAACACACCAACCTGCAGGAGAATTAAAAAAATCCCTGATGTGAATGGTAAATTGAGAAAAAAACCATTCCAACTCCCAAAAACTTTTGGAGGAAGAAAAGACAGAGGGGGAAAACCCAACAGATATATACATATGTGTGTATATACATATATATGTATATATATGTATATATATGTTGCACTAAGCACGTTTTGATCAATGAGTTCACCTTTGCTGGCTACAGCGGGAATTGCAAACAGTCAGGATCGTGCTCTTTGTTCCCAGCTGAGTACTTGTTCAGAAAAAAGCAGAGTGGAAAAATGACTCAAGAAATAACAGCACTACTTTTAGCATTCCTTCAGAGCAGCCAGTGACTTATAAATGCATTTTTGCCATACTCTGTTTTCACTCTTCCTTCTCCTCAGCCCCTAACCAGGAATGGGGTCTGACGCTGGTTTTGAATGGGAAGAGTTCTCCAGCAGCAGAAGCAGCCGCCCGTCTCCCTGTCTCTCGTCACTGGTAAGGCTGATTGGAAAAAATGTTTCTACAGATTTTTTCTGGAGTGGGAAAGGACAGGCATCGTTTGTAAGTTTGGATTAATTTTTTAGGTTCCCCACTGTACTTATGAGCTACCTAAAAACCCCCAACAAACTTTTCAAATGGAAAGCCTTTTGTTTGACCCCAAGAACACCAATTCATTAACCCACAATTTTAAAATGAAAAAGTTCAGATTGAACTTGGAAATTTCATTTTAAATATTCCTAAGAGCACTGTGGATTTTTTTCCTTAGTCACAATGGCAGCAAGTTAAAATTCAAGGAAATTTGGGAAAAACTTTGCCCAATGCTAAATACAAGCCATCGGGCCAATGCAATAAACCTGATTTCTGCACACTCCTCCTGGCATTAAGTCCTCCACAGCATGGGGTCCAGAAGCCAGCAAACACAGCTACCCCTTTCAGAGCATGAAAATACTCCAAGGAGTGATATTTTCAAGGAGAAACAAACCTGTGGATTTGCAACCTGCACACTCATGCAGAAACACAAGAACCATCCAGTATAGGTGCTCAGCAGAGGAGGACCTTTACCCACAAACCATAACATCTCCTAACATTTCCAAATCTGCCAGGGAATGCTTTACCTTGGTATTTCCAACTGTAACGAGCTAACTCACGGAGTTTTATCTTTCCTTCATATTCCCTCCCCTTCTTTCTGAGATGCCAAATACCCATTTTCAGCAGTCTTTCCAGAGTTGTCTCAAGATTTTATTAGCAGTCTCTCCTATATACTTTATCTGCAGAGAATGCAGTGCATTAGTACTCCTCGGCACAATGTTTAGGTACTCCCCTGCTTTATCCAGAGACTTCTATATAGTGCTTTTTGGCAGTTCTCAGAGAGAGAGAGATGTTTATAAGTGTTAGTTAGAAAGATTCATCATAATCCTTTATATTTCTCTCTAAACAAACAGATCTCATAGGAGAATACACACAGACATTTAACTTACCATTACTGCAGCTATCTTTTGACTTCCTCAGTATCATTAATATTTAAGCAGAAAAAAACCAGAACAAACAATTATCCTAACAACACCACACCAGAGCTAACAAAGTAATTTTTAAAAAGTCATCCAGAAGAAGTGAGAAGGTCGACCAGAAAATGCGAGTCAGGAATAGCCGTGCTCCGATGCGGAGAGGAAGGTTATGTTGCTGTGATATGAGTAGTGCACAGCTGTTACTCTAGTAATAATTCATCATATTAGTATTTAAATGAGAGGAGGAGGAGGGCACGAGATTATGTGTGACTCAACAGTCCCTCCCTATCCTTAAGTAGAAAAATAGGCCACCGGTACAGAAAGAGCATTAGGAGTTACAGAGTGGGAAGGTTTGTTTTCATTACCTCATGAATAAAAGTGGGCAAACTGGTCCCTGAAGAAGCCTAGAAATTATCTGGGTTTTACTACTGAAAGTTGGGTTTTGTTCCTCTTTCAGAGGACAACACAATCTAATGAATAAATTGATCTGGCAACCAATGCCCTAGGTCTGGATATGGTGTTTCTTGGGTTTCAGTATATTTCCAGCAAGCTTTTATGCTTCCTGCAAAGAGCTGCCTGCAGGAGCCTCTCTTGGCACTTCCTCACAGGGAGCTGCTGAATCGCTGCTGTACTTTGCCATTTACCTACAGACATGTTGATAAAACCATTTCTTTAATCGGGGTTTACTTACCTCCAGGCTCGTTCCACCACCCTGGCCCATCAGGGTCCTGGCACAGACAGGTTCAGGAGATCCGTGGCACCTGAAGAAGAGCAGGAGTGGCTGCCTGCCTGGGGGAGCTTTGGGGGAGCTTCAGGAGGTAGAGCAGCAACACCCAGCAACAGCAGGCTCAGCACAAGGTGGAGGAAACAGCTGATGCAGGCATAACCCAGACAGATGTGGGTGGCATCCCTGGCAAGAGAGGCAGCCTGACCATGCTTCATTGCATATAGGGTTGCACAACTTTATCCAACAATTCAATATAAACACACCTCTCACATGCTAGTTTTTGAGGGTTGGGTTTTTCTTTTTAATTCTGTACAACTCCTCATTAGCAGAAAGTGTGTTACTATGACACCCCTGGCTGAGTGTCGCCTTGTTGGCTACATAAATCTATGAAGGTAATGAGCACCCATTTGCCAGAAATATAGACACACGCTCCAGAAATGGCCATGAGGCTAAATCACAAATAGTTTGTAACAGAACGAATCCAGAGAGGAGCATTCATCTTAGTGCTTGGCATGAAAATACACGGTACACAAAGTCCAACCATCGAGAGATGCCAAATTCATGCAGTAGCATCAGTTCTAAGCAAGGTAAATTCCTCATCAGAAAAATTTCTGTTTTCTCCTGTTCAGGCAGAGACATTTCCCCCTTCATTTAATTAGCCTAATCCTTCAAGATCAAGTTTGCAAACAGCCTGAGTTAATGTTGAAATTATTTTTAGCTGACTGATAAGGAGATTTTATTTGCTGCATCCTGTACAACAGGATTTGCGTTATTAATACATTGCAGAAAACACCACTCATCAGATCTCTGCATGCGCTGTCCGTGTCCCAGCAGAGTGACCATTCAGAACTGGTCTTCATGACTTGCCACAAAGATTTGTGCATACAGCAGCATTGAGTCCCTCAGCACAGCAACGAAATGGGGAATATTAATCTAGACTGCTCACAGGAGTAGATGACAGGGGTGTGCAGGGGAGTGATCTCCTCTCTGTATTGGTAATTATGCTAATGCAGGAGAGGTTGAGCTCCTCCTTGGATTTTGGGAGTGCTGGAGGAACAGACCTGCCCCACTGGCATTAATCCCTCCAGCTCCACCGCCATGGCTGCCTCATGGGCAGGACAGATCCATGAGGCTGGGATTAGCCACCTACCCCTTAGCACTCCCAGCTGGGACTCACATGGGTAGCAGAAGCCATCCTCCAGTTCCTTGAGCTTCTGTGTCAGCCTCTGGTGAAAGCTCCAGCCCCAAGAAATATCATCTGATTGCTGTGAGGTTGAAGAGCGTTTGCACTCCCAAAGCTGCACCCTTACTAGTACCTCCATTACCAGAGGGCTCAGTCTTCAAACAGCTGGGATGCTGAGTGGTGTCCCTGGCCACAGGAGAGTTGAGGAAAGCAGCAGAAGAGTCCCTGAAGTAACAGATCTCACTCTCTGCATGAAGGGACTGGGTCTGGCCCACTGGAATGCAAAATATTTGGTGCTCTCTCCACTAGTAGAACCAAACATGATTTAAGATAAATCAAAGTCCCTCCCTTCCTCCTTGTACATCCTCCTCCACACTATATACACACACATACTATTTCAGAACCAAAATCCTCCTTGTACAAACAGTTGTTCCCATTTCAAAGCATTCATATGCAGTTGCTGAAAGAATCTGCAGAGCAGCCTCCACTTTTCCACTGATGGCCTGAAAAGGTTAGCAAGCCAAAGAAGTCTCACTGCTATTCCCCCTTCTCTTTCCTCTGCATTTTAAAAGCAACTGCCTGAAGCACAGTAATACACATTAACAAGGAGGGAAGGCTAATTTTAAATCAGAAGAAAAACTGTGAACAAAGTTTTAGAAGTCTTTGCAACCGCTGAATTGCTAATTGGAGGTGAGTGTGTGATAGAAGATAACATTTTCAGGTACAGGGTGGATCAGCTGACAGATTTAATAGCTTCTATAAAATACCACATTGCAACAGCTTTTATACTGTCTTCATGGACAACCACCAATTTCCAGCTGGGCTTGGTGGCAACCAGATCAATGTACAAAGTTTGAGGAGGCCCAGAAGCCCAGCTCAGATCTGTTCTTCCAGTAACAGAAGTTGCTAGTTTAATCCAAGTCTATGGTCTTGGTTCAGAAAAAGCTCTGGCCTCTTGACAAGTACCTTTGAGGTTAAGGCTTCTTCTAGGCTTTGTTCAATGTCTGCCCAAATGCCACACTGTTCCAGCCTATGCTCTTAGTTAAAAAGGAAAAAAAAAAAGAGAAAAAAAAAAAGAAGGAAGGAAATCCCTCCACTTCTTTTGTTCCTGTAATTCACTATTACCTGCTCAAGGAGGCTACTGCTAATTTTGTGAGAGCCCTTGGGTGCACTTTTGTGCCTCCATTCACGTTGGAGGAGAAGACACGTGCCAGTTAGAGAAGGGCCGACTGCAAAATTCAGTCTGGCCAGTGGCAGTTAGCTTCTTTGGCAAGTCTCATTTCAAGAGAAGTAATCTGATACAGGAGATATCACACCATTCATATAACCAAGCATCAGGCCCCACCACGGTCACACAGTAAGTCCTGCACGTAGAAGAGCTCAGTGCCAAGCTGGCTGCTGCTCTTCTCAGGAACAGAGGGGTCAGTGTGAAGAGCCATGCTTGCACCAAAACTCCCAAATCCTCCTCACATGCAAATTCTTATTTAATTAGAAGTGCTAGGGTTTAAAATTACGACCACCAGTTGCAGATGACTGGGCCCAGCCCCTGGCATGGTCAAATGCAGCCTGCACCCATGCCCAACGTCTCCTTTACCACATGTGCTCCATAGCTTGGCCCTTCTAGATTAAACCGGGCAGTCGTGCTTCCTGAAGGCCACACACGTGGAGAGACTCCCCTCTGGCTCTGCAAAGTCCACATGACCTGCTTGAGAAGCTAAGAAACCCTCTCAGAAGTGCTGCATCTAACTTAGATTTCGAGTAACAGCAGCAAGGCTTACATAGTTGTTTATCAGTGAAAAAAAAAAAAAAGGCAGGCTTTTTATAGTCTAAACTTTATGAAGAGATAGAGATCTATGAATCATCTAACATGCGGTTTATCTACAGACAAATAGGATTAAAAATAGAGCAGGTAGTTTCGTCTTTTTTTTGTTTTGTTTTTTTTTTTTAATTGGACTGGAAACAGCACACTGGCAGAGGAGGAAAAAGGCGGCTGCTGAGGATGCCGAGCACAAGGCTATGGCTGAGGACTGCAGTGAGAGCTTCCTTAATTATTGCATCTTGCTGAGGAGAGGCCAGGTCTTAGGTACTCTCAAGTGGCCCTTTTCTGTAATGAGGATCTCAGTATTTGGCCTATTCATATTTTTCATTTCTCTGCACTTGGACCAGGAAATCCTAACTTGTCATTATACCTGTGGAACCCATGCACAGACTTCTGCTTTTGCCGTGCATGGCTCTGCCTCAGAGTTTTTTAATCTTTCCCTTCCTAAATGTAGCTGATTGACAGGAGTGTGCATCCCTGGGTCAGCTTTCAACTCATGATCCAAATAGCTCCTCTTACCTTGGAAGAAATACCGACAGCTTCCCAAAGAATTTTCCTTGGGTCAGTCTGGAAACCCTCCTTGTCAATAAATAATTTCTACCAAGTGAAACACTGACAGACCTACTCTGCTCAGTAACTACCGCGTGAAACATTAACCTCCTTCTCTGCCCTGTGGTGGCAGACCGTGCTTGGCTGCTTGGTGACCCATGAGTGACCATGCTGCAGCCCCTATTTCAGTGCACCTCCTTGAGGTCTGGGATTGAGTTACGCAGCACCTACATTTAAAGAAGCAGAGAGGGAAAAGCAGCTACCATTTCTTCCTTGTCTCTTACTGGGCATTACAGACAGTGAGAGGGGGCAGACAATGCCAGGTCTACCTGTTCCTTATCCAAGGATGCTCAGTTTACCTGACGCCCCAAAGCCTGCCACCACCTAGGGATCTTGCTACTCCAGCACACTCAGGAGATCTGTGGCTCTCTGAGGACTGGGGAGGAAGAGGAGAAATATGGTGCTAGGGAGAGCAAGGGCAGACGCCCACTGCAGAAACAGCTGGCTATGGGGCCACAGAGGCTACCCCCTGTGACACAATATGTGTCCCTGCAGAGCTCCCTGGACACAGCCATGACCTGCAGTCAGTAGCACAGCTGGGCAGCACCAGCAAATCTAGCAGCACCACTGTCACCTCAGAGGTCTCTGAGGCAGAGTGACATGGGTGGTACATATTTGAACATCATTACATGTTTAGTGATGTCTGCAGTGAGACAAAGCACAGATTCGTACCTGTTGCTCCTGGGAGGAACAACGACACTGGAGACACTGGGGTGGCCATTCCAAAGAGCTCCAGGACCTTGCAATAAATTCCTAACAGTTTCAGAGGTTGAGAGGCTCTGGGAGACCTCCTCCTCACTCCAACAACCCTACCAGACAGGGTTTGCCCAGGAGAGGGTCATGCATGATGCCAGAGCAGTACAAGGGCAGGAGCCACCTCACCAGTATCCCAGTTGACACCTATGCCTCTAGCTCTTCCCTATCCACTCCCTCTAACCTCACCCCTCCACTGACTTGTTTCTTTACACCTACACTTCTCCACACCCACAATTCTTTCTTCTCCACCTGCAGTAATATGGAGCCTGGCTGTGCTGACAAGCCCGCGCCACACTACTCACTCTTGCTAGCAAGCCCAGAGAAGGAAGCCTCACTCAAGTCCCGATTCCTGGGGTACAAACCAAGCAGAGCACTAGATGTGCCTTCCTGCCTTGTCTCCAGAGGAGCTTTATGCCTGGTGGCATTGCGCTGCACAGGTAACCTCCTCAGGAGGGCTGCACAGCCCTGCCAAGCCTGCATCAGCACCCCAGATCTGTTTTGTAATTAGGATGCTTCAGTCCAGCAAGAGAAGCTGTTAAAAGAGAAAAGAAGTATAGAAGACTGTATTGTGGAAAGGGCTGGGTAAGGAAAAATAAGAGCAGTGATCCAGAAAAAAAGGAAAATATTTTTCTTTTCATTAAAACCCAAACCAAACCCAACCCTGTTTTCCCCTCAGTGCCAGTGGATCGCACAGCCTCCTGCAGACAGGCAGCTACAGCCCTGCAAGCTGGCCCAGCTGGGCAGTGCTGCTCGAGGAGAGAGAAAAAGCCAAAACCAACAACCAAAAACCCCACTGGTACTCAGAAGTCAGCCCTCTGCCTGCAACCTGTACACACTAGTCACAGCATGGCCAGAACAGCCAAGCAGAGATTAGGTCAGTTTACGGGAATGAGCTCACACAGCTCAGAGTTCACCACTCCCTGGAGGGCCCCAGGCCTTCACCAGGGCTGGCACTGGCAGGTCCCACTCTCCTGGCTTCTTACTGGAGCTGGTGCTCCCAGGAGCCCCGTCAGCTCTGCAGGGACACGGGGAACCAAGCACATGCCATATACTGGCCAAGCTCTGCAGGGCACAAGGTAACCAAGGGCCCTAAACTGCCCCATGCTTCTGGGTGTGAGACTCAGGGTTTGGGCTGCTTGTCTGCACGGCTGTTCAGAGATCTGGAGCAACACTCTGCAAGGTGCAGCACAGGAAACCCAAAGATAGAGCTGCACGGCCCTTGGCTGTCTTGCCCAGCTAGCACTTCTGCTTAGGAGAGCTGCTGGTGTCAGTCCAAGTACCACAGGCTGGAGCACCCATGGCTCAGGCTGGTAACGGAGCACCCACCGCGCAGGCAGGTAATGCCACAGATTTGGCACCTTGGCCTCAGCAGTGCTGCCTCGGTGGACTGCCCTGCCTGCTGGGTGCTGGCAACCCATCGAGTCCTCAGCCTTCTGCTGACTCAGCATGAAGGAGCTGCCAGTGCAGCCATCTGTGTGGAACACTCTCCTGGCTCACATCTCCCTCCTGAGCATGTGGCTGATCATGCTCTGTTTTGCCTTTAGCACCAGCAGCTCTCATCCTTTCAAAAGAGACACTAAAGCAGGTTGAGATACTGCTTGAGAAACCAAGCTCTCTGCTCTACTCGCTCACCCTCCCTTACAGCACTTTCCTGGCCCAGCTAATGTCATTTCAGCAACTTAGTAAAACATTTAGCCTTAAGGTCACAGCTGGGAGGAAGCTGTAACAGAGCTGCATATACAGATCCTTATACAGTTCTACAAGTTCTCTGAAGATAGGTGGTTGCACATAAGAGATGGTGCTAGCACCGGCCACAGGTGCCCAACTGTGGGAGGTAAATCCATACAGAACAGTTCACCCTGCTGGCTTGACCCAAAAAATTTGGATGCCTATATTCAGAGGCTGAAAGTGTAACGCCCACAACAGATACACCACCCCAAATCTGGTGATGCCACATCTCCAGTGCAGCTGGCCCAGCCCTGAGTCTGTAAATGAACAGGCTGAAGCATTGGAACAGGCTGCCCAGGGAGGTGATGGAATCACTGTACCTGGAGCTGTTTAAAAAATGGGTAGATGTGGCACTTCAGGAGATGGTTTAGAGGTTACAGTGGTGTAGCACTGATGGTTGGACTTGAAGGTCTTTCCCAACCATGATGATTCTATGATTCTGAGGTAGGAAAACATCTCTTGGGAGCACAAATTCTGGATCAAATTCTGTTATTACAGGGAGGGGGGACAGGGGAAAGAGGAAAGGGAAAGAAGGAAGGGAAATAATTCAACAGAGGTTGTATTGTGCATGAGGATCAGGCAGCTTAAAGTGCCATAAAACCCTTTATGCAACTGTTCTTGCAGTAAAAGGAGAGAGCAGCTATTCTCAGGGAAACTGCAGCTACCCTCAGTGATCACCACAATAGCCAGAATGATGCAGAATTTTTCCTTTTTGAACCAGATGCTATCACTAGTGGTATGTACCTGCATACTTAGAGAATACTTTAGATCAGCATATCAGGTTGAAATGGAAACTGTTTAATACATTTATTCACCCAGGCTGGGTAGGGCTTTGTTCAAAAACCTTTTCTCATGGCCAGATAAGGGACAGAACTGAATGCAGCCATTAACTGTCAATCGAAGTACACATTGGTTTATTCATGGCTCTCCTTACCCCTGGGAAAGGATAAACAGTTTAGATAACCCTCAATTAAATCTCTCCAGGACCACCTAGTCACAGATTTGCTTTTGATATCTTACTTTTAAAACCTTTCATCCCTGCCTACCAAGTTCGCTACAGGCAGAGTAGGTGCAGCACTACACTTTTTTATGTTGATCCTTGCTTTTACCGGAAAGTTAGTCAACATCTTGAGTCCTACCCCACTTGCTCAGACAAAACCTCACATCACAAAGATGATTTGGGCTCATTTCCTCATTTTGTCCCTTGGGACAAGAAACATATTTTAATAATGCTCCAGGTTACATATGGCCCATATATGCTGCCAGGGCCTTCCCATGCTGCCTGTTCCGGAGCAGATTTCCTGTATCCCAGACAGCTTCCCTCTTAAACAGGCACATGCTTCCTTCCCACCACCCAGGTGGGACTGTAAGTACCTACGATCTTGCCTTATTAAGCCTGTGTCTTCTGAGGGGGTCACAAGGGCACGTCGGAAGCAAAGGGGTAGTGTTTCAGCTGCCACACAGCCATTCTTTCATCAGAGCAGCAGCGAAACCAGTGCTGCACAGATCCACACAGGAAACTTTGCCATAATAAGCTTAGATCAGAGTCCCAAGTAACTGGAAACATGCCAGTTAATGACTTCCAGCTCCAGTGTGGAAATCATGCTGGAGAAGGACAAATGAAGCAGTGTCTGTCCTCAGCTTGGCAAGTCACAGAGCTCCTTTCTTCTAGATATTCCATTTGTGTATTGTGAGAGGGGGTGGCTTTAGGGATGGACACACAGAGTGACAATTAGAAACATGCCACATACTTGGATCCTAAATAAGAGAGGCTCTCCCCACACATTTTGTAATATTAATAGTGACTCTTCACTGTTAGAGGACAGAGCTATTACATGAATGCAGAGGGCATGCAGAGTCCTGAGCCTGGTAGTGTTTGCTCTTGGGGCTGGCAAGGGAGGGAGGGCTGGCAGCCCACCGCCTGCACTTGGGTCCCTCCCTTCCTGGCTCACAAACTTCAGCCTGGGCACTTCAAAAAGATACTGAACTTGTCATAGAATAAAGAGCACAGCCACATCCTTGTCCTTCACAGGACAGGGAGGAGTGCTCCAACATGCAGCCAAGGCGTCTGACCAGGACTATAGCACCAGTGAAGAGAAAGAAAACTACCTCAGTGACCTGCCAGTGGATCTGCATTTAAATAAAGATCAAACTCAGCGATACACAGCCCTTTCAAAAGGAAAGCTTAATAGGAGCCCAGATCCTACCCACACAGCAGGACCAGTAACTAACTACCTGGGAACCGGCAACAGGCCCACAGCCAAAGAGAAGCAGGTCAGGAGTCTCTAAGGTTCCATCAACCACTATATTCAACACACACAACCAAACGGGCCAAAAAGTCTGCAGAACTGTGCAGGTAAGCAGCAGGACTGCTCCAAGACATGTTACCACTCTGTGTCTGCATCCCCACTAAAGAGGGTTGACTGTTCCTGTGTTTCTCAGGTGTCCACTTTTACCATTCATGGCTCCCACGGTTAGAGGGAAGTTTGGGACTGAAATCACAGGCTCCTACCCTCTTATCCAGTAAAGCACCTGGCCACGCAATTCCCCTGCTCTTCATCAGGCTCTCAGACTTGACTCCCTGCAGTGGGAACACCTCTGCTCTGTCCTGCCTCTCTCCTCCACACCCCATCTTCTCAGCCACAGCCATCCTCAAGGTGACAGTGAGTGCATTTCCAGGCAGCGTGCGCTGCAGGGGCTTGCTGACAACAATGGGAGAGGAGGTTAAGGTGCTCTTACTGGGGGAATGATCCAGCCAGATGCCCCTCAGATGAATCCCCCCAGAGATAAGGCTAGAGAGGCAGAAGGGTGAGAAGCGGAAGGACATGCACTGCCTCTGCTTTTGCTGAGAGACACCTTGATGCTCCAGCACCCTGGGAACCGAAAAAAGGGTGTTCTGGGGCTGAACAAATCTGAAACTTTAACTTTCAGAAGTCTGTGTAAACACCTCTGCCTGCTTCTTTTGCAGCATGCAAGCCTTGCTTTGAAGGGAGGTTTTCACCCAAAACTTAAAGCAAAACTGCTGAAACCACAAGGCTTTTAGAGATTCTCTGCTCAAAATAACTACCTCACCACACATTTGCACTAAATTCAAATCTCTCTGGTGGGCAGGGCAGAGGGTACCAGGCTGGTGAGCAGCTGGGGGCTCCAAGGGAAAGACTAAGGCAGAGAGGGAATGATCCCGGCAGCAGCCCAGCCCTGCTTGTCTAAGCTGCACTCCGTACTTGGTGCAGCCAGCAGCTCGGCCTATCACTTGAACCATCAAACCTGTTCCTGAGCTGTCAGCATTTCTGAATGTAAATTCCTGTACCTAACAGTGAGGTCCTTTGCCTTAACTACCGCACTGGTTTACTTCCCACTGGGAATGAGAACCATAAACCTTTTCAACACTTGCACGGGCACTTGATGAGCTTTCTGCTCCCCCACTTCCATGGGCACTCTCCGGGTTGATGAACTACCAGCCTGCCCATGCTCCAGCTGTGACCTTGTACCTTCCCCCTCTGGTGTAATCCAAGCTGGGAGCCTACTTCACTCACCCATTTTAGCAGCCTGCTCTCTTTATCTGTTATGAACTCAGCAGTGCTAAAAACGTAGGACACAATAGCACTTGGATGGGACACCCGACCTCAGGAATCGCTCCCCTGGCTCCCTGAACAGGACTGTGGCTTGACAAGCCTCACTTGACAAACACCATTGCAAGCCTTGGAGAATGTGGGAACAATGCTTCCCTGATGTGTACTGGACCTGCTGCTCTCCTCCCTGGATAAAAGGCCATTCGTGCCCCTGGGTCACCATACAGGGCTGCCACAACAGCCAGAAGCTGCTCTATGCATTTTTTTTTCCCTTTTCTCTCCTTTAAAGCACAGACAGAAAAAAACCACAGGAGGAAGAAAAGCCTTAAATCAGCATTGGAGATTTAGCTACTACATTTCAGCACTCTCTTCTACTTTTTTTAACTGGCAGATCTATAGCAGAGATAAGTACGTGCTTAAACAGTCTGCTGAATCAGAATCAAAAGAGTACTCAGACTCTCCACTCAAAAGTTGCTCAGATACCTCTGTTATGCTATTCACTTACGCAGTAGATCTAAGTGAAATGTATCTTTCCATGCTTTTCATACTGGTATTTCCATAGCAAAGACCATGTATCCCATGTCAAACAGAATTTGGTTTTCATTGACAAGACCAAAGGTTTTGTACCACTGCTGGGTGGTCCAACCTTGTCAGAAGTGACACTGACAGACGACAAGCCTTGGTCCCCAAGAGTCAGGCAGCTAAAAGCAGTCTGGCAGCTACCTGCTATCCAAAATACTCTTAAATCTCTGGTCTGAAGACAGATTCTAGACTAAAACCAGCCCTAACGGCCCTGTCTCTAACACCAGATTTTCTCAATGCAGTAAAAATGACAAACTTTCCTAGTAAGGGTACTTCTGCTGGCAGAGCATCTCCCAGTTCAGTACATAAAGATAATAACCTAAACAAGAAAAAAACCTACGTTGATTTAATCACACACCTACAATGGGATTTTAATGATACAGAAATGGCAGAAAATAAATCTTCTCTTTAACCAGCATTTCCTTATTATCGTAAGCTTCTAATGTAGACCTGGCCTTAGGGACTTGTGGGACAAATTTAAGCCGTAAATAACTTTATGCTGGAAAAAATTTTCAGATGCAGAAGCCAATGCACTCTGCTACACAAAGTGACATCACTTGCTTTGTTTTTGTGGTTTTTTTTAAAGGCTCCTGTGTACTTGACTTTAATTTTTCCCCTTACAGTTGGGAACAACCCTAAAGAGTTTTGCAGACAGCTTTTCAAAATAAACTTCCAAGGTCACAATGCTGTGGGGAGGAGGGAAAGAACAAGCTCTGCTTCTTGGAGTCAGGAAACAAGTGCGGGGGGAGCAGGAAGCCCCGCAGCGAGGACGGCGGGTCCCCGGGAGCACCCAAGCCAGGGCCAGCTGCTCCCAGCCCCGTGCTCGTCCTGTCCCGTCAGACCAATGGCTTCAAAGCCAGGCTTTGTGGTTCATTTCTGAAAAGCTTTTCATTAAGGAAAAAAACCCCAAACCAACTCAAAGCAAGGCTTATATTTGAAGTTACCTATACATGGCTTTATGTTTTAAAAAAATCATCGCAGCAATGCCAGTACTGTAGGATACCATCCACTTAGTTACACATGTACTTCAGTGGACTGTAATCCCACATTGTGTCATATATCTATTTTCTTATATAAATATGAGCTGACACTCGACATTAATTTCTGTAGCTGAGGACAGAGAGGTTAGTGGAGGACAGCAAGAGCAACCTCTGTTTGGGTAACTGCTCGTCTGAGTTTCAACACGGCTCAGATAGGAAGTTTGCAAAGTAGGCCTAGAGGAGTAATTAGACGAGGTTGACCTCAGTGTTAAAACATCCTTCCTTGCATTTTCTGCTTTAAGGGCAGATGATTGCATGCAATCAAGTTGGAGCAATTAAAAAAAAAATTACCATTCCAGCGGCTGAAAAGTACCACCCTGATCCATCCAAACTCCCTGCAGCAGGTGACTGGAGGCAGCTGCAGGGCTGCTGTGGGGAACCCAAGCACTGCCAGTTCCCCTGTCCTTGCCGAGGGAGTCAGATGGTACCCTACCACCCCAGATGTTGCCCCACGATGGCCTGGCCCATGGCACAGGCTCCGGCATGGGACCTCCCAAACCAGAGCAGACAGGGGTGGCTTTCTGCTCTCCCCTTGGCTGTGCTCCTTTGGCAGCAGTGCCCACACAAGGACTGACATGCCCTGCTGTAAAGAGATGAGATTTCTGGGTGCTGCATCAGCTAAAGAGTAAAATCGCCATTCCCAGCTACAACACAACACAACACAGCAGTTGGGGTCTGGGTCTGTGTCTGGGGACAGCATTTCCATGCACAGGGCTGAGCCCTTCCCAGCACAGTGGCGGCAGCCTGGGGATGCTTGGTGGAGAGCAGGGATGTCCTTCTCTTCTGAAGACTGCTGCAGCCATACTGAACCCAGTGAGCAGTTTGCTCTGGCTAAGTTGCACCCAGCGTAACCAAATATCACCCTGCCCTGCTCACGTTTGTTTTGCTTCAGCTTCCTGCTCTTCTCCCTTGTTCTGATGAGGAAAGGCGGGGACAAAAAGAGGGAAAACATGTTTTCTGCCGTCTTTTGAACAACAGAGGATTCTGCAATACTGTGCCTTGTGTGGCAGCGAGTACCAGGAAGGGCCAGGACAGCAAGAAGCCCCTTTGGCCTGCTGCAGCTGGCAAGAGCTTTACCATTGACCCTATTCGTGCTGTATGGGTAAAGCCCAGGGACTCTTTGTGCAACAGTGGCTATTTAATGTCTGAAGGAGGGGTTTAATTAACGCTGATCTTGCCAGCTGTAGCAAAGAGACCATATTTTAAAATATTCAATACGCTAAAAAAACCTCACCCCTCCCCAAACTGCTGCATTCTACCAGAGTAAACACCCATCTGGAGTCTGTACTTTTACAAACGGGGGGACGAAGTAATCTCCCTTGACATTTCCTCTACGTAACCTTAATACAACATAATAAACAACTCCGTTGTGCTGCCATCGTTACTCAATCTAGCATCAAGATGCTGCTTTTCTAAGAGGGAAAAATTCAGGCATAAATTTTCAAGTCGTATCATCGCCCAACAGCTTTCCCTCAACAATACTGAGCCCTTTCCTAGACAGAGAGGCTAATGAGTCCCTTCAGAGAACAGCACCAGTTTTGGCTCATTTCCACGGAAGCAGAAATAGAAAAGTCATCGGCAAGGCCAAGTGTGTAAGAAAGGCTCCACGTTGCAAAAAGCTGAGCAATCCTGTGAGATGCTGAGCTGCTCTGGCTGGGGGTTGAGGGCACGTGGCCCTGGGCAGAAAGGCTTTAGCATCCTGCAGGATCAAGCTGTTACTACTGAATTCCTCTCTTTTGCAATCTGTCAGGGAACAGCTGTGCCAATGTGGAAAAAATCCCGGAAAGTTATTGAAACATTCGTACTATTAAAGACCTCGTGTTTCCACTGCAAATGGACAAAACTCCCAGTGAGATTTCTGGTGTTTCCTAAGGTCAGCGTTTGCGGCATTACAAAATATCAGGAGTTCTCTGATGCTGTACTCAGAGCTTTTGGGAACATTTTTAAGCAACACTAGAAAAAAAGCCTGCAACTTGCTTGTTGTGATTTACACCACGGCTTGCCTGTAATCACACATAGCCCCAATCCTTTCTCCCACTTCTCAGTACCGATCTGACCTCTCTTCCCTCGTGTACTTCCCTTCTGACTCTGCTCCAGTGTGTTGCAGTGGTTGAGACCACTTGAAAGCAATCTTCCTTTACCTGCATTTCAAATTGCCGATGACTCTGCTACCTGTGTCTATTCTATTCCTGCTGTCCAAACCAGCAATCCCCAAATGAAGGATTTAAAGAGAGGCCTCACAGCAGCCACTGTCATCTTCCTTCCTCTCCACTGAGGTGGGGGGAAAGATTGCAGACAACAGAGTTAGCCATGCTGTCTCTCTGAACTGCACCGCTTCATTGTTTCCATAATCGCTAGCATATAATATCCCTCTTGGGAAACAAACCCTTTTATGAACAGCACTGAGGAGCACTTCAAACGGAGGTTTTTCCCCTT
Organism: Hypotaenidia okinawae; assembly: GCA_027925045.1. Classification (NCBI taxonomy): domain Eukaryota; kingdom Metazoa; phylum Chordata; class Aves; order Gruiformes; family Rallidae; genus Hypotaenidia; species Hypotaenidia okinawae. Next base: position 9,636,791 of record BSDF01000012.1, read on the forward strand.
TTTCATCACTCTAGAAACACACTCCGGATCGACAGAGTTTAATCTCTCTTTGGCGAGGAGAGATCAGACGCTAAATGGCATTCCATGCAAGTGAGGACTCATTACTGTGAAGCTGTTGTTTCTTGCCCAGCCAGTTAATTGAAGCCTATAAAATTTCCATTGTTCAAACCTGGACTACCTCACCGGCTATGCCTGGACAAGGCAAATCCCAAACCCTCATCCACCGCACTGATACATGGGTTCCCAAACAGGCCCACAGTGGAAAAGCGACTGTCACCCAAGACTGTGCCACCTGAGCAGGTTCTGTCCAGGGATCTCTAGCTCAGGTTTTAATCCCATCTGTGGAAGTAAAGACAGTGAGAGGTGAAGTCACTTGCCTAGAGGCATGCAACAATTTAGTTGCAGAGCTGGAAATAAAACTGAGGAATATGAACATGCTGGACCATGCTATAATCAGCAGATGCTATTGCTTCCAAGTTCTAATTAAAGACCTGTCATTACACAAAAAGCATTTGTAGTTTGCAGTAAAACTGATAAAGCTCAATAGTCTGTAGTACTGGAGGGGAGGCATATGTTTTTTAAATCTGCCTGAGATGATAACATACTCTTTTCTTCCAGTCTGCCTCAGCCTCTGCAGGTAGCTGATCCCAGCTATGAGGTGTCTCTTCTCTACCAGACCAGGGATTCTGCCTGTCCAAATTAAGTAATGCTGAAAACATACAGTCTACACTACAATTTCCTACCTGAGACTGTTTGTGAGAAAGAAACTGCACTGTAGTCCTCACGAGATGGATAGAACAGCCGATGGGAAAAATAACAAGGCTGGGAGAGAACAGAAGAGGTTCATATGCTGCAGCCATCATTAACACAGCTGGCAGTGCCTAAATGCATGAAAATAGGTGGCAATCCAAATAGAAATAAACCAGCTTGATTCCTTGGGCACGAGAGTGCACACAGACACAACATGAATACACACAGTTCTCTGCAAAGGAAGCCCGTGCCTCCCCCTAACATGGTGCCTGGCATCACCCCAGAGCTGCCTCACACTGGATCCAGCCCCAGCGTTATGGGTTTGATGGCCACAGTGCTGCAGCAGCTGCTGGATTCATACCCCCAGCTCTAGAAGCCAGGCTTCTGCCAGGGGCCGGTGGTACCATAGGGCTGGTGGCAGACAGTGTCAGGGCTCTGTGTGGCTGGGAGACAACATGTGCGCAGGCACTGTGTTTGGGTTGGGGGGAAGGTGTGCCCAGGGTTGCTCAATGCCAATGCCTCTGGCTGAGCGAGGAGCAACAGAAACTGTGTGTCTCGAGTCCTGTCCAGCCCTGCTTCTTCAGACAGACAGCAGCTTGACAAGGGCCATTGAGAAAGAGAAGAGGATGAGGCACGTGTAATTCTTCATGTTTCCCACAAAAATTAAATACCTCAAAGACTTTCCTGCGATCACTGGGGTTTCTCACCATGTAGGCACAGGTTGCTGCGAATACCCACCGTGCATCAGTGCTGGGAGCACAGAGAAGCTTCATGTGCAGCCACAGACCAGAGGGGTTTGCATGACTGCATCAAGCCACAAGTGACCAAGAGGTGGTGTGTTCCGTAGCTTCCAGTGTCAGCTCTGCTCAGGTATAAATGTTTTGCTTCCCTGCCCTGCCTGCCCTCTGGTAGCTGGAACGTGTTGTCTGTCCTGCACAGGGAGATGGGAGACAAGAGGCCAGACCTCGCTGTCTCAGTGGGCAAACAGGCTGCACTGCAGAGCAGCTCGAGACCATTTTGTTGATAACTGACTCTTTCTCATCTTCTGATTCATGGCCAACATCTCCACTGCATCAGGACCATGCTGCTAACAGCCAGCATGGCACCAGCCCGATCCTGGGAGGGGCATGGAAAGCTCCAGGTCTTGCTGCCTGCTCCTGCGGATCCCTGCCTGCTGGCTGCAGCTGGGTAGGGGAGGACTGACCAGGCCCTCACAGCATGGTGTAGAGAGCTGGGAACTTTCCTGCCACCTTTTCAAACCAAATCATCTCCATGGGGCTGTTGCTTATTTTATTACTATAAAAAGAAAACCAGAAAAATCAGAAAACGCGACCCAGGAGCACTGTGCTCCCTGGCACTGCTGAACAGGCTGACATTCTCCCTCTGCAGCCAGCTGCCAGAAAATAGCTGCAGCCTAGAGCTGGCAACAGCATGGCTCCAGTGAAGCCAGCCACTGTCCTCTACCTCGGCTTTTTCCTTATTTGATCAAGGTTGACAACAGCTGTGCAAGAAGCAGGTTTTAACAGTGACTCAAGCACATGTAATCTCTACGGAGATGCAGCACAGGCGTGTGGGCACTGGGGCAGCACTTGGGGCAAGACCAGCAAGCCCCACATCACTGCACAGATGGTTACTCATGGCTGGACTCCTTCTACCTCCACCTTACCTGGCATTTTGTTACAGGCGTTTCTGTAGCACAAGAAAAGACTGCTTGGAAGGATTTTTCCAAAAGCCAAAACTCAGGCTTTTGTCTGAGCTACAGGTTCAGCCACTGTTCCAGTGGAGCTCGATCAAAGGAACAGGAAACACCTTGAAACAACACAACCAGAGTTATCTGGGGGTGCTCTGTGATCAAGGTGGTAGGTATCCTAAGAACAAGGGGCCAGGCACATCCAACTCACTAGGAGATAAGGAGGAGGAAAAAACCCAACCAAAAAACCCCACCCCAGGTGCAGTTGAGGTCTTCTGCAAAAATAGCAGATGAGACAAAGGCTTGCGCAATTGCTCTTTAGACAGCAAACCAGGGCAGGTCTCAGGAGCTGGGAAGAGAAGCCAGTTCTGCTGCAGTGCTTGCAGGGAGGCATAGAGGCCTGGGGTCTTTGTCCTCGGGGCAGTTGGCTCTGTGACTCTGCTTGCTGGGCAGAAGCGGGAGGCAGCCAGCTGGTGGGTCAGAGGATTCTCTGGAAAGCTGCAGTGTACTTGCCACCGTGCCTTGCCATGCACATGCCATGAGTGCGTCATTACGAGCAACAGAGGCAAGAGTTGTGTAACTTTCCATTCCCAATTAGTCCTGGCACAGTGGCTACTTGATCAGATTTCCTGGTCTGAAATCTTTTTTTCAAACTGCTCGTTCCAGAGCTTTCTCTGATTCAAAATTGATCCCAAATGTGTATGTGGAGGGGGGTGCAGCCCCTGGACTGCTCACAAACCCTGCTGAGGTCCCCTGCGCTGTGTCGCTGCCTGCTGCAGTAACAGGAAGGTAGAACAGCTCCTGTCCTTCCATCATACACTGGAACAGCCCTTCACATGCGTTCATGTGGACAAGTGGAGGCTGCCTGTAGGGAAGTTCATGCTTGGCAAAGAGAATTACAAATTTGATTCTAGCAGCACTAAGCAAACTGTCTAATCAGATGAGGGGATCACAGGAGTGAGTGACTGAAGGATCCAAGAAGAGACATTCCTGGCCTATGCCCTAACAAGAGTTCTCCAGGGTATGGTGCTGAAATGTGTATCAGCCCTGATGGTGAAAACTAGGTGCTGTATTCAGGATGGCAAGCCATGTACCATGCGCAGGGGGCACAGACAGGCCCCATTCTCCTGCCCCTGCCTTCCCCAGCACAGCTCTCTCAGGACAGGGCAGATCTGCAGGACCCCTTAACACCTTGCATGCCTTCTGCATGACCCAAAGCAGAACATCTATGTGGCCTGTGCTCCAAAAAGGCGCTCAGAATAGAACAAACTTTTTTCTCTGTCCACTCAGAAATTAAGAGATCAAGTGAGAAATCCTGACTCCAGTAAAATGAGCAGGACTTTGCCATGATTTCAACAGGCCCAGCTTTTCACCTCGAGCCTCTGCTCTGCTGTTGAGTAAGGAGATAAGCTGCCAGCAGCAACAGTCTGGCCTCGGAAATCTGGAGGGGTTTGTTGGCTGATTGCAGAAGCAGCAAATGTACAGCTTACCCACAGTGCAGATGTAACTTGCATGCCTCCTCCTTTCAGAAACACTGAGGGCTCCATGTTGTTTATTGTGCAATAGGAAGATATTAATAATCATGCCTGACAATGTTTAAGAATGGAGATAAAATTCTCTATTATCATGGATTATCAGTTGTCAAAGGGGATGCTGGCAGACAGAAGCTTTACTGGGATGAGGTTTGCATTTCAATGAGCGATCTGCAAAGAGAGCCTTCAGCTCTTCCTCGCATCAGATCCAGGCAGAAGCAGATCCGTGCTGAAGCTCCCTTCCAGGATGCCCTGCGGTGCTTGGAGAGGTCTAACTCCAGCCAGGTTACAGTCAGGGCTAGAAGTTATCAATGACCTTAACTGTAGAAGATGCTGCACTGCAGAGTAGTTAGGAGCTTACAAAAGCATGCTGAAACCAACCATATTTCTTGCTATTTATAAAATGCTGTAAAAGGACAAACTGGAAGCACTGGCATAATGCTTAACTGTCACCACTCACTCAGACCTGAGGTCCTCAGATCCTCTTGTGAAGAAACAGTAGAACCACACAGTCCAGCCTCCTTGAAAGGACTTCAGGGGCTTTGCTGGGAGCTGGAACTGACCCCAAGCACCCAGGCAAAGACAAAGAGCAAACGTGGAGGTGAGCAGCGTCTCACCTCAAGGGGCCTCTGCTGAGCCCCAAACAAACCAACCTTGCTGGCTGTCCAAACTGGCGGTGAGTACAAGGGACCCCAGCATGGCTGTTCTGTTGCTCCCAACCTCTCCCCAGCACCCTTTTCTCACCACACTTCTCCACCCTGCAGCCAGCCTATGAGGCAGATAAGGTACCTTCCTCAGGGTGCTGGACAAGCCTAATGAAGGCTTTTCTTTTAGCAGCAATTCCCTTGCTGTTCATTAGACTAGCAGGATGCCTGGGAGCAGAATACTGTCAATGAAGTGCTTCTCAAGAAGCAGCAGTACCAGTGCAAAACTTTGCATAGATCTGAACCTAAGACCAATGCTCAGCATGAAAAAGAGATTATCACCCCTTCACATTTCCAAATCACTTTCTGCAAGCACAGGAAGTAGAAACATCCCTCCTTCTTCACCCTCCTTCAAAAAAATACTTAGGCTTCCCTTAAATATTGTGCATGAAGCAGCTGTCTCTTTGTCAAGCTACCAAGTATCTCAAGACTTGTGATGGAGTCTTGAGCTGATAAAGCTGCCTGTGCATGTGGCTGAGGAGGCTCTGAGAGATGAAAATCAGGTCCCATCCCTGCTTTGGGCCTTATTTCTACCATCCACAAGACTCACACAAGAGACAAAGTTGGCTGCATAAATTCTCATGGCCTGGAGGGGCTCAGTGCTGGAGCCTGCTGACAGCAAAATCAAATTCTGATATACAGCACCAACCCTGTGCCGTGCTTTAAAACAGACCTGAAAATGCCAGCAGCCACACTGATTCACAGTCACGAGACAAAACACCGGCTGCTCTCTGTTTGCTCTCCAGGATGCAGCCACCAGACTGTACATGCAGGGAGCATCTGCTGTGTGTGCAGGAAGTGCCATCGGCTGGGGCACATGCTCACACTCCTCCTGTGCTCACACGCTCACCAGCTACAGCCTTACTCCGTGAACACAAGCTGCTGCTCAAGTGCAATGCTTGGCTGAGCTCCCTCCCACCTCTAAAGCTCTCGAGTGGTTCAGGAACAAGCGGATTGCTGGGATAAAAGCAACCAGCCATTATTCCCTGTGCTGCAGACCTGCTCCTGCAGGTTTCATGCCTGACGTTTGCATGGCGCTCCTTCCCACAAGGTCCCTACATGCAGCAAAGGCACACATGCAAGGAGGGAAGTGTCCTTACCCCCTTTCCCAGGTGAAGGAGCCTGCTACACATGCCATGTGGATGGCCTTGCCTGAGCAACCCTTCTGGCCGCAGATTTGCCCCATTTTTTCCTCTGCAACCCATCACGGACCTGGGGAGCTGGTCCTGTGGTGTGGCCCAACTTCACACGTCAAGCCTGTTCTCTCCCTCTTTAATTCTTTGTTGGTTGGCTGGACAACCATTGTTCCAGCCATTCCATACAGAACATGGGGCAGGGGAGCACCACTGCCAAGCCTGACACTGGGGGTTGCCACTAGTATTTTTCCTGCTCTTCTCTGGTGCAATCACCACTTTCTTCAGCGAAAGCACGCAAAAACCAGACCCAGCCTCCCAGCTCTAGCCATACCTCTACCAAACATGGCTGGAGAATCACTTCTCTGGATCTTACTGGCTACACTGCTGCTGCTCTGTGCCAGTGTGACAGGCCCCTGGCACCATCCCCCAGGCACCATCCCCCACTATGTAATGCAAATATACAGTTTCACTGCCTCCAGGCAGTGGGGAACTCGGGGAGGCAAGTGCCTGGTGTGCTTCCTGGCTGTATCCCCATTTCTTCTGTGTCCGTTTCTATGTGGGAGGGGAAGAGGATGTTTGAAAAGTATTTCCCTTGGCAAGCCACCGGGTCCTGAACCCCCTGGCAAGCACAGCCCCAGCACATGTGCCTGCACCAAACAAAGGGCAGCAATGGCTGCTGCCACAAACAGCGTCCAGAGGCAGCAGAGCCCACGTGCGTTTGACAGACAAAACCTCAATGGACTGCGCACACAGCGTGGGCTGACACAGCTGCCACCCTCTTGCTGTCTCACTGCTCTCCACAAAAATGTGCAGTTTGTGTGTTGTGCCTGGGGTGGAGGAGGTGCATCGCTGGCTGGTCTGCACGCCTTGCCTCGCCTCAGCTGAGCCCCCCAAAGCGAGGCCTCAAGATTTAACCTGCCCCTACTCCAGCTCCCCTCGCGGCCCAGGGGCAAGGCTTGCCCTCCCCACTTAACACCACTCATCAGCACTGGTACCAGCCAGCCTTCACAGATGGCCACGAAGCAGAGTTTTCAGTACAAGAAACAGTTGAAACAACAAAAACCCTGCTGAGGCTGATTCAGCTCGTGAACCTGCATCCCATTAAGCAAGTCATTTTTTCCAGTTGTTCAGAGCAGGAACCGCGTGGTCGGGTACGGCTTCCCGGGCAGCAGCTGGCTGTGCTGAATCACCTCTCCCAGCCAGGCTGCTGGCAGCCAGATTACTCTAAACTGGACCAAAGCTGCTCCTTCTACACTAGGAAACAACTCCTTGTAAAAACAGGTCCTTGTGACAAGGACTTTGAGCCAATTTTATACTGAAGTCATGCTGGCAATCCAGCACTTTTCACCCGCTAGCAGCCCTCTCAGGAGCGTGTGAGTGCACTTTGAGAGAGTGAGTCTGGCCGATGGGGACCTGTCCAATGCGAAAAGGAGGGAGTTTGTTCCCATCCCCAGCTGGCACATCCTAACATCTCTTGGGCACCACCTGTTATCCATAGAGCAAGAAGTGGCTGTGACGCTTTGTAGGCCACCAGGAGCAGCACATGTCCCAAGGAGTTGAAAGGGGCAGCTGGTGGCAGCTCTTGTACAGAGATGTGTCAATCCAGAGCCAGGGCAGATAGATTAAATCCACCTTTCCCTCCTTTGTATCACATCCCAGATTTACTCATACTGTCTGGCAGACAACCTCACACAAATCCTGTCCCTTTGAGATATCCTAACTCAGAATACTAAAAAATTCTTGAAACCTAGTAAATGTACAGCTAGTGGGACAGCTCTACAACTGTTTTTCTCCTTGATTGTGCTATTCATGAAGTGATGCAGTCTCCAGACAGGATGTGGTTTGTGCCATTCTGCATGTCATCACAGAAGATGCATGACTGAAACAGTCATCAGCAGGGAGATTTTAAGTGGGACTTTAAAAAAAAAAAAAGCACAAACTTTTTTTTTTTAAGGTGGAATTCACAAAGATCCTGTATTAAATTAAGAAAGAAATTACCATCCAAAAGGATAGGTGATAGGAACTGAAAATAACTGCATCTTTCAGGGTTTGGCTGCCTTTGAAAGCATCTCCTTTAGTCATTCAGTTCAAGCTGCAGTTTCTTTTAATTTAGCTTGGGAGGCTCTAACACACGGAACAGCCCGTAATTGCTACTGCTCTCTGAAGTAAGACACACTGAATTGTGAGTTTAAGTAACAATAGGATAAATATTAACTGGCTAACCATTTTGCAATTGTTAAGCAAAGTCTAGAGATATGGGAGTTTACTTAACAAAATAGTTCAGAGAAGTTTTCCATAGCCCTGGACATACTTTCAAGTAAAAGTCAGAAACAGGTTGTGCTGGAATCACATGGAGAAGATGATGGCAGAATTACAAAACTGTTTGAGGATTTGACCTCTGGAGCAGACCAATGAATGGTTTTGGACTGAAAACGAAGGCTCTTATCCACTGTGCAAACACCTATTTGGTGGAAGCATGAGGAGACATGTAACTGATAATGCCAACCTGATCAAGATCACAGAGCTGATTGAGAGACACAGAGACATGCAGGACCCTCTCTGTGCTCTGCCACGGTGTCAAGTGTTGGCCATGAAGCTTTGGCCAACCCTTGAGTTTCAGTAACTACTAAACTTCATAGAAGCCCAAAATGCCCCACTCACTCTCTTGAGGCTCAGCCGCTACACCTAGAGAATTGTGCTGCTTTTCTTTTTATTCTTTTCCTTTACAGTTGGCAGTTATCAAGAAAAGATACTCATGTAAGAGTAGGAAGCAAAGAGCACCCAATGGAATGAATGTTACACGCCTTTCTATACTGCTTACCGGCAGAACTTCCCTGAAAGCATCACCAGCAGCCTGGACCTGCACTCATGCACACACCTCCGCTTGTCCTGGCCTTTCCTGGCAGCTCCGCAGTGTCCATGCCACACCAGAAAACTGTCCTTAGCTCCTCATGAAATGCTGTGTTTGGCTGCATTTTGGTTTTGCCAGACTACAATGTCTTGAATTTGGGTGAATGAGTATCACGTTATGGGATAGCGTCTGATCTAGATAATCTGAAGCCAAAGCAGCACTAATCTTGCACCAGATCCATGTCGAGACGCTTACTCATGTCTCCTGGGTTAGGGAGTGTGGGCTTTCCCTTCAGCCTGAGGTTGGACCAAAAATACCAAAGAGACGCTGGCAGAAACTGTAATTATAAATGAAGACATCATGAAACTAGCCCTACATAAAGCCAAGATCACACTCCAGCCTGGAGCTGGCTCCTGCATTAGAATTACCGAGTGAAACAAGCATGGCATTTATCAGTATCACTGGGAGTCATTACCACAAACCATTATAGTGAAGCTCTGAAGTGTTACAGTAAAACAAAACCTGGCAAGCCATGCACACCCAGGATGTTTTACTTAAAGAAATTCAAAACTTGGTTTTACCAGTTTCCTGGTACAGGATAGGCTGGTTTCAGCCCACATAAAAACACACATTTTCATTAGCTATGAACTACATAATATGATTAAATACTGACATAAAAACTGAATTGCCTCAGATATTTTTCTTCCTTTGGGCTAAGTATATATTTTGGAGATGGTCCATTAACTATCCGGTAAACAGTATACTTCACAAAATGACCCATTTCCTCCCTGTGCGGCCAAACCATTTAAAGGAGATGTTCATTTGCTTCCTGTAAGTAACGCTTGTGGAAGAATTTTCCACTGTAAAGCAGGGCAGGAGCCAGCAGACAGCCCTGGAGCTCTGCGCAAAGCCCACGTGGTGAAGCAAGTCAGGGAGAGCCCACACCGAAGCAGCTGAGCTAGGGAAGCTGGAATGGCAGCGCTTGCTTGACACTCGCTGTGTGTTTTGCTTGACGGGAGGCAGTAGGAGAAGTGTAACAAAAAGATGTTAAGAGAACCACGATTCCTTCTAAAGCCCAAAGGCATCAGGATATGTAACTGCAGAGTACCCCCTATAGCAGCAGGCTTTGAGACCTGAATTCAGACATATGCAGTGTCTGGTACAATGGATTAGCTCTCACTGCTTTCGCCTCCTGGCACTTCTCACAAGTCCCGTCACTCTGAGGGGCCATTGGCACCTGTGAGTTTCTGCCCAGTTAGGCTCACATTAAAGAAAAAAAACCCCAGCAACCTCTTAAATCCTTCCAGCTTTCAAGTGCTACAGTACTAACAAGCAAGGACTACCATTGCCAGAGCAAATGCTGTGGTCGTAACAGCACTCTTCGCGAAGAAGAGATTCACCATTGCAAGTCAGACTGGATCAGACCAACAGTCAGTCTAACCTAAACCTGACACTGGCCATACACCAAGAACAGAAGAAGAGGATAAAGTCTGGAAGAATTCAGTGGCAGGTCTCATCATTCCCTTGGAGATGATGAAGACCAGGACTGGACCACAGACAAAGGTACATGACAGAGGAACATGACCTGTGGAGCTGTCAAATCCTCCATTCTCACCTTGCTTATATCCAGCACTCTTTCTGTCAGACAGCAAGGTACCTGCAGCTCACTTTCCTCATCTCTTTGAGGCACAACTTGCTTCAAAGCACCAGTGTGCTTGGGAGGTACCTGTCTACTCAAATGCCCTTGTACACATGGCAAAAGTGCAAAATGCCTGATATAACAAATGCTTCAGATTTAATACCCATAGCCTGTCTCTGCCAAAAATGTACAAGAGGTCCAAAGCAGCCAGAAAACACCAAAACCCAAGTGAGCACTTGCACGTCCTGGGTTTCCAGACATCCAAGAATCTCAAGAAATGTGCAAAATGTCTACCTTCCCCCTGGCTAAAGCTTGTAGGTGGAAAAATGAACACATCTAGAGGGAAGTCTCCTGCTTAGAGGATGGGTGCGATCTCATTATTAGACCTGACTGAACAAAGCCCAGCCCCCATTGAACAAAATGACTTCATGGTTCTCTGTTTGTGGGAGCATTTTGACAAGAGTGAAATGAACCAAGATGTCAGGCCAATCCAAGGTACAGTGGGTGCTGTTGTGAGAAGGCTTAGCAACACTGCAAAATCCAACAGTATTCCTAAAGTGCAGCTGGAACAATTACAGCTGTGTACTTTCAACCAAGGACACCACACCTTGTCTTAGGATTCTTCAGCATGCTTTCTCCTGTCCCCAAAAATGCTCTTTGTCTGCCCTGGCAGCTGTTTAACCTCCATGAGCTGCTCTCATGCAAGCTGTAACCTCACTGGGGGTTGTGATGTGGTCTAATATAATGAAGAACAGCCACAGCAGTCTCTCATTGCTATTTTACAGGCATTTGGGCAAAGATGTCCATACCAGTTCAGCTAGTGGCTGTTGGGGATGCAAAAAAGTAACACAGCCTCTTGAGTCACTGATTTGAGAAGGAGCTGGTAGATACTTTTACAGCATTTTGAGGGGGTGAATTCTGACTATTAAAGTCCAACTTCTCAGAAGAAACATAATGTAAATAAAGATAAGCAGTCATATAACGAAAGGCAAGAAAGCAGGAATCTTAAAAACTGCTTGTTTTCAGCTGTAGTCACTGTTGAACATCAAAGCTGTTTTGCAGCTTTGCTGTCTCAAACCCAGAGAGGTAAATAATCTGTTGTGCTATGTCTGTCAGTTCTTTTGGGCGAACATGGGATATTATATTTTCATTTAAAGATACAATCTTCAGTGCTTATGAGGTGTTACTGGGAGAAAGCACGCATGGTAAAGATAACTGTATGTTACAAATAATAAATAAAGGAAATATAGCTGAAATGTTCCCAAAGATTTGCACTACAACAAGAAAAAGGATTTAAATCTTGAAGTAACTTCTGAAAGGCTCCCAGAAGCATTCATACAGACAAATGTATCGGATCATTCAGGAATCCTGTTCTTGGACTCTTTCATTAACTTTGGCTCCCAACCTCCTCCTCACTGCCTTTGCCAAGTGTAATTTTTCTATGTAGAAGTATCATCTGAGTAGCATCCTTCTAGATTTCTTTTAAAAATTAACTTCAAGTAACCATGCAAATCCTCTGAGAGATGCATGGTTTTGGAGATAATCCAGCTTTTTTGATCATCACAGGAGCAGTCAGAAGAAAATAAGAACAGAGCCCATCAGTGTCTAATTTAGGTAAGACTGGAAGAGCCTCACATTCACTGCACAGATGAGTTATACGACTTCTTTTATTTAGACCATAGTTGCCTAGTTTATTCACTGATATTGCCTTCTGCAAGAAGACTGATCCGGAATATTTTTACAAAAATGCAGTGTTTACACTGGGCTTCTTGATATGGTCCTGGAACCCACTGAATCCAGCTGGATCTCTGCTGTCTGCAACATCTGCCATACATAGTTTGAGAGACCTACATCAATAAAAGTAACCTGGAGTTCCCAGCATCTTGCATGGCCCCAGCTGAGTCGAAGGGCTCTGTCAGCTGGCATAGCTTCAAAGCACTGTTAGAGCAACTTTATACCAAAACAAGCTAATTACCACAGCCTGCATCCAAGATCGGCTCTCATAGATTATTATACTGTCAAGGAAAAAGCTGTGGCAACCCTAAAGATCTGAAGAAATTCCCAAACCAGTCACTGGTGTATATACCCAGTTACACAGCAGAACATGAAAACACTACGGTATTTCAAAGATGAAAAAAAAAGAGTAAAAAAAGAAAACCACTAAATATCTATCATTATGAAAATTCATTGTCAGAGATCAAAAGTGGCTTTATTTGACGCCACTTCACTGTCGTCCCACACACCCACAAGCCCGAGCAGCCCCTTCCCTGCCAGCCATTGTCCAGACCCCATCACCAACATTTTTACATGCCCGTCTCACAATAGCCTCCTCTTGCAGCAGATGGAAAAGCTACACTGCCAACCACATAAAAATCACAGTCCTCCCTGGTTTGGTCTACATACCTCCAGAGGAAGCAGCAGTAAGAGCTGGAGAGCCTTGTGTGACTGCAGCACTTGCCATCGATCGCCACATCTCTGGTCTTTCAGGCTCCTTACTCTTCAGCAGGTAAGGCTCACAAAGCACACTGCAAGAGACATAGTTCCCCAAAATACCTAAGCTCTGCAGTAGAGGTGTTTGCAAATACATCTCATGTACCACCCTTCCACATGAGGGGAGTGATAGGAAGAAATAGCTCAGATAATTTGTGAAAAATTGGAAACTCCCAGATCAGGACTTTCTATTTGGTTTTAAACTTCAGCCCAGAACTGCCTCTCTCTGTCACACTTTATTTGTATTTCTTGTTAGTAACTGAAGCACACTTACAGGTGGGCTGAAGTATTCGGTAAGAACAAGTTTATGCTTTCCAAGAGAATAATAATAAAAAATAATCTATTCACAAAGACTCATTTAACCAATCAATGAAGCTATGAAGCTGTGAAGCATTTCAGCAATTTAATTTATGACTGCCACTGTTAGCCCCATCTTGAACCCAAAGCTGATGTTGTTTCCACAGAGGATGGGAAGTGCTCTGATCATTCACCTGGGTTTCCCCAGGCCACAGGACCTGCTTCACAGCTTCAGTTTGAAGGTTTGAACTTGCATGTACATTTATTTCCAACACTGAAATCATAACCAGGCTTTAAAGCAGATGCCCCTGCCTGAGAATGGGTGGAATCAGAAGGTCTGAGCTGGCTTGGCAGACTATCCTAACAGCTCTTCATGGTGCCCGTACTGTAAAACCACATGAAAATCACTGGACTTCTTCCAGTTGCCCTCTGAGTAAAAAGGAAAGTGCCTGCTCCTGACATTTGGATGGTTTTATAACAGGCAAAGAGACCTCATGGTAGAGGTTTCACCCTTGTGCTCAAATACCTTGCATCAAAGTGCACTGCTGGGGGACAGCTAACAGAATGCCTGGCCTTCATAAGGCCATGCAGAGATCACAGGTCTCACGCTCTGCAACTGCCTTTGTCCCATGGCCAAGGCTTTGCTGAGAGAACATAGTGCCAGCTACAGCTATCAAGTGTGGTATTTGCCACAAGATGACTCCTTTGAGGGGAGTTCTTTGCTTCAGCATGTGGGAACCAACACTGAGGGAAGACAAAAATCTCTCCTGTTTATTCTGACTTCAGACCTGTCCATCCACCACCAAGAATCAAACTGGAGTTGGCAGTTTGGTTGATGACACACAGCTCTAGTCACAGCTCATTGGCTCTCTGCAGGGATATTAAAAAAACTCCCGTGCAAACAGAATTAAAGAAAAGTCACCACTATGTCTAAGCAGCAAACAAATCAGACAGGATTTGGGTTTCCTCACCAAGGCACAGACAGCTATTATTAGAAAATCCCAACTTCTTAACCAGTTGTTTGACCATCCATGGGTTTTATTTCAGTGGAGAGAAAAGATGCAGGATATTTTCACATCTCCTGGTGCATTTCTGTAAGAAGCAGGGCATCCTGCCTGCTCTGTATCCTGGCCCTTTGTGTGCTTCAGGTTACACAGAGGAGCATTGCTGGTAGATTATTTGCAATGCTGACTAAAGAGCATCACTTTAGGGACACCAAGAGGAAAAGGACCCTCTGCAGCTGTCAACAGTCAGAACATAACCACTCTAGAGTTATTACAGCTTTCAGCATAAGCAGAGCGCAGCAGGAACACCGCTTGTTCTAAAAGACTGTGCCCACAGGTAATTATTTATAAAATATGTGGTAGCTCAAGCTGGGGACTGAAGACTCCACCATTTACTGACTCTTGTTGAAATTATCTTACTGATTCTTATGTCGCCTGCATTTGAGCAGAGGCAAACATTACTACACAGGACTCGCTCCAGTGAGCTTCTCAATGCGATGTCTTATTTTATGGTCATTAGCTTCCATAAAATTAATACATATACAATTTTAATCCGTGGAACCCAGGCTCATAAATCTGATGGGATCCCCTCATTGAGAACAAAGAGGAAATTTAAAATTTACATTAATAAGCAGATGATGATGCAGAAGCTCTCCAAGCCCCAACCATGCTGTAAGGGGAGAAATGTGGAAATCCACCATCCTCTTCTTTAGGCTGCCTCTAAATGTCTCTGTCTTACTCTGCCTGGTAACTTTTCCATCCACGTTTACTCCCAAGTAAAACAGAGTTAAGTATATCTGCTATTAAAACAAGCCAGGAGTGAAACTGATAAAAATGGCACCTTTCAGTTTTAAATTATTTTTTTAAATTCCTGTGTCACCCATCAATGCAGCAAATGTGAAAATTCATTTGTACTTTAAACCTTACAATCAGTAAGTGGACTTATGTACAAGGACCATGTGCAGTCCTGTTTCCCTGCATGCTAAAGGAACTTGGTAGCAGCCACCACATTCTTTGCACTAATTTTCTTCCCCAGAGTTACCAATTAACCCCAGAGGTTCTCTCTCTGTCTCTCTCTCTGTGGGGAAGTTAATTTAAACCAAGGAATACCATGATTTTAACTTGAAATAGCTCTTTTGGATGAACGCTGTACAGACTGCTGTTCCAGAGCAAAACTTCCTTTGGAAATAAATCAACCCACAATTAAAAAAACCCAAACACTCGACCTGGAATATGTTCCTAAGACAATTAATTAGAAATCATTTTAGTGGGACAGACAATCCAGCACGACTCTTTCAACTCCTACTACAGCTGTGATTACTTTCCCACTCCTTCTTCTGCTGCTGTGTCTCCTCCAAGCATGCACAATGAATGCCTAAAGAGCACCCAACAAGTCTTTTCCACCAACATACCCTGATTTTTGTGTGGTGATGTGTGTTAGACAGGGGAATCACCTGGAACCTCATGCAGGACCTTACCTGCTGCGGACACCCTGCGGTGCTGGGGTTTCTCTGGAGCCCCAGCAGTAGCAGTGTCCCAGCTTTAGCGGAAGAAAACAGAGATATTGGAAACTCAATTTAGATAAAATGACACAACAAATTGACGTCAGACAGGATTAGCACCTTCATATCTTAGTTCCTTGGTAAATACTTTAAATCAACATGTTACTAACCTTAATTCCCGTCCTTCCAAAGATAGGAATTAATTTTTGTGTTCCAGTCAACTTTCATGTGAGATATTGAAGCACTTGGGAATAATTCACAATGATATTAATTTAGCACACCATGTATCCTGAATAGTAGCATATGTACATAGCCGAATACAGAACGAGGACCCTAACAGTAATCTCCTAGTCTCTGAAAGCACCAACTCCGAACCCTGGCTCAGCACATCTTACAATCGGACACATCCAGCTAGGCAGACAGTGCACAGGTGACTGAGAACTTCCATGCAAACAGCCTTAGAAGAGTTGAGAGTTGAAGCCATGGAGCCAGGTCATCTTGCAGAGGCTGGAAAGAAAAATGCTGTCCAGACTTGATGGCCCAGAACTGCCCGGGGAGGGCTGGTAGTACTAAAGACACACAGGTTTCTTCTTGCTTTTTCAATCTCATTCACAAGGTTAAGGATACTTGTTACTCACCTTTACTGTGAGAATATTGTCCAATCACACCCTACCCAAGTGGTGAAACATTATTCTGTGCATCCAAATTCATCCTTATTAGGAAGAAGCTGGAACAAGTTTCTTATGTAAGGACCTTCCATTGCAACTGTCATTTTACAGAAAACAGAGCAAATTTATTTCTGCTTTTAAAAGCAAACAAGTGGAAAAACCCCACAACCCCAGCCTAAAAATGAAGCAATGCCAAAATGAAAGATCTGCTGTGAGTCACCTAAGGCACACCAGGGAATCCCCAGAATTTCTTTGATTAGAGAGTTTAAAAATGGATTTGCATACAGGCACACAAAAGGGACCTGAACTAGGAAGAAACACTCCCTCTTTCACTTGAACGAATACCAACTATTGATGCATGTCATATGAGCTGTGAGATGCAAATGGATCTCAAAAGACTATGGGCCCATCTGCAAGTGATTTACCCTGCCGAAGTAGTGACTTGCAGCAGCATTTGTTCTTCTGCTGGGGAGAACAACTCCCAGTTCAACTGTGTAATAACCCTGTGTTATAATCCCTCAAAACAAAGCCAGGAAAAGCCACCAAAGTAGGACTTGCCGTGAAAATGCTTTCATCTCTCCTGTGCATGCCAGAGCAGGTTGGGATGCAGATGGGACACTGCTGCCTTACAAATGGTGCCATGGTGGGGTGAGGCGCACTGCTGGGAGGGACTCCAAGTGCTCCAGCTGCTTTCATATTGCAAATCCAGAGCCCAAGGAAAGTTCTGGACAATGGGCAATTCATTTACATCCTGACGTGCTGCAGCCAAGCAAGGGACTAGGAGGGCAGTGAAAGCAACCAAAGGGAAGAGTTGCTCAAGGATGGCTTGGAGATGCTAAGACTTGAAAGTCCAGCAGGACCTCGCCACTGAGCAGCTGTCTGCACAGGGAACTGGAGAAGAAGCTGAGAAAGCCTCAGAGTTAACGGGGTAAGGCAGAAAACCGAAACAAGCTGGCTGCAATGGAACTTGGTGAGCCCAGGTAAAGCTCAGATGGAGCTAAATCTTAGCTTTAAACAAAGGTTTACACTGCTTTTTTCTCCCATGTTTCTGAGTGCTCAGAAAGCTTTCCCTATACACTGAATTGGTTCTTTGGTTAATACAGCTAAGCTTGTCGGCAAGCAAGGAACAAGACCAGTCTAGTTAATTAAAAAACCAGTGAAGGCTAGTGCAGGGCCACATCACATCAGCATTTCTCTGTCCAGCGCTCACATAGAACACAGGAAAGGCACGCTGACTTTAGCAGCCACATGCATTTATCTTGGTTAAGGCCGTATCAGGTTGCTACATGCCACAAGCGAGTGAGGTAGAAGGCAACGTGATGCCTGGTGTCACATTGTGCTGCAGTTCAAAGGAAGCCAGCTTCTGTACAGAAGAAAGTGATTAGCTGGGAACAATGGGTACCTCCCTAATGGCAGCATGGGGCGGGAGCACTGGGCTGGACCTGGCCCTGGCAAGGAGGGCTGACGGAGCAGGGTAAGGGCTGGCCAGCTAGGACAGGAAAAATAAAGTCCTTTATTCCACTACTTTACCTCTCACTATGTCTAAGTAACAGGTCCTACTCATGTAAGTTTTCTGCTTACACATGGTTAAATTAGAAAATAAAAAAGTACCAGAAGAAAACAGATGGAAGGAATCAGAGTTGCTAGAGAATATTCTCAGGCTCTAATATATCCAGATGCAATGGCAACTGCAAGAGCAATAATCTCAAAATAGCCGTGTTTTGCAGGACATGAGGCACTAGGGCTCACTTATGCTCCTGACACCTCTCACTAAAGCACAGCTGCTGGGTTACAGGGGAAACCTACCTGCAGCAACATAACATCTTGCCACAGACTAAATGCCTATGGATTTATTTAGCCAGTTCCTGTACCTTGTGCTGAATGCCATGCTGTCCTGACAAACCAGAGTGCTGCTGTACCTGAGCTAAACAGCACAGACCCTGTTGAGGTGTGCCTGACATGGTGAGCTGCCAGACTTTACATCTGCCGACTTACTGGAACGCTAGATTGCCTGCTCAGACACGTTATAAATGATTTGCTGTATTCCATACCACTTAGATGGGGCTGTAACAGCAAAAGAAGGAACTTAGTAGTACCTGGGACCAAAGACTACTCTGTAGTCTCAGTGCAATGCTCCTGATTTGATATATTATATAAAAAGATCATTCACAATGGAGAATTCACAACTTCCTTTTTCTTTCTGTTTCTAAGGGGCTTGATGTGACTTTATCCCAAAATGACAGTCTGTACTTACTGGCATCTCAAAGTACATCACCTACAGGATGGGTTCAGTGCAACAGTGAATGAGGCATTGCTCACTCCATTTCACAGAAAGGGAGACCAAATCATGGAGTCGTGAGGTCTCTTCCCCAATGCCACCTACTGAAAGCAGCGACCATCCTCCTGGCACGAGTGGAGCTCCAAGCACATACTGAGTCCCGAAGACAGCAAAGAAAAAGACATGCTGCCAACCCCCACGCACGCTGGATGACTCCCTCAGAAAACGTGTAGTCAGAAGACCTCAGCACCGCACACTGCCCCTGAAGATGCCCCAACTGCTGATGCCTGCATCAGGCACAGCCACTGCTCTCGGATGCAGATGGAGGCAGTGCTGCTTTGGGGCTCTGGAGCGGGCTCTGTCACACCAGCAGGCCTGGCAGCACAAGGCTCTCTTTGAAGCGTGGATCAGATGTAAGCTGTGATTGTTCCTGCAGCACTAAACAGGAAACCTCACTCCAATGGCCGGAAACGAGACGTTAAAGCACAGATTTCAAAACCTCTTGCTACAGGAGAGGCCTCCAATGTGTGGTCCTTCCAGCTGTGACATTAGGGGGCTGTGAAACACTTGTCAGGGAATAGCCTGTGTTAGAGAAGCTCACAAGCAACATTTATAGGAAAACAGTTGCTGCAAACTTCGCAAGTCGAGCTGTAGGCAGAAGCTATACAGTGAAACATAAAAACGGTAGCTCCAAAACCAGTTCATCCTGTCTGGAGGAGGCTGAGCACCTCCAGTGGCAGCTCTGAGGAAACCTCTGTAAAAGCAGATGATTCTGCTATGAAGGCAGGAGCTGGAAGAAGGCACCTGTCCATGAGCCACATCTAAGCCCCTTTCAGTCCAAACCAACTAGAAGTATAAAGTTCTCAATAGGTGAGTGTCTGGAGAGGATGGGTGCTGTATTGGTTTAAAGGCACTTCTTCAGCTATGCTGGCACAACGCTGTTTGCAGGCCGGCCTCATAAAAACTATTTGTAAAGCACAGTTTCAGCTGGAAGGGCCAGAAAGCTGGGACTTAGAACAGCATGGTCCTCTCGCTTGGAAGATGGTGCTCCTAATCCCTGAAGCTCTTCTGCCTTTTTCCTGTTATCAGAGCTGACAAGAAGCCCTCAGGGTGCAGCCTGCAACTGCACCTCCACAGCACCTCACCCAACTGCACCCAGGGCATTTTGAGCTTCTCTAGACCCTGACAGCTTCTGTTCCCAGCAGCCACAGCCCTGACACAAGCTCACCTCCTCACAGTGCCCATGAGGAGCAGACTGACCAGGCCCTGATGGCCATCTGTCCCTCATGTAAACCTTCATGGGGCTCACGTGGCTTCAGAGAGGGGTCCATCTTCACCAGCAATTTACAGGGAGGATTGTCACTGACAGCCAGTTTCCTGAGGGTGGTTCTCCCAGCCCTGGCACAGAGGTCCTGTCAGGAATGGAAAAACATTTGTGCGGAACTGAAGCCTGTTCACATCAGCTGAGATTTGGACTATGGAAGTATGCTCGGGTGGGGAAACATGATGAGCTTCAAGTGCCTGCTTGACATGGTGCCATCAGAAGCTGGCACGGGAGCATCACTCCTGCCAGATCCTTGTCAGTGAACCACCTCAGGTACACTGCTGAGAGGCCAGAAGGTCTTTGTTTTGCTCCCCCCAGGCAGTTCCTTGGAGAGAACTTCGTTCACCGAAATTGCATCTGCAAAGACTCCACTCCCATGGTTTCTTATGATGTCAAATATCTAACTAACTGGATCAAACACGTATGTGCAAGACGATCAGCAAGACAAGAACTTCTTTCTGATGTCAAGGTCATCTGGAACCACACAAGTTACATCTGTTAGCTAGAAAGCTTGCTAGTCATGTTTGCATGGGGGAAAAAAAGCATCAAGAAGGAGGATGCATTCTGGGAAGGATTACTGGACTGGCAGAGAAGAAGGTGCAGTTTAGCACTAAAACCAATGGAAATGCAAGGAGATTCTTGGAGAGATTCTCCAGTTATGCCCATGGGCTCTGGAGAGGAATCAGAGGGATTCCTGCAGGAGCAAAGCATGCTGACTGCTGAATACTTTATGTAAATTGACCCTGTGGGCACAAACACAGCTTATAAAGGCTAAAAGTTTGCAAAAACACAAGCTCAAGCTCTCCAAGGCCCACAGGCTGACTATAACCTCGCCAAGACCTACTCAGTGTGCCATATAGCCACTAGCATACTGGGTTCACAAACTGGATTCACAATCTCAGCAGAGAGGTGACAGCTGAGGGCACCTGCACTGTCTGATGTACTTCAGGAGGACATTCCTCTGTCACGTCTCCTCATACACCAAGACATTTACAGCTGCTACTCTCATTTCCATGGGCTTCCCCTGAGAGCAGGGGAGCGGGGACAGGAACTTCAGCGGAAAAGCAAGTGGGACTTTCTGTGATAAGGAATACGTTTAGGCCAAAAGCAGGCATAAACCTGGATAGTAATCTCCTCTTGAAGCACCAGCTATCAGCAGCAGCTCTCAGAGCTGTTCTCTTCTCCAGCTCCCCATTCAGAGCTGAATTCACATCCTTTCTGGATCCTTTTTTGTCCTTCACGCAATGCAGATTGAGTCCGGTGGCCCCTCATGCTAAGGGCAAAGGTCTTTCTTTTTGTCAGCCTCTGTACAGCCCTTTCCAGGTTCAAATAGGCCAGTGTTTCTCCTAAGCTCTAGGCAGAAATGAAAACGCAGACAAGCTGCCGTTTGACCAGTTATGCAAAACAAACCCTCCTCCAGCGAGGTATGATTTGAGGATTAAAGTTTTTCCCCTTGAGCTCAACGCAACCTAAAAATCTTTCCGGCAGCTTATTGCAGTTTAGCTACCCCCAATCCTTAAAAGACTTCTCTATCTCAGCACACCAAGGAAGGTCTTTTTCAGGGACTTTCCAAAGCCCTCAGCAAACCTGCTGCACGCAGGGTACAGTACTGGCTTCTGAATTTCGCAAAGCATCTGAGATGCCAGAGTGAGAACTGGGGGGTTGGATGTCAGGAACAGAACAAGCCTGGGCACTATTTCACTTCAGAACCCTTTGCTAATCATCTGGAAACTCATCACATTCCAGGAACATAGAAAACAGGGGGCTGCAGTTGGAGTGCATTGCTCCTCACATCCAGGCTTTGTGTGGCACTGGAGAGGTGGCAGCGGCTCCCTTGGGCAGACTGGGACTGGTCAGTGAAACAAAAATGACTGAAAACCACACATAAACCCCTTCTGATTTCCAGATGCTTCGTCACAGACTGTGCTTCTTTCACCCTCTGAGACATGCATGGACATGAGACTAAAGCTTGTGCAGTCCAAGGGATTAATCAAAGGATGCCATGAATTTGCTGGAAGAAAGCAGACTACGTGCCTGCAGTAACGAAGGACGTAGAGAGATTGCTATTAAACACTGTCACAGGCTTCTTTGGTAATTGTTGTCTAATCATAATAGCTCTGTGCCTCAGCCCTCTCAAAAGCCAGAAAAGATTATCACGATGTAATCTTGCCACCTTCACAAACAAGAAAACACTTATGAAAATACCTGAAAGTCTGGACAAACAAACAGACTGTTTTCATTCTATTCATCTAAAAAGCATGATAAAGCCCACAGCCAGCAGAAAGTGCATCCAGGTTAACTTATTTCCAACAGAGCTACCCCTTGCTAAAGCAACCGAGACCTAGCTGCTGCCCAGAGCTCGAGCCCAATGAAAATCTATCTGTGTCTCCTTGAAAAACTAGCATGTGGCACGCAAGTACTTACTAGCACTCATAGAGTTAACTTCTGCATGCTGCCCTCTTAAACAGAACTGGTTTTGAGATGTATTTGTTTAAACAAGTTAACAGAAGTGTCAGAGGCCATTTCACCGACAGCACATGACGACAGCCGCCTTCCTCCTCTATCAGCAGAGAACAATTACACACTGGGAAACAAGGGCTTACTAGGGTTGAGTCAGAGTAGGAAAATCCGTCCAGAAAATACATGCAAATGAAAGAGGGAAAAGACACACTTTGCATTCCATTTTCCCACTCTTCCTCCTCCTTTCCCTTAAATAACGGGAGCTAAGCTGACACTGCCTCTCCTGCCCGGCCTGAAAAACCCCATGGAAGTGTTTTGCACATCGACCGCCTCATCTGTTCCCACAACTCCCTTGTGGGTATTGATAGTAAATCGGATGCTTGATAAAGCCTCACTAAGGCTAATGACTTCTGGTGATCACAGGCCAGGATACTGTTTTCCTGGAGTATCAGGAAACAGCACGTCCTTCAAAGGATGGGTTTGTGCGTAAAGCACAGGAGCTCTTGGATCTACTCCAAGGCGAGAAGCTCTGGACTTTCGATGACTGCACGAACAAACCATGCCGGCATTTCCCTCCAACCGCAACTCCGACCGCAGGGGACGTGGGAAGCTACTTTCCTTCACCTTCATAAAGGACCCAGGGCCAAAGGGCTTGTTAGGTGATGGGCGTGATAAGGGCCTTCAGAGAATTCAATTTTAGTCGACTGCAAGAGCCGTCTCTCACGTGGGTAACTGTAAATACTCACCAATAACAGTCGCACACAGGAACTTGCCAGCACAAAATCCAGCTGGCAAGATCAGCTGTGAAACACCAAGCTCTCCCCTGTGTAGGTGCCTCCTCACTGCCTCTGTGTTCCACAGCAGAGGTGCCTTGTCAGAACTTCCCTGAGGTCAGGAGGATCCCCTGTTCCCTACCTCTGTGCCTAGTGGTGCATTTCCACACCAGCACCTTTTGGCGGCATCACGCCGCCAGCAGCCCCTGTCTACAAGCAGCAGAGCAGGCATGGTGCCGGCATGGGCAGGGCCATGCTGCACCGTACCCTGACCTCAGCCAGCAGTGCAGGGGCAGAGAACTCTCACCTGTGCTCCTTGCCTTAGACCTGGCCCAGCAGGCACCAGCGGTGCTGTGGCCAAGGTGATGACTCAAGCTGAATTCAAGGTCGATCCCAGTAACAGACATGGCCATAAGAGAAACAGAGACATGTCCTGCATCGGCGTCAACTTCCACTTGTGGCCATGACACAGCCCTGGGCTTGGAGAGGCTCCGCAGCATCACTCTGTATTTCAAATGGACGAGCAAGTCTGAAAATGCCACCAGCCTCCTAACCCTCTTTCAGAGCAAGACTTACTCAAAATAGACTAACAACAGAAACACCACTTCTGATGCCACATTCGACCTGTTTTCAGGAGAGGATGGAAGCCAGGTCAGATACCATGAGTTATTCTGGTACAGTCCCATTTCATTTCTTTCAAGAAACTTAGCCATAAATAACTAAATACTCCCACCTCTTCCAGGAACACCAGTCCTGCTCTGCCTTCATTCCCCTCAAATAAAGATGTCATGACTAGGTCAGTCCTAAATTCAGGACACTTTGGCTATTTCTCATTAAGCAGCGGGTTCTACTAAAGTCAGAGAGGCTTCTGAGTTCTAGGAAGCTGCAGCCTCCTTTGGCAAACAGACCTGTTGATGTTGTGGCTTTTCTAGACACACACCATAGAACATAGCCCCAGTGTGCACAAACACCCTGGGGTAACATCAGCCTGCGAAGGTCCTTGCTGCTTCTGCACTCTGGGCATAACTGGGCCTCCGGCAATGGGGTGTCCTCTCGTCCCTGCCTGGGTAACATGCAAGAAGGGCACCCATCAACCTCCTGTGTTTCACTTTGGGTTCCTCCCCTGTGCTGAACAGCCATGCAATAAAACATCGCTGATCTTACACACTTAACTCTCCCCCGAGAATCCCCCCTGCTTTTAACAATCTCTCCCTGGTCTTGCCTTAATCAGCTATTGTGTTGATTAACTACTTCATGTTTACAAAGTGTTCTGAAGAAGAGGAGCGCTATGCACTCAGCATTAAGTGTGATTATTACTGAACTACTGTGGGCTCCGGCATTGCTCTTCAGGCTAGTAAGCAGTGCAAGTCACTTTATCCTTCTGCCTCAGAACTGCCACCACCCACAGCATGTTTCTCTTAACCAGAAACTCAGAGCGCATCTTGTCCTACAGCTCAGTTAGAAACCAACTGCTAGTCAATCCTGCGCTCCATGGAAAGCAAAAAGACCAGCCGGCCCTCACGTTGCACAAAACCCACTGCTGCAGCAGACCAAATGGCAAACTCTGCTTCTGCCAGACCAAACTGTCTCCGTCATATCCCCAGACATGGTGATGGTTAGGTGAGGGACCCTCTGCAGCAAACAGCCAGGCTGCAGTGGGAGCACGGCAGGCAATAAAGAGACCAGAAATAGCCAGGAGAAACAAGTTACAGGAAAATTGAAGAACAGAAAGTGCAGCAGCAGGAGCCAGAAGTGAGGGAGGGTGACCTGCCTGGGATCCAGCCCAAGAGCTCCAGCAGAGCTGGCTGCAGACCTGCAAAGATGCATTACCCTCTTGAGCCCACTCCCTGGTCCCTCCCTGAGAATGCCACACCTGGGTCTCCATCTGGGTCAGCTCAGTTCCTTGTCAGCAGTCAGGCTGCCAAACACACGTTTATACTAAGATGCTGGACTGAAGTTCTGGAGATGCAGACACATGTCCCCACCTGCCCACAAAAGCCCGGGGGTGGCTTGGGGTGACACTGTACAGCTGCTTAAGGTGACACTGTACATCTGCAGCTGCTTGCTCCATCAGATAGAGTCGGAGTCTGTGGCCCAGGGCGGCAGTGTGGGGCAGGAGGGGACACAGGCTGGACACTGCCACCGCACACCAAGCTGCATGACCAATGGGAGCTCTTCAAGGGGCACAAGGCCGGGTGAGGCTGAGGAATGCCAGAAGCCCTCTGCCTTCCAGATCTGTGCCTTTGTGCTTTTTACATATAAAATAGCAAGACACACAGTGTGGGTTGTCCTTGGCAATGAAGGAAATCCAGTAAAACCTTTTTCTTCTCCCTGCCAGCGCAAGGCAGTTGCCTGTTAGTGTTTATATAGTCCGTCAGTCTGTCCCTCTTTCCTGTGTACTTTCTTTAAACTTACCCTCCTAAAAATATTACAGCTGCTATTCTTTAGATACAGCTTACACTCCAGAAGGAAACAAGCTGCTGGGTAAACTGGCAGCTCTGCTCCCCCGCCCAGGCCGAGATGAGCTAAGTGGCTTCATTTCAGAACCAGGATGCTACCGACATCCCTGACGCACGAGCTGCCTTTCCCCAGCTCCAGCACCAGCCGCCTCGCAGCAGAGGCTCATGCTGGGAGCCTGCTGAGTTAGTGATGGGACAAGCATGGGGAAATTTATTAACAAACAAAATCCTGCTATTACAAACCACTTCCACTGCACTACCAGGGCTTTTAAAGGTTCGTGGCAGGATAAGCCATCTCCTTTCATTCCCGAGAGTGCAATTGAAGGCTTCATTTCCATGATTGCTGAGCTCTTACCTCAGTTCCCATTAGCTATGAGTGTTTGGGTCTTCTGCAACACAACAGTTTGATGTGCAGAGGGGAGCTAAGCACCCCCACTCTCACTGAAGGCTCAGGGGGCATCCAGTAAGTTTCCATACCTGACGTGAGAAGCAAGTGTGAGTTCCTATTAGAGAAGCCTATCCCTGAGTGCAGATGGGACCTGGCTGCCTGTGCCCAGACAGCTTTGGCTCCAGCTCTGGCCCTGGCACCTTCAGGTAAAGGCAGCCAGGAAGAGGGAGAGCTTGACAGCTCTGGGGTGCTTCAGGGGCACTGACCACGGCTTTAGCCTGACCCAAGCCAGAGTATGACTGGAGCAACAAGCTGATGTGCCCACGAAGGGCTGGACCTCCTGAAGCTCTACAGTAGCTGCAGTTTTGGTCCTAAATTTAATTGGCAAGAGGAAGACTTGATAGATATCTGCCCTCAGTGTGAAAGTGCTTTAGAGAGACAGCAGATTCTTCAAAGTAATTGTCCCACATTGCCCACAGTTCCTCCTCCTTATCTAAATGTGATATTAGCAGCCCAGCTATCGCTGCTCTCCAGGGATTTAATTATTCGTGAGGAATCACTGTTTGCAGCAGCTGGCAGACAGTGCTGGGTAAGGTCTTCTGGGACCAGACTCCTGGCTGCTTTATGGCTTGACATTAAAGGATATCTCGCAAAATTCAGTTGCCTTGTGCATGATCAGATAAATGCAGTCATCAAGCACACAACTGAAAGCTCCTCAGTGAAGAAGGGGTAGCAGGCTTTGGTTTGGATATTTTTTTCTCTCGCACACTATTAAGAACTATTAAGTCAAAACCAAATCATAACATGCTCACTCAATCTCTCGTGTCTGCCAGATGTAGGGGCTTCAGAGAGAGGTCCGGTTGAAGGAGGCTGTTTTCAGTGATCCACCTGGAGAAAAAAAAGGGAACAGAGAGAAATAAAGTGGATTTTGTTTCCGTATAATCTAGTCCCACCACGTGATGCTGGCTGATCTGTGATGAAATCTCCAGAGCTTGGTAGGTGTTTGAGGAGTGACAGCAGCCACCCATCCGGCAGAGCAATGCACAACCACAAGAGAAAGACCCGAAACGGAGGTCAGAGGAAAAAGTGTGTAGGAAGTTGGGTGTGAAGATGAATGATGAAACTATCTAAAACTTGTGCTAAGCGTGATTTACAGTAGGGAAGTGAAATTATCCTCCTGGGTGAGGGCAGCCTCAGGTCACAGCTACAGGGTACTTCTCCATCATGCTGACAGTCCCAGGTCTGTGTGTGGTCAGATACACTGGGATAACTGCTTGAAGCCCCCAGGCCAGAGAACGTCTCACAGCACAGTGTCACTTCTTCCACACTGTTGTTACCACATCTGGTTTGCAACAAAGGAGAGGGATTTAATTCCTTCTCCTTCAGAGTTCTTCTTGTCACAGAGGAGCTGCAAATTAGCAGCACAATGATGACATGACCTCAAGCAGAACCAATGCTTTGCTGTTTACACAGCCCAAACAGCGGTGACCAGGAGAAAGTTTAAGCTTCTGTCGATTCTCCAAAGCCAGAGTCCCCATGACCCCAGACCTTTTGGCTCTTAGATGTTTCGGAGCAGCATACTAAACATAGCCAAGGCACTAAATATACCCCATGTACTGTCTGCATAGAGTAAAACGCTGTGTGTGGGCCAGCTGGGCAGATCTATTTCAGTATGGTGTCACGGGTAGGATAGACCATACACGCTTACCCCAACTGCTACGCTACGGTGAAGGCTGCTGTAGGGCAGGACCTGCACTTTGGAGCTCACCGGAGAGAAACGGGGACTTGAGAGGCAAGGTTGCCGAGGCCTAGCACATACAGACAGTGACCTGAAGGAGGTAACATGGGCTCAAGTTATGGCCCGAGAGTCCCGGCATGCATGCTGGCTTCCCCTCAGAGAACAGGGCAAGCGTGGCTTTGCACAGCTCTTGGGCAGCACGCGTCCCGGAGCACAGGCAGAAAGGCTGGTGCAGTGGTGGGTGGGAGGCACCCCCCCACACTGCTCCCTCTGACGGGATCTTCGGACCAAATTATAAACCAAATGTTTCCCAGCAAGACTGTCACATACCAGGAACTTGTCGGTCAAAGGAGCAGCACAGTGACCTCAAAGTTTTTCCCACAGAAGCTGGGGGCTGTGGGTTTGTGGAAGTTCAGTTCTTCAACTTTCTGTGCAAGCCGGTTTTAATTCTTGCAAACTCTACCCACTTTATTGCTGAACTTGGAGCCGCCCGTTCCAGGGGAAGCACGTACTCAGCAGCTCACCCAGTTCTCCTCCTGTAAAGGGAAAGAGCAAAACCAAATCAAAGAAACTCATTTACTGCAGAAAGCAGCACTTTGTGCACAGATGTTAAATACTTTGGAAGATGTCTAAGTAAATTGGTGTGGAAAACTGACACCATAATGTTGTTATTCTCGTCTGAGGCCTGTGCTCTGGCACACTGCTCTGCTTTCTAACGTAAGGAAAATGAAATTAAAAACACCCCACCACAAATGACCCGAGAGAGCCGATGGCCAAGGCTTCTCCAGCGCTGTCTGCATGTGGTGATCGGACCAGCCTGTATGAACGTTGCACCAGTTGCTGCCGGGACTTGCACATACAAGGACTTTAATCCTGATAGCTAGTGTAACGATGAATCATTGTGCAACTGAAGTATCATTTGCAGAGGGATCATCCACTGCTGCAACCCTAGTCCCTAGAGAGGGACCATAAACACCCCTAAGGTAATGACCTAGCTAAACATGACTGTATTTATAGCACTGTTTCCCCTTTGGTACATTTCGGAGCATGGAGAGAGCAATCAGACCCCTCAAGGGTTATATCCTAACATGTCTGCTATAAATGTTTATCCGACTGATTTAATTTTAGCTTTACCTAGGTCTTCCAGGGACACACAGCAGGCCTGAGCTTGGGAGGCTGGAGAAGCAACACAACGTGACCTTCTCCGGTTCCAGGCAGTTTTCCCTTACCGCCGCTGGGGTAAGTTACCTGTGTGTAACCCACCTGGCAAGGCCTCGCAGCCTCACGGTGTTTCGCAGAGTGAATGCCAGGACTCCCAGCCCTTTCTGGGTGCCACATTTATTGCTGAAGTTAATGATGGAGAAGATAGTGGATTTCATCTTGGTTTTGTGCCACGTAAGACCCTTTACTGTGACAATGAAAAGCCCAGCGCTGCCCAGATTAGTATTACTCCAGAGAGGTAACCCTTTTCTGCCTAGTAGAGTACATTTTCATGAGAGACAGATGTTTGTTCAGCTACTGAAATAAAAGAAAAATAGCATCCTGGGCAGAGTTAGTATCTTGGAAGAAAATCACAAGCTAGAACAACGACATACCTCTGGAGCATGAGCTTTGATGTCAGCTGTCTACAATGATGTCTGCCTGCGTCCTTCACATGTTGTCCTATAAATTTTACTCTTGCCAGCAGCTCCCTTCTCAGGCATGGTTTGCCAACAGATGCCAGATCCTACTTACAAGCCTCCACACTCACTTGCCTGGCACATCTGTGCAGCAGAAGGGTTTGTGGGGAGGTGGCCCAGGTCCCTACCACTGTCCTTCCTCAAGCAGCCCCAGGGGCAGCAGCTATTTTAACCCACTGCAACACACTGCTTACTGCCACGTGCTGTTCCTTTGCACATGCTGTGCTTCATCCCAGGTGTTTGCCTTCAGGCAGCCGTTGGCACTAGCAGAGCCACCCTAACTTTTCAGAGGTGAGAGAAGCCAGACAAACCAGGAGAGAATCACTGCTGCAACCACTCCCTCGCTCCATGCTGCAGGTTGG
This sequence comes from Hypotaenidia okinawae, assembly GCA_027925045.1. Lineage (NCBI taxonomy): Eukaryota > Metazoa > Chordata > Aves > Gruiformes > Rallidae > Hypotaenidia > Hypotaenidia okinawae. The sequence goes on from BSDF01000012.1 coordinate 9,666,515, forward strand.
GAGACCTGGCACTGAGGGGTAGGAAAGAGGTCATACTACCACACCAAGGGTGCTGAGGTGGTCCAGCAACAAACAACAAATTGACCACATCAATTAAATGGAATGCTTGACAGATATTTAAGCATCACTTCACTGGCAGGAGGAAAGATCCAGAAGGATTGTGGTAAGTGCCAAAGTGGTACATGAGCAGCCTCAGGTCTGCATCCCTGTGCAGCACAGCTGAAGTGCCACAGAGCTGGTGGGAAAGTGAGCTGGATCACTCTGATGTGACCGTTACAGGCAACTTGTCTCAGCAGAAAATGTAAACATACAAAGGAACCTTTGCCAAAAATACAGTGCCCCCCTGCCCCGGTTTCAGGGTGGAGACAGATTCCTCAGGCACACACTTGCATGGCCAGGAATGCTCTCTGCTGCTGTACTATGTTACTAGTGCTGAGGGACCACACAGCTCACAAATGAGGGAGTTCAGTTCAGTAACAAATTTTCCTCTTTTTAAAACCATGTTTTTAAGTAAGCTCTGATTGTTTCAGCACACCCACTACCCTGGGGCCCACAGGAAAGCAGAGTGAAGGAAAGCCCAGGCTTTTAGAGCAGGAATAGTTTTGTCAAGTGGCCTTGGTTTGCTTTGTCAAAGGTTTTGTTGCTAAAGAAAATGGCACCAAGCTGCACCATGAGTGATGCTTTGGGACACGAATCTTTCTCACAGGCTACAGAGTCTCCTTGCCCTCCCTACGCTGGCTGAAAGCAGGCTGAACTGCCCCCAAGAGCCACAGGGCATGTACCAGAGGGGCACTGGGGTGGCACTAGGAGACACCGAGCTCTTGGCTTTTAAACCCTTCCTTTCCCAAATAGTTTGCTGACTTCTTGGTGCACATGGTGGTAAGAACAGCACCAACTGTCTCAAACTCTCACTGCAAGGTCCACCTAACATGAGGTACAGCTAACCTGGGGATGATCAGTCATAAGGAAGATGAAAATCCTTCCTGGTTCTGCAGCGAGGTGGAGTTCACCCCATTTGGGCAGTGGAAGCAGCCCTGACACCTTCTCACCTCACACCAGGCTGACCCTTAGGCTTTCAGCAGCAAAACTTTTTACAGGGCTTCACTGAGGAACAGATCTAGGTCTTAACAATAATATTAAAAGCAAGAAAGATAAAATCAGTGTTGTGTTTGCTTTACACACGGATCTGCCCAGAGCAGAGTCCCACACGCAGTTGCATCACCATAGAGAGGTTCACTCAGCTCCAGGAGCTGGGATAAGAAGCCAAGGGTGGGGAACATTGCCATCGAAGTGCCCGCACCATGAAACTACACCCACACCAGCCCACTGCAAGAACAGCCCTGTCCTTCACCCCACAGCTTCCCACTGTACTGGCAGTGGTACTGACCAGGCTGAGGAGCAGGCCGTGTCCCCAGCCAAACATGTCCCCCAGGAGTCCACCCAAGCCAGGCAGCGAAGCAGAGCCTTCAGACTACAGCACATCACAGACCCCTTCAAGGGAAGCCTCTCCCCTCTTGTTCCATGTGAAATAGGTAGCCATGGAGAACAGCCTTAAAGGAGGTGATCCTGCCAGTGGTGCCTTCCAAACTCTGCAAGCGAAGGACAGCATCCTGAAGCACGGACAGCATTACGGCTTCACGTTCTCTGCTCGACACAACCTTTCTTCGTGGATCTAAGTGGAGCCCATATCTCTTTAATGACTGCTTAAAGATTGGTTGCGGCTAAAGTACTGTAGAAACAAACATTTCCACCAGACACCAATTAGGAAGCATCTGAAGACCAAGGAAACAGTGCTGGGCTGGTGGAGCAGGGGTTAACTTGCTGCTTTGGCCACTCACCATCCCATGAAGCAGCGGGTTAAAATACTACAGAGGCTGCTGGAGAAGCTGTAGTGCCTGAGAGACAAGGTGGTGCACAAGAGGCAGGTATGGGTGTGGGGACTGCAGGATGCCTGTGGAGAGCAGCCAGTATTGCAGCCACTGTCTGGTGAGGAACCCACATCTGCAATGCAAATTGTCTGTGCACAGGTAAATTGTCATCCTGGGCAGATGTGCAGGCCTGGTCTCCTTTTGCTTTGGAAAAGGAAACTGGGATTTTCACCAGAGGTGTTCATGTGGTAGAAGTACCGCCCAGCAGCAAACTACTAGAGGTGGGATAAGCCAACTCTTTCAAGTGCAATTCAACAGAGATTTCTTTGGGAAAAAAAATCCCAAGTCTTGGGGGTTTCCCCATCACTCCCAACATTCCCATCCCAGTTACTTCCTGCCTATACAAAGACCAACGCCCGAGCTGCCTGCCAGCATCAGGAGGTGTTTTGGAGGTGCCTATCCCCAGCTAGCCAGCTCCAACACTGGGAGGGGAGAAGGCTGCTCCCATGGGGACACCATGTCAAATCAGGCAGGTGACAGGGACAACAGCAGGTGGGAGATAACAAAAGATCTTTCATAAGGGCAGTTTGACACAGCGCCTCAGTATTTGATACATAATCCAGTTATCAGTATCACAGAAGTTTATAGTCGAGTAATTAACCTACGCATCAAGTGAATAACTTCCCTGGCCCGGAAAGCAAACAAAACCCCACAGACTCTGACACAAGTATGAATGTGTCACATCAGCCAGCCAACAGGCATTCTGTAGGAAAACATGAGACTCACAATCTCTTCACCCAAACAAAAAGACGCGCCACGCGCTTCTGAACCTGCATTTCCCAGTTTCTACAGCCTCTGTGGCAGGGGGCAAGAATGCGCTGGTTTGCTGCAGCAGATCTGTGTGTGACCCTACGCTGCAACATGGCCAGAACTCCCCTCCTCAAACAGTGGACCCATTGGCTTCTGCTGGTGGTTTCCTACCACTCCCCATGGCTCCGTCAGACCTGGAAGTGGTCCAAGTCCAGCTCTATGCACTGCCAGCTGGGTCACCTGAGGCCACCACCCAGTGCACGTTGAACCATCCCTTCTCCTGGCACAACAGTGGCAGTGTCCAACTGGTGGGCAAAAATGAACAGTTACATCTTTAACCTGCAGTCAGTGGCTCTCAGGGGCTCTCAACGGTTTCAGCTACAAATTGTTTGAAGAGGACTTTGACCCTTTACCAGATCTTCTGGGCTCCCACCTCCCAACCTGTGCCACCCATGAGGAGCATGGGAAACCTTTGTACCTGCATCAAAGGTGAGTGAAGCAGAAACGCCCCCTCAGACAGCTTCTGCACAGCAGCACACCAAGCTCTGAGGGGTCAAACACATTATGTGATAAGAAACAGCAACAGTTGCTGAATAATTTATGTGATCAAATGCTCCAGAAATAGTTTATCAGCTCTCCTGGCTATCACTATTTCTGCTGAATCAACAGCCCCCATCAGAGTATATGCTCTAGCCAAAACAAGCAGCGCTGCAACAGGTTAGGAAAGCCATTTACTAAATTAAATGCACACCCCATTTGCTCCAGTGAGCCAGCCTGCGGTACATACATGGAGATCTGAGCAGCTAAACGCACGCTCCTCCTGCAGTGGCTGGCTGAGCATACACAACCCGTCCCTTCAAGGTTTTTCCATTAACATGCCCACGTGTAAAGCTATAAATCACAATGAAAGAGAACAGAGTAGGCCAGTAGAGGAACAAGAGAAGGAAAATACATTGCAGGCTGTTTTTGAAAAGGCGGTGATTAACTGTTATCAGTTAAAAGCAGTCGCAGACAGTGATTCTGCACCTTGGCAGCCTGAAACAGAGGGCAAGGAGGTTAGAGAGAAACAAGGTGCCATGGGCTCCTCAAAACAGAAACACAGCAACATTTTTCTTTAAAGAGATTAAACCTCTTGGTAACCTCACACACACGCTTTGATGAAGAATTTACTGCAGGCAGAAAGGACACCCCAGCATCGACTTCGGCAGAGAATGCGAGGCCAAGGAGGGAGTGTGCAGCGAGGCACACAAGTGCCCAAGCAGGAGGACGATTGGTCCTGCTGCCTTGGTACCCGCAAGACACTCAGCACTGCTGCAGCTCCATGGCCTGCCCACAGCCCGCATGGGGACAACACGTACTCCAGCCACCCCTCCACTTCTGAAAGTGCCACCTGGGATTTGCTGGGTGGAAAATTATCAGGTCTTGACTACACACATTCCTCACTCCTACCATCCGAAATCCTTCCCTGCCACCACTTTTCTCCAAATGGCAGCTGTGAAACTCTCCTTCTTGTGCAGACTTGGCAGATTTTCAGAAAAAGAAAGAAAATCTGCCATGGGGTTGCTGCGGAACAGATGATAATCTGCTTAGCACTGCGATTACATGACTTCTTTTGCTAGTGAAAGAGCACACCTGGTACACAAGGCCCCATGCCTCCACCATGCTCCATGGAAGCATACCTGTGGGATCACCTTGGTAGATCCAGCAGCAAAAGAAACCACTGCTTAACTTGCTTTGGACAAGAGGAATCCCAGCAAATGCTGGGATCATCAGCTCAGAACACAAATTCCCCTTCTATTTGGTATGAGTAACATGCAAACTCCCACCTGCCTGCAGAAGGCAATCTTGTTTTCTACCCTCAATGGCGCTGGGATGCGTTAGGCTTCACAAGAATGCCTCAGACCAGCCAGTTAATTTGGTGCAGTGCATCAGTTCACCAGGCAGTGCAGAGCACACCGGTGTGCATGATGAGGCAGGAAAGCCACTGGCTGCCTGTCAGCCACCGGAGAGGTTCCCATCTGCTCAGCCTCCCTGGCACAGCACCCGCTCGCTGTCTGGCAACAGCGGATTTGGTGCCGCTCCATGCAGCTGCTAAACGCAGGGACCGCTTCAGCACAACAACAGAGTCACATTAACAGGTTTAACCAAAGCTGCGTGTTTCCTTGCTATGGAAACCAGTCACAAGAACCAAAAAGCTGCCCAGAGACAAGAGTTTTGTGTGCTGCTCTCTCCTAATCTGCCCTATTCCCTTCTGAAACCCTAAACCTGATGAACTGCGACATGGACACGTTACAGCCAGCCCCATGCAGCAACCCAGGCTTTTCCCATCAGGGCTCTGCCAGCACAGTACCGAGGGTCACACCGAGGCATAAAGATATTTCACCTGCACCTGCAAATGACCTCATGCTTCATCTTCCCATAACAGACTCCCCAGATATAGACAGACCACAGACCTTTAGGTTGTAAGGCCTTAAGATACTTTGTTTGTTGTTGCTCTTCAGAAGTCCAAGCAAACTGGAGCTGGCAAGAGCTCGGTGACCCACAGCTGCATGAGAGATACCACCAGATTTTGGGAAAAAATGCAATGAAAGTTGCGGCTTGTCCTTGGCTACTAAGAGCAGAAAAAGTTCTGACTGAAGCTGCAGTAAAAGGTGAGCTGAGACACAGAAAACCTTTGGAAAACTAGAGACAACTAAGAAGCTCAATCACCACTGGAAACACACTGGTTAAAATCCATCAGGACGGCTTTCACCGTGTTTATCCTGCCTCAGCATGGCAGTCCATATCCAACCTTCTTTTCCTATGAACCTAAACCCACCAGTGTTTCAAGCCAAGCAACCCAAGAGCCAGAGCCCTCTGTTTTCTGTACCACAGAGTCTGGGCATTAGGTATTTGCTGCTCTATACATCTCAGCAATCATTTTTCCTGCTTTCTAACCACTTAAGTAAACTCTTTGCAGGACTTGTGCACTCTGCTCCCACCCACCTAAGCCCAGGTACCGCAGCTGGCCCTCCCTGGCCATGGCACACCACAGCCCTGCGCTTACAGCCCAAGCCTCAGACCTTCACACACGGCTGCGCCCCAGGGCTGCCAGCAGCCCCACGCTCACAGGATCCTACCCATGAACTGTCTTGAGCAAAGCTGGGCCTTGGCCAAAGAAACTGCCTGACAGACCGTAACTGGCGCAACCCCCAAACGTTTCCCACATAGAAAAGCACGGCCCTGCCTTGCGAGAGCAGGAGCACGAGGCAAAAGCTCAGCCTTCAAGATGGAACGATAAGCCGGGGACTAGCAAAGGGGAGGGCACGTGGGTGGCAGGCCTGTACGGGATGGCAGGGCACGAGGCTGCCCTGGCACGGCGCTCTGCCCCAGCACGCAGCGTAGGCAAGCCCCGGGGTGCACGGGCCTGTGTAGATACGGAGTGCATTGCAAGCTTTCCTTCTTGAATACGGATAATTGATCTGACTAAGCTGCACTCGTGTGTTTTCTAATTTTTTTTTTTTAATCCAAGTTTTGGGTTTTCAGTTTATTTTACAGTCATCTTTGTTTGAAAATGCATATATTTATATGGTTTAGAAAGAACCATCTGGAGTCACGTCCTGAAAAACACATCCTTCTGGCAGACAACTTGGGTGCTTCTGAGTAATTAGCGTGTGTTTATACAACGACAGGGCACGCTTGGGTTTTTTATTTGTGAGCGCACTCTTCATTAATTACTGCGTTTTCCAAGGAGTGAGAAATAACCTCCTGCCTCCCAAACCCAGCTGCAACACCCCACCACGTACACAGGCAAGATAACACATACTCAACAAGCAACTGTGACTTGCACCCTCGCTCCAGCCACAGTGCTCACCCATCTCCCTGGTGTGGTCCTGTGGGGCTGTGCCCCCGGAGCCGGCTTTCCATCTGCCTGCCAGCACTGTGGAGTCCAGTAGCCACAGCTCCATTCCACAAAGTCTCTGCTCCATTAAACACCTGCTACGGGTTCTGCCACTTCTCTGCTTCCAAAACAGCAGATTTATTTTATTTTTTCCCATCTATACCACCCATTTCAGACTTCCTTTAGCTTTAAATCTTGTCAAGCTTTTAGCACACACCTATATCACCTGATTTAAGGAACATCTAAAAGCTGGATTCCTTCAAGATCAAAGGCCTTCAAAGAGCCAAATTACTCCAAATCTCCAATACCTTTGAAAGCTGTATAGTCTTTCTGAATTTTAGTCATGGTCTGCTGAAAACACAGCACCTTTGTCCAGAGCTCAGCCCCACAATGCGTTTGTCTTCAGTGACTCCCCAAGATCCCCAAATCAAACATGACACCTTGCTTTCTTAACCACCTCAAAAAGCTCCAGCCCTCATTTCCAGCTCCCCAGCTACAGCAGCTGATCTGCCAGAGCAGCCTGGATGATGTTGTGTAACAACAAAAACCTGTTTGGCCTAGGAAGGCCTGAAAAGATTTAATAAGATCTTGTGAAAGGAAGGAGAAAAAAAGCAGGGGGATAAAGATAGGCTGAAAAGGAGTTTACTAAACAAGCCTCAAAGTAATTTCTTCCCCAGAAAAAGCTTCCTCCAGCTCATCTGGGAATTGTTCTTTCTATGTGGCCAAGTGTATTTCAATGCAAACTCCTGTCATCTCCAGTACTACACACATAACCATCAACTGTCCCAAGCGTGCAGGTCAACGGTCTCAACCTTTTCCAATCTGCAGCCCCAGCTTGTAACCGCAGCATCAGCTCTTCTGCACATCCACGTAAGCCTGTTTCACCACCGGCCCGACTATCGTAGTTACACAGTGCAACTGGCAAAGAAGTTCAGGGACTGAAATCAGATCTAAAAACCCTGCTCTACACAGCTTCTGCAGAGGTGAGAGTGTTTCCAAAAGAGAGACAGTGATCAGTGTGCATTACATCTCTGTATTAGTCATGTGATGCAAATCCAGAATTGCCATTAACAAATGTCACTGTCACATGTATTAAGGACATTTAAACAACTTGAAAAAGGTCAGATAATCCTGCTTACTCAGAAACTTTGCTGGCTAACTGAAGGAAAAGTTGTGCTAAAATTCAAAAGTACAGGAGGAGGGGCAGCAAATAACTAAGGAAAAGGGCAGCCCTGAAGTCCAGTAAAGTGCCAAAGTACAGAAAGAGTGAAGTTTTCAGATTGACAGTTCAGAATTCACAGATTTAGTTTCCCCCAGCACCTAGCAACATCACGCTACGAAAGGACTAAGCCTTAAGAGAGACAACTGCATACATGGTGCTGCTGCTACATGCCAGCAGCTACTCCTGATTTGGGGTTTGAGAAAGTCCGAGAGCCAGAATAATCCTATTTAGTTCCGAGAGATCAAACAGGATTTGTGAAAGGGTAACATATCCATGGATTAGTGAAGTGTTCTCAGTTTAAGCATGGTCACTTTGCCATCACATTCAGAGAGCAGTTTCACCTGTAGATAAGAAGAAAGTTTTTAACCATGTCCAACGACATTAGAACTACATGAAAAGTGACATTCAGGTATATGAGCATGTATGAAAAAAACTGGGACTGGTAATGATACAACACTAACTACCCCTACCTACCCCTCACACAAATTTTGACTCTCACCTACACAGGAATGCTCTCCCACAGCCCTATGCACCATCAAAGGGCACAAATAACAGCACAGCACCTCTTCCTTAGCAAAAATGAGCCCGTAACATTATCTAGCCATCAAATTCTCTAAACAAGGTTTTCTTCCTTCTGAAGAAAGTATTTGAAGACACTACCAAAATGCCATAAGTCTAAGGTGACAAAGTCCATGCTGATATTATCTACAATTAATTCATAGTGAATCCAAAATGATGCAGCGATGCAGGTCCCAGCAGACAGTGGTGTCCCTAGCCATGCCTACAGTTACAGCAGTTAACGGTTCTGAAGAGCTTCTAGAGCTCCTTGTTGACAGCTTAGATATCATAGAATCATAGAATCATAGAATTGTAGGGGTTGGAAGGGACCTCGAGAGATCATCGGGTCCAACCCCCCTGCCGAAGCAGGCTCCCTAGGACATTTCACTGAGATAGGCATCCAGACGGGTCTTGAATATCTCCAGAGAAGGAGACTCCACCACCTCCCTGGGCAGCCTGTCCCAGGGCTCTGTCACCCTCACTGTGAAAAAGTTTCTCCGCATGTTGGTGCGGAACTTCCTATGCTCCAACTTGCAGCCACTGCCCCTTGTCCTGTCTCCACAGACCACTGAAAAGGGGCTGGCTGATTCCCCCTGCATCCCCTGCTTAAGATAATTGTAAACATTAATTAGGTCCCCCCTTAGTCTTCTCTTCTCAAGGCTGAACAGTCCCAATCTTCTCAGCCTTTCCTCATAGGGGAGATGCTCCAGGCCCTTTATCATCTTCGTAGCCCTTCTCTGGACTCTCTCCAGGAGATCCCTGTCCTTTTTATACCAGGGAGCCCAGAACTGGACACAATACTCCAGGTGGGGCCTGACCAGGGCAGAGTAGAGCGGGAGGATCACCTCCCTTGACCTGCTGGCTACACTCCTCCGGATGCACCCCAGGATCCCATTGGCTCTCTTAGCCACCGAGGCACACTGCTGGCTCATGGCCAACCTGTCATCCACCAGGACCCCCAGGTCCTTCTCCACTGAGCTCTTCTCCAGCAGGTCATCCCCCAGCCTGTACTGATAGAAACGGTTGTTCCTTCCCAGGTGCAAGACTTTACACTTGCTTTTGTTGAACCTCATCTGGTTTCTTACTGCCCAGCTCTCCAGCCTGTCCAGGTCTCTCTGGATGGCAGCGCAGTGTTCCTGCGTGTCAGCCACTCCTCCCAGCTTTGTGTCATCGGCGTACTTGCTGAGGGTCGAGGCTATTCCCTCATCAAGGTCGTCAATGAAGATGTTAAACAGGACTGGACCCAACACCGAGCCCTGGGGAACACCGCTAGTCACAGGCCTCCAGTCAGATTCCACTCCACGAATCACGACCCTCTGGGCTCGGTCCGACAGCCAATTCTCAACCCACCTCACTGTCCACTCATCAATCCCATGCTTTCTCAGCTTTGCTATCAGGATGTCATGGGAGACAGTATCAAAAGCCTTGCTGAAGTCAAGGTAGATGACATCTACTGCTCTCCCTCCATCTACCCAGCCGGTGATGAGATCGTAGAAGGCTATGAGATTGGTCGAGCACGATTTCCCCTTGGTGAATCCATGCTGACTACTCCTCATGACCTTCTTCTCTTCCAATTGCTTGGAGATGGCATCCAGAGCAAGCTGTTCCATTACCTTTCCGGGGACAGAGGTGAGGCTGACTGGCCTATAATTGCTGGGATCCTCCTTCTTGCCCTTTTTAAAGACTGGAGTGACATTGGCTATCCTCCAGTCCTCAGGCACTTCTCCTGTTCTCCAGGACCTGTTGAAGATGATAGAGAGCGGCTCAGCAATCACCTCCGCCAGCTCCCTTAGCACACGTGGATGTATCCCATCCGGTCCCATGGATTTGTGTGCGTTTATCCCTTTGAGCCGCTCCTGGACCTCCCCTACCTCATCCCAGTCTTTGCTTTTAATTCTCTGTGCTCTGCCTCCACTATGAAAGCAGTGGTACCATTCAGCTCGCAACAGAAAAGCCTCCATCCACTCAAGACAACTGTGAACAATCTGCACCCAAAAGAAAATACAGCTTGGTGGAGCATGCTGATTGTTCATGGCCCCAAGCAGTGACAGACATCACTGGAGGGACAGGGACCTGCTGAAGGGGTCTGTTGCCCCACTATGCCGCAGCAGAACACAAGCCACCTGCCAGTGGAGATCCTGGGAAAGCACCATCTATATGTGTACAGCGGGCAGGAACCTGATTATCAGCCAGACAAGCACCATAAATAACCTAAACAGATGCACGGATGTTACTTTGTGATAAGAACAGGGGCAGTTAGAGCTGCAGAAACCTCCCCATCTTATTCATCCAGTGCAGGAGAACTCCTGCTCTCCCTGAATATTCATCCCCCTGCCCTGAAATTTTTTCATCTTTTTACAATTAGGTATACTTAAACTCAGACAAGGATATTTTAATACCCATCCAACTTTTTTATTTACAGCAACATCATATCCAACGTGTCTATAGAGTAAGGGCAGCCAGATCAAGTCAGCTGCCCATCAAGATAAGAATCGGTATATTCTCTATGGGTATCCCACCAGCCATGGCTAAACAGGACTCCAAGAAAAAATGTTTAGCCAGAGATGTGATCCCATATGGGAACACTTTGGCTCAGTGGATAGCACTGAGGGTGCTGTGCTCAGCAGGACTGCTCTTTCCTGAGCAGAAGGTTCAGTGAGCTCACAGAAACTGCCCGGCGCCAGAACTCGCTACCTGTCAAGGTGCCGATCCCATGCAGGGCTCTGGCAGACCCCCCGCAGAGCACCCGTGCTGCTGCTTCCCAGCACGCTCTGCACAGACGCTCTGCAGTCTTGGAAGAGCTTGAGCACAGAGCTGAGGTTAATGCTGGCAGTGCCCAGGCACATCCTGGGTGCCTGCACACTTTGCTGGGTGCTGAAACAAGGTCAATTTGTCTTCAAACAGCTAGCAACAACTTCCTGGGATTTCTACTGAAGATCCTTGTTCATCCTTTTCTTCCCAAGCACACTTTATTCGCAAATCCTACTGAAGAAGACTTGTTTTCTCAGGGAATCTGATGTCCCTCTTACCAGAAATAAACTTGGGTTTTATGGCAGTGCCTGGTCACACCGTGACAGGTCAAGGCTGAGTTAGTATTTCCACTGTTCTACCACACATTTCTTGAATCCTTTACAAACCCACCATAAATACTCCCCAGGGACTCCAAGAGGCGTTATACATCCTCATTACATGATTAGACAGACCTTTTTCCTTTAGACAGCCATCACATCCTAGACTGAGTGCCTGTAGTTCACTGGGTTAAAGATCCTGTGTGTTTGTTCTGGAAGCTGACCATTTGCTCTCCACGGTATTTGAGCCTGGGTTGGCTATCCTTCACCAGAAGCCCAAACTGCTGGAAGCACAACCCTCCTTGAAACCCACAGGCGTGTTCAGTCAACTTGCTGACCAAACAGTTGTTCTCCTGTAAACTGATTTCCATCCCACAGACCGCTGCAATGTACATCTGAGGTGTACTTGGCCACTTTGACATAGCTGGGCTGTTACAAAGCTTACATACTTTCCTGAAACAATGACTTGAAGTTTAGCCATCACCAATGTAACTCTTCACAATACAGGCGGCTGGGGTGGGGTTACATGTCTTTACTGTGGGTACTGCAGGTTTGATCTGTACCCCACGTTCTCCCACAAGGCTGATCTAACCATAGTGGCTCCCAACATAAGGATGTTCCCCAGGCATTTTCAGAAGACTGATTTAAGAATGCAGATGTGTTTGGGCCAAACTTTGCAGTTCCATCACACCATGAGCTTTTTACATTAGCCTAAGCCTGTCTCTGTTCAATAAAGCACGAGTGTAAGTTCCAGAGAGGAACACCATCCTCATCCCAAGGCAATTCACTGAACTGCTGGGAAGGGGAACAAACATGTTTAGTCAGTAAGCCAACACTCCACTATTTCTGTACTTGTTATTTAAGCCTCTTGTTTCATGACTGACAGGGAGCTGTAAGAGATCACCAGGGCTTCTCAAAATGACGGCAGGTATTTTGCTTTTTTTTTTCCCCCCAAAGGAAGAATATTCTCATTTCCTTTCCCAGTCACCAAAGCAGCCTGTCCTGAGAGAAACACCACAGAAAATTCAAGCCAACACACAAGTTACTGATCTGACACACACAGGCTAGTAAAGGGAGTATGGAAAAGGTGTAGTAACTCTAGCTGTGTTAATATAAAATTGTATCCTTTAAGAAAAATGTGAAAGATGTATCTTTAAGCAAAGATAATTTTCAGAGCCTAAAGTAAGTTTCCCTTAAACCAACACAGATTAACTTCCTTACAGACAGGAGACCCCTCCCAATAACCTCATTATCAGGTGTGAGATTGGAAACTCACAAGCTGCCCAGGGTCAATGTTAGGTTCCACAACTGTGATTTTGGCATTTCAGCTTTTTCCAGTTACTTCTGAGAGAGAAAAACAAGGAAAGAAAAAAAACAAGACAGCCAATAAACAAACCATGTTTTAGCCACATTTTGGCTTGATCCTTCCTTATCTTCTTGGGGTATACTCCTCTGTTCACAAATACAGCACAGTCCAAGTAGCAGTTTATTTTAAGCTGACAACTAATGCTAGGAGACAGCAAGCTCACGCGGTTTAGGTTCAGTTACCTTATTCTGTACCAGTAAACAGACCTCAAAGCTGCAGGCAGTAAACACAAATCAGGACCAACACTGGGCCAAGAGCTGCAGCAGGATTCTAGAGCTCAAAATTACACCCCCAACCAGGGTGACGAACACCAGGCACAAGCAGTGTACTAAACACCTGAGTGGAAGGGCTGGCTCTGCTGTGACCAGAGCCCTGATGTTTGTTTCCTTTATGTACTGAAAAGGCCAGCACTCCTTCAGGACCCATGAACATTCTCCAAAACTGGATTTATCTTAAGATCAGTAATGAATCTTATTGTAATAACATGATCATACATCTTTACACCTGACAAAAACCCCTAAAACACAACAACAAAAACCCACCTCAGAAAATTACTGGCCAAATTACAAGGCTGAGACTGGTACCTCACTCCCACTGTTAGATTCTGAAGTGAGGCATCTTACAAAGAACAGGGAAAGCATGAAACAGTAAAAGATGAGGTTTCAGCCAACTCAGCCATAGGATATATAAAAGAGAACATGGTAGTTAATCCTTCCACTGTTCTCCAAGATTTTATTGAACTTGCAATAAAGACCACAGGTACAATGGCAGGACTGGCAGTAACGGCACGAGCGCTACTGCTTCCCAAGAGAATTTCAACATAACCCAGAGACATGAAGTTATGATGCTTGTTGGTAAACTGGCTCTGCCACCTCTCATTTCTTCAACACAAAGTCTTAATGGAAAAAAACCCAGACAAAAAAAAATAAATTCCCACTTTGATGTTAAGCTTCCACTTTAATAACTGATTTCTTCCAAGTATCAGCCCTGTAAACCAAGATTTATTGGCTTTTAAAGCATAAAAATACCCTTTGAAGACAACCACCAAAAGCCTCCAGAAACCAAGTCCTGTCAAAGGATATTTTTTTTCTTTAAGGCAAAGAGTTTGTGTCACAGAACTATTTTGGCATAGATTAATTTCATGTGATTTTTTCCAAATTCTTAGCTTATACAATTCCTCAGAAGGCCCAGGAACTGTTTTAAAGCAATTAAAGAAACAAGCTAGTAATCAATACCAATTTGCAGCTTTTCTGCAAGTCTTTCGTGTCCAGACAAGCATTAAAAACCCCAGCTCAAGTCAAAGGGCATCACTAGGCAACAGTAGGTATTAGTCACCTTGCTCTCCAAGAAGCACTTCCAAGTCAAGCCACAGGCAAGTTCCTGAGAATTAGAAGAGCCTCCCCAGGTTTCACAAGTGTAAGGTGTTATACCTCTTATAGCAAAAATTAAAACAGTTATCAGAAACAAATCACCTTCTCAATCCTTCCCATCTAACAATCTCTATACAACCAACACACCCAGCAAGCTGGGTTAGCAGCCTAGTGCTGTTAGACCAAAGCACTCTACTCACACGGGCTGACACCAAGGACCCCATAGGTACTGGCTGAGAAATAAATACCCCCTGACTTCACTGGAGAATCACCATCTTATGTTTAACACACTCCTCAGCTCAGCTCTGATACAAAGGCACAGCCCAAAACTCGCTGCCATGTACAGGATCTGTCCTGTTCCACCTCTGCTTCCCCTTGCAGCACCTCAAGGCACGTCTGACTCTTCGATGTGCTGGTTCAGCTACACCAGCAGAAAACCTTTCACTTCTTTCTCAGTGGTCAGGGAAAGCTTTCAGAAGAAACCCGAGTCAATGTTTACCTCTGCCAAAGAGCTCACCCTTCCCTGACACCCCCTAAGCCATGACCACACCAACTCAGTGAGCTCCCAGAGCCAGTACGGCAGCTCCGCAGGCACGCCTGGCACGGAACACAGCTACTCAGCAGGAAAGAAACCTCCTGACTGTTTAGCCAGTTAACTCCTGGAGCTGGGCGAGTTATAGCCAAACCTGCTGCTGGGAAGGGCACAAGACAGCACGAGCTCCTGCTCCTTTCAGTGGGCGCTCCTCACACCATCAGCTGTGCTGCACCACGAAATCCATGCCGAGGTGCACAGCCAGCACGGAGAAAAGCAGCTGGAGGAAAAGGTACTGGAAAGGAAACTCCAGATCAACCACTGGAAACCAGGATACAGCTGAAGGATATGCTTGGAACAACAAAACCATACAGCAAAGAACAGCTTTAGAGAGAATTTATCCTATATCCTGCCACCAGCCAGAAAACCTGGTATTCACACAGTCTAGAGTCAGCACTTCCAACTCTTCCTTGCTGGAAGCTGTTCAAATCATGCCTTTTCCAGGAGAAGTACTCCGACAGTTCAATCCACAATCTCTTTTCTTTGGCTTGGTATTTGTAATTTGGGTAAAAAGAAACAATTCCAAGTAATTCTTTCACACTTGGAGACTGGGAAGAGGATAGCAAGAACTGTCTTTGAGTTAAAAACTATACATTAGACTCACAACTGAAAAATTACTGTGGATAAGGCTAAGTTCATTCAAGTGATTTTAATTGTTAAGCCAATATAAGCTGAGAAAACACTTTTTAAAATTCCACATTTAAATAACTTTAAAAGACCAATTTACAGAAGAAGACAGTGTAAAGAAAATTAGTTCTTTTCATCTTTGCAATCCACAAAAAGCCTCATTTTTGGAAGCTAAAGTGGACCACTTAGCAAAGGCTTAGTCAGCATCAAACCTACAAAAGTGATTAAAACATTTTCACTCATGGGGTGCAGTAAAAATTTAAATAGCAAACGCTTCAATTAAACTGCCAGAAAAGCAAACACATCACCAGTGAAATGGTGCTGTGTTTCCACATGCCAAATTTGTTGTCCAAGAGGTACCTGTGAGGCTTTTATGTGAAAGTACAAGTCATGTCCACAGAGAACGAGCCCCTTTGGAAAGAGCTGGCCGCTTCCCAAGGTTACTGACGGAAAGCAGGGAACCTTGTGTAAAGGACCAGTCTCACAGCAGAAGTCTGAACTAAGAGGATTACGGGGTCAAAATTCCAGCAGATGGGGAAAGGTTTTATCTGCACATTAGAGAGGCACAGGCCTCTTAGATAACAACGTAATTATAGAGAAAAGGAACAGTTTCTCAGGCTTTCCCACTTCGGAGTTGAATTTTTCCACTTTGTTTTCATACTTGCAAGTGTCTATGCTGCAGTCAGCTGCTCAGCAGAATATATTATCACAGGCAGAGCTCCTTCCTACTGCAGCTAGAAGGCTTCCTGTACCTTCCAGCAGGAGAAGTAAGTAATTTGACAAGCTACTGGCCTAATTAAAGATGACAAAAGCAAGATGTCCAGCTTGAAAGCTGCATCTCAAAGAACCAGGGCATGTCATGAGAGCAAAATGCTCACCATGAGGCACTTGCCTGCTTCTATTGCTTTATAAAAAAGCAGGATGCAGCTGGGCAGGAGAGCTGGGTAACAGTCCTTACATAACTATCAGCTACTTTATTTCATCTTAGGGGACACAAATCCACACCATAAACTTTTCACAGCATCAGTCAACATGTTTGCTTAAAGAGGCAGTAAGGTTTTCCTGTTTTCTTCCTGTTATCTTTTCCAAGTTTCATCCAAACTCTGCAGGGCTGTGCAAGAAGTCAGTTAAGAAAGCGACACAGATTAACACCTGAGTGCTCTCTCACCAGTGAGAGAAACGAGGTACAGGTTATTTCCATGTGGAAAGCAAGCATGCAGCAGTTCATGTATTTGTTCTAGCCTTTCCCCACTTCCCAACTGGTATTGCACCATCAAGTAAGGTGTTCAGAAACAGTGTAAAAGCAGCTGTTTTGTCCAGAACATTCTCCTGTGACTTCCCAGCTAACCAAACCTATTTATAAACCCAAACAGCACCAACAGGAAATAGCACCGCAAGGATTAGATGAGATTATGAGACACTATTATTAGGATATATTTTTGCACTCTGGTTTGCTTCGTCTTTTAGAGGAGACTTTAATCTCTGCTCATAGAAATCCCTTAGTTTTGTTTAAATAAGTGTTGTTACACTGACATTTACATCACTAGTACATGCCTGTTATTATTATTGTTCAGGCAAGATGCGCATTTTCATTTTGTGCTTCAGTGTATGAAAAATAAATGTCTCCTGCAACCAGTTAACTATTCTACCCACAGGAACTTCACAGTGTACTCAAACATGCTATTTTCAGTCATCAAAATATACCAGCATAATAATGTGCTGTCCACAGGCAACAAGGAGTATCTAGGAAAAAAGTACTGTGCCGCTCTCATGCTCTTCCAACCTTTCCATAAAGGCAGGAAGCTAAACTGTAAAAACTAAACTCTGTAACTCACTGATGGCCAGCTTCACTTGGATACCCAGTTCCTACAGTTCTTAAACCTGAAACATCCTGTGCAAGGTACAACCGGCACCGTGACAATCCTGGGGCAACATTTGCTGCAGTAAGAGAAAAATCTTAAAAAGTAAAAGGAAGTCAAAAAACTTTATTCACACCAGAAACACAGACTTCAGTGGAATTCTCCTTTATCAAAATAACCCCATTATGGTTACTTACATCTTTGCTGTAAGAGAACTGTACAATATATATATATATAAATATATATAAAATATATTAAAAAAAAAAATCAACTTTTGTGCTCAGTATTAATCATCATCATCTTCCTCTTCATCGCTGATCACGTATTTCTTATGCTTCTTGCTTGCTTTGTCATCATCCTCTGCTTTTCTCTTTCCCGAAGGTTCACCTTCCTAAAGGCAAAAAAGGACAAAACTAAACTGATGTACTTCAAGCTAAAATAAAAAACCTGAGAAGAACAACAAGAAGGCCTCAAAGTCTTTCTTGTAAGAAAGCAACCTGATTACTTCTGTTTTTTCCATTTCATGTTACTGTGATGCAGAACTGCTAATGTGTATATACTTGAAAGTCCAGGCAACATTGCTACAAGTCACAAACACCAACCCCAGAGGGTTGGTAACTACAACTGCAGCTCCTTTTATAAGCTCAATGAACAGCACGTGCACTATGTATAGTGCCCTACGTATGGTCCTCAGCCAGTCTTCAGAGCCTGGACAGTTCCTAGGAGTTGTAGTGAGTTTTTCAATATGCAGGTGCTTTCCCTTCAGGCAGCCTGGGAAGCTTTGTTAAGCTTTCAGACTACTGACACTTGTGTACCTTAAATGACAGCCACTGAGGCAAAGAAGAAATTCAGGAAGCGGGTAGATGAGAAACCACCAGTACTGAGAACCAGCAGCGCCGTTCAGTAACTAGAATAGTTTAGGAGGCTTCAAAGAGCTGGTCAAAGGAACTCAAATCACTGAGTTTATTACCTGTTTGCAAGCAATACAGTAACAACTTTTATAGGCTGGATGCCCAAATTTTTGTACCTAGATAAAGACTCAGCATGTTGATTTTTATTCCACATGCATTCACACCAGCTCTGCTTAAATCATCCTTCAAAACGACACTTTAAATCTGAACTCTGTATGTTTAATCAAACTATAGATCACTAGTTCTTAATGCAAAACATCAATTTTTAGAGGAAAAACAAGTGGTGAGTCAATTACTGTTTAAAAAGGAGAGTACCTATAAAAATACCTTTAGGTCTAAGTAACCTCATCCCTTTTTCCATTGGTGGGTCTTGGTTTTGGGGTGGTTTTTTTTTTTTTTTTTTTTTAAAAGCAACACATATTACTTGGATACTAAGAAGCAGCAAAGATTGAGTTTCAGCACTTCAATGAATTATTACAGTTTCAAAACTAATTTTTTATTCAAAGCTCTTTATTCTGTACTAATGCACTAAGGTAGGAACTAATTTTAAGAACTGAAAACAGAAATTAGTAGTGGTTGGAATCTTTAACGATAGCTTCTTCCTCAGAAAAAGCATTCTCTTGTAATCTATCCAGGTTATTGATAAATGATTCAGCTTCCTGTTTAGTAGAATATCCCCATTAACTACAGTGAAACTCTCTGTTGTGTGGTGATAGTGCATTAATACCAGAGTGACGCTTTCAGCAATGTAACAAGTTGTTATCAGGACCAGGATGTGAGCTGCCTTGTTGACTGACAGCACATGAAAGCAAGCCTGTCTCAAAGGAAGCCCATGTTTCGAGTAAGTGGGTACGTATTACAAGCACCACACTTCCTCAGTGGTGACTGAAAGTAGCTGTACACCACTGACAGGTTTTTTTCCTGTAATATCATAGCACCCCTCCGTGGCACTGATGGGAATATTACCTTTAAGTCATGCAATTTTAAAATGGAGGCTATTGCTCCTCAAGCAGCAGTGGAACACTGTTCACTAGACCTCTTCTTCTGAGAGACTGCCACTGCAAAGTCCTGACACTGCTACAGCATGAACTAGCAACAAGCAGTGTCTTAGAAATAAACTGAAACAACTGAATGCAATTAAATAAAGCATTATAGTAATTTCTTAAAAGAAATGGTGACTATAAGGCATTAAAAATATTCCATATGCTTACACCAACCTATTCAAACTTCCTTTTTAAAAAAAACCACTTCTGCATGATATTCTATGCATAAATATTTAAATAAAATATAATTTACAGTAAAACAGGGCAGGAAGATTAATCTAACTAGCATGCCAGTCTCTCATAACATAGTAAGAGCCGACTAAGCTGAGTCAAGTTTGCATTTCTTATTCTGCCTGCCAGGTCAGTGACAGTGACAATTGGCAGAGCTCAGGTGTGTCCAACTACCCCTCCTCAGCCATGCTTGGCTCAAGGGAAATGCCAGCACAGCTCCAACTCTGAGCTGTGCTACACTGACCAACAGCAAGAGGACAGTCATTCAGACATCACCAGTTCTGTAAGAAAGCAAACTAACAGGCTACTAAAAGCAAGCAGGCCAAATACTGGGCCCAATACTGGGCCCAACCCAATTCCCTCTTGAACAGGGCAGTGGGAAGCCATGAAGCCAGTACCAACTGTACTTTGCTGTGAACTCCAAAATCCCCTCTCAGCTTCCCAAGGCAGGCAGTAAATGTCCTAGGGCTATTCGTCACAGAAGTGTTTTAGAACAAGGAGCAAGGGTCAGGAAAAAAGACTACACAGGTATGGCCAATATAGAACGAAGTCCAGATACTTCCTGGTTTCACTTCTACCACTGATGAAAATAGTTAAGTTTTAATCTCAGAACTGTTATCTGTCCATTCTGATAAGCATTACTCAGCAGTGCTGTATCAGAAGTGACGTTACTTTAAATGAACTAAACCTCAAGGTGTGATATACACAAAGATTGATCGCTGCCGGATATAAGCGAATTAATTACAAACCAGTAAAACACGACTTCAGAAGAGGAAACAGCACTACTGCTGGAGCTAACAGTTACCCTGATCATTGCCTCATGTTTAGGATGATATTTGGGTGTTCGATGACATCTATTTAGCAACAGACATTAACTCTTTCTAAGTCTTTTTTAAATGCTTCTATTTAGAAGAAGAGAAATACCATATGAAAATGTCTCCACGCTTCAACAATAAACAAGAGAGGACCACATACCTTCAGAGTCAACACTACACTAGGATTCTCTTAGTAAGTCTTCTTACTCCTTGCACAATTTCGGTGAAGTCATTTTACATAACTCTGCATAAATTTTTCCATCTTTAAACTAGTAATAACAATAGTGACCTCCTTTGGGAATCACTCAGGTCTATGAACTAATGCAGTGCAGAAGAAACTGGTGATTAATTACCGTGGAAAACATGCCAGGTCAAATGACATATTCATCACAGCATAAATGAAACTACAAAAGCCTCAGCTATAAAAACTAGATTGAGTGCAGGAAATGTTCCTGACTGAAAACGAGTAGCTTAAGAACAAATTATTTTCTTACCTCATCACTAGTAAGTTTCTTTGCCTTGAGTAGTCTTTGGGCTTTATCTTCATCTGAGCCCTCATCACTGTCAGAAGAGTAGATCCTTGCACGTTCCTCTACAGAGGGAAATACAAGAAGAAATATTTATCTTCAGCTGAAATTGGTGAGGAAGAGGAAATATTAAAACCAATCCTCTTACATTGAGTCCCATAAAAAGCTGGCAGAATCTAACTCCAGAGTAAACAAAATAAACTTGTATGAACTGAATTTATCTTATTTCATACACGACAAGACATCAAATCAGTTCATACAAGTTCAGTTCATACATACCGGCAAAATAGAATCTTACCAGGATTCTCCTGTGAAATTAATCCTGAATCACACAGATTACATGCTGGTAAGGTTTATAATTACCTCTGATGCCACCTTTGTATCTGTTTTTGATAGCTGCTAGACTGATTGCATCATCTCCCTCATCATCATCATCATAGCGATCAGGTTCTAAATAGTTCGCACTCAGACCACGCTGATGCTGCTTCTCACGCATTCTTCGCTGCTGAGATTCCCTGCGAATGGAAGCTCTTAATCTCTCCTCTTCTTTCTGTCCAAAGAAGCAACATACAAAGACTGAGGGGGAAAAAAACCTCAAAAACTCAAGAGCACCTTGTATTCTAATGAGGCTTTTGAAATAATTCCACAGCAGTGTAAAGACTGTAAATACTCTGATGTTCTGTAATCTGTAAGGTCAAGCAAACTGCATCCATAGCTGACAACTCTTGCCTCTAACTCCAAAATACACTGGTTTTCATAGTTGTAAAATGTCCAGAAATGTTCAGCTATGTTACAGTTGTGAGGGTTTGGGGGTTTTTTTTAGATTAAATCAGTAGATAAGTGAGCTATATGCCACAATACCTTTATCATTTCTGTGCGCTGAGACTCTGGATCACGACCTGCCATTGGCAAAATACGAATTTTCTGGGTCTTTGAACATCTGTCTGCCAGAGAAAGAGTCATCTTCCTGTGCGTGGCACTGTCTGTAGAGTGTGGCCTGTTAAAAAATTGCTACGGGTTAAATACCTCTTAAAGGAATGTCACCATTTTTAAAGGACATTGGTAGAGCCAGGACACTTCAGATTTCCAAGAATCCCATGCACAAATGTAAAAGCATCATCCTTTATTTATTTATGTGCATTCTAACAGCCACTGCAGACATCAATTCCTCTCTCAAGTAAACCACCTGCAGTCCATCACCAGCCTAAACAGTCAGCTTCATAATAACCTAAGACATCCTCATCATCTTGATAGCAACTGTGCATCAGAACGGGGCTTAATTTCAGGGAATATTAGTATTCTTTCTCATTTAGACAAGGACTGGCACTTAAAAGTGCTAATTAAAAAAAAAAACAAACCCAAAAAAACCCCCATGTAGTCTAATTTGCATGAATAACAAATTAACCTATCAAACTGGGACACCTAATTTAGAAAAATTCTTATGCACTACTAAATTTGGAAAACAGAGCATTCCTACTGAACAGTTAAGCTCCAAAGGTCTGCTAACTGATCTTCTTTTTATATACTAGTTTATAACACTTAATTGCAAAAGAGTATCAGTTTACTATAACAGGTTTACCTGAAGGTTAACTTTGTCTTGAAAACAGCCTGTCCTTGTAGACCTGTCCCTTGTCTGATAAACAAATGGTTGTGATCTCCCTGCAGCGGTGCCTTGTACACATCAAAGACCTCATTGCCCAAGTGGAGAGACATGCTAGAAAGAGATTTGTGTATCAGTCATTAGGCAAAAGTCACTACAGTCTATTTTTTGCCTCATTTATAAATGGAGAAAGCATTCATGTTTCCTTCTTATATACAGCCAATAATGCTATTTCAACACAAATTAAGCAGAGCAGAAAATTTTCAAAGCACTGAGACTAAAATACTTTCTGCTGTGCAGAACTGACACCAAAGTTTATTGATCTTCCAATTTTGCACCCCATGGCATTGCACTGTAAGAACAGCCAAGTTCCTTCAATAGCAAAAAGCCCCAACCAACCTTCCATCTGACCATTTGACTATCCGTGCATTGCTTTCTCTGATCTCATTCCCTTCCTCATCTCGTCGCATCCGCCAGCGTATTGTGTTTTCTACCTGTGGGGAAGAAAAACCCACAAGTTTTCTAACTCATAGTAAGGAATGCTGTGGTAAAATACACTCTTTATAGGTCAATAATTACAGTTAGAAAGGATAGGTTATTTGCTGCATGATGCAAAGAAATGAAGGCGAATGGTTTTGCTTTTACAGGTGTCATGCAGCTGTCAAGGTATTGGGTTTTTTTAATGTATTACTTCAGCTTTCCTCAGTGCTGAACGGGCCCACCCTTTCATAGCCTGAACCATAATTCTAACCACCATTCTACATAAACACCTGAAGGAGACTTTGAAGAAACATGGCTAGACGACTGCAAAAGAGACAACGAAAAGCAACGTTATACCTTGAGTTTTAACCTAGTTCTACCCTCTTCATCAAGCATCTCCTCATCTTCAAATTCATCTTCATAATACTGGGGATCAAAAGGTCTGTAATAAATTGTAAAATGCAGCCTTTATTGTTCTAGAAGTGAATCCACATTATTCTAGAGTCGCACAAGAGAGCAGACGATAGATGTTAGGCACACACACAGCAGTAGGCACTGCAGCGGTGCGGCAGCCAGCAATTTACTGCACCGATCATATCCCACAGGAGGCCAACCCAAGTGTCTTTGCTACCATCAGTCACAGCCCTTTTAGCCCTCAGCCCCCCTCAAAGGCTCTACCTAAGGAAAGCAAGTTTGCCTCAGAAAATAGTTTCCTTAGTATCAGTACGAGGTCAGGGTTAGGCCTGGAACAAGACACATACAGAGAAAACAAAAATTATCATCTATAAATGTGACGAATTAGGGATTTTCTAAGAGCACAATCTTTGTAATTTTTTACTTGAATCTCAAAACCAACCAAAGGGAAAGGAAGATGAGACTGTTTTCCCCTCTTTTTCTTCGAAAAACCTGACAGCTGGGTGGGAGAGGGGGAAGGCCAGGACTTCTCTCACTGATTACACAAACCGGATCTCCTGAAACAGTGGTGAAGGTGGGCTTTAGGGCCACATCTAACATCACAAAGAGCTCTAATAACTTGTTTCTCCTTATGAATTCCAGAAAATTTCTCTAGCTTGGGTTAGGTTTGGGAAAGTGAGTAACCAGCCTCCTTGTAGTTAAATAGTATATTTACCATACACAACTGGAAGAGGGACTACTCTAAAATTCAAAACGTTTTTATCACTCAAAAGTGCATAGACACTGTGCATTTATTTGGCTTTCACAGCTCTGAGAGCCTGAACATATGTTTAAAATGCAACTGATAACACATGCATTTCATTAATTATATTTCTGCTTGCTTTTTGAAGACAAAAAGTTATTCAGTCAAGTTGAAACCCCAGTTCATAAGGAAATTACTCAGCACTCAATAACAACAGGTATTACTACTGACTGATCACAAGCAAAAGTGTGCATCTTAACGTCAACCATTTAAAATGCGGCCAACAAGTTCCATCATATTACTAAACCAAGAACAATACAGGGAAGCCTGAAGTCGGAATCAATCATGTGTTTAATGTGCAATTACCTGGGCTCCACGCTGAGGAAGTTGGGCAGCTTCACAAAGTACAAATCATTACCCAAGTCTGTGTTTACTTTTGGTATTTCTACCTCTATTCTAGTTTCTGGAATAGGCTCTTCTTCTTGCTGTTCTTGACTCAGCCCATTCTCATCCTAATGAAAAAAGGAGAACAGGAGCCTAAGTGAAAAAAGTCCATCTGGCCACTGTTCCTTTAATAAGCAAACTGCAAACTCCGGAGAGCAAAGACAGTAAGGAAACAGCAAAGGAGCTGACATACAATTTCTCCAGCTAGGCACTGGAGAGTAAATGGGGAGAAACTTTTCCCAGATTAGGAAAAAAAAAAAAAAGAAAGTATTTGTCAAGTCCCAAAATAAAAATCGTTGCCAAAGAGCTGTACTATCTGTGTGCTACCACAGACAGATAAAACTTTGTATTTTTTTAGAAACACTAAGGTTGGAAAAGACCCCCAAGATCATCTAGTCCAACCGTCCCCTTATGATAACAATCAGAACTACTCGCTGTATTTCCTTCCTGGGGGAAGGCAGATGAATTAATCCATCTGATAGTGAAATGTATAAAATTTTAGTAATTTTTAACTACTTAAAAAGTCAGGTCTACTCACAATGGGCTGTCCTGGAGTTGGTGGTTTGTCTTCTCCATCACTCCCTGAGGAGATGTCATCTGCACCTCCAAACAGATCCATGACATCTGCATGCTCTTAAGCAGAAAAATTGCTATTTTAAAATACACATATAATGTGCAACCCCCCTCTACATGGAAATACACTCACAGAAAATAAGATTAACACATCTTTTATTACTGAGTAAAATCACCTACAAAGGTTATAAGTGTGAATGTTTATGTACCATGCATTATCCTCTTATCTTGAAAAACAATCTTCCCACATATTTTTAACCCAAAGATTTGAGGTAAGTTTTCCTGGGAAGGCTCTATCAATAAGAGAATCTAGTCAGAAAAATGGCAAAAGGAGAATTAAATTGTGTGATATCATCCCTTACTCAAGTGAACAAATGCATGTGAACAGCAACTTCATTACATGTTATGGAAGTTTTACTCAAAAGAATGAACACCTCTTTCTCAACCACCACAAAACCCAGTACGGGTTGCCTGGGCTGCTCTGAGGAGCCACCATTTCTTAACATCTTTCTGAAAACATGTGTGAAGCAACACGTACAGAAGAAAAGCTCTGTGTCTCATGGAGAAAACTGAAAGCCTGACAGAGCCAATGAATCTGCAGAAATACAGTGCGTGCTCCCCAACAGAATTCTTGCTGTGCTATTTTGTTATGTCCATGGCACACGCTATCGATTTTATCAAGTTCTGTAGCAGCTGAATGGTGTACTTAAAAAGGGGATTAAATGACCCAAAACTCCACAAAACACCAGCATCATTTACCTTTCTGTCCTTCTGTATCACTGTCTACTTCTGAATCTGATGCAATTGGTTTCTTTCGCTTCATTCGCAGAACTTCATCTTCACTGTCACTGCCCCTTGCAGACTCTCCTAAGGAGCACAATTATTCTCAGTAAATTAAAAATTTTGTTCCACACATTTTAAAATTCCTTTGTAGGAATTACTTGATTCAGATGAAAAGGAATTAAAAGAACTGCATAAAAAAACAGCACCAAAACATTACAAAGATGACTATAATTGAAAAGTATGTGATTCATGCTTTTACAATGAAGTCAGAATCTTTTCAGACCAACAGAAATGAACCACTAAAGACAGATCAAACCAGAAGCAATTCAATACTACTGTACTCAGTCCTACCAGATTTATGCTCTTGGTCTTCCTCATCAGAGTGCTGGGCCCTTTCATCATCATCAGAGTTCTGCATCTTCTCCTCATCAGAATGCTGGGCCCTTTCATCGTCATCCGAGTTCTGCATCTTCTCCTCATCAGAGGCCTGTGGCCTCTCCTCATCATCAGAGTTCTGCATTTTCTCCTCATCTGAGTTCTGGAGTCTTTCCTCATCATCAGATATCTGAGGCCTTTCATCTTCATCAGAGTTCTGCACTTTCTCCTCATCGTCAGAGTTCTGCTGTCTCTCCTCATCATCAGAGTTCTGCTGTCTCTCCTCATCGTCTGACTGATCACTTTTGTCTTCCTTGCCCCACTTCTCATCCTCTGAATGTGCTTTTTCAGAACCATCTCCCTCTGAATGATGGCTGCCTTCATCTGACCCATGCCTGCGATCATCCTCCTCATCGTCATGAGCAGCCTCTGAAACACTGTGCTGATCCACATCTGACTGATCATTATCTTCATGCTCAGAATGTCCTGATGCTTCAGAGCGATTGTAGGATCTTTCAGAGTGGTTGTCGCTCCCCGTGTGATGGGATGCCCCTTCATCCTCGCTATCGTCTCCAAATAACTCCTTATTACTAGGTTTTATTGCCTCTCTGTCATCATCCTGATCACTGTCACTTCCAGAAGCATTACTCCCAGAGCCAGCATTCTCATTGTCGGAATCAGATTCAGATCCAGAATCGGAATCTGCAAAACAAACATCAGCCTTACAAGGGTTACAATGCCCCATCAAGGATGCACGTAAGATGATGGGCACTGCTGTTAAAAAATTAATTAAAAAACCCAACCAAATCCAGAAAGAGAACCTACAGAGAACTGTACAAAAGAACTATAAAAGTCACCTAGAAGAGCAAACTGCCTGCTAATAAAGGTACAGCCGAGGAAAGGCACAATGCAAAGTGATGGATTCCACGTGAAGTTTCAAACCCCAGACTATCACCTAAGACTCTAAAGTTGTAGAAAGATCAAGTGATTACACAAAAGTGAAGCAAGTCAAGTTTGAAATAGCAAGGGCTTAAAGTAAGTGAATGCAGGTATACGGTCTGGGAGAGCCTACCAATGAGAAACTGTCTTTACGCCACGCTGTGTCTTATGCACCCTAGCACGTTTGCTACAACAGGCTACTCTCGAACGCCGAGGCTGGGGAATGCCATTTCAAGCATCAAAATGGGAACGTCTGCCTTGAAATCAGCTTACAGACACTGAAACAAGCGCGTTAAAGCTTACAAGTGGCTTAAATCGGGAGGTGTCCCATCATTTTCCTTTACAAGCAGACAACGGCTTAAACTGCTCTGCATAACGTGGGGCAAACGGGCCGCACGCCTTGCTTTCACCTCCTCGAGTCCCAGCAGCCCGAGGAACCGTAGCAAAACATACGCGCGTCCCAAAGCCAGCCGCTACAAACCGACACCTCACGCAGCTCCGACCGTGGCACCTAGGTCCGGCTTTCCGGGCCGAAGGGGCGGGAAGGGAAGGCCGTGCGGCAGCGGGGCGGCCCGCAGGGAGGGAAGGAAGGAAGGAGCGGGTACATGAAGGAGGCCCGAGGCGAGACTCGCCGGCCGAGTGCGGCGGACAGGAGGCGGCCCGCCGGCCCGAGCCCGCGGGGCGGCATCACCCGCCGCTTCGCTCCCGCGGGCCCGCTCGCTGCCCGCCGCTGAGGGAGGGGCCGAGGCAAGGGCGGGGCGGCAGCCTGCACCGGGCCAGCCTAGGCCTGTCCCTTGCAAGCGGAGCGGGGCCCCGGGAGCGCGTTAGGAAGAAGGGGCAGCGCGGCGCGCCCGCACCTTTCTGCTCAGCCTCCGAGTCGGCGTCGCTGCCGAAGAGATCCTCCATGTCGGCCATGGCGAGGGGACGGCGCCGCCGCACAACGGCCGCACGACCGCGGACAAACGGCGGCGCCGCTCAGTGACGTCAGTACGGAGCGCCGCGCGGTCCCGCCACCCGAGGCCGGGGAGGAGCCGGCCGCTCTTAAAGGGGCCGCGCCCCGCTGGGGTGACCGATGGCAGCAGGGCCGGCTGGCTTCCGCCACCCCCTAGGGACGGGAGCCGTTTGCTAACGCACAGAGGCGTGGCGGAGGGCTTGCCCGCAGGCTGGGCTCTGCGGCGGCCCCGGGCCTGGAGCGGCCGGTCGCGCGGCATTACGTCACGCAGCCGCTCGCTCCCGCGGGCCGCACTGCTGCCGCCCCGCTCTAAGCAGGAGGGGAGAGGCGCTAACCCAGCCCCGCTTCTGCCCCAGGAAGGGCCTCGGAAGCGGGGATCGTGCCCTGCGTCTCTCCGCGCCCCTTCCCCGTGCGGACAGGGCTCAGCCCAACACCGCTGCCGGCTGCCTTGTACGGAGCGAAGGGGCGGGACAACGGGGTCTCAGGGGCTCTCAGACGTCTTTCGACTGTGTGAAAATCGAGTTCCTAGAAGCGTTGAGGTTTGAAGAGATCTCCAAGATCCTCGAGCCCAACCACCCCCCTGCCACCTCTGTTACTAATTAAACCTTGTCCCCGAATACCTCATCCAACCTTTCCTTGAACACCCTGAGGGATGGTGACTCCACAACCCCCTGGGCAACCCGTTCCAATGCCCAATGCCTCTTTCCAAGAAGAAATTTCTCCTAAGCTCCACAGCAGCACCCCTTTACATCCAGAAGTGCCATTCGGTCCCTCACTTTCCCCCTGGAGAAAAAAGTAATGATCTGACAGGAAATTGATCCATGTGTTTAAGCAAGTCAGCATACAACAAAAACCCCCAGCCCAATAACAAAGGACCACAGAAGAATACAGTACTTCAATCATCCAAAATGTTTACTGGTTTACAATCTGACAGCATATAGTGCTGATATGCTAAAACACTCGCTTCATGTTTCCTCAATGGAAATTTAAATTGAACACTTGCTCGTTTGTAGCTTACAAACAGTATTTACTCAAGCTGTAGAGAGAATGAGGCTATTTCTTTAAAATACAACAGCAAAGAGATAATTGCTTTGGAATTCCATGCTTAGCTTGGAACCAACAGAATCAACAACACGTGTGGTCATTGGACTTCTGCTTTAAGCCTGGAAAGTAACCAAGAAGAAAAAAGTATCATGTCTTTTGGAAAAAAGACTGTGTGCTCAGGGAAGCTGTTACCAAAGTACTGCCGCTTTTGTGCTCAACACCCATTAGGTCATATATAAGATCTCACTACACTTGATAGATTTAAATCAGACTTTGGTTTACAATTCCTGACTACAGACTGAATTCCTTCATTTATTCCAAAAAGGAAATACATTGCAAGCACAGAAGTGATTGTTCTAGCTGTTCCATGCACAATACCAAATGTCTTGCAACAATTTGGAGGGCCAAACTCCTCTGGTTGAAAACACCTCTAGTTTTCTACACCCAGCCTGTCAGAGATCTGTCCTGGAAGTACGCCCAAGCAGGCAAATACTTGGCTGCCATCTACAGAGCCAAACCAACTATTAAGGTCAACTACTATTGTCTGTAACAGGACACCTGAGAGTTGGAGCCTAAAAGCCCCTGCTTTTTATTGGAATATAAATCATTAAAAGCAGCTACACTCGACTTAATAAAGGAAGGGATCTGGGCTATCATTTCCATAATCCAGCCTTTCATTTTTCTCCTCATCTTCAAGGAGGAGATAACTGCCAAGTCTTGTTAGAGAATGGTAAAGGAAATCATCACAGAATCACAATACGTGAACAGATGTCATGAGCTTGCAGCCCTTCAACAAATGAAGGAAGACATTTACAGCCTGGTTTTGACACAAAATGACTATGGTGCCTAGCAAATAAGAAGTACAGTACAGCTTTAGGCAACTCAGCACATGACATGCATTGGCCATGTTTATACAGCACTGTCTGCAAAAAGACACTTAGGACTTTATGCATACTATATAAGAACTTAAATTTCAAACTCTAAAAAGTTCTTGAAACTTTAAAAAAGCAAAAAAGAAAAGCAGCCCTTTTTGCTACTAGTCAGATCTCTTCTAGCTGTTTTAAAATTATAGTATGTATAGTCTTTGGTGTTGACAGAATTAATTCCAACTTGCTTTTCAGAGCACACATTTATTTGTAATTATAATAAAGGCTGATTTTGAAGTAGGAAAAAAACCCCACATTCTTCCACAAGTATAAAACAGTTATATACATCCTCACAGAAGGCACTGTAGCTAAAAATTCTCTGTACAGTTGCAGTGAAATTTGAAATCTGTCTTTAAAGATCCAAAACAAGATTTGCAGCAAATTACAACATAGGCACAGTGTCAGAGTTGCTCTGTTAAATTTTTGTAGTACAAACAACCCGATGCCAGAATTTCAGTTCAGTATGTTTTCTATACATAAAATGCTCACCATATTATGATCCTTTGATGGAAACAGATGACAGTTGAAGTCTCTGTTGCTATAAGCATAGTTGAGCCCTCCTTCAGAATATTTTTGTGAGGTTATGATTTCAAGACACCATTGATCAATCTAGTACAGCACGGTCCAAGCACCTACACCAAAAAGCCTCTGGATTTTCATATTAGTTCAAGGAAGTCTACTGTGATGATCTACAGAAGTTGACGTGATTCTTGTTGCCTTATTAGTTTGCTTAGATATAGAACTTCAATACTTTAATAACTACTATGCCATACTGATTTGACACTGCATATTGGTTAATTTCTGCCTGTCTTACGTAGTGTTTCAACATCAAGATGTGTGCACAACAGAAAAATCCTTTCTTAAAAGTGTTACATCATCGCTGTATTAAAAAGTGATAGATTTATAAGAACTACTAATAGCTTAATGCAACAGCTTGAAAGAAAGGATTTTTCTCATTTGCCAGCAGCCTAGGCCACTGGTTTTACAGTTATGACTCCTTTCCTGTACAGAATTAAGCAGAATTTAACAAATGCATGTCTACTACTTCTAGAGAAATTGATACTTACGAATGTAGATAAGGATTTTTAAACAAAGAATATAAACTAAATAATGCTGATGAACACATGAAGTCAGTCTAAAAACATCCAGTTTAGATACAGAGCATGATACAGTTACGGGACCTTTTGAAAAAGACTGCGGACTTGGGAGTAATAAAAAATCCTGTCCCTTTGCAAGGATCTTACTACTTTTTTTTCCCCAAAGGCTTCCACGTTTTTATTAGTTCCTCAAATTTCTTGGGAGAAGTCCTTAGCCAATTTATATTTGGTTTAGAGGGATGTCTTTACACTTAAATCACAGTATCAAGAACTAACCAAAATTAAAAAGAATTACAAGTAAGATAGCTATGAAAGATTTCTCTTCAGTGCATATGAACAAGGAACAGCTCTACCCAATGAGTCCAACCGTTGTGTGAAGAATCCCTTATCACTAACACATTGTTTTCAAGAATATACGCAGCCCTCCATGGAAATAAGCACCCCTGGATTTTCTAACAGACATTTCAATTAGGTCATCATTTGCCCAATGATCTTGAATATCCCATTCTTTGACTACAGACAATTACACCATTGATTTGCAATTACATTTTTAGTAGAAAGCACAGCCAAAGTCTTGAAATACAAAAAAGTTCTTAAAAAAAACCAACCAAAAAGTACGGTACAGAGACTGGTGCAGTTACTGTGTCTCAATCTGAAAAAACTGTGGTGCATACCAGCAGGTTACTAATACAGCTTTGCTTCAAAAGGAATGGGGTTTCCAGTCTTTTCCCTTCTAACCCAGGTTAACGTAGTCCAAGATTGCCAAAGCCCACGGTGAAGAGCGTGCCTTGACGACCCTTGAAATCTCCACACAGTTTTGACAACCACAAGATCCATTAGTTGTCTCCTTCAACCCTTCTCTTGCGAACTGTAATGAGAGAGTGAAAAATAATCTTTGACTATTTTATCATTAGAACTGCTTTTCATATTTCTACATCATCAACATTGAGGGAACTGTGATAGCAGTTCCCTGCTGTGCCACCTGAAGCTTCACATAGCACAACTTAAGGTAATTAACACTTAGTACTGCCCATCATTTTAAGCTTATGCTTTTGCAGTGGTTAGACTGTTATTCATTAACAGCTTCAAATAGTTGTGAGGACAGACTTGCAGGAAACACTAATTATTTTGTTTGGTATGTGGATTTAGGCAGTACTGTTTTTTACATTGCAGTTTCTAGTGGTGGAAGATTAAGTCTGCATTGGCTTCCAAAGAAACAGTCCAAGAGTTGCACAGTGTAGCCAACAGGATTTATACACTTCAAAAAAAAGTTACATCCATTTATCAGAAATACTAATTTGTTAGAAAATGCAAGAACAACAAAAATTTGTGGCTGAGATCACTAATGCTCACATGCTGTTTAGAGTTAAGAATACACAAGACTGACTTACTGGAGTTTTGCTCACTATCTGTAATATTTTTATGTGATATTTTCTTTTTCTCCCTATCAAACTGTGTTTTCCTTTTCTGTGCAGACACAATAAATGAGGATAAGCATCTTAGAATGATATAGGGAATCACCCCATTGTTTAAAAAAAGCAGAGCAAGCACATATTTATATCAAAAGAAAGCAGTTCTGTTCTCAATTCCACTAATTTGAAATGATGCAGTTTTATAGATACTTGTGATTTAGGTTGATCTTTACCTTCAATCAGAATAAGAGAGGGAAAGCTGTTTTGTTTCCCCTCTCTCGTCCTGTCTCAAGACATGCTTTACATGCAGGCTAAAAAACCCAATCAGAATAGGATCACACTAGAATTTTACTCTTTACAGAGCCAACGTGTTGCTCACTTTGAGAGTAACCCACAGACTTATCTCCATTTGAATTCAAATCACTTTCATCAGGGCCAGAAGTTACGTGTACCTGCTTTCATCACATTGCAAGAACAGTTGGAAGAGTTTCCAACCTTAACCTTCTTCAATCGTGCAGTTAAAAGCATCAGAAACATATTTCAGACAAGGAAAAGGGAAGTGGTACACAAGGGACAAAGAAAATGTAGACTGGTTTGTTTAGAAGAAACGTACAAAGACCAAAATGAGAAGCTTTGAACATCTCAGTTTTCAGTGCTCAGTACCCAACAGGGTATCAGAGTAACCTGTCTCTGAAGCTTCAGGGCTGAAGAGATGAAAAGGCATTTGCAGAAACTTTGACTTGCATACTCCAGACTAAGAAAGCAAAGAAAAGAAAAGGCAAGATATCAATAGAAACACAGATTTCCAACAGTCAAACACTAAAATGAGAACTACTGAAAAGAAAAACCTTAAAGGAGAGAGACCTGAAGCATTATGATGAAAAAAATAAATGGTTTAGGATCTATTTTGAGAAAGTTATGCAGTGCCTGTGTGCCTTTCTTCTCTCTCAATGCTTTGTTCTGTTACTCCTCCTCCATCTTTTTCAGAGCTATTCTCCTCCACTTTGAACTTTACTCATAGGGGAAAAGATGTTTAAACCCAATTCCAATCTCCCATATAATTCCTTCTACTGCTGCTACTGCTAAACTGCCTGGCCTGTGTTCATGCAGATGTGATGTGTTATCCTTACCACAAAGCACCTAAAGCAAGAAAATTTAATTAAATGGAGTTTTAAAATTTAATTCTACTTAAATAGATGGACCGCATTGTCTTGTTGAAGTTGTGAACTTGAAGTATTTGACTCCATCATACAAAGGTACTTCCATTCATGTGCTATGTTACTAACCAACTTTCTGCTGGTCTGTCTAGTTAGGATTCTAACAGATGAGCTCCAGCAAAACCTACTGCAGCAACTAAAGATGCCATGGCTGGCAGCTGCCTTTAAGGGAGGCAGGGAAGGTACCTGTGCATGAACAGAACTGTAAGGGAAGAAATGACCCAGTACACATGACAGTATATTCAGTTTCCTTGCTCAGGCAGTACAAATTAGACTGAGAGGGCTGGCACTGAAGAGGGCATCTTGCACTCCGAGTTTCAAGTGCTGCTTTTAAACAATGAGTCTTATCCAAATAAAACTGATCAAAACTACTATTCCCTCCCCCTTGCCATAATTCATGTAAAATCTGAATGTTCTTGTTCTAGACTATGCCAAAAATCCTCTACTCGTACACCTGAATGCCCTGCAACAAAATGAAACAAAACATCAAGCAGCAACAGGAGGAGTAAACCATGGGAGAAATCTGAAACTGATCTACTCATATTTTCCTATCCTGTATATGTCAATGGCAAAGCAGAGAAAACAGACACCTTTAAAACCTGTGCCACACACATTCATTTAATAGTCACTCTACTGACAGGTCTTACCCAAATCATTATTTTTTGTGATAGCTGCAGCTGCCCTGGCTCGAGGTCCCTGTTGTGTGAAATGGTATCCAAATTTGAGGATCTTGGTGTTTTCTTCAAGCATCTTGGCAATTTCTACTTCTGCAAGTGTGCCCAACTGCTGCCTCTGTTCAAATTAAAGATATATAAAGACAACTGAGCTTACATGTGTTCAGCCTAAAACAGGTCAGAAATCTTTCACCATATTCGCCAATAAACACTTCAGTTCATTTTGATGAGGCAAAGGGTCATAAATACAATTGTGTACTTTAAAGCATAAGCAAGCACAGAAGTGACCAGGAATTAACTTCAACTGGATTCTTCTGAGAATCTTAAGGGCAATCATATGTGGGGTGAAGATATTTTAAGAGCAAAATATTTTATAAAGTTTCTCACATGCTGCCTTCTAAAAATACTCAGCCAGCTAGGACAGAGTGATTTAAATTATGCTATTACCACCACCTCACTTACCTGATTATCAACTTTGATTTCTGTCAATGTTTCATTGTCTTTCAGTGCATCGACCAGTGCCAAAATTCCAACTCCAGTGATGAAGTTTGATTCTATGTTTAAACTTTTTAATTTTGTGTTTACTCTCAACATATCTGCAAGAGCCTTTGAATGCAAGAAAACAGCATTAAACTTTTGAGTGATTTCCATTAACTAGCTCAATAGGAGCAACAAATTCATAGATGCGTGGTGCAACTTTGCAAGTTTTCACTCATTATGTGAGACTGAAGTGAGTCTTCAGCCAGGCATTATCTCCATTCCCTTTTTGAATCGTATTTAGTCAAGAAAAGGCCTGCCTTTCTTGTGTTACAAACTAAAAAGCTACACAGAATATAAATTGTCTGAAATTAGCATATTGGACCAATTCCATTTTGTAAGCCTTCACAGCATACAATGAGCAATGCAAGCTGCTAAGCAAAGGCCAAAGAAAGGGCGTTACTCAACTGAAAGGAGAATTAGGTACAGTTAATTTGTAAACAGGAGACCTGACTTTCAAAATGCTTGCGTTTACAGATAAGGCAGGAAGCAGTGAAAACGCAAAGCTCTAAGCACACACCAGCTGTAGCTAAAAGCACTCTTATGGAAATGGTTTGTACCTGAGCTTATCTCCGAGAAAATAAGAAAAAGAGAGTAGGTAACTGCTGAGGTTTACTGTCATAAAAATCGTAACATTTATGCTCTTTTGTATCTAGTCACAAAGCAAAAAAATCCCCAACAAAAAAGCCACCCCAAAGAAAGCCAACCCTTATAGATTTTTATTGCAAATGTTTCAGTTTTACTGAAAAGGAACTTTTAAATGGTCTCAAAACATAGCTTTCAAATGTTCATTTGTGCATTTAAGGGAGTGCTTCAGACTAGTTTTCTTTCTAAGCTTAAATTAAACACAAAGGATTGTCATTGCCAACAGTTGGCACTGTTTTCTTACCTCTTTATTTGCAAATATATAAGGTGCTGCTTTTGATTCAATTTAGGAAAAAAGTACCAGATGATAAATATTGAGGTTTCAATTGCAACAAATTAGATTCTTTGACTAATATTATGCTGTATATGCCAATGCTTTAAGCCAGTCTTTGGTAGCAGGGAGATCAGACAAAATGGTATTTTAGAACTTTATTTAACTAAAACTCTAGTTAGTTGAAAGATTGTGAGCTTTCTCAGTCCTCAAATGTGCCTTTTTTATAAAGTTAATTTTGAATACACTATTGGTTCATGGAATTAACATAAGGAACTAAACAATTAGAAAAGAAAGGAGAGCAGGAAGGAGGTTAGTCACAGGGAAGGAATTGGAAAAAATAACTTGCTCATCTCATACATCTGACACATTGCTGTATATTAGTCAGTTAGTAATCATTTGCCAACTTCAATACAACAAGGGTTTGTTAAACATACTTTACAGTATAGCAGAATTTAATAATTTTCACTAAATATTTAAGAAGCAGGATTCAATTCAATCCCTTACCATTGCTTTTCCATCCTCATACCCCTTGCGCCCCACTTAAGCACGCTAACAAGAGTACTTACAACAGCAACAGGATCATTGCTTCGGGTGGCTGCAAGGCTGAAATTCTTCACATGTGTGTTGGTTTCTAAGGCTTTTGCAAATTCTTTCAGTGTTGGAATCGGTATGTTCTTAAATTAAAAATAGCATTTTACTCTCTTGAGATACACAAGTTTCTCCCTTCCCTCCCAACTTCTTCCATTAATTTATTCTCTTTACAGCAAAACGTACTATAGTATCAGTATTAAAAAATACTGTGCGGTCTTGGAACTGTTACTGAGCAAAATTTACATGAACTGAACATTTTGCTATCAGTATCAAATTAACCTTTCACAAAAAACAAGTTTTAGAACTTTGAACTCATTCTTGGTGTTCTATTAAGAATAATTCCAGAATTTGCCAATTTATAGTCTGCAATTTTTACAGTGTAGTAGCAACTGAGTGTAAAAGGAATACTTTTCGATGATTAGCGTAGCAAGTTTCTTTTTTATATCAGCAATTTTGTTCTTTCACCATTTTGAACATTTATTTTGGCTAGCACTTTTCTATTGCACAATATTCTTAAAGTCTGCATTTTATTTTCTTCCTTAGTAAGAGCAAGGAATAGCCTAGGCTGCTAGGGAGGCTGCAGCTGGCAGCCTGTTGCTGCTGTCTGCACAGTGAGCTGGGAGCGCTATAGTTCTGTTTTCTCTCATGCAAACATACAAAAGTTCTAGTCATGCCTACAAACACAACTGTTACTCTTATGAGCAGACGCAGCCCTAGCTGCCGGCAGCTCTTTTGTACAAGAATCAGAAGGATGCCAGGTACAAATATCACTTTGTTTGCAACAGCAGTAACTGAAAGCACAGTGCTTCGGACAAAGGATTCAAAGTAGTAGTTAACTCCACGATGGTCAACTGCTGGAACTGTTGCCAACTTGGCAGCAACAGAAATCCGAGCTGGCAGTAAGAAAAATCTCAGAGTTTTTAAATACACATTTGGCAGAAGAAATCCAGATGCCTTATCGGTTTAGCTCCAGGTTTCTGAGATCACACACACTGCACCACTTAGCAGAAGGGCTGCTCTACTTAAAATAAGGCTACCATGCTCTTAGAGTTGTACAGCTTCAAGTGTCTTCTACTATGAAAAAGTAGAAAATTTACTGCAGACTTCAAATAATTACCTTAATATTATTTAAATTAACTTCAATGAGGCGGGGATCATTATCCTTAATCCTCTGCAGTGTCTCCTCCACATTCGTGGGGTTTGGCGGTTCATCAAAAACAGGCAACATTTTTTCACCTTTGACTATATCTGAAAAGACATTTGATTGCAATCAAACAGGTCACATTTATTCACAGTGAATGTATGATACACATCTAAAGATCTACTGTATTTAGAGATCATTCCATCAGACTTTTCATCTCTTCCCCAACCGAAAATCACACCATCCTCTCCTCACCATATTTTCATCAAGTTAAATTCTTTTCCAAAGGCCCTCAGAGCCCTTCTGCTTTTCATGCACAAGAGCTGTTCTCAGAAAACATATAGAACTTGAATGACAAATATAAAACCTAAAAACCAACACACACACATGCACATTTATGCCTACTTTTATCCCTGCAAAAGCAAATTAACTGCAAAACAGATTTTAATGTAGATATATTTTAATTCCACCCCTGCCAGAACTCAATTAGCAATGTCACAGACATGCATATTTCCAATTGAAGACTGAAAGTCTATAAAGAATGCCAGTGCAACAGAGAACAGTTAATGCTATAGGAATTGTGCAGTACAAAGAACTAATTTATCGAGCCCTTGGGTACACACTTACTTGAGAAGCTGTCTTTGTCAATCCCGTTACTGCTTCCTACTACATCACAGAACTGATTGTTTGTTATCAAGTTGGACATTCCCAGTATAGCTGTAAAAGGAAAAAAAAAACCAATCAAAAATTCTATCATATTGTTCCTGAGTAAACCAGCTCAGATGCAGAGTTCCTTTAAATAACATCAACTGATGTTTGTAAAATACCCAGTTATCAGTACAATAAGCCATTCTACCTCTTAATAACTTAAAGTAGGAAAAAATAACAGACTTTTTAGTTGGCTTTCATATCTTAGAAAGACTTGACTTCACCAGGTTGAAGCATAGAAGTGCAGTTCAGTCACAAAATTCCTGACTGAAGCTTTAGGACTGCAGGCACATAGCAACATACTATGATTATACACAAGAAAAAGCAATAGCATACACAACAAAAGCCAGCCAGTCTGAGGAATGAACAAAAAGGATTTGAGTTGGAAAATCAGATATATTTTGTAGGCAAAAATAAGCTACCGTCCTATAAATCACCACAGATCAACAAAGTTGATGCACTGTAAGATAACCAGCATGTAACATGGTCAAGTTTTTATCATAACTACAACTTCCTGTTGTCACATTTCAAGTAACACAGACACTACCACATTAATTCTAGAACTTTCTAAATACACACCAGTCCATTCATACTTTTAAAAAACAACGCCCTAACCTGCGAGGTCACCCAGTTCTGTGTCTGTGGCACTGGTTAAGGCTTCCTCCAGTTCTGGATCGAGAGAGAATTTTTCTTCTGTGAAAGACTGTACAGGCTTTTGCTTGGGGATAAATATTTTCCCTGGAGTAAAGAAAATGAAGAGTCTGATGTTACTTTGTATTATTTAGCTACTTGCTTCAAAGTGTTCTGTACTTAATGATACATACTACATTTAGTAAAACCTAAGAGCAGCACCAAGGAGGACATAAAGGAATGAAGTTTCTTCTGTGTTCTTGAAAGTCAGAGATGAAGAAAGAGCATAAGCAGGAATTTAACATTACTTATTCCACATTTTTCTGAGTCTGTATCATGACTTCATTCTTGTTTGTTTCTCCCAAGGATTAGAAAATAAAACACAAGCCTCCGTTATATATTTTAAACAGGCTAGAAGAAGGACCTGTAAGGAAAATTTAGTATCACTGGACAACAATGACCAGTATCCTCTCTCAAGGGACCCAGGCAGAACAGTAGTCTGAACATGTCAGAGGAACAGAACATCAAATAATCATCTGAAATCAGACATGAGCATTTACTGCAGTTTTACAGCATACACAATATTTCTGATTTCAGATGTTAACTCAGTTTTGAAGCAACAAAAAGAAATATGTGAGCTGCTTGAAGAAAACCATGGCTTGTCAACAGCTCAAAACAAGATTTCTCTGCCAATGACACTATTTTCTAACACAATACTTAGAAAGATCACAGCAGATTCAACAGGAAAAGGAGCAAGAGTCATATCACATTCTGCACCAACGTCTTAGTCACTACAGACAGATAATAGGAAAAGTTATTTTAGGAGACGTGTTATAAGTAGTGGCCTGTATAGTCAGCATAATTCCTGCATTTATCTTCAGCTGAAAAGTCAGAGTAAGAAATCAGAATAGGAGAAAGCCATTTAACAATTATTCTGAAAAGAATTCAGATTTTAATGATTTAGAATTGGCCTTTTGGAACCAAGTAGTCTAGCACTGGGCGCTTTGGTTCAGGACAAAGTCATGTTGTTCACAAAGGCTCTGGTACTGTATGAGAGAACAAGCCTGATGCATTTGATAGAAGTAATTCACAAATAGAGAACTGTGAATCTAATCTTGACAGTTATCCAAAGTTTTTCAAACGTTCTAAGTTGCCTGAGCTATCAATCAGCAGACAGAGCTGTGCGAAACAGGTTCCAACTTCCCTTACTTATTTCCCAGGGTAGGAAGCAGTGTTGATAAACTTCCTATGTGGACTCAGTACTAAGTCAGGAACACACCCTCTTCCACAGTCACAGCTAAAAGCCATTTCCACATGTGAATCACACTAGCTCAGCCCAATTAGATGATGGAAACCCACCATGCGCTAGAATCAGAAAGCTGGGCAGACACCAGAACCCTAAGGTATTTCTTCCTCATACTACATACAAGTGTATCTTGTTACACGTTTGCACTAAGTTTAGCATTTTTAAATACTTCCCAGTGACAAAAAGCTTTATAGGGATGTTTCACTTTTATTTCTGGGAAATTCCAACCAAGTGGGATTTTGACGTCACCACTTGTGGGAAGCAATGCCTGAAGTCAGCTCCTGCGTCCCACAGCTGATACAACAAAACCCCATCCACATCTCTCTCACCAAATTCCCACCCTAGATTACAATAGTTTGTGGCTCATTTTCTTTTTCAATGCATTGCCACTAGCACAGATTACAAAGAACTCTAACAGGTTTTTCTCTGACAACATAGTCTGATGACCAGGATCTGTTGCTAGCAACACAGTATTTTTGTTCCTGGGTTGCTATCTCTTTGGAAAGTTGTATAAATGCTCATTATCCATATTTAGAAGTAGAAAATAAATCTCCTTACATAACTGTACTGACTACAAACAGTAGCTAAAAGCAGCTGACATGCATTACCAACCATACCTCAGGTTTGATGGACAGTGTATAAAACACTGTATTGATTCAGGATTAAAAGAAAACCTTCATAAGTCAAAGGTTTAGGTAGTAAATGATTAGCATTATTTTGATGTAATTGAGACAGTGCATTTCTACTCCTGTTTTACTTTACCAGCATCATCTACTGGGGAGAGAATAATTTTCAACTTTAATTGGAATTTTCAGAAGATACATGAGAATGTTTGACAACATTTTCATTAACTGATGAAACATGCTGAACAGCATACACACAGTCTAAAGCCTTTCATTAGCTATGTTTGTGTTGTCTTCCCTCAGTAATACAGACTAGTAAAAAAAGCAAGGATTTCAGAGTACAAGGAAAAAGAAAAGGAAAGTATGGTTTGAGCACCTGAGCCTTCCTTCATGTCATCCTATTTGCAGCATCAGTGCAGCAGGCAAGCGAGTAGGAAAAGGGCACAGATTTCAATTAAAAGCAACTTTGTAAAAATGTATTTCAACCCACATCTGCCTCCTGACTGGTTCATCACACAGCTCTCAAAAAATATGTACTTTTCCTTCTGTTACTTTAAATCATTCTTGAATTTATAGATTAGGCACCTCTGGTGCTAAACATCTGGTTCTTAAGATTAACACTAAATTTAACCATACAAACCTGACTGAAGATAACCTAACGAGAGAGAAGTATATTCAGTTTATATTAAAACAAAAAAGTTAAAAGCCACTCCCCTCCAGAAACACTCATTGCAGCCAACTCCAGTCACATGTACTGGGCCAGGAGCAGTTTTTGTTCTAAAACAGGTCACACCCTTGTGTACATAATCTTTTATTCAGTGGCTTCATCTCGTCCTAGTTCAGAGGTTTACAATGCACACATGAAGTCAGGTCCTTCCCCACTCCTCACTTTTAGTAATGAATGTACTTCAAAAAGGTAAGGCCCCTGTGTCTCTGGGGATGAGGATCTAACTCAGGGCTCGCTGCCAAGACAGTTTGGCAATTCCCTTCCCCTCCTTACTAATGTAAGCCTAAAAATCCAACAACAACAACAAAACCACTACACATCTGTGCAGCCCATGAGATGAATAGCTTTCTCAGCCCTCACATGGCATGTTTCAAAATAGCAGGGATCTGATCACACAAAGGAACATGACATCCTTCTTTTCAGCCAACAAGGATACTGCAAAGATTAAGCAATACAAGAAGATGCAAGTTTCAGAGGTGTTCACATCATTTCTGGAATAATTACATATTCGGGTCTTCTCTGCTTTTAGCTAACGTTAAATGACATGTCCCAGGATTAATTCACAAGCTTTCCTTCCTACAGAACGAACTCTGAGGTCCAAGTCCTGCACAGTTGTATAGCTCAAAAGGCAGAAAGGCTGGATGATATCTGTGGAAGAGCCTGAGACATTTCATACACTGACTCGCAGTATCTAAGGTGGGACTGAAATCCTTGCAGAAATCAGGTCTGTTCAGTGTGGCCACAGGCTACATATTGCTGGCACTATCTGCACGTATCCCACAGTCCTACCCCCATGGTAGTAAGCTGCACGTGGCCACAATTTGCAGATCAGAAGAATGTCTAAAATCCACTGAAGTCCACGCTTTCTGCAGAAAGGGAATCAAGTCTCACTTGAGGACATGAAATACAAGCTTGTCTCATCAGTGATTTCTTGAAGAACCAGCAATACCTGACATATTCCTCACATCTTATGTTCCTTAAAGTTTAATCAATCATGAAATTGATACAATCCACAGTTCAATCACCAACTCTTACCATGTGACAGATTTACGTTCATCAATTCACTAGTAATGTACGACTGCTTTTTAATTCAACTTACAAGTGTCTTCCTCAGAGTCTTAGCATAGAAGAACTGTTATTTGTCATCTGATAACAGAGCAAATAGGAGTTAGAAAACTGTTTGACATAAAGGCTGGAGTATCCCACGTTATTTTGTTTGTGGTTTTGTATGGAAAACATCAATTTGACAAGTTGTTTGTCCAAAGCTCCTACAGGATATTCCCTTTGTTTTACAACATGTAACACATTTCCTTTAAAGATCGGTGATTAAAAGGCAGAGAATACAGCATCCCGAATCCTGCTGCAACAGAAGCAGGTAGTGATCTAGATCAAAACTGAGCGGGACAGCAACAGGAGAGCTCTAGCCAGGTGACTACAGTTTCAGCCTAACAATATTTTCTGGGTGATGGAGCAGGAAAACCAAACCAAACCTTAAACAAAACAACATAAAGGCAGAAGTGACATGAAACGCAAACCTACATAGAACAAACACACCCCAACAGGAACACAGAGGGAGAATTGGAAGAGAAACTCACGAGTAGGAGAGTGCAAAGGCTGGACATGCAAGGCTTGGTTTACTTAACGATTTGCTAATGCCTTGCACTATACAGCATGAAGTACATGAGTGATGCTAGAAGTGGTTTTGTCTCAGGTGCAATAATTCTCATCTTTTGCTGTTCCAAGAGCAGGAAGGAGCATTGTTCAGACTTGGTCAGATGCATGGAACACACTCAAGGGCAACAGACTCCAGCACTGACCCTTCACTTTACTGGTTAGATGAGAGATCCTTCCCCTTGCAGCATGCCTTGTAAAATCTTTATGGCATACTTACATACACAGATTGAGACAAAGCTAGTTCTGTTGAAATTATTACCACATTGCTCTTGTGAATCTCTTGAACAATGGTTTACTGTATGGTCCAACACTTAATTGGAACAGAATGTGACTTAAGTCATTAAATCATGTTTAAAAAACAAAGTGTGTTTTTAAGGATGCTTTTAGAAACAAAATCAGGCAGTGGAAAAATGCAACAGAATATAATTGAGGGATTGTTAAACTTCAAATTTCTTTAGCACTGTTCATCCCAGTACATCAGGACACTTTACATTATTTCAGATCTTCCATGTCATAGAACACAGCAAAAAAAGGTTCCAAAGATTTGGAGAAATTATGGCATCTATCAGTATAAAACACTGTTTTAATAACGTGTTACCCAAAAATGAAGCACTTTGGGCAACTAGAAGGGAGGATTTTCCTTTACATTGCAGTAGGGAAACAATGGTCCCAGAATCAGGAGCAAGACAGAAAATTAAAATTTAAAATTAATCCTGAGTAAGCTGCTTTGATAGACCAGCAGGCCAAACCACACAGGACATCAGTTCTACTAAAATAGGAAAAGGAATGAAAAAGAGCACAGATTTCCCTCTTCTTATTTCAATAAATAAAGAATTAGACCAAGTTAGAAAAATGAGATCAGATATGCACATGGGAATATTTTAGCAAAGCCTGACCCCCCAAAAATGGCACCAAGAAAACAGCTGCAACTCCAATCCATCTCTCTCCACCAAAAACCTCTAGATCTGAAGGTTCAAACTCTCAGTTTTCTTCTGAATTAATGGGATAATCAAGCAAGATTTTCACCTACACCTATTCCATAATTTATTAGCATTTCTCCTTAATATATTTATTTAGCCAAAGAGAAAATTATAAACCAGCAGACTTGTTTAATATTAAAGAAAAACTTTAGAATAACAACTTCCTCTAGATAAAAAACATCGTACAAAAGTTCCCTTCCACTCCCTTTCCAAGTTTTATATCTAGATAAAGATCATGAATTTTGATCTAAAAGATTAAGTTACATAGATTTACTATTTTGTGCAAAATGACTACAAACACAGCAGCAAGTCAAAGCTGAACCATAACATTTTCATGAGGGGGAAAGAAAAGGTTATCCTTCACCTACTATAAAATAAAGTTAGGCTCTTGCCTCCTGCTGCCCATATAGCAGAGCACGAATTTACATACTGAGCATTTGTTTCCACATTTTTAGTTTTAATAAAAGCAAGTTACATTTCATTTTTCATAATATTTTCTCTTCTTCCATGGTACTGAAATAAATGGTAGAAAAAGTTAATAGCAACTTTTGTTTTTTCATTAAGAGATACAGGAAATTTTACTAACTCAACTGGTATGACATATTGCAACAACCAGACAGGCTGCTAT
This sequence comes from Hypotaenidia okinawae, assembly GCA_027925045.1. Lineage (NCBI taxonomy): Eukaryota > Metazoa > Chordata > Aves > Gruiformes > Rallidae > Hypotaenidia > Hypotaenidia okinawae. The sequence goes on from BSDF01000012.1 coordinate 9,711,398, forward strand.
TTAGTAATACTTTATTACATAAAGGAAATGACATGTGATCTTTCTGCATCACAGCTGGACCCTTCTGGTTTTTTACATGATTCTCACAGATTTTATCTACCCAAACAACTAGTTTTGCTGTGGGCATGTATATGTAAGTTAACCTTAAAGAGCCACCTATCAGAATGAAGTTGTAGTACTCACTAGAATACTAACTAGAGCAAATCCTCCATGCCCAGCCTCACATCCCGTGTACAAGCTGGTCGGGCTGCAAGGGATTCCACAAACCAGCTACAAGGCCCAAATCACAATAAGCCACTAGGCTGTCTCCAACATACACCAGAAAATACATTGGGCGGGAAGCTGACTGGGGAGGAAGCAGCAGTACACTACGCTGCCAAGTGTGGGAACAGGTACTCTTAAGAGTAAGATTCACTTGACTAACTCCTATTCACCTGTCAGGAATAGTGTCACAGTCACCTCTCAACAAAAGCCATGTTAAACTACCAAATAAGGCAAATCATGGTGTAGCACGAAGTCACGATCGCTCTATTACTTCAAGGATAAAAAATAAGAGACGCAGCATGGTCAAGTACGAGCTATCTGGTACAGGCAGGGAAAACACAAATACCCCCAACAAAACGTTCATCAAATACACAGCACAATCATATGCACAAACTCAGGAGATAAATGAAGACTCAGGTCTGAAACACACTATGATTCACACCAGAGAATTAAGTAGAATTAAAAGGTTTCAAACCATTAAGGGAGGAGCCTGTTCTCTTGGGCAGCTGGAATACAACTTTTCAAACAATTTACTGAAGCCTCACTGCAGCGGATCTGCCCTGCTGCTGGGCAAGGTTCAGTCAAGCCTAGGATTCACAAGCAGTACACAAATCCTATGGCAATTGCTAAAAGCCTCCTCCTATGCATATATGCTCAGCACAGGGCTGGGAGTTTCTACCCCTAACAATAGTACTTAGTAAGGCACAACAAATGTGGAAACTTGTTTTGTGGGAAGAAACAATAAAATATATACTTGCAGTATTTAAGATGCACATTAATTTTTAATTTTCTCCTGAAAAGCAAAATGCTTCCCACCAAGTCAATGAGAAGACTAGATCCAGAGCAAAGATTTAAAGTCCCAGGCTATAATAACATGTCTGCTCATTGAGCCAATATTTCCATGATTTTTAAACCACAAAATACTGACTCATTTCAAAGCTTCTTGTGATAACTATGTAATTAGTTAATAATAACTATGCAATCTTATTACACTTCTCAGAATACTAGAAAGAGATGACTGTATACACCACTTGCCTGCCTTGTCAGCCTACACCATCTTTGAACATTACTGAATACCTACCACAATATCATTCAACTGCTGTTTTTTAAATTCAACGTAGTATTACAAATGTTACTGTCTGTACTCAGCACCACAGGGCGTAAGCCAAAGGCATGATGACAGCATTTGTTGTTACTGGCACAAATCAGGGGTAGCTCTTACTTTGAGGATACCATGCCCATCAGAACCTTGTAATCTCTGATAAAAATTTTGAGTCTTACTTCCTTCCTGTGCTATATGCAAACACCACACCAGCCCCACACCACAAAAGGCCTGAACAGGAAGCATCCCGCCTCCACACAGGGCGACTCATTTGGAAGCACCACGAGTTAAAAAGCATTTCAGCTGCCAGTGCTTCAATAAACTTTGGTTCACAGTAGTTCTGGCTAGTCCACTGCAACAATTTCATAACCACCTGCACGGGATAGGGTTGCGTTACCTTTCTTTTCTCTTGTAAAAGGCACATAGTCTTCCCTGTCCTTGTGCTCAAGAGCCTGCTTCTCTAAGTATGCAAGGAGGCGCTCCCTGTCGAAGGGACCTGAAGCCTTTTTAGCAGTCTGGTCTTTCTGGCGGAAGCCCGCGGGCAGCAGCGCGTTCTGCAAAAGAAAACGGAGCAAATAAGAACAGCTTCCAAAGGCTGTGTGAACACCTGCTTAGTTTCACTTCTCTCTTCCTGCTCCCTCTCCCCAAGGTTCAAACCTGATCCATCATCCTTTTTAGGCAATCTCTGATCCCTTGCCAATTTCCGCTTTTTGGTGCAGGGGAGGACACAAGGAAAGCTACTCTTTAGATACCAGGAATAAAATTAAAACCAGCACTGCACTCTAAATAGGACCGAAGCAATTCCTTAAGTACAGTACCTCCCAGCACTAGACTTGCTAGTTACTTTGCATTTCTCTTCTAAAATCATCACTGTTTAAATGAGTAGTAGCAAATAAAACTCAGCTATTTATAGTTTAGACATTCAGCAAGAGACTACCTCCTCCATCACTTACATCCGTGGGTTTCTAAGTTGTTCAGACAACCACCTATACTACTGTCTGGCATTTAACAGGGTATTTCAACTTTTGAACTGACTCAGGGAAGAGTGGTTTTTTTTACAATCATCAACATACTTCAGCTAAAGAAAACAAACAAAATAGAAAAAAATGGAGGATGTTACTGTGGAAAGAACAGTACATATAGAAATTCAGACTGTCATAAAAGGCAACAATCATTTTTGCCAGGTCTCCTCTGTTAAAATGTCTATAAAGCCAAAGCTAAGTAAAATATCAAGAATATCTTGCAGTGCAACAAAATAGGTGATCATAATATCCTTAACTGATCCCAAAACATCAAGATTAAATTCAATCCTGTTACCATGAAAGCAGGAACAGAAAATCTGGAGGTGAAAACACATGTCTTGGTCTCTGACATTAGCTGCAGTACTGGTCGACGACATAGCTCTTCAACAGAAAGCTAAAATATTCCTTATTCAACACCTCATGCTGACATAAGCATTCAGGAGCCCCGAATGGTTATGTCTGCCTCCTCTTTACAGTCATCATGAGGACAGGAATAGATACAGGCCACCAGATACAGCACCATGAATCTTCAGTAGAGGTTAGCACCCTCCCTCTCCCATCAAATGCCCAACAGTAGAAGCAACAAAAAAATGCATGCAAGAGGGCTGTTTACCAGACAACTCTGGAAACAGGAAAGTTAAACAGGCATTTCTAAATAAACTTTCTTTTCAAGAACATGACTAAGAGCAATTTTTATTTATAAATAAATCCCAGAAAGCCCTTCCTGAGAATCCATTCTTACATTTTCCTCTACTGTAGTTGCATTCACTTTGAAAACAGGAACAGTTGAACCATTATGTTTATACATATATATATATCTGTAAATAAGATCATTAGCAGGCTAGGCAAAAACTCTGCCCAAAAGTATCGTGTACAAACAGTAAAAAAAGTCAATTTATTTCAGACTAGTTTCTGAACAACTGAATCCCCCCCCAAACAACAACTTCTGTTGGCTAATACCTACATCAGGGTCAAGATCATCCAAAACAGTTTCCAGTTGTTTCAGTTCTTCTTCTGAAAGTTTGCCAAGAATTTCATCCTCATCAAGATCTTTGTACTTGTCCAAGTCCTTTCGAAATGGGAGTGTCATGACTTGGGCAGCAGCAAGTTGCTCAAACACTTCAAAACCCAAGTCTTAGTCTTAACCAGACCTATAAAAAAAAAAGAAAAAAAAAAAAAAAAGAAATAACCATAGTTAAGGTAAATATCTGACTACATAGCATCTTCAACCTCCAAACACATCTCTGAAATTAAAGCTTTTTCATCCGGTATTAATATCTATCTGTTATTCTACAGCAGAGGACATGGAAGCTGTTTACACCCTGCTATTTTCACTGACAAGAATCCCATTCTGTCATGCCTTTTTCCATCAGTAACTAAGATTAATGCCAGTATCCAGTTGACTCAAGGACCCCAAGGGCATAGTTCCCACAGAGCAGGGCAGGCTGCGTGGTAGGAGGGCGGAGATACCAACTATCTATACCTAGTATGTATGAGTCCAGCTTAATGCCATCAGTTTTTACAGACACTGCAATCAAAAGAGCTAAGATGCTTTGCATTTATTGCTGATGCTGTTTGAGGGCAGTAGATGAGAACTTCACTACAAACAAGCTGATAGGTTATTACTGACTCATATCCCTGTGTGTTACCTACAGCAGGAACAAAGGAAGTTTGTCTCTGAGTTAATTATAGCACTACCATTGAAGTAACATTCTGTTCTATCTGAGGAAAATTAAAACACTTTGATGAAAGGCTGAGGGAACACAGCTCCTAAGCAGCAGCACTCCAGTCAATATTACTACCGAGAAAGATTAAAAATATGGAACAGATTCTCTAACTGCATGGCTGCTCACTAAATATTATACTTGGAAGAAATTTGGGTCGTTCAAAGATGTACAGTCTACATAGTACTGCTCACTGACAGTGCACAGGGAACCTTTCTTCTAACAGGAACAATTTTTGAGCTTTTGGCTTTAGAAAACACCAAGCGTTAATCATGACGTTGTTGAAGCAGACCAGTTGGTTCCTCTTATTTTTCTGTAAGAAGTTCTGGGATTCTCCTTTTGTTCAGCCAAATTCTTGCTTCAAGTTGAGTGCACGAACACACAAGAAGGTAACTTGACTGACTCCCTGAGACCAAGAGTGTCCATGATGTATTTGGGGAGAAAAACCTAGATCCATACATTCAGGCTCATTAGCCTCCCAAGCTCCTTTCTCAGCTCTGCAGAAATACTCAACTCAGACACACAGCAAACATTACTGGTTCTCCAACAGCCCACATTCCAGTTCAGATACTCTCACCACATACTCTAAACTGCATTATGTCAAACCCACACTTAAACTGTTCTTCAAAAACAGATCAATTTTACGTTATTGCCTCTTAAGTAAAAGGAAAAGAAGGGGCTTATATACATCCTATACCATGGAATCCTGCTTACAGGATTCCTTCACCTCAGTTGTTTACATCAAGAAAGGTCTCCCTGGCTGTCACAGTTGCATATGGCGGTATTTTAATTCAGAGACACTGAACAGACATGAGCACATAAAGGTTCATCCACACCATTCTGTCAAGTTTACTTACAAAGTAAATCTGTTTTTAACAATTGGCTTTGCAAGAACAGTGCATTTTCACTTCAAACCAACATCTACACCAGAATTAAAGGCTATATTTACAGCTATTTTCAGGATGTCTGCTTTTAAAAAAATAGTATTGATAAAAAGACTAGAGCCTACTTGTAAACCCCACTTAGTATCAATAGGACATAATTCCAAAGCTGAAATACCAACTTAGATAGAGCTTTCAAACATAAGAAACACCACAGGGCATTATCAATCTCACGTAAATTGTGACAAGAGAATGGTGTCTGGCTTCCTCAGATATAAAACCCATCAAGTTGGAAGAGCTTGGATGTTTTGCAAGAGGCCACAGAACTGAGAACATCCAAGTTTAATGGCTGCTGAAAATGCAGAGGGTAGCACACCTATGGATTTCAGAGCTGTGTTCCAGAAGTCACTAAAGGAGTAACTACAGCCCAGCATGCCAGCTCTGACAGTTTTCGCAGTCTCGTATGGTATGTGTTTCTCTAGGTACAGAACAGTTGAAGGACACTTAGCTGACAGATGCAGCAGACGCCACACAAGCTGCATGCAAACTTCTCATTCCTAGAGCCCTAGTGTTTTGTCCTTCCTTACTGCTTAAGCCATTATGCACTATCATAAGAGAAAAGCATTTCCTGCAGCTGATTACACAGCATTGTTTGCAACCAGGCTGCACCCTCTGAATCCTACATCAACACACTGTTACATAGGCCATTTCTGCATGTCCATTTGTATTCAGATATTAAAAGGTGCCCTTTTAGAGGGTAATTATAAGGAGAACAGCTAGCATACTGTGGAATAACGCTCCCCTTACCGTGACAGAGAGTAGCTCTGCCTAACCATACATTACATTCAGGTAGGCTTTATTTCCTGCCCATGAATCACTGTAAAATGCTGTCACCTAGAATTAATTACCTTTTATTTACTGCATTGGTATGTTTTACATTGGAAAACTACTCATCCTTTAGAATACATTAATTACTGTTTAGGTCATAGCCCTTAGTGTCACTTGTTTCTATACTATGATCAAAGCAGCCATTTCACATCCCAAGCTACAGTGTTGATGCACTGTGGAAAATAAAGCAGCAGTTTCTGTAACTGAGTCCTCTCTTTAGCAAAAGGAAGAGAACCACATGTGGCCTGGCAAATTTAAACTTAAAGACTTTCAGACTTTTCTAATAGCCATCAACCAAAAGTATTTTTAAATACGTAAGCATACCTAACGTGAGACACTTTCATGAAATTACGATGGCAGCACTGATTAGCATGTCTGTACTACATAGAGATTGACCGGTAACAACTTTCAGAAACATTCCCTACAGAAGAAACCCCAGCATATGAGACACTCGTATATAATGCTAAAAATCAGGTTTTAAAAACATGGTGTCAGGAGCTCTCATCACCTAAAAAGGGTATAAAGGCCAGTTGAAACCCTAATCTAATCGAACAGGCCCCTTCACCTCCTATTAAACATATTTGGTATTCTAGTTACTTTCCATCTCTCACGGTAGCAGCAGCACAGAGGAAGATACACATGTAACAAACAAGATTTTAGAAGGAGCAGTTATTCTCACTCTGAATCTTTGTGGCACATCTTACTGCAAAATTGTAGGCGAAAGTGTAACTACCAATTTTGGCTTTGCAAACACTTTGCACTTTTTGATGAGTGGAACTAGTTTTCTTTTAAGTATCCTTGTTAGCTTTACCACAAAAGTACTGCACACAATCACAGTCAAAAGGGCTAGTGCTCTTGTTTCAGTACGTAAGTATAAGGTAAACGAAGTCCTTCACTCTAGCAACTTCATCATCGTGTAAGAAACATTTAGGGAAACAGAGCCAAAGCCATTGCTTCCAATCAATCAAATTTCAATTGTTAAGCAGAGAAGTTGAAAACACAGAAATGAAGATATTTTGTTGGACATCAGGGGCAAAATTCTTGCCATTATTCCTTCACCTGACAAATCAATGAACAACTAAAGTAACTAGAAGATAGCACTAACTCTAGTTTAGCATGACACATGCAAAGCATTTGACACTGTCCCACACAACATCCTTGTCTCTAAATCAGAGGCACATGGATTTGACAGATGGACCACTCAGTGGATAAGGAATTGGCTGGATGGTTGCACTCAAACAGTTGCTGCCAACGGCTCGATGTCCATGAGATACCAGTGACAACTGGTTTTGCACTGTTCAGCCTCTTTGTCAGTGACACAGACAGTGGGATTGAGTGCACCCTCAGCGAGCTTGCTGATGACACCAAGCCATGTGGTGCAGGAAAGGGATGCCATCCTGAGGGGTCTTCACAGGTTTGAGAGCTGGGCCTGTGTGAGCTGCATGAAGGTCAACAAGGCCAAGCACAAGGTCCTGTACATGAGTCAGGGCAATCCCAAGCACAACTACAGACTGGGTGGAGAATGGATTGAGAGCAGCCCTGACAAGAACAACTTGGTAGTGTTGATGGATGAGAAGATCCTCCTCTACTCTGCCCCGCCTGGAATACTGCATCCAGCTCTGGGGCCCCAGTACAAGACAGACATGGACCTGTTGGAGCAAGTCCAGAGGAGGCCACGAAGATAATCAGAAGGCTGGAGAATCTCTGCTGTGAAGACAAGCTGAGAGAGTTGGGCTTGGTAGATTTAGATTAGATATTAGGAAGAAATTCTTTACTGTGAGGGTGGTGAGACCCTGGCACAGGGTGCCCAGAGAAGCTGTGGCTGCCCCTGGATCCCTGGCAGTGTTCAAGGCCAGGCTGGATGGGGCTTTGGGCAGCCTGGGCTAGTGGAGGGTGTCCCTGTCCATGGCACAGGGGTAGACTAGATGATCTTTAAGTACCTGTCCAACCCCAAACAATTCTGTGATTTGGGCCATTTTATTACTACCCAAATCACCCCCTGAAAGATTGTCAAGCAGCTTTTACACACCTCTTATCTACAAGTTAAAGTATTAATAGCTAGCTCTCAATTTTCTTTCAAAAATTAACCCCCAGAAATTTGTTATACTTCAAACAGTTTCTTGGGACTAGCAGAAGTAACTCTTTAGAAATATCTTGCCCACAGGAAACTACAATCTTGTTCAAGTCCACTATAAATGGTTTCCATAACTTGGATTTTAAAATAGAAGTGACATCATGAAAAACAAACCAAGCCGGTTTTGGCCAGCACATTCACAGAGTTCACTTTAATCTCATTTGTTCCTCTGGAGCCTCCTTCCACCCAGCCTCTGGGTGAACCCAACCGGGAGCAGGGGGGTCTGGAGGAGGGGTTCCACAGGGCTGTCAGCATTCCTGCTCCAGTCAGGGCCCCAGACCATCCCAGCTGCTTGGAGGAGTCTAATCTGAGCTTCTCCCCAGGGAACCCCTACAATGGCAACAATTTTATTTTCCAGTGTGCAAGATTATACAGCACTGTTTATGCAGGCTGTGCTACACTTGGAGCAGCTATCTGTATTTACCAAAGCTAGGGGGAAATGAGTAAATATAAATATTACCATAACCCCAGCAGGTTCTTTAGGATGTTTTTGTAATGCCTTGCAATAACTCTACTGAACAGCCCAAACAGCCCAATACTGCTTTTTCTCCCTCTCCCCCCAAAGCTCTCAAAAACCCACCTGAGTCTTCCAAATCCCCAGGCTGGGATAGGGCTCACAAGCCAGGTTCTCCTGCCCAGCGAGCTAGCAGACATTTCCTATCCCAGAGCTTGATGGAGCCAGCAGGTGGCAGCTAATCTTTGCCTACGCTCTTTGTCAGGCTAAATTGAGTTTTCCAAGCAGGAAAACATAGCTATTCTGGGCTACTTTCCTACAAAAGCAAGCCTGAGGCTTCGATCTGTTCAAAGAAACAATTCACTAAGTTTTAGACTCAGCAAACTGAGCTTCTCCAACCTCACAAATGTCTGTCCAGTGACCTGAGGAATGGAGTGGGGCAGACAGCTACTGCAGAGTAACTACATGGACCATGAAGATTCTTCCACAATGAAGGAATTAGAAAGACACCTGAATTCCCAGTTCCTGCCAGCTCCCCCTCTGTATCAGAGGGCACCTGGAACCAGACAAAGCTTGCTCTGCTTTATGTCCTGTATACAGATACACAGAACCAGGACATGGCTGTCTCATGGGCAGGGAGCTCCAAGCGATGGCTAAGCTGCCAAGTTGGCCTTGTCCCATAAAAACTTACTCCTGTGTGCCTGTTCTTGACAGCCAGCCACCCAAACTGCTGTGCTGCATGGACGTACCCACCCAGCCTAGGCAGCAGCAGAGGCGACAGAGCCAGGAGCCCTGAAGCACAAATTTGGCAACCTGCACAGGGCACAGAAGTGGCAGCCTCAGCAGCGCGGGAGGCAGCACTTCAGCACACCCATCACCACGACACTTCCAGGCACACTCATTAAGCTAGCTGCAGGGCAGGTGTTATGATCCCAAATAAATACAAGGCTGGGGTAAGCTAAAAATGTCAGTTACCACAGGTATCACCCGTCCTGAGAAGTCCCTCTGGTAGAAGTCTCCAGCCTTCCATTCCCTCCCCCAACACACAGGGCAGCATGACTGCCTCAGGAGTTACTCACCTGCCAGGGTGAAGGTTATTTTGCCTTTTTTTTTTTTTGGGGGGGTGAGGGTGGGGGGAAGATACCTGAATTTTCTTCAATAAAGATATACTGCCTCCACACATTGATACACTGTCTCTCCTCCTGAGAGGCATTTCAGTCAAAAAGAAACCTCAGATGCAAGCTATGGAATGTGTATAAAAACATCCAGACATTTGTATCCATTACAGAAAAGTGGCAAAACTTACAGTCCTAGAAAGGGACAGTAGAAGAAATTAACTTTATTTACATTACATGGCTTGGGAAAACTTTCCAGGACTGGCTCTTTCCAGGCTCCCCCTACTCCCCAGGCTGCCTTCCAACCTCCATACACCTGACACAGTAGCATAGCCTTGGTCTCGAGGTTACACTCAATGTATTGTAACAAATTTCAAGCCTGCTGCAACCTCTCTAGAACAGCACTTAATCTGCAACGCCACTCGCGCCTACCTGCAAAGGAACAGGCAGATAAGTTCCAGAGGCTCCCACCGAGAACTCAGGTGCAGAACTCTCCAGAAATACCGAGGACAAGGCGCGCAGAGGGGCCCGGGAGCCTCCGGGGCCGCAGCCGTACCCGATGCGGCCTCCCCCGCGCTGGGGCCGCTCCGTGCCGGGGTGCGGCCGAGGCCCGGGAGCTCCCAGCCACGCCAGCCTGGTGCCGGGGCCGCGGAGCACAGGCGCTCGCCAGCCCCCGCCGGAAAAGCATTCTTCGTAAGCAAGTGTCATTAACGGCATGCTTTGTAAGTGTTGGAAAACACACTTAGCAAGCCCAAAGAGTTATGCTAAGCTGATCCACAGGCTGAGTTTTAAAAGTTAGTTTCCGGACTTCACAGCAAAGTTGGGTGCCGGCTGAAACACTCGCCAACACCCCCTCCCTGGCCGCCCACCAGCAGACCCCGCCGCTCCCCGGAGCCCACAAACCCTCCGGCCCGCACAGGACCCCTCTGCTGGAGAGCCCACCTCCGGCGCGACGGGAAAACCCGCCCTGCGCCCTCCAGCTCCGCTGGCGAAGCCCCGACCTTCCCGCTACGAAAAGCCAACCGAAGTTTCGGGGGCGCCCGGTGAGTCGCTGAGGTCCGGAGCGGGCGGGCACCGCCCCAGCCCCTTCTTCCTCCTCCCGCCGCTGCCGGGGCCCCTCCCGCCGCGCTGTAGCAGCGGGCGGAGGGCTGCGCCCGCCACCGTCCGCGACCCCCTTCCCTCACCGGCACCCCGGCTATGACTGCCCGTCGCGGTCCGAGCGGCTGCGGCCACTCTCCGACCCCTGCCCACGGCAACCGCTCCCAACTCACCCGGGCGGCAGCAGCGACACAGCTCTCCCTCAGCCGCGACTAGCAACTTCGCCCGCGCCTGCGCGCCGCCCCCGAGCATGGCGGGAGCTGGAGTCCGGCTCCGGAGAGACTCCGCGCCTGCGCCGGCGGGAGGGCACGGCTAGGGGGCAGTTGGGGCCGGGCGGTTGAGACCGGGCTGGTGGGCGGCGGGGTGCTACGCTGGGTTCTCGTCATCTCAAGAAACAGGGCGGCTTCAGTCCCTCAGGGACCCAAACGCAGCCGGGGAGGGGGTGAAATGTGTACCTAGGCTGCGCTGTGAGCCTCTGCCTCCCGCCTGGCCCTGGTCTGCAGCTGCCCAGGCCATGGGCAGCCTTTGTGGTGCGGCACCTCGAAGGCTCCTCACAGCTCCTGCCCCAGCACCCCCGAAATTGCATCTGGTTGAGAGAGAGCTGGCATCTGCACACAGCAGCCGATTTCCCCCTTGGAGCTATGCTGGGTGATGGGCAGGGAGGATGGCAGGTCCCAGCTGGAGGACGGATGGGTGCAGTAGGAGAGTGGGGTTTGCGTCTCAGCAGATGTGTGTGTGCCAGCTCCTCTCTGACAGGCAAAATGGGCCTGGTGCCACACAGCGGGTGTGCTGACAAAGCAGCTGGGTCCTGCTCACCCTGCCAGGCCAGGTGTGCCCCTGGAACTCTGGTGTGCCTTCACAGCTCTCTGTGTCCCTGCAGGTCCCTCCATAGCTTCTTCCTCCTCTCCTGGGGCCTCTCCACACTCCCCACTTTCACCTTTGCCTACATTTTCTTCTCTCTCTATTCAAAACATGCAGCTACCCCCTACAGGCTGCCGGGAAGGGCAGCAGGGAGAGGAGTCCCTTGGGTTGGGTGCCCTGTCCCTCCCTGACACAGCAACAGGCACAGTTACAGGGAAAATGGTGGCTTGGCCTGCAAAGCTCTGGCCCAAGTGCACCCTCAGAGCTTCCTCCCATTGGCAGGAGGCAGGAGGGGTCCAAATGCCAATGTGCCCTGTTAAGGACTGGCCTGTGCTTCAGGAACATAAATTTTTGGATGTTTCAGCTACCAAACATCCCGTGCTAGTCAGCTCTGTATTCTAGTAAATGTGAGCTATGTACAGGGTTTTTTTAAAAGCTTTAACATGAAAGCAATCTGCATAAGTCTTGAAAACAGTAAATGATCTTACTGATGCAGTGCGTGCTCAACCAGATTTCACTGTACATGAAAGCTGGAGTTGCTTAAAGACGGCAGCCTTCCGAGGTTGTTTTTCTACTACTTTCTTCTTACCTCAGAGTTGGGAACTGTAAGGCTTTTCACACCTTGAAATAAAAAAACAACAAACAATTGAAACTAAGGCAGTTGTCTGGCACGTGCCATTTAATTTGCATGGCCATGTTTCAGCAACATGAAATCATGGAAAAAGCAGTTTTACAATAGAGACTCACCATTCCTGCTTTGAGGGTAAGGTGTTTGTAGCAGGGAAATTACTACCACTAGTCATTAGGACAGCTAGAGCAGTTTGAACTTCAAAGCATTTTCCAGGTATCAAGGGCCCTACAGTATTGCTGTGACCTAGAGAAAAATTATTCTGAGACGCTGATTTCTTCAGTCACTGGAAACTCTTAGCAGATTTGGGAAAAAACGTGGGGTGAAATGTTGGCCCCACTAGTGTCAGTGTAAGTTCTGCTGTCTGCTCCAGCAGTGCCAACATTTCAGCTCCATGTGTAGAGTGTAAAGCAACTTATGTAATCCATCTTATTTAGTATGGAGTTTATTTAAAAGACGTAACATTCTTGTAACTTATGACTAATACAGTAATTAAAGATATTTTGCAAAGTTCTGGCTGCGCTGACGTAACTAGTGAGGCTCTTACTAACTTTTATAGAGACAGAAATACATCCAATAAATTAAATTAAAATCAAAACTGTGCAAACTTAAAATGAAACAATCCAATGTGTTGGGCTGAACCATCTAAAAATGCTTCACTTTGAAGAAAGAAACCCACTCTGCGTACAAAGGAGGAGGCTGGGGGCGGCCAGCGGGCAATGGAGCTGGGCTTCAGACTGTTGTGAGATTCTCCCTTGTTCAGTGCCTGGGGTGAGAGACCCACAAAGCTGCGCTGAGCCCTTCTGGCACTGAGCCTGTGGGTGAATGAAGAGACACACTTATAACCACAAGAGCACTTCTGCAAACGCTCAGCAATGGATTCATCATCCTCTAGTCATTAGAAGGATGGTGTTTCCCAGGCTGGCAGACCAACGCGTGTATCAGAGGACAAACATAATGTTCTCAAAAGGATTAGTAGAGGGATTTCTTATTCAAAGGACACGATGTAATTCAAGACAATCGCAGATGGGTGAGGGAAGTGCTGCATGTAAGAAACCTCAAAGGATAGAGAAGACCTGGACAGTGGTGAAACTTCTGGTAGTGCTGAAACAACGCATATGCAAAGCAAGAGCTGGTACAGCATGAAGCACCCTTGCTGCTCTGAGCTGAGCTGAGCTGCTAATGGCAGGAAAGGAGCATCCCAAGCCACAGGCATAATCCTCAACTGATTAAGTCGTAATATATTTACTACAAAGCTGATGTGGTACAACTGAAGAACGTGGGATCAATGTACAGCTCCTGAGTCAAATACCTGCTTGGCTGCAGAATTCACATAGGATATAGACAGGAAGGATATTGTCAGATGATAATAAAAAGTGATTTCTGGACCCCATATTCTATATATTTTTAATGAGATCAGCCAAACTCAGATTGAAACAAGTTGTGAGTGAGGAAATCATACTCCTTCCAGTGGCAGCAAAGAAGGACGTGGTTCAGTCCTGGTTCCTTTTAGATACAACCCTACTGCTTTGAGAATTTTGTTCTGACATGAAGGGTTAACACAAGCACATCCCCCTGAGCAGGCTGCTTACATGGGAGGCCACAGGGGTAGCTACCTACATGTGTTTTGGAATTTTTCCCCTTTCTTGCAGATGACTGCCTTGCGGCCAGCCCTGGGCCAGCCTGCCGCGGCATGTCTGCAGACAAAGCTGCAGCACCGACCATCAGACTCACAGCAACCTAAGCCCTATCTTCAGGAGCCCACATGTTGTCCCTGCCCTGTGTCTGGGACCACGCTACTCTGGGTTTTCTTTCTTACTGTTACTAGCATGTCAAGTGCAGTGTCTGAATGTAAGTGCATTTCTTCAGGATTTAGAGTACTATGGATATAGAAGGGTGCAGAGAAATCAAGTTTGGGTGAAATCATGGGTGACTCAAAGTTAGTGTTATTTAATGTATGCCTGTGCTCTGCCTTATAAGACAGTCCAAGTAAAATCCTACTATCTGTTAAACGAATGCAATTTAAAAATTCCAGTCTAAGTATAGTTGGGGTTTGACCAGTTGAGCTGCTGCTGGACAGCTTTTTTTTAGGCCTGAACCACCAGGCTCTTAGGAACTGGGCTGACTACATACCTTGGTTTTCTTTCCAAACCGTTTCAGCAAGTGTCACCACAACTCAGTAATTTTACATGTAAACAAGAGTAAAATTTTATCTCTTCCCTTGGTCTGAGATTTGTCAATGAGGCATTGCACCATGGGGTTTTTTATACAGGTCACTGAATTTGATCACCAGCTGGTCTTTAAGGGAAGAGATCAGGCTGCACACAACACAGTAATCAGGACCAGATGTTTGTCTAAAAGACAAGCTCCAGCTCAGGCAGGAATTAATTACGCAAAGTCTACAAGCTGTGTTACAAGGGAAACAGATGAAAAGATCACAACAGCTCCTCTGTTGGTTTAAAAAATACCCTCCCCCCCAAAACCAACAACCCCCCAACCCAATTTAAAATGACTGACCACATTTTGGCTACAAATCGGTCAGAGAAACAGAACTTCCTTTTGGGTGCCCCAGTTAAAGATGTCCTGGTGGAACCTGCGGGCAGTAAGCTCAGTTTAGGCAGACTCAGTGAAGGCTGATAGAGTTTACTTTGCATGCTGTGATTTAAGGAGAATGTTACTCCTGTAAATGTGGTTATACTCTTGGGTATAAATTTGCATTTAATATATTTATCATGTATATTTTTTGTCTGTATGTCTCATGAATGCAGGTGACCTGTATCTTTTTGTAGGCAAAGGCCAATCGTGCTTCTAATTTTTTTGACTGCAAATTCTACTCACAAGGTAAAAGGAAGAAACATGAAACCACAGCCAAAGAAAAGAAGAACCTTGCCTCCAGCCAAACTCTGCACTGCCTGCAGAGGCCTTATGTTGTTACATGCTAGTATGAAGTGAGTTTGTCAGCTGATACACGGCAACTGCAAATGGAAAAGTTGGCATGGGAGTGGCTCTTCCCATTCATATCAACTGAGAAAGAGTTTCAACTTAACAAACATGTTTTAAGGCGTGATAGGAACATCTGAGTGGAAAACCTGCAGAAATTTATCAAAAAGCAAATATACCAAAGTAAACTTTCACTCTTTGTTGATATTGTACATTTCCCTTTCTTAGTATTTGTATAATTATAATTTGAGTAACTCATTCAACTGGACCAAAGGAGGGTTTAATCCATGTTAAGAATTAAATCTACATTCCTCCATCTCATGTCTGAATCAGCCCTGTTTGCAGTAAAGCTTCAACCCCAGCACCAGATCAGCAGACTTATTTTCAGCATGAGCCACCAAGATGCCAAGCTGCCGATTTTGAAGTGATTCAGTTCAACTTCCCTGACACTTCTGGTACTGAACAAATAAAACGATGGATGCAAACCTTGTTTTACTCTGAATGCTTCAAGGTAGAGATGGAGAAGGGAATAAATGGATCCGTTTCTTTTCAATTTCCGTTCATCTGATAACATTTTGGATGTTGGGAAAAAGCTTTGGTAATTTTTGGGTGAAGATCCTGCATTGTAAGAAGTTTGGTGCAAGCAGGGTCCAAGTACATAATTGCAGTTTTAGAGCATCTTTGTCTATACTGCATGTTATTGTGGGTACATGTGTTTTCCTGAGCAGCAGTGGCCAAATACCCATGGTAACCCTTTGGTCCCTGATATCAGTCTGAATTTTCTGCTGCAGGTGTTTGGCAGGCTATGGAGTGAAGCTGAAGGCATTGTATTTCCTAGATACACTTTTTCTTCCATAGGAAAATTCATCTCTGGTGCAGCATCTGGTTCTTAACAAGGCAATGTCTTGTTTTCCTGCCAACACATCATGAAACTTAAAGACATTTTAATTATAAGAATAGCTTTTCTGCTGCTAGTGACTCTTAACTTGGTGCTCAGAACCAAGGGCCTCAGTTCAGCTATAACACAGAATCCAGTGAGCACAATCTGACAAATTAAAATGCGGACATACTTGATTACAGGGGTACATTCAAATTTGTTACATATTATATACAATCCCAAGCAATGGTTAACTTTAATATAGAACAGATGGGCAAATACAAATGGAATTGTCAAAAATAATGAAGAGAGGAGAAGCATCACAGTTGTTTCTTCCGATGTCTGCTGTGAAGATCAACATGTTCTTCTGAGATGTTTTGACCTCACTGTAATGCCATAATGTCACTGCACTGTGATACAGCCAGCAGTCTCCTTGAAAAGATCCACCAAGCTTTTAGGAAGTGCCAAGGTTGTGACTTGTCCTTCTGACATGGAGAGGGGCACCCCGAGGTGCTCCAGAGGAGACCAAAATCCCTCTTAATCCTTATAGAGATGAAGGATCAATTGTTAAGGGCCCTTCTCCTGCAGCTGGTCCCCTGTATGCTGGCTGCCGCCCAGGCAGGCTGGCTTTGGGTAGCAGCCAGCACCCTCTGCTCCAGAACTGGCTCCCTGGGGCAACACATCTTGTGCAGGGTGAGGCCAGTGGGCTTCTGCTGCAGGACACGTTTGGCTGGTTCAGCTGCCTCATGGGTTTGCAGAGGAGGTGTGAGAGGACCATACCATACTCTTAGGAGCAGTGGCCTACCTGTGCGCCCAGAAGTGCCCAGCACATCTGGTGAGGCTGTACATCCACATGCAGTGAGTACATGCTCAGCTGCTTAGAGATGTGCACAGAGGAGGGCGATGGCTGCAGCCAGCAGTGCACCCGAGCCACGGTGCAGTCCATTTTTGCGGTTTCCATAGAGAGGGGCCACACAGAGGAGGGGTAAGGCTTTGACTGAATAGTGCCAAGTCCAAGGCGAGGGGTAATAAAGGTGGTCTGGAGGTGGATTAGGTGGGATTCTACCTGCAGGTAGAAAGAAATGGAAAGGCGCGAGGGAGGATGGCGAGGGCGGAGGGATGCTGCTGGCCGAGCTGGTGCCGGCGGGGAGGAGCTGGCTGGGGCCGGCCAGGCTGGTGGCGGGGCTGCCGCCGGTGCCCACGGCCCCCGCGGCGGCTGCCGGACTACGAGTCCCAGCGTGCCCGGCAGGGCCGGGGCCGCGGTGCGCAGCCGCCGCGCCGGGCACCCACCTGCCGCCGCCGGGCTCGGGGCGCGGAGGGGCGCGCAACCGGCGGGCGGCGCTGGGCTCGGGCGCGGAGGGGCGCGCAGGCGGCTGCCGGCGAGGGCCGGCCCCACGGCGGGGTAAGGCGGCGGGGTCGGGTCGGGGGATCGCCTTTGGGCCCCGGGCGGGCGGCGGCTCCGCAAGGCTGCGCGCACTGCGGTGCGGTGCGGAGCGGGAGGCGCGGCGGGGCGGGTGGCGGAGCATCCGGGGCGCCGGCCGGCTCCCACCCCGCCGCACCGCACCGCACCGCAAGCCGGCGGCCGGGCAGTCGAGCAGCCTGAAATCCTCGGCGTGTGAGAACCGGCGGGGTCGGCCGGGCGGCCCCGAAATGTCCGAGGCTCCCGCGGCGAGCCGAGCGCCTCTCCCCGCCCTGCCTTTCTGTGGGCTTGCTGGCGCGTTTTACAAGGGAATGCGTATGTATTTGTGTCGATGCGCTCGCATCCTTTGTACTAGGCGTTAACTGACAGAAAGATGGGTAAAGCGATTTAATAAAATACTAAAAGAAGGTTTGTAAATGAAGATGAGCCGTTCCTCCTTAGACACCTATGCCTTCTGAGTGTCAGAAATGCAGCAGGACAGATGGGAGGTGGAGCAGGTCAGGATAAATGTTCCAGTGACAGCTTCAGGAGCAGGATGCGGATTTAGTAACATTTCCAAGCTCTCGATGAGCCAAATGTGTCCTCAGAACCTGCGCGTTGGCGTTAGATATTGCACATGCTCTGTTTTGTCATCTTCTGATTACCAAATTATCAGGGTGGCCCTCTGCTAATTCAGAGGGGTTTGCTTTGATGGAAGATTGAGGGAGTTTCTTCTGCCAGAGTAAAAATGCACAGTCGATGGATGAGAATCACATAGAGAAGTCTGAGGACTACACCACCAAAAATGAAATGAAAGCTGGTTAGATTCATGTGACCACCCGGAGCTTAAGAGTACCATAAAATAATGAAAAAATCCCTAAATTCTATCATTAGTGATGAAATGAATTCAGAAATGTACCAATGCCAAATATCAATTAAAAAATAGTTGGAAGAGGTATCGCAAATGATACACTGTGTAGATCCATGCTTCTGAAAACATTTAGCAGAGGAAGTCTTCAACAAGTTATTGAGCTGCATACCCTGTAAATAGGTGCAGTACTTCAGTTTCTTATCCTACAAAAGCTTTTCTCTAACCGATTATTCTCAGAAATTGTCCTTGAACTTCTTCTGTTCTGCCCTGGCTTCTGGAGACAGGAACATGTAATGGGAAAGAAACACCTGGGACCACTGGCCTGATACTGCAGGCATCATATCCTGTAATTCTTTGCAAGTGATAGAGTTATTAGAAAAATGAACTCAAACTCATGTATGGAGGTGTCTCACTGAGTTATACTAATGCTATCACAATCTTTTCCATGTTATTCTGCACCCGTTTGCTATCAATAGGCTGTCTGCCTTTGCTGTGGTGCTCTACGGTGTATAGCTCTTTACTGACTTCCACATTTTATGTATATATATATATATATATGTTTATTTATTTATTTATTGCCACTATGTAAAAAATGAAGAAAGTTATGTGAGTCATTTTAGTGACTTTGCCAACCCAAATTCCATGTGTATCTTTTCTCCCATTCATCTTCCTTTGTTGGATTTATCTGAATTTAGCCAGCAGCCTCTCTCATTTTGATAATCTAAGTAATTCTGTTCAAATTAGGGCACTTTGCTCTCTAAATACATAACTTTTCTTCCTTCCCCAAGTTATTGTTTCCAGTATTTTACAACTTTTGGACCAGATGATCCGTGAGGTCACTTCCGACCTGGCATTCTGTGGTGTTCTGTGACTGATGTTTATGCATTTCTGCTATTGCTAATCTGCTCTAGTGTTTTTCTGTACCATTCCTGTTATTGAATCTTGTAGTTTGATGTTGTCCTATGATGGGGTATTCTTTTGTCTGGGAGTGTGGTGGTTTTGCATTGAGAGGCGCCAAGCTGCATCCTGTAGCCATGTGTCTTTGCACACAGCAGGTTAATACCAGGGTGAATGCATGTTCTGTTCACAGCCTGTAATGCACAAGAGTCACAACAGCTTCTAACAGCACCATTTGGCCATCATTATTTGGTGCCACAGAGATCTGCAAACTTATTTTTAAATCCTTTATTGGGATTATTTCAAGGAACAGCTGGGCCTGAAGCTCTAAAACAGGGAAAGCGGAGAAGGGCAGTGACAAAAAGGTAGCACGCGGTTTGCTGCTTGTTGGCAGCACAGGTGGAACAATGCTTTAGTTAATACTGCCCGGTGTCCTTTTTTTTCCTATTGATGTTTCCAACATGTGAAGAACAAAGACTAGTGTTGTCTTTTTCAGGGCTGGTCTGATCTGTTTTGTGTAGAAATAACAAGTCTATTTCCAGGTACAATTCCTTCTCCTGTTTATTGTTTCGGCTATCTGGATGTGCACATCATGGGTGGTTTCTGGCTTTGGTTTACATCTACAATGCAAAAAACATAGATAGTCACAATGTCTCTGTACACCATAAGGAGAAAACCAGCCTGGGAGAGATGCAGAAAGAGTTTTTTTTAGAAGTTATCTAACATTGATCATTATTAATGATCACAGTTCTGCAATCAGTAGATACTGGAGTAAGTACTCTTAACCCAGCCTTTGGTTCTGTCACTGCTGTGCTTTTGCCTGGTGTATATCGTTTGTTTGAAAGATCCTCCTAAATGAATAAGGCTGCCCATGGAAGAAAGGACCCATAGCTAAGGGAAGAGAGCTGTCCAATGCTTGATTCTTGGAAGATCGTTCAGTTCCTTGTCTTGCCATAGACTTTTTGTTTGACCTTGAACAAGGCATTTCTTTGCTCTGACAGAACAGTGAAATGGTGAGGCTCTTGGGTAGCTCATGGAATTTGAGGTACCACAATGGTGTCAATGTGATTGATCAGGGAGGATACCAGAGGCTGGCCTTTGGCTTGCTGAGGGTGCCTTTTTACAAAGCTGCAGATATCTCATCCCCAGATGTGTGCTTTGCTCTGCATTCATGGTAGATGCGCTGATGATGAGAACTACAGTTCTTCACACAACGCAAAATCTGTGAGACTGAACTGGGTGAAGACCACTGAGTAAATGTAACATGCATCATATAGGAACCAATCCATCCATGTTCATCTGGGCACCACAAAAACTGGGAGCATATGTACTGTGGGGTGCCACTCACCAGGGAAGGCACAGACCTTTTTCCAGGGTAAATCAGCCCCCATCTACTACAGAGTCAAAGCTGCTGATTCTGGCAGTTACCAAAGGAGGTTAAAAGATCATCAGTGCCCCACAGAAAATAATGAGGCTGTGTTCTTCCATTGGCACTTAAACTGTTACACTGTCACTTGTAACACTGATCAGCATCATTACTGATAGCCTCAGTCAGTCATGGTACTAAGTCGAGTCAATCATGATATTAATTCTTATCCCAGTGACCGCAAGCAACCACCGCTTGTGCAGCTCAGTAGCAGGGGCTTCTGTTCACCTCAGACCTGACACTTACAGGTGAGAAATTGTGGGTGGTGCTGCCATTTCACAGTCCATTTTGTTTGCATAAAGACTCTGCTCTCCAGGATTTTAAGCCTGGCACTTCACATCGCCCTCAGTTTCAGACAGTAAATATGCTGGTTTTATTTTAGAAAAGCTAATTAACCTTGCATAGACTTTGAAATAATCATGAGAGTTCTAAAGATGGAAGAAACCTACCTTCCAGTTCCACAAAGTTACCAGTTGCAACGCACAGAAACAGAAGATGGTTCCTTCATTATTTTATAACTAAACTTTATCTCTCTAAAAGCAAGGGGTGTCTCTCTCTGCAGGAGACATGAAAGATGGACAGGTCTCTCTGGTCTTTTTAATTTCCCATACTTGATATATCACTGGAGTGTCAGAACACCATACACAGTCCCGTTAATATCTGTAATGCTTAGGTTTGTTTTGTCATCCTCTTCCTGTAGGTAGGAATTGAGTGATTTAAAGGTTGCTTTTTCTTAAGTAAAACTGACTTAAATCATCATTTGATCACTGTATAATTAGTCATAATTTTTGTATTGAAACAGTTCTAGTGATTATGATCTAAAAATATGATGATATGCAGAAAAAGGTTATAAATTCGTCATGCATTGTAAAGAAATCTGCCTCCTTCCCATAGCTTGATGTTATGAATGGTTATGGATAATACTGCTAATGTTATTTTAGCAAACAATCAGAAATTAGTTATTAATGCAACTTTACCCTGCATCACTGGGAGAAGCATTAGTGCTTCATCTTTCTTTAACTGCCGGTGAAAAGCCTTGCTATCTAAATCAAAGGGAAGTCATCCGTTTATATCTTCTATAAGCAACAGTACATTCATATGGATAATTTTGCATCCTTTCTAGCTTTTCTGAGATTTCTGATCCTCCTAGTTCAAAACCAAGACAATTTGTACCACAAAACATGATCGCCAAGTATACTTCTTTCATATGTTCATGGTTAGAAAGTACATGCTGGTCTTGCCCTTTAAGTATAAAATTAAAAAGGAAACCTTATTTATATGTCAAATAATGGAATATTTCTCTATTACATATTTTTTTTAAGTTTGATCTTTCAACAGCCCAATCTTATTTTCCATAGCAGTTCCTGGAGAGGAGAGAGGTTGCCCTGTCTTGCCTTGGATTAAGTCTATTGTTGGGAGCACTCCATTGCCTGGACCAAACAGGACAATCACCCTCCTACTGAGCATCTGCTTGTGCTGCACAAACACTGCTCTTAATCATAATGGCCCCAATCCTATTTATTTGGTCCAGTATCAATTTAACTTGGGATTTATTCCACCTGTTTCTTATTTTCTTGTTTAGCTACTTGAGACTATTCAAAGCAAGGGAAGAATTTATCCACATTTACAGACCAGTTTCATGGCTATTTTTCAAAAAACAGATATGCACCACTGTGGTTACAGAGATAGTTTAAAATAGATTCTGCATCAGGATTTCCTTTCTAAACATCAGTTCCCATGATGTGCAAAAGCAAGAACAATTTCTCAATTCTGATTATAAAGAA
Organism: Hypotaenidia okinawae; assembly: GCA_027925045.1. Lineage (NCBI taxonomy): Eukaryota > Metazoa > Chordata > Aves > Gruiformes > Rallidae > Hypotaenidia > Hypotaenidia okinawae. Next base: position 9,733,763 of record BSDF01000012.1, read on the forward strand.
AGACTTTTTTCTGGAAAAAAACAGACTATTGGACTATTTCCCCTCCAGCACATCTCTTTGCATAGTTAATGCACATACTTTCACCTCCACAGGACCACAGAGAGATTCTGTTTTTCTAGGTGTATCGCCTGTGATTTAAACAGCATGAGTGACCTGATGTGCCTTTGTGGCTGCTGGTCCATAGAAGGTCAGGTTCTTCCCAGACTTCTCAAGGGATCCAAGCCAATGCAAATGGGACCTCTCTGACATCTGCCGTTAATGCAGGAGAGGACTGATTCCTTCTCAGAAAGAAATACCTGTATCAGCAGTAGAGAATTACAACAGTATTACGGTATCAGTGGAAGCTAAAGCCTAGCTACTCCAGAAAACCCTTTCAGCAGTATGTAAGGATTACAACCAAAAGGTACTTGTGAAATGAAGTATAGAGGAGTTATATAGCACAGCAAGTCTTGACTACATAAAGCAGTAATGATCTTATGTAGGCAAGCTAATGACACCCTTTTTATCTTTCAAAACGTATTTTAAATCCTAATGTTGAGAGACATGGGTGGAAAAGCTGCCCCAAATAAAACAGAAGTATGTATTTCTTAATTTAGATGTAATCAAAGATAAAAATAAAGCAATGGTGTCTTCTTTGAAGTGAAACATCTGTACTCCACAAAGATGTAGAAGAAGCGCATGGTGAGCAGAAATGCTACTTTCTGTAGTTCTGCTCTATCCTGAGTCAGGATTCAACCTGCTGGGCACCTAACAGCATGCAGTGGTGTTTGCAGCGAGTATTTGAGCCTGTGGTACACTGTGGTGCTCTGTGCTGAAACTAGACGGAAAAAACAAATGGAATTTGTGCTCGTCTCTGCCTTACTCTCCTTGTTCCCTCTTCCCAGTGAGTTTGAAGGGATACTCCACAGTCTTACTATAGTCCCTCATTTTGCTTTCCCATGTCCCTAATCCTAATGTGGCATAACATTCACAGTATGTCACCTCTGCAGTTGGATTGAACATCTCTTTACTGTGAGCTACACCTGCCCTGCAGTTGTACGCTGACAGTAGCAGTGGCTGGGAGCTGTTGGCTCAGTGTGGTTGTTTTTAAAACTGATTCAAGTTTGGAGTAGGTTTCTTTCATGCAGTAATCTTAACAAAGAAAATGCAGTGGACGTAAATCCGTAGAAAGTAAGCAGTATGTGCCCACATAGAAAAGTGCAACTGCAGTAAGCAGCAGCACAGACAGCATATGGCCCTGTTTACATGCACAAAATTAACAGTATGAAATCCAATTAGGAAGGTGGAGATCATAATCATCATATTAAACAGCAATTTCCAGAGTATATAACTCAAGACTTCAGCATTTCCTTCCCAGGCTGAATGATGCTGAATTGTTAGATTTATCTTGTTCCCTTGGTTTCTGATAATGTGATTGTGGTGAAAGGTCAACAGGGAACATAAAGCCGGGATATGAGTGACAGGCATTTCAGCAGAGCTGTTACTAGCCTGTATGGCAGGGTGCAAGCTCCAGGGAAGCTTTACTGCTTAGAGGGATTGTGAACAAAGGAATTCCCTGAGCAGTGTCTTCTGCTTTTGTGCAGTCACAGAGAATAGGAGCCAGTTGTGAACGGGAAAATGTCAAGGGCATTTCTGTTGCAAACCTATGCATGCAAGAAACGCATGATTTCAAGCTCTTCATGCACCGCTAATCTAACAAGGGCTGCCCAATGGTGCTTATGCCATGAGAGAGGTTAGGCTGATACACCCTGAGTATCTGTCTTTTGTGTTTCTCTGTGGGTATCCTTGCTGCCCATGGTCAAATATCTTACCTTCCTAGTAAGTAAAAGGAACCAGTTACACTGTTGAAAGCTCACCTGTTGAAAAGGGTGTCCTGGCCTGTCTTCTCTTTTTGGCGGTGCACTTAAGTAATTCACAAAGAAACTCAAACCGTCTGGTAGACACTGGCCATACTCTGCAGTAATCTCCCATTAACACATGGATTCCACTCTGCAAACCTTTGCACAACAGCCTTTACATCCACGGCCTTCCTGGTGTCAGTAAAACACTGAGCTGTGATGGGAATTGTGCCATGCCATACAGCTGAGGAAGAGGTGCTGGTACCAGCTGCCCTGCACAACAGGAGTGCTGAACCTCAGCCAGGGAAACTGTTATGTACCCCTACTCGTTACTTTTCCAATGCTATTTAATTAACCAAACCTTGGGATTACATTTCTGTCTTTTCCAGGGATGCAATTAAGCTCTAATAAAATAACCATTTAAACTGCTAAACAGAGTTTTAGAGAGCTCTAATCCCCTCAAAGACATTTTTCAGCCGGGTTAATGACTGCTAGCTGAAATGTTTCGTGTTTAATGAGTTTGTCCAAAAAACTTAGAGAAGGTGCCTGGTGCCTTGGTTCAGACATGTTGTACTGCAGCTGAATTTGTTTTTACAGGTTGAACAAAAATACTTGTCACTTTTAAATAAAACGTTTTCATTATTTGACAAGTTGTTTTGGTAACAAATTGTATCAACTCAATGTATGTAGAACTAGTGTTTTCTTTAGACCCCAAGTACACACTCATCACTTATGATGGAATTTTGATAATATAGGAATTTTTCATAACTGCTGTAGCTTTGTGAAACATCAGGTGCTGACTAACTTCCTCAAACAAACTCAGAATTTAAAGAAGAGTTGCATTCTACCATGACATTTGGAACAGCTTGAGAAGGATGTCATGCTATGAAAGCAGGGGTAATAAACAGAGCAGTAATAACTAAGGAAATGAGTGTGTAAGGAAAATAATGCTTTTGCTTGGAATAGGATGTTTTAGTGTTTCCAGTCAAGGCATGCCATGCCTTGCAGTCATCATAGTACTGCGGATTTTTCAAATTTGTAATTCTACTCATTATTCTCTTTCCTTTCTGTAGGTTGCTGATTTCTAGTCTTGTTGATAAACAGATCTTTTAAAATTTAGTATTTTAATAGTGAAACTCATAAGTAAATGCAACATTTTCATTTGCATTTTGAATAGAAGGAAAATAAAAATCAGGCTTCCAGCTCATATGAAGAATGACAGAACTTGCATGGATTTTGTTACCTTATGACAGGATTCCTGGCCAAAGGAAATCAGAGTTCTGGTTGATAGATGCAGCAGATGTAAGTGCCAGTTGGATGGTTTCCACATCAACCATAACTTTGAAGTTTGTGAGTGCAAAAACTCAGCTGTAAAACTGCACTGCTGGCTATGTAAGTCTGAGAGCTCTGGTGCTGGATGGGGGACTGGGCAGAGGTGGGAGGGCCTGGAGTACATAAGAGACCCCAGCTAATGCTGGTTCTGATCTTGCATTAATGGTCTTTCACTCCCTCCATTTACAGGCAGGTTCTGCTTCTGGAATTGATTCTGGACAGGAGAAAAAAGAGGACGGGGAGTCTGTCATCATATGACACATTATATGGCACTGACTACCAGGGCCAAGAGAATGACACTTCTTGTTACTGTCCAGTTGGCATCATCTAATAAGGAACCACATTCAAGTTTTAAAACTTAGTTTCTGAAATACTAAGTATTTCACAACTGTGTTTTGAAGGCCTGCAGACCATGCAGCAGACTAATTTATGGATGATCTTGAGCTACTAGTAACGTATCCCCATTGCAAGAATTATTTTGATGATAATTCCTATCATTTGTAGCCAACAAATTTGAAATCAGACGACCAACTAGTATACTTTAAAACTGCTTAGGTAACCAGAATGAACCAAAAAGCCAGCCAAGATGATGTGGGTAAAGCTTTCTGCCATCAGCAAGGTTGGGATAAGATAAACTATCTCAGGGCATAGCATTTTGTTTTGTGTTTGTCAATGTTGGGCTGTTCTCTGTGACTTTACAGCTTCCCTCTGCCTTTAGCCAAATGAACAAGCAGATACCACTGTTTCTAAACAAATTAAACAAACCAGATTTATCTCTGTGGAAGAGGATATGTTCCGCTGAGCCAGGACATCTTGCTGCTTTGTTTTCATTAATAAAGTGTAAATGTGACTCTCAGCATGCGGGCTCTTTAGGACTCTATCAGCTAAATGGAGGTACTCCTAATGCTTTGTTGTTAACAGTGAGCGAGACACAAGCAGCTCAGTACTCCTGGATGGTTGAAATCTGGAAGAGCAGCCAGCATCAGTGGAGCAGCACAGCCGGAGCCATGTCTCTGCCCTTCCGGAAAGAGTTGGAGAAATACAAGAATATCAACGAAGATGAAATACTCAGCAAACTCTCAGAGGATGAACTGAAACAGCTAGAGCATGTTCTTGATGACCTTGATCCTGAGGTTAGTAACGGGCCAGGGGGATCATAGTTCAAAAGCTGCCTATTGTAAATGCCACATGCAGTGGCATTTTACATTTGAATTCTGTTAGAGGTAGTGTATCCTAAAGGATGAGCAGCTCAGCTGGAGACATTTTGGGCTTATTTCTGCTGTGATGCACTAATTGCTTTTGTACAAGGCCCCATGCCCTTTCTCTGTTCCTTGTCTGTAATCTAAATCTTTAATCATGTTTGTACACTGCAGCAGGATGACAAGCTTTTTATGGCTGCTACTTCTGAGCACACCAGTAAACAAACAAACATAATGTCTGTGTCTGTGAAGATCAGATCTTTTCAACTTCTGAAATCTGCTGACTGTGTCATTCAGCACAGATATTTTTAGCTGAAGAGAATATATTTAGGCATGCTTAAGAAAAATAAGATTCAGCTACACAACTGTCATTTTCTAGGGAGCAAGGAGAATTTGGATGTTTGAACACTCTCACAAAGATCTCTGGCCTGGGAACCACTCAGTCCTACAGGAACAAGGTTCCAGGCATGCTGGTTGAGAACTCTGACTGTACCTACCCCAAAAGCTTCCAGACTAGTATAGGAGCTTCAAAATTGGCAGATAAAATCTGTTTGCTATGAAGACAACACAAATTTGAAAAATCACAATAAATTAAAGGTTCTAGTTTCACAGCACAAATTTATCTGGAAATTAAGGGTGGGCTTTACCATTCTCTCTCTCCATGCTGCCACTTCCATCACTACTAACACTTCTACGGTGCATTTTCTGGTATTTTGAAGTGTCTGGCATCAAAAATAGGGACAGAGAATGTACCTACCTCCCCCAACAAAACAAAAAAGTAGGCCACATGCACTGCAGAGTCCATGTACCTGTATTCATTTCTGGGATTTCCTGGGTGGAGATGTGGGAGCTTTATGCATCTTCCTATATTACAGGATGCAGATGCTCTCACAGATATGTGTTTAAAGTTTCATCTGCTTGCATCCTGCATACTCTAAATAGCTGAAATCCACATAATTCGCCGATTTACTTTCTATGCATGGCATTCATTTCTGAAGTCCAGGAGACATCTGCATTACAACGAAAGGAATTTTTGAAAAATGAAAAGAGAGAGAAAAGTGGGGAGGAAAAAGAGCAAATGAAGGGAAGAAAATGTATAGAAAATTTATCCTGGTGTATTTACCTGCTCTGCAAACTCTGTGGTTATCATATATGTAACACAAAGGGCTCTGATCTTGCTCAGTTCTTTGGTGCTGCGGTTGTAAATATAGTTAGTGAAAATATGAACAGTGGTATGATCAGGAAACCCAGAAGATGCACTGTTTCAGTGGTTATGCTCAGGTAACGTGTTCTTGCTGTGACCAAAGAGCATGATGTGAAGGACCACACAAAGAATGGTTTCTCTTAGAAACCCACCCATAGCACTGGCATTTGTAATACTGTGGAAATGGCCTGGCTCCCTTGACCCGCCTCCCTCTCTTTCACAGAACGCCTTGCTTCCAGCTGGGTTTCGGCAAAAGGACCAGACCACTAAACCTGCCACAGGCCCTTTCGACAGAGAACGCCTGCTCTCCTACCTGGAGAAGCAGGCACTTGAGCACAAAGACAGAGAGGACTTCGTACCATTCACAGGAGAAAAGAAAGGTACTGTCCATCCTTGCATGGGCATTGAGTAATGGGCAGCTCAGGAGTCAGTAGCAGAGCTGTTGTAATAGGGGGTGAAGTGGTGATCTGCCTTGCTGCTCTGGAGTTACTATTACCTGTTCGATCAGGCCTTGTGCCGGGTGTGGGAACACATGAACACCAGTCCAGCAAAGGGCCCTATCAGCAGCTCCCAGGTCAGCAAATGCCTCCTTTGTGGTCAGGGATGGACAGAGGTGGTCTCACTAACCTCACTGAGACAACAGCCACGTCACGCATTAGGCCCACGTGAGGTGCTGTAGTGGGGGAGGTGTTCAAGAGGAAACGTATTAAATGCCTAAGTAAGTATTGCCTACTGTTGCCGTAATAGCTCAGGGAATAACATTACAAGAAATAAGTGGTTTTCCACTTGTTTACTAGCACATCTGGCAATGCTATTCATGCAGATAGCTTCTCTGCTTCCCTTTGTCCTACAGCTACAGAAAAAAGGGAGAAAGAAGAAAACATAATTCTAATCATTCAAACATTGGTAGGATAACCTTAGGGAAAGAACAGTCATATTTTTAAGCAAACAGTGTTCCTTTAGCACCACTATCTCAGTTTCCTCATTTAGATACAGTGGATAAAAACACCTACTTCAGGCTGCCCCTTAAGAACATCTTATGTCTGGGCCCGTTTCTGGCCATCGAGATAACCTGCCTATATTTCGATGGGACCTGCTTAAGGGAGAGCAGGTATTTCAAGACAGTCAAAGGCAGCATTTTTTACTCAGTGTATCATTACCACAGATACAAAACATTATTTGCAGGCCAAGAATTGTTACTATCATTCCATTATGCTCTCAGTCTTTGAGACAATTGTTTTAGACAAATGAGAGGTTTTTCAGCTGGATCTGACTGATGTGTTGTTCTATCATGCTGCGTAGTCTTTAACCCACTTTTCCCTCCACCGTAACTTGTGCTTACTGCTATTCACAGCGTTGACTCTGAGCCCAGTGACACACAGGGACACTGCAGTGATCCTGCTGGTAGCAAGACTGATCAAGCACGTTCTGTACAGACAGGAAGATGGTTTATTGTAGTATGGATTTATTGCCAATTGTTTCTAGTCTCCCACACGTCGCTGCGTTAGCGTGGTACAAGTTACTACTTGCAGGTCTCTGCATATTTCTACCAACTCCTTCTGACAGGTCTCACCTTACTGATACTTGCTGACTTAGGGCTAAGACTTTGGATTTTGCACTGCAGTCAAGTCTGAGGTCTCATGCATTCCTGAAACATCAGTGTCACAACACAAGAACCAGGGGAGCATGGAATCATGTATACCCGTCCATCTGTGCACAACTAACCCCTGTACTGTCCCTGGCACTGTTACTATATGTGCCGGCCTGTTTATTCTACTTCAGCTTACTTTTGATGAAGCAAAAGCAGTTTTATTCCTATGTTTGCTTCCAGACGTGCTTAACGTGCTTATTAGTGCTGCTTAGTAATTCCTGATGTATCGCTGGTGTGGAAATACCACTGCTTTACAAACACAACCACACACATTGTTCCCCTCAGCACAGGGTGAATTCATGCTAGCATTTAAAGTTATTCTTAATTTGGTGTTTGATTCACTGTGATCATTTACTCCAAAATTACAATTTAAAGAACTCTTACAAGGATGACAGTATTTCAGGCTCAGGGAATTAGTCCCTTGGTTTCTCCTGTCCTGTGTGCAACACCCACTCCTGACAAATTCTTCAGTACTGGCTTTAGCACATTAAGTCAAATGACAACCACCATTTGTTCTGTGATTTCTGCAGACATTTGACAATTATTTAAACACAAAGAATTCTACTAAATTTTCTTTGAAGTCAAATACCATGAAAATACATTTTCTTTGTTAATGTTAGAAATAATTGAATTGAGTTGAGATCTGTACACCTGATGAGCTCCAGTGCCTTAAAAATTGAGAACTGAAAGAACAGCATGATGTCATTTTTGTGCTGCTCTAAGGAAACTGGCTTTGAGAAAGAATCTGTTCATTTTGAGCTCAATCCCATATTGGTACCTGTCTCTGGCATGGCAGGAGGGGTCCTACAGAAAGACAACCAGACTGGGCTGGGCTTCTCCATCTCTTTCCCCCTTGCTCCACACTGCAAAGTGCAAAATCCGAGCCTTGTAAGACATAAGATTGAGATCTCCATCTGCCAAATGTACTGAAATCTTCCTATGAATTGTATGATAATCCTGCTAATTGGGTGAATCTGGTGAAACACGATGAATGTCACGTAAAGGCCATGTGTGGCTGGCTCCGGATCTTAGAATCCGTGCTTGTAAGTGCAGCATTACTTATTCTGACAGACTGGATTGAAGAGACAATAACAGGATGACTGTATTGCAATATTAATGGCCTGACTTTCATTTATACAGAGATATTTTCTGAGTGAGGAAATAAAGCAATCTTGCAAAGACATTTCCAAGATACGATGATGTGTGCTAGATTTGAAGTCACTTTAATAAGAGAATAATTAGTATTATTCCAAAGCTTAGTAATTAGCCAAGATAAATAATTTACATTTCTAAAAGGTGTCCTGAAAGAAACTAAAGAAGAATATCTCTTAAGGAAAAGCTTATTCCTAACCTTCTGCATGTGATGGTCTCTAAGTTGTATTTACGGATTGGTAAATATTTATGTGATTATATTATATCAATGCCTGCTAGATGATTTCTTTACATTCTATCAGCCCCAAAATGCAGCCATACTGTAAATAGTCCCCAATTGATTTTACACTAATTCTGCTAGTTAAAAATTAATTTCTGAGTCAGCTCCAAAATGCTTCCAGTTGTGTGTAATTAGAAATGGGAGGTGTTGATGCCAGTGTACCATTTGGCACCATTTGCCACCTGAGAATATTTGTGTGTCCGTAGGATTAGAATATGTCAAGTATCATTTAAGCTTTTGTCATTGTTTTGTGCTTTGATGTTTTTCTGTCACTGGGAAAGGGTTTATTTCTTCAGATTTGGAAGTGGGATGCTTCTACCAAATGTCGAGTGACATTTCTACCAGTTCCTATGTTTATCATGCAAAACTGATACTGACTTGGAAATTCAGCAATCAGCTGAAAAGAAGGAGGTATTTAAAATATCCTCCTTCCAGAACAGTCCACGATACATCATTATTATTTATCTAGTGTCTCTGCCTCTTTTTGTGTTGGTGTTTTATTGGAGAGTTATTGACTAAAAAGCAATACTGAACAGCTGCTGAAGGACAGAGATCAGTTGCCCACGTTGATCTCTATGTGCTGAACACAACCATCAGGTTTTGATTTTACTAGAAAACAATTCAAAAGAAATGTCAGAGCTGACAGGGGTATTCAGAGTGTTTAAAGCATAGGAAGTGTTAATGTAAGCTCAAGGCAGGGGCTGGCACTGCAGGGACTTGCCTTGGTTTGGATTGCAGTCATGGCTTTGGGAGGTTGGAAGCACTGGGCAAAACCAATCAAACGTGTCACACGCGTTTGTGTTTTGACCCGCTGCCATATTTCAGCCTGTTAATGTACTCCATTAATTGCTGTGCAAAAAGAAGTGTCTATGCCCCTGTGGGATAGCTCTCAAATTTCAGTGAAAACCCAGTTTCTGGGCTGAGTCAGGGCCTGAGAGGCACACACCCAAAACGGCCACCAAGCATTTTTTTTCCGACCGCTTCCCCCTCCCCTCCCACATCCTCCCTCACACAAGTCCAGGGTAGGTACCTGGTTTGAATGTCCCCACGGTGAGCGCTCGCTCCCGTTGTGGTATGCAAACGAAGTGGTGGCTTTTGGGACCTTTGTGCAACACAGCTCTGAATCAGCCGTTCCCACAAGCAGAGGGGTCATTATTAGTGAGCAGCGGAGGTGTAGGGAGTTAGGGCTGATAACGGTAACCATAATGATTTGCAGTTTATGTTGGTTTATTTATTTTTGGATTAGTTCCTACTTAGATACTCTAAAAATCCTTCCATAGAACCTGCTGAACTACAGAAGTTACTTCAGCTGTCCCACTGCATTTAACACATACTGTGGGGACAGCCAGGTATCCTGCTTGGACCACTGTGATGCCTCTTCTGTGTCATTTGCAAGTTCATGAAAGGTCCAGAAATAAAAAGAAAGGGTGGAGAAATTAAGGGGGCAGTGCAGGCACAAAGGACTAGAGAGCAATGTCAGCGGTGCATGTTTTCTCTAGCTGAATGCAGTACGTCCATCTGATCTCAGTTAAGATCCAAGTACTACTGTGATACAAACAATTAGCAGCAGTGCTGTTTCTGCTGTGTTGCAGTGGTTCTTTTAAGGACGTGATATTAATGAAGCATAATTGAAAAAAGTCCTATTGTGAAATATCTGAAGATAGGAAATGTTGGCCATGTCATTTTTAAACACTGTCAGGACTGCTGTTTCCACCCGTCACCACGATCTCTCTTTTCTACAAGGCCTTCTGCTCCTTGCCAAACCGTTTCATGTTGGATCCAATTCAGTTCTCGTCAGAGTGGTGGAAAAACTCCAGTGGATTGGGCTATCATTATTATTTGTGGCTGGAAAGGGAAGAGGAACATGCTTGTATGTGATTAAATGCTAACGTTTTTAGCCAACTGATAGAAGGGAAAAGAAAGAAAATAAGGATGATTAAACTGGGGAACTTTTGGCCAAAGCCCCACTTCCAGTTGCTCTGGCACAGACCATCTATCTTGCACATTGTGCTGTGCCAAGCAGAGTATCAACATGCAGCACTAGTAATAATGACAGTCATTTTCAGAAGGTCAGAGCATTCAAGTAGATGCTAATGAGTTCCAATTGCAGTTTCTCTAACAGGCTTCATATAAAAAGTGAGGCATTGGTTTAGGGACAAGGAATCTTTGTTGGAATCTGTCTTTTTACCCCAGTGCTAACACAGTTTGTTTAACGTTTTGCCACCTTTTTCCTGTTCTTCAAGTCCTAAATTCAGAACTGATGTTTTCCTCTGAAGCACTGAAGCTGCTGCAGTTGCTGACAGTAATGCCTCTAGCCATTGCCTTTCTCCACTTGCTTTTGTAAGACCCTGTTTTAGTTGCTTATGACTTTGCCAAACACAGAGTTCACAGTGAAATTTCCCATGCTGAGAGTCTGCCTCGAGCTGAATTTTTGGAAAGTGTCAGCAAAAAGGATTCAGCTGTTTCCAAGAACGAGATTAGGAGAAAACACATTGTTTTAGCCATCTAAAGTAAATTTTTCCAGCTGTTCTTTTATGAGCTGCAGTTTCCCCGTGCTTTGAAGAGGGGACGTGAAGCGTATGCCTTCTGGAGTCCCCAGGGAAATACGCTTGAATTCGGCATCTTCAGAACATTGTACTTTCTCATATATCCAGTTTGTTACAGTGTTCTCCAAACATTCCCCTGCAGGGAGTGTTGGTCCTCTCCTCAGAGCCTCAGACAGTACAGCAGCGCCTGGAGAGACCCTGCGCGGGTGGCTGGAGGGTGTGTGGGCTGTGACTTTGCTCATCTGAGGGGTTGCTGGCACGCCAGAACCAGGGCAGGGAGGCTCTCTCCTCTCTGACAGTGTTCCCTCACTGCGTGAGGGCACTGTAAAGGAAGAAGAGTGAGCAGCCAGCAGAGAGGCTAGTGCAGAGATGGGGAGGGACTGGTTTTCCAGGAACTCTGTGAGTATGTTCCGCATGAAGGACTGGATGTGGTGGCTCTGGGGAAGTGAGCTGTAGCAGAAGAGAGCAGTGGTAAGGAAGAGAGGGCAGAGGGAAAGGAGGTGGTGGAAAGGGTCAGGATTCAAAGATGTGCAGGACCAGGAGACACAGGGTGTGGGGACGTGGTACTTGGGGCAAGATTTAGGAGACATCATGGTCTTGGGTTGACGATTGGACTTGATGATCCTAGAGGTCTTTTCCAGCCTCAGAGATTCTGTGATTGTGTGATAAGGCGCAGGGGCAGTGAGGAACGGAACAGAGGAGAAGGATAGGTGAGATGGGAGAAAAGAGGTCAGAGAAGAACAGAACCAGTGTGGCATCTAGCTTTGCCTAAATTGCAGGGTGATGTCCCTGAGAACCTGAAGCCCAGCAGCACAGCTTGACTCTCCTCCTCCACTGCTGCCATTCCATGTCAGACAGAAGAAAGCTTTCTGCTGCTGTTAGTGAAGCAAGTTAATCCAGGTGGCTCTCCAGAGGACTGCTGTAGGACTAACAGGCATCCTAACTGTTGTCATAATCTCTGTGAGAGTCTGATGAAATTCTGGGCTTCCTTCTGTTTTAAAGATTATAGGTTGGCTTTTGTTTATTTTCACTTGAGAAAGTACACTTTTCGGAAGAATTCTTTGAAGGGTCTCACTGAGGTGGCAGAATCACAGCACGCTGATCAAAGATGCTGCTGCAATTAAACTTTGCTCTTTGTGTATATCAACAATGGTTTAATAACTTTGTAAAGCTTAACTTTGCAACCTTCCTAGTCCATTATCATGATTTTTAAGGCATAGAATATGCAGACACTAATCCAAGAGTAACAGTACAGAAGCAATTAGGATTCTGCACTTTAATTATTATGAGCTTTCAGCTTCACACTTATCTGAACTTGGCCTGTTTTCTTCTTCATAATGCAGATTTTTCCTGGTAAGAACTAATGCAGCTCCAGTTTCATAGAACTCCATAGGGGAGTTTAAGTAAGCTTTGAAAGAAAAGAATAGTGCAAAATGGAAAAAGTGAATCAGGTGCCTGTGATTTATGCAAGGCAGATTTCCAAGATTACTGAATTTCACTTCTAAGGTCAGTGTAGCATTTTGCAATTGAGAATAAACAGGCACTCACTGTAGTCAGAGATTCACTGAAAAGTAAGAAGTAGTAAGTGTAACCAGATATTTTCTTGAAATTGCAATAATGTGAACTACACATTATAGGAAAAGGACGTTATTCTTCGACAATTATGGCAAAAAAATTACAAAATTAGCTAAGTATCCTTAATAAAACTGACTTTAAATAAAAGAACATTTTTAAAGCTAGGGTAGATGGGCTTATTTCCCCTTGCTCTGTGCTTTTTTGAGCTTTGGCTTGTACAATTTTGACTTGTACGAGGTGGGAATAAATACTAAGCATTTATACTAAATAAAAATGGTGACAGTTTATATTGATTCACAAAATTCTAATGACACAAGAGGACAGAGAGCAGACACACCAGAAATTATGCTCCAAATGCTGTAAGCTATAAGTGAAGATAAAATCCTTAAAATGTTCTTTTGGGTATTTTTTTAGAGTGGTGTGCTGGTTTTGGCTACACTAGTAAAATCCTAGCAACGATGTGATTAAAATTCCTTCCTTACCCTGCCTTCCTACTCCCTTATATAACGATAAACAAAGCTACTTAAGGAGAAAACACTTTTAAGTAGTTCCCCGCTCAATTAGTACAGTTCCGGTGGGTGTGCATCTGTAGTGATGCAGCTGTGTAAGGAGGTGAAGTTAGGGATACATCTCTCTCCTTGCTTTAATGGGGGCATTTGCATAATGCAAGAAATCAGAGCTTGCTGAAACCAAGTGGTGAAATTACACCTATGGTTTTATGACACTATCCAGAGTATTTCCTTTTTTTCCATAGAACTTGTTTTCTTTTTACCTCACACAGCATTTCTGTGTCTCTCTATAGTTCTTTTTACTGAATCCTGCTTCTCTCTGGGTTTCAGTGGATGATTTTTTCCCCTGAGCTTCTTTTAAGTAAAAGATGAACTGTATCATATTTCAGTTTGGGTAGACGTTTGGCAGTGTGTGAAAAGGTATAGGTCTGCTGCTAGGCTGAGCCAGGACAAACCTCTACTCACTGCACTTGGTCAGAAAGTCCTCAGGCTTATAACAAGCTGCCTCAGTTGTCATCCAGGTCACCCCAGGCACTTTGCCCAGTTTGACAGAAAGAAGGGGAGAACTGCATCCACTTAAAGTTTCATGTTGGGGAAGACAAAAAAAAAGCCCTTGGGATTCCAGGTATTTTGGGTTTCTATGCATTTGTAAAGATAAAATTATATTTTAATGACAATAATATATTACTGTTCTACACAGCTGTGGTTATCTTAGTGCTGTAGCTCAAATAAGATGTGTATAAACATTACTTTGTCACTCGGTTTTTCATTGGCAGAAACATAAGCTATTACTATTAAGACTTAGCACAGAACATTAGTATATGCTGGAGGTATAATGTAACATGGGCACCATTAATCATACCACATAGAATGTTATAATAAAGTACCTTCTGAAATACAGCGTGACTGCAAAGAACCCCAAGAGCTGCAGCCTTTCTTCATAAATCTCACTTTAAAATAATAAAATGTCACTATTCTTCTGAGACTTCTTCCAAATAATAAATTTTAAATTTAAGCTGGACGATTGAAACAAGCAAACTGCAATCCATATTTTATTTTGTCCGTGAATTCCACGATGGCTCTGTATAGTGAAGTTACAATGTACAGAGGGGGGACTAGGAAGGACCTCCTGGACCTTTAAACTGTTCTTAAAATATTGGTAGAAAAGTTGTGGACAGCCATCTATAAGCACAGACACAGTTTTACTGTTGGTGGACAGGTAATGAATTCCTACAATGTGCTAAATTCATAACCTCTTCTAACCTCCATGTGCTATGCTACAGCATCTCTTCACAGGGGGATAATGCAAGAGAATGTTCTTATCTAGATAGCAGAAGAAAGACTATTTTGAACACACTGCTGGACACCAGCAAGGCCCACATATATTAAAGATATATATTACCATCTTTGACATGACCTTGCTCCTTTAAATATTTCATATAACCAGTAATAGATTTTTTTTTCTAAAACATTTGCCAAGAATGCTTTAAATGAAACTATCATTGGGAGTCATATACACATTGAAAGAGATTTGGGCTGCCATCCAAGAATTACATATGCCTGAAACAAATGCCTAAAAATTGTATCCCTATATATGAGAACTGCCTGGAAAAAGTATAAACCTGTCCTGGTTTCCATTACCTCGGATTTCTTGCTGCACAAGATACTTGGTCTACCCACACCCAAAGTCCACAGAGAAGGACCAACTTTAATTAATACCTATCGCGTCCAGGTTTCACACAACTTGAGGTCCTGTGTCCCCTTATAGCATTCTACGTGAAAGAACAGACTTCTGTCAGTGTTCGTTAACAGTCTGGCTGGGGTTTGGGTCTGTGAAACAGCCCCTTTTGCCTGATTGGGGTGTTTGTGCAGGCTGTGGCTCTGTGGAGTGCAGCTGTTAGGGGACGGTATTATCAGTCAGGATTAAAGATAAGTAGGATTCCCTCAAGATCTCAAACGGCCTACTGATTACTTGGAACTCATGTGGAATCGCCAGTGATGTGAAAGGACAGTATTCCATTAACAATACACCTCACTATTGGGTGTTGACTCAGATATTCTGATTAATTTTGGTCTTTTAGCTCACACACTATTTTTTTTTCCTTATGTGTTATCCTCACCAGTCAAATGGGCATCAAGTTAAATCTTGGTCAGTGGCATCTAGAAGCTGCCATCCAACATTTCAGATTAGGTGGTAGAGAAGCTGAAATGTTAGCACCTATCCTGTCAGGAAGTCAGGAGAACGTGACTAATCTGTGTTCACCGAGCATTTCTAGCCCACACTTCCCCTTGACATCTGTTTGATGCTGCTGAGACAGCGCTCGCTGGTTCGTATCACCCAGTGCATGGTGAAAGTGAAAATGATTCTTACCTTTTGCCCACAAAGGCTTCTAGAAGCCTCCTCATAAAAAATTACTCACTTAAAAAATTGCAGGCAAAATGAGTCATAATATGACACCACTTTGTCTTTCTGCATAACCTTCTGTCCAGTTTTGTACTCAGAAATTCTTTAGCCTTAGTACAAATGTCTCTAGAGTAAATAACTTGAATCATGTGTCAATAAATGTTGCCAGAGATTCAGAAACTTCCATTAAATTGTGGGGTTTTTTTCTGAGCTTATTTGGTAACTTCAGTCATGGAAGCTGACTATGGAAATTACAGTATGCAAAGCTGTATGAAAGAGATGAATGTGTTGCTGGGTATTGTTATGTACATGAAAGTGATGCTTTGGACCATAATGGGGAAAAACTAAGCTACAAAAAATGACAGAGTTGAAAAACCAGAGGCAAAACATCTGTAATTAAACACTAAATATCAAGATTGCATTGATTAATGGTAAGCAAAATAATATCACTAATATAGTAAAAATTAAGTTATTTTGGAGACAGCCACAGGATATAATTCAAGCATTACATCTAGAGTCTACAAAACTGCACAAAAAGACAATTTAAAGTTGACATTGGGCTGGAGCTACCTGCATCCAAAGGTCATCACAGCTTCATTACAATGGGATTAACTAAAGCCTGCTTGAGAAGTAGCAGTTAGGGACAAGGTGAGGGGAACTATTCTGCAGTGGACAGTAGAACATAGGAATTCACAGAATTATTGGAGCAACAGCACTATCTGCTACATGTGGCATCATCTAATGTATTACCGACTGCATGGGCTTGGTACAGGAAGAGATGAGTGGGAGAAAAGCCCCAGCAGTGCTGGTGACTGAAGGGCAGCCCCAGCTCTGATCTAAAGACTCTTGCTCCAAGCGTTTGCAGTGACATCGTCACCCTGCTGAGGTTAACTGCAATAGCAGGCTAGGGGAGTAGTGAGACTTTTTGTGCTGTTTCTGGGTTTATCCTACAGTTTTCTCATTTCAGCAGAAGGGCTGATGATCTCAGTCTTGTGGAATATCACATGGATACACACCTGCTAACCCCAGTGTAACAGCAGTATACAGGGAGAAACAAATAGGTCAGGAGTCTTCTTGGGGAACATCTGGTTCAGCTCAGTTCGGACTTTTCAGGCCTGCACAGATGCTGGAGATAGGACTATGTGAATGATTGCCAGGAGACACAAAGGGGAAAGACTCCTGGAGAGCCTGGGAATTTAACTGAGCACTGAAAGAGAACAGGTTTGCTGAGGGTTCAGGCTCTTCTGTAACGTTTGGTAAAGCGAGAGGTTCAAGCCTTAGGATTGTTGTAACTCTTCCTGGTACCTCATTTACATGAAAGGATGAGATTTTAGCAGGCTTTTTGTGTAGACCCAATTCTGCCTATTTAAGGCCACAGGAACTTCAGAAAAATCCTAGCTGTGACTTATACCAGAGACTTATTTTAGAAAGTCTGCTTCCACATTAATCCTCACCAATACAGAGCAGAAGTCTGCACCTTTTATTTTTACACTTCTATTAAGATCCTGGTGTGGAGAATAGCATCAAGAAGAAAGAAAAAATGCACTTAATATTTCCAGACAGTTCCATTGTCAGAGAGCTATTTCCTCACTGCCAGGAGGCAGAGGAGTTGTTCCAGTAATTCATTACTCACTGTGGCTTTTTCCTTCTCTCAGGAAAAATATTTATCCCTAAAGAAAAGCCCATAGAAACCCGCACAGAAGAGAAAGTGACGCTGGATCCAGAACTAGAAGAAGCCCTGGCCAGTGCTTCAGATACTGAGCTCTATGACCTTGCAGGTTAGATAACATATAAGTGTCTCTCTATACAACTACTGCAATGCCTGCCTTGTCCACCCAGTTCAGAGCAGATCCTATCCTTCTCTGGGCTCTCTGAGGTCCATAGTCTCTCTTTTTGAGCTCTAGTCTATTTAAAAATGTTGGTGGGAGTATTGTAAATGTATTGACAAATTTTTTTGTTTATTAGGAAAATCTAAATTAAATATCTTATCAGATATATCTGAATATGGGTTAGATCAACATTTAACTCAAAACTCTTACAGGTACTATATTGTCCTACTGAAGGATATGATCATCCCTTTGTCTCCTGTAATTCTTGGCTGCACCACCCATTTCTAGATGCATTCATTTTGGCTCTGACTGAAGTGTGGTGTAGTACAGGATTACAATGCAGCTAGCATTTCTCAGGAAATCTGAAGCTCATGGAACAAGGTTCCAAGTTTTGCTCAGCTCTGGTCAGTACCCAGTCATTCAGGACAGAATTTGTAGGCATTGAAATGGAATGAAAATCAGCGAGTAGCTCACCTACTGCCCAGAGTTCTGAAAATAGTCTGTAACTGCAACCAAAGAGTCATTTGCTTAAAGAACAGAGTGTCTTATGTAAGGAAAAACTGATTATGGAAGTAAAAATTACATTAAGTTAATAAATTAATGCATGATGCTGTAGAATAAAATCCAGTCAGATCATTTATGGGAGAAGTATCAGCAAGCCCATCACAGTTTATTCTCTCACACTATGGAAGTTCATTCGTATGAAAGATAACTTTGCAGCTTCTTTTATGGAGTTTTGGTTTCTCTTGTCATTTCCCTCATAATAGTTTATATCCTCACTATTTATTTTAAACTCCTGGAATATATGCTTTTTTTTCCCCCAAGCATCCCTGTGCTTCTGTAAGAAACCCCAGTGTGAATGCCAGGTACTGAGCTAACCACACACGCTGTCACATTATCATCAAACATACCAAAGAGTACAACAAAGAGCAGTAAGAGGCTGAGGTTGTGTATAAAGGAAAGAATTGATTAGGACTGTAGCACTGAACCAGATTACCCCAAGAAACTGCGGGATTTCCATCCCTGGATGTTTTCAGGATCAGGCTGCACAAAGCCATCGCTGACCTGCTGGACAAGACGACCTGCAGCAGTTCCTTCCAGCTGGTATTTCTGTGATACACATACTACATTGATTCATTTGTTCAAACCCCTGCATTAAAAGTGCCTGGAGCTCCAGTATTTAGACCCCGAAAGGCTCTCCCTGCAAGCAAGCGTGACTGAGTTAACATTTTATAAAGGGGGTTTTGTTTGGGGAACTAAACTGGTGTTTATAGCAGATTCTTCTCTGCATCCTTTGTTCTTGCCATTAACGTTGTATCCTGTTGCTGGCATTTACACATTTTAGCTGTTCTTGGAGTGCACAACATGGTCAACAACCCAAAATTTGATGAAGGAGGAGCCCGCAGCAAAGATGGAAAAAGCACCGTGAGAAGTAAGCAAGCAGCTTTCTCTTGTGGGCAATGTGTCTTCTTTAGGGACTTGGACACCTATACGTTGGTAATTCAGCGTAATATAACAGGGCTGTACCTTGATTGAGCTAATTAATTATAAGGGGAAGCTCTCTGTAGTAAATACAATCTTAAAATTCGTTATCTATAAGGACAACAGTACTATGCAAATAAATCATTCCTAAGGAGCTTCGTTTTCCCAGAGAGCAGCATCTGGCTCTGTGGATGTGTGTGAGAAGATGGGAGTGTTTAAGAAGCCAGGACACACATCTTTTCAGTCCACTTCAGTCTGTGCAGTGAACAGAAAGCAGTGAGCTGTAACTAAGAGGTGGCCACAGCACAGGCCAGGCCATCCCACCCCGTGTCCCTGCAGTTGTGCAGCTGCAGAAGGACACATACCCATGGGGTTCGAACATGGCTGAATCCCTGGCAGAGTCACATCAGGCTGCATTCACAGTGATGCAGAGACCACGTGGACGTGCCCCTGCCCTGGCTACTCTGATCTGCTACCTCCAGCTTGGTGCTGCAGCGGTGTGTTTAAACGTTGTGGGTTACACGGCTCCTTAGGTACCTGGGCAGTGCAATCACTCAGGAAATCCCCCAGCACAAACAGCTGTCCTTAGTAAAACAAACCCAGAAATGTTTGCACTGAATAAACAGCCCTTTGGTGAATCAGGTCTTAGCTCAGCAACCAACAAGAGGCTGGTTGGGGGTGGAAATCAGAACGTCCGAATTTCAAGTTTTTCTTGAGAGCTGCCAAGCCTTGATCTAGAGCTCATCACTTCAAAGGTCTGGGGTATCAATTGGACTACACTTTGCTTTTTAAGACAGCATTATGGAATGCCCTTTTCCAGGGAAGTAGTACACAAAAACAGTTTTCTTCTTCTAAGACCATGAAAACAGCAGCTATCCTTGGTAAACACTTTCATTTCCACCCTTACTATGGAGGAGGTAGGAAGCAGACAGAACACTGTGTCACTTCATTTTTTTTCAGGATTAAGACTGCTCTGCAAGCCTCCCCAGCGGGGCCCTGTGCAAGCTGCCATCTATCTCATAACAGGCAACTGCATGCATCACTAATCTACACAGAGCTCAGATTATTTTTGTTGTACGGAGTCAAAATGTCAGCTATGTGAGTCAGCTAAACTATGCTCCAATCACAGACTCAAGAAACAGAAAATTACCATCACATTGCTTTATTCTTTGGTCCAAAAGCAATACCTTTCCTTAGCCAAGTGAAACACTTCAGCAAAAGATGGTACCAACTCAAAAGTTGCCTATCAATGTGGCAAAACAGTTCCGTTATTAAAATAACAAGATAAAACTCATGGGAAGCAACAAGAAGGGGAAAGTGAAAAGTCCTGCTAACTCCAGACTGAGTATAGTGTGAGTTCTAACATGGGGACAGCGTGCAAGTCTCTCCCTAGCTCCCAGTTTGGCAGGGTATTGCCACAAGTGGAAAAAATGCTTTTCTGCTTTTTGTTTCCTCTCCATTTTTACCTCCAAGATAGGGCAAATCCTCTCTATATTAGTATTTTTCAATTTCCTACTCTCTGGGACAGCTGGAGTGTTACACAAGCCTATGTGAGGTCTCCCAGGGAATGAGCAAACAAAAAAGTTAAGAGTTAAAGGGAGCAGAGTGAAACCCAGCTCAAGGTTTACATATGGCTCCATCTCTACTAAAAGTTCTAAAAAATATTTTCCTTCTGGCTGCTGATGCAGCATGAACTTCCCCATTGCACTGAGCAGAAGTGCACAGAGACTGGAGCACAAATCTTCAAAATAACTCACTGTCTACAGCATAAAATAAGAGGGGTTAAGACATACTTGTGGTCAGTAACATATTTCTTTCCTGCCTCTAGTGGGTTGGGTGGCCGGGGCTCATAAATTAATCTCCACAACTATAAGTGTGGGAATTAGAAATACTAATTGTGTTCTGAGCTAAGAATTTTTTTTTCATTTCTAAGAATATTCATGGCTCATAGCTGCCAACATTAAAAACTCTATCTCTTTGGAGCATGAATACTCACAGACTTTGTAAATTTTGGTGCTGGCAGGCACACTTTCTTTTCATGCTTTGATAGCTTTCTTATTTAGAAAGTGCAGATGTTGCCATTTTACAAGAGCTAATTGAATTTATAGTAAGGCAGATAGCATCAGCCCAGAGAAGGAAACCCAGGGGCCTCCTGATGGAGGTGCTTTGTGTTCACAAAGGCTATGCACAGGCACAGGGACATTTTCCCATTAATGTAATGGACCACACCTTCCTTTACTGGGGTTAGACAAAGAACAGAGCAGCCCTCACAGTATATTACATCCCATACGATAATCTTTAAAGCTGCTTTGGCTTAGAGTCATTGTACTGGGACTTCTGTACAGAAAGGAGGAATTTGCCCATGATGATACTGCCCAGCTGCTGTGACTGCAGCCTCCAGCCAGTGACACGCTCCCGGGGGCACAGAAGGTGCAAAGGGATAATTCTCCTATTGCCAATGTGGTGCATAGAAAACCTTTCTTGAATGGTACCATACAGACCTAAGTGGGAATTGAAAAGCCAGATTGCTACTGGTGATGCCTGTTCCTCACATCAACGTTTCATGAGATCTTTTGTTGCAGATGTGGTGAAAGGTGAAAAGGTCAAGCCCATCTTTGAGGAGCCACCTAATCCCACCAATGTGGAAGCAAGTTTACAGAGGATAAAAGCAAATGATCCAAGTCTCATAGAAATTAATCTCAACAACATAAAGGTAGATGCTGTAGTGACACTTATGTCATCATAGGAGGGTTTATGAAAGTATTTTATCTTCAAATTTTGTCTCTTTGCCATTCAGAAAAAGCAGGACATGCAGGAAAAAGGTGTGGAAGGAATGGTTATGGACACTCCAAGGTCATCAATGTCTGATACTGAATTAGATGCCAGTTAAAAGCCCAAGGGGTGACTCCCAATGCCTGCCTTTCTTTAGCAGATTGTAAAGCGAGATGTCTCATGGGCACTCTACAATCATCACTGTCCAAATTCAATTAGCCCAGACACAGAAATGGAGGGGGAGCTGGCACACGGAGACTGAGCAACCAGCCGCAAAATAAGAAAGTAGCTCAGAGCTCAGTCATGTGCTTGTGTTGGCCTGACCCCATTAACAGCCAGCCTGACAGCACATCCTAGCAGGTCTCTGAAGGCCGCCGTGAGCGGAGCATTGTCTGTTCTGCGATGCTCTTAAAAGCATGGGGGGACGCTTAAACTGTGTAGACTGTAGCTACTAGTCAGTCCGATAATAATTAAAATCAGTGCCTAGTGATGTGACTGGCTTTCCTAATTACTGAATTTATCTTCCTAATGCAGAATATTCCTATTCCAACACTGAAAGAGTTTGCGAAAGCTTTGGAAAGCAATACATATGTGAAGACATTCAGCCTTGCAGCCACTCGAAGCAATGACCCTGTAGCTATTGTAAGTTTAAACCCTGTTCAGAAAAAGAACCACAACAACTTTTAAGTAGGTCTGTGTCTGCTTTGGAATGCATTTTTCGTTTTCCCTTGTGCAATTTCCCTGTGACTTTGCAAAGTAGAAGTGCAATCTCTTCTGATTGATCCCTGGATTCTTCTGAGTCTATTTCTGTTTTATTTCTTTGTAGGTACTAAGCCAGGTTTTGCAGATTCTGTTATTCTCTGAAATTCTCAAGTCACCATCTCATATTCCCTCTTTCTGACCCCTCAGGCATTTGCAGATATGTTGAAAGTGAACAAAACACTGAAGAGTCTGAATGTAGAATCCAACTTCATTACTGGGACGGGTATTTTGGCACTGATTGATGCACTGAAAGAGAACGAATCCTTGACAGAGATTAAAATTGACAACCAGGTAAAGAGAGGGCATTGATTGAGTCCATTTTTATGTTCCTTCTTTATGGATTCCCAGAGGGTTCTCCTGGAGGGCTTTGCCAAAGGCAAGGCAGCATCTGTGGCTCATTCATTCCGCAGCTTATGTCCCATGCCTGTACAACCAAACAGTGGAAGACTTCTAAATAAAACTGGTCAAAGTCAAATATAAAACCCAGAGCAAAATCTCCAGGGACGGGATTCTCTTTGTAGTCTGCAGCACAGGGCTGAACTATAACCACTTATTTCTGTTTCATATGAAAACAAATGTTTTCTTTTCTTTTGGGGACATTTCATCACATCACCAACAGAGGCAGCAGCTTGGGACAGCTGTAGAGATGGAGATTGCCAAGATGCTGGAGGAGAACTCCAAGATTCTCAAGTTTGGCTACCAGTTCACAAAGCAAGGTCCAAGAACCAGGGTAGCAGCAGCTATCACTAAAAACAATGATCTGGGTAAGATGCTATTACTCCCACTCAGTTGTTCATGTGAGCCAAGCCCCGACCTTCTGAGACACAACCCTGTCTGTCTGTATGTAAGACTGAATTTTAACTCTAAAGGTTCAATCTGTGATATGCAAAGGGTATATGCATATGCATAGCTCTAAGAGCTCTAGGGTAGACAACAGCAAAGATCTTACTGTGGTTATGAGCCACAATTCTTCTCCCACTTCTGGGGAGGGAAGTTACTTCAGGGTTTGCCATGGAGCACCCTGGGTTTCCAGCTGCCCAGGCAGCCGTTCTGGGCAGTAAGCAGAGCGCCAAACCCATTCTGTTTGTTCAGTGAACACAGAAGTCCCCACTTCTTTGCCCTGCCCATGAGACCAAGCCTGCCCAACCAAGGGAACAAAAGGAGCCTTTCCTGCCTGTGTGACCAAGTGCAGGAAAAGACAAAGCTTTGCAAGTTTTACCCAAGTGTAACATGCTCTGCCCTGTGTACTCAGTACAACAAGGAGATGATTAGGCAGGAGTAGTTTACAGTGAGAAAGGGAAAAAACAATTAACGATGTTCTTTAATCAATTCTACTCCAAGGAGGGGTGTCAAACCACGATGCCTTTGCTTGCTTCAGCTTGGGTTTCTTTGTGAGAACTAAGATAAAGCTCAGCCAGAGCCTATTTCTTTCACATATACTTCCCCCTCCACCCTGTTTGTATTTTTGGCAGTACCTAAGCATTCCAGTGATACACTATTGGTCCTGAACCTATTAGTGTCCCAGAACACTACTTTAAACATCCCACCAACAAAGACACAAAGACTGTTTTTCCCACTATCTAACCAGTTGCCATTAGACACGTGTCCTGTACCTAGCGTTCACTTTCCTGCTTTTGTATTGCATGGTTTTGTTCAAGATTCAGTAGGACAGAATATCTAAAAGAATTCAATAAATTAAAATAAAGCAACAAAACACTGAAGGCAGACAAATGACTCAAGATACACTGTAGGATTTGGAATACTTCAGTCTGTTTGCCAAGAAAGCACTAAGAAATAAACCTCCTGATAGTAGTATATTGTTTTTATTAACTTGCTGTAGTGAAAACCATCCATCCATCCATCCGTCCATCCAGTTCTACTGCTTTTGTTCTGTACTTCAGCAGTACAGGATCAAAAACTGGACATGAGAGTTTGATACAGCACCAAGTTTTGTATCACACAAACAGGAGAACCTCACTAATCTTACCTCAAAACATCTTTATTAGAGTATGGAGTAGCAATTACTGCCCAACCAGACCTATTCCATACCAGCTGTAATATATCCTAGTTTCTGTAAAAATACACATGGGGCTGCTTGCCAGAACAACACTGCCCATAACACAAAGCTCACCACTCTGCTTGAATAAACAGCACCATCAACCAACTTGATATTCCTTAGAAGCTCCTTCCTTCCTATCCATGTTCCTGGGAAGGGAGTGTGCCAGTGAGAACAGCTCTCAGGAAAGCCACAGTGACTGCTCTTTTCTTGTTTTGTTGGTCTAGTTCGTAAAAGGCGAGTGGAAGGAGAGCGGCAGTAGCCACGCCATGGAGGATGCAAGGCAGCATTGGAGGCCAACGGCTGGAGTCTCAGAGTGTTCACTGGTCAGAAGGGAATGCACTGGAAAACCATTACAATAGGAGTTGCTCATTTCTGTTAATGCCTCCTATTAACCTTGAAAACACAGCCTGTTCATTTTTAACTTTCACAGTTAATTTAATTTTTATGAGACAGTTTCATAGTTGGTTTGATTTTAATGAAAAAATGTTTTGCAGTATCTGAGGCCAATATGCAGGGTCTTAACTGTGCTACTGAGTGTAACATATAGTGACTCTCACCCTTATTTTAGACACTTTTTGAGATGTTATTAGGGCCAAGTTCTGCAATGCCTTATGTTTGTGAGTAATCCTTACTTATGTGTATAGTCCTGCTGAACTGCATCCTGCAATGGGATGTTCCCAGAAGGAGAACTAGTAATGCCAGTAGAGATTTGCAGGATCACACCCTTGAGCCTCCATCCTGCAGTGGCATCTGGGCAGCTGGAAATGCTGGAACCATGCCCTTCTACCTTCCTGGGTCTCCACCCGCCCAGGTCCAAGTGCAGGATCACACCTAGACATTTAAACATTGTCAAAGCCTATTTGTTTACATAAGCTTAGGCGGAGTGTTTCGCAATGTTACACTGATACTTGTTATCCTTACTCCCTGTTGTAAAGTAATACTAGTGCTGTCAATCCCATAGACTGAATGTTTTGGGTTTGTTCCTAGGCCAACAGGTTTTTATTTGCTACTAGAATGCAGAGTTTACAGCTATTAATCTAAACAAGTATTCTGAGCAATATTTGTTTTGCTTTGAGCCATGCGATTGACTCTTCTCAGTTCTGGTGTCTATGTACATTTGCTAGCATTAGAGAACTGTTCTCAGGATCTTTTAGGTGAAGATTAAATAGTCAATCCAGGAGAACAGCTGTGCTACCAGGAAAAAAAAAACATTAAAAGAGTAGCTGTGACAGCTACATAACTTACATTTATAAGCTCCAGTTCAGGTTTGCCCCTGTATCACAAGGCATGCAGATAGTCATGTCAGCGCTAAGCTGAATGAAGGCAGATTTAAGCACATGCACAAATGCTTTGCTAAATCAGGGCCTTAACTCAGATGCTGAACATAATCTTAACCCAGTGGAAAATATTTGTGAAGCAGCAGCTAACCCCAATGCTCAGCAGCATCAAAAATCCTAGTAAGAATTCAGTTGGCTGTTTCATTTTGTGTATTTTGCAGTCTAAACACTACACCACTGTTTTATCACTGCCAAGAGTTATCTCTGAGTAAGCCTGAGGTTCATTTTGGTTGCACATAAGTACACATGCCATAAGAGCTGAGGGGAACATGGGTTTAGGTGTGTCACACACACCAATGCTTTCAGAAAGCTGAAGACATGCACTGGGGCTGACACTGCTCCCTGAGTAACGCTAGCCTCTCCAAGAGCTCCTTCACAACAGCAGGGATGAAGCACTGCTTCCTTCACCTGAGTGATGGGACACTGCTGGGGAGCAAAATCACCGCAGCGTGCTCCAAACCTGGGGGAGAGCTGTGAGCCACTGTGCAGCTGGGTTAGGAACTGGGGGAGCCCCCGGAGCAGTAGGTACAAGTCTGACACACTTGCCCGAGCGACGTTTGCGTGACCAGAGCTGGAGAGCAAGCTGAGTGGATGAACCCTCCCTCTGTGCCTTTTATAATGAAATGAGTAGGTCCAAGGCAACACTCTTCCTGTTGGATTCTGGTCTTCATACTGGGGTCCAAACTGAATAACATACACTTAAATCCCACTTAAAATAGCTTGCTAAAGTGATCTGTCGTGATGGGATCTAGAGTGCAGTGTCGACAGTTTACTTCCTTGGAGAGCTCCCAGTCTACCATTTCCACCTCTCTCCCCCTTCCTCCAAACAAGGCTGAAACCTTTGCTTTGCAAGTAGAAAACATAACACATGGGGGAGTCTTGCTGGGATTTTTTTCCTGGATCCACACAGGAGATGCTGTGCATGTGATATCCCATTAAAAAACCTGACAAGTTCCATGACAGTCAACTCTGCATAGGCTTAAATAAACAGTCCTTAAAAGAGACATGGATTACCAGGGGGATACAGGGCTTTGCAGCATCTAGTCTCATGGGTAGGAAGAATCCCCATCCCCAAAACCAGAAGATTATAGTTACGGAAACTTCAGTGGTTAGAGTCATCCTGTCCTTATTTTCTTCTTTTTCTTTGATCCAACCAAGGGAATTCCAACTATCAATCATTTTTTTAAATGTATTTTAAAAGTTTCTTTTTTTATTGGTTACTTTTTTTTTAAGGGTGGTACATATATGTGTTTAAGGGAAACAAGTGCAATCCATTTCTAGTCTTAATTGCCATTTAAAGTGTTGGTATTTGCATGCAGCAGTTTTACAAGGATGGATTGGTCTGGCTGCTTTGTGTCTACAGCATGTCATCCTGTGTAGCTTTGCTCAGCACCACACCAGTGGTTATATAGTCAGGTGGCTCCATTCATATCAGTTAGTTTGCATCATGGACCAAGTTACCTGGCTGGGGAAGGTCTTGGGGGCTCTCTGTCCCTTCCTTCTTATGCCATGCTCTTTGCACGGGCCCCCTTCCTCTAAAAGGAGGACTCCTCCGGCACTAGAGAGCATCAGCTCAAACACCAGCCCCACCATGCACTCACAGACAGTGCCTGGAGCCACATACCCCATGGCAGGGACCTGAGAGGTCAGACTCCTTCCAGCCCATGTGAGAACTCCTAACCCTCAGCCTTCTTCTGGCCACTGCTGCCCACCCCTGCCAGGGAACTCTGTGCCCAGGGACAGCTCTGCCCTCCCTCCTCTGTGTGCACCACATAAGGGCTCAGCTGTCACCTGACCTTGAGCATCACAAACCAGAGTCCCAACAGTACAAGTGTCTGTTCCACACAGATACCACGCACAACAGTAATGCTCGGAGGCAGATTTTCATGTTAACATAGGATTACTTATAAAGTGTCTGCAATGAATGAGAAAGGGGGATCAGCTACTTTAAATTCCACTTCCAAACAAAGCCTGGGGGGGGAACAGGGACAGAAGACTCATTTTTTTTATTAAGCAAACATTCAGGAGTAACTTTGTCAATTTTTTTGCACTTTGCTTCTCATGTTGACAGCTTCAGTTTGGTTTGTATTTTTTTATACAGATTTTTCATGGAAAAGCTCCACTTTGTGTGTGGCCTGACATATATGTGACTCGTAGTGTGCACTAAGGGCCGTATGTGTACATGTATAACTAGGTGAAGGTGTTATCTTGGAACAAAAGTAACTGCATGCGCACAGTGTGGTGCATATTGCTCAAGAGGAAGGGAATTACCACCTATGTAACAGTGACTCCCCAGCATTGTGGTTTTTCTAAATAAATCTTCATAAAGGATTTAGCTTTGGCAATCTCTGGTGGTTTTGTGCATTGAGTCAAGCCTCCCTTGGTGCTCTGACATCAGATTAAGCCGTTTTCGCCACTCTGGGTCTTGCAGCTTTCACTCCTCTGGATTATCTCTTCCCCTCACGTTACATGCACCGGGCTGAGCTTTGTGAATGGCGGCTGGGTGCTCAGAACTAGGGCTGGGAGCAGAGAGGTTGAAATTCTCCTCCCAGGTTTAACAGACTAGGTTTAAAGCAAGTTCATCATACCTGCTCATGCCTCAGTTTGCACTATTCTAACATCAACTCAATGCTTTCCTGCCTCCCAACTCAGTGAATACTTATGAAACACTGAGACTTCCAGAAGAAGATGCAGCAAGAGATGCACATTTCTCTAAAGGAAGTTAAAAATTCCCCATGTTCAGAATGTGTCACACTGAAATACTTTGGATTGGATTTCTGTGATGCATCTAAATCTGCACATGAGACCCCATGGGACCAAGTACCAGCTCTCCCCAGTTGCAATGTAAAGCTGGAGACTTAAGGTAGCAGTTCCTGTCCTTAAACATACCATAAGAATCTGCCCCAGGTGCCCAACCTCCTGTTTGGGAACTTAAATGCTTTTGAAAATTATGCCCCATATCCCAAGACGAGGCTGTATTACTAGCTTTTTTTTAATATGTGTCATGGCTCTAGAAATAAGTACACAAGGAAAAATAAACACAACAGAAAAGCAGAACTCTGATTATACAATGCTGAATATTTTCTTCAGCTCTAGTTTTGAATTTTACAGCTCTGAAATTGTGACAAAGCAACGATAGATCTCTGAAGGCTGCTGTTACTTAAGTAAAAAAAAATGAGTGCAGTTTATAAAAGGCCATTAGAGCTGCAAAGGCTAGATTTCATGTTTTCTTCATCTAACTCAGGGAAGAGAGATTTCACAGCTTTGAGAAATTAAGACTCTAATTCAACTGTGTGACATTATGTGCATAACATCACTATCATATGATCAGGACTTTGCATCCAAATCACAGGAGAAGCACTAAATCAGGTTATCCCTCCTCATAGTTCTACTCAGAAAGCCTGTGAAGTGGGATTTCTGTGAGCATCAGGTGGAGGGGCACATAGTTCCTGCCCTCTTCCCCACACAGCATCTCAGCATACACTGATTTCTTCCAGGGTGTATAGCAGCTCTAGGCTTTCAGCAAATCAAGCACACTGTAGAGTGCCTAAAGGCATCGACTATGTTAATCACTTCTTAAACTAACCATTAGAACCTACACTGCATGTTAAAACACACTGCAAAACACATGATGTGCATAAATACAGTTGGGAAAACCTCAGAACATCCCCCCACAACCAATGTGCACTCTGCAATCCCAGGAAGTTCAGTTTACCCACAGAGAAATGAAACATCTTCCCTGCCCATATAAAGCCTGCCTTCTGTCAGTCCCTAAGCTCTGAGATCTCACAGTGTCTTTCTACTTTTCCTCTCTTGCATGCCAAAAATATGGATGAGACCTCAAGAACATAAGGAAATCTCAAAGCAGAAGAAGAGGAGGTATCTGTGTCCCAGTCAGTGGATCTGCTGGGACTTGCAGGGCCTAATATCCGTGGCTGTGCTCATGGGAACTATGCAGAGCAATTCCCAGATCCTCATTTGTAGGGGAAACGGAGAATACAGCTGCAGAGCAGCTCATGAGGTCACACACCCCACTTCCTATCTCATAGGGTTTTATTTCTACATTCTCCATGGTTTTTACAAAAACACTGGCTTTGGTCCTGCATCCCTTTCTTTTCAGGGGTTATGTTGAAGGCCTTTGAGATTCTGATGATGAATGCAACACATGCCAAGGAACACAGATACTGTATCCCACCTCATTCTGAACCTCTATTTTAGGGATACGCTTATTCCCTTGTAACTGTTTCTTTGCAGAATGAAAGTTTCATTTAGGAACACTTGAAAAAACTAATTTACAAAAGGATCCACACTATTCCCACAGGCTCTGAGCGTGCATCTTCATGCCTTTGCTATCCACCCTGTTTACTCCTCTCCCAAGCCTGAGCAACAGCAGTGGAAACCCCAGGTCCTTGATTTTCTACAGAGAATGCTGGGTCAGTGTCTCTGTGAATGTGACACAAAGTGACAGTCTGAGCTGCAGCAAGCTGCATGTAACAGTGGCCATCCACCTCCTGGTGCTGCCATGCAGAAGGTCTCTTGCTCATGTTCTTTTGATGCATCTACACAAAAGTCAAATCGTCTCAATTTTGACCAATACAGGGACTCTAGGGAGTTTTCATACAACAGAGAGAGGGGCAAGCTAAGTTTTCTGCCATGTTGCAGTAGCTCTGATCTGTCTTTCCCTGACTGCAGCCAGAAGCTCTGCACTCTGTGCCCAGTGTCAGGCTGACGCCAAAGCTGCAGGAGGCTGGCATCCAAATCCAGCTCCTGGAAAGCACTGACCGCTGGAGAGGGAAACCACAGGGCAAGTACTCTGCTGGGTGTGAGGGTGTTGGACAGCAACCACTGCATCTCAGAGCATCACTGAACTATTTTAACAGAGGACAGCATTTCCACATTAAAAACAATGACCACCAAGGTGGTACAGCTGTTTCAGCTGTATCAGGTATTTGCCTGTGTCTGAGTGGAGCAGAATGGTCAATGGCCCTTGAGGTTTCCTTTTTAAGGAAGAGCAGGTGGAGAAAAAACACAGCAGAACTGTGTTCAGCTGGTTCCCAGACACAGTAAAGCTCTTTATTCATGCTTTTCTTGCCTATTCTAGTAAAGCAGATGAGCACAGACAAAAGCAGCACAAGGGGCCTCCCTTAATGAGGGTCTGTTTATTTCTTATAGCCAGCTGCCTGACTGTATCGAGTCTGACATTAGGTAGACTCGTTCAATGAGCAAGGGAGGAGGAAACAAGGCTGCCACATAAAGCAACTGCAGGTATTGTTTTGATTTTTTCTGATCACAACTGCATTGATAACATATCAAACAGAATCTGGAAGCCACATTTCATACTTGCAAGTCACTTGTTTCCTGGCTGTCACCACAGGCGGAGGTCACCTAAAAGCTGCCTGGCCTCTCAACCTCTGTTGGTGAACATGACATATAAAGAACTCCAAGCCTTGAGAATCTTGCACTAATTCTGCCACTCATCCATGAAACAGTTATATACTCATCTCCTGTCTAAATCAGCATTAAGAACTCTGAGATGATGGTGGCTGTGGAGAAAGAGTTCACTGTGTACAAGTGTCTGGTGAACCAGGGCACTGGCACCCTTGGTGAGTCTGTACTCCAGCCGTGCACTGCATACACTGGTGTTCATCAGCCACATCAACTAGGCTGCTTAGAGGTCAAACCTGTTTTCCTGTCCTTATAACAGTTCCTTTAACCCTGTGTTCAGGGACAGAAAAAAGAAGACATAGGCAGGAGCTGCCAGCCAGGCTTCTCCTGCAGCCTGTTCCCACTTTCCCCCCTGCAGCCACCTGCCCCCACAAGGCAGCACAGTCACCCTACTCCATGCCTGTGGGCTTTCCCACAGGCCTTTAGGCTGCTGGAGGGGGGAGAGTGGGAAGCGTCATTAAATGTGTCAAGCTCACTAGAAAATAACAATAGCTCCACAATATAATCTCCTTTAAATTCTGGTCTTCAGAACTGGTTGCCCTTCAGCAGCTGTTTACAGCTCCAGTTAAGCTCTCCCTGCCTTTACACCCCAAATGCGCCAGTTGATCCAGGATAACTACTGTGACACCTTAAATGCACCGCAGGGAAGTTCACAGCATCTCTTCTGAGCCTGGAATAAGGCCAAGAGCACTCCTCATGGACCTGAACTCGGCTAGCTCACATTTAAGCTGCTCCCCTTGCCATGCTTTTCTGGAGATTCCTTCTCATAGACATGCTTGCGAAGAAAAAACAGAGTGCCTGACAGAAGGGGAATGGAAGTTTGATAGAGTGAATAGGAGTGCTCAGCAGCTGCAGCACACCCAGCCAGCAGGGACACAGGCATCATGCCACCTGCCGAGAGCTGGAGTCCCTTCCAGCATCAGAGATTCATAGGGTTTGAAAGTTCATTTCTACAATGAGAAAGACTGAGGGTTTAAACAAAGATGTGTGATGACATTTAAACAAAACCACATTTGCTGGCATTTGATATACATTTTTCATTAAAATGAGACAGTCACATTTACTATCTTCTAGTTACTTCCTATTCTATTTTTATACCAGTGAGAAAATCCAATTAAAAATATTATTTCCCCTCACTAAGTTTTCAAACTGACTCCATAATTAAAAGAACCAGTCAGAACAAGTTACTTCTAATATTTGCACAATGGAAAACACACTGTTTCCAAGGAGAAGTGGCATGATCCTGCATGCCCTGAAGCCAGCTGGGACCCAAACCTGCACACATCCAGTGCAAGGAAGAGCAGCAAAGCCCAGATACACTGGCTGAAGGACCTGCTGGTCCTGTGAAGGACTTGCACTGTCTTGCTAGCCTGGAGTCAGAATGAATCACTTAAAGAATATCCAAGAAGGGCATCTGGGTGCTGAGGAGGAGACTTGCAAAAGGTTTTGCTTACTGTTTTTCCACTGATGCACATAGTCATTGTAGCATCCAGCTATACTGCTCAGATCAGTGTCAGATAAGCTATCACAAAGGCCACCCATGTACTTAATCCCCTTGGTGCTACAAGTCACAGCTTTGCCCAGGGGTTACTGCCAGCTCCTGCTGCTTGTTGTGGGTAATAATGATCCTATTTGGTCTCATTTTTCCATAAGAGGCACTATGGGGCCACCTGGTCTGGCCTCTTCTGTACCTCATATCCTTAAATTGCATGCCAGTACCCAGCCAGTAACTCAAACTAGCCAAACACTTGCATCATTTAGAATAAAAGTAAAAGGTTGACATCAGAACTGCATATATAGAATGAAGTGCAACATATGCAGACATTTCCATGTGCCAAAAGCAAAATTCACCTGCTACAGAGGAAGTGAAAAGCCAAAGGTCTCTGCCAGCTCAGCTGGGGTGGAGGGCTATGAGCTCAGAGCTGGTAATTAAATTTACCTCTGGACACATAAGCAGTTTGGCACACAAGATGTGCCAGAGGTACTGAAAAAACATTGGCACCAACCTTCTGGATCCTTTTCCGGATGTTCACATTGAGCCCAATCATTCACTCTGCTTGGAACTTAACAATGGACACCTCAGCAGGCTAATTTACTTGAAAACATATAAATCAGTGCCAAGCTAATCAGCCCTCTGGATGACCCTTTGAATCTCCTCCCCTGAATAAAACTGCTCTGAAATTAAAGAGAACAGTTTACCCCTAAAGAATTCAGATGCCACAGAGGGACAGTAAAACCTCTCACCCCAGCTCTGAGGAACTGAGCACGGCACAGCCAGCGTTTAGCTTCAAGTGAGCAAGTATCTTTGAAGCTCTCACCATGCCCACTCACACTCAGCCCATGCCCAGCCCCAGCAGTCATGGCACCTCAGATGACTGCACCTACCCTGTAGGAGCTTACAATCAACACTGCTGCTAGGCTGAGCTATGCCTGGAAGTCTTCTCTTATCTGCTGCCCAGGACATGATCAGTATTCCTACGCTGTGAAGGAAACAAGCAGCAAGTTACTGCCCATCCTGGCTGGCTCATTGTCACAAGACAGGGTCTATTTCACTGGATTTGAACAGGGAACACACATGTACTGTGCTGGAAACGCCACAGCCACCTGCCATTAACTAACACCAGCTTCTTGCAGAGGCAGATGACGACACCACCCTCAGCAAGTTCTCCAAGCAGTAGGAATGAGAAAGCCAGCCCCAAAACAAGTGCTGGCATTCAGTGGAGTGCCTTGCATGGTACAGCTCCCTGCTCTCCTGCTGCAGCTTTGGGGAGGTTAGTACCTACAGCTTTGCCAGGAACAAAGAGCACAGCAGGTCTGCCTCCTGTAACCAGTCACAGGATGACAAACAAGTTAGTTACGGGTAAGTGAAGAGGGAGGTGAGGCAGGACTAGATGTGGCTGAATGCACGGGCCTCGCTGTAAAAGCACTGAGATCTTTGCAAACCCAAAGAACACATAGAGCTCATACATACCTACTTTTTCTAAAGAAATAGTATAATAAATACCAGTTTCTCTAAATTGGGCATTAATGGCTACCCAAGGCTACTGATCCTCAGAACATCTCCAATGCCAACTTCACACTTTGAAAACAAGCCTGGTCTAGAAGGTGGGCTATCAATTGCACTTGCCCTTCGACTGGCAAAGGTGGCATTTCAATTTTTGGACCACAATCAAATAATAAATCACAGTTTGCTGCATTTTGCCAAAGAGCTTTGGTGCAAACATTTAGAAACACTCAAACAGCAAGTACTGCACACTTCCTTAATGCACTGGAGAGGTGGAAGCTAAGGCACAGATACATTCAATACTCTTTTCACATTCACCCAACAAGACGTTAAAAATAGACATTCCCATGACATTTCCTGTAGCAGCTCCTGCAGAGCCTGATGCACCACCCTGTCAATGAAGATTTATCTACTAGTCACGCACGTGTTCCCCAGTGGAGCATGGTAATACCTCTGCTTCTCCTCTGATCGCTGCTCTGAGTCACCACAGCCTTTGCTCACTGTCTGGGTAGGACCAAGAGCAGCGTCACTCCCTCTCTATGCACTAAGGCAGCCAGCCACCCCAGCATGGCAGAGAGGAGCAGGAGGAGCCTGACTCAGGCTGGAGCATCCAGGGGCAGTGCTGTCATGGCAACTGTGCTTTAACCATTGGATTTCTCAGGCTAGGCAGCCTTTCATTAGTGGCTTCAAACAGCAGAGAAATAGCTGGTCCAAACAGCACACGGGAAAGCCCTGAGCTCTAAGGAGCACTGATGAACTGGGGCTGGGTACACCTGCTAGCATGGCAGGAAGGACAGTGCCAAGGTGATGGACACCAAGCAGGTCTGCCTAGAGCCTGCATCCTCATCAGTAACAGACCTGAGATTCATGGCCAGCATCTGTCAGCCCCTAACATTCAGAAAGTCTCTTCAGTATCAGAGCAAGGCAGGAGAAGATAGACTTGGAATCAGCAGCTCCCAAGCATGCATGCCTTTGGTTCTATTGCTGATCACGGGAGGAAGAGGTCTGCTCTCCTCCCAGTGGGATGACCAAGAGCTACCATAGATAAGTTTACATCTTCTGGCAGATGGACAGGACGCCACTAGCCTTCAGGAATCCAAAGATCATAGGCTAGAAGTCACTGTAGTACAGACTGCAAAACTGAAGACAGTTGGAAACATTGGGGGTTTTTGGCTGTTGCAGTATTCATGTGATGCAAAAACTGCAAGTTCACAAGAAAGGCCAACCTCCTGCATGCTTGTAAGTTTTACCAATGGCACTTTTGAAATGCTTTATAGCAGAAGTACACTCTAGTCACAGCATGCACTACAGAAAGTCATAAGTCCAGAGTGGATGCTAAAAGTCATTTTTTATTGAAGAAAAATCAACTTGGGACAAGGTATACAACAAGTACTGTAAAGACCCACTCTTAACAAGGAGGAGCTGAAATGCACAGCCTGTAACAGACGAGCATGTATGTTCTATAGACTGAATAACTAATTGTGGAAGGAAGATAAGAAAAAACTCAGAAAAAAAGTAAAATTAACACAAGAAGCAAATTGCTTTGTCAGATGTAAAATCCTGCATTCTTACAGACCTGATTTCAGCATTTTCAAACTCATCCCTAAATCATGGCATAGCCAGAACAGCACATACCCAATGCATGTAGGCAGACTGTTCATCTGCACCCTGCACTCCAGCAGAGCCCCATCACCATGCCCTGAGCACACAGCCTTTGTGCAGTTACTGTTACAGGTTTTTAGGACTGGCTCCTCAGTGATTACTATTTCTGACAGCTTAACAATGGATTCATCTGTTCTTAATCACCAAGTCATTACATATACCACAATTATATGCACATGGTAACCCTCAGAAACACCACCAGAAGAAGTCTCTAGTAATATTAGAGAGCCCAGACCTCCTCACTGCCTCTCTGCAACCCCCTTTCCATGGACAACCTGCAGCTCCCAACCATTTTTGTGGGGCTAGGAAAAGGGCTGCAGATCCAGCAACTGTAAACAGCAATGCACTGAGAATCTCCATTTTCCATTTAACTAAAAGGACTCAAGTTGATCCGTGATTTATATGTACAAAATCAGTTTAAAAATAAGTGGTACTGCTAATCCACACCAGGCATGCAATAGGAAGCAGGAGAACGAGACCAGCATTGTCCCCCTAATTGCCTGATGTCCACAGCAAGAAAAGATCTGCAGTGTGGGGAGCACATCACCACAGCTCTGTTCTGTCAAGATTTTACAAATTGACTTCAAGGTTCAAATTCTGAAGTGCTTTTCCCTTAATGTAGACAGCACAAAAGACCTACGGATACAGCCAAGCGTTTAACTAAAGGCTCTGGCTTGTGAAGAGCTCCGGCTTATGAAGAGCTCCCTCTTTTAATCTCAGCACGGACTGATGTAAATTAGCATGTGGTCTTCCCCCTCTACCCAGTCTTCAGCTGCCATCGACTCTGTATCCCAGAAAACTCTCACCCAAGGTTCAGGGCTGCTGCTGAATTTGCCTTAACTACCACTAATGGCTGAACTGCATAGCAGAAATTCCCTGGGACAGTCCTCAAGAGCTGAGGGCTTATTTTGAGTCAGGGAGGAGCAAGGGCACATTTGTTATCCAAAACATTACTTCCTCTTGAATGAGAGCTATAGAGAAAAACCTGTCAGAGTGCAGATGAAAAACATGACTAACACTATGTTCCCTCCCATAAGAGGAGATTTTCTTGTCCTGCCCTTCATACCTGAGACACAGAGTTCAATGTTAACAAGGTAGATCTAACTTATTTACAGGTATTGTTGCCAGGAAGACAGGGGAGATCCAAATTATTTTGCAAGATGACCAGTTGCAATATAGAATGTCAGGGTTTTGTTGTCTGGGCCTCATCCTATACACATAGGCAAAGTGAGAGAAGAATCATGATTTTAATTTGAACTGAGTTCAGACTGACTTGAAAGTTTTGTTCTACATCGCAGCACAGAGTAATCAGAGCTTGTGGTCTTGTTAGGAGACATAGAAACTGATGTGGTTCACTGTGACTGTCCCGACATTCAGCTACAAGGAGCAAGTAAGCTGCTCTGTGTAATGGCACAGCTGAAACAACAGCAGCCTCCTCCCCAAACCAGATGGAACTGCCCAAAACAAAGCCACATGCAGGGAAGACTGAAGGAGGCAGAGATTACTACAAGGAAATGCTGTGACCCTGCCACGATCTGTGTTTATGAGAAGGACTACAAAGCCTGAGAGAAAACAGACAACATGGGTATACTAATGTAATAGCTGATACCTTAAAATGAAGCTTTACGGACTGTCAGTGAAGCCAGGGTAGATTTTGTGCACAGTAGGTAGGTTTGCAGTAGAGATGATGATCAGAAATTCTTCCAAGCAAAAACGTTAGCCAAGAGAATTCCTGATTAGTGAGTGCAGCTCAAAAAAGCAACAGAATTACCAGCATGGCACACTGTTATCCACTGCAAAGAAAAGCTCTAATTCCATAATTTTATGAAAAGTAAATTCAATCCCAGCCTAATCCTCATAGGCTTCACCTGTGAAATGTCAGCTCTGAATGGATGTTCTACTTGATATACTCATTGGCCAGGTTTAACATTCAACAACAGAAGCCTGCCTGTTTACAGAGCTGGGTCAGGAGATGGTGATGAAGAAACAGCACTACAGGATGTTGCAAAGTGGACCTAGGGATTTAGTCCAAGTGAGGATGAGTAATGGTACCTATTTCTTCAGATGTGCGTCAAAACTAACCCTCATTAGGAGGCTGGGATTGTTAATCTTAAGATTTGCAATGATGTTAGACTTTAAGTTATTCAAGGAGAGAAAGAGTTATGATTCATAAAGAGGCTTTTAAGAAGATGAGTCTAAGCCCTGCACCAGCACAGCCCAGGTAGTGCTCTCACTGTAGCTTAAGTAATCACTCAGGTCAATTAAAAGCTACAAAACCATCTCTAAAGGTTGCATGTGCATTTGTAACAGCAATTTTTATTTTGCAGAACCTAGCAGCCTCAGCTGAGCAGGAGGCCCCAGAGTGCCATTCAGAGCCCAAACATCTAGCCAAAGCACGGTTTCCATTGCAAAGAGCTTAGAAACTAAACTGGCAGTTTTATTATTTCTATTTTAGAGTTCAAAATTACAGACGCGTGTCTGACCCCGTTGCACCCAGCATACAGAAGCCCAGCTGCATTTAGCTTCAGGCATCCTGCTCTCTGGTGACCTCAAGCCCAGGTACCTCTTTGGAGCACCTGCATTCTGACAGGACCAGCCTAGGCATGACTGAGTGCCCAGGGACCTCTTTCAGCCTCCACAGCACACGAAGAACAACTCATCTCCTGGTCCTCACCCACTGCTCTCCAGAGAAACCCTTCTTTCTTTGTAGGTGCTTTCCTCACAGAAAGCCCAGACAGGTGACCAGTGCCATCAGAGCCACTGAACTACAATTCATAAGCAGCTCAGACCTACTGGGGAGAAAGATCTGCCTCAAAGAACTTGGACAGCTTGCTTCCGCCTTCAGATTTAATGTAAACACCAAATCAAAACATCAAGTCCTTTTAATCAAGAAAAAAAGGCAAATAAGTTTACAGGTTTATAAACCAAAGCTGAAAACCTTTTTTCAGGACACTGAGGCACTAGAGAACATCATGTGTACTCATGGTGTGGCTTATACAGAGAATTAAAAGAAATCAGTAACTTCAAAGTACCATTTATTTAATTTGTTATTTTTTTGGACAGAAACATTTAAACTATTTCCAAAAGGTCCACTGCTGGAAGTGCTTTCCAACCCCCTACTCTGAAGCAAGTCTAATAGCTGCAAACACCATGGATTTAAAAGGTCACTGCATAATCCAATCTCAGTGATTAACATTTTCCTTTGTACTTACGACTATACTAAAATAATGATCCCAATTCACAGGATGATTAAACATGTCAATTAATTTTACTTCAGTAAAACAGGCCGAAGAATCTTTGTATAACCAAGCTAGGTGAAGCACAGTTCACAACACCTCTTCCTTCAAGGAAGTTAATTTTGCCAGTTAAAACAAAAAACCTATTTCTTGTTTAAACCCAGATTTTTTTGTGCTCGAAGCTGTGAAATGAAATTCCAATTTTAGAATCTAATTCAGAGCCAGCATCTCAGAACTGCTGCTGAACGTTATCCTTATGTCTGCTAATTTTAAGGCACTCATCACTGCCCTAGGAGGCATATAATTGTTTACTATAAGAGTTCCCATGCTGTTTGAGCCATTTGTACAAATATTCACTGAGATGAGTAAGTGTACTTGATAGGAGGTGAAAAACCTGCAACTTCACAGAAATTATGCCCTCAGAGCCACTTGTCATGCCTTTCTGTGAGATTTTAGTAGACATCTCTTGATTTTCCCCTAGATTTCATGTATTTCTCAGCACTAACTTGGACCTATTCCATGAACACACCTCTCCCTCAACCAGAAGAGCAATTAACATTTAATATTCTACTTTCTAAAAGCTTGCTTTCTTGCAATTTTGCACTCAATTTACATTTCATACTAATCAGTCATATGGGTGAGCAGAAGTACACTGATAGTATGAAACACTACTTTCAATGAAGGAAAATTAGCCTCTTACCCCAACAGACAATTAAAATGGCAATTAATGAGAGCAGATGGCAACTAGAATACAACACTTATGAGATTAATATATTCAGTACTTCTTGTTTCTCAATTCATGCATTAAATGCTGGCGGTCAGCTTGCTGAGCTTATCTATATGACTAAATACCTGGAAGTGGGGTGAGGACAAAAAAGTCCAGTCAGTTCTTTTTGCAGAGCCACATCATGCTGCAGAAGAGGAGAGGGGTAACAAAAGGGTCTGAATATCCCAGAATGCCATCAGGATACCTCAGGATCCATGCACAGTGAGGGACCAAACCATGACAACAACCATTTTGATTTTTTTTTTTCTCAATACACAAAGTCACTGGAGAGGCACAGAGGCAGCCTTAGAGACTCTACTCCTGGTGTGCTTGAAGCCTTTGAGCTTTTGTTCCCAGCTATGGAGCTGCAGAATGAAGATTCATGCTTTTACACACCTGGTCAAGGCAGCTCCTGACCATCTTGCTCTTCTGATGGATTCCTTTACCCCTCGCTTCATCTCCTTCACCTTCTCTTTCATTTTTTATGTGGCATGCTCTTCTAGAAGCAAGCTACCCAACAATATATGTAGTGAACAAAGACATCACCTGGTGGTGATACATTTGTGGTCAAGATGCATATTTTAATGCAGAAAAACATCCTGGCACCCACAATCTACCATAAACTGGTAGGCCTCAAGGGTTTTTATATAATTTTTACAACAAAGGCAATCTTGATGCTAATTAATTCTATAACTACTGCCTAATGAAACAATCCTGCCAGGGATGCTCACCAGGAAACAGCAGAAGACTGATTCTGAGAAACTGAAGATACCTTTTCAGGCTCCTCATGTGACACAAAGTTAGGAAATGACTCAGAGCAGCTTGAAAGAATCACTTAACAGGAAAAGATGGGAGACAAGTTCCAGCAAAGCTCTATGACTAAGGACAGCACGTGTGTTTGTGCTCTTTGGGGTCCTCTCACTGGCTCACTTGCCATCTTGAAAACACTTGTTCAGCTGCTGGGAACGCCAGGACAGTTGCAGCATGAGGTAGGTCTCACACCGCTCTGTTCAGGTGAGTTGGCTGGTGCCAGCAGTTCGCTCTGCAGTCCTTCCACTCCATCAGGGTGGATGGCTGGCAGTGGAGTTCATCTCAGGAAAATGAACATCCCTGGTGCCAAAGAGTAAAGTGACAGATTGGAACAGTCTATTTTAGAAAAGAGCTGCCACATCCAGTTAGTATCATACACAGAGTTACTGCACAATAACAAATGGATGCTGGACTGAGCTAGGAAACTAAAGCCAAAAGTATATTGAGGATTTTAGCCAGGAAAGGGAAGAAAAAATGCTTTTCTGCATTGAATTGCAGGGAGCAAGCATCCCTGTTTTACTGATGCTCTCCATTTTGCTCCCTTAATTTCTTTTCAAGTCATCTTTTTAAGAACATGAGACACTAGGATAGATAATGCTATGCATGACCAAATTTGAAATTCAGGGGAATAAAAGATTATTTGATGTAAGTGGCAAGTAAGTCAATGGGTCCCCATCCAATTCAGATTATACCATCTCACGGAATCTTCTGTCACTGTACTGCACCAAAGCTCTGTAGAAAAGAATAAGCACTATAGAAACTTTCAGACAAAAAAAAACCCAAATTCCCTCCACCCACCAAGCAAAAAAAAAAAATTTTCTTTGATCTAATTTCTTTTACAGAAGAACCAGGCATTTTAATACAAATCCTAACAATGAAACTACAAATGATCTATTTCCTTCTGCCATATTAATCCGTTGTTCCTAGTTTTTATTCTACGCTACTGTATATTTCACTGCTTGTGGTTGTGCCCATTGTTTCAGTGTAAAAAAACCAACCCAATTTGATATACACACAGGTATTTGGGCAAAAATCCAGTGTTGTGATGCTGTAAGGTAATGATGGCGTTATATAGATTACCTGTCCACCAAAACACATTTGTGAGCAGGCGTAACTGAAAGCTGTAGGGTGACAGCATGCTATTACAGCTTCTGACAGAAACAAGTGGGGATTCTTTGCATTTTCATCTTGTGACAGCAAATTGGTTTTTTGTTTCATACATTGGGTTTCCTTTTGATACATTTAATTTGTTCACATTGATTGTAAATTGTTAATGTATCAAAATTAAATGTATCAGATTACATTTAAGCAATGGATTAAATGTATCAACATATTCACATTTATTATAAGCAAATGTGAAATCTAATGTAACAGGTACAGTCTAGCTGAAGGAGAGAATTTGCCTTGTCTCATTGCACTTCTGACAAGCTCAGCACCTGCAAGCCCAGTGAAAAACTAAACTGCTTCCAGGAGCCACCATTGTCCAAACCTCCTCATGCATACAGACCAGCCATTGACATTTAGCGTCTGACCTACCACTGGTTTAATAGTAGAGATAACCACTCCTTCAAGTACTCTGACTTACTAACTATGGCTTTAGAAGTAGCTGTCCATACCATCTGCTCTCCCCTGTGACATTCATATTCACAAATTCAGAGCATGAGCTAGCATGTACCTGGCTTAGTACCATAATACTCTGGGCATTTCCCTTCCCCCTCCTGCCTGCAGTAACCGTGCCCCAGGCAGTCTCCCCACACGTCACGCTGGTTCGATGGGACTTGAGACAGCGCTGGGTAAAAGCTGGTGAAGTGTCAACACTAATTTGAAAAAAATATTAAAAATTACATTTTATGGCCAGTATCAGAGTCTTAATTAAGGACCTCTCAGCAACTGGAGAGATGTAAATCATTTCTGAGAGCACTCCTTGGTGCAGGCAGTCTTCAGCTGAGACAAATCATCGAGAGCATTACTTTACTGGCAATATTTGACATAGATATTTCACAGAGGCTTGGAGGCCTTCTTATACATGACATCATGTATGCACAGGCACAACTATTACAAAGACTAATTACCCCAAGGATGGTGAGCAAGAATGAGCTAGTCATTGCAACAAATACTTTATAGGATGTGGGCTGAGCAGTGAGGA
This sequence comes from Hypotaenidia okinawae, assembly GCA_027925045.1. Lineage (NCBI taxonomy): Eukaryota > Metazoa > Chordata > Aves > Gruiformes > Rallidae > Hypotaenidia > Hypotaenidia okinawae. The sequence goes on from BSDF01000012.1 coordinate 9,776,763, forward strand.
GGGGAAACTAGCTGAAAAATAAATCAGTCTGGCACCCGAAGAGATTCAGAAGGAATGGGGAAGTAGGGAAGCCTCAGGCACTTTAATAACTTGTCCTGAGGACTCCCTAGGAAGGAGTCTCTGGCTGGAATTCTTTGAGGAGGACAAAGCTATTCTAACAACCTGATATACTCACTTAGATCTGACTCCACAAGCCACACTGATGCTTGAACAAACAATCCTGTCCCTATGTATTAATGCAGAAAGTATGACAGATGTTTGCAGTACCTAAGAAAAGCACTACACCCCATCTTTGTTGGCCCACAACGAACCATGGAATATTCTACAAATACTCTGGGAATGCTAAAACCAAGGTCCCCCCAAAAGACATAACTCCCTTCACATAAACTCCCTTTTTCATTTTTGATTTTGCTTTAACTTGCAGGCAGAACAAGTCACATACTGACAGGCTTTTTGGCAGCCCAGAAAAACAAGCATCTCCAAGTACACTAAGCTGTGATTTACTGAGGTGCCAGTATCCTTGCACTTCTAGCAAAACTGCTGCAAAGACTGAAACCTCTGGCAAAGGCACAGTATAAACCCAAAAGCAGTAATGCTTCAACTTGCTTTCCTACACGCCAACTTTATCCCTTCATTAACTCTTCATTTTATATTCTGACTTAAGCTGTTGGAGTGCTGTGGAGCTCGCTCAGAGACCGCCTTCGTTCAGGACCTTTGCTACATGACATTTCCTCCCTAAGTGTCACGTTGTCAGAGAACACCTCCAGCCTGCTCAGAGTTTAACAGATAGCGATAAAATACTGTGGGAAGACCCAGAGAGCTCAGTGGCAGTACTGCTTAGACAAGCTCAGGGGTCTCTACCCCGTCACAGAAAAACACTCTTGTACAAAGTTACAGTTTCTGCATTAAAACCATGAACCGTAGTCCAGAAAGAGCACAATGCATGGAGTTATGGAGGAAGCCTTGATATAAATTAAAGTTACAGGGCTTGTGGTCAGAGTAGCATCTTGAATCATTAAAATTCCTTCAACGTTAGAATTCTCCATTTCCCTGTAAAATGCTGATGCTGCCAGGGATTCGGAGCTGCTGTGCCAGAGCATCGCTGCGATGGAAGCGTCACACCAGACGCTGCAGGCCGTGGACTGATCAGCTGGCTTCAGCCCAACATCGACTCAGTGTGCTCGGGGGCTCCCTGGGCCCCAGGAACACATACCCCTCAGAGGAGCTCACAGGGCCCTGGCCAGGCAGGAGTAAAGCTGGGTCTCAGCTGGGATCGACCATCTGGTCGCCACTCGAGGGCAGCATTTCAGTAAAAAACCACGAACAAACTCGAAGGACACCAGAGTGCCGGACTGTTTCAGCTGACCGTGGAGATTTTGTTTGCAGATTGATCTCACAGTTTCGTGTGTCCATGTGGACAGGGTGGATACGAGCTGAGCACTGACAGGTACGCAGGGAAGGAATAAAAGGTCAATTCTAGATTGGGAGGGCAGAGACTCTACGGCCACTTTGCCTTGCGGATGCACCCACGCACTGACTTTCCTATGGAAACAACCTACCCAAGGGGCTGGAAAGCTAGTCTTCACTCAGATCAGCCAACTGTCTTCTAACCGATCACAAAGTTGTACAACTGTGACTTAAAACTAAGGAGCAGCACCCAGAAACTCCCAAGATACAAAGCAAAGACCCACTTGGTCTGTTATCACCTCCTCACATGCAACATCATTGTAACTCTTCCAAAGACGACAACTCAGTGTGCGAAGTGAGACGCCTGTAATAAAAGGCATGAATGCTGCTGCTTTACTGCCCTATTTACACCAGCTATAAATAGTCCCAGGCCAAAACCATGCTCCAGTTTTGGACACTGAATGACAGCACAAGCTATAAAGCCAAGTAAACCAAATTAAAATATTCCCATGGGAAGAAAACATAAGCTAGTAAACAACCAGAGCTCTTGGAAGGGAAGCTTCCTACACAGCTTTACTGCACCTTGTCACTGTTTTGTCATTGTATTCAAGGGGTAGCTTTCCTTCTCAACCAGTGACAGGCTGCTCTCAGCAGCATCACAAGGGCCACCTCCGGGGAAGCTGCAATCTGAGGTATTGTCTGCACTCAATGAAGACAAACTGGAGTCTAGAGGACAGACCAAGTCCACTGGCATATCACATCCTGTCTTGGACTACTTCAAGTCTGTAGCTGAGGCTAGATCCAATCCGAAGGCAAAAGGGCAACAAAGAGATGGGATGGAAACATAGGATGAAGATGGACAGTTAAGAGAAATAAAGTCAGTGAGCAGGCATAATAAAGAATAAGTATAGTTTAATATGTAGCACACGGAGATGAAAACCTTGATATTCCGAGATGAATGCGTGTCTGCTGACTTCATTCATGTTCTTGGGGAATTTTTGAGCAGCTTCTTTGGATTTCCTGATGATGCCATCTAAGGTACCCTTTGATAAAGGACAGACCTCTGAAATCACTAGTTGATTGCTATTGTACTGAACCCTAAGATTGAGGGAAGGGTTAAAAGGGCTGTTTGATTACTGTTTTTTTAGGTCTTCCTGAACTAGAACAAATCCAAAAGCATAACCGGTTCTAACAGGTCAAGAATAACTTATGTGAAACTGTTGGTAAAAATAAGCCTTGAAAAAGGAATTGTAATAACATGTATGAGTAAAGCAGTCTTTTCCTCTGTGGTTCTTCATTTAATTAAGAAAGTTTCCCTTGGCTCTAGAAGGGGCTGTGACTGGAACTACTTTGGCAAAGAGAAGCACATAATGACACTTTAAAAACACCCACTGACAAATGAATATTGAGGTGCTTTTTTGAATAGCTGTATGAGCAAGTCATTTCTAGTAGTGAATCACCTGTTTAAAGGTTTTCCAATTAAGTATTCTCCAACCGAGCATGCTGAAAGTGAAAAAGCCACTCACAGAGAAGTAATGGGGTGAGGACAAGACACTTCCTTATTATCATCCCTCTGGCTACTTTGCACAGCCGTGACAGCTGTCTTTATGCTCACTGTTGGTTTTACACATCAGTGGAAATGCCATTAACTATCATATTACATCCAGATTTATTGTATTCATTGCTTTTTAATTAAAAGAGGCTAAAGCAGGGGTTAATTGCACTGAATTTGAATTCAGCAGGGAAAGGAAGATGCTATTGTTAACTTGGCACCAGAAGGCTCAGCAGCAATGGCAGAGTGGGATAATGGTGAGGATCCTGCATATAAAGGACCCCTTAGTTGGGGTGGAGCATGTGAACTGGGGAAGCTTATCAGGAGAAGCAATTAGCAAGGACAGGTGAGGCAGTGTGAATAGAAACATACAGAAGCTAAACTACAAACATGTTTAAGCTTAGAAGTATTCTCCAAAAACCAATATCCTAACACAGTAGGCAAGAATTAATTTTCACATTAATTTCACTTTGGAAATTGAAATCAAATCTGGTTTCATGAGGTCCAATGATAAACAGTCAGCTGTCCAGGCATCAAAGTTCTTCACACATTTCTACTTCCATGTTTTCGACACTGGTTTTGGCATTCCTACCTCTGCTCCTCCCCTTCTGAAATGAAGATGCTGTGCTGCCATTGTCTTGCAGCAGGGCTTGTGTAGATAACAGATAAGCAGCACAACACCAGCTGCAAACCTCTATGCCATCCTAGGAGGTAAAGGTATGTTGCCAGTACCTCCTGTCAGCAATACACCGACTGAACAGTGCAAAAGGGATCACGCTGTTGACACATTATGAAGTTAGTCAATACGCAGCCATCTGCTGCGCAACCTGAGGTTGCACACACCATCAGCAAGGCATGAATTTAAGGAAGGCTATTGCCTCACTTTTCAACTGTAATCAAATACATGTAACCCAGGCATCACTGAAGGACAGCAGATACTGCCCAGGACACCTTCCTAATGATTGCTTCTTAGTTCAGAGCAGCATTTTGTGCAGTTTATGATGTTAACGGATATATTGCATATGCTGATGCTCCAAATGTTCCTTCTGTCTGAACTGTTGACTTTACTGTCTGTCACTTATTAACCAGAGCTGTAAACAGTTTGATTTCAAGGATTTTAAAACTTCAAGAAAAAGTTAAATAATAAAATGGCCAAAAAAAGGTAAGCAGAAAGAGAGCCTGAAGGACAGAGTTGTCCTTGAAGAGCCTCTGGAAAAGTCATCCCACCCTCCTCCCAAGCACTGTCAGCAGAAGACTCTGCCTGCCAAGTCACCTGTGTTGTGCACCTTAGGCACAGCCCAAGATCTCATGCAACCATGGATGGATAGATGGTCTCTTCTCAGATGCAGCTGGACATGGTGATTCAACCCCCTGCACATTCAGCAAAGCCTGCCCTTTCAACGTGCAAAGGTCAAAAACAGGTATCAGTTGAAAGAGGTAGTTAGGAAGAAGAGGCTGGCTGGCATCAGCCTTCTCCAGCACTGCACATCAAAGCCACATGGTTGGAGGAGCAGAGCACATCCACAATAGCACAAGCCAGCCCATGCCATGTGACCCAAACTACCTGCCTCCTTTCCTGTGCAAGGCTGCTCCAACCAGGACAGCACTTGGAGCTCACATTACTAAGGGGCAGGTGATGTAAAGCTAGAAGCAATGAAGAATGGGTACTCTGTAAGCTGCACTGTAGTACATAAGGCAGTCAGCCTCTACAAATGGTAGGAAAAGGGAATAAAGCTCCACTGGCACTTAACACAAAGCCAAGAAAGTTCTGAGAATGCAAACCCACAGCACATGATATAGCAACACTGTCTCATAACTTTATTACAGAAACTGATAGTAACCCCTGCTAAGAGTGTTAAATATTAATAATGGCTCACAGCTGCTACTGCTGCATAATGGGCTTATTTTGATGAGGAATATGTGCACAGCTTAAGTAATATGCATCAGTTCAGACAAACCTACTTTCCTTTTGAAATTCATGCAGGACCCTCTCTCCTCACCACCAATTAATTGCACAACCCAGGGCTATTATTCTTAAAGGGCAGGATTTGCTTCTGATCTTTTTCCTACATGACTGTTTTTCTTTTTAATCAGAGGATGCAGCATGAGCAGAGGTTGATAGCTTCTTGATACACCACTCGTTACCAGGGGCAGCCTTCCTTCTGTCTATTCTGTCCTAATTACTGTGAATCTGCCCACACGTGTAGCCCACGAGGATAAGTTTGGTGGGGTTTTTTTTTATTCTTCCCAAAATTAAAACATCCCTGTCCTACCTCTGTACAGCTATTATAAAGAGCAATGTCCCTGGCTTGCATCAGAAACAAAGTTAGGAAGTGTTCACTGTTTTATTTAACCTTTAGTAAGTAACTGGGTTTCTTTACTGACAAAGTAGCTGATGAATATCTGATCATTAACAGAGTGATTACCTAGCTAGAAGGCATTCTGTTCTATACTTAGCCACTAAATTATATGGGTTGCTTAAGCAGGTTCTGTTGATGCTGATCACTATCTTAGAAGATTGCTTAGTTTAGTCAGTTGACCTATATTATATTTAAAATAAATCACGACCACTGTACACTTACTGTTCTATACATGGATGTATTTCAATGATAAAATGGCAGCTGAGTACCCGATATACACTGGAAATCAATGAATGCATAAACTTAAATGCTGTTGGTTACTTAGAACATTCATCACGAAGCTGCACTGAGAACAAAGCTCTCTTCTTCAAACGAAATTCAGAAAGACAGAAGAGCTCCCAAACCAAATGACTCATCAGAATTACCTTTAGCTGCTGTGTCCTGAGTAAATATTGCAATATCAGCACTCACACCTTTTGTGTCCTTATCCAATTCCTGCACAATGGTTTTATATAAGAATGCAAAGCTAGCATTATCTAGCTCTGAACACCTCCCTGAGGAGAAAAAACACAGAAAAGGGTTTCTCCATCTTCAAACTCAGCTATATTAAACCCTGGGGTCAGGCAGGCACTCCACAATGCTTAGCTGAGCTGTCTGAAATCAAAGCTCTCATTTTTAAAAGTATGTTTCTGTGTGTCAAAGTCTGATCGGAGTCAAGCCCAGTCCCCAGTTACATAATGCTAGTAATACCTAAAGAATTGCTAATTTTAATGCAAGAAACAGATTTGGGCAAGTACAGTTCCTTGGAACTGGAAGTTATTGTGGGAAGTCACAGAAGTGCAAAGGGGGAAACAGGAAGGACAGAAGAGAACAGGGAGGAAGGAAGTGGAGTCAGTAGCATCAAGGGACTTCACAGCTGTACAGTGGGGAATGTCATGATCAGGTTATAAGCCAGTAAGTTATAATTGTCATATAGCTCCTGCCCATCAGAAAATACCCATGTATGTCAATAAACTGCTGTTCAGAGACTGGGAGCAAGAATACTGCTACTGAGAAGCAAGAATCCTAAAGCTAGAGCAGGGACACTTTCCAATGCGGCAAGTTTGACATCTCTCCACTGAAAGCTCATGCCCTGAGGGGGAGTAACCAGTGCAAGTTGTTCCTTCCTGCAGCCTACTGAGGAACTTGCCAGTCTCTCTGGAGCAGCCCGGCGAGCTGGCATACAGGAACAGCCTGAATCTGCACTACAGTGCCCACTCAAGCCCAGGTGAGTGTGACATTGTGAACAAGTGGGCTTCAACTTCTGCCAAGGTCAGACAGGTAGACAAACAACTAACAGCCTCTCTGAGCTTGTCATCTTAAAACTGAAGAAACCCAAGGTGAGTTGGTATTTCCTTAGCTTTCACAAGTTCACAGACAACTCCAGGAAGGTATTTCAGTAGCATGGACACAACATGCTCGCTGTTGTTTGCTTCCCTAAAAATGAAGTCTCATTAGCAAGACACTTGAGTTTTTTCTGTAACTCATTATAAGTGCATATTAAAAATACAGGTAAAACCAAGTTATCTAATGTAACTTTACATGGAGAAAAGACAGATGGTTAATCAGATCAAGTACCTTAAAACATCCCAGCTGCCAAGTGTTCCTCTACTGTAATACAGATTTTGGGGCAAGAAACAAACATCCCCACAAACTGCTGATGCAAAGACAAGACAATGCAGACATGCCAGAGGGGAAAAAAAACCCAACACATACATATTCTTGAAAAAGGTTTATTATTAAAATAAAGCTTTTAGCATTAAAATATCTGCAGTGTCTTTATACTAATGCAAGGGTTGCTGCTGTTCTAAGAGTTGTGACAGCTGATTTAAACTGTATTGCACACACTTCGAACAGATAGTTTCAAATAGCATTAGAAGGAATAATACAGTCTAATATTAATGCACCTATCAAACATTTTCAAACTAACTGATACTGCATGTTCAGCTCATCATATGAGTAGCATTAAACATTTCCATTTCACTGAACTGCCCTTCCACTAAAAGCCACTTTAGCTGAAGGCACCAGCCCAAGTAATTCCAGTTCTAGGCAGGTGTCCAGCTGTTTGCTATCTCCACAATCAGCCATAAGAGGCTGAAGCTGAGCTGTGACTCCACACTGCAAGCACAGCGGACAATTCCAATAAATGCTGACCTGCAGTTCAGCTCCTCTGCTGGGTGGGTCATGGCTGAATTGCTGATGCAGCCTGCAGAGGGAGGAGCTTCACAGGAATTGAAAGCACAGAGATGTCACAATTTCATTTTCCCTATCTACAGCCAGTATAACCTCAATTGAGCATCCTCAGGGAAGCCTCCAACTTGCCAAATATACTGCAGAAGTAAAAAAAAAATAAATTAAAGTGATCCTTCTCTTCCTATGCATTTCTATAATCTCTTGTGCACTTCTGATTAGCTACTCATTGCCTACAGTTCCCCTGTTGGGACACTCTAGGACTGGCACACTGGCTTCTCTCCTGTGACGATGAGGTGCTGATCTGTCGTTCCTTATGAGTAACTGATGCATCTTGCAGGGTAGCTTTTACATTTTCCTAACATATGCCTGGAAACTTGTAGCCAAATTAACCACCTTTGTCACATGTGTCTTGTTTTTTGTACTGTATTCCTTGGAGGGACTCCATGATCCACCCACTGAACATTATCTAAAAACCACAGCTAGACATTATACTAGTTAATGCATTTCATTTTCCAAATAGTAATGTGAATATGGCCTGGGGAATGCTGAAGTTACCACATAAACCAATTAAGATCTCATGCATACTGTTCTTGCTTAAGCCAGAGCGCTGCACTTAGTCTAGTTCACATAGACCACTTCCCAGAATCACAGCATGGCTGGTGTTAGAAGTGACCTCTGAAGGGGATCTTGTGCAACACCTCTGCTCAAAGCCAGTCTCCTAAAGCAGGCTGCCATGGAAACTGCGTAGTATTTTCATACACACTGTGCCTGTACAAGATGCACCTGCGCACAGCATACGTATGGTACAGCTTTTTTTTTTTGTATAAAGCCCCAAAGTAAAATAATAATGGTTCAACCTTCAAAGGTGGCCTATGCACAGGTTTCCTGGCAAGTACTGACTTAGTTATTAACTTGAAAAGAACCTAAGTTATTAGTCCCAAAACCTGCTAGTTATTCCTCAAATAAGTTTTCCCACTTTTGTTCTTCCGACCGACGGGCAGAACCGCCACGCTTCTGTTTGCACACCCTGCTCTCCTTGCAGCTGCTTCCTGGCCCCGATGGCAGCGCATACCTCGCCACGGCACCCAGCCGGCAAACGGGCTGGAGTCTCACCAGCCGCCGGCATTCTGCGCTTGGCAAACGAGGCCAGAGGCCCCACTGGAGAGAGGAGCTATGCCGCACGGCGGGAAGACACTCATGCCGCCGCCCTTTTCCCTGGCAAATGGCTAACCGACCGCACGGCGGATCAGACTCCTTGTTTACAGTCTCCCAAATGCCCACATCAGCCGCGAGTGCCTCACGAAGCGGGGTGAGAACACCTTTACTTGGGAACTTTCCCTACGAGGGGTCCGAGACCCCCACCCACCGGACGCGGTAACAACCGCTGAACCAGCCCGGCCCGCCCTCTCTGAGCGCTGCCGCGCAGGCGCGGCGCCGGGACGCCGGTGGGCACGCGCGCTGCCCCCTGCGCATGCGGCCTGTCCCGCTCCGCCGCCGGGGGCGCATGCGCGGCGGGCCTGCCGCGAGCCGAGCCGGGCCCTCCGCTGTCGCCGCCGCCGCCGGGCGGGCGGCGCCTGAGCGGGCGGGGGCGGCGCGCCATGCCCGGGGGCGCGGTGGCGGCTGAGGAGCCGGCGCGGAGCCGCGGTCGCTGAGGCCAGGCGGCAGCATGGCCGAGTCGCTGCGGGAGGAGCCGCCGGGCGGGACGGAGTCGGAGGCCGAGCTGTCGCAGCGGCTGGCCCGCACTAAGGCCCGCTCGTACGGCAGCACGGCGAGCGTGGCGGCACCGCTGGCCGAGCGCTACATAGAGCACCGGCTCAGCGCCGGGGACACGCTGCAGGGCATCGCCCTCAAGTACGGCGTCACGGTAAGGCGAGCGCCGCCGGGGCGGCCTGCCGGCCCGGGGAGCCATAAGGGCTGCGGGGCGAACCGGGGAGGTGCTCTGCCCCGGGGCCGCAGGGCCGATAACGGAGGCTGGCCGTACCAGCGGCAGGTAGTTGTAAGGCCCGGAACATAACGGAGCCGAGGCAGTGGAAGCGAGAGCCGGCCGAGAGGTTACCGTAGGAGGCTGTGCCCTACAGCACAGGAGCTTCCATGCTTACCTTGTCGTGGGTACCGTGCTAGTTGCCGGTTCAGTGTTTAAAATGCTAACAGCTGGCTCCTCTGAGCTGCTTGGAGGGGTCAGCACGCAGTTCTGAAGGTAAGCGGCTGTAACTGGTACTGCCGGGGCGCAGGGCTGGGTTGGCAGGCCTGGCCGGAGCACTTGCTCCCACAGAGCAAACCTGCATTTGTGTGACAGTTCACCACTACACTCAGTTCAGATTGAAAAAACAATGTAATTAAGCTTATCTAGAAAAGTATAACTTTGAGGTTGACACAAGCTGTGACAAGGAAAAAGTTTCTTCAAGTACTTTCAGGGCTAAAAATGCTTATGTTGTCATCTCCCTACCTGCCAAGCAGTGATTTACAGCTGCTCTCAAAGTGTTGCTGCTTTTCTGCTCTTTTCCTACTGAGAAGAAAGTTTGCTTCTGTGGAAAAATGTTAAAAGGCATATTCCAGCCTCAGATGTGCAGGGCCTGCCAGCAGACCCTGCCATACTGCCATCCCTCACAGAGCAGAGCTGCCTGCCCTGCCTTTGTTCCATCTTATTTGGGGCCAAGCAGCTGGTGAGCTAACAGCAAGGCTCTAGTACAGAGTCAGTGCCACTTTCAGACCAGCTGCAGAGAGCACCTTCCAAGTTGGTCTTTCCCAGAGAGGTACAATGCAGTCCCAGGTTACTAGGTTGACTGGAGTGGGTTTCCTTTACTGCTCTGCTTCTTAAAGATCTACTGAGGCCTTCTAGTAGCTTCAACAGCATTCAGCTCTTGTGAAAAGGGTTAAAAGTCTATTTCTTTCCTATAAGAAAGATTAAGCCACTTTACTGAATCTTGTGTACCACAGAACTAACAACATTTTGGATTTGCATTGGCCCACATTAATCAAAGTTTTGCTCACTACAGGGCTCAAGCAGAGGGACCTAGCTGCCAGATTTCTTTGAATTTTTATTTTTGACAGTGCCTTCCATAATTGCTGAAGTCTCTGGCCTAAGTGGTTTAGCTGTGTTATTTTTCATTAAGATGTGTATTCACAATTAAGTGAAAGATATAAACAGATTACTAAAACAGTAGCTTTCTAGAAAAAGCAAGCATTTCTAAACAGTTTACAGCTCCCTTTCAGCTAAAGCAAAGTTGTAGATCAAACCCAGACAGTCTGAAAAATTATTAAGCTTACAAACCATATGTTTTGTTCATAGCACAAGTTTAGTAAGACTTACTTTGCTAATGATGCATTTACATGTAAATACTGGGGTTATTTTTAAGCATCTCATTTGTTATATAATGTTGCTAATATTCCACATAAGCAGCCAGAGTTGCATCATTACTCAGTTGAGAAACTGACATGAAACAACCCCAAGAGCAGTGACAAGTCAGCTGGAATGAGCCATTATGTTTCTGCTTTAAGGGGTTTCAGCCAGGGTAGGAATGTATGCAAACATGTTTGCTTTTAGCAAAATGAAGAATCTTCCATGTATACACAATGACAAGGACTGACTTCCTCTGAAGAGACATTACATCTGCTTCCCACATCCTGTATGCTTGGCTAGAAGTAAGAGTTGCTGTAGTGGGAACATTAGAATTATCTTTGGCTGCCATTGCCTCCAGTATTACTGTTTTTAGAAGTTTCCCCCTGCGGTTATCCCCACTGGGAGTTACTTTGCAGCAAGAGACATCCTGTCCAGTGTCTGCCTTGGCATGACATAGCATAACCAGTTTAAGATGAATAAAAACGTTGGGGAAGAGGAAGACCAGCGTGCTTTGTTTGGTCTCACTCTCTGCTCTTCACCCCTCTCCCCCAGATGCTGTCTATTAATCTTGTATGGCTTGTGTTCATTAGATAACACTGGGAATGAATGTTTAGTGTCATATTCATGGTTGAGTTGGAGTGCTGTTTTCCATCTTACAAGGGTATTGCTTCTGAGGGGAGAAGGGAGAGAACTGTTCATTTCCCTCTCAGTAGAAGTAGTTTCGACAGATTAGTTCAACATCAGTTTATGCATTAGGACAGCTTCAGTTGGAGCAAAGGCCTTAGCACATGCTTTCACTGTTGATAGGTGACAAACTACTTTGGTTTTCCTAGCACTAAAACCCCCCTGTTAAATCCTGCTCTCTGTATCCCTATGTATGCATGGAGTCATACTGAGTTGTAGGGGCAGTAGTATCTATTGCACATATTGAGTAACCAGCTCAAAGCTGAGGGATGTTCTTTTTAAAACCAAGTATTTACCACTTCATTATTACTCATTTCAGAGGTGCAGTCTTCCAAATGCCACAAGATATTTAAAAGGTATATTAGGAAGAAATAACCAGCGGTAGAGTTACAGTGAAGTAGGATAGAGTATAGCAGTACAGTGCATTATTTATCAGCTACTGAAGCATCACCTTCCAACTCCCCTGTAGTAGAGATCTCAGTTTTCAGCTTTTGTATTGTATTTTTAGAGAAAGCTCCAGCTAGCATTTAAAAGCTTTTTGTATTCATCAAGTATTGTAACTAACTCAGGTTAGCCCCTTAGACAGTACTCTCAGCCTGGGAGAGAACTTACACCCTGTACTGTGCAAGGCTAACTGAAAGTAACTTCCAGGCTTCAGGAGCTGGAAGAGTAATGAGCTTCTCTTACTAGTAGTAGCTCACTGTCTGTCAGTGTTACTCAGTTTTTGAAAGGTATAATTAACTCTAGCCATTTAATTATAGCCATTCACATCAACAGGTTGGGGTTGTCTTTAAGCAGCAAATACCATTTTTGTACATGACCAGTAGTAGTTTATTGCCCTATTTCAGTACGTTGCCATACACCTAGCCTTTCTGGAGAGAATTTCCTGTCTATTTCTAGGGAGAAAGGTTTCACCAAGCAAACTCACCCATACATGACATGAGACATGAATGCTGCAGCTGCCAGCCATTCTGAGCCTTACCCCAGTATAAATCCAAGTCAGCAGCACTTTTGCAGTAGAATTTTTATTCTTTGGCAAATTGTTCATGTGAACCTGCATAGAGATTGGAACTCTGTTCTAGAAGAGCATCTTCAGGTAGTGCAAGACATGAGAGAGGCCAGTGTTGCAGAGTCAAGTCTACATAACAGGAAGTAGCTAGGGAATTAACAAGGCCAAGATAAAACATACACTCTGAACTCGCTTTGAATGATGAAGTTAATTGCTGCAGCAAAGATGTTAGATTTATTGTAAGTATAGGTTACTATACTTCAGAATCTTAGTACTTGAAATTTTGCCAAAACCTAATAACTTAAATTTTTCCTCTTTTTCAGATGGAACAAATAAAGAGGGCAAATAAACTGTTCACTAATGACTGTATATTCCTGAGAAAAACCCTGAATATTCCTGTAATATCAGAGAAACCATTACTGTTCAATGGACTTAATTCACTGGAGTCTCCTGAGAATGAAACTGTTGACAGCTCCCCTTCTTGTGATGAAGGACTAATGACAGTTCAGGAAGACAGCAGTTCTTCTCCCAGTCCTCAAGAGCCTGACAATCAGCCCACTGCACCAGAAGAACTATCTGCCAAAGATTTCCTACAGAGATTGGACTTGCAGATTAAGTTATCCAAACAAGCAGCCAGAAAACTAAAAGATGACAGTGTCAGGTAAATGCCACTTTTAGTATTTAGTGTCTTAATCTCACCCTGAAGGCTTTTTAGTCTAAGCTGAACTCTCTCTCTGTGAGGCACCTCAGACAGCTCTGTAGTTTTAACTTGGCAACAGCAAGTGTATGCTATTATGATGCACCAGGTACAGAGTACCTCATTAGCACATACCTCAATACAGCAGTTATAAAGGCTGCTTCACAATACATTGTTTCTAGAATAGCAGTAACATTTCAAGAAAGCTAGAAGGCCAGTATTCTCCAAAATGTCTTGTCATGTAAGTGGGCAACTAAGCAAAGCCCTAGTTTTCACTAGAGTACCTATGTGGAAGCTGGCTGTGTTCAGCAAGGCATGACTGTCTTTCTTCTGTCACCAGTTGCTTCTTAACTGCAAATATTCTCCATGTTGCAGTTTCAGATGAGCTATCCCATTTCCTTCCCCTATGCAGTCCCTCCTTTTGTGGATCCACATGTGTAGACTTCTCTTTCTTCAGTATATCTCCTACAACTAGGAGCTTCCCCACAGTTCACTCTGAGAAAAAAAGCAGTACCCTTTAACCTCTGCCATAGTGATTACCCCTCACATGTTTGGGCATCCCACAGAAATTACAGAAAGACAACAAGAATGTATTTCAGTAGTGTTTGCTTTCCCCTGTCCTTGGGACAAGCTTTCTCAGCTTGCTCATCTCTTGGACTGGTTGGCCAGCCTGTTTATTCTCTGCAGAAGGGCCACTGTGGCACCACTCTGAGGCAGTCTCTCATGACAATAAAAGGTATGGTTATAGGGCACTGGCATCACATCTCTCACCAGAGAGCTGGAGGGAGGTTATGCCTGCAGGTACATACTTTGCTTTTCCAAATTTAATGTAAAACTTGTTCCATCATCCTGGTTCACATCACATTCTGACTTTGAGTGCAAGCAACATACTTTCATATTAAGAAAAAAAATAATCTTCCAGTCAAAATCTATTGAGCAGAGTCTGCCATCATTTCTTTAGTAAATTGAGGGATTATTTCAGCAACTTAAAAACCCCCCAGCTTAGTTCAATAAACAAAAGTTTGAGGGGGAGCAGTATATTGCATTTGACAATGGACAAGCCTCATTTGGAGAGATATTCCATGACAGTTTAAGAGGGTAATTGCTTACCTGTCACACACCACATAACTCTCCAGTGCCAGAAGGACCCTGCTTTATAGTTACTGTCCAGGGAAGGCTGGAATGCTTTCACATCTTAACACGCTTTTTTCTTTTGAACTGATCAGATGAAAGAGGAGGAATAGCTGCTGGGACTCAAATCCTTCTCTACTCAAACTCAGTCACTTGCACTGTTGAAACAGTGCAGAATATCTATCAAAATACATGCCACTGCTAGACATAAGTAACAGATTAGGTGTTGACCCAGAAGTTAAGCTGGGTGACAGGAAGCCACAGTCCCTGCCAGAGGAAGACAATTAGGTTAACACCCCTCCAACAAAATAACATGCTAATTTGCAGGAGGAAATTCACTTAGACCTTGCTGCACCTTTAGCACCAATATGGTGGGAGTGACACTGCACAAACAGTACACTGCTACTACTGATCCCCACTTCCTCTATCACTGAGGTTGCAATTTGGTAAATGAGGGCCTGATCCCAAAGGAAGTTGAATTATTTCTCCCATCTTCTGTTCAGATTTAGCAGATAATTTTGTTAATTATGCATGGTTATGATGTTACATGAAGCACAAATTGTAGAGATAGCTACAGGCTGTCTGCTGAGCTGGATGTTATTCAAAGCTTCTGAAGAGAAAAGCTTCTTGTATGTCCAATAGTCTTCATAAAAAGTCACCTTCCACCCCACCACTTACCAGCTATGAGTGGTATTTCTGGGCCCACACTGAGCTGTGGCAATACTCCTTACTCTGCTCCAGCAGCTCCCCAGGAGGCAGCTGTTCTCCTACCTGTACCTGTCTTGTCCCTTGCGTGGAGCAGGAGACCTTGAAAAACAGACAGCCATCATGATAGTAAACTAGCCTTGTGAATACACAAATTTTCATTCTTAGAGTGGAAGCCATTTATGAAGTTAAGAGTGCTGCTTCCAGCTCCTCTGTACTCTGGTGTTCAGATTAACTTGTCAAGGCTTGTTTAGAACATGACATGCACCAACACTGCAGCATACTTAAGTGCCTGCTTGAGAGTGAGAAAGGAGCACCTAGCATTACATCTACCACCACCAGAAGGGACATTTGAACTAAGAAAACTGCAAGTAGAAGCAGAATACCAGTTCCAGAACTGCAGGAGTCATAACATCTCACCATACCTGTGAGCTTCAGGCAGATGGAGAGAATCACTAAATCTCTTCAGTTGCGCTTTACTTCGGTGTCCCTTAAAGCTGCTGCGGATGCACACATATACTTGCACTGATTCTGCTCAACTCTACAGGCAGTTTCATGTCAGAAACTGCCATGTGCTACAGAGACAGCCTAAGGTGAATTACACCTTTAATCATAACTCGCCCCTCTAAGCGCTCTCAGAGGACTAAAGTATATTAATCTAAGTCAGTCCTTCCCCAGCTAAAGCCTCTTGCCATTAGACAGAAAAAGTTGACTCACATAGGTGGTAGATACTAAATTTAATAGCTATGCAAATAAACAAGCATTCAAGTATTACTGCATTAATTTGTAGCATATGTTGTGAGCTCATGTATTTGTGTATTAGGGAAGAACACCCATTATTAGTTTTATCCATGCATGGAAGGAAAGTTTGAGAAGATACAGTAGTGCTTCCTCTTGCCCCAGATGCTGTTATGCATGTTTCAGGATGCCCAGACTGACATGTAGTTCAGTGATGCTTTTTATGTCAGTTGGACAGCAGAGGTCTAATGCAAGATCTTTATACAATCCTTAATATTTTAGGGTGGTACTATGTTAGGCTGTAACACAGGGGCCATTAACACACTTTTGGAACAGATCACGTCTGTCTGCATTTCCCATTTAGTGGCTTGTTTTGAAAACCTTAAAATTGAACAGAGCCACTCTAAGTACTATTGCTTATTGGGGCAAGTGTAATCAACTGGTATGCAGCACTGGAACAGAATCATATATTGTCACCGGCTCAGCTGCCCTGACCTGAAGCTAGGAAAGAATAGTGTTTTGAAGCATTTAAAACCAATAACTAATTGAGTTAATTTGCCCAATAATTATTCTCCATTATTGGCTATCAGCTTAGAAAACAGATCCCTCAATAAAGAAGGCTGCCTGGACAATCCCATTTTCAGACTTCCAAAAGCTATTAACTCAGGAACTCAAGTTGCTGCCCTGTTTAATTGGGGATTGTAAAAGCATCCAAGCATTGGATTTGAGTTTACTTGTTCACACTCAGGTGCATTTATTCTTACAGAAGTGGTTATTAGCATTTTTCTTTGTGGCTTGATGCATACAATAGCTTGCAGTAACTGTCTTTCAGCTCAGCAAAGTGGGAGCAGCAAACAGGAAGAGACAGCACTACGAAGCATTGTAATGCTGTGCTGTTCCTTTTCCTGGAGGAGAACATGGCAGTGACTTACCACTTCGCTATTTTGAACATCTTAAAAGTGAAGAAAATTGTTTGGTCATTAAACATTCATACACTGCCACGTTACTTTTTGTGAGCCATGGGCCAGAGTTGCTACTGTGTAATTTTATTTCATCTAAAGCTGGGCTTTTTGAGCCTTTGGAACAGACTTGTACTTCTGTGTCGGGTTCTGAGTAATGTTTACATTACATCAGTAATGTTTCCTGGTCGTTGCCCTGGTTTGGAGTAAGGGGTCTCAATCTCATCACACAGCCTAGCTCTGCAGCCTGGAGCAGAAGGTTAGAAGCTGAACTTGCCAACCCTTACTGCCAGCTACAGCATGCCTGAGTCATGGTCAGAAGTTTATTTCACACATTACAGGCAATGTGAACACTGGGGTGCCAGCCCTACTGTCTACTGACAGTGCCAAGCAAAAGCCCACACCATAGTCCAAGTGCATATTTCACAAGAGAAACTGAGATGAACAGCTTAGACTAGCTGTTTTGTACGTTGATGCCTGAAACCTTGCCAGTATAACATTTTTATTTCAACTCTTTGGTTCTCTATGTTCACCCCTAGTACCCACCAGGATCAACTGCTGCTGATTTCAGTCCAGTGCTTAGCTGTTCCCCTGTCATGATGGATGCTATTCCTATATTAAGGCGTTCGAGAAAAGGCTGAAATGACAGTTCTGCCAGCCTCTGATTAGAAGGAAGACATTTTTGCTGTAACTCTGCCACACTTTATTCTCTTAAAAGGGGAACCATAACAAAATGAAGGAGTACAAGTAATTTTCTGTGTAGAGTATAGGAAGTAATGTTCTTGCCTACCGGGCAGCCTGAGCTCTGAAGATAAAGAAGTTCTCCTTCATCCTCGCAAGCTAGCAGGAGATTGCTATTTGCAGCTCTGTTCTGGGCATGTGTGGCTAGGAAGCTTTTGCCCCAGAAGAATGTATAGCAGAGTTTCAGAATATACATTTGAAATACTTAACTCCAGCAGAGTAGTTAGTTGAATTTTACAGTCCTGCAGTCCAGTCTTACAAGCTTGGTATGTTGACAGCTTTCAGTTCTGAAAAAAGTTATAAATATGTTGTCTTGAGCCAGTTTATAGATCAAGAGTGCTTTAGCACTTACTCAGCTAAGCATGGAATTGTTTGCTCCCTCACTCTGTCATGCCAGGTATTATGAAGAGCATGTGCAAATTAACAGTATTCCATGTTAATTTTACAATGCAGAATTGACAGTACAAGGAAAGATACTACTTAAATCATACTTGATATTGGGTTTGTAGCATCACTCACTTAAGTAGTGCTTGTAAGAAAGGCTAACATTTATTGTCAGTACTACAGCAAGCATACCTCCTGGAAATAACTACCAGTTTCATCCAAAACCTGTTTCTTTGAAGGGTTTTATTTGGGGTGGTTTTGGACAAGACTCTTTCAAGGCAAAAGAAAAATCACATCTTCACTTAAGAAGGTAACTTTGCTAAACCACCCAAGAGAAGAGAAGGGCTGAGAAAATGAGAACAAGTTACTCATCTGCTTGGTTTGATTGTAGGGTTCTTTCCTCTGAAATTTATGAATATGAAATTTAAATGCAGATAAATAACCATGTTTAGAAGTTTGTAGGGAGGAGTCTGCATGACTGGGGTGTGGAACACTTCTGAAATATACAGGTTTTACCTTATGCCATTATTAGACTATTTGAATAACTACCTTAGTTTTAATACTGTGCATACAAGTAGTACAAACTGGAAATACTTTGAAACTCACAGTAGCAACTGTTAGGTCTTTCCATTCTCACCAAAACACTACACTTGGCAGCAGCATTAAGAGTAGGTTTTCAGGAACATAATTTTGAAGCTACATTAGCATAAAACAGACCATGCTTGAGTTAGTACAGGATGCTGTACTGTTTTTTAAAGGCAACGTTGTCAAGTAAACCGTAGGCAGACTTACTTCTTGAGGATTTTTAATAGTAACACCACTTTGGTTTAGCCAGCCATTGCATTAATAATAGCAACTGATTGGCACCGCGGTGTCAGTAATAATTCATTAAACTCAAACATGCTCTGATGATGAACTTGCACAGCTTTACTGGTTGTCAGTATCCCCTTCTTGAAACAACGTGGTAAGAACTCCAGAGACATACAATGAAGAGTACCATAGTGCAAGCAGTAGTTGTGCTGGGCAGTGCCAGCCTTACCTACTTTGAGCCCTAAGGCAAACTGGTTACCTGCATTTGCATTGCATCTTACTGTCAAGACACAATATGATCCTGATCTGACAGATATGATTCTTTTCTTTGTAGAGAGGAGGAGAATGAGGAGGGTCCCTATGCAAGTTCTTCGTATCACCAGTAGAAGACAGATGTGATGGCCTGAAAACTTCCCATGAAATCAGTTCTTAAAGAACTAAATGGTCAATAATTCCAAACCCAAGTCTTTTGGACTCATCGTCTTTATGTACTTAAAAGAAGTCACAAATGGGTAATTGCACTGAAATGATGACCTCTTCTGCCTTCCATAGGTTAATGTCCTTACGCTATATCAACAAAGGGTTTAAGCCTTCCAAAACTAGCAATGGCCTTTATATCCCTTCTGTGCAAACTGTAGCATGGTAGCAAAAATATATCCTTGAGGTCACCTTTATGCAGGATGATGATCTTTAGTAAAGATTTTGTAAATACTTGTTAAAGTGAAATTTGTTTTAAGTATTTAAAAATATTAAGTTTGCTTGTACATGATGAGGTATGAAAATAATAGAAATTTACTTACTCTGCAAACACAGGCAAGTTTGCTGTGGGATTTTTGTCTATGTCAGGGCTGCAGAACTCTGAAGCCTGTGTGTGTCTGTGTGGTTAGGATGTAATCCCTTAAAGGGGAAAGCAACTTGTATTGATGAGTTAAAGCCTTTACAGTTAAAGAACGGTTTGCAGTTTGGATTCCTGCTAATAAAAGGGAAGAGTTACAGCAAGAGATTTTTCCTTGTGAGATACGACATTGGACTATCAGATGTGTGTTCATGTGTGCAGTTATATTTTGTGTGGTTTTAATTTAATAAATACAGGAATACTGATGTGTCTGTTCATAATGAAGTCAGCTTGGTTCTCATCTGTTTTTTGTGAAGAATAGTTTGCTTAGTTATATGAGTGATTAGATGCTAATTTCAGGGCAAATTAAGTACCTCTACCATCTAGCTAACCCTTTTAAAGTGAGGCATAAAAAGCCAAACCCAAAATGGTATTTGATCTAGTTGTGCAGTCAAGAAAACTGTATTTGTAAGAGCCACCCTAGAAAGTCTTTTTTGTTCTGAGGAGAGAAGCAGGGGTTCAGGTCTGCACATGGACCCCACCTATAGCTCAGGAAGGCAGAGTGCAGGCAGTGTCACCCTTTACCCTGACATTCATGTAGCAATTTCCTGGTAAGCATACTGCAGTTTAATTTCATGTGCTCAGGAGGCTTCACAAAACTCTTGTCAGTGAAGAACTGCTGGATCCCTTCTGTGAAAGATGCTGTTTCTTATATATCAGCTCACTTACATAGCTTATTGCTCCCTCAAAGTAAAAACTTTTTCCAGTATCTTAATATGGAAACAATGTAGAAAATTACATTAAGTTACTAAAGCAAGAAATAAAAATTCAGAGCTAGACAGGAATTGGGATTTCCCTAGAGCTGCAGGGACCTGGGCCCAGCAGGCTCATTCAAATCATCTCTCGTTCTAGTTCCAGAGAGGAGGTCTGCAGTGACACACTAATTAACAACAACAGGGAATGCCTAGAGTGAATAAAAGGAAGCATTGATTTTTCTTTAAAAGACTGGTGAATTAGTTTTATGCCTTGTATCTGTCATAAACTGGGATTTGTATCTAGTACTTGCAGCACAGTAGTTTCTATTGTCAGGTAACTTCAGTAGCACATTGCTAGAGCCAGAGTAAACCATTTCTCCAAAGGCAACCCTAGCATCACACCAAGTTACATTGTATAATCCTACAGAAAAGTGTATTCCTTTTGTACCCAAGGCCCTGCTGTAATACCTCACCTGTGCAGTGCTCACAGCCAAGGTGCTTCACGGAGCAGGCAGGAGCACAGCATTCCCTGCACCACAGGCACACCACCAGTCAGCCACACCTTGCTCCCTCCTTCCCAGCTCCTAGGCTGGGGCACCTTCAGGACAAGCAACAAAAGTGACATTTACAGCCTTTCCTGACTGAGGAGGCCACACAAAAGCTCAAGGAAAGAAGCAACTGCACCAGCCCAGAGACATAGCTGGGCAGAGAGCACCACCACATGTCACCCTCCAGCCACAGGCAGATTTCAGCCCAGCAGCACCCTTTTCAGCCAACAGCACCGCCAGGAACCCAGCACACCAGCTCTCAGCATGGCATCCACTGCAGAACCAGCAGCATAACTCAACAGAGACACCTAACCAATCAGTTCCACGCAAGCACCCCCAGGAAGAGCTTCAATGCCACCATTACCCACAACAAAGGTTGCCTGCAGGAGGCC
Organism: Hypotaenidia okinawae; assembly: GCA_027925045.1. NCBI lineage: Eukaryota > Metazoa > Chordata > Aves > Gruiformes > Rallidae > Hypotaenidia > Hypotaenidia okinawae. The sequence continues at coordinate 9,798,042 of BSDF01000012.1, forward strand.
CTACCTTGCTGGCTGTGGCCCCAGAGCAGGTCCCCACTCCTTGCTGCACAGGCATTTCAGTGCCCCAAAAGCACACCACTTAGCACCAGGCCAGAAAGGGCCCTCACTGTTAGAGCCCCTCCATCTTCCTGGGCTCTTGTAGCCTCATCCTGCCCTGGGCCCAGCTGTTCCTCATGGCCATAGGCCTTGGGGCCTGAGGAACTCCTCCAGGCTCACCTGGGCCCTGCGGGGCTGGGGCAGCAGCTGCAAACAGTCTGCTAATTAAACGGGATTCTCTCTGCCCCGTTGCACTGTGGGTGCAAAGTTAGACTTAGTGTTACATCAGTGGCTGTTGCTGGTTTTCAAGGAGAGGGATGTGGTCTTTCATAATCCCTGAGGCACATATGAGGACAGAATGCCCATTTTTAAGTGTAGGTAAAATGACTGTAGAAATTGCTTCACTGTGGCTCTGCAAGTTTCAGGCCTGCATCAGCTGGACGTCTCTAAGGTCCCTTCCAACCCAAATCATTCTCTGATTCTGTAGCATATCTTCAGTCAAAGCTTAGAAAGTCAAAACCTGGGCAGGCTTGGACTAGAATCTTGTTGGGGGGGGGGGTGTTACTTGCAACGTGTCTGGAGGCTTCGTAATCTCTGTACGTCCCTCTGCCTCAGCCATCGGATGCTGTAGGGGCATCCCCCTTCCTGCAGATAATGCTCTCAGCTTCTACTGCTCCATGGCGCAGGATATCCTCAAAGAGCTGGGCAGGAGCCAGAGAAGCAGCACTCTCTAACACACCAAAGCAGCCTTGTACTACTATAGCTTGTAGTAAAGTGTTTAATGAAGTTCAGTATCAGAAACAGTAGCCTACTAGAAAAGCTCAAAAGGTGAACGCTATATTTATATATATATTGTACTTGTTACATCTTCAGTGATAATCTAGGAAGTGAAGGATTTCTGAAGGATCCAGCAGAGATACAAACAGCACAGAAACTGATTTTGGTCAGTTTAGAGCCAGGGATGTGCAGGTGTTGAAAAGCCCTTTTCTCACCAGGAAAAAGGAAAGTGCTGACAGAATGTGCTTCACTAATTATGTACTAACCACTCTAGTGGCAGATCTCCAATGCTAATGGGCTCCAAGCCTTCCCTTCAAAGTAAGGACTGAACCTTGCAGCACTCGGTTTGACTTTCTTTAGCCTAAGTCAGAGCCTGTTGGAAACGAAGGGTGATTCATCAAGCTGGCTGTGCCTTTACTGTCTTGCCCTGACAGGTGTGATGTACCACTAGCTGTTCAGTTGATGGCACCACCAATGAAACCAGTATTTGAAGCATTCAGATAACAAGTTTAATGGGCTTGGGCAGGGTGGGAAGTGAATCTAGTTTGAAGAAGGTAGCTCATGTGTCCGTCAGAGGACTTGCTGTGTTCTCAGCTAGTCATCAGGTTGCTCTCATTGGTCTGTGTATGTACCCCAGCTGATGCACAGCAGCAGGCCAAGCACAGACCAGGCCCCAGAACATGCATACTCTCAAATCAGGTCATGCCCATGCACAAACTGTTCATAATCACCAGTCACTAGTTGATGATGTCTTTCCATTAGTATCAGACTTCTGCACAGAGTCCTGAGGGGCCAAATAACCTCACTTCCAATGAAAATAAAAAATATCATTATGTTACTCTTACATTGACAAAGTTTGGTTGGATTTTTTAAGTAGCCAGTGGCGGAAGGAAATTTGTTTTTTAAGTGCAGATCCCAGATCATTATCACTTCCCCAGAGGTAAAGGTCTATGGTTAGTTATGGTTCTCCTGATTTATTTCATAAATAACCAAACATATATTTTCCCATTGTGATAGTCAAATAAGAAAGTAAGTCATGAGCTGTTGCAGAAAATAACTGAGACCTACGGGGACAAGAAGAAATTCTTGGTTTTGGGAACATTATTAAATATTAGTACTACTACTACTACTTCTAAAAGGGCTTAGAGGGTTCAGGTGAGAACAAATACATTGATTCAAAATAACAGGTATTCTTTTATTCCTGATTGTTTTCTTTGATGTTCCTAAGGGACTGCTTTTTAAACAGGAAGGTTCCACTGACTATATTTCTACAAACAGTTTTTATCTTAAAGTAAATACCACTGTTAGTGACTGGTACTGCAGTTCAGTGATCCATATCAGGATGTGTATGAGCAGGCAGTGATGTACTTTTTGTGTGCTAGAAACATTCATTAGCTTATTTATCATAGATAGATCAAATAGATATGTTGTTACACCTCATTGCTACCACATTCATTTAATGTTACCAGTAGCAGTCTGTTGATAATGATAGTTTATGTTTTGCAAGGGTCCCAAGGTTCGCTTCAGTTGGCTAAGAAAAGTTGCTCAAATCTCTTCATTCTCAAACTGTTCTGAGAAAATAAGGAAGGAAACAAACTGCCCATTTAGCATTTACAGAACTTGTGCTGTGTGGGCGGTGCTGGAGATCAGCATCTCCCTTCACTGGCAGGCAATATCAACCTCTGCATCAGCTAACATCTTTTGACTCTGTTGATCTCAGAAGTATCATGAGTTTTTTAAAAAATTTGGAGGAGAGATAACCTTAATTATCGATGAAGAACCTGCAAAGAAAGATAGCAGGGCTTTCCTGGAGTTCATTCACAGAAATGCCTGCTGCAGGGCATTAGTCTCAGGACTTCTATCCTCTGGAACTTGGTTTAAAATTTAGTTTTCTAAAAACATCTTTACAATTACTTCATGAGTTCTTCATACATAAAATTATCCATTCACTTAAATATGAAAGATTTTGTAAACAATGCTTCAAAAACTCTATAAGCTGAGGAAAAAGAATAGGACTGACATTTTTGTTTTCCTTTTCACTCTTTAGGAGGTACCAAATGCTTAGCTAATGATAGCATATATATGCCTCCAAAAGAGTTTTCCAAAATAATACTGCTCAGATCAGAAGTCAGTAAACACACCACACCTTGATATTCAGAGATGCTGAGGTACAGCAGGTTCTTTAAGTTAGGTCTTTCTGAGAAGCACAGCCCACATTCATAAAAACATCTCTAGTTTCAAACTCTCCTTCCCATGAAAACTGACTTGGACTGTTTTATTTGGTTTTTTTCTTTAAGGAAAGTAATAGTTATTTACACGTGTTATCAGGCTACTCATGTCAGGAATTCAACTAGTTATGTATGCACAGTCATCAAAGGGTGCACCAAAGAGAACGTTTATACATGCTGAATGAAGTAACAATGGGGAGAACACAGCTCTGCGCTATGAAAGGCAGCTGTAGTGTCAAAAGATGTATTAAGTTAAGCTAAGGACACAATAGTCCAAGTTATGGACTACTACATGAAGAAATTTTTTAAAGGGTCAAGGAAAACAAGGGTATTAGAATTCAAAACCAAGATTTCTGGATATCAAATCATATCAAGATTAATGAAAACTTCAATAGGTAAATTATTTTCAAATATTTTATTTAGAGAACTATGAACTATTTTCTAATAATGCCCTTTACACAGTTGCATCTATAGAAAGCTAGTGGAGTGAGAGCAAAAAGATGTAGCATTAAAAGAACCTTCCATCAGAAATGATTGGTTTATCTACAGAAGTAAACCAAATACAAATCATAAATCAAAGAGAACATTACATAAATATTTACCCTGTCAAATAGAGAATTGGTGTCAGAATTTGGCGTTTAGGGTTGATTTGTGAGTGTAGGAAAATACAGTGTGCAGACAGAGCACTACAGCTCTTCATTTCTGCCTAGGAAGTTGTCAGTACAATGTAAACAGAGCATTTCTAATGATATCCTCAAAATAACAGACCATAAGTCATTGAGCTGGGACTAGGGGAAGCTAAACTAGTTTTCTACATGTTTGGCAGCCACTAGTGTTTCACAGGCTGCCATATATGCGTTTAATAACATCAGCCTCTTCCTTGTCCAGGATGCCCTTGTCCACGTAAGCATCAGCTTGCTGGTCGATGAAATCTCTCAGCTTTGAAAGATCATAGTCTGAAAAACAAGAATTCATTCACACAGTGAGTCGTTGCCATTACACTGCTGCACCTAAGAAACAATGTCGTTACAAGGTTGATCCAACAAACACACTTTATCCAACAGGAAGGGAAGTCACTGCAAGTGCAACCTGCAAAAACAGTTTAAAAAAAGCAACAGCTGCCCAAAGTCTTTTTACATGTCATGGTGCTTTTGCTGTTCAAGAGGAATCACCAGCTTCTGCTCTTAATTGCTTGCTGGCAAATGCTAAAGTCAGAATATTTTCTGCTCCAGAGATTTGATGTTCTAGACTGCATACAAAAGCTGTTGTTAAGACCCTATTATTTACACAACTGTCATGGATTCAAATGAAAGCATTAAATTGATAGTTTCCTGTTAAAATCCCAGTAAAATTCCCACTTACTATGAACACCTGTAGCAAAAATTCAAGAAAGCAACTTCCTGAAAAGAAAGCAAAATAATACAACTATTTACCTTGCTACACAACTAATATCCTGACATGAAAACCACTACAATGAGTAGCCTCTGTAACAGCGTCAGTGTCAAAGTAGCCTTTGACAGTCTTTGTATGTCAATCTGCAGTGCCCTGCTGAAAGATCCTTTCTCCTTTCCCCATAGATGGCTGCACCTATGCAGAATGATTCACACCATGTGCGTTAGACTGGGAAACATCACTGTTTTCCATGAAAAGGATTCTACCATAGAGCAATTTTTCAAATAGCACAAAAAGGGAACCTATTGTGTGCTCGTAGCTCTGGCAACAGATCCAGTATATTCGCACAGAAGCACAATACAAGTTTCAGTTACATAATTTACTGCATAAAATGTAGAGCTTAGCTTGTTAGACTCACAAGTAAGTCATCTGGAAAAAATCAGTGTCTTAGGGCTTCATACTGAGTTAAGTGAATTAGTGTCTTTCACAAAAACAGGTACATCCTGGTTTTTTCAGTATAAATTACTTACTCCACAGACAGAACCTTCAGGATATGTTAACACTGATTTTGTTGTATGCTCCCATTTATGTCACCACACAGCAACAAGAGGCAGGAACTTCTTCCATGGTGTATGTTCTTAACAAACCAGGCAATGATGGCTTGCTATAATTTTATGGTTGTGACCAAAATTGTATAGAAATAGACATTAAGATGCAAACAAATACTTGTGATCATTTTTCTAACAGTATACGGCAATTTCAAATGAGAAACATGGAAAGTTGACACTCACAACTCCCCCTCCTGCAGAGGTGTCCTCTCCATGTATCTGAGGTAACAGGGATTTTTCTGTATGCTGTACTGAGGACAGGATTTTGTGGCTGGCCTGTTACCAGCGTTACTTAAGAGAGTGTAACTTGCTATCTCTCCACCCTGTCTGACAAATAGCAATTGAATAATAAGGCTGCGAGATTTCATCCGTGTTGACATAATCAGAGTTTCCTTAGAAAGATACCATGGAATAGAAATGAATAGAATAGATACTAACTTAGTATAATATCCATATTATTCACATTAAAATTCCTGATCTTATTTTTCTTCTAGAAGAGTGTTTACAACTCCAAGGTCATTATGTGGGTATGTAAAGGCTTAATTACTAGCCATTCTGTATGAGATTATAACTATCAAGATACTAACCAGTTCTGGCTAATTTGTATATATTGTGGCAATTTAATTTGATTTTTTTTCCCTAGGAATTGATAACCATTAATTTCTAATACTTGTCCTCAGCCTATTAATTTGGGAGAGTAATTAGAGAAATCTGCTCTGGTTTATATTCCCCAAACAGCTGCAGTGTTACACCGAGCTGTGAAACCCCTGCAGTAAATGAAGTGAGGTCTTGCCGCCTATTCAAATCAAGCCATTTGCCATTGCAATTAATTACAGGATTTACTTTCATTCCTAAATGGCTACTGTTAGTGTTATGAAACTATAAACTATCTAAGCACTTTGTGAAAAATCCGGACATGCTATTTGCATGTGTTAGTTAAATGAGTCATGGTTATGCTCTCTGGACACTAAATGCAATAGGATACCCAGCAGCCGCTGTCTCCTGCTGGGAGTGATGTTAATTTACACAGGAGAGCAGCTGGTCCTAAAGAGCATTGGTTTCTAAGGTCAAGCCAGGTCTGGGAGATACTAAGGATGGGTCTCCAGAGATATATTGTATATGTGCAAAACACGGTTGGGGGACAAAAGCTGATCAGGCCAAAATCTAGGCTTTTGACATGTTCCTCACCCAGACCACTCAATTGCCTTCTTAATAAGCAATTGATATCTTTAAACTATGAAAATGCAAATTAACATTTTCAGGGTCATTAGTCATTGAGTGAAAAATAATTGCTACTGAGATTTATAGGAAGTTAAGGATCTACAAACATACACCCGAAGAAAAACCTAACCCTCCTCAGGTACATTCAGTGGGGAAACCAGTGGGGAAACCCATCCATGAATAGGGGTGGAAAAGACTGGCCGTTTTAACACAGAAATTACATTGTGAATCACTTCTCTGCTAGCTCCCAGGTGAAGTGGAGAAATGATTGATGAGCACATCAATTGCACCCAATCTTGTACTGAAGAAACACAGCGCAATGCATTCACGCTTAGATAAGCTCACCCTGACTGCATTTCCTGTAACATCATCCCAGGAGAACTGAATTAGCATTTTACAAAAATAAAAAGTATGGAAAGGCACAATAAAGATAATGTATCAGAAGAGTAAAAACACCATTCTAATTTTGTGGCAACTTATGCTTGGTTTAAGGCCCATTTTCATTGCCAGAGGACAATAAAGATATTTTAGTGCAAGTGAAAATCCATCTGTGCAGAAAGCGTGCACGTTACTGCATCCACAGGCAGAGGACATGCTATCGATCTGCAGCCACGGACTGTTCCAGACTGCAGCAGTGCAGAGGAATGGGTACTGTGAAGAGGAGGGAGGGGCTGCCCAGGCAGTATGTGTGATACAGAGGAGTAACCACACATGAGTGAGATCTGATTACTGTAATGACTACACAGCTAAACAGAAACATTTATTAGAATTGGCAGGAAAACCCGTGAGCAAATATGCCTGTTGCTAACTGCCATTGTGGAAACACTCATAAGAGCAAAAAAATTTTAAAAAATGTCCCTCCTATTCCAGAGATTCTATAGAGAATTGTGAATGTGTTGGGCTGTAGGCTCCCACTCGTCTCTGCAATGTAATTCATACACACTTCAACTCACAGAGAGGGTGGCTAGATTGCCCAGGGCTAATCTCATCTCAGATCTCCCTCTACTTGGCTGATGCAAGAAGGATCCTTCTTGCCCAGTGCTAGTCATTCCCCAGGGATGCATCCCTTGGCTAGGAACCTTCACTTCCATGGCGGGTGACAGCACAAGACCCAGCAATGGCAGAGAAGGGACAGGAGGCTGATTTTATTTAAGATCTTAAGGGCAAACATGATGCAAATAAATAAAGATTTGTGAAAAATAAGCTAGAAATTCTGCTGCTGTTAGCTCCCTCCCTCCTGCTCTCATGCAGCCCTGCCTCCAAGGAAGAGTCAAACAGTGGGGCAGCTGGTGAGCATACCCTGTGCAGCTGCTTTGGGCACTGCTACCCTTCTACAGAGCTTTGCGTCTGAGAGCTACAAGTCATTAGAGTTGATTTGGGCTGTAATCCAATATATTACAGTGCTAGTGACATAAGTTTGTATCTTAGCTATTTATGGTTATGAAACAAAACTCAGTGCTATTTGTGATGGCAGGCACAGTGTTAGCCAAATGCACTGAGCTCTTCTAGGTGCAGCTGGACATTTAAAATACATTTACTCCATGTATCAAGTCATAATTAGAAGACATGCTGAACATATACATGAAGTTCATGTCAGACGAACCTGAAGTACTGTTACCTGGTGACAGGCAGAGCACCCTGACTATCTGGGCAGCACATCACTCATTTCAGCAGTTAGTCACTGGGTGTTGTGTGGCCAACTGCTGTTTGAGCCAGGTTACATTCATTTGTCTTAGTTTACTATTTTCATTCACTGGTTTAGCTTTTACATGACCTGTATTACTTAACTCTAACATCACTAATTATCACTATCATCTAGACGAGCGCAACTGCACGTTACTATCATTTAACTTATAATGTTAAATTATACAACACAATTTAAATTACATTTCTTGTAATATATATGGTGCCCACCCCAAAGTCAAGGCTTTTTACTTCCTACCTTCTTTGTTACCTTGTTTGTTGTGGCTTTTTAGCCATTCTATGTTCTTCCTGATTGCTTCCAAATATGCCTCAGCTTTCCCTAGAGGAGAGGATGGGAGAGAAATCAGGCACACACTTACACCAATGCTTGGTGCAGCTTGCTTAACTGAATGAAGATGGTCACAGCAAAGGCAGATTAAAACTATTCTTAGTTTCTGTTTAAAAGCTGAGTCCTGTCAACTTTACTCAGGCAAAATTCCCAGAGATGGACAGCAGGTTTTGCCTGTGCAAGATTAGTCACCCACAAACTTAGGACCGTGGCTTTTTTGAGCTGTATACATACCTTTTGGTGGTATCCACAGATAATGCATATGTGGATTAAAGGCACCCTGTAGCTTTTTCATCATGATGATTGTTGCAGCAAAGACTAAGCAAGGAATGACTTAAGGCTGAGGACTTTGAGTATCTCATACACAATGTGTCAGAAAACTCCATTCAGTAGTACTAACAGCGTGAAGTAAATCTAAGATTGTGATATTTTGGAAAGAAAAGCCAACATACAGCTACTTACATTTACTGAGAAAAATAATGTATTAAAATTACCATGATAACTCCTTGTTATAGCTGAAAATTTAAAGTGATGGCTATTTTTGGACCAGAAGGCACACAGGACAGAATTAGTTCAAGGATTACCTAATAAGGCCCCTAAGGAAATATTCCAGCTAATGGATTTTGAATTCTTAACTTGGCTGGAGCTTTATTCATGTAATGTTCTTACATTTGTCACGAAAAAAACCCTAGTGTGATTAGCATGTAGATGGCTGCTACTGCCAACTATGCATGTCTGGTCCCATTAGCAAGTGGATACGGTATTAACTATACTGTAATTTTGAGCTGGGAGTGCAGAGTTTGATTTATTCATTTACTCTGTGAAAGAGCAAAGGGCATTGCATGATCAGACAAAGAACTAAATACTGATCCAATTTTAATTTTTTTTCTGAAGGGAAAGGAAAATAACCTGCACCAAACTGAACAAAGCTTCACTAGACAAGTGAAATATATTATTTATCACTTCCCATGGGTACTGAGACAATTTGCTTTACTGTGAAATTAGACAGCCATCTCAAGCTATTTCCCTCTTCTATACCCAAATAACCGCTGCTGGAGAAAATGCCACCTTCTGCCCGTGGGTGGCTGATAGCTCATAAGTCTGTAGTGCCCACAGGACTGGACCAGGTGACCAGTGAACCACAATCTACCACAGCCTTGATTACAGCAAATATTGCCAAGCATTTTGCAGTGAAAACACATGTATCCAAAAAGGTTTGAGCATAAAACAGCATCAGTGCAAAACCGATTATAAGCAATTTTTTAAGACCAACTGCCTACAAAACATAGATGCTAATGCTGAATCCGTAGCAATGAGAACCCACTGAAAGGTTTCTGCCCCAACAAACATCATTCTTCAAAATTTAGGCATTCATTACTGACAAATCTCCTGTCTATACATCACTTCCTAAGAAATTTCATCAAGTCTGGTCAATAAATTGCTGATGAAGGAGTTTTTGAGCTCAGGAGGGAGAACTTCCTCTGGAGATGCAGCTAGACTACATTATTCACTCTATCAAAAGGCACAGCTGAGCCTGAAGCATTATACTTTAACCATCACTTGCCAAATGATTTTTTCCAACATTCCTTGCCCTCGTAAGTTCTTCATCCACACACACACACCTAGAAGGAACTCACTCTTGTCTTACAAGTTTACACACCAACCACTTCTAAGATTTACTTCTCATATAGGCTGAGAGAGATAAAAAATTATATTTAAATATTTGAGAGCTGTTCTGGACACCACAGAAATGCTTAGTTCTCATTGTTAAGGATTCCATCAGTTCAACTGCCAAGGATTCAATCAATTAAATTGCTAAAGATTCCATTCACTTGGAGTGTACATATGTAGGAAAAGAAATGGCTATTTTGTACCTCTGGGCTCTTCACTGTTCCCTGCTGAATTTTTTTCTTCATTTTTTGTAGAATCCTTTGAGATTTCATATTCCTTTTCCATTTTAGCTGCTTCTTCCTTTGTACTGTCTGCTTCTTCACTACTCTTGTCTAAAGAAAAAACAATGAAAGCAATTTTGTATCAAAAGTACCAAAAGCACTTCTAAATCACATCAATATGATCTTTAGGAAGTAAAACATTTTGACTGATGATTGAGGAAGAACCTTGTGGGACTCTGGCTTGAAGTGTCTCTAAAGGTCCTCTCTACCCCAGACCTCTGGAAACAGGAATGCCTGTTTCTGGTATTACAGACAGTGCCTGAATACAGGTGACTAAAATGCAATAATACATAGTTCATAAAGGCACATTCCTTTGTGCAGAGAAAAATGACAGGAAATTTGCTTTCACTGGATCCATAGTTGATGAAGAATGACTTTTCTACTGAGCCTGAACAAGCACTAATACCTCTTGCTTTTGCATGTGTGTAGTATCTGGACTCCACTGAAGAAAAGGACAGTGAATATACTTCTCAAAGATTGAACAATTAAGTAAAAATCCCTCTTTTTTTGTATTTGGACATCCAAGCTATGGCTACAGGTCCTTGAGGGACAATATATTTATACTAGCAGTCTGTCTCCTAAAGCAATTAGCATGCTTTTAACTGAATAGGTCTAAAAACCTGTTATTCCAGGAGAGAAAACGGTAGAGTAAGTACCTGCTGGTAGCTTTTTTCTGGTTTTAGTGGAAGGGTTCTCAAGCTTCTTCTTTGTCTGCTCAGCTATCATTGTATCTAAGTTTTCTAGAAATCAAGGCAAAACAAAATCAAACCCCAGTTATTCTTCAACAGATATGATGCAGAATCTATACTATATTCTTTGCAGCACCTGTTTGAAGGTAAATAGAAACCTAAAAGAACAGTCTTTGTCCTTTCCTCTGAAGAATTAATGCAGAGCTAACACTAAAAGAACAAACAAATCATAGAATGGTTTGGGATAGAAGGTATTAATGAAAACAAACAACTACACGATGACAATAGGCATACCAAATCGAGCCAAGATTCAAAAAGACAGCAAATGTGTGCATACATATTCTGTATCATTTAAATCATGTAAGTCACAAAATCTAGATAACTCCTGGCAGCAATTTATTCTGGTGAAAGCAATGAAAGGGTTTAATTAACTGCACAAAGTATACAAGACTATAAGATGTGCTTCATCCTGGTGGGAAACTATACCAAACTGCTTATCTGTCTGGATTATATATAATTTCATTGGAAGCCTACTGAAAGGTTTTAAATTATATTTAGATGAAATAAATATGTAAACTGAACTGATTAAAACAAATCTTTTTAAAATTTCTGAGGTGAAGCATTTACCTGAAGGCCCAGTAGACAGCTGTGGCCATGTATGCAGCTCTACAAGTCTAGAAAAAGTTTTTTCTATGCAAATTTCAAGGCTGAACTCATCTAATTTAAAAGTAAACCACCTTTCCATCAACCTGGATGTTTCTGATATAAACATTGTATGCCTATGTGGGAAAAACCCCAACACTTAACAGATATTCAGCAGTATGGATAATCACACAATTTGCCATATTTCTTCAGTCATATTATGGACAGGGCATAGAATTTTCTTTCCCTTTATCAGCTTTTTAAAAGAAGTTAATTCAAACACAGCCCCCCAAAAAGTTGGTGGGGTATCTTTGAGGGATTCCCTAGATATGAACAGCTGAAATAGTCAGTATGAACTGTGGTAACTGTGGCAGAATAGGTATTAAAGGGCTAGTGAATATTTTAGATCACACCTTCTGTGTAAGACCAACCTTTTATTCATAGGTCAGGAGCATCTTTTTCCATCAGATTGAAACTCAGCCCCGAAAGCTAAAGATTAGTTTTTAGCAAGCACATTTCTCTTTGTGGCAGATCACCATAAGCAATTCTGCCTGCCATCTGATGAGAAATCGCACAATCCTGTCTGCCTGAGTCCTCTATATTTTGTTATTTACATAAAATTAAAATGTAAGTGGGTTTTGTTGGCACCTTGCCTGATTGCACTGTGTCAATCCTAAATCACATTAGGGCTTTTTTTGAAAACTACCTTTGTTTGGTACATATCCTTTTAGTGTGCTATATGCCCTAAATGGAACAGGTCTAGGCTGGATCAGACATGCAGATGAAGAAAAAAACCAAGCCAGAATTATAGTGGTGGTATTGATGCCTCACTAATCACTTGATCCAAAGCTTATTGAAAGGACTGTAAACATTCCTTTCAGCTGAGCTTAAGATACTATTTTTTATCCTGAATCAGTACCATAGTAGTATTCCAACTACAATATAAAAACTTCTCTGTTGCAAGAGTCACCATTTTAGGATAAGATTATACAGCCGAGAACTTAAAAACCTTTTTAAATTCAAGTGAATAGATTATTCTCCTTCACCAATTCACACAAAAGCAAAAATGTCACTGATTTTAGACCTTAATCCAGCAAAATCTATTAAATCAGGCTTAAAAATAGATTGTAGTATTTAAATGTTTAAAATGCCACATATATGTAAGTGCATCAGTTTGTAAGTGCCTTTTATATTGTCTTAAAAGTAATTGCATTTAGGCACTGCTGCACAAGCTTCTATTAGCAGAAAACAAAAAGACTCCACCACAAAGATGGATTTATAACCCACTTAGACATCTTTAGATTTCAATGTCTGCACCCCGATAATATTTCCAATGTTTTTGTTAAACTGATATACTGTAATGTTCAGAAATTGTACACATATCCACATGCAGCACCTGCTACTGAAGGCAACAGGATTTCAACTCCTCCATTATTCAGTTACTTCTATAAATCCCATCAAGAATTCTACAGTTGCTCAGAGTCTTTCGATTTGGCTAACGATCTCCTTTGAGCTCAATATATCAGTAACAAACAATACTTACTACTTCTTTGTCAAGTCCAGCACCATGGTAACATGCATTGTGTTCCAGCCATAGGCACTGAACAGGCACATCTGGATGCAAAGTACAATGTGGCAATGGTTGCCAGCAATGAGCCAAGCTTTGCCACTAAAGCCAGGCTCAATATGGTAACACCTATAATCCATTTTTGAAGCTTTATTCTGCCACTAAAGATATGGACAAGTTTATAGGACAGGCCTTTAAATAAGGACCATATTGAGAAATACGGAAGCTATCTTGCTGGCTGGATGGCACATCAACATGAACCTCAGGGTTTCATAGGCAGCTGTATTTTCTGCCTGACAGAAGCCTGATCATGTTTATGGGGATTATCCGGTGTACCTATATATGTCATAAAGAGAACGTTACCAGAGAATCCCAATTCTTCTTGAACAGGTTTTATTGCCCTCTTCCCTCTGCAGAATTAATATCTTTAACAGCTGGTGTTGTTTCAAAACATGTTTGTACTTGTCATATGGGGCTAGGCCAGGGCTGAACAATGTTTGCTCTGAGGTACACTGATGGAGTGAGTCATCTCCTGAACTGAGATGTGCCTGGCCAGCAGCTAAGCAACTGCATGTCGTGTTTGGAGGTCTAACAAGAATTTATTACTTTTCCAGTATCATTTCCCTGGCAACGCAATCTTTACAGCGGAAGGGTTCAGAAAGGTACTGACCTTTCCACAGAGCTGGCCACTTATTTGAAATGGCACTAATTAAAACAACAGAACAATAACTACTGAGCTAATGGAAGTGACCTACGTTGGTAAAATAGGTCACTCTGCTGGCGGGCGGCTTTCGCGGAGCGGTATAATCTCATCACTGGAACCAGACACCAGCAGTCAGAAGATCTGGTTTCTGCCTTGCCTTCCTTTCTAACCCCCTCTTTGATCTGGGATGACTCATTGAAGTATTCGTGCTGCAGGAGGGCTCCTATTTTGAGTAGGCATTCTGAGACATCAGTTAGAGATCCTATTAGCTGCATCTGAAAATGCAAATTCCCAGCACTTTTGAAACTCTGAAGTCCTTTCAGTCAGGCATCCAAAATTGGAATTGCATATAAGTAGAATGCTCTTCTTTACTTGGGGAGAATGCATTGTGGTAGCACCCTTTAAATCCATGGAAAAATATACCAAGCAAAAAAATATGACAAATGAATTAATTTTGTTCTTACTAGAGAGGCAGAAACTAACGTGCCCATAAAAGTATTTAATGGAATTGGTAATGGAAGCCTGAAATAGACCCTTCCCTATAGATTGACAGATTCATGGTGTTTCCTGGGCTCTTGCAAATTTTCCTGCAAAGGGCTTTTTCATCTGCATAATTGCCTTGTGCCTGGGAGGCAGTTTCACATTCTATCCTCATCAAATTGACTGAAGCTGAGATTTCATGTCATTAAACTTCCACAGAAAGACCTGCTTTGCTGTCCTGTTTTCATACAGCACAGAAAGGCTGTTTATTAAAGAAGAAAAAGGGATGATCGAGGTACCTGAAATCAATCTTTGTGATAGCTAAAAATCAAGTTTACTTGATGAGTTTCCTCACTACAGCAGCTTTAGGCAGAATGCTTTCTGCTGATGTCTGCTTGTAGGAGATGCACCCATCACAAGCATTAAAAAGCACAGTTCTCCCAGGACTCTTATGGCCTCTGCAGTATATGATCCTTAGGGGTTTGCAAGGCCTTTTGCCACCTGTGACAAAACTCAGGACACCTCAGCATTTGCTTGTGACTGTTCTGTGGGGAACAGCATACCCGATTAATTCTTTGGCAAATTCTCTTTGAGCTTACAGGAGTGCAGGTCCAAGAACTGCCAACATCTACTGGATTCTCACCAATGTAGCCAAAAGCAGAATTTGACCTTTAGTCAGCTCATATATGTACCATGCTTATGTCACATAAACTGCTTAAACTGTGACGAACAAGAGAGATCCGTCCATTGTGGAATTACTGACGGGTCTTAGCCTCCCAAATCTCCTGTTCCTTTCCACCTCCCTGCTTTACATGTCAAGATGTGGCATTTCCTTTTTGACTCTTCCCATTTGACTGATTTGTCATGATGGTGTGTTTGAAGCCTAATGCTGCCACAAGAAATGACATGCCAGGTGACAAACCCCAGGTAGTGGCATCACTTGTAAGTGGATTACAGGCAAAACGGTCAGAATAATTCGAGACAAACCAGCAGCAGCATCGCTTGGCAATCAGATTAAAAGCAACTCAAAAAGTAAAACACAATTAAATAGATGTCTTTTGAGGTGAGCAAAGCTCTGGCCAAGTCTTCTTTATTGTCCTTATTAAATTCCTTACCTCAGGGACTATTTCTCTGGTTTATCCTCTCACTGTTCTACAGGCATTTCCTTTGCATTACTTCAGGTCTCCTGGAGCTGTGTGGTGCAGTCCTTTCTTAATCCTTTCCCATCCTGAGGCTGCTACATGGCCTGTGCACACACTTTAAGTGTATTTTGGTACCACACATTTCATAAGCCTGATGGTTTGGGACTGAAGCAAGCACACAGCCGCCTCTACTGCAGGAGTGGGATGGAGCCTAGTTTTGAAAGTTCAGTGACACGCTCTTTACCCCACACCCACATCATCTCAAATCATACCTTACCATCTCAGTGCTCAGCTGTCAGCAGAGAGATACTGAATTCAGAAAGTAAGGGGGTTTATGCAGCTATTAAATACTGTGAGAAAAAATAAAAGCATTGCCCTCCTTTAGAAACACAAACCACTTGGTAGGATGAAAACCCTTGATTTTCAGGAACTGAGCAATATACTGTCAAAAGAGACACTATGAGGAGCTGGTGATTTCTTACAAAGTATCCAGTTGGGAAAGCACAGAGAAGGCAGTGAGGGGAAACAGAAGAAGAGGCAATGTATTTGCAAGAAACAGCTGCAAATTTGAAGGGTAGATAGTGATAAGCAAAGGAATGAACTGTAATATATTCATTTTGCTTCTTGTACACACAATTCGATAGTCATGTAACATGGTGGGGAAAAGAATTAGTAATACTAAATCTACTAGTTGTCTCCCAAAAAGATATCTGAGAAAATTTAGATACTATGGATACTGGAAATGTCCTCATCCATATTGCCACCCCCAGGTGATGCCCATTTTACTGCAGTGCGCAATGGTCCTGTTTCTGAAGAACTGTAAGGTTAGCTGTCATACCAGAGTTACCCATTTTTTTTTATGCAGTGAGAGTCTAAATAGGGAAAATGGGAGACAAGACCTAAGCAGTGAGAGCAAAAAACATCCATGTGTTTGTGCAAATGCAGAAGTAGCGTGGGACAGACATAGATGAGACACGGGATGCTGCTACAAAAAGGTTTACCTATTCACATATACTTTACACCATTGCTGCTGCTCCTCCGTTTTGGCCCACTACCCCCCAATTGAGGCACCCCTGATTTCTACTTTACAGGTATGTGAGAGTCCTTGATCCTCCTAAGGACAGCAGAGTATACTGGCATCTGCGTCACCTTAGTTCATCAGATACATAACAAATAGCAGAGAAAAGAGACCTGCCTGAAACTAAATAACTCCCACTGGCAGCTGTATGCTTCAGCCATGTGATAAAGTAATACTGGGCAAGGAAAGTCACCAAAGGGAAATTCAGAAAGGGAAAATTGATTAAAAATTATAATGCTTATGAAGAAAACTTACAGGAGCAACTGAGAGCCCTGTGAAAAAAAAGTATGTTTAAAAAGAAAATGAAGGTCCTATGCTTGAACAGTTCCCTGTATGAAAAACTGTCAGTGCCCTTCATCTCCCAGGTCAAACGAAGGAAAGAACAAGAGGTCCACATGACACTGTCTATATATCACTTGCAGCCTCTGGCACTGGTTTAGCCACACCTCTTCCCCCTTTCAAATCACAGTCTGCATCAGGCAGCATCTGCTTCTGGAGACAGGGGGTAGGGGAAAGACGATGCCAGTCTGTGCACTCTTGGCTCTGTGCCTGCTCTTGCCAAACTAAACAAATACCAGGATCAGACCTTTGGCCTGCAGCATCTGTGCTGATGAGAACTTCAGGGATTAGTCACAGTATTCTTCCTCTCCAGGAAAAGGCCAGATTGTGTCTACTGTGCACTGGCCTATGCTGGGGAAATTGCAGAGCTTTGCCTTCAGATCAGGAGTGGAGCTGTGGAGGGTGCCAAGCACGGATGTGAGAGGCAGAACAACTATTCTACATTCCTTACATGGAGTGGCAGGGACATGTTAAAAGTCAACATGGGGATCTTTCCGCCTCTTCCATTTCCCCTGGATTTTTTTTTGTGCATCTTCAGTCTGTCTAAAAATGAGCATTACAGAGAAACAGTATCCCAACAGTAACTTTAAAGAAGGACCAAACTAATGAGCATACATATACCTTGGCAGTAGCCCACCAATGAACCATCCATCTCCCTGTTGCTAGTGCTCCCTGCAGTTTGGTCTTTTTTCCAGTTGTCCATGGAAAACAAATGATGAGGGGGTAGCAGAGGTAAACAGAGACATCTGTTCATGCCCGTTTCTAACCAACACAATCTCCTACTCAGTCACGGGGGAGAGTGTGGATTCTGACAGTGAGTCAGAGCCAAGGGGAGGCGGTGTGAGAGGTGGCTTTGGTTTGGTCTATGGAAGGAGACAGCTGTGACTCAAACACTGCATACTGAAGAGCTGGAGCAATTTCTCTGGTTTTCATCCTAATTAAAGGGGGGGGTTCTCCCCAGCCAGTCTGCTGTGGCCTGTGTGTTGTACACTGTGGCTCCAGTAAATAAGTTCTCTACTATAGGGAGGTGAAAAGTGCGCAGAGAGAGCAGAACTACAGAGTGCTTAAACTTAATTTTCTTCCTACTCTTTTGCCTCTTTCTCTTCTCCAACGTTGTTCAGTTGTGGATGAAACAGAAGCCCTAACTTAGAAACTGAAAATAAAATGACTGATCTCAATAAAATACACACTATAGGCAGCATCACAGTAAAGCTTCTACATATATGTGAGACAGAGAAGTACTGATGGCAAAAGTTTGTATACTGATCAATGAGAATTCCACACAAGAATACAGTGGTTTACATAATACAGAACTGATTTATGTTTTTAGGGGAATAGTTCATCGAATAGGACAACTTTCATTTGTTTGGGGTGGTAATAGGTAAACTTGATACAAATCTACTCCTGTAAGCAGTGTATGTACAGCAGGAGGATATAATCAATGTACTGTGTAAGAATAATCCACACTGGTGCCTCTTAAGAATTTGTCTATCATCTCTGAAAGTTCTGTTTTGGTTACAGTCCACTATGGTCTAATTACAAATACTTCCTAGAATGGTTCTAAAAATCTCTCATTATTCTGGTCTTACTAGTGGGAGATGATTTACAAACATATCTGAACAAACTGACAGAAAACATTTGTTCCAGCTTCTAAGCTGACAACAATATTATTAAAAGAAATGTGTTACAAAACTATAGTTTACTTTACATAATTACTATAAATAGAGCTTTTACCAGGATGGTAGTGGACTGCTATGCCTTCGTTTTAAAATTAGCTAGACAGCCTGGCAGGAAAAGTCACTCAGCACGAAGAAAAATCCTCTTCTTTGTGCAGGGTAGATGAAGGTTTTCCTTAATATTTATCTGGTCTGTGATAGATGGCTCTGACAGAAAAGCTATCAGAGCGAATGTCCTGCGTGACACTACTCAGCAGACAGGAGGAGAATGAAGGAAAGTGAAATATTAGTCACAAACCAATACTGGAAGAGTACAAGTGCCTATGCAATGGAGTCCTTACTCTGCTCTGCTGCAATCCAAGTGAATTTTACTATTGGCTCAAACAGCACCTTTTCCCTTGAAGCACTCAGCACCAAGAAGGATATAGTCCTTTCCGTTCTGCATGTAAAATTCAGTATCAGCTACTTATGCAACTGAAACAGTATGAATGCCATGAATAATTAACTATTTTATGCTGAATCAGTCATAATTTCTCTGAAAGCTTTTTGCTGCTTGCCGTTGGTCATTATGTGGAGGGATTCCAACTCTTCCATTCCACTCCATCACTGCACCCTTGCCAACAGCCATCACCATTTTGGTGGGTGTCCTAAGTCCCTCCCAACCCTCAACCTGTTCAGTGACAACAGCCTGTGCCTCTGGCAGGTTGGGCCGAGCAAGGAGAGTTCAGCCATGTGTGCAGCATTTGCTGGATGCCAGCAACCGACTCATGGGTAGGTAACAGGCTACCACGGCTGGACCGAATCCACAAGCCACCTGTGAAACTGCAGGCCTGTGCCATGTGATAGATCACCTTATGCTTTCTGCACCAACAACATTTGTCCATTCTTTGAATTGCAAAAATTATTTTAAAGCAGCTTTCAGTCTTCAGATGGCAGACAGGCTTTCTAGGAAGGTTTCTGCAAACCTATCAGGCTAGAAACACATTGTGAGGCTTTTACTCCACAGAAGAATTAACTCCCAGTACATCAAAAGACAACAGTCATAGTCAAGAAAGTTAAGTGTGGTAGAACATA
Source organism: Hypotaenidia okinawae (assembly GCA_027925045.1). Taxonomy (NCBI): domain Eukaryota; kingdom Metazoa; phylum Chordata; class Aves; order Gruiformes; family Rallidae; genus Hypotaenidia; species Hypotaenidia okinawae. The sequence continues at coordinate 9,817,678 of BSDF01000012.1, forward strand.
CTGGCATTTTTGCCACCAGCAGGGCAATCATCAAATATGATACATTTTGGCTGAACACACATTTTATATCAGTTTGTTACAGCCCCTCCTTAATGCTTTCAGACCTACACTTTCTGAATATATGCTGTAAAAGGTCAGCAGTACCTTTTGTCCTCTTTCATATATATGAATACATTGGTTTTGGCTTTCTGGCTGCTGTGTTACAGATTATATTTAGCATATGGAAAGCTTTTAAGTCTGTATTACTTAATATTGAATATGTATATTAAAACATGAACTTCCTCTTGGTTGCATCTGTGTGTCTGTGCATGTGTGTTCTTCTTGCACCACACTGCAGGCAGGGCCTTTGTAACTTAAAGCTAAATCCAATAACATTGTTCACTGCAGCAGCAAGATACTTTCCCCTAGAGAAGGATATGATGATGATGACGACATAATGCTGTGGTTTCCAAATCCCAAACCAGCTGGTGCTGGTATATGCATTCAAATTCACTGTCTGTTTGTATGAGAGGAACAAAAGCTTTTGACTTGATTCAGTAAATGATTTATTATTTTGAATGTATAATTCAGTGACACAGCTTACACGTGGCTTCAGCCACAGAGTGAGGAACAGTAATTTAGGCAGTTTCCTACTGTAATAAACCAGAGCAAGGATATAATCCATCTGCACAGACCTGGTAGGTATTTTCCTCCAACTAGCATGGGATCTGCTCACCAATTTTGGACTAAGAGAACAAATAAAAGCTGCCTTTTAAAAAAAATTTGTTTCTTCTCTCTGACATTCATACTAATTCCTTTATCTCCCATAAATAAACAGAGCTGAGGGTCAATCCTCCAACCCAAACTGCACCAAGAAACCCAGTACCTGGGTTTATTGTGTTGTAACTTCTGATGGAATAAGGGTGGACATAAACCTGCTACCATGCTTATGGATACTGCAAGAAACTAAGATTCTCTTGTGCTTGCTGTTCTTAAATGTTTGAGTATATTAGCTCAATAAATGAAGGTCAGCTTTAAAGTCATTTCTGAACAGCAAGTCTAAAAAAGAATACCACAGAAGCAACTTGAGACCTATGAGAAAGCTTTTTCCACTACAGTGAGTTGCTTTGATGGAGTACAAAATCCATCTCTGCATTAATCACTCATTTGCAAGGCAGAGTCAGGATACATCAGTTGATGGTTTTACTTTAAATTCAGACTAAATCAGACCTCTGAAATTCTTAACCTAATCTCTGCCCTCTGTACTATGTCATCATGGCAATTTGTTTCCAGGGTTACAGTATTTATTTACTCAAAGTAAAGCCAATGTGAACAACTGCCTTGAATTTTAGCACGAAAAAATGCATCCCTAGTGTAATTCCATTATCTGAGTGGTCCTGTGTCAGGGATGAATTTAGCCTATTAAGTTCTGGCATAACACTATCAGTGAGGGCAATATATGCTCAAGCCATATTATCTTCATCTGTAGAAATACACTGAAATCACTCTGCTTGTAGTAACCTGGTTTTTTTTATGTGCATCTTTCTTGAAATGTACAGACAGCCAGAGAAATAAAGAGCTGAACTGTAGCATAAATTGTCCAAATATTCCAAAGTTCAGGGACTTCTCACAGGGATAATCTTGGTCAGAGATACAAGGAATTCCTTAGAGGAGGTGCAATTATGCACTGAATGTGAATCATGATCCACTGGTAGCCAAGAAATTGATAATCAATCTGTACAGTTACATCTGCATCAATCATCTATCTGAAATGGCTCATACAAAATATGCCAGCAGAAGTCATGAAAGATCATTGCCAGTCCCATCTCTGTGAGAGGCTGATTTATTAAGCTGAGAAATTGTCTTGATTTTGGATTGGCCCAGACCAAGCATACTTTAGAAAAATGAACGGGTTGTGCAGAGCTTATGCAGACAAGCCCTTCTTCTGTAGCTTTGCTTGTTTAACAAGAAAGGCTATCGTCAGATAATACACCAAGGTTTATAAAAGCCAGGAGAGGTGTGTGAGAAAATAAACAAAAAAAACCCTCAAACCAGGCTGTTCAAAAATCCTTCTCCAGGAAATTATAACAATTTTTAAAAATCTGCACAGCCACAGAAAAAGAGTGCTTCAGAAACTACTCCTGAGTCAAGATGTAACGCTCTCCACAGATGACATTAATTTAACTCGGTGAAGACTGTAGCATTACATCCCGTCCACTCGAGGTACTTACACATGAAAGATTAAAGGTGCTGAAGCACTGGATTGTTTTTGTGAAAATGTAGGTACCTGATGCACCTTGGTGTAACTGAAGAGAACACTAACCTTCCCCTGACATAAACCCATTGAAATCAAGTGCGCTTCACAGGTGTGGAAGTGGAATAATCCTCTAAATACATAACTGATAAATAACATCTCCTTCATTGGCTGGAAGTATTAAAGCAGTATGGAAGTTGTTATAATAAATAATCAGTCATTTAGAAGTATAGCTTTTAACATTTTGAATGAACAAGTTTGAAACAGGACTCATAAAAGCAAGGAAAATGACAAATTATCACTGTTGGTAGAGTAATATCTCAGCATTATAACACTGTTGTAAAAAGGATGTACTCTTACCCAGGTAGGAAACTCCTTCTTCTGGTGTGATTGTTCCATATTTAACCATCATCTTCACAAAATCAATCAGAGTTTTCATGATAGTTATCAAGGTCTCTTTCTCTTTTGCCTCCGTCTCTGTGTGAGGAGATCAAGCAAAAATAGTCAAAGACTTCAGGAAACTCAGAAAAACTCAGTTCTGCAAACTCTGCACAAACTTCATGCAGTAATAAATGCAATAAAGTCAGTAAAAAGAAAATATTGTTCTGGGTTAGCAAAGAGAGCTCCTTTACGTGTTCGCCTTTAAACTGCTCCTGCAAAGCACACCCGAGTATACTTTAAAACTTTGGGGTTCAGATCTTCTTTAGAAAGTTCTGTCTTGAAGGTCTATGTTATGGAAGGAAGATGGTATCAATTCCATTTTACAAATAAGATCACTAAACTCACTGAGATGTAATGACTTGACAGTTCAAATAGCTGATCAGGGGGCAGATAAAGGCAGTTTTCTACAGCCTCTGTCTTTTTCTTTTATTTGCCTGTGAAGAGCTTAGTAAACTGGTCTGGGTGTGTATGAGGAAGATAGCTCAGAGAGACTTCCTCCAGCAAGACCCACGGGGTCAATGACAAGAAAAGAAAGTGTCTCGAATGAGATTGTTACTGTGCCCAAGACCATGACTCAGGTACTGGGAAAGCAGTGTATTGCATGGTTGGGAGAATCATGACTCCACAACAGGATACAAAGAATAATTTCTCATGATAAAAATCGACCTTTCTTGCCCCCATGCATCTCTGAGCATGTTCACAATCGCTGCTTTCTTAGCTTTCCTTTTCTGCTGTGTTTATCTGCTGAACTATGCGATTTCCACATTAGCAGCATGCAACATCCCACCACACAGTTACACGAGCTCTTCCCTGCACCCCAGGTTGCCACTGAAGGACCCAACAGAGCCAGAGGCACTGCCAGATGGGGACGCTCAGAAACATACTCCCTGCCTTGGCACAAGGCCAGTCCCTTTGGAGTGCTGCTGAATGTATTTTTTTAATTGCTGCTTGAAATTTAACACATCTGTAGGATGCAACTGAAACCCCTCTCCTCCAGCTTGATACAAGCTAGCAGGTGAACAGCATAAAGCATTAGACAAGGCAGCAATGTGCAGCCAGTGGGACCTGGTTCTACTTGCTTGATAATTTATTAAATCCAACATGCCTTTCTGCTTTGTGAGTAGAAAAAAGAGAACTAGAATGCAAAAACTACCCCAGGAAAAAGAAAATAAGAGGAAGAAGAGCATGAGGTTTGTAGATTGGGCTGGAGCAAAATGTGTCCTCAAGATTTTCATTCTACTCTCAGGTGTTTCTGGGCACAGTTTGAAGCAAGATTAAGATGCCTGCAGGCCAATGCATCTACGGCATAAATTGTTACTGTGCTGGAGAGAGCAGAAGATATGCTAGCTGCAGACAGTGAAAGTGAGTGTGTGGTAAAGCGTGATGACAAAGGGGCTGTGGCAAGGTGCCACAATTTTGCCTGCAATAACTGGAAGGCAATGATGTCTAGCACCGGAATAGGAAGAGACGTGCAGAGCTTTCATTGCAATAAACAGCAAACCTGTGGTTTGTGAAAAGGCTGAAAGGCTCAGGCTCATTTACTGGTACCTTCACTGTGAGGATTCTACTGTGGCTTACTTGTATGTCTGTTGGCTTAAAAGACAAGGATGTTACTGGAAAGATCTCTGGAGAAAACAGTCTGCCGGTTTTTCATCATGCCCTTACAGGAATGAAAAGAATTCAGGACTCCTGAATCATACAGCACAAGATGGGAAAGGCTACCTGGGTCACCTAGTTTACAGTGCTGACTACCCTTCCTCCCAATGTTTTGCCACACACATTAATCAAATCACTTTCTGCTACCCATCTTAGAGAACATTTTTAAAGCACATGGTCTCTTGCAACTAGGGAAGCTGTGGGGAAGTGAAAGGACTATAAGAAAATAGAGAGAATCTTAATTTTCTTTTTTTCCCCCTTAAATATTCCTCTAACCGCATGATGTGCTCACCTGAGTTAAGACTTTTTAATAGTGCATAAAAGTTCGGAAAATACTGGAGGTCTTCAAAATTCTCCTCAGAAGGCAGTTCATTTCGTCTTTCCAAGATGTTAGATGATGACCATGTGTTATCCAGTGTATCGTCAATTTCTCCATTAATGAGACTACCCCCATCATCTTTGCTTGGTGTCTCCACAAAAGATATACATACAAAAATAATCTATAAGCACATTGTTTCTGGTGATAGTTAATAGAGCAACAAATAACATTATAACCTTAGGCCAACATTTTCTTAATGACGAGGTGAAGATTATAGTATTTTCTCAAAGGTATTTTAATTTGGGACCTAGCTTAAACTGGAAAGTAACTCACAATTCAGTGAGTTACTTGTATCTGATGGAATTTCTTTAAGAACACCTTTAGTTTCCAGATTGAACCAATTATTCCCTAGAGCAAAGGAGCCTATCAGTCTACTCATACTGTCTGGCAAGTGAGCCAAAATGATTAGCTAAGAGATTACCATTCTTTCCTGTTGCTTTTCTTTTGTTTCACTGTCTGCCCTGCTTGGAGGGTAATCAAAATCTTCAGACTCCTTCTCACGATCCCTGGCTTCATTTGCAATTAGCTGTTGTAAAACTTCTGCCACTTCATCTTCCAGGGTATAGGCCTGACTCTCCGTGATCTGTTAAAATATTTGTGCAGAGTACATATAGAATATTGTGCTTTGCCTGGATTAAACAGCAATATGAAACCTGAGCTTTGTAAACAGGTTGCTTTAAACATGTTTGCTTCAAAGCTGATCACAGACGAAGTAGGTGTAATGCCCTCACTGATGTGCCTGTGTGTATGCATGTTCACATAAAGACATGTATACATACATTTATATAAATGTACAGATACACACATACAAACACACACCAAGCCTCCAGTAGGAAAAGGAACCCATATAGGGCTTAACACAAGAGTCCAGCTTGAAAGATGGAACTGCAAGTGTGGTATACCTGTATGTGCATATATATGTGTGTGTGTATATATACATGTCCTGCAACATACCTACGTACAATTCAATAATTACAGCAGGATGCAGTAATACAGAAAAGGAAAAAGCAAATAGCTTTCTATGGCATCATCAAAACGTTTTGTCTCTGCTTTGTAGTGGCTATCACTTGAAAGAGAACTTTACCATGCAGCTGTCCCACAGCTCCCTTTGTAATCAGTGGGGTTCAGCATGCAATAGCTAATTGCAAAACCTAGTGCAGAAAAGATAAGGCTAGTATGTTAAAATGTAAGGATCCCATAGTGCAATGGCTAAATGCATTGAGAGATCCAGAGGGCAGAGACAAACTCAGTCTTGCTAAAAATCAGTAACAATGAAAAATGTATCCTTAACTAACCAACATCATTATATGTCTGCTGATGACAATAATTAGTAGGTGGGCAGAACCTTTCCCCATAAACATCCAAAAGAAACTGGGAATAGAAAAAACACCTCACTGAAAATCAGACAAGAGATTAAAGGAAAAATGAAGGCAGACATGGGATGAGTACAATCAGTGAATGTTTCCTCAGCATCAGAAACATTCTGCAGTTTGGCCTATTTTGTTGCAAAGCCATCACAGGAACAACTACTGCAGAACTAAACCAATGCACCCCTGTGAGCCAAGAAGCTTTCCTTCAGTCTGAATCCCATTCATTTCCTCTCAAGTCAGTGTTATTAGCTGGACACAACGTTCATCCAAATTGGTTTTTTTAAAAAAGCATTAAATCAACTGACAAAACAGCTAAATGAAGTATTAACAAGATACTTACTAGCCCCAGATTTAGAAGTTTTGAAACAATCTTGTCAAACACTCCTCTATCATTTTCCTCATAAATTCTTGCAGCAATTTTTTGAACAATGTCTTCAGCAGTCAAAGGAGTGCCATCTAATTGATGGAGGCCATCTGGATCATCTAAAAGGATTACAGTTTCACTGTGTGCTGACTGTCCTAACTCATTTGGATTAGACATCTTGTAAAAAGTATCTGCCCACACCTTTTTCTCTTCAGAACAAAGCGGCACTTTTTAGACACATTAGAAATAAACTTTGATACACACTTTGGAACCCATTATATCAGTCCCAATGAAAAGTTCTTCCTGTCCGTTTTCCACATCTGAAAAATGTCTTTCTGACTGTCTCTTTTGCAAGAGCAGATGAATGTGCGAAGGAGCATACTCTCCTGTTTATAGAAAAACTCGTAAGAACAAGAGAAAGTCGCTCACATATCCACTTATATGCATCTGCCTGGTACCTACTTCCATGTGCGGCCATTGATGAAAACAGGTCATGACAAACAGCATACTATCTTCTTGTTTGGATGCCAGGAAATGAAGTTTTAAGTATGTAATCATTACTTATGGCAAATAATATCATCATGACCAATGGGAAAGGGAATATGGTGAATAAGCTTTGGTCTGTGGTCAGCATACTTTGACGTAATTAAAAATATCCTGAGCTAAATGCTGCTCACGACTCACTTAAACTACAAGTCAATTAACTACTCTTGTAGTAAAGGTGAGTAGTCTTTGGCCTTTTGTAACTTCTTTTATACCTTTGTGATGAGGAGAATTATCTAACAGTACACATAACATTTGGTACAAATATATATGATTTAGCTCTATATAAAAGCACTTTCTCCATTCAAACCAGAATAAATACATTTTCATTTAAAAATATGTCATTCTCCTTCCATCAAATCTACGTTGCTAAAAACCATAATGCAAATCACACAGTTGGACTTTCTTCCACAAAACAAGACTGTGAAAACAGACAGCAATTGTTTTGTATTGTGTTTCAAAGTCAACAAGCTTCCACAACTGGAAATAATTGAAATTACACTCCAGTAACAAATAGAGCTCATGTTCAGCAGTGAGTGCAGCATTCATGATGGCAATCGGTTTGCAAGAGACATCTAACCTATAAGTCACTGAAAGATGATTATAAAATACCTTGGAATTTATAATCCAGCCCACTTTTAGTGGAGTCATAGTCATCCACAACCCTGCGGTTCTTGGTGGAGTCTGCATCATCAATGGCCAGTTGCTGTTCATACAAAGAGCTTCTAATTGACTCCCTCTCCTTTTCATTCCTCTCTTTTTCTGCTACTGATTTTAGCAGGTTCAGGTCATCGACAAAGGAATAATTCCTGAACTCTGGCTTATTTTCTGGAAAATCAATGCACACATGAGATAAAACCTTACACCTCTTTGAATATCATTATGAAAATTGCTATAAAAACAGGAAAGATCTTTTACCTGTGGGAGCTATTTTCCTGTTCTTGTCTGCCTCAGCTTCAGCAATCTGATACACAAAAATAAAACAAACAAAACAACAAACAGGCAGAAGGAATACACTAAAATGTGTGATCTCTTAATTTCTTTGTATCAGCAGAAACCTTAATGCCCAATCTTTACTCTTAGTAAGGAGTTTCCCTTAATAAGTAGAACACGGTTAAGTGCTTGGCACTTTCTGAGCGTAGCACCGCATCTCTGGTCAGAATCAGACTTACAAGGAGCTGCAATAGACTCTCAGTTTTAAAATAAATGCCAATTACATTTACCTTCTTTGGTCCAAGCTCCTGCGATATTCCCATAGGATGTCAATACAAAGGGGTGACACACCTGTGAGCTGTTGAAGCTAACAACCTGCTTTTGGAATGCTGGACAGTAAAACTCTACATGCCAGCTCTTAAAAATGATTGAGATGCTATTTTGTACCCAACCCCATTAATATTTACTTTACTGACAAATCTATTTTAAACTCACTTATTAAGCCATTAGGATATTCATGGATCCAGTACCTGAATGCTCAAAATATTATGGAAATACCAAAACAAAGAAAACCCCATTGTAAATATTTTTATTTGACTTACCTGTTCCTCCAAAGGTCTTTCTACACTTAATTGTCTGTTGTGTATAGCTTTATCTAGAATAAACACACACATACACACATATACTCAGTTATATGATGCTAAGGAGACAGCACACTTTTTTTTTTTGTAATTTATAGTTTTCTCCCATAAAACATGGTGTCTTAAATATGATGCCAACTGTTAGTTCTTGTAAGAAAAATTAATGTTCCTAGAAGAATGAAAAGATGACCAAAAAGTCATTTAAATGAAGTGCGATTGGGGCAGAGGGAGAGATTCTGAAAAAGATGTAACAGAAATACAGATATAGACTCAGTAACCCCATTCTGATGAGAAAACTCATAAACAAACGGGGGGAAAAATGCTGTAAGAGATTGACTAAAATAGCAATAATCGGATTGACACAACCAAGAGATTAAAAATCTCTTAGATCCAGAATACCAGAGGAACCAGGGAGTGAGGCAAACTGCTGTAGAACAAACGAAAACATAGCTTAGAAAAGACTGAAAAACCAGAGCTTTGTCCTCTACCAGCACCTATCTCTTCATTTCAATGAAGGCTGCAACTTCAGTGATCCAGCATCTTCCTAGAGAAACGTTGTTTCTTCAGGATCTAATTGCTTCGAGCCAAGCAGAAGGAAAGTTTTCTACTTTTCTCTTCCTACACCCTGAAAAACTTTCCCCACCTGGGAGAAAACGGAACCAATGCATCCACGAAGGTGCTTACCTTTGCCCCCGGGTTTCGGGAAGCCATGCACCCGGCTTGCCAGCAGCGAGAGCACCTGCACCGCGACCGCCAGCTGAAGGAACATCTTGCTGCTGCCCAGCCCCCTCTGAGGGCGAGCCTGGCTGCGGGACGGGGCCGCTGCCCGCGGGGGTTCCTGTCCGCGCCGCCCTTCCGCCTCCCCGGCCCCGATGAGCGCTCAGCGCCGCGGAGCCGCTGCCCGGCGGGCGCTGTCCAGCGCCGCGGTGCTGAAGCCGCAGAGCAGAGCCGGCCGCGGCGCTCGGGAAAGCCGCTGCTGTGCAGGCTCGGCCCCTCGTCCCCGCGGCCGCAGAAATGGTCGAGACCGTCCCCGCGGCCGGCCCCGGACGGGGTTGGGGGGAGAGAGGGAGGAGACGGGGGAGGGCCGCGGCGGGCGGAGCATGCGCGCCCCGCTCCGCGCCCGCGGCCCCGGCCCTCCCGCTCTCGAGGGACAGGGACGGCTGCCTCCGCGGTGCTGCTGCTCCGCCGCCTCGGAGAGAGGGGCCGAGGCAGAGCCTCCGGGGATACTCGGATGCGGGGCGGCGTACGGCGGCCTTTCCCCCTCGCAAGGCCTCAGCACCGCAGCTTAAACCCAAGGCACGCTCCGGGCCAAGCTACGGGAAAATAAGGCTTGGGTCTGGAGCCAGCTCAGCAGGGCCGGGTTGCACATGCTTTTTGAGCCGGAGAAGTGGAGCCCGGCCCTGCAGAGCAGGCCTATGAATCATTTACATCTATATCCATGGGGCTGAATTACACGGTAAAGGCACAGACGTCAGTGATTCTTTTTACTACAAAGAGAGGACATCAAAAGAGTAATTATAGTACATTTTAAAATTAACTCTTTAAAATGGAGGTAAAAAAGCTGTAGCACAGATGACAATAAGCATGTAAGCTAATTCTGAACACTGGCATGAATTAAAATTTAGCCCTTGCAGACGCAGAGCAGCAACAAATCCCTAGGGAGCTGGGGAAGACATTTTCACTGTTTTATGTCAGAACAAAGGATCACAGCGGTAGCTCTTTTCAGAACTATAGGATCTACTTCCAAAATGGGAGATAAATCAGTGCTTTTTCTTAAAAAAAAACCAAACATAATTTTGTAGTCATAAATACAAGCATGCAGGGGTCAGCTGAAAACACTTTACATGTGAATGAAAAACATTACAAACCTCAGTATTTGGTAACTGCTAAACAAAATGGCCAAAATCTCTTATTTGAAGAGATAAAGATAGTCAGGGCTTTTACAACTGAAAACCAGAAACACAGTGGGACTGGTCAATCTCTTATGACTCTGTAATACTATTGAGGTATGAGCTGGGAAGAACAGAAAAGCTAGGAGAATGAAAACTAACAACCACAAGCACTAAAAAACCCGAAATAAGTATTTCTTCTTTTTTCCTGTTAGCAACTGCTGGCTGTATTTAATACTCGAGCCTTCTCATACAATTTAGATGATACGGTGATAAAATCTGATGCTCCATTTAACATCCAATTCATTTCTGTAAATTAATATGCCCATGATCCACAGAGCAATGAAATTAACTTCCAGAAATGCAGCAACACCAGAATCCTTACCTACAGTCAGGCTCCTATTCTTGCAGCTGTATCAGAGTTAGGAATTACAAGATATTTTGGATAAAAACCTTTCAAACATATTTGTATGTAAGAACAAAATAGCCTTATTTATACATTGCCTGTTAACCTACAAGGAAAATTGTTACACTAGAGAGAGCCATCCCTCACTTTAGCACAGAAGACAAGGAGCTTCCACAAGGAAGTGTAGAGTAGCCTTTTCCCCTGCCATCTTGAGCACACATATGCCCAACAGGAATCCCACAATACAGAACATTATTGATACAGAAAAATGAAAAGATCAATTCTTATTTCAATATGGCTTGATATTCTATCCCAGTCTTTTATTAATTCAACAGTTCAATACCTGATGTTCCCAGTGTTCAGAAAAATGTGTAGCTTCTCTCCATTTAGCATTCCTGATACTTGCTTCTATACTGCTTGAACATTTCCCACAACACACTGCAAACTTGCACCCCTTTATGGGACTCTGCACATTTAGTCATTCAGACAAAAGTCACCAAATAATTCAAGAGCAGTAAATGTATTTTACACAGGCTGCAATCAAGATAGCTGTAAAGCAGTGAGATCAGAAAAGGAACTCTAACTGGTGACAGCACTGCAATGAGGTTGCTGGCTAAAAATACACCTATTGATATGGTATGCCTACATATGGCTTTTTGTGTATAATGGCATGTCTAACTGTGTTCAAATGTGTTTATTTGACATGATATGCTTCTGTTTATGTGATAAACATTTCTATTTATGTAAAATCTTTTCTAGACTATTTCTCAGTTCCATACAGTTTGTTATTTCCCTAGTGCTAAACAAATGGCCTCCTGCTTCGCCAGCCTAACAAGAAATGATACAGAAGAGCTCAGCAGGGGCCGGACTGATGGGGAGACAGCAGAATTCAAAACCTGCCATCATCCAAAGAAAGCATGAGTGGAGTAGCCACGCCACTGCTTGAAACTGTACACAGAAAGAACATGCTAGGAAAGTCACACTGAACACTTCAGACACAGCCCATTTCCCGTTCATGCTGACTTCACATAGAGGCATTGCACTCACAGACACATGCTGTAACTGGCCAGCACAGAGCACACCTGCAGTGCTGTGCTCTGGCTTCACACATTTGGCCCAGTACTCATTGCTAGCACGCTGGTAAGTGTACATGGCGTGTGACAGATAATACATAATCTCTGCTAATTACAACAAAATATGTTTTATCATCATAGGAAAATGACTGGCTAAAAGTGCGGCCTTTGTTTCTCACTACATCTCTGTTTTCAGAGATCATTTACATCATCTACTACTACACACTCCACTTCCCAGCGCAGAGACAATACTGTCAAGAGCAGAAGCTCTTCTATTTTGGATTCTATTTTGGCTTGTTCACAATCAACACATTTTCTATTCTAGAGCTATTTATTTTCAGTGATGATTCATGAGCCAGAAAGAATACCACTTGCCTATCAGATGCCAAGGAGAACTTAGAGGAATGGCAATTAGAATGTTTTTCATTGTGGTGAGCGCAGTTGATACGGAGCCTGGAGAAAGAACTGAAACACAGCCTTTTGGTGCTATTTTTACAGTTGTTTTATAACCACACTTCAAGGTTTTTCATCTTGCTGATGAAAACAGAAGGCAGATGAAAGCAGGAGAAAAACAAACAACGCAACAGTCCACCTTGCCAAGCTCATGCCTAGATGGTAGACATTCCTTACTTTTGTGGATTTGCTTTTGCTACTTTTTTCATATTATGCTAAATGTCACACTAAATATTATAGTGCTTCAAGGAGAAAATTTTTGGAAGAGTTATTTGGTGATCTTTATGCAAGACACTAGATATAGCTATAATCATTTGACAGTAAGTCCTGTATTTTGCACATATGTGTGCACTATGAATAGTCCTGATTTCAGTGCTATTAGTGAAAGTATGAGAAATTCGAGATCACACAGAAGCCTGAGGGTTTGTACTCTACAAGTCATTTTACGTACAGGATTTATTTGTACACCACTTAAGGCAAAGAGAGAGACTCAAGACCCTAGAAACAAGAAAAATAAATAAAAGAGCCAAGCAATTGAGATTTTAGCCTTTATTTAAGTTACATCAATTTTACCAGCAGCTTTTCCTACATTTACTGAACTTACATTTTTGGTCTGCAAAGCTCACAAGCTTTTCAAGCTTCTACAACACAACAATAAGAGGCCTTTACATGAAGAATTCTTGCCTGAGATAATTAACTAATCAATTTCATAAAATTAACTTTAAAAAATGTAAGTATAAATCATTCAACTTAGCTTCAAAGAAATGCCAACTTTTACATATTTTAAGAATTACTGACCTCCATTTTTTCCTATGTGGCTTTTTTCCTGATAAATCAATTTATAGCTTCAAACTTCAGCATGATTTTCTGACCACACATTGGAGATTGAGGGATATTTTTCTCTAGAAACACACAGCTCAGAAGGGATTACTTTGGTTTCTTCCCCACTGTTTCTAAAAAAAAAAAAAAAAGAAAAAAAAAGGAAATCACTATTGAAATGAAATAGGAGCCAGAAAATTTCATGTAGTTTTGTTTCAGAAAAATGTGTAACTGAAAAAGGTATACGTAGGTTTCAAAATTTGAATGAAACATTGAAACTACATAGAATAAAGTATTATTTTACCATGCTGTCTTTAGTGAGACATATTGGAGTGGCACTATGCTTTTTCCCTGCTCACAGGAGAAGCAGTGAGAAAAACAGTTGTTAAAAAAATACAGTGAAGATGATCTGAATACATCCTGTCACAATTGACTGCAGATTTCATTATGCAACTTTGGAAAGCCATATCCTAACAAGGTAACCATGACTGAGTTAGTTCCCCTTTAGTGTGAAACACCTATGGAAGTTATCCAGGACCCTCCTTTCCTGTGTTCATTTCATTGCCGTGTTGGTGAGTATGGAAGTTCCATCCCAGCCACACAGTCCTGCAGCCTCCATGTATGGACCACGTGTCATGGCATTTCAGCACAGAGCTGGGGTATGGCCTGTGTCTGACAAAAACAGGTGGAGTTTGGTTAAGTTAAATATCTTCCTTGGGTACCGAATCACCCAAACTAACACGGCTTCTGTTGATTTAGCATCTGCAACTACTCCAGTTCAGCTATGGTGACACAAAACCAACCTGAACTTGAAAAGCACTATGTGGCTAAACGGTATGTAAAAGAGTCAATAAAAAAAATGTAATCTTTAACCTTATAAATTCACATCTTACTTTTCACTCGTATGAAACGCTTTGTCTCGTTTGCAAGAGCAACGAATGCAGAGACGGCTCCAGGAGCAACGGCACAAACCTCCCCACACCGCCCAGCCCAGCAGCGGGGGTGGGAAGGCCGCTGGGCCAGCACCACTCTCTGCATGTTCCCACCCACGCTTTACGAACAGCGCTTCCCACAGGCACCTACGGATTCTCCCACTGCTCTCTTTGGAAACGCACCTTTAAGCGTCTTTTGTTCTTCGATGCTGACACTACAATAGCTCCCGCGGGAGGGAGGGCGCTAGGCCGCTCCTGCTCCCGCGGCCCCCGCTAGGGCAGCGCTCCCTTATCACTCTGCGATCCCCGCTACGCCGCGGGCGCCAAGCCTGGGAGGCCGGGCAGGGGAGCGGCCGGGCTGACCCGCTCCAAACGGCGTGCTTCAGCTCCACCTTCCGGCCCAGCGGTGAGCGCAGCCAGGGCCATGTCAGCCGCAGCGGGCCTGCTGTGCGCCTTGGGGGGAGGCAGCGACGGGCAGGCCAGCCTAGGGCCTGAGGGAGCGCCTCCCGCACAGCCGCAGCGACCCCCGGGGCTCCCGCCGCTGTCCCGGCGATACTCGTCCCTCAGACCCTTCTTCCCCCAGGGTCAAGCGCCGACCGGGCGACCCCGGAGTACTTCCTGCCCCGCCTTCAGCCCGCCCCGCGCGCGGTGCAGTGCCCCTACCGCCCGGAGCCGGGGCGGTCCCGGAAGTGCGCGACGAGGCCGGCGGTCCGGCAGGGCCTTTCCCTTCCGGGCGGCGGCTTGGAGCGGGCCGCGGCGGGAGCCAATATGAGCGATGTGGTGGAGCGGACGCTGAGTGTGTTGCCTGGGCTGCTGAGGCAGCATGAGCTGGGCGCCGTGTCGGGGGGTGCCGGCGGTCCGGGCAGGGTTTCGGCCACCTCCCGGCTCGGGAGCCTCATCCGGAGCATCACGGCGCTCACCTCCAAGCATGTACGGGCTGCGGGCGGCGTCCCGGGGTGGGCCGGGCTGGGCCTCCTCCTCCTCCGGCCGCGTCGAAGCGGGCGGGGAGCGGGTCTTGCTCCTCTCCTTTCCCGCCCCGCGGCACCCTGAGGCGCCGGCGAGGCGCAGTGCTGGGCCGTACTGTGCGCCCCGTGCATCGCGGCTCCCCTCAGCCCCGGGGCTGTGTCCTGTTCGGCTCCGGAGCCCGGCGGTAAACCTCTTTGCAGTCAGTGCCCGTTCGTGCCTCTATGCCTTGTGCTGCTCGGGGCGGGGGCGGGGTGGGCACAGTACGGGACGCACAGCTGCTGGGGATGCCCTCCTTGGATCAGGCGGTACCCCCCTACATGAGGTGTATACCGGCTCTGAGAAGAGAGTGGAGCACTGTTAACGTGTCTTCTTTGACTTCTGGGCCGTGCTCTGCCTCCAAAACCTATGCGGGGCTAAAATAAGGAGATTAATCTTTTCTAGGAAGAAGAAAAACTAATCCAGCAGGAGCTAACCAGTTTGAAAGCAACAGTTTCTGCCCCCACCACAACACTTGTAAGTTCTATTAGTGGTTACAGAGCAGCAGACCAAAGGGGAAGAAAAACAGGGGGCTCGCTCTTTTTGCCAGGTGGAGTGTAGAAGTTATCTATGTTACAGGTATGAAATCATTGAAAGGTACCAGTGGCTGCAGTTTTGCAGCATGGTTAAAATAGTGAGGACTCCATGGTTTGGTTTGATGTGAATAAATTGTAACAGTAGGGTGCTCAGAGTCTGTCATTCTGTAGTTTCTGAAATAACACAGGCAAAAAAGGCAGGTGATAAAGTGCTTCCATCAAATAATGTTTTCTGCAGGCTGACATTGTTCTTATAATTAATTTGTGCTGTATCAGAACTCATGGTTTTGTTGCTATTGTCTGAGTGGTGGGAGTTGAAAAATACTTGAGTTGGTAATGCATGTCTCAGTCCCATGAGTGAGGGTGTTTGAAGGGAATAGTAAAGTTTTACCTCCCACACAGAAAACCCAGTGTAGGTCAGTGTAGTGATTAAAAAGAATTTGCATTAGCAGTGTGACCATCTGACACTTCAGATAATGACCATATTTTAGGTTTATCATCGTTAATCTAGTGGTGTTCACATGTATGCTAATCAAGATAGCATCTCTAAGGGTAGCATATGGGGACTTCTATTCTTAGGGTCAAAAATTCCATGGCTCACAGAAGAGGTCCACAGCAAAGCAAAAATTGTGAGTACCCCGATCTTAGAAAATGTATATGAATGCACATATGTTCCTATCAGATAAAGTAATCCTCTGTTAGAGTGATGAAGAGCATAAAACATACCTGACTTAAAATTCTCAATAGTTTATTTTTGGTATTTCAGAGACTAATGAAAGAATGTATGGTGAGACTCATCTATTGTGAAATGCTGGGATACGAGTCTTCCTTTGGATATATCCATGCAATCAAGCTTGCACAGCAAGGAAATCTTTTGGAGAAACGAGTCGGTATGTGCATGGAGCTGTAGCCTTAATAATGTTCTCACAGTGTATTTTTAAAGTTTCTTAGGATGTATAATTCATGTAAAATTAAGATTTATTTACTTAAAATGTTCTTTTATTTTCTTGGTCTTGTTTCATAGTCTCTCACTCTTTGAAATCCTTAGTTTGGAGCTGCTCTGTATCTGTAGAACAGAAGCAGGTAAATTTTGTAAATAATGTAAACCATTGGTTGTTCCTTGTTTTGAGTTGCAGCACCATTAAACAAGGTAATTTACAAGAACTTTGCTAAGAAACATCAAGCTGAGAATGAGCTTCTGATAGGATTTGGTTTCTTTTTCAAGTACTCTGCTACAAAAGTTGACAAAGATGTTAATGTCAGACAGTTTCTGGAAGCACAGTATTGGTTTCCACATACTTGACTAAGAGATAGTTGGTCAGAATTTTTATAAAGGGCTTATTACTGTGAGCAGAGTGGCCCTAAAATATTTTCTGGTTTGGTGCTTTTTCTCAGTTCAGAAGCTGTTGTAGGAAACGAGGCAAATAGGTCATTGTAGTGTAGATGCAGAAGTTCCTGGGGAAATGTAAAAGACTCCTTCAGATTTCTTTGAAATGTCATGCAGTTGTGAATTTCTTGCCTGCCAGTGTGGCTATTAACTTGTTTCCAGTAGACTTAGTGGAAGTGGCTGTCAGCCTGTCTCATCTGGAGAATTTCCTTGCAGTTGCTGATTCAACTGCCTAGTGAAGACATTTCTTCTTGTTTGCAGAGAAAATGGTTTAACTCCAAGCAATACTGTTTCTGCATACACAGAAGGAAGGCAGTATCTTGCGGGGTATGCTTGTTTGATATCCTTTGTTTGAATTTCATCTGGATCATCCACTCAACTATTGGAGAATGTGTTGCGAGGGGTGATTTCAAGTTGATTTATCCCTGAGTAATGAAAGCCAGTGTGCAGATGCTCTGGTAGTGATTAAGAAAATCTATCTTCACCAGACCTGGGAAGGCAGGTGGTAAGCTGTTTTGAAGAAAAATGTGACCTCTGTGACTGTCAGGAATCAATGTGTCTTGAGACCTTTTGGAGGAAAAAAAAAAGATTCACTGAAGCTTTTTTAATGTTGGTGACTGAAAGTTTGCTACACAGAAAGCACCCTGAGCCTTTATAAAAGGATGTTATCAAGAGTATGTATGCCAGTTTTGATGGGGTTTTTATTGTTGTTGTCCATTTATATTTGATGTATGAGGCCAGCCTTGTCTGCTCCTGGTGCAGTATGCCAAGGTCTGTATTATGGAAGGGTTGCCAGTTGACCCAAATGAGATGGATGTGTCTCACCTACCCAAAATGAGCCTCCGTGACTGACAGTGAACTCCTTTTTTGTGGGTGTGCTAAGCAGATCGAGTCCATAGTTTGACAAGCAGGTAGGCCAATCTGATGGTCCAGACAATACAGTTATTTGAATAGAAGTTGTTCATTTTCATTCCTAAGTCCTGAATGAACCAAGATCTTTTCTAGGATCCATCTCTGTAGCACAAATATTGTCATGAGTTGTGGCACACCCTTCCCACCTCCACGCTTTCAGTCCCTTAGTTTATAAGGAAGAGGAGTCTTGGAAAAGGTTTCTGGCAGGTTTCTGGGGTTCTGGATGGTGAATTTACTTATGTTTTTCAAGGTGAATGTAAATTTTATCTGAGATGGAACTTTTATTTTTAAGAGAAACAAATGCATTGGTTGTGTAGTCTAGAAGGAATGTCCTTTTGTCCATATAGAGAAGATGCTTGTTTCCCAGGAAGTGATTTCTCATGGTGGTGTTTGCTGCTCTTTAGCTCTAACAGTATTGCAATGTTTTTTATTTCTCACAGCTTATGAATTCTTAGCTGTTGTTTGTTGAGCTTTACTGAAACTTAAATATAACTGGTGTGCCTGGAAATAAAAGAAAGCCTTGCTATTGAAAACATGAACAACTGTCATCCAACTGGGGTATTTTTGTTGTTGTTTAAATTGTTTGAATTAATTCTTCTCATATTCCAGACAGTCTTAAGCTTTCTATCTTGAAGTTGCTTTTTGCTTGAAAGTAGTAATGGAGGTTGCTTTCTTTTATAGGTTACCTGGCAGTTTCTTTATTTCTCCATGAAAATGATGAACTGCTACTTCTACTTGTTAACACAGTTGTGAAGGTACAGTGTTTTTGGAGGTCTGGAGGTAAACTAAACTTGGACCTATTCTTGCCATTTTGTGTTACAACATCTAAGCTATGTACTCATTAGTAATATTGTTCTCACTTAAAGTTTCTGTTTCTTTGGTTAGAAATGAAGAATTTGAAATGGCCTTCTCTGGTGTTTTATTTTTAACTTGGCATTTCTGCTGTTGAAACTGTGCTTTTAATGTTAATTTTTTTCAGAGGAAATATACCATATAATTTTCCTTATAACATGTACAAATGTTCTCAACTCCAGGAGGAGCTATGTGTGCTTGTTTCAATGTAGACTTTTGCTTGTAACTGAGAGCAAGAATCTGTTGGCATCTTCCAGTTCTTCTGATAATTTTAAGACAGTGGAACATACTTTGGAATGACACTGAAAATCTATTATGTAATAGTGTTTCATAGGTGTCATCTGTGTTACTGCCTCTTACGTGGAGCAATTGTGACTTCTCATAACTGTTTGCATAATCATCACTTCTGTATTACAATAGGTTGAAGGCACATAAATTAGAGCCTGAAGGTGCTGCTCATTTTGCCATTCTGATTTAAAACTGTTAGAATATTTAAAAATAAGATTTGAAACTAGTAAGGATGTAGAAAGAAGTGAAAAATGAGAGTACACAAGGAACTAAACCAAAAACAAGCACTAAAACCTATCTGGGATAAACAGCCAGAGCAAATAATGATGTGAGCTGGAAATTTAACATTTCTTTTTTTTTTAAAAAAGATTAATTCTACTCTTGTACTTCATTAATTAATAATTTATTTGGTTTAAGGTTACAGGGAGCTATATGTACTATTTTTAATTGTATTTGGGACATATTGTGAATTTTTATTCTTTAGATTGTAGAAGGTTACATGTGTTGCATTTGGAAGGAGTAGGTAATGACTTATTTTACTGTACAGATGTGTAATGGGCAGTATTATTGAGCTTGCTTTTAATAAAAAAATTCTTTGGCACTAGAGAGAATACTGCTGAGTTCTGTGAGAAGTGACTCATCCCACTGATCCAGCTGGGGACTCATCATAGTTTTGCATCTGTCAAGCTATTTCAGTAAATAAACATTGGTGGTCTTGCATACATTTAAAATACGAATGTGGTTTTATAACAGAAGTGTGAGGAGCTGATTGCTGCCTCTTCCTGTATAAGAAGAGAACCCAGCTAGGTCACTGAGAGCTGAAGCTTCTCTAACAGGATTAGGCAACAGGATGGCTAGCAGCAGGACGCTTGCTGGAGGTGGGCTGTGTAGGTGGGCTAGATCCAGCCTGCTTATGAAAGACTTGGGGTATCTCTGTGCAGAGCTTGTAAGTCTAAATGAAGAATGACTGTCTTGTTTCAATGATTGTAACAGGACTTACAGAGCACTAATCTAGTGGAGGTGTGCATGGCCTTAACCATCGTCAGCCAGATCTTTCCACGGGAGATGATTCCAGCTGTTCTTCCCCTAATAGAAGACAAGCTCCAGCATTCTAAGTATGTACCTATTTACAGAATTTCTAGTGGCTTTGCATGGTTGAAAGACTTAAATTTGTAGTTAGTTTTGGTAAATGCTGGGTGCTCTTCTTTGAGTTGATCTTTCTAATAACTACCTTCAGAAATTGTTGCTCTACTCTTTATCTTGGGTCCTTGTCCTATTTCTTTGCAGTCTTTACTGAGTATTGGATAGATATTAATTTTCTCATAACCAATTTTGATAGGTGAATGTAATTGATATTTTCTGCTGGAGTCTTTTTAACAGTTTGAAGAAGTGTTTTTGGAGCAAGTGGAGAAACAGATGGGGATCTTTGCAGTACTTTGCTTATACTTTTTTTTTCCATAAGGCTTTTTATAGAAACTTTGGTAAAAGTATGTGTGCATGTATTAATACCCTCGAATTGTTTGGGTCTTAATTTATAGTATCCCCTACATAGAGGATAACAGTAGAAGTGTTGATTAGAAAGGGAACTGCAGAATGAACTCAGTAACTTCTGGACAAATATCTTTTGGACCTGCCCTTGTGATTGTGTAATCTACATGTGATGTAGATGAGCAGTGGCCAACTTTGCTGTTTATTTGGTGGCTGTTATTTGAATTGTCAGTCTGACACTAAGCACTACTGCAGTCTTAAGTTTGCTTTGTTACTTCTTCACGTAGATGATACTTGCAAAGTTATTTGTTCTCAGATAGGTAAAACATGGGTTCTCATCTTCACAAAATCCTGATGTTCTAATAGCTGGCTGTGTAACTTTACATTGCTGTAGAAATAACAAGTGCAAGTTGGTTAAGTACTTGAAATACACAAACAGCTTCATTTTGTTTTGTGTGAATTTCATTTTGCTTCAGGGAAATTATCCGAAGGAAAGCTGTTCAAGCATTGTACAAATTCTATCTCATCGCTCCTAACCAAGTCCAGCATATTCACGATAAGTTCCGGAAGGCCTTATGTGACAGGGATGCTGGAGTCATGGCTGCTTCTTTGCATATTTATCTTCAAATGATTAAGGTAGGCAAAAAGTTAGAAGTACAACTGATCTAAGGAGGTATTTATATAATAGTTTATCTATTAATTGATTTTTAAAAAATTAAGTGCACAGTATGCTGCATAGAAGTTTTGCAGGGAAAATTACTTTTAATCATTAGTAAAGTTAATTTATGTGACCATGGATGTCTGTGTTGTGTTTGTGCTTGCTCTCCATTTAGCTTGGATAGATCCTCTTCTTGCATGATCTGAATACTCAGCATTATTTGCATCATTAGGTAGAGGATCTACCTTGAGACTTTTTTTTTTTTTTACTGGTGCCTTCAAGTTACGTGCACCCCCTTTGCAAGTATGTAAGAAAATAGCATAGCCTCAAAGTGACGAGCTTACAGGTGTTGGGAGATGAGAATAGAATTTTGATTTAAAGAAATGAAACCGTCAGTATAGGTATTTTGATCTTACTTAATTTGTGAGTTATACTCACTTTTGAGGAGCTGTATCAAAATATTTGAATTGTATTTCTCTTTCATTATTATGTAGGAAAACTCCTCTGGATACAAGGACTTGACTGGGAGTTTTGTAACCATCCTAAAGCAGGTAGTGGGAGGAAAGCTCCCCATTGACTTCAACTATCACAGTGTGCCAGCACCATGGTTACAAATTCAGCTTTTAAGAATATTGGGGCTGTTAGGAAGAGATGATCCAAGGTGAGGAGGTCTTTCTCTGTAGTTAATATTTTGAAGGCACAAAGAATACAGTCATGACCTGTACTTAAGACAGCTTTCTGTTTGTGTTTTTAATAAAAGGATTTCAGTGTTAAACTTCTTACACATTTGTTATTAACCAGTACAGTGAGCAGATACTTTCTAAACTGCAAAATTTAATTTCTTAGCTTCTGGATTGGCTAAACAGTTCCTTACTGTGGGATATGCTTGAAATACGTTTTTTACTGGGACTGTGTGGTGTTGCTTTGTGAGGACCTGGTTGTCTGTGATCCTTTTCCTGTGTAGGTTTTGTTTTTTATACAAGCAGTAAGGGAAGTGATTTTATTCTGGTGATGTGGTAAATGTTTCTTTTGGAAGCTGCAAATTATCTTGTTAGATTCCATTTAGAAACATGTTCTAGAGCTCTTCCAGGTAAAGTGAATCTGTGGATTTGAATAGTTTGTGGTACAGATTTCAATGCCAGTCTATAGTTGTTTTGGCAAAATAAGATTGCGTGCTTGCTAGTAGTGCAAAGTTTTTTTTCTTGTTAAACAGGACAAGTGAACTGATGTACGATGTTCTAGATGAATCTTTAAGAAGAGCAGAGATAAATCATAATATTACATATGGTGGGTGAGGTTAATTTATTTAATTATCAGTATTTGGCAAGTGTTAGTTGTTATTATGCTAAAATATGTTTGCAGTACTAACAAAATATATAATTTTATTCTTAATATGCAACTATGTCCTTAAGTGTCCAACTAGTGAGTTGTAAAGCAAGTGATAGGTTGCTGTCCAGTGCAGGGTTTTGTCATTGGTGTAAAACATTTTTATTTACTTGGGGATTCAACTTGCCCAAACAGCTCCTGTCCTGTGTTTGTGTTGCCCTTGCCCTTATAATACAGAAACTCAGCTTCTTCATGAGGGCTCCTACTGAACATCACTTAAATTGAAATAAATGCTAAAAGAAAATCCAAATGATCATAGAATCATAGAATTGTAGGGGTTGGAAGGGACCTCGAGAGATCATCGGGTCCAACCCCTGCCAAAGCAGGCTCCCTAGGACATTTCACTGAGATAGGCATCCAGACGGGTCTGGAATATCTCCAGAGAAGAAGACTCCACCACCCCCTGGGCAGCCTATTCCAGTGCTCTGTCACCCTCACTGTGAAAAGTTCTGCTCTCCTTGTTTATCAGAAATGCTTAGATCTTCTTTTCACTGCCATGAGAAAGGCAATAAAAAGTGTGCAGGAGGCCCAGTGTCAGTTCTTTACAGCTCTGTAGGGCTTTTCCTCTAGCCAGAGTTAACAAAAGGGTTATTGACACTAAACAGAGTTCAGTGGTAGTGGTACCTGTGAAAAGATCCTTTGGGGACACATATCAATTAGAAATTTCTAGAATATGGTAGAAGCCTATGTTAATTTTGTTATTTTCTGAGCAGAGAGAACTCTGATGCCAGAACAAACCAAAAGGAATAATTGCAGTGTTGAGGTTTTTTTATTTAAAAAGAAAAGTTGAACAATTTATTTGGATTTTTATTTGCCTCTCCCCTGCCCTCCACCCAGATCTGTTGTTCTAGAACCCTACATTAAGAGCTGTTCCACTATTAGGAAAACACCCCCTCATATTTTATTGCTACAGTAAGTATCTGTGCTAATGGAGTGGAAAGAAAACAGATTTTTTTTTTTTTTTTAAATTATTTTTAAGCAACACTTTGTCAGGAGTGGAAGGGAAGGACGAGGCCCAAAGCATTAGATGTCTAATGCCTACTTGATATGTATTTTCTAAAACATTGTGTCAGCTTTGGCTCTACTAAAGGGGAGCTTTGGGGAAGTACTGTCTTCTAGTAAGTGATGTGTGAGGAAGCATCTGTCAGACATTTAGTGTATTCAGTTTATTGCTTCAATTCTTTTAGGCAAGAACATAGAAGATACTGGGAGTTGTGTTGCCTTATAATGCAGACAATTTCCTCTTGGAGTTGCTAAGAGTTAAACAGTGACTTTGTTTTGAGTACTTATGGGGCCAAAGTGAGCAGTTTCTGATTTAGGTATATAGTTTTTGTTCACATGCAGTAATGTTTTTCTGAAACTTTAATTGACAAAGATGTAATTCTGAGTGATTTTCTTTTTTTGACACCAAGTGCTTGGCTATTAGAGAATTGGACAGAAAGTTGTATGCACAATACTAAAGGCAATAGCCTTTCATCCTGTTTTTACTTAAAACTCTGCAGTTACTTTCAGTGGGGGTGGGCCAGCAATTCCTTCATACAGCCAATAAGCTTGTTTGTGTTAGAGGTGTTTAATGCACACTCATTATGTGTCATTCTTTTCTCCCCCTCAGCCATCTTGTTTGAATGTGTCCAAACAATTTATATAATTCATCCCAAATCTGAACTACTTGAAAAGGCTGCCAAGTGCATTGGAAAATTTGTTTTGTCACCCAAAATTAATTTGAAATACTTAGGTAAGGATGCTTGGTTTCATTCAGGTATTTATACTTTGATCACAGTAGTATACATTCTCTTAGATCACTTCCAATCACTTCTGTTCTAGGTTTGAAGGCTCTGACCCGCGTTATCCAGCAGGATCCTAATCTGGCACTTCAGCACCAGATGACAATAATTGAATGTCTGGACCATCCAGATCCTATTATTAAAAGGGAGGTCAGTTAAAATTCAGTCAAAAATTAGATTAATTTTAAAGATGAGTGATAGGTTTTCTGAAATGAGTAGTGCAAAAACTGTATTATGTCTCAGTTACTGTGAGAGTGCAGTTATGAACAGTGTTAATATGGCAAACTGTCCACAAGTAGTATATATTTAAGACCTGCTAAATAGAGTTGCTCAATTTTGCATCTGACTAAAGTGTTTCTGTTTGCTTGCTTGCCTTTTGAGGCACTGGAGCCAATTAAATATATTTTTTGCTTTCTCTTTCAGACTTTAGAACTCCTCTATAGAATTACAAACGGACAGAATGTAATTGTCATAGTTCAGAAGATGCTTGACTACTTAAAAGAAAGCAGGGAAGAATATGCTGTCATCAACTTAGTTGGCAAAATAGCAGAACTAGCTGAGAAATATCCTTTTATTTTTCTGAAGCTTTGGAATCAGAGCTGAGGGAAATGTAGCATTTGTACCTTTCAAAATATCTTTCATGATCTTTGAAAGTATTACAACTGTACTTTGCACTCTTTCAAATGCAAAGAAACCCCAACCCAAAAACCACAAAAATTGACCATTTCACTGCATGGAGTGGCGCTCAGAATACTTGATTCTGGCTTCAGAATTTAGCATTAAAACCTTGTGGTTTTCAATCAAAACCTTGAAATCTTGTGCTTGCTTTGTGGAGGGAAATGCCTCAGTGCTTCATTGAGTGCAATTGTGGGCATGGTCTTTCTGTCAGAGGATTCTTCAATAGTGTACAGATTTTAAGAATGACACATTTTCATAGAAATAAAAGATAATTGAACTATGCAAAAGAAATGAATGTGATGTTTAGGCATGTGGCATATGGTGAACATTGCTGTTAGACTTGCCACTGCCTGATTTTTTTTCTTTTCCTGTAAGTATTCTCAACTGATAATTCGAGTTGTAAACTCTTTATAACAGAGTTCTCTTATAATGTTGCTGTAGACAGTAGTGTACAAAAGGAAAAGCTGTTTTCATACACCCTGTAGAAGTAAGACAATAACATTACTGTTTCCATACTGGTGAAAATTACCATTTAGTAAGTGTGCGTTTTCAGGTTTTATCTGGGGAGGTAGAACCTAACTTCCAAAGTTAGTAAAGGCTATATAAGAAAAGTGATGTTGCTTGCTTTGGAACACTTCATTTACTGAATAAAATAAACCATTTATGAACACCAGAGCATTACTGAAAAGAACAACTAGTCTAACCACTGATCAAGGTATGCCTTTAGCACTTCATTCCTTAACGCTGGACACGTATGCCCCTGACAATGAGTGGTTCATCCAAACTATGAATGCTGTGTTTTCAGTTGGAGGTGATGCTGTGCATCCTGATATCCCAAACAACTTTCTGAGGCTGCTGGCTGAAGGTGAGTAACTCCCTGAATGCTCTGAGGACTAGAGGCACTCCTTAATTATTTGGCTTTGTTTTCTTCAATGCATTTGGTAATATTTTGGGGGGGGGGGAGGGGAGGGTATTACTTGTATTTCAGGCAAAGTATGTATTGTTTCCTACTAGGATTTGATGATGGAAAACAAGATGATCAGCTACGGATGTATGCAGTGCAGTCTTATTTAGGATTACTTGAAGAGGGAGATACATTATATCCACAGAAATTTCTTCAAGTTATGAGTTGGGTAAGGTGGATAAATGATCAAAATTGAATACATAGAACTGAGGAAACTGTCAAAAATTTAGGATGTTTTTAATAACATAACATGGAAAATAAATAATCTAGAACATATTCAATAGTTTCTTGAATGTAGAAGTGTGTTTTATTGTGGTGTTAGTACTGCATTTTAAAATCTGAATTAAAATCTTAAATCTGAAAGCACTGCTTTGCCTGATTAAACAGATATTTTGTTGTTCTTTGTGAATAGGTGCTGGGGGAATATTCCAGCCTTGTTGCAGATGTTGATCCAGAAGTTATTTTGGCAAAGCTACACAGCCTGCTGAAGAAGAGTTTTGTTACTTCTGAAACTAAGCCGTGGATAATGGCAGCAGTCACCAAGATAGCATCACGTACCGCCTGCTCGAAAACAGTTGACAAACTAATCCAAGAATTCAGCAACTCTCTAGATACCTGCATGAGACAGTATGCCTTTGAACTGAAGCATCTGTGGGAAGACAAAGCGCTGATGAAAAACTTGCTTCCATTTGATGCTAGTTGCACTGACATGGTGGTAAGACAGCTGCAACATGTGGTGGTTGTGAACCTCCTTGTAGCTTGGGGGTTAAACGTTTTGGTTAAAAGTATTTCAGAATGAATTATGTTTGACAGTTCTGACAGGTGCCAGTCTTTAGTGTGTTTAAAGTGAGTTTTTGGAAACATGCTTTTTCAGGCAGATGTAATGGATTGTAATGTTGTATGTTGAAGGATAACCATGGTGCTTAGGTAGCAAGCTGGAGTATGTTTTTACAATCTCTTACACTGATTCATTTTTATTGTCTCTCAAGTTAGGCCTGCTTTAGTGATGTGGTACTGCTTTTTAACTCTGAGTGTGCCTCCTATTTAGAAGCTATTGATCTTGACACTGAAACGTCCCTTCGTATATGATAGAAAATAGTATTGATAATACTGAGGGTTTTGAGTGGGGGTCTTCTGAATTCAGTATTTTTCATATAAAAGTAGGATGAACTTGTGGGAAAACTTCTTTTTCTTTAAAAAAAATAAATAGAGGAGTTAAGCTACAAATCTCTAGCTCGAGGTCTGTTTCAACATAGTTGCTTAATGATTTCTGTTGTCTACCAGTAAAGGTTCCTTATTATGGGAGACATGAGTTGAAAGATCCTGATAAGGCACAATATTCTGGTAACATCAGGCTCATGTATAGAAAATATTTTTATTGCTTTCTTGCTTAATTTTGTACAGGTAGATGCTTCCTTATCTTTTCTGGATGGGTTTGTGTCTGAGGGACTCGGTCGCGGTGCAGCACCATATAAACCTCATCACCAGAGACAAGAGGAAAAACTTTCTCAGGAAAAAGGTGACTGTTAGCTTACTGCACTTATTAAATATCTGGTAAATGACCTGATAAGTAGTAATAGCCTCAGTGTAGGCTTAATATTATTTCTTAAAGTAACGTTATCTCAATCTTAATCCATCTCTTACCTGTAGAGTTAGCTGAATTAAACTTAGATTTTTAGTTCCGTGTCTGTTTAGCTGGTATATGTGACTGCTCATTTATCGTAGGTTGAAAGTGTATCAATGTAAAGATTGGAGTGGAGATGAGGGAAAGGGACTCGTGCCCCTTGGTAGTTCTAGGCCTGCAAAGGAGGGTTTGCACTCTGCTTTGTATGTAACAATGACTGTTAATGTTATAGTCCAAAACAATTCTTTAGAAGCTGTTCAGATTATGCTTTGGTTCATATGCTTTGGTTCTGAATCCTGATTTGTTATTCTGAGTAAAAATGATTTATCATTCAAGGTGTCAGATAATGATATGTGGACACAGTGCTCTGCACTCAATGTTATTTAAGCTCATGAACAGATGGAAAAGCTCACTTGACTTAGATCTAATGCATTACATCTGTCTACAAGTACTAAGCATTGGCAGATATTTTAATGATTCACTGTTCCTGTTTAGTTTCAGTATTTAAAACAGAGAATCAGATAAATACACATTTCAGGGAAATCCACTGTTGGTCTAAAAAGACTTATTTGAAAACAGAAACATCCACTTTAATGGGGATACAATATTGAATGGGAAGTCTTGAGATGTGCAGCAGTACAGTGTATCTGTTTTCGGAAAATAGGTTTCTTTCTTTCTTTTTTATGCTTCATTGTAATTTTAAGATTCTGTCTTGCAGCTCTGAATTTTGAGCCTTATGGATTGTCATTTGCTTCAAGTGTGTCCTCATCTGGCATCACTGGCAGGCAGTCCCCTACTGGTTTATCTTTTGGTTCTGATATGTCTGGTAACAGTGCTGAGACAGGGCATAAAGAGTGAGTTCATTTCTGTTTGAAATTAAGTATATTTAAGGTTCTCTTCTTGTCAGTATCATTTGTCTTTGCTTCTTCCTTACATGGAGCTAAAAAGCATACAGTTGAACTTCAAACCTCTATCATGTAAGAAGAAATTCAGATGTCGTCGTCTTCGAAATAACCAGGGAACAAACTAATGCAGTGAGACTGGTTTTCCACTTTCTTCACAAAGTACAAATTAAGGGATAGTTAATGCACTAAAACTGGGACAGGATTACCTGATGATTACAGGATTAAGTATTTTTTTTCCTCTGGCTAATTTCTTACAGGCTACACTTACTTTTTGTGGGTTTATAATAATATGCCTTTCAAGGAAACATTTTTAGATAGAAGTGAGGTTAAGGTTTGCAATGTAAGAAACTCTTTAAGCTTTAGAACCCTACAAATCAATTCCATATCCATAGTTTCATGCAAATTAATATCTTTATTTATACTCTGGTAAATTGGTATGCAGAAAACCTTGGAAGCTTTTATGGATTCAACCAGGTTCTGTAAGATTTTAGTGAGCCTTTTAGGTGCAGGACATGCAGCATTTAGCCTGTGTCTCTTGAATTAATGTCTGTAAGAGTCCAGAACACTTCTCATAGGAAGTAAGCATACTTTCTGGGGCTCTTCTCCTTTTCAGTCTCTTACGTTAAGTTAAAGAACTAGCAATCAAAGATTCAGATATACACTATGTTGCTTGAATTCACTTTTAAAAAAGTATTTAGGTAGACTATGAATGTAATCGGAACCTCTGGATGGAGTGGGCAAACAGTCTTGCACTGGCTGCAGGTGCCTAATGGTGACTTAGCATACATCTGTGCTTAGAACTATATAGATGAGTCTGAGTTTGCATTTGGGGGGTGTTTTAAAAATAATGAATGATGTTACTGACATAGAACTTTGTGCAGATGCAGCAGTGTTTGTTTATATTCCACCACTCAGTCCTAATATCAAAGTAGCGAAGTTGTGAATGGTGTTTAAATTACTGGCATGATTTTATGAATGTGGTTCACAAACGTTCACATGGTTGATCCTGCTTCGTTTGTTTGCTTTTTTAGGACAAATACTCTGAAACTTGAGGGAGTACGCAAGCTATGGGGAAAAGAAGGTTATCTTCCAAAGAAAGAAAGCAAAGTAGGGAAAGAAAATGAGCCACAAACAGTTTCTTGTGGCAGCTTATTAGCAGGACAGGTGGTTGATCCTCCTGTGTCACGGTCTGATCAAGTTGCCAGCCTCTCTGAGGAAGACAAAGAGAAGCAGCAGTTAGCATCAAGTTTGTTTATTGGGCTAGGACCAAATGCTGATGTCAGTTTGGTAAGTGAGATTTACCAGTTTAAAGTTTCTATGTTGCCTTATTTCATTTATGGATATTTATCTTCAAATGGGGATCAAATTAGGGCCTCAGTAAAATGAGGCAAACCCCACTCCCCCAGTTATTGAAAAACTTGAGAATTGCAATCTGATGATTTGTTAACAACCTGAACTGGGTTGGATATTAATTGATGGTGTGACCTCTGGAGCAGATCTTGAGTAACTAGAACCTTCCCTGTTTGCACATCGTGTATCACATTTTACTCTCTGTTTTCCCTAACAAGAAAATGTTTACCTGTGCTTTTTATAGGAGCTTTTGGTTTATGTTTTACAGAACATAAAGTAATTCTTGCATTATAGGCTAATCCAGTACCCGGTAAGAAATACAAGAGAAATACAAGAGCCCCTGTTACAGGCTCCATTAAAATGTTTGGAATCTACCTGTACTTGTCATCTGAGTTCATTCCTTGGTCACTGTTCCTCCTTGCTCACTCTTTCAGGCTGTTAACAGTAACACAGCTGGCTACTAGCAACTTCCTCACCTGTATATATATTTTTTTTTCCTTTTCAGATGGGGAAAGCAGACACAGCTACTCAGAAGTTGAAAAGGAAATTAAAGATAAATGAAACTCAAAACAGTGAGGAGGCATCAGATTTCCAAAATAGAGCTGCTTCAGATTTTGGTCCCTTACTTGATACAGTACCTGTTACCAGGGAAGACTATGAGGGCGATGTATGCACAAGGCTAAGAAAAGCCTCCCTGTGTTCTTCTGATATCGTAGAAGACAATTTAGCATTTGAAACACCTCAGTCCCTTAAACAGTCTGGGCTGGATGTCAGACTTTCAGATAGTAGGCTGTCACAGTCATCTTTGTTTGCTGATAGTAATATTGAAATCTTTCAGCCTTCTCCAAGTGCTCAGTGTGAAAGTGCCAGTAAAATGCCATTGGTCCCTTCCTTACCAGAAGAGCTGCAAGAGCTCACTCACTCTGAAATAGCAGAACTTTGTCAGAGCGATGTTTTAGCTCTGTATTTATCTAAGGTGTGGACAGATGACTCTCTGTTGCTCACTGTTTTTGTTTCAAATAAAACCACTTCTGCACTTAATGCTGTGAACTTAGTGTTTGAAGAAACAGAACATTTTCAGGTAAGAAACTATTTCTGTTATATTTCAAACTGACTTGGAACTTCTTGCTTTTTGCTTGCATTTAAGCATGCAATATTTGGTTTAATGTAACAGCCATGGCTTTTTCCTAAAGTATTTCCTTAGGACCTGTGATGTGGCTATTAACACATCCTGAAGGGCGATGAAAGAAATCTCAATACTCAACTTAATGTCATTTGGTATAAAATTTACCATTTCACTTTTTCTAATTCACTTTTGTTTCTTGAAATATGTATTATTTTTCACTTCAGAATCCATGTTCTTCCTGGTTCTTAAGACTAAATGCAAATCTAAACAGTCACAGGCATGATGTGACTTGAGTTGACAAAGTCTTACTGTGTGGGGTTTTTTTGTCTGGGTTTGACTGCTGGGTTTGTGCATTCATTTGTATTTATCTGATAGTCAGGGCATGATGCAGCTTTTTCCCATAAAATTTGTGTAAACTTGCTTCAAGTTTGGGTGGTTTTGTTTTTGGTTTTGGGTTTTTTTTTCCCCAAATCCATCAGTCCTATCTCATTCTTGCATGCATTAAGCTAATGTAGGAGAGGAGTTGGTCAGTTTGTTTTTTGATATCAACTGCATCAAGATTTAACTATGGTTGGTAAAAGTGTGTGATAGTCTTGATTGAAACATTGCTTCATAATAGGAAAGCTGCTTAGGAACTGCCTCCTGGCATGACTGCCCATAGATTTTGCTGAAAAAACCCAAAATTATGAAAGCTTGGAGACACTCTGCAAGTGATAACTTGATAAAGAGAATTAAGCAGATGTTTCTTTTAGCATTGACCTAATCAAGGAATTTCTTACTGGCCATGAAGCTGTCTGTCTTCCTATTTCTGGCTTGAATCACGTGTGTCACAACATCGATTGAAAGTGGGCATCTCGTGTCTAGTTTTTCCTTGTAATTGAATTGTGTTTCCACCCTGACCACTGCCAGAGATAGATACTGTACTAGCTTGTTTGGAGAGGCTAGGGACTGCTGAGTGATCTTGAAATTATCTTTGTTATTAGGCATGATTTCTCAGATTCTTTTTTGTAGAATGTTGCTGGGTGTATGTTGCAGCACTGCTTGTTCTGGTATGTTAGGTAATTCTGGGACCGAATTAGAGTACAGGTTCTTGGTCTCTGAGTAATTTCTTGGCAGAAAGAGATCAATTTCTCCATTGTGCTAAATCTCATAGAACTTTTCTATATATTGATGATTGATTTTATCCTTGATGAGAGTTGAAAAATTGTAGATCTGTTCACTTGCCAAATAGTCCAAGAAAAATCAATTGAAATAAAAGGCACTTTTATAGCTGTATTATAGCCACTTAAACAACTTGACAGCAAGCCTTATATTCTATATTCCTTTTAAAAAATATAGGTTATGGAGAGTCCCACCTACCAGTTTCCTGTAATTGAAGCTCAAAGTGTGGAACGTTGTCAGAAATGTGTGTGGATGGACAAAATCTGTACTCACGGAATTCTTTCTGGCTCAGTTAATTGCCAGTTAGAGATGGACACTCGCCTTGAATTTTCAGTAACTTTATCATTGTTGGACTTCATCAGGTAAATAAATAAGCTACAGGTTTTTAAAAACACATGTATACAAGTAAGTATTGAAAGCAGGATGATTAGGATATTGGTTATGAAAATATAAGGCCTTAACTCAGGCAGTTAATTTTAATCTGTGGTGACTGTTAGAAATAGCAAGTGGTTATTTATCTTGCTAAAAATGGGGTAGAGTTCCAGGTAGAAGCACAAATCCAGTGAGAGCATTGACAGGAGCTGCAGGTTAGAATAGCCTTAAACAACAGAATGTGTTTTTCAAGGAAGCTAACAGAACTGAGTGAACAGAAGGGTCTGTTGCTTTCAAGTATGGCATAACATAAACATGTCAACCTGAAATAAGTGATCTGAGTACAGAGATCCATATATTAGCTGACAGCTTTTGCAGGGGAAGAAGAAAGCTCATTATAGTCATTTTGAGCACTGAATGTATTTAAAGACTAGAAAAGCAAGTGGGTTTTTTTCTGTTAGACTTTTTCATAGTGAAATACACCTTGTTTCGCATAATACAGTCTTCCTCACATTGAACTGTTTTGTCTCTTTCAGTGAGCAAATAATCTGCCATTCATTTTTGGTTTTCCATTTATGTAATTTTTAAATTTTAAAAAATTACATTATTCTAAAGCAAGGAATTGAAAGTTAAATGTTAAACAGAGAGGAAGAGGGGTTTGTTTAAACTGATCCATACTTGCTTATTGCTTGCTCTATTGTTCAGTTGCTTCTAGATAAGACTTTTTTGGGAGATCAGTTATGTTCTCAGTAATGTGTCTTATTTTGCCAAGATATGTGGTGAACTTCTTTTTAGGCCAATGGTGATGACTACAGAAGACTTTGGAAAGCTGTGGTTGTCCCTCTCCAACGATGTGAAACAGAATATAAAAATGTCGCCTTCTCAAGATTCCCTTTCAGCAGCTCTGGACACACTGCAACAGAAGCTGAAGCTCCATATAGTTGATATTATAGGTGAGTGAAAGTATACTGTAAGGTTCCTTACAACCTGTAATTTGTTCCAGGAGTATAAGTGCATGGAAGTAGGTATGTTACAGTTTAAGGTAGGGAACATTTAGGAGCATAGTAAGCACAGAAGCATTGTCCTGTGGAATTTATTTGCATTACTCGGGCATCTATGTGAAGGTTGATGTACAGGTCCAAGTGTTCAGCAAACAGTAAATTTCACAGAGGAGCAATCTATGGCACGGTGAGTTTGGGTGGGACAAAAAATGAGACTGAAGCTCTACAACAAATACAAAGTTGGGGTTACGTGCAGGAGACCTGATTGTCAGTGGGATGTTAGAGGAATAGGGGTAAGAGGAGAAGAGAACAGTGGAAATAGAGTTTGAGAGAAAGATGCATTTTTTGTGAACTATATCATAGCTATTGTTACTTGTTAATTGTTTTATCACTTTTTCTGTGGCTTCTGTTTCAAGGTAATGAGGGAATACTGGCTTGCCAGCTGCTTCCATCGGTGCCCTGTCTGCTGCACTGTCGTACTCACTCAGGGATGCTGGCTCTGTGGTTCAGATCGCCTTGTTCTGCTCTTCCTGATGGTTTGCTTTATCAGTGTCAAAAGGTGATGGAGGAATCCTAATAACAGGAGTGCCTGCCTTAATCTGTTCGGTGTGTGAAATGCAAATCAAAGATTTATACAGTTGCACAGATAATTACCAAAGCTAAATTAAGATACTGCTTCTCAGAGGTATTTAAAGTTTTCTTCCAGCTGGCATATGTCATGTGGACTTGTGGGGGAAGAAGGATGACCTAAATTACGCCTCCAAGAACATGCTCAGGACTGTACAGTGACTAACAGTAATCCATTAAAGTATTGTTAAGTGAAATGTATATTTCTTAATTTTGTTGTAAATGACTGAAAGTATTTATTTTTATTATGCAGCTTTTATAGACATCAACAGTTAATCCTCATAGCAACTATTTAAATATGATTTTAAAGAAAACATCACCATTACGAGGTCAGACTTGTTCAGTTATCAGCATCATCTAATTTTATTTTGATAAGCTTTGTAAAGCTATTTTTAAGCACTGCTGGCAAGAAGACCCATTATTGGTGACTGTATAAAGAAACTTATGTAGCAACAGATGTGTGTTTTGAAAATAGTGAAAAGGTTTTAGTGGTCAGTGCACTTCCCGTGATCTGTGATACTTACCAATTAAATATCTAAGTAGGTTTTTGATAGGAGGCAAGCTTGGGGAACTGTATGGAAGCACCTTGTGGGGGCCCACCTAAGGCCCTTCAGGTTAGTTCCCATCTGCAGTTCTTCCTGCCTCATGTTTCAGCCACCTTCCCTTTCTTTAGGGGTCTGTGACAGTGGCTGAATACTTGTGTGTGGCTGAAGGTGAGCTTCATGTGGATCCGGACTGAGATGGGTGTAATTGCCTGTGAAGGTGTTCCTTGCTCTTCAGTCAATCCCCAGAGTTTAATTAGGCTGATATCTCTGTCCATGAGAAGTTATATGGAGGAAATGTTGATTTATTTTTACATCTCATTATTTATACCCTTAGTATGACTCTTCAAGCCTTTGACTGGCACAGATGTGGCTGTGCTATGTGTGCCTGGCAAGGAACTGCAGTAAGGTTTAAGAGATGGAAATCATGAGAAGCATTTGTGATAAATGTGCCTGTCTAGGTTGTTTCCTTCCTGAAATAACCTCACAGCAATCTTAATTTATTTAGTACTGTTGAATATTATTTATAACTGGTCATGTTTTTATTTTAAAAAAATCAAAGATTGTACACACAGCAGAACTCTCTCCTTTACCTGTTTAATATTACCAAGGAAATTCTTTGTTACCTTTCAGCGTTACTGAAAGGTCTCACCTGATAAGCACTGGTTCTAAAGGAAAGTAAAATAGTCTGTTACTCTGCTAATGCTGTGGTAAATGCTTGTGAAGTCATCATAAGAATGTAAATGTGCTGATAGGGTTTTTTTGGGGGGGTTGTTTTTAGTCAAACCACTTACGTTATCACAAGTACAATCTTTTTTTATTACTCTTGCAGTACCCTCTTACTGAGGAATTTAAAGTGCACTGAACTTGTAAATATACTTCATGTTCTGCATATTTTAATGTTTACTTGATACTTCAAGACAGTTTATATAAATGAAAACTGATTTATAGTGGAATAATTTCCAGCAAATCATTTCCCTGCTGGTAAATCAGATTTGTGTTATGCTTTGGACTTTTGTCATCATATGAACTATAGTGGAAGTATCTGTTTCTGGCCTATGCATTCAAATCATGTCATTAATGAGATGTTCAATGTCCTAGAGTTTAAAAAGAACAGCAAAAGATGATGATGATGTCTTCTGCTGGTCCTGTTATGTTCTTTATAACTTTTTTCACCATATGAACAGTGTTTGAGCTGTCGGAATGCAGATTTGAGGAGCTTTATGGTATTACCACATAAAGGGGGTTGCATGGAGTTGTACCTGTGTCAGTCTTCATTTCTAGATTGCCCAGCAAATACTTTTCTCAATCCTATCATCGTCTTCACATTTCTTGTAGTTTAATAAAATTCAGTTTCACTAAAAAAACCCAACTTGTTAAATCTTCTTCACTACAACATGTAGCCTATTAAGAACTAGGTTCTGTATTAACTGTTTCTCTCTGCATCTAAATAGTGGTAAAGAATGTAACACTGCAGGAGCCTTGAATCCATTGGTGATTTAAATGTCCTGTGTCGCAGTTGGAGGGATAAAAAGAATGAGAATACACTTTTAATCTTTTCAACAGCCTTCTGTGTGCCAGCTCCCATTATCCAGCACTCTTTTTAGAGTGCTGCTGGATTGTGGGAGGAGACTTTGGGGTCTCTTGTTAGTCATAGTTGACAGCAATGGCATGCTTTTCTTGTCCAACGCTAACATAACATGCCCTTTGCTATAGTGTTGAGAAGGAGTTGGAGGTTGGGAGGTTGCTGACTTGAAGGCAGTTGCAGCCCTGATGTAAACTGGAAGGCTGTTCTTTGGGGGGGCTGTTG
The DNA here is from genome assembly GCA_027925045.1 of Hypotaenidia okinawae. NCBI lineage: Eukaryota > Metazoa > Chordata > Aves > Gruiformes > Rallidae > Hypotaenidia > Hypotaenidia okinawae. Next base: position 9,854,263 of record BSDF01000012.1, read on the forward strand.
GTGTTTACCAAGTGCATGCTACACTGCTGTTCTGGTTGATGTAGGGACCTTAGGACCTTGAGAAACTCAGTAATTTAGCACTGGGAATCCCTCTGTTCTTTATCAATCATCCAGTTTTCTCTAAAACTAAATGAAACTTCAAGTAATTACACAAATTAATATTATTTCATCTAAGCTGTATGTAAAATCCTTTACCAAATATCTTCATCTTTTGTGGTGTTCCTGTTTGCTTTTCTTTGTGACTTACCAGGACTTGGAGTAACCTGTTTTCAGAGAACGGGAAATAAGGTTTGTAGAAGTAGGCTAGAAGAAAGAGCACGTAATCCAGTTAGCACCGAGTTTACTTCCAACAGGCAGCCAGAGGCCAGTCAGCGTATATACTGACCTTCCTGAACTGGCAGGTTAACAGCGTTTTGGACCAAGACTGTAGGTACCAGGAGACACCAGCAGCTCTACTGCTCTATGCTCTGGTCAGCTTGGAGTTGTGGACACTTTGCAGTCCACAGATTATTGATTGTATTGGCTCAATATTTCAACTTATGTCAGATTCTTCCCCTTTGCCCCAAGTATTTTCAGATATTTTTAATTAAAAGACACTGGTAGGAGAAAAATGGTGGAAGTGCAACATGGCAGCATGATGCAGTATGTTTTAGATCAAATCTCCCACTGTGTTGCATGACTTTTTGTTAAGCATTCCCAACCCATTCCCATCCTTCAAGAGGCTGAGAGAAGAAATTTGTATAATGGATGGCACTGTCTTCAGGTTTTCCTGTACTTGCAGGTAGTTCATAAATGACACTGCCTCATGGTTTCTAGATCTTGGGAAGGTAGTTACCTCCTATAGAATTCCACTAGTAGGTTTTCAGCATAAAAAGCTGTATTACCTTTTCTGTGTGGATAAGAGTGTGCGTTGTCTTTGTCACTGAGGTATGTAAAAATGGAAGTAGATCTGCTTAAGTCATCGAGTTAAGATTTGTTTTTGCATTTCTGTTGCGGTGATAAGAGTTAATTGTGGTTTACCTCTTGGTTCTTTCCAGGGTCAGCTCTTTCTGTGCCTTTCTGTGAGAATGTTTCTCTAACAGAAATAAGATTACATGTCCAGTGTGATGTACTGTTCTGTGGTACGTGTACAACCTCATTAGGATGCCAGAAGTGGTCATTCCCTTGAGTGTTTCTTGAACATTAGCATTTTTTCTCTTTATGTAATAAAGTTGGCAGTGATGAAGCAAAGAATATTGTGTCCTGCCATGATATGATTCACAAAATTAACCTGACAGCAATGTTTTACCAGCAGTATGGCTCAAAATGCCACTTAGGAAGATTGCCTTAAACTTTTATTTTATGGTAGCTTTCTCTTTGTGCCAATCTTTAATTGCTTCCATTTTAATTGCCATGTGAGTTGTTTGCAAATCCTGAGCTCTTTCAGCCAAAGCAGTTTGCCTTTTCTGAGAATAAAGATAGGAGAATATATGCTAGCTGTTGTTAAAACATTCTGGCATCTCCGGTTTTAGGGCAGGGATTTGAAATCTGTCACAGCTGTGTCTTCTGTCTAATTTAAATCACAATTAGCTAAACTAGCTAAATACGTCATGGAAAACTTGCAAGAAGGTGGTAAAGGGTTAGATCTCAGGTGTTCCATCTGCTCTGGCCCTGTGACACAGGCTGCCTGTGGATCTTCTAAGCACTGCTCAGGCTGAGCCTGGGAAGAGGCTGGTACCTGCAGGCAAGAAGCCTGTGCTGTTTCCTCCACCTGGCTTGGGAGGGAGTGTGAGCCTGGTGACTGAACCACACTCCTCAGCACATTGAGCCAGCACCATTTGTTAGCTCAAGAGTTTGGGAACTTCCTGGAAAAACAGGAATTTGATTTGTGTTGTGTGTGTGTGATGCAGCAGCAATGTGGGCTTCCAGTTTTCTTTTAAACCCTGCAACTGTCCATCTACCTCCCTCTTACCTTCACAAAATCCAGTCGACCAAGGTTGCAGAAGTTGAAGGTGACAAAACTTAGAGTATCGGAGTTGCCTCCTCTTACTGCTTAATTGCAGCTTACTTTGGATGGTAGAATAAATAAATCCAAAGGAAACAAAGGGCAGTACTCACACATTTTTAATCCACAAATATGATAATACATCGTATAGTTAAAGTGACCTTAACATTGCCCATATTTTAGCAATGTTATTACATACCAAGCTACAAGTACAAAAGTAAACAATGAATATACAGGATATGCAAGTATGAGAAATACTCAAACATTCCTTAAGGCTACTCAGATTTATAAATAAAACAACAGATGTTCAGCTGTTGTGTCTAAAATACCAGAATCTGAATATTGATACTTGCAACACACAAAAAGAAAGTCACAGGTACAGGATATCCCTTTCCTTTGGGCATCTTGAATGTTGAATCGTCTTTTTCCGGCTTTAAAAAAAAGACCTTAAATTTGCTTGCCACAAGTGAAACAAAGACACAGAATCAGACGTTTGCACTGGGACGGGAGGGTTTGATACAATAAATACTACTCAAAAGCATCAACTGACACATCCGTGCTTGGGAAAAACAAAATGCAGCTCATGGTACAGGTCAATATGGCTCTGCAATGGCTGAACTTGCAACCCCAAATGTTGCTATCCCATTGATGAGCTCTGTTGCAAAGGAATTGTCTACCTTCCTGGCTACTAAATATACTTTTTATGGTTAAAGGAGGAAATACCTGGGGAGCATCTACATTGTTACAAACTGCTCTGGTAATGTCTTGTGTTGCCTTCTTTACTGTGCTCCAAAATGAGTTCTGGGACCAGGTAACTATCCATCCAGCGCAACCCAAGCTGACTATGGGATCTGGGTGTGTGTATTCTCAGTTGTATAGAGGTGTGATAGCCAAACTTGTTGCAAGAGAAACAATATAGTCGTTCAGGGGTGAGGAAAGCCAGAAGAATAACATTTTGAACAGCTTTCTCTACTATCATAGTATTTAAGAATTCACATGAGAAACAAACATTTTTTCTTACCCAAAGTACTGAAAGCTCTGCACTGGAAGCTTTCCTTAGAGAGAAGATTTCCTTGTCTTTGTACATGCATCTCTATTCTAACAGGCGATATGGAAGCTGTTACCTCCAGATAAAGGGATTGTCTGCTTCCTGTGCCAACTAAAAGATGGTTCATGACACTGAAGTGGTGAGCCTGGAGGATAAGATGTAGAGGGGAAGGGGAGGAGAGATTTCCAAACAGAATTTGTTTTTACTTGAGGTAAGCCAGCACCTACAGCTGCAAGATTGTGCAAGTGGCAAACTGGTGTATGTGCTCAGCTCCCCTTCTGCCTTAATCCTAACAGAACTGTACAGAAACCAGTATTTGCAAAGTGTTTTCAGTTTGAAGACACTATATTTTGTTTAAAAAACTGTCACTGAAAACGTTCTGAACAAAAGTCATTCCTGGAGCTTTCCTTAGTCAGCATGACCGTTCTCTTAAGCCCACTGTGGGTATGCTACACTTGGATGTGGTTCCTTTTTATCACACCTCTGTCTTATGCAGGCACAAATTAACATCATGGCTGAATGTTTTGAGGCTAGGGGATGGCAGTGCCGCTTTGTTGCTCTATTGGTGTCTTAGTGGTGCTGCTCTTCACAAGCACAATTTCAAAATCCTCCCAAAGTGTTTTGTTCTGTGCAGCAAAGCAAGGAGAGCACAAAGAGCAGCACAACCTTCAGCCTAAACTTGTCTGATGTTATCAAATACACAAGCCCTGAGAATGGGGAAACCAATATACTGCTTTATGTAGCTTTCTACCTTTGAGCTTGAACTGCTGAGCTGCTTTTCAGAACCAAAATACAGCCTCTTCTCTGTTATTAGCTGGTATAGAACAAAACTCTAATGAAAACGTTGCTTTGGAGAGCAGCTCTGTAAATTTTTCTCCCCTATTAGACTGAAATACCCTGTAAAATCAGAGATGCCTTCTCATACTGATTCCTGGTCCTTTTGAAAGGAGTGAGCTTAATCCATTACAGCCCTACTTTCTGTCTAAGCTTTCTCAGTTAGCGTGGAAATTAAGAGAGACATACAAGCTGAGGGGGTAAATCCTGTGCATTGCTCTTACCTTCACCTCTCTGTCTGTACATAGCCATGCATTTGAGTTTACTTTCTTTTCACGTGTTCAGCCTTGAACACAAAGCTTGGAAGATTATGGTGTATAGCGATCTGTTTCTGAACAATATATATCAGAAGCCTTTTTTGCTCTGCTCCTTGGAAAAGACTGAATTATCTGAACAAAACATGAAAACTGAGAGTGTTCTGATTTCAGTATTCCACTTCATCATGAGCCTGGTGAGCGCTCTCTGGCTCCTGCTGGAGATGGGAGCAAGAGACCGGTGGGAAGGAAGCTCGCTCGCTCACCACGGTTCATGAAGGGCAGCCAGTTCTACAGAGAAGTTTTTGGTTGGTTTCTTTCTTGTTTTTGAGCATAGTTTCAAAGGATCTTCTCATCCAGTAGTTTGTTGATGCCGTCGCAGATCTTTTTGAGGTACGGCCGACAGTCCCCATCAAGGCTGTACAGGGCAGTTAGAAATTCCACGTCGGCAAAGTGATTGAAGACATGGTTGATGCGCCCGTGGGACCTTGCTGTCAGGTGTCGATCTACCAGTTCATGCACAAGGTCTTTACATTCATTCAGAAGTTCTGCAAGAACATTTCTGTCAAAAGTGTATTCTACCTCGTAGAAACTGACAATTGTCATGGCAGTTTGGTTCAGCTTCTTCCTGAACTTGTCTACAATTTCCAGCTCTTCATGGTTGAACTGGTTATTTCGATAGAGGATCCCGATTTTTATTGCCACTTTAATCAGGTCTTTCATAATTTTATGGGCTTCCTTTTTGTTTCTTGTGTGTTCCTTTGTTACTTTGTACAGCTCATCGAAGATTTCACTGCTTGTGTCATCGATTAGCATGTTAGCCATGGTTTTGGTTGCCATTTTACTCAGGATCTTTTTCTGGGCTTGTAGGGCGAGATTCTTGGAACTGAAACAGTCAGGACCTGTTTTGGGATAGCAGAGAAGGAGGAAAATGTTTAATTTACTTGATGAATTATTTTCATAATCAGATAAGAAAAGTATTACCGGAGGGCTTAGCTGAGACCTTACACATTTAACTGCTCATTACATATAGCCATGGCTGTAATAGCAGGAATGTTTCCAACACAGTATTTCCAGGTGTCCTTGGGGTCTCAAACGTTGTGTTCAGGTCTTGCTATCACTGAGTGCTTTTTGCCTACAAACTTAAGAACAGAATATTCTGGCACGGGATATCTTCTGGCTGTTTGCTGGTCTTTCAGTTCTGAAGTTCAATATTAAAGCTTTATTGGCAGAGATCTCTTGAGATGTTCTCAAAACAGTGAGTGAGTGATCAGGGACAAGCAGAAATGATACTGGCAAAGTACATGAACAGGAATTACACTTTTGGTCATTGGGGGGCACTGCTGTTCCACAGTTGGACAAGGCAGCAGCAGGGCTAATAGAGTGGATTCATGAACACGGATTTATTTTGTTTTAATCTTTAGTCTTTCCCATTTGTTACTAATTTGCGATGTTCCAGAATGTGATTTTTGTAAAATGTTGGTGCTTTAGTGCATGTGGTTCCTGCCAGATGGAAGTTCCTGAACTATTTGCTCTAAGCTTGTCAAATAAATACCTTTAATGTCTTTTACCCAGTACCCAAGCCTGTGGCTACTGGTGCCAAACTTTTACAATGAGCTTCTATAATTATTGGTAGAGATTAATTTGACCTTCTTCTGTTTTTCATATTAATGTTGCATTTTAACTGTCCCTATGTGGACAAAGTAAAGGCAACAGAAAGATTTCATATGCAATGATTATCCAGTTTAATACTGTGGTAGCGAAGTCTCTGTTGGATCAAAGGATGCTTTATCACTGTGGGCAAATGCTGATGAGTGTGTGTGTATGCTCAGGCATAGAGCTATTGAGGTAAGGGCTGAGTGGTGGCAGCGTCCTCTTTGGTAGCAGACACCTTCCTCCCCTTCCCCTCACTTCCCTCTGTATTTGCTTACACGGAGGAGATGCCTGCCTTTCTCTGCCCTCTGAGCACAGGGACCTCACAGCCTTGGCTGGTGCAAGGGGGGAGGTAGCCATGTCCTTCACCGGCTGCTGGGGACTCACACCGCTGTGAGATTAAACCCAATACAAATCAAAGCTTCCAGTGCTGATGTGGTTGTGGAGCCACAGTGGGTCCTGGGCTGCTTGGGTGAGTTCTGGAGGCCCTTTCCAGTCTTCAGCGCATGAGTGCTCAGCTGAGGCAGCCGTGTTGTCACCCCTCTCTGCAGCTGTCAATCTGTTGGTGTTTGAGCTGCAGCCTCACTCACACTGCCATGGGTTCACTGTAGCATCTCCTTCCTCTGTACTCCCTACGCCCTCGTGTGAGGCAAAAGGCATGCTGGGTGCCAGTGCTCCCTTTGAATATGTAACACACTGAATTTAAATAGTCTTCTGTTTAAGTCCTATTTTCCAGGTTAGCTAGAATATTGAAGTTGTCATTTTTCTTTGTGTACTACAGCTGTACTACTGAGCAGTATGAAAGAGGAACATTTAATTTCAACTGAACCACCACCTGGAAAAAATAATTCAGTGTGCTTAAAAGAATTGCCTGTCATTTGGAGAGAAAATTGTGGGGCTGAGCTGCTGACTGGAGGAAATAGAAAAACTGTGATTTAATCTAGTAAATGATAAAACCAGGATGAAAGCATTCTTTCACTTAGCAGTACGTGGGTATATAAATAGTATCAGTGATGAATAATTACGTGCGTTTGACACAGTAAAATGGAAGATTAATATTAGTGTCTGCTTCTGGAGTAAGTGTTTGCTGTTAATCAAGTGGACGCAGTAGTTTTGATCAAAAGCTGGAAATAATCACAGAATGTTTTTCAGAATATGAATTTTCCTAACGTTAGTGACACTGGAGCCTCTGTGCCGTTGTCACCAGGTTGGCTTCTGCTGTGCTCAGCTGTCTGTGCCAGGGAGAGCTTTGCAGAGTCCGTGTGGTTCTGTGGCTGGAAGCAGCTCCCGCAGTTGTGGTGCACAGAAGGAGGGGGCTAGGGAAGCACGCCATCCTCCATCGCACCCTGCGTCTCTGGTACGCCGGCACATCTGTGGAGAGCTGGGACCAGCACAGCCACCAGCACGTTCTGAAACATGCACACAGCTGCCCTCCTTCCTGGGTGATATCTGAGAGAAAAAACTGAATGCTAAATTAGCATGTAAAAGCTTCTAATAAATTTAGAAGCGAGGTTTGGCACAAAGAAGAGTGGTTCTGGGATATGTTCCTGTATTCTGAGTCCTGGCTCTTGCACAAAACTGAATAGAGTGCAGTCCTCAGAGGTGCCACCCTCCACTTTGGCACCTTGGCCAACGGTAACACAGGTCCCAGCAGGAGGAGCAAGCTGGGAAAGGGGCAGTGCAGCCAGGGAGCAGTAGGCTGAGTTTAAACGGTGAGGTGGGACTGCTTTTCCATGGCCAGTCCCAACTGTGGGATCTGCTATTAAACAGCCTGAGACTGAGCTCTGTCTCCAAATAAATCTGTGGTTGCATTGGAGCTGCTAAACCTTCCTGTAGAAGGCGTGTTCCCCTTTCCTCTGTTCCTTTACCAGGCCCTAGTGCTGTACCCTGCTCCTGTCTCTTTTTCTCCTCTCTTCAAACCAGTACCCATATTCCACTCCTGCTCTCCTACCTGCAGCCCTCTGCTCCGCTTAGTGCTCCTGGCTCTCCAGCCTGTCTCACCATGGCATCTCTAGCACCAGCCACGAGTACTTTCAGAAACCAGCCAGATCCCAATACCTTGTGCACACTCCTTTCCCCCACCTCCTTCCATGATATGTCTTGCTCTGTGCATTGTAAAACCTGTAATGGCTGGTAATTAGTTTCACCACAGCCACTTAGCTCTCTCCCAGTCATCTGTGCCCAACAGACACTGTCCTGGTGGAAAAGGGCCGTGTTCTGTGGGGACACAGGACAAGCTTGTGCATCTGTGGCATGCTGTGGTGCTTGGTGTTAAATACAGGAGCTGGCAAAGTCCCTTCACTGCATCAGGAAGCCACCCAGAAGCTCAGAGAGGACAACTGGTGCATCCCAGCTGCACTAGCAGGCTGCCAGCCTGGCTGCTGGGATTGAGGCTCTGCAGAGCCTCAGCCCATGGTCTCCAGCTGTTGGTGTCGTCAGACAGCACGCAGCAATGGGGAGGATGGAGACAACAGTGGTCAGCTCGTTTGTGCAGCCTAGACAATGGCCCAGGGCTTCTTTGCAACCGGGCTGTACTCTGCTTTGCTTAAATTCAGGGCATGCATAGTTTTGCAACAGTGTAAGCTGGAAAGAGAGAGAGAGAACCTGGATTGATTGTTTGGATTCCTGCCTGCGAAGTCATGTAGCGCTCTGACACGAAGTGATGGCTGGCCTTTCAGGGATCACAAGTGGTTAGCTACGTGATTAAATTCAGCCTTTCATGGGAACTGCGGGTTTACCGTGGCAATCTTTTCTTACTGCAGCACCCGCCTCGTTACACAAAATACATCTTCCCCTCCTACATACAGCAATTCTATTTTCTGCTTTCTTTCATACAGCAAAACAAATCAGCAACAACATTATAGATGCAATTAGCTTTCAGGAACATTACAGCAAAGCTGGAAGGGAAAAACCAACCTCTGAGTGTACTTCTTTGCTGGGTAATGATTAGCTTCCTTAATAGAAAGTCTGATTTACTGAGGTAAGGACCAGTTCTGCCTTCAGATCTGCTCTCTTCCCTCTCTCTCAGTCATGGGAGACTTGTGATGATAAAAGCTATTAAAAAAGCCCCATGTGACAGGATTAATCCCACAGCAATCCTCCTTCCTTCAAAAAGTGCAACTCTTCAGATATGTATTGCCTCAGCTGTGGCAGCAAAATAGGGAACGGCACAGCTCAGCTGCAGGGGGATGGAGGGGAGAGGCCCCCCACCCCCAGGGAGTGCCATGGGCAGGGTGTGACACCACCCAGCGACACAGCCCAACCTCTGGCACATGGTGCTGAACATGACAAAGATGTCTCACATCCACTAAATAACAGGATTGCTTAATAACAGAGTTGCTTAATAACAGAAGTGTAGACAAAGTTTGGCGACTCTAGGGAGTGGATATAAGGGTCTTATATTTTAAGAGTGTTGTATTTTATGAGGTTTGGGGGCTAAAATGCAAGAGCATCTGAAATATTCTCAAAAAACTTTGATCCCAGATAGCTGCACCAAGGACAACATGACTAGAACTAGATGCCCATCAATACTGTTTAGTGTAAATACCCATCCAGCCAGTCCGTACACAACACAAGGCAGAGCCCGTTACCAGAGCATGCTCCTGCTGTGCCTGGTGGAGAGTATGGTCCATGTTTTCTGAAAGCAGTTAAGTGGAGATGGAAACAAAACCATGAGCACGTGAATCTGTTTCCCTCCCAGTTAGCCCCTTCATAGCAAAGCCTGAATAAAGCCTTGCAGCCGGGCTATTTTCTGCCCTGGCTGGTGGCAGAAGGGCATGGGGAAGTGAGCTCCAATGGGAGTGCTGCTCTACAGGTAAAAACAGATGGAGTGGTGCTTAACCTGCAGCACTTCAGTGGAGCTTGTCCAGTGCATCTGTAACAGCACGGGCAGGCTTGTTTGGGGAGAAGGGTTACCAATGGATTCCTTTGGTTTTGTCACACCTGTGGAGCTACAAGGGACACTGGGAGTTGTTACTGCTGCAGCACCCACTTGTGATGGCCTCAAGCACTGCCTTCTTCCCCTGGGCAGAGAGTGGGGCTCAGTCACACCTGGGGCTCTGGGCCTGGTTCCCTCCCACTTCCCACCAGCTGGTGCTGGGCAGTTTTCAAGCCACTGCCAAGCAGGGTGGAGGCACTGAATTGGCTTGGGAGCATCCTGGAGAGCTGAGCTGCTGTAAGGTAAAGAGCTGAGCCCAAAACGCACTGAGGCTTCAGGAGCTCGCTGCAGTCCTACAACCTGTCAGGAATGGTAGGCAGAGGGGGCAGAAAGGGTCCTGGCATCTGTGCTGCAGCTGCACTGTAAGTAGGCAGAGGCCCGAATCTTTGCTGAACAAGAGGGAAGTATGTAGGGAAGTAAAGATGATGAAGAGGCTGAAATATTTTTAATACTCCTGAATCTTCAATTTTCAAATGCAGTGCAGCTTCTGCAGCAAAAGCCAGGCTGAAGGAGTCAGCAAAGCTGCTGGAAACGTGGGCATCTCTCCAGCTGCTAGCAGTTGCTTGGGCTTGTGGGAGAAGGACTAAGCCAAGGAACAGGCACGCTCTCAGGGGCTGTCACAGTAGGAGGTGGCTGGGTTGTGAAAATTGTAGGAGAGCACTGGTTTAATGGTTTGTGTGGCCCAGTTTGAATGTATTTGGATGCTTTAACCTAGTGATATACCTGCCCCAGAGCCCACCGAGCCTGGGGATGCCAGGGAGAAGGAATGAGGCAGCTGTATCCTAAAGCTCTTGCAGGGTGTTAAATGAACACTGGGTATCTGAATGGTTAATCCAGTGCTGGTGTTGGTAACTTAGTGGGCTTACAGTTTCTTTCATTATAACCTGCAGTTGCCTGTATTGTCTCTTTTCTTGTTATAAATAGCTTACACAGCGTAAATAACCTTTGAGGAAAATAAGAGCAGGTAACTTTTTAAAGCTATTGTGGAAAGCTATAAGAACAAGGAAAAACTAGAAGAGTTTTGGAAAGGAGAATGTAGGAAAAAAAAACCCCAAAATAATTGAGTCACTTAATTTGCAGTATTCAGACAAAATGTTTGGAGGTAATGAGCTGCAAACTTGTGTGTTTTATTTATCCTTCAAGTGTCACTTACATGGTATAAGATTGATTAGAAAAGCGAACCACAGAACTTGGGGTTTCAAAATAGCTCTAAAAGCAGGCAGGAGAAAAGCACACTAAAAGCCCTTCTTCTCCCACAGCGTTTTAGCGTGGGGCACGGGGGGAGCTAGCTCTGAGCTTGCCTATTGCTCTTGGACAGCTACAGGATTGCTCCAGAAGAAACATTAAGTGTTTCCAGTAACTTTAAGCCAAGAAATCCAATAGACCAGATGGAATACATCAGCTTTCAGGGAGGGCCAATTTAAACACGTGTAAGCACTGGGGGCCTGGTGCTCAGACTTTTAACACTTTTAAATTGTTTCTATGAACATAAAAGGGTTGTTCATTTCTGTAGTGGAACAGGAGATTACAGACTGATAATTATATGATCCTGGGGAATGTGCTGGTATCCAAAAGTCTGAAAACTGAGACTTGGGCACGCTGGCAACAGCAGCCAACAGCCCTGTACAGAGGGAACACGACTGAACGGAAAAAAGAAAATGACTATTTTTCCTCTCAGTGTGCCATACGAGCAGCAACTGTGCTGCAAACAAGCACTGCCTGGAACCTAGCGACTAGAGATTCCTAATGGTAGGCTTATTTCGGCAGCTGCCTTCTATTTGGCGTTTACTAGTAAAGTATTGTTGCTCCGTACTGGAGTGTCCCTTTCAGTACCTGGCAGGGGCGGTGGTAGGCTGGGGAGCCACTTCTGTAAAGAGAAGAGGAGCAATGCAGTACTAGTGGTTAAACTGCTGTCCTCATCTCGGTGATGCCTTCAGAGGCGATACCCGGGGGAGAGGAGCTCAGCTGCGGTTTCCATCAGCTCTTCTTGGAGCTGCCAAGAAAGGGGCTGGCTGAGCTGTTCTCCCGCTACCCCTAGTAGCTGGCTGGGAATTGAACTACATGGCTGTATGTTCTTCTTCTGTGTCTAAAAGCAGTAGCTGGCAAGCGGTATCTGGGCAACAGCACTGTCCTGTGCCTGAAGCTGGCCTGCAATGTGGAAACCTTTGCATGAGCTCCCTTGAGTATGTGGCAGAGCTGACACGGTGCTGTCAAAACGGCACATTACACTCCAGTCATATCCTGAAAACTCATATCCAGCTTGTGAGAGAGGAAACCACTCCCAGACAAAAAGGCTCAGTGAGGAACATCCTCACGCGCTGCGTCAGATGCCAGGCAGCAACCGCTGTGCTGGTGACCCAGCCCGTGTGCCTAGCCTGCCAAGTGTGAGAGCTTGGCACACACAGCAGCACAGTCACCTCTCTTAATTGTTTTTTAGTCTGATCATATGTATCAGAACCACAACCTAAACCAGGCTGCAGCACAGGGAAAGGTTATTTTTGAAGAATGACTTTAAAATGTGCAGTTTAAACTTTGCCCCTCCCATTTTGTAGCCCGCAGGGGAGCCCTGCCAAGGCAGCAAACACATCTGGTTAACTTTTGGCAATTGGTGGTGAGCGTAAACAATGCAGAGCCTGCTTACACAGCACCCCAAGGCATGCACACAGAGTACAAACTGGGCTTTGCTCCTATCTGGAGCCGCTCAGGTGTTTCAGGAATGAGTAACCCTGCCAGGAGTGACAGTAAAATATGGTGGTGTTTGGGCTTTTTAAGCTTTGCTGTACAACTAAGAGAGGTTTTGGTATACTGAGCACTGTATTTTATTTTCCATGTCAGGTCACCATGTTGATAGCAAGTGCAGGTTACATTGGCAAGGCTGAACGTCCCTACCCTAGAAATGTTGGTTTAACGCTGGTTGACACTGCAAGGGAAAGCGCCTGCACACTGACAGTAAAGGCTTGACAAGGGATGTATTTGCAATAGATGGAGCTATAACAGACCGGGAATTGCCTAGGCTGATCTCTAGGGAATAGGAATGCAGGAGGGTTGGTTACTACCTGTTGTAATATGTTACCACCTATTGATCCTGTATTTTGGGGTAGATGTTTATGACTACATTAGTGGGTATTTTTTTCAATGCTAGCTTTGGTTGAAAAGTGTCTTCTAGAGTGGAGAAGCATGCTGGCATATCCCAAACACTACAGCAGGATCTTGAGTAAACAGGTAGCTCACAAACCCCAGCAGATCTGTCTTTGGTGGCAGTGGTGGACATCTTGAATTGATTAGAGCTTTTTGGCCTTCAAACTCTCAGTGATTTTTTGGGTTGTTTTTTTTTTTTTTAATAGCACATCCTGGGCAGGAACTATTGAAGAGTTTAACTTCAGTCTCTGAAACATTTTGTATTTGATCTCCTTTGTTTTCTCCACACTTACCAGGTTTTTTTACACCTTCCTTTAAAAGACAATACATTTAAAAATAAGGTATCATGGTGAGTATGGAGCAAAACTATCTAATTACATGAATAATAATTATCTCTATAGGAAAATTGTGCTTGTTTTAATGTCTGACCATGTAATTTTCACAACAGGACAGTAACGAGTTCTTTGATATGTGCTAAGGAACTGTTTCTTGCTTAGATGGGACAGAGTCTCTGGGGGAGCATCAGGCATATCATGAATGATAAATCAATTATCTTGTTAAGGAAAAAAGCCTCAGTAGCTTCTTTGAAAGGACTCAACTACCACATTCTTCCACACAAAAGTAACAGTTATCTAGAAAAGAAAGGATTTTCTTGCTGAAGTATTGTTTGTCACTGAGACTGTGATAAGCCATGAGACATCTTTCCTCATCTTGTAGCTATCCTGTCTTTATACAGATGCAATTATTGTAGCAACTTCTCTTTGTAGATGATCTGTAGAACTTGCTTGCAGTGCTACTTTGTCATGTTTCCAAACTGGTAGATTTTATTGTGAGCAAAAACTTGAAGGGGAAACAAAGACATTTTGAGCACTAAATGATAGAAAATCCAGCCTGTGTTTTCTGAGCATGGAGGATACATGTACACATCCTGGAAACCAGCAGCTAGAATTGTGTCTCTTAAAGCTGCTGAGACTTTCTGTTTTCAGTATGTGCAATCTTGCTTGCTCCCGGAATGTAGCAACAACTCAGTCTCTCCTCTTGTCTCTTTAAAGCAAACAAAAAGCCCCAAAGCCATACACAGACAGAAAACAGAGCCAGGCAGACAGTATACAACTATATGGCAAGTTATATGTTATAGCTATGCGTTGGTATTCACTTGCAGTGGCCCAGAAGTAGGTCTCCTGGTTCCACCTCTGGCTATGTTTTCCAGGTATAGATGGGGGATTTGGTGCCTGGAAGCAGCCATACCCTTTTCCTGATGGTTGGACACCCTTCTGGGGTAGTTGAGTCCAATTTCATGAATGACTTGTGTTCTTGTCCAGGATGTGTGAACTTCTGTGTATTCTGTCATACCCTCCTCTGGAAGGGTGAGGGGAGGAGAAGGGCTGTGGGGGCATTTGTGCTTGTCTGGACTTGGTGCTTGGTAATTACCGCAGTCAGCACTCCTGGTTATCGGGAGGTGAAGATTTCCCTGTGCTTCTGTAGCTCAAATGCTTTCTATTCCTTCCACAGAAGTCTCTTTAGCATGCAGGAGCCATTTGTTCCCAGTAGGAACATCATAATATGCCATTAGTGAAGCAAGGCCTGGCGATATCAACCCTAAATATTAAACAAGGCCTCCATGCAATGTGTGTGCTTTACACAGATAAAGTGTGGCTGAGGAACAGGTTATTGGGTACTGGTTCACTGATTTCTTCTTTCCCCCTGTTTCTCATCCCTTGAGGAAGAAAATTCTGTGGGTTTATTTTTGTGCCTTGAAGCTGCTTGTTGTTGCAGTACACTGCTGTTTCTCCGGAGATATAATGTCCTTGCCTTTTACATAGAGTAATTCTATTTTTGACTCTAGTATATTAAGAATGGCATGAAAAATAACCATGTCTATGCTCTAGGGATGTACAAAATTCCATGAGAAAGCAAGCAGTCGGCACCCCAAGGGTAGCTGGTCCAAAGATGCTGTGAATCTCCTAAGATGGCATTTCTCTGTAGCTGACTCTAAGGCTGAAAGAAAATGGGAGCGGAAAAGTACTTCTGCTAAACCAGGTCAAGGTGAATGAACTTGCAAAACACCCACAGTAGGCTGCAGCTGCAGGAGGTGCTAGGCTGCTGCTCACCCAGAGAGCTCCCCAGCTGCACTAGGCTGAGCTCTGCCACATCCAGAGGGAGAGGAGGGGGCTTGGCAGCTCCGGCACCGCATCCCTGGAGAACACCACCAGCATTCCTGCAGAGCATATGGTTCTCTTCACCACCCTCTGGCATGCTGTTCAGATACACCCAAAATAGCCCACCTTGTCCCACACAGGGGGAATGACTGGAAGCAAAATGGCAGTTTGCTCTTGTGTGGTTTTGTCTTTTTTTTTTTAGAAGTAAAAACCCCGCTGACAATGCTAATACTAATACTAATGCCTCTTCCCTTGAAGTGCTCTGAGGCCACTGACACTATGGCATTGGACTAGATGATCTTTGGAGGTCCCTTCCAACCCCTAACATTCTGTGATTCTGCGGAGATCTGGAGGGGCAGGGGTAATACTGGCATCAGCCTATCTTGCAAATGAGGGAGATATTTATTTATTTTTTTATGGATACCATGAGCTGTTGTTTCACTACATTAGTATTTGCTTGCTTTACCAGTTTTCAATTAAGAAGGTGATGGATAGGAGGGAAATCAAACAGTGGAAGAGATCAGGTACATCTGGAAAAACATACTCTGGGTCCCCAAATAAAACACAGAAGAGCTGTTGATTTTCCCAGTTGACACCAGTGATGCTTCCAAACTGTGTTTAAACTGGAGAAGAAAATCAAATGAGGGAAAGATGAGGTCGATAGTGGCAAGAAGTTTCTGACAGCAGTTAACTCTCCCAAGTCCGGAGCAGACTAGACTGATCACAACATACTTAAAACTATCAAGAAAAGAAAGTTTAATGACCCTTATTCATAGGCTATTGTCTCATTTTTATTCTTTGCTTGCTATGTTCTTTGGGGGAGTCAATTAATTAAAGTATTGATTTGGTTAGTGCTTACAATTCATTTATGAGTCACAGGGCTGTGGAAGATGAGGGCTTGTTTGGACAAACTGCTGTTTGGCTGTCAACAAGCAGGGACAGCTCTGGCCACGGCACACCTGGGACAGTAGGACCATGATGTGACTGTCATGAAGAACAACGAAGGATGATAGATCTGCCGCAACATGTGGCCTGACAGGGGCGTAAGAGAGTTTTAAGTGCAGTTTATCCTGTGACTGTTTAACGTTCTTAAAGTAAACCAACCCCCAAAGCAACCAACTAAACACCTCACCCCCTCAACAGCTAAACAAAACCCAACCACCAACCCTCAAACTAAAACTCTCGATAGAAGGGACTCTGCAGGTGTGTAAGGCAGTTACTAAAGAAATATGCTTCTGAACCATCACTTGAGTCATGCCTAGTTATAATGTTTTGCATATCACAGCATCATTACTTACAAGCTATGTGGGTGTTGCCTATGTCTGTGTTGCTACAAGTTTTCATTGCCTACACGAACGTGAAAGCCTAGATTTGTAAAAGCGCCTAATGTGTTGCTGAGTGCAGTCCAAATTTTTAATTCCTAATCTGAGAATATTCAGGAGAGGGAAAAAGGATGACAAAAATCTGGAAGAGTGACTGCAATTTTGGGTGAAGAGAATACTTGCAATGAATTCAGCGCTTGCCATGCTAGCGACGCCCCCGGCTGCAGAGCATCCCTTGCTCTCTTTGCCCAGCGCCCTCCTGCCCAGTGTGCAGTGCCTTGGCACAGAGCTGGGACCTGTGTTCTGCTTTGTGCCCTGCTGCAGGGCAGAGACAGCACCAACTCTTCTCACCCAGGTTTTAAACTATTACAGTGTGCTTACCATAATAGGTTACAGAATACAGGTCCAGGCTCATGTCATTGCCATTTGAAGCAGTTTTGTTTCACCCAGCTCCAATTAGGCGATGCTTTGTGCTGCAGCTTTACAAGAGGGGCAGGTTACCAAATGGGAATGCTGCTTGTGCAAGTCCATAAAAGACCAGCAGGCATCCTTCCTTTCTGTGTAGGAGCTGCTGATAATATCAGTGTCTGAGTGGTGCCTGCTCTGGTTTCTTTTAACTCAACTGAAGTATTTTTCTTCCTCCCTCTAAAAGTTTAACAATTTATTTAGAAACTTCTACCAGAGAATCCCGCAGGGGCCTTGCTGAAACAAAAGCTGCTTGCTCTTTGATTACAACCATCAGAATAGATACCGTAGAATCTAACTTCAATGATTTAGGTCAATGGTATAGTTATACATGAACCAATGGTTTTACAAGCTTAAAAAAAGTATGTGTATATATATATATTTGTCATCTACGTATCCTGGTTGACAAGCAAACGAGTGTGCTCTTTGTAGTTTAAGGGTTTTTTCCCTTCTTCAACAGGGAAGAGATTTAAGCATATGCTATGCTGAAGGAGCTGCCCCCACACAGATGCTGGCTCTCTGTGTATCTTTACAAGAAAAATCTAAACTGAACGAGTCAATACTGTTGATCTGTGGTGAAATCAATGTCTTATTTTCAGCCCGAAAGTGCTAGAAAAGTATTTAACAACAGCAAAGCTGAAAATGAAAAGGCAAAGGGACAGGAGAGCTTGAAGAGAATCTGCTTGTGTTTCTCTACTGTTCCTAAAAGAGGACAACAGAACTGGAAGAGTCTCCATGTGCTTATTGTTTTAAACAATGCTCTACTGTTTGCCTGGTTATTTAATAGGGGAGAAAAAGAGATTTTTACAGTTGCAGACTATTAGGCTGTGTGGAATCCTTGACATTTTTTGTTGGCTTTTTTCATTTTCTTTTCCCCCTGCCTCTAGAGAAGGATTAGCTGCTGGGGAGATGGCCAACCCAGATTCCAAAACTCCTGACCAAAGTTAAAAATTAATGCTGGTCAATGCAGCTGGGACTCGTCATATTCTCTGTCTGACTTTTTGTGCATCTGATAGAGGATTTATTGGTAGGAAGAAAGCACGTGTTGCCTCAGATGTGGTCTGTAACCCTGTTTTTCTTTAAGATGAAGCCTGATTTTGACTTTAATATAGTTTTTGGGTGATCTTCTTTGCACTGCTCATCTTCAGTGTTAGGTCAAGCATCCGATCAAGATACACAAAACACTAAAACAGGAGTAAGTGATGACTTCCATCCCTATGAAAAAAGACACAGACTAGTATGTCTCTATCCCACATGAACTGGACTGCCTGCTGCATTCTCCATAGCCATTCTCTGAAGTGCTGTCATAAAGTCTGACCAGTGCTTATCTAGCAGTTTTTCAGTAAAAGGGAGTAATTTTTAAACCATTAAAAGCTTGTATAGCCTAATGAAAAGATAAGCTGAGCCTTACAGTAAGAGCAAAAGATTAGTTTCTGTGGAAGTATACAAAACTCAGTAAGGTGGATTTGTTGTTCTTCCTTGGTTCAAGATCTACAGGAATAATCTGCCAAAAATTACAGTGTCTTGTCATGTTACAGTAATGAAAGAAAAAATCCTGAGGTTGTGCTTGTAGAAAAGGAGTAACTAGGCTACAAATGATGGTTTCCTTGTTACGGGTTTAAATGAAAGCACTAAGCAGGGATGGAACTGACTCAAGCAGCATAAATGGTATCTCACAGTCAAAGCTCCTATGGAGGATACATGCTAACAAAGAGAATCTGGTTTCCTACAGAAATCCCTTGTTTATTGCATGTATACATATTGCAAAATATATCATGCCAGGAGAAATATCCTGATAACAGAGATGGTCTCTCTGTTATCAGGGAGTCTTTAAGAACAGTTTAGCAGCTGTAGCCGCAACCACCCATGGTGTAGAAGTTCACTGTAAGTGCAACTCTATTTCAGGAAAGCAGAAATGGAAATGATGTTTGAAAGGGTCAAGCCAGTTTGTAGGAGGGCTATTTCATTATTCTAAGGCATGTGAGTAACAGCAGTGTGGTTTTGGTTTGGTTGTGGGTTTTAATATATGTACGTGTCCCCATTGCATGATATTGCAGCTATGTGGAGTTAGGACTGAACTTTCAGAGGAAAAATCAAGAAATCAGTGCCTTTATGTTGCCTAAAGAAAACCCCAAAAGGATGAGCCTCAATGATAGCCACATATAAGCAGAATGTGCCATCCCTCCTGAGGCTTCAGTTCTGTGAAATCTCGTGAGATCATATGTACTGAACTTACTTGTGCTGATACTTAACCATGTGCTGAAAGCATCACCTGAATATCCAGGGGGATGCAGAAATGTTACCCCTGAACACAGCAGCCATGACAGTCTCTAGAGAGAGGGTCCACACAAACTGAATCAAGCCCAGCCTTGTGTTTAGAGAAATAATGGTAATAGAATAAGATACAGTTCCAGCTCTGCTAAGAGGTAAAGACTGTGCCTCGAAATAAAACTTCATCCCACCAGAACAACAAAATTGGGTCAATTTTGCCATTTCTTAACCTTGAGCCTGGATTTTTAGAGTGTCTGTGATACATACTGAAGAAACAGAGCCACCAGCTTGCTTCTTGTCCTTCTGGAGCTGTTCTTCACATAGGCAGCTTCTTGTGGCTGATCAAGAAAGTTTCCAAAGGTGAGTTTAGATCCATCTGATCTCTCCTGGATTTGAGATGGTATTCAAAGAGTGAACAGCCTGCGGAGTTTCCTCAGATAGTCTAGCAGTTGCCTGAGGGGAAATACTGCTTAGTTTCCCCTTACTGCTGTTCAGGATTTGGTAAATCCTTCTTTCCTAGAGACCTAATCTTGTTTTTCTTAGTCCTGCTTTAAGGCTCTGCTGCTTTCAGTGCTCCTGCCTGAAGAAGTGTGACAAAACCTACTACTTCTTGTGCAGCCCCCACCAGTCCCATAGGAACAGACTGGATTCTGCCCAATCTCATGTTTTCCATGCAACTTTTTCTACAATGGAGAAAAATGTTAATCTCTTTCTTGAAGAGGGACTAGAACAGTTCTTGTCTGTACTCCTGTGTGCAGGCAACCCACCAAAGAGGTCTTTGTCAGGTAAGGATTGTCCAGGCCACTTGGACTCCAACTGTGGTCTGATTCCCTCTAGCAGGAGGGTCTAACAATCTGTATTGTGTGCTTGTCTAGAGAAACCAGACTGCTATGCTTGGTGATTTGTAGGGTTCACCTTTTCATAAAGAACTTCTATCTGTGGTTCTTGCACTTGCTGCAGCATTACCCAGGGATGTTCACATCTAATTATATAAACAACGAGCAGAAAACAATCACTGCCACAGAGACCCTTCAATCTATATGCTAGATTTGTATGCTTTTAAATGGAGACTGGAGCCTTAGAAGGGAATGCTCATTACTGGTACTGCACATACCAAAATAATCTCAAGCGTTTCCTATGGGTTTGTACCACAAAGCCTAGGAGTAGGAATCCAGCCTTGGTGCTCTGAATATAGGTATTGCTATATTGCTCATAGCAAATAGGACCGTTTAAATAAAGTCCACCATCAGGATGAATGATACTCTAAAATAAGTCATTTCACTTTTGTTACCAGTCATTATGAATTTAATGAAACCTCCCAGGATGATTTAAGCCAAAAGAGGGAAAGTTTGTAACTCTCCCCATGGAGACATTGCACATTACATTTTCAACATGAAAGATCTGGAATATGAGCCCTTTTGCTTATTCTTATTTTGTTTTAATTAATGCTAATTTGAGCTGCTAGTGTTATGCTATTAAGCCTGACACTCCATTTGAAGCTTCCCTTGGTGAAACACTGAGTGGAGATTTAACTGGGCTGACCTCACCTTAGCGCAGCCAGTTTTGCTGACAAACTCGAGAGCTGGCATGGTTTTTTTCCCCTTTTTTTCCCCCAAAGTTTTTAAAAATAGTTTCTTTTTCAGCAATCTGTGCTCTTCCCCTGGGCCTGACAGTGTCTCTGCACAGCCCTTGGCACAGCACTTAATTGTTCAGCCTTGCCTTTGCCTCTGGCGTGAGCTTGCTCACCTGCCCTTCTGGCAGCATCAGGCCCTCCCTCGCTGCAGGATCTCAGTGTTTTGTGGTAGGAGTGATGCTGCCCATCTCCCCATCCTTCAGCTGTCTGTCCTCTCTTCAGGCCCGAAGATGACTTGCCACTTGCTGGTGTTGAGTATTTTCTCCCCAAATATTAAATACTCTCATACTCTCAGAGAAAGCATGTGTGGAAGCTGTACCCTTCTGGATGCTGGACAACCCCACTCCAATGCAAAATCTGCTCGTGATACAATCACATTTTCTCACAGCAAGCAGGTGCCCCAGTGAGCCTCTCAGACCGGCTTCCCACTACGTGGGGTCTCATGACGTGCAGCCCAGAGGTGCTAAAGTAATGTGGCATCGGTTGACACTGACTTTAATGTACATGTAAATAGTTTGTGTAAAGCTTTTATTAAAGAAATAAAACTCCTCTCTCTCAAATAGTGAGAGACTGCCTGGAAGGCCAGGCAGTGTGTTAGGGCTTGTGAGATTTCTGACAAATAGAAATGGGGTGGGGAGTAAGTCAGCTGTTATTGCCTAAGTTTTGGTCCTGTGGTCAGTTGATACATTTTTTTCCTGGAACTCACTTGGAGGATACATCCTAGGATAGTAGCTGAAGAGAGATTTGTATCTGGAGACTTTTGGTTAACCGAGAATATTAATGGTGTAAACACAAGCATATAAATGTGACTATGTCCACAAGTATTTGTTCAGGGCAACATTGATTTTCTTAGTCTAGATAGCTGAAATAATTATACTGCTTTGTAAACTGGTGAAATGGGAGCTGATAAATCTCATTAGCATTGTGGTGGGTATGGTCCTTAAAAATCTAGAGATTCTTGACAATTCTACATCTATTTGCTTTATTCCAGAACAAAAACCAGACAAATGCCATAAAAGCATAGTGTATGCATGGATGCCTTAATTTGGGTATGCCTGTAGTGGCTTCTTCTAGCATCTTTCTTATTTTATATTTACAAATAAAAGATGTTTATTTTAAGAAGCAAGCATCATCTAATACTAATAACATGAAGTAACATATGGACAGAAGAATCGCTGCAACTACAGGCGTTGGGAGGCGGCTCTCTCCTCTTTCTTTTGAAAGAGCCATTTACAAAAAATTCAAATAACTGCCCAAGATGTGGTAAGAAAAAAGTTGCCTATGTAACTGCTCAGAAAAACTACATAAACCAAAATGTTTAAGGACAATACTGGTCCTTCTTTATTTT
This sequence comes from Hypotaenidia okinawae, assembly GCA_027925045.1. Taxonomy (NCBI): domain Eukaryota; kingdom Metazoa; phylum Chordata; class Aves; order Gruiformes; family Rallidae; genus Hypotaenidia; species Hypotaenidia okinawae. Next base: position 9,876,309 of record BSDF01000012.1, read on the forward strand.
TACAGAGGGGAAGAAAACAGTACCTTGTGTTTGCTGTGTGAGGGTCTGTCTCTGAAATGCCTGCAGATCCCAAGGTTGAAAAGGAACAAGGAGATTTAGGACGTGATTTTACCTCTTTTTGCTATATTCAGTATTTCATGAGCCAGCCTTTACTGGTGTAAGTGATTATGTCCTAAACTGGCCATGTAAAATGACAATGCCATGTATGATGATATGGAGATTAGTTTTCCAAAGATACTTCCCTACCTTCCGTGATGTGCTCAGGTTTGACTCCACCCATTTCTCATCCAAGCCTCACTCCATAGCCAGCAGCTGCTCTTTCCTAATTCTTTTAGAGAGAACTTGCTACTTAAGTAGGATGTATTCCAGCCAACCATGCTTTTGAGATTCCCTGCATCACCTTTCTCAGACTGTCCAGAATATCTGGTGTTGTGATTGTAGTTTCCCATGGCTGCCAGAGGATAGCCATGCATTGTGTGGTGGCTGCTGCCTGACTTCATGTCCTGAATTCAAAATGTCTCTTTCTCACTCCGGCTCTCGTCCTCCAGCCTGAGGACTGGATCAGTAAATGCAGAGAAGGACTATTTTCTGATTTCTTTTAGTTATGTTTACTTTTCACTATGACAACTTCTCAAACAGAAAAAAAGCTAAAATCTTACTTGTGTCTGTTCTTGCATCGTTCCTCTTTTCTTTTTTGTTTGTAAAATAATTATGCAATTCTTCTGGAATATGTGTCAGTGGCTCGATTTAGGAGTGACTTTTAATGGCATTATCTTTGCTTTAGCTTCAGAAATGAAGAGACAAAAGGCATAGGTCACCCAAGCAGTAAATGAAAAAAATTGCTCCAGAGATAGGGATGGGGAAATGTGTGTAGGAGATGATTAAAAACCCCCAAAGTTTTGAAATATTACAGGTTATTTCTACCAAGCTCTCATGATTTATAGATCTCTGGAACTCTTAGTTCTGTGTTATTTCTTTGCTGTCATTCTTATCACATATGGTAGTTAATGTGTTTTGGTTAAATACGGCCAACTATAATCACACACTCTTCTTCAAGCCATGCTTGTGTAACCTTTTCCACTTTCTTTCTTGTACAAGAAAAGGGGACTTTCCTCTAAATAAAACCCCATGACAACACAAGTTTAGATCTCTGACAATGTCTAAATGATAACAGTATATTTCTATGAAATGTTGATTTTATTTATTTTCCCAGTTGTTTTTAGGTATTCATTTGACATTGAAAATCTGCGAGACATCTCTACTTGGGTGAGGAAAGATTAGATGGAGAGTGTTGAACGCCACACAGTGCATTAGCTGCTCTGTGTTGTCTGCTGTGTTGATAGCAGCATCTCCTGTTTTGTTCATCCCCTTTGAGAAACATACCTGGCTTATTTTCTTTAGTGGCAAAGATGCAAGCTAAATGGACTCTGTCTTCATCCCTCATTTCTACAAAATGATGCTTTCAGGTATCTTGTTTCACAACAGTCCTTCAGAAGACACGCACTCTGATCTTCTCCCTGCTCTGGAATAGGTTTATCTGTGTGCTACTCAATGCTAGCAGCAGTGATGTGGAGGTGGAAACTTCATCAAACACAGGACTACAATTATGACACTGTGGCTTCAACTCCCTTTGCTGTAGGATTGAGTTGTACTATCACTCTAGGGGCCAAGGACAATTAATGTGCCCAGGGACTGCTTTGGGTAATACCTGTTTAGCAGGTAAGTAGAGGGTAGTGTGAGGTTTCTCAGTAAGGTATCTTTCATGAGGACCTCCTTATGTCCTTTAAGCACTGCTTTCTTGGTTTCCTCACAATCAGACACAAAGCCTGCACAAAATCTAATGAATGGGCATCCCCTGTGCTTTCGTGCCTCTGCAGTACGGACACAGCAGTGGAGCCATGTGTTTTGCTGGTAAGTAATCCCTCCAGAAATGTTAGCATGGGAAACAGACTCCTAGGCACAACCCTAGGGTTGGTAGGGAGGTAAAGCACCGAATTCAGAAGGGTCATTGCTTCCCTTTCTCAACTACGTTGTTCTTTCCCACGCAATATGAAGTGTGGTATTTTCCAGCAAAAGTATTTTGTAATTACAGCAATTCCCACAGTGTCGGTTAGTTCCAACTGCTGCCATTTGCTGTGGTTTTGGGCTGGCAGCTTAACATGGTCACTGGTGTCTTCATGTTTCAGACTTTAGCTTCAGGAACAGGGAAGGGTTAGCTAAATATTATGGTAACAGACACGTTTATGTGAAACCTTTAAAAGATTCAGTGGAAGAAGCTTCCTCTGATTCCTTGCAGAATTTGCAGCGTTACGTCGCAGCACAGTTAATTCATGAGCTCCAGTGAGTAAGGCTGTGTGGTTTGCTTTCCCTAATTGAGATGTACAGAAATGCACTGAATGATCTAAGTGGTAAGCAAGTGGGACAAGGTTGAGCTTTTGAAGCCCTAACGGTGAGAGGTTAGTTACACCAGCAAAGCCACCTCCATGTGAAAATACAAACCCCTTACTCTTTGAACAGGTACAATGAGGAGCCTATTCTACTCAGTTCATCCTGACTAACCCACTGAAGTGGGAAGAAAATGAATGAAAAGACGTTTCTTTGCCTGCTGCCAGAGAACAGCTCTCGAAACAGCGCTTTTCAGTGGTACCCTGATTAGAATGGCTGGCGGCTTGGGGGACTCCCAGTTGCCAGCCTTGGCACCTCGCTGGTTTTCAGCACTATTTGTTACTTTTTTTAAACCCAAAGCAAGTTGAAATTAATCAAAACACGCTTCCTTAACAGCCAGTGATTTCACAGCCAAGCCCCTGCTTCAACTTATTCATGTAAATAGCTTTATTGGTTTATAGGGTATGTTGGGAGTAAAACACACAGAGCTTAGTGTGAAACCAAATTGGAAAAAATCTTGATTATTTTTTTCCCTTCCCCTCATATTTTCCAAATGTGCCCTGAATTTTTTGCCTCTGCTACAGTAACCTTGTTCATGCAATCTAATGTTTAATAGCCATATCAAGTAATATCCTAAAGATGAGTTGGAGCCTCACTGAAATTTGCACTGAAGTCATAGAAAAACATAACCCCTGAATCAAGAAGAAATTATGGTCTCTCCTATGCCTCCTGTCCCAAGGTACAGATCCAGCTTCTGAAACTATTTGCTCTCTCTATAATAAGCAGCTCAGTCCTCTGGTGTGCTCTGGCATAGCTCCACCTGAGCAGTTCCCTACCAAGGGAGGGAACGCTCCCCTCATCAGATTTATTTTTAATTGGTTGACTGAAGAACAATAATCATTCTGGACCTAAAGAGACGTAAGGCTGGACAAATATTATGGCTGTATCTACCTATGCAACTGAGAACAGGGAAATTAATGAATTATGGGGTATCCCTAGCATTAATATAAGCTGGAAATGATCCTTGTAAGCTATTTTGATGGAAAATATTAACTAGTTGAAATATTGTTGGAAGTGCATGTATTTTTGATAAAATAGTGTATGATTTCCTATCAGTCTCCTAGCTTGTCAGACAGCCTTTTCTTCCCATGGCTGCTGTTTGCAGCTTCACTTCACAGGTTTTGGCTGAAAAAGTGAGCTGTTCCTCTGGTGTGGGAGGGAATCCAGCTCTCTGCTCCCCTTCAAGCCCACAGAGCCAACACTGACCTTGGTCTTGTAGATTCAGTGTCCTTTTGGAAAAATAAGCAAACCAACCAAAACCACACACCACCCCCCAACCCATGTGTGTCTGTGTATGTATAAATATGTATACACACATATGTATACATAAATGTGTACATTTTTACATTTTCTTACAAATGTTTCATTCTTAATGACAACACAGCACCTCTAGATTTTGCTGATCTTCCAGCAGCGTAAAGATTGCCTTCTAATCAGGTCTAATCTCGCATATGCATATGTAGATTTTCCTGATGATAATGTAATTTCATCTCTGTGACATCACAGGACTGACAATAAAAATTGTTTCAGTGTTTTATACCTCCTGTCCAAAGCCTTTGTCATTTCATAGGATAACAAATGCATTTATTGGGATACCCTATTCCTAAAACATCTAATGGAAAAATTATCGTGGTTATAAAATATTCTCACAAGCTCTGCAGGATTAAATCACATACTTTGAGAGAACTCTTCCTTATTAAGAGATTATTTATGAGTTGAATTATACCACTTCTAAATATATGAAGAGTTGGGATGGCTTCCAACAATAACTAAAGAAGCCAGAGGAGTGATGCTTTCCAATTAAATTGGGTTGACTTTTCTTTTTTTTTTAATTTTTCAGTGGCCTGTGTTCTTTCCTCTGTTTTTCCATGATTCAAGTAGGGAATGTATTAACCTTGTACAACTGAAGTCTCGCACGTCTCCTCTTTGGTATCCTTTCATTTGGTAGTGATCAGTAAGAGTCTCTCTGTAGGTACTCGCTACATGAAAGGTTTCTTTCTTGTCCATATAACTGCTGTTGGTGCTGCTCAAGTTCTTGCTTTTATTTAGGACCAGTTGTTATACAGAGCTTCAAAGCTTGTAACTTCTGATGGCTCATTTATATTTTTATTGTTTGTTCTTTGATAATGATTGTGCTAAAAAATCTGCAGAAAACATTGACTTCCATGGTGGTGTTTATGGGGTTCATATTGTGCAAGGAGATAGATGTAAATCCGTGACCTAACTTATTAGCAAGGGCATAAAGAGAGATTAAAGAAAGTTCCAAAGAAGAAAATGCACTAAACCATAAAGCATTCCCTTTCCTACTTGTGGTGCATGAAACTCAGATGTGTACAGAGGGGCAACGCTGTTCATATGCTATACAGGGGTATGCAACACCATTCACCTGCTATACAGCACTTGTACCTTCTTTCAATAGAGTAAAAATATTTCACAGCTCTCCCCAGAGGTTAATTTCCTCAGTAAACCATATAGAAAGTACAGCCTGGCACTCAGCCTAGATAAATAAGACCTGGGTGGACATACACAGACTAGATCAGCCCTTGGATTTTTTCCAAGACATCAGTGAAAAAGATAACTAAGAAAACCTAGCCAATTGTCTATAAATTTATATTTACTATCTAAGCATGCTTAACTGAAGAAAAGTTGAGTAATCTTCAACAGGAAAGAAAATACTGAAAAATCTCTGCAGTAGGCTGTGGAGTGAGTGTTTACTCTGTGGCACATCAGCCCTTCCATAGTGGGCCATAGTCATGGTTGCTGAAGAGTTCCCTTTGCTCTATGTGAAAGGAGTACGTCTGCTTCACAGCACATAGTGCCCACCCTTGCTGCTGGGGCTGGGAGTTTGCCACTCGAAGAACTAATCAGAATTGATTATTTTTTGCAGCACTTTGGAGTAGATAGCAAGCTCATTCGGGTATCTGGCATATTTATTTCCCTCTGTTACCAGCTCATCTTGTTACTGATGATCGATTACAAGATTTAAATAACGGTTTCTCATCCATTAGTGCTGGAAAATGAAACCAGATTGTGTTACTTGGGAAATGATTTAGAATGATGGAATTATTCTTGTACAAGACAGAAATAGCCCAACACAAGCGTATTCCGCAGTTGCCAGTTGAAACAGCAGCCTATTTTGTGCTGTGCCTTTCACGGATTCATTTCTAGGGTTGTTCTTTCAAAAGATCTATAGTTAGTGGGTCTGAACTGCTGCTTTCTGTCAAGTGGAAACCGAGTGGCTATTCCATAGCCTTTTTCCTAAAGCTCCTTTTGAAAGCTGAAACACTGGAGCACAGAGCTCTGCCAGAGTGTGCCACTGGGAATGCAAGAATGCAGTCCGTGCCTAGCGTCCCTACGTTCTGCCAGCTCCTCCCTTTCTGCCACGACAATTCGTATGCTGTAACAGTGGCTATTGCTGCTCATGCCATCTGTAGGAGTTTTAGCCAGAGGATTCATGAAGCCAAATCCATTTGTCACGCATCCACATCTCCACCAACCTTTATCAGAACTTCCCTGAAACAATGTTCAACAGTGCTGGGGCTTGCAGGCAGGGCACAGCTCCACACAGGCTGCTTTCCTTCCTGTGGAGTGGAATTACCCTGTCATGCTGCTCCATGTGATCAGACATTAAGGAGCTGGCACTTACAGAATTATCTACTGTTTTCAATAAAGGCTTCTTTAGGCAGGTTTCGGGACCTCAAGTTTTCTGGGCACAGGACTACTGTATAAATTGATGCTTTTAGGTAATTTCAACCATCTCTGTGTGGGAGACAATCCATTGGAAGCTCTTTCTGAGACTGACAGCATTAAGGTAGTGGATGACATGCCTTGGGCAGGGGGAGGATGGTTTCTGGCTGCGCAGAATACCTTTGTTTTCCCTTTACGTTGTATATTGGGCACACAGAGCCCTGTCTGTTCCTCATGAATGCAGTTTTTACTCCAGAAGCCCTCAGGAGCAAGGCATTAGCCAGAGAGCGCTCACAAGACAGTGACCGAGTCTCTGATTATTATAGTTGAGCTGCTCAAACCCATGGTTAGTTTTTTTCACAGCTCCATCTCATAAAGGATAATTGAAAGCCACTGAGCTAGGCTCAAGTAGGGCTGTGGGTCCCTCAGGTAACACTCCTCACAATCAAACGAGGCGTTAGATTTGACAATCAGCAACAAAACTCACTGTCTCTTTGAGTTATACCACACCTCACTATGTTTTCACAGTGACATTTAAAGGGCAATGGCACACTACAGTACATATTTATTACTTTCAACACATGCTCTTAAACAGATTTTTGTGGAACATCCACCATGCTTCTTAAGACTGCATTCTCACAAGTCAGCAAGATTCTGGAAAACTCTTACCATGATCAGCAACATATAATCCTTTATGGTTAGCATTGAAGATTTTTCTCAATACTCTGTTATCTGGGGGTAACGGGACATGGAAAGGATCCCTACAAAACTCTTCAAATTGCTTAGGGCCAGCAGAAGCCCTTAGCAGTATCTGAACCTTAGGTCCTTATATTGAAGTGTGTATGGGCATCGCTTTCACCCGTGTGAATTTTACAGTCAGAGCTGGGATGGATCGAGGACAGAGCAGGAGAAGGCAAAGCCTTACACCCCAGTGCCTCTCAATCCATTCATTTTGTTCTGTGCTTGTGGCTGTACAGTGTATCTTCCTCCCCTAGGCCAGGGCTGCACCCAACCCTGACCATGGTAGGCTTTAACCTTCTGCTGCCCCTTGGACAACAGCTCGTTATTCAGCTCTTTTCCAAAATAGCACTTAGCTGCTCCACAGATGATTGTAGCCTCTTCTTTGGGTAGCAGCCAATGTGGCCTCTGTCAAGCTGTTTATTTACAATACATCTTAAAAGCCCTCTGACATCCCAATCAGTAGTAAAATGAAATAATCATTGATTTCTTACAAGATGCATCAATCTTTAGACCATTATAGAGAGGAAGGAAAATAGAGGCTTGAGAAATAATCGGAGTAATAACTTTTAAATCTCAATCTGGAAATAGCAACACACACACACAATTATACATATGTAGTTAACAAATAAGGATTATAAACATATTTCCTACATTTTTGTAGTTTGAAATCTCTCAAAGTATACTGAACACAAATACCTTTTAGGTTTTGGTGGCAGAGTACACCCTGATTAATAAACCATTGCTACATAGTGTGATAGCTCTTATAAATAGCCACTGAAATGAGAGCTGTCTGACAGAGTAGAGATCCACCTGTTATAATGCTAACACGTAGCCCCAAGGTAGTCTGAGAGAGCCTGCTCAGGGACAACTGGGAAGTCCAATGCATTTGAGTTGGAAAGATCTTTCTGTAGCATCCCTATTTGGAAAAAAAAGACATGGAAGCAGCTTGTTCTTTCCTTCTCCAAGCAGAAGTTATGAAAACCCTATCCATGTAAAACTGTATGGAAGAAAAAAAAAGCTTTCACAGGAATCAGCTTCTGAGTTATTTAAAATTCTCAATCTCAGTTAAAAAGTACTATCACTGCTAACACAAATTTGCTAGAAAGATAATGACTGATCTGTCCTGAGCTTCAAATAGCAGGCACTTGTTCATTGTTCTTTCATAATGAAATACCAAATTTTCACTCACGTTTGGAAATCAAATGACAAAATCCTTTGACTACAGCTGTGTACAACAAAGGCACTAATGAGAAAATTCCCTGGGAAATGACAAAGCCAGGACTTATTTCTGTTCAAGACCATGATATTTAAACCTATTCAGGTAAATGAGAAATGCAGAAGACAAAGAATAATATTTATGTAACCTAAACATTTTTATTCCCAAATGATTTGTAGCAGCTTCTGTTTATTTCCATATGAAAACCATAATTTCAAATTTTCTGAAAAAAAACAGAAACATATTTACTTCCAACCTCCCCTATGCTGTAGACCTCTTCCTGCTGTATATGCTATCCCCATCAGAGAACAATTCCTTTCCTGGGTTTCCCCCTTCCCCTTCTCCCCCGCCCCTTCCCCAGTTTATTCAATCACATTGTCTTTATACCCATCAGATTTCACACTCAAGCTGAGAATTTTCATTAAGATCTGCAAAAGGAGAGATTTTGGGACACAGCTAATCATGATTCCTTTATTCTACCCAAGTATGATAAAACATTCTGGAAATGTAAATTTCCCAAAGCATTCTGCCACTGAACATTTTGATTTGGAAGAAATCCTCAGGTCTTTGGTTGTGTATGGGTTTGTACCTTTAAACTTTATCTCTTCCTTCTCGTGCTAGGAAACCCACTTCACACATAGGCTAATTAACTACAATTTAGAATGGAGTAGGAATGATTACTCTACTGTAATGCTGCCGTTTCTTAGCAACCGTGAAAGATACAGGGAAGGATGTGAAAGATCCAAATAACAACTTTTCCAGATTGAGAATTTCCACCTAGGCTAACCTGGTAGTGGGACAGTAAATTAGTTTTACAATTTCATTTGCCTGCCTCAGTGCTGTGTTCCTTGCAGGCTCTCGCAGTGTGATCTTCACAGTCCAAGATGGTACTTAAGCAGTTAAGATCCACAGCACTGATAAAACCTCCCAGCTACTCAAAAAACATATAATTTCATTAGAAAAATATTTTCCTGCATCCTTCCCACATAAAGATTTATGGTCTAGTACTATCTCCTCATTTGGTGGGAGTTTTACCCAAGTAAAACTGCAAGGTCAGCCTTCAGTGTTAAATGAAAAACAAAATTTATTTTATTCATAGCAGAATTGGTAATTATGTTTTTCCTCATAATGCTAATAAAGTATTTTGAGCATTTAAATTGCTTTACTGTACTCTGAAGACACTTATTTCATATATTAACCAATTTTACACTGTGAGACAAACAATGCTCTCACTGATATTCGAAAATATTAATAGCATTTCAAAAGCAGTCTGACAGCTGAAAGGCCAATTAAAAATCAAATTCCTTTAATACTTGAAGAATATTTTTATGCCTTGCTGTGTAGTCCTACTCTGCAATGGCTGCTTGCATATGGCATTGTCAGTACTGCAGATCTGGGTTGTATTCTGGAAGGGAGGGAAGGTTGCTCTCTGCAGTCCTGGTTACATTTGGCTGTTTGAGTATGGGAATGTCTGAAAGGGAAAAACTCCACATCAGACTTCAAACTACCAAAGTGAGGATAAAAATGAGTTAGTGGCTCAGAATAACATGAACCACAAAGCTAGATTTTAGTTTGTGTGCCTGAGACACAGAATGTGCAGTCGTGGGAGATGCACATGGTAACACTGCTTATTCTCGTGGCCTCTGGAGCCCAAACACCCCAGCTGGAGGGGAAGGAGGGCTCTGGAAGTATTGATAGTCTCAGGGATCACCTGAGGGTCACAAGCCCTACCAGGAGGCAAAAGTTCCATGTCCACACCTCTAGCGTGTAAGACACACTGCTGCCCCTTATGGGAAATGCATCTGGCACAGAAAGAGAAGAGCAGTGCCAGGCTGCAAGGCAGCAACCTGCCAGCCTGTCTGCAGCAGAAGGAGAGCTTGAGGCGGCAGTGCCTTGCTGCTGCCTCACCTGTGGTGCAAGGTGCTCCTCATCAGCACATCAGGGGCTTCCCCAGCCACCTGTGCCTGGTGCTCCAAGCAGAGGGGAGGTGGGAGAAGGGTTGTGCCCCGCTGCAGGGGAGTACAGAGGAAGAGAAAGAGGAGGCAGTTGTGGAAGGCTGTGACCCACTGCAGGGAAGTATGGAGAAGGAGGAGGCGATTGTGGAGGGCTGGACCCTGGGAAGCATGACTTGCAAGGTGGGTCTGTGACTCCTTGGCTGCTGGTGTGTCTTCAGGCTTGTGAGGTTGTGGGGCTGTGACTTGTTGGAGTCTGTTAGAAGTTTTTGTGCTGGTGTTACGACATGCTTTGGGTGTTGTTGTGAGAGGTGTACTGGGCTGGAAGGGGCCTTGGGCTGACTTGGTGCCTGTTCTGAGCAGCCTGTCGGGGCCTGCATGGAAAGCTGCAGGTGACTAGCTTTTTCATGGCTATGGAGTGTGTGTAGGGGTTTTGTGGTGCTTTCATGCTGCTCTGGCTGTAGGACCTGGGACCTGGTGGAACCAGTGTTTCTCTTGGTGATTGCTGTGGCTTTGTACCTCGTGGAACTGAAAATGGATGCAACTCCATGTGCAAGTTATTATTTTTTATTTTTTCTCTGAAAGAAGCCACTCTAAACATATAAAAATGCAATGCTGTAGTTCTGTAGTCATGAACTTCTGCAAAGACCTGCATGAACCAAGGAGTCAAGTGTGCTGGCACTATGTGCAGTAATGCATCAACTTGTCTGCTGGATTACATAATTAAAGGTCTCCAGTTTACTCTATGATGTTAATATTAAGGCTAGTTTTGCAGCACCTGAATTATTTTTTTATTAGGTTGTGTGGTTTTCTGTGGGGTTTTTGCTTGTTCTATAGAGTAGAGATTTTGGTTTTTAGTAGCCTGAAAAAAGAGAGGGAGCTGTTGGGTTAACCAGTATAAGCAAGTACATGCTCCATGCTCAAATGGTGCTCATGGAAATGGTCCCTGGGAATATTGTTCCACTATGTAAACTGCTTTTTGTTGAGGTATTTTATTTTTATCTAAGAGGTAGATGAATGTTTAACTCCTTTAATATTCAAATGAATGTCATCAAGGCTTGATTAGTTTATTTCTGGCAGCAGAAGAGTTGAACATTATGCCAACTGCTTTCTGTAGCAGGCTCGTTCATGCATTGTATTTCAGTAATTTTGCTCTGATGTGTTTTCCTTGCATAGCCCACAGTGACTTTGTAGCACTAAGAGGAAAAATAATTCTTTCCTGTCTCCCCTGTGTGATAAAACTTAAGAAAACCTTTCTGTTAGCAAGTTCCCAACTTGCTGCTACTGTAGGCTGGCTTCCAGGTGAATAGAAGGCAAGACCATGCTTGGTGTAAAGCACTATGAAGAATGGAGTAAGGCTAACTGTAACATAGATTCTAACATTCCTTTTTTTTTTTTCTGGTTAAAAATCAGATTCCTGAGGTTGATGCTCTGTTTAGTCTGTCTTGGGTCACTTTAGGAACAGTTCTACTTTTGTGAGACTTTTTTTTTTTTTTCTTTCTGCTATATATGGCTTTGTTATGACAAGATGAAAGTGAAAAACCCTTAGATGTTCACTGTATAAAATTACACCATTGGGTTTGCCAGAAAGTGTATCTGCTCCTCAGCAACTGCACTTGGTATTAATTTGCCTCCTGGCCTTGCTGCGCTTTTAAACTGTAACACAACACGTCACTGCTCTGTGGGCTGGGAGTAGATGGTGTGTTTTCAATTGAGCAGAAATCCACCTTCCTCTTTTTCCAGGTGTAGTTTACACCCATGAAGTGCTTCCAGTGGACATTAGATAAGTTGTATTTGCAGCTAGCTACAGGAGACAGTTATATTTCAGTATGACTTAGGAGGAGGATGTTTGCTGTTCGGTGTCAATAATGGCTAGTGGCTGTATGATATGTAAATACATGATATAACTGACAGACCTCCAGGTAGAGTTTGCTGATGACTTAGACTGGCTTTCTTTGTGCTTTCAAAGCCAGCTGGCACAGAAGGTGGCTGCACCTGGCTTCTGGAGGAGTACGGGCTTCCAGAGAGTGAAAGCAGCCTGCAGTCTACAGGGCAGTGCCTGCTGTAGCACAGGAGGATTGGTATTTCCTGAGGTGGTGCTGGGAGGGATTCATCTCAACTGTATCTAGGGAGATGAGGATGGACTGTGAGCATGATCTGATAAGATGCAGCCTGATCTCATGTTTTCACAAATCTACATTTTTTTCATCTTGCTGCAGAGGAGGGGTAAGAATAACCAGGCGGTGCTCTCTAATCTTTTCCAGCTCTGTCTTTATGAGCCCCTGCAATTGACCTGCCTGCATCTACAGTTTGAAAATCAGTGTTTGTGTTAATTATCACCTCTAGCTTGGTGATTAGGTAACTGATGGATGAACAAGACTCAGAAGCTCTGAAGTGGCAGCCAGAAAAGATTGTTTCTATCTAGGCAATCTACACAGGTATTAGCTGAAACAAGGATGCTTTCCAGAAAGAGTGGAGCTTTTATCTAAAAAGACTATCAGTGTTGGAAATGGAGTTAAGGACAGAGTTTTGGCAAGGGTCATTCTATCTGCTTACCTAGAAGGTGAAGTTAGGATAACAACTTGGTTTGGTGTAGAACACTGTTTACATCACTGAACTAAGCTTCGATTTGCTGTATTGTTTCAGTATCCTAGAAACATGAGACTGAAGGCACAAACTTTATCATTAATCTTATCCATTCCTTTCTCTGAGATAAGGCTAGTAGGCTAGAAGAGATACTTGTCTGATCTGTTCTCAGACCAACATCCCTTTGCAGCTTAATGCAGTGCTTGCACCTCATATGTTTAGAAAGGTTTCCTAATGTCAGACTAAATCTCCCTGGCTGAAAATACGCCGAGTGCTTCTTGTTCTGTCTCCAGCAGGTATTGACCCCTGGATGCATTAACTGATTTTAACAAACTTCCAGTATGTGTGTGTAAAACACTGTCCTGTAGTGATCTCACTTCTAGATCAGACAAACTGATTTTGTGAGTGAGAGAAGGAAAGCAGCATTATCAGATACAGCTGTTTGCTAGTAAATCTTGAACCCGTGTTCCATGTGCAAGGTGGCTGTAAGAGCTCTAGTAATGAATGGCTGTGCCTCAGATGGATCTGCCTTGGTTATATTTGGGGGCAGGTTACATCTGGCTTTCTAGAACTGGAGATTTGGTGCCAGGTTACTGGATCTTGTTGCCTTAAGATTTATTATTCCTTCGGTTAAGGCACTGCCTGAGCTGAAGGAACAGAGGGCAGATGGTTTTGAAGCACAAATTCACACCCTAGACAGCCAGCTTGCTGCAGAAAAGCCTTGACAGACAGGATCAGAAAATGTCCATGTTCCTTGGCCTGCACACAAGTGAGCTTGGCAGCCAGCAGTCTCTTGAGAAGATTATGATGTAGGAGGGCTATGATATTTACATGTATATAAAGTCCACACAGATTACTTTATGTGGAAGAACTGAAACTCAGGTTATGAAGAAAATAGTGACTGTGCTGTGGGGAATGCTTTTCAGTGGGCTTCTTGGGGAGACTGTGCTCTTGGACCATGGTGTGTGTATCTCAGTCATGGAAGAAAGCCTGCATCCTACCACTTGATCAGGATCCCTTTTTGTGTTTGATCCCACTCTGTATTTTGAAAGACTTGCATTGGAAAATATGCCAGCAATCACAAGCACGTTAATTCTGCCAAACTTCTTTTGTTCTGGTAAATTCTCTTTGGGTGAAAGGCTTTCCTCATTTCAGTCAAAGGCTTATGTATTAAATGGAAAAGCAAAACAAAGCAACACCCAATAGTTGCAAATTGTGGGTTCTATTTTTACTCCAAATGTGCTTTCACTGCCAGAGAGCTAGACGGTCGGCATTGGAAGCGGGAGGAACAGCAGCGTGTTCTCTTCAGCTGAATTGCTAAAAAATTAAAATAAATTTCTTCTGTTTGTAACATTCCTTTATTGTCTTATCTGCAGTAGTGCTGCCTAATAAAAAATATAATTGCAGTTATCCTCTTAATGTGACAGTCAAGCTTTAAGATAAAATACATCTCAAACTGCAGCATTTTATGAAGGACTTGTATGCATCCAATATGGTCTTTCGTGTATAGTCCTATTTAAGGTGATGTGTTAACTGCAGAGGAGTGGCTTCTTTCTCAGGGATGGAAGTTCTCTCATACCTGTAAAAGCATGTGTGGTGACCATGCGCTGCGCTGGTATTAGTGTTTATTATCTTTTAATAAAATATCTTGACATTCTTACTGCACAAACCCATAGTGAATGACACTCCTGACCTAAAGATAGTGAAGGTAAACAGACAAAACAGACCTGGAGTGGGAGGAGAAATAGCCACAGCTGAAATACTTGCTTAAGGCTGTGATTAAGACCCTGCTGTCAGTCCAGTACTTCATCCATCAGATCTCTGAAAGGCTATCATACGGGACGCTGCACAAAGAAATTAAACTGATCTTTTTACAGTGTCCTTAAATTTCAAATACTGTTTGCTTTGAAATTTAGGAAGGTGTTACTTTGCAGAAATATGAAGTGGCAAAGTTTGGTTTAAGATATGGCAGATAGCTTTTTCAATGTAATAAATTGGTGGACAACCCATTAACATGGAAGTCCAGGGTTAATATGAACACAGTATCACTGGGACACAGCTACTGAGATGTTACACTAAGAAAGGAATCCTGTCACTTCTATTTAATGATGGAAAAACTGAAAAGAGCAGAGAGAAGCCCGTGAAAAACCTTATGCAAATGTTTTCTTTACATCTTTTTCCAAATGAACATGTGAAGCTTCTTAACTGGTGCCACTTTCAGTTATGTGTATCTGTGCCTGCATACTCTGTTAGAACAGCTCCGGATTACACAAGCCCTCAGCCAGCATCCCATCTGGCAAAGTTTTGGGTGTATCCTAGGAGTATCCTCCTATATACCCTTTAGCTGTAGCCATCTAACATTCCCTTGGTGATATGCAAAAAACTAACCAGAAAATCCCTAATAAGAGAACTCCTGGCACAGTCCAGGTGTACTACCCACAAGGCCTGAGGGAGTTGCAAAAAGTTAAGATGCAGTTTTTCTTTTCCAGTGCCCAAATAACTGTGTGCAGTTCTGATGGTACAAAACTACCCTGTAACAGTCTTCCCCAGGGCTATTGTTTCACACTCTACCTCTTAAGGTGCAAAGCCTATACCTTCTATGAGTTATTCAGGTCTTGGTATTTGTTAAAAATATTTAAAACTTCTCTTTAAAGTCTTGGATGGGACGTGTGCACACACGTCAGTAGGTTAAGGTAACAAGGCAGCATGATTGTTACTGGAGTGGAAAACATGAGCCAACAGGATAATGACTTCCATTCAGCAGAACTCCATTCTCTTTACTTACTGTTCTGATGTTCTGTGTCTTCTTATGAAGGAAAGTGCTTTTATACTATTCTGTTTCTGCCTCTCTAGGGATGATGTCAAAGAACCTACTGAACCCTATGATATGAAAAAATTTAGCTTTCCTTCTATATATAGCATTTCCTTAAGTAAGGAAAATTACTTTTCTCTGCTTTACATATATAAAAATATACTTATTTATGTTCAGTCATATGCTGTTTGTATTAAAAAAACACCAAAACAATTTAGACCAAGGCAAGTTTCAGACCAAATGAATTCAAGTAGGTAGCTGAAAAACTGAGTAAAAAAATTGCTGCGTGTTTTATGAGCTTTATGATATCATGTGTATTTTTATCACTTTGTAATGGTAAAGAAGCCACATTGCTTTAAAGGCAAGCTAAGTACTCATTTAAAGACTTGTTTACAATCTCTCTAATAACATATGTTCTGTAGAGCAGGCAGAACTTGTATTTTAGTCAATGATGAAGTGACTAAACATAGGCATCAACTACCCCTAAATGACAATCCCTATTAAGTAGTGTAACTACTATTTCAATGTCTGGAATAGTTTGTTTCTTTCCTTGCTCTTACGTAGTTGTTTAACAGTGGTACACATGCTAGCTGAATTTCCATCAAGCGTGGCTATGAGGAGAAAGGAACTCTACAAATAAAGAGAAGCTGTTTCAATAATGAGCGTATAATTAAAACCCCTCTCTGTCTGTGGTTGCCTGTGTTGGTTATTTGGTACGTTCTCATTGTACTTTATTTTAGAGCTCAGCCAGAAGTCTTTTCACATGCACCTTTCTGTCTCCTTGTCAATGACTGCAGTAACTCCAAGGAAATTAAATTCTCTCCTATGAAAATATGGAAAACACTGAATAATGGTTCCCCCCGCCATCACCCTAAATTCTCTTCCTACACATCACTTGTCTCTGTCTTAATACTGCTCAGCTGTTGCTAAGGCAATATTTTTCTAGAGAAGTTCCAAAAGGTAAATACACAGAGCTCCAAGCGGTGTGAGAGCAACTGTTACTCATCTTCTGTACACGGACAGGCAAGCGTAGGCACAGCTACTGGGAATATGAAAGCTGCACAGACATCCTGGCTGCAAAAATCACCTAATACGAGCATGTCACTCCTGCTGTGCTGGGGCAGAGCTGTGCTCTCACTGGCTCCCTCCCTATTTGCTGGGCAGGACCGCATGTCCTCTTGTGTTCTGGCAGATGGCACACAAGATGATGCTGACTGAGGACAAATGAGGTGGGTTTGGCATTTGGGGTTAGCACCTAGACATGCTGTGATGGAAAATGGGGGTGCTGTTTCTTGCCACCCTGGTGCTGGAAGATAAAACTCAGGTGTTAGGGCAAAGGGTGCAAAGGACAGACTTGGCTCTGATTTGAGTTTGATCCAGCTCAGTCAGTTCAGTGGTGGGGTAGAAAGGTGGATGCAGGCACTGTGTGGGTATTTTGGTGAATCTGCATCCTCTTGGCAATTCCCCTGCTTCAAGCGCTTTCCCTAAAGCCTCCCTCAGTGTATTTCTGTGCTCTCATACTTGTGTCATTGGCAGAAGAGTATTGAAAGAAACATTCTTGTCTTAAGCAAAGAAGAGTTTAGTTTCTAGAAGCATCTCTCACCTTGACTGCCTCTTCACAGCTGTTTGAAGTTCTGTTTGCTTTCTAGAGGCAAGCCGTGAATTCTTTTACAATATCTTTATTTAAAATTGTTAGAACTTTTAAGCAAATACATTGGCAAACTTTGCTAGGGGAGATTTGCATGTCATGGTTCATAGGGGTACTTTGCAAAAGGACTATGTTCTATTTTCCTTTATTCCTTGTAATTAAGCTATGTCACTAGGAAGCAGCGCCCTACTCTGACCTCACTCGATCAGTGACAGTCACTGGCTGCTATGTCTGTAGAGAAATGCAATTCTCCCCTGGAACTCCAAGCCCAATGATTTGATCTTACAGGGGTGAGGATATACTGTTTCTCCAAGTAGGTGTTCAGGAATGCACTCTGGAAACAACAAGGAGGCTCTTGTTATCTGTGGAGACAGAACTGTGCTCTCACTTTCTGGCAAATATTGTATTTACCTGTTTCAGTATTTCAAAATCAAATTAACCTTCCTGTTCTCAACGTGCTTTACTAATCTAGATGACACTGATCACATCTGCAGGCCCATTGTCTGTATTATTTGTTTGCTGGATGGGGCAGGTTTGTTCCTCTGGCAAAGCACATCTCTTTCTAACACCTCTAATTACAAAGACAAGACAGTATCTTACTCTCTTCAATTTTCTCTCTCATGAAACAGAACCTGACAGCATTTACTCACTTTTGTAGCAGCAGAAATCATAAACGCAAGAATATTTGAAGAAATAAGTTAAGGAAGAAGAATCAGATCAATACTGGAAGAATTGAGGCTTGCAAAATAATATCATGTAGGCTGTGGCACAGGGGAAATGAGATCGGTTGTATGCCAGAAAGATGTGGGTATCTGGAAGAGAAGTGCAAACAAATTGTAGGTGTAAAAGTAAGGATGGGTGAAAAGAGAAAGAATTGAAAAGAATTCTAGAGGTTAGAAGATGGAGAATATAGACAAAGTCTTGGTATCTGTGTTCCTGCAAGGGACTTGGCCTCTTTAGTAGCATGTGGCAGTCAAAGGAAGGCTGCAAGGGGACTTGTGACCTTCCTTGCTTGCTGCATGTGCTGGTCTTTTTTCAAAGCATGGGGCATTTCTGCATGTCCTCTTGGGGTGCAGTTCCACTCATTCTTCTTCATGTAGCCAAAGCATCCATTTTTACCAGCCCAAGCTGATGCATGTTGCAACGTAACACTGAAAGTAGATTCTTCTAGCTCCTCGTAACTACACTTTTAAACAGTGAGCACTGCCTAAAATCAGCACAACTTTCTCTTGAACATGAGGTGAATGTTACCAAGTAGTTAAAAGAACCCTAGTTCAGCGTTTGGAAAGCAGCCTCAAGCTACAGGAGAGACCTTGGTCTGGAGGCTAAACAGATACCAATTAACAAGTAAGTATTGGGACTGCTCTAAGCCTTCAGGCATCTGATTTAATCCAAATTTTAAAGTTAAATCATGGAATTATGGAGTACACTGGCATTCATCTGTCCTTAAGATGATTTGTTCTTGGCTTTCCATCAATTCTGTATGACTTCTGTAGCGGGAAGTGATTTGTGGAGAAATGCCAGTGGTGACGGTTTTGGATGAGTATACTGGTAAGGAGTGTTTCTGGGGTTGGGTTTTTGTTTTGTGGGTTTTTTTCTTTTTTGTCTTTCTGTCTGTTTTGAGACCAGGGTAGGGCACAGGCGAGAGTGAAGTCTCAGCTATGTCTACCCCATGGATGCAAAGTGTGATGTCATTCCTTATTATGCAGGATAATACCTGAGACCAACCTTTAAGAATTGATATGGAAATAGGCTCTTAAAAGCAAATACAGGGAAGAGAGAAGCCAGGGAAGCTTCATAACCGAGGACAGGCTAGACTTATTTGGTGTACTGATTAGATTTAGTCTTTCAGTTATATAGAGCCTGGTATTTTAAAGGGCATCAGTTAGTTTAAGTTGGTAAAAATAGGGCATACTGGTACTACACAAAGTTTGTGGAAGTGATCTTTACATGTATACTCAGGCTTCAACTTTTTATCCTATTCTGAAATCTGTAATCCAAGTCAGTATCTTTTCCTCACTGATTCTTTACAACTTTCTAAGAAAGCCAGTAGCTGTGCATCATGACTGTATTGTTATTTCTGCATCTACTACTAAACATTTCTCTTAACGGTGAAGATCACTAATGAAACAATGTGTCAAAAAGTGATGATTATTTAGAGACACCGAGTATAACTTGCTTTGAAGTGAACATGAAGGTCGCTCTTGGTACCTCTAATCTGCTTCCTTTAGGGGAAGGAAGCAAAGAAAGGGGAAAATGATGCAAAATACAGAAAGTTAAAATTAAATGCAACTAAACAAAAAACCCACAGACATTCACCTGGCATAACATTATATGGCACTGAGGCTTTGTTAGAAAAATCATCTGAAAGATAGTTATCTTAATTAAAAAACAAACCTGAACTAAAAATATGCCCCAACCAAAACAACCCACTTTGAAGGTACTAAGAAACTTGCTTGTGTTTGATCTGCATCTGTGAGTGATTGACCATGTAAACTATGTGCTGTAAAAGCAAATGAAAAACTATTTGCAAGGGAAACAGTGACACAATAATAGTGTTAATATCTATCTTCAAAGAGAAAGAGAGAGAATTTAGTTTTTCCTGTAACACACTTTGCTTGGGGAAACAAAGTTAAAGCCAGAAATGAGATGCTCATTAGTGGTAGTGTGGTATTCTGATGATTTCTGCTATCTGTCTTTCAGAAGATTACCTTTCATTTAAACTGGCTCCAGTAAGAAGGCCACATGGAATGTCTTTGTGGTGAGGTGTTTTTTATATCACAGATAGAAATAGTATTCCTGCTTTATTTTTGTTGTTACATCATGATAGCCAAGACCTGTATCTGTACAGAGAGACTGGTCTGTGTTCCTCTGTAGGAAGGCTAGACAGAACCAACTGATAAAACTTGACTTAATCCAAAGTCCCTACCAAGGAGGAAATAGTGACCTCTGGAAAGGACAGAGCAAAAGTCCCCGTGCTTTCTCAGCTGTTTTCATTAAAGATGGCTGCTTAAAGAGCAGAAAAATCACTGGCCAGCAGCCAGTGGCTGAGCTCATCTTGCCTTTTCAAGAAGTTTGAGTCTTGGGTATAAAGTCATAATAATTGCAACAAATCAGTCTTGGTGTCCCATCAGTCTCCTTCAGTTAGACTTGTCAACTATAAGATGCTCTCCCATCACCCAGCTGACAGAACAGCCAATAGCTAGTGTTGAATTAGGCAAAGCTCCAAATTCATGTCTTGGCCCAAGGTATCTGCCCTGAGAGAGGCCCACAAGCAGCCCAACAGCATGGACAGCTGTGAGTGGTGCACCAGCTGTCACGGTAATAGTGAAGAATCTCTGCACCCTGCTCTGACCACAGGGTCTATGACTGTAAACAAACTGAGGTGGAACCTGTTGTACGTGCATTGTATTGCCATCTGGATGCAAGCTGATTTCCCCCTCCCCACTCCAAATGTTGTTTAATTCATACTGGCCACTGTTATCCTCTGCCTCGTGCCAGGGCGTTTTGTGGAAGGCTATCTGTCACGGACTGTAACAGTGCCAGAAAGTATATTAATAGATAAACAGTTTAGAGGATTGTGTACCACTGCTTGGGCCCACAGCCAGGTCCTGCTTAGTTTACTAGAAAAGATAGTGAGTGCTCTTAGAAAGTTAAGAGTTCCACTTTCCTGGGAGAGCCTGTCACCCTAAGGTTGCTGCTGTAGGTAAAATGCAAATACCAAAGGCTTTGCAGGCAGGACAGGTCTTCTTGAGCTCTTTCTCATCTTGCTGGCATGCTGCTTTCCTTTTTACCTGGGGTTTATAGCTTTGTTCTTCCATTACCAACAAAATCAGGCGACCTACTGTTCCTACCATGACTTCTTAGTCTTTGGTATGGATGAGAATAAAGAATAAAAGATTTTCCTCAAACTGGATGTGTGAGGTTTTTGAGAAGATGCGTTTGTTGCCTCATGTAGGTCATTCCCGTCACCAAAATATCTCATCAAATGGAACCTGCTTCCCTCCCAGGC
The DNA here is from genome assembly GCA_027925045.1 of Hypotaenidia okinawae. Taxonomy (NCBI): domain Eukaryota; kingdom Metazoa; phylum Chordata; class Aves; order Gruiformes; family Rallidae; genus Hypotaenidia; species Hypotaenidia okinawae. The sequence continues at coordinate 9,897,408 of BSDF01000012.1, forward strand.
CTTTGGTTGATGATTGCTGCGTGGCAGGGTATTGCTTCATGTTCCTATCTATGAACTTAGACTCATGATTTTAAAAAACAGAAGCCTGAACAAGTTGACCTGTTCAACCAAACTGTCTATTCTGCTTGTCCAAATTGCCTATTCATCTTGACAGAAGTAGATTATTTACAGTCTTCATTACCATCACAGCATGGTTATATTTTTTGCCTTTCAAGGTTATTACCGTTTTTTCCTTGGTTGGATAAGGCTTCCAGTCTGACAGCCACTGTACTAAAGAGGGGTCTCTGTAAGCCAGCAGCCCAGGTGTTTCCTGGAGGGAGTAGTAGAGAGATCCAAAATAAATCCACCCAGCCAGGCTCTTGGCTCCTGTGCCCACCCTAGCTGCTTGTACAGGCAGTTTCTGCCTGCTCATCCTCAAGTGTCTCTTGCCCGCTTGGTCTTGGCAGAGAACTTTGGGACACGTGTTTTGCAGCGTGATCCAGAACGCCCTGTAAAGAGAGTTTGAAGCACGTGTTTCCAGGACATGCTAGTTCATGTCTATTGTCTTTTTCAACTAGCTGTGTTTTTCCTGTTTTGCAGAAGAGGGAAGGCGGAGCCCTTTTAGACAGGTGCTAGAAAGCACTTCATTACATGAGCATCCAGCAGAGTCTGCACCTTGCACGGTTTTTTTGAGATCTTTTTTTCAAGCTGCCATCCCTACAACATGCCATTATCGACCATTTCTGCTGACTTGCCTGAAGTCCAATAGTTACATATCTGACTTGAACCTTTTTATGTAGAGTCAAGACAAGGCTTTGTTAAATAAAAACCTTCTTTGAATAAACACATGATTTTTTCCCTGGGGCAAAGTATAGTTTTTGTCATGATAAATGTTGGTCAAATTACTGCTGTGGTAGTGCAAAAAGCGTTATAAAATGCCTCCTTGCACTTTGTATCACATAAACATGTTACAGATGCCTCAAATAATTGAGCTAAATATCTTACAGTACGTTCTAATTAATTTTGTATTTACAAGAATATTAGCTCTTGAGTGGCATTTAACGCTGCAAAACAGTGATTAAAATATGTAACAGGCTTAGAAGATGAATATCACAAAAGTACAAGCAGTTCACATAGCATGATAAATAATCTGCAGGAAAAAATGATTTGCAAAGCATTGCAAATCAAATAATATTACAGCTCCAGAAAAAAATTATTCATATCTGTCAGGGCTGCTTTACAACTGTGGGTAATATTTAAACCTGTTGTTCTTATTTATTGTCTAGAGTAAAGTTCACGTGACTCATCAAATAATTTTAAATGCATAAATATTTTTGTGCCAGGACTAGCAGGGTAAGATCTTGGTACTATTGAAGGCAGTAAGACTGCTGTTACGGATACAAGCCTGTGATAAGGTTCTCTTCATTTTATTCCCCCAGCATCACACAAAGCTGTAAGCTCCACAGTGTTAATGTATAAAAAAATAAACAAATTCTTGTCACCAGTTTAAAGCCAGAGAAGGGACCAGCACCAGTTTACTCTCCAGGGTATGTTAAACTTCTGCATTGTTTCAAAGAGCTTACAGGCAGCTGAGCCTCTAGCTAACATATGTTAATAGTGTAACAGAATAGTTCCATTAAAATAGACGTGGGAATCTATGTTCTGACTTAGAAGCTTGTAGGGACTTGACTCTGTATTGCATAAAACCTATGTGGCCAAATTCCCTCCTGTTTGAGCTAAGGAACCTAGGAAGAGGCACACCAAATGAAGGTATGCTGCCGCCCCTCTCTGATGTGCAGAATCTCCAAATCAACTGCAGAATGATTGCTGTTGGAGATGACCTGGATTTTTGTGCAATGCTACTCTGAAAGATGGCACAGAGGATCATACTTTCATGTGGGAGGCTGCCTATGAAGGACCTGGGAAAAAGTAGTCGATCGTTCTACTGAAGAATTTTCTTTCAAAAAACCTAGCCTCTCAATAGCTGGGCATTAAAAATGAGAACAGCGGTCTATTTTAAGATTAGCTTTTCAGTTCTCAAACAGCTTATCTGTAGGGCAAGAAAAAAAAAGACTAGTTGCGTGTACAGCAAAACTCAAGAAACGTCCCTGGAGTTAGTGCCAGTAAGCATGTAACTTGTTCCTCTTGCATTAAAATATAGATATATATATTTTCAGAATCATCAAGACCTGCTTGTTGGTCTTCATAGGGGTCTGTTTCATGAGTAACTTTTTCACCTTTTTTCTTTTACCCCAAACTTTCTGACTGTACAGACAACTCCAATGCGAAGCAGTAATGGGTGGGTGTGAGGAGACTGGTGGAAGCCAAGGCCGTGGAGCTGGTTGGTTTTGTGTGCAGAGGTGCAATGGTTTTTGTTAGGGTTTGGTTAGGTTTGGGTTTTTTTTTTTCAGTACAGCTAACATCATACACTGCTTGCATATAAGGGGCTTCTTGTTTGCACCAAAGGAATATGAAGATGCTATCATGACAACGTGTTCAGAATAAATACAGAAAAAATACTTCTGCCTCCTTGGAGACTCAGCTTTAAGTGGGCTATTAAAGGAAATGAGGCTGCTGGGATCTTGGAGTAGGACTCCAGCTGGCTCTCAGCAGCCAAGCGTGTGCGGCAGATGGTGGGGGCGTACAAGGTACCTTCCTGTCCTGTGCACACCGTGTGAGTCCCGGGAATGGCAGGGGTGCTGTTCTGCTGGGACACAGCAGAAGGCTGAGCAAGTATTGCAGGAGTAGTACAAACTGTTAGAATGGGTTATGTTTTTAAACATCTGCGTTGCATTAGAATCATGGAGCCCTAGTAATTAAACTGCATCATGCTGGGCTTAAACAATCAACCAAAGAAGTGGGCAATGGCTACAAGGAGCTTAAGCTGTGTAAGATGAAGTCATTGCTTTACAAGCTTGGAAGTGTGAAGACACTAAGACAATAATGAAGACAGTAAGCTAAACATTCAAGCTTGTGTTACTTTCAATACAAAATCTTGGCTGTTTTAAAATCAGAGGTCAAAAGCTGACATTTGCCAAGATGTCATCCCAGATGATCCTCTGAGGCACCCTGCTTGCCCTATGAACTGCAGGCAGAATGCCCCTGGGATCTCTGTGGCATGGCACCTACCTGAATAAGGTGATGACTGAATCCTACACTATAACCCCTCAGCTTCTGTGCCTGCACCAGTGACTGACAGCGTGACTACACAACGACCACCCACGTACAGGGAGATGCTGCACTGCACATATGGCAGAACACAGAAAAAAAGACCAAATGAAATCTAGAAAAAAATGTGTTTTTTAGAATAGGATGGGGGACGAAAACAGCAAGTAAATCTGTAGTGCAGAAAAGATGATTGCAGCTGGTTAACACAAAACCACCAAGTTTTCATTCTATTCCAAGTTTATTCTATTGCAGAGGCATTTGCCACGTATGGTCAAAATACCAGATTTTTCTTCTCTCATAGTACAAAGAAAGAATAGAAGAGAGGAGAATGATGAACATCAACTCTTGGCAGCTAGCAAGTGATGACATAAAAAGCACTTATGGCAATATCTAAGTATAGTTATTTTTAATTTATTTAAAAGAAAATCCTGTTCAGAACAGGAGTAAGTTGTTGGCAGGAGCTATATTACATTAATTTGTCTATAAATGTAGTGTTTGTAAAGCAGTGTACAGACCACAATTTGAATATTTGGATGAAGAAGTATAGCTGTTGGTGGTCTTTGTTAGTAAGTTCAGCCTAATGGAGCCTTATGAATATAAGGAGCTGTATGACCTGTTGCTAGGCTTATTTCATTTTTTAGATCTAAAGGAAGAAAATACAAATTAAGGTATCAAGAGTAAAGCACCATAATCTTCAAAATTTAGTTGGATTTAGGACCTGTTTGGCTGGGAGACTTGACAAGATAATTCCTATTTATCTTATGCTCTCCTACCACTGTTCATTATTGCTGTATTAACAGGACAGTTAAAATATACAAAATCTAGCATTTTTTCCTATTGCCATTAAAATAGGTTGGTGTTAAAAACCTTTCTTTTTTTTGGGGGGTGGGGAGTGCCAGGTGAGGTAAAGGATGTGTCTAAACTGGACAGTGAAAAGATTTTTCTTAGTTCTCATAATGTAACCCAGTAACTTTCTGTTTGGGTTTATTCTGATCCCTAGGATTATTTTGGGCACGATTCCAATCGTTCCTACTTGTATCTGATGCCAATTAAATGGCCTCAGAAAAGGTGCCTGTGCCTTGCACCACAGGAAAGTGAGGTCATCCAGGTCCCCGCGCAGCTAGCGTCATCCCTGTGCACATCGCCCGGCGCCTGTCAGGTGGCAGCCGTGTGTGACACCGCCGCAGCCCACTTTGCGGGTCGCAGGGTACCACCACCACCACTGGCTGAAGGCGAGTTAGACACCCAGAGCTGTGCGTGGGGAAGGGGGTGGCGGCCCTGAACTGAGGGCTGCTCTCTAAGAGACCGGCTCTGGGATGCGTGCTGCGCTGGTAGAGCAACCGCACCTCCGAGTGTGCTGAATCTCACACGAGTTCACTGTCCACACTTAGGATGCGTGCAAGACAGCCTCTGGTTATGGCACATCAGCGATGGCTTGTTTTGCGTAGGACACAGGAATGTGGAGACTGGGAAATGGCAGGAGACTGTGGTTTTTTTCTTCTGTCTCATCTAAGAACTATGCGAGCAGCTAGACAGCAGCGCTTCAATGGTTGTTGGTGACAAGTTAAGACTTGAAAACAATAGGCTGTCGGCCGCGGGCCCTGCACGCCAGCCTCCGAGGGGAGTCTGCCCTTCTGCGCAGGGGCTCGCTGCTCTGCTCCGGGGCTGACAGCCAAACGACCCTAACCAAACCCTAAGAACTTTGCAGCCCCTGGACAGATAAAGCACTGTGCCTCAGGTTCACGCCAACACCGCTAACTTAACGGGCTGTCAGGACATGGCCAAGAGCAACCGATCAGGTTGGCTCTCCCCTTACCCCGCACAGCCAGCTAGCCGGGGCAGAGCGGAGCCGGGGCGGAGCCGTACCGCTCCCGCGGGGCGCCTCTGCCCGAGCAGCCCCCGGAGCCGCTTACCCCTCGCACTGCCGGCGGGGCGCGCGGCAGCCGGAGCCTTCCTGCCCGGGGCTCGCTCGCCGGCCGCGAGACGGCGAGGCTCTCCCCTCAGCGCCGACCCTGGCAGCCCTGTGCGGGCGCTGCCGCGGAGCGGGGACCCCCGCTTCCTTCCCGCAGTCGCCCCCCGCCCCGTCGCTCCCGGGGCTAGTCGGCAGCCCCCCTTACCTGCGGGTGAGACCAGCTCGCCTTCGCTGAGCTCCCCGGAGTCCGAGTCCATGCTGCAGGTACCGGCGCGGGCGAGGGACCGAGGGACAGCCCGGGGCGCGCAGCTGGCCGCCGCTGGCAGGAGGGGTGCCCGGAGCCGGGGAGCGGGAGCCGGGAGCGAAGGGCGAGCGGAGCCTGCTGCCTCCTCCTCTGCTCCCAGCCCGGGCGCTGGGTCCGCGCCACCACATGCAGCCACCTCGCTTAGTGCCATTGGCTGCAAAGGAGGAGCGGAGACGGGCGGGCTCCGGCGAGGGGAGGAGGGAGCGGGGGCGCGGCGGAGGAGCGGTTTTCTTCCCCGAGACTGTTACACAAGTTCGTCTCGCAGCCGGCTGCATCTCCCCAGCCTCCCCGGGTTGGCCGTAGCCTCCGGCGGGATGCGGCTGTGGGGAAACGGGTCCGCGGGGCTGTCGAGAGGCGGCTGGGGTGGCTGCCGGGACCCGCGGCCGGAGCTGTGGCCTTCCCGCTCCGCGGAGGGCTGGCGGCCGCTCCTCAGGCAGAACTTCAGAGTGCGAAACCGGCCGATATGATGGTCCTTTGCGCTGGCTGCCATCGTGTCTCCCTTTAACTTCGCCTTTTCCTTCTCTTGCTGGCATCTTCCTGACCTTCAGCTGTCACCTTGTCTCTGTCCCTTAAGGGGTCAAGAGAGAGCTAGTGACCAGTTTCCTCAAAAATCTGCCATCAGAATAGCGGGGGCTGGCAGGGAAGTGTCAGTTCTTGCTGATCATTGATGCCCAGAAGAATATTTAAGGAGTGAATCTTGCCACTGCTTGTTTGAATGTTATTCAAAGGCTTAGCTAGACAGAGTAGTGCTTGGTAAATGAAGAACATGTTAGATTGTTTTGAACTGGCGAGTCTGAAAACTTTATAGCTTCAAGGCTGCAGACTTCTACCCGTGTCCCTAGGCTACAGTCCTGAGCCATCCCTTACTTCAGACAGGTGAGGCCATTTGCTTAGCTCTGATGAGGTTAGGTCAACCACAGAATCCCAGGAAAGTAGTAGCAAAAATGTTTTTCTTACTGGGAGCCAAGTGTCATCATAAACCAGACCTCATAGGTCTATTTGATCCACAGATATATCATCTCCTGAAAACAAGCCAGTACCTGGAACACTTACCTGTGTGTTATTGCAATTCCTGGCAGACATCTATGCCTGTAGCTGTATACCACAGATACTGCTCTCCTTGCTCAGTAACTCTCTCTCCAAAAGCTATGCAGATCCTCATGTTGCTGGAGAAAGCAATGCCTGGACACTGCTTTGAAGCTGCATAGATGAGGTTACCTATTGTCATCAGACTATGCCAAACACTTTGACAAATGCAGAAACTTTCTCAACGTATGCAGTGATATTTATATATACAGCCATAAAGAGATTCTCCTGAAATTCATATGGCCCTGTCAAGTTCTTTCTAGTAATGGTTTATCCTGTGCAATGCTGAGTCTAAGAACTAGAACAATAACAACAAGGCCAGAGTTTTGCTTATGTTGTAGGGTGAATCCTAGCATGTTTCTTTGCCTTCAGATCACTTTGAGCCTAAAGAGAAAACACCTCAAGCTTTCTGGCCCTGGGACTATATGCATTGGTATTTTGAATTTGGGCAAGAAGCTCTTCAGTGTCTGGAGTGATAAATTAGGTGCTAAGCAATTTTCCATGTTGCTGTCATACCCTGAACCTGTACTGTTAAGACACTTGGGTTTTATTCCATGGGAAAAAAAAGACTTTTGTTTGTAATTATTCTAAATAAATTTAAAATGGTATTCCAAATACTACTGATTATAACCCCATAAATTAGTACCATATAAGGGAAAAAATCTAAAAGCAAGTTATTCTGTGGTTCTATCGTGAGGACCCAATGTCAAATCTTAATGTATATACACACATCACACAGACTACCAGAACTGTAGAATAGTTTGGGTTGGAAGTGACCTTAAAGCCCATCTAGTTCCACCCCCTGCCATGGGCAGGAACACCCTCCACTAGCCCAGGTTGCACAAAGCCCCATCCAGCCTGGCCTTAAACACTGCCAGGGAGGGAGCAGCCACAGCTTCTCTGGGCAACCTGTGCCAGGGTCTCACCATCCCCACAGTGAAGACTTATTTCCTTATATCTAATCTAAATCTACCCTCTTTCAGTTTAAAATTATTACCACTTGTCCTGTTGTTACTCACTTTTGTACACAGTCCTCCAGCTTTCCTGTAGGTCCCTAGAGGATGTGGTGAATCTATAAGCATGATATAAACAACAGAAAAATGCCAAGATTAAGTCATGAAATATAATCCCTGATGTTATACCAAGAACAGAATCTGAGAGCTGGACAGAGTTTAGTCTTTCTGTGCTTTTGCTTTGGGTTTTGTTTTCTTTGTTTGCTTTTTTACCAGCACAAATGGAGCCTTAAAAACCTCCCCAATAACTCCTATGCTCTCTAAGTCTGATAGGAAGACTAAGCATATATTTGAGTGCAACTAATTTTCTGGACTGTATTAAATCTCTTGAAACTCTGATGGTAAATTCTTACCTGGACAAATTCTGACTTTGTAATGACAGTCATGATAAATAGTTTAGCAAAAAACAGGGTTGTGGGTTGGTTTGTTTTGGGGTTGTTTGGGTTTTTTTGCAAGCTCGTGTGTGTGGTGAACCCTTCCTGCTGCACCAGCTGCAAATGGGGCTGTATTTTGGGTCACGTAATGAGAACATGCAATGCAGCTATGTGTGCACTTCCAAGGCATGCTAGGCACTGGCCTTACCCAGTTTTACCTTGTGGGTGTTTTTTGTCTTCTCTGAGTGCATAACCTATGTTACAATTGCAATTAAACGTTAAACTTTGAGTAGTCACACTTCTCTGCCACTGATTGTAGTTAATTGGTAAAGGGCAGATTATTTTTCATGATCCTCTGAAAGGCAAAAATCTTGTTGTGAAATAGTTAATGAAAACTGAATCCCACTTCAATTCTTGTCAGATTTTTTTATCCTTCTATAACCATGATAATGTTATAATGGAAATGTAACTTAATCAATACTGTATTGTAATCAGGCTTTTGATATATACATTAGACATGCTCATTACTATGCTGTAATTACTTTCTATTCCACAGTAAATGCTGTTTCAAAATTACTTTCCTTCTTTACTACTGTTAACTGTAAAGCAGTTATTAAAGTTTTCAGCTCTAACAGAATGAGCATATTGTTTCATTTCAAAACATATGGTTAGAATTCACTTTCTTTCTCCTTGATGTTCTCTGCCCAGCAGAGTCCAGCTCTTGGTTTAACATGTGACCTGGAAAATTCCATATGCTTAGATCTCTGAACTTCATAGTTTCCGCTCATTACAATACTGGCAGAGAGAAAACCACAAAAGGTTTATTAACAGCAGTATATGTGCTAGATAGATAGATACATATTAAATGAAACTTCACATGAAGAATGTTGACATTTCACAACTCACTTATTTTTTGCAATTAGTACAGATAGTGCAATTATATATCCATTGTTATAAGATAGAGCTCCATGACTGTTTCCTTTATTACTAGGGCAGACCTTAAATTGTTGGGATATTTTTTTCCTTGAGGCTCAGTTAATATATTTGACTGCAAATCTCTGCACCTATGATTTAACAGAGGCTGCGTTGCTGCCCCATATGCTGTGTGCATTCCCAGTCATATGATGCTGTCTGTATTGGCTGTGTTGCTGTATGGCTCCTCCATTCACATTTCAGCTGTGTCTGGTCTTGATCTTTGTTCCATATGGAACTTAACCGAAATCCTTCCATGCCTCCTTGTTATATCTAAGCACTGAAGATCTGCTTGTGAGAGCTTTTAGGATTCGTGTTTTTTCACTGTTCTATCTGCAAATCATGCTTGCATATTCACACAAATACAATTTTATTATATTCTAAGTACTTAAGTAGCCCAGCTACCATAACATCTATGTCTAATATAATTATCCTTACAGGAAAATTGTGAAACATGGATAGTAGTATTTCTCACTTTCAGGGAGAGGTAAATGAAGTACTGAGAATCTGTGATTTAAAGTTAAATGTGAACCACAGACTTTCACCTGTATCTCTTGAGCTATACCTGAACTGCTAGGTTAGCCATTTCTGCTAAATAAAAACTTGGCAAGCTGCCTTTGTGCTTTGCTACTCCTCATGCTTTCCTCCTTAAAACTATGCTTTAAAGTGTATCCCAGGAAGCAGTGGTTTTGTGGCTGCTGTTGTTGGTTTGGTGGTGTGTTTTGGGGGTTCCCCCCACTCCCCCTCATTAATTCTAGCAGAACCCCTTCTGCACTACCAATTTTGTGTCTGACTTGTCTGGTTTAGACTCTGAAGAGACATGGGTAGGATTACATGATTGCATATTTTTATTCTAAATGAAAAAGTATGTGATTAAATTTGTTCTTACAAGTATCTTTTAACATTATTTAAATAAACTTTGTCCTAGGATATACTGTTCACAATATTGTTGCCTAATACTTGGCTTCACAGTTTCTGATATATTTTACGTCTAAGGTTGATAGACTAATGAAATGTAGTGTAGCAGACTTCTGTTTTTTGCCAATTTCTTCATGGTGTCAGTTTTTGCCATCAACTATATATACATACATCATAGCACCATTATTGACAAAGTGTAAATAACCACCATCATCAAGGATTGGTAGATCCTCTGTCAACAACTTCATTGTGTCAGGAACTTGGATACTTACTGGTATATGGAAGCTAGTCAGCAGGCATACACATTTTTGTATGCAGTTTTAGTATGTTTTAGTTGTAATAATCCACTGTATAATCTGAATTTTTAAAGAAAGAGTAGTTAGATTGGGAGGCAAGCTTGCTAACATCTGTGCTTACAGACATAGGAAAACAGCACAGCCAGAATAATATGGGTCTGTGGTTTTTTTGGTCTTTCTGGGGATTTTTTGTTATTGTATGGTGTCTCCCCTCCTCTCTCTGTGCAGTAACTTAACCTCTTCTCTTTTAGCATTTAGAACCAAGACTTCTGTGAGAACTGACTGGTGTAAATGTTCATGCCTGTTTTTTGGCCATGGGGATGATGTTACTTTTCCATTTACTTAGTCTTCATCATATAATAAAATTTTGTGTGTTAAACTAATTTGAATTGTCTGGGCATCTAATAGTGAGAATTGTTTTTATTTTTTAAGAAAATACTTTACCATTCTTTTTAAAATGATGATTGATCCTGTGCTTAGGAGGATGTCCATCTTGCAAATGATGTATATAATTTGCTGTAGATTGGCAAACTCTTACATTCAGAACTTTGCATTAAAGAAACAAAAGCTACTCTCCCAGATTGAAGCTGTACCTGTTGGTGGAAAAATTATTTTGAGGAAATTCTGTGTGGAAATGTTATTGGTTAGGCCATGACCCTCTCTTGTTTTTATGAGCGGGGAGTTCAATATTATTATTTTAAAGCCCTAATAATTAGATACTTATTATACTTGCAAATTTAAACTTCATTACTGGTAGTATACAAATAATATTGAGAGATAAGATTGATTATCCAAAACACGAACTTTGTTTCTGCTTTCTCTGTTCTGGAGTTGAGAAAACAAACTTTAAAGAATTTTTCTCAAGGGAACCACTGTAAAATACAGGATAAAGTAGGGGATTGTCTTTTGTTTTGTCCCCATTTTGATGCTGTCTAGAAAAAGCTAGGGGACAAAAGCATTTTTTGACAGAAAACAGTCAAAACCATTTTCCTGTTTGCCACTGTCAGTGGAGTTGTTTTTCAATTCTTGTGGTCTTTGAAGTTATTTTAAAATGCCACATTCTTTACTTTCTGTGTGTCATTGAGTTATACTCTTCATTATGAGTTGATTATCTGGTGGCTGCATTTAAGCATTTGGACATGTCTAAGATGCGAGTAAAATTCGGTGAACCAACAACAGATGATGCTTGTTACTGAGCTCTGTTTCAGCAAGCTTTGAAGCAGTTTTCAGCTTCTAGTCTGGAAGATGGGTCATTCTTGTTTTCATCCCTGGTTTCAAACCATGTGTAGGAGGAGGATTCCACAACTTCATGCCACTCTCAGAAAGCAGAGAAAATTCTGTTGCTAGGATACTATGGAGGCCCTATCCTGTACTGTACTGCCTTTCCAGAATGTTTTATAATTGGTGTCAGTTATTTCATTAATGTTTCTAATCCTGCTCTTTATGTGAACATTCACATGTTTCCTGTAGTCACAATGTTTTTTTACACACTTGTGTATACTAGAAAATACATTGTGATTATCTCTGTATTGCTTTCTTCTATTTTTCAACTCACAGGAAAACAACCCACCAAACATTTCAGATTGTTGTGTTTTGAAGACTAATATTTACTGACATGTTAATGTTGCCTAAATATCCTGAATTATTTGGATATTGTAGATCATGCTTTCCCACAAAAGGCAAGTGCTGGGATCCACAGAGTTGCACACCTTATGCAGAAATGTAACATTTTTCAAGTTGGATTTTATCAGAAAAAATCCAGAAGCGTGTGGTATTTTGCAGTTGACTGGGTCTGGTTACTCCTTTATGTTGGATGCTGTGCCTCCCATTTTACAACAGTAAGATGTAGCTGCACATTGGAAAGGCAACTGAAGCAATGCTGTGGATTTCAGTCCAGGAGGGATATGGGATATACTTGTGACTGAAATAGAGATTCAACAGCAGTTTGTGGAGCAGTTCACTAACATCCACAGAACTTGCTCAAATGGCAGAATGCTAATATACTTGTTTGTGGTTTATGTAGAGCTTGATGTGATTTTTAGAACAGTATGGAAACATCATATCCATCTGACAGTGCGTGGGCATTACTTCATGACCATTTCTAAGAGCATGGGAAAAGGCACTCTGCTACCTACCTATTTATAAATAACTAAATATCATCAACCCAGACAGAAAATTGCATTTTATGGGTAGTCTTAGGAACATGCAACATAGGCAATTAGATTATATGTAGTCCTACAACAGTCCCAGTAAAGAGAATGAAATTATTTAGAAACTTGCTGTCCAGACCTCGTCAGGTGAATTAATTCTCTTGCACACACTGAGGGATTCTGAGTATCTGTAAATACAATATATGAATGACTTGAATTCAACTTGGACAACATGAATTCATCTATAGGTAGGTTGGTCTAGAGCCTCTCCTTTTGTATGATTAATTTCTTGGATTGTAGGTCTTGGGTACTCTTTGCAGCTAAAGTAGCTGAAAAGGTGATATAAAGGCCCTTTCAAATACTGGTAGAATTTTGAAGCAAATAGCCAATATAAAGGATGCTAATAACTTTATGTGGTCCTTCAATGAGTTCTACAAACTATGTGCCATTGGCAACCACTAAGGGAAACATATCCCAGTACAAGATATGGCATTTTTTAATTAAAACCCCTCCTGCAATCCTCATGACTGGCTGTCTTATAGCAGGATTCTGTGTTTAACTAGTAACTGCTTTCTTTTTTCCCCCAAAAAAGAAGAATTTGGGTAAAAGGTTGATAAGAATCTTACTAGTTCCATCTTCCCCCTTCCCTCCCACCCCACCCTTCAGAAAAAACCACTGTAGGTAAACATTTTATTGAGCATTCAAAATGGTTCAGTCATCATCTTTGTTCTGCAGGAGTGAGAGGAAGATACTACCTTGTTGAGAAGGATTTTAAGGTTTGGGACTGGGGAAAAAGAACACAAGCAAGTTGCAGTCATAGCCTACTTTGCAGTACTTTCCTAATGGATTTAGAGAAACAAAGGTTCACAGTCCTCATTTGCTTGATTGAAAATGAAGACTTGAACCTACCTATGAAGTGTTTATGAGTTGCTGTGTTTCATTGCATGTATATATGGTTATTCAAAGTGAATAGTTCTAGCAAGAGTGGTTCAAGCTGGGCTGTGGATGTAAATCAGCTGTTAACTTGATAAATAGGACCAAGACTATCTTCATTTGACATTGCTGAGGTCAGCACTGTAGGATGTGTCTGCCTAATCATGTCTACTCAACAATTTTATGTTAATTCTAGTTATTTCCAGCATATACAGCAGAAGGGTAATGTTGAGAAGTAAAAAAATGTAGCACATAAAGCATAATAAAGGGCTAAGAACAAAAAAAAGTATTGTGTAATTTGGAGTAAAAATGTGTTTTTGTGAAAAGTGCTTAATGCCTTAGTACTGGTATGTGGATAGAAATACCTGTGGCTGGCAAGTCAGAGAGCAGGTGTTCTGTCCTTGGAGGTATAGACTTGAGAATTACAAGGAAAAATGTTAGAAGGTAGAACAGAAGCATGGCATTAACATGTCTTTGTTTTCAGCTTTGTTAAGAAAACAAGCTCTCTCTCTCCCTCCCCCGTCCTTGCCTTGAATAACTTTTGATACACCTGTCCAATTTCAAAAAGTCGGAAGAGGAAAGCAAGCCTCAAAAATTATTCAGTTTCTATAAACTCTGAAAATTTGGTCTCCTTCCTCCACTCAGCAACAGAGCTGGTGTCCCTGCTGATGGAAAAGGAGGGAAAACTCATCTGTTGTCTGTTTGGCAGCAATTGGCTGGGCGGTTGTCCTGTGTTACTCAGATTTAGTTAATGTATCACATGCTGTCACCTTGTTAGTAGGTATTTTGGAAGGTAAATTGTGAATTAGTGGCACAGAAAGAAAATAGGAATGACAAGTGCAGAAGGATCCACATCTACAGGAAAGAAGGCATGTTAATTTCTCTGTTTGTGGAACAGCATATCTGAAAGTGGAATTGCAGTTGTACTAGTGCAGAAAATCGTTGTTGTGACTCACCAAGAGCCATCTAAATTTTATTCTGACCAGGGGGCAGTTGGTGAGGAAAAAAACCCAACAAACTACTAGAAGAAATCCATAATGATGAAAATGGAGATAAAATAGGCAATATACTTCAATCATTAACCTGGAGTGTCAGGCAGATCAATAGAATACAAAATGTAGACAATCTAAAAATCATGGCAAGTTTGGCTAAGTAAAATGTCTGAGTATTGGGTGGATTTGTTGGGTTTTCTTGGTTGGTTTATGTTAGAAAATCAAGTTATGAAGTGGTATAAGACATCTGTGCTCCTCAACTCTATAGAGATGTGTCTGTTGTCAGCTGGTATATGAAGTTAGTGATGTGAGGATCAGGAGAAAAGGAGGATGGTGGGTTTTTCAAGGCAGCATAGTATTAATTCAGTTGAAGTTTGAACTAGTGCAGAAATTATATAGGATGAAGCTATTACATGAATAGGTATATTCTGTAGTATATTTACCTAATGTCAATTGATGGTATGCTTTCAAGCCTTGCTGTGTAAATTTTAAACTCAAGAAGAAATGACATGTGGTTTTTTGAGGATTATATCTTGTTAAAAAAAAAAGTAGTGTTCATTAAGTAACAACCTTATCATTTCTGACTACATTTTAAGAAAAATGAATTCTGAGAGTGTAAAAGATGTTGAAAGACAAATATGAATCCTGTGCTGTAATGTGGATTGAATGTGAAAAAAGAGTATTTTTATCAAACTGTAAAGCAAACCTTTAGAGGTCTTTCAGCAGACAGTGAATGGTTTTATGGGTGAAATACTGGTATCTAAAGTCAGAGGAAACTTGGAGAGTTCAGTAAGGCCTCCACTCATTTCAGAGATGTAAAAGTGACACAGAGATAACTTCATGTTATCCCAGCAGGACAACTGAAATCCTTTTCCTCACACTTCGTGCTATTCTGTGGGAGTACAGAGAGAGAGGATTGCTTAGTTTTCTTGAATCTGGTCAGCTGAGACAAGAAGGAACAGTCTGTTGGGTCACATCATGTCATCATCTAAGTCAGTGGTGGTGAAGCAACAGAGAAGGTCTGAAAACAAGACTTGCTAGGGATTTGTTTAATATGAAGGCTATGTTGAGTTTTGGTTTAACACACCAGGCAGATATTTGCTCACTGCTCCCCATCCCCCCACCCATCCCGGCCCTGGATGGGAAGAGAATCAGGAAAAAAGCCCAAGAGATAAACTTATGAGTTGAGATAAAGACAGTTTAATATGACAGAAAAGGCAAATAATAATACCACCAAAAAGAATATACATAAGTGATGCAGAGCACAGTTGCTCACCACCTGCAGACCACTGATGACCATCTAGTTTTTGAGCCAGGATCCAAATCCCCAGGCAGCTTCCCTCAGGTTATATACTGAGCATGATGTCATAAAATATGGAATGTCCCTCTGGCCAGTTTGAGTCAGCTATCCTGGCTGTTCCCCCTCCCAGTTTCTTTTGCACCACCAGGCTCCTTGCTGGTGGGGCAGTATGAAAAGTCCTTGACTTAGTTGTTGCTAGGCAATGCTTACACTAAAGCATCAGCATATTGTCAGCCTTATTCCATTCTTAATCCAAAGCACAGCACTATACCAGCTGCTAGGAAGAAAATTAACTCTATCCCAGCTGAAACCAGGACAATTGTGAAACCCTCAGAAACACTGAACTCTCTTGCAACCTCCTTCTTAGCAGTTATCAGCTGAACCTGGCTTATAAATCCAGGAGGAGCTGGCAGATTGAGTTTCCTGGATGTGGGATTTGCTGGACTATGCTCTGTCCTGCGTTTTGTGCGATGGTGTAGCTGGGAGGGCAGTACCCTGAATCAGTCTCAACTCATCTGTGTGTGCCCTTGGCACAGTGCATCAGAGGGAGTGGTATTCGCTTAAAACTCAATGAATCCTCACAGCTTCAGTGGCTGAATCTGCTCTTTGGAGGCAGGAATTAGAGTAGGACAAGTATTCTAAGGCTGGTATTTCCTTTTGTAAGTAGAAGAATAACATTAGCTGTATTTACCACGTACTTGGACAGAGAAATCTTGCTTGGGGAATTGTCTTCTAGTGATGTCTGTGTTGGATGGGGAAAGCAGAGAAATGTTTGTTTCTCTGTTGCTGCAAGTGTGTGTATGAGGGAAGTGAAGAGATCATAATTACTGTTTCTGCTACTTCAAGGAAAAGAAAATTGTAATGTGCTTCCTGAAGGGAAAGAAAAATACCCTGGATATATGGGTTTCATCACTACTCCATGCCCAAGATCTAGAATAGGGAGTGGGACTTCAGAACAGACCTGCAGTGGGGAAACTTAAATGCTTAAAGTCTCACATTGCTTTCACTGCACAATGGACTCACTTTTCTATTCCACTGCTTTGTGAAAGTTGTACAAGGAAAAGGATCTGGAAAAAAAACAAATTACACAATGCATAATACAGCAGTGCTGCTTTTAACTATCAGTCTGAAGAGATTGTAATAAGAAAACTACTTAGGCTCATATGATAACTGAGGTTGAAGGCATCTCAGGAGGTTAACTAATCAAACTTCCTGCTCAAAGCAGAACTATGCCAAAGGTTTGCCTTTAAGGACAAAGGATATAACACTTGTCAGTAGGGCATGTTCTCTCTTGATTTGTTAAGCACCTGTAAAATAAATAATAATTAAAAAAACAGACCAGAAGTTGTAGGCAGAGGGGATAATCAGATTCATCATCTGCAAGGCAATTTAGTCAAAAATGACAACTCAGCCATTACTATAACAACTGTTTCTACCAGGCATCTTGTCAGATTAAAATTACAGTGTCTAGTGGATTTGGAATAGAATGCCAAGTAAAGATCCAGACACAGCAGGGGCTGAACACTTCTTGTTTTCAGGCAATCAGGTAGAAGTGGAGGCTCAGCATCATGCAGGAAGCACTGAGCATCACAAAGGGATTGGATTCTGACAGAGGAACTAAGTGCTGATGTGAAGGATGCTAGTGTTAGATGGTTTGATCATCAGCATGTGGAGAAAACCCTTAAGAGGAGACAGCACTATGTGTCTCAGAATATGAGAACCCAAGCCTTCTGTCTCTGTGCAAGGCTAAGAAGCCCAGTTCATTTCTGAGAACAAAAGTAAACGAACAGTTTGCCAGTATTGTCATTGGGTAGGTTATATAACAACACTTTCAGCTCTGTATCAACTGTTACAACGAGTAGCAAGCTGAGTCACTGCAGATTCATTATGGATATCACAAGCCTAAGGGCAGATCAACTGCTGCAGCAGGTGTTATAATGAAAGAATTTGAAAAATTATAGAAAACCATCACAAAATCTACAAATGGAAATGCTGCAGGAGAACATCAGGGCACTAAAGCAAGCATGCTGTTACATTAGATAACAAAATGAGGTAAGGTTCCCACCTTATCTCATTTTAAGGACAATAAACCATGGCTATACCCCATAATTAACAAAAAATCATGCACTGCAAGCACTCATCCTATTAATAACATCACATGTGCCTAAACAGAATGTTTAGAGCTTAGTCAGCCAGGTACCATTAAGTTCTAAGAGTGTACCAAGAATTTCAAAAGAAGGTTCTAACTGCTTAGCTGAAGTCATTCTGGAGACAAAAATATCTTCTCTGGGGTAAAACCAGACCTGGCCACTCATGTTTTTACTGAAGGACAGAATTCTTTTTCTGTTGAGTTTTAGGAGTTTAAGGCTTTTAATGAGCAGTATTTAACACTGAAGGAGGCATGGAGCCTGTGGTGTTGCTGGTACCTCCTCATAGCATCATGCAATAGAAATTAGGACTCATTCAAATATTCACAGTTGAGGCACCAGAGCAATAAAAGTTTGGTGTGAATTACTGGAACTGTAGGGAAAGGTAACCGATTACCTAACATTTAAAAATATTTCCAAGTTAAGGATAGATTTAAGTGATAGAAATGAAAATAAGTACAAAGATGTATACTACTGGCCCTACAGAGCATAGCGTATCACACTGAACACTAGCCCAACATACTTTGGGATAGCAGGTTCAGTTTCAGAGATGGCCTTTTGTTTAAAGTGAGGTGCTCTTGATATTGACCAATACTATATGAAAAGGCAACCTTACATAGTATTGGACAAAGCATATGTGGGTTGGATTTAAGCAGTCCATTTGTTGTATTCCTTTCACATGCTATGATAAAATGAATCCTGAAATACCTTGTGTAATGACTCATCTGATATTAAGATGTGTCAGTGTTCATAAACAATGCTGTTCATCTTCTATGTGTATGTGCATGTGTAAGAGGTGTAGGCGGAAGCTGAAGTTTTAGTTGTGATGACTCAGCCTTTATTCAATGTTTTTCTTATTTTTGATTTATGAAGAAATTCTTTTCTTTCCTGTGTACTCTAGGTGAAGTTCAAGGGCTCAGTGAGGAATGTAATATGTTGTTTTCCTGGAACAATCCTGATATTTTTGTCTTGGATATTTAACTGTTTAAAAAAATCAACCCCCTGTCTCAGGCAGTGGTTTTTGCCCTCATTTTTTCACTCACTCAGTAGTCTACTCAAGACCATGGGGAGGTTTTACTGACTCCCTTCTCTGTCAGATTTCACATGCCTTTGTTAAAGTGCTTTTGTAAGTAGTGCTCAATAAGAGAAATAGACTTTTTATAAATTTCGTATTTTCAATTTATCTTGTTAGACTCTCTGATAAACCAGTGATGGATTAGGATATCATGCAGAAAGGTTATGCAAAAACACAAGTGGTTTTGACAGTGTTATGTCTTGATTGATAAATAGATGAAATAGTCTATTTAACTTCTCAGCATGTTTGGTTTTGCTTTTTTCTCTTGTTAGGGTTTGTATAATTATAAATGTTAGATTTTTTTAACTTGTATAATCTCTAAACTGACGAAATTTCCTAGAATTAAGTGTAAAAAAAGTGACTTGTCTTGTAGTAGGACTAAGTTGGGAGAGAGTTCTCACTTAAATTTTGTATTGGTGACTTGCAAGTTGCATACACTAAGTGTAGCCAGCAGATGGGAGGCTGTACTAACTGCTTGACTCGTGCTTGTCAGGCTATCCAGGGCAGATGCATTACAAACTGTCTGAAAGCTGTGGCAAATTTGGTGCTTCCTAGTTCTTACAAAGTAAGAACCTATGTTTTAACAGATGGACCCTATTATATTTATTTGAGCTATATTTTCTTCACAAACAATGATGTATATCTCAATTTCTGACTTTTAAACCTTTATGGATGGTGATGAAACCAGGTGATCATTGCACCTGGATGCACAAAGCCAGGATGTTCATCTGCGTGCACACACACACACATAGATGTATGTGGGAGTGGAGGGAGGATGACTGCATTTCCTTTTAATATCATGAAAACTCAAAGGTCCATGCTAGAAATGTACCTGGCAGCCTTCTTGCACTGCAATGGAATGAGGGTTTTCTGTTTCTGTTTTTTGGTAAATGTTGACCAGTGTAGTTCACCACACTAGATGAGGCTTGT
Organism: Hypotaenidia okinawae; assembly: GCA_027925045.1. Lineage (NCBI taxonomy): Eukaryota > Metazoa > Chordata > Aves > Gruiformes > Rallidae > Hypotaenidia > Hypotaenidia okinawae. The sequence goes on from BSDF01000012.1 coordinate 9,916,957, forward strand.
TTATATAGTATATCAGGTTATAGCTTGGTACAGAGCTAAAATGACCTCATGTCACTTGAGAAGGTGTAACAATGGACACAATGCTAGTATATATGGTAATCCCTTCTTTTAAGGCATGCTCAACCTGGGACTTTCTTTTATATCTTTACTTTGTTACCTGCTTACTGCTTGAATGTCTGAAGCAATTTCAGTAGAAAAATCTGTGCCAGCCTAAGCAGTGACAAAAGCAGAGAGGAAAGAGGCCATTTTCTTTGCTAGTTTCCACTTTGCTCTGAGCCCTTGTAATTCAGGGAATAGGGACAGCAGCAATAGAGGCAAGCTATGTGTGATCCCCCCAAGTTTTTCCATTTTCTCCTCCACAATGGGTCTGCTAGACCATCTCCCTCTGTTTCTTTTCAGCTGGTCAGCCAACCCAGCATGACTTTTCCCTGGCTGCTTACCATCTGCTTGTAGACTCTCTTCTTTTGTTCTTCTCCAGCTCACCCCTGTGAGGCACTGAGAGTCTGCAGTGACATGCTAAGCATGCATATTTCCTACTTATGGGTAGGACAAATGATAGCTTGGAGTCAGTTAAGAGAGTTAGCATCTAGAGACTTGTAAAAAGAACACACCAGTAATGGTAGCTCAGTTTGAGCCATGTTTTTCATAGTCTTGTAATGGTGTCCTAATGAATATTTATCATTATTTGTGAGACCCTATTTTCAGCAGTCGTGTATTATAGTAACAGCTGACAAAATGTTCATTTTGGTTTATAATGAATTTGTCTCTGTTTTAGCTGTTTATTATGATAGGGATGTCACTCCCATACCATTGTGTCTGCCATTGTAACACAGCTGGATTATTGGTAGGCTAGCAAGCTCAACAGCATGTCTGATTATCGTTTGCTTCTTGTCTCGATGAGGGTTTCTGAGTGGAAATGTTAACACCTCGCACTGCATGTTTATCTTGTAACAGAGGTAAAGTCCTTTCAGGTTTGATAGATTATTTTTTTTCTGTTGGCATAAGGGGACTCTTCCAAAACTTTCCAAGCTTTTGCTGTAAGTAACAGTTACTAAAATAAAATTTCAGTAACAAGAAATACAAAAGACGTTTTGCTAATTACATAATTTTGACTGAATTAGAGTTTAAATCAGTTGGAATAGACTATAATGTAAGTATTGCAGTAAGAAATGCTTGTTAGGTGTGTGCCACATGAAAGGTGTGTATGCTGTTTGGCAAAATGAAGTTTAGTAGTACTTGACCAATAACCAAGCCCTTGGCTCATGTATCAGACTTTGTAGCAAGGATAAAAGAAAGGTGAAGTACACTGGACCGACCAGTGCAGAGGTGTTTGGGATGGAAAGGATTAGAACTCATTCTGTACATATGTTGTCTAAAGTTATCTGTTGTTTTGTACCCTTCCTCTAGCCCCAACCAGTGAACTTACAGGGCCTAGAATACATTCTCCAGTTCTATACTTGTTAAAAAACGTATTTGAATCAAATAGAAGATTTAAACTACTTCTGCTTCTGACATTTTAATTAACTTTCTAGGTTTTCTTTCAATCATATCAGACTTTAAAAAAAAAATAAAATCTGTCTTACATCAAAAGAAGTGCCCACAGAGAGTGTTTGTTGGGTTTTGTACTTTAAATTAGTCATACCCACTTTAATCCACCATACTGCATTGACTTTGCTGCCACACTTTTATCCAACCTGACATAATAGTATGAAAATATGGGTTTATCTTTTGGGGAATTGCTCATAGTGTCTTCAGGTTTTACAGCACAAACTAAGGTCAAGTCAAAATGTTTGGCTATTATTTTCCCTGACTTAAGTTTTAGCACAATTGTTGTTGTTTTAAAATATGAAACAAAAAAAGCCAGGGAAATGCCCATTAGAGATGAGTCTTCTGCCAACAAAGAGAACAGCTTTAAATAAACCAGGTTTTCTTCTGGGATTCTGTCTCACTTTTCTCAAATAAGGCTGCTCACTGAGAATACTCAGGTTAGGCAAATGACATTTTCAGATAAAAAGATACTTTATTAGAAATTGATAAATGGCTCTAAATTGATGCTATATGAGGGATTAAACTACAAGGTTGTCTTTGTAGAGTTAATTTTGAAGCTTCAGACAATCTGGATTATATAAACTGAAATTAATTGAAATTGGAGTGGAAAATTAATCTAGATTTGGTCAACCTCTGACCAGTCTCCCTTTTCCTAAAAATTGAGAACAAATAGGGCTGGTTTTGCTGTAGAAAAGTGTACTGCAGTTGGGTCTTGGGTCTTAAAAAACCCTAAAAACAAAACCTGGAGCAATTTGGAGCTAGATCCTTTTTTTTTGTTTTGTTTTTATTTGGTTTTTGTTCACAAATTGCAAGAACTTACCAGGGAGAAAGTGCCTATTTGTTCTGTACTACGCAGACCATTAGGTACCCAAGTTTGCCACTGCAGTGCCTATTGCACTACATCTGATTTCTTCTTATATCCTTAATTTAGAAATAGAAATTCAGCTGTTAACATAATGAGCCATGTACCGGCATTCTAATTTTTAAAAAGCACATTCTAGAATACTTAAGTTGAAGCAGGAACATTCTTTCAAAATGATTGTTAGTGTTCCTGTAAGATGATGTAGAAAGTGTTAATAATATAACACAGCACACAAGAACAGATGTCCCATGGCAAAGTTTAAATAAAATTGGAAGAAATTAATGCTCGGTTTGCAAATGGGCAGCAATGGAAACTTTGTTCTACATATGGGGGCTCAAGCTTGGACGCCTACATCCCTTCCCCTTCATTATTGAACAAAGAAGAAAATAGGAACACAATAAAAATAGAATCCAATGGAAAAAGCTTAATCAATGTGTTAATTTTTATCCTGTAGCAGAGTTTCATTTGCTGATCCATTTTCTTTGCATAATTACACATGAATTGAGCTCACCTTTAATCTCTGAAGCACAACTCTTAGTTGCATGAATGCAATATATAAAGGCACGTGACATAATCTAGTTCCAGAACATTGCTGCTTTGATCTTTCCCTTATCTGTTATCTCATTAAAATTATCTCTATGAACTTGTTTGTAGTTGACAAAACTTGGAAACTTAGAAAGTTTAGGAAAAATATTTCAGGTTTGGCCTGTCTTCTTTTAAATAGAGATGAGAAAAATTCAGTATCAGATTGAATCAAGTCCATGGTATCCAGTTCCTGGGAAACTGTGAATAGTTTTACACATGGTAATTTTGTAAACTTTCAGATTTTTTTTCCTTCCTCACAGTTCAGCAATAAATGTGTATAAATATTTAGTATCCAAATCTCTTCTTCCAAGCTTGATATCGAACTTTCTCAGGTCAGTGATATCCCAGAACAAGGCTTAAGAAAAGATGCCACAAAAAGCCCTTTTTTATGTGTATATCTTTACTGACTGGTTGAGGTTTTGCACGGTGTGTTATTCTGAAGAGCCGATGACCACTCACAGGTGAAGTTTGTCTTTGAAATGCAGAAAAGCTTTCACAGACAAACATCATTCTTTCATGTGGATGAATCAAATATAAATTGCTAAATGATTCCTGACCAAGCAATTATTTTGTTACCAAGCAAGGACTGACAATTGGATTATTATTTTTGGCTTCTTTATCAAAAGAGTTGTTGAATATCATTCCTTTTTAGGACTTGCAGAGTAAAGGAAGTGTGATTAACTCTGCTTATCAGAATATGGAATTTTGCAGCTTGATCTACACCTTATGGATTATCTAACTGCATGTTAGTCTGAGAAACTGGTATTCCCACTGTTTGATAGGTGGGAAAATACGGTGGTACTGTTGTAATGACTGACCAGCAAAGAAAATATTTTAAGTAGGTTACTCAGAATGCAATTTAAAACTTTTTCTTCTTTTTTTAAAATTGATTTTCAAAAGATTTTGTTCTTTTAATAAAATTTATGGGAGACTTACCCTTCAGTCTCTCAAAAATGATGATTCCTTTTGTGACTGCCAAATATTAGCTGTTGTTCTCTCTCATTCAGAAAACAATGGATCAATTTAATCAATTTTAAGCCTATGCCTCTGCTTCTCTATTTCTAATAAAATCCAATTATCAAAAGATGCAATACTCCTTTTATAGCAGTTGCATTAATTAGACTTTAATTAGACTAGATATATTAATTCTGAGCACTTAAGTGCTTTCAGTTTGATTATTCATTCCATTCAAGCAGAGATTGCACACTTGTGTTAGTAACATTATTTATATTTTACCTTTACCACAAAAAAATAGTTTCAAATTTTACCCTTTCAGCACTATTGAAACATGTGTCTGGGGAAAAATAAAAATATCTTAGAATGCTTGGCATGCTGAATTTTTTGATTGTCTGGTCTTCCTTTGTCCAGAAACTGTATGAAATTTTCAATTTTTGTGTCTGGTTGTAAGAAATAGATTCAAGGCCTCCCTTTCACTGTGTCTGAGTATCTGGGAAGTACTGTTGAATATGGCTTGGGAAAGGACAGATTGAGGTTCCCTAAAAGATAGGCATTGCAGTGCTGAGCTCTGTAATCTTTCTCTATCACCAAGTGATTTACACCTTGAGTCTTTGGGGGCCAATGGTACTTTTGGACATCAGGAAGCAATATCTATGATACCACTCTTTTTTTAGCTACTGAAATTTCATGAGTTCCCCCATTTCAGAACCATGGACAAAACATGCTTATGCCTGCTTTCCAAATACCTTGTAGAAATTAATGTTAAGAATAGGCAATTAAGTTTACAGGTTTTCACCCAGCAATTTATTGAAGCTAAACCCAAGCCTCATACAAATCCCTACTGTATAATTCATATGAAATCTTGAAGTCCTACTCATTATTATTTTGCGCTAATTCTATAGATGAATTTATAAGAGGATTTGAATGTGTGTTAGTCAAAGACTCAGACAGAGAAAGTCCTCCTCTTTTTACTTCTAGAGGAACTTCTTCTGAAATACTATTGTGCTCAGTGTATTGTGTGCAAATGTAATTTGCACTGAAAACAGCTGTAATATTTTTCTATTTATGGAGTACTGGATATACAGTGGGCAACTAAGTATGTATTCCACTGTCTAACCACTAGAGACAACCTTAATTTACACATAAAATGTCTTAAAGCATAATAAAACTATTAGCTTGTTTTTCTGTGAAAGAAAAGTGCTGAAGCTTTATGTGTATGTATGTAATACTGTGGAGAAAAGAGATGTAGTTAGTTCAGCTTTTAATCTGTGATAACATTTTTATATTGTTTATGGAGAACAATAGTAAAGAAAGATAAATTAGCCTGTAAACCTGATTAGTATGCTGTTTGCCTAGAATAACTAGAATGTGCTTAAAAAATAAGAATTTTCTCTATAGTTTGGCAAGAAATTTGAATGAAATGTTTAAAAAAATATAAATATTATGAAACCTCCATCAAATATCCTGTAAAATATCAGTGTTTCAATGAACCTTTTAATTTCAATGCAAATGCATTGGTCTAATAGTTCAGTTCCTTACGATCAGTAAAATTACGTTTTAGTGTTCATCACTTAACAAAAAAATGCAGTGGTAAGTATTAGATGACAGATATTCCCCATTACTGAAACTCTCTGAATTTATAGGTAACATACTTTTATATTATGAAATAAATACATTGACACAGGCAGCAAAAAGAAAGAATCTATTGATGGCTATAAACTTGTTTCAGCAAGATTTTCTGTAGTCCGACCAGTTTTATGTAATTTACTGGTCTTGTCAACTGGATTGTATAGAATTTGACATTTAGTTTGAGTGAACCATGCCTGAGAACTATATGAAATATCACTTACTACTGGCTGCTGTGATGAGACAAGTGTTTGAGATTTGATGTGAGACAAAAGATTTTTGAACTGTCAAATAGAAGCTTTGATAAAAAGCAAAGGGAAGTTGAGCCTGTGAAAGCTTCTCATCAAGAGACAGACCAGGACCAGGCAGTCAGGAGAGAAGGGATATTTTTATAATTTTTTTTTTTTGAGACATTTTTCCAGAAGGATTCATAAGGGATCTCTTTAATAATTTTGATAAAAGAACCTTTCACAACTTGCTGTGGTCATAGAATGTCTGTGAGTTCCATCTGACTTTGGGATCTGTACAATCTGCCCGATATAATACCTAGTTTTAAGAGCTACAGTGTCTGAAAAGTCTAGGTAGCAAAAGGAACAACTTTGATAAGAGTGGAAAGAGAACACTCCACAAGATTTCCTAGTACTATTGAAAGCCAGCCATTGTCTGCTGGCTGCTAGCTGACTCGAACAAAGCGGCGTAATACCTTATGTCCCAGCTACAGACTCTCAGGTTTCTGTGTATCAGCAGTATGTGTTAAGGAGGAAAAGATCCTGATTTCTGATACTAGATAGGGAAGACAGTGAGGTGCATGCTTTTACAAAAAAAGGCAAGGACATCCTTATAAGACTTTCTGACAGCAAAAAAAGGTACATTACTACTGCTTGATTCTTCAGCTGTCCACTATGATGGAACCAATCTAATTTGATTAAGATAGTATTTCTGTTCTGTTTTTATCATTGAATAGCATGGTTTAAAAAAAAAAACAAAAAAACCCCACTATTTCCAAAGCATTTTATTAAAGTTTTATTGATTTTTACATTGGGATGGCTTGTGAAGATGTCCTGTGTGTACTAGTGATCCAGAGAGCAATACCTAACTGTGTTTTAACTCTTAGTAAGGACTACCTCAGACAAGTCAACAACTAGAAGGAAGATGAAAATTAGACTGCAGGTTGTCAAAACTAAACAGCTGAGCAACAGGAGAGCAACCCATTTCTGGAATAAATTATGCTATGTTGTCTGCTCCTGTAAGCAACACAGTAGTCATAGTGGAACCTTGGTCAGGATTTTTAAGCCGTATTTGGCAGTGCAGGAAATGTCCACAATCTCATGTGATGTTTTTCCATTATTCCTTCACCCTGTCATTCATCAGATATTTATACAAAATATTCAGAAGCTCAAGTGCTCAAAAGGAAAAGCTGCTTGTGCCTTCAGTGGGTTTTGCACAACCCCCTGTTGTGAACAATGTGTAATTATTAAGAACCGGGTTTGTTAGAAACAAATTTTGTTTCTCTGATCGTTCTGGTAAAAATAATTTCTAATAAGCTTTTTCTGTTATTCAGGGGTACCTTTCACATAAATCTTTCTGGTTTCAGCTGAAGAGGATAACTAGTTGCTCCCATCTCTGCTGTGACCATATTGTGCTCTCATAGGCATGGAGGTGCAACATTAATTTATATAAGAATTGTATGAGTTGGTTACTTTCTTCCATGGAGATGTTTTCTATTGTGTTTTTGTAAAATATAAGGGAAATTTTACTTCCCTCCCCGTCCCCCCCCAATTGCAAACATTTTGGGAAGCAGAAACACATGCTGCTCTACTGCTGAATGTCTTTCAGTTGTCATGCTTGGTGTGTTCTACGCATCCTCACAGTGAAAGACAAAAAAACATAGATATCTGCTGATTTTACTACACCTGATATCTAGCTTGGAAAGTTTCTCAAAAGCTTTAATGGCTTTGGAATCTCCTGTGGACTTATGCTAGACCATAGTTGGATATAAAGATGAGGGTAAGAGTATCCTTTTTTAATGTTGTTTTGAAGCAACTGTTGCTACTGATCAACCTGAAGTCAGGATGCAGAGTGGCTGAGAGTAATTAAAAAAAGTGAAACCAGATATTAGTAAAAACAAAAAAAATTAAATGCATTTAACACATAATGGCATTACCAGGCTGACCAGATACAGTAAAACAAGCAAATTGTGTCATTTACTTCAGAGTACAACACATCAGTGCTAGGGAAAAACAAGCTTTGATGTGGAAAATCTTGCTGTGGTGTATTTTTGCTTTCCTATTCTGGGGGAAAAAAAATAATAATTTGGGACCATATGGGAGTCTAATAAAACTGAGCATCAACAATCCTTTTGCATCCATTCCAGATGGTTTAGACTTTCCTTGGAACTGAATGTCTCATATATAAAATTAGCTCCCTGTTTATTCTCAGTTAATAACGGTTGCAAAGGTGAAGGGAAGATTAATCTAGGAGGAGAGAAATGAGATGTCTTTCATGTAAAATACTTAAAATTGAAAGATACAGCTCTGGCGTATGAGCAAGAATATATCCCTGCTAATAAAGCAGTTTGATTTACTACATGTATTCACACATATGATGACATGCAAAGAAAAGGAATCTTTCCTGATAAAGAAAGGCCTTTTTCCCCTTTCAAAGAAAGGGGTGGTGGGGATATATATTCCTGACTAAAAGGAAAATTCCTGATTGGATTTGGGTGCATGGTGTAATTTCCAGTTCTTGATGTGAAATACACCTTTGTCTTTCACTCAAAGACCTTTATGAGCAGAGTTTTATAATATTTTTTTAATTTTTTTTTAAATTTATTTTCTAATTGCTAACTGAGATTTAGGATAAAATTGTTCAATAGGCAATGCTCAACATGATATACCAATAAAGAAATGCAGATTCATCTAACATTCCATCCTTACTGGCTAAAAGGGTATCCTACGTGTTTTGGGGTTTTTTGTGTACTATGCCTGTGGTAAGTATCATGATCTAATGTTATGAGTGTTCTTTCTTTTAAAAATGGTGACTTTTTCTTCAGAATCCATCTTGGCACACAGCTCAAAATGGTGGTTAGATTGGTGGTTAGATCTCAGTTTGAATTTGCATAACTGCTTTTACAGAAATCTTGCCTTGTACATAGGCTAGTTGAATTTTTGCTGCACAGATTAAAGAGTGGCAGATATTCTTAATTTCATACTGTCATTCTCTTTAATCTATTCAAAAACTAGAGATTTTGTTTCTTGAACAGATCAGCAACTGGGACAGAATGAGGTCCAGTATGCAAAAATCCTTTTTGCTCTGTTTTCTCTTTCCTCTCACAAATATTATGTAACAAAACATTAAAAGCTTCCTATAAAACAACATTGCTTGTTTTGAGAATTGGAGCAAATAAGCAGAGAGTTGCATTTGGCTTCAATTCCAGCTATGAAAATATCAAAAAGATGCTTTGCTGGTGTGAAGGGGAGTCCTATGGGAAGATGTACTATGCTAATTTTGCAAATGTTATGGAAAAAGTATTGCTACAGAGTTGAGGACATAGAACTTTCCTGTTGTATAACAGTAAATTTATCATATCCTTAATAAGGGTACTGGAAAAACCTCCTTTGGTTAAAGTGGGAGCCAGATAAATCTGGTTAGGCTTTTGTATTACTTTTTACTTAGTTTTAAAACTTAAATGCAACCAACATGTCTTAGATAATCTGGTTTGCCTGTTGAGGCAAAAGTCTCACTGCATCTTTGAAAACACTTCTGAGACCCGGTGGGTTTGTTCTTTTCATTGTTTTTTTGCAAAATGGAGTGGGAAAGTTCTTTTTTTGTGGTCCAAAAAGTATTTTTGTTGTGGGTGTCTTGACCAAACATTCAGTAAGGTCGGACAGGGTTTTGCCATTGACTGTAATGAGTAAAGAAAAAGCATACACATGCTTAATATAACTACAACACCATAATAATTCCTTTGGTATTTTTAAATAATAACCTAACAATTTAGTTCTCACAGAACTAAATAAGCTCTGATGCTTATCAGCTGTATATCTTGTGCACAAGCATTAGTCTACATGAAAATAATTATTTTTGTGAGTCATTGTTCTAGGCCCAAAGACACTATGCCCACTTGGCAAAAGCATATTGCTATTAACATATGAAACCTGCCCTGAAAAATAATATAAACCAGTTTGCAATGATCACTTTGTTCTCACTTGTCTTGAAAAGGTATTTAATTCTGAAGAGATATTGGAGCCTGGGGATTTAAAATAGATCTAACAGAGCTTCTTCTCTAAGTAATTTTTAAAAGTCTTGATATAGCTTCTTTTGTACAGTTAATTTTGAATGCACAATTGGCCTTAATTTATATTCTACATTTATTATCTGATATTTTTACTACTGAGGGATTAACAAACTGAAGATTGTTTGGGAAGAGCATTGTCTAAACAAGACTCTTGAAGGTTATGTTTCATCCACATACTTCTTTGCCAACTTCTAAGGGATAACAGATGGATTCAAGTGTCCATCCAGTTTGTTCTCAATAGAAGCAATTCTTTTTGCTTGAGAAGTTTAGTGGTTTAGATATAGCTCTCCCATTTCAGTCTTTGCTGCTCTTTGGGGTTTACAAAGCCAGTTTGTCTCCCTGGTGTTTGACTTCCTAAGAGTATTCTGTGATGCAAAAGCTTTTGGGGAGAGAGCAGAGAAATAACAAAGAATGCATGAGTCTTTAATCCTTATTTGTGGAGTAAATGGGCTTATCAACATACATGTAATTCTTTGATTTCCATACTTATCAATGCATATAGTATGTAAAACAATCCAAGTTTCTCCACTTCAATATCCTACTCTGTTACATTCAAAAGTTGTGATGCATCAAATTTATTTTAATAATCTAGCAGAATCATCATTAGTAAGGGGAAGACAATTCTTTCTCTTCATTAAACTTCTAAGTGCTTATTTTAAAGTAATCAGGACTGTATGCTTTATAGATTTTCATAGCTAATGCACATCCATTTCTGCATTTTCTGTAACACCAAAGTTAAAAATTATATTGGAGGTTTAGGACATACCTGTGTTTATATGGTGATTTCAGAAATGCTGTTAAAAGGTGCTAATTAAATTCTTAGATTTTGGAGATAGATGTTTGAAATTTTAAACAGAGATTAACATAGATGTCTAGCAACTAAAGGAACCTGTAAAAATATGTCACTGTTAAGCTTAAGTTAAATCTCTGAGAGTTGGAAAGGGTTAAATATTCTTTCTTGCTTCCTTTATCCACTGGAAATTGATTTATTTCTTCTCTCAGCAGACTACATATTAAATGTTATTCAGTAGAGGTGTGTGTGTGTGTGAAATATCTTGGTAAACAATAATGAATTCAACTGGAAATGGGCTTTATTCTTAAGAGCAATGAAACATACTTTGAAATCTTCAGAATACATATTTCTTTCCTATTGCGTGTTCTTCCTGATGAATTCTGTTCTTCTACTCACACTGTGTTATAACAGCTCTGAATGTTTACTTGTGCATCAGTAACTCTTCAGTTTTAGGAATCCTCTGTTGCTAAATGAGAAGGTTGAGGAACGAACTTGAGCATCAGACCTCTTGTTTGCCTGTGCTGTAGTGATGTAAGCCTATCCCTTGGCTCTCTTTTGCGGACCTTCGATAAATGTCCTCCAGAATACAAGTACTTCTTTCTCCATTATACCAACAGGCTTTGCATTTTCACATGATTTCATATTTATCTCAAAGCATGCCTTAAAACCTTTAGTTGTGTGTAGATTTATGGATTAAAAAGGTACTCCTTTGGAAGGCTGAAGTACAGCATTTATGTTACATCAGACATTCATCGGTTGAAAAAAGAAATAAAGGACTAGAAATGCCATGTAGTCTGTGGAACTAAGTCTCTGCTCTGAAAAGTTTCTCCCTTAATTGATCAGATAAGCTGTTGTAGCTGTATCTTGTCATGTTACTGTTAAATGGATGGATAAGTAAATGAAAAGTTTCAGAATGCAATAAAAAATATTTATTATTGCAATGGAATAGCACAATGAAATTGCAAATAGGAAGTAGCCATAAAGTATTAAAATATGTATTACAACAGAATGATTGAAAAAAACCCAAAAAAACAGACCACCCAAACAGTAGTGACTTGGTGCACAAAACTGGATCACGGCATGAAGTGCAGACTTGATATTTTGGAATTAAAATACTATGAAAAGTAATGGTGGCAATGCTTTGTAGATGAGCTAAACCACAAAATATCTCATATGACAGGCTGGAGGAAGACCTACTTTAAGGTTTATGTTGTACATGTATATTACTGTGATTTGCTAATCAATTAGAATAACAGGTGTCTTTGCTATTAATTTAAAAATATTTTTAGAACTATTTTTTCCTTGCTTTTGGGAACAAGTTTAATACTTAAAGTTCTAAATCACACTGACTTTACATCACATTTCATTAGTCTTGTTCAGAATACTAAAATGAACCCCTGTAAACCACACATTGTAAGTTCTGAAAAGGCTTGGTGAATGAACGTCACATTTCAGTTTATTTAACTTTTCAAACTGTGGGCTAATATATTAATAGTCATTGGACTTGCAAAGGCTCCACTGCAGCAATATTCATTAGGGGTTTTTTACTCTGATCCAAGTCCAGTCTATGGTATTTTGTTTGAAAAACACCATGCTAATCAATCAGCTTCTTCAGAAGCCAAATGCTGAAGCAGCATTTTGGGTTGATTTGATCTCCAGTTGCTCTATTCATGCTCTGTCCCTACACTGTTCTACAGAGAACTCCTGGAATTCTTGGAGGAGAGTTGGGCATTTAGTCATTTAATAAAAAACTGCGAAATGTGCATATAGATTAATTTTAGCACACTTAAGCCACTTATAGAATTTTCTGTGTATAAATTTAAATAGATCCAATATTATGCTTTGAACTGGTCACAAATTAATGCTCTGTAACTTGACCTTAAAGAACCTGGCAAACTTGAGCTTTCAGTAGGATTGTTTGGAGACTATTCCTGCCCATCAGTACTCTATACTGTATCACTGCCCCCTCTTTCACAAAATATGGTAGGCTGTAGGTTGGTATGTCCTTTTGTCTACTAATTTTAACAATTACCTCAATTTGGATTCTATTATTAGCAGCAGTAGCTAAATTGCAGAACCTTGGCTGCTTTAAGCTTGAGCTCTTCTTCAGGGCTTTTGAGGATGAGCTGTTTCTAAAGAGCACAAAGAGAACCCAGGAGAGAATACTCACTAGGTAATATATCTTCTTTTCGTAGTCTGCATAAACTTCCTCATCCTGTGAATCACAAGCCTCACCATCTCATGCCAATGTTTTGTGCTAGTATGCTAGATGAAAACCTCTTAACCCTGTCAAATGTAGTCCTTGAAAACAATTTATCCTTTGGGTCCTGATGGCACTTCTAAGAAATGGTTGATAAATGACTCAAATTTTAGAGACTTCAACAAGCATTTGTATTTGTTAGATGACATTTTACTGTTATGGCAATGAGTTCCAGTATGTAGCTGGAACTGAAAACAGGGAATTGTCATTCCTTGACATAATTTGAAGTAGCTGTTAAAAAAGACCCAGAAAACCACCTTGAGGTGCTTGCACTTGTTATTTTAAGCAGGATATTTTCCAGCAACAAAGGAAAGCACAAAGTGTAAAGTTAATAGCTTACTGAACCTAGTTAATAATAGTAAGCAAGTCATAATAAATGACAGCTGGTACACTTTAGCAAGCTGTATATATTCATCTTGAAGTGTTCTATCAAGTCCCAAGTTGGTCAGGTCCCAAGGTTGGTGGCTACTCTTGCCTAGGTGGAGTGTCTCAGCAGGATATTGGTGTTCTCAGTCCTGACAATGTATTACTCATGATGGTGTTCTCCTCTTCTTCCCCTGTACATTCCCTGGAGCTACATATACACATTTGCAGTAACAGCTGATTTGCTGCCTTGTTTTTGTTTAGTTTGCAACTTTTTCTGTCATCCCTGAGTTTTACTGTATGTTCTAACCAAAGTATTGGAATTTATTATCTATTTCCTGCTATATTAATCTTTGTTTAAATTATTAGATTGTATGATTTAGAGCTTGTATAATGTTAGAGAAATATTCACTGTATATATGATTTTATTTAAACTATGCGTACATGCTTGTAGATGCAGACTCTGGCAATATAGCCTAACATCTAAGACAAGGCATTTTACCTGGATTATGATCTCAGTGTCTTGGGGGTTTCACCAAAGATTGTCACCTGAGGGGTGAAGGCACCCTCAGGCAATTAGTTCCTGAGCTACACTATAAATTATTTTTTACTCTAGCATTTCTCTGGGGCATGGATTTAGCAAGTCAGCTCTGTTTCAGAGACTTAATTGATGCTCACAGAGTGCTTTGAGATCCTTAGGTGAGGTAATGCGGTGGATTGCTAACACTTGTGCTGTATGAGTTTATCTTTTTTTGCATTACTCTTTGTGGAAGAAGGAAGACCAGACTAATGAATATAGTTTCATTTGTATTTATATGTGGGAGCTGGTAAAATTTCATTTGAAAACATTTCACTTCACATCAAACAGAAAAAGATCCATTTACAACTGCTTAGTATTCATTCAGTAGCTGGATCTCATCCTTTTGCAAAATTTAATTATGTGCTTTCTGAAATGGAAGTAAGTGGCAATTTTCTTAATGCAGTTAGCACCATACTTAATATTATAATAATACTGATTTGTACTCTTCTCGTGTCTATCTTAAACTATTGTTTAACACTGAAAAATATCTTTTGGTGTTTGCTGGAATAAAAAAGGTAAATATAAATATAAATGCAAATATGTACACAGGTGTTAGAGAGTACAGTTTCTGAGTATAGCTATTTTGATCTATAATTACTTGCTGAGAATCTTTCAATGACTGCTAAATGGAGAATGAAATTCAACTCCATCTTTGTAGCACTACAAGGTAAGGATAAGTTTATACAGCACTGAGATGCTAATCAGCTGTTCTAAAATGAAAAAGGAATGATTGAAATCTGATGGGAGGTATTTTCAGCTCTAATCAGGCAGTTCAATGGAGTTGTGCCAAACATCCTTTTTCGCAGCTGAGTTGACTGGTCATGATTTTGACCAGAAACTGTTTTAAAAATAGAGTTATTATGAAGACCTCCTCAATTCTTAGACTGACAAATTCATAGCTACTGTAGAAGTGTGATGAGGCTGCATGAAGTATTGAGACCTGCATTAATTATTGAAGGATCAATACACAAAAATCAACTATCCTTCAAAGACTCTAATGTTTCATTAGAGATTCTTGTTCTACTGTGGCCTGTGGAAGGATGCCATAGAGCCACTAAATGAAATTAAAGCTTTAAATCATATTATATATAAATATCATAGAAAAAATATCATATTAAGAGAAACTGAATTAGTATCAATGCATCAAATGAATTAACTTCAGCTGAATTATAATTAAAATACCAGCAGAGCCTTACAATTTCCCAGAAATAATTTTCAAAGTTACTAAGCAGGGTTCTGTCAATCGTGGTGTCAAATGATACAGGTTCCACTCAAGTAGACTAGGGGAACACTTTTAGTAAAAGGTGATATCTGAAAATAATGTTCTAATGCCAATACTAATTGGAATGATGCCAATGAATTCTGTCCACACTACTGGTGGTTAGTTTTCTCTCCACCTCTACACTTTAAATGACTCTAGAATGACTCCACCTCTTTCTCAAGCAGTGTTTAACAGCTGAATAAGATCATGGGAGTCTCCTGGCTTTTAGCTTTGGTATATCAACAGGGACTTCAATAATAGCTAAGCTGTTGTTGCATGAATAAATTTTCTGTGTGTGCCATCTGCTGGACCCTGCTCAGAGTGCAATATTAACTCACATCTTTTCAACTGTATTTGTATCTAAAGTTAACTACAGCTGGAGAGATGATAGCAAAAATATGAATGGCATAACATCTCACTTGATGAAATCAGTAGTGTTTTTGAGGGACTGTACTTCACAATATATAATTTGAAAAAAAAGACAAATTTTAATACATTGAGGCATTTGAATGGAATTACTGCTACAGTAGCATAGATCTGTGGATTCAAATGCTTGTCTATTGTAAAATTAAATGTTCATGTTTAAAAACATTGATGTTACAATAGTATGTAAACCTAGCACTTTCATAAATAGATAACATAATGTTTAAGGCCTACAGTAGTATTAGATAGGTAATGTTTTGAGCCCTAGAAGTCTTTATTTCTCAAGTTCTGGGTAACTGCTACTTTAAAATGTCAGCAGTAAATTCTGATCTTAGAGAAGTATTTGTTTCCCCATATCTAAGAGCAGATTGGCCCAACATATTAACTATTATCCTCTATCTAACAGTAAGACATTCTTTTTTTGCTATAAACTTTCAATTGGGATTTTCTTTTAAAGTTAAGAATTTAATATAATGGGATATTAACTGAAGCTACAGCACTGGATTGTATTAGAGAATGCAGAAAGGGAACAACATAGTAAAACTGACAATTTTTTATTAATGTTTAATAATTACTAACAGAACTTGTAAAATTCCAAGTACATATTTTCATTGGGGGTGTCATGATCAGGTTGCTGTCTGAAAAAACCTATCCATTTGCAACTATGTTAAAGAATTATTTCGAATTTCATTTTTTTTAGTATTGTGTGTGTGTGTCATTTACTGTCTTCTAATCCTCTGTCACTTAGCCAAATACAGGAATTATTACTTTGAAAGCTTTCATTTGAAAGTGAAATTTAGCTATACAGATACAAGCTGAGTTTGTTATGCAAACTTTATATGAATAGAATGAGCTGAAATTTACTGTGAACTACATAGTCAATTTACTTCCTTTGTGTCATTTTTATTATTTTAGATACTCCTCTCTGAGAGCTGAACCCTTTGTATCAAGATAACCTTTTTTATTCCATCCACAAATCCCTAGTATCTTAAGAATCAGCAAAAACTACCTCTTCACCTATCTTTTAAAGTTTTGATCAAGTGCATTCCTAGTCAAGCAGTCTTGTATGAAATTCAATCACTATTTCTGCTTTCTTCTTATAAGTAAATTTCTTTGCAATACCATACCCTCTGAAGAAAGTGAGAAACTTAAGTTCACATCCCCAATTTCATCCTTGTGTCTAATACTTTCATAATTAGTTCACACATGCATACACACATATTAAAATAATATTTGTGATTCTCAGACTGGGAAAACTCAATGGAACACGATTTTTTTTTGTGTGCATACAACTTTTATTTGTTGATTATTTTCTAACATCATCCACATTTATGTGCTGTGAGCAGCCCATAATGACAGTGATGTATAAGACATAGTTTTCAAGTTTGGTCTGCGTTGATGTATTGAACATTAATGGAACAGTCACTTGATGATGGTAGATTTGATTTTAAATTGTTACAGTACCCATCAATAAATCACTGTTTAAAATTAGACCTCTGTTTTGTACAATGGCATAAATACATTGAAAAGATTTAAAATGTTTATATCCACATGACAGGCTTTGAAATGCTGCTTCACCAATTGCAGTTCTCAAACTTATGTAAGTATATGAGGAGAGGAAATAGATCTTATCATGCAAATATGCATGCAAATACACCACCACATAACCATAGTGAAGATACAGAGAACGGGGCTCAGACTAGCCAATGGCTCAGATTAGCTAACATCTCAGATAAATTAACCCGTCTATTGTGGACAAAATTAAGTACTGTAGTAATTTGAGGAACAGAAATACTGTGTACATCAGAATGTACTTAAAATACAATGGGAAAAAACTCTTCAGGCTTGTTTAAAAAAGTAAAAAAGAAACCGCTTTATTTCTTCCATAGAATAATTATGGTAATCATGTTTCTGAAATTCCAGCTTACAAATTCAACAATACATAATAGAAATCAGAACAGCATGCATTTTTCCATTGATCTACATTATTTTATTTAATTATGTCAAAATTTGAATGATAAAAGTAATTTATTAATTCCAACCTTGTGAAAAATTTTACTCAGGGAGACACCTATAATTATGTGATGGAAAAACAGAGTAAATTATCGCTATAAAAATGTCATTGTCTGTGAAATAAGTAACGATGCATACTGTGTATATTTATTCCCAAGAAAAAGGACCCTTTAGGAATTTCTTTATAAGGCTCTTATACAATGAATGTACTGAAGTGCCTTTTTTGGTGTTTTATGATACCAAATGCATAAGAATGGGATTTAATAAGTTTTTTCTGAGTTTTGTTTTGTTTTTTTCTTCTCCCAACAGCTCTAACAATTTCCCTGGTTTAAAGGCTACAGAGAATATGGTTGCATTAGATATTCCAAAGGTTCATACCACTATGTTACTTCATGACTTAAAAAAAATAGAAATCCTCTTTCTATACATTTTCAAATGACCAATTTTGTCTATATTTACATGTGCTATGGGTCTGCACTTCACTATTGCAGTTTTTGAGTACCATACAAATGTTATGGAGAAAGCTTTAAAAGTGACCTAGCTACAATGAACTATTCTCCTTTCAATTTTGAGAGTGTTTTTTTCCAAATTACTCTAAAAAATGTGCATTTTGTTTTGAGAAATGATGCTTCTTTTCTTGGCACTAGTCCCAGCCTGACCTCATTACCTTTGTCTGGTATACATATGTATTTCTGGGTTTATGCAGGTTTATATGCTATTGGATAGATCTTCCTCTGCTGGGCTTGCAGAGAGGAGTGGTCTGAGAGAAGATTAATCTAATTTATTTTACCTTTAAGTAAGGACATAAGCTATACATAAGCAATTTTTTTTTTCTTTTTGCAGTTTAAGTGACTTGGAAAGAA
The DNA here is from genome assembly GCA_027925045.1 of Hypotaenidia okinawae. NCBI lineage: Eukaryota > Metazoa > Chordata > Aves > Gruiformes > Rallidae > Hypotaenidia > Hypotaenidia okinawae. The sequence continues at coordinate 9,935,388 of BSDF01000012.1, forward strand.
AAGGTTAATATAAAGCCTATTGTATATTGGTTGGTTGGTGTTATCAAGGTATTTAACCAGAAAACTCCCTTCTTTGGGTTACATGGTATGAAAACTCAATCTTACTGAACATAAAAAATGTCTGTTAAAGAATGTTTTCAATAAGCCAGGAAGGTCTTTTTTTTTTCTTGTTCAAACTAAAAACTCATCATTAGGCTGGTATAGATCAATGAATATCAAAATTCTACCGATTTCAACAACAAATTTTAGATAGTAATGTACTTTTCCTGTTAAGAACTAAGTATAGAGCTAACCTCTTAGAAATATTTTCCAGAAATCTGTTACTTCATAGTGCCCAAGGAGAAAAGTTCTGAAACTCTGAGCTTTTATCCAATGAGACCTCCATCTTACCTTGAGTAGAGGAGTGAAGCCCATTTTACCTTAAAAAAAAGGTCTACCTTCTGAAGCAGTGTTTCACTTCTCGGCTACTGATGTGAAGTAGGTGAGTGTGAGGGAAGATGATTAGATGCTTGAGAGCAGGATAGAGCCCAGGGCTCTTTCAGAAGCACTACGAGCTATGTGGCTAAGGAGTGACTTTATCCCCAGCTGTGGTGGGGGAAACATGGGCAACAATCATAGAATCATAGAATTGTAGGGGTTGGAAGGGACCTTGAGAGATCATCGGGTCCAACCCCCTGCCAAAGCAGCTCCCTAGGACAGGGAGCCTACAACTACACATCTTACTCTCTGAAGTAGAGTTGAGCAACTAAACCCAAATTGAAACAGGATTTGGTACTGCTTAGCATAGAGAGAATTTGAAGTTCTTCACCAAACTGAGGTGAGATGGGAAATTTCTATAGTTAATCAGATGAGGTGGAGCTGTGAGCATTTTCTCTGTGTGTCGTGGTGTAATGGTAGTAGTAATGTTTCAAATTTCTTTCTCAGCTGGTCATTACTAAGATGTTCACAGATGCTATGTAACACACTCTGTAGCCAGATGCTGTTTTACAAATAGAAGTTATCTCAACTGTCGTATTACCTAGTACTCTGAAAATTACTGCCATCTCTAAAATCTAAGAACTGTCTTTGGTATTTGTTTAATATGACAGAAAAACACAGTAAAGAAAAATGTTTGAATGGCTTCTTGTACAGTTTTTTTTTAATAATTTATGTCCTAAATATTTTAAATTGTTTCATAGTATTATAATTAATATGATTTATTCAGATGTTCTGAAGAACAGATAATTAAATACTGCTAGGTCCAACTTTAGGGAGGTGAAGGCGAGGGAGACACAAGTAGACTTGGGATTAAATGCACACCAGACAAGTTCTTTTGTTGACACCCAAACCTCTGAACTTGAACTGTTTGAAAAGCAAGGCATAACTTCACCTGAACTTGATGGTTTTAAAAAATAGCCAGGAATCCTGCATATAGTGTGTTAGCACATACCAATGGGATTTTATTTATTTATTTTTTTAATTTTAGTCTTTATTACATTAAAGTTGTGGCCAGAACCTGATACTGCTGAGCAGGCAGAACAAGTTGTCATCTAAAGCCACAGTGATTCAGGGACAACAAAATGTTTTATTCTGTATCTTTACCTGGGAATGATGGGTATTTCTAAGTAGCTGTGGCTGAGAAAGCCCTACAACTTCAATGCTGTTCCATTTTAGTCACCCTGAATTTTGTTTGTGTTGCTTCTTGGAGTGAAAACCATCTCCAGCAGAGGCTGCCTTTCTATTGGGTGCATGGATAAGTCATTGTTCTTCTGAACGTTGTTAAGGCCTCTTCCTTTCATGGTCTGTACTCTGCACCTTCTCAGAAGAGTCACCAGAATTGCTTTCATCATTACCATGGCAATAAATTTTCCTACACAGCCCCGAGGGCCAAATCCAAATGGTTGGAAGTAGCGTGAAGGAACCTGTACAGAATGACACAAGGAATAAATTGAAGACATTTTTTTCTTCATAAAAGTAGTCAAAATATTGATGGGAATTGGCAGTAAATGTATTCTGGAAAGTTTGTGGGAAGAATCTCTTAGGAGCCATTACTTCTTTCCTTTTCACTAAACAACCCTCTTACCCGACTCAGGCCAAAATACATAGGCACCCACAGAAGGTATGCCATTTTACATGCTAAAGCAGAAGGGAATGTGAAGTTTGGCAGACTAATTCTGCCCATGTATATCAGTCTGTTCATCCTGTGATCTACAGGGATTTTTGTCACAAGTTGTGAAACAGGGTGAAGGTTTTGTTCTTCAATATACATTCAAGCTCATTAAGAACTCTTTCAGAAAATGTTTTTTACAAAGCTCATAAATGTTTGAGATACAGACTGATGCCTTCTCTAAAAATAATCATAAAGCCATATACCTACTATAATTGCCATTAAAAAGCTAGTGTTTCTGACAATTAATTTGTTATAAAATATAATGTTGAAAATTTTATTTGATATCTAATAGAGAGGCAACACTTGTAAAATGATTGCCTCCTGTCCTGTGAACCAAAATGTGAAATACAGGAATCTTCTGCTGAACAATGCACATCCAGTTTCTGCAGCTTCTGACAATGAACAGGTCAGTTATCTAAAATAGTCCCAACAACAGAAACAGTACTGCTGCTGAGGTACAAAGACACTAGTTATGACTACAGAAAGCAAGTCTGGCTGTAAAGAAACTATTTTTCTTCATCTGTGTAGCTTTATTTTTTATTAAACTAAGATATTAGCTGTGTTCTGACTTCATATTTAACTGAAAATTAGAGTAGAAAAGGTTGCTTTATTTTAAGTTGTCTAGAAAAAGTGTCCTTCTTCCCCACCCCCCTCATTTTAAGACTGAAAAAAAGGTTTTCTTTTTCCTTTTTTTATTTTTTGTTTATTTTTTTTTTCAAATAAACTGAGATGTACTTTTTGGAAAAAAAAAATAGGTAAATACAAGTGTTTGTAATACAGAGCAAGTACAGCAGCTGCCAGTACAGCACAGTGTCAAATTCACAGCCTTGGGAAATGGAAAAATATTTAGATTCTAAAAATGCCATCTTGTCATAAATAATGGTATAGATTCCTATTCACTTATGAGAACTGTGTGAAAATTGTGCCTGCTAGAATAATTGTGGCAAAAGAATACATCATGTCAAATAGAAAAATGTGTCCTTAAATATTTGGTCAAGGGGAAATAGTTTTAGTAGCAAAGTGTACTTATAAAGTAAGCAAGAAATCCAATTTGGTAGAAATACTTTGAATGAAAATAATGGGTGGCAAAATAGAAACACTTCATAGTGAATAAGGGAATAGTTATTTCAATAAACTTAATCTCTTAATGAATTTTCTACAATGACTTTTTTCTTGATCTGTTGTTTTTAATACCATGTGTAGTTTTCTATGGATAATTAACCATCAGTTTAGAACTGTTAACCAGCTGGTTTAGTGCTTATTTGTGTGTGTTCCTACATTTATTTTTGGTAGGGGAAAAGTAAAACTTAGAAGCATATTTCTGGCTTAAACATCCATACCTTTTTGTTTCTTTATTTTTTCTTAATTATTTCTTCAGGCTTTTATTTCAGGTGTTTTCATGTATTGCTTTTAATACAGGACTTGTTCATATAGACTAATGAAAAGTCAAGTTCTTTTGGGAGTTAAATGCTATGCTGAGCTGGGACCGAATTACTCCACATCTGCAGTACTGAGTTAGTTAGAATTTAGGATTTCCATTTTGGTTGATAGAAGATGTTTATTTTTGTTTAAGAATTAAAAAAAAAAAAGTGGTCTCTCAGGAGGTACTAGACCACTTCTCCAGGAATCTCCACACAGACTCAGTTCTGTGTTGTGCTACTTGCAAGGCTCTAGCTCCCTAAAGGCTCTTTGTTTTGTCTAATGTCAGAGGATGTAGAAGGAACTATATGTGCCTTTGACAAATGTAACAAAAAATAAGATGCCTGGGAAAAAATGGGTTTAATATTGTAATTATTTTTAAGAGGCACTTGGATAGTAAAATATCTGCCCAGCTTTAATAATAATAAATAGCAGGATGTATAGCTAACTATGCACTTAGACAACAGTCTTATGGTCATGAAGTTCATGATCAAAATATTATATTACCTATAAACAATATCCAAGTTCCTATAAGGAATAGATAGAAAAGCTAGAAAACTTACATTTTTCTCAAAATTTTCAAGAGAAAACTCATTTGGTTTTGGGAAGAATTCAAGCTTATGCATACGTCCGATATTGAGGATGATATTTGTCCCCTTTTTCACAGGATACCCATCAATTACATCATCTTGTAAAGCTTTTCGCATGATCAAGTCCACAACTGGCTGGTATCTCATGCTCTCATAAATAAAATTCTCCACAATTTTTAAGTTTGGCATGTCATCACTCTGTATGTCTCTGTCACCTTGAGGAATAAAACAGATGGTGAAGAGGTTGGTTATGAATTTAATAGCTTCATCATACAAATACCAAAACATTTTTGAAGATTCTTGGTTCCTGAAATGGTAGGAAGGTTTCTACAGCTTCTAAATTTCTTGTCTAGCATTACATAGTCAGGAAATCTGGTATATTGTTCATCAGCATAAACTCTAGTTTATGAATTCACGATCTTCTAGCCTTATCTTCTTAATACATTGAGTCTTTGTTCAACATTCTTGTCAAGGACAAGTTCTGAAAGTCTTTCCCTGACTTCTGTACTACTGAGAGTAAGAAGATAAACCCAATAAATTTCCTTAGAGCTGATGGCAAACGGAACCAGGGAATAGTCTGCAGATGGGAGATAACTTTGTAGGAACCTTAAATTTTCACCACATGTTTGGGCTTGGCTGGATGTACAGCCGGGTCCTACTGTGGTCTGACTATTTCAGTTACCATGAGCAGCTTCCAACTTAAATCCTTCAGCAGCAGCATTGGCACCATGACATACTGCCAGTGGGAGCCTTACTTTAACTTTTAAGCCACAAGCAGTTCAAGGATTGTAGTCATAATGAAACTTAGGCTCTATATATACACATAGAAATATTGGTGATTAGAAGTATTTGGAATGAGTGTCCCCTTCTGCTATTTCAAGGTAAATAAAAAATAATTTCAAGGGAAGTTATGAAGTGAGTGCTAATTTGCACTGCTGTTGCTGAGGAGTGAATATAGCTCATTCATTCTAATATATTGTCAATTCTGATTATTCCTTTTAGGATTTACCTTACAAAATGCTCATCTTCTCTCATTTGATCTCGAATAAATTCTTTTACATACAATGCAGTTTATTTATTTTATAGCAAATGCTTCCATTAGAAGAAAATGCCTATCATCTTCAGCTTTTGAATAATTGAAATTAGATCACTCTTGAAGAAAAATTGTTTTCTCACATCACTGTCTTTGCAGTTCCCACTTACCCATAACAGTTTCTATTTCTCTCATCATCTCCTCTTCCACTGTGGGGTGCTCGGCAATCAGTATTAGCATAAAGAAGAGAGTCACAGATAGAGTATCAGGAGCAGCAATCATCATCTCCAGCACACACTGGTTCACATTCTCGGCAGTGAGATCCCCTCTGTTCTGAAAAAAATGGGAAATTTTTAGGAAAACATTGATTGCTGTCTTCTCGTTCCAACAGAAGTCCTATAACAGTAGAATGGGAAGGACATAAAATATCTGCTTTCAACAAATGTAAAGATCTTGGCAGTCTTTATTTCATCTGCTAAATAACATTCAGTTTTGGTCTTTTGTAGAAAACCAGAAAACTCATGTTTGGATGGGTGTGTATTATTTTAGATAAAAGTTTGTTCTTAGCTCAGATTCCTATTGATTTATTCCCTTTACTCACAGAGTTTGTCAGAGATTATACAAGACAGGATTTACATAGCATGGGCTGTGCAAAGAAAAGATAAATACAGGGGTTAGGAAAATACTGGTGGACACTGAGATAAATGCAAAAGTTTTAAGGATGTTATGTAAGCTAAGGAAAAAAAAAATCAGACAAGCCCTTGTTCTCAAAAATGCAACTATTCAGTGTTAATTGCTATTAGGATCTCCAGGTCCAACTAGTTTGTATCCCTTTATGTCCACATTGCATTCAGATAGATACATGAAGTTTGCAAATCCTGTGGGGTGAGTGACAGGAGAATCTCAGAAAAGTCAAAGTAAGCCATATTTTTAGTGCATTGCCAATACCTGTGCAAAAATCAACTGGGATGCAAAATCCATGTGTTCATCCAATTTTTCAACAGTGGAAAGCTTTTGTCGTTTCTGTTCTATTAAGATTTCCATTGCTCCTTTCAGATCCTTGCTGAAAACAGATACAATATTACATATTGATAAATATCTGCAGACTTTCAGTGTACGCTAGTATATGATTGGAAACACAAGTATTATACTGAAAATCCATAAAAGTAACAGAAATTATTTATTTGTAAAAGTGGTTATCTGGTTCTCTGCAAAAGCAGTAATACTAAGGGGAGGGGTATTTTCTTATTTCTTATTAAAGAATTGTTTGGGCTGAAACCTTTTTATAGGATAGACTTAAAAAAACCATGTCTGTATATCCTATTAATGAATAGAGTTTTTTAAGATTTAGTAACCTTTCCAAAGATTTTTTTCTTCTATTTTATAATGTCTTGTATCAGTGAATAAAATGAACTTAGAGAACATGTAGGATAATTGTTATAAAAATGGAGATAAATATAAGAAAATCTGTACTAGTTTGAAGGTAGAATTGATCTAAATTTTTCATATTTAAATAGTTGTTAATACTGTATCAACAGTTCGTATTTCAGTGGTGAAGAAGGAAAGTCCAACAGTTTTTATATTTTTATTTGGGATTTTCAATTAGCTACAGATTTGAAGGAAACTGTTTTTTTTAAAATGTATTTTGAAAAATATTTGAATTAAATTCTCAGGCTTTCCGTTTGCATTTGTTATACTTTGGGTTGAAAATTTGACTGTTTGTAGGGTTAAATTAATCTGAAACTTCAAACCTGGTAAAGTTCTCACTATTTAGAACTCTTTCTTATGTGTAAGAAATAGCAAATGGTCTTTTTTGCCAACTTTATCAGAAGAATATCAGAAGTCATCATATCCTGTGGTGAGACGATAAAGATAAAAGATGAAGATTGCTGCAGCAATCTTTATATATTTTTCATAAATTTTCATAATTTTTAAATATTTTAAAAAATAATGAATAGGTCTATTTTAATGTGATTGCTTTTGAAACATCAATATTTCCCTGCAGGAGTTTTCTAGTAGTAACTGGGCCACCATAGTTATTTATTATTACAATCACAGAATAAAACACTAATCAGGGCCATAATAAAACTTGCAAGCAAGTGTTAGAGAAGGTAAATTTTGTTTCTAGATCATAAGAATTGCCAGTTACTTTTGATGAACCTCCATTTTTCCTGTTAACCCTGTTATTTTATATAGCAGTATCAAAACAATTTATTACACATCCTTCGTAAGTAGAATGAATCCAAATCCAAAATGAACAAACTGATTGCCAGTTCTTTTTATAGCCAATCCTCTTTTGGCAGAGATGGCAAATGAGATCATAAACAAAGAAGCAGCATTTCATATGTTTGCAAAGGGGAGGATGGCAAAATGTATTTTTTTCTCTATTTATGAAAAAAAATTAAAATCTTGATATGGATTTTCATGCTGAGCACCAGGGTCTAACTAAATTGGTTGTGGACTGAAAAGTGCACATTGCAGGCACCCATAAATACAAGTGTGTCCAGGGGTTACCATTTCTGGGACAGTGCTGTGAACGTAGATGGGGTTTCTGGTTTTAATGAACAGTAGCCTACTATTTGAGCATCCTTGACTACATAGCAAATGTAACTTCACCTGGTAGGATGACTTGTCCTTTTCTGTTTGAACTGAACCGGTGATTTCAGTTTAGTTTTGTACTCTAGCTAGCATTAATTAGTATTTTACTGAGTAAACTAGGACTGAATAGACAAGGGCTTTGAATCTTCACATAATATCAGCCACTTGTAGTGACAGTGGCAAATCTTGATCTGTGGCTATTTTGGGTCTGCAGATAGGCAACTTTATCCAGCCACCTAGTGTCAAAATTTATTTTCTAAAAGGCAGAGAAAAATATCAGGAAAGATCTCCTTAGAATCTTATGCAAATGATTTGTAAAACTCTTGATACTTACGCTGCCTCCTCATATTTCTTGCACAGCCAAGAAATCTTAAAAAAGATGTCGGGCTTTAGTAAAAGTGCTTGCCATGCATCAAAGTAGTTCTGTATCTTAAGTACAATGGCACTTTCTGCAAATAAATGTTAACAAAAAGCAGTATAAAATATAAGCCTCAACAAATATAAGTCAAGTCAGATGATTCAGAAAAAAATAAGGTCCTGTTCCCTACTTACAACTAAGTTCACAGGAATTTGTTCAACAATTGGTTATAAAATTTGGTAGGTATCATTATGAAACATTTGTAACACACTGTAGAAATAGATATTTGTAAAAACTTTTGGTAGCTAGTTAAAAGGAGAGTGTTGAGGCAACCAGAGCCAAACAGTTTCCCCCAAGGAGAGCAGAAGCAGAATTCTTGCAGCATATTGAAATGGGATAATTGATAGGTCATGATAATGTTATTTCTGTCATATGGTTTTCAGGATGAATAAATCACAGAAGATAAAATGTCAGGTGAACTTTTCAAGGCAATCATTTAGTTTGGAAAGATGTCTAATTCTTACATGCATAAAAATATCCTTAAATGGTACTATTGAGGTAAATGTGTGTTTTTGTCACCTAATGTTCTCTTTTCTAACTAAAATAATTTGCAAATCCCTTCAATTATATGGTAATGGGAGTCTGTTCTTGCTGTTTTCTGAAACAAAACTGCTGAGTCACGTCAATGAGGTTTTTTTCCTTAGGCATGCGCTTTAGGTCTATCATAAGGTATAAACACAAAGCTGTTAGTACCATCCAAAGGGATCCTGAGAAAAAGCTTGTTAGATGTGTCAAGCATGATCCGTCTCATCAGATTCAACACATTGATGTTTCCTACTTCAGTGGTTACTTCCTCTAGTTTGTCCAGGTGATCAATTGTCGATTCAACACAAATTGCTATCATACGTACAAGACCAGGACCAGACAGAGCTGAAATATATTTACAGAATGATCAAAGGATTGGTTAACTCTCATATCTTATAACTTCTCAATTGGCCAAAACAGTATTAATAAAATATAAACCATTATCATGTGAGTGACTGGTATAAAATAATTCTGAAGCTTACTGATTTATCATAATTTGAAAGGAAAATGTAAACGTTTTGAGTTAAAATGGCAATGAACTCAAAATCCAAACTTTCCTTGCATCCAGCCACTTTATATCTCAAGCACACACTTTATACTAGGTTCATAGCATGTTAAGAGAAGGTATTTGGCAGCTTTTGTGCTACCCATATCCTCATCTGCCTTACAGGCACTGTAGATATCATGTGTTCGCTTGCAATGAGAGTAAGCAGGGAAGATAATAGGGATTTGTGGGGAGGATGATGGGAGTGTCTGAACACTTAACTCCTGGGTGCTCTTAAACAGCATGGTGGTGGCTTTGCAGTAAGCAACAGGCAACCTGTAGTGTTGCTCTGAACGTACTGAAGCCCAGCCTCCCAGTATGTTGTGTGCGAGCCTGCAGTTGTATGTCTACCTATGAACAGTGGAGACAGGGCCACGACAGACTTAATGCATTTTAAGAATTCAAAAGCAGTGGTCAGTTTTGTTGCTGTGTAATTCAGTCAGACTTTGATAGGGTCCCGCAGGGATGCATTCAGTTACATTTTGGAATCAGTTTGGAAGTCTTGCCTTAAGTACTCAAATTCCTTTTCCATACAAGAATTGCTGTAATTGCCTCAAGGAAATGTGTGTTGAGGAGGATTGTATGTTTGTAATTGAGAAGAGAGGAGTCTGTTTTGTAAATAGGGAGAACTCCTTGTTCTAGGAATGAGTAGAAAAAAATGTTCCTGTTATCTTCAAACAGTTTGAAGTTTCTGCTATTTTTCAATAGTAAAATCATGTAGGAAAGGCCTAAGCACAGATAGAAGGTCTAAGCCTTCTACCACTAGAAGCACAGATATATCAACCAAATAATGCAGAAAATTAAACCAACACATAATTAATTTCTCTAGGTGCTGATTTACTTTCATAAACTAGTGCAATCTCAGCTGGTGAGAATCTTTTCTGTTGTTGTGGTTTAATCCCAGTTGGTAACTGAGCATCATGCATCCACTTGCTCACCTCTCTCTCCATCAGGGGATGAGGAAGAGAATGGGAAAAAAATATCATGGGTTGAGGTAAAGACAGTTTACTAAGATAATGAAGGAAGAGAATAATAAAAATACATGTAAAACAAGTGATGCACAAATGCAATTGCTCATCACCTGTGAAAAAAACCACCCCTGGTGTGATGCCTGATCTGTTTCCAAGCAGCAATTGCTCCTCCAAGCCTGCTTCCCCAGTTATATATGGGATGTGGTGCTATATGTCAGGGAATATCCCTTTGCCCAGTCTGGGTCAGCTGTCCTGGCTGTGCTCTCCCAGCTTCTGGTGCACCTGGCAGGGTGTGGGAAGCTGAAACATCCTTGGCTTAGTGTGGAGGCTGCAACTACCTGGCAACAACTGAAAACATCACTGTGTTATCAACATTATTCTCATGCTAAAGCCAAGACACAGCACTGTGCTGGCTACTAGAAAGAGGATTAACTTTGTTCCAACCAAAACCAGGACAACTGTGGAGCTTTCAGAATAAATGCAGCAGTTTTGTTAGGAAGGCTGTAAGATCATCAGAAGGAACTAGTTCTAACAATATACAAATACTAAAAAATTTCAGTCTAAAGAAGGGGAATCAAAAATTTGCAGATCTATATAATATTGACATTGGAGTTTATGTAATGTCCTATTTGTTTTCAGCCTGGTGATACTAATGATTTCAGTCTTTTTCTTTACTATGTTGATTCCTAGCGTATGAAAGGGATTGATGGAAGATCTGTACAGAAGACCTATTTAAGTTAATTTTGAAATTAAAGCTTCTTCCTCTTATCCCCCTACCCCTTTGCTTAGAATAAGACAGAAAAGACTTTGTTACCACCCCAGCCTACAATAGGTTCAGCCAGTTATGTTATTTATGGATGTGCCAGTTGAGCTAATGTAAATGCTGCGCTTGAAACGTAAAAACATTTAAAAACATGGCTTGTGGACATCAATTAATTTTGTTTTAATGGATGAAATTAAGAATCTTCAGAACTACTTCAGAATCATTTCAAATAACACAACAAGCAGGATAAGCATGAAAGAACATCTGTATTAAAATATTTCTATGGAATATATAAAGACAGCTGATTTCTATAATTTAAATATGCAAAAGACAAACAGCGTTTCAGAAAGGATAGACTATGGGCTACAGCGATACAGGGTATTAATAGGCACTGGTTTACCTTTGGTGAAAAAGGGTCGAATTACTTTCCAGTGTGCTGGGTTGTTGTTAAATATGATCCCATTTTCATACATGCCAATGCACTGTAGTCCAAGCTTGCTCCCAAATCGAGAAACATAATGCCAGTGTTTCATTACATGGAACACGCTTGAGGATCTGGGAAAGAAGAAGGGGGAGAAAAAAAGCCCAAAGCAATGATACAGTTTCATAGATTATATACATACATTTTATGCTGATATTTGGTAATTACTCTGAAGTGCTTACTTGCAGTCTCAATTTAGTAGGAAATACGGTGCTTGACATTAATAATGTAAAAGGAACAATATTTAAACTTGATGCTAAATGCCTTCTGAAAATATATTAGAGCAATAATGTATTCTGTTCAGAGTAAAAACTATGTTTTAGTTAAAATGCAAATGGTTATCAAAAGATGTTAATCTAAATAGTGTGTATGCATAGAATTATATAGATACACTTGGGCAATGACCAATGTCAGATATTTCAGATGAGGTGTAAACTCTTTGATGGTTGATTTCATCATAATGTGTACTAAATTGCAGCTATACTCTTGAAGATATTTGATCATTCCCAGACACAGAAAGCATAAATATGGAGTTGTCATTTAAATCTGCAGCATCATAATACGATGATGTGTGGGATAAATATTCCTAACTAGAAATGTTGGGGAACCCCCTGATATGTATAATTCTTCTTACAGTTGACAAGGTTTATTTACACGTGATTTCAAGTAGGTTGCGAACTGACATTATTGCTTTAAGATAAAAATTCCTTTAGAGGGAGCAAGCACTTTAGAAATGTTGACATGATGAAAACCCACAAAAAGAAAGAAAATCAGAACAGAGATTGAAATGAAAAAATACACTACTCTCTTTACTACGCAGCATACTCAATGAACCAAATCCCAGACTACTTTCATGGATTAGTTCATTTTTTCAGTCAGACAAAGTGAATGGAACTCTTGTGAGTGGCTTCAGCAGTGCTGCATTTTCACCATAGTTTTGCATGAGCAAAGGTAAAGTTAACAGCAAGACACTGTGTGTTTATAAATAGACGAACATGGATTAAGGAGTGGCATAAAAACAGAGGAGTATGTCTGCAGGTCCAACCTTCCAAGGAATTTAGCATAATCTCTCTTTCCTACACGTCCCCAAACTTGCTCTCTTCTAATTCCCTTAAAGGCTTTTTGCATGTCAAGGAAAATCATCTGTATTTTCATGGAAATTAATAGACAAGTGTTCAATTGTGGCAGCTGTCCTCAAAGTGGAAAGGTGTAGGATGATCATTTTGTTTCCTTCCATTCCATACATCTGCACAGGGGAGACAGTGATGATTTAAGGAAAGTTTTTGACATATGACCTTCTGTAAGAAAATTTTCTTTATGAAACTATTTAACGAAAACCTCCAAAAGACAATGTCTGTTGTAACCAAGACTGTGAGTCTTTCTGTGTGCATTAGCATCACAGTATGATTAGATTTGGATGATATTTGTGGAAATTGTATACTTTCACAGAATTCAGGTTATGATTTGTTTCGCAGTGAATTTATGATCCACTGAAAAATGTATTTTATTGGGGTTTTTTAAACATTAAATACTAGTTCTCCATGTAGTGTCAATTGTTTTAAGCAAAAAGACAGTCTCAAGGAAAGGGCTGTATTGTCTGTATAGTCTGATGCAGCTACAGCATTGGTGAGTGGCACTCCAGAATTGTTTTTGATGAGTTCTTAGTACAGAATGTGGAAGACAGAAGTAAAGAATTCATAGCATTTTACATCATTAACACATACTAGCCCATTAGTATTGTAAATATCAACTTAGGATGGCAATGTAAATAGTTTTCCTGTCAGGATCACCTCTTTTTACAGCGGCAAAAAGACAGATGAAGCTGGCTTGCTTCACATAGCAAATCCTGTGATAGCCCTCTATACTATGTCATCTTTCAAAAGCTTTTACAGAACGAAAATGTTCCTGAATAGTATGCAATCCTAATTTTAACTGGAGTAGTAAGAGACAGTAAATAATTTTTAGGACTAAGCCGCAGTGTTTAATCTTCCTTTCCCTGAAGAAAACAAGAAAATTCACATAGACTTCAATAGTAGAGTCTTTAAAAAAAACAAAAGGTTTGGAAAAAGGTGTCTGGCAATAGCAAGAAGTGAAAGGTTTATGTTAAGATAACCTGAAAATAACAACTTTTACTCTACTTTAGGGAAAAAAGTAGCAAAGTAGTTGTAAAATTACGAAAAAGCTTTTCATGTTATTAATGATAGAAAATAAGGATTTACTTGCTAATTATAAATGTTTCTTCACCGCTGATCCAAACTCTCACAAATTCTCCATATGTCTTATTGTAGTAGTTGCAGGCATTACCTACTCCCATCCAGAGAAATCTCCCATGTGAAATGAGGGGACCGATTCCCATACAGTATCCTGGCCCTAAGAAATAGGGTAAGAAAAGTTTGGTCTCAACAGTGCTCACTGACAAGAATATACCTCTGAGCATCACCCTTCTCAAAGGGGGTTTTTAACATTACAGCTGAGGGTCTGCATGGGGCAGTACACGTATAAAAATCCACTTAGAAAGTTGTGTGTTAGAAAAATTTGCATCTACATAGTTGAAGCCTTACTTAATATCTATGGAAGCCTATAGTTCATTCAATGTATGTACAACAAACAGCAATCATTAATTCTTTGTACAGCTTCACACTGCTTCTTTGAGATTGTGTACATGTGGAAGGACAATAGCTAGATATCAGACAGAAGAAATTATCTAGGAAAATGCATCTGGTTTCTTAATTTGATTTTAACAAATCCTTTGAGTTTTGTGTTGAAGTGTCATGGTAACACCAATATCCTTTTGATGTAATTAAATGTAATTAATTACATTGCTCTTAAAAGTCGTTAATACTAGAGTGAGATCTTTTAAGAATAAAGTACTTTACTGATGTGAATTTACAAAAACATGCTTAAGTAGGAGCTAAGAATGGATTAATAATGCATCTAGTCAACAAAATTCTCAGTTCTCAAATCCTTCTGCTGCACCTCAGAACCAAATTTTCTTACATCAAATGAAGAAAGTGGAAACAGAAGGAAAGAATCTGTCTTTAAATACTTTTAAAACGAATTTTCCTTCTTCGGGGAAAACTCAGTTTTCCCCTTTGTCTCTAAAACACAGATCTGACTACATAAACCAAAGAAATTTAAGTACTTACAAACCCTATGTATATGGCTTACAATGTAAATGTGTACAGCTCCACCATTTGCTAATAGGAATCGAAAGAATCCAGGTTACTTAAATACCTATAAACTTACAGTATATTTAGTTCTATCTTTTTGTTGATCCAATCAAGCATGCAAACTACTTCCCCCATTCTCTAACTTCTGAAGAGTTTGGGCATACTGAAGGATGTTTGTCAGTGGTCTTTTCCCAAAATTTCATTCAGGTGCCACTGCATTGGTTTAGAATTATTCCTCACATACACCTTTGAGATGTATACACTGTTCTTGTTTATGTAGTGCCTCACTGTACTGCATATAATGAAAAAAGATGTTGAATTAGTAATGTCTACTATAAGCCCCTATACTCTTACAGAAGATGTCCTCTGTAAAGGTAACAGTTTAATGTTGCTTTGTTCTGTTCTGAAGAGTCTTCAGTGCCAAACATGGAGAGAAAAAATTGATATCCCACTAAAATCAGAATAATATCCTATGTAATGGTTCATTTTTAGTAAAGACAATATAGAAAGGTTTCCATTTAAAACATGTAAAATGTTATAATGTTATAATACACATGAGAATATGAACAAGTAGAGTTTGTAAAATGGTATTATATCTTTCTAGTGTATACATAATCAACCAGAAAGCTAAATGTCCTATATTTATATAGCCAAGCCAGATTAACTGTAGAAGTTCTGAAGTTTAAAATAGAGCCCAATTTCTTTTATCAGTTATTTTTAAAACTGCATTAATTAACCCAACTCTTAGTAAATTGTGTTGGTATGCAATCGTTATTCAGCATTACTTTCTCACTTAAATTTGAGAAACAAACAAAAATAGCTTTTAGGTAATACTGTAGCTAAAGTTAATTTACCTGGTATTGATGAAGTTTCTTCATGATTCCATATCAGAAACAGAAAACACATGAGGATGAGTATAGGCACAGTGGCCACTGGCATCGTTTCTGGTACTAGGCTGGTGATGTTGTAGTGCATTGGATTCAGAGTTTCCAGTACCATCTTTTCCAAGAGCTTCTCTTTTTCTTTAGAGAGAAAGGGGAAGAGGCAGAGTTTTCAAAGCTCAAACATGTATATTCAGCTTTAGTCAGTACCTCTCAACCCCTTTGTAGACTGGGTAAATGAGCAGTTTAGCTCTTGAGGTAGCTTTATTTTATAATGAGAGTGACAGCCTGGACTGCTTGCCAGGACATCACAAGTCGAAACAGACATGCAGCAGACATTCATTTTGTTTGGAAATAACAAAGCTTTTCTAACCTTGATATTGAAGCATAGAATGCTATGAACTTTGGCTGACAGACCTCTTATCTCTGATAGTGACTTGGCTGGCCTATAGTGAGGTTTACTCCTTCCAAATTTCTAACCAAAACACAAGAAATTAAACTTTCAGCCTATGTGGAAGCATTGAATGTCTTCACTCACAAGCTTTTATCTGTTACTTAGCTTTTTTCCTTCTTGCATGCCTGTAGCACCAGAGTCCTTGAATTTCCAAAGTATCTACATTACTTTTTTGTGATGCAGATAGAATGTATGCCAGGTTTTGTTTGAAACAGTGTTATGTTTTGTAGGGTTTCTTTAGTGTCAACCTTTGGGTGTAGTATAATGCATTGCATTCCTTTATGGTTCTTCTGCTAAGTACTTTTGTGTGTTATACACTTTGGGTTTTTTTTGTTTTCAAAGGGGCTCATGGATTGTCTGGTCCCATATCTTACCTCAGGCAGTAACCAGCACTTGGCACAGGAAAGAAAAACCAAGCAAATGGTACAGGTCTGTTATGCATAGGGGGAGTAGAAGGATTCCTTTGAAGTTGTCATTTTTGACTGTGTCATAAAATATGAGAGGTGACTGTACCCAAGAAAGAAGATGTTGTTCTATGAATAAGAACTCACATAACCACAGAAAGATGCTGCTTCCATCTGCACAGTAATTTACTAATAAAGCACCTTCTTGATCCTGCCCTGATGATAATTAAGAATAGATATCCTTTTTTCTTTTCCTGTGGCAATGTTTCAAAATTGAAAGATGTATTTACTTAAAAGGATGGGTTTTTTTTCCACTGTTTAAGCAAGTGCTTTCCCATCACATGCTTTGTTCTCACATTGCAGAACAAAGAGCAGCTTACTTTATAGTAACTGTCAGTGCTACAATTAGATTAAGCTAAACCAAGAATGTGATAGTTGCTTTCTAGATAGTAAGGACATTGATCAAAGAAGAAAATGTAGAGTATAGGCAAAGCCCCAGGGAAGGGAGCAAACAGCAGCTCAAAACCTTGTAGGCATATGCAATGCTCCAGTGTTTTGGATGATTGCTATGTAAGGCTTCTGGGATTGTTGTGATCTAAAATGACCGTGACACAATACACCAGGTGACCTTTTAGAAACTTGCATGCTATTCCAGCTAGGAGTACACCTTATGACATCTGTTCAGCTGTTGTACTGTCTGGCATGTTGTGGAGAATGCTTTTGTCATCAGAAGCATTTTTTTTTCATACAATGGTATTAGTTTCACTCAAGTACTGTTGCACGCTGATACTTGTTTATTAGAAGTAAAAATGCTAGGTTTAAACTTCTGATTACTATTTGTTACCACAATAAAAGCATACCTGCATATATATATATATATAAACACTTTTATTAGTTTCAGTCCCTTTTGCTGCTTGAACTTTTACAGTAATATAGAAGGAAATAATGACACTTAGGGTATATAGTTTCACTTTTTTTTGCTTTCTTTCTGGATCTAGTTGAACTTCATCTTTGTAGTCCATTGCCACAGCTATGCTCTGATGTTCATTGGTTTTTTTCTGTTGTTGGGGTTGGTTTTTTTTTCCCCATCTCCAAGATATTCTGGTGTGTTTGTACAGTAGTTTCTTTGTCTCCGTTCCCTATGAAGAGATGTAGTTGGTTATGCATTTGGGTGGGATGAAATAAACATGCCTATACATACACACAGGTATCTATGAATATTATATCTTCAGGGTTAAGTCCTGCTAGACTTCAAGGTGCTGATATGTTTGCATGATGCAAGCATGAGTCTCCCCTTTTATTTTCTAAAAGTGAAGTCTGAGTTTTAATCTTGCTCAGTTCTCAGTTATACTAATTTTTTGGTAAAAGAATAACTTTTTTTGCTGTGACATGATGTCCAATGCATCAGTTTGCTGTTAGATGCTCTCATGTAGATAAGAGGTATAAAAGGCACTGTATCAAATTTGAATCCTTTTTATACTCTTACACTGATCTGAAGCAGTCTTATTTTTAAAGTCGTTCCTAAAGTTCTTAAACAGCTGATGTTTCTTGTGTTGAGAAGTTGTCTCATTTCAGGGAGTATGATCCAAGTGCATTTCTAATTGTTTTTATAGTGTAAATTAGGCTGTGAAAAATTCACCTTAAGACTATTCCAGCTGAACTTCTCACCCTGCTTGTACCTGTTATTTTTAAAGAATTGTCTATGAGGTAAATTGCTTTTAATAAACTCAACCAAGTAAATTTTGGTAGTAAGTAATTACTAGATAGACTGAAGAAGTCCCCACTGTGTGTGAGAGAAGCTTTCGCTACTCTTGCTCATTTTGTCTTGAAATCTTCTGTGGATAATTTTCCTTTCCTTGCAGCTGAGATACATGTCTGATCAGAGGGATTTGTTGGATCTGATTGTTACTTACATGGCAGAAGATGGGCCAAAAAAGATTTAAAAATCAAATACTGTGAGGAAAGAGACTTATAATAAAGAAGTGCTTCTGTGTGGCATGACTGTAAGGTGGATCTTACAGCTGGGAAGGCACCTGCCAGCAGAGGGCATTTCAGTCTGGAATGAAAAGCACTGTGAGAAAATTCTAGGTTCTGTTAACCGTTTTCTCACAAAAGGTGGTGTGATGAATGACGACAGTAAAGAAAGAGTCCATATCATAGAATTGTAGGAGTTGGAAGGGACCTCGAGAGATCATCGGGTCCAACCCCTCTGCCAAAGCAGCTCCCCAGCTCATATTGCACAGGTCGGCATCCAGACGGGTCTTGAATCTCTCCAGAGAAGGAGACTCCACCACCCCCTGGGCAGCCTGTCCCAGGGCTCTGTCACCCTCACTGTGTAAAAGTTCTTCCGCATGTTGGTGCGGAACTTTCTGTGCTCTAATTTGCAGCCATTGCCCCTTGTCCTGTCTCCACAGACCACTGAAAGGGGGCTGGCCAATTCCCCCTGCATCCCAGGCTTAAGATATTTATATCTAAAGAACAACTGTGGTGACACTTTTTATTCCAGTTAGAGCTTTCTACCTAATGACTGTGTCAGCAAAAGAGCAAATTATGTATGGTAGTATAGAATTAGAGCTGAAAATGTCTGATATCTTTGAGGAGGAGGTCACAGAACTGCCTGAAAACTCCTGAAGAACCATTACTGAATGCTAGATGTCTTTCCTCTGTGTTGGCTCATCTGTCAGTAGAGATTGTGGGGAAAAAAATCTGCTACTTGTTACAAATCCCCAACACTTGTGACCAGTTTTAGCAGCATCTGAAGCAACTGACCTAGGTTTAAGTAAATAGCCTGGAAAAATAAAATTTTGAATAGACTGACTTCATACAAAAATAGATCTATTGGCTTATATTAGCCAAGTTAGTCTTTATTTTTCCAGATAAAAAGACTTGTGGTCTTTCTGTCTTTCTAGAAGCTCATTGCCTGTTTTCACTCAACTGCGATTGAGAGTTTAACGCAGACTGTGAAGGTTCAGCCTTTGTGTAAGTATGTAGGCAGATTTCATTATGCATTTCACACCTGGGAGGCTTATATCTAGCCTAGGTAAGGAGTGGTTTTCTTGTATTTGTTCTGTGGGTGCTGACTGAAGGTGCAATAGTCCAGGACAGTGGCTCATGGTGTCTCACTGGTGTGTTAGTTTCTATTAGGGGTATGCTTTGATAGTAAACATTCAGATTATTTCCATTCCCATGCTTCAATATGTACCACAGAGCAATCTCAGAGCATGCAAACTGGGGTCTTTTAGAAGAAAATAAATCAGGTAACAGTATTCTAAAGCTGCGTCTCATGCACACCAGATTTCAGTGGGGACTCAAATAACAAAACCAGTTTAGATCTATATTGAAGAGAACTCCCATAAATATGTATAGTTTGAGGGGACCATCACCAAATGATTTTTTTTGCTTCTATTGTATGGCAGTGTTTGCCAATGTTGATATAGCCTAAAAGGAACAGAATACCTTCTTAACAAAGCAGTTGTTTCTAATTAGTTGGATAACTGTAATAAAGGCAACGCCTCTCTCTTGTGCCTGTACATGGTGGTTGCAACCTTCATTTTGTGAATTTACCAGCTTTCAGTGTGTCATTCCAGGTCACCTACTTAAGATATCTTTTGAGTTAAATCAGAAATTGTCATGTCTCAAAAGAGCTCATCTACACAAATGTTTAGGTATCACAGAGAAGCCATTTGAAGCTACTGTAAAGAGTTTTGAACTGTAATTTCTACAAGGTGATAGTCAAATAGATATCCTACAGGCTCATCCTCTTGTGATTTATGTAAATGATTTTTCTGGTACAGTGGAGCTGTAACTCCAGACTTTAAACATTACAAAGAAGTTACTATGTCAAAGGTCTGATGCTGCTGACATATAACCAAGTACTCAGCAAGTTGATAAATTATTGCTGTAATGGCTAAATGAGGTTTTAATGTGGTTACCAATCATGGAGCTTGGGGAGCTTCCAAAATAAAATATTTATAATACACTGTCAGGTTGGTATGGATGTTATCTTCGGGACTATCCAGTGAAAATTCTGATATTCTGAAAGTCCTGATTCAAATGTATCCTTCTATAAATTGCTAGTTACTTTATGTTTTTAAATTGATCTTCTGAGGATAAACTTTCACATCCAGAAAAATCACTTTCTGCTAGTGTTAAGCCTTCAAAATAACTAGCCAGTGATAAAACCACAATTGCCTGTAATGTGCAGGACTTGGAATGATAGCCTGCTTTGTGCAACTACAAATTTGCTACTCATCTCTCTCCTTTCTGGCCAGTGTCCATAGTATTTTCATATAGCTATTTATGTAACACGGATGTGTGAGGCAAGGTACACTGTGTGCTTCCCAAATGACTGTACAATAAGGGTTTCTGCTTTCTGAAAAATCTGTAATTATATGGTGATTTTTCTTTCAGAAGAATAATGATCTGAAATTAGAATTTGGACTATGTCCTCTTCTGAGGTTTATGCATTCTGATGTATGATTTGGAAAAATAACTTGCTAGTTTTAATACCTTTCACAAAAGGTCTTATTGTTGCTTAGGAACAAACATAATGTCCAGGAAAAGTACTATCCAAGTTAGATGGTAAAAGAGTTTCATCTGAAATACACATCTCCTGAAGCAGAATAGGTATGCCAGTGCTTGTAAGTCATCAAAAAGAGCTATGAAAGATATGAAACTTCTGCAGTATTGGTAAGAATGTATTTTACTCCCTACTTCAGAGTTTCCTTAGAGCACTGTAAGCTTTGATTAAATCAAAACTAACCAGAATTGGAGTTGTGGATAGACAACTGAAATTTCTAACACGCTTTTAGCATACTTGCTTGTTATGACTATGGCAAAGTAGACCTATAGGAGGAGGGCTTTCTGTATGTACCTGCTAATTGTTTGTTATTACTACTGGACAGGTGGTTTTATTTCTAATTTGGCAGATAGAAGTCAGCTCTCTGCCATAATCATGTTTCTGATGTAGTACATTTATTACTAGCAAATACTTTGACCAACTTAAGCAAAAAGTTGACAGAAAAGGAAACATTCTAAGAAGTGTTTTTAGTTTCCTTTCTGGCTCTAAATACCAATTAATCCTGAAGAAAATGTATCTGGGTGTTTGAAAAAAACCCAGGAAGAACACATGATGTTGCAAATAACTCTTCCTGCAAATGTTTCTATTAATCAGAAATAATTATAAATTAAGTTGTAGTAGCTTTAAAAATCATGTTTTTACACCATAAGCACCAATGAGGGTGGTCAAGATATGATAGAACAGACAAATTCTCTGTGTCAGTTCCAGATGATTTCTGACTGACCTTTGTTTTAATCTCACTCATAATCCATTTTTATGCTGTTGTGACAATACTTGGAAATGTTGGTTTGTCCAAATTTGTTCACTTTCCAACTAATTCTACATTGCTATACATCATCAACAGTTTGCAGTGTCCATTCTATGCCATGCATTCTACTTAACTTTGTCATGATACACATTGTTTCATGAAACAGTGAATGGAACAAAATCTACTTCAGAGTAGATATATGAAATCAGAGACCACTCAACAGTGAATAGGTTTGTTTTTTTTAATCAGTAAAAAACTATATCTATATCAGTAGAAATACTTTAATCAGTAAAAAACTTTATCTATAAAACCTAAAAAGTTTTAGTATTTCTTGGGGTGATACAAACAGTTTAAAAGGTCGAATGAAGTAAACATTTGTAAGGGTGACTCTTTTGCAAGAACATTGTGCCTTTTTTTTCTTTTTTAAAAAGTAAGTATTCTACAAAGTTTAAAAATATATAACAGGTTGTTATTTTAATACCAGGAATTTGGCTAAGACCTGCAGATTTCTACTAAAAAATAAACCTCTATTTAGATAATTGCAACATATAACTTACACAAAGTTAATTACAGTAACTCAGATAAAAGCAGAAGACATACTTCCTCCTCAAAAGCAAAATAACTCCCCCAAATTCCTCAAATGTCCTACTCATATTGTTTGAATAAAAAAAGCTAAAATATGAATTTAAAATTTACCTGTGTCCTCTTGTTACTCCTTGATTTTTACCGGTGAAGAATGCTATCTTTATTACTGACGTGCTCCTTTTAAAGATCTGAAAAGGTTTTCTGGTGATCACTCTCTGTGGCATCTTATATGCAGGTGCTTCTTGTTGCTAAGAGATCAGTTGCTTAGAGATGGAAGTTTGTTTTTTTGTAATAGATCAGGGGCCATTGCTATTGAAAAGAAAAATTTGTAATTTTACCTCTACAGCTCAAAGTATCTGCTGCAGAATAGCCAGTGATAGAGATACACATGCCTAATGCTGATGAGAATTGTACCTGGAGAGTAAAATAGAAAACCAAACAAAGCTTATAATTGTTTGGCTCTGAATATCAAGGAGAGATTTATCATTTAACAGGAGGTGAAACTAGCAGAAATTAGAGTAATTATTTGCCTAGTATATATAAACGTATTTTTCATTTCAAACAGAAAGGAAATAAAGTACAAAAGTTTTATTCTAATATTGATATACACAAAATTGTCAATAACCTGTCAATAACAATCCTGCACTGACATTGGAAAGATCTTACTGAGATTTTACTATATATTTGTGAATATACTGCTTCCTTTATATTCCTAGTTGGTTTGGCAACTCTTTGGAGTTACTATACAAGCTATACTGGTTTCACTGCTTTGTGGTGCTTCTTTTTTTTTCTGTAGCCTTGGGAAAATTGAACAACCTTAATTTATGAGAATTCAAATGTTTTCAAGAACTGCATGAAGCAAGGATAAGAACATTAAAGTAATGACCGTGGATCTAGAGGAAAAGGTGCTGATGCTATCAAAAGGTGAGGCTAACAGGGAAGGGTCAGATACCTGTGCCTGTTACTTACTGTTTTGAAACACCGTCGAAGTCTGAATTTTCTCCATTTCTGCTATGGAAGATCCGTAGCTGGCTCAGCTGCCTCCTCTATATATTTACCCCTGTGAGTCCAGATCAACTGTTTTGTGCTTTAAGTAAAATTTATTTCTTTTTTTTTTTCTTGGTGCTCTCAAATTTAGAAAATGCAGTCGCTCAGGTCTGTTTTCATCAAGGCCATGTTCTGTCCTCTGGCAGTAGGACACTGTGCACCCTTGTCTTTTACTGTCAGGCCACAAATGTAAAAGATTCCTGTAAAATGTTTTCATTCTTCTTTTTCTGAATTCAATCAAGGCTTTAGCATTAGCATTTAAAAGGAATAAAGAAAATAAATTACAGCACTTTTAATAAGATGACCTATCTAATGGGTAAAAGGGTTTTCTATCTAAAGGACTATGATGTCACTTGGAACAAAAGGTATTTAAGAGTTGTACAATAGTTCTAGTGATGGAATATTTTTAACTTGGAAGGATGGAAAAGGCCTAGAATTATATTGAATGTGAAAACTCTTTTGAGAAGCATTCCTTAAAGTAAGTAAATAGATAATAGAGACAGTTTGGGGAGGATAAGGACTAAATTCATGCGGAAATGTTTCCGGCATTACTGCAACCTCATTGAAGAGGCACAGCTTACACAACCAGAAGCCAACAAAATTTCAGTCTGAGAACTGAACTCCTCTTCTTTTTCCATGTGCACATACTCCTCTGAATCTAGTTGTTACACAGAGTCTTGTTTACAGTACAAGCAGAAATGGGCAGAATTTAGCCAATGATTCCATTTGGTCCTGTATTTCGAGCTGGTCACAAGAATGGTTAAAACTTGGTCTGTAGTGTCTGACATTCTGAAAATGTTAAAATTTGGTTTATTTCAAAAAGAGATGAAATCTGGTTTTAATTTTTAAGCCTGCCTAAAAATTTGGGGAGAAATCCTGCGTTAATATTTTTTGTCTTAACAAGCCAGCTCTATGTTTTACTGCTTGCAGATTAGGGATAATTAAGCTTTGGAGGAGCTAGACTTTGAGGCTGGTTATGGTCCATTTCATGCTATATTTCTTATAGATTTTTGATGTGGACAAGCTAATATGAATTGTCAGTTCTGAAGGAGATGGATAATTGCTCAGTGGATAGCAAACTAAGGAAGTTACCATAGAAAGCTTCCAGCTCTTTCCTGTGATTTGTGACTAGTTTACTGCATTTATTTTTGCTTTGATTTCAGCTGCTGAAAAGAATAAGAGTTTGTGTTGGACTTTGCTTACTAGCTTTTCTTTGAGTTCCCTACAAGTTTTTATCAAAAGCCAAACTTTGTATTTGTTGCTGCTGCAAACACATCATTGCTTTTGTGTTCTGTATGGGGTATAAAGGGAAGTTACAATACCTCAAACCCTTGTGTGGTTGCAGCTGTCACTCACTGACTTTGGAGATGGTGTATTGTTTTTGAGGTGTTGGGTCAGGCTGGGGTGTGTAATATGAGAGATAATATGTAATATGACAGTAATATGGCTATTGGGAGAAGATCTCTAGAAAGCATTACTTTCATTATCGCTGAATTGCAATTAAAATAACATTAGCTTAATTTTGAAGAACCTACATACATAGATATTCTTTATTATATATGCAAATGGTAAGACTTAATGTAACTAGTCATTATTTTTAAAAACCTCAGAATGAGGACTTTGGTAAAAATAGAAGCCCATACAAAGAATGTGAAACCAATGATACAATTTTTTCTTTGTCAGCATGCTTTGCTTGAGGTTTAGGGGAGTCCCAGAACAACTTACCCAGTTTCCTACACAAACATGCTTTGATTCTTGACTGTTGATAATTTATTTAACAAAAAGTACTGATTAGTAAAAAAGAAAAAATGGTAATGTTGTTGTTGGGACTCCTCCTCTGTCAGTGCTATATATCATCTTATTGATAGAAAGAATTTGTGTATGAATAATTCACAGGCGAGAAGCCAGTTGAAATATTCATGAGGAAGTCACAAAATGGGTTAAACAATGTGAAAATAGTTGTTTATAGTTAAACTTGGTTTCGCCAAGACTGACTTATGTGGTATATATCTTTAAATCAAATATTATTTGCATATACCAGAGAAAATGCATTTCAGTTCTTTCATGCCAAAGAATTCCTGGAACTTTGTATAATGTAAACAGAATGATTGGACTTGTTGTTCACTACAAAGAATGGTTGAATATTACAAATTCTTCAGAGCCTGTGTAGGCACTCACTGAATTAACAAAGTTCTTTTTTATAACATTAAAAATAAGGCAGACTTTTTTTCTACATATTTTACAATAGACTTTTGAGGAAAAAAGATGCAAAATGCTCCCTGTAGGGGACCTTATGGCTCATATGATAAAATTTATTAGAGTTCTGCTTTAGTAATAAGGGCTTGAACCTGATTGAGTAATTGCAGAAAGAAAATAACTTCAATTAAATCAGTGGAAATGACTTCACCAATATAAGAATGTTTATTGTGAAACTGCAGGGATGGGTTCAGTCTCAGATCTTAATTCTGTCTATGTCCTGATGGTTTCACTGCAGTCATTAGGGTATGAGATAAATGCTCACCTTACCCCAAGGATGGATAGCCAGTGGTAAATCTGGCCTTAATATACTCCATGAGCTGTATGAAGATAGGCTGTCAGCACAAGGTCACGTTACAGATCCATCAGTGCTGCATCTCAGGTATTGGCCATAATCAGATTCCAAGTGGGGAGGATCAGCATTAAGCAAATATATGTACTTTTTTCTCCCTGCCTTCCCATCACTATTTAAGGATAAAGGAATTTAAAGTGCCAGTCTTGGCCATCTCTCTTTGCAGCAATAGACACCTGCCTTTTTGAGGAACTTCAATACAGACATTGTAGTAATTTAACCAGGAGTAACCAATTTACTCCTACCTTTTCTCTTAACTTCCCATATGAACTAATTCCTGCCATCCTAAACAAGACATTTGTCAAGTATGAGGAGAGCTGAGACTACTGCAAGTAACTGTATTCAAATATTTCCTGTGCTACTTTATCATTACAAGAGTATATCAGCCATGGAAATACCTAAACTGTCAGGTTCTCTCACTGGGGAGCAAAATTATTCAGATTTCAAATTTCTGTGTAAATTTGCTGTAACGCTGCTGTGTTTAATGCTAAATGCTTGTGGTGGCTGCTATTCTGTTAATATATTACACAAAAAAATCAAACCATCTGACCATTCAGTGCAGTGTTCTTCCACATGCTTCCACTAGCTACAGGATACTTCCCCAGAATCTCTGCTTTCTGCAGATTCTTTAGAAATGCTTAAAGAGTACCAAAAGACAAAAAAGGTTTGGGACAAGCTCATTAACTGATCAGATACAAGTCTTCAGAGATTATCACCTTTGAGGACTTGAGGTTTGGTGTTTACTTTTTTGTTGGATTTTTTTAGTTGCTTTTGATGCAAAGAGCTTTATAAAAGAAGTTCTGTGTGGGCTTGAACACTCAAAAAGAACTCTTCAGTAGTTTTTTTTAATCTGTCTGGAACAGACACAGATGCAGGAATAACAGTAAGTGGTATGGCTGAATGCAGCTTCTTTAGGGCCCATTTACATACATGTGTTCTTATTTTCTTAAAAGCTGGCCTACTGGGTGTGTGTGTGCTCTGTGCTTTATTAGAACCATCTTTCCCTGAAAAATACATATGTGTATAGCTGTACAGGAGACAGTGGGCTAGTTTACCTCAGTTCATTTGAGGTTCATTTTCACCCCAAACCTGTATCCTTTTGTTTAAAGGAGGTACTGTATGTGCCACAATATTTTAGTTATTGATAAGGAAATGTCATTTGCTGTGGCACTGTATTAATATCAGAATGTTAACTGGTATTTCAGAATTGTTTACCTCAACTGCTACTGCATGAAGTTATTACTATTTTGGACTGTACTTTGGAATATCTGGGCTAGTTTTTGAAAGATATTTAAATGCATTGCAACCCCTCTAGGAAGGGAGTAGTGATGGCATTCACTGATACATCTTTTAGAAATACTTGTGAAGAAAACCTGGCCCTTTGCTTGGCAGTAGTTGTCTGTAAAACATAGTGATAAAACTATTGTGATGCCTCCGAAAACATAAAGAGCTTTCTGAACTTACTTTATAATGATAAGGAGGTGATGGGTTGTTTCCCTAATATTTGATAAGGGCAAGATGCTAGTCCCTATGAAAATACCAGATTCTGATCTATGAATGTTGTATTGGTGTACTGTTTGACTATTGGGCTAATGGATTCCTTTGTTTGATGAGTGAGGAGATAATTTTTATGTTTCTTCTAAATTTCAAGAGCTTGACTTAATGGTAACTTTCAGTAGTATTTTCTCATATGACAGCTAAGGGCAAAATAGCTTTTTTCCTAACACTAAACATATGTTGTAATTTAGAAAAGGCAAAAACCAAAAAATAAAAAGCTTTTGAGGAAAAATGCTATGTTAGGAAAGAGGGGAGGAACAGATAATGGTCAGGTTATGTGTTTGTAATGGTCAGGTTATGTGTTTGTAGGTAGCTACACCACTATGGTGCCCCTCTACCATTTTTAAAGTGTTTTGTTGCAGCACTCTGGCAAAACATAGGAAGGATGTGATAAAAAGTCTTTCTGTGCTAAGGCATACATAGGGTATCACACTGTCACAGTTTGCCCTATATTGAATATAAAAGGCTAGATACTCAGAGGAGCACTAAAATGACAGTAAATTTCAATGAAATTACAACTTGAAATGATAGGATTTTAAGGTTGTTATTCTTTTATTCTAGGGTCATGGGGCTGAACAGATGTTCTGGGTTTTGAGATGCTTAGAAAAAAAAAGTGGTGGGGGAGGGGGAAGGAAAAGTCTTGCAGGGTTATGTTGCTACTGATGTTTGAAATATGCATTAGGTAGTTTTTCCGTACTCTCCTCCTATGAAAAAAATTTAAACATTGTAATAAAACTAATTTGTATTTTCTTTGTGACTCCCCCAAAATCTCTCTTCTCATTTTGTCCACATCAGGTAAACAGAAACTACAAAACTCCTAATGAAAGTCAAAATGGAAAGGCTTAGTATGGGTATTTTTCTATTAGCCTATCTGCACAAGTTCAGTTCTTCAGACTACGGTAGACTATATTTTTTAATTCAAGAAGTAGTACTTATTTTGAAGATGGGGACAGTGTGTTCTTGTTGCAGGCAGAGGCAGCTGAAATGAAGTATTATAGGAATAGGGCATGGATGTGCTATCTAAAACTCGCCTGGTATTGAGTGTCCGAGCATCTACTCTTCCAGCTTGTTAGCTCTTCAGCTTGTTTACATTCTTGTCTTCTCCTGAATTGGTTTTGCCTCTGGCAAGAAAAAGGAAGAGGTGTGTAAAGACTTCTTTGTCCTTGATGGGCAGGAACTAGTGGGACTATCTCAGATTTTGTCTGTGGACATAAAACTAATTTGAGAGCAGCTCTTTGGGGTGTGGGGAAAGGTCCTTTGAGAGACAAGCTGTTCCCTCGTCATGGAAAAATGTGCAGGCTATACAGAATAGTTTAGGACAAGTCCTCAGATTGCTATAGGCTTCCCTGGCATCTAAATACTCTCTCTTTTTTACTCTTTTTTTCTTTTTCTTTTCCCTCACTGTAATTCCAATTTCTTGGTCTGCTTTTAAAGGGGAAAGGGTGAGATTGCAGTCTTGAAGGAATACTGAGGTGTTAGCTTCTTGCTCTTTGGTCAGATAGTCACTGTATATCGGCCAAGTACTGGCACTACTCCCTTCCTCCTGGGGATTATTCCTGGTGTGGTAGGAAGCAATGGGCCCACTGAGGCTGCTAAACTCACGTTCTTCTTGTGAGGATGACTTCAGCAGCTTGAAGACACTTGCTGTTTATTGGTGACACTTACAGAAAAAATGCTGCTGTATACTTTAATTTTCCTGTAGCAACTTTCTGTTGTTCAGCCATTCTAGTAGGAACAGGAGTCCACTGTACTCTTGTTGTATCCCACAGAAGTCTTTCTAATGGTCACTTGGATATATTGTGGGATGTTTCAGCTTTCTTTTTTTAACAAATAGGGCTGCTTCCCATCAAAAGTTCAAACCAAAGATGTTTAACCTTTGCTAAAAGGAAAGTATAGCCAAGCCTCTGGTGCATATAATCCCAACCAGCAAAAGCAGTCATTACAAGGGTCTTACAGAATGGAGCATTTTCAGTGCTGAAGGTGAACACAGGCATTTCCTCAGCAGAATTAAAATATTCCATACAATCCTGAAGTATCGATTGGAAAGATGGTACTTGGTCATCAAATAAAAATGCTACTAACCACTTCTCGTTGTTCTGAATTCTTTAAACTGCTGCTTCAAGTGCTGTTAGTTATTTTGCTAATGGTACCGATTTCTCTGTCAAGACAGCTTTGATTGCATAAACAGTGAAGTGGGCAGAGTTCAGAGGAGCCTCTCTGCACCTGCTTTCTAACCACAGCACTGCTTGAAGGGGTAGCAGGTCTCCAAAAGCATTTTCTCTGCCTAGAACTTATTGTTTATATAAGGGGGTTTTCAGAAAGAGATTTTTTTTTTTGCTGTTATATAAATTTGCTTGTCCCTCAGTCCAAGTGATGAAGTATTTTGTGACTGATGTTTCTTATAAAATTCTGGGTTTTTCCACTCGTGCTGTTCTGGCAAATATAAAGAAGAAAATGTTTTGAAGTGGTTTATGGAGAGAAAAATAATGCCATAAATGTTAATGAAGCCAACTTAAACCTGTGAAGAATTAAAGGTTAAAAATGCTCCTTTAAAATAATTCCCTCTGTGCTGAAAGATATTGTTCTAAGCCTCTGTATGACCTTCACCTTGTAAAGGCTGAAAGTCAGTTTTGTAGAAACACAGGTGTTGTATGTTTAAGGCTTCTCACGTCAGTGTTTGATGGAGCGTTATGATTTCTTGCTATATAACACAGTGTGATAATTGTAATTTTCTGCAGAAGAAGCTGCCCTCAAACCTGGAATAGTTACATGTGATTATGTATCAAAAGAATCAAAAACTTTCCTTTGGACGTGAGCTCAGAATTCATGAACTCTGAGGGAATCTAGCACGTGACCCAGAATATATCCCAAATGCTGTGATATGTAAACATTATTTTAGACTTTAAAGTTACATGAAGTAAGTATGTTTTATCTGAGTCCTTTCTGATAAACTATGAAACGCCAACAAAGCAGAATTTAGGACAGGCTGCACAGGTAAGACTTCTGAGCCCTCTGTAGCTGTGGTTGTCAGCTAATCCTACAACAAGATGTTAACTTGGCCGTTACAAAATTGCTCACAACTACTTGTGTGTGTACACAGGTAAAATACAATGTGTTTTCTAAAAGCCTGGTTATAACAAGCTGAACTCAAATTGAAGAAGAAGTACTGAAATTTATTCTCCTGAAGAGACACATTTGAAAAAGATTATGCTTAAACAGCATTATAGAAACCCTGCAAGTTGGGGTTTGGAGGAATCCAAATATCAGTTTTAATACCTGGAATATTCAGGATTATTAGCAGTTCTAAATGAAGTTTTTGTAAATAGTCTGACAGTGTCACTGAACAGTGCAGTGCTCCACAGTAATACTTATGCTAACTCTGAGGGGAATACCTGGCAGCTGCTAGCAGAATGATCATGTTCATTTGCTGCTCTGCCTCTAATAATTTAGTAAATTATAATAATTCAGACAACTTCCACCTGAGAACATTTGCTAAGAATTTCTTTGCTGTGGTTAGGTGACTGAAACCACTGCCTTTGCTGTATGTGGCTGGTATATGTCATCAATTAAGAGGGCATCTCCTGGTCCATGTTTTTCTTAATGATTTAGACTATACTTGTAGACTCAGAAGATTCCAGGTCCAGCAAATCTTCTAGGAAAACTAAGTAAACAATTGATCAAAGACTTAAGTGATAAGGAGTAAAAATCAGATTAGTGTTCGAGATTATGAATATCTTTTTAAGTGAATAACTAAAGCAGTCATTGTGGTTTTGCTTCATATAAAAAATGGTATATTAAATAATCCTCATCTCTGCTTGTTAGAAAGCTCCCTTTACACCTGTAATAGATGCTGATATAATTCTATGAGAAATAAATGCATGATGCATAAGTGCATGAGAGCATTAATTTTAAAATTACTATCTAAATAGACAAACCACACAGCATTTTGTAGTTATTCAAAACCACTCATCAGCCTCCAAATTCTGTCAGTAAAAAATTCCCAGGATTAGCCCATGATTGGGCTGCATCTGATCTCTGCTGGAAGAGTAATGTATTGTGGTGAATCACTCCTAGATCTGTCAATTGTGGGTTGTTTTTTTTGTAAAATTTATTTTTATGCTTAGTGAAGTAACTGATTTAGCTGGGGAGATGGTACAGTTCTTTATTACTGCTAAACTTCCTTTGCCTACTCAAGTACTTGTATCCAGCTTTCCTGCCTGAAGGAACTGTGTAATTGTGTTTTAAGTGTATTGATATTAAACTTATCCTGACATGAGTTGTAAAATCTGTGTCTACATACATATATGAAATACACTGAATACAATAAATTCTGCACTCATTTCTCTTCAAACTCAGCTGCCCCAATATTCTGTTGCTCTGGTCTGTTGTATACAACCTCTTACTGCTATCATGAATATTGTTAGATCTGATTATGATTCTCAACATCATCTTTATAAAAGGATTCTGCACCTGCAGAAGGCGCAGGGGCTCGGCACCTTTAAGATTGCAGTCCTATAGCATCCAGTCTGTTATGTCCATTCAGAAGTCTGACAAAACGACTCCTTTCTTTAGTCTTTCTCAGTTGATCTACTTTTATAGAAAAAAATCTTTTTTAAAGTCATGATTTGTGTCAGTTCTTATCCTTTGTGTTATCTTCAGATCCTTTTATGTGGAGACAAGGAACGTAAATCCAGACAGTGCAGTCCGAGGGGGTTCTTCCCAGACATGGAATCTGCCAAATTGCTCACTTGTTGACGTGGGCTGAAGTTCCATTGCCTGAAAGGAACTAAGTATTCTGCCAGAGTGCCCCCTCCATCCTGTATTCCCAGAACAATTTGAATGTTGTGTCATAGCCATGTGCCATTTTGAGATCTGCACAGACGTGCACATTTTCTCCAAATTAAAACATACAGAGCTCTAAACAAGGGTTTATAGTGGAAGGAGAGGGAATTGCCTCTTCTTCCCCTCTGGAAAGACCTCTGTGCCTTCCACACTTTCTCCCAAAATAAGCCAAAATATTCAAAATGTGTGTACCTTCTGTTGTGAGTTCTATGAACAGCTTTCCCAAAAACTGTGCATGTAGATAATTTATATAAAACTCCCTACTTAAAACTAAATTTAATAATTTCTAGGATGTGATTTATCTTGTGGTCACTTAATTTTCATGCCTGTCTGTAAGAGGCACTGAGGTGTCATGGATAAATTTACTTAAGGTTCCTCTTTAGCTAATCCAATGTAAGTGATTTTTATCCTGACTATGGGTAAATAGGTAGTTGATAATTATTTGGTTACTAATGGAAACTACAACTCCTATGATCTAAGAAGATACAGAATATTCAATTCTAGATTATCAGTTGCCTTTAAAGATTAAAATGGCAGGTTTATTTAAATTGCTTTAATATAGTTGGTTTTAATGTCATTCTAATGCATTGCTTTATCACTAGTCTTTCAGTTACTTTTCAGTTATCCCTCTGTATCTTTGAAAAGACAATGTATTTTTGACTTGAGTTGATATATAACACATATAGTACTGTACCTAAAATGGATAGCACTTCTCTCTTTCTCTGTGGAGAAGGACCTGGGGGTGCTGGTGGATGACAGGTTGGCCATGAGCCAGCAGTGTGCACTGGTGGCTAAGAGAGCCAATGGGATCCTGGGGTGCATCCGGAGGAGTGTGGCCAGCAGATCAAAGGAGGTGATCCTCCCCCTCTACTCTGCCCTGGTCAGGCCCCACCTGGAGAATTGTGTCCAGTTCTGGGCTCCCTGGTATAAAAAGGACAGGGATCTCCTGGAGAGAGTCCAGAGAAGGGCTACGAAGATGATTAAGGGCCTGGAACATCTCCCCTGTGGGGAAAGGCTGAGTGAGCTGGGACTGTTCAGTCTTGAGAAGAGAAGACTAAAGGGGGACCTAATTAGTGTTTATAAATATCTTGAGCATGGGATGCAGGGGGAATTGGCCAGCCCCCTTTCAGTGGTCTGTGGAGACAGGACAAGGGGCAATGGCTGCAAGTTGGAGCACAGGAAGTTCCGCACCAACATGCAGAAGAACTTTTACCCAGTGAGGGTGACAGAGCCTGGGACAGGCTGCCCAGGGAGGTGGTGGAGTCTCCTTCTCTGGAGATATTCAAGACCCGTCTGGACATCTATCTGAGTGATATGTCCTAGGGAGCCTGCTTCGGCAGGGGGTTGGACCCGATGATCTCTCGAGGTCCCTTCCAACCCCTACGATTCTGTAATTCTTGTGAATTTTCTTCTCCATTTATAAATTATCCCAGTGCAGTTGATGCATTTCTTTTCACCTTCTTTGTAGCTATTATTTTGTTCAGTTTTCTGAAAGTTGTAGATACCTGTAGTAAATTCATTCCTTAAAATTTCTTCTCTATGAGTTATTAAACAGTTTATATAGTGCTATCTTGGATTTATAATACGTTGTATATTTATGGCATGTAAAATAATGTATCAAATTAATATGCTAAAGGAGTTCAAATACACAAAAGTAGTGTCCCTGTTAATCACAATGGTAAACAAAATGAAAGACAGAAAGCTGAGGGGAAACAAGCTGTGGAATACTGTTTATATTCAATACTGTCTGAATTAGAATTACCAAGAGATACAGACAGCTTTCATCAGCTCTTTGTTAGATTGCACTATGTGCAGTACCAGCTGTAAATGATACGGATGTAATGTAGCCCAAATACAATGTGAAGAGTTGTATGTGATGTAGGGAAGCAACCTTATTGCTGCTTTACTTAATATCCAGTTATTTTTTCTTCCTCTGGTCTGATATCCTTGGGGCAGAGAATCACCCACACTTTCTCCTTGTCCTGGAAAGTGGATGATGTGAGAGAGTTCCCAGAGTGCACAAACAGCATTTTTCTTGTGTTGCTGAAGTATCTTTACCAAAAAAATGTTCTTTGTTGTTTTGGGTGACACTCTCAATGTAGAGGTTTGATAGTTTGTTTGAATAATACTTAATTCCTGGCTGGGCTTTGGGGTGGCTGAAGAATATCCTCTTTTACCTCTGATTCCTTCCTGAACTGCCAGATCCTTTACAAAAAGCAAGGACTATTGTTCAGTGGTAGCTGTCTGTGGATTTCTCCAATTCTTTTCATTGCTTTTTGATTCCAACGGTGTAACAAAGATGTGATGGATCTGTCAGGCTGGTTATCATTTCTGATGTGTTTTGATCAGTTGCTTTTATTCCCGTAGTTGAAATTATGAATGGGTGTTTGTAGCCATGGTGTTTGAATTGTTCTGTTTGACTTTGCTCCTTAAGTCATCCTTCTCTATGATTCAGCTTTGACTTTGTTTCAAATGTACATATGTGTGTTGGAGGAATTCTGAGCAGTTTTCTCAGAAAATAGTCTTTAGCTGCCAGTGCCTTAATGATGCATCTCTAGGGCATCTTTCTCCAAGAGTATTGAATGTTCATTCAGACAATGAAACATTCTGCTGATGCCATTGAATAGTACTCTTTGTGCTGCTCTACTTGCAGATAATTATGGGGTTTGTTTTGAATTTTAAACACCAGCTTGGCTTACCTAGTAAGAAATTGTTTTTAATTTGTTATTAATTTATAACTTAAGACTGGACATTCCAAAATGACAGCTGGTACGTTCTTTGCATGAATTTATTTATTCTTGCAACTCTGTATTATGTAGGGATTTCCTGAAATCAGAGGTATTACTTAAGGTATATGTTGCGAATTCCTAGCAATTCCAACTCTTTCCATGCAGGATTTTTATTTGTCTGCCAAATACTGCTTGAAAGGACATTACCCTATCTAATTAAATATTCTTGTCATTAATTTCACTTATTCCAGTAGTGTTCAATCTGTAACTTTTTTTAATTGGCTGCTGTTTGGGTAATAATATGTCTTTGTTCAGAGCCCATCCATTCCTTCCACAGTATAGCAATGAAAAAATAATTCCACACACAGTTCTTCCTCTTAATACCTTTCAGCCCAGGTTAACACACCAAACTAATTGCATTAGCCTTTCTGCAGTATTCTATAGGAACATCCAAGGCTTCTTCAATTAAAAAACCCTCCTCTGTATAAAATGGTCAGAATCATACTATTTTTAATGCATACTTTATTTCCCTCTAATTTTTAAAAATACTTTTTTATTCCCCCTTGAAAAGCAAGCCTGTGTATCCAATATGTTATAATCTGTGTGGAATGTATGTGCAGAAATGGAGTGGGTTGCATTCTGGTGTCTGTCACTGACACAAGCCTGAAGTAATGCTGTGGGGCGAGGTTAATCACAGAGCTTAGTGAGGCTGAATCACTGTAACTCTGCTATTGTGGCTGCCCTGCAGTTATTGCACAGACATTTCAAACCTACATATTCCATTTTTTCTGAATGTGAATAGAGCAGGACCTCATATGAATTTCAAAATCAAACCTTTCTTTTTGCATGTGGTCAGAAGCCTTTTAGCATTTTAAAGCTAAGCCTTTGCTATAGAAACAGTGCTGGTTTCCGTGCCAAAGTTGAATTGCAACTGTGATTTGGATGGTGGAACTCTGTAGCTGCTTGGCTGCTAATGTGTCATGTGGTTGGAGCAGTGATAACAGAGGTGAAGAGAACAGTATTACAGCTCTTACTGGGGCTTGCCTTTCTGAGGATATCCAGGCTGAACATGGAGTTGCAGAAGTTATGAGTATTGACTGTTAAGAGAAAAACCTGAGAAACTTATTGAAAAGCATAAACTGCTCATCAGATTATATTTTGCAGGTTTGGAGAGTAGAGTAGACTTGGAATCTTAAAACAAATACATGAAACCTCTATCAAATTTCCTGATAAAGTTGGGATTCAATAAAATGTCAGCATAGTAGGTTATGAAAGCATTATAAGACCTTTTTTCACTTTAGTTCAGGAGAAAGCATTACTTTATTTCTAATACAATTTGTAAAGATTATAATCTGTAAAATCGTTTCATCTTCATCAGAGGAAGTTTGTTAATCCATTTTATATGAGTATTATTCTCAGCAACTCAATCCATGTTTCAGCATTAGCTGTCCCAGAGAAAATAACATGTCAGTCTCCAGTGTGCTTTATCACTGGGACAGCTGCCTAAATAGATGAGATTCAGTAATAACACTTTTTGAAAAGTAAAACATCAGTAGGAGCATTAGTTAAGTGTGGCACTATCTGAATACACTCAGCTTCAGAACAATCCAGTGATGATATTCTTTATAATACATGCAGTGTGCAATTTGGATACAAAAATGCCACTTGTAGTAAAGCTGTTTTATCTCCTAACCATTTATTTCAACTGTATGAGTAAGCTGGAGCTGTGAAAAGCTTAAATGTGTGATGTATCTGCAGTTTGCATACTTATATTGATAGTTTCTTTCCAGTTCCCATAAAGCTTGGGCAGATTTACAAAACTTTGTATGCCGTGCTTCACTGCATGTCTGTTATGATGCACGTTTATGTTGGGACATGCTTCAGGAAACTTATTCTGAAATAAAAGGAAATGATAGAAGTGTTTCTTCTATTAAAAAAAAAAGACTGATGGATATATATGTGATAATGATTTTCTGACAGTGGTTTAGATTGCTACTGAGCATATTTTTTCTGTCCTTTTGGTAAAGGAACAGGAGTAATGTTTCCAGAAGTTGACAGAAGCATTCTCAAGCCTCCATTCTGCTTTGCTAATGAATAGTCTGCCATTGGGACACATTGACAAGTGTTATGGGAATGGACCAAAATTTCAGGTGTGTTTATATATAGACACAGAGATCTAGAAGGAGATACAGGATTATAGGGCAACTGCAGAGGATGAGAGGGTGTAGAGACATTTAGATGAAGTGCTGGTTATAATATATGGGGGAAGACCCAGTAGAAAGCTGGAAAAGGCATGTCCACAGCCCAGTAAATCAGCTGCTTCTGCCACTGGAGCAGCTAATAGGACATTCTAAGCAGTCTAAGCTTGGGAACTCCTTTGCCATAAAACTCTGCCATCAACTGATTTCTGACTTTCAAAAATGGGGCAGTTTCTTGACAGAGGTGAATCTGTGTCCTAGCAGACTAAGCACAGGCTGCCATAGAATCTATGGTATAGGTAGCATCTTTGGGGCAGTTAACAGCCTGGGGAGGAATCCCAAAACTCTGCCAACTAAGCAGGTTCCACACTGCAGCCTTGCATAGGATGTTTGCAGTGATCTAGTTTTTATTTTTTAATGAACAATGTTCATTTAATTTTAGATTGTAATGCAGAGAAAATCTTGCAAGAATAGACAGATGGGGGAAATAAGAGCACCGCATTGCTTCTGTTGTTCTCCAAATGGCAGCTCATGATTATTATATTCTTTTTACTCCATCATTATGCTCTGAAATGGACAATAAAGATGAAGAATTGCTGTTTATTATGCTATATGGTCTCTGGAGTGCCGTTCTATTTATGTTCTCAGGAAGAAAGCTTTAGTTTGGTGTTATGATAGATACTATTTTTATTATCTATGAAGTTATAAACTAGCCTTGCTTAAGATATGATGTCTCCTGGGAATATCTATGCAAGGTCATATTTCTCTTGTTTTTTTCTTTCAAAAGATTGATATTATAAGCTAAACTCAAATATGCCCTTCTGTGATAAGCTAGGATAGCAACTGCTGAGTAAACAAATATTCTTGTAGCCTTTGTTGGCATCAGAAAGACTATTCACATGTTAGTAGAATTTTGTGATAGCTTCAGAACAGCCTGCTAAGTCGTAGTCCCTCAGAAGTGATTTTTCAGGAGGTTCTTACATATTTGGTTTTGCTATTGTTCCTTGGAATGTCAATATTTTACTGCTGGAACACATTCTAAGACTGTTCACACCACAGAAGGTGTCCTCTTCTGTGTGATGTTAATAGTCTCACATGTAATAGATGATCTGCAACAGTATGGTAAAGAGCTCAAGCAATAATTTAAGCTTCAATTATACTTTTTTTTGTGGTGAATGTTTCATTGGAGTTTTATAGTGGGAGTATAAATAGAATCAAACAATGAAGTAGCAGTTCTGTTAATGTTTGTCGAGTTTTAGGGGTTTTGTGTTTTAATAGTTAAGTTTTAAGTGGTGCACTCATTTCTGAAAATACAAATTGAGGCATGAGATTCCTGATCTTGTTTTTCAGCTTTCTATATTTTACAAAACATACTGTGATATGGCAGAAATTGAGCAGAGCAGATCTGAGGGGGGAAACTGATTCCTAGACTGCAAGGTAAGAAATACTTGCACAATACAGTGAGACTTTTTTTTTTCCAAATCCATCTGCTATACAGGGTGAAAAAGGCATTTTGTATATATTTGCAGCATGCAAGAGGTACTGAAGAGGTCCCCATTATTCTGTATTACAGCACATACACCAGCAGACTTTTAAGATTGTGCAGTGATGGTACAGGGCACCTGTTTAGAATTATGAGTAAGAGATTAGCATTGTTGGATCAGGTCCAGAGGAGGCTACAAAGATGGTCAGAGGGCTAGAGCCTCTCTCCTGTGAGGACAGGCTGAGAGAGTTGGGGTGGTTCAGCCTGGAGAAGGCTCCAGGGAGACCTTATTTCAGCCTTCTAGTACCTAAAGCGGCTGCAGAAAAGCTTGGAGAGGGACTGTTTACAAGAGCATGGAGTGACAGGACAGGGTTAATGGGTTTAAACTAAAAGAGGGTAGATTCAGTCTAGATTTAAGGAAGAAATTTTTTACGCTGAGGGTGGTGAGGCACTGGATCAGCTTGCCCAGAGAAGTGGTAGGTGCCCCATCCTTGGAAACATTCAAAGACAGGTTGGACGGGGCTCTGTGCAGCCTGATCTAGCTGAAGATGTCTCTGCTTGCTGGGGGTTAGTCTAGATGACCTTTAAAAGTCCTTTTCAACTATTCTACTCACCATTCTATGCTGGTGATGTTTTTCTCTGTCCTGTCATTACAGGATGAGATAGAATGATTTTTGTCTCCTCTCCTTGTCACCCTACTCCACTTGTCATGATGGTTTCAAATGGAAAGTCTCTCCAGTGTGATGCCTGAGGGCACCAATGCATTTTTCAGCCATTTTTTTGTTTCAGAGAGATACCTTTAATATCATAGAGTTGTTTTCTTGGCTTGGCTTCTCAACTGTTTAACTGACTGCTGCACAACTGCATGTATTAAATGAAAACTTGGTTTGCCCTGATAGTTCAGCCTTCGGTGGGCTGTGGGGTTAGGTTGAATTGCAGGTCAATGTCCCAGTCAGAATGGAGGCCAAACGCTGTGCGTGGTCAGCTGCAGAGACCTGCAGAGAGCTGCTTGGCAGTGTTCAGATCAAGAGCCCTTCCTTGCAGGAAACTTGGCATTCAAAGGCTGCAGATTTCTTGAGATGAGTTAAAGCAGTAACAACGTAAGAAAACTCAACTGCTTTGTCTTTAAAATGCCAGCTTTTAACTGGCTTTTCTACAAACGGTCTGGGTTTAGTGACCTTTCACATTCGTAGGGAAGCCTTCCTCTCTGGTCTAATCCTGCTGATCTTTACGACAGTGACATTCTGGACCGTTAATTTTCTTGTCTTTCTAGGAGCTATATGAGAGCGAAAACGGCTGTGTTAAAGATGGCCCGTGTCCCGGGAGGGTTGGCACCCCC
Source organism: Hypotaenidia okinawae (assembly GCA_027925045.1). Taxonomy (NCBI): domain Eukaryota; kingdom Metazoa; phylum Chordata; class Aves; order Gruiformes; family Rallidae; genus Hypotaenidia; species Hypotaenidia okinawae. The sequence continues at coordinate 9,975,503 of BSDF01000012.1, forward strand.
GGGGTGCCGCGTCCAGGTGCGGGAACGGGGAGGCCACGGTCCCTGCGCCCCATCCTTCGTCGCGCCTCTTCCCCCGCTCCGCTCCGCGTCCCTCCGGGTCCCGGGCCGCCGCCACTCCCCTCCGCCCAGCCAGCGTCCCACGGCGCCGAGGAGCATAAATCCCTCCCCGCCGGCGGCGGCTCGTCCGTCCCCGGCCACCCTGCGGCGATGGAGGCGGCGGGCGGCCGGGCGCTGCGGTGGCTGCTGGCCGCCGTGGGGCTGCTCTCGGCGCTCAGCGCCGCCGGGACGCTCTTCCTGCTGGCGCAGTGGCGGGAGCTGGGCGCGGCGCTGCGGGAGCTGGAGGCGGCGCGGCCCGCCGGGGCCAACGGCTCCGTGCGGGACCTGCTGGGCGCCGCCGGCCCCGGCCCCGCGCTCCCCGCGGCCTCTCGCACCAAGAGGAGCCGGCGCGGGGAGCGCACCCGCGGACACGTGCGCGCCGAGAACGAGGAGATGCTCATGATGATGACCTACTCCATGGTGCCGGTAGGGCGGAGGCGCCCGTCCCGGCGGGGCTGGGGGGCGTGCACCCGCCGCGCCGTGGTGGGGCTGAGCGGCGTCCCGGCTTCGCCCTGACGAGCCCTCTAGACGTGCGGTGCTGACGTTTGGCTTTGCGCGGACGGGTCTGGCCCTCTCTGGCGGCTGCCGGGTTCACGCTGTGCCTGATGCTTTGAGGAGTAGGATGCCTAAGACGCCGTAGTAGCCTACGGCCATCTGTAAATGCTGAGCTCTTAGAGTCGCTGGGCCATACGGCTTACGTGTTATGATTAAACTTTTAAAAGGTACATAGGCCAATGGAGCAGAATTGTTTCTGAGTAGCGTGGATTTAATGACGCTTCAGAAATTGACCTGCAAGAAAAAGTCAGCCTTCTGGTTGCCAAGGTTTCAGCCTTTTAAACGTGTGCCTGCTAACGGAACCCCCTCATGCGGTTTCTGCTCTTCAGCATCTCATCAGGAGGGACTGGATGTTACTTTATGGTCCTATTGCTTTGAAATTGATCGTGCCCTCTCAGTAAGCTTTAAGCTTAAAGTGTAATATCTGGTGGGTCAGAAGAGGAGAGCTGTATGTCGTTTCTCTGGCAAAACTGAATAGACTTTTGCTCTTCTGCATACAGATTTTACTCGCTCCCTAGGAGCACGAGGTCACGTAGTTGAAAAATTAAACAGGTCATATAGTTGGAAAAATAGTTAGAAACACTTACAAGTTCTGAGTCAGAAGAAATGCAAGAAAAATATTAATATCAAGGGAAGTTCAGTTAAAATTCTGCCCCAGTAAGGATTGCAGGGCAAAGCCCACAAAAATCCCAGGAAAGGCTAACTCCAGCCCTTACTGATATAACTAATGCTAGTTTAAAAAGTAACTTATAGAAAATACCCTTTCACTAATGTTCTGCTGGCATTTTGATTAATAAACCACTAGAGTGATGAAGATTTTACAGCCCATAATAATATTAGAGCTACTGAGCTTATAGAGCGTAGGTGTTTGTAGCATGGAGTTTTGATGGTGCAATTATTTGGGATTTTAGATAAATTTTTTTTTCTTTTAGCAAAGGACATTTGTGCCTCATGCTTTGAATTTCGAATGTGCAGTACAAGCTTTATGCAATTCAAAGAATGTTGAGGCAAAGAGAAAAGATACTGAAGGTTCAGTTCTAGTTTCTAGTTCCTAGTTCACTTACCAACGTAGCAACATTTTTCACTGGACCCCATGCTTCTTACTGGAGCATTTAATTTTATGAAGCATTGAAGTCATGTGGTTTATATGGTCTTAAAAATACTATGAATTATACGCATTCCAGCTCCTTGTCAATTCAGAATAAAAAGTAACTGTCATTTTAGGTTGAAGAGCAATGCAAAATCTTTTTTTTTTTTTTTTGGAACTAAAGTCTCAAGTTGCTTTTACTGAGTGGGGTTATTTTAAATTGGAAAACTGAAATGACTTTCTAGAAACATAAAAAAGTAATGATGGAAAGCGCCCTAAAAAGTCTTTAGATTTTTTTTTTTGATCAGGTACTGTTAAAAAATTTGCTGCCCCAGTGAAATATTTTTGTGTGGTACCTAGGCTGTTCATCAAAACATTTAGTCAAAACTGCTTCCTGTTTCTTTTATGAAGTTATCTGCGTATTTGGCAGCTACAGCTCATTTTATTCCATCCAGTATGAATTGCTGCTCTGGCTCTGGGATCCACAAATAAAGTTGCCAGAGAAGAGATTTAGATCCTGACAGGGACTGAACGCTGTGGGAGCTGCTTACTGTCTGAGCTCAGGCTCAGATCATTACTGGTGGTTGAATGTCTAGGTAATTTTGACAGTGGTGGTGAAATATGCTACTCTGCTGTCATGAGGTACAACATGTAGATTCAGTGGATTTTACTGCCCTCTCCAAATAGCACTGAGTGACGGGGTCTGTGTCTGAACAGTGAGTGTGGAGGCTGTTTGTTTGTGCAGCTCTCCGGTTTAATTCACCACTGACCCACTGCTGCATGTGATGTGCTTCATTTAAATGTGCACATCCTGCTGGGAGCTGCTCAGGGGGTTTTGTACCTTTTTGCACTTACAAAAATTGTATCAAATATTTTTCATTCTGTCTGTGGCTCAGAAGAGTGTGTAACTGTGCAGGCCCACTTGCTCAAGGGGAAAAGAGTCCTTAGATAAATTTTGACGCACCCCCTTCACACTCCTGCATATTTGCATTTTGTACCTAAGCCTCACTGCTGTAACATGAAGACCTGAATACTTCTGTGGCATGTGACAAAGTTCCTTGCAGTAGGTGAGAGGATCTGTACGACACTAGTGGGCCTTAGAACGACATTCTGGTATCTGTTGAATGTGGGCCCTCAATGGAGGCTTTGCCCAAACAGGGTCTCTCTTGTAGTGGAGGCTTGGGTTTCTGCAGGTTGGTACTGCAGGTGCCCGTGTTCTGCTCTTCACAGCTGCAGGGCAGGGGACATCTCTTGTGGCCATTGTTCAGGAACCTTTGAAATAACTTTAGGCACAGTCACACTCTGCCTTTAATAGTGTCAGTGTGTTTTTGGTTGTGTACTTTTGGTTTGTTTATTTTGTAAGAGAATAAAAATAGGAAATTGGCAAATCTGCTGCTGTAGAAAGCCTATTGAGACAGCCCAGTACGTCTGCAAGCAGTAAATTTGCAAGTGAGATTTACAACAGTGCAAGAAATGGTGGCTTATGGATAACATGTTATTGGAGTAGTTGCTATGCAGTTTAGATTGTTGTCTTTTTTCTTTTTTTCCCCATCCTTTTCCATGAGAGAACTAAACTTACAGCCTTTAAATAATAAGCTTTTGTCTGTAGCTGTTCTTCATGGCAAAGGTGATACTGGCTGACTGGATGGCTGGTGTACTCTTTCATAGCTAAGCTGGAGGTTCTGTTGTAGGCTATTTGCAGTAACACATTTACTTTTTGATTCTCATGTCTTTTTAGTTGTTACCTGAACTACCCTGTTTGGTAAAAATACGGCTGCTGAGATAATTGGAGGGCCTTAAAGCAAGTTGTAATCACTTCAGCAACCTCAACAAAGCCATTTAGATTAAAATGCAGTTGGAATTAGAGCACACATGAACAATGTGTATTTTACAAATTACAGGGTAGAAGCCGAATGATTTTGAGGGGTGTGAGGGGGAAGAGAACAAGCAAATTTAAAGCCAGTTTATCCCTCTCAGCTAATCTACATGGAGCCTAAAACTTCTAACTATAAGAGCTGTTCCAGTACAGTCTGGAATGCAGTAAATTCTCAGTATGTATCTGACAGAATGGAGATCCATAGACACATATAGTTTGATTTTGCAATAAAAGCATACTTGCCATCAAAATAATTGTCCTCAATTTGAGTTTGTTAATTTGTCACTTGAAGCTAATGATACATTAATTTTAAAAAGAAAGATTGACTGTGGCAAATAACCTTTTTAGGATTGAACATCAGCCTGCCTTTCTGATTGACTTGTACTTGTTTTTTCCATCTTTGGCACTAGTGCATTCCATTATTTGTAAATAGTGTAATTGTACAGAGTTGAATACATGTGTGACTCTGGGTACATGTTCATAAATTACCATATGTTGCACAGCCCTGAAATAATGATCTTTTTCTTTTCTGACTGTAAACATCAGACTTTCTCATAAAGAGCTGAGGCCCTTTCAGTGCTCATGTTCTTAAAATTCTCATTTCTGCTGATTGTTTTGATGAGTTGCAGAACACTCATGTTGACTCTCAGCATGGAGCACCTGTAATGTGAATGTTAGCCTAGCCAAAACCCATGCATTTTGTAAAGACAACTCTTTAATTGATAAAGGTTAGTCTTCTGTACATTAAAAGCATCTGTATGAAAGTCTCTCCCAGCCTGGTTTTTATAAATTCCATCATTGTTGGACTGAGGTATTTTCAATAGACAAAGGTTCATTCCAAATTTGCAGATCTTTGTTATTCCAAGATAAGAAATTGCTTACTTGGAACATAGCATATCCAGTGAGAAAGATGACCTATGTTGGCAAAGTATCTATAATTTGAGAAGAAGATAAAATCAAACTTAGTGCAGTTTTTATTGACTGATGCTGGCTTTTCATACCTTCCATTGATAGAGAATCAGTGCATGGACAGCTGCACATGTTTTACAGTAATGTCTGAAATATAATGCCTAGATGATGTATGAAGTTGTCAGCCCAGTATTTTCTTTATAGTTTCAGTACGGTATAAAATGAGTATATTGAACAGATTCCTATGAGAGAATCAGTGCCAGAAGAGTTGGATGGTGTCACAATGTTGAGAGCTTTTTATTATAAGCAAGAGTGGACAGTTGTATCTTTTTTTTTTTGGAATTGTTTCTGGAGGAAAAGTAAACTAGATACTTTTATGATGCACTGTTTTCAACTTTACTTTCTTTGCAATATTAGGTTCGAGTGATGGTGGATTTATGTAACAGCACAAAAGGGATATGCTTAACAGGTAGGTTTGTTGCCTTAAGCATTGCACCTATGTTAGGAATACAGAATTACAGAATTATTATGCTACATTGATTCTACCAGAATTCACATTTCAATTCGGCTTTTATTTAAAAAAAAAGATAATAAGTGCTACTTTAGGACTTACCTATACCTACTTACTGTACAGGCTGGAATTCAAAGAGCTCTGTTGATGTTAACTTGGAGATGTTTCTTTCCCATGTAATTTTCATAAGCAAATCTTATGGACTTGGATGTTTAAAATACTAACTGAGACTTAGTCTTGGTATTTTTGAGTGTGTCCCCACACTTCAGGGCTAATAAGAGACGGACATACGGAGTGTAGAAACTTGCTTCTATTGTTGTAACAGTTGTGGACTAGTGGGACTTGAATAAGCACCAAGTTTGTTACCCCTGCCTTGGCTCACAGTAACAGGGCATTGGGTTTTGTGTGTTATCACTGAGGAGTTGGAACAGCTGATGGCTGGGAAAAGAGGAGATGTGACGAGTTTCTATGTGATGTGGTCAGGTAGTAGCCGATTTGAGGGAACTTTGATGTCCATAACAGTCTGAGCCGTGTGTTCTTTTTGGAAATGAAAAGATTAGAAATAAGCCACTTCTCATGAGTTTAGGAAAACACGATCTTGTTTCTATTTTCAAATGGCTTTGAGGTCCATTTGGCTCAACTGGTTTCAGTGTAAGTGAGAATTACCATAGCATGCACAGATGTGAAATACTACTGCTGAAGTTCTAGATGGTTCTGATGGCATCTGAGGCTGAACCACAGACAACCTGAACATTTTTCTTTGGGCCCCAGAGTTTGGAATTCATTCCAGTTGGTGCCTTCTGCACTGTGACATTTTGTCTCTGTTACTGGCTTTCTCTGTGATAGGCCTCAGTGGTGTTTGCTACTGTTCAAGCACGTTGCTTATTTATCTTGTGCTTATTATACGGGGATAATCAAGATCCTCGGGTTTTGAGATGAGGAAGGAATTGAATGCACTAATGGCCATGACATTGTAGTGTAGAAAAAATGGTCATTTGCTGGAAAATTGGCAGAAAGATGTTAACTAGTGTTACTGCCTGTACTGATTAAGAGGGATAATTGCTGTAATGGTTATTATAAAATGGTTTTCACTTTATTCATAATGCTTTCTAATTAATGCTGAAAATTGTCATCTTTAGGGAAATCTAGTAATTACTGTTATTTTCACTTGTAGAGAGTTTTGTTGAAACAAGATAGTACTTTGTTGGTTGGATAAAAGTATTCACAGAACTAATTTGGTTCTTTGATTGGAGCTACCAAGTTTCTTTGTATTCTCCTAACCTGCTTTTCCTGTTTGTGTTTTGTGTGTTGTTGGTTTGGATGGTGGTGGTTTTTTGGTTTTTTTTTTTGAAAATATGTATTTGGGATCACGTAAGATAAATCTTGTTAAAGAAACTATTTCTGGTTTACTCTTGCCTGCTGTTTTCTTCTCGTTAAGGCCTTATCCTTGAACTAAGATAGATTTTATTGTATTGCATATTGCTGAATCACTGAAGCAAGTCCAATCGCTAATACTCCAGCCAGGTTCTGTGGGGGGCTTGGTCCAGTCTGGAGAACAATTACACGTGAGAAGCCTGATTGTGATTTAGGCATGGTTAATAGGGATGGCAGGACTTTTCTTTTCCTGTAATGAAACTTCCTTAGAACAGAGAAGCGTAGAATGTGTTTTTAATGTATGGTTTCAACAGGTTTTTCAAGTGTGACAATCAGTTTTGTAAAGCTATTTTTCTCTTACTATAAGAAGTTCTTGGAGAATGCTTATGTGAAGGAAATGTAAGGATTGTTATATAGATGCCTTGCATCCTTGGCATTGTGAAGGCATCTAAGCCCCTGACAGTGAGGTTATATTGTAGAGGTGGTTGCTTGTCAAATCTTTATTAACTGAAATTTGCAAAAATCAGAACGTGTGTGTATATGTAATTGCTGTTAAGGATGCTCTTTCAGTAAGTCTGAGTTTCTGCTAATGCTCAAATATTTATCATACAGAACAGTTAAATCCATAGGTGTTCATTTTGATATTTGAAGGGTTTTCCTCTTCTTTTACTTTTCTGATCTAATGATAATCAATTTACTTTGGATTTGCTTCTTGTTTGGTTGGTTTTTGTTTGGGTTTTTTGTTTGTTTTGTTTTGGGTTTTCTAGGTTAAACTCACTGCTGCTTCTTTCTTGTGTTCTTTTGCTTGTTCTTGTTATAGGCCCTCCAGGTCCGCCAGGTAAGACACTTGAACAATTGCAGTAACAGTTTTGGGTGATTGAAACAGTTCCTGGTACAAAGTGTTGAAATGTAGAAGTATCTTTTATTGCTGTCTTCCTCTGCTAATTAGAATGAGGGAGGTTTAAATGACTGCCTGCTTCTTCTAATTTTTGTATTTAGGTCAACTTGTGTCCCATCTGAGACTGAGGAAGTTTCAGACATTGCACTTTTTTAGTGGAGGGAAAAGAACAGCTTCATATTTGATAAAACATACTTGATCAAAACCACGTGGAATTAAAGGTGTTTAAGTAACATTTAGCAGAAAAGAATTAGTGTGTGTATATATATAAAACTTGAGCAAACTGATATTACAATTTAGCTCTAAAAACATGTCTTTAAAAAACGTTGGTTACTGATTCTACCTCCCCCATAACTTTTCCTCCTTTTTTATTTAATTCTCTCTCCACTCATTCGTGTGGTTGCTAGGCTGTAGGAATGGTTACTTGCCTTCTGTGCTTCTTTAGCTGTGGGTCTACTTAGCATAACTAACAGAAAAGTATCAGGTGCTTTTGCTTGTGGGGGTTCACAAGGCAATGAAGGAGGAGTGATGTCTTCTCTCTCAGCCAGTCAAGGCTTAGCACTGCAGTGTTCTCAACAAGTAGGTAAATGCTTTTTTTTTGTCTTACAAAGTCCAGTGGCTATCATAAGCAACATCAAAGCTCACGATGCTTGTGGAAGATGTCAAACTGTCAAACTCAAAAATAGGATGGGTTACACTGTACTTTTTCTGGAAGTGGAATCCAGAAGGCAGATCTGTGCTGACCTGTGCTGGCCATAATGCAAAGTGTGTGCTGCGTGCACTTCAGTCAGCTTTCTTGTGCTAAGGTTTGGGCAAACAAACACCGTACCTTTAAGTTTGGTTTTATAGTTTGTGGGTGGTTGGTTGGTTTGTTATTTTAAAGGAGGATATTGGCATGGAAAACATACTGGCCAATTACTGGATTTTGTATGTCTAAGGAAAAAAAATTAAAAAAACCCCAAACAAACCCCCAACCTAATATGTGTGTATAGTAGATTTAAGGGTAAATCACATTTAACAGTGAAAATTCAGTTATGCTGTTTGGTTTGTCCAGGGCCTCCTGGACTTGATGGACTGCCTGGCTACAATGGATCAGATGGAGTCCCAGGTGTACCAGGACAAAAGGGAGAACCAGGAGTAAATGGAAAAAGAGGAAAAATAGGTATTCGTTTTGGTAGTTGTTTAAAAAAGAAATTCTTTCCTGCTGTATTTGAATGTAGTTACTTTTAGGCCTATATATAAGGAGAAAGGTTTCAACATTTACAAGGAAAGGTCCAAGTAACAGAATTCTTCAGCATTCATTGTCTTAGGCTAAGCTTTGGTAGATTACTTCAGACTTACTCCACAGTGAGGAAGACGGTATAGGTACGCCATGGAAAATTGAAAATTAAAGCATTTAAGGGAATCTTGGTATTCTGGCCTTGATAGTAAATACAGTTCTTAGAAGAACACTTCCATTCCCTCAACCTGCCAAAATAATGGGCCTTTGACTTCAGATCTCTTTATTAAAAACAAAAAAAAAGCATCCAGAATTTTAGGGTGAAAGTTGTTCTGTGTTACCTCAGTTTTGATTACAGATTAATAAGAACTATGGCAAAACCAGTATTTCCATATTTTTCTTCTTTTCTATATTGTCTATTTGGGCTGGACACTCTTGGAGCACCTTTTTCTTTTACCCTCTTTTTTAAAGTGGGTGATAAGCTTTGTAGTGCCAGTAGGGTCTCTAGGTCCTGTGGTGATGTGGCTCATGAGCAGCTCTGCTGAGCAGCCCGTAGGCTGCAGGTAGCCCACGAGCAATTTTCCATGCTGGTTGAGGAAACTCTTTGCCCTAACTTACTGATTTCACTGTGGAATGTTTGTGTTAAGAACAGAGAGAACCAGCAGCAGAAGTGCTGTGGTTTCTTAGGACGCAGCTCATCTGGGCATGAAGGAATGGGACAGAGCAAAGGCTGGCTATAGAGAACTGATCACTGTGCAGTAGCTGCAATGGCAGGCAGGCAGCTGCTGTGCTCCAAGCCTGTGAACTACTGGGAAGGTGTAAAGTGTAACCCATTTATGCACTGACTTATCTGATGCACAACAGCTATGTGCAAGCCCTGAAAACAGGTTGTATGTGGTAGGAGGCTAAGGAGACAAAAGGGCATTAGAATGGTAGAACTGTGAGGCAGTACAGAAAAGGGAAGGGGATATTGGTGAGTGGACAGGCTGATGTTAGTAGGGTGGTGTTTATAGTTGCCCATCTATTATTCCAGCTTGCTCACCTAGCCATGTGCACTTGCTGGCAGGTACAAGTGGAACATCTGTCCATATGCCATATCTTGAGGCACTATGTGGTCTGTCACTTTAGTATCCTTAATGAATTTTTAAAATTGAAAAGGAAAGGGAGAATCTCTTCAGAGAGTTAATTTATTTATGATTTCACAAAATCAATTTAAGTAGTAAAATTATTAGTAGAAAAACAAGTTATTTTCTTCTGAAGTACTTTAACAGTAATTTACTTGAAACCTATGCCACTGACCTTTCTATTTGTAGAGCTGTTAATGTTTCTCTCTCCTAAAGCAAGAAAATACTAACTGCCACAAAAGTAAAGGGTGTAAGGTTTTGATGTGTCAGTTGTAGAAGCACACTATTGCTTTTTTTATTACAAAGCTAAATCACAGAGGACGAAGGAGGGTCTTGTTAAACATGCTCCTTTACTATGTGATGATGTGCAAAAAGTATGTGGACTGGTCATGCCTCTAACACACGTAGAGGGAGGGTTATAGCAGCCAAGGGAAAGTTTTACTAGGTAGCTGTATCTGTGCCCTGTTGGGACAGTGGTAAATACTGTGAGTATACTGTGTGTTGTAATCTTAGTGTACAATTACATTAAAGAAAAAGTCTAGAGGTACCATGCAAATGCCCTTCTTTGGTACCTCAGAAACGTGAAACAAATCTATTGCTTCACATCATTCCTTAGTATTCTACTTACCCAGAAACTCCTGGGCCAGTGTTAAGGAGGCCCAGGTCTGTGTATTTCATGTTCAAAGCTCAGGGATGACTAGGTGAAAAAAGTATTATTTGCACCAAACAGATTGTACACTGCTTCCCTTCATATCAGGTTACATCTAGAGTGAATGTGTTTTGTGTTTTTAAAAAAAAAATAAATCATGTTTAATACTGGACCAGTGTTCTTGGTACTGAAATGGTTTTTATTTCTAGGTGTGCCAGGACCAAAAGGTGATCAAGGACAGAAAGGAGAACCTGGAGAAGTAGGTTTACCTGGCAAAGATGGTATGCCAGGAGGAAAAGGTGCAAGAGGAGCAAAGGGTGAAAAAGGGGATGTAAACAATGATGTGGTATTAGAAGGTAGGAAGAAGTCCTCTTAGGAGCTCTTAAAGCAATGCCCTTGACAGGAAAAAGGCATGCTCTGCTTCTGAAGCATGAATGTGATCTGCAAGAGTAGGACCAACCAGCGTAACCATGTTATCCATAGTGAAATCTGAGTATTGGTCTGCCCAGATTATGTTTTAGTGGAAGTCTTCACAAAACCTTTTCTGCTTGAGCTTTGGGTTGAGGTGTACATTAATTCCTTCAATGCCAGTACACTTCCAGACAGCTCATGTCTTCCTGCTCTTCCTTGTGGTGTGTTTTTATTTTTCTATTAGAAAATGAGGGGCAGATTTCCACTCAGGAATATGTGAAGCAGCCACAAACATAAGCTCTGTAAAATTATAGCACTGTAGCCTGTGAAGTTGAGGCCTTAGAATACAGTAAGTAAAGAGGCTGCAGTGCTTTCTAACTCTCTAATATGCATGTAATCCAGACAGACACACATACATATATATATATATATATATGCATTGATGTCCTACAACTTGTGGAGTTCTGTATGGTTCACCTTCTAACAAACAGCATCCTAACGAGTTTATTGCACTGTATTTCTGTATGCAGAAACCTTGTGAGAGAAGCTGTTTCAGAGATCTCTCAAATATCACCGTGTGGACACATACAGTGGGTGCTGCCTGTTGCCTGCGGGGTCTGTGACATTGTACTCTGCTTTGTACATAGGTGCAAAAGGTGAACCTGGACTGCCAGGCCCCCTGGACCACCTGGACCCCCTGGGCCTCCAGGAAAGCGGAAAGGTAAAGGAAAAGCACAGCTCCAGGAGAATGTGTACAGCACCAAATGCACAGGTTAGTTCTTTCCAGTGTTCTTTTTGGTATTATAACAAGTTCAGCATTATAAACTGGTTCCTACCAGTTTAGCTGCCATTCTCCCCTGCCCCCCAGTGCAGAATTAGTGATAGCAGATGGGAGGAGCTGGTGATTTGGTTGCTTGGGAATACAGGTTCTACATACACTGTGGTATTGTGCAAAATTTTGGTTCAAGCAATTGGATGATTATGGAAAGCAAAGAGAGGCTGGAACAATGACAGCATTGTATTTCTAGCTTGCTCCAGCTTGAGAATGGGGGCAGACTTTTGGGTTTGGTTCTATACACTGGATCTGGCTGTCCCTGTCTTTTATCATGGGTGGTATTGCATTTGAGATGGTTGTGGCTTTCACAATCCCAGGATAAACCTTCCTCCCAGCTGAGATGCCTGTTTTCAGGGAGATCAGAGCGATCCTATAAAAGAATACCAAAGATTATCTCATTAACTAATCTTTCACACTGCTGGAAAAGAGGAAAGTTACCTGTGACAGTAAAGTGGGGTTTCCTTTGTAACTGGGAATGTAGTTTCTTGGTAGGCATGCCAGAAAGGAATAGTGTAAGAAGCAGTTGGTGTGTCTCACCATTAGCAGGATGCTCTGGTGTTCTGTCATTGCCATTCTGCACAATTTGCTGAGATGAAAAATCTTTTTTTATAATTATTACAAATGCTATTAACCAGTGAATATTTAACACTGGGTGGAATGTGTATCAATTACTTCTGCCTTGTATTTTTAATACAGTGTGTTATTGTAGGAGCATGTAAGAGCCCCAGTCAGGAGATTCTGGGCACTGAAGTATCAGAATGGAGCCCAGAGAGCCTCCTTAGAATGGAAAGTAGATAGCTGGAAAATCTCATCCTATTTGAAATTCAGAAATGCATGAACTGCTGTACAAGATATAATTGGACCCTTCACTTAGGTAACCTCTTTTCAAGTGTTGAAACAGAGTGAAGTGCTTTGGAGGATAAGCTATCTGATGGATTTCTTTTCTTTTTTAAATTCCAGTGTGCAAATGGGAGTTACACTCAGATAAATCCACAAAGATGAGATCTTCCTCAATGAGCATTTACATTGTATGAGTCAGTAGGCTGTGAGATCTTATTACCAAAATTCAAAGGCTAAGCCAGCTTTTGTAATTAAATATTCGTATCCCTTTGGAGAAAAAGAGAATACACATGCTGATTAACAGTAATTAACTTCTTATATAGGAATACAGGAATGGTTTGTTTAAATTTTGAATCTGATAGAACTTTATTTCTTTATGAGAAGAGAGTAATTAGTTAGTAGATCAGGTGTATTTGTTCTCAATGGTACCCTCAGCTAATTCTAAAAGAAACAAAACATCTGTGAGGCACACTCCCTTGCTGCATCCTTCCCACCCTCCCCAGACAGACCAAATCAATAGTTTTCACGTCTTTTATACTCCATTAATTCTTAGCCAGAATGTTTTATGATAGGAGTCAGTAGGATGTTTATCTTTTCTTTGATGGAAAGAAAGAAGTGAAAATTTCACATGAGTGTCTGATTGAAAACCGTCATTTTAATCTTAGTTCTTTCTGTTTCATGAAGTTGAAAGTCCTTGGAGGGTACTGCAGATGTTCTCAAAAGCAAATAGCACACTCAGCTTCATTACAAACACTGACTGGGTCCTTGACTATTCTGTAGTTTAGGCAAACTACTGTGTAGGGAACTGCTTGTTCAGTTAACTGTATCTATTAGACTCAGGCAAAGAAACTGAACTTGTGCATTGCAACTTGTCTCCACTGAGTGGGTTCCTTTGTTGAGATACTTTGACAGAAGAGAAGCTGGAAAGGGATGTAGCAGGATTGCTAGCATCTAGTTATAGGCATTTGTCTTTCCATGGTTGGATTGACTGTGCCTTACTTTGGAGACTTGCTGTGATCACTTACAAACTTTCAATGTCGTGTCACCAAATGCCCTGGATAAACGGGTGGGAGAAATACATGTTGTTCCTGCTCTGTCTTGGAGTAGTTGCCTTCTGCATGAACAGAGAGGATGTAACCTAACAGAGGAAACAACCATGCACCCGTCTTTTCTTTCCTGAATGCCACACTACCCTTTTAGCATCACTTGGTAGTAATGTGATGATTTAGCTGTCTTTCTCATTCAAACTTCCATCACAACCCTGTAAATCCCAGAAATATATTGGAAGGCAACCATGAAAATGTGTGTCCAATAGAATTTTCAGCCTGCATGTCAGGTGGTGTGAAACGTGTAAGGAGATGAAAGTAAAGAATGGAATTAGAAAACAAGGCTGCTGTGAAATCAGGGTATCTTCAGTGAAGAGCTGCCAACTGTTCTCAGGCTAATTCAGTCTAAACAAACCATTTTGCATTGCTGTAAATACCTGAGTTTACAGAAAGAGGTCCATAAATAATTTCATTCCAACATTGTTTTAACAGTAAATGCTACAAGAAAACCCAACCAGCCTACCTTTTAATTGTTGGTAGGTGGGGAAAAATGTTCCCAGGTGTCTGTTTTGAAGTGAACCGTTTCTCTGTGTGTAAGGACTGTAGTGTATAATTTCCTTTAAGTCTTTCATATGGCTTCTTTAATAGCATGGATGACTGGCCTGCATTCTTACACATTATGTGTTAGTAATTTATTACTGTCTCAGGCATTAGCAGCATGAGCAAAACTTCCAGTGTTGCCTACAGAATACACCTCCTCTGCTGGAGTATGTAGATTTGGGCACAAAGCTTTTGAGCCATCGCTCATTCCCAAGAAAGCATTTTTGGTACTAACTGCAAAATCAGCCAGGTGCCAGCTATCTGTTGTCTAAAGCTGTCTAACAAAAAGGGGCATCTCTGCCTTCCTGAGCAGCTACTCAGAAATTCCCAGCTAAGGAATTAAATCTGTTGAGCAAAATTAGTTACTTCTCAAAGTGGACTCTGTCTGACAACTTTATGGAAACAAACCAGCCCTGAACACTTCACTTCCTTGGCAGAAGCGAGAGCAAGTTTTCTTTTATGTTGGTTTTTGACCAGGCCAGGCTAAGCATTTTTCCCAGAAGAAACAAAATCCCAGTTGTCATTATTCTAGTAGAGCCACTGATGTGCACATCTGCTGTGTCAAACACAGAAAAATGGCATGTTTTACACTTTCTCAACTCCAGGTGAGACGTGTGCTGTACCGAATGACGATACCTTGGCTGGAAAAGCTGAAGACAGAACCCCCGCTCCTTCAAAAAAACCTGGTAACTCACTACCAAGCATGTCTGATGACTGCTTACTGCTTTAATATCACAGATAACGGGCGTGTGCTTTTCCTCCACCAGAGTGTGTTATCAGATCTGTGGGGAGTCCTGTTCACTTTGTCAGCATGCAGCAGACGTTTGGAACTTGGATGCGGGAACCCGCGAATATAAGCGACGAAAGGATCTGGCTTACCGTGCATTTTTCAGGTAGGTCAGTGGTAGCCACTGATCAGAAGTGGGTTGCTACACTAACAGTGCTTCCTTAATTCCTTCAACCTAAACTAATATTTCTAATGGAGTAGGGTGGGCTTTTCACCCACATCTTTTTCAGAGTACTTTTCATACCACCTGTATAATATTTGACCAAACACATGGTTATAGACAGCTTTTAGACATTTTCAGAGTCAACACCAGAGTTCGAAAATAGTTTGGGGATTTTAGTTTTTCATAACCAATTCATGTTTAAATGCCTGATATTCATTTGTTTTATTCTTTTCTTTCAAGTTTTCTATGGCTTCATTTCCCTAAATGGTAGCTAGGAGACTTGCCTCTTCATTTAGGCATGGAAACGAATCAGGTGCTGCATGGACTACATTTAGGGCAGGAAAATTTCCAGGACCGAAGTGGAGAAAGGAAATATTTTATGTGTATTTACAAACTGTGTTCAGAATTATGGCCCAACAGGTCAGTGGGAAGTGGGCACTGGAACTCTGTGTCTGTGTTCATCTCTGGATAATTTATCCTGTTTCAGCAAGTTGAATCATTACTGAGAACAGAAATACAGTTATTTGTCAGATATTTGATGGAGATATACTTTCAATAGAAGTTGAATTCTACAGTGAAGATTTCAGAATTAGATGAACCAAATAAATAGGCTTTTTTCATGTTTTCCCCTTTGTTTAGGAAACTCTATAAAAGAATATGAGAATTCCAATGCCTTGCTGAATGACAGCTACAGGATCATTAACATCACAGGATTCTTTTATGGCTGTGGTCATGCAGTACAGAACAATTACCTGTACTATCAGAAGGGAGGAACCAATGTCATCCTGAAGTAAGTCGAACAGTTGACTTAAGGCAAGTGATGTTGTGGAAGGAGAGGCAATGGGTTAAGAGTGCCAGAGGTGAACCTCAGAAAAGCAGACTGCTTTCATGGTACCATTTCATGTGTGTCTGTGGTCCTATTCTTTCCAGAATAGAAAAACTAATTCTTTCTCATCTATAATGAGCATATGGGCCACTGGCCTTCCATCTGTGTGTGCAGGTGTGGGAGGAGAGGAACTGGGAGGGTAGTCCAGGTCTGTTGCTGGCTTGTGACAGTGTTGTTCAGCTCTGGGTCTAGAACAGCTGTGCCTCCAGGTTAATAAGATGCCCTGTGCAGAACGGCAACAGATTTCTCTTTGGGCTGCCCTGGGGTCCAAAGGGTTTCCATTACACATTCCATTGCTGAGGGTGTGCTTGCACTTGGATTCTTTGCTGTGCTCATAATTTTGAGAAAGAAATGTGAACTGACTAAGGAATTTGGGTGTCAGAAAAAAGTAAATTGATTTAAAAAACAATCTGTGCATCTTTCTGCATTAGAGAAAGAATCAGTCCAGCTGCAGTTCGGGGGTCACAGCTGGGTGGCTATACAGTTATAGCTCTCTTGTGGAACTTGGCTTTCCAGAACTTCTTGCTGGGTGGGTGCACAGGCTTTGCTCTCAGATAGCAGTGTTCTTAGCTGTTAGGTGTTGAGCTAAGAGTGCTGGTGCAGAGGAATGTGGTAAGGCACCAGCTGAGGACATGGCGACCTGGTGAATTGCACATTCTGTTACAGAGGAGTGGCTCCACTGTTTGATTTCCTTGTAATAAGAATTTCCTACAATTGGAACTGGGAATTGTGTCTCTGTTTCTTCAGTCTATACTGAGGACAGAAACAGACAATACAACTCAAACCCAAAATCTCATCTTGTGGGAAGCGCCAAAGACAGACAGTCCAAGGCCAAGGGCAAGATTGCATCAGCTTTCAAGTTCTCTTACATGACTCTGATGTTTCAGCCAAGAACATCACTATACTTTGATGTCTGTTCCCAAGCAGGTGTGAGTGCCGCCTTCCTATATTCATTTGCATGTCAAGGAATGTGAGCCAGCTGCTTGGATTCTATAATATTTATTCTGCCAAAGACAAGCCCACTTTTTGGCAGTATCTTTCAGGCTTTTTGCTTATACGTCTGTAAAAGACCATCTCTGAGCGATGCACAGTGATAGGACAGTCGTTTCTCACCTTTGCTTGGATACTGTTAATTGGGAATTGCTTTCTTAGATTCCCTGACCAGCAGGAGTTGGAAGGGATCGCTGGAGATCATCTAGTCCAACCCCCCACTAAAGCAGGATCAGCTAGAGCATGTTGCACAGGATGGTGTCCAGGCAGGTTTTGAGTATCTCCAGAGAAGGAGACTCTACAACCTCTCTGGGCAGCCTGTCCTGGTGCCTGGTCATCTTCAAGTGAAGACATTTTCTTTCATGTTCAGACAGAACTTCCTGTGTTCATGTACAGATGAGCACAAACTACTTGTGGAATTGTCAAAAACCCTCTGAGGAGCTGTTGGGAGATGGCCCTTTCGTTCAGTAATTCATGCTGATTATTTACCTTCAGCACAGAGGATGATGCACTATGAATTCTCTGACAGTGGAGTCCTCAATTTTTGGCTGCGGAAAAGCTCCTGGGAGTTTTTATATTGATTCAATGTAAGGAAGAGGTTGAGAGCCTGGTTGGTTCATTTTGTAAATGTTGAAAATGCCTCAAGCTAGTTCCCTGTCATATTTAAAGGCTGGTAAAACTGTGTTTTCAGGCCTTTGGCAGTTTTTCTCATGATGGTCAGATCCCTGACGTTATGATTGCTTCAGCCTATCTTCCCTTGCTTCGTAACGCGCTTTCCCACCTCTGTTCTTTTTGTTGACTTTATTTTAGTGATCAGAGAAGGGTTTGTAGCATGAGTTCCCTGCGGTTGATGAAAATATTACACCATATCTTGTCACTCACCCCAAGGCACCAGAAGATTAGGAATTCCTGAACCATTTGAAGTTCTAGGTTAGACTGTCCTTGACGGAGGAGTGGAAGAGAACCTCAGGAATGAAACCTCACCTTTCTGCTCTTTTTGGGATTTTCACACAAACCAGAGAAAAAGACAAGGTGTTCTGTGGTGCAGATCTTGCACATTTCTAATGAAATTATCTGGAAAAGAAAAGCCCTGAAGAAAACCTGCATTTCCACGTGACTGTTCTTAGGGCTGTCCTTCCAGCCCTTGCACAAGGTGGTTTATGACTGTGAAACAACTATCTTGGTTGACACAGGTTTCTCTGAAACCTTGTCCAACTTTGAAACTTTTTATTGCACATACTTGCTGCTGGAATATGGAGTTGCTCTAGACAAGAGTTTTACAAGAGCTGAGGGGAATATCTAGTTAGTCATTCTTGACTTTTCTTAGGGTTTTTTCAGTACGTGCTATCAAGGCCGCCTCCACAGAAAAATTACTCTTCTGGTATTTTTTTGTCTATTGTAAGTTCTTGGATCTGAAATGTTCCTGTTATTGAGTGTGCCTTTCAGAACCTTCTGTAACTGCAGCAGATTCGTGTCTCGAGTAGTGCTTTTCCTCTATTTCAGGAGTGGGGCTGTACAGTTAGTTAGAAGTCAGACAATGAACTGCACTTCATTACGGAAGGCATTACTTGAAAGGATAAAGCATTCCCTTTCTGCCTTTGCTAAATCACAGTGTTATTCAGTGATTAAATGCTAACTGCAAATGTGTCTTCACAGTAGCTGATTACCCTCTTAAACCAGTAGAGGCACTCAATTTAGCTGCCGAATGCTGCTGTCCTCAGATTATCAACCCATTAAGGAATTTCAAGGAATAAAAACAATTTTATACATCAGAGATGAGACAGTCTGTCCTGTTGGAGGTCAGCACGAGGGCAGAATTTTGGCTCTGCAAAAGTAGAATTTTTATTCCTTTGATGTTTACTTGAGCAAATCACAGCATTATCTGAGCTGTTTTTAAAAGAGGAACTCTAAGACTAGGTGAACCTGCCCAGAATTCACACTGGTTTCGTCAATCGCATTTTCTCCTTTTAATTCCCATCTAGTAGAAAGCAAACTTCTGCACAGATTTCATTTCACAAGTCTGGGCCTTCACCTGGTATCTAATTCTTTTTCATACCCATTCCTTTCAGTCGCTTCTTTCATCCTGGTGATGATAAAGCTCATAGACTAAATAAAGTGAAACTACCAAAGCAAGTTCATGCTCTTGTGCATCTTTTGGATTGGTTATTACTTTGGAATTTTCTCCCAGTGTTTTGGAAGGTGCTGTGAGTGCAGTACTTCATCTGAAGACATCAGAATGGTCCTTGAAATCAAGTATTTTCAGCAACGCTTCTATCAGTAATGCATTCTGAATTGATTCAGCCAACCTGTGTGTGTAAAAACAAATGCTTAACGCAACAAACTGAATCCTTACTTTATCTCATTTCAGGCTTGGGCTCGATAAAGCATCGTTGGGCACGCTGCTAATTGAAAATGCCTTGTATCATGGTCGTAACTACCTCTTTTCTAACTCAAAGACGTATTTCAACGTAGCAGTGGATGAGAAGGGTCTTTGGATTATATATGCCTCAAGCACTGATGAAAATATAATAGTGGCACATATTGATGAAGAGACATTCTCAGTCATTCGGCATATCAACACAACATATCCTAAGTCCAAGGCTGGTAATGCGTTCATAGCGTGTGGCATTATGTACGTTACTGATACTAAGGATACAACAGTAAGTTTTGCTTTTGATTTATTGAAAGAGCAGCAGATTGATGTAAGGTTCGAGTTACGGTCTTCACAGTCTGTTCTTGCTATGCTATCTTACAGTCTGAGAGATAAGAATTTGTATACATGGGAGAATGGGAGCTTAATGGTGTACCCGGTACGGTTTGGCAGGTGAATGAATGCATTTTCAGTGTCATGCAGGGGAGCTGTGTCTGGGTAGGGAGATTATTCACAGCTACACGATGTACACATGGCGGGTCTCTGCACTTGGTGTAACCTTCTGTTCACGGCTGGTGGTCTGTGAGTGTGCATGCAAGGGAGATCAGGCGCCTTTGCACACTGCAATTATACAGGCCCTTCTTGTCTAAAAGAATGGCTGTTTGGTATTGCAGCTGGAACACAGTTAGCACAGACTTGCTTTTGTTTTTCCCCTGTTATTCAGCTGATAATTATATCTAATATACATTGATTATTCCATGGTCATGTGCTCAGCAGAGACTATTTATAACTCTCAGTTGCAATCATCTTATCTGCCATCATTTTCTAGTCAGTGATTATAGTCTAGTATAAATGGCTAAATAACGAACTTTTCTGTACAAATACCTCTGTCCTTTTCACTTGATGCTTTCCACTGAATCTCTGAGCATTTTTTTTGGACAAAGATATAGAGCTGTTAAAAATAACAGGAAAAAAAAAGCAGGAAGCTTCAAATTTGACCAGTTCAGTGAACTGCTACATAATCAAAAGCAAAATCCAGCCCAAGTACAAGGAAAATGGGAATAACGGCATTATTAAATACTGAATATACATGAAATTGTGTTTGGCAAATGGAGCGTGGGAAGAAAAGTAATGAGGTATAAAATTGAAAATGTAAAACTTATGATTAAAGTTCCCTTTTTAACGGCATTTGAGTTGCTTGTGTTGCTGCACTCTTCTTTGCCCCTTGCTGGCATGTAAACTCTACCATTATCACTTGCTTATAGCTGCACTTAATTATAGTAAGTATATTTCTACAAAAAAATTTCTCCCATATTCATCCATAAAGCTGAAAACATAAAATGAAGGGTATTCTTATTTTGCTGCTGTTCTTAGAAAAACTAAATATCTGGAGGGGGAATGCACATATTCATCATGGTGCTTAGTGACTTAATTGGTTGGTATTGCCCACTCACATTTAAATTTGACAGCTAGAGGTGAGAAATAATAGGAACATTTTTATTTACATGTTGTTCTGGTATTTCAGATTTCTAAATTTAACACTGTAACAGAATTCTTATGTTGCTTTGTGTACTTCCATTCAGAGTCACCCTGCCAGAAAACCTTTACTTGAATTTCTGATGTACTTGTGGGTATTAGTAAAGTTCACAGAGCTCATCCAAATATTCAGAAGCAAAGTGTCACTTAAAGCCTGAACTGCACTGAGCTGTTCAATACCTGTGTGACATCCAGGCACCATCAAAGGGATTAATGACCTTGGGAACGTCTGTACCAGGAGAACCTCGTCTGGCTAAAATACCCGTGCTGCAGCTAAGCTTCAGCATGCGATATAGGGGTAGTTGGGCCAGGGCAGCACCCTCTCCTCTCAGTGTACTTGCTGGTTTCACTAGGGCTGAGATTCAGGCTTTGCACACTAAGGAGATAGATGCAGAGGAAAACAAAACCCCCCATAATTAAGACTTTGAACTATTACATACTTCAAAACTTATATACCAAGAGTTCCATCTATACCTATAGAGAGCACAAAACCTCATTCCAGAGCTGTGGTTTTGGGGCAGGGGGGCTTCTTTGCACCTTTGGTAGGTTCTTTCATGACTTTTGGGGGGCTTTTTGTTCGTGTTTTTTTAAAAAATGATTTATGGTACTAATAAAGTAGGCTTTTTGGCTATTAAAAACCAAAACTAACCCCCAAAAACCTCCGCAATATATTTGAGCAGATGCAGCTGAAGGCAGATGTGAGCTTCTAGATATTGTGCCTATCATAAATGTTACTAAATTTCTGAATGTCATTGCTGAACAACATGGATCCACCTCTTGGAGAAGGAGGGTCAGTGGACTCTGCCTCCATGGCAGCACTGGGCTGTGTTTCTTGCAGCTGCCTTTGTTGGAGATGAAGTACTAAATTCTGTTAAACTTATGGTGAAAATAAAATGTAAACAGCTAATTGTTCTTATTTCAAGTCAAGTTCAAGCTGGCTCGGGCAGTACCGAGTCAGTCTCCTGGAGGTTCCCTTAAATCAATACAAGTGTAACAAAGCATTCTGGAATAGGCTGTTCCATGAAATAAAAGTAATTTATTTAACTTACAAAGGGAAAACTAAACAATGGCATTTACTCTTCTTTCTTGTGATACTTCCCATACTTCACAGCCTGCAATTTAAAATCACCTTTGGAGAAAAGTGCTTTTAATTCTAGTATATTTTACAATACAGCACAGACATCAAAAGTTTCATTGGAGGAATAAGACTGTTAACATTTAAATATGCAGACATCTGTTCCTGTCTCTTAAGAACAAGGTTTTTGTTTACAACAGAAAAATACATCTGACAACAGTAGCTAGTTATATTACAAGCAAACAATATCGAACTCTGCATAGTTTATACAATATACTGTGGTAATAATTGAATTACCAGGTTTATCCACTATTTACTAGCTGGCCACATAAAGCCTGACATTCATCTGAAATGTGGCGTTATACGTTCCATTGGTATTCTCTTAACAGCTTCATTTCATGAAGTATTGTCTAGACAAAAGAACTTCAAAACTAAAAGCTGACTAGAATCATGGATGTCTTCACTACAAACATTGAGTGCTTACAATACATTCCTAAAGTAAAGGCAGGTAGAATAGAAAACATAGCTGTCAAAGAAAGGAAAATAGTGTGCAAATTAAAACTCATTGCATTTAAAAACGAGTTGATGTGCAAGTTGCAGTATAAACTGTGTATTAGTACTAACTGGGAAAAAATTCTCAGCATAAAATGATACGTGTCTCAGTACGTCCTTAATTGCACATATTCCATGGCATTTGCATCCATTACACCTTCAAATACACTGAGGACTCTTAATTAAAACTCAACTATTTTACAATGAAAAGTTGTACACATGCTTCAATTAGTGGGAAAAACTGGAATAAAAATAATTAGAATCACATCAGAAATGCTCACGACTGGCAGAGCCACAGTGCTTGTTAAGTGACTGACAACGCTTGGGACCTTTGCGATACACATACTGAATGCAGCTTGTGGGTTATGGAGCAATAACCCCGCCTGCAACTGACTGTACTGGGCTTCATTCTTTGCTTTTACAACACAGTACATGCATTTCCACCCCAGGGGTCCTTATGGGCACACTCAAAATATGCCTTGTAAAGGTGTGGGTTTTTTTAAATTTTAAATCTTTTCCCCCAGAATACCTAATGCTGCAGGTACCTGCTTTGAAAGGGAACAGTCTGCTTCCTTTCTACAGCGCGTATCACTGTGATCTTTAGCTACTTAAATGGGCATTATATAAAATCAAACAGGATCAGCTCACGTAACGCTACAGAATGTCAAAAATGCCTGAAGGTACATTGAAAGCATTGGGAAGAACCCTCATTTTCAGCGTGCCATCTGCTCCACAGGAGAAGATCCGATTGCCTTGCACAGTTTCAATCTGGGTGACACCAGCACCAATATTTCTGAAAATGGACTGCTTAGCGTGTTCATTTTTAAATGAATGGATTAAATTATAGCCAGTCAGTCTCCACACCTGTATTGAAAGAATGACAGAAGGAAATTAAAATGAGGATTTGTATTTTTTCCCTGATACTTCATATTCCTGACCCTATTCAGCAAAGATAAAGGGTTATTTTTTGTTGTCTATTAGCAACAACTACGCACAGTCCAAGAGTTTTGAGAAGCTCCTGATGAAGCATGAGGTAAGACAGCAAAGGTTACTTGAATGTGGACCAGCTGATCGCTCAGAGGCTGAAGCTGCCCTCTGACCTGATCAGTTGTGCCCCTCCTTGCTTCCCCCCATGAAAACTGTAGAAACGCACAGACTGGGTTTCTATCAAGATGACTGCTGTCAGCAGAAATGCCTTGCTGCTGAGGAATGCTGCAGGGTAAGCTGCACAAGGAATAAGCATGCAGAGTGTTAGCACAGCTGTCTGAGCTGTCTGTGGTGTCCTAGGTTGCAGGAGCTCTCATCAAGACCAGGCCACGAAGTATGTGGAGACACAGAAAGCACCTACTGAACAGCATGCAGTCCTGCTAAAAGAAAAGAAACTTAAAAACAAGGACTGTGTTTCTGGTTTGGGCTTTGTTTGAGGGTTTTTATTGGATTATTTTGTTGTTTGCTTCTTATTACTGTGGCATCTCAGGAGCTCTCAGGGGTTACTCCAGCCTCTGGTGTTACAGAAACTTCACCTGATGTGGAAGCCTGTGAACTCCCCCTGTACTACAAAGGGGAATGGCCAAAGGCAAACACAGAATATTTTTAAGAGAATTGGGCACTTTGCTCTATCCACTGAAAATTCAGTCATGCAATAAAAAGACACTTTAATCTTCCTTAGCAGGGAAAAAAACAACCTAAGCTTTAGAAGGGTATTAGTATTTTTAGGTTTACATTATAAACATAAGGCAAACCTCCTCCAGATCAAATGTAGCTTTGGGTTTTATCAGTTTGTTTTTGCTTTGCCCCTGTGTTCATCTGGCTGTTTACAGCATGCTGATCAACATATGTGCATATACTCCTTCAGCTCACTGTACTACACAGCTCCTCCAATACCTTACCTTCATGTTACCTTCTGCTGAGCCTGTAACAAAATAGTCCTCAGAAGGATCCAGTGCAAGGGCCTTAACAGCTGACTCATGTGCTTGGAAGGTGTACAGGATTTGCCTCTGTCTGATGTCAAAGATGCAGATGTATCCCTTCCTACCTCCAGAAATTAGCAGTTGATGCTTAGGTGCGTACTGAAGTACTGTGGCACCGTGATCATGACAAGTGAAGGCTGCAGGACAAGGACGTCAGTTTAATAGGCTTGCAACTGTAAGTGACATTCATCTTAAACCGCTTTTCTTCTATAAATTGGTATCTGAGTGTTTCCTAATGTGCCAGGTACACATGGGTGATGCCACATAGCTGGCAGCTTTCTGCTCTCCTAGGGGCTATATAGACCTAATGCACAAGAATGCATTCTAACGCAGTCTGATGTATTTTAGAGTACAAGCAGGTACCTGCGTTTAAGAAAATTGGAAAAAATATAGAAATGACCCTATTACATTCAATGAAAATCCCAAGTTAAAAAAGTATAGCCAAACAAAAAATAAAAATCTTAAGTACCTTATAGATATGTATGACTATATTTTAATTGCCTAACCTATTTTTCATGGGAGCCCTCGCTCTTTGAAATGAGGTTGAACTTCTCTGCAATCTGTTAGTTTTGCAATATAAATCACAGAATGCACCTATTGTTTATTCAAGTTCTGCAATTGTTTGCAGGTGTTTATGATTTTGCTCTTTTAAAGGCCCCCCTGGTGTTATATTTGGATTTGTACGTATTTTCCTTTCATAGCTTAACACGATCAAATTTTGGTTTAGTTCATTACATAAAGGTGAAATTACTGAACTTGGTCAAACAGACACAAATATCTCTTTAAGAATCCAGTCCAAGCGCTGAGACACAGCGACAGGAGATGGAGCAGTTGCTTCTACTGTTATCTACAGGAGTCTTCCTCTATGATTCAACAATTTACTGGATATTTAAATTAGGTGCCAGGATAAATGTAAGCCTGCATATGCACGAGCTCAATAATACACTCTTAATTAGTCACAGTTAACTTTTTTTTTCAGGACTGTATTCAGATATTTCAGGCTTTATTAATAATGTCACAAACCCAGCTTTGTGTATGACCTTCTTTCTTCTGACTTTTCTATATAGATCTGATGAACATCTTGCTGGAGACTACACAGTACCAGTTCTGATGCGTGCGTTAGTGTGCAACGCACATTAGGACCAGTTCCCGCTCCCCTTGCCCCAGGTGCATGTGCAGGCTGTATTTCCCTAGTAAGAAGCAGAGGTTTTTCACAGTGGTACTTACCATGTATAAGACTGTTACCAGATGAAACCAAAGTATCCCAGAGGCACACATTTCTGGGAGGGGGGAAAAAAGTCATTATGGCCTGTTGCTAAGAGATTCATGGGGTGACATGACACAGTGTTCACATTTTATGTCAAAGCCTAGCAGGGGGAGCTAAATAAGGAGCACTTGATTCCCTACAGACACTGGAGAGCATATGCAACGACTTAAGAGCTTTAATTCTTTCTCTGTGCTTCTTGGTGGAACTAGGCTTTCTACCTTTAAGCTGTGTACTAGGTTGTGCCAAGAAATTATAGAAGCTGTTCTTTCCAGAGAAAAAGAATTATCTTGTCTTTGCTGAACATACTTTCTCCCCCAGAACAGTGTTGTGTTAAACTAGTTGCAGTCAGAATACACCTGGAAAAACTGGTTAACTGTTGATGGCTCCTCACAAAAGCTAACACCACTGAGCCTTAAAATGTTAGCCATACGTTAACAGACATGGGCTTGCAGGTTAGTGGAGATAATTAGGTAGCTTTGGTGGAACTCCTTATTGTTTCTTTAAACACACCTGTTATCATTGGACTGTCCCGATGTAGCAACTAGACTCGAAGAGGTTATAAATGCAAAGTCACTTGTGGTTTTACTGTGGCACTGCCAACTCTATTAAAAACAGAAAAAAGATGCATTTTTACCAGTTGCAGTCTGCATGGAAAGTTACTACCAGTCTGATGTCACTACAGCATAACACATGCAGTCTTTTAGACAGTGTACAAACTGATGAGCAATGCAGTTTGAAACCTTAGATAAAGGAGCAACGGATTAAAAATTCAGTATAAAATAAACCAGTACTAAAATAAATTAATTATAACAAATCTACAATATAGTGTATTACAACAGCCTGAATTTCTAAGTGAGCATGGTCTTAGTGTACTGTTAAAGAAGCAATGAAAAGAACAAAAAAGCGTATTTTTATTAGGTCTTGGGGTTGTGAAGTCATTACTGTAAGTTCTGATTTTTAATTCAATCAAGGGTAATGCTGAGGTAATTGCATTGTAGCTTACGGTTACTTTACAGTTAGTTTTCCAAAGCTGGATCACTGAAACCCCTACAGTTGTTTCGATGGAGTATGCCATTTAAAAAGCAGCAAAACATCTCGGTGAAACTGTTACGCTCTTGGCCTGTCTGGAGTCTCAAAGACTTAACTTTCCTCTGCATATAAAAAATAACTAACATCTGTTTACTTACCAGATAGGGCTTAGGATTTGAGGTCGTTTGGTTTACTTGCCAAATACTTAGAAATCCTTCACCATCAGCAACACCACACTGCAAGGAAAGAACTGCATTTATTATTACCGGGTACTGGATGCTTACTTCATGACAGTAAACAGCTGACTTCAGGGAAAAACCCATCTGAAACACCAAACCACTACCTGAACATTAAATATCAGCAACACTGGTTGTCAGGTACAAAAGAAGTAGTTTAGAAGCCAGGTGAATTCAGTGCTTCTTGTTTAATGGTTATTTAATGGTCGATGCTTTTCTGCATTCCTAACTCTTCTCTGTAAATGGAGGCTTTTTACATGTGGAAGCTCATCCTTCAAGACTTCCTATTAGATGCTAAAGCTTACAGAGCATTGTGACTTCATGACTCTACTTGAAAATGCCCAGAAAAATGACAGCATGGTAAGAGCAATCATGGGAGGGCTGCACTGTATCATGAATGGCAAAACGATTTTTATTTGTCAACCAAAATGCCTAATAATTAATCATGCATATTCTATAAAGCACATCTCTAAGTATTTTATGAAATATTTCTACAGGTATTTAGAATTAATTTTTATATCTTTTTCATTTCAGTCAGTGTCTGAGTGAACTCGTGTAAAACAGCTGGGACAACTAGTACATCTTAAATTTCTTACTTAAAATTGATACCTATGTGATGTTATGATTGCAATATCTCAAAATGTAATAAACCCACAAATTTTTAAAAGTTTTAAATGGTTTCTATGCTACCTGAAAAATAGGTATGCTGGGAGATACTTTCATCTTTCCAGCTGTTTGTAAATGTTGACCTCTGCTGTTTTATAGTTATCTTACAGACATGCCCAAGCCCATTAATTCACTTTTTATGGCTTTTAACTATAATTGAAGTTAAATAAGTTTGTCAGCTAAATGCAGGCAAGACCTGTTAAAATAACAGACTGGGCAACATGAAAAATTGAAGAGGTGGGTATTCCTCCCCATTCATTCATTCACTCATTTCCTTCTTTCTTTCCTTCTTTCCTCTCTGCTTTCTGTACCTCATGCACCTCACGGAGTCATTCCTGGGGAAAGGTGCTCTCTGCTCTCCGCTGCACTGCTGTGTGCCACTAACATTCTTCCACTAACAGGCTGGATGCCCTGTACCTTCTAGGTAACATATTCTGTCAAAACTTTCTCTTGGCAAGAATGCAAAGTGTGAAGCACTTCCTGAAGACACACGCCCGTAATTGATACAAGTTTGCTTCTACAAAATAAGTAAGCTCAGTATTTTAAAAAAAAAATTTAATTAAAGTTATCACATGGGAACACATATTTTGGAATGGAGAGAAAAAAAAGTATGACAATGCAGCAAATGGCTAGGGAATAGCAGTGTGAAGCTGAGAGAAGAGAAGGGAGAATAGGGGTTAGTGTTTATTACAAAGCTTCTATATGCAGCCAAATATGCTAGTGCTTATACCACCATTCTGGGGCTTCTTAACAGCTTTGAGTGTCTTCAGTTAAAACTGTATTAGACTTCACAGCACAACCAAATGTTTCCTTATGAATATTTAATTTCCTTTTTTTAAAAAAAGGAAAAATCTTCCATGTTGTACATACCTTATTGCCCTGGGAATTGAAATACATCCTTGTAACCCTGGCATTCCCAGCCTGCCGGAAACACACCAGTTGCTGTGGCCTTGTCCACTCAAACATTCGAACACTACCATCTTGTGCTCCTGTGAGATCTGAGATTAAAAGACAGATGTCCATTAATACCAGAATGTTTTATAGAAAAGTATCTATTCTGTACTAGTCAGTGTGATTCACTTACAGTACTGATGGACTGGATGCGAAGCCATTCTCTTGACATTGTTCAGATTTCTTTTAATAAGCTTCACACAAAACAAATAGAAGTTAAAATTATTTTTAAAAACACACAAACACACTCCTAAGTTGTTTATATCACTACATCATGAGTGTGTCTCAGTTATAAAAAAAACTATTAAGCTAACATTATTTACATCTACTTAACTCTATAGTTATTAAAGCTTCTTTATGACAGGTCTTTTTTTTAGACATGAAATTTCAAATAGAATTAATACTATCTTCTATTTGCAATGCTGATGTATATGCTTTTGATATTAGTCCCAGTGCAAGAATTTAAAGTTTGGGATCGTTCTGATTTTGGTTGGTTTTGTTTGCTTCATTTTGTCCCCAGAAACTCCATGTCCTGCCTCAAATTTCCCATGAGAAAGAGAAATACCTCATTGTCTCATTATTTTCTGAGTCACAATATATAAGCAAATGCTTATTTTGGCCAGGTCTTAGGTCACTGTCGGCCTTTTGTGTCAACAGTGAATTAACAGGATGATGACTAATGCACTGTCTTGCTATTAAATAATACTTAAAGTAATGGTGTCATGACCACATGCAAGAAGAGTACTCACCACACCAGCTCCGGTGCTGGTTTGACCACTGCCTAACCACGGCATAGATGAAGATGGTTGGATCTGACTCACTCCAAAAGATGGTGCAGTTGACTGAGTGAGTGTTGTGGTAGAACCACGAAAATCAATATCATCAGAGCTGTAAAAGAACAGCAGTGTTCTGCTTTAAACAAGAGTTTCTTTGCTACCAACTGTTTGCTTGCCTCATCAGTGGCAGTGGGTAAAGGAAGTGATTCTATAATGAGACTATAAATGGATAATTGCCTCACTTGTATATCTGTACTACAAGTTTTCATGTACTCCAAAATTATCAGTGTTTAACCTCAACAGATGATCCTAACTGTGGTAGATAGATGGTGAGAATACGTGCTGCCTTGAAGAATATTGCTGGAATGTGTATCTGCGTGCACAGTGGAATGTGGTACAGGTGAGCGCTTGCTGCAGCTGCAGTTCCCACTCAGCACAATACTGGATGAGACAGTAATTGCATCTGTTGCCTCATACAACTAGCATCAGGTACCGCAGCCTCCACGCTGCAGTGGTGCAGCTGCAGCATTCCTAAGGTAGCACTCCCTTTTATTAGCTTATGCACCGTGGGCTTTTACTTCACTGTGTAGCGTACACGTGCTCAGACCCCTAAAAACCTTAGTTTCTCCGTGTGTAAAAAACAGAGTAATGATTCTTTTGCCCCCTGCTTTGTAAGGCACTTTGAAACCTATGCAGGAAGAGTAATTAACTTCTTTTGCATGATCCACTTGCGCTTACAGAGGTATCATACACGTGGCTTCACAGTACACCAGTGCTTAACAGAACCACAAAGAAACGGTCCTACCTTTTAGACTCTCTGTCGTATTCTTCCCCAATCCATATAAATGACTGAGCAGCCAGTAGAGCTGAAATATCAAGTTCTTGAACATCGTGTGTAGATGCCAAAACTATGTCGTTGCTGTTTGCCTGTGCAGCACAAATTAAAAATTTATATTGGCTGTAGTTAAGATCCTTTTCTTACATTGACCATAGTATTTGAGGCTTGATACTTACCTTATTAACTGCAAATGCCATAATCATATCTGACTCTTTGTGAATGATTTTTGCTTTTCCTCCAGGGTAGCCAAGATCTGCTTCAACCTACAAAACATTTATAGGACATTTCAATTAGCCTGAAAATCCCTTTTGTAGTGGTACATTCAGACTGCAGGAATCTATACAAAATTCATGCAAGAAAAGTTCAGTGGCCTCAGCATTGTTTAGGAAGCTAAACTTTAGACTTCTCATACTCTTTGGTGTTCTAGAAGCCAAAAATTATATTTGAGTGTAAGAAACACAAAGGTGTGTGTGCAATGCTATTTACAAGGTGTTCACTCATCCCAATTATCAGGACATCCAAAGTTAATTCACCGATTAAAAGCCAACCACACAGACTACACAGAACACATAGCTTCTGTTAGTCACGTTAGAGAAAGAAAAGCCAGTTCCACAGAACTTTTAAGAATGTGCTAGAGGTTTGGGAGAAGGGATACTACCTTGGTTTTGTGATCTTCTGCTACGCAGTTTTGTTTGACCTGCTCCACACGATCTTCTACAGACTACATAACATCACACAGTCACAAACACAAAACACATGCACAAACAAATATAAAAAAAGAATGAAACATTCCAAACTAGATTTTAAAGGCCACTCTGTCAGTAAATGATGACAAATGTATTTTTAACTTTTTATAAAAGGCACAGAAACTAAGACAGGGATCTAAACAAACTCACTTAAAATGTAATGCCTCCTAGATGAACACAAAATGTATGATATATTAAATAAATGGAGGAGTAATACACACACAAACTCCATACTTACAGGAATTCTTAATGGCATTAAATAGTATACTTATTTCCCATGGTACTTATGTGAGGGTTTAAATTTTCAGTTAGACCTCATTGCAGTTGTAACCGGTACAATTCGTAAAGCCCCATATTATATATTACTATATAATATTACTTTTATATGTATATATTACTCATGCATATATACATACATGCAAAGTAATAGCTCATTTAAATTTCATTTTCATTATGACACAAAATATGATGCGAATACTCAAATTTATGTAGTTATTACATTTACTGCAGTTGTTCTGTTTCTTCATTAGGACAATATTCAAATACATATAGGGGTAAGGTTAGATATTCTTGTGTAAAAATATTTGGTTAGTTGATGCTTCAATAAACAACATGACAGTCATGTTGATTTTTTTTTTTTAAAAATCCAAACACTGTTAAATGCAAGAAAGGAAAATGAACTGCCAACAAAAGAATGGAAAGAAAATTTAAAAGAAATACTGAAGAGACTGAGAAACAGTTATAATCAAGATTTCTTTTTTAAAAAAAAGTTACATCATTTGTTTACCTCACTTTGCTTTCTTTTCTTTGTGAATATGTATCTTATGAAAGTCTCCTGAAGAAGTTCTTGCTTCACAAGAAAATGCCAGAGCCTTTTTGCTGGGAGAGCTGAATAATCCTTTGATCTGTATAAAACAAGAAGAAGGGGGAAAAATAAAAGAAAAGGCTTCAATGTAATTAAAGGAGGACCAAAACAAAAAAAAAAACCCACAAAAAAACCTCCACACCTAAAGAAAGACTCTGAATGACTTTAGATGAAATTCCAGTTTGAAGAAAAGAAACACACTAAAGTTTAAGCTCAAATTTGTTCAAGGTAAATATCAAGAGGTATTATTTTCCTTTTTTGCTGCAATTCTGAAAGGTGCAACAGAAGAAGTAAAGGCTGCTGCAGGGTACAGCTGCGTAAGAAGGAACAAAAGGGATCTGGGAAAGTGCTTTGGCTAAAGCACTGGCTAGAGCTAAGATGAGCCAACCTTTGTTTGACTTCAGGTGGAAATACTCTTCAGCATTTCTGTAATCAAAGAATGTGTTTTTGCTAGGAAAAACGTACGTACTTGAACGGTGTATTTTCAGGCTCAATCATTGCTTTGTTGCGGAGAATAGCTGGTCCTGCACCTACACCAAGGTCACTAGGATAAGTATTGATGTAGTTTGGTGGTGGCCCTTCAAACTGGTCCATTCTGTCTTGAAGAATCTGTTCCCAGTGTTCCAAATTTTTTATTACAGCAATGCCAAGTGGTGATGTTACAGGCAGATCTGAACAGAAATATTAATAAAGGCTTAGAGAACAAAAATCATTTAAGTTGCAGTGCATGCAAAAAAAATCAGAATAATACAACCATCCAAAAAAAATCTTGAAAAGAAATGTACTTTTTGGCAACTGTAAGAAAATAATGTATTAAATTGTATACATTCCAAAATTAAAATAAAAACTCAGTGTGACAGAAAGCCACTTATACAGAAAACTAAAATGTAAACCAGAATTTAACGTACCAGTGAATTCCAGACCAGCAATGGGAAAGAAGTTCTTAACATTGTGCAGAACTAGTTTTACCATTGTCAGATGCAGAAGAGCCCAGCTGTATGAAAAGAATAGATTTAGCTCTATTAAAACAACATGAACACAGTTATCTGCAGGGTATTTTTCTCCTTCTACGAAATGCACAGCTTAGAAAGCCAGTGTAGGTGGTTCACTGAGGATTACCAGATACAGAGAGAAACCTACTTTGTTATCAAGGACACAACATGAGGGCATCTCGCTGTACCCGATAGTATCCCCGTGTCTCTCTTACAAATCCCAATTATTGTACTCTTCCTCTAGATATGAGTGTGCATGTATGAGCCTCTACAAGACTGAGAGTGAACTACAAGCCCCCAGAAATTCTCCATGAAATCACAATGAGTGCGGACTAATGAGGACTAATGAGAGGCTTGAAGAACACATAGAAGTGCTATGATTTTTCTCCATTGTCATAATGCTGAGGGCACCCACTTTATTTCAATTTGTCTGGCAACATTTTATCTTCTAAGTGTTTTATTTAACCTAAAAACTGAAGATCATGATTGAATCGGTAATCTAACCCTCTGTTCTAGAGCTGGCATTGTAGTACCTCATGTTCTTTGTGTCTTGCAAATGAAGATACAGGGGATTTCCCCTTCCCCAAAACCCATAAACCACTATGGGTTCCTAATTCCATTTTTTTAGGCAAGGGAACTTTTACTGTGATGAGAATTTGTAATTTCTGTAATCCCATCCACAGTTCTCAAATTATTTTACTTAAACTGGATGGTGCAGAAGACCTGTATTTTCTTCAATTTGGAAGCAAAGGTAAGCACATGACATAATTACTCTAAAATAGTTAAAACTTCTGCTAACCTGTAAGAATTGGCATCTTTGTGTTCCTGGATCTGTACATCGGAGAGGAAAGCATCGTCCTCTTCCTCATCACTGTGCATGCTTTCATCAGAATCATATATAACACCGCTGTCTGATAAAGGAAGAAATGGCTGCAACACAATAAAAGTCTGGTGTAAAGGCGATTTTCTGATCTCTTAATACTCAACTCTTACTTTAGTTACCAGTGTCATAGAGTTTAAATGACAAGTTAACCTATAAATAATTTTCCCTAAAATACAAACAAGTGGCAAGGGGGAAGTGTTCATCTTGATCACTGGCAAGAGATGTTTTGAAAGTCAAGTGACAGACTTGGAGGCTCTTCACCCTTTATTACAAGAATAATTTTCTGCAGCTTCCTATGGAGAGCACTCAGAAGTTTCACAGTATTTTTGTCCTTTAAAACTTAACAGAGGAGAAATAAGCTCTTATAAATGTCACTTAGATTTTCCATTTTCAATTACCTTTGCCATAAAGTAGTCCCACATGCTGAGTTCTGGAGGGATAAATTTTTCTTTGTAAGAGGGTCTTTCTGCAGGTACAGGTGGTGGTGCAGTGCTGTCTTTTACTGGTCTTCCTGGTACTAGCATTCTCATATTAAACCGACGGCGATGTTTATCCATTTCTTCTGATGGAAGAGGTGGTGCTAAATTCAGGTAATTTGAAAAGCTGGTATTAATATTGCATCCTTAGAAATGGCTGTGTTTTATAATTGAAGCAACTAGCCCCAGTGGTATTGGTACTAATTTCTACTGATTCAAAAATCAAAGCCAGCCTAAATAAAGTAAGTGTAATCATACAAAAAGTTCACAGTAACCGTGGCTTTTATATATTGGATATACTGTGAGAAATACAATATATTAGCTGGATTAAGTTCTCAAGAGATGTCACTTTTAGGTAAAAAGCTTTTCTAAAGAATTTCTGAAATTTTGTTGAGAAATAAAATATATAAAATGTCACTAAACTAAAATGTGTAAACTGCACAAGTAGCAGCAGTTATTCAAAATATAAGCCAAGGAACTCTTAATGCTAGTGCAGAAAATGAACAGAGACAGACAAGCTTTTTGGCAACTGAAGTCTATTTTCAAGTGTTATGATTTAAAATGTCTTAACAGTTATCAAAATATTAATGTGGAATTTGTTTTTCGAAGTGTTATTAACCAGGCAACACCGAAGATCACACTTACTTTATTACAAAGGAGCTAAATATTTAAAAACTTTATTTTTTAAACAAAAGTGCCACTACTAACATCCATCTACACTGCAAGTTTTTACAAACCTTCATTACCATCCTCTGAAACATCAGAAGCTGTAGCAGCTTGTAGGTTAAAGGAAAACAGAATACATCTCAAATGAAGACATGCCTTAAGTTATGTAAATAAACATCTTGTAAAAGTAACTGCCCTAAGTGAGGTTGTTACTCTGTGAATGACAGATACCTTTGGTGAATGCTCGTAAGGATGCATTACCTCATTACTGTTTCATTTTCAATTTCATATAGGGAACATGTCATTTTTGCCTAGGAAGGTTCAAGTCTATCACTGTTTTGAAAGTATGTGACATGATTTTCAGTATTATTGCAGTGTGAAGACTATGACAAATGGTTGTATTTGTCTCAGAGCCTGAATTCAATCTCCACTTTGGCTTTTCCTCATACAGTATGTTACGAGAGAGACATTTGTCTCTGCAGAGTTCCTGGTTTTAGTTGGAGCCTAGATACACATGAGCTATTTTTCTGATAGATTGATATTTCTTCTCTGATCTTGTGCAAGGTAAAATGCTATCTTGCAATTGAAATAATTTTCAAAAATACTGTGTCCCAGTTACTAAGCTCATGAAATAACACTTATCTCATGTGTGGAAAACCATAGGCATCAACACAGGTTTTTTACAAAAAGGAAATGACTCAAA
The DNA here is from genome assembly GCA_027925045.1 of Hypotaenidia okinawae. Classification (NCBI taxonomy): domain Eukaryota; kingdom Metazoa; phylum Chordata; class Aves; order Gruiformes; family Rallidae; genus Hypotaenidia; species Hypotaenidia okinawae. The sequence goes on from BSDF01000012.1 coordinate 10,010,957, forward strand.
GTCCTGAACAGTGTTATAAGTAAGCATCTAATAATAATAATATTAGTAAGATAATAACTGTAGGTTTTAATGGCATGTTCAGAATGTGCTGGGTACCATTACAAAGGACAACTGAGAAACTAACATTTTTTTTCTGTTTGTTAATTAAGTTTTCTTGCCAGTAGACACTTAAATTCTGCTTGTTTATTTTTTGTCTTTAATAGGAAAGAACTCTCCTACTAGGTTACTAAAAGGTATAAAACGCAAATCATCAGTATGACCTTTAGAGAACAAAGTACCTGGAATATTTTCTGACTGCCTTCGAGGTTTTACAAGAAGTTTCACTCCTCCACCAAAAACAGCAGCCCACATTCGACTGTTCAAAGGATGGGCTGCTAGTCGAAACAATTCATTACATGAATTGGTTGCCAGGGCGTGTATAAGGAGACTTAGGTAGACAGCTACAACAGCTTCACAGAGTAGGATGTTTAACTTTGGTTGATCTTCATCCTGAGCTGAACTTAGGAGATTTATAAGTGAACTCACGCCTGCAAAGAGAAAAGATGAGAAGGTCAGTGACAAATGAGTAGGAGTACAAAGGGCAAAAAAGGAGATGTTTCACCTCTAGATTTTCTATTAAATGTGTATTAATAGCCACATGATACTTTTATTCAGATAAAACATACTATTGACTTAAAAATAAGTTCTTAAAAATCAAAACCATTAATATTAAAAAAACCTCTTTTTAAGCCTGGGACTTCTGCGTTGTGCCTCTCTGCAAATACTGTGGGCAGTTCAGCTTGTGTATGCAATTCCTGTACTATTTCCACACTTGACCTCAGAATACTAAACTAAATGCTTGTAAATTGGGAGCAGTTGTTTTGATAGCTATACCAAGGAATAAATAGATAGAAGACTGTACTGTAGAAACAGCTAGCAAGCAATAGCTTTGCTAGGGGGTGAGGTGGGCTGGAGGGAAAACATTTTAGGATAACAAATTACCAACTTCTTGAGTTTATTGTAAAGATTCTTGTCTCTTCTTCAAGCAAGACGTTTGCCTTACAGAAAATTTATATTATTTTGATATGTGAAAGAGTTAAAGGCTGTTACTAATCTGGAGCTAAATCAGAAACGTTTATCTATCATTGCTCACCCATCATTTCATATATCATATTACAAGACAGTGAGATAATTTAGAAATGTAGAGCTGGCCCAGTGTGCTACAAGTAAAATTATTTTTGTCTCACCTGGCCACTGAGCAGGAGAAGAGTTTGGAGTTGCATGCTCTTCAATACTTTCTGTCCTCAGTCTGCGTCGATCACTCAAAAGCAATCCTTGATAAACCATCCCTGTAAACTGATTCGCTTCTGTTTGACTGCTAAAGAGAAATCATTGGTTTTCAGATTAGAAAGAGTTTTAGCATATTTTAATACTGTATAATAAATATGCTTCTCATGTCAATAAAAAAAGCATCACATTAAATTCTTGACAGTTCTATAGAATATTAAAGTTTCATGGTATATAAAATATATTTTTAAAATTAAACTTGAAAGGCTTTCATATGGCATTATCAATTTTAATGTGTGATGTTCATAGCTCCAGATATGAAAAAGGCTTTCAAAAATATGACGTTAATATATTTGTTCTGAAGACGTTTTAAAAATGTTTTTACAGCATTCTCTTCCAGTTCCAGTTTGGAATATCAACTGCCTGAAACCTGAATTCGGTTAGGCACAGATGTTTCCTTTTGCACCTCTATTCAGCAATGGACATGCTCTAGAAAACAGGATTCAGGTATTTTTCAGAAGCATCCCAGGTGAGATTTACCTATTAGTTATTGGGAAAAAATCTTTTTGGGTTGCTGTTATTTATTTGGTGTAAAATTGATCTGGCATATGAAATACAGTAATGTGAATTCGGTGTAAGTATCTATACCTATGTACAGACATTTAATCCCTTTTTTTGACACATCTATGAAGAATTTCCATTCTGGATACACAAAGTACACACCACATGTAGGACTGTAAGAAAACTTCTGTTTTTACCTGTAGCTGTGGCTGTCACATAGTGCTTGATAAATGGATGCAGAAAGCGAAGCTGCTAAAGAATGAAGTGTGTACACCTAAAATAAAAACAGCCAATAAGATGCACATAAATTATATATAAAAAGGTGAATAAACTGCAATTCTTTCTAAAGAGCACTGGAAATGTGTCATGCAGGAATGGCCTAGTTTTAAACCAAGTGCAGGAAATAGTCACTAAACGGTGTAGTCGAACAGGTATCTTAAATTTACAATACAGCACTTTGAAAATGACAGCTCCATGTTCAAGATGCTTTGGTTGCAGTCAAAACCTTCTAATAGTCAAGATGATTAACCTTATTTTAGCATAGAACTGTTGCAATGAGTGAGTATACTGGAGGAGTGACTAAGTATGTCCGGTTATGATGACTTTGATAGAATGGTGCATTATATTACGTCACCATTCACTGCAGCAGTAGTTACCAATATGCAGAAAATACAAAAGTCTCTGTAATCGCTGTATGGTTGCTTTATCTATAATATCTTTTTTTACCTCAGATATGGGCTTATAAATTTCCAAAGTCTCCAGGAGTAACAAGAGTAACACTCTGGTTTTGCCTCACAATGTAACAGAAACACTCCAGTTCTTACACAGAAGAAATGGAAGGATTTCTTGGAATGCCTGATGAAATTTACAGTGTGAAGAGAATGGTGTTGTTAAGCCGTTAAAGATGTAAATGTTTTTTAAATCTGCCCTGTGTTGATTTCCATGCTAATCTTAGCTAAAAGCTATGAATTATAGTTGTTTTGCAGGTAGGAAGTGACAGCCCTTCTTTCTGCATTCTCTTTTAAAAGGAAATGCATGTGAAGTAGGAGTTTTTAGAGTACGAAAGATGCTTGTTGTAGCATATAGGATGGAAAAGAGTCAACTGATGAAAGAGAGAAAATGAGATGTAAATGAGCTTTTGGGAGAAACTTAACTGCCTTGCTTGCAGTGGGACAACCTATTTATTTTCCTATTTTTCCCCAATTCATTTAGTTCCCTAATTTCACTTAATTTCATCAATAGGAATTTAAATTAATGAACATCAATACTGATTTAAACATATAAAATAATGATTTAGTGTCTTAGTAATTAACTGCCATAGTTTGAGGCTCTTTCTTTTTTCCCCCTCTATTTACTGAATCTGAACAGAATTTATTCACCCCAAATTATGGAGTCAGATAATGGAATTCGCCACAATTCATTTAAAACCAGTACACTTGAGGAAACTCAAACTAAGCTAAATTTTATAGCATCTATATTAACAGAAGGCCATAAGATAAGTCTTCTATCTCTCCTTTCATTAATATCCCTACAGGTTTTGACCAGGATGATAATAATTAGTAACCTTACATGATCATGTTGTTTTAAGAGCCAAGAATTCAGTGTATTAGTTGAAGTTCACGTTTGGATCAGTTCTGGAGAATGATAAGAGTTTGGATGAAAGGGAACTAACCAGATTCAAAATGATGTCAGAAAGCAAGTGGGTAATTAGCTTTTTCAGTCTGTTGGACTTATGGGAGGAGAGATCAGTATTGTGGAAGTGTTGAAAAGGTAACTCAAACACCCCATTTTATTTTTGCATGCTCACACCTAATTTCATAAAATAATAATTATTCAGTGTTTCCTCAAAGTTCTTCATTACCTTGACATCTTCAATATTAGGATGTGGTGGCGATTTCATCTGCACAATAGTGTAAAGAATATCATGGATGTGGTTGTTTAAATATAGCACAGGATTTGCTATCACAGTTTTTGTGGAAGCTATGCTTGCAGAAAGCAGTGGTAGTGTTGTGGGTAATGGAAGCGGAGACTGAAGTTGTTTTACGGTAGTTTCCTGTTTAAAAGAAAAGATTGTATTTAAAATAATTGCTTTGAAAAAAAAAAGCATTTAAAAAGAAATTTATAATTTCACGTCTCAAATGTTTTTTTCCGGGGTTATTTGTCTTCCACAGCTGTCTGCTCAGCCCATGACTGATGTCAAAAGTAAGCTCTTATTTACTCTAATTACATGGATCAGACCTGATAGTCAAGATGGCTAGAACATCTTTTGATTTCCCACAGGAGGAGTATTTTTCTGTAGTTCCTTAGGAAGTGTTGGGATTTTAAGAACCACTAACTAAAGATGCACTTTCAATAGACATAATACTGATCTCAGTTTAATAACAAAAGTCAAATGTGCACTAGTCTGAATTTCTCCCATGGAAATGAACAGATTTTTAAAAAGATTTCAGAATTATTCTTAAAATTATTATTTAAAATTATTCTTTAAATTACTCTTAAAAGCAAACCCTAGTATTACCAAAACAGTTGCCTACTGCTGCTATTTGAAATGTGAGACATCTAGGACTACAGCAAGTTAAACGACTTGCCTAATATCAAATTAACTGCTGTAGCTCAGATTAGTCATTCATATTCACTGGAAAAAAATAAATATCTCCTTTTGTATGAAATAAATGTAGAAGGTGCCATAATACATTAAAAGGGAGCAGTACCCTGAATGACTTGACATTACTTGTTGAGCCTTGCAGCTAAGATCCCTTGCATGATTTGCAGAGGTATGTAGGGTTTGAGATTTTGTTGCATTTCAGCAACTGTTAAATTAGTTTACTATATAGTTACCCAGATTATCGTGATCAAAATTATAATTTTATTGGAAAACGCATATAAAATGCTTCAACTATAATATAATAAGCAACATTTATATGCCAGTTACAGGTAGCATAATCCTCAGTGTCATATAACAGATTCTTAAGAACCAAATAATCAGGATATGAAAAAGCAGCACACTTAAATACCAAGTTCTTTCTCTGAGAATATTGAAATGATCTTGACCTTTAGACTGGAAGAACATAAGAAGAATCTATCTAGGTACAAACCTAAGCATTTGACAAAACTGACAGTCCAGAACTGTACACACCTGTGGATAGAAATTAGGTGAATTTGTTTTACCTGCTGTGACTCTTGCAGCAAGAACTTCAGCTCCATTCTTACAGAAGCTAAACCACCACCTTGTGCCCCATGAAGACTACAATAACTTAGAAAAACTCTTAGAAGAGCTTGGTTCTTCTGCAGCCACCACTTTCGTCTTTCAGCATGTTCTCGTTTTGCTTGCAACCTACGTCTTTCTATCTGATGCCGTTCATACGAACCAATGTCCGGCTTATCCACAATGTCCTCGTGATCAAGTAGATCCCCATTTACTTTCGTATATGTTTTACAGTAATCTTTGCCCCCTGTGTCATGGTTGCATATGGCATGCATAGCAGCAATCTCTTTTTCGAGCCAGTTGTACAGCTGAAATCTGAGCTTTCCTCCATCTACTTCATAACCTGTAGCCAAAGTCCTCAGTTCAGTCATAAGGATCTTCAAACAGGCTCTGAACTTCAGTTGTTCAGCAATAACATCAACCTCGGTGTCTCCTGCATCAGAAATCTCTTCATGTGGTGTTTGTGGAATGGTGTCTGACGTTCTCTCATCTTCTCTACTCTTAGAATCGGATTTTGAGTTCTTCATCATTATGCCGACATCCTTGTCCTCTTCATCCGACTCATTTTTGTCTTCACCCCAATCAAGAGTAAGGGGTTCATCATCAAATTTTACTGCTGGTTGACTCCAGTCAAATTGTGCTGAAGTTTCAACAGTGTTCTCCAAAGCAAAGGAAGTTGAAATTGGCTGTGACCAGTCTATATTACCACTTCCAGCACCAACCCTTAGGGCTTTGGAATCTGAAACGCCAGCCTGCAGTGGAGGACTAGATGACTCTTTCTCTGCAGCTAGAGTAGACTTTTTTCTTACTTTTGGAATTTTGGAAAGGACTTCGAGAGCTAGTACAGGGCAGCCTACTTTAAAATGAGCATTTGCAGTAGTGAAGAATAATTTTCTTTCTATAAGATTAATTTTATCAACAAAGCTTTTCTCAGTTTTTAGACCTAAGGTGGCCAAAGTTCCTTCTGGTGAACTGAAGTATCTTCGGATAAGCAAAGGGTGGGTCCGAAGATAATTGTAAAAACTGAATACCACAGGATTGCACGACTTGACGATAACTAAGGAATTAAACAGATATAACATCTATTGAAAATGGCTTGGAAATGGTATTATTCTGTTTTGCAGTATTTCCTGCATTAGAGATTTATCAAAACACAAGAACAAAGACAATTTCGGGTCTAGTTGTCAAAACAAAATGAAAGAATGAATTATTCCTCACAAAAAGATTAAAGGTATGAGCTGGGTGAGTAGAAAGATACTAAACTCTCATTTGCTTCACTGTCATTTTCTACTCAGCTAAGCCTAAAAAAAAAAAAAGCTGAGATGATCAGCCAGGTAGAGACTTCCCCAAGGGAGGGAATATCCCCTAGAAACCTATTTAGCCACCTGTCACTTACGATTAATCTCAGAAGTGACAGGATAGGAAATCCTGTTAGAATGCTGCTAATTCCTAAAAGCAAGAATGAGAACTTCTGTCCATCAGAATAAAGACTAGTCAGTGTTCAGTAGTAAAGAGGCATCGTAAGGAGGTACCAAACAACAAAGGTCCTCCTGAACTTATCTGACAGCAGAACTATGTTGGGTATCGGGGCTTTGGAGACACGTCCTTGGAAGAAATTGGAAAAACTTTTGTTTTAAATAAGGAAGTAGAATAAAGTGAGTGGGCAGTGCCCAAGCCAATTAATGATTTCAGCATAATGGCATCTCAGGAGAAGGGATAACATACGTACACAGAAAGTATTTCTCCTTCTCTACTTTGCCTTAGTAAGTTTTCCCTATCAGACTAATGTTTTTGCCTTACCTGGATTTTCATCATCATCTTTAGGTGTTTGTTCCAGTAACGTGTCCAGTGCTCTAGTGTAATCTTTCATTATCCAGTATGCAATGCTTCTCAGAAATGGATCAGAATGCAATTTTGTACAGCTGAACCCAGCTCCATCCTTCTGGCAACCCAAAATCTTTTCATAAAGAATGGAAGTGTATGTGACAGAGGTTTCAAACTCTGATTCATATAAGCGAGCAATAACCATAGCCAACTGGATGTCCTCCATTTTCTCAAGGCACACCTATGATAAAAAGCAGGGAAAAGGTTGCTTTATGAGGGAAAAGTAGTTCTGAAAAATAACAATGTAGTGAATAGCAATATATGTTTACAGAACAGATTTTTTTTTTCCTCTGTTCTTTAAGGTATATATTAATCCTTGAGACAGAAAAGTTTTAAGCGATGCCTATTTAAGTAACATGTTCTTCCATTTTTGGAAAGAGGTGCATTTTCTTCTATTTAGAGAACCAGGCATAGCAGTACATCACATCAAAAATTAATATGGCAGACATAAAGATATAGATTTTTATTTCTATCCAGTAGAATAAACATATTTTCCAGTGTTAATACATCACTGGTAAGATATTCTTCACCCTGTCTCGGGCCTCACCACTGCTGAGGAAAATTCTTTATGTTCTTAGGTAAAGACAAACATAGTGCATAATAGGCAGGATAACTAAAGCTTCTCCAATTCCTATGCTGTTCTGAGTGGAACTGCGTAGGTTATGATCCTGCTTACAGCTTTCACCTCCCTCAAGGCAGGCAACATCACAGCTCCACTAAAAAGGGATCCTAGGACTGCTTCAGAACAGAACTCTTGACCTTTTTTTTTTTTTTTTAACTTCATGTTGTAACAATGGGTCATGCAGAGTAGCTGGGGGCTGAACAGAGTGCTACGACTTAACTGTGCTAATCAAACAAAGTTTTGCCAGAAAGGTCATGACTAGTATTTCCAAGAGAACTTCCACTGAGGTCTGACGTGAACAATTGTTCTGGCCTTCAGATCAGCTTCCAAGCTGGTTTTCACAGAAGTGTGGAGGTAAATGGTATATCTGCAGGGGGTCATATGTGGACATAGCACACCATTTGTGCTGCCACAATTTGTGCAAACATCAGCAGAGAACAGCTTGTAAGGATACAGTCATACAGGCCAAGTCAGAAATTGAAAATTTCTCAAAAGCAGGTACCTCTATAGCATCTTTCAGTGAGCCTGCTAGCAAGAAAAATGCAGCCGACTGTTCAAAGCGTTGTTTTCCCAGCAAAGCAAAAGCATTTTTTAAAGCAGCTTTGCGCCATCTATCTTCACTGAAATTGTGGCTGAAAAAGGCAGTCATCTTCTCATCATGCTGGGACCTGCATAAGGAAATGCAATGTATACAGCTGATTATTGTATAACCTGAGCACACAGTCACTTGAACAAAATCACTTTAAATTAAACTCTAATTTTGCTTGAATGCATCCTGCTTGAAATCCTGGTTTAATTAAGATTTAGTCACACTTACAGTTAGCAGAACTCACCTAAACAGACCCCACACCACTGCCTTTTTCTTCATAGCAAGGTAAAAAAGTGCAGCATCTAAGGCATCATTGTTCCTCTGGAATGAAGCTTTTGCAACCTGTAGTAAACAAAGACTACTATTATTACTGAAATATAAAGACTGCTTTTAGCTAAATATGCTCTCTGTCAGGGAAGATGGTCTATGTGATTTATTTCTACAAAGCAACAGTAATTTCTGTCAATGTTTTAGTCCTATGTGACAGCTCTCATTACAAAGGAAATGTTCTTAAGACTCAGAAATGCAGCACTGCTGGATAGTAACCTCTGTCAAACATGGTAGGTCATTACAAACGTGCAAATAATCTTTTCTTTACAAGAGTTAGAGTAACTATTAGGTGAAATTCCTCTTGCAATCCATTATTTACATATACGTAAACTAATACAAGTATTTCTAAAATGAACACTATTGTTATTATATAGAACTCAAAGATGCAATTGTATTCGATTTGGAGTGCTGGAACAATTAAGTTTTTCTCCTGGATTATTTTGAGTATCTTGTAACTTTTTAAAAGATATTTTTACAACAGATGACTGGGAAATTTAGTAAACTAGTAAGTATTTCTGTTCTGCACACATTTCAGAGATGCAGTATTTGTTGTAGTCCGAAGCAAAAGCTAGTCATTATTCAAATCCATCAAACATCATATTACAAGAAAGCTGAAGTTCTTCTTAAAGCAGGATTTAAATCTCATTCATAACTCTGGGAAACAATTTTAGATATTATTGCCAAAATATATTGCATTTCATCCATTACTAGACCTCCCATAAAAAAACCTCTGCATGCAAATGAGATTTGGTGTTAATTTGGTTTCACATAATCTATGTGTGTTTTTCTATAAAACAGTAATTTTGCGACTCTTCAGAAGAGTAAAACCTGCATTTACTTGCAATTCAGATCTTTTATGTTCTATACTATTACATTATAAGTAATACAAATTTTGCAAAAGAACTCTTTTTAAGTTTTTATTGACTAATATCTTTAGATATATTTCTTAAATAAAACCCACTACTGAACTCAAAGCATACTTCCTGGTTTAATCTACAGATATATACTGTCTCATGTATCCGAAAGCAAGGTGGCTCTTAAAATAAGAGCGCTTAATGTGATCTTTCACATACTGTAAAATGGGGGTGTGTGCTTCAGAAATGGCTTTTGCCTGGCTTAATTGAGTTATTTTTACTATTGAATAATGGAATTTGTAAGGACTGCCAACATCAGTTGGCATAGTAAAAACTAGTTCTGCAGTCTCCTGGCTAGGCTGGAGTACAAAGGAATCTGCTATATACAAGTCACTATGAGTATCTGTTAGGGCATACCTAACAGCACCTAGCTATAATTTATAAGCAGCAATAAGTACCTTCTCGATGCACCTTCGGAGTGTGTTGATATTCCTGACCCACCAACCAATACCCATAGCTCTTAATTCGGACCACTGTGGGTCTCCCTTCTGGATAGCAGGAATCATATTAATCAACTCCTCCTCAGCCTCAGAATGAAAAGCCCATGCAAAATGGCAGGTAGATAGGCCTAAACAATAAGATGATACCATTCAGAAGATTAAGAGCTGTTAATAAGCAAATGGACTATGGCAGAGATGCAAAGTGGGATCTCCAATCCAAGAGTTAAGTAGATCTGAGAGAGACTGTTTCCCTCAACAGAAAGTAGAGCTGCTAAAGAAACAACTGAAATAACTGTTTGCTCACTAGGGATGTCCTCTCCTCAGTTATGTAATTTTTCAGTGCCCCATTCATATATGTACTAGAGTTAATGGAGAAAGACCAGAGGGAGATACTCTGTTCTTGCAGAGGCAGACCCATTTTGGGCCCGAAGCCTTTCTGATTTCCTCTTTACATGGTAACTGCTTTTCTTTCCTGTATTTCACAAAGAATTTACTTGAATTGACCAAGGGAATAAACCTGCTGTGATGAAAATAATAAAATAATCTCTGTGGCAAGATAAAGCCATGCTCATGTAAAGCAGTATTTTAATTTCTCCAGTAGAAACAATGCAATATATGTATAAACTGTGTTATCTGGTTGGGGAACTTACTCAGGGCTCAATCTGAATGGGGCAGAATCTTTGTTCTAGAGCTATACTTTTTTTGCTGTTCACTGTGTGTGCAGGGAAGCCCCTATGAAGCTTTTGCAAGGTAAGTGGAATAGCTATAATCTCAAATGAATATGCGGGTAATAGAAATATCATATTTTAAATCAAAATCAGCTTAGGTGGATCAAATGAAATAAATACTTTGCTCTAAGAATTACCTTGGTGAAGCAGCTGCACACGATACAGAGGTGGGAGTGATGTTAGAAGGCAGGTGTGCAAGCGCATAGCCAGCAAATACCGTAAGCCACATTCATCTAAGGTATCTCTTCCTGTGAAATTAAAATATTGACTTTTGAACGTACAAGTTTTTTACTGTATATGAAATATAAATGAGTTATATTTAAGGGTTTTTCTTTCTTACTGTATCCAACCTGAATAACTGATGCTAGCTTTCAGCCTTATTATCTCAAAATACCCAAGGACTAAGTTTACCTTTGCTAAGAACAACAGGTATGTTAATTCAATAACATGTTAGTTACTAACCTGAGTAATTCTTATCTCTGTTCTCATCTAGTTCAGTGCTTGTTGTGGCCACAGTGTCTGCCAAAGCTACAAGGAACATCTGTTCCAGCCGCGTGAGGCCTGGCAAACTTGAGTGCATCAGGTGGCTTGAAAGGACGCTAGCATGTTCTCGGCCAAAGTAAGTTGGGCCATACTGTGACAGATTAATAACTTTGGATTTGCTCTCCCTCTTTTCAGGCTCAAAATCAATAAAGTCTTCAGTTGTAACAGGCTGAATCTGGAATAGATCTGAGTACTGATCCTCTGTTTTTCTTGTAGCATGATCTTCAGAGCCCTGAGGTATTTTAGAAGTTTCTTCAGAAACATAAGTGGCATCTTGATCTGCAGCAAGCAGTGCATACAGTGGCAGTGGTGGAATTGAGTCTATCTCTGTGTAGTCTCGAGTACCGTCTTTTCCAGCTGTGATGGTATCCTTTGCAGTACTACCACTTACACTAATGGTGCGAGAAAGGTGGCGTTTAGGACCAGTTCCTTCTCCAGCTTCTGTGTCTTTAACTATTGCAACTTCTCCAGCAATGCATTTAACTAAATGGGATAGAATGGCTTTGGCTCGGCGAACTTTACCCAGATCCATAAGTTCTAGTAACTGGGTTGGGTGATACTGGGGTAGAGTAGGTGAAAGAACATGAGCAGCCTCAAAAAGGCCACCATCCTGAATTACAGTTGGAGTGCCAAAAACATCATCCACAATACCTGCCCCATCAATCACACTGGTCTTCTTTGCTATCAGGCTTGTTTTGAGTGGATCTTGTGTTGCTGAGTCTTCAGTAGTAAAAACATCGCTTTCTCCATCACCAAACTTGACAGCGTGTTTCCATTGGGCATAAACGTGCATTTCACAGTCCATTCCCACTACTAGGATACCATCTCTCACCCAGGACAGAGAAACAGGCAGTGAAGGAGTGCCATCTACAGACGATACCAAATCAATTGATCTAAGCAACACCCACTTTGACTTTATACCTTGTTTTATGCTACCACCTAGTGGTAAAGTAATGACAGCTACTCCCTCTTTGCTGCTAGTCTGATCTGTTACAATTCCCGAAAGTCTTCCATACATGAAGATGTTGGCACCAACTCCAACTGTCAATATATGTGAGCCATCTTCTTTTGATACCCAGTCCAAATGCACCAAATGCTTGATACTGGGCACCAGGTATTTTTCTTTATTTAAAAAGGCATCTGATTTACTGTAAACAAATAAATTACTATCTACACTGACCCTTGAATCAAGTACACTTCCAACCTTAACTAAATCATCCAGGTGAATTGTCTGTTCCAAAACCCATTCTGATCCTCCAGTTGACTCACATTCAAGTATACAAACATGCATGGAAAATTCTTTGGAAACAAGTCCATTATGCTGTATGGGCTGTTTGTATGCTACTGCAAGACGTCCTGTGTAAGAACAGCTAACAGCAACTGGCCTTCCTACTATGCTCACTGTACTGCTGTTGTCTTCTCCTTCATCATTCATTAGAGGCCATTTTCTCCATTGATATGTTTCCCTTTCTTCATTTTTGCTGTTTAGGTCTGTCTCTACAGTACATCTCCAGAACCGCACTCTATTGTCTGAACATGATGTTACTATCAAATAAGGTGCAAGGCAGACTGGGTATATTGATGAAGAACTCAGATGACCTGAAGTTAGAACAAACAGATTTCCTTTTAGTGGAATAAAGTAGAATGCCTATATGAATAAGGAAGACATAATACTGATAGAGAACATTGCAATCTGATATTATTTTTCTACTTTGGAGTTGGGGTAAGGGCAAAACTATTAAGACTTACAACTTGAACATTATCAATCATCTGCATTTCTGGTCACAATTCAGAGAAGATAAGCTGGAACAGAACTAATTCAGAACAGAGTTGTTAGAATAATGAGGGGAATATGAAGTCTTAACCAGATGAGATTAAAGGAGTTAAGATTGGGTTCATAGAGCCTACAAAAATGAAACCTTAGAGGGGAAAAAAAAGACAGGAGACACAAAGACAGACATACAGAAGATGGTGCAAGTGCATAAGGTAAAGAAAGTACTATATACCCACCACATTAATGTTGGCAGGGTATATATACATTGTTCATTAATGAATTCAAACTAGAACTAAACTATTAGAGCAGTAAGTTTCAGGAACAGCTTTTCTGTGAGGACTTCATACGTTTATGAATGAGTAACATGACATGGATGCAATGACATGAGAGAACCTTTTTAGACTACTGTTCCCTGTATCAATAAATTGGAAGATGATGGGCTGAGGAGATACAACCGTATAAGCCAGGAGATAAATTAGTGGACCAACTGAATAGGAAAAAAGCCTGTTAAGTTTACCTGCTGAAGGAGTTGCTCTTATTACTTCTACACCAACAGGGAGATCCAGAGGTTGGCTATACACAAGCCTGGAGCTCAGAATGAGTTTACTAGCAGTCTGAAGATTAGCAATTGATGAAGATCGTGGAATAGGACTTATGCCAGGTGATACATCTGGAGAAGAATCCACAGTCCTTTGCTCAGGTACACTAAGCTTATTCTCTGATGAAGTAGCTTCAGTTGGTTTTGCTATATATAAAAAATGCCAGCAGTGTTAAAACCATTGTTTATAAGCCATAACAAGGCATGAATAGCCTATAATCAGATTTAATTTTTTAGCACTGCTTAAGTTACACAGAATATAATTTATGAAATGTGCAGGCTCTGTTAAATTTTATTGCATGCTGTAATCATTCATTTGAAGATACTAATTCTGAAATATTGATTCTTTAAAATAAAGAATCTGGTGCTTAAGTACACGACCCTATCAACATTTTTTTATATTGCTATTCTTATAGAAGGTCACTAGCATTTGTGAGGAATCTTGCTGATTCTATTGCATTGATTAAATTATTCTGAAGATTCCTGACTCTGCTTGAAAATGGTGACAATTTGTTTTAAATTAACAACAAAGGTTTAAGTTTTATTTTAAATAATAATGTCTGTCTCAAGAAAATTGCGGTCACTTGCTCACCTAAACAAGCTTGCACAGATTTGAGATGAAGATGCCACATCTGAAGAACAGAGTAGCCATTACTATCTTTTTCAATTACTACTAGGTAGAACTTTTCTGAGAAAGGTGGTGGACGATAACCTGTAAATGAAACATCACTATTATGAGTTTACACTCAGGATAAATAACTTTCAATAACAGAAAAATCCATTCTACTCTTAGAAAGAGCCAAATATTCAAACAGTACCATTAATAACATTTTTGAATCAACATTTTGTTTGCTTATGGTTACAGAAAAATTAAAAACATAGATAGACTGACAACCTATTAGAAGGAAATCTAATTTATTAGATATATTTGCCTTAGCAGTCACAGTTGGTACTATTTTGCAAGGTTGTAAGGACTTTCTTCCACCTTCCTGCTTCCTTCCTTTTTATTCTAAAGCTTTAGGTCTACTACCAAATTTCCCAGTTACTTTCTACTGTATTAACCTGAAAGCCACATATATTCACCTTATCACCTGGAACTGGTGCAGAAAACACACTTCTGTTCTATTTTGTACACATTTTTATATACAACATACAGCATTTTGAAAAATGGTTTTTGTCATGTAAGTTAAAGTGTTTTATTATAAGCAAATTAGCGTGTGTTTGTTTAGTACCGTTACCATGTAAGCAACAATTCGTATGAGCAACATGAAGCAGCCATTTTACTGAGTTCTACAGATCCTCATTAAACGGGAAATGAACATATGCTGACTAGATTTCAGTACACTTTAAGAACATTTTTTGTACTTACTTCATTCATGTTAATTATTTTTATGCTATACCTTGTGATGGCTGGAAAAATATCTCAGTTTCTTTCTCTTCCACATCTTCCTTATGTGGTTTGTATCCCAAAATGAAGTCTTCTTGAAAGACATGAAGCAATTGTGTGTTTGAGCCACACTGAAAGATTAAGCAATAGTTACTCTTCCAGGAGAGGACAGCAACATTTGGTACTAATGCAATTAATTCTTTTGTGGCATCTAGCTACTGATGAGGATCACTTTCTTTTAGAATGGCGAAAACTATTTTAATGCATCAGAAAACCTTTCCTCTCATGTATTGAGAGCAACATACTCTAGAACCTGTTGGTCGTATATTCAAATAATTCCACTGAGATCACTATGCCAGACAAATCCTGTAATAATGGTTTTGTTGCAATTATTGATAGATGAATTAGTATCTCACTGGGTTTTATTTCTTTAGCTGTTGAAGTGACAGTGGCAAACCCTCTTTTTAGACTTTTATTCCCTCTTCAGTGGGAAGACATATCTGCAGTGAATTGCTTGAGAAATGTATAAAAAGGAAATGAATTGCGTATTTTCCTTCTCTCAGATATCTCAACAGCTTTTCTTCCTCACCACAAGAGATTTCTTTGAAGCACTTCCACCTCTTTACAAAGGAGGCTGCTGGCAGTGAAATCCCTTCCTGGGGGCAAAGGTAAGCATGTGTCCCAAAGAGAGTGATGGCAAAGTTTTCGTGTTGCAAAACACCCTTTTTTTCCCCAGAGAAACATGGGAAGAGCATTGCCTGTACTCAGCTATAAAAATTCTACTGAAGCTTTTTGTAAATCTGAACCTAAAATTAAAGATCTGATGTGATTAATACTTAAGACATTGAAATTTAATGAACTTATACGTGTCAAAACCATCAAGATGTTTAAGAAATGGTAAACCCATACTGTTTTCATAGGCTGCTTTCCTAACAGAAAACAGCACTGGAACATGCATGATCAAAATAACTATAAGAACAAGATGTAATCTTCTAATCATTTCAATTATATAGCTGTATTAGTTATCAAAAAATTATCTTACAGACAAAAGAGCCTGAAGTCATGCATGGCTATGAGTCTTAAATTTTGGATAAGTTAGGTCTAGTTTTTAGGTTTGGTGTTTTTTTAAATTTTGCTTATCTTTTTTGCTTGTCTGGGTTGGGGGATTGTGATTTCCCCCCCCGCTTTGAATTACAAGTTTGTAAACCAGTCTTTAGTTTTGTTTCCATCAAGATTTGTGCTTAGAAAATGTTGTTACACTAAGCTAAAAGAAAATTGTCTACAATGTTTGAGGTATCTCATCATTCACAAAGTTTCAGGGCAGTCATTATCACCATAGAGAAATGTCATCTCCCTTACCTCTTTCCAACAGATTAGGTTAATTAACAAACAATGCTACTAAACATGTTTATGTGATACCCTTAAAGAGTTAACCATTTATTTACTTTGTTAGTTATCACATCAAGTTCGATAATGCATCCTGGCCGAGCAGTAGATTGTTGGCTCACAATGTTAAACACTTCCCCAATAAGTTTCTGAAACAGAGCAAAATGATGAGAAGAGTTAGTGTATCTTTCCTTCAGACAGAAGGAAATTGCAACCATTTACAATAAACCGATGCTTTAATTTTCCCTTTTGGCATAAACCATAACAAACTTCTTCCTGTTGTATTTTGGCACTGAATTTTGTGAAGGCATTTGCCTTGTTGAGAGTCTGCAGCTATTCATGGGTATAGCACACCCATTTTTATTGAAACTAAATGCTGTTTATTTAAAGATTTATCTTTTCATAACATAGCTTAGTATCTGTACCATGAGAAACTCAAATACCTGTTTCACTTTTGTTTAAAGCTTCAGTTTTTGACATAACACCAAAAAATAAAATCAGTACAGCTTATATATAAACTTAAAGGCTTTATTGATTTTTTTGCTGCAAAGTTCAGATTCATTGCTCCTAGAACGGATTCCTCAGACTGATCTGAACACTGACAGGCCCTGTCTTGCAAGATAACTTATAAAATAACAGAAGAATGGAAAGAAAGGAAAGATGTGCTTCTATATGCACTAACAGTGCAAGGTTAGGCCATACTTCTTAAAGTCACGGGAAAAAAATTAATTAAAAAATGCTTATTACAGAAAAAAATAGGCACTAATATTACCCTTAGCAATAACCCACTGATTTCCTCCTATCCTGACAACTCTGCCCCTCTTCATAGAGTGCAGATGTAATTTAAATGGATATCTAAGTCTTGCTCTTCTGTCTTCATCTTTCCATTTATTATTGACTCCCCTCTTTCATGAGAGGACAAAGAAAGAAATCCTATTTTTAATTTCTCCACCCACTACAGGTTGGGGAAATTTTTCAGGGAAATTTTTTTCACTTTTAGTAGTAGTAGCAGCTGCATTTCTGTCTGCTGACGTTTACAGACAGCTGCAAAATGTAATTATACAAGGTATAATGCATAACATCCTATACAGGGAATGGCAAAAGATTACACAGAACTAAGTGAAGACAAGCCACTGGAGGGGAAAAAATTACTTTAGTTTTATTTTAATGCTTTTAAACCATTGCTACATAAAACTTACAGATGATTCAGGGTCAGATAATTCATCTAGAAGTTTTCGTGCATCTACAACAGCTTGATAGAGCCTCAGGTTTTTGCCATCAGAAGCAACAAAACAAGCACTAGCGGAGTTGCAGTAAGTACCTAATAAAAAACAACAAACTCATGGTTTAAGAAAACAATAGGAGTCAAATGGCATAAGGCATGATGCCATTACAAGCCACTTATATTTGCTGATGTTTCTAGCATAGTTTTCACAAAGTATTGAAGGATAAAACATTAACATACATGTGCATTAAAACAATATTATTTGAACTTCAAAATAACTCATTTTCTGCTCATTTTTATAACTGAAACTGCTCATAAAAGTTGAATAATCTAAGCAGAATTCCTATATGTTTACAAACATTGTTCACACATGCAAAAACCAGTATATAGTACACCTAAGGGAATGCCGCCATTCCCTAAAATGGTTAGGTTCTCTTCACTGTCTCCTCTAAAGAGGTACTTGGAAGGTCTAACTCTAGCTTCCCTAGGTTTTCAGAGACAATTTAGAGTAGGAGCCTAAGGTAAACTGTTCAGAAAAGCTGTATTAGCTATAGCTCTTATTTTCCTTGTTTACTGTCTCTAGGCTACTTGGATAAAAATGAACCTCTATGAATATTCCTTTCTACCATTCAGTTAAAAGTGTTGATATAAAAGTGGAGGGAGTAATATATCTGCAGTAAAGAATAATATATGAAAAACTGTAAGAGTTTCTTTTTTGCTTCTCTACGCTATATAGAACAAGCTTGACACAAGGTTTTCTATTCTGATACATGTTTGCTTCTGACACTAAGAAGGAAGCAGCTAGCTATTTGTATTCAGAAGACTAGCATGTTAAAAGATTTTAATAGTCTAAATTTTGGCTGAAAAACTTTCCCAGTAATTCAGGTGTTCAAATTGTCCAATTACTACTTCTGTTAAGCCCACTGCCTCCTGCAGCTGCATGATACTCAACCCAATGCCCAAGTCACCAGACATCTGCATTATTAATACCATGTTGATGCAGAGAACACTCAGTGAAGCTGCCTAAAGTGGAGAGGAAAGAGATTATCTTGTCCTTCATGAGAGTGACCACACCAAGAAGCTACCAAATGTGAGCTGATCCACAGTAACTGCAGGAACACTTAGACCAAATTAAATGTTTTGAAGTATCTTAGCCTCAAATGAAATAAAAATGCTTAATTTGTGTAATGCAAGGAAACTGCAGAAAAGTTACTATAAACATAGTCGAAATAGAATAGTAATTTATTTTAACAAATTAATTATAGAATCATAGAACTTGCAGTGTTGACTCTATATGGAAACATGCTAAATATACTCACCAAGGCAATAGCTGGGAATAAGTGTTGGAAGCCAGGCTACGTTAGAGAAAGCAGAGGTGTGAAGAGAGTTAATTCGAGCCAATTCAGATACTCCTCCAGTGTATGACAAAGGTCCTATAGGGTCTACTCGCCACAGAATCAGCTCACTATAGATTGCGTTTGGGTCATGGAATGTACGAGTTGCTGCATTTTTCAGTTGCTGCCTAGAAGAACCTTTCACACGTTTAATTGGATCTGTTATCCTGTTTATCCTGTCAGAGTCCCAGGAACTGTCCGATTCAGGCGTTAATAGAGCATTGTGGTGGGAAGACGTTAGCAGTAATGGTAAAACAGAATGGCAAGCTAGATCATTGAGATGAAAACGGTGACCGCAGTACCTAAATTTATGTGATACAGTTAACACAGTAGTGAAAGCTGACTTATCAGCAAAAGTAACTGCCCACTGATTGAGAGAGCCATCTATATGTTTGGAAATCATCATTACTATGGGAGAAATCATATTGACATTTGCACTGTCCTGGGCAGAGCTTAGTCCTTTATTTGTTGGAGTTGTATCTGAAAAATCCATTGTCTTCTGATGTATAGTATTACTGTCTTTTACAAAGACAGGGCAAGCATACATCATAATATTTTTGCTAAGGGAACTAGCATCTCCTGATGGAAATGCAACAGGAATCCTAGAAGAAAATGAAACCTAAAGAAAAAAAGAAAAAAAGAAATTAGAATATAGCAATACAGCTTCAGTCTGAATAAGTGTTAGCTATTTCACAGGACATACTTGAACTCATACTGATGTTCAGATTTAAAACAAAGGACACAGTGATTGTTGATTAAGATCACAATTTCAAATATACAATACCTGAACTTGTCGAAAGATGCCTGGAGTGTGTTCATCTAAATATTTCACATGCCACACCAAAAAGGTACCATCAATAGGATGGATAGTAAAAAGCATATCTGGATTTCTGTTCCATTCAGTTAGGAGCAACTCAATTTTCCGATCTAACAAAACTGTAGGAAGAGGCATGCGTGGGCCTGCGAGTAGAGAAGTTTTGGGGCTTCCCTCTCTTTCTCCATCATCATGTTCTGAAGAGCCTGTACCAGTCCCTGTCTCTGATTCTCTATCTATAGACAAGTCTGCAACAGAAAAGAAATATGCCATTTATGCATTGCAAAGATTTCCCTATCAGTTTCTACTCAAAACACTGCAGTATTTAACCTGCTAATAGTACGATCTCGTAAGAACATACACACACACTGAGGGTAGAAACATCTTTGCTCTGTTGGTACAAAAATACGAGGCTCTGGCCTTTGACTATTGTTTCTAACTGTGCTATACAAGTAACAATAAATATAACTGTAAAAATCTAGACACTTGGAGTAATGCTCTGCCTAGGATTATTCCAGCTGGCTACATAAAAGCCACACATTTTTCTATGGTTGCTGGTTCCACACTAATGTGTTGGGATTTTTTATTTAGAAGGTAGTCATGAAATATATGGTATGTAATCATAGATGAAGCATAGAATTATTTCACACTTTACCGCATCGGTAAGCTAGATTTGAAGAACCTAAGCATTAGAAATGACACAATGTATCATCAGTTTACTGTCCATAATTGGTCTCACTGGTTTCTGTACACGGGTTTTTATTTTTACACATTCTCACTGGCCAAATGACCCTCCCACAGCAATGTAAAAGTATTTCTGGTAGGATATGTTTTCCATCATTGATTGAAACAGTGCAGTTGCATTAAAATGGGAGCCATGTCCAACCCTTCTTAAAGCTCGCCATAAATTCGTATGTCATAACTGACAATCAGATTGTAAGATAAATAGAGAGCAGGTTTTAGTCGTAATTTCATAGCTCAGTTGAACATATCCAAAATGGAAATGAAAGAGAAAAGGTACCTTTCATTTTCACTGTTTGTATCACTATTGTGTTCATACAGAATACATTATTGAATTTTTCATGCCTACAATTACAGCAGTCAAAAATTAATCTGTAAGTGTCTATTTATTTTACATCAGTTGTAAAATGTTAGCACTTATAATTCCTGTGCTAAATAATTGCATTAATTATTGCATTAACGTGCTTCAAGATAATTATTGTGCTACATATCTCAATATTACTAACCATGATCTAATTTCATATGTAAACCTCTCTCTTTTTCTTCCATTTCTTCTTCGTCTTCGACCTCAACATCAAAATCCTGTTCTAGTTGTTGTTCAGAAATTTTTCTTAGATGCTGCATAAATACTTCAATAGAGGATGTAAAATGAAATTCTTTATTATTCAACCAGTGAACAACGAAGCCTCCGTTTCCTTCATCTATATTAAAAGCTGTTCCAGCCAAAACTGATGGAATATCTGTGGACATTTTTAAAGAAATAAAAAAGCTATATATTAAACTGCTATACACATACATACACACACTCATTTCTTAAGTAATTTAATTTATTTTATTTTATGTAGAGCACAATTTGTGCATGTAAGAGTAGAAAACATAAGATGCGGGATCACATTTCTTGATACAATTGTAATAAAAAAATGAAGATTTTAACATCAATAGATTTACATGAGAATTGATTCTTATGTGAATGGTAAATGACAGTCAACAGTTCTAATTGCTCATATTGTTTCCTATGTTGCAGTGTTGTCATTTTATGTACAGTAAGGCATGTGACTGCTCTTTAATCTTTTCCTTGTTTAAAATATTCTACATTATTTTATAAAAAGCAGCTGGTTTTCTGCCAAAAAATCTGTTATGGCTTTTTTTCCAATCACTATATATTCTGTACAATGCAAATACTCTATCCTTCATATACCATTGCCTCTCAAAATCCAACAATCAAATGCCAAGCAGATTTGAAATTTAGAATTCTTTTGCTTTATGATGTACAAAGATTAATTTAATTGGCTTTCAAAAGTGCTGAAGGTATTTAGAATTAAATTCAGCCTCATTTTTCTGACAAAACTCTATGCCAAGTACAGACTTGTGACACAACAGTCTTCCTACAATGTATTCAATCAGGCAAAGCAAAGAGTATGAATCCTAGCATACACATGCCCTTTTTTTTCCCCCCATTATACGCAAATCAGAGAATCACAAAATGACTAGGTTGGAAAAGACCTTTAAGATCATGAAGTCCAACCATTCCTCTACTAAACCATATCTCTAAGTACCTCATCTACCCATCTTTTAAATGCATCCAGGGATGGTGACTCAACCATCTCCCTGGGCAGCCTGTTCCACATCCCAACAACTCTTTCAGTGAAGAATATATTAATACGTATTAATACAGTTTATTAAACAGTTGTATTTCACCTGTATTAGGGTTGATGCTTGCTGCTATATGGAAGTGACCAAGTGCATTTGCGTGATGTGAAATGTGACGCTGAACTTCATGAGTACCCTGCTGATCTGGCAATGCATCAGTGTGGGTAACAAGAACGGAAGATCTCCTTTGTCCTTTCCTCATATTTTTCAAATGGTGAATTGTCTGGCATAGTTATAAAAAAATAAATTAAGAAATACTTAAAAGCTGTAAGGTAAAAAAAATCACACTTACATAAAGCTTAAACCTTTTAAAATTCCTTCTACCTAAGAAGTCATTTTCAATAGATTTCAACAGAGATAAGTAATGCTTATGTACATCCCTTCTGGCCAAAGGCAAAGAAAGCTCTTCTAACAGTCTTCGATAACAGTGCAACAATACACACTATGTTGTGTAATGTTCATAAACAACATGACAACAATCTTAAAGCAATATAATTGTATAATGAATTAGTTTTGTGTAACTGAAAATTGGTGAGCATATGGAGAGCACAACTGATTCAACAGCCCAAAGCATACTTGACTCCAATCTCCTTATTTGTTGGTGATCATGATATATAAGAAGTAAAAACTTTGATTGTAATAGTCTACAACTGAGAGGTGGGGTGGTTGGGCTTTTTTTGGGTTGTTTTCTTGGTTTTATTTTGGTAAATTTTCTCTTGCTGTAAACTTAATAGACTTGATATGATTGCCACTGAAATTTAGAGTCCCATAACCTTTTAGAAATGCAATTATCAAATCTGGTGTCTAAAAACTAAAAGGATATTTACTGTTTCCACTGTTTTTATAATTACAGACTTTCAGACCCAATCAGAATTAAACCATCACTTATTATTCCATATTAAACATTGTCTTCTCATCACTATTAGTTAGCTATGTAAAAGCAGATGGAGTTTTAAGAATATGGAGCTTGGATGCAGAGTTGCAAAGTCTCTGATGTCTTCAGTGTTCAGTAGTAGACTTCAAAAACCGATACGAAGTAATACAGACTATTCTGTTATGCTTGTAAGAACACATTCTTAGAGTTCTACATCCTTTAAATGTTTAAGTTTTTAAAATCTTGAAATAAAAGAATTGACAGAAAAGTATTTCCTTGTACCTCTAGTGCATGCTGTATTTTGTCCTTCTGCTTTCCAGATTGAGACATGGCACTGCTAATACTGGAAGTGCTAGTTTCACAGATCTGCTCACCAAGAAGGGTATCTTCTGGTAACAATGTCTCTGCCCACAGCCGACAGATGCCATCAAGGCATGATGTGAGTAACACATTACAGACCAAACCCCTAATGATAGAGATATCAAGGTTACTACCCCATATCATTAAATTAGCTATATGGACATAGCAGAAATTAGGGGATTACACAAGTATTTAGCAGTTACCGTTTCATCCAAATTTCTGCCTCTCTCTAAAGATTTTATATCAGTAGTGACTTTTGGCACGCTGATAAACTCATAGATTATTGGTAAAAGTGCATGTGAACATGGAATGGTGGTTATTTGATAAATGCAACAGTTTTTCAGAAAACTGAAGTTATGAAACTGCCTAAACTTGCTATATGAAGAATGCATGCATTTTATTAAATAACAAAAAATTAAATAGAACAGCTAATTAAACACCAGTGTATACTAAAAGGTGGAGAAAATATCTTACTGAATGCTAACTAAAAAATTTAAACAAATATTTCAGTCCAAATGCCATAGCACCATTTGGTGAAGACAAAGCTTTACATCCACACTTCCTGGCCTAATTTGAGAAGGCACTGAAGTTTAGACCACTTTTAACATGACTATCACTAATTTACTAGGTGACAGAGAAATTTGTGCAAAGATGTTAATATATTTTATTTCTTGAAGGTATAAGCAGAGAAATCTAATTGTGTTCCTGATAGCCAAACTTTAAAATAGAGTTAAAAAATATTTGGTCAAAGGCTTGCTTGTTCTTTTTTAAAAAAAGAAAACTTTCCAACCTGGGCATGTACTTGCTAATGTTACGCCATGAAAATCCTGTCACTGCTCGAGGATGCGCCAAATAAACAAATGAGAAGTTGACAACCCCTGGGCACTTTTTCTTTTCTTCATTCTCTTGAGGCAGAAGAGAAGACTTCCAACCAGTCATAGGGTACCAAACCTTTAAGAGGCAGTCATCCTATATAAAGCAACAAAAATCCATGGGTTTAGCTAGCTATAATTAAACAGATCACAAAAAGAAAATCTCAAATTATAAGGAAACTACTGTTCTGTTAAGAATTATGATTATATATCTCATGAAACAACTAATAGAGAGCTGTCCTACAGACAGAAGATGACTTCTGGAATCATCTGCCTCCTCTACTTAGTCAAAATTCTTAGTTATATAAAAGTATATGAATGGGAAATATAAATATGGAAGCAAATATTTTGGTAATTTTCTAACCACAATGATTCTAAATCTAGCATTTACTAAGGTGCTGCAAGTATAATTTTAGTCATAAAACAATACAGCTCATAGTTTGGTTGTTCTCTTTAGTAAGTATAAGAGTACAAAAGTTCCTAAAATTAATCTCATTGTTCAACCAACATTAAGTGCAAACAGTACATGCTTACCTATCCAGACTTGAAAACCAAAGGAAATCACTCAAACGAGAGGATGACATTAAAGAGAATTATTAACTGAATACTTATCTCAGTAGCAATTTGGCAAAAAGTATGCCAAACAAATAGAAGTTAAGGACTGATAATTGAACCCAAACTTCACTAAATAGAAAAATGTTTTCTACTTTATCCACTGAGGTGTGCATATTATACCAGTTTAAATGTGATATGTTCTATAGTAGTGATCTGATATTTGTCCTCATTATTTGCAGCAAAAGTAAAAAAATATTTTTATTCCTATCTGAAAGTTCATATAAGTATACTTTATGTATACATACACACACAAGTCTGCATCGTTGTTACTCTATTTCCAGGTTGATTCTCAAGCATTTTATAAGAGATATACATCTAAATCCAATTTCTTATTACTGAAATTCTTGAAATTACATGAAAATACAGCATTACACATGATGATAATTTAACCTAGCTCAGACAACAAGAGAATGTATGGTGCAGGACTATTATTTTATATTTCTTATTTACTTTTGCCAAACAAATGCAAAACGTTGCAAACAATTTTTTACTTTTGTCCTTACCTTCCCAGCTGTTGCAAAGTATTCACCATCAGGAGACCATGCCATCAGGTGTACCGATACTGCAGTCCTAAAGATCAGGAGAGCAAAATTTAAAGTTGTAAGTAAAGTCTATTTATTCTATAGTAGTATTCTGCATATATTCAGTTGATTAAATATTCCTGTTCATTAATTAAATAAAACATAGTAGTATTTTATTGTTGTTGCTTTAAGCATGCTTTAGAATTAGCAGAAGCATAAAAATTGTTACAATGAAAAAAATGTTCAGTATTTTCATATTTTCAGTTTTATAGAAAAACAGCCCATAAAGTAAAGTGTTTTAAGTTCAGCAATCTTAGACTAGATCTGATGATGTCAGACAAGTGAAGTTTGTCCCCCTGTTCCTCGACTCCTAGTCAAGCCAAGAGAATTTGTGATATTCTGTTATTACTACAGCTTATGGGTCAGCTGTCTGAAAGAGGAAAGCAGCCTATACAGTGCTTTATGGGCATAACATTGAAAATGGCTCAAAAAATAGTCAAAGGGGTGTGTATATATGTATGTATGTATCTATCATGGATCTCAAATAGAACTGGTTGGAAAGAGCTTCAGAAGACTTCCCAAGACTCAGAAAGCAGCTGTCACCGTTATCAGTCTAGCATATCTGCCTGTTACTGATCCCCTCTACTCAGTCTCATCCAGTATCTTGGCACTACTACAAAGTTAACATACTGCCAGTGCTACAGTTAGGGTAAGTCTTTGACTAGGTCATATGGTAATAGGTCACTTGAAAAAGTGAGGAATTTTTATTTGGAGTAACTTGTACTATTTGAATTTTATGGTAAATTAAGCTGATTTAAAAGCACATTTTAAAATATGGTTTTGGAGAAAAGATACTGTTGATATATAAGGTGGCATTGCAAATTGTCTTAAAGTAAAAATTATCTCACTCACTTGCACTGCCAGATACATTTCCAGTCATTTAGAACTGGGAGAACTTTATCATCTTTGATCTGATTGTCAGGATCATCTTCTTCTTCTACAATGTCACTAGATGGAGGGGCCCACAACTGCAAGAAGTCAGTTGCTGTCAACAGCCTGTTACCTGAAAGTGAGTAATACCACACGTGTGAGAAACCAAGATGATGTGTCTATATTGAAAGATTAAGCCTGTCATCTTATTTTGTTGAGAATTATCCAAAACAAGTTGAAAGTTTTATAAAGTCCATTTGAAATGATAGGGTATTCAATCACACTGTACAGATGCTTATATTAAAACATCTGAATTAATTTCTTTTATAAAGAACATAAAGGGGTTTTTGTGATTTCAAATGATTATTTATTAATGAATATTGCAGATACTAAATAGCCATTCATATCTCAAGTTAAATACATATTGTTAAGACATCTTATAAATATCAGTGGCCTGGTACATTGCTGACTTTAATTGTGATAAAATTATATTTAAGTGATCATTACATGGTAATTTAAATCCGTTGGCAATTAACACTGATTCCCAAACTAAGATCTTGCATAAGAAACTCAAACACTTGGTACAGCATCTTCACAAAAGCTAGCTGTAGCCTCATGGTTTACGCAGCACTGCCTGAGAACAAAAAAATCTACATCTTCCATACTTGTGTTCTCACTTTATTACAATAAAGATAATTTGTGTTTAAGTTTTCCTAACTACAAATGATGAACAAATATTTCAGAAACTTCCCATTACCTTGAGGATCCCATGCCAGGTTGTAAGTCATAGAACTGAGGAAGAATTGCCCAGTTTTAAGCCACTGACACTTTAGTTGCTGTTGTTAAAAAACAGTAAAGGATTAATTCTCACAGCAACAGCAAAATACAAAAGTATCATTATTTCATTCTTTAAGCCTGTTGCAAAAAAACATTCTGGATGCAGTGGTAGATTGCTGAACCTCTTTTTTTTTTTTTTTTTTTTTTTAAAGCAAAATTAAATGTATCAGAGTGCCCTAGGAACCAGATCTGGACCTGTCACACACAAATGTGTCTGTAGATTACTTTAAACTAGTTAGGACATACATTTATAGCAACACAAGGGATGGCAGCATAGATTGTGAAAACTGCTTGAGAACATACTTAATGCCTGAGTGCTCAGCCATGGGCTGTGCTGTTAGAACAAGCCTGGGTACACATATACAAATCATATTTCTGTACTGCAGATCTGACAGGCTCTTCAAGTTAAAGAAACATGAACTAGTGACTATGTCATACTAGTGCGAGATTCAAGACCGAGATCTTGTTGTGAAGCTAGGATGACTGCAGCCCCAGTTCAATTCATGCAGTGGAAGATTTTACCCATCCAATTGTATTACGGATGGTGGAAAACACTTAACCATTAGTAGTCCTTTGTGTACTGATGTAGTAGTAGTAATAATAAAAACCAACAACTCATAACTGGCAGACAGAATTTTGCCTCTTAGAAGAGCCTAAGCTGAATGACAATCATGAAATACATACTTACACAATTTCTTTTATGAGAATTTATACCAAGTGGTTCAAAAATGCAAACAGCATTTCCATATGATGCTGCAATCTGGAAACAAAGAAAAAAAAAGACAGAAGATGTAAGCTTAGGAGATAAATGTAATATTTAAAAATAGCTAAGGATTTTCAAACCCATCTTCAATGTGCTGTTCAAGACAAATATTGTTTTATAGGTATACTTTAAGAAAGTTGAGAAATACATCCTTACAAAGAAACCTATCTGTAACAGTTTAAGTAGGGAAGACATCTTGTTAAGTGGGATAAAGGCTAATCTGATCTAATGTATTATTCTGGGGTAAATACTGTTAATGCATAAGGGAAAGCTGACACCTTTACTACTTCTATTCACGTTCTGTCTGCTTCACAGCCAACCAATAAATTAATTATTAGTGTCTGTGGTATCAGTGTTATCCCAGATTCCATTTTGTACCACTAAATAATAATTACAAGAAAGAGGAGGAAATATAATTCTGTTTTGAGCAGTTAAGTAATTTTTGAGGGAAGACAAATGGTAAACAGAAAAACTTAAGTACTTATACCAATTAACACCTCAATTTCTTTGACCCACTTATTTCACAGAAGCCTCCATACACAAAATCATCTTTATTGGAAATTTATCTTTTCACATTCCTAATAGGCATATGCTTATGAGTACTTTTGACTGTTTTTAAAATTATTTTTTCTTCCTTAGAAGACATTAAAAAGAAAAACGGCTTAAATTCTTCCCTTTCAGGATCTGGTTTCCTCAGTACAGAAGTGGTGTAAAAGTTTCATGACGTCTGTTATGAAATCTTATTTCCTCTTCAGGAGGAGGGGAGCGAGGGGGAAAGGTTGCAACAACACACTCCCAAAGACAAGTGAGTTCAGAGTCCTGAATGCGGAACCACCCAGGGGCTCATGGTGATCTTGCTGCTGGAAACTCTCTTCCAGCCCTACAGAGACCTTGCTGGCTATGCTGGCCAAAAGCCAACCCAAGGCTTTTCAATACCACAACCAATTTTTAACCAGCTAATATTAGGACAGCTGACAAAGAAATGCTCATTGCACTACCATATCTCAGAAAAAGTAGCTTTTTTCTCAGCAACCTAAACTGTCTCTTTAGCACTGTTTAAGGATTAAAAATACAACCATGCAGCCTAAGGGCCACACAGATTTGATGGCTTGTACTGTAGCACTTCTAAATACAGTAAATGTGCCTAAGCTTTTCTGAAAACTGAAGTATTTCTAATTTATTACTTTGTATGACACACACATACAGATGTGTGTATCTATACACACATGAATTTTATCCATGTCATCTTTAGCTAGATGAAAGCATACAAAAATGGAGACACTAACAATAAATTTACTACCATTCCAGTTCTCATATTGCACAGTAACTAAAACATATTTCCACGTTTTTTGAGAAAGGAATAAACACCATTGTTACAAGGGGCCTCCTGTTTCTCCTTCCCTACCTCCTTTCTCCCTCACCCCTCCTCCCCCAAATTATTAGCAACTGGAAACAATTCTCTGAGTAACACAAGAGATGTTTCTCAAATTTACAGATCAGTAAAAACTGATCTTTGCCATGAAGTTAACTCATAAATCCCATTAATGTACTATGTTGCTGTTGAATTCTTTAATTTAGAGCATTCCCTTTTCTTAAAAATTTCTATACAAATTTATGAAAATTCTTACCCTGCCTTGTCGTTGTGAACACTCCACACAACTGACCTGGATGTTTCCATGCTTAGCACCAGGAATAATTTGCACACATTCAAAGTCATTTGCCAGAATAACAATGTCACAACCAGAGCCATATGCCTGAAATATTTTAAAAAAGAAAAATAATTAAAATTTTATTTAAAAAACCTGAATACTTATTAGCAGACCTCTGTTTTTGAGTGAGCTGTTAAAACTCTCCATTGAACCAAGATGTGCAGGTTTACTGGCAGAATAAGCAACAATTAAAAACAAAGTATCAAAGGAGACCTTTAAATCTACTGTGCTTGGCTAAGAAAAACAGTAAAAAACCCCAAACCAACCCCTAAACTTATACTGGAACTTAAGCTCTATGTGTACTTTCACTTCTCTTTGCTTTGTGGAGGTTTTTTAGGCTTCAGTTGTGGCTTTTTCCTTCCCTCTAATTCTTGTTGCCTTTCAAGGCAGCCAAGAGTTTACTATTCAGATGCAGTGTTAGTGAATTCACACACGAGTTTCTTAAATAGGTGCATGTTGTGTTTTCTCCCTTCAGCCCCACTTTTTATTCTTTTTATAGGAATAAAATTTCTGAGCTTTTCTGAGTTTTTAAGAAGTGCACATTACTAAAAGACTGTAAAAAAAAATAATTCTGTTAGACACATTACATCTTCTGCAATACACACTGTTGTCTAAATCATTTGCTTAAGAGTAAGCTATAGAACAGTGAGAGCTTGCAGCACCATTTATTGGCAGAATACATCAATCTGTCTGTCTGTCTGCCAACATTTCACCTGTCCTATTGTGCCAGAAGGAAGTTTTCCATTGATTCCATTAAAGTAGGTGTAACTTTTACAACAGCAGAATTAAGCAAAGAGTGCAAGTCTTCAGCACTTAATTTCAGATGGTACAAAATTAAATAGTCATTTTAACGTGTACCCTGCTTCTTTCACAATGATTTTTGGATTACTAAGCCCTAGCCCTCTCCTTTGAGGTCAATCAGTTTAAATGCTACCTGCATTATTTTTCAGAAGTGTATGAGAAATTGCAAGTATTTGTATAGATTTACAGGATCAATGTCCATTCCCAGGCACACTAAGATAATGGTGTAAGATAACCACTGGAACTAGCACTGACAATTTAGAGCTCACAACTTCCTATGTCTACTTCTGATCTTCCTGGGAAGGAGCAGCAAGTGAGGAAACCTGAAGAAAAAGTTCTAATTTAGTGAAAGTCACTGCTAATACCAAGAAAGTAACAGCAATACAAGCAGCAGAGCAGAAACTCAGGTGTCAGAAATGAACACCCCATGCAACTGCACACACAAAAATGAAAACTGGGTACAAAACACAGATTATCTAAATGATTTCCAAGGTCATTTCACAAAAATAGTGACACAGTGTTGTCTGAGTCCTCAAGCCCACAACCCTTGTCCTGGAGAGCTCTGAGGAACTGATACTGGAGTTACACAATGTAAGCAGGACAGGGAAAAAATGTTAAAAGTTTGTTACAGGGAGATTATCAGTGTAACAGAATGTCCTTGCTCCTTCATGACTATGCTGTGCAATTGTTAGACCCAGTCTGGAAGGAAACAATTTATTATAAAAATGGAATAGGATTATTTCCAGAAAGCAAGAGAAAGAAAGATGAGGTTCTGAGGTAAGTTCTGGCAGAACATGGAGACTGGGACGTGAATGCCTGAAAGTAGATGGGAAAATAAAAGCAGGTCCCCTTGATCCAGTAATTCTCAGAATTCTGATGTTCACATGCAATTGACTCTCCTACTATTTGCTTCAAAGGGTGAAAATTAAACCAGCAAAGAATTGAAAGACTCACCTTCTTTTCAACAGTTTGCCTCATAACTACTAATATAAACCTCCTAAAAGACATGATTTAAATTGTTATCTAACACCGTAAAAAAAGGTATCCATCCATTTCAAACAAGGACTTAAACCTTCTGAATACCTTATTTTTTCATTATCTGTATTGATAACCTGAGACACAGATTTCAAATTAAATTAAACATAATTTATCACTTGTGGCAATAATGTTAGCAGGAGATATGGATGTCTGGCCCAGAAATTACTTAGGCAAAGGAAAAGTCTTCTCAACTTCAACCTCCTTATGCTTACTGTTCTTAAACACGCACGTTTGTATGTGTGTTTATAATGGATGGAACAAAATATTTTGTATTTGGGTATATGCTGACTCTAAGAAGGAAAGAAATGTTTAAAAAATGTTTTAGTTTCTCTTCTGTCCCCTATCTCCACTTTCAGCAACAAAGCAGTACTTTTCTGGCTAACTATACTATTTAGCATATTTTTATAAACTTAAGTAAAAAGATGGTTTAAAGTAGAAATTTCTTTTTCTTAAAGAATCATCAAGATGTAGAGATTGCTTTTCTAAGTGAGATCTTAGTTGCTTGCATCCTTCCTAGGCATTCCCTGTGTTTGGCAGTGCACCAAGTGACTCAGCACAGCTAAGTGTCCTACACAGACATGAAGGATCTAATCCATTGGAGACCTTTGTGGGAACACATTCCCAGCAGCAGGTTATCAGCCTGCAGCTCTAGGTTCTTTGAGTACGTGCTGCCTCTTGGTTATGTGGTTATTTTCTCAATGTAGATGGCTATTCTAAGAATGTTTCTCATTTCTTTGAAGTATATTAAAGTATATTTGCTTTACATCTTAAATTTACTTTAATGAGTACCTTTACTATAACCCCACCTTTCAGAAAAGGTGTCCCTTCATTTCAAAACAAGTGTTTGCTTTTTCGCAATTAGTCTCCAAATTTCTCAAAACAGAAAAGGTCAATACACCTTTCTATACTGAAAGGTATTTCCATATTTCACATTGTATGTCCAACTACAAGCTTTCCATTTGATTACTTTTCTAATATATTCAATATATTAATGTGTTTACACTGCCACAGAACATACTTCTATTAAATCCTATTTTCTTTTTGTCCTTTCAGTCCTTAAGCTGGTAATGCAGTAGAAGCACCATATGCTGGCAAAGAACAGGAAAGTGTCATAATATTTAACACCAGTAGTTCCTTCTTAAAGATTCAGCTGACAACACCTTCAGGGAGGTCATTCATGCAACCATAGGTGTCTCCTGTCATTGAATAACAGTGGCAGCAATATTTGTGGCCACAGACTAAAGATCTGCATAGCCAGATAAAGGGAATGTAAAATTGGTAAGCCATACCAAAAGAAAAGATTGAAAAAAGATGCTGAGACTCTGTAATGGATGAGAACAGCACAGAGGTCTTAGATAAACGGAATTATAAGCAAACACTGAAGGAAACCACCCACATAGGGAGTATGCCAACCTCCATTTCTAATGTCACTGATAACTCCAAAGAGAAAATTAAATGGAGTTGCAAAACTGCCAGAATGCAAGGATGACTTGCAGGATCCATAAGCAACTAATAAGCTGTAGTTTGCCAATGTCTGCTCTAACTCTTACGATCTAGGACCACTGAAATGAACAATGACAAAGCTCTAATTGAATGCAGGAGCACCAGACAGAAGTAGGACATTATGTCCTACTGTAAGAATTTATGCCATATCCTCAATTTTGAGATAATACGAAAGCAGCATGTGCATCTCTCTTTCAGCGGCCCATGTTTTCATGTTTGGTTCTCTAATTTTAATGTTGAACAGTGGAAAACTAACAGATTGTAAAACAACAATTATTTCTCTTTCTCATAATGTTATTTTTTCCTTTACATAAATATTTTTTGTATCCAAAATGATTCTTCTCTTTCTATAACCTGCAACTCTCTAAAAACTTGGCCTAAGTGAAATAGACCAGAATTCCCAAGCTCCAGAGTGTATCATTAATGATACAGAAGCATTACAAGATGGTAGATTATGTGGAAGAAACAGAATCAGCCAACAGTGCTATTTAAAATAAGTAGTTAATAAGCATCTACAATTACATACATTAATTAAAATCTGGATTAATACCTGAATTTAAAGCCTGTGTAGGCCTTCTAGTAAATAACAACACTTATCCTTAAATTTCTGGCTATGGATAGTAAACACAAGAGAGGCAAAAATTCCTCTACCACCTTATTAGCAATGAAGGCACCTGAATCCTGAAACATTTCCAAACTATCAGCAATGGACACAGTATTTACACTTCCCCCTTCCCTGTCTAAGTACTATTAGAATTACATACACTTAATGCAAACTGGCAAAATAAAGAAAACAACGAACAACCCAACCCACTACTAGCCTGTGGCCTGTAGAACAGGCTTTCCTCAACTGTCTTGAGATGAATTCATGATTAATTGCTTTACAATATGCTTACCTACATATCTTCAGAGAGAAAATAGCATAGTGAGGATGCAGAAGTTAAAAGTGTCTCTAACCCAGTCCACATAAAGAGAACACAGTGAACACACAGATACATGCAAGCGGGGATAAATAATTGAGAGGGTTTTGCAAATAAGGGTTTTAATAAGTAATTTCTCAAGAAGGATGAAGTAGAGGAGAACCCTATACAGCAGAGAAACCTATTCGTAGTGGGCAAATGGTATGGATGAAGATTTTGCTGTTCTCAATGAGGAACAAAAAAATGTTTTTGCAGGGGTGGCAGACTTTCATCTGCAACAACTTCTGAAATTTGTTACACACAGTTGCAGGCCATGTGTGGGTACTGGCATGGAAGATGCCAACAAGTTTGTCCTTTTCAAAAAGGACAAAGAATTTTTTTTTTCATTTCTATCAAAAATGTCCTTATCTACAGTTATATCTGAAATTGGATATTCTTATTATTTCATTAATAATGTTTAGAGCTAATTTTTTTTTTTTGCCTTTAGTGATACCTCTCACAAGATATAAATATTAGTTATCTTCTGTGATACTAGCCAGAGCTTGAAATTTGTTTATACTTACAGACTCTAGTCCTTAGGTAATTGACATACCTACGGATTATTTATTTATTTTTAACCTTAGAAACAGCTACATTCAGTTCAGAGTTTTGGCAGGGAGGGACAGTCCTGAGCTTGAATGGAGAGCTTGACTTCTTTGTTTGAAACCACCTTACTCACGACAAGTCAGGTTGGTAACATACATCCCACTTGGAGGTAGGGTCAGTGACTGAAATTGAAAAATGTAGTTTGCTACCTTTAAAAACTTATTGCCAGCCAGTTAGACTATGAGGTTCAAATAGCCTGACCTTCTTCTGCCTAGGCAGGGTGTGTGCTGTAAGACCTTTCTGAACAAAGCTCAACTCTGACCTTCTGTAAACTCCTTTGTGAAACATGGTTAGCAGTATTTGCTGAAATAAGAACATGAAGCAACAGCAATTTGAATACAGCACAGAATTATTACCACAAATGAAGAAAACAGAAGTTCTGTAATTTGGTACTTAAGCCCTTTGCGTGGCCTTTTTGGAGCTCAAATGAAGGGAGACTGAAGAGAAAACTGGCAGGCCTGGGAGAAAACAGTATTATATAGCCATTTTCCTTCTAAATCACTACTGAAATATTTTTTCCTGTGTATTACCCACTCTGCTAGACTGGGTGCAATACAACTTCAACATTTACAAGCTAGTTTGTTAACCATACATCTCTGTGCCTCATCCCTTGTTTGGGAAATGCTAGCTGCATGTCAGGATTGCTAGGCTGATGTGGGAGTATAGGGAGGAAAGAACACAGTGCATTTCAGATAAAGGGCTGGTAGAACCTTGTAGCTGACCTACAGCAACTGTCTCTTTCTTTGGATTTGTTTTGCTTTATGGAGTCACTAATACTTGGGGGCTTTTTTTAGCGGGTAAAGAAAAATTAATGGAAAAAAATGTCTTCTCTATTTCTTATTTGCAGAATAAGTAAATGACCTTCACCAAAGCTTTAAAAAAGTTGGGGCATAACTTGTTATCATCTCACCTCTAGCTACACTGACTTAGAAATGAAAAGCTTACCTTTATAGCCAGCAAGGAGTCACGTAAACAAGCCAAGAGCAAATCATAGAGAAAAGGATGGATGAAGAAGAACCTAAGAACTGCAGTGTCTCTAATCAGGTCTGAAGAAAATGTATTCCTTCTTTCAGAATTCTAAGATTCCTGGAGTTAGGCATCTAAAGCAAGTCCATATTAAGAGGATATTACACCTCCTCCAAAAGAAAAGGCAATAGCTCCAGAACTATTAACTGGTAAATACATATATACATATATCTAAGCTGTTAGTCTACTTTCAAATAGAGCAACTTTAACATAAGTGATTCATTTCTACACACAAAACACCCCATATTTTCAAGTCCCTGTGATGGATCGGTTGTAGCAATTTTGAACTAGTTCTCACACATTTTAAATAAATGCCCTAACACCAACCAAAACATAAGTAAGCACGTGTTCTACACAAATAATGGCTCCTCTGCCACAGCCAAACTCCATATGGATTCATACAGCACATACTGTGGAGATCTCCCTTAACCTCTTGCTTTTTATTGCTCTGCTTCTGCTGTGGTCCAGAAGCTAACAGGTCTTGGGTCTTAAGACCATTGTCTACTGAGTCAGGCTGTGTCACCAATACGGATCAGCTCTTTCCTAAACTCTAAATCCTGTTTCAAGATCCAAGTGAAAGCTGTAACTCCAAACAGCTTAATGGCTTGGGGGGACAAAGCTGTCAGCACAGAGGTACTGATGTTGACCAGCAGAATTCAAGGTTAGACACTAACCTTGAGTGACACCTGCAGTGGATGCTACTGAGAGTCACACAGGTGACCAATTTCCTAAGAATCTGGATTTAATACCCCAAACAGTTTGCAAACTTATGTTTTTAACCACCATACACTTTACTATAGGATCAAGGTATAGAACAGCAGCAAGTAATACCACAAATACAGAGAAAGGAGAAAAAGGGAAGAAACAAGTTACAGCTGTGCAAATGCAGAAAGTACACTCATGTAAACATTACCTATCCTTTTAGGTTGTTCTTTACTGTATTATAAGAAAAAAATTGGATGCAGCAGGCAGAGAAAACAGTGAGGTTTCTTATATGGTTTTCCATAACTAACATGGTACCTAGCTGATTCTGAGGTTGGTTGGTTGGTTGTGGTGTTGGTTTGTTTTGGGTTTTTTTTAATAAAATGTGACTTTTGTTCTTGCAAAATTCTTGTATAAACCTTACGTATATTATTATCCATTTTATGTTAACAAAACTACCATAAGAATTAGCATAAAGTTGCCTTTCATAATACCAGTTGATTGACTTTTCAAATTGTCACAGTAAAGAGAAACACTATAGAATAGGAGTGACATTATATAAATATCAAAAGTAACAGAGGTCCCTTTAATAGCAGTATGGCTGCATAGCAGCAGTACAAGGAAAATACAGACATGGCACCTTTCATTTCCTAAGACTTTCAAGCATTCATGACTGAAATTAGACATCCATGATAATCTAAAATAAGCTTTTTCAACATTTGACAAGCCTGGTGACAGTTACCTTACACTAAAGATGATGCTCTGTATCATTAACTTGGAATTGGTTTGTGTCTGGGATACAATATTGTAAACGTTAATACAAAAAGCTAATGAGACAATTTATTCCCAAATAATAACATACTGATTGGATGATAGTATGCAAAACACAGCAGAAGCTGATTACTGTTAAAGTCAGAGAAGCATATAACAAGCTAAGTGGAAACTGATATTAGAATACACAAAAATAGCCTGTGGATGACAAACAGATTTTATTATATAAACTACTGGGCTCTTGAAATTTACGTAGCGTGTCTCTTTCCATTTCTTGTCTCTTCCAGTTAAAGAGAAGCGTTTGACCAATTTGTGTTTTATTAGGCACAGTAATTGACGCCAAACACTCATCAATAGCGGACGGTGCAACAGAGTACATCCTCTTTGCGGGAGGACCATACAGACACAAACCCCCCACAGCCACCCAGCGAAACCTGAGGACGCACAGTGTGGGGGTTTCCCTGGCTCTCGGCTCGAATTCCGGGGACTCACGGAGCCCTCGGCAGAGGTGACATCCGCGACTCCCAGCCCCCGTCTGCAGCCGCAGCCCGGGAAGAGGGAGCAGCGAGACCCCTCCCGCAGGACGTAGCAGACGCGACGCTCCGCGCCGGGATCACGCCCGTCTGCTCCCGACCCGTGCTGTCCGGGAGCGCCCCGCTACCCCAGAACAACGCTCTTCCACCACACCTATAAATATGCCGGCTCTCTCCACCGCGCCGAGGCCCCCGCCCGTAATCCCCGCCGTAACTCCCCCGGTATTCCCGAGCCCGACACAAGGCCCGCAAACCACCGTGCCCTTCACCCCCGCCCGGCAGGTTAATCCCCCGGCGCCTCCCACCGCTCTCCTCGGGCCTAGCAATCGCCCTCCCTCCCCCCATCCTACACCTCCGCCCGACTCAGCCCCGGCGCCCC
Organism: Hypotaenidia okinawae; assembly: GCA_027925045.1. Classification (NCBI taxonomy): domain Eukaryota; kingdom Metazoa; phylum Chordata; class Aves; order Gruiformes; family Rallidae; genus Hypotaenidia; species Hypotaenidia okinawae. The sequence goes on from BSDF01000012.1 coordinate 10,048,807, forward strand.
CGCATCTCCTCTCACGCCGCCACCATTACCGTGAAGGGGATGTCCTCAACGCTGCCCACCGAGTAGCAGTTGTCCCCGGGGTTGACGGCGCCGGTGAGCACCTGGTGGAGATGCATCGCGGCCTCCCCCGCCCCCGCTCTCCTGGGGACGGCAGCGCAGCGGCCTCCGCCGGCACCGAACAGACGGGACCCGGATGGCTCCGCGCTCCCGCCCGCCTCGCGGGCCGGAGCCCTGCTCGCAGCCGCCGCGGGTGCGCGCGAGGGAGGGGCGGTGGAGAGGCGGCGCACGCGCCGGGCAGAGGCGGAATCAGGTGAGGCGCGCGCAAGGCACCGCCTCTGCGCGAGCAGCGGCCGTTGTGCGCGCGCCGCGAGGTAGTTAAAAGGGAGGGGGAGCGGCGGGAGGGGGTAGGCTCGCGAGTCCGCAGCTTTCCACGCCGGGCAGCCTGAGGCAGGCAGTGCGGCGGGAAAGAGGAGAGCGCTAGGTTTAAAAGAGAGATGGGAGGGACGGCTCGGGAGCCGGGGGATGCGGTGCGCTCGGCTGACGCCTCGAGGTGAGACGGCGGCAGGGCGCCTTACGGGGGTGAGAAGGAGGAGTTGTGGGGTTTACCCGCCGCTGCGGCAGCGTTCTGGCCGTGAGGTGGGCTGGGGAGGCGTGTCCCCCGAATCAGGGGCTGTAAGTGTGCCGAGAGGGATGTCTCTCTCGTCGGTGGAGAGGCTGGGCACTGCCTGTCTGGAAGCCCGCAGCCGCCCAGCGGGCGGTGAGGGGGAACCCTCGGCTGGGCAGGCACTCCGTGCACCGCACGCGCGGGCAGCGGACCGCGGCTTCTAGTTACATGTAGCGCTTCCGAGGAGGGTTCGGGGCTTTTTTATGAAGGATCCTGACGTTTGTGCTATCTCAGACAGCATGGGAAGCTGCTGGGAATCCTTGAGCTGCCGGTGGCGCAGAGTACCGCGGGTACGCGCAGCCCGCTGGCAGCGGCTGGGCAGCGTGCTGGCTGTGCGGCGCGTGTTTGATCCTTGGGGATCCTGCGCTTAGTTATTGAGTCAAGAACGGGGCTCGCGTTCCAAGTCAGAGCCGCTTTGTGTCAGCGAGACAGAAATGATGTTTCAGGGCGTTGTAAATAACGATTTGCAGGGTGTTGGTGAAAATATTATTGGTACTTGATGCTAAAAGGACACTATAAGGAGGTGGGGGAGTGCCTTGTTGGATTACGGTGTTTGGTTGCATTTTATACACGTTATATTACATCACAACACTTAGGGTTTTATCTGCTCCTGCGCTTGTTAAGGACAGTCCCTTTTTAAGGAGACAGCTGGGGTGAAAGGGGAAAAAACGCTCTGATCTTTGTTTGACCTGGTTAAGTATGCAATAGCTACTAAATGTTCATGTGCCTCTACTGATATTGACTAATCTGTAACTTTTTTCTGAATGAAGGCTCTTCCACGTAGGACGTATGCTTAGAACTGACTTTTATTTTGAATAAGACTTTTTTCAAATGCATGCAAAGGGACTTAGAGGCAAAAGGTGGTGAGGTTATTTTTTCAAGTAAGTGGAACGAAGTCCAACTAATGCCTGAAACTGCTGGTTTTTAAATTGGCACAGGCAGTAATAATATTATGTAGAGTGATAGGAGAACAGTGTGATCTGAACAAAAACTTTTTTGCCTTTATGAGGTGTAGTAAGGCTATCTGATGGCAAAAAGCCTGAAGGGAGAGTACCTGCTGGATCATTTCAATCTTCCTGAATAACAGACATGATGAGGCAAAGTTTTGGGTTTCAGCCCAGTCCTCTCTTAGCTAATCAGAGTAAGACTGCCAGCAACTCCTGGGCATGCCAGCCTTCATCTTATTGCTGGGGTTGATGAGAAACTTTTTGCAGTGTTTGACTTGTGTGGAACTAATTCCATGGAGACTTTGCTGTAGGACAGAGAGTGTGTGTTATCCTGAAACACGTAGAGTTCCTTTTTGAAGTAAAAATAATGACAAGCTATGGGTTTAGTAGCAAGCTACTATATTTGTGGCTGTGGGAGCCAGTAGATATGGCTAGGTCTGTGCACAGAGATTTAAGCAGGAATTGTTCTACTATTATCTGCAGATAAGGTATTTTCACCTGAGTACTACTGACATTGGTTTACCTTAATTGATTCTTCCTTATTAGTGATGTAAATACCTCACATAAAAGTAATTTTTAGTGCATGTAACAGTGATTTCTATGCTCAGGAGCATGAAGAAATCCCTCTCTACAGGATATGTAAAAACTTAAAAAAACGAGACCACGTATAAAAACAAAACTAAGGGGCCTTAATCTTTTTAATTTTTCCTTTTGTTCCTGACTATCTTGTTGCTTTGTTCAGTTAACTTCCTTTGTATTTAACCCTAAGAAAACATTCGCAGTACTTCTGCTGGAACTGTTTGCCCAGAAATTCCTTGTTTTGGCTTGGTTAATTGGATTTGTGGGAGGGGAAGTTCTCTAGCCTCAGGAGTGTGGCTGCTGTATAGAACCAAAAGTTCTATTTAATTTATGCTAATTAGATGCAGTTGGAGCTCCTTAGGTGGAGTTTTAAAAATTTCTTAGGAATGCTGAGAGTACTTTGCTTTTGGCTCTGTCTAGCAGGATGGATTAGATGACCTCTCAAGACCTTGTCTGCATCATGTATAAGGATAAGTGTATTGGTTGGCCTTCTGCTTCTCCAACTACAGGGAAAGGAAAAAAATAGCAAATCTAAAGGTGTTTCAAGGTTGAGACTTTTATAATCTTTGCCACCTTAAAAAAGAGGACGGCAAGGGAAAGAGGTCCAAATTTAAAGAACAGATGCTATGCAGAACTACACAGGTGCTATGGAGAAGTATTGTGGTTCCATTTGCTGTAAGGAAGTAGTATTTTTTCACTTGGTAAAAGAAAGTGGTAACATACAAAATCGGAAGGAAATACCATGTTTTGATATAGAAACCATGGTTATATAAAAAGAAAACCTGACCTTTTGCTTTTGACAAAAGGTGGAGTATTTAATGGGAAAGAAGAACATTCAAAGATTTTACTGTGGGACTTGTATAGGGAAGAAATCGTAATGCATGTGCGAAAGAAATGTGTTGCACACAGTCTAGGGAAAGAAAGCAAGATACACAAGAGACGTCATGCAAAATAAATATCTATGCTGGACTACTTTTTATTTCGAAGGTGAAATGATGTGCTCCAGTCTTGGTATCTTGAAATTTGAAGAACACACCCTCTTTTAAACTCTGTCACTTTTTTCTGCTCTTAAAGGCCTTTACCTTGCTGGAAGAAATGGAGAGATTTTAACACAATGCTGTTATAATTCTGTGAATATTTTCGTCATGATGACTGTCACAAAACTTCACTGGGTTTTTGAATAAATTGTATTTTTCCTTGAAGAAAAGCTACTGGCCTGTTTTGTTGTTAGTTTTTTTTTTTCTGGAACTCCAGTTATCTCAGAAAATTATATTTTTCAATCCATAAGATGTAGAACCTATTCTCTGTTATTAATTTCTGAATTGTAATGTGTGGGGTGGTTTTGCTCTGCTTTTGCTGTTATTCATAGAACAAGATTGTCCCCACAATGATCTTAACTTGTAAACTTTTGTTTGTTGTGTATTTCTGTAGAAGACACTAAAGTATTAATCTGTGAAGGATGGTCACTGATACTCCTGAAAAGACATTGGTACACTTGCTTGGATGTTTTTAAAAGATCATGTTTGTAAATACCAATGGTCTTGGTTTTCCAGGTGTACCTAAATGCCGAACTCTTGGGCAGGGCTCAGTTGTCCCTTTCTGGACCCTTACTGTCCTGTAATCAGTCATGCTTTGCATTTTAAAGAATAAAAACTGAAAACCCAATAGCATTAAAAATCTAGTGAAAAACTTCACTTTTGCTGCATTCCACAATCAGGTCCTTATGGAGGAAAGAACTAACGATTAAAAATTCCAATCCATTAAATGCTCGATTAGGTAACAGTACAGATAGTTTAAACAGCACAGAGGAGTTAAGGCACTTACTTGAATGTGGTGACTTTTTACATGGCTAAGAAGGTGGCTATATCTAGGAGTGTGCTGTCTCAATTCCCTTCAGATGCTTCAAGGCTTTTGTTTTCTTTTCAGTCTGTCTAATCATCATGGCAGCGAGATAGGAATTTTCCAAGAAATGATTGAGTTGTTTAGTGATTGTTCAGTTGTAAGTACTTAGATGCTGAGAAAGTAGTCAGAATAAGCATAAATTACTCCTAGTAGTGTAATGTGGCATGGTGTCAGACTTGAATGACATAGGATTAACTAGTCCAGTTGCCTGAATTTATTTTGTGTGCTTGCTACAAAATGCTTACACTAAACAGAATTTAAGTGAAACTGGCAGTGAGCAACTTTCTTCAGAGTAATTTTCTGTGTCTGGATCCTAATACATGGTAGGAGGCACTGTTGTAATACAGTTTTCTTCAGATGGAAGATTTAATACTTTGTACTCTTGTGGTTCTGATAATCTCTGTATCTTTCCATGTGTCTTTCAAGCATCTGGAAAACAGAATCTCTGCAGTGAAGTCAAGAATGAACAAATGCAATTAATCCTAAGTACATGCTCTTTGATTCTACTCTAAATGATGATGTCATAAATGACAAATGATTTTGTCAGTTGTGTGCAAACTTTCCTGACACAAACAAGCATTCGGTATTAGTCTGAGTGTACTGATGGTACCAGGTTTATACAAAAGATGTTCTGGGGATTTCCTCTGGTCATCTTTTGTTGAGGAAAAAATCAAAAACAAACCTCAGATAAATACTGAATTATATGGTGCTGTTGCGAATATATCAATTCTGCATCTCAGAGGTGGAAATTTTGTCCTTAAGAAGGTAATGAAAGGTGTTGCATGGGGTTATTTATAGTACAGGCTGATACCCAGGAGCTGGAGGATGCCAGAAGATTCCTATTATGAACTTCTGATGACAGTGTTTGCAGGCACAGACCAGATCTTCAACACTGTTTTATAAGCACCACAGGAACAATTCTGCAGTGAAGGCTGGGGAAGATTTGAATTGAAAGTCCTTCTGGGGAACTTAAACACAAATATTTTTGGGCTAACATTTGCAAAGCTTGTCATGAGTTTAGGTTTGTGTTGCTTTCTTAGTAGCTTTTGTATTGTGTGTTTCTTCAGCTCCAAGGTGTCTTGTGACTAATAATCCTAGTTTTGTAAGATAGCTATTATACTTCTAACAAAAAGAATGTGTAAGATTTTTTTCTTTTGTTGTTTTCCTTTTGGTTTTCACATGTTACCCTTTTTGAATTTTACTGGCACTTAAGTAGACTATTTTAAAATGATGTGTATATCTGCATGTTGCATGCTGTGTCATTTTGACTAACTTATTTTCTACAGGTACATAAATGTAGCTTAAACCAATATATTCTTAAGACTCATTGGGTTTTGGTAAGACCTTAACTACCTTAAGCCTATTACAATATTATCTATGCTTTGACAGATTGTAGTATGGGTTTTTAAGTTGTAAGTAAAACCAACCAAGCTTGTAATATTGCTGTCACTTTTGCTTCATTTAAACAGCAGATGCAAATAAATTATGCAGTCATTCATGAATTTAGCTGTTGCAAGTATCTCTGAACCTCTTATTTTCTTACATGTGTAGTATTCAAGTCCAATAAACACTATCTTTCAGTCTAAATGTATATTTGCACTTGGTGAGGAAGAAGACTGGAAGCAGTATCCACACTACTAAGTTTTTTGTTCTTTATATGCTCATTAGAGTTTCTGAAGAGTATATGTGAACAACAGCTCATATAGAGAACCTGGCTAGGCCTTTCAAACTACCCTCTGGAACATCTTACTAGTTTCTTGACTACACAGGGAATACATTGCAAGAAGAGGCGTGTAAAAGAAGACTGAATTTGCCCCTTGTGCAGCTTGTGATGCAGCATGTGGTGCAGCATGCATCAGTGTAACTGATGTACTGTGTGTGAGTTGCCAGTGTTTTATTTGGTTTGGTAACTTTTTGAGGATCTAATAATTAACTCTTAAGCACTTATGCCTGTAGCATAAACTTTGTGACCTTGTTGACACTCAAGTTGAACCATTGCTAATTAAGCTAATGCACTTTTTTCTTGTTGAAACCAATGGTAGATGTATCTATATGGGCTGTGCCTTATGGCAGTTCTTCCACCGTAGCTGCCTTGCAGCCCTAAGCAGCAAATAACTGGTATGTTTCTCCAGCTGAAAATGAAATTCACTGGAATCAGTTCCACTGACTATTATTCAGATGCATTTTATCCATTCTAAAGTAGCCTTAATGAAGTAAACTTCAGGAGGTAACAAGCAACTGTGATGTTAATAAGCAGGCTCTTAATGAGTTAGATTTGAGTTACTGGAATGTTTTAATAAGAACTTTAAAATAATTTTTAGTTGGTTTTTTGTATTAGATTAAAAAAAGAGGCAGAAAGTCCTGTGTTCAGTGTCAACTGTGAATTTCCTGAATAGGAGAGGGATTAGTATATTTTCCTGATGTTTGACTAAACTTCTGATGAATGGGACTTGTAGATGCTAGTTCTGTATAACACAGTGGTTGAAGTGGGTTCAAGTACTCAGAGCACTTAATTCCAGTCTGCTTCTTAGAGTAAGTGACTTTTACCACAAATTTCTAAAGTCTTTAATGTATGTTCTAGGGACCTTGCAATTAAAGTTGATACCTTGATGTATGTTGATTCTGTTGTGGTTTTTTAATATGGTTTGGTTGGGGTTTTTTTTTTCTTCCAAAGTACTGAAAAGCTCTGTAGCTGAGGCTTCTGGACACCCAGTCTCACTGAGCCCCTTTAGATAAAATACTCTATGACTGGAACTGTTGCTGTCCTAATTCTCTTTCAGGGAGTGGTTTGTCATCTTTGCATAAGGGAGTTAGCGAGCTGTAACTGCTATGGAGTTCCTTGAACTTCAGCAGAGGTTTGTTGGTTTAAAACCTGCCCTTAATTTGTGTCCACAGAAGAGCCTTTGAAAACTTCTTACAGTAATATGTAAAGAGTATTAGTATTTAAGGTATGTGCATTATATATGTAAATTATATTCTAAAGTGGAATCTACAGAGTGTAACTTGAGAGTAAACTTCTACCTATGTGTCCAATTGCTAAGATAAATCATGCATCACTTGAAATCTTCACAGAGGTAGTGGTAAGTTTAAGGATCTTTGAAACTCTATGGACCTCATAGTTATGAAGCAGAAACTGACACTTTGTGGAATTTAATTTACTCATCATAAATAGTAAATTCAAGGTATTGTTGAGAATAAACTAAATATATTTCCCAGAAGATTATATATGGAGCAACTCAGTTCTTTGTACCTTCCTTCCAAATGATGTTCGATATCTTCAGAGTTTTCTAACTCTGGATTTTCTTAATGCAGAGACAGCTAAGGATTGTTAATTCCAATGTTGGTGTGTTGGTAAGGGGCATGTAGATTTTACTTTAGTTTTCAAACTGATCTGCAGAGTGCTGTGGTATGTGTTAAAGGGGAAACTTACTTGACTCCTTATATAGTATTGAGAATCCATAGGAATATTTTAGTACGTGAACTGAGTGTTCTGATCTTGCAGACAACTCTGAGATTGTAATAAAGATGTATGCCTATGAAAAACATCCTCTTGGTTCCTACAGCTGCAAACAGGATATGAAAAATGAACTGACTGCTAGCTATGGCTAATTATGCTGTACAACGAAATCACTGACAGTACACTCTGGCTATCCAGTCATATACCTTAAATCAAGCCAAGATAAAAGGTGACAATTGAAGCTAAATAAAAAGTGTTCAGCAATGATTTGGTGGGAGAAGTGTTTCAGATTCTTTTATTTGTGTGTTTTTCTTCAAGGTTTTATTGTGTTTCTATAGCTCATGCCCTATGCACCCCTCCCCTGTCATTTTTTTCCCTTCCATCTCCCCAAAGTCTTGATGCCCTGACTCAGCTTAATCAAAAGCTGAAGTCCCTTGTACATGTTATGGAAAATCTTGATGTGGTAAAGGCCCCCACTGATAGAAAAACTGCAGTGAGAGGCTGACAGTTTATCAGCACTTGTTGGGCGCAGTAGGAAAATGACTGTCTCTACCTTTGGTTAGAGGAATGTATTGGTGATGTTAGTGTCACAAAGGACATGGCATGGCATTAAGAAGGGCACTGAGGAGGCAACAGCCCATGAGCAGACTTTATTTGATCCACTGCTGATGTAACAACCCATCCCATAGAAAAGGGGTCCTCTAGTGATGCCAGCTAAATGCATGTGACAGCTGGTTGCTTGACCTGTGTCTGCTTCAGGTTCTTTTGGCTAAATTAGAATGGGTGAATTTGGGTTACCTGTTTCTGTTTGAAAAACAGAGGGAAATGTCAATTGTGTGGTCATCGCAGGAGTGATGAAAAGGCTAGCTGTTTGTTGTGTACAATATAAGGAGAAGCTAGTATTGAGCATTCATTACCATTGAGTGGTATGTGCCAAACACCTCTGACAGCAATGTGTATGTGTGTTCTGGGGGTGTGCACAGGAGTAAATGAGTTAAATGATGGTGATATTTGCCAGCAGCATGATATGGAAATGCTGCCCACTGCATCATACAGATCTGCTACCATCTGTTCACAAAGGTTTGCTGCATTGAGAGGAGCAGAAAATTGTATCATTTACCTTATGTTAAAGCTTGTGGAAGAACTTGGTTTTGTGTGTGGTTTTTCTTGGTGGGTTTTTTTTTTCCCTCTCTGGATATTTATTTTCTTTGAATTCAGGTCAAGTCTATTTATTCATAGTATTTTGAAATTTCCATGGATGTTTTAAATGCAAGTAAAGAAGCCTTACTTACATAAATAATATTTTCTTCTCTATCTGATCAAATTGGATGGTGGTGTTTTACAATTATAAAAAATATGTAAATTCAGCTATTAAGATAGCAGGAAAAGCAGTCTGTTATGTGGATCATATCTTATTTCTTAGATCTTATTGGAAAGTAGAACAATCAAAATTGTTGCCACATGTGTTACTGATGGGTGTTTGCCATTGTTTTTGGCCATACAATCTATTTAAAAGTTATTCTTAGTACAGACTGTGTAGCCCAGCTAAGGCTATGGGGTGGTCTGTTTGTATAGGGTCTCAGACTAATAGCCATTAGTATCAGATACTATATTGCTAAGGTAAGATCAGTTGGTCTTAAATACAAGGCTTTATTAAGAAAATGAGCTGTGTAATAGCAATTATGAGTAGCAACATTCAGTGTCTTTGACAATTTTTCCATCTGCAAATAGCTGTTTGGACACCAGCTGTGCAGTATTACTGAGCTGTACTAAAAGATCTGATGTACACTATATGGGATCTGTAAACATTATATTCTGACATTCAAATGGTCTCTGCCCCAACACCACCTTATGCCTCATTAACCTGTTCTGGAGTCATCAGCTTTCACTTAGATAAAGAATTGGTCATTGTTTTGCTGAATCCTCTTTGGGGATTCCTGGAGCAGGAGACATCTATGCTGAACTTCTGTGTTTTCTAACGGCTTTTTACCAGAAGCACCACAGTACACCTCAGCTGTTATTGCAAGTAGTGGATTAGGTCAATCTTGATTTTGGCCTGCTTTGTATCAAACAGCCAAAGTAATGCTGGCAGGCTCAAGAGCAGCCAAGTGCTCTCCATTTGGTTCTTGAACTGGGCCCAGTGCCAGCCCGAAGATTAATTATTCCAATTATGTCTTGGTTCAAAATAAATAAATAAACACTGAAAAGGAGAGATGCCTCTGAGAGACAGTTCAGCACTGCAAATTACTAGATTATTTGGTCCTGCCATGGCCACAAAATGCAGTAGATACAAATCAGCTACTTTGCAATCTAGTTAGATTGTAATTTATTATAGTTAATACAGCTTAATTTGATGCTTGGGTGCTTAGACCTCTAGCACCAGTGTAAATTCTCCATCTGTGCAGCTTTACTAATGAAGTAAAGAACTCAGATTAATTTATAGACCTGGCTTTTGACTGGAATCCTGGTTCTGAAGAAAACTGAGTCATTTTATTGAAAAAACATAAACCAGAGCAACTATGAAACAGGAATTAAAAATTCAAAGAAGTGTTGAAGCAATAATTCTTTTAAGTATTTGAGAGTATAAGACACTGAGCTGCCTGAAGTGTGAATTCCTGCCACCACTTAAGGTGCATAACTTGGGAGCTGATGCTGCAAAAGCACCAGGAATCTTCAGTTCTGAGACTGAACGTAATTCTGAGACTGAATTTTTTTTTTTTAGTAGGGAAAAGAGGTGAGAGGGTTTAGGTATCTTGCAGTATAGAACCTAAGGAAATTATACTGCACTTCTGTTCAGTTGTTTTACGATCATTTTGACCTGGATATGCAGTTTGTATTAAAAAAAAAAACATACTGAAAATACAGATCCATTTCTAAACTTTGGTCTCTTGACTGCCCCAACTTCCAGGGAACAGAGTGGTTGAGTATTGCTGGCTTTTTCTCTTGTTTCCAGCTGAGAGAAACTGAACAGATGGGAGTGGGAGAAAAAATGACAAGCCAGTGCAGACAGTGCAATTAATTTGTTGGGTTTATGGTTGGTTCGGTTGTTTTGTTTGGTTGGGTGTTGGGTTTTTTAAATTTGGGAGGACAGAGCAGTTACTGCAGAAAAGGCAGCAAAAATATGCAAGTATATTTTGAGTGTTGTTTGTTCATGCCTCAAATGTCTTCAGTTGCTATCTGGATGTAGTGGGAAGGGAAATAATCTGTAATACTATATTTAGAAAGGCTTGCAGCCATAAGGTAATACAGCCACTGGCGTTTCAGAACTCTGCCAGATGGTGTTAGCTATGAGAAAGTTCTGTGATTCATTTGGTAAAATCTTTGTCATGGCAACTGAGGAGTTTCAGACTTGTTGGTCCAGGCAATGGTAGAACCCACTATTGGTGTCACCAGATGTGACACTGCCCATAAGGGAAGCTTCTCGTGATGCTACTTTTTAATCTGATTACTTTGCCTGATGAGATATAATTTTAATTTTTTTTTGCTTGCAATTCCATCTAAGGGTTCAGCAGACCTTTAATTTGCTATTTAAAACCCCCTGACATATCTAATAAAAAATACAAAAATCATTCACAATATTTGCCTTTACCTTGTCTTTATGGTAACCACTCAATGGAGAAATGAGGTTTCACTTTTATTAAACTCTCTGCCCATTTTGGGACAAGCACTAGGAAGATTAGTCCAGGAATAGGATATCTAGTGGAAGAAACAGAAAGAAGAGCTAGGGGAAGGCTGAAACAATGTTGGATTCCTTACTTCAAATATCTTTAGGGACAAGATCTGCAAGGTGGAGTTCTGGTGATGTATGCTACCCAGTTATGCAGTTATACTCTTCTCAAACATTTAGTGTTCAGTTTCTAGTTTAGTGTCCCAAAGTTCAAATCTGTCCCTCCTTGCTAGTAATTAGTATGCAGCAATACTGTCAAACAGATCAGAATAATTTCCCAAGGAATAGTCTGGTAGCTGCCTTGGAAAAATTACTGAGCATCCTCAGAGGCAACATCACGTAAGACGTTATGTTCCAGGAAGGACATATACTATCTAAATGGATGTCTAGAGAGACACACCACAAGCCTTTCAGACTTTTTATAAGCTTTTATATGTTAAAGAATATATCTTTGGGGACATAGATTGTTGCAAACTAACTCCCTCCCCAGAATATTCAAGGCTACTGCAATTTCTATTGTCAGAATCACTTGTTTAGGAATAGGGCTTCCTATGTCAAGAAGTGATTATGGAAGAATTCTGCCTTCTTCAGTCTCAATCAAGACAGAGATAAGATCTTCAGTTTTCTGTACTAGTATAAGACAGGCTTTTAGGTCTGCCTTGTCTCCCGTTCCCCCCTGAAGTGTGTCTCTTTTCCTGTGGAATTGACAGACACTCTCTTCAGTTACAAAGTAATTTTGTCTGATCCCGGAGTATCTTTCTTGATACTGTTATTACCAAAAGTGTATTTAGAAAGACCTTGTGCTGAAGAGGTATTTTGTACCTTTGTTAATACACACCAGCACTGCTTTGCTGTTTTTAACAGACCTGTATCTGCCTACACCATATCAGGATCATTCTCAATCTCATTGAAATGTCATTCAAATATTTTTTTCGTATGCATACATATGTATCTATTAATCTTATTTAAAAAAAGAAATACATGTTTTAATAGAGAATGAAAAATGTAAGTATGGAGAAAAATTACAAGACTGCTAGCTTGTCTGTTTTGACCAGATTGTTTCTGTTATTTCTGTTCTAGTCACTTTGCCAGGTTTCTTGGAATGAAAGATAAATGCTGAATGTTAAAGTTGCATAGAATCAGGAAAAGGAAAGCGGTAGTGTACATAAATTCTGTATGTATGTTACATATGTATTGTCTACATATGACCTGTAGAATTGCGTGTTAGATATCTGATGTTAAAATGAAATCACAAAATAGTTGAGGAAAGGGAAACAAATGTTGTCTCTTCTGTCAGTGTAGTTTTCACAAAGGGAAGCCTTTATTAAGTAGCATATAATAAGTTTGGAATGATTTATGAGAGAAATGGAGTTACTTATCATGGTATAAAACTTCATACTGAGGTGTACTGTTACTAATATATTTTTGTATTTCTTACACTTGAAGTGTTCTAGCAGGCTTGTAAAAACCAATCAACAAAAAAAACCCTAGAAAATTTTTTCTTTTTGAATAATAATCACTTTTCAAGAATCAAGGGACTAGATAATACTCTACTTTTTACTGACTAAAATATCAGAGAATAAAAATTGGAATTACTAATGAGAAGTGTTTAAATTGCAAGGATAAACTTAATCTCAGTAGCTTTAGATTTAAAGTTATATTTTCACACCTGATCCAATAAAAAATCAAAACATCTTAGGCATTACACTTAAAAACAGAACGTTGGATATTATTCTTTTCTTAACAAAGATTAATTTAGTACCAAATGGTTTACTGTTTGTGAATCTTTTCTTAAGTAATTAAAAGGCTGACAAACTGACATTTGACAAACCCTTCCCCTAAACCTGATGAAAGAAAATCCTTTTAATTCATTTGCCTTATCCAGGCTAAAATAGAGCATTGCCTGTGGAAAGTTAATTTACTGGCAGCAAAAAAAGAACTAGTTTATAGAATCTCACCTCTAAACCTCTCTTACAGATCAGCCACACAGATGCACAAAGCACCCTGAAGAGTTCTTGTCAGTGCTGGATTTCAGTATCAATTGATAAAAAATGATAACAAAAGATCTGTTGATTTTTACCATAGGAGCACATTGACTTTTTTGTTCTAGATGACACCAACTAATTAGGTTAGTCTGTTCTCAGAATGACTGCATAGAAACAGTTTCTTTCATGTATTGTTGCTCTGTGGCAGGATTTCATCGCTAGTTAAATTGAATCCTACTCAGAGTTGAGGCAGAGATTGTATGGATTCTTGGGAAAACACACAGAGCTGCTGAGATTCTGTACTCACATTTATTCATCTGTTTAGATTTAATGCTGGTCAATATGGGTGTATATGTTATAATGTTGGTAAATATGTGGGTATTTTATGAAGGCTTGGGGATTGCCAAAGCATGTTGAAATGTTTCCAGCAGGAAATACACGGAAAATGCAATGCAACTTGCTGCCTGTTTTATAGCGCATTAGTGACACCCGGTGGTTATATTCGGTTATGGACCGACTATTACTCCTAAGCCTTGTTTTTTTTTGAACAAGCTTAAGTGAAGGGAATGAATTAAGAAATACTTCAAACCTGTTTTGAAATGTTTCTCCCTTCATCATGGACTTAATGACAGTAGGCAAAGTGGTGTTCTTGTGCTGTAAGGAACGTGCTCCTTTTTCTTCTTTCTTTCTTTCTTTCTTTCTCTTCCCTACCCCCCTCTTTATTTCACATTTTAAAATAGCACACATATGATTTATTCTTCTCTTCTGCTATGGCTTAGGTAACTCTGTACAGAAAGCTGAGTTAACTCATTCATACTCCTGTCATTCCCATTTTGTACTTTGTTTGTTTTGCTAGGACTTCATTTATTGGTCTGCAAATACATTTACTAATTGATTAGTGTTTGCAAGGTGTTCTGAAATTATAGGTCATAAACCCATCTTTTTACTACATCAACTCACCTTCTGCTGAAGTCACAGTTTTGTCCTACTAAGTTTCCTAGTATTTTTTTTATTCAACATTTATCAAAAGTTCTAAACATTTATCTAAAAACTCAGGCTTGGAATAAATCTCCTAAATGCAGATGGCCCCAAGGGTAGTGATTCTAACAGAAGATATGAAATGTCTGGGCAGCAAGACTTTATACCCCAGTGACACCAAGGTGATATGCTTATACTGGTACCCTTCTGGGATTTAGAATGTTGGAGGAAGAAAGTAAAAGATGAGGTGAGAGGGAGGTGTGGGGAGAAGGGGATATAGAAATGTAGCTTATTAATCTATCCCTGTACAGCTAGGGGATGATGTAAACTTTCAGCTTCATGAGAAAGATTTGGGTTCTATTCCTTTTATGCATACTTGAGCAAGTCATATGGTTCTAAATATCTGGTCTTTGCCTCTAAAATGATATCAGTGTTTCCCTCTTTTTGAGAACTGGTCTGGTGACTATCTTTTATGTGAGCTAGCGTAGTATGCAGGTGGTTGATTTGGTGGAACTAAAACATGCCTTCTCTTTCCCTGAGAAAGGGAAATTTTTTTTTCACTGATAGGATGGGAAAATAAAAGGGCTTTGTAGAGGAGAAACCCTGTTTGCATTGATTTTAATCAGGATAAAGTCCTAGTGCTGTTAGGGAAGACTATAAGACTTAAAGACTTCCTTCAAAGACAGGGACCAAGCATGGTAAACCCAGCAGTTTATTTTAGAAGGAAAGCTTAGCTACAATGACTTATGACCTTATTACCTTGTCATTCATGTATGAATTTGTTTGAAACATTTATTACCTTTCTTTCTTAAAAAGAAACACCTGTTTGTTTCTTGCCTGGCAGCATCTTTTCAGAAGATGCTGAGGGTAATCTGAGAGATGGTGGTATTTTTTCAGCATATATTTCACAAGAAATGCTGTTGTTTTGAAGGGACTGATTTTGAGTCTTGGAAAGACTGATCATAAACCTGAAAATAGTCACTCAAACCTCAAATTTTGTCTCTTGGGCACGTAGAATCTATAACCCTTAGTGTCCATTTCTGTGTAATATTGATCATTTTAGAACAGGTAATATTTCCATTCAAATTGGCTAGTAGTCTGCTTTATGATTGCAGAGGAGAATCCATGAAATCGAAATGAGACCAGTGTGAGATTGATTTTCTTATATCTGTCTTACTTTATCAAGACTTCATCTGAAATATTCAAATATCATGGGTTTTTTAGATGCATGCCTTTAACTACAGAATATATTTATCATATCTCCCAGAGAAATGAATAAGACCATGAGGAGCTATTTAATCATGAGCATGGAGATTGCTCTGCAGATTGCTGTGCTCTGACAGTGCCAGTCAAAATGGAATAAGAAAAATAATGATGGGAAACAAAATGTTAGATTCATAGTTGCAAAGCAGTAAGCATACCCTGTACTTTCTAAACAACACAAGGAGAAATATGTACAGAAGGATGTAACAGCATCTGTCCTTACTAACTAAACTCAGCAACACAAAATTAAAATGATAACTTCTGGTTCTTTGCAATGTCTGATACATCTCATCGTGTTATTAATACTGGGAGGCAGCCTTATTGAGACTGGAATTAAGAATATTCTGAAGAAGACTGAGGTATTTAACCCTCTTTTACATTTGAAGTACTGAGTATGTATTCAGTTAGGCTATGACACTCACAGTCAACTCCAAACCTCTAAAAACTCCTTGGCTTACTAAGCAGTTTGAGCAGTTCTTACTGGTATAGTTGCACAATGTATTTTGTTTTGCTGCCAGATAAAGTCCAGCTGGTACCTGCTGAACTTGTGAATGTGCAACGTGTATGGTGTACGTGTGTTTCACTGTGACAAGATTACCACAGTTGCAGTGAGGCATATTTCTTTCACATAGCGATGCCCTTAGGCTATTAGCCTTTAGCTTATAAATGTGCAGACTCCTATGCACAATGGGAATTTTAGTGGAAGAGATGGTGCTGTGTGGGAGCCTGCTTAAAGACAAGAGATAAGTGAACAGATGAAGATCAAGTGAGAGATCAAGTACAACAATATACCTGCACATCTCAGCAAGATAAAGCAGCAATTCTTCACGATGACAGCTATAAGACTTTAGTTGCTCAGTGTGACATTTCTCAGTGTTACAAAGACAGTCTATGTTCTGGTTGTCTACAAATCCCATCTGCTTTAGTGTGGCAGGATTTCAAGGAAGGACATTCTAAATGAAATATCTGTCTGTTTTTTGTTCACTTGACATCACTAAAAGAGCTTATGGATATATGGAGGCCCACCAGTTTTGTGGGTTTAAACGCTTCTGCCTTATCCAGTGGTTGAGTACAGGTTTGTACTGAAAGTAGAGACGCAAGGCAGAGTTTGGGCTGGAGCCTAGCCATCAGTTCAGGTAGAGTAGAGTTATCACAATTAATTAAATTACATGTTTTGCTATGGCTGATTGTGTGTGCACTTGGTAAGTTTAAGTCAGATTTTAATCTTTCTAAGAGCCTTTCTCTTCTCAAATCACAACTGATAAAGATTTCAATAAACTGACAAGGGGATTTCTTCTGGTTTTGCATGAAAAACCTACTGCTGAGGGGATGTATGTAAAATTCTTGCCTAGGTTCAGCTGTTTGGAAGAATGGAATGTGGGTAGAAGACTATAGGAGACTTCACCCACAGAAGCCAATGGTGAGAAATACAGGAATATCAGTGTGAAGAGGAACACCTGCTATGAGGAGTAGGCATCTTGAACAGCACCTCTGCAGCAGCCACTTTCTTTCAAGAGAAACATCTGAGTGGCATGGTCCAAATAACTTTTATAAGAAGGTTATGGGTTATTTCAAGAATTGTTTAAACTCTACCAAAATTTTAAGTAACGAACATTTAGAATGTAGTTTTTAAGTCTTGTTATTTTTTTTTGGTGAGATCAGACATAAACACCAGCCAGCAGAGGTAATGATGTTGGGACCAAGAATCCAGTTTTCAAGCAGATGTGTTTCCTTTGAGAAGTGGTTACAGTTTTTTGGTGCTAGCAGCAGATGAGGGGAATGGCTGAGACAGTGTGGTGTTTTGGTTGGATTTTTTTGGCCAAACTTCAGTCTTGGATAGAGAGAATATCTGAAAAATTTTGATCCCAAGGTTTATGTTTCAAAAAATTATGCATAAAATAAATGCAGAATGTAAATAGAATGGGTGGTGTCATTCCTCTGAGTTGGAGCCAATACAGCACAGTCATGTTCAAGTTCACTTGAATTCAAAGCAGCTTTTGATATGCTCTTGAATGTGACGTTTCCAGTCATTATTGTAAGAAGAAACACAAACCTGCATGAAATTCGGTACTTTTATTTGAAACTATATTTTTTTATTGTCCTTCTGAATCCAGAAGAATAAAACATGCTATCAAAGGACAAGTTAGATAACAATTACAGCATAGTAAAAGAGGAAGAATGAAAAGCACACAAATCTCAATCAACCTGTTGGCTCACATGTATTCATGCAAATTCAGTCATTATTCACAGTTCATAGTTGCTCAAGTTAATAATACTCAACATAAACATTTCAGGAAAAGAATGAGGTAAATTTAGCAAACTATGTATTTATTACAAATAGTAGCAACTCTAATTTCAGATGAAAAGAAACTGTTTGCAAACATGAACAGTCACTGAATTATTTCTTTGCATTTAATATATATTTCTCAAAATGGATCGGTGTGATAAGTTGTAAAATTAAAGGTTTATATATATTTTTGAAGTAATATTAGCACTTAAACACAGCAGTAAATTGAAACTAAATATGCCTGTGATAAAACAAAAAAATAAGAACCAACTTCAGAAGTTAGAGCTGAAGTAGTCCTTAAAAAAAAAAGCAAACCAAAAATTCCCAGAACTGTTTATGCATACACAATCTCCTGCTGGAGTTAATAATTATGCAATAAGCCCTGCTGCTGGTTCTGAGCTGCTTCTGTGCACGATACGGAAGATTCAGACAGGTGCATAGTCAGAGATTTCCCCAGCATGGGAGTACGGGCTGAGCACACAGGTCCTGTGATGGAGAAAAACATTTCCATATTGGGAAATGTCACACAGGAAGCAAAATGGCGGCACTTGCAATTCAGGTAACGTTTCTGGAACTTCTATTATCAAATAACATATATTCAACAGATAATTTATCTTGTTTATATTATATTTTAAATTATTTACTGAAATTGTTGAAAAGCACTTACTGATAGAAGAAATCCATTAATGTGACATATTTTATGGCCCATTCTGTCACATTTTACAATGGAATTATGAAAAAGCTTGGTAACTTCTTCATATTGCAGCATGATCCAAACCCCATGTAAATAACAAAGTCATTTGATAGGACTCTGTCTTTCATACTTTAATTTCTGGCATCACCCCAGAAATTGTTAAAAACTCTAAAAACATTGTTTTATGAAAGCTGTAGCTGAAATACAGTATTTAAGGCAAAACCCTTCAGGAGGCAGCCATCTACAGAAAATGTTCAAATTACTTGGGAGTAGATCTGTGCTGGTTATGCAATCTGAAAAAGATTGGTTTGAAGGACAAGATACAGAAAACAGATTTCCCTTTTTTTTTTTAAATGACGACACATTGGAGCAATATATGAGAACAAGTTATCGGGAAAAGAAAATCTGAAGTAAGGAAGAATTGACTTGATTTTTATTATTATTTTAATTTAAGCTTTTTTTAAAGTGCTGTACATCATTGGTGTGCTCAGTAGCTATTCCCTAAAGAAAAAGGTTGTGGAAAGTTCAGCTCTTGCTGTAAGAAGACAGCACAGTAACAAAAGGGATCGTAATGTTTTTGACAATTGCAAGAGAAACTTCAAGCACAGGATAGAACAAATATGTAAGCTGCTGGCTTGTTACTTCCATTCTAGTGTAATTCTCAAGATCTGGAAGGTACAGAATCCCAGTCATTCTTGATTCTTGTTTTCCATTTCCCTCCTCACCAGTGCTTACACTCTGTCTTCAGACATTGAGGTGATCATTTCCTTGCTGAGGAATGACAAAAAAAATGACAGTCATTAGTGCTCTTCACTTGAAGAGGTTGGGTTTTTTGGTATTTGGTGGTTGTTTTCTTTTCCTTGTGGAAATTGCTTGGTTCATGTAGCTGACAGACAATCAGCGTAGTGACTTACTGGGAAATGCAGGCAACGATTAGACCAGTCACGTTTCCCAGGGACTGTTCTACATATCCTTTTTGCTCAGTTGATTTGCATTTTTGCCAAAGATGTATGATGGTTTAATGCATGCTGACAAAGCACCTAAAATGTTTAATAAATTTTGATTACCAGAACAAACCTGTGGTGATGTCATTCAAAAAAGACAACTACCCTAAAGAGCAGCTATTCACATCTTCTGTTATCGCATTATAAAGTGGCAGAAATACTGGGATTCTATTATTATTATTTTTCTTAAATTACAACTGTAAAATTCTAACACTCAAAGTGCTGTGGAGAAATCAGCCAGCTGGGATTCACTCTGAAACAGCTTTGCTGAGGTATCCCCTACTCGGGGGTTTCTGTTTTTATCGTTGTGCAGTTGTGTGTGAAAGTTGCAGGGTAATTTGATACTTGATCCTCTCTGGTTTGATTTCTTTTGCACATTTCTGTTGATGTTATCTTAATTTTCCAATCTTCTGAATTACTTTTCATGTGCCCCTACACATTTCTCCTGAGCTGAATGAGTCTGTGAATATCTATCCATTGCTTGTTTCCTGTATCTAGTCATCACATGTCCAAAATGCATCAGTTTGAAACTCACTCATAAGAGCCCTTGCCTAGATTGAAAAAGTCATAATTGCTAAGATGCTAGCAGTCTTTGATGTTCACAGGGGCTTCTTATGGTATTGCTTACATGTTCTGGGTGGGCCTTGTTTGTCAGATGGCAGTCTTCAGCAATGCTTGCTATGTGCTGTGTATGGATCAGTAACTTGCAAGGGAAAGCTAGTGATTCAGAATGGTTTTTAAATGTAATTTTGTAGTGTTAATGGTTATTGTTAGACTACAAACTTTTTCCTTTTAAGGCTTCTGGTGCAGAAATGAGGTATTATATCTGGTTTCAGTTGAACAGGATTGCTATGCTAAGTACTAGTTGGTATTCATCTGAAGGGTAACAGTAGTCTGATAGAAAACCATCAATGTGTCAACATGGGCTGATGCATTGACATGAGATAGTCCATACTATTTAGCTGTTAGTGTGCTTGCCAGCTGGCATGCATGATGTGTTCAAGGGGATAGCATGGGTAGGTGCTATTCCCAATAGGCAGCACTGATGAAAGTTTGGCAGTCTGAATGCAGGCTGTGCTGTGCTGAAGAGTCCAGGCCTTTTTATATGCTAGCATTTTATAGACTGAGTAATGGTTGGGGAAAACAAAAAGACCTGGGGTCCACACATCTGGGTATTATAAATGGTTGTTTACAATAATATGATCTACAAATGAGACCCTATCCTAAATATGCAACTGTGCAAAATCCTTCTGCATTCTAATTCTGCTAATGCATGAGCTGGTTTTGATGTCAACAGATATAGGATGATGTTGAATCTGACCATCCAAATGTACTTGATTTGAGTCATCTTTTCATGTTTATTCCCAGTCCAGAGATTTGGGATTATCACAAGAGTTGTGTTGATCCGTCTTGAATTTGTGTCTCTCTTCCCCTGCCCCCCAGGAAGTAGACAGTATCAAGACTAGAGAAAGATGAAAAATTTTGCGTCACAGTTGAAAGTGTTTGTAGGGTCTTTGGAATTAAAGAGTTGTAGCAAAGTCCTCTGGCCTTTTAACAGCAACAAACCTGACAGATGGTGCACTTTATCTCAGCTGACTGCATAACAGCTACACATGGGTGCAAATCAAAGAATTTTAAATACTGTAGAGTTGGAAGGATAATATGTAAATTTTTTTCCACAAGAGGAGACAAAACACTGGGAGGTGTCTGAATCAGGCCTTGCTGATTGAAAGCAGTTCTCAGGATTTCATGGGGTACTACTTTTCCATTTAATAAGATCTTATTTTTTGACTTTGCAAGTAGGCTACTGCTTTGCAAAACTCATTACAGTTTGTTCTTTTCAGAAAATGTGTTCAATCATGATGCAATTTAGATAACTAAGTTGAAGACTGTCATCCTAAAGTGTATGATGTAGCTATTACACAAAATAAATGCCACAATACAAAATTGCTTTTTGATGTGGTGTTTGTTCTTTTTCTGATTGTTCTTATGAGTTGAGTGGTATTTTGGTAATTGATTCTTGGAAACATTGGATTGGTTTGAACCTGGATAGGTATCCAAACCAAATTCATCTCTGTCTATCAGCTGTATTTTGGCAGCAGATACTTCCAGCAGCATGGATGAGTCTCAAAAAATTGTCTGCATATGTATTTCCTCTCTATAAAGTTTGTTTTCATATGCTTACTCCAGAACCCATGCACTCCAAATATGTCAGGGAAACATCTTTGCAATGTTAAATAGTGACATGAGTTATGCTAGTTGAGAAGTATTTGTACAGAGCAATGAATTCCATGAGTTCTTCATTTTAGTGGACAGTATTCTCCAAGTTAGCTTGGTTACTTGCTACACTGCTACTGGATCCAACTAGCACTTTGCACCTAAGTATTAATTTCAGCACCTCTAGAAGCTAAGATTAGGAGTTTATCTTGTACGTATTTATATGTGGAAGTTCTTGTAAAGTTATTGCATACTGGCTCTTCTTTTCCACTTTGAGAAGAAATAGGTTTCTAAAATTTTGTTGAAACGTGGCATTCCTTCCCCTCCTTCCTGAAAAAAAGTACCTGAAAGGAGACAGTGAGCATTATGAAAATACAAGCATGGTAATTTTTAAAATTTTTTAAAGTTCTCATCAACTAAGAGTGTAACTAGTAAATATTATAATCTTTTGCCTGCAGATTACAAGTCATTCACAAAAATGAAGCACTATCCAAAGGGAAATTTAAGAAATTATTGAGGTAATGCAGTGGCCATTGTAGAAGCACTGAACTGTGTTTAGGTCAAAGTCTTGACCTTTCCCAGCAGGAGGAGTCAGAGAAGTGAGTTATAATAATACTTCATCTTCACACTTTTCAATTGTGTAGTAGGCTGGGATTTCCAGCAGAGGGAGAAGTATACTGAATTATTAGGAGCTGAGGTATAATTTTGAAACCCCTGGTTTAGCGAAGCTATATATATGCAAAGCTGAAAATTCCCATTACTTTGCTTAGAAGACATACTTATCTGTTCTGACTGATGTTCTTTTGAAATGTCAATATATCTTTCTGCCAAATTTGTTGCCAGTAGTTTTTATGTAGTCATTTTTTTGGGTATTTTTTAAAACAAAATCAAATAGCGAAGTGCCTGATTTATAGGGATTTTTTCCCACATTTATAATATTTTGGTCTCATGAGTTGTGCTTTTCACTGTTTGCAGTGATAGCTGTTCTTTAATTCTTAATTAAACTATGTTAAAATATGCTTTAAGGAACATATGTGTGATAACATTGTTTGTCTAGTCATTATCAGAGTAATCTATGGGTAACAGCTGTTTAGAAAGAAAAAGTACTCTCTGACTCTTTGTTAGAACAGTATTTGAAGGGAAATGTGAATGGAGAATACAGTATGCTCTGGATGAAATGCAAAGCCCTTGATGTGCCAAACTCAGTATATATGTTTTGTCATAACTCTTCTTCCTTTACTGGCCCCGAATCTGTTCTCTTCCTTGCCCCTTGCCTAGTACAGCACTTCAGCCATATGCTGTGTGCTGCTGATGGTTAGTGATTTGTTGGTAACGCATGGCTTGAACTATGTATTTTATTCTGTGGAGCTATTGTACAATCTTTTAGGTGCTATTTTATGAAAAAGAGTAGTGTCATCCCCAAAGACTTCTAAGCAATAGAACATTTTGTTGCAGAACATGATAAATTTTGATCACTGCTGTCTCAGCAGTTTGAGCTTTTTAAGAGACTCAGAGAGAGAGGGTGTTGGAGGTTTTTAATCTTTAGTGAGGCCATTTTTACCCTGTAACAAAATTAACCAATATGGAAATAATTATTCTGCAATAACTAAATCCTCTGTCCTTCTTGTGAAAGTGGCCATGTTCAGCAGTGAAACTAACGGCACTGGCAAAATTACTGGATAACTTGTCCTCGGAGACCAATTCATGTAAAACTGTCAAAATTACACAATGTCAGTGCAAGGTATTGAAGAACACATTACAATGACAAATTAGAAGTACAAGGTCCTTTGAATAATGTAGTTCCTGTGAAGGTGGAAACTCATTTGAGAGTAGCTCTTGGGACTTCACAGGCTATCTGGGATTTATGAATATGACAGGTATTTTGCTTTTAGGGTCTGGAGGAGGGAGAGCTGTAGCTCTACAATAAGGGTCTTGTTTATATGAGATGAACTTGTTTGCTCATATGCAATGGCAATATATCCCACTGCCTCCCTTCAGCAGGGAATTTGCATATAACAATTGTTTAGGTAATTCTTTAACTCACAGGGGAAGAATTGAAAATTTAATTTATTGCAATAAGGAATTACTGCAGCTCTATTAGTAGAACCAATGATGTATAGAAAAGCACAGTTATAATTCTAAGCCTTTGCAGGGATATAGCATGCTTTAGCTGACACTGAGTATAGTAGCACTGAGCAGGTATTAGATCTGTGTGAAAGGACACTGAAAACTCTCAGAACAGAATGCTACTGGGGACTGGGACTGAGCAAAATAAGAGAAAAAGCTGGATGCATAAAAGGGTTTAGGAGCCCACCCCAAAACTGCAGTCCTTAAAAAAATAATTTGTTTCCCAAACTTGGAACAGCCTGCCAGAAGTCCAGAGATTCTGAATTTTCTTAGTAATGTATCTTAGGCACCTTTGGTCATGTTGGTTCAGTGTTTGTGCAAAACAGTCTGGTGCCTAACTTCTGAGCCTAGTGGTGTTCCATCTTTGGGGCTTCGAGGCTTAACTTGAGATACATTCTGAGGATATACCTAGCAGATGATGCTTCTTGGTGTCTCAGAGATGTTTTCCTGGATAATAGTTTCCCTAGTGAGTTGGTATTTGCTACACACAAAATAAACTAGGAAGAAACAATACTGTTGTAGTGAAAGTTTAGGCTGTTAATATCTGTAATATGATGAACGTGATGTACTATGGACAGCACGAAGGGGGTGTGTGTATGCTTAGCTTTTTAATTTTGGAAGTACTGTTTGTTCCGCTCTCAAAGAAGATGTATCATTAATATTGTGAATATGAGTCTTTTCCTTAGAAGTCTTGTGGAATTAGTGTCTTTCTTGAGACAAAGTGTTTTGTATTTTTCTTTCTTTCTTTTATAGCCTAGATAACATGCAAGAGCATTTACTAGCCAAATGTCTCTGCTGAATTGTGTAGCTCAACAGCAATGAGGTTGACAGTTTGCTGTCAGCAATGCTGATGAGACAGCTGCTAGTGCCTTGGCTAAACCACATATCCCTGTGTGGAGAGTCCTTTGGCCTTCTCCTTTCCCCATGGGAAAAAGTACTCTGAGCAACATGATGCTCTCAAGCTCTAGTAAGCGGAGCAAGTGAGAAACCTGCCTCAGTCAGAACTCCAGCAAGTAGGTGCAGTCAAGTCTGGGGGACTGGACACTTGCTCTGACCCATCTCAGTGTAAGGTGGCAGCAGCAGCTCAGTGCCAATCTTAAATATTTGGGAGGCGTTGCCAGTAAGTGGATGTGGCCTGAATGCCTCGGTAATAATCGAGGAAAATAGATAGGCATATCTCTCTGAACTCCTCTTTTCTTCTCTGACCTCTAAGCTTTAATTTAAGCACAGTTACTCCTACCAGGGCTCGCTGAGCTCATCATTTGATCTCGTCTTCTCTCTCGCTCTTCCACTAGAGCACAGCTTTGCTAAACCTAGAATAAATTCTTGCTTCATCTGGCTGTGTTGAATACTGCATGACAGGAGCTGGTTATGTGTAAAGGTGTGATTGCGTTATCACTTTCTTAGCCTAGTGTGAGATGGGAGTGAAAAATCCTGAGATCATGGTAAGGTTTTGATATTCCTTGTCAGGCATTACCTGGTTTCCTCTGAATTTCCAGCCCATTGTTGTAACTGCTGTTATTACAACCATTGTCTTCTAGTTAATTTCTTTAGTTTTACTGTATTGAGATTTACAATTGTGGTTGAGAATGTTGCTGTGCTTTGATTTTGCAGGTCTGTTTTTACGTTTGGTTTTGCTGCTTTTATTTCTTGCACCATATAGTACAACTTGCAGATATTTCTGCCTACAGTTATACCAACTGTTGACCAATTAAATTCTGGTAGTTTTATTCTAGTTAGCATCTCTGTGGGATGTTGTATTTCATGCACTTCATCTGTGCATCTAAATCTGTATTTTACTTTGACCTAGAATATTCTTGGGTTATTTGGCTGTTTAATGCAGAGAGATATACTTTTCACCTTGATCTGCTGTGAGTTACAGTACCTGGCATTTTCATTTTGAAAACTTGGCTAAAAAGGCATAATGAACATTTAACCAAATGTCCACCAGTCACATCAGATACCACTCCAGAAAGGTTACATTTAGCCCTTGGTTTCTCTCTTATCAAGAGACACAAAAGATCTCTGACATTGCCAGACTGCCTGACTGCCAACTGGCAGTGCAATCCTATCACCTCAATTCAAGTGAATTTCACCATGCTTTGTTAATGCTTTGTGCCTTCCCTTCTATTTGAGTAACTGTTATGTAACTGATTTCACATACTGCAGCCATGAATGCACCCACAGGCCCCTCCTTTGAAAATTGCACGTTATAAAGTATTTCTGTAAATAATTCCAACAACAGTTTTCCCCTCCACTAATTTCACATTCCTGTTGTTCCAGTGGGAAAGTGAAGGGGAGGGCTGTGGAATAGGGAGATGTGAACAGTTCCTTGGCCATTGTGGCTGAACAGAAGGGGCTGCCACACCACCACCCTAGGTTGTCAGCTGGACATAAGAAAATGCATCTCGTACATTGTCCTTGGCTAGAACAGACACTCCCCTGCTCCCTCCAGGAAAGAGCATCGCCTGGATGTTGGCAGTAAGGTCATGCTGGGCTAGAAGACCTTGTAAAGTCACACAAAGTCAGAGAATCATTAAGACTGGAAAAGACCTCCAAGATCATCTAGTCCAACCAATCCCCTAACACCTATATTACTAAGTAAACCATGTCCCTAAGTATCTCATCCAACCTTTCCTTAAACACCCTGAGGGATGGTGACTCCATTATCTCCCTGGGTAACCTGTTCCAATGCCCAACCACTCTTTCTGAGAAGAAATTTTTCCTAATTTCTAACCTGAACCTCCCCTGGTGCAACTTGAACCCATTCCCTCTTGTCCTATCACTATTTTATTCAGACCTCATCTCTTACCTTTTGTGCTAGGTGATTCTAGGCAGGACTGCGTATGGACTGGAAAGGGCTTATGCCATGTGCTAATCTGGATCTTTATAAACAGCTTCTGCTCTGATTTTATGCATATGTGGGTACTTGGAATCAAAAGAATCTGTTTTGGTATTGCATATGGCTGTGGTGACTACACCTTGTATTCCTTTACCAAATTGTCTTAATTACAGCTATGTGGTAGCTCAAGGCAAGCTACAAGCTATTGAATCAGTTTACTAGTCCATTTTCTTGCACTAATTCTGTGCTTGCTCTCAGGCACTTGGCTGTTGCGGAAACTGAGCTCCAGGTATCAAGCAGGTGACTGCATGTACTGACTGTAAAATTCACTCTGTGCCAGCCAGGGATTTCTTCTGTGCTACAGCAATGCTCAAAGTTGAGAGGGTTGAGCACATTTCTAGCAGCTTTTTGCCATCTCATGTAGGGTAAAACTCTTGGAACAAAATTGAGTCTTGTGCTTATGGGCTTTTGTTGCTGCTGGGAGCAGAGTTAGTTACCTTAACTTAAACTCAAACTAGACAAAGATTTTACAGTAAGAGAAAGGAAGCTTTTTCAGTAGAATTACTTGGTCAAAATTTTAATGGGATATTTCGCTCTTGCATATAGCTGAATAGATACTAAAAGCTGGGAGGTATTACAGTATGGATGAAGAAATTTTAATGGTAAGAGCTATGTTAGCAATAGGCTATCAGGTTGTATTCACCAGGAGAAGAATTAAGTTAATGAGGAGAAAAGCTAGGCATGATCTCAGCAATAATTACGTATGTGTTTGGTGCAAAACTTTCTGTATCAGTTACTCTTCAGATTTTCTTTTCTTGTGTGTACTGGACTACCTCTGCACATAGTCTCTTTCTGCAGTTTCTTCATACTGAGGTCAGAATCACATTAGGTGTTGGAAGGGACCTTGAAAGATCTTCTAGTCCAACCCCCTGCCTGAGCAGGATCACCTAGAGTAGGTCACACAGGAACATGTCCAGGTGGGTTTTGAATGTCTCCAGAGAAGGAGAGTCTGCAACCTCTCTGTGCTGTCTGTCCCAGTGCTCTGTCACCCTTACAGTGAAAAAGTTTTTTCGTATGTTCATATAGAGCCTTTTATGCTCCAGCTTGCACCCATTGCCCCTTGTCCTATCATTGGACGTCACTGAGAAGAGCCTGGCTCCATCCTCCTGACACTCACCCTTTACATATCTATAGACACTGAGGTCATTCCTCAGTCTCCTCTTCTCCAGGCTAAATAGACCCAGCTCCCTTAGCCTGTCCTCATAAGGAAGATTGTCCACTCCTTTAATCATCTTGGTGGCCCTGAGTGTAGAACCTGTGAGTGTATTATACATGGGATAGAAGGAAGATGTCAGATAAGAGTAACATAAGAGAAACTGAGTTTTTTTTGGTGTTTCCATCACTGACCTAACACTTGTGGTTAGTGAGAAAATTTATATCTAATTAATTGCCACTAGTTAGCATGTGAAACTGGCCACACCTTGCATAAGACAAGATACACTAATGTAATGTACCTTTGAAGTAGTCAACTATTGTGATTGAGGTATAATTGACTCTGGAGTAATAACTTCCTGGTACTTGTTGCAAAATAAACTCCTATAGTTTCCTATTTTTGAGGGTGAAAATTACTTGTCAACTGAGGGGGAATATCTCTGAATCAAATGGGATTGCTCTTTCTCATGGTCCTCAGCACTTACAGGGTAGAGGAGAAACAAGTGATAAGTGGAGGGAAAAATGTGCATGAAATATGAATAAAGATGAAAAATGATAAGTTTGCTCATGACAAATGCATGGACTAGTTATGTCAGTGCTTCAGTTCATTTCTCACTGGCACCACAGGAAGAACAGGTCTCCTAGGGCCTCTTGTGCTCACATAGAGTTCTGTGAAGGCTGGATGCTTAACTTGTGTGTATTGATATAGTGCTGCTGAAGAAAGGAGGTGTGGCTGAGGAACTGCTCTAGGAGGAATTATTTTGGTGCACGTGTGGTGTAAGCAAGATGAAAATGTATGCTTTTATTTAGCTCAAGTCCTTGAGCAAAGGGATGGCCAACAGTCCAATAATGTTAGTAGTACCTTCAGCACTCCTTGGCCTGAAGGACAATCAAAGTGATCAGAAAAGCCTGGTAAAGTAAGCAGCAGACAGTGAGTGAGGTAGAATCACTAAGCAAGAAACACTTTGGTGAAGACAAACAATACCTTAACAAAAATTACAGTTAATATGAAGGAGCTGGACCTTGGGAAAGTGGGAAATACCTGGCAGTTTACTGTGTTCTTGGTGTGATGGTATTGTCTCCCTGAAGCAGCTGTTCTTTTGCCTACACAAGAATTTGTAATGCTCCTTGTACAATTATATATCACAAGCCAATTTTAATATAACAAGATCTACATTTCAAGTGCATCTGAAGGGCTAACTGTGCTGTTTGAATGTATTTAAGTGATCCTTCATCAATAAGTGA
This sequence comes from Hypotaenidia okinawae, assembly GCA_027925045.1. Taxonomy (NCBI): domain Eukaryota; kingdom Metazoa; phylum Chordata; class Aves; order Gruiformes; family Rallidae; genus Hypotaenidia; species Hypotaenidia okinawae. The sequence continues at coordinate 10,077,877 of BSDF01000012.1, forward strand.
TGTACGTTGCTTTTGTCAGGTATGTATTGATTACCATTCTATTGGATGTCAGTTCACTGTCTCCAGAGATGCACAGAGCAAAGCAGAGGACTGGTCCTTCTGTTAGAGCTCTATTAAGCTACAATGATTTGCCGCCTTACATGCCATAGAAGTTGTGTAGGGTCATGGATCTTGGGACTGGAGCAGGCTTGACCTATGCAGCACAGGATTTGGCCTCTGTGGTAACACTTTGCTGTTTCTTTTCACATGTCATAGCCACATAGATCCATAGGAAAATCCTGCTCCAGAAACTCAGTCGTGGTACATACCTCTGTTACTCAAAGATTTTAAAGCTGAGCAGCTCGTCCTTCAAATTACCAGAGTGCAGTACCTCCCCATATCAGCCTAGGCATGTTTATGACCTGGATAAAATCTATGGCTTTGTTGTTTTGTTTTTTTTAAAAGTCTCATTGCACACACATCCTTTCCGTTTCTCTTCCCTTGCTAGTCATAAGGTGTGAGATCAATAGTCTTAGGTTGTTTTTTAATCTTTTTTTTTAAGGCAGGAAAGGATAAACATCCTCAAGATTTTGTTTTAAAGATTTTCAAGCTTATGTGTCTTAGTTACTGTTCCTTGTTACAGTAGCACTGTAAGGCTTAAGTGAGTGTCAGGGCTCTAACATGCAAAATTTTGCAAAACTCAGCTGATTAGCTTTAAAGGGTTAACTATCTGGATAGAATTACAAATTGACATTGTAGGTGCTTTTCTAAATGACACAAACCAGTCTGCTGACTGCTGGATATAATCAATGTGCCCATTGTATAGCTATGTCAGGCTACAGTTTTCTCTGCATAGTTCTGAAGATATATCTAAGGAAACAGGATAAGCCTTGTGTGGTCAGATGTGTCAGAAGTGGAAGGAGGATAGAAATTCTGGATGATGCAGTAGTTTACCATATCACATTATGCTAGGGGCACAACTGTTTTGGATGGCTTATGCTCTTTTACTAGGCTAGGTAGATCTCTCTGAATTATATGAAGCAGGCTTCTTTTGCAGTGGAGACTCTGCAGGTGTTGCATGCTTGAAGACATCAGCAGGACCAGTTACCTTGAACGCAGTACTGCATTGATGTCTTCATGGAGAATGGGACTGTGCTATGCTGTGTACTAAGTACTACCTGGAGCAGCGCAAGACTGGCTGCCCACCCATAGAAAAGTATCCTTAGCTTCCTATTCCTCACTGCTACATTTCCTAGAAGTAAGAAAAGCAGGCCTTGGCTGAGTTGTGAGAAGTTTGTGCCTTTACACAGCTGAACTTTTAGTATCTGTAGTGCTGAGCCATGTTCAGTACAATCAGTTAATTTTGTTTTGCCTTCAGTCTTGACTGCCATCCTGAAAAGAAAAGTTGGATTAAAAGATTTTTTTCAAAAACATATCCAGAGGGAACAAACACCTCTGATTAACTTAATAGGTGAATGAGCATCACTGCACTACTGAAATATACCTCTAAATTGGATTCTCAGTGCAAGAGATGCAAGGAAAGGAGCTTGACAATGACAGATATTTCTGTTCATGGTTTATTTGCAGGTAATTGAATGGCTGAAGTCTTTTGGAGGTAGCCTGTTCGTTTTTTTGTTTAGTTATTGTGTGTGTGGTGGGTTCCTCCCTCCCTCTCCCCTCCAATACCTGGGTATTTTTATTCCTTTTTATTGTGCTTTAGATTTTCAAAGTCAAGATGATTGTAATTTACAATGGAACAGAATCAGTGTAAGAACCTGGGTGTAGGGAAAGAGGGGAAAAATCTGTGTTTTCCATTGATGCCATTTTTTAATGTTTCTGAGACCTGTATCATTCCCTGCAGCATGCTGTCTAGGACTTGTTTTGCATTAAATTTGCTAATCCTCATCTGTCTGGCTTTCTTATGCCAGGCAGCTGAGCTCACGAATCTGGTTTTCTTGGGTGTATTTGAAAACCCACCCAAGAAAGCAACACTTTTGAATATTAGCCTGTGCTATATGTACAGCTAGATAACATGTACACTTAGTTCATGCTTCTGTGAAAAAGCATGTCATGAAATCTTCGTATTAAGAGTCCTAACTTTTAAAATTTGGTTGTTTCCCAAGACAAAGACATAGTTCATTGCTGTGTTTCAGGAGGATTCTAGGCAGGAGACAAGCATCTGGGTGTTCTTTGTGTCCCAGCATTGGCATAGGGGACATTCAGTAAAACAGGAAGGCTGTTAGCACATAACCCTGTGATAGCCTAAGTCAAATTCTGACTTCTGAGCTTATGTCCTTTACTGCATCCAGCCCTTCATTTTCTTTAAACAGTAATTTATATGCACTGGCATGTGTTCCAATTGCTTAATTTTTAGTACCTTAGCTAAGAAACTACTGAATTTTTCAGAGAAAGACCTTCTTTATATCAAATACCTATTTTTTTTCTCTGCATGTGACTGTAAATATTTCTGTGATCGTTGGAGGGCTGAAACACCTCTCCTGTGAAGACAGGCTGAGAGATTTGGGGTTGTTCAGCCTGGAGAAGAGGAGGCCAAGGACACCTTATTGCAGCCTTCCAGTACCTAAAGGGGCCTAAAGGAAAGCTGGAGAGGGGACTGTTCATAAGGGCACAGAGTGACAAGGGGTAATGGCCTTAAGCTGAAGCAGAGGAGATATAGATTAGATGTTAGGAAGAAATTCTTTACAGTGGGGAAGGTAGTGAGGCACTGGCACAAGTTGCCCAGAGAAGCTGTGGCTGCCCCTGTGTACCTGGTGGTGTTCAAGGCCAGACTGGATGGGGCTTTGGGCAACCTGCTGTAATAGAGGGTGTCCCTGCCTGTAGCAGGGGGTTAGAACTGGGTGATCTTTAAGGTCTGTTCCCACCCAAAACATTCTATGATTCTATAAACTAATCGATGATACAGAAATGTTTGTTTCTGGTACACTATACTGAGGTATCTCTGCTTGTTACTGTGATCAACAAAAGCTTTATTTCATGCCTGAGCAACGACTGGGACAAATCACATGAGAAAATGCTAGTGTAGTTCTTTTTTGAGTCTTCAAGATTTGCCCTTGACTTTTTGTTGTACATCTGCTGGCAGTTTTCTCTGCTTTGGGGAACTCAAGCCAGTGGCTTGTAGAAAGCAAAGTTAGTATTTTTTCTCTTTCACAATGAGCTTATGGGATAATATACCCTGTACTTGTGGAAATCCCGTTAAGAATTTCCTTTTTTGCCATATAAATTTTATCTACAGTCTACCTGAGCAAAGATGTATGCTCATAATTTCTGGTATTTCTGCACCAGCAAACATTCTAGTTAATGTTGCAAACAGACTTTCATTATAGCCCTCTTTTTAGCCTCACCAACTACATTTTTGAAAAATTCTGCTGTCTCGAAACCCCCATCGTTAGTCTCAGCTCAAAAGTTTTCAGGAAGGTTTCAATTAAATGCAGTCAGCTATTATGCAAGGGGGAGGAGGATACAAAATTTCCATTACTTTTGTTTTGCACATAGTAGCTTGAAAATAGTTACATTATATATTTAAACTGTGGTGAAACATGATGTGTGCATTCAGAGTTGTTCATCCTTTCAAAGCTTAGAGTTAGATTTTCTTTCTTCCTATCATAATAATTAAAAACTACACTAACCTAAAATCCAATCAACTTGATTTTTCCCACAGTTTGAAAGCATTGTTATAGAATGGCAAATTGTTTGTTCGTTCTGTTGTATGGGTGGAGTAGAAAAGGCATTCAGCTGTTTATCCAACAGACTGTATCTGTTTATGACTTTTAACTCTTGAGTATACTTCATCAGTGGACATAAAAAAGCACTTATGTTTGAATTTCATTTGAAGCAGTATTCCATTGCCAATTAAATATATTTTTGTCATGAAATCACAGCAACTTCAAAGAAACATCTTTTAATTCCCTCCCTCATTTACAAATGAAATTTTCTTCCAGTATTTTTAAAAAATATAGATGTCACTTTCTTTTTATTGAGTACTTATTAACTTAGTAGTATTGTGACAGGGTATCATATACCTTATGGTGTCTTCCATGTTTTCATAACATATCAGTAGTATTGGCACAGGCAACATTTTATACTGGACTGGTGTACACTATGTCCTGGTACTGACATTTTCTGACAGGAAACCAGTCAAACTAGTGTCTCTTTTTAAAATTTTATTTAAAAATATATATATATCTTGTCAATAGCCACAGTTTAGCACTCATTGGAACATCCTGTAATTGAAATCAAGATCTCTCAGTTGTATTTGTAATGACAAAATCTGGTATTTTGACACCGGATGGAAAAACAGAAACTGAGCACTCCCTGAAGAGAAGGCAAAGCTGTCTTCAAAGCATGAAGTGTTTCTGTATAATATTCTAAAATTTTGGGACAAGTATTTTTCAGAAAAGACTGTTTAATATGAAACTTTGAGTTTACTTCTGAAGCAGCATTTATTTTACAGATTTACAGTAGTTTGAGAAATTTTTCAGTTCTGATTTCTGGCAAGTTTTGATCAATACTTGTGTAGCACTAAAGTGGAGAAAATAAGTATTCTGTAGTTTGGGGTTATGTTACCCATAATATAGATACAAAATTCATAACCCTTGGACTTTGCAAAGGTCACAGTATTATTAAGCTCTTTCCATTGTACATTGGAAAGAATACAAGGGAAAGATTGATAAGGAGTTTAGGCAGGCTCTTCCTCATTTTTAATACGAGATCAGTGTTGATCATGATAGTGGAATATTCTGTTTATCTGCTTTAAAATTAATGCTATTTAAATTCTTGTGGGGTTGTTGGTGGGGTTTTTGTGAGAAAGTGGGTTGCATTAAATATTAAAACCTTTCATTCATTTTGAACATTTCTTGATGTTTTTAATATGTAACTCGGTATTAAAACTCTTACAATCAGTTGCTGTCTTTTTACTGTTAAGTGACAACAAATATTACCTGTTTGTCCTTTAATCAGTGCCAGCAGTACTTCTCCCCAAGACTTCCTGAAGAAATCTGAGTGGCAAAAGCAGTTGGCACTAAACACGTGCAGATTTGTAGCTGGGAGTCCTGTGCTATAGCAGGATTTTTCCCTCCTCAGTGCTGCTGCAGCCTTGAGTGAACCAAAGGCCACTGGATTGTTGCCTGGCAAGGCGACCTTTCTGAATGTGCCCATCAACCTGTCAAATGTTTCCCTGCCTGCTACAGACAAGCACTGAGCCATGTCCAGAAAACAAATGCATAGATTTGGCCTCCTTTTTATTTAAAAAAAGAGCTAATACCTTCTTGCTGCCAGGCTTTGAGCTTCAGCTCATATAAATAGTAATTACTTCTGTTGACACGGAGTTTTTGCATGTGCTTATTCTTTTGCTTTAGGGCCTCGAGAAGCACTGCTGTTTGGGGTTTCACATGTAACTTCTGCTCTGTACAGCTTTTAGATTTCCCTAATGAAATTTGACTCTCAAAAATATAATTGTACTTTATTAATACATTTAAAAGTGTTCCTTAATTATCTATGACCTTCAAATAAGTCTGGGTTTCAAGTAGAGTTAAACTGAAACTGTTTTCCAGATGCAGTGTATTTCTGTAGATGAGACAGTCTGCAACTTCACTGCTGAAATTGCTCCCACATGCTGGGACTGGAGCAGGTGTTTCTCTCTTCACTCAAAGCCACCCAGTTGACATCTGATTTCCAGATGTTCTAAATTACTACCTTATAACAGTCTATTTTGCGTAGTCCTGCTTATGTTCTTATCTTTTATTAGCTGTTTACAGGACGTATACTAGTTTCCTCTGACAAAAAAAAAAAGTGATGGATTTGAAATGAGCTCATGCACCTTTGTAAAGTTATAGGATGTTTATAACCGTGTTTCTGGCAGGCTGCAACTTTAGAAACTTATTTCTGTGTGTGGCTACAAATGTTTATGCTCATGGGGTGGGTATCTCCACAGTGCTTATCTGCAAGCTTTTAATTTCATCTCTCTGATTAGCACTGCTTAATTTCTCTCCTGACATCCTGTTACTTTTCTAGCTTTCACCTATGTTTGTCCTCTCATATGTCCCTAATTTTTTTCAATATTCTTGACATCTACAGCAGGTGTCTTTGGCCTGAATGCTCCCCAACACCTGCTGCTTTCTTCCAGATTACCTTTCATAACGATCTCAACTGCTACATATTGTGGGGTAGAAAGGCAATTGTTTACATAATATGTGAAAAGTTGTTGTGGGCTTTTTGGTTTGGTGTTTTATTCTTTTTTCCTTTAAGACAAGCTAACCTTCCAGTGGGGGGAAAAACCAGCTTCCTTTTTATTTTTCCTCATTTTCATTGTCTTTTTTTTCTTCTGTCTATGTGGAAAAACCTCAATGCTTTTATTTTCATCCTACTAAATACATGGGCAATGACCTATGAGAAGGGAGATAAAATGCAGAGGGGAAAAAAAAATCTGACTTTCTTCTCCAGGAATGAAATGTCAGTACTACTGTGTTGTCTTTCCTTCTTTAAGAAAAAAGATGTAAAACAAAGTTTTTTGAAATGCTTTTTCCCTTGTACTGCATTAGAAGTGAAGAAAGAAAATCTGAGACACTGGTATTCTTCCATGATTTGCCAACAATAAGCATTACATTTTTGCAATATTGGGAGGCTTATGCTACCCTGAGATTCTGAATATATAGTTAGTTTTCTGTGAAAATAAGGCTCTAGACATGGTAGCAACGTTGGTGTGTCTGTGACAGCCTAGGTTTTAAGAAATGCAGTGTTCATAGGGACAAATGAAGTCTTTTATGAGACCAGCTAGAATATTTTCCTTTTGTGTCTGCCTCTCATAACTGATTTAATAAGATAGCTTGTTAGTACAAAGCTCATGTCTCTGGACTTAGGCCTTTTTTCCATGGTTGTTTGTTGGGGGTTCCCCCCCCATTTATGACTGGATTCAAGATGTGTCATGAACCTGTTCTCTCACAGAATTGACTTTCAGAGAAAGAGCAATGATGACTCTACCATTGACCTTGGTGAAAGCTGTGTATGTTTGTCACTTCTGAAAAGCAGTTCTGTCCTAGGATGATCGCTTGGGAGTCCAAATCTCCTCTTTTCAGTCTGGGAAGGATTATGACATTTCTCTGTATTGGAAAGCTTCCACCTCAGAGGAAATCACCACCCTTTACCTGTAGAATCTTCAAGCTGTAAGTCCTTTTTCAAATGGGGACATTCCATTGCAAGGTAAACTTGATCTGAAATTAATTGTAATAAAAGATTTATACAAATAAATGCATATCTTCTTCAGTTTAGGAATTCTGACTTCTGGGTGCTTGGATCTTGAGGGCCAAATATTTTCTGAAGCTGGGGTATATGCAAAATTTTTTTTACTTAAGAAATTGTTTTTATATTCTAGTCACTTTTTGTTTATTGGAGTCTGCAAATGTGCTTTGAATATTAAATCTGCAATGTAGGCCCTTTTCTTTCAAAATTAGTAGACCCATAAGATGCTAAGTAGTTTCACCAATCGGTGACGACCAAGATCTGTTCCTAAGGGATGGGAAGTACATGCTTTGTATGGGAAATACATGCTTTGTGATAGTACTGTGGTTTCAGCAATGTCTGACTGGTGTCCATGTGCTAAATAAACAATTTGTCTCTCCAGAATGTCTGCAAAGAAGTAGCATGGATGATTTATTTTGTGAAGCAACTGTGGTTGCTCTACCTTGTCATTAGAATCCACATGGACATGTCATATTAGGTCATGAATGAAGAGAGTTTTCTGATGGGCCTTGAAGGAAAGTAAAACAAAAAACCACCCCCAAGAGTGTTTGATTTGCACCCTTGGAAGGTCTAAGCTCAGTGAGATGTCATTTAAAAATATTTCCTATGTTTTCTTTTACTTAGTCTCAATACATCAGGCTCAGCTAAAAGAAGAACTAAATTAAAACTGTCATTTCAGCTCATAAATAACAGATGTCTCACCCATTTAATTATTTATAGTCTTGAATCTTTCAAAAATGAAAATGGTTATACACATTTTTAATGTAGTTCTTGGTAATTTGCTGCATGAATGATAAGATTCCAGATAATCCCAGCACACAAACACGAAAAATAAAACTTTGACTGACTTGCTTATCTTATGTGACTGCTTCTTCAATCCCCTGTGACTTTTTTTAAATTAAAATTTAAGTGAAATCTAATCACAACAAAATGATGTTCATACACTTGCATTAATAATTTATCTGGTAGAGATCACAGTGCAGGTAGTATGGACATTAGAGATTCATTTGCTGCTTGAAAATCAATGCTTCCTTTTTTGGTTAGATTCATCTTTTCATCTGTGTGAACTGGGTTTGGATGGATCACAAGTCTGAAATATTAATGTTGAAAGAAATTGAAACTGTGCCAACATTAAAAAACAAACCCACTCTGCTCCCTGCCCTGCCCCCTCCTACCATCCCCCTGTATTCCTTAGCTAATGGTAAAATTATGTCACTTGGCTTAATGACTTACTCTCTTTTTATGAACATAGCTAATCTAGTGAAAGATGAATTTATTGGGTTTATTAAGATTCACTAACACAGCATACAAACCAAATACACAGTGTGTGAGCTGAAAGAGGAAACATAAGCATGTGAATGCTGCAATTCATTTTGGAGAAAAGCAATCCTCCCAAAAAACTACATCTATTACTCTGTCCTGCTAAGCAGCACAATTTAAGTTCCTTTATGAGAAATAAAAGTCCTCACATAAGGCAAAAGTATTTGGGTTGTCTGGAGTCCATGTTATGTGGCCTTAGAATATTTTATTTCAGAGCTGAAGGGGTTAAGTGTTATTTCTTGGGTGGAAGAAGGACTCCTTTGGGTGTGGGTAAACTGAGGGAGGCAAAACCTCCAAAATATGATTATGAAAGTATCATATTAGAAAAGTATTCACAGAGCAACTGTGGGAAAAAAAAAGAGAGAGTGTTAGCATCTTGGCAAGCTGCAGGCTGCCAAAAAGTTTAGAACAATGACTTAAAGAAATTGTATTGCTGTGGGGTTCACAGTATGTTTAGGAACAGAATCTGTTTACACTCCTTTAGTAAACAGGAACAATATCCAACAACTGATCATATAATTCTAGTAGAAGCAATCCTTGAGACCTAAATCTTTCAAAAATTCTTTAAGATTAAAAGCATTCCATACACAAGGCTTTGGTAGTTAAGGCAAAATGTTTATACAAATAAGGAATATGACTCCTACCAAATTTCTTCCCAAACTGAATTACTTTGCTACTTCTACTCAGCTACAGCCACATTTATTAGTTAGGCATTTGTTAACAGCCTTGGCAGACAAAAATCAACACAGACCCTTTGAATTAATGATGTTGCTGTAAACTCTACCTGCTAAAGTTCAAGTCCAGTGTTTTCAATTAGGAACTGCTCCTTTGAGGGAGGAGAGACTGCACCACTTAAAGTTGAGAGACTCTGCCTGTACTTGGCCTTGAAGGGCTGGCTGAAAGAAACAGCTTGCACCCGCAACATATTAAATGCAGGCATAACTATTTCCCGTCTCTTGGGTTACTCTAAAGGGAATTAGAAAAGCATTGTACGCTGCCTAACGTTCTGGTGGCTCTTCAGGCTAAACAGTTGCATGTTTCCCAGAACCAGTTGTGCATCTGAAGTCCCTCATGGTGCTGCCTTGTTCTAAGGGAGTGTTCTGAGAAGCTCTGCCTCTGTGGGGAAGGTAGTTTTCCTGTACTGTGTGTTTGTGGAAAGTGATAGGTAAGAAATCCAGGGTGGAACCGAATAGAATTAAGCACCGTTGTAGGAATGTGAGAACAGAACTGCTGTGGTCAGAGAGATGTGTGCAAGCCCTTTTTCTGGCATGTTCAGTTAGGACGTGGGCAAATACAAGCAGAGTGCTTTGCAGAAAGAAGGACTGCCAAGGACAGGAGAAAGATGTCAAGTCAATTTGCTGAGAAGAGCTACTGGGCCTGGTTTGTTGATGTAAAATGCAGTTTATGTTTTGAATAGGGGTGACTGAAATACTCACACAAACTGATTAAGACTTCCTTGGTGCTTAATAAGCTGAATTTACAGTGAATGAGTATATAAAAGTACTCTTATACATGCCAGGTGACAGAGCCAGGAAAATCAATCTTTTGCAAACACCACCCATCCAAACTTGGCTTCCAGCTCAGTGTGTTTTGTAAATATTATGTCAGCATGATACTGAATAACAAAGGAAAAAGAATATACTGGCATCCATTTTCTCAGCTGCAGGGAAATCTCACTGGCTATTGTAAGTGGAGAATGACAAATCAGGATTGCAAACAGATTTCTGTTCTCAGCTTACACTGTGTAAGGATTGACAAAGGTAAGTAAATTAATGATTTTAAAAATCTGATTTAAGCTGTGGCAGTGTCCCTTTAATGATGTTTTGCACCAGTGCAGAATTACATATTGCAGCTTTTTACTAGACACTGCCCTTTGCAAACTTTCTGGAAAATATTTTCCATCATTTTGACATTTCATTTAAAATGAAATATAGAAGATATTAGAAATTCATGTTCATGACAGGTATTATTTGTTTGACTTTGAAATATACAGAGAGCACACATTAATGCATGGTGACTGAAGTGTTACAGGGGTGTGCGCCTGCATATTCATGGGGCACTTCTTTACTCCACAAGAAAGCGTTGCAGAATCAGGAGTGACCTTTTATAGTACTAAAAATCTGTGTGTGCAACAATGAATAATTTAAAAAGGGACCAGCTGAGATGACCTCCTTCCCAATATACATACAAGTGTGTGTGTGTATAACCAGGAAAGAATGTTATTTTTCCTTGCAAAGATGCACAGTTCCACAAGATTTTCTAAGTTGGTTCTGTTTACACATTCAGCACAGAAATTCTTATTCAGGCTGTTATATTCATACAGGTATATCTATATTTTTGCTATAAGCCCAGGATACATATTTAAGCACTTGTACAAACATGCCTGCTGTGAATGCTGCTCCAGACAGGGTCAGCCAAGACCAGACCACTGTCGTTGTATTTGATCTTCAAATCAGCTGAAGTGATCTCTTTTTTTCTGTTTGTCTTTTTGGTGTTCCTCTTGGGGAAATATAACAGTATTAAGTCTCAGGGCTGAAAAGGGGCCTACTGTAAGTTTATACTGAAGGATAAACTGAGAGTCAATAAGTGCAAGTTTCTATTGAATTTTATACTTCTTTTTAAAATTCCTTGAGAAAGTTTATTTTATTTGGACTCTTTTTACTATGAGGTAAGTTTTATTTGCTAGAGAAGAAATGAACACTGAATGGGATTTTATTAAAATGTACATATGCAGATGTATGATCAGAGCAGAGTAAGTTGTATAGTGATTGAAGCTGTTATGAGAGCAAGAGTATTGAGGTCTCCCGTTGACCAGATAAAGATAAAATCCATTTGAATTTGACTTGACAGTTGCCTGCCTTTATAGTTTAACTGCTCCTGTAAAGAATCACTCTTCACACTTTTTTATGGTCCCATTAACTGTTTTACAAACCCAACACACACAGCGCAGTTGTAGTGAGAAGGGCATTTTATTTTATTTTTTCATGGCAAACATTTCCTAATGAATATATTCTTACAGAGGAATTTTATTTTGAATTATACAACTTCTGAGGTGGGGTTTCCCTACAATTTATATTGAACCTTGGGTTCAACTGATTCTGTATTTAACGTGGTCACAGATATTAGTACATAATTGTAAAGCTTTCACTTTTTTTGATCCTGTGCTTGCACCCGAGGGTGTTGTAGTGTGTGGCATAGCATCTGTAGAATTCATAAAACTGAGTTGGAACTTTATTTATATATCTGAAAGATTCACAGGCTTTCTTCCTTTACTGAGTTGTTTACTTTTACCTCCAGAATTCCCTGAAATGATGACCTATTGAAGGGGAAATTCTAATTGTAATTGATCGGCACTGGAAAAAACCCCTCTTTTAATTCTGTTTCTCCGTAACTATCAGCATTGGAACTTTGCTAGTTCCCAGAAAAGGTTCATTGTTGTTTATAGTGTGAATTGACTCAACCTGATTCTTTGGTCCTGTAGCTTTCATTTAGTCATAGTGAATGACATATTTTGAATGATGCCCAAGTTTCATTCTACTTTTTGTACCTGTGTTTGCTTATGCAATCATTTCAAGTGCACATGAATATCAGAAAATTACCTGTTCTAAGTCAAATGTTAACTGCTTCTGTGCCATCCCTGAATTTACATGTGTAATTGTACAGTTAGACAACATCCAAGTTTTGTTAATGTAGATAACCTGCATGAAAGCAGAGTGTCTGTATCTAATAAGAATAACAGATTACATCATTACAAGGATGTAAAATCTTTTTCTAACAGGATTAGTAAGTAGATAACTTTTTAATTGGGATATATTTGTTTAAATGGCTGATGTTGAAGGAGCTGCTCTGTATTGGTCTGCTTTTCGGTCTGACTTGTACTACCTGGAACCGATGTTTGTCTTTAGCTCTTACATTGTATTTGTAGGGTCCTCAGTAGCTGTTGAATAAAACAAAGAGAGTCAACAGGGAAGAGATAACCTTGTGTGCATGCATCTCTCTGAGATGTTTGTAGAAGTCAAAGATTAAAAAAAGAACCTAATCAGTGAATTTGCAACTAACATCCATAGACCAAACCAGCTGATTAAATCAATAATCCTTTCTTAGTCTGAAGTGTATAAAACCAGAGTGATTGTGTTATTTTGTTCAAATAAAATAATTTACCGACTTCCCTTTGACATTTCCCCTTACCTTTCTTTTCCTTGTTACAATTGTTACAGACCTTACACTTCTGAATGCCAATGCTGGATTGTTTTTTATGCAAAGTGGCCTCTGATCAAGAGCAACTGATTATGTACTCTCCCCACACACATCAGCATGTTGATTATGTGAAATCTCATGAAGAATTACAGTCAGTGCCAATCACTGTCTAGTTGAAGGTCAAATTTTACATTCCTCTACTGATGTCATCCTTTTTTTCTATGCTAATCTTTAAACCATGTATGGAATCCTTGGATACGTGCTCTTAACAAAATGTATTTATGCTTTCAACTAGTGTTTTAGGATGCAAAAACAAAGCTGTGTTCTTTTTCAGCGTGCTGTTTCTGTAATGTTTATTGATACTGAAGAAAGGAAACACTAAGAAGAGCCTTGGGGTAAAGGGGTGTTTAAAGCTGAAGAGTGATGCTTAGCTTTTGTGCCACGCCTGCATGTGGGTGTTATGGAGAGGCATATCTGTGCCCAGTGCAATTCCAATATTGGTCATATTCATTGTTGAGTCTGCTTCTGATATTGTAGCATCTGGGTAGTGTCAGCAATGCAGATGATGCTTTTGGGGTTAGTGCCACGTTTGTGCTCTAAATATTCCAGGAGAACAGCCTGTTGGTGCAAAAAGAAAAAAAAAATAGTTAAACGTTCTTTATTTTTGCAACTTACTTGGCTTACATTTAAAATATCTTATTAATTGCTACGTAGTCATTGCTTTATATTAGGGTCCCATCCAAGGCAGTCTTATATCTGGAGATCTAGGCAATTGATGATCACTTTAATAAGCTTGATCAATAGAAGGGTATCTTTGGGATCAGGCACAAGCAAAGAAAATAGCTACCCAGTGTAGTAAGCCAGTGTTAACTCATGAAATGTTTGCCCAGTTAAGCTTGTAATAAGTATAAATCCAGAAGTGCAAAAAATGCAGAATAACCCCCCACTAGAATGGAAAGATGGTAACAATATTCATGTCAGTTCCCTGCACTCGAAGTATCAAGGCCAGAGAATATGAGAAGGCAGTGCAGTTATAGAGGTGATGCCTACATGTTATTTTTAGACAGCTTATCTTACAGGAATATTGTTCAAATATGGAGACCAGGGTTATGTAGGATGCAAAGATTCCCCTCTTATACTGTATTTCTGCTCATTTGAGATAAAGGTTTACTCTGCTCTCCACAACCCCTCCTGCCCAGTTATCACCTGCATAAAAGAAATAATAGTAAGTCATAGTGATTAAGAACTGAGCTTCAGTTTCCAGATTCTAGTATTTTATATCAGTTTTCAGAATGCAATATGAGGAGGAAATTAATTTTGCACTTTTTTATAATGCTATATTTACTCCACTGTGTCTACATGGTAGAAGTGCCACATTTTCCCTGGCAAAAATAGATGTCTCTATTTTGCTTTCTGTCCTCAAGTACAGATGTGTACAATGGGAAGCTTATTTAAAGGGCTAGCTAAAACCTTTTTCCTAACAAGATTACGTAAGGCTAAAACTTTTGTACTCTAAATCATGTCTTTGTGGAAGGCACTGGATGCAAAAGGTAACAAACGATTTTTGCTGTGGGATATGATGAATTCCTCAGCTCAAAGTACAGGTGAATAAAGGTTGTTATGCATAGTACTGCCATGGTAGCCACACATCTCAGTCAGATATGGAATTTATTTCTGCCTTTGTCTTCACTTAGATGAGATATATGTGAAAAATATGACCTGACTAGTATTTCATGAGCAGATCATTGCCATATGTTTTTGTGTTAGATGCTTTAATATTGCTAATAACAAAGAAGTTTTCTTTTGAAATTTCCCTTAATGGAAGAATGGGATATTATGACTTTTGCTTTTGAGGTAATTTTCACTATGTGCTGGAAGTACGTTTTCAAAGACCAAGAAAAGTAGAGGCTTTTTAAATTTTGCATATAATGAAACGTGAAGTCCATCTGAATTCTGGCTGACTGCTGCTGTAAATACAATTGAAATTGTAAGTTGAATTTTATTTTTCCATTCATGGTAGATATTATATCTTAGAATTGAGTATGATCAGACCCCCAGTCATTTATTCCCTTTATTAGAAGGGAAAGTAGTATATTGTGGGAGGTAGAATCTATCTGAAGGTATCCATTCGTATTTGGGTATGCATGTTCACAGTACCTGTCATATACTGGTGGTGATGGTGTAATAGTTTTTCAATGTTCAGTAATGGAGATGGATAGATATTTTACTGAAAAATGGACGTTTTGTGAGGAAGGGACATTTCCTTACATATTCTAGGTATGCCAGGTCTTGTGGTGTTACTTAAAGGAGGACATGGTGAGAGATATAGCTATGTATTTTTTTATGGAACCAAAGTCCTCAGAAATACAGGCTCTGTAGGGTTTTGGCAACCTTCAGCAACTGTGTTCTTGCAGTTTTATAAGTAAATTAGGATTTTGCAAATTGAAAACATTTATATATTTATAGAGGTTTTTCATGATGTGATTTATTCCAGTGTGATTCTTAGCATCAAACTGATTTTCAGTGAAGAATCTCTTTTCTTATTAATATTTAATGCTGGTGTGAAAGGAAGGCAGAAATAACATTTCTCATTTATTAATTTTTGTACGATTAGATTTATGCCATTCTAAGAAAGATGGCTTTTCTCATTTAATTTTTTTAAGTTAACATAATTTAGATACAAAAAAATCAACATGGTAAAGAATGGGGTACCCTAGTATGGTCTCTTGAGACTGCTCTGTATGGTGTCAGTCTTTGACATTAACCATTATCAGAATTGCAGTGCACCTAACCCCAGTATCATAGCTTCATGGTTTGAAAAATTACATTTACATTCATATCTTTGTATGGAACCACTACTGTTGAAATAATTATTTTCTTGATTTAGGGAAATATCCACAGTCATAGCTGAAGGAACTCATATCTTTAACAAAAACATGAAGAAGAAAAAAACCCAAAAGACACAAAGCTTAAAAAACCCCAAACAACAAAGCAACAGCTTTACCAGTATACATGAAAATGTTCATTGTATGTTTCCATTTTAACTTGAATTGTGTATATAGTATTTGTGTTGTGTTGTGTTCACATTTATTACAAAATCTAGTGCTCTACCTTGGCCAGAACATACAAATATGCTTTTTGACATCAGATTTTTCTAGATGTCCAATGTTGTCCATTTTTCAAGGCATGTAATAAAGTTTGGGGGAAGCTCATGCGCCCTTGATTCTTGCTGTTTTCTTTGACAGTTGGGAATATTCCTCAGCTTTTGTAAGTGAGCCTGCCTGGCTAATGATACGAGTCAGCCAGATCTATGGTATCTCTGCATCTGGGTCCTTGAAAACTCCTCAGCGAGAATCTGCAGTCTCACCCAGAATGAGGCTTTCCTGAGTCTCCACCCAAAGCAAATGTTCACATTTTTAGGCAGCTCTGCATTATCCGCTGAGATCTGTGTCTGGCAACTCCATTGTGTAGGAAATTCTCTTTTTTGTCCTCTCACAGTTCTTTTATTAAGCAATAACAAGTGCAAACATGTTTCAGAACAACGTGCCAGACTTGGTCTATAGTTAATTTCTGAATGTCATTCAACAATATTTTTAATGTGTAGATATATTTGGAACCCTATAATGTTTGTTTATACTTTTCTACAGGATTAAGCAAATAACAATAGAAATGTTAGGAGAAAAAATCAAAATACATTTATTGGAATTTAAAACTTCTGTGCTTTAAAATGAACATGCATATACCTTGTAACTTCAGGAGTGCACTTATCACGTATTTAAAAGAGAGTTAGTGCTTTTGGCAGATCAAAGTCTGTCATTGATGTTTTATTGTTATCCACAAGAGATGAGTAAGATGAGAAAAAGCATCACTAGGTCAGACCAAAGAACTTTCTAGTCCAGCAGCAGATTTTTATATAAGTATAGAAAGACCCTTTTGAGAAAAGGGTTCTTGCAACTTGTGCCAATCAAAAATTTAAGGTCTTCTAAGTCGAAAGTTGTATCATAACCATCAGACCAAATATCCAATGACAGACTTATCCTTCAGGAATCAGTCTATACCTTTTGGAAGAAATTTATAGTTTAGCCTTCGCAACACCTACAAGACAGATGCGATTTTTCATAGTGCAATTGTGTTGTGTGAAGAAATAGTCATTTTGGTATGTTCTATGCTTGCTATCTGATAATACAGCTACAAAGTCCTGTTTGCAATGCCTGTGCTCATTTCCTTGCAGTGCTTTGCTGTTAATCAGCATGTCACTTGCATGGGGAACACATGGGTTTAGCTGTGGAACCAACAGGCTTAGCTGGTGAAACTTCCATTTAAGCTTGACTTCCAGCGTGGGAGAAGTCTCACTGAGCATCGCTTCCTATTCTTAGTAGATATGCCTGTTACTGCTGGTTTATGACATTAGCCTTCATCATGATTATTAAAGATGAAGGTCTGAAAAGTCAGAGGATTTTGAAAACAGTGTTTGTGATTTGCATGTTGATCGGTGTGCATAACTATATCAAATTAAAAACACTAAGCTACGTATTTGCATAGTAAATGATCTGTGATGATTGTTCCCCTGGGTCACTTATTTTGACTGGACAGCAGTCTGGATAAGCATTTTTTCTTGAAGATACATGAGGTTTGCCTCCTGAGGCATTAGGTCCCCTGAGGTTGCCATCCCTCACAAGAGAACTTCGTTCTGGTTACAGCAGTTTTGTTGAGTGTTAATGGTATATTCTGCTTTTACATGATGCTTTTAATTTTTATCTACAAAACATTTCAGATAAGTCATTCATCACTCCAAAGCTCCCTACCCTCCTCGCTGTGCCAGGAAGACTAGGAGATGAGTCAGTATTTCTCAATAGCAGCTTTGTGTGAGCGTAAGAATGCTGATAGCTTATCTGATTCTAGTACAGCTGTTCTGGGCCACCCTACAGATTTAAGCAGCCACACAGAATCCTAACTCAAGCCATTTTACTCTAATCCTCCTAGCAAATGGTTTCACAATATAGATGGCATTTAAAGTAATCTTTGCTCTTCCTCAGTCTAACCTCCACCTATTCCATGATGTACCATTCGGTTTGGCCCATTGTTTCTGCCTCCAGATAGTCAGGTGGATTCTAGGAAAAATCTATCTTGCAAGTGAGAACACTCAATGTGTGCCAAGACTACTGATATTGAGAGGAGTTGCTGTCTCAGTGTGTAGCAAGAGAAGGATTATTCAGTGAAACAGAAGTTAAGATTGGTTTTTACAGGCTCATTGCTGACTTCAGCATGAAGGCTCTTCTGGACTTTTCACAGTAGACCACCTCTGCAGATTCCTATTGTAGAGCACTAAAAGTGACCTGTACATAGCAAAATAATGCCATACTAGGAATATGTAGCAAATGCCCTAGTTGACAAAAGAGCTTTCATTTCAGTATTTAAAACTTTCAATAATTTTTTCCCATTTTTTGTCATGTGACATGCCCCTGCTTCTAATTAAAAATTACTTAATTTCTAGCATTGTCTGGATAATATGTGATCTGAGATGGATACAGCCACTGACTTTTGTCTGTACTGTTCAAGACTGGTTTTGTCAAATTTCCCTGTGGGTATTACTGAGGTGTTTTGGCTCATCTGTTTGTTTATTTATTTATTCCATAAATTATGCCATAATCTGGACAATTTGAGAGGTAGTTAGAGTTTACATAAATTTTACATTTTGGAAAATAGCAGATAGAACTGTATAGAAGTATTTTTGTCACAGCATAGAAAAAAGGCTGAATAAAAAAATCTGAATTTAAAATAAGTTAATCAGTAACTATGCTTTGCTAGTGGGTCATTTTAAACATTACTTATTTATTTCCATAATAATTTATTAATAAAATATTATTTATTTATGACATATCCATGCATATGCTAGGCAATTCATAAAATAAGACTGATATTTGCTATGAAGAGCTTACATGCTTAGATGGGATAAAATCTTGTGATAAATAGCAATATACCACTAAATCCTGGATTTTGATGATAGAAGGCAGTTGGAAAATCTAGGAGAAATTTCCTAAGCAACATAATGGAATTCTGTTGATTTACTTATGGATTTTTGCTTTATCACTCTTTTCCTACTTGTTTTTTGATCTTTTCTGATGATTTCCAAATATAGTACTTGACATCTTTGCAATGTACACGGGGAGGAGAGGGGCATATGAAAGAGGAACAGTCATTTTTGTTGTTGAAGTACCTTAAAACATTTCTAGATATTCTGATAAAAAATGAGTTTAAATTATATTACATGCAATATTCAAAATCATACGACTTAGAGTAAAAATTGAAGAGTTAATGTATTGATATCCCTTTCTGTTCAAAACAAAAAGAAGTTTCAACACTAGGTGTGTTGTGTGTGCATGTACATGCTATTGTTTATTTTGGATAAGGGACTAGAAAAGTGGAAATAAATGCATGTGATGATTTTTTTTTTGTATTTCAATAAATACTTTTCTCCTTTTAAGCAGCTTTGGTTCACTGAAAAGAATGCAGTGAGAATATATTTAACCCTACATATGTGCTGCGTTCAACTGATGAGAACCCAGGCTGGTAAAATCAGACTTCCTGTGGCTCAAGAAATATCCTGTAACATCAGATCTACATCAGATCTCTATCTTGATCTGTAGATGATTAATTTTTAATATTTCAAAAATCCCATTAGTAAATGTTTATTTCAAACTGAGGTGGTTAGAAAGAGCGTAAGTTATTTTAGAAGGGCTTCTTAAATCCACAGTGCAGCTTTTGGTGAAAAGCAGAGGGAATCAGTAGACCACAGGGCAGAGCTGTCAGTAGCTTTCCTATTAGGATACTAAGATACATGCTCTGGGATCAAACTGTATTATTTCTGCCTTGTTTAAAAATCTTTAACCCAGGTCTCTGCATTCAAGGTAAATCCTACAACTCTGGGGCTATGAGGACAGTTTCAGTGTTTATAGATACACTGAGGGAATGATTCATTGAATCTAAATCTTTACTTTAGGATGAAATGAATTACTATACTCCATTGACTTTTAACTAGATTTCTATTGATTATGAAGGGAGCCTAGGGCAAATAAATCTATAGCCTGTAACAGAATATTAAAGATATTCTTAGCTTCATTGTGTGACCTGAAAGTCACAAACTGAGTTTTGTTGTGTAGGAAACATGATATATTTTAAATCAC
Source organism: Hypotaenidia okinawae (assembly GCA_027925045.1). Classification (NCBI taxonomy): domain Eukaryota; kingdom Metazoa; phylum Chordata; class Aves; order Gruiformes; family Rallidae; genus Hypotaenidia; species Hypotaenidia okinawae. Next base: position 10,097,811 of record BSDF01000012.1, read on the forward strand.
ATAAAACTCACATTTCCTTTGGGTGGACACCCGTGTAAGTATCCAGGGATATATTGTATGTAATGAAACATTTTAAATTCAGGAGTGGCCACTGGATGACATGTTGGCTGAATCAAACCTTAGTGTTTCAGCTGTGCCTTGATCTGCTTCACAGTATGCTCTAGTCCTGCAATCCTCTTCCATAAGGTAACTGAAATCAAGGTTTTCATGGCATAGCCATGCCTATATGTTGGTACTATAACTGGAAAGCTTGTCTACCTTCATCTACAGTGTGACACAGTGTTTGCTCAAATCTGGACAATGTGAGCTATCACATTTGCTCACGTAATAACAGGGTCAATTGATGTGCTACCTTCTCTTTATACAGGACAGTTCATAGATTTTGTGACTTGGCCTGATAGGGAAATACTACACATTATTTTTATTCTGGAAGAGACTGGAGGATGAAGGTTGCTTAATCAGCATCAAACTGCCCTTTGGTAGATATGTATTAATGATATTGCAATTGTTTGCCTGCTTTTATTTGTCATTATGGATAATAGTTTTTATTTTGTTCAAATTACATGACTGAACAAATTTAAGTCAACAGGATCTGCCCTTGCTTTTTTTTTAGTTTCCTAAAGTTACATTGGTCAAGAACAAAAAAAAAAAAAACCACCCCAAAACAAACCACAGTTAACTGCAATCTTATTCTAAATTCTAAATGCTCTTGCAAATAGGTATTTGTTTCCATGACCAAAGTGGTTGCCTGAAGCCCAAGCTAATCATATCCGAAATAAGAGTAGTTAGTTCCTTTCTTGCTGAGATGGGAATTCATTAACACTATTAATAGTGTAAGGCTAGTAGGCAGAAAAGTCTAAAATTATAAATTCTTTTAAATGCTTTCCTTAACCCATGAATGCATAACACAAGCTGATGTTAGAAGCATTCTTGTTCTTTAGATTACATCTTGCCAAAAAATGACTAAAATATATTGATGTGTTATTTGACTTTAAAGATCTGTAGCATTTTAAAATAAGTTAGTACCCAAATGGAGGAGAAAACAATGTTAATGGATAGAAAATGAACAGAATCAGCAATGTTGTTCAGAGAAAGAAGGAATATGTATTCTGTGTAGCTTTCTTAAAATTTGACATAGATTTTGATTGTTTTCTGACACTTAGCTTCTAGCTACCTCACGTTATTCACAGTGTAATCCTTGATGGAGAATTTATATATTAAATGCAATTCATTTAATCATTGGCTATGCTAATACAAAAACCAAATCCCCCTTACAACTCTGAATCACAAACCCACTGGGATGTATCAATCTATCTCTGCCACAAATTCTCACAGAAAAGATGGACTTTACAAAGTGCCTTGAATATTAATGATTTAATCACTGAATTATACAAAGCTAGAGCAATTGGAAATGAATATCATCCTTGACTAATATAAATCTGTTCAACCTTAGAAGTCCATTCTCACCAAACGAGAGTTGGACTCCCTGACCACAGTTTGTGACCCTACATCTCATCTGCTGCATTAAAAAATGAGGGTCTTGCTCTCCTGATGCTAAGATCTACCTCTGTATCTTTTCCTGGTATAATTCCAGTTTTCAAGTATTGATAGACAGTTCCAAATTGTTTCATTTGGTCTAAAGCCATTGTGGAACTGTTGCCAGGCAATTGCGATAACTAGCACTTGTTCTGGTCTTAAGCAACACTGGGGAAGTTAAGTGGAAAGACTGGGATTCACTAGTCTGGTTGCTGGGTCTGGTGTGGTGCAATTGCACCTCGTTACACACTGGATTTCACATTGCAGAGCTGTTTCCTTATGGTTTCTGTTTTCCTTCTTACAATCAGCATAGGGTCATAAGGTTGTTTTTAGAGGTGGTAGTTTGTGAGAGGGCTTCATCCTAGTCTTAGAAGTATTTATCTGTATATAAAAATAGATTTCTTAGTTTATAGTTTATGGGTGGTATTCTTGCAGCCATTCTTTTTTCCCTGGTGGTTCATTTTTGTTTTAGAATGACAGCCCTGTCTGAGATGTAAATTAGATGCAAAGGAGGTAAAGCATAATTTCTGAATTCCTGACTGGCAAGAAGAGTGATAATGCAGTAGGTAAAGAAGTTTTCAAGGGCCGTGACATTGGGAGTCTTCTGGGGCCCCTGTCAGTACTTTGCAGTGTTAGCTGACAAGAATGCAGATCTGATTGTCTTAGCCTTTGGTTCTGAGTCTGGACAGAATGGGGTGGTACAGGAGAATAAAAACAGCCAGTTTCTCTGTGGTTGAGACATGATAGGATTTAAAAAAATCTTTGATCCTTGTGCTTTATATAGGGTTTTATATTGCATTTACCCTTGTTCAGATCGAATACATGGAGGATATACAGTCATATAGAACATAGACTGATCATGGATCACAAAAAAATGTCTGATGAGAACATGTGTATAACTAAAATGCAAGATGTAATAAAAACAAATCTGCCCTCACTGAAATCACACAAGTGCAAAATGAAAGCTGCTGGTGTAAACATTTGCTTTTTTTACAACATTCATTCATGACCACAGGCTCACTGTAACAAAGCTGTGATAAAGGCCAGGATACAAGAAGAAGAGATGTTAACAAAGACATTGCAAAAGACTTTCTTCCCCCCATCTTTGCATGGTGAAACTACAAGGCTGGGCTTCAAATTGTTTTTAGGCAGGTAGGAAGAGATTTCATCAGTAGAGCATAGAAGTGTTCAGTGTCCCAGTAATCATAAAAATGCCAAGTTGTTCTTTCTGGAAATTGTCTGCCTGTTTTTATCTGCAAGACATGCATTTTGGACGTTTCTGTCAGTCGTCACAAAATCCTGTGAAACACACTGTGGTAACGAGCTCCTTCTCCCTCAAGGCACTCAGACTTCACAGTAAAAAATACCAGTGCAACTCCTCTGAAGACACTTTAGAGCTCCCTCCTTTTTAGGCTCTGCACAAGGACAGAAAGACAGACTAGGAAAACGCTGCTTATCTTTCCTTTCTCACACAGATAAATGGCATGTCTAATCCGAGCAGCAAAGGCAATGCTAAATTTATTACAATGAATCAGTCAATCAGTACTGAAAGAGAGTAGACAATTCAGAGGAAAAAGAGGAAACAAGGTGAGGGTGCCTAGAATGAGGACACATTGGTACTTCATTGAATAATATTATCAAAGAATCATGTGTAGTGGAAATACAGCCCCCAACATGGGAGACAGCATCTGCAACTTTCCTGATCAGCAGCTCACCACATAAGGAAGGGTCAACTGTACTGATTTTTCTGTAACCCCTTCAGCTTTCCTACTTTGTTATTTATCATTGATCTTTTCCATGACTACAGAGGGAGATAGCCAGCAAATAGGCATTATGGTAGCCTTCAGTTATTTTTTATTTTCTGTGATGTGTTTGTCACTGACTAATCTGATACTAATGTTAGATTCTCACTGCTTACAGGGCAGCTTTGAGCCCACAAGTAAAAAAACTATAGTGGAAATGAAAAGTTACAGTTCCAGAGTAGACTCATATCTCATTTTGAACTGGGTGGAGGTTTTGTGGGTGGTTGTTTGTTTGTTTGGTTTTAAATTTAAATTAAAAAGAATAGTTTTTACTTAAAATAAATTTTATTTATATCACTTTGGTGCTTTCAGTTTGTGTGGTTCCCCTTGAGATCTGGCTGTGCAGTTTACTATGAAGATAGTGTTTTTATTTGAATTCCATTGTACTTGGCATATTCTAAGGGTGCTCACTCTCTATAGGAAAGGAACACCCTGCAGCATCACAAATGAGATTGCCATTTGTCACCAATTCTTGGATGACTTCCTATATTTCTTACTTATCTGAATAGAATTATTCTATGCTTTGAATCCTAAAAGGAAGTGCCCAGGTAACTCTTTCAGGATACTGGAATAATGGCTCATTTAGGAATTTAAAATCTGAATCAAGCAGTAGTACCATATGTATAGATAAATGTCACTTGCATTACTGTTTTTAGCAGGAGCCTAAACTCTGCTGACATTAGTAATAGGGGCAGTTTCCCGTACTGCAGCTCCACAGCCTATTAATACGCCTACCCATGTCTTTCACATCTGAAGTTTTGTCCACCTTTGGTTCTTGAACACATTATGTAGAAGTAGTCTCCTTCTAAAAAGATGAGGGGGTGCAGGAGTGGCATTCCAGGAAGTCACAGAGGTTTTGAACTTGCCAGAGCATGCCTCCAGCTAAGTGTCTTGTGATGGAATTGCCTTTTCCCCTTGCATCTCTGTAACCAGTCAGAAAGTTAAATGGAGGGATCAACTTCGTTTTGTGCATACCACCTCTCCACCCCTTTTAACCACTCCTACTGGAGTAGATAAATATTCAGAAATATTCCAACAAATGGCTAAGGACAAAAGAGTTAGAAACTCTGTGTAGCTAGACAGTCTTCCAATTTATGAAGCTAGTTCCATGTTCTTGGTTTCCTGCCTCAGCTGCCTGAAGGTTGGGTGACCTGCATCATGAATTGTATTATACATGTATGGTCTTGATGGTAAGCATTAACCTTAGTATTTTCTGGTAGTAAGACATCTTCTATGCAATGCTTCATAATGTGAAGTCAGCTCAGAGCTGTTCCACAGAGACCACTCGCTTTATGACACAAACTAGAGGTTATTTTTATGGAGACAGTTTAGAGCAAGCCTTTGTAATGCTTGCTGTATGTTTTGGAGCAGAGTTCTCTGGCCACATGAGTGGATTTCCTGGATAGTTCTTTAGTTATATAATCAGGGTTTGAGAATGCCCTGCAGAAAGGTGTGTCAACATATGTAGAAGTATGTTAGCTTATTTAAATGCCACCAGAATTCTAGTAGTAGCTACAGGCAGAGGAACAGGCTAGGTTATAATGTGAAATTGCTTATGACCTAGTTGGAGGAAAGGGGAGAAGGCAAAGGAAAGTGATTATTTTTATTAGTTTACCTAGAACTGTCTGGTGTCTACTAAATTAATAACATAACTTCCAAACATCCATAAAATTAAATAATAATTGAACAATGAGGCCTCTGATTTTTCTAGATTATTTTTTTCCAGTTTGTCAGTGTCACCTTCAGTCACTGATTGCAGGAAAAATGCCAGATGCCCAAGAAGTAAATAACACAGCTCAGGCTGTGACTGTTAATTCCAATCAGTACTAACGAATTTGGTGGGTATGATGATCTCTTCAACCCATGAAGAGAAAAAAATGAAAGGATTAGACAAAGAATGTGCAGATAAAGAGAATAAACAACCAAATCCAAAGACTTTCATCTATAAAAAATGGCAATGAACGTTTTATTATAGAGCACTGAGGGACAAGTGTTAAGGGGTAATTTCCTGAAGGGCTGCTCCTGAACTCTAAACTCTTTATGTGAAAGATAGTGGTAAAAGGTATCAATTAATCATTTCCATTTAAATCTTCCAGGCATTGCACGAACAAGATTTAGCTGCATAACTCCTGTGGCTAAATCCCATGCAGTGTTGAAAATGTAGATGATGATATCTCTATCAAAAAACTCAGTGCCATGGCAGAAATATTGAAGCCAATCCCTGTGGGAACATGGTAGTGATCTAATGGCTGTCAACTGCTATGAGATATTGCTCTCATTTTTGTGTCCTCGTTTTGCTCTCAGCTTTTGGCTACTGCACGATATGGTTCATGCTTTCTGTTTACTGAGTAGCAGTTGATTGTGCAGAAAAATGAAAGTATGCTAATAAAGATATGATGGACCTTTGGTTGACTAGACCCCAAACTATAGGATAATCACATTAGGAATGATTATTTCATGTGACTACGTGAAGGATTGACATCCTGTGACCTCAGAAATGACCACAATTCCATAACACGAGACTGGGGAATTTGCTGTTATGAACTGGATCTTTTTGCTTTTAAAGTGGTTGGTTTGGTTTGCTTTCTACAGTCAAAGTCAAACATACAATTTAGTATCACAATGACAAAGGCTATAAGTAATGTTTCTGACATTCTGTTACTGGCTGTCATCTGTCTACTGTAGAATAATGTAAGGCTGGTATGGTTTGTTGAAATGTCCTACTCTATTAGCAAAACGTAAACCTATTCTTTGCTGTTGCTGGATCTTCACTATCCCTGTGTACACATGAAGAAGGTGGTGATGTCTCCAGACAAAAAACTGAGAGATATGGACTTGTTCTCACAAAAATGTCTTTGGGTATTTTACTTTGTCTTTTTGAATTAACATGGAGGAGGAGTAATTGCAACTTGCTACTGTTCATTCAGATGTTTATCCTGATACGAATGCATACCTGGCTAGCACCATCAAGACAGTGCCTCCTCTGTTTTTGTTAGGAAGGATGATTTGAAAAGATTGTAATTTTTCTTAAGGACTTTAGTGGTTAAGCTGAGCTTTGTTGGTAAGCAGTCTAGGAGCTGCTGAGCTTCAGTGTGATACGAATACATATTTCAGGGGTGGCAAAACAGAGCAGAGATGCAGGTCTAGAACAGCCTAGAAACTTTCTAAGTTTAGTGGAAATCTGTGATGCAATCAAGATTAAAATAGGAGTGTCAATTTCAAGAGACTGTTTTAAACTTAATAAATATGTATGAATTAGATTTAATAAAATTAAAATATTTCTGAGAATGATGCCTGGTTTTTTTGAATGTATCATTGAGCTCTAGCATCACAGGCTACACCAGAGTGTAGGGATATAGGGGAATCACTCTTGCTAACAACTGAGTATCCTTTTACAAGCAGATCTGCCATCTGTGTAGTGTCTAGAGCTAAGCTGCAGGCCTGAGTAGCATTGTGAACAAATATCAGAAAGCTGGAAAAGATAATACTTAAATATGGGACTGCTGTTTTCTTTACAGGAATAAAAGTGTAGGTTTTTTGAAATCAGTGAATTCAGATATCTATCCCAGCAACAAAGTTATAGCAAAGCTGAGAGGTTGAGTTCCTGTGCCCTGTCATGAGATGGGGACAGTCCTCTGCAAATGATATATTTAGTCTTGCAAAATTGTAGTAATATGTCATGAAATTAACTGGAAAAGATTGTGCCACTTAAAAAATAGTGCACACAGTTAATGGATATACAAGCTGAACTTTGGGTCCAGAGGATATTAAAATCCCTACAAAATGTCACTTTAATATTAGTGTCTAACTGCTAATTGCTTATTTAGTATTGAAGTATAACCTTGATTATAGATTTCAGTATTTAAAATGACGTAAATGCAAGAGAAGTAATGATGGGGCTAGTAATGGGGAATAGACCAGATAACTTGCTAAGGGTAGACACCTTGTCTTGGTGTAGCAGTTAAAATGAGAACAAATTTCCTCACATCACCTCCCAAATGCTTCTTTCCTCTTTGAAACAGTTAATAGCTTTGTTTCCAGTTGTCATCATGTTTTTAGATGCTTATTGCTCTGTTTCTTATTTATGAAGGAAGTAATAAGTGGTCTTTAAGTATGCTAATCCTTTTGAGCTTAGTCTGTTCTTCTACCTAGCTGGTCCCTTAAATTGCCATATGTTTGATCTTGGAGTAACAGAAGGGCCTAGTTTGAATTGAATTTAATTGTAGTGCACAACTATAACTTCAGTCTATGTGCTGCTGTCCTTACTGTGTGTGAACAGATGAAAGAGAACATATTAAGAAGCTACTGCATATGTAGTGTTTGCATGGTTCTTTAGCTGTCTTCAAATAAAGCTTCTTATCCCATGAAGACTGACTATCTTCAGAGCTGTGTGTCCTTTTCTGCTTGGGATGCTGTTAACAGTATTTTTTTACTTTGCTGCTTAAGACTTGGTGGTCAGCCAGAATTGGTCCATTTGCCATTGCCTGCTCCTGGAGCTGGCACACAGCTGACACTGCTTTGTAAATTGTACTTTGTGTTTAACTGCCACCCAGGGGTCTGCTGAGATTCTGGAAGGTTTTCAAATGAAAGATTGAAGGGAAGCTGTTCTAGAGGCTATTGCAAAAGTGATGGTGGAGTAGGGTACATTACTAATGGGGCTGAGATTCTTGAACAAGAAAGCAAACCTGGAACTCTAGCGGTCAAAGCACTGAGGTAATTGATGATACTCCATCCTATCCCTCATCTGCTTCTTCCAGCGTGCAACTGCATGCTGCCCTTTATACACAACAGATTGCAGGCTAACAGAAGTTTGGACCCAGATTCAAAGCTTTGACTATCACAGTGAAAGTGTTGCCCTGAGCAGACATCCACTTGCTTCTTAAGTGGAACCTGCGATCTGCAGAGTTGCATTTGTTCTTTTTTCCAGGGTTCTGGTCTACAGACATGTTCTCTAATGAAGTGCCATGCGGTATGATGATAGCTGCTGGCACAGTGAGAAAAGAAAGAGTTTAGAGTGAAGTCATCAAGTAAAAGAAGACAATTTAGAAGAAAATCTTTAATGGCACTTTTAAATTCACTGTAAGGAAAATACTGTATTAGCACTTCTGAAAATTGTATATTTGAAAGGATGGTAGGAAACAGTTGTATTTCTGCAGGCTCTTTCAGAGTAAATTTTGGATTTCTTTGAGCGGATAAAAGAAGCATATAGTCTAAAAGTTGTAAAAATTTGGATTTTAAATTTTGCAGTCAATTTCTCATGCAGTGTTTGAACAGACAAGAAAGCATGTAAAAGTCACATGATTGGTTATGACTTCAAACTGAGGACTTGAGACACTGGCTAAAATACTCCTCAGTGAGATTTGTGCTAAGATGCTGTCTGTCCTTTTGGTATTTCCTTCGGTCTTCTCCTTTTAGGCTCTTGTAAGGCATCTGTTGAATCTTAAGATATCCTGTATTTATGAATTATTTTAAAATATTTTAAAATAATTATTTATACAAGGAAATTATTCAGTCTGGATGTTTATCCCAAGAAAGTTCTATCCCGTCTTCTGTTTTGCCACTTTTCCATATTATATTTTGGTACATGTGTACAGGAAGGTGTCCAGCTAAGATCCTGCTTTAGTGAGATGCTGCTGAAGAATGGAGAATCTTGGTTTTAGAGAAGTTATGACTTCACAAGCTCTATAGGATTCAGTTTCTGTTGCTATGCTTGACGACTGGGTTGTATATGGAGCCAAGGAAAAGCTGTAGAGTCATGAGGATTACTGTTCTGTCCTGACATAACTGAAAGCCAGAAGTTATTGCTTGCATTAACTATATCATGTCTCTCCCATCTTGCCACCTCCACCAGCTTTATCAGCCTAATAAAATGAGAATAATCGCACCTTATTGTTCAACCATAGTAAGTTAGGCTTTTTGAAAATTCAAAGGTCATAGTTTTCCATTCCTAGATGGGTAACTAGTTCTCATTTATGCATCTGAAAAACTCGTAAAAAGACTTTAGATCATTTTTAGTTAGACTGTTTTAGTATGTTACTTCTGTTAAAGTAGAAGATTCAGGTAATGAGGGCTGTAAACATGTGCAGAGATGCATGATGGTAATTTCAACATAGCCACTGGCAGTTTGAGATTGCTTCTATCTTTACCTGTGTACTAAGCCTCATTTCTTTGAAAAAAATTAGACCTGCAGATTCCCAATTTGTAGCAACTAAAATAGCCAGCTTCATAAAGTAAAATAACAAACAGAAATTTAATTGGTAATCACTTAGCTGAAGATTATTAGTTTTCAATTGTTTTTGGGAAAAGTTTGTCACTGCCTAAAAGATGAATGAACCTTTTGAATCACAGGTTGTTTTGAAAAGTTGAACTAAAAATCAGACTATGCATTTGCAAAAAAACTTCAGGTGTTTTTTTTAAAGCATATGTCTTCTGTAGAAAAGTACTAAAATGAATGATATCAATATGGCAAACATTAGAAAGTTTCTGTACATGCAGGGTGGTGGTATCTGTTCTCAGCGGCTATTTCCATTGGTTTTAGTATATATACATCAAGAATGCCTGAAATTGTAGAGATAAGGACAAATGTTATTAAAGCACTTTCTGAGCTTCTGGTAAACTGATTTACATACAGCAGGGTAAACTGAAACAGGAATTGACCCCATTTCCTTCTTCTGGTTGTTCAAGGTGGAGTAATCTCAAGGGGACCCGTTCATCTCTGTACCATAGTGCTAGATGATGGCAGAGTAATTACAAAGAATTCAGGCTTAGACTTAGATTTGTTGCTAGCCACTGTATATCGTTGGGCTCAATAAAATCAACAGGCTTATAATTACTCTGAAGTAGCTAACAGTATCCTAATTTAAAAATGCAAATAATGAAAACATCTACCATAACTTTAAAAAAGTCTTAAAATATTACAGATTCCAGTCACAGAAGAGAGTTCTGATCTTGAAAAGCTTGATGCCAATTACGTGCTTCACTGAATTAAAATGAACTCATGTTATTAATAAAGACTCAAATGATCTAGTCTGCTAGTCCAACCTTTCACCACCTCACACTTTCATTAGAAATGAACTTTTCAATTAAGAACTGTCTTCCAAAACTTAGTACTGAGTTCCAAAATTAAGTTTTCCAGACTGTGATTCAGTCACATTAACTTAAGTAATACAGAACAATCTTGCAAAATTTGACACTGTGACATGTAATTCTCTCATACTGCTTCATGGGTCCTTTCACATTAAGTGATCATCTTGTTCAGGCCATTGACAGTGAGAACTAGATCCAGCTGAGCAGTGAATTTTAGAAGAAAAAGACTCAGAAATAAGGCAGATATATACAAAGCATAACACCTATCAAGGCGGTACTGAAATCTGAAAATTGAAATGCAGCTGCCAGAGCTCTTCTGATGACTGTCAGAAGCAATGGATGGAATGAAAAATATTAAAGCTTTGTGAGTTATACATATACACTTCAAAGAACATTTTCTCATTAAAACCTTTTCTTCTAACAATACTTAAGGAAATCCCACTGATTAACTTATAAACATTTGACATGTGAGACATTTTTGGAATTAGAAGGATGGTTGTGCTGTGATTCTCAAGGCCAGGAATCAGGAGATAAAGGTGTGGCTAATTTTGTACTGGAATTTTTGTTCAATGTTGGAAAATCTCTGGAGTTTTATATAGATAAGCAAGCTACAAGCTACACTCCTTGTTACTTTTAATGCCATTTTTTAATCAGAGTGTTTTTATATTACACATCTGAGTTGGTGGGATTTTGCTGAAATGGATTGAATACTATGGGTCTGGAAGTTGTTTCAGTTGCAACCAATCTTTTGAAAGAAGAAAAATTAAGGAAGGTGGTTAGCTAGTTATCACATGTACTTATACCCATATCTGCTATAATGCTTAATGAATTGTAAAAGTAGAATGGAAATGCTGTTGTGTTTTGAAAAGAGCAACTGCCGAAGCAGTGGCGTTTGCTCTCCCAAAGCAATCCAGACACAGTGTTTCAGCTAAGTAGATCTACTGCTAAATGGATGGTGAACTGTAAAAGAGAAAGCAAAAAAAGGTTACGTTGGTGTATTTCTGGAAGTGCCTTTGAGCTGAGTTAGCTTCACGTACACTGATGGAGGTCAAATATTTATTGCAGGCTTATTTTTTTTAAATTTGATTATAATTTTTTTACAAGGAAAACGTTCAAAAATTTTTCATGTCAGAAAAAGTAAAAGGAAAGACTTCAGAAAATACACAAATAACTATTTCCTTCAAAAGAAAGACAAAAATGCATATGCTATGAGTGGTGACAAATCTTCATTTTTGTAGAAAATATTCTTTTGACTTAGCCTTTTTACCTATTGATTAAAATTTTACCTGAGGGAGCATTTGTCTTCAGAACTCTTTAGAAAATAGGGCTTTTGGGAGACAGGTAAAGACAGGGTACTCTGGGTATTGGACTGTCGATGCTATGTTCAGAGGAATGCTGAGGCTGTGGGGAGTGAGCTCTAAAGACTATAATCTGGAAACCTTAATTCATCAGAGTTTTCAGTGGGATGTAAAATTCTAAAAATAAGGCAAGGCAAGTACAAGTCCATAAATGAGTACTGAAAAAGAATTGATTTTTCTCCGTCTTTACTGAATTTTGATCAAGGTCAAGAATATAATTTGTAATTATCCTTCCAAAAAGTATCCTGAATGGCCATCGCTCACTGAGTGCTTAGTATAACTAGTAGTAGACTTGAGACTTAGGAGATTCCCTCCAGTAACTTCAAGTTGTGGTGAAGAAAATCCCCGATAATGTTGACACCATTTGTAATACGTTTGGGAGTGGAAATTGTCTCTATTTTTTCTTGAATGTGAACGGGGTATTTATAACCTAAATTTTTTTAAAAAATTTTAATTTTGCTATTGCACCTGTCATGAAGTTGAAAGCCTTTGCTAACCAGATATTCATTCTTCCACCCCTCTTTCTGCAAGTGTAATTAATTTCTCATCTGCTTGCATGGTTTGCTGAGCCACTGCTTTCTGTATGCCATACAACTCAAAGTTTTGGTCCTGAAAATACCTACCTACCTGCTGCAGCAACAATATTTGGCTTAATCTCTGTACTAGTCATACTAATATTTTTGGCAGGTAGCCTTGTGGATAGTTGTGTAAGGTGAATAAGGCTCGTATTCTCTTTCCTTCATGTCTTGTGTTTGATACATAGAACATGAAGGAAGCATGTTAGAGCAAGAAATTATTTCAGTCATTTAAAATTAAAAGTGCAGCTATAAAGTTGTTTCTCTAAATGTCTGCACTACTGCTCTCTGCATATCAAATTCTGGCTAACACTTTGAGGTTCCCTTCACTGCAGAATTTCAGAGAATGAACAGATGACAAAAAAAGTGTAATAGAAGACCAAGTGAATGACAGTTTCTCTGGGAGTTATCCTCCAATAGAGTGCTCCAATAAAATTCTTCCCTGAACTATTTTCTTTTTCTATACATGGAGAAACTAAACAATTCATAACTAAGTGCCAGTCACCATAGCCCAGAAGTAGCACTGAAGATTGTACCTGGGCTCAGAAGAGCCATATCAGAAAAAGGCTTGGAAAATCTCACAGAGAGACAGATAGAGAAGTTTTGGAATATGTGCCTCAGAGGACAGTAGTAAAAATATGTAAATACTAAATGTAATAGGAAATAAGAGTAAGGCTTTATTATAATAGAAACTGTAGCATTATATAGTAATGTTAAATTACAGGTATAGCAAAGACATTTCATGATTTTGTATTTTGTGTTTTCAAAGACTTAGATAATTTTCTAATGAGTTTCATAGGCATCAGCAAAGAGAGATGAGACCTGGAAATCTTGGTTCCATTCTAGTCTCTTGGACTAACTGCATTTCCTACAGCATGCCCAGTCTTGACTATTCTCTCCATTGGCTTATATATTTTGCTCATAAAACAGTTCTAGTCTTCATAAAGCATTTTTTTCACATGTATTGCTTTGTTCATATTTTATTAGACTTTATTTACCTGACTAGAGTGTCTGACATCCATATCTTCACTTGCCTCTCTCACTCCTCCAGACTTACTCACAGATATCTCTAAACTGTGAGTTGTTATTCAACAGCACATTCTCCCTTTCACCTCTTCTGGATTCTTCCCTACTCTCTCTGCTCAGCAGTCTGCATGCTTTTGAGTTGACCTAGTTCTGTTTGCTCTCCACCTTTTTTCTTTTGGCCCAAATGTTCTAGGTCTCAATCTGCCTTTATCCCCACCCTTCCACAGTTTCTTTTTAAATCCTCAGGCTCCTCTTCCTAGTCTGTTTCCTTGAAGGACTATTCCTCTCCTTTTATATAAGACTTTGAGACCAGCCTCTTCTGTATTGCTTGGACTTAGTAATGGGAGTATTGAAACAGCAGAAAAGACCTCTGGCCTTAGGTCAGATTTGGCACTAAGCCCAATTGTACAGAAAGACCTTGTCAGGCCTCTGGAGCATATCCAGTATAGACAGAAAAGTTGGGAAGTACAGCAGCTGAAGTCTAGGAAGTACTGTTGGTGTGTAAATACACCAGGCTTGAAAGTTGGACACTTCTGAGTAGCTTTTCATTGAGAGTGCAAAAGGCAAAAGATCTCTGCCAACTTGTGAGTCTTTATTATAAAGCATGGGATTTCTTCAAGAAAGGTATTCACAATCTTTTAACATTCTATTTCTGTTAGCCTTTTTTTTGGGAGCATCTGAAGTATTGTGAATGAAGTTTTCCGGGAAAAGTCAGGCCAAAGTAGACATATGACACAGATGATCAGAGTGTAAAATCCTTCCTTTTAAAAGTACAGACTGAAGTTTTAGCAATGGGGCATAGGCCTCTGTTCCTAAATAGAGCCTTGAGTTTAGGCAGGATTGATAGTGATTAAGATTGGTAATACTTCTTGTTCTCATTTTGTGTGGAGCCATCTAATGAAGAATAGATCACCTGGCATTCATTGACACTTGAAGTTTAATGAAGTTCAGGAACGAATGGATGTGGAGGCTGACCAACCTCTCAATAGGGCCCATATAGTTAAGTTTCTTGGTTGGGTTGTATATTGAAGGCAAGGCACACACCTAGTCTATACTTCTTAAGTGGGTAAACGAAATATCTTGTCCTCTAGACCTGATGATGGCATTAATAAAAATAAAAGAAATTTCTCTGTTTGTCAGGTTATTAGTAAAATGTTATTCCTGTTTCATTAGTCGTTACGTTATGATGAACATTCCAGAAGAGGGGATCGGTTTTATCCTGTATACATACTGAGTTTAATTAAAGTGGACCCTAATACCATTTTAAAGTAAAGATGAAGACTGAAAAGGAAGAATTGTCTGTTATACCTTTTTCTAACAATATTCTGTAATTTTGTGAATGACTGAAGGCATTTGGTGATATTTACAACATGTGGAAGAAAGAGTTGGACCTGGAAAAGGATGTTAACAGAAGATGGAGATCACATATGCATCATAAACTGATTTATAGTTTAATGTTTATCATCTAGGGGAATCCATCATATAATTTAAAATCATCTAGACTGAAGCAATGAAAATGCTGCAGGTTACTTCATTAAAGTGTTTAAGCTTTAATAGCAAGTGGTTGTGCTCACAAGTTCTAGGAAACTATAGTGTGATTCAATAAATACTGTCAGTGTGGTCTTGCTTATGGTCTGGGTTTTTTTCTGCAGGAAAAACACTTGCATGGGATGGTTATGTGAATAAACCCGTTGAGGAAGGACATTGTGTATTTTTCATTTATTTGCACTTGTAATAAAAACATTGCAGAATTTACTATATCAAAGGCACTAAACAATTTTCTGGAAATAAGTTTATTATTCACAAAAAATACTTTTGGAGAAGTTTATGGTCAACCACTTTTGTTATATAGCATTTATATTAGAAATGAAGTTTGGATGTAAAAATATCAGGGCTGTCTGGTTTTTTAATCTATGGCCTTTGAATGTTCAATCCGAAAATGATGTACTCATTTCTGCTTTTCAGTACATGTTGGAAAGATACAACGTCATATGAAGTGACGACTTCCCATAGCTGGCGGTGTAAAAAGGATCATGTAAAGTTTGTAGCATCCCCCTTGCCTCCATAGGGAATTGCTTCTGCATACTTAGTTTTTCTCTCTTGACTCATAACTCTGAACTGTCAGCTTATTTAGATTGTAACTGATAATTGATGGGCAGAAGGAAGGAAGTTTGTGTGTCTGTATGAATTATCGAAGAGCATACAGAGATGTCACCTCATAACATTTTGTTAAAATACCACGATATTCAAAACGGTTGCTTGAAAAGCATATTGAAAATGGATACATTTATAGGTTTTTAACATCTGTGAATGGTTATTGCTCATAAATTATGAGGAATTATTTACTTGAATTGCACCTTTTTCTTAGTGAAATATCTTCTAAGACCTGTAACTTTCTCATACCAAAATTATTTTTTTCTTTAAAAGGTGTTTGTGTGATTTGAGCTGAGTACAGTGAGTTCCTTTAGTGCTGTTTCTGTTCTGAGATTGGATATTTATAAGAAAAGTGTACATATTGCCATACAGCCTGAACTGTTTTGTGCAGGACAGGAAGCCCTACCTTTTACCGTAGTGTATGAGCCACAGGCCAGTTGCTCTGAGATCCTTTTCGGTCGATATGCTATATGGCAAACACCCTTGTTGATGTTCGTACCCTGATATACTTAACAGAAAATACAAGATAGGTTCCTTATTTTTTTGCTGAAAGATAAGTAGCCTCACCATTTTCTGAGCTAAAACCATGCAGTTACCATGGAATAACTGATGAAATGGCTTTCTCTCCAATCATGTGTGTGTGTGTCTATTGCCTCTGTGATAGGCTTGCCTCAGAATATAGCATCATCAAGCAATTATGGAACCAATATGCAAAGAAAAAGTTTCTCTTTAATCTCTGTCAGATGTTATTTACAGACCTAAGGGCCATCAGTTCTTGAAGCACTAGTATGCATGCTTTTATTCAGTTCTCACTAATAAACTTGTATTTCTCCTCATTATCTGTAGACGTCTAACCTGTCTAGTTTCTGGTATGAATGTTTGAAAGAAGCAAATTAAAAATTCACTTTCTGTGTTCATTCATGCTGATGAAACTCAATTAAATGAATATTCATGTAAAGCAAATACAAGAAAGAAGTAGTGTAGTAGGGTCTACATTTGTAGACAAATGTATTTAATTTTTTTTTCCTTTTGCAGTATTTGCTATGTCTTTAAGAGATCCCAACGGAACATATGAATTGACAGAAAAATGGATGAATGAGTACTCTCTAGAGGAAGAGTTAAGCTTGGGAAAACTTCAAGAGATGGAGCACAGGTACCAGCAAACAGAAATAATACTGCTGTGCAGAGAAAAGAGTTGGGAATACTCCAGGCTCATGACAATACATACAGTAAGTTCAGTTTGAAAGTTAAAAGGGCTCCTTTGCGCAGAAAATTTTTGAATGCTGCAGCTTTAAACAAAGTAATTTTCATAAGTATTGAATTTGAATCTTAAACCAAACTTGATCTGCCAGTGGTTCTCCTAATAAGTTCAAAGTAAGGCAATAGTACCTTAATGCAGAAATGTTTGGCAGTTTTGTGGCTAACAGTATTTTAGGATCTACATGGTCTGAACCATGCTGAACCGTTATAGCTAAACCTATGAATGTTTATGATATGAGCTCAGTTTTCTGTAGCTGAAGATATTTGTGGTTTTGGTGATTGGCATGTGTGAGGGAACAGGTATATTGCTAGTAAGAAATATATACAAAAACTTTACTACATTTCTAGAGCTGTCAGTCATAGTCGAGTACAGATCTGTGCCTTCCAGTTAGAAAAGCAGTGGCCTCTAATCTTGTACTCAGTCAAAGGTCTAAAACAACTTTGTGGTCTATGGTCTTTAAAACTTTAATTTCTTTTAAAACTCCAGTGCACAAAACATCTGTTTTAAGCCTTTTGAACAGAGTGAACTCCATCTCTGTTCTCTTTAACTGTTTTTCATCAGGGCTGCTGTGATATCAAACCAGTGATATCTCATTGAGATACGATAATATATTGATGATACAGTCACTGAGAGTAGAAAGTGCCAGATCATTTGATTTCTTGCTGTATTTTATAGCAGAAATGTCATTTGAAGGTCTAAGGGATATTTGTTTTCCATTAGATGCTTGTGATCTGTTTGTTTCCTGTGGGAGACGTATTTGTTTTTTATAATCTATTTGCTTCTGTTATAAAGTGATTATACATTTAGGGCCTGAGTAAATCAGTAATTCTTCTAAAGGTGTCATTGACACTCTGCCACTGTTAAACTGGCATGTGGGAAGAGAACCTTAAAACCAGTCCTGATAGCTACAGTGGATGATGCTTTTTGTTACTGAAGAACCTCAGGCCTTTGTATTGACTTCATAATGGTCAGATATGTTTGAAAAACCTATTTTGTCTCATGGTTAGCTATGTTAATGAAACGATAGAGATAACAACCCAGAATATATCTATCTCCTGTGTATACTGTCCTGTGCAACTGCAGCACTGTTACTGGTTAAATGTCTAGCGTACAAACAGAGGGAGATGCTCTTATAAGGCAGATTTACCTTAGGGTGTCCATTAGCATTTCCCAAAGCAGTTTGAGTCCTTTCTTGTGTGATAGGAGAGATATTGATCAACTGCCTACTGACCATTTAATTTACAGCTTAATCATGTAAATTTAGGCTTTCCCTGGGGATTATGCATTCTACTGCTGGGAGTCAATGCTGCAAGACTTCTGAACCCTTGACAGAGAAATCAGCGTCCTGATTTGTCAGTCTTACAGTTGATTTTTCTAAGCTTTGTACTATAGAGCAGTACACAATTATGGAATTCTTAAGACATTTTTTTTGCTGTCTATTTTCTGACTGCTGCAATTTCTGTAGCTTATTCTGTAGTTTATACAGGCTTGCCCTTCACCTATTTTATGTTAGCTGGTCTGAAAAGGGAAAGAATCTTCCTACTGCTAAACGTGTTATCTGCATAGCTGATCTATCCGTAGATTTCTGAGGAAAAGTCAAATGATAACGTGTCAACTTCTCAGTTCTGGAGAAATTATCCCACATTACCTTGGCAGTGCTAATAGTTTACAATGTTCATGGTCCGTAATGGGCTGTTTGCCTTAAAGGGTTTTGACAGTTTTGCTGAACTTAACGTGTACTCAGCTAAGAGATGATCTTTCTTCGCTACATCACTTGCCATTTGAATAGGTCACATTTTGATGAGATGTGTTTGATTTGCTGACTGTGAAACTGGTGAATAAATCTTCCTTTATGCTTACATATTTCTCAGATATCCACTGTATTATTCTGAGGGCAAATACCTAATTATTTGCTGCTGAAAGCCATGTAAGAACACCTCTGTATTTCTGAAATCCTTTGGTGACATCTGCCACAGTAAGCTTACATCTAGAATTAATAATACAATGGGAAGTGATTTCTTTCAATGGTCTTGTTGAACTGAAGTCTGGCTTTGTGATAAGAAAAAGTGAAGGCAGAGTGCCTGGGGAGGTCTTCAATGGCTTTTTTTAAGGTTATGCTATCATTGCTATCATTGCTGAAGATCTAGTTGATGCATTGCTTTGTTTGCATTATACCCAGGCTTGGAGCTGAGCACTTATTGATGCCATTGATATCAGGACAAGCTGTACAGGTACTTCTACATCTCTCACACTCAGAGCTCCTGAGAGATTGCCTCTGAGACAGATTATTCTTAATGTTGTATCTTCCAAATACGCATTGGAAGAAATAATATTTAGAAGAAAAAACACAGCTTATGCTGGGTGGAACTTGTTTATGCTCTACTGATGAGCATCACCATTACTGTACTGGTAGGAGTGCAAGGAAGAAATGTTCTTGGCAAGTCTTGCACTGCAGAATGATCTGGGATCTTCTGCAGGTTTTGGATGTCTCTTACAGCTGTCTTCAGATAGTGGGTGTTGGTTGTGACAGTGCAGGCCAGCACAGTTAGGTGATGAATCATCAGCATCATAATGTCTGTTATTTTAAGACCTGTGCACCTCTACTTGGATCCCTGTATAGAGTCTATAAAAGTTTGTGCAAAGAGAATAAAAACAACATGAAGAAAATATGTCTAAGAACAACTACTGTCAAGTAAAATTTCTGTAATGGTGGATATAAGGTTAATATGAAGCTGGCTTTTCACACACTGTAGTGTTTGAAGCCTACACTGGAGCTGCAAAAAAATTGTCTGGAGCTGTCATGTCAACACTAAGCAGTGGCTCATTTTCTGTTTGCCATTTTGAATATTATCCTAACTGTATGCCACCATACTGGGAATGTATATGATGAAAAATAATGAAGGATAAACCTACTGCACAAGAAAAGGCAATTTTAACAAACAAGATAATGAAAAAAGTTCTACAACTAAGACAAAAATGTTTCCTTGATTTCTTATCTGAATTCCATGTGTAACTCTCTGGCTGTCTTCACTTACCCTCCAGTGGCAAAGCTACTTGTGAATCATAGTTCCTTGTTTCTGAAACACATCTGAAGGCCATATCCAAACTATGGTGTATGCAAGCAGAACTTAGCAGCTGCATTGTCTGAGCATCTGACAATGCTCATAAAGAATCTTATGAATATGATGCTAATTCTATTCCATCCCTTGTTTGGATCTATGAAGGGGGATTTTCTTAAATTGGGCCTTCAGCCATCAGCGCTCGTGTTTGAAAAATGGTAACAGACATTCTGTTTATCACTTGTAGTAATGCCCATATGCCATGTGTTAGGCATCAGGTGGAAGCATCCTTATTTCTCTGTATCACAGGAAAAAAATACTGTGAATTTCAAACTGGCTATATTCAGAACCCACTGAGTACATTCTTTTGGCCAGAGGGTATCCCATTAAGCAGCATAAGGAAAGTCTCTTGCAATCACTGAAGACTTTTCTTGCTGTAATCCCTGCTGATCTTGGGAATATGAGGTGGGAACTTAAACCAGATCTTTTTCTGGCTTTGCACAGTTCTGTGACAATGCCTCCAGGGCTGCTAATGTATTAGGGAAAAATTCTGCCAAGCTTTTCACAAAGTAGTATTTTCTTTTATAAATATACCAGCTGATTTAATGACAATTGTGAAACACTTGTGAAGCTCAGGGTGGCAGAATCTTACTTTTTTCATGACTGGCAGCTGAATAACTTTAATTCCATGTGCTTAGAAAGGAACCAGGAATGTCTAGAGCTTGAAAAGATTCAGGTAAATAAAGCACCTGATGTCCCTTCCACTTTCTTCCTTGACCCCCCTAATGATCTGATATTTGCCATACCAGGCTGATAATCCTGGCAAGCTGATGGGTGAATTATTTATCCATATGTCCATTCACAGTTCTGCCACTGTGTCAGCTTTGGCAAGTAACTAGTCTTGACGGCGTCAGGTTATACGCTTCCTCTTGTTAGGATGTTTTATTCCATATCTCTTCCATGTCAGATGTCTAGCACTTCTGTAGCTATCAGCAATATCTGTAATATTGGTGAGAGAACACTTAACTGTTGCATGATGAACAATTAATAAATAATAAGTGCTGGCATCTTGCTTTACCCTGTTGAATTATATAGGGAAAACTTTAAATGCAGTAAACATTAATTCCTGGATGACTGGTTTATTATCTGTTTCAGTTTTCACAATTGTCCTGCATCTGAGTGAGTGGCATATTTCAATTTTGAAAGTAACTAGTGACATTCATGTGTTTATTTTAATTTCTTCTGTGTGTCTGCCACAGCTCACCATTCTGTCCCCCAGCTTGCTTTTTAATGTTTCTGATCACATAAAGGTGGTGCCATTCAGCAGAGATAGTACATTTCTTTGTTTTTCAGGTTACTGAATGCATCTACCAACATCTCAAGGTGGATACATTTCAGTAAGTGAAAAAGATAAGATAACAGACAATATTGAGCATCTCAGGATGGGTTTTACAGCAGTAGTGATCACAGTCATTTGTAGCATGGCTAAGGGGATGCCCTCCAAATGTGCTGACTAAAGGGCCGGTTTAAGTTCTGCACTAGTCGCGTCACCACAACCCATCCTGCCTGTGAGGCGACAGCTTCTGTAAGCTCTACAGGCAAATGCTCAAAGTGCAAGGGCAAGTTGTAGTTACCTACTGCAGTGACTTGCAGCTGCATCCATTGATTTCCTAGTGAACAAATGAAAGATGACATCAGATGAGCTTTGTGCTAGACTTGATTAAATTGGATGCTGCACCAGACAGAAAGGATTACAATGATGTTAGGTGTTCTAAGAAAACATGCAGCACAAAAGACTAGGCTGTGCCTCTGTCAGTGGAAGCTGTCAGCTTTCTCTGTGAGAAAAACATTTGAAGGTAAAGGCTCTAGTCTGATGTACTTTGTTTATATCAAGCTTATGGCTCCTTAAAATCTTTTTTTGGTGCTGCATATGTTTGGATAGAGCAATATGACCGACTCTTAATATTTCAGATGTTACACTTATTTAGCTTCATACTTTATATGCACAATACACCAAGTGCACATTCCTTTCTAGGTACTGTAAATTAGCTACAGTATATGAATCTCAGTGTGTAATATGATAGCATTTTATTCATGTTGGAAGTAATGATTGTATTATGTATTTCATGCCCAAAGAGAAATAGCATGACTTCAGGCAACAGAAATTAACAGTATGAAACATTATTGTTTGTGATGTTGTTGATGTTTTAATTGCTGATCATTAATCTGTGTTCTTCAACTCTAGTGTTGGTGGAATTATAATTAGTCCAGTGTGTTTTGCTGAAATGTAGGAAACAATCAGTCTGCCATTAATGATAGGGCATGTGGGACTCCAAAGCTGAGTATCAAGTCAGTACTTCTGTTCCACAGTGCATATGTATTTTTTTTTATACTGATATTTCTGGAGAAAATTGTACTTATCAGGAGAATAACTTAAACTAAACAAAACCTACAGAACTTGAAAAATAATTTCAAAGATAACCCAAGGTGGTTTATTTATTCCTATTTCAATGCTAATTACATGATGGTGTAATTCCTGAATCATGGTATGGTGGAAGAAAACTTTGGGCATACATGTTTCTGGGAATGTTAATAATGCCATTTTAGCTGACCTGAAGTGTAGCCTTCGCTCTCCTGTATGTATGTTTGCCTAGTCGGTTAGATGCATACCCCATTTATTATGTAACTTCTTTATTCAGGTGAAGATCAGTTTCATCATAAATGGATTCTGACATGATAATGTGCCTGTACATGTACATCTGTGAAATTTAAAACCTGACTATTGTTTCATGATTGCTTACTTTGTAGATCCAAATCTAGCTCTGCTCTTGGACCAAGCTCACTTTAAGAATATTTTTGTTCCTTTTTCTGTCTTTTAGCTCAGAGAAAAGATGTCAGTCAAAAAAATACCATAGCACAGTTTCTTACATCAATGCAAAAGGAGTAGCAGAATTGAAAGTCAGCTGTATGCTTGCACAAGTTGTTGAATATGGCAGATGTTCACTAAATATCTAAGGGTTATAAAGCAGTTTTTGTGATTTCACATAGTCTGCAGTGGCAGGGCTTTGCCTCTGTTTGAAAGATGCTCCAGCAAACCAAGATATGACTGTAAACTTCCAAAATTGAGTTGATGAAAATTCAAGAATAGAAGATCCTTACTGCATTTTTTCTCAGTTCAGTTGAAATCAACTAGAAACAAGTCTTAGTTAAAGAAAAAGAGCACTTTTGAAGTGACTGAGTGTCCCACCAAGGGTTTTGCACACTACATTGACTTTTAATGCACTTAGGTGACATTGACACGTTCCACTTTTGAAGAATCTATAATCTGATCTGTCTCTAGATTTAAGTCAGTGAGATACTGCAACTTACTACAAGAAAGCAGATCGAATCATTCTTTTAATGAGGCAGGGACTAGTTATCATTTGGCATAAAGCAGTGTTTAAATAATTTATCCTGGCTAAGAACCTATCCCTTTCTTTTTAAAGAATAAACTTATTTCCTACTTAGCACTGATTCTAGAAAATTCCATTAACCTACTTTCTCCACTAAAAAAAAAAAGAAAGATACATTTATATTCAGGTTGAACACAGAATCAAAGAAGTGTTTATTCAGAAATTATTTGGTATAATTCTAAAACCAGATGTTGTTCCCACACTAATCTCTATAAACAATGATGACATTCCTATTGCCAGCAAACAGCTGAATGTCGAGCTCTTTATGACTGAATTTTCAACAAGGCTTCATTTCAGCTCAGTTTCAGATGCAGTGGTACAGCAAAATTGTGAGCTTCATGACTGAAGTGTATATCTCATTATAGATGAAATGGTGGACAAAATTCTGCATTGAATATCATTTCACTTTGACCACCAGTCTAACCATGCTAACAATAATGTACGACGAATAACCTGTATGTGTGTGAGGTTGAGAAAGAGATGGTTTAAATTCTGGAATCTACTTTTTATATGATGTATATATGTATAAGCTCTAAGGTGTGTTATTTTATGATTAGCACCTGATTCTAAATAAGTTTGTAGGAACATATTTAAGTGGGGGCACCTGCTTGGCTAGTGATTTATCTCCAACTTTTAAACCTGAACTAAAAAAGTCAGGCTTATACATTTATCCATAATAACAATGATAAATCATGGTGACTTAAACCACTCCCTCAATATGGGAAATTTTAGAAAGAACTCTTAGCTTGGCTTTTTACTGTTGCCAAGGAATGAAAGTTTTATTATTGAAGATCAAAGAATCCTGGAATGGATTCCTTTGTGTTGGAAAAAGACTACAAAAGACTACAAAGCCCATCTAGTTCCAACCCCCACCTATGGGCAGGGACAACTTCCCCTAGCCCAGGTTGCCCAAAGCCCCATCCAGCCTGGCCTTGAACACTGCTGGGTATGGCATCCGCAGCTTTTTTGGCAACTTATGCCAGTGTCTCACTAGCCTCACGGTAAAGGATATCTTCCTAATACCTAATCTAAGTCTACCCTCCTTCAGCTTAAAGCCATTACACCTTGTCCTATCACTCCATGCCCTTGTAAACAATCTCTTTCCAGCTTTCCAGTAGCCCCTTCAGGTACTGGAAGGCTGCAATAAGGTCTCCCTGTAGCCTTCTCTTCTCCAGGCTGAACAACCCCAACTCTCACAGCCTGTCTTCATAGGAGAGGTGCTTCAGCCTTCTTTTGATGGGGACCCCAGAGCTGGACACAGTGCTGCAGGTGGGCTCTCATGAGAGCACAGTAGAAGGGGAGAATCACCGCCCTTGACCCGCTGGTCACACTCTTTGATACAGCCCAGGATATATTAGGCCTTCTGGGCTGCAGATGCACATTTCTAGGTCATGTTGAACTTTGCATCAACCAACAACCCCAAGTCCTTCTACTTATGTGACGAATGAATCCAGTGAATACTTTACAAATCCTTCAAGTGAAAGAGAATTCCTGCCACTTAAGAACCAACTGTGTGATGAATTTTTATAATATTGACAACCCACAGAAACCTCCAGAAGGGATTTAGTTACAGGCAAAGAATTTTATGTAGGGATTTGTTCAGACAAATTCTGACACATTCTGATTTTAAGTGTTGAGAGTTGGGAATAAATAGCGTTAACTACCATGTGACTTAGGAGTTGTTACAAGTTGCCCACTGTTGGCTTTAATCCTTCCCAGCTGTAAAGCAAATTGAGACTGGGTAGCTCTTAAAATGAAAATTGATGTTGTAACAAACCTTGACAGCTGTATGACTTTTGCTGGTATTAAGACAACACTCATTTCATTGATTCATTCAGTGTTATCATGCTGATTATAGGTCCTGCAGAACATCTACACAACCTAATCAGTCTCTCCTTCCTTGTCAAGTACATTTGTTGTCTTTATATGAGATAACCCAGCTCCCTGAGTGCTGAGAAGTGGCATTTCTTGGCAGAATGTGCCATTGCTCTTAATAAGATATACGTCAGATCTTGTGCCCCACTGCACCAGACTGCACTCTAAACCAGTATAAATCCCTCCACTTTCACTTCTTTGTTTTTCCTTCTTTATACCTTATCTTGGAAGCATTAAAGGCAACCAGGTTTTTGGCTTTCAAGCCTGCCTGAAGGTGTAAGCACAACAATGCTGGTGCCAAAATTACTAAAGAATCAGAATGAGCAACTCCTTGAATGGAGAAAGGGTGGGAGGAAAGCAGGAAAATGAGCAAAGAAGAAGATGAAAGAAGAGCACTGAGGAGAAAAACTGTTTCTTAATTACAGTACGAACTTTCTCTTGCAAGTCTTGGATCTCACCCTAATTTAAGTAATTGGCTTGTAGCACTGTGATACAGATGGAATTTAGAGACATTCCGTACTTGGCAAAAAGGGGGTTTAAAACTGCATTTGCTAGCTAGGTTGCAAAAGAGCTCTTGGAGTTTTTTGGTTTTGCTTTTTTTCTTTCATTGTGTGCAAAAGGAAGAGTGGGATTACATGGCTGTTACGAAAGTGAAGGCATGTGAGTGCACATATCTGTGTTCTTTAGACTCAGCTGTCTGAATAGTTATGCTCACCTTGCATTCAAAAAGAGTTTGAGGTCCTGCAGAAATGTACCTATGACAAATCCTCCGAATATTTTAGAGACTATTTAGTTGTTTGGGAGAGATTTGGTCTAGTCTGGAAGTAGACACAAACTATAGCCTTTTGGAGGCTAATCTAAATCCTTTTAAAATTATTGGAGTGACACTGAATGAAAATCTGGCCTTTTAGTCTACTGTACTTCTTTCTACTCAGTGCATTCTCATCAGCTTTGAAGTTTAAAAGGTGAAGGATAATGGGTTTGCAAGAGAGAATTTAACTGCCATTGGTGGAGAGAAAGGAATAAGTGCTAAACAAATGAATTACTAAGGCAAAGTGCTTGCTTGCTGCTTCCCTAAAGATCAGCAGCTCTCTAAATCTGATCTTCTGGGCTTACGAAGTCTCTTCACATGTCCCCTAATCTTTGAGAATACCCAAGATCAGTTCGGTTAAAACCACAGTTGGCACAAAATACGGCCAATGGCATGGAGAAGTCATAAACCCTGAATCATTTGACTGAGGTCGATCCAGTCTCTATGTAGAACAGCTGTGTAAGCTCTAGCTGGAAATATCTAGAGAATGGGCAGTAAAATGAGATCAGAAACTACTACTGAGGTGCCAATTCTCACTGTGATCTTTGGGAAAAAATTTCAACTTGTCCAATGCAAGTTCCAGCTCAAGAAGTGCAAAGCTTGCACAAATCTCACTGGTTTTGAAATAGACTGGAGGTTCTCAGCACAGCTATATATGGGGACATACCTGTCTGGATGGGCTTGAAGGAAAGATTTAGCTGTATTTGTCCTCTGTTCCAGATCTGTAAGTCTAGAATGGGAATCGGTGCTGCCCTTCTGTGAGAAAAAATACCGTCTGCCAGGGGCCTGTATTATCTCACAAGAAAACAAGTCTGTCTTCACAACAGAGGAAAGACCGAGGAGTTATAAACATAAGTGGAATTCTCATTCAGAACATTTAAGTGAGCTCTCTCAGGGCTTGTCATTCCTTAATTCTTTTGTTCACAGTCTGAGAATCACAGTGAGTGAGCCAACTGATGACTGTTAAGGAGGATAGAAAACCTGGAGTTCCTCTGCTGCCCCCAGATTTCAGTTATTCTGACTGCTTCATGTATTGGTGTGTTCCAACCACGTGTAAATAACACGCAAACAATAGTGTGTCGGGATATGCAAAGATTACTCTGCAGTATTAGCTTTAATGTCACTGGTATTCATATGGATGTTGTTGAAATTCCACTGAGTAGTAGCAGGCTGATGTGGCTTTGAGTCTCAGTTTTGTAACGTGTCGTTGAGTTTCAAAGCTTGGATTTTCTGTGTGTGCCAACGAAGAATGCAGAGACTCGGAGAAGAGCTGCCCTACATCTCAAACGCTGTTATTCAAGGAGTGTCTGTGGTCTAGTAACAAGTGTCTGGGTTCTGCAAAGCAGTGTGTCTGTCTGTGCGTGCATGGCACTTCAGTCCCGTAAGGCTTCTCTCCATGGTTGCTGCAGTCTGCCTGAATAGGTCAAAGAAGGACAGTGAGCTGTTAATTAAAAAAAAAAAGTGTTTGAAGGCCTCTGCCTTCAATGTTTTTTGATTTATCTTCAATTCCTATGGGGCAATTAATATTCCAGGGGCAAGCATATACTTAGATTATCTCTGCCCATGGGTTAAACAAAAAAATTGATCAAAACCGCCAGAGAGTTTCCTGCTAAAAGAGGATCATTCTCATAGGTGACAGTATCCTTTCTCTTCACCTTTCTTAGACTTAGTAACAGTTGGAACAACACAGTGAATCCTTTGAAATTGTAAGAAGCTTAATTATTGGTGTGCTACATCATTTCATCCTGTCACCCCCCATCATTTCACAGGGGGTGAAATGCCAGGAAGTGCATTATGTCCTCCTTGTGCCAGTTCTTCTGTCTCTGCAAGCAAAGAAAACCTTAGGTTTCTCTTCTCCCCCTCAGTCAGTACTAGTCTTTCTCTGAACTTGTTGTGAGATCAAAGGTAGAGGTCACTGGATGTGAGAGCCACTCAGTGCATGCTCAGCAACGGTGAAAAAACACAGTAGCACAGCTTCCCTCTGTCCATCTGCCAGAGGGGAGATCAAGAAACTTGACGGATCTGTAGATGTACAAAGCTGACACAAGAGCTTGGTTTGGAGTGCCTGAAAGGACTCTCACCTCTCACCCCTTCTCACCAGAAGCAGTAGCTCTGCTGGAAACTAGTACAGCTAACCAGATGCTTTAGTTAAAACTATGCTAATTTAACAAACTCCAAATAAGCTGCAGAAAATTCTATGCAAATAATTATAAAGCTTATTTTCTCAGATACTCTTTCTTACCGACTGTTTTCTAGACTTTTGTGGAGAATAGAACCAAAGGTAATTAGTGGTGGAGGTCATGCATGTTCTGCCTAAGTCTACTATATTTCACAGGCCTAACTGTTTATTAGAACTGCAGATAAGCGTAAACTTAATTTTAGTCAGTGAGACACAGACTTAGGTGTACTCTTAAGTGTTTTTCTGGGCTGGAGCTGTGTATAGAGCTGAGGTTTTCTTTCTGGTCGTGGTGCAGAGTTTTGTAACTGCCTCAAGAGCATTCTGGGTTCACAGTGAAAGTAATTTTATTTTAAAAAGCTGAACTGAGTTGAATAGTTGTTAGTAGAAGGGTCCACAATACTCACAGGGAAGTATTTATGGACTCTTCTGTGATATGTTATTGTTGTGTACCTTTGATTGAGCATGCACAGGTGTAAGCATAGCTAATCTATTTAAAAGACACCATCTCTTATGTGCAAAATGAGTGTATAACATTTTGTGGGGTGAGTTTGCTAGGTTTTTTGAGGGTTTTTTTGTTCTCTTTTTTTGCTTTTCTAAATATATATTTAAAACCCTGCAGCTCTGAATATAAGCAGGAAGCTGTGAGATGAATAGATGCTGCTCTCTGTGCTTTGAGCTGCATTTCCTGTCATCCTTTTGTGTGTCTGACAGATCTGGTATTTTATGGGGGAAAAAGTTACAATTTTTTTAAAGTTAAGAAAATAAGTCCAATGAATCCTGCTAAAAGGGAATCTCATGCTGTTGTCATTAATGGCTTCCCCTGAGAAACTGGGAAATTGATAAATTAAGCTTTCCTTCTGTGACAGCCTTTCATACACTCAAAATGTAGTCCTGCTTTAGTTTTCAGCAGCATTAAATCAATCTACTATAGAAATACTTAGCCTTTCTAGCTGGGTACAAAATAGATCTAGAGACTTGGTGCATCAGTTCACTATGTTTAGCTCTAAGCCAATCTTTTGGCAATCACAAGAGGCTTAAATTTTGTATTTATGTTGAAATGCATCCCTAACTGAGATGTCTATAGTGCTTCAAGCCTCTCTTCTTGAAAATCAATTAATACGTATCA
Source organism: Hypotaenidia okinawae (assembly GCA_027925045.1). Taxonomy (NCBI): domain Eukaryota; kingdom Metazoa; phylum Chordata; class Aves; order Gruiformes; family Rallidae; genus Hypotaenidia; species Hypotaenidia okinawae. Next base: position 10,127,111 of record BSDF01000012.1, read on the forward strand.
CACTAGAACACAGTCTTTTTATTAAAACTCAATTAAGGAAGATATAATGAGGGCAAACTAAGTGAAAAATTTAGTGTTTATTATAGACAGTAGATCTTGAGAGAGATGCAAACCTCACTTTGAACCTGCATCTGTCACGTAATAGTAAAAAAACACATTTGTTCCTGTACTAACAAGCAGCTCACAAAAAACCCCAAGCAACCTAAGCAAACTGAAATACCCTTCCATAAGTAAAAGGTGGATTTTCGTTATCTCCCATGTGAAAGTGGGAAACTGATATTTTTGTTTCAAATGTTTTTATAAAATCTGATAACTTATTAACCATTACCAGATGCTACTAAATCATTACCTTTTTCCTGCATCTCCTTTTGCTTTTCAATCCTCTCCAACTGCAAAGAGTTTTTGTTTAACACTTACTAACCAAGTTGTCTTTATGTAAATGCCAAGAGGTAGTGTAGTTCCTCAGCATTGTATGTGCTGTATTGCTTTAGTTTCTCAGGGTTCTATGTGATACTTTGAGCGATCTATAGTACTGTTTGTTACTGTGTCTTGGATACATACAGAATGCATATACTAACAGGAAATCTCTGTTGAGTGAGGATAGGAGTTACAGCTAGTACTGACCGGTCTTAGGGGTCAGTTGGACACACTGATAGAAAACATGGTAAATTTGCCTAAGTGTTTGTGAAGATGAACTTAAGCTACAGTATTTAAGAAAGCTGAAAGTTGTGTAATGGATTATTATGTCATTAATGGTTTTAGGTAGATGTGGCTGAATTAAATACAGGTTTATATAATATAATGTTTTATGGTATCTGTATTATCAATGGAGGCTATAATTAAGTGGAATAAGAAATATGAAAAAAGAAGATAGGATACAAGGAAAATTGCATAGGTCATCCTTACAAAAAAGAATTTTAAATTATATAATTGTTCTGGACTCAATGAATCTGTCAGCATCTTTTTTGATAAAAGAAGGGCTGAATTGTTCAGCTCTTGACTAAACTTGTTCTTTCATATTTATAAAGGAAACCAACTTTTTTGTGTCACTTTAAAAAAAGATAAATACAATCCTTCTTAGGAATTGAGTGAGATGACTTTTTGTTTCCCATTACTGTTGCTAAGTACTATTATTCTCAAAAAAAAACCCAAATCCAAAGCAATTGGCAGAATGCCTTCATCTTTATTGATAAATACAATGCATAAAAATAGTGACTCATAACCTGAATAATACTGTTTGTGACAAGTGGTAATGCCAGGAAAATACAAGTATTGAGATGCATCGTTTCATTTGTCTATGTAGGTGGCCCTCAGATTCTGTCTTGTCATAACTTTGATCAGTCTGGCCCTCCTTGCAAGTATGGTATGTCAGTCATATATTGAAATATTTGCAACATCTAGATGCCAACAGGAAAGCCTGAGAAACCAGTCACATGCTAGCCTCTCAAACTTCATAGATTAATTATGGGCTTTTTTCAAGAAGAGAAAGCATATGAGTAACGACTGGCAGATCTCACCTCCATCTTTGCCATCATTCATTGCTGGTTCTAGCAAGTTCATTAACTTCTTTTCTTTCATTATCTTCTCCTTTCCTATGAATCCTTTAGCATTTTAGAAGCCATTAATACACAAAGTGTTGCTCTTCTATGTTGGTACCATGAGCACTGTGCTAATTACAGGTGGCAATAATTTGCCATTAGTTTTCTTTGTTTAATAACCAAATTTCTTATCACATCCTGCTCCTGGTATGCATCCGTCTTTTTTGGTGTGTAGTCCTGGCTCACCACATTAGGTTTCTCTTCTTGTTCTGGGCATCTAGCCATGTTTAGAGAATGTGTGCATTTTATCATGTTTTCAGTTTCTCAAAATGTTAATTGTACATTATATTCAAGACATCATTCAATTTCTGAGGTACAGAACTTGACTTTAAATTTAGGAAGTGAACCTCCCAGATTTCATCTTCAGTGTAATAAAATATTCAGGAAAATCCTCTTAATAAGTCAATGTCTTAAAAGCTGGTAAAGGCTGAGTAAATTCCAAGAGAAGGGAGGAGGGAGTTATGTTGGAGTGCTTCTGGGATACCAGGTTTTATTGTAGATTTTAGAAAATGTAATTTATTTACTCAGGCCACAATTTGATACTGACTTATTGTTAGAACTCTTGATGATGTTTCCCCCAATATCACAAGATTTTGGGTCATTTTTAGAGAGATAAACCTGAGGCGTTTGTCTTCTGAAGAGGCTATTTCAAATATCACTATGGAAGAGGGAAACTTTCCAAGGCCATGTGTGTGGCTGCAAACAAAGGGATCTTGGAGTTCATCATTAAGTAAACTTTCAGTTCTCAACTATAATTCTGTTTATGTGTTAGATTTAGCTAGACTATAGTAAAAAAAAATAAAGATATAATTGGGCCTTCATCCAGCAGGGCTCTTAAACACATTTGTAACTTTAAATACATGAGTGGCTGGGTTCAAATCATGATCTTAAGTGTTTTGTTTGACTGAGAATCCATTGATTGCTTTTTGGCACCAATCTTTTTCTTTCTTTAAATGAAGTTAGTCAAGAAATTAGAAGCCTTAGTTTGCTTTCTTGTTCAGACAACAAAGCCATGTATAGGCCTCTGCTGACAGAGCTTCGGAAGGCTGAGCAAGACCTTTTTTATATGAAAGAAAACAGTATTGTACATGGCTTCTGTTAATTAATGCTTGGTCTGGCTGCAACCATCATCCCATCAAGAATAATATAGCCAGTTAAGGTTCTTATTTTCAAATTCAGTACAGCCATTACTCATCCTTTGAGACTTCCTGTAGACTGTGGATAGCAATCAGTTCTTGTGTTTCTGGCTGTAGGTGTCAATAGTTTGTTTGGTAACTGGGGCCAGGAAGTCATTTTGAGGCAGTGAATGGCTTTTTACAATTGTAAAAATACTAGCAAAAACAGGCTGTTCTGTACAAAAGATAGCTATCCTGCCAGCCATGTTCCAGATTGTCCTGGGGTGAGGAAGAGTAACTGGGTGCGATGTGGTGGTGAGTTATCTCAGGTCACATACAGCAGAGCTTCACACAGATGAGGAGCTATCTCTTATGTTACAGGGAAAGTCATGTAGCCTTCTCTTTGTTTCAGAGCTCACCACAATGTCGAAATAGCAGGTTTCTTTTAGGCCCTTAGGTCCACTCAGCTTCTATTCTGATCATCATTCCCATAACATCTCCTTTGGTGATTGTAGGAGGCATGATGTAACTGATACATTTGTGAAGATCTGCTTAGTTTCCTCTTCTGATATTCCCTCTTTACCTTCCTTTAAACAGCTTTAGTTAATTACCTAAATAGCCCATGTGAATAAGATTAGAGAATTTGAGAATCTTTCCATATGGCAGAATGTCTGGGTTTGTTTTCCAGTAAGATTAGATAGTTTTTTTCTGAATTGCTCATTTTCTGAAAAAAAAAGTTTAAAAAAAATCCTGGTTTGCTTCAGGAATCTTATGGTCAAGATTCCAACTAAATGCAGGAAATCAAACCAAGTTTACACTACTGGTTGGTAGTGATGATTACACAGTTCACAAGACAGGGAGCAAGACCCTTGTTACAGAATCAGAGTCAAATTGAAGGGTTCGTTTTCCCTTGCAGCATACATTGTTGAAGAAGAAAGGTTTCTTTACATCTCTCTCTATTTTGGGATAGATGTAGAAAAGGCAACACAGGACAAGTAAAGAGCATTTTGTATTGGCAGGACATTAGAATACTTTGCATGTGACTCAGTATGTCTTCAATAGTTTTACCATTTCTGGTTCTGAAGTTGAGAGTCAAAGCAAGCAGTGTGCTCATGTTTCATTAGTGGAACCTTACTTAATAACCTTATATACTTCCTGTGGTTATTCCCATTTTTCTGATAGAAGTTCACCTCTTGACAGGGGCTACTCATGGCTGTCTCAAGGATGAACAGGAAATGGAGTGAAGACAGCAAGATATTAATTAAAAGTCAGGAATCCTCGTGGGAAATGTGTCCCAGAGGAAACCTGGAAATTCTGTAATAGCCAATCACTGATGCAGATTTCCTGATAAGAATATTTTCTGTTTAGACAGGAAAGATGGTTTCATTAGATTGCTGAAGAATGATTATAAAGAAAGTTTCCCAGGAGAAGGTCACATTTATCTCTTTAAAATTAAACACATCATTAAAAGGTCTTGGCTAAATCAAGGCTAAAGGAACTCAGATCAGTGACTTCACTTTCACACCTGAATACTTATGAAGCAAAATGTGTGAGGCTTCTGAAACTTTATTCCTAATTTCTCTATTCACTGGACTGGTTTGCCTGTAAGTAAATCCTCTGTTCTATCTCTATCTTTTTAAAAATTTTTAAATGTAGTAACATCCTCAATGGAAAAAAAAGCCTCAAAACCCACAAAAGCCTATGCTTATTAATGCATTTATTTTTGTGTTTATTTTTTATAGATCTAGAAGTGTTTGCCAAAAGTGTTTGCTTCAACAGACAAATGGGAGGATAAATTACCTAAAGAAGATGTGCTCACTGAATGTATCTGCCAAATAAGTCAAAATAGCACATTTTGAAGACAAGATGTATAGGGATCAGTGTTTTATTGGCCTGACTGGGGACTCAGGCAGACAATAAATACAATCTGTAAAGAACAGAAGGTAGAGGGCATTGGAACTTTATTATGAAGTTTGATAATTTGTGTAAAATCGTGGCTATAACCCTCTGTACTTTGGTTAGCAGCTCAGTGATGCAGGACTATCCAGGTACTTACCTGCTTCATCAGGCTGCACACATTTGCCTAAGTTGAAAAAGGTTGATTTTGAGCATATGCCAGGAAAAACCTTTTCACTCTGAGGACAGCCAAGCACTGGCACAGGTTGTGTGGAAGATTGTAGAGGCCTGGATTGCGTGGATTCCTGAGGGAGTTTCAAAACTTAACCAGAAAGAAGTCTGAACACCCTGGTCTGAGCTCATAGTTGACCTGCTTTCAGTGGGAGATTGATGAGGTGCTTTCCAGCCCAAATAAACCTGTGATCCTTATGTTTTGCCTATGCTTGTGGTGAAGAAGGTTCTTGACCATGGGTACTTTTAATGAAAAAGTTAAGGTCAAAGAAGGAACTCTAAAATCTTGACAAGTAAAATAGGATCATCTGATTCTCTATGTAGAGAGCTTTTTCTTAAAATGTGTTCTGCGGTGTCATTGGATCTGTTGAAATGTAGTCTATAAAATAATTACTGAAACTACCTCAGCAGTGAGCCAGAGGACTCAAGTTAGGTTCTGGCACATACTCAGAGGTGGGAAGCTATACTGAAAGATTACTAGAGCTAAGATAATTATCTTTGGGTACTGAGGTATAAAGATACAGAGAACTCCACTAAGTAAGCTAAATTTCCCTTCAGTTATTTACTTCCATTTGAGTGTAGCCAGAACCCCTGCTCTGTGCTGGAAACTGGCTTGGTGGGGGAAGAAAAGAAAGAAGTAAAAAAGAAAAAAAAATTGGTCTAAAAAAGCATCTTTGGATATGTTTTATATTTATGAAAAAAAATTTTTTGTTTGGTTGTGGGGGTGGAAGGTAATTGCAGACTTTTCCACAATAAGTTGCCATTTAGATTCTGGGTACTAGAACAGCTGTTCAGACCCACTTCTGCACATCAAATTGGGTGTTAGAAGGGGGCAGTCAATGTCATAAACCACTCTGGGCTCTTATGTGGAAGAAACAACAATGGGAAATATTTTTCCTTTTACCCCCTACTTCTCTTCCCTTCATGCTGACTGCTGAGAGGTTTTTAAATGCCTATCACCATCATGAGCACATGGTTGGGTTTTACCCTTTATCAGGCACAGAGGAGGCAGGCCAGCCTTTTGAAATTTCTCAGCAGTCAGCAAGAATAAAATGGGCATCCTAGTGGTAGGAGTAATTTTCAGCTTCCTGACAACAATTGGCAGAATGCTGGGAAAAGCTATTAAAAATGAGGTTCGATCACCAAAGTCTATTTTGGCCTATATTTAATGAGATGTGCCAGCTAGAATTTACAATAAGTGGCTAATTGTTAATAATAGACCTGTCTAAGACACTCTGTGACTTCAGCAGATCTGCACAATGCAACCCCATATGCTTCTAAGTTTTCCTTTGTGGGGTATCACAGGACAGCTTATCACTGTAGTGAAGGAACAGAACGTGACAGAACCCAGGCGTTGTTAACTTTATAGAAGTTTATTTATCGTATACTGTTCAATGGGTAAATTGCAATAAATAAGTTAAAAAATAAAAATGAAGATGTGACCTTAATGTAGCAGTGGCATCTAATCTCCCTTCCTAATTGTGCTCAGAGCAGGGCAACTGGTCTGTGAAGAAGGATGTTTGTGTCTGAGTCACTGTGCAGCTTGGTTTTAAAGGTTGATTTTCTAGGTCTGGGCAAGTTACTCTATCTCTTTGGGCTTCAGTTTTATCTGTAGAAGGGAATGACACTGCTTCACCTAGCAAAAGTGAAGGGTATGTGTGTAATAAAGTGACTGAGGACTTTTTAATAGTTTACGTCCTGAAATGTAATTATTTGTTCTTTCTTTCTTTGCCCCTCCTCTTCTCTAAGGGAAAAAAAAAAAAGGTTTTGAAAACAACTGAGTAAAATAATGGACCATCCTCCAGGATTACAATGATAACATTAAATGCAGTTTCTTGGACTATTATCTTGGGTTTGTGTATTGACCATTTTATTTCTTATTGTGAAAATCAAATGTTTAGTTCTTTATTCATGTACCACCTGTCTTTGTGAAGTATTTTTTAGTTTATCAATGTCAGGAAATCTCTAGGAATACCTTACCATCTCTCTGAAAGCATCGCTCAGCTTCACGATTAATATACTTTTTTAAAGCAGTCTAGATCTCATCCAAGATTACCTTCTTCACTTCCTGTGACTTACTGTATTTAATTTGGCTTCATTGAGAAATGTTCAGACCCTCTGAAAGGGGGAAAGTTACTCCTTTTTTGGGGGGAGAGAACAGGTTTGTGAGATAGCAGTTTGTGGCAGGTAGAGGAGTCACTTCAGGGACCTGTATGCCTGCAGCTGAGGAAGACAGGCAATAGTGAGTAGGAGTCAGTGATCCCAGAGGAGACTGAGAGAACAACCTCCTAATCAGGAGGGACTGTGCAGAGTTTTCTTCAATTAATCACTTAGTTAACTGCAATCATATCTAGAGGAAAGGAGCCAGCGGGAAAGAGAGTTTTACCTACATTTCTAGTTGCTTTGATATTTTGCTATTTAAAATACTAAATCAATTAAGTTGTAGTTCACTTTCTAAACTCTTCCCTTCTATATTTTTTTTGGTTTAAAAGCATTGTACAATTCTTTGTATGCTTGCTGTATGAGGTCCACGTGAAGGCTGTGGCTGACATAATGCCTTCAAATCATAAATAGCTTCTTGGGTATTTAATGATCCTCTTAACTCCAAGAACAGCCAAATGTAGCAATTCTAGCAAAGATAATGGTAGTCCTAAAGAGTTATATTTTTGTAATCTGGCAACTTTTAATGCAGATAGGCAGATGCTCTACAGGATTCTCTGTAGATTTAGACCCTAATAACAAGATTTATTTTTCAGAAGATCTTTTGTTCTGACAGTCTGGATCATTTGCCAGTTTAGCAGTCAGTACAGCATCACATCACATGGCAGAGAACTAAGCAAATGTATTTGAAGTTCATTTAAATGATGTTGAACAAAGGTTATATTGCCACTATTTTGGTAAATCATAATTTCCGTGATGAAATTATTTTTTTCCCCAGTGCTGTACCATGCCTCTGCACTGGTGACTAAGCTCATATTTTTTTTAACTAATTAGAAAAATATTCTAGTGACACACATGGAGGACGTATCCATGGGGTCATTATGACATTGGGATGAGTCATGAATCACTAGTACTAGGTGATGATAGTCTTTGGAGCTTTCCTTGTTAATTTTTCTCTTGAAGGAGGCAATAACATATAGTATTTATATAGAGAAACTATTAGACAGTTTAAATGAGCTTTATTTTTAATTAGGACCATTTTAATGTGGACGATAATGGAAACATCATTGACTTAAAGGAAAAGATAGGGATTCTCCTTGATAGTCATTTGAAAATGTGTAATCCTTGCATTGCTATCCAGTCATGTGACATCAGGGCACACTTTTATTCTAGACTGCTGTGAAGCTGTGGAGGATATCTGGCTAATTTCCAAGTCAAGCATGATTACAATGCTGTGCCTTCAACAAATTGCACAGAACTAATTTAGCCTTCAAAGGCATGAGAGGTTAAAGCTAGGTCAACTGACATCCTTCTTGCACAACAGCATGTCTTCAGTTAATTATGTTGCATCTAAATGTGTGCTCTGTGTTGTCACACTGACTAAACTAAGCCTAAAAATACTATAAAAGAAAAAATGTAATTGATGAAGAGGAATACACAGACTGCCAGCACGGCTTATTTAATAGCTTGTTCAAGTGTACTAGTGAGGAGTTTCAGCTCAGAGACCGTTGTCCAATGCTGCAGCAGATCTGTCCTACAAGCAAAATCTTACCAAGTGTTAATAAAGATAATAATGTTTTTCAGGCTAAGCTCTACTGAGACATGTATAAAACTATTAGAATGTATCAATTCAGCTTGAGTTGGACATCTGACAGTAAGAACTGTTTGCAGAATTACTTATTTGTTATTTTATGACATCAAATAGATTATAGTGGGAATCATAGAGCTTTTTGTTAGTAATTAATCCAGTACGTAGACAGTTCTACACTATCACAATGCCACAGCATTCAAATTATACTGTTGAACACTCTGGAAGTAAGACATAAGAAATTACAACTACGTGATGTAAGGATGTGGGGAAATAAAAATTTAGTCAATACTGTGGAGTTGTATACATACTATATATAAAGCTGTGTACTCTGGACAAATCCTGTGAACACTACTGGTTTCTTCTTTGCATGAATCCTGTTCGTATTCATACTAGTGTGAAGGTGCATAAAGCCAGCAGTATCTGCTCAAAAGCATTGGATTAACAGACCTCTCTACTCCTGTTTGTTCTTTAGGAAATATACATAGAGAAATTATTAAATGCTTGTTCAGGTTTGTACATGATATCCATTCATATCAATAATATCAGCATGGGCCTGTAAGCTCTGCACAATTTCTAGTTGTATAATTGTGCAACCTCCTTGCAACATAGCTGCATGTTGTGCTGCATGCCTCCAGAACTGCTGCATAGCTAATCCTATAATTCTACCTTTCTATGTTTGCCATCCTGCCTGTAGCTGTATCCTACCTAATTCATTGCCAGCAGTGATCTTCACTTTTCAGGTTGGCAGCATCATCCCAATGTCAGCCAGACGAGCACAGCTGCATCCTGGAGAAGTATTGAAGCAAGCACTGCAAGGAGTATGATTCAGCAACTGCAGTTTTCTCACCTGCAGACACATTGGACTATATTGTATTGAAAAGAGATGAATATGATCCTGGGGTCTGGGAATTTTCTAGCTATAATTTTCTGCTGTGAAGAGATAGACATTTCTTGTCAGAGCTTCAGATACTTCTGGATAAAGCCCCAAACAGAGAGTCACCTGCCTGCCTCAAACCTATTTACAAAGAAAGCTGATTTTTAGATATAAGGAAATGGAAAAAAAACAACCCAAAAGCAAAGCTGAGGAGTCCTGGAAGGTAACTGTGGTAATGTCCCTTGCAAAAACTGGGATGGCAGGCATCTCTCCACAAGATGTTGTTCCTCTGGATATTCTGGGAATGAAATTCAAAAGACCTGCTCAGGAGTGAGTCCAGGGTTTCCTTCACAATAGAAGGCTTCGAGCAGGTAGAGCATCAGTTCAGTAAGTATTGCTTAATATTTCCAATGTTTTGTGGAACATCACTGTAAATGGCTCTTCTGTTAAATGAGACCCATGCAAGGAGAAATGCCGGCTTCTTGGGGAAAAATTTGCTTTGATTTAGAGCAGAAGGCATATGACAGGTTTGTTTAGAGGCTTCCTGTAGCTATGTCCCTGCCATGTTCTTGTCAAGATGGCTACTGGATCTGGGGACTTACAGCAAAGAGCAGCATATTTGAAAGTACTGTTTCTTTGTTTCTCATTATATTGCATGGCCAGGTGTCCTTCAGTTGCTGATACTTTCTAAAAGTGTATTTCTTCTCATCTACTTAAAGTATGTATGGATCAAAATAGAAGAGTCTGAAAAGTGTTAATTTGGCTAATTTTAGCAGATTCTTCTTTATTAATGTTAATTAACCTAATATTATTTGGAACCTTAAAGAACTTTAAAAGAAATCCAGGAAGAAAAATAACCTCCCAAATCTTCATAAATTCAGATACTGATGCCACAGTAACTGTTCTCCTGCTCTTTGTGGCCTGGTGAATGTGCAAAAGAGCAAAAGGAGCATCCCTACGTGACAGAAATGAGAACTCGTGGCCTTGTAACACAGGCAATGGGCATGGAGGCAACTTCAAAAATGGGAGCTGAGAAAAGCTGAAGGCAAACTTAACTATATTTGCTTGTATTGTTGTTTAACCCCCCCCACCAGACCTCTCACAAACTTCACAATTTGTTTTTCAAACCTTCAGAAATGTGTTTTGTATGTGGAAAAGCTTTCCATGGCTAATTTGAATGCACAAGAGGAAGTGACTACTTCAAGGTAAATTAGTGTCAGTCTGTGGTCTCCAAAACTTCAATGGGAGTACATGTTCTGAACATAGGCGCAGCCACTGCAAACAAGGGGGACTTAAGTTGCCTCCTCTGAGCCCTGTTTTGCTATGTTTATCACACTACCCAATGTGACAATTATGCCATGCTGACAGAAACAAATGCCTGTTTTAGCAAGCACTTACTCTGCAAATAGCAGCTTTTGCAAGTTACTTCCCGGCAGTTTGAATAACTAAACAGTTTCCTAGCCACATAACTTCAACATGAGGAATTCTGGAATCAGTTTCATACTAAAACACTTCACTGTGATAGTTGTATATTATTTTGAAGGTAATTGACAATGAGCTTTCTCTTAGTGACTTAAAATTGGTGCTCTTGAATTCTTTTAGGTTTGAAGATTTGTCTGATTTGAAGTACGCATTAATACTTCATGTGTATTTAAAATCCTGGAGCATCTCCTGTGCAGAAAAAGGCACATCTACTGCCAGAACAAGCTGAAATGCAATAATTTTGTCTTTCCTTTTAGATAAAGGATTTAAGTTTCTAGAAGGAACACATAGGGAGTGTTGTGGCATGATCATCCTAATTTGTGTAACACATAGTATGGCAAAAGTTTTCCAAGTCAGTTATTATCAGGTTGTATTTGTAACCTACCTTTTTTCTTTGGGTTGTTAAGGTGTGTTAGTTATCTGTTTGTGTAGGCAGTTACTGGATTGACAAAACCAGACATAAAAATCAAGATTACTGTGTAATTGCCCCTACTCACACAGAAACAGAACGAACTTGGGAATGAAATATATCATCGAACAGTTGTTAATTTGTCTTGGCAATACATATTGAAATATAGGCATTTTCTGGGTCTTTTATGCATAATTTAATTATTTCCATGGAAGAAGATTTTTTAAAATTCCATAGATACCATTTATTACCAGCTGCAAACAGATTAGCATGGTGCATTAGCACATATTGAGCTATTTTTTATTTAGCAAAAGTATAAAATCATAAAACATGTTAAAAATATTTGTTCACACCTCGGTTTAAATATTTGATTAATGAAAAAAGTCTAATGCTTTTCTTTAAAATCTCACAGACTAAGCAAAGTAAAAGAGCTACTTCCTCCTCCAGAGGTGCTTTTAGCCCTCGTTAGCACTAATCTGAATTATATGTAGACATTGAGAGCTGAATGAACCCATCTGCCTGGCAAGAGCAAATAGTATACAGAATGCCAGTGCCTCAGTTGACCTTTGCTTCTCCCCAGAAATGCAGTCTGTATTGGAATTCTGTTTTGAGATTGTGTCAACAGAATGAAGTGCAGGTGAAAGGAAGTTAACGTATAGCATAATTACTTCAATATCATAGAAGGTGTGTGAAGTCATTCAGTCTCTTTTTCTAAGATACCTACTCTTGTACTCTCTCATAGGAATGATGACATATGTATTCTTGGCTGATCTTTTTACTAAAAATACAGATACATTTTTTTTGTGCTTCAGTCCAGAGTAGCTCTGCAAAAAAAGTTCTGGTAACAGAATGTTTTGACACTTTCAAAACAAAGCTCGTGTTTTTTCTCAAATTGCATTTTAACTTTCATTACTTTTTACTTTTAATAAATTAAAATAACAAATATTTATGGTTTTGGTGAAATTCAGTAGTCATTAAGTTTATGTAACACATTGGTTTTTTTGGATAATCACATAATTTTTAATAATAACCCCCCTCAAATTTTAGAAGTCATAAACAGTATTAATATGACTTTTAAGTATTAATTAGTATTAATTACTGATTTAATTATTTGATTGATAGAAATTAAGTATTAATCATTGTACCATCCTGGTTTTGTATCTTTCAAGACATTCCTGAACTATTGTAGATCAGCTGCTTTAGGAAGCAACACTGTGGGATTTTCTATGTCTGCTGATATTGGTTTTGCCAGAATCTCTGGCTTTTGGGCCAATGATTGAATTAGCAAGTTAAATTCTTGGGTAGTTTAGAACAAGAACCTGCTTTGCCATTGTAGCAGGAGCTGTGTTAACAAGCTACAGATGCTGAGTTAATGAGTGTGTTTATTAAGCAGATGGGTGGTGGGAGTGGTTCTGCCTCTGTATAGGAAGCAAAGAGGGCCCTGGGAAAGACAGATAGCAACAGAGCTGTGCCTGATTGCATCGCTGGTATGTGGTACTACTTGGGATGGAGTAATTTACCAGCATGTAAGCTTTTTTGAATGCTTTATTAAAATCTTATCCGTGTTTGGTTTTTCATGTTGTAATGAGTATAGTTTGGGGATGTATTTAGGAAACTATGATAAAATAATTTGAAAACTCTGAAATGATTCTCAGTGGAAAGGCCCAAGGACTTAATTGAGCCTGGGGACTGAATGAGTTTTAAAATTGAAACAATGCATCTAATCTTAATTGAGCTCTAGGGAGCTCTGGTAGAACAGATTTTAAGAGGAAATCTTGCTGAAGAGCATAGGGATGACAACTTTGCATTTGTAACTGCAAGAGGAGACGTTGAAAAAGTTCTAGGTGTTGCACTTGTAAGAGCTCTCCCAAAAATCTCCTGAAGGTTGTCAGCCCACTGATGAATCTGAGGACGTGACTGGCTGTCTGAAACTTAAATGTAGGCCTTCAGATGTGTAAGAAAGCATCTCTCTTCCTCTACCAATATTTTCTACCATAAATTGGTGTGTATGACCGTTTCAGGTGTCTGCCCATATATAAGTAAGGAAATGACTGTGGTTTTTGAAACCTGAGCAGTATTTCAGTTTCTTGTTGGACAGTGAAAGCTTTTTATTTTTCTGTCTTTGTGTCAGAATTCAGAAATATGATAGCAAAAATCTAAGAAGTCATCTAATGGAGATGATTTCCTGTTCAAATACAAACATCTATCACTACATACTATGTTTCCTTGGTAGGTTTGATAAACTTCTTTTTCACCAAGGGAAAAAAGGTCAGTGTGGCAGTTAGTACATATGCTAGGGATCTGTAATAGTTTGTAAAAGCTGTTAAGAGAAATGCCTGGAAAAAGTGGCAGAAAACGTACTGAACGGTATTTACCAAAGTGTTACCTGTCTTGAGGCACTGCAAGCAGCTCAATCCAGGATCTTGATAAGGTGGGAGGAAGCTGGCTAACCCTAACCCATGAGTATGTGCCCTGAGAAAGGCATAAATTTCTGGGCTTAATTTTAATTTGTTTTTTTATGTAAGGGGAGGGAATTGTTCCTCCTGCCTCGTTTTTTTTTTTATTAATGGGATGACAGAAGGAACAATGCGGAGGCAGATTAAATGATAGAAGGAAGATATGATGCTACTACTGAAAGATGTGGCTGCTTTATAGTTAGGAGAAGCAAAATTTGTAATCATGGTAATTTTTTAAACTGAGAAGGAAGAAATAAATCTTGCTTTAAGAGACAATGAGTTTCAACCAAAGCATTTATGTTTTGCAAGTTCTTTGGATTGATGTCACTTTGTAATTTTTTTGGCTGCCATCAATGATGAGCAAAGCGTGGAATATTTAGAATATATTTCCTGATAAATGCCTTTCCAGACAGAGGAAGAGCTTCCATCTATCCAATGAAGTGATGTGATTTTTAAAAACAGATGAAAAATATAACTGCCAGAACTCAGAAAATGTTTGCTTTGATTTGTACATTGCAATTCCAAATAAAAGACAAAAGAAGGCTTTCTCTTTAATACTGCTGCCTTGTCTCTTTATAGACCAAAAGGATTTGCAGGAGAACAATACTTGTATCAACAGCACACGTAAAATAACCATAGAGCAGTACTGTATTTCATGCTTTGAGAAAGGAAATGCAAGTTGGATTCCTTGACTTGGATTCCAAACAGTGGAGTTTTTACCTCCACTGTTGATGTTGCCAAATGCACATTTCATCACCTCTTTACTAGTTTCTTCTTAATTCAGAATCAGACAATACTGTTTTAAAATTTATGCTGTTGTGAAGCACCAAATGTTTTTGTATGATGCTTACTTATTAGGTTTGTGAGATTCACCTGGCTAATTCAAAGATGGTAGACCAGTATATGACTCTGACATAGTGAAACTTGTTGAGCCTTCCACAGAGAGAGATTTAGCATAAGAACAAGTCTTTTAATAAAAAATAATTTCCTGTTTACTTCAAGACTATAGAACAGCTTGTGCCACATTATTTAAAACCAGTACTGCAAAATTCATATTCTGCTGTGGAAGAAGTTATATGAATGGGCGTTTAGAAAGAAGCACAGAGATTAAAAGACTCAGTATACCATCTCTGTAAACTATAATTTAGAAAGCTGCAAGCTGTGTTCTGTAATCAGTGAAATTATAGGCACACAATTACTGTTTTCTTTTATTAAAGCTTATATTTCAATGTACTGTTGCAAATCCATCTTGTACTCCAAGTGACGAAGTTATCCAACCCATCAGCAATCATCAGGACAGTACTGAAATTCAGCGCTGTCAAGGTCCTATGGCAGGTTTGCCTGGAGAGAGAGGACAGGGACCTTGCAGTGTCAGGGAATAGGCTGTAAGGGAGCAGGAAGAGAGTCTATACTCTTCTGGCATGGCAAGTTCACAGGACCAGCTGAGAAGTCACAGAAAAAGCAAAGAAATCAGATTACAGTGTTCAGTTGTTTCAAATTCAAACTATCATGACGGTATGTGCAGCTAGTTATTCTTCAGTTAGGCTGCAGGCGTACATCTTTGTCCATGTCTACCTGAAGGGTTGAATGTGTTTGTTTGCATGGCACAGGTGAGGGAAGCCTTGATCTGCTGTAATCAGTGCCAGCTCCAGTTGGTCCAACCATCTTTGGCAGTGCACTCAAAGAACTACACAAAGAAAAAATCTATTGTACTTGGTTGGAGATCACAGCCCCCTGCTGCCGCTTCAAAATTGCCTGTGAATCTTTGTATGTTTGTGCCCCATGGTATGTTCCCACCAAAGTAAACCTAGCAGACACAGGGAGTTTAACCTGTTTGATAAACTGTTTGACCTAACCTGAAGTGAATTAGAAAGTGATTCTGCTGTTAGCTGGGAACCAGTTTATTTTCTCCAAATACACCTGAAAAAGCAATTCTCTTTATGAGCTGAAGAACTGTATTCCTAAGAAAACGTCTTGTAAGACAAAAATCTACTTAGATCAAGCCTTAATATCCAGCACAAAGTCTGCTTCAGACTTCCCACAGAGGAGTGACACGGGATCAATAACTACCTTTGAGGGCATTTAGCAAGATCAGAGACGTTTTGTAATCACTGTCACAGGTGATCACCTACTGATGGTCAAGAGATAAGTTCTGAGCTACTTCCCGAAACTGGTTACAGGAGGTCCTGAGTTGATCAGTAAGACACTTAACGAATGCTTCACATACTTTGTGGTTTGTATACTCCAGAATGACAGCCAGGCCTGCCAAAGACTCGGGCTGCTCCAGGCTGCCTGGCATGTACAGCACACGTATTATTTCCTAAGGGCATTGCACACCAGCAGGTTGGACTAATGTTGGTTTTACCAAATGCCTATGTGGTTGGATTTTGTTAGCTGCAGTCTTCTTAAAATGCTTTTGAAATCCTGATCTTCAGGACTTGGGTACTTTCAATTTCTCCCACAGACATTAGTCACTGGATTGTTACTTTAAATTTCCAAATGGGCAACTAGCATTCATATGCAAACTAAATTAGGAGTTGAGGCATGAGAGCATACCACTTTTTGCATTGAACTTTCACATCTGAGAAATCCTAATGTGCAGAAGAATATCTTGGAAGTGCTCCTAACCGCACCCGCTGGGAGAATGGTTAATCAGTGATTCAATCAGCAATAAGTTCTTCTGCCATCATCCGTTGCTTTAGAAGACTCATTTTAACAGGATGGTGGCAGAGTTCCAAGTGCAGTTAAAGTATAAGATAAAGATGTATATATATATAAATTATGCTACAGGTTTAAGGAATCCTAGAAAAGATCTCAATAAGTTTATTAGTTTTGTTGTTTTGCTCTCTGACTCACCATTTCTGCTTTAGAAAAATGTCCTCCTGGTATGATGCAAATGAATGTAGACGTTTGCAGCATTTGATATTATTTATCAGTTGGTGTACAGGGGGGAGCTTCTAGCTTTTGAATGGCAGTGGCAACAATACTTGGTGTTGCATCAAACTGCTTGCTGAGGGACTGTTATGATATAAATGCAGAGTGTGAGATAAAGGGAAGAAGGAAATGCAAATATGAGTTAAATATATAGATAGCTTTGCTGCCCTGTCAAGTTTTGCATTGCTGAGTAGGAATGGCTTGCTTTTGCATACCATTCACTTGAAAAGTATGTGTTCAGGCAGCTTATGAAATTTTGGATTTAGTGATCCAAGTAATAGTCTGTTAACTTGTTGCTGTTTATCTAAAGATGTATTTATTTCTTTGGAAAGTTTGTTTATGCTTAGATGTTGCATTGTCATATTCCATCTAAATTAATTCTGCTTGCAGGTTGAGGGGCAGTGATGATTTTTCTAAATACTCTGGGGGATGATCTAAACAAGGCTCTCAGAAACAATAGATTTAGGCTATTTACTTTAGCTGTGTCAGCAACCTGATCCCACCTGTGTTGTATAATAAAATTTAGGTCTGTTTCTCTAGAATGAGACTTAGGTTTTTAAGGCTTTCCAAGCTCATCCCACGTGAATAAACCTTGGTTGATATATAATTTCATAACAATGCAGTTCTCAAGTTCTGATTTTTCTGCTTTGAAATAAGTTTCTGTTGTGTTTAATTTTCTTTTATTAATATTATCATCTGAAAATTTTCATGAAAGTACAATCTGGATGTGTTAAATTGTATTTTTGATTCATGTCAGAAGCATTTTAAAAGATCAGTGTGTAACTCATGGAAGTTGCTTTGTGGTCAAGGCAAAAATCTGTGCTTTGATTGTGTGCCTGCGGAAGCTTGTTTGTTTGATCTTGAATCTTGAGGACATTCCCAAGAGCGAGCATAAGTTTTGAATGCTAATGAGATTGTGGCCTTAAGTTAATGTCCTTCTCAAGCACTGTCCTTAAAAATTATTCTCAGGTCTCTTTGTTTTGTTCCTTAGTTTGGTTGTTTCTTTCTCTCCAGCATTTTCTTTGTTCTTCAGTGGCTTTTTCTATTGCTGTCTTTCTTCTTCCTAAGTGCAAATGCCATCTTTCTTACCTGACTTTATGAAAGTGGCTTCAGCTGGTTTGCAGCATCTGAGAAACACATGTGTTCCTATTCACTGCATGTAGAATTATGTGCTCAAGTTGTCATAATCAAATGCTCAAATAATGGAATCTCTTGTGCAGTGCATATGTAACAATTCAGAAGCATATGTATATAATGTGATCTCTGGCTGCCAGCTTTTGTCAGAATGGAGATAATTCAAGCTTGTTCCGCTGTCACTGGTTTTTAGATAGAGGCACAAATAGAATGACTTGCTACAAACAGAATTAGAAAACTTGCTCAGTTCTGGTGGTAGTCAAAGTTTATTTTAACATATCTTACTATTCAGTTAAAACAGTTTGATGCATGGAGAAAATGCTATACCACTGGAAATTTAATGTTAAGATACCTTAGTTACACTATATAATTTCTCCATGAGTAAAAAGTTGCTTTCATCCAGCAGAAAATGGTGGAGCAATGAGTGATTGAGAGCTGAAGCTAGACAGATTCAGGTTTGATGCTAAATATGAAATATATAAGAGGGAGAGGGCTATTTACCATTGGAACAGGCAGTTGAAGTTCTGGGGTACAGTGAATTCTCCACTGATACGTCCAAAGCAAGACTAAAAATCTTGCTTTAATCGCATGGAAGTTATTTGGCTCAGTGCAGTTATAACTGGGTGAGATTCAATGGTCTGTGATATACTCAAGGCCAGCATGTATGATCTAATGGTTTCTTCTGGCTTTAAAGTCTGTGAATGACAGTTGTACAAATGTATTGCTTCAAGTTCCTGTATGTCAAAATAAGGTAACTTTTTATTCTGTGTTTGGTTCAAATTTGAAATGGCCTTGTGTGTTTTGTTTTTTTCTTTCATCTCTCCACCATAGGGGCAGCACTGTGTTCAGACTCGTATATCTGAGAGATGTGTATTAAACACAGAAGTAGCCTGAGGTCAGTAGTTCTGATATTTCTCTTGGGCCCTGGTGATCCATGCAGGAGGCATCTGAGACATTAATAGACTTAACAGGCTTGACCCAAGCATGAAATGTAACTTCTGGCACTAAAGGCTTTATTAGCCAGTCGATCATACAGTTACAGACCTTTGGGTTCAGCATTTACCAACCCAGCTGCAGGATAAGAAGAGTTTGTGGTTTTGTTAACCCCACTACAGTCCCTGTGTCAGAAGGCCTGAAATTAATAAATATACTTACAAATATGGAAGAAGCCTTGATAAATTAAAATCATGCATCTTGTGAGAGTGGCTGATCCTGCTCCATTCTTTCTAGGGAGCAGTTGGGAAAGGTGAAATGGAAGTATGCCCCTCTTGCCAAATGCATCATGCTGTTTGTCACTGAAAGGGAAAACAGGGTGACTCAAAATATGTCACCACTCAGGTCAAAATGCTCTGAATTATTTTTAAGTTTCTCCTCTTGTGTTAGTCTGCTTTAGGTCAAGAAAAGGCAGAGTATGAAATAACATTTGAATTGCTACATTTGAATAGTACTTTCTTGCCCATTAGCACAGCTTACTTGTTACCTAACTAGATAAGGAAACATTGGCCTTATGCTATTATTGTGGCTGTCTTGCTAGCGTTATGCTAATATAGCTCACGTGAACATACTCTTTGGAATTACAAAGATGAATTCTGAACCCTTCTCAAAGGGAAACTCTGTCAGTATTAGTAATTTGTTATGTACAGTTATGCCCATTTCATTATGAAAGTAAGCTTTGCTGTGAGAAATTTACTAAATATTTAGGTTTCCTGGCATTCTCATCATTTCAGCACAGACATTTTGTCCAAGCAAAACATGAGGAACTATTCTAATTTGTCTACAGTTTGCAGGCATTTTCTCAGTCTGATGTACTATAATTTGCTAGAGCTAAAGCAAGGAGGCAGGACAGCACCAGTGCAATAGTCTAACGAATCCTACGTAGTTTAATTTTGATGTGCATATGCTGCATCATTAAATATTAGGATCGGACATCCCAGCCTGGGAAATCCTGTAGGAAAATGAACTGTGAGATTAATTTCTCTGCGGAGTATAGGTGGAGGGTTATTGTATATCTGCACTGGGCACAGCAGGGGAGGTATTAGGAGGTTAATAATGCTCTAAAAATGCTCACCACATTTGTTCAGCAGAGCAGCATTGATTTTCTGCACTACTTTGATCTGAGGTTCTTGGACTAAAATGTGAGATTTCTGTGTGCAGATGTAAACTGAGTTAACATTACATTTGAGAAAACCGCAATGGAGACACACTGTAAATACCTTTTCATGACTCTTAATAGAAAAAAATAATTACAGATACACTTTGATTAGGCAAATGAGCTCCTGTGTTAACCCACTGCATGGCTGCCCACCAAAGGGTTAGGTTTTGGTTTGGGAAGTAGGTAGTGTAATCTGCTGACAAGTAGCAATTATAACAATGTTTTTTTGATATGGACATCTGACTAGCAGAGAATCTGGCCTATGAACTAATGTCATGCAAGCTACCATAGAATATTTGCTGGTATTTACTTCTGATTAATATCAGGTATGGGTTTGAATTAGTAATCTGGAAAGAAAATTCTTCCTGCATACTTACCAAACTCTCAATCAATCAAGTGGCCCCTAGTAAAATGGTCTTGAGCTAGTTTTAGGTTGGGTTTTTTCCTACTAACTTTCTCACTTTGAATGGAATAGACACTCTGACAAAATAATTGGTAGTAATTGTTATACCAGTGTCAGTTTTAATATCCATTTGAGTAGAAAATATTTTAGAGATCCAGCCATTTCTAATGTGTCACCAGATAAAAATTTCACATCCTTCATCACCTGGATCCTAATGCTAGTACTTGTATTTTTCTTTCATGCTATATTTTTTTCTTGTTAATAATAGAACTGTCATTTCTAATGAAATATGAAACAACCATCCAGGGAAATAACACCAGTGATAGATAGAGCAGGCTGAAACACAAGCAGGCTGAGCGAACACAAATGCTCAATAGCTTGGAATATAATTCTGTCATTAAACGGAATCTGTAGAGGGACTAGGACTGAATGCACTGTGGTGAAAAAGCTTTGCACTTAAAGATATTCAGCTTTTGTTGGGACTGTTCAGGCCATTGGATTCAGATGAGACTTCTGAGATTTGAGGGAGGTCCTACAGTGAAGGAAGTGCTGTCAAAAGTCAGGCAGTGTCCGTCTGGCCAGAGGGAGAGCCCACTGAAACAAGCATCAAAGATGGGCTCTTTTATCCACCTGCACCAAAACATTCCCTTTATTTGTTGCCCACCTTATTGAAAAAAGGATGTCAGGTCCAATCAGAAATTTTGCATGTGAATGGATCATAGCTCTACAGCTCTTAGGTTTTTTCTCTAATGCTAGTAACTAGGATCCAAGGCAGAAGGACCAGTGCAGTAGACACATCCCCATCTTGTTCTGCTTGAAATAGATGTTACCTATGTAGGAAAGATTTCTTTTGCATGCGGGTCTGGGGGAGTGTTTTCCTCTCTCTTCCAGCTCTCCTTAGTAAGGTTTATCCAAGAATTCAGGATCTACTCTGCCAGCCACCTGGCAAATTGTTTCCTCTCTGTGTTTCCTTCCTCCTTTCCAAAAATGGAAATGCATGTATTTATTTTCTCTCTTTACAAAACACTGTGACAGTTCTGGATGGACAGTGCATCAGGAGACTTTTGTATGACTGTTATTGTAAACGATGTTGTTTCTTTGTCCCCAGACATTGAAGGCAAGCATTTTTGGGGGGATTCCAAGTGGATAAGAAAAGTAAAGCTGCCTATTTAAATGATAATTATGCTCTTCTCATCCTCCAAATAACAGCTAAAATGTCTGTGATTTTCTCATTGAGCAGTCTGGTTGGCTAATGGACGATGTCTATTTGCAGTTAAAGCTATTGCAATGTTGACAATTAAGCATATACGTGGAGCAGGGTAATCAGTATGAATGCAGTTTTATCACCAATGTTAATTATCTAATATTTTCCAGCTTACAATAATGTGAAAATTCCTTAGGCATAAATGAAAATGAACCCATCAATTACAATTTTTCTCAAGATAATGGTTGACAGAATGTTTGCCACCCCGCAAAAAATGGAAGCAAGTGAAAAATTAACAAAATTAACAACTTCGTTGTTCAGGCTCTATAGTATATAAATGTAGTCATATATTACGTGATGTGCATTCTTATGTTCTTATGGGGGAAATTTCCAAGTTGGTGACTGGAATTACTCATACAAATCTTTCTTTTCCTGAGGTTTGTATGTGTAGCAACTTTTAAAAGCAGCTGAACCAAGTCCTGATCTTCAATGTAGGTTGTGAAGGAGAGCAGAATTGATCTAAAAGCTATTGTTTGCTTTAATATTTTTTAGAGATTCACTACATTGGTGCCTAGGAGAGTATGTGCTGCTGGATGTAGAAACAAGGCAAATACTCTCTGGCATGTCTCCTTTATATTCCTGAATAACTTGCCCTTTTCATTTTATTTCTCGTCAGCTGAGAACTAATCTCAGTTACAATCATTCCAGTCAGACATTCTCAAATGACCTTTAAATGCTGAGCAGAGCCACTGAAGATTATTTGTTAACCTCCATCTTCCAACATGAATAAGCATCCTAAGGTAACAGAGAATGAGACAAACCATGAATAAGCAATAATTTTCAGGAAAATTAATTTTGGCAGTCTTACAAGCCCTGTGATCAATTTTCATTTTGAGGCTTACCTTAAAATGAAGATTGGAAGGCACTAAATTACTCTCTTTTTTAACAAAAAATAAAGTTGGGAGTAGCAATGAATTTTTTTAAGCATTCCAGAAACAGGCAGATGCATAGCTGTGGGCTTGCTGAGCTCCAAAGGAAAATGTAGGACTGTGTAAACTTATACCATGTTGTATGATATAAAGGTTTGGATTTTAATTTTACATCCATAGCTAATATTCCTTAAGAATTTAGATTTCTTTAGCAAACTGCAGGAAATGGGCTTGCTCTCAGCAAAAGCCCCAGGTAGTGACCTCTTTCTGTGATTGAAACTGATTTTAGGTTATCTTACCACAGGTGAAGGTCTTGCATACAGTGTGTGATGCAAGATGAAATATCTTAGTCGTTTAAAATACGTTTCTTTTATTTCAAATGAGGGAGCTAAGATTACACAGAGCTTGTGGCAGTAGAAGAGTAACACTTCATTCTCTCTTCTGGGTTAGTTGACATCAGGCTTAGTTCTACTAATGACTGATGTAGAATTTCCAAGGCTCTTCTCTGTATTTATAGAACAAAGAGGTAGTTATTAAATCTGGTGCCTGTAGGAAAACAAGTTAAAGCTGTTACCAGCTATTGACCAGCAATGCCACTTGTTGATGTAGGCCATCATACCAGTCTTTTCCATGTGACCAAACTAAGGAATTTGCTGTTTACTTTGAGAAAATGATTCTGAATATGATCTTAGCTGGCAGAGCTGGATGAGTATACAGTGTTTATCCAGTAGGTACTTTTGTAAGTAAACTCTGTACTGTGTATAGATGGACAGAAGCAACCTACCCATTCAGAGATGAGTTGGGTTTTTCCCCTCTCCACTCTCTTACTAAACACATTAGTAATTATATACTCTACTGTCTCCTTTGGTTTTCCAGCTCATTAAACTTTCTGGACCGTGTTCTCTTTCTTGTAGTTCAAGGGGCTCAGCTTTAGTAAAATGTTTCTTTATTTTAAACAGTCCAGGGTCAACAGAATCATAGAATATCCTGAGTTGGAAGGGATCCATAAGGATCATTGAGTCCAACTCCTGGATCCACACAGGACCAGCCAAGTCAGAGCAAAATGGTTAGCATGCTTTCCTCCAACTAATTTTGGTCCAACACAGACTGTACTGAACTTAAAGAAATATGTATCTCTGTCTCCTCTGGACAAGCTTTACTTAACTAATCAACTTGTTATCATTCTTCATTTACATAACTGGAAGCCCATTTAAGCTTTAGAGGGCTAGGATTTCAAAGTTGTCTATATTAGTTCAGTTTGTAAGTGCAGTAACTTCTTGTCCAGTTCTCAAAGTAAGATAGCACAGTTCTGTATGCTTTCAGTATAGTAGCAAAATAAAAATGGAGGTGGGCTTGAAGTAATTATGCTTTAGTGTTACATTTGTTTCTGTATGTTGTGGAAGGTGAGCCCCTGCGAAGTAGGAGGGCAAAACAGCTTTATGCATCCTGCCATGAAACCTGTTCCTGGAAGATAATGTATTATTGTCACTAGAAGAGTACCAGCATGTGCTAAAGCTCAACAAGGAAATCTCATTTCCATCTCATGGAAATGGAAGCTGATGCTGAACTCAGTTTGAACATCCTAATTTTAATGGAGCTACTGTTGCTGTGTTATAGAACTGTGTGGCTTTGGCAGAGCTCCGGGACTAAGGTGGCCCGTCATATGGAAATGGAGATTTGATAAAGGCGTTCCTTGCAGTGTGTCTCACCATAAAGCTTGATTGTTTTAATTCCTTTAATCAACATTTTAATCAAGTTATCATGTGGCCACACTGTGGATGTAATTGTGTATATGGATTTACGTGCGACACATTACCAATCTTGCAGCAAAACCAACAAGCTACAAATCTATGTTCTCATAGAGGAATAGTCTTCTAGCCTTTTGGTGTTACACAATGGGATGTAATTGCTTGTCAGTCTGTAATTGTTTAGGAAACATTGCTCCACAGTTCTAGGGAAAGACAGACAAAAAAATTACAACTTTCATTACACATAGAAAACCAGCAAGTCAGGCAGAACTCTGACTTAAAAATGTTACAAACTTCCAAGTGACTGTAGATTGCTTACATAGAGTACGTTGAAGCTTTAATTACATTGTGTGATAAAAGAGGAATATATTGTCTTTATATTTTGTTTATCTTACCAAATAGAATTCTTTCTCCTAATATCTATACCTTATTAGACAGGCATTTCTGTAACATAGCATCATTATGCCTGCATGTTTCACAAGACTGTGTTCCACTTTCTCTCATATTAAATACAACTGTACTTATATATATATGTGATAATTAGGTTTGTTAGGCACTTTTAAGTGTCTCTCATATTGACTTCCAAGAATGGGATGTTTTGGCTCATATTCTTTTTCTTTTCCCTTTCCATAGTCCACATATTATAAGAGAAATTTAGTATAGTCTTTCCAATTTATTCCATTTTCTCTTTGGTTAAAAAAAAAAAGGGAGGAACAAAATTTACAAACTTATTTCTGTTGTAAAACAATGTTAACACATATTAACAATATTAACAGAAAACATTCTATGATTGAAGAAACTAATTTTTAACTTCCATGTAAATTGACATGGAACAGCCTTCACAGATAATCCAGTTGATGTTCCTGTAAATATAGGCTTATTCCCCACAGAATACTTTCTTGTGTTTTGTGCATCCTACCTTTAAATATCTGAGGGGACCGCACTTCCCTCCGAGACTAATTTACATGCTTAAATATTTAGTAAAGTCAGTTATTATTAATTATCCATAGTATTATTTGCACCGTGATACGAAATAGGGCCTCTTGTGTAAGTCACTGTGAAAATCATGACACAGAGATAGATAGTCCTTTGCTTCCCCCTGTCTAAATCATCAGCTTTTTTCAGTGGGGTCACTGGCACTCATAAAAAAGTGCTACACTTGGAAGAGCAGAGCAAACTTGGTATAGGTTTATCTTGCTATTGTGAGTGAAGATGCTCTGCCGCCTTTTTTGTGTTGGGTGCTGCTTGCAGATATCACTTGAGTTTGCCATACCATCCTTGCATATGATAAAATTCTAGCTGGGTAACGGTGTGCCATAGTATGCAAGCGTTTCTGGCTTCTGCTATTTAAAAAAACAACTTTTCTCCCCAGTATATTGAATTTTCTTTCTGCACTCTCTCATTTCTTTTCTGAAATATTGCTAGGTAACATGCCTGTGTTGCTTAGCTTCTAAGTCAAAAACCTTCAAACTTTTAATTAAATCAGAGATATTTCCAATTAATTTCTTGCCTCTATTGCTTTGGAAGCTGCCTGACTAATATCACAAATCTTAGTGATCAAAAAGATCCCTTGTCCCTCCCCCGCCTCCCTCCCTCCCCCCCCCCAAAAAAAAAAAAATTTCCCAAACTCCACCAAACATAGATAAATGTCTCTACACCTGTACATTACAGCACTGTTTTGGTTGTGGCCTCTGGGCAATGATACAATATAAATTACTTTGAGTACTAACTCTACTAACCCAAGATATTAAGCTTGGAGAGGTTCTGATTTCAATAACTAACCAGTTTCCCATAACTGATGGTGATGGCCAAATGAAGGTAAATAAATATAATTTGTATTTATAGGCTAATATGATTTTATGAAGAGAAATAATAAACCATTAATGCTATAAAGTCGCAGTATTATCAAACTACAAAGTTTAAAGGAGTTGAATTCATGTTGATTTGTTTGTAGCAGGTTGATGTTTCTTCCATGCAGAGATCTGTCCCTTAAAGTGTAGAATTTTCTGATTCATCGGGGTAAAAAAAGCACTGAACAAAAGTAGCTTGGACTGTATTTTTTGAAAAACAGTTTCTTAATCCCTTCTTGAGTTTTCAGCTCATGTTTTAGTCACCAAAACAAATACACTGCTCAATGTTGTAGGCAGTGATAACACCAGGGCAAACAGAGGAAATGCTTTTATTAATATGATCTAAGCATTTAATTGCCTTCCTTGTAGTTTAATCTTATCTTTACACATTGAAGCTGTGTGTATTGTACACTTCTGATCCTCAAAGGACAGCTTTTCATATGGCATTGTGGAATAAGACATTATCACCAGAAACCTGACAGGCCTGTAATGTTGCTTGTCAGCCAAGGGGCTAGAAAGTTTGTTATAATTATGAAGGAGATGTACCAAAGATCATGGTTTGCAAAAGGCAATGCTGAATACCATTTTATAATTAAAGAGAAGGGGTAAAGGCAAGACATGCCAAGAGTGCTGGATTCCTATGAGAAATCAAGTGTCAGAATTCAATAAGCCCCAAAGCAGAGAGTTCACTTTCTGGATGAAACATTCGCCATCAGGTTAAAACTCAAAAAACAAAGCTCAAAACGACGAGTGGTAAAAGGACTCAACAAAGCTGAATCCCAAATTTTAGGAGCCATGTTTCTGATACAACAACTGTCTAGAGCAACAGTTCTTGTGTTGTTCAATTTAATTTTTTTCAGATTACCATGTCTCTGTCCTTGTGCATGTAAAGAAACGTGAACTGAACAGGGAAGGAAAACTTGGGGTTTTGTTGCTTCTTGGGGAGTGTGTGTGTTTGTTTTTCCCCAGGTATTTTAGTTTCCTCTCTTAAGACATTTGACATAACACCTGGAGACCTTTCTCTCTTCCAGGTCTAGGTCAGGTTTGTTTGTTTTTTCTTGCTTAAATGTAGTTAGCTGGGATTGCTGGCACTCTGCTACTTCTGCTCTTGCTTCACCCATGTTCATGATGTCAATCTTTTTCCATCTGTATTGGGAATATATCTCCTAATATCTTTTTTGAACTACTCTTGCATCATTTTTTGGTTGTGACACCATACTAACATCAGAATTTCAAATGTCTTTGAGTCTCCCATAATTACAGAATCCATTCACTTTAACACAGAACCTGTTGGGACTCCCTGTCACCCGTACGCTCTATTTCTGTAAATATGGCCATCATTTTATGACACTTTTCCTTTATTTATTCTTACTTCTTCTATTCCTTCTTTTAAAATGTGCTATAAACACTGTATGTTGTAGCGAACCCAGAAGAGAGACATGAAAATATGAGTAGGCATAAATTATGACTCTGCCATTTGGAGGTACAGCTTGCCTAGGAATGTGCTGCTGTTTCGGCTGCTATAGGCAAGAAGCCAGGTTATGCAGTTACACCTGTGTGTAAACTCTCTCAAAAGACGGTTCTGTTTCAACTCACTTGGCAAGTGATAATATAGTAGGTAGCACGAATACAGCTACATGCCTGAGTCCTAAATTAATATGCCATTATGCAGAAAATTAGTTAAATATTTGCATAAAATTTTTCTCTCTTTCAAACGTTGATGAAATGAAATGGAAGTATTAACTTCAAATATTGTAAACATACTTCTTTCAAAACACAATGCTTTTCCCAATTCTTTAAGCACCATTTTGTGGTCTGCCTTAGAAGTAGTGTACTAGGCAGCTAAAAAAAATCTTATGTATGTCTTATGTCCTGGCCTCTTCATCCATCATTTTCTTTGAAAGGCAAAATTGTATAGCACGTTTGTTTCAACTAAAATCTGCTACAGGCCAATATCCTAAATTTAGACCACTGACATAGTATATTTTGACTGTGTGTAACTAATTCATTTGACGTAGCAATAAACTTATATTGTCTCAGTACAGGGGCACGTCAAAGAAATTTCTACAAAGCTTCTGATGTGTGACAACAAATTACAGAGGGAATCTTGTTTTGCCCTTCTGTTACTTTTAACAGATAGTTGAGAACTGGGATCTCCTTTTCAGTCTTGAATTTTCTAGAGTTTATGGGCTTTAACAGTAAATATAGTCAAGTGCACACATATCCTTTAAATATTACTCCGTTTCCGTGTAGCTCTTGAAACTGGCAATGAATTCCCTCATGTCATTTATAAGGCCAACAATTTATTGGTGTATTTTGGATTATTGTCTAAAGGGTGTACTACATTAATTGTTGCCAACAGTTCTGCAATTGAACTCCCATTAACTTTCTATGAAAGAATGCAATTTTAATACTGTATAAGCATAGTCCACTTCAATTTTCTCAATGCTAGGAGCCCTATTTCTCCTCTCTGTTTCATGTGAGCATGGCACTGTTGCTTTTGGTGGAACCATTTCTGATTTACAGTCGTTGAAAACAGACTTTAGTGTAGAATAATTGACTTGGTAACAATGTAAAACAGTAAGTATCTGCTCCAATCCCTTCTGTGTAGATTTATATACGATAAGGGTGAGTGCTTGGGAAAGGTGAAGACAATATTAATGTCATTGTGTGTGTTTTTCTATATGCCTTCTGTTTGGTTTTTGAATGTGAGGGGTCTATTGGGATAAGAACTCTTATCAATTACTCTAATAATAAATTCTTCAAGACAGAAGTCTTGTAATACTTCGTTCTTGGGTTTGATTGAATTATTTTGACATTACTGAAATGAACCTAGAAATGTCTCTCCACTGGGGAATACAAAGGCAAAAAGAACAACATAATAAAGGAGTCTTGAAGAAAGCTTTGTGAAGAGCCAAGTGATTCAAGAAAGAGACAGGTGGAATGTTTCTCATTACCTGCTGTCCCACCTCAATATACCTCAAGAAGTGAACCGTATTTTGCCACCAGCGCCGTCCACATAACTGCAACAGTTTTGATCTGATCAGTGATCCTTTGCCTTTAACTGAGCTGAGCATAAAGGAATTTGAAAAGAGGGTGAGGGAAAGAAAAGCTAAGGATTTATTCAGGGACAAATCATCTTAAACCCGTGTAGCTTAGATGATTGCTGGATTTATCTGTAGCTTTTCATACAATTTGATGCAATGTAAAGTAATTATACTGGAAGGAAATAGGGATGTTAAAAATCTTAAGAGGAGATGTGTATATTTCATCATTTCAGAACAAGGGGCTGTAAAACTTCGTAACTTTTCACATTATTAATACAATTACTTATATCAATGCAATTGTTAAGTATCAGTTCGTTGTATTCTGTCTTCTACTTTACATTGCAGCCTTAGATCAAATCCTGAATACCTTAATTTAACAGACAGATGACACTTACTTGGGAATTAGTTTGCATAACAAAATAATAATCTGTACCTGTTCTATCTCAGTGGAGAGCTCTGAAGCTTTTGCTGATGATTTGAAAGACTCTGTGGATGTTTAGATCACATTCTATTGTGATTGAATTGTAATGGAATGCACAATAACACTTGGCCTCTCGGAGGAAGGACAGTCTCTGCTCTTGCTCATCTGCTTTTCCCATTTTTGGACTGTTCATGATAACAGGGTATGCTGGTACTGTCACCGCCTCATGGGCTTTTGTCACGTCAGTGGCAGAATTGCATGCAGTAGTTCCATTTTGGTTTATTTGTCCTCTGTTGTCAGTTGTCTTATGTTGACTTTATTTGTTAGTTCTGACAAATAGGCCTGGACTGCTTTGGGCAAGGCTACTGTACTGCTGGCTTTCCTGGATGTGTCTGTCTTGATGGGAGAAATCCCGCTAGCATATGCTTTTCAGTTTGACAATATTTGATTGGGATTTCTGAGAATCTTGCATCAGGGTCCATGCTGGTTTTTTGTGGCAGTAGGTTGAAGGAAATCTGGAAATCTTGCAGTTCTCTAGTTTCTGCTTGAATACCTTCTATTGTTAATGGGCGGTAGCTGGTCTGCTCTGAGTACACCCTACAGACTTGCCACCTGCTTTGGTGTGAGTACACAGAGCAAAGCTGTTAATGTTGTGGTGAAGTGAGCCAACCCTGTGGCTTACCTGGGCTGCTTGTGGTGGTAGCACTGTCATACTATATTCATAGGTTTCACTGAATATATACCTTATAGTACATGAGCATGAATTAGTGTCTTGGACGTTTGGAGTTACTTTAGAAACAATTTTTGGCTCTCACGTGCTTTGAAGTGCAGAGTCTCGCATTACGTAAAGCTAGTGACTTGCTGGATCCTGTGAAGTGTTCATCTGTATGTGAGAAAAGACAACTCTTAGGTTTGCTGTTATACTCAGATTAAAGTATCTAATACAGTTATTTTATCCCTGCAAATATTTTTCATCAGCATACTTTTAATTTTATCAAATGAAATAAGAATATATTGGAAAAAAATTGACTCTACAGGTAACTTGGCCAAGGAAGAAATATATTTGAAATAACAATCTTAATTGAAAAGATGATACTGTCAGGAGTCTCTAGCATAGTGAAAAATCACAAAATTAAGGACAAATCTATGTCCATAGTGAAGAATGCTTCCAATCACAAGCCCATTACGTAGTTTGGCACTGCTGTCAGGCTGTTTTGTGTGGGTTGGTTTGGTTTTTTTGGTTGGGGTTTACCTGCATATCAGGATAAGGTCACGTCAAAGACAGCCCTGGGGACATTGTATTCTGTGTACACAGAGCTGACCTATTGATAAATGGTAGTGTTTGGTGCTTAGATGGGCTAGTCTGTGGTGGTACAAATATTTACTCAGAAGAGAAAATCAAACTATACATGAAGAGTGAGGTTTCATTTCTTTGGGGAGTTGCTTCTTGTTGTCTTTTGGAAAACTCCATTAGAAGTCTTTTTTTCCATGGAGTATACTGATGGTGCAGTGGATAAGTCAGATCTGATTGTGCATCTAACAACTGGGGAAAAAAATTATTGCAGCTGACAGTTGAGAATTGTTAGAGTGATAGCAAGATATGGTTAGTGTCATGTTTCCTACTCAGTATAAAGAATAGGTGCTGGAGTTGAGACCGAAAAGACTTCATTCAAGTCATGTTCTGCAGTATACTGCAGTATATTGAGTTTAAGTTAGTATAGTTATATATTTTAGACTTGGCCAATTGTGGGTGACGTAGTTTAATTCCATATAACTTTCTATTTGTTACTACTGATAATTTAATAGTGGTTTAAATTATTTTTCAACTTAAATACAAATAAAAGTTTTCAGATACTGGAGCCATTGGATTTTTTTTTAATTCCCTTGAGCCACACACTTTCCCCAAACCAAATCCTGAAGTAGCAGTTTGCTAATAACCCCTAATGGTTCTAGACATATGCATGCAACTGTTCTTAACACTGGAAATAAATGACACCTCTCTGCTGTGACTTGTATGACTTCGATCAGGCTGGTTCTATTGGATCAGTCTAATTTCATAGTGTCTGACCCACAGATCTGTATAGCAAAATTAGACACATTTCTTTTTTATATCCCTCTGATTTGCAATTTCAATCACTTTATTCCTACCAGTTATACTTGAAAAAATTAGGATGTTATAGAATTGGAAAGGTAAAGTCAATCCCCTGACAGATATATAATTATTTTATGCAGGGTAGTCGTGTGTGCATCTGGTGTAACTTTTTTTCCTCACTGTCTTGCTTCTCACAGTGATTTTGACAAAGAAAGTAATTGCAGGCAACACTAAAGAGTCTATAAATTGTTCCAAAGCCAAATCTTGTTGTAAATGAGCTCATAAGAAGTCAGGAGCTTTGTAGATTATTTTGGTCCTTAGATGTTTGGCTTAATGACTTGTTTCCAATGAACCATTACTTGTGCCTCTGGAGTTCCCATAGAGGAAATTAAGCATTAAATTTTAAGTGGTTTTTTTTTAATTTTTCCACCTGCAATCCTAATCCTCCTAAACCCAATTTTTTTTGGAGAAGGAATTTTCTGCAAAGGTGGTAAGATTTAAAACTAATTCAGTCCAGCTCAGAGAGCATTTGGCAGTGCTAAGGATGAATCCTAATAGTAAGCAATGAGGAGGAATTGGTAGAACCAGCTGGAAATCAGTTGCCTTGCTGTGCTCCACTGCATATCTCTGACTTGGACCTTGGTATTTGTTTTGTGTGCTCCTCAGGAACAAGAGGGCAGAGGGGCTGTGCTGCATGTATTGACCTAGGAGCAGCAGCCTTCTCAGGGCTGTTTTGTTTCCTGAGGTGGGGGAAAGGAACTTGTTCCTGAGTTATGTCCTGGACCTAGAAAACCGGTGGGCTTCCAGAAGCGTTAAACCTGTTGTATGTGTGTGGGACTCCTTCAGTGGAAGAAATGTCAGGAGTAGGTCTAAGTGGCAGAACAGGGCTATGATTGGTGCCTGAGCATGCTGCTTTAATGTGCATTATGTTTTCATTGGTATATAAATAGATTACCAGTGTAATTACATTAGGATCTCATTTATTATCTTTCTCACCTGAGATTTCTTCCAAGGTTATCACTCAACCAGTTATACTTGCAGTAACACAGTTCTGTATAAATTATGTTAGAGGTGTTTTTTTTTTTCCTTATGATGCTTTTGAGCTTTAACTGCAATATCAAGAAGATGTTTTATTGACGCTGTACCAAAAAAGTTGGGTCTTACTAAGCTTCTTGAAGACCTGTGTACTATGGCAGATCTGTAATGGATAATGGTGTAATTTGTTAGTTCTCATGATCTGCTACAAAGACAATTCCTGTTTCTTTGTTCCCTGAAACGAAGATAAACCAGGTTTTGCTACACAGTGGTGTGCTGTCAGGGTGAAATGATACTCTGGTTATTTTAAACCACCAAGATTTGTTAGGTTACTTTGGTTTTTTTGGGTCTAGAGGGTGAGCAAGATGAAGCAGTGCTAAGTTCTGCTGTCTGCTGTTAGATTCTGTGCCGCAAGAACGCGTATGGGTAAGAAGCATACCCTAATCTGCCGTTCCACAGTCACAGAAGACTGGCAATTTTCCTATGTATCTCACTTCAGGTTCACAGAGTGCTTTGTAGATGATGGGCGATCCTCATAGCAGTTCTGTAAAACAGGAAATCAAAGGTACCATTAATCACATCTCAAGTGGTGAAGTAGCACCCTGGGGCAACTGATGCTGCAACTGTGAGTTCCATCTAAAGCAGCCTGGCTGAGGTTGTAGCTGTTGAGTTTTATTTTATGGAAAGTTCAGTGCTGTGGGCTTTTTTTTCCCCCTTTCTTTTCAAGGAAGTAGTGGGTTTTTACTGATTTTGGTTTCTTTCTGGAGTTGGAGGCATTGGAAGAAAGACAAAAATTAAAAGCTAATTGAAAGGAAAGGAAACAGATCTTCCAAGCTTTTTTCTGTGACTCTTAGTATGAAATACATTTGAGGTGGCTCAAGGGTGTAGAGGAAATAAAGGTTCTTTAGAATCCAATTGCAAAGTAATTGCTTTTTTTTAAGGCTTTTTTTCCCCCTTTCAATAAATCAGCATTATTTCCTCAAGCTCTCTGCTCCAAACAGTAGGATGTCTGCCTTTCCAGAGACATCTAGCAGCTCCCATCCAAGCCTGCACTGGTGAGGCTGCAAGCCCAGGCAAGGAGCATCGTTGAAGACTAGGCTAAGTGATTCTGTAAGGGGAGATCGCTCAAATGAAAGGAACAGAGATTCACTAGCCTGTGCCCCGTGCACTGTGAGGCTGTTTGACACACACGCCAATGTCTCTGTCCTGGCCCAGGGATCTATTCCAATTCATTTGTCCTTTATTTCTTCCTGTATTAAGATACTGGAGAGATAATTGGACAAGAACAAATCTGTCTGAATATGGAAATAGATGGCCTGTTTATAAAAAGATTTTGCCGATTCTTCTTCTTGTTGCCCAAATTTCTGAGAGATTTGGGAAATCTGCCATTAAAGTGAACTATGTTCACACTTTAGGTGTTAATTTTAATATGCATGGCGTGTTTGAAAATGTCAGCAGAAAAGACTGAATAATACTTGTTGCATATAAATCTGAAGTACATAATTGCTCCAGCTGACATGTATGAATGCACTTTCATTATCGTGTCAAGAGGACACTTTGTGCTTGCAAATGAACAATGTTTGGGGTTGGCAATAAAGCGGGAAGCACTTGCTTAAATAAAGTTTATTACAGCTTTTTAGAAAAATGTAATTATGAAGTGTTCATACTGAATGAGAACATTGGTTTTGAAGTGTTAACTTTAATATGAAAATGGAGTTATGGTTTAAAGGGGAAGGCTGCATGGTGTTCAGGGTTTATCAAAGTGAGCAAAATAGAAATATAGAACAATGCATTTGATTTCCATGGCCACAGAATATTTGGTGTGTATGTGAGCTGGTTACACAAACTAGCCAAGGACTGGCAACCCCCTACACTTTCTGAACCTAGACCACTTAATTTAGTGACCGCAGGTAGAAAATACGTGGGTAAATGTAAATACAAGCTCAGAATCCAAGGTAAAGTGTCTATTGTTGCAGTTAAATCTAAGCAGTAATACTAACGTTTGCCTCAGAAAAGATTCTCCATTTAAGAACCAAAAAACCCACCCCAAAACAACCTCAAGCAAAGAACCAACAAAAAAAAAATCATTTCCAAACCACCAAAAATGTTATTGAATAATGATGTAATGTAGTAGTGCTAAAAGTTTTGTTCAGTTTCCATAACTTTTCTTCCAGGCAGGAAAGATGAGGAGGAGAGAATAAGGCAAGGACTGTTACCCTGGGATGCTTGTTAAAATTTGTTTGGAATTGTGTAGTGTTCACTGGTGCCAATGGAACTCTGTCCCATTGTGTGGCTCTGTACATGTAAGACATTACAAAGAGCTAAATAACAACTTGCAAGACTAACATAATCCAACAAATTCAATTATTTGAGTTCTAAACATAGTTTTCCAACTTTCATGGGGAATGCAGCCAAAACTTCTGTCTATTCTGAGGCATTGGAGGTGGAGCTCAAATTTATAAGTTGCTGGCTACCAGTCTTGTGCCACCTGGACTATTTATTATACAGAACACATGAGTTAGGCAATGGTTCTGACTTGTGTGTTGCTCTTGGTTTAAATCAAGGACTGTTGAATTATGGTTTGCAATCTCTGGAGAAGCATTGGATGAGTCTCCTGTGTAATCATTTAATGTCACCTCTGCTGTAGAGTTAGGCAGTGTAGCGAAATGTAGGATATGAAGCACCAGCTGGATGAAGCAAGGAGGTGCCGGAGGGTGTAGTCTCAGCTGGTGGTGGACATAGAAGTCAGCAGCAGCTGGCAAGACCTGGAGATACACCCATCTGGGGGCTGGAGACAGAGTTTAGCCTGGGAAGCTGGAAAATATATTGATTCATCACTTCCACAAGGCACCTGCTGCTAGCAAGACTGTGATGAAGCCTCTGGCATCAAATGAAAGCTGAAGCCCTGAGGGAGCACAGATGGCAGTATTATTTTTTTCACTGTGATGAATTCTCCCTTGTAGGTACTTTTTGCACACCCCTGTGCTAGCAGGAGTGAATCTGACCCCCACTGCATTCAGGAGTTAACAGGAACTTGTTTAACTCTGTCTCTTGTGAATCTTCAGTGTTTCTATTGCTGTGTAAAGATAAAGTGCCACTCTTAAGAGAAAGCTCTCCAAATAAGTTTCCTAATTCCATGTTTTCCTATGTTCTTTAAGAGATTTTCAGAAACTCCAGCCATGCTGCTGTGTTTAAGCGATTAGTGACTCGCCAAGCAGTGAGGGAGATTTTGCAGAAAGGAAGTAATAATTCAAGTCATATGAAAGCTTCACTGTCCTTTTACAGAGAGAGTTTAGATATGTTTCCCTGCAGCCCCTGTAGTTTGAGTAAACAAAAAAATCTAAGTTTTGTGTGTTTACTACTTGCCTACAAATGTTTCTGCTGTTTATTCTCATTGGTTTTTGTTTATTTTTCCTTATGAAATTAGAAAGATACAATAAAGTCATTTTAAAAGTCCTCCCTCTATTGGACAGGAATGCCTCCATGACATCTTGATTGCTCTGCTACTTCCCTTTAATGTGCTTTGCTTGGTTTTGATAACCTCTTGTAGGTTTCAGGTGCTCATGTAAGTCTCTTACTCAATCCTCATACCTGCAAAGTGCACTTGTAATAGGAGTGCTGCCATTCAGTGAAGATTCTCATCATAAAAGATTTCTTGTGATGTCCACAGAATCACATATCTGCCAATAGCCTCAAACCTGTAGGGTATTGAGAGTTCTAGAAAGGTGGGACCCCACGTACAGCTATAAGGGGATCACCCTGTCATTTTCTGTCTGCTGTTTGCTGTTTCTTTCTGTCTTTCTGCCTGAAATGTCACTCCCTAGTGAGAGGTGACGGTAAGAAATCTGGAAAATTTGTTTAATACAACCTAAAAATTTATTATATTCTTTCGTTTTTGATACTTAATTACCCGTGCAAGTAGAGAGAGGCTATAGAGCTAATTTTATTTCCCTTGCTGAATCAAGCAGTAGATGCAGAGATAGAAAATACAATAAGCACCTTAATGAAAGTTGGGGTTTGTTACTAAACATATAATCTTTCCCAAAATTGTATATTAAGTATCTAACTTAACTGGTTTAAGCAAAGCTATGTAGCACTGAAGTGCATTATATATATACAGTACATTGTCCTTGAGATCTCACATAGAATTTTACAATGTGTTTTGAGCATAGTAATGAGCAGTAAAGATAGAGCCACACTTACTTCTCAGTGTCATTGGTAATTTTGGATTAGTGTTTCTGTAAACTACTGGACTTTGCGTGTGTTGCCAATTATGGCTTGCTAATTTAAATTAAAAGGAGACACAGTAGGACAGGCCTTTCTTGATGTGACAATACCAGGTGTGCTATTGTTAGTCTGAGGAATGGAAACAATTCTATTGACTTTGTCAAGATCCTACAGCCTGAAAGGAAAGGTGTCCCCCACTCCCAAAGGTTTGTTTTTCAACTGCTGGATCGCTTCTATTGTTTTCTTTTTGATGGATATGTGGATAACCTTTTGTGCATACAGATGTACCTTCACATAGGAATGACTGACTGGGATTGGTTCTGGTGTTGGTGTGAATGTTAGAGGTGGCACTGTTGCATCCAAAAAAAAAAACCAAACCAAAGCAGGGGAAGTTCTGCTGGCTTTACATAGTGTCTCAGTAGATATGACACCTTACTGCTCATGATGTAATGTCATTGTCAGTCAAATACTTCCAATGAAACAGGCACTGGAATAATGCAAACTAATCATTCCAGTTCCAAGCAGATGACAGAAGCCTTGTGGTAGCAGTCTGATGCTAAAGAGTGTATGTATAAGCTTTTAAAATCAGGTAATAGACAACTGAGTTGTATTTTTCATTTAAATAAGAATCAGGTGTTTTGTTTAGCATGAGCTGAATATGCCCCTGGTTATGTTTTAAATCATTTTGTGTTTTGTCAGGAGCAGGTCAAACACATATATTAATGGATCTAATGAGATGAGTAGTAATAATTTTATTGATTTGAGTAAACTATAGATTTATTACTCATGTGTGGAGAATTCCTATAGTGGCAGAGATGATGATGTTATTTTCTCAATAGCCAGAAAATACATTTGTGTTATTACGCCTTTGGGCACACCACAGCATTGAAAAGAATGTGGTCCATTGTTTATTCATGTGATCTTGTTATGTTCAAACATATTGTTAGGTTTCTTATCATAAAATGGCAGTGTAGATTTGTAGAGGAAAAGTTCAGATTCCTTTTATGAAGAAGCTGCATATAGAACCAAATACCACTGCATGTCATGAGGTTTTTTTAAATTTTTTTTTCCCCCCAACAATAACATGAATCCCAAGCTTTTGAGACCACAAAAGACCTTTAGATCTAGACCAACGTTCTCCACAGCCCTGTGGATAGTCTTTAACCACTGGTCCTTGTGACTAGCTCAGTGGTTTGGCTAGAGCATATTTATTAGACAAGGCTGAGTTATATTTGGATAAAAGCTCTGATTGCTGAGCTCATGTCATTCCTGGGTGAGGTAGACTAATGTCCAAATTTCCTGGGAAAATTTTGCCTTTTTTTTAAACCTCCTTGCAAGTGGTTTTATTATGTTGTTGCCTGTAGCTTTAGTATCACTGCAGATGCAGAATTCAGTGTTTCTGGTACATTTTTATAATTCTCTCTTTTTGAGACTGTGATGGCAAAATACAGTATAGATTTAGCGCTAGACAACTGACAGACTCAGCAATAAGTGGCTGGACTTAAGCCTTCATAAAAAATCCACAGTAGGTTTAGGTTGTGGTGTTCTTTGTTTCTTAACAACCTGGGGTGGGGGAGAAAACCCCCAAACCAAACCTGCTTCTATGAAAAATTTATTACACCACTTGTATTTGTACCGAAAGGTACAAAGGCCATGAACATATAGCCCCACACAAAATGTTACCCTGCTGTTTAAAGGGAGGATTCAAGACTTAGAAATATAATAGTCATAGAGAAAGAATGGTTGCAACACTAACTGCTAGCTTAATGATTGTCTGTTCAGTTATTTCCTTATTAGCCCCCACTGTGCTCTCTGCGTTTGTGAGAAGAGTGAGAGGTTCCTGGGATCTTTCACTTCCCACTAATGAAGAAAGATTACACTTTCTCAAAATTTAGTTGCCTGCACATAGATTCAGGTGGAAAATGAAAGGTACCACATACAGTTCTTGACTGGCAGAAGAGGGAGCAGGGAAGGACTGTTTGTTTTTTTACAGAAGTTGGACACGTAATCTGACACGTAATCTCTGTAGACATGTAACTAATCTGTTTATTTCACCTGCAAAAACACATAGGAAAGCATATCTGATTTATAGCTGGTAAACTATGTGGATTTAATTACAAATTGATTAGGGGTTTTGCAAAAGAGTTGTTCATTCTTTATTCTCTTAAAGTATTATTTTAGATTTTTTAATAAGCTCTGTCATGCCAAAACTGGTATGAAAGTGTTAGTCATAGCTCAGCTTTCTGCAAAGTCAAATATTTTCAGGTATTTTAAATGTGAATTCAGCCCATTCCTGTGGTTAATCTGGTAAGTGGGTAATGTTTTACATAAACCTAAGGAAAGAATTATTTTAAAAAGTTAAAAGTAAAACAGAACCAGTCATCTCCAAACATGACTGTCTTGTGAAAGGAGCCAATTCATTGTTGTAGTTTCTTCTTAATTTGGTTTTATACAGAAATTCCAGAGAGAATGAGGCCACCATAAATTCATAGCTGTAGCATCAACCATGGCCATTTGATCCCTGAGTAGCTAGTGTCTAGTACCAATACAGATTTTGTGCAAAAGGGGATATTTTACTTTCTAAGATGGGATGAAGATGTGGAATAAATATTTTTCTGGGGTTTTTGTTTGGGGTTTTAGTTTTGCTCTTTTTTGTTTTTCTTTGGTTTTGTGGGCTTGGGTGTTTTTGTTTGTTTGTTCAGTTTTAATTATTCAGGACTCTTAGTTATCATATGGCTGAAAATTGAAGAAATGGAACATGCCAGGTTTCTGTTCCATCAAGAATATGCAACCACGTAGTTATTGGTTCAGCTTTTTATCACCAAATCCCCACAGGAAGCTACTGATTTTAAAAGTGTGATATTTGAGATGTACAAGACTGAATAAAACTGGTGAAACAAAGATATATTATTAATGTGGAGCACTCACTGTACTTGAAAGCAACTCTTTGCAATGCTGTGCAGAGTCCCTTTGTTCTGCGCTGCCTCTCTAAAGCAGATGTATCTTGTTCTGAATGCATACTTGCCTTGTTGGCTATTATAAGCAACTCACATAGTGTGTGTAACAAAGTGACTTCAGTGACAGCACCGCCAAATAAGAGGGAATTTGCTTTTCCTATACCTTAATATTTACAAGATGAACTCCTGGCTCTTTGTCCGTCCTTTTCTGGCTCCCTGATCGTGATTATCAGTGGCAAAAATTCTTGTTGACAATACAGTATTTCTTGATGCTAAAGATTTTGTACAGTAAACTAAAGTTGCACACTGGAATATTGACGTCCAAGGAAATAAAGATTATTTAAAAATACATATATTTCCGATTATCTTGGTGATTTCTGTCACTGTACTACACATGGTATTTGTTAGAGAGGCCACCTGGCACACTGAGAAGAACGTAAAGGGACTTATGATATGCCTTTAAATTTTGAGTGTCATCTATTCATGATTATAATGTGAAATTTATTCCCTCCATACCTTAGATTTTGGAGGATGGGTTGACAGTACAAATCTGTGTTAATGATTTTTAATTAGTAGTTTATAGAGTATTTGTGGGTGCTGACTAATAGTAAGTAGAAAGTTGTTTTTCTGGCAAACTAAGAGAAACATCAGAGGGCTAGGAACACAATAAAGAAAAGGCAAAAACTAAGAGGTGAATCTGAATGCTTCTTTGTAAGCATTAGAAATTTGTTAGGGTAAATTTTATAGAAAATCATATATTATCAAGGTGGAACATTAGATTCCATGGTATCATAGACAAATTTTGAAGAGCTTATTGTGAGGCAGTTTTAAACTGTTTTAAAACATGCAACATTTATATATAAAGGACATATGGCAAATGCTCAGTCCCTTTCTGGTTTGGAACTTTGAGACAAAACATGCTTTTATTAACATACACCAATCGATCTAAGCAAAACAGTTTTGTGAAAATGTATCGGAGGTGTTGAAGTTATGTCTCAACGCAGATTGCTTTCTGTCAGAAATCTGCATGGTTTTCTTGAGGTTTTCTGGGAAAGTTGATGGGATGGAAACATTTAACAGGAGAAAAATAAAAAATTCAAATAATCCCAGTCCTTTCTGAAATGAAAAAAATTACAGTTCATGGAAAATGTCAGAAAAGTCTATTTCATATTCAGCTAGCATAAGATCAAGTGTTGAATAATGTTGTAAATCAGCACATGATAGGACAGACTTTTGTTTGTTTATATGCAGCAAGATGCCCCCTGACTTCTAAACTCCTTATCATTTTCCTAACATTGTTTCATGTAATTGTGGCATTTGGGCTGCTCAACTGTTCTCTGCTGACCTAACTAGAAGTTTGGTATATTGAGTTTGTTATTTCTGATTAGCTGGCATGTAGTGACTCCTTGAACAAATCCTATCAAGTGACTTGAGACTGAGTTGCATTTAGCTTGAACAGAGAATAAACCTGTATCTCTGACTTCACTCATTCATTTTGATTGTCCCATTCACCTGAATGCAGTACTAGTTTGACATACTTTTAAAGTATTCTTTCATTTTTGAGCCAAAGGCTTCTCAGCTCATATGTGAAGGAATAAAAATATCCAAGTCCCAAGTAGACACGGGTAGACATTCACCCCTTGTTTTTCATCCCTTAAGTCACTGGGGTTAGAAACCCACTTAAACTTAGTTGAAATAATTTTTTCACACTATAAATGTAGAGACCCAAAACTGTTACCTCAGTCTTCCCTTACATTAATGTTAGGAATGAGACCTCTGACAC
Source organism: Hypotaenidia okinawae (assembly GCA_027925045.1). NCBI lineage: Eukaryota > Metazoa > Chordata > Aves > Gruiformes > Rallidae > Hypotaenidia > Hypotaenidia okinawae. Next base: position 10,168,839 of record BSDF01000012.1, read on the forward strand.
TTTATATGTGATTGAGCCTCATGCGTTGCTGTACACAGGGATCTTTATTCAATCCTGTAAAGAAAAGACTGATTTCTAGTGTCCTATGCCCAGTCAACAATACCTCCTTGTTGTGTAGTCTTAGCCAAGCACTTATTGCTAATCCTACTAGTGACTGTAAAAGTACAAAAAAGCAACTGAACAATGGCAGGTAAATTTAGTTTACACAGCACTTTAAAGTAATGAAACTGCCTAATGGTACAAACCTCTTAATGTTTGACTTGTACTTTGCATGTACTGTCCCATGTTGTATGCATTTGTTTTAAAAGTATTTTGAAGTTCTAACTATACAATGATGTGTATCTCTACTAAGGCTTTTGTGTATGAGACAGATTTGTTCTCATCAAATGAATGAACAATTATGTTATCAAAGGAGGATTTAGAGAGAGATACAATGTTAGACAAAATTGGAAATGACACATCAGTAGTGAAGGATATTGAATTACACAAGTTGACTCTCACAGTGTATTCCTGCGTAATAATTCGGGCTATTACAGTGAAATAGTATATTAAGGGAATAAAAGATTGGTATCAGAAAGATACCAGTATCAGTAAGGTATCTAAGCCTCCACTGCTGAACTCAGCATACTTATGTTCTACCTTTTAATGGTGAGTAAGATACTTCACATTATCAAGCTGGAATAGGTTAGTAGAAAAACTCTGGACCCTTGGTGTTGCAGATCAGCCTTAAGGTGAACATAGAGTTAAACTCTTTTGAATAATGCACATTTTTTCTCATCATAAAGCTAATCTTGTAATTTCTCACAAGGTTGGCAATCTTGGGAGAAATGAGCTATTACTGAAGCTAAATTACCTCTCACCCTAAAGGAGGATAAGGATATTCTTGGAAGAATGGCTCAGCATGATACGTTATTGATAAAAAGATGTTGCATAATACCAGTCTTAGCTTTTGGCTACAGAAAGAACTTTATTCCTCCTTCTAGTAGTATAACTGTCTGGAAAGTAATTCAAGGCTTTTTGAAATAATTCAGTTTTACTGGAAATCTTTAAAGATCAGACTTCTTCATTTTATATTGTCTGTTGACTACTGATTTGAATTTTCAGTGATGGCTGGAGCCATTAATCCAGTGATTTTTCTGGCTGAACGATGTGCAATGTTGACTTTTTGCTGAAATGTGTAGAATGCTGGAATTTATGTGGTTTGCTTTGATTTATGCAACAATAGGTGATAAAATCTCTCTTTTCAGCAGAGTAATTGATTTAAAATTTTTAAAGCCCTCGTGCATGCTTACAGGTTTAAAGACAAGAATGTATAATGCTTTCAGTGATTACTTAAATTATTGAAATGAATGAATTTAAGAAAAGGTGGATAAACCCCACACATTTGTTTTAAACAGATTTTGCAGTCTGTGTCTAGATTACTGTTTCTTGAAAGCACTAATTCTTCTGTTTGGAAACAGACTAAACTGGAATAAACCATTGAGCCATAGATGGGATTGAATAATAATCCTTGAATAAGTTATTTAATGTTAATTACACAATTAATTTTACCTTGTAATTAGTTTATTTTTCATTATTTTCACCCAGTCCAATTGAGAACAACAAGAAATTTCTAGCCAGCAGAAAGTGGGGGATATTTAAAATATGAGTGGTTATGACAAGCCTTAAGAAAGGGAAGCATTTCAAGGAGAAGTCTGGATTGAAAGAAATTAGAGTGCCTATTAAAATTATTAAGAGTACACAGTTGTGGCTCATAGTTCAAAAAGCTGAATGTTTTTTGAAAATGCACTTATACCTCCATTTGCCAGTAGTGAACAATTAAGGGGAGAGATCGACTTTACTAAGTGCTTTTTGATGTATCTGTGGAAAAACTGGATGAATTCATCAAGGTTTTGGACATGTTTTGGTTGGAAATGGAAGACATGAGGCTCAAAATGTCAGTGAATTTAATAGGGAGGCAAGATGAGTGGTATACTTAACCAGTGAAATTATAACAATATAAAACGGGCTGTAAGCTGGTAAGAAGGTTTTACACACAGATAGCCTTACCTGGCTATCACAGATATCAAAAACTTTTGTATGTGTATTGACTGATCAATTAAAAATAATGGTTGGAGTGATTGTATAAATTAAGGAGCTGGAACACATTGATGTTGAATTTAATCTCCTGATTAGTGATTCACTTTTGGAAAATCCTTAACTGCAGTTATGTATTTGAGCTGATGGTATGACCTGCAGATTTATACTGATATGAGACTTTGACACTTACTAAGAAATTGTAGAAAAAGTAAATACATCATAGAATGTAGTATTGAAATGAATTTTGGGGCTGATAAGGGCCTAGGTAAAATTGAGAGTAATAAGGAATTTAATTTCTCTTAAAAAGTAATAATAATAATTGTACTTAAATGGCAATAAGTTCAGTGAACAAGATAAATAGAAGACACTTGTGAGGGTCTTACAGTTGCCTAGAAAAAAACAGAATAACTTATTTTAGACAAGACATGAGCGCTCAGTGTGAATTTTCAGCAGTAGGAAAGAAATGCCTGTAACAGTAAAATGACCATTCAGTGTATGAGGAAAGAATACAGTCAGTGAAAAAAGAGAGGAAGAGGAGAGAGCAGAATGCTTTTCTGTTCCCTATCCCTTTGTGATCCCTCCATTCCTACTGAAGAGGGATGGGGGGAGTGGTGTGAAGGAAGGGTAAGGAGAAAGCCAGGAAAGGTAAAGATCAACAAATGCATGATTTCTTTCTTTTTGTGTTGAATGACTATTACAGGATTTTCTGTGATTTGTTTTGTAAGAATCTGATTCATAATACTGCAGTAGTAAATGTTAGAGAAAGTACCAGTGTGAGTTATGAAATGTCACTCACACTTCTGAAATAAGATCATTAACACATAATTTTCCAATAATAATAATTTTCAAACTTCAGAGACTAAAGTTGGCTGAGTTTGGATATTCCATTCTGTTTCTCACCTAAAAAAAAAAAAAAATTAATCAGTGCTCTTTCTTTCTTCCTATATAGGGAAAGCTGGCTTCTGTGACATCTGTTATAGGAGTGAAACTACGAGTTACTTCCAACACCTGGGCTTTGTGTGGATGGGTGAGTAGACATCCAAGTTAGATAAAGAATACTTTTAACTGAGTTTCTTAATTCCTTTATGTAGGCTCACAGAATGATTTTTTAGTTGTTCTTGTTATATGCAGACAAGGATAAGTGGTCATAGTAGGATGGTCTTAAATGGTATTAATAGAAAATATTGTAAATCTGGAAAGGTCGAGAAATTATTGCTGTCAAGAATAACAGATCTTATGGAGCTGTTAGTGTTATCACTTGTGTTCCGACCATGGTTTGCATCACTGTCTATATAAGGAAGTGAAATATCCCTCAGTAGTTCACCTGTTCTGCATTTGTTAGCTGCAGAAACAGGTAATGTGAATAAGCTGCTTAAGTTCTCCAATGTCAAACTAATAATCAATTTCATACCACTCAGTAAGGATCAGTACATACCATTTGCTGGCTTTGCCACAGCATCCAAACATTTGCTAATGTCTTCAGATACAGGAAAGATCATAATGGTTAAAACTCCTCCACTCCTGCTTTGGATCCCTTGAACTGTCTATGTGGGCAATCCAAATAGCTGCCTCGCCTGGAAAGCCAGCAACCCCCTTTCCAGAGGAGCCATGTTTTCAGAATAGTTTCACTTACTGTGTGCAAATCTCTTGCTTTAATTTTGAAGAGATTCTTTGTGTCTGTCACCTCCCTGCTACATGTAGATTGCATGTCAGTCCCCTGACACGTGAAAGGCCTCAATCTCTTAAGAAGCTGCCACCAGAACACCTAATAGACTGTCAGTTTGAATGTTTAAATGAGACACAGCAAGGTAGCGAATAATGCTTTTAACAGGCGGGTGATGGGTAGACTAGAAAAAAACCTCAGCTCAACTGACAGGGCAACTGGAAATGTAGTACTTGTAGTAGAAAGGAAATATTGATGAAGGCATCAGTAACAGGTGAAAAATGGTGCTCGGATTTGGGCTACTTACAGGAAATAAAGAGAGCATTTGTGACTGTTGAGGGAAGCAGGTGAGGAATCAGGTTAGGATTTAGAATTACATTAAGCAGATTTTCTCCTTTGTCGGATGCAGTGTTGTCTTCCCTTGTGATGATTGTTGCTTGAACAGTGTTTTAAAGCTGTGTCTGTGTGTGTAATACAGATTTGTGCATGATAATGCCCTGCAAATTTGTGTTTGTACATCTTTCAGATGTTTTATGCCATTACAGGTTCAATGCATCTTCAAAACTCTATATGGCATTGATTGTGTTAGGGATTCAGAACTTAATTCCTGCATGTCAGCAGGATCTCCGATTGCTTTGCTCATAAATGAAATGGGGAAGCTTAGAAATTGCAGGAAAAGGTTTATTCCTATTTTTTGTGCAAGTTGTATGTTTGAACATCACCACTATACAAGCACATTTACTTTGGTACGTGCTTCTTTTTTGGTAAGGCCTATTTATTTAAAGCTGTGGAACGATAATTCGATCCTCATTTTTCACTTGCCACACGTGCTACTTCTTCCTGCCCAGACATTATAACCAAATATACTTTGACTATGTTGTGGGTCTTTTTTTAATTTTGTTTATTTTAAGGTCTGTAACCCTAATTAACTTGCACTCTTTGCAAATAGGCTTTCACAAGCGATGGATTTATTTTGGACTATATGTTTGACTGCTGGTCACTGGTCCTAAGAGAATGGTTACATAAATTGCATGTTGTTTCAGCTCTGCTGGCTTGACAGACAGCAGTCAACAGTTACAAGCAGTGGAAATGCGTTTCTACCATGAGTGGAAAAACACTGCTTAATAACAAAAACCTGTGGGAGGAAAAATTATCCCCTGTGATCTATGGGTACAAACTTTTGTTCCTGTGTTTATGGAAAAGCGTGTGAAAATGAGCATATACATGTCAGAATTACTTAACTCTGTCATGTGGAGAATGTGCCACCATTAAATCATACATTGCCTCCCCTTTATACTTAACTTACCTATGTGGTATTAAAATTGAGAAGGTATTCAACTGCAATCTCTCCCATGTGATCTCTGAATATCTTGTATCATAATTTGGTAATCCAGTTCATTCATAGTGTGGAGCAGTCAAAAGAAACATTTCCAAATTTCATTTTGCAAGGGTGAGTGCTCTATAGGTATCTGAACAGAAAATGCAGTGTTTAATCTGCATTATAAAAGAGAATATGTTTAATACAGAAGGTTTTTAGAGGGCTTCAGCCTTATGACAGTCTTTTGCTATTTGTGGCATATTTCAAAGCCTAGTGGATTTGAAAAATCTGTGTGGGTTCCCTTTATAAAAACTGCATTGTGTAGTATTACTGAACTTCTTTCTTTTCTTTTTTTTTTTTAATGTCCATTTGTGAAGAGGAGAAATCTAAAATAATTTATTCTTTAGTCAAAGTAATGATTGGTGAACGGTTCATGTCTTGAAAATGCAATTTGATGATACCCAGTAGTTCCAAGGTATTCCTTCTTGCCGAGCTAGACACTCGTGTGAATTAATTTCAGATTTTTATGAATTTTTTGGGAGGTTTCTCTTATTTCATTATTTTGGTCTATGAGTAGAGTCATGAGTGTGTCTTTACTATTAAAAAATACATGCTTGTGCTTTATATTGCGATCAAAGATGTTTTACAGTATGCATGAAATAATAATAAGGAAAATATTAGAAGTTTTTTGTTTGCTTGAGAAAGGGTGTATAAAGCAAATATTAGTGTTGCTGCAATGTAGCATGAATTTTTTTTATTTCTTTCTGTGTCTGATTTCTAACTCATTATTGGGAAGTCCTTAAAATAAAAGGAATTTTGAGACTAAAAAATCCTGTGGGTTAACCACTGAAACTTATTTCTACACACACCACCTCATTTTAGCAGCTTTCTCTGATTCCATCTTGAACCTGTTCACTCATGGACCAGTACTACTACCTTTAACTCAGTTTAAATGTGCTGGGTACTATCACAGTTACTATGACAGGCAGGGATCCTGGAAGCAGAAGGTATAAATGAATCTCAGATTAAAGAAGCGTGGCAGCCATTAGTCAAAATTGCTGTTAATGTGCAAATACAAGATGATCTGTGGAAAGAGAAAAGCCTCCAGCATTTTTGTCTGCTCTGAACTTTTAAACACTTTCTAGTATGATGTTAGTATTTGAAGTAAATATATCCAAACTGATCACTTATTTTTCAACTATCTACTTTCCCACTCTGTGTCCAGAACAAGAAGTCTAATAAATTCCAGCACTTATGTTTTAGTGTATTATGGGGAAAATATTATGCAACTATAGTATATATATTTACATACAACTCTACAAGTCATCTTCTGTACCCATGCTGCTTCTGTAATGCCAACCAACAGTGGTGACCAAGTCTATTTTGCAGTATCCCATCAAGCCATCATGGTAGGTGCCATGATAGTAAAATATTTGCACTAAGTCTATCCTTGCACTACTTGTTACAGCATCAGAGGAGTTTGCACTGGCTCCAGATAAAGCTTCAGTCTTCAAGAGTAATGTATTTCCTCAGAGTACTCCAGTGCAGCTTTGTCCAGGTAGCTAAGGACTGGAGAAGTGGTTTTGCTGTAGTAAGGGATTTGCTGTTGGGAGAGAAGGTAGTCTGGATGCAATAATGTTGCCCTGTTTACTGCTGTTTGCTGCTTTTATGATTTGTTTTTAGAGCTTAAAGACTGAAGTGGCATGATGGGAATGCAGACAGAAGCTCTTGGTGGGTGTGTTTTCTAATCACTTTTAGAAAAGTAACCTAAGATCCTGGCAAGGTTTCTTTTTTCTAACTTGGTTGCAGACAGTATTTATGTACAGGTGCAACATATGTTATATCCTAGCAAATGGAAAATGGAAAATCCAGCTCATGCTCTATTCTGTGCTATATCCCATTTTCTAGCCATCTAGTTCTGTAAACAGATTTCTGTGCTTGGAACGTGGTTTGGGCTGTGAGCAAAGAACATGAACCTTGCACTTGAAAGGATTGTTTTCAGATGTGTTTACTACAGGCCAGCCATTTCAGAAAGTGTTTGACCTTGGGAAGAAAGTCTAGGACGTTAATTAGCATTCACAGGACACCTCATGGAGTAGCTCTGAACTCTAAAACTTGAGTATCACTTTATACTGCTATAGTCTGTGTGCTGGAGAGGAAGAGCCGCGGGTGTTCTCTGTAAATGGTGTCGCTGGTAGGTCTGTGGGGCTTGCATTATGTCCAGCTTTAGGTTTTTGTCACACATCATTTTGAAAACTCTTGAACAACAACCCTTCTGCTGTCTCCAAGAAAGATGGAAAGGACAGGTCTGTTTCTCACTGACACAGCAAACTACCTTTGCAGTACTTGGATTTATTCCATGATGATTTTTTCACAGAAATTGGACTGTTTTTTCAAATATGAGTGGCCCAAGAAGATCTCATTAAAGTCACTGTCTCTTTCTTCCTTCGTAGCCCTGAATACTGGATCCACTCATGCCTTTGGCTACCTGTTTTACTGATAACTTGCCAATTAACAGGTTGCAAATCCCATGTTACTGGATGTTATTAAATAAACAGTTTTCCAGATGGCTGTAATGTTACATCTTTAAATAAAAGTACACAAGCTTAGTGTCAGCATCTTATTTATGGAATGCTTTTGGCTCCTGAACTGCTTGTTGAAATTGTTGTAAGCCATTTGGTCACTGAGAAGTAATTGTGTATTACTGTAGACAACAAGCTGTTTGCATTAATTAGCAATCAAAGCATATTGCCAAATGGGGAATAACATGTCTTTGACATCTCTGCAGATCCTGGTAACTGAAGCAATGCAAACCCATGGATTCTCCTTTGCTGTGTGTTTATAGTATGAACTTCTAGTCCATCTGCCCATACAGCCATCTGCAAAATCACTAGGGCAACAGCTGGTAGAAATAAAATCTAGGGTTGGAGAAACAGCATATGAAGGTATGAGAGAGTTTGTAAAAAGACATTGTCTTTTGCAGTGAAAGTAACTTTTGTGAATGTTTCATGCAGTTTCCAAAAAGGGAAAACTCTGGATGTTGTCTTGTCTGTAAGCATGCTCTTTCCACAAGCTAAGGAAGACAAGTAGCAAGTGGAGTTGTAACTTGAACCATCTTTAGGGAAATGCAGCAAAGCATGATAGAAGGTCAGGTTTCCTGTTTGCCAAGTTTCCTGTTGTCCAAGTTTGTCAGGATTTGTATGTTTCTAGAAAAAAATAAATATTAACTGCACTGCACCAATTTGCCTTTTAAATACAATTTAGAACTATTTTCCTGCATCTATGCAAAATAACTGCATGTGTCACTGGGAACTGTTGTGATACTGTGGTGGATTGGAATAATTCTCTGTATGTTTTGTAGTGCAAGTGATAAAACAAGTTCCAACTCCAGTTCTGCAAAATATTATGGCACTTTAAATTACTGAATGAATGAGAATCCTAAAATAGTTAAGCAGTCTCTTAAATAGTTTGGGAGCTGTGTTTTGTTGCAGTAGATACAAGAAGCCAGCCAGCGCAGCAGTACATGTGTGAACTTCGGTGTGCACGTTTATATCTACTTGGTAAACATGGTTATTTGAAATCCAGCTGTGCCTGTTCTTTTGTGCTGTGTTGAAACCAAAGATGCACTGGAGAGAGGAAAGAAAAATACATTTAATTGAAGATCAATGCTTTGCATTTCAACTTTTTTGACAGAACGTGTGTATTGGGAAATGCATGTTATTCATTTATGCTATGCCTAAGCATTAAAAATACTTGCTGCTAAAATTGCCAGGTTCTTTGAGTTATTAAGCACAGTATAATGAACCTTTTGCAGAAAATAACTAGAATGTGATCAATGTATACAGAGGAAGCAAAGGAGCAAAACACATTAAAAAAAAAATTAATGTAATGCAAAATAGCTTTAGTTCCACTATAGAGGAATTTATAATTGCACTGATCTTGTTACGTGGCTTGTCCAGACGATGCTGCACACTCGGTGCAGAAGTACAGTATGATGATGATTGTCATTCAAAATAAGGATCTTTCATGCTTAGAGTGTTGTATACATGCATTTAATGTGTGCAGGTAGGGGCATTTCCATTGAGTAACATGTCTTCTAGGCTGTAACTCGTAACATCTCCCTTCAGGATTTTAGGGGTGTGCTTTCATAGTGGTTTTGGCTTGTTTGTTTGTTTGGTTTGTTATTCCCCTCTAAGATGTATTGCTGGCTTTGTTTCCTTTCCAAGGGGCAGTGAATGACACAATCTTTTAGGATCTTGTTGGTGCTTCCAGGGTTATACTGGCAGCCAGGGTTCTGTTCTTGACTCTAGAGACTTGCAAGAGAGGGATATGACTGAAGTGATTTTGGAACAACTAAAGTAATTTCTGTGGCAGGATAAGCAAAGTTAAAACATCTTTACCAAAAGCTACAATCTCAGCATAACTGGCCAATAAATAAATAACCAAAACTCTCCCTTGCTCGGCTGTCTTTCTGGACAGCACCTTTTCTTGAATGTGTTTTTACAGCTTTGGAGAATTCATAGGCCTTAGCTGTATGTGACTTTAGTTACAGGTTTGAGACTTGTTTCTCTTTCTTAGCTTCTGGGGGAACCTGGGGTCCTGTGGGACAGGATGTTTTCCCTAGGGAAAAATCCAACTGTGAACAGAAGAGCAGCGTATGATCATCAAGGACATTGAATAGAGGTCACTTAGCAGGGGATTTTCTGCCTATATTGCATACATCTGTAAGAAGATTGTGGACTGAGGCAGCTTTCTTGCACACTGGGGGAGGCGTACAAAGCCACACATACACCTGTAAAGGCTGACCTGCAAAATGATAGTAGTAGCTGACAAAGTGAAAGGCTCGAAGGGAGGAGGCTGGAGCTGGAAGGGTGGGCAGCTTGGATCTTAGTGCTGGCTGGGGCCATAGTGTTTGGAGGAGCTGGCATATTGGTAGGCTGTCCTTGGAAGTGAAGATGCTTGTTTATACACATAGGTAGTCTACTCAAATTAGCAGTCCTGCCATGATACTACAGACATCTGTTCATACAGACAGGTTGAATTAAGAATGTGTTGGTGCCTGGAAAAGAGGACCTCAGTTTAGGGTTTGAAAAGAAGAGGGGTTTGTTGATTTTTTGTTGTTGTTGTGTAAAAAAAAGTTTGCTTTTGATTATTTTGGAAAATGTGTTAGAAATACTCAGAATGATTTTTTTTTTGTTTGAATGATGACCTGAATTAAGAAAAAAAAAAAAAAAAAAGAAAATGTAATGAATGGATATTAAAATGCTCCCCAAGCAAACATTTAATTTTAGACAAAGCAAAATTTTTAGACCGTGTTTCACTAGATTTATGAGTTTCCTCTTTGTTTCTAGAAGCATGTGTATTTGTGTGAAGGCTGAGTTCTATATAAAGGGCAAGGTTTGCCTAAGAATGAAGTTGAGGAGATGCTTTCAGCTTGCCTGGCTTTGATTACTTGTCAGAAGCAAGTGTTGAACCTGTTAATCTCATTGTTATGCAGTTCTGCTTTTGTCAAAAAAACCCACCAGCCCTCCATCAGATATATTTAGAGGTCCTCTTGGATGAAAAGCTACGGAACTAGGCAAGAGTGACCCTGCTAACTCCTGTACTGTGAAGCAGGTGCAATTTTGCTTTTGAACCTGGTATGATATTTTAAATCAATGTAGTGTTTTGATCTTATAGTAATCTTCTTGGCATTGTTCATCAGACATGAAGATTTTAGCCTTAAACAATTCATTCCGTGGTTGAGACATTTCACAAAACCATTGCCTGCATACTTTTGTTCCCCTTTACTTTTTTTTTCTTGTCACACTTCATTGCAGTGAAAACAATTTACTTGCTGCTCTTGATAGGATATGTTGGTCTGGCAGTGAAAATAAGATGTCACTTCAGTGTCTCATTTGATCATCAACATAGACAGCCATCAACAAAATATTTACATTTTTCAGTGATGATTATGGATGAGGATGAATAAATCAAGGATGCTTTTCATTTTATAAGCTAAATTGACAATGAGGAATTGAATCTGAAGTTTTGTTAGGGCTAGAAAGTGCCTAAATGACTTTGTGAACTCTAAGCATTGCAAGAAACATTGAAAACAGCCAAAGTCAAGGCTCTTTGTCATGTCCCCTTACACGAATTTGTTTTCGCTACTTCACAGTTAATTCTTGCTAGTACCTCCACTGATCTTGCACTTAAGAGGTAAAGCATACCAGTTATCTTTATATCGAAACCAACAAAAATTCTCCACACATGGGTAATTTTCCAAAAACTACTAAAATTAATTGTTAAAATAGTGCTGGTCTGCACTACTTGAGCACTGATGTGTGTTCAGGCTTGGTTCTAACCTATTTTTTCTTACATTCTGAATTTCTGGATTGGGCATGCTACCAAAGACTGCTGATGGGGGCAAAGTTAAATCTGCTTTTAGTGTTAGTTTTCCAACATTGTTAAAACCAGTTTAGACAATGTATATATTTCCAACAGTTTGATATACCTCCCTCATTTCCAGTAAGTTAGGCCATGTTTTAATTCTTTTATGTGGGGTCATCTTCCATCCTAACTACTTGTAAAATGTTGGTTTAAGACCAAATTCCTGTTTAGATGTATACTCTATCAGACATTGATTTACTAGGCACTTGCAAGAACTTTGGTGATTGCAATGGTATCTACTGCCTTTAAACTCATACATGCTTTTATAACTATTTTGTGTATTTCTCACAGGTGTTCTAAGAGCATCCTTAAAACCTAGGGCTCCTTTTTTAATGAGGCCTAGAGATATCAATGCAGAATGGTCAAAAAGTACACAAGAAACTGAAATACATGTATAGTCTAGTCTCTAGTTCTCTAGTTCTTCAGGGTTTATTCCATCACTGTCTCCCTTTCAGCAATCCTGTATGCACAGAAAAATCTCAGCTGCTTCCCATAAGGCAGCTCAGTTTTTCATTTAGGAGATGGAAGTTCTTTCCCATGATAGAAAAGCAAAGTTTTGAAGCACAGATGTTTGTGTAACTGTGATACAGTACAGTAAGCACAAAGTATGGAGTGGCTGTCGTTTGTCACACTAATCTGTTGGTCTTGGGGTGGGTATAGAAAAACAAACCAAACTGGGTAAAAGCAACTAATTCTTTTTACATGTTAGAAATGCCATTTAAAAAAAATGGCTTCTGTTTTTTTAACTTATGTTTTAATGTCAAAGTTAATAGTGTTGTGCAAAGAGATGGCTTGAAGGTAACAGCAGCTACTTGCTTCTGCTGATGGGGAAAGCACAATTACTGTAGTTACACTAGTGTTGAATCCATAAGCAATATGTGACATTGATTCAAGATACCAGTAGGACCCCTAGTAATTCCACTCAGCTGTTCTGTCAACTTTACATACTTATGCAGTGTGGTGAGATTTGTATGGCTTTGGAAGAGCTTCATGGATGCTGATATCCATCTGCGTAAATGGATCCCAACTCTACTTCCTTAAGTCATTTTAGTGTTTCTCAGGACCAGACACAGGCTGTATGCTCCCACATGCTCTAAAACCTAAGCTCAAAGTCAATGTTGTTTTACACCTGTTGTGAACAGAGAACCTTTTGTACACTGGAAAATTAAAAAGCAAGTACATGGGAACTGAATCTGGGATTTCCTGGATCCAACTTAATAGTAACACAGAGTGAGCAGAAAACGACAAGTTCCTGAGCGTGACAGGCCTCTCCACTGTGTGAGATGAATTACTGAGGGGTTTTTTTCAGACTAGTGAGTTTTTTCATTTGGGGAGGGTTGAAAACGTGGCATTTTCTCTGATCACTTTTCACAAGCATTAAAAAAAGCCCTTTAACAGGCTAAGGAGAAATACTTTTTTGGTTTTGAAACCTCCTATGTTTAATTGCATGCACTAACTTAGAAAAATTGCTACAGGGCCAGAATGCCAGGATTTATCTGAAATGATACTGATTTCAGTATGTTTTTTAAAATAAGAGGTTATAGTAAGGTTTGATTATCTTTAGGAGCAAGTTACTTCCTACTGCTGGTAATTGTATCTGGTAAGTATTGTCAGGGAAATAAAAAATGCCTCCTGTGTATTTTGGTCACAGCTATGTCTTTCAACATGCCCCCTTAATGCTTCCTTTTTTCAGTCAGAGCTGTGTTTAGCATGGAAACATTATGCATAGCATCAGTATGCCTACCATGTACCCGTTTTATAAAGCATATCATTCATGAAGCACAATTGAAACCTGAATTGTTGAAGGGTATAAACACGGTGAGAGCTAATATTTTTTAAGGAAAATAAAATTAATTTTGATATAAGACAACTTCTAGCAGGCTACCTTCTGTCCTTCCTGCAGTAAAATAATGGCTTTTGTCACTTGTTTTTAGTTTCAAACTGGCATGCTGAAAGTATCTATTTCAAAGATGAAGGAAAAGTAAGACAAGAAGAGATTGTTACTTTCCCCAAATCAGTTTGATTTCTGTCATTACAAAACAATAGCTTTACAGAAGATGTCTTTCAAAATCAGCCAGCACTATGACAGATAAGTTATAGCTGGTCTGATTATTCATGCAGATATCAGCAGGTTATTCCAAGAGGACTTTATTTCATATTGTTAAAGCTATTCTCTAAAAGAAACAGTTATCTTTTTGATGAACAAGGGGAACAATTTCTTCAATACCAATCCAATTTATTTGGACTCTCTGATTGGTGCTTTCAGCTAGATCTCTAAGCACAATATTAATTATTCATTAAGGTACTTGAAAGGAGAATATTTGCATAGCCATACTGTCAAAATTGATGAGGCTTTGCATATGCACCATAGGAATAGCTTTCAGCCTAGTACTAAAACTAGAGATGATACTAATAAAAATTTTTAAAAAATTATCTAAAAAGCCAACAATAATTTGAACTTTCTCGTAACCACAGCACATTTATTTTTATAGCACCCACAAGTCCTATTGAGAGATCGTGAAAGTATTCTTCCTACAGCTGGTCATGTGGTATAGAATAAGAAAAAAACACCCCAAGAACATTTGTATAATAAAAGGTCATAATGGGGATAATAGTAAAAGAGAAAAGAGTAAGCCTGTCATTTAATGTATCCACTTGGAAACACCCAGACTGCCTGGTTTTATGGGCAATTCTAGTGTTCTATCAATATATGCATAGGTAAGCAGAGGGTCATCTGGCTACTAAAAGATCAGATACTTCCCTTTATGTTTGCATGTTAAGGTGCAGTTACTTCCAGAAAGGTGAATTATAAAAATAATTAAAAATTCAAACATTGTGGAAAATAGTAAAAGCATGTGGGAATGGGAAAGCTGTGAAGTGGCTACACTATGGCTTGGCTGCAGTTTCCACAGCTCTCCTCTGAGGGAACCAGACTGTAACATGCTGAGCTTTTAGGCACATCTGATTCCTTTTCCCCATGCCTTGAGCTGTGCAGGGGAGAAGCTCTTGCTTCACACCACATAGAAATAGGAAGGGGTGACTTCAGCTGCCGTCACCCAAGTTTCAAAGTATTGATGTTCACAGTAACAATGCTCAATTACTCTATGAAACCCTGACTCGATCATACTTTCAAGTATGTCATCCTTCCTAGTAGTGAAGAAAAGATTGAGGAACGATGTCATAAATCTTGGTGAACATTGAACTGGAATTGTTTGGTTTGCCAAATAGCAAGCGTAGACAAGCTGAAACTCCGATATGAGAGGTATTTTCACTCAGGAGGATGCAATAACGTTTGTAGAATCATCTTTCAGAAGGTGCTGAGAGACATACAGGAAAAAATGGAACCCTTTCTAGCTACTACTCAAGTAATTCCTTTTCCTAAAACAAAGTGGGATTTTAGTTTTGTCACTTAAGTTCTGGTGTTCTAGTCTGTGAGATCAGAAATATCCTGTGGTCAATGGGAGCATCATGATGGAGATGCGTCCCTTACATGGCTTTCTTCTGCATAAAGAGCTTTCTTTCAGGGACACTTTTTCCATGTTGATATTAGCAGAAACGGAAGTGATGCACACATGATATGTCTGGGCCCAAAGGTTATTTACCTTTCCTTATTCAAAAATAAAACACTGGAAATGTTAACAGTGGATCAAGAACATCATAGGCCCCTCATGATTTATTACAAATCCACAACAGCTGGCATCTGCAGTTTTATTGAGAACCTCAAGGTATTGTGCTTTTATTTAAAACTAAAGGTGTGAACTAGATTGCCACGTGAATTTAAGACTGTCTTATTTTGAAACAAGCTGAACTTCAGGCCTAATGATAAACTTAAAAAAACCATAATTATTAAAAGCACAAGGCAGATTGTTTTAAAGAAAATACAGATAGAAGTAGAGGTCTGTATTGCACTGCATAATTGGAAATAAGATTCTTCTACCCATTTCAGTATGAATTTATATGAATCTCTATGAAGTGTAAACGTTTTTAACTGAAAACACAAAATTATACCAGAAGTCATTTACTAAATGTGAGATGAAAAGTAAGGAAATACTTGCACTTTAACTTCAGTGTTTATGCACTATGAATTGACTTTTAATCTTCAATACTTTCTAAAAAATAGTGAATTTGCAATATTAAAGCAATTTGAAAACTAGATTATAGTACCGGGAGTATCTTGGGTCACTTGTAGTATAATTCTATTGACTCTTAATGTGTGTGATTACACCAGAAAACCAATTTTAATGCAGACATATAGAGAAACTGTTACCATATCAATCAGTTATGTATGCTTTCATTATGAAAGTGAACTAAATTAAACAGAAAATAATATATTTAGCTAATAAGGTTCAGAAGCAAACCCAGAAATTAAAGTAATTTCTGAGTGCCACAGGGTTTTAAAACTCAGACTTGTCCTGTCTCTGGAATTGCAGTGTAAATATATTTGATGATGCAAAGTTTGGAAATATCTTAATTTGCCAGGATACAAAAGATCAGAGGCCAGATACTGCAGCAGATTAAGTTTTATTTCAAGTATTCTTGATTTTGTACATTAGCCTAAAGTTTTAGGTCTCATGGATGGAATTTGGATGTTCAATTTGCATTGTAACTAAGGGCAATCCAGCAACTCAATCCCTTGAGAGTCTCTGAAAATATGATAATCTTATCTAAAATCTCATTTACTTTGTTTTTACCTTTAACATTTCTATACACAACCTGAGTATTATTAAAATGCCCTTTAAAGTGAGCCTGACAATATTGGGATTCCAATTTGAAACAAGAGCTGAATATAACGGAAGACATTAGGAGAGAGAAGGACTGACTGTGAATGCTAGAAAAGGTGTATATGTATATACAAGTCCTGTCCTAGAATCGGAAGGCACCTAACAATGGAATTGGAAAAATGTAGTGCTACATTATAAAAGAATATGAATTTCATCAGTATTCATAGCATATCAGTGAAATGCTGCTGTAAGCATCATCCTATTTGCATGCAGAGCAATGCTCCCTTAAATAGGAAAATAAATGAGGATTTAGTCCTGATATGGGGAATGTTTCAGACTATTTCCTTACATTAAAAATTCAGCAGCCTTGGTATGATTGCTGATTTCAAAATTTTAAAGAAATAACTGTAAGATGAAGTAACCACAAATGAAATCCAAAATAAATATTTCAAGAAAGTTTTGATAATCATTTTAGATTATGTCTGAATGCTGTATTAGACCTCCAAGCTGTTACAGCTATACGTCTCCTCCTTTTCTTTTCCCTTCTCTTTTCAGTCAACATATAGCCTTTAGGAAACATGCCCAATAAGATCTTGCAAATAACCCAAAATATCCAGAATGTCTTGGATTGCCTCTGCTTGGGTTGGGCAGTTCAAGCTGAATTTACCTCTCTGATCCTCCCTGATTAAAACATACAAACCGGCTGTATTGCTGTTACTTGTACAGATCCTACTGGCTGTGCATCTGAGCTTCTCTGAAAAGAAGACAATTTCTTAGATATTTCTTCATCCTTGACTTGGTTTTCTGTGGATTTGTTTGTGGCTAAAATTTAGAGTTACCTGTGTGTGTGTGCATGCGTATTAGGGTAGAGTCATCCTTGAGCTTTTACTCAGTACTTTAAGATTCACTACCTATAGTTCAAGGCTTTGCTGATTGGGCTATGGTTGCTAACACGATCTAATAGCATACTTCAAAATTCAAGCTGAGCTTAGCCTGCATGGTTGATTTCACCTATTAAAAGAGCTACAACTGCTACCGTTGAAATTGAATCTGACATCAAATGTCACCCAGATGCCCGTTAGGTAATAGAGAAGTGTGAAACAAGTTTACCAGTAAGTGAAATGCATATGCTTACATAGAGATGCTACAGACCTATCCTTTAGTTTTAATAGAATGGTGTCTTAGGATGAAATCCACTACAAGTATCTGAAGCCTCGAAAGATTTGTGTCTGTAATAGTAGTGAGCAGCAATTTCAATGTTCCCTTTTGCCTGCAGAATAGAAACATTTATACGATTGGTATCACTTAACGGAGAAAATTAATCAGTACGGTTTTGTATATTGTTCATTCCTCTTAATAGAGTGTACCTAAAGGGTAGTAGATGAAATGAGAACATCAGTGCTATCTTTTAGCAAGATATTTTGTTGGAAATAATTCAGATCCTGTTGGGAGTGTGCCTGTTTGCTTTAGAATGCTTTTTCTTTAGGATGATTAAGTAGATTTTTTTTTTTTTAAGTGATGAAGCTAATGGCTGTGTGCATGGAATTAAAGTTTCAAATTCTGTTATCAATCCAGGCAAAATGAGTATATTTTGACACAACATTATCTAGCTATTTCTGTACAATTCTGTACTGTATCTCCAAAGCCCACACTCAAAACTGGGACCTCAGAAGTGGAAATCTCCAAGTTTATGGAAATAATGTGACTGTTGAAACATTCATGTTGAAACATATGTTTACTAGTTGTGGTTTGGTTGAAATGTCAGTATCAAGAATCATAGAATGTATTTGGTTGGAAAGGACTTTTAAAGGTCATCTAGTCCAACCCCCTGCAGTAAGCAGGGACATCTTTACTAGATCATGTTTCTGAGAGACACATCAAGCCTGACCTTGAATATCTCCAGGGATGAAATAAAAGAAAGAAGGGTAAACATGCTAGAGAAAGATTTTTATCAGGATGTTACTACTGGTTTACTTTATAATAATTTTACTGCTGCCAAATGTCATTATAAACCCTACCCCCATGTATGCTTCAAATCTAAATTCTCATTTAGATCTAGCTTTCTCTGGGTCTGTATGCCTTCATGACTAATCTGACATAATTACTGAATGAGGCTCAAATTTTTAATGTTTAGAAATACTTTGATTTGAGAAAAGCTTTGGGAGGAAGTACCTGCACTGGGCAGATTTCCTCTTCAAACAATAATATTTTCATTTAAATAAACCTGTAAGAATCTATGTCTGGGCATTTGTACTTTGCAGTTTCCACTAAGGATATATTATATTTAACAAATATTTAGTAACAAAAGATGGAGTTAACCTCTGTAAATGGCACGGCATATTTTTGGATAAGTGCTTAGGACTTGCTGGAAAAAATGAAAGGTTAAAATAGTTTCATTTGCAGCTAGAACAGTCAGTCTTTCTTACAGATGACCTATACTTCCAGAGTACACTATTTTTCCTTTATCTTGGCTGAAGCTGAAGAAACCCACCCATTATTTAACTGCAGAGGGCTGAAGAGAGCTTGGTTGTGATCTTACAAATGAGTTTCTTCATCAGAAGAATCTGAGTTACGTACTGAAGCATTTCCCACTAATAACTTTGCGTAACAGTGCTGGTATGATTGCTTCTGCTGCTGCCTGATTCTATCTTGATGTTGTTTCCAATGTCAGTGCTGCTTTGGAACTTCCAGATAGCGTTTTCATGGCCAATTGACTTTATGCCATGATGCAGTATCAAGTTAAACAGGTTAATTATTTTCTGCATTTATTGTTACTGCTTTACAATAAGTACTTATCAGTGTTTGAACAGAAGGAATTTAAGAGGCAAACATGGCTAGGAGTCAAAATATGTGTGGGAAGGAAAGGATCTTCAGGAAGGGTTCCCTTGTTTGTAATACTGACTAGTGCTCCCAAATAGAATTTATCTAAATGTTACCTTTTAATGCTGCTACCTCAAAGACTGTCTAATCTGGTAGATATGTAGCCTAATGGTGTTTCAAGGGACTGTTTTACTTGTTCTCTGCAATGGTTAAGACATCAGCCCTACTTCTATGTGTTCTTCTCTCCCTGCTCCCTTTAAAAGTAAGCTCTGAGGTAATATTGCAATCTTTCTTTCTCAGGATCATTGTAACCCCCACAAGATGAGAGCTGTGTACTTTCTTAGGTTGCAAGACTGGTGGATTGTATAGATCTCCCAAACCATTAATGCTGACATAGGTTAATTTTTTTAGCTGCCATGGGAGATTATTTCCTATTCCATAAATCCATTTTACTCAAGCAAAATGGTCTTTACTATGATCATACTGAGCTGCTGTAAATTAGAAGGTATTATAGTGAAACAGATAGGAATTAGGAACAGTTTAATAAGTTTGACAATACGTGTTTACGGTTAAAATAGTAAAACCCAACTGGGAATCACGTGCGTATTATGATACAAACATACCCTCTCTTAAAATTACATGTGAGTTGAAATTAATAACTAAAAAAGTTTGGGTTTTTTATATGTGAGATCAACATTGACATTGTATATCGTCTTTTATATAAGTCTCCCTATAAAATATTCTGATGTTTAGCTCTTCATTCTATTGAAGCTCTTCATTCTGTGAATAATTCTGTGAATCTTTGGAGTCAGGTCTCTGCTTACATGCAGCATGGTTGAACTCCCTAAAAGTCTGCACTTCTCTCTGTTGTCCATTAACCTCTGTTGTCCATGTTATTAACCTCATCCTCTGGGAGATGGGAGATCTGAGTTTGATTTTTGTCTGCAACATCAAAAGAAAGGAATTTTTATTTTGTGGGTTTTGGAAATATGTAAAATACAGAAAGTGGGTAGCAAAAGTCTTGCTTGCCTAATGGATCTGATCCTATCAGAATGTTGGATGGTGGACAGCCTAAACTATGAATACTGTTCTCATCCTTCAGGTGGCAGAAATAATAAGCAGTTTAGTATTGAGCAGCCTCCCTCAGGTGCTCTGTGCTTGTTCAGTGACTGAAATTTAAAGGAACTTACTGGAACTTGAAGTGAGGGAAGTATGCCTCATGGGCCTAAAAAGGGTGCCAAGGAAGCAAGTTCAGCTTTTGCAGCTAAGCACTACAGGTGATTGTAGAGAATGTCACTCCTATGATTTGATTAGTTGGTAGTGGAAAAAATTTCCTAGGTTTGTAGTGCTTTGTCAGGATTTGATGGACATGATACTTTGTGGATTTTTTTCTGCATCTTGTCCTAATGCTTCACATCTTAGTGTGGTATCTGAAAGTGCTGTTGTAGTGCCAGGAGACATTTTATTTCCAGATTCTGTGTTAACATTTCTGGAAATTTATCCTGCCAAAGGCAGTAATTAACATATTCGGGCAATCTACTGCACACATCAGCAAGCTGAAATCGTTTGCTGTATTCACTTCCTTGATTTAATGGGTCTACCCAAAACCCCTGGAGGATGGTTAAAAGAGCTGTCTTGTGATCCTGGTTCTCAGTACTACTCCTTAGTGAACTGTGTATCAGTCTGCCTCCTCCTGAATGGCCACCTCTAGGGGAAAGGAAAGGCACATACACAAACAAATACCCCTGGGAGAAGCCAAGACTTAACTGCATGTGGTAACACATCAGCAGATTTGCAATCAATTACTGCCTCCCTTTCCGGACGTGAAGGCGTATAAGAAGTACGTACACCCTCTCATTTTCTTTTCTAGTGTGAATACCTGTGAACAGGCTCTAAGTAATAGATGTGCTTTACATCTATTCTTAGTTCAGACTGGACTTTCGTGTCTGCCTGTCAACACAAAGAAGTGCATATTGATTACTGATGGGCTGAAAATTACCCAAAAAAAGAAGTAATATTCTATTTATAAATATAATCACTTATAGAAAGTGTTTTCTGTTCAGGCAGATTACATACTGTGTTGGGAATTGTGAGAAAAGTATATGGGATCTGAACAGGGGTAGAGGAAACACAGACACAAACTTAACCAAGAAGCAAAATAATTAAAGCATAACAACAGTCCTATCCTGTTTCTGTTCCAAAGAAAAGTGTTTTATTTTCATTACTGGATACGTGACTTTGTAGCTTTACTAATGTTTGCTCTTTCTTTTGTATAATTTAGTATATTTTCCTTGCTAGAAAAAAGTTATGTAAATTCTCTGATTGTCCATGTATTACATTGAAAAATGTGGCATGCAATGTCATATTTTTACATGAACCACTTGGATTAATGCTCCCCTCTCTGATCCTGCACTGGTTACTTTAAGACTGTTG
This sequence comes from Hypotaenidia okinawae, assembly GCA_027925045.1. NCBI lineage: Eukaryota > Metazoa > Chordata > Aves > Gruiformes > Rallidae > Hypotaenidia > Hypotaenidia okinawae. The sequence goes on from BSDF01000012.1 coordinate 10,190,302, forward strand.
ATAGTGAAATGGGAAATCCCATTTTTGCACTTGGCTTTGATGCTACATCCTGCATGATCTTTACTTAAGTAAAGGTTAAGATTTGTCTTCAACCCATCTACAGGAAATCTGCAGTTGCTCACAGCTCATTCTTAGCCTTAAAAGGCAGAGAGATACATCCAGGTACTAGATTTCAGCCTTAGTCAACAATCATAGAATCATAGAATTGTAGGGGTTGGAAGGGACCTCGAGAGATCATCGGGTCCAACCCCCTGCCGAAGCAGGCTCCCTAGGACATTTCACTGAGATAGGCATCCAGACGGGTCTTGAATATCTCCAGAGAAGGAGACTCCACCACCTCCCTGGGCAGCCTATTCCAGTGCTCTGTCACCCTCACTGTGAAAAAGTTTCTCCGCATGTTGGTGCGGAACTTCCTATGCTCCAACTTGCAGCCATTGCCCCTTGTCCTGTCTCCACAGACCACTGAAAAGGGGCTGGCTGATTCCCCTGCATCCCTTGCTTAAGATAATTGTAAACATTAATTAGGTCCCCCCTTAGTCTTCTCTTCTCAAGGCTGAACAGTCCCAATCTTCTCAGCCTTTCCTCATAGGGGAGATGCTCCAGGCCCTTTATCATCTTCGTAGCCCTTCTCTGGACTCTCTCCAGGAGATCCCTGTCCTTTTTATACCAGGGAGCCCAGAACTGGACACAATACTCCAGGTGGGGCCTGACCAGGGCAGAGTAGAGCGGGAGGATCACCTCCCTTGACCTGCTGGCTACACTCCTCCGGATGCACCCCAGGATCCCATTGGCTCTCTTAGCCACCGAGGCACACTGCTGGCTCATGGCCAACCTGTCATCCACCAGGACCCCCAGGTCCTTCTCCACAGAGCTCTTCTCCAGCAGGTCATCCCCCAGCCTGTACTGATAGAAACGGTTGTTCCTTCCCAGGTGCAAGACTTTACACTTGCTTTTGTTAAACCTCATCTGGTTTCTCCCTGCCCAGCTCTCCAGCCTGTCCAGGTCTCGCTGGATGGCAGCGCAGTGTTCCTGCGTGTCAGCCACTCCTCCCAGCTTTGTGTCATCGGCGTACTTGCTGAGGGTCGAGGCTATTCCCTCATCAAGGTCGTCAATGAAGATGTTAAACAGGACTGGACCCAACACCGAGCCCTGGGGAACACCGCTAGTCACAGGCCTCCAGTCAGATTCCACTCCACGAATCACGACCCTCTGGGCTCGGTCCGACAGCCAATTCTCAACCCACCTCACTGTCCACTCATCAATCCCATGCTTTCTCAGCTTTGCTATCAGGATGTCATGGGAGACAGTATCAAAAGCCTTGCTGAAGTCAAGGTAGATGACATCTACTGCTCTCCCTCCATCTACCCAGCCGGTGATGAGATCGTAGAAGGCTATGAGATTGGTCGAGCACGATTTCCCCTTGGTGAATCCATGCTGACTACTCCTCATGACCTTCTTCTCTTCCAATTGCTTGGAGATGGCATCCAGAGCAAGCTGTTCCATTACCTTTCCGGGGACAGAGGTGAGGCTGACTGGCCTATAGTTGCTGGGATCCTCCTTCTTGCCCTTTTTAAAGACTGGAGTGACATTGGCTATCCTCCAGTCCTCAGGCACTTCTCCTGTTCTCCAGGACCTGTTGAAGATGATAGAGAGCGGCTCAGCAATCACCACCGCCAGCTCCCTTAGCACACGTGGATGTATCCCATCCGGACCCATGGATTTGTGTGCGTTTATCCCTTTGAGCCGCTCCTGGACCTCCCCTACCTCAACCAGAGGGAAATTCTTCATATCCCAAACACTCCTATTTACATCCAGTGCCTGTGGGTCCCGGGGGGCCTTTGAGGTGAAGACCGAAGCAAAGAAGGCATTCAGTATCTCCACCTTCTCAGTATCCCCCGTTACCAGGACACCCTCCTCATTCATCAAGGGACCTACATTATCCCTGGTCATCCTTTTGCTATTCACGTATCTAAAAAAACCCTTTTTATTATCCTTTATGTCCCTTGCCAGCTTCGTTTCCAAGAGGGCTTTAGCCTTCCTAGTTGCGACCCTACAGGCCCTGACTACATTCCTGTATTCTCCCCATGTGCTCAGACCCTTCTTCCACAATTCATAGATCTTCCTCTTCTCTTTGAGTTTACTCAGCAGCTCCGTGTTCATCCACGCAGGTCTTCTGCCTCTCCTTCCCGATTTCCTGCACAAAGGGATGCATCGTTCCTGTGCTTGGAAGAAGTGCTGTTTGAATGCTAGCCAGCTCTCACAGGCTCCCATTCCTTCAAACAGCGTAGCCCACGGGATAGCCCCTATTAAGTCACGGAGGAGATCAAAGTTAGCTTTTCCAAAATTCAGGGTAGCTATCCTACTTTTTGGCTTGCTTCTTCCACCCAGGATCTTGAACTCAACCATATCATGGTCACTTAGACCTAAGCTGCCCCCGACCTTCACTTCCCTAACGAGCCCGTCCTTGTTAGTTAAAACAAGGTCCAGCACCCGCCCTCCCCTTGTAGGCTCCTGCACCATCTGTAGCAGGAAATTGTCTTCAACACACTGCAGAAATTGTCTGGACTGCATACGACTGGCCGTGTTGCTTGCCCAGCAAATATCTGGATAGTTGAAGTCCCCCATAAGGATTAGTGCCCGGGATCTTGAGGCTACTTCTAACTGCTTATAGAATGCACTGTCAACCCGCTCCTCTTGATCAGGGGGCCTATAGCACACTCCCACAACAATGTCCCCCATACCGGTTTGCCCCTTGATTTTAACCCACAAGCACTCAACAGATGTTTCATCCTTCCCCAGATGGAGCTCAATACAATCTAGGTGCTCTCTCACATAAAGAGCAACTCCTCCACCTCTCCTCCCTAGCCTGTCTTTCCTAAAAAGCACATAGCCATCCATGACAGCGTGCCAGTCGTCCAGGTTATCCCACCACGTCTCTGTGATTGCTATGAGATCGTGGCCCTGCGACCGCACAAAGATCTCTAATTCTTCTTGTTTGTTCCCCATGCTACGTGCATTTGTATAAAGGCATTTAAGTGGGGCAGCAGATGTAGGTATTCTCAACAGCCCACAGCGAGATTTCTGCCAGGGGACTGGCAAAAGTGGCTCCACTGAGGAGTACTCAGGGCAATCCACAGAATTTTCCCTACTCACACCTGGAAAACCATCTCCAAGTCCACCACTGTGCTGTTGGAATTTACCTTTTTCCACCATCAACTCTCGTTGTGACTCCCGAAGCACTTGCCTAACCCCAGCAGCCTTCTTAATATCCCCTTCCCCCTTCCTAACTAGTTTAAAGCTCGGTCAATGAGCCCTGCCATCTCCTGGGCAAGGATCCTCTTTCCTTTATGGGACAGGTGAGCCCCATCAGCAGTACTCATGCCAGGAGCAGAGTACACCATCCCATGGTCAAAAAACCCAAAGTTCTTGCGCTGGCACCAGCCTTTCAGCCACACATTCAACTCGTGGGTTCGCCTGTCCTGCTCTGAGCCCCTCCTCCCGTAAGTGGGGATAGACGAGAATATTATTTGGGCTCCCCCGCCCTCAACAAAGCACCCCAGGTCCCGGAATTCCCTTTTGGTGACTTGCAGGCTACACTTCGTGATTGCATCCCTGCCTGCTTGAACTATCAGTAATGGATAATAGTCAGTGGGTCTAACCAGCCCTGATAGCCTTCTTGTAATGTCCCTGACCCGGGCTCCAGGGAGGCAGCACACCTCCCTGTGTGTAGGGTCCGGTCTACATATAGGGCCTTCTGTCCCTCTGAGAAGAGAATCCCCTACTACAACAACCTTTCTCTCTTGCCTCACAGAGGCAGTCTCAAGGCGTGCAGATGATCGCCTCACTCTAGGTTTCCGCTTCCTCTGAGGCAGAGGGGCTGCATTCATTTCCTCGCATACCTCCTCCTCAACTGCCAGGGCCCCAAACCTGTTGCTTAGGGAAACCTGGGGGAGTGGGGTAGGTAGGGAGGGGGTGTGCCTACGATGGCGAGTCGGGACTGTCTTCCAGCCCTCCTCGGGGTTTGGGACACTCCCATTTTCCTGTCTAGGGCAGAGCGGGGGGACCGTCTTCAGGTGCGAAGTGTCTTCCCCACTCTCTTCCTTCTGGGTTGCCAGGGAGCTACTCCACCAGTCAATCTCTTGCTCGCAATCTCTGATTGCTCTCAGTCTTTCGAGCTCTTCCTTCAGTTCTACAACTAAACAGAGCAGATCGTCGACCTGCTCACACCTCAACAATCTTCCTCTCCCTCCTTGTAAGCAGGTTTTAAAGGAAGTGGCTGAATGAAGGCAACTGGAGGGTGATGTAGAAATCTAACCTGGGTAAGACAGGCCAAGAATTTTTAACATGGAAGATGCTGGCAGAAAGGGCAGCCTGGTTCTGGGTTATAGATGAAGAATCCATCTCTCAGACTTCACAGTCGAGATCATTGACAAAAATGTGCTGTTGGTTCCTTGAGATTGTACAGTTCAAGTGCTGTGATAGCTGGGCCCAGTCTCCTAGTTGGAGATTACTCTGCTGAGTTTTCCAAAACTATGTTGGTATAAATGAGGAGGGTGGCTTTCAGGTGAGGGCAGTCACTTAGTATTCTCACTGCCAGTTTGGTCAGGAGAAGAGATTTATCACTTTTACAGGAGAACTATGCTTAATAAATTCTCCCTATAAATGAAAAATAATGTTTTTTCTCTAGTTCTTGCTAAAACAGGTGCACTGAAGGATGATTTGGATAATTAACTAACAGTGTGTGATAGCATGAGTAACAGAAGCTAAATTAAGTTTGCATCTCTTTTGAAAATCCTTCACCGAAGGAAGCCCTGATACAGAAGTACAGGACTCTTAAAGTTTGGAGAAACAGTTCTTCTCCTGTTAAATTGCAACATTTCATAAATATCTTCTTTCAAAAGAAATTTAAAAGTAAAAACTGAAAGCAGAAAGAACTTTGTGACTAAAAAGATGATCTTGCAGATTGGTCAAACAGTCTCTGACAAGGCACTGCATTGTGATATGTGTGGGAGACTAACTGTATGAAAGAAGCCAGAATTATCTTTTCTTAGTAAAATTAAAAGACAGCAGGGAAAGCAGACTTCTGTGTGGAAGAGCATTCATGAAGAGAATCTAAAATACAAGAGAAGACAGTGTGGGATAAGCAGAGTTAATGTTCAGAATGTCCTAAAGTTTTACTCCTTGGGGGTGGGGGGAACAACCCTCCAAATATCTCAACTGGCGGTGCTGTTCATACTCTGAAGAAATCTATGATGAGGCAACATTTGGCAATGAGAATAAGCTTGAAGAGCTACAATAGGTTGCATTGCTTTGCCAGAAGCTTGCAAACATTGGTAGTATGCACACGGGTTGATTAAAGGGCTTAACGATGACTTCTTTAGCCTAGAGGAGCTCCTTCATTAAATCAATGGACATTATTGTAGTAGGAGGTGAGCAGACTACCAGTCTGAACAGAAATGGGACAGTTCCTAATTTTTATATTGGATGTAGGTGCTGAAGTCAAACATTGTGCCAGGAATTAGGCTGTTGGAATTCTAAAGAAAAATGCAAAGTAAGAAGTTGAATGAATGAAACCCAAGATTGAGGCCTTGACTAATAAGACTTTGATGAAAGAATTGTGTGAGGAAATAAAAAAATATTAAAATAGCATCCTGTTGACTAAAATATATATACTGAAACAGTGTGATTGTAACAGCACAGTCTTTGGAACAGAAGGGGGCGAGATAATTGAGAGTGAGTTTGAAGACACTTTCTTAAGATAGGAAAGCTTCCACATTAATATAGGAGTGATCCAGATGTGCCCATTCCACTCATCATTCTTTTTGCAACATCTTGAAAAGCTTGTATACTGAGAATCAGAGGAATAAAAAAACCCCACAAACTTCATGGGAAGACCATTCTAGAAAGTATATCCCAAACCAACCATCAGTGCTGTAAAATCCTTATTAGCAGCAAATCACTGAAGAAAGTATGAAATTTATGTTTACAATAAATTTAACATGTGTATCTCCAAAAATTTCTTTCCATGCCTTGATATATTTTCTTCATTCATATTAGTGAGGTGTTTCAGTTGTGTGATCAAAATTTGCTGAACTGTGGTTTATAGCAGACAATTAACAGCTGTTAAATAGGATTATTGCAGGCTGTTATCTTCACATAACGTTGATTCAAATGCTAATTTCACACACTTTACTGCTCATAAGGCCACCCTTCTGCCAGGTACACTGTACTCCTGACGAATGAAAAAATAGATCTGAAAAGAATATAATGTTTTCAAATATATATCAGTAGATTTTATGGCCTGGTTTGCAACTCCTTGACACAAGTCAGAATTCAAGAGTGGAATGTTGTATATATGAGCATGAGGTAGAGACAGGAGTAGCCCAACAGATTTACGTGGCAATGACATTTCTTAGGGATTCTTTAGCTGAGATTATAAATACAATTTTGGTAATGAAAACAAATCATGCTTTTCAGTTTGGTAGAATAATAGTTATCTTTGAGTCATATGCTGGCTCTAAATGATGGAAGTCAGAAGTAGTACAGTGTAAAATTCAATATACATCTTTTCCTTGCAGAGCCAACTACCATTTCCTTCTGTCAACCTTTTTCTCCTCTCAGGTTTCAGACATGGCCAATAGTAGGTGCTTCACTCTTTCCAGGTTAACTTCAGGATGCAATATTTTCCCAAGCTTTGCTGTTGGGATGATGTTGTCATGGGAAGGCAATATTCCCCTTCCTGCCCTTTACCATGCCTTTTACGATATATTTCCACTCTGCCTTTGCCTGGCAGTAGCACTCGTACATGTTGATCCAATCTGACAGGAAAAATAATGCCTCAGAAAGGCATTTCTGGTGAAATAGGTTCCTGCCTTGTTCTCTGTGCAGCCATAACACAGACGACAAAGTATAGTGGTTGGACAGTGAGATTGCTGTTTTGGAACTGTACAGGCTTAGACTGGCCCCTCAGAACAGGCTGGGAAGCTATACCCTTAAGCTGTGATTCCTTATTAAATTTGTTTCATATTTACAGATGGTAAACATGGTCCCTTGGTATCCACACTAAGATCTTAGTAATTGTGCTTTGAATGGTTCTACACAAAGGTCTACTGGGTATTCTAAAGGAGAGTTTGTGAAGTTTATGCAGAAATATTTTATGTAAACAATTCTTATTCTTACCTCGAATGCTTATGAAGGCAGCAAGATGGTTTTCAAAGGTATTTCTTTTAGGTTCAACTTCTTTGCTGTCGCCAGTGTTGTCTGGTAAATTTCTACACTTATAGGTTAGTTAATATTGTCAAATCTTGCATGAAGATAATTTTAACTACTCCCTGATTAGATATGAAAAGAAGGAAGAAGAAAGATTGCCATGCACTTTCAGTTTTACTGTTGCCTCACAATGTCTGTGGGAAAAATTATCTTTCATATTTAAATGAAAAAATAATTTATGTGTGAAGTAATAAGCTTACTGCTTACTGTAGTGAAAAGCCATGTAATAAAATAGTATATATTCAGTTTAATTCTTCTGATTAGCAGCTTGTAAGGTATGGATTGGATGTTCTATAGTTAAAGTTTAGACTTGGCTTTCTAACCAAGTCCTTGACAATAGTTATAGTAAATTAAAATATTAAACCTAATTTTGTTTTCAGTAGTCTTGTATAGCCCAAGAAACACAAAACTACAGCAATATTCTTTCATTTAATGCTTCTCAGATTTTTCCTAAGTTTTATGTAAGTGGGTCACAAAAGGGGAAATTAAAAGCTTATCTCGTTGCATAAAATAGTAATAAAAATAGTAATAAAAATTGAATGAAGTATCACTGGGGAGTGTCAGACATCTCTAGTTTAAATAAAAATAATCAATCACGTCAGTGAGACATTTTCTTCAGTACATAGGCAGCAGTGCATTGGTCTTAATTACAACCAGATTTGTAACATAAGAAAATTAATGACTAACGGATTAGAGTTGCTATTTAATACTCAGTCTTATTGGGAGAAAGGGTTTTCATATGGGTCAAGATTTATTGTGGTCTTGTGGCAGTGTGTCTTATACTTGCATTACAGCATTCATCATTTTTCAGTGCAGCAGTAAGGTAACATATGGCTGTGTGGGCTTGCAGTGTAACAGTTACGTTAAACATTTTTAAGTAGTCTGTCATGTAGAGGACATAAATCATATGCTTTGGGATTGTGCCACTTGTTAAGCACAAGAGGTAGGTAAATTATTATTAAACCAACAATTTTCTGATAACCGAAGCCTGTTCTCTATTCATGAAATATCCAAAAGCAGACTTTGATTTTGATTGTAATAATTTGAAAAACACTTTCTTCCCTCTGTGGATTAAGTATTTCTTTATTTAGAAGCTACTTTTTATTTATAAGTGACCAGTTTTGGTAAGGCTCACTCATGTTTTGAACAAAAACATCAGTACTCCTGATGAAGAAAACAAACCACAGTTCAGGGACAGCTGAATAAAAATGTTTGTGAACTGACCAGAAGACTTGCAGACAATTATTCCCTGTATTTAGGTTACTCTTCTTGTTAACCCCACAGGTCTTGTTAGTGTTCTTATTGAAGCCATCTGAACTTTCATTTCATATACATCCTTGAAAACAGCCTCCATGGGAGTGGCTCATAGCCTGAGTCCCTTGGAGATGATGAAAGTCCTGCAGAGACCTCTGGCAAAGGCTGTGTATAGAGGAGTATACACATATATGCAAGATGGCTTAAGTGCATGTGGCACTTAAGCCATCTTGACACAGGCAAAAATAGCTCTCTTGGAATAGAGTTTATATTCTTGGGCCTTTTTTGAGTGACTTTTTGCCCACAGTTGTTTTTGGAGCTCAATGCAAACTTCTAATGAAAACTTTGGGGGCCTAGAGCCTGCCTTGACATATTTGTGCATTGACTTAGTTTTTGAAATTCTAATCTCTCTTACTGTGCAAATCAGACTTGGTTCCTGGGATAGGCAAGCTCTAGCAGCAAAGACATGTAGAGAGAACACCGTATGCTTTACCACCATAAAAGGCTCTAAAAGCTTTGTGAGCCAATGGGGAAGGTAACAAATACAGCTTCACAAAACATCAGCTGTTTCTTCGACCTGCAAGCAAAGGCACCTTTCACTCAAACAAATAATATAGATACAGAAAATAAGCTTATAGTCAGTCCTAGACTCCATGATCGTGAAGAGCTATGCCATGGGCAGAACAGGTGGGGGGTGAGGATGTCATCTTTTGGATTCAGCACTAACCAGAACTACAGCAACATGATTCTGTCAGCGTTAACTATGTGTAATTAGAACAGTTGCATTGTGTGTGTGTCTGCATTAGGTGTTCTATGGCACAGTACACTGAAAATAATGATTGAAAATACTGCAAGCACCTAGAGGTGGAATGAAGGAATGATGCTGGCAGTGAGGGTGTGATATTGACACTAGAAGTCTGGATTCAGGATTCATGCTTATTCTTTTTGACATATGTAATGAAAAAAATCGTATTTAATAGGTATGTTAGTGGTTTCCTTTATTTGGAAACATTTGTTTGAAACTTGTCAGAGCAGTGATTATTTCCATACAAGTCTGAAAAAAAGACATGGTCATGCTATTGTAACTTTAAAATTAGATGACATTCTTTGTCAGACACTAGACAGAATCCTTGAAAGGATGAGTATTGCACGCTATAGTGATAGCTGGCAGGGGAAAGATTAAAGATGAAATTCCAGCTCAGATGAATTTATTGTCAAAGCTCCTGATGATTCCAAGGTGGCAGAGATTTCAGTCTGCATATTTCAGAAGGGTCCTGAAGAACACATCAGACTTATCACAAAATTAATGGTGGTGTTTGTATATCGTATTGATGAAGGAAGGTTACAGACACCATTACTTTCACTTGTATTTATGTGATAAAAGTAAATATTGTATAGATGAGTAATTACTATGATAAAACAATTTATCTTTGTTTCTTATACTAATGGTTCTTTTTCTGTTCGTGGGAGGGAGTGCGGAATAGAAATTCAAAACAGAAGTGAAATTAAATAAAAAAAGGACATGATATGAGTGAACCCATAAAAAAAGCACGCTGTAATTGATGAGCAAAGCATCTCTGTACCATGTTCTGTGCCATTTATTCATGAGTAAAGTGGAATTGCTATGACAGTATAGCAATCATGTAATATCCACGTTCAGGCTCGTGTTCATGGAACAGCCAATAAAAAAATAATGGACTAGGAAAAAAAGTATTTTTTCTTGGTTAAAGCATTTTTGAGTAAGAATATTTGTAAGTAGATTTGTCTGATTTTATGCCTAGGAATACAGGACCAGGTGAAGAGATTTGATTAGATTTTATTTAGGAAGAGTTTCCTATTTACCAGAACTTATTCTAAAGAGCAAAACAACAGGCATCTACCACCAACGCATCCAGAAAGTCTTATCAGTGTTATCTATTTATTGTTCCTATGGCTCTTGTTACACCAAGCACAGGTACATAGGTAGAAGCCTGTGTTCCAAACATTGCATATCCTGACTGTGGCCCGAGTTGCACTGTGCATCAGTACAAGGTCAAAAATGCACTGCTCATTCCCAGTGCTTCGGGCGTCGTGTTCAGGACTGTCGCATGCTGAAACCACATAGTGTCTATTGATGTTGGAATCCCTCCAGTGATTTTGCTTGTAAGCAAATGAAGGTATAACCATAAAACATGAAGCTCCAAAGTTCTCCTTCACCAACTGTTTTTCACAAGCTACTTAATGTTAAGCAACAAGACTTTAAGTCACTGTAATTTTCAAAAATCACTCAGAGGTGTCTGTTCTCTGACCAGCCCTTTAACTAGCCTTTGAAAGATTAAGCAGAAGCCAGGTTTGAATTTGAACCACTACCTATCATGTCATCAGCGTCTAGTATTACTATGATAACACAGAGGAAAAGAAATAACAGACCACCAAGGACAGAAAATGACTAGAATGCACTGAAACAAGGGAAACAATTTTCTAAGTAGCATTGTGGATTTTCCTCTCCTTTCTGGATCCATTCACACTCAATAAGGTAATGGCATATGAAAGGATCAGCAGTGATTCATACAGCATTGTACATAGCTGGTTTGAGAGTGCTGGCTGATGTATTTGCTATTTATGTAGCGATAGCTATTTATTCAACAGAGTTCTAGGAAGCTTCTGAAGTGGCTAAGAGACAAAGAATGATTTGCCTTTTCACTAATGACAATCTGTCTTTTATGTAGCAGCTTCAGAGCTCGGGCAAATGGACTGATCTCATTCTTTCCTTTCATAATATTTGGTTGTCTGAGAAGTATAAATTACTCTTATTCAGGAAGATCCTGAAAAAAATCAACTAAAATAAGTATTAAAATAATTTTGTTAATGTTAGGGGAAAAAATGAAAGTCTGGAGAGGCTGCCAGTTCAGATGTCAGCACCAAAGGACTGAACCAATACCCCAGCTACGAATTCTTTCAAACTTTACAAAAATCTGTATCCAAATATTATTTGAACCAATCTTAAAACAGCTGCATAACTGCTTAAATAACTAATACTAGCCTAGAAATTGTCTTTTAAAAATCCACCCTAACCCCAGAAACACCCCAAACCAAACCCAAAATATTTTATTTACATTACTTCAGTGAAATAGAAGTACTTATGATGTCTGTAAACTTTTGAAACTTTTAGTGGTTTTGTATGAATTCAAAATTTTCTGATTTTTCAGTGTATCAAATGATTCTACAGGTGGTAATTTTTTCCTATTTTGTCTAACTTACACCTTTGTAACACTTGAAAGCTAATTCACTACTTTTAGGGAAAGAGTGACAGGCAGACAAATTATAGGCTTATTTTTCAAAGATAAAGAAGTTTTGAAAAATTGCACACTAAGGAAAAGAAGAAAATAGACAAGTTTTAATTCTTGGTACCTTCAATGAAACCTTTTGGTCAGATCTATTCAGATAACTGATCTTTATTTGTTGCTTTTAAGCACTGGAAATAAAGAAGCTTGTCCTTGTGTCTTGGGAGAAAAATCACCCGCGAGGTTTTTTTGTAGGTCACTCTTGTTCTCTTAGGCGAAACACCTTCTTTTTGTGCTCTCAGATGCTTGTATTTGTCTTCTCAGAGGGCTTTATGTGAAGCAGAATGTGTGATAAGTAGCTGGCTCTTAAAAAAAACAAAAGTAAGGCCTAAACCTTGCCTTAAGTCTTAAAAATGTAGAAGTTTTTCTGTCTCCAAATAGTCCATGCCAAAGCATCAATACTGTATTTTGCAATTAGTATTGTACTTAACAGACCTTTTCTGAAATTAAAAGTTATCATCTTAGGAAGATTAATGTGTTTATGAAAAAAAACCCACCAAAAAATGAAACTACAAAATTGCTTAAGATTCAGGCTCAAATTGATAATTAAAAAAAAAAAGAGTTAGTAAATTATGGAATGACATCTTTTTTAAGTGCATTGGTTTATTTTGGAAAATTTGAAAGCACTAAAACTTTTGTGGAAGACTTTACAAATCTTTTGGTAGTGGTATTGATTTACATTTCCCCAAAAGTGAGAATTAGGGAGGGGGAAAAAAGGAAATGGGCCTTTATTATCTTAAGCCTCATCAGAAGTTCTTCACTAGGATATAAAAGCACAGTGATGTAGTCAACCTGAAATTGTTTTTCTTCTAAAAGTCAGCAGGATTCCTTGCTGGTTTAGGGTGACCTGATCTTTCTGTTTGTGTGTGTGTAAGATAAGGATTCCCCTTTGAAACTGAAAACTCATAATTGTAATGTTGTCACCTTTGTGTGCCCTTGCCCTTCATTAGGCCACTTGTTTGTCTGTCTGTAGGTCACAGGTGAGTTCCTCAAGAGCATGTGAAACCTTTCAGTGATGTTTTTTCCTTTGAGAAATTAAGTTATCCTCGAAGCTTCTTGGGATGTTGCCCTGTTCTGTCCAACTGGGAAAACATAGAACTTAATCTGACAACTAATTTCCACAGCAAATTACGTCTGCTGATCTGCATTACATATTGGAAGGAGACTGCATGAGATTCTGCCCTTTAGGTGAATTGAACGTGTCTTTAATTTGTTGGGTTTTTTCTTCTGCTGCAGTGTAATGACAGACCTTGCCTTAAATGATGAAATGCTGGTTCCTGGCCAAAAATTTAAAGCGACATATGTGTATTTTCTGCTAGGAAAGTTGATATTAGCTCATTAGCATCTTTCACAGCTGAAATAACACAGTGAGCCAATGTGAATCAAACGTTCCCAGGGGGCTAATTTCCTCCCACTGATTGGAGAGCGATGAAAACAAAGAATAAGAGGTCAGCCTGCATCTAATTTCAAAAAGTGCCCTATTGATGGGGAAAACATCTGAGATCAAAAGACCACCATTCAAATGTAATCCATACTGATCTGCTTTATGATAAACAGTGAAATCCACCATTTTAATATTATGATTCATTATTATAATGCATCTGATAATTTTCCCATGTGGCTTTTTTTCATTCTACACAAAATTTGTATTTGTATTGGTAACTGAGTTGATGAACACCTGACTTGACCGTTACTTTGCAGCTGAACTGACAACATCCATCATCACCAGAGTCACAATTGTTGGGTTACCTGGCTAATAATAACAGAGTCTGTCTTCACAGTTCAGGTTTGCAAATAGATTTCTTCCTCCTGCTGCCCAGACCCTCTCCTACCATACTGCATTTTTTGGTATAGTTACTCTGCTGTTCAAATGCCTCCAAAATCAAGAAAAAAGAAAAAAAATAAATTAAAGACTAGAATTCAGCACAACAGATGCACAAATGAATACTGAGATGAATATAGCGTGGGCTCAGAAGTTAACTGTCATCACTCCCCATTGCATTTTTGTCTGTTCCATGTGCTGTGCACCTGTGGCTTGCAGACAATGGATCTGATTGCACTACAGAAAACTGGCAGTTGAGTCAAAGCTGCTGCTGCCTGTTGTTCTGTCTTTGTTCTCTCCTGTGAGCTCTTTGCATGCTTTTCTCCTAGTTTTTTAAAATTTATTATTATTTTAGTTACCTCTGTGCAGCCTTTTAATTATTATATTAGTACCCTTTGCTGCTGCTTTTGAGATACTATAAATGTAGCAAAGAAAAAAAGATGTGGTTAAGTGAAGGCATTATAGATTGTAGACAAAAGAAAACAGATATTCAGCAGTCTTTGAAGTACACAGAAAATAGGACAAGTGTTGGAGTGACTTGAGTCTATCAGGCAATCGAAATGAATTAACAGCAGACTATCCCCTTCCCCCAGATCCTATCATCAAAATTAAGTGAACACCTGCACTAAATAACATTGAGCTGAACAAGCATGAATATTAAATTCTGAGCTTGATTTACTGCTACGTTACTCCAGCTTTATGCTGGCATAAATTCCCTTTAAAGCAATAGAGTTACATGGTTATGAATTGGGAGTAATGCGGTTGTGAATCAAGGTGTTCAGGTTCTTTCCTGTGATGTCAGGTCTTGTTTTGCTTTGGAGTATCAATACATGTGCCACTTTGTTTTTTGTGATAGAACGCGGGGCTGGAGATGCACTGAGAACTGTGAGATTTATGAAAAACAATTTTTTTGTGAATCTTCCATTGCTTTGTTCTGAGATTTTTCAGTTTTGTAGGGACTTGTCATGTCTAAGAGAAGCACAATTTCTTTAACAGCTTATCACCAGCTGACCTACTCAATACACTTGTATCGGAAAACACCGTGCCATTGCTGGTGTCAGGCCTGGCCTGGTCCCCGTGAGTACTGTGCTTGTACAACCACTCGTGTCCAGTTCCTTGCTGACTCTGCTACAGGATTGCAAAGGAACTTGCATAAAATTAAGTACAAAATTAAAACCACAGGACATGGAGGGTATATGGAGAACAATTCCTCTAGGTCCTCTGCTTTTATTACATTGCCTTCACAGGTCCACCTGGTTCAGGTGTGCTCAGTGTCAAGTCCATGTGTGAAAGAGACACCATGATCAGTGCTAAATGCTGACTAGTGGAAGCACTGAAGTGTAAACAAGTGCCAGATTGCTCTAGTCCTACAAAGTAGAACTAAATAATTGCCTTGGGCTAAATAAAGGATCTTAGTTGACTAGGCTCTGTGTGCCTGAGAACCCAGGATGCTTTGTAGGAGAGGAAGGCCGATCTTGGACTCAGTCTCACTTGAGTTTCTAGAGGAAGGTGGGGCTAATTATTGTATAAGAACTATTTTGTCCATCCTAATGAAGAATTGTGCAATTTTCCAAGTTGTCATATCCAGACTGACTACTATTTGTGGTATGCATTCTATTTTCCTGTATTCTCTATGATAGAGCTAGGTGTTTTTAAGGAGCCAAGTGGCAAAAAGTAGGGCAGTGTGAAAGGTTCAAGCAGATATATGGAGAAGCATGCAGCTGCAAGTAAAACTGCTACAAGAAAAATAAGCTGAGACCCTAACCTCAGTTCCCTATCACTTAGGGCTCAACCCAAGAGCTTTTAAAGATTTACATGGATTTTAGTAGGCGCCTGATTAAGCCCTTAATCCTTTAATTTAAACGTGAATTGACCCAGGTGGTTGTTTAGATTTTCAGGAAATCCATGTGGTTTTTATTTTTTTCTTTTTCTGTCTAGGTGTTGGGTAAATAATTTCTTCTTTTCAGGACTCTCAAGGCTACCTTATCCTCTTATTGAGTCATGCATTGATGGTTTTTCAATTTATTATGAGTTTCTTGCTATCCTGGGTAATTTATAACAATACATACTCATCCTGAAAGAAAACCTCATTTCCTTTTATAGTTTACTTTTCTGCTACAGTTTGTATTCTAATTTTTTTCTCTGTAAAAAAAGTTCCTATATTATACCTTTTAGATCATTGAACTAACTGCTCTACTATTAATTCAAGAGTTCTCCAGCAAATTTTTGCTCTACCAGTCTAAGGAAAATTTTTACTAAACCATCCTGTCAGTGGCTTTGAGTTTTCTATTGATATTTCAGATGATAGCAGGCAGAATGTTGCAATAATCAGTCTGCCAGGTCTCAGTAATCTTTTGTTCAGTATTCCTCTTTTTGACATATGCTGCTGACTCTATGAGGTCTTCTGTCAGTGCCTGTTGTTCTATGAAACACAATAGATTTGCTGGGTAAAAGCTACCTTTCCCTCAGATGGTTATCCTTGTCCCTACAGACACAAAGGTGTGTCCTTTGTTTCAAAGTTCTTGGGGTTCTTACTTTTATACACAGAAGATGTCTTAGTAAGATGTAGGGATAAAGGATTTTAAATGTGGAAAGTGCAGTGTGAGATTGGCAAAAACTTAATTTCAAACTGAAAGTGGAAATAGCATCAGCTGAATAGTGTCAGAAAGTTAAAAAAAATTTTGGTGACATTTTGCTTTGAATGTTTTTGAAACAAATTATGACTTTGGAACAGATTTGGATTTAAAAGTGGGCTTTGAAAAAAAAGTGTGTGAAATAAAGTGTTATTTTCATATTTATTTTATTGTATGCACACATACATGCAAATTTGAGGTATTCCAAAATCATACTTCAGACTTGCTTTTGAGTTTTTAGGACACTTTCCCTAACAGAAGCATTCAGCAGGTGACCCACCCTTAGCTATCCCTGTTGTTCATTAGTTGAACGGTATGAAAAGGGATTAAGGAGTACAAGTAGTGCATCCAGATTTGTGCAAAGCAGCAAGCAGAAGTGTGGCAGTCACTGACCACGTTGTTAAGCCAGAAGATTGTTTATTTTCTAAATAGCAACTTGTTACCAGTGATAAATGTGAGCAGCAAACAATATGAAGACAATCTGTCCCCTAATGAGCTAGTTTAATGGTATACATAAACAACAGGGGGGAAAAAAAATTGAAGCAGTGATATGTAGTCACTGTCTACACGTGTGGAATAGTCAGCCAGGTATCTGGGGAGCTCTAGAGGCTGCACAAAGGGAACTGTTATTTCCTCTGGGTGTCCACAAGTTCTTTGTTCTGGTTGCCTTCTATATATTTTCTTTATTTCAGGTTGGTAGCTCTCCCATTTACTTCAGCACTTGCTTCTCATGCTCCAGCTTTTACAGTTCTTGCTTTAGTCCTCTAAGGAGTCTTAAGTTAGGCAGCGGCAGCTGCTCTGCTCATTGTTTGGGATTGTTTGGGGATCAGTGATAGATTGCTTCTATTTACTGTTGTCTATACAGCTATGGGTTTCTTGTCAGGCAGTTAGGCCTCCCTTTTCCAGTCTCATCGACTCTTATGGCTGTACTAGGGAGGAACAAAGAGAAGATGATCTCCATATCCAAGCTGGGAACTGTAATAAGAAAGTATGTACCTGAGTGCTCAGATCACTCGTTAATTTCCACATTCATGCTAGTATAGGTTGATTCTGAGTCCAGACATTCTTGTTTGTCAGATTGGCTTTTGGAAGTAGTATTGGATTGTGTGGTTTTATAATTGCAATAACCAAAGAGAAGATAGGGATTATAATATTCACATAATCAAACTTCTGTTCTTGCCAAAATCAGTGTTTGTCCGAGTCCAGAATAGTAGGAAGTACTTATAGAGTTCCTTTATGTATTAACAGACATAATTGGGGTCATCTGTGCATCAGCAGTATTCTTTCATCTAGTGAATAATTATCTAAAAGTGAATTTGTAATAACCTATTTCTTTGATAAATACTTTTCACAGACTCAATTATGTGCACTGGTTCTGGTGCTGCTGATGGGGACTACAGCAATGTGCCACAAAGATGGGCATTTGTGCTTGAAATGTTACCCAAAACCAAGGTATGGTCAGAGCAGTGGTTGGAAGCTGGAAAGGTGCCAACTGGTGGGATTTTAATTGAGAAGTTATAGTGGAGCAGCTTTTGTTGCTACTCTTCATATGCTGTGTTTCTTGTCCATAAACACAGGGTCCTACTCCTTGGAGCTGTCAATCCTGAACATTTTTGAAGCACCAGTTTACACACAAACATTTTTTTATTCTCCTAAAGAAAGTAGAGACTGTAATGGGAATGTCATTGTGGTATAGTGAGTATTTAGCATTTTAATTTCAACAATGATGATTTAATGAAAATTAGCTCATGCTGCTGGAAACTTTTTATGAGTCCCTCGTTCTTGACTGCAGGTGAGTTTCAACTTGTTACTCTCAAAGCAGACACTAATACTGACTGTCAATTTCTAGTTAAAAGGAAATTGCTATCTGTCCCCTTGATACTTGCTGCCTGACAACTAAACTTCCTCAAAAAGGTTAGCTGTACGTAACTAAGCAGTAAATACCCCAATGACATATACAATACAATAGTATGAGAGGGAAAGGCATAACTTTAAAAACATTGGAAATAATTTCTCTATTAATTTAGATATGATGAATTTCAATCAATTTTTTAATGCTTAAATTCATTTCACAGGTTAAACAAATACTCCAACCTGCACTGCCAGTCGTGTGGGAGCTCCCCCTCATTTCCATTTTAGGAGGACTGGGTTGTAGTTTGGTGGTAGTGTACAGGTGATTTTTTGCATTGGGGATCAGTATAAGACTTCCTTGTGCTATTTAGTTTCCCCAGATGTGCTATACCAGGCAATAGAGACTGGGCAGATGAGCTGCAATACCCTTTGCCTACTGGCTGCTGCACATCTGAGGAGGCTTCTCTCTTGGGCTGCATGGGAGCGAACCAGCCAGTGGAGGCATAGCTGATGCTGTCCCAGCAACCATTAAGAATACTCTGGGAGTTGCAGGCAGAGTGCTGTCAGAAGCAACACTTGCTTATTGGTACTCTCATACTGTAAAGCTGTCTTGGATCAAGTTGCTTTTAGGTCAAATGTAAGAACCCCAGCTTCTCACGCTATAGGTGGGCAAAATAGGGTTTTCTGTGCTGGAGGGGGTTTACTACTTTGTGGCTTCTTTTTCAAACCTAAAGATGAAATGGTAAATTCACTTGCAGTCTCACCTTGGTGGCAACATACTAATACTGAACTCTGCTGGGTGGCTTACAGTAGGTTCGCAGAAGTATGCAACGCTGAGACATGGTCACTGTTTTTTTCAAGCAGTGTTTAGAACTACTAGAAGCCCATAACAGCTTGGAGACAGCTGCAAAGATTTCTGGATCTGGTTCTATAGTTCAGCTGTGGCAGTGGAGGCGTACAACTGTGCTTATGCACTACTCAGAGAATGAATTGCTAGCTCAGAGATGCCAAGAACATCAGGAATGTCATGACTTGACCGTAAGCCATTCCCTGTCCCCTTCTCATTGCCACTGTTGATTAGAAAATATGGGAAAAGCCCCATTGTAGTGTTTCCACCAAAGCACTGGAAAGGGTGAAATTTGTCCCCAGAACAACAGCCACAAATACTTTCATAAACACCAGTGATGGTTTCATGGAGTCTCACCCATTCAGATGATGATAACCTGGAATTGTACTCAGGCTGGCAGTGCAAAACAGATCACATACCAGGATACTTCTGACAGGGAAGAGGGAAAGATCTGGAGGAAACGTGTCTGTTAGACATGTTCTTCACTGACACTGCTGCATAATTTTGATACATGATTTAAATGTCTCCTTGACAATGAAATAAAGTAAAAGTTAGAAAATAGTGATTTTTTTTTTTTTTTGACACCTGAAGGGCTTTTAGAGATGTATTTAAATTTTTACCAGAATTAAATCTTGTAGCTGATCAGTGACATGTAGCTGTAAGAAAAGATATTGGAAGACACTAAAGCAGCTATTTAGTCCAAACAGAAACATCAAGTTCTTTGTAAAAACTGTAAGATGAACTTGCACTTTTATGGATAAAATGTTTTAAAATAGTTGAAGTCTGGAACAAATCTTTCCTCAAAACTTTTGAATTACAGTCTTCTAGTGATGGAGAGCTGCCAGTAGTGTACAGGAGCGCTGCATGTTCCAGGGAGTGATTGGACTTAGATCATTAAGCATTTGGTGTAATTGGAGTAGAACATAGACTCAGGATAAATGTCTTCTGCTCTGAAAATATATATCTTAGATTCTCATTAATGTTTATAGAAACCGATATTTCTGCTGATGAAATGACAGAATGGATTTTTTAGAAGTATTTTAAATGTTTTTCTATAGATATGAAAAATGAACTTTACCATGAAGGCAGGGTCTCCTATACCAAAGTCAGTTTGGGTATAAATATTACTCAGCCCTTGAATAAATGGGTGCATGATAGAAACACCCATCTGTCTGTAACTAATTATAGTGGTACAGTTGGGTGCTTGTGTTTTAATCACAAAATGCCATTACAGGAGCAAAACCATGAACAGTGGGGAGTTTACAGAAGTGAGCAAAGGAGTGGCATTCAGTTAGATAATTTAGAAATGCAGTGATTCATTGACAGTCGATGGCTACTTTCTGTGACCAAAAAAGCCAAAGAAATAACTCTGAAGCCTTTACCATGCTAATATGAAAGCAGAAAGAATTATCACTGTCAGACTGCCTGCCACACTCACTAGGCAACTGCGCGGGGAATCTGGGCTGAGCTCTTCATATCTCAAAGGACAAAACTCTTGTGATATTTCAGAACAAGTTCTCCTTCCATTTTCCATCCACTCTATGAGGAGTCTTTGATGTAAAAATGAATTGCTGAAAAGAATGAAAATGCACAGGAAAGCTCACCTCATGGAGTAATTATCTTAGTGAAGTTGAAGTAGAGTCTCAAACCCTGAAAATCCCAGAAACAGAGCAACGAACCAAGGCAGGACCCCATTTAATCCTTTTAGTTCCAATCCATTTTCTTTACTGGCAGGAAATTGTCCCCTTGGAGAAGTCCATGATCCCACTGAGATTGTGTATACAACTGATATTTCACTACTGAACAAAAAGATGAAAATAACCAAAATCTAAACCTGAAAACTTTTTTGATATTTCAAATCTAATGTCTTGACATCTTCTGAAACTATTTTAATTTCATTGCTCAAAACATGACTAGAATGTATTTGACATTGTCATAGTCAAACTAGTCAGAACTAGAGAAATAGCTGAAGTTAGGCATGTGTGCTGCATGGGATGAAACTGCAGTGCACGCCTCTTGCTTCCAGAGCTGTCTATTCCTGTCCCAGGCAGAACATCCATTGAAGTGAACCAGAGAACTGTCACATAAATCAAGGCAGTAGTTTGCAATCTGCAGAAGGCAGTACCCTGGTTTGACATATCTGGAAAAAATATTGCTCCCAACCTTGGGAATATGGGGCTTACCTGATCAGCAAGGTTGCAAGATGGGCCTTTGTCATGCTTTAACCCCAGCCAGTCTCACACAACCACTTGCTTTCTCACTTCCCCGCGGCAGAATGGGGGAGAGAATCAGAAGGGTAAAAGGGAGCAGACCCGTGGGTTGAGATACAGTCTAATACATAAAGTCAAAGCTGCATGCACAAGCAAAGCAAAACAAGGAATTCATTCCCCACCTCCCATGGGCAGGGAGGTGTTCAGCCATCTCCAGGGCAGCAGGGCACCGTTATGCAGAACAGTTAACGCCACCACTCCAAACACACACACACGCACACCCCTTTCTTTTTCCCCCAGCCTTATGTTCTGGGAATGATGCCATACGGCATAGGATGTCCCTTTGTTTGGTTGAGGTCAGCTGTCCTGGCTGTGTCCCCTCCCAGCTCCGTGTGCACCCCCAGCCTACTCACTGGTGGGGTGAGGAGCAGAAAAGGCCTCAGCTCTGTGTAAGCACTGCTCAGCAATAACAAAAACATCCCTGTGTTACCAACACTGTTTTCAGCAGCTTAGCTGCATACTAGCTACTGTGAAGAAAATTAACTCCAGGTGAAACCAGCACATCCTTTATTGTTGTTAAAAACATGGAAGCGGGTATATGTGAAGAATCTGAGGTTGTTAGATGGCAAATTAAATAGGGAGAATCTAGGCTCATTTACAGGGAGCTTCAGGTTCGTTTCCTTCCGCTTTGAAAATAGAAATGGGTGACTTGAGGCAGTTTGCTAATCCAGTCAGAGTGAGGATGAAAGTGATATCCTGTGTTGCTCAAGACATCTAAGTTATGTGACTCAGATTCCCAATGTTGTCGTGAAAAGAGATAGGCTTCTGACATAGTCCTTCTGTTGTTCTATTTAGTAGAATAATCTTGGTAGGGTATTTTCTCCCATCCTGTACTAATTATAATGGTAAACTTTATGGTAATTATTTCTTCCTTGCCCTATGGATCCTTAATGTTTGCTATGAATTTTAGATGATAACATAATACAAGCAATGAAAATGGTTATTGGTTGATAGAGCTTTTGCTGTATTTATGTAGTTCTGTACTGTCAGCTATGATGAAATCAGAAATGTGTCTTGAGATTTAGTTCTCAACGAGCCCTCAGCTGGGGATGTTAGTCATACTCAGTTCTGTGCTTAGCTGTGTGTGCATACCGGAATCTTCAGAGAGAAGAAAATAGCCCAGTTTTTCTTGCTTAGGACATTAGCAAGGGCTGAATATTAGTATTCACATGTTAACTTTTTTCCCCTCACACTCTGTTTCAACTTCAGAGTATTTTTAGGTAGCTTAAGATTCTAAGGAGCTTTTGAAGAATATCTTTTAACCTGCCTAATAAGGTAGAACCTGATTTTGTCTAAAATGGCATTTCACGATGTCATAGTATTCCTTGGGGATTCAGGTTTTCTGTAATGTTTTACATTATTGTCTGTTTTTCATGATTGTGGCAAACTATTATGTGCACTTCTGTTAAAAGATCATAATTATATGGACAAATTCTCAATTAAAATCATTTTAGTTCAAATTAGTAAGAACTATACTCATCATCTATGTAAGATGGTTACCATGAGGGGCTCATGCCCCTTACCCGTATGACTGCTATTTAATGAAACCTATAGTTTTCTAATATCCTCTCATGTTAGAAAGATCTTGTGGTAGAACAGAATTTAAATGATCTATCCCTCTACTAGTGCAAGGAAACCCAGAATTTGATAATAATGGAATATTTAGAGGTGGAAATATCTTTAAAACATTTTTTTCAGACTCTTGTTTGGTATTATCGTTAAAAAAACCCAAAATCTGTTTTCAAACATTCTGCACTTCCTGTAATTCAGCATTAAAGCTTTCTTAAGTTTAAATGTGACATGCAATATGAATTGATTACTTTTTGTCTTAGTCCCAGTGGACAGAGGAACAGTATTAGCTTCCTGCATGTAATAGGCTCTAATTACATTTGAAGATTACTATCACTTCTTGCCTTAATCTTCTCTTCTCTGGACTAAGTTCCACTGTTCATTCAGTCTTTCTTGGTGACTCACTTTCTTAATCTCTGGTCATTTTTTTAAAGGATTTTTTTTGTTCCACGTCTTCTTGCAGAAATACGGCAAAATGAACTGTAATATTTAGAGATGAAAGCTTAAAAGAAATCTTGGGGTTGCTACCTATCAGCATGGTCATCAGTATTGTGCAAGTGTGTAAGGAGGAGTCTCTAGCAATGCACGCAGTGGTGTTATTTAAGAATTTGCACAACAAGGGTAAAACACTTTAGCTGCTCTGTAATGTGAAGTATCCTCTGAAAATGCACTTCGTGTTCCTAGAAAATTACTTTCAGTGAAAAAGTACCCCATTGTTAAGCACAGGACTACATTTTCAGAGTGTGAAAGTAGCATTGTATTGATATTTCAACTGAGGTACAGTTTGGAAGTACAAAGTTCCGTGAGACCAAATGTATAAAACTGTTTCTGAAACATTCTGTTTTCAGTGCACTGTGAGTTTTACATTACTTAGTTGCTGTCACTCAC
Organism: Hypotaenidia okinawae; assembly: GCA_027925045.1. Lineage (NCBI taxonomy): Eukaryota > Metazoa > Chordata > Aves > Gruiformes > Rallidae > Hypotaenidia > Hypotaenidia okinawae. The sequence goes on from BSDF01000012.1 coordinate 10,214,028, forward strand.
TGGGCTTTTTTCCCTATGGAAAATAAGTTTGTGGTCTCGGTTCAGTTCTCAGGGAACCTGCATTTCTGAAACTTACTCCAGTTCCTGAGGTCTCTAGGAGTAGATGGGCCATGAAAACCAAACTAGTCTGTGGCTCCCGGGAGCAGTAATTCCTGGTGAGTGTAGACATGGATCAGCAGGGTACAGGATGGGAGGAAAAAAAAAAAGGTAAATGGTCTTTGCTTAAACATGGTCTTTGTGTTTTACAGGACCTGTAATTTAGGAGTGTTCAAATACAGGAACCAGTAAAGGGACGCTGTCAGTGTCACATGAAGACTAAAGTGTTACAGAAGCACTTAAGTTCTTTGCGAGATTGAATTTGCATTGCCAGAAGGATCCATTAAAATACATATATTTTTGAAGACTGCTCTTAAGAAATGGTTGTGTGAACCTTTCTGAACAGAAAATGAACATATCACAATAGTGGTTGATCTTGACCATGGGAACTCATGAAGCAAGACACCACACGCAGTGCAGCAAGAAACAGTCTCATCTCAAAATTCAAACAGTCTAAACGCCTTGAACGCTGAAAGGGGAAATGATTTAGGGCATAATGAAAGGCCAAAGCCACATAGGGACTTGTATGCTCTCTTGCATGAAACCCTCACCCTCTTCTGTGGAAGAGACTCAATATAAAGCTTTAGGGAACATAAAAGAGGAGCAGTGCTGTACTGCCTGGCAGTAGAAGAAAGCATAGCTTTGGGCAAGGCAGAAGTGGCTATCTCTTGTCTCAAATAGTATTTTGGGGTTGTCCTTCAGTATCTTCTTTGAAATCTAAACTGTGCTATTAATTGGATGTTACCTACTTTGGAGGGAGAGGAATGGAGAGAGAGGCTGAATCTATTAATTAGAACTGTCAGTTGGATGGCAGGAAACTCATTTTGATGTTCGTACTCCTATTTGTGTATGTATCTAATGTATTATGCATTTATAATGTAGGAAATGTTGTATAATGAATATATAATTAATGTATGCACACAGCAACATGGGATTCAAAGAAAGCCCTGCAAAAGCTAATTCCCTGGTAGTTTAGGCATTTTTGTTTACCTGCAAAAAATACAGGTGTTGCAGTTGCCTGTGTATCTCTTGGGGCTATGGTCTCTGTGATCTGTAAAAGTGAGCCTGCATGCCATCAGGTGGGAAGCAGCTGATTAATCAGGGTGACCAGACTCATCTATCCCAGCTTTCTTCTTGCATCTGGCTATAGAAGATATTCTAGGGTAGAACAACATAGTGGTGTCCTGCTTTGCAATGGGGATGCTCCTTGGGCAGTTCTTGGCCTGCTGGGAGACATGTAGCCAGATGGGCAAATGTCCTAAGAACACTTGAAGTGTTCTATGTCAGCTTGCATTTTTAAGAGGTGGGATACAATTGGCTCAATGAGTTCTGAAATATTTCAGAAGTAACCCTTAAATGTGACACTGCCATTGGGGGAGGGATCATATTTTTTGATAGGTATGAAATTGTTCACCTCCTGAGAAGTTTTAGTAAGGTATATGGGCTGTTTTTCACAGGCAATGCAGCAATTTTTGTTTATGTTGAAAATAACCAAAAGGAGACATTGATGCTTCTACACTAAATCACTTCTGAGCCCATGACAGTCAGTCATTTTCTAGTTTTGAAATAATACAGCTAAGAACCTGTCATTGTTCACATACCATCTAATCTTTTCCCATTTGGCAAGAGGCAGAACCATCCTTTTATTCCTTTTGAACCTTTTCTAATTCTGCAGGCTTTCACTTAATTTCAAGATGTGTAGATGGCTTTAACATATTGCAAACTCATGTTCATCTAATTCCAGGACAAACGAGTTTGAAAAATTCATCTCCCTGCACTAATAGAATATAATCCCACGAATATAAATGTTGCTCTGCTTAGAAAATAGAATGGGCATGTAACATCTCTAAGCTAGGTTAGCTATTCAGTAAAAAAACACCTGTGCAATCTTGTAAGCTCTATGAAAATGAGAAATGCTGAACCAAGAAGCAATCTGTGTTCACATATCATGTTGTTCTTAATCACATTAGTCTCCAATATGCATTGATGATTTTTGTACTTAAAGCTGCTGCTGTTGTTTATTTTTCAATTTCTTCATTAACGCCAGATTCATACAGCATTAGGCAATAATTTGCTGAGGTTCTGGCATATATTTTATTGCATAAATGTAATCATGCTTGTCAATTATAGAACTGATTGTATTATATGTCCAAGTTACTTTTGCTTCATATCATTTAAAAACAAAAAGAGGGTCTTCAATTCTTCCTGCAGCAGAATAGCGAAAAAAAAATGTTTGAATTATTCATTAGTCACACTAACTTGAGTAACAGCCAGCAACTGACAAAACCATGTCCTATAGCAATGTGCAATTGTTCATTACTTAAAAGGATGCAATTCTGAGACATCCACTGCTTGATAAACAAAACTTTGTGTGTTTAATCCATGCTTGCAACTTTCTGCTCTGTTCGTTGAAACTCTTGCAATGTGATACAGATTTTGCTGTGTATGCTGGGAGTAACCACTTCAAAGTGAGGATCATTAATGTGTCTGGTACACTACCATGCATTATGCTGCGTTAGATATAATATCCAGTTTATTCAAAAGTTTTAGGATATTTCCAATTCAGAAGACTATTTATCCATTGCTCTGGTGCTTTGAGCCTTACTACACAAGGCTAACAAAGAGGTGAACATTGAAACTTGGAGCTCTCTAATGTGAATTCTCTGAAGTAGCATGAGCATTCCTAGTGAAGCACTGGGAATCTTTGTGAGACTGAATCTCCTGAAGGGGCTTTCAAGGTTATCTGCAAGACATGAGGGTTCTGAGCTTAGATTTGAATGTAGTTTGTAGCCAGGTGTCGAACCATAGCCACTGTGGTTGGGTAGTAAGTGGGAATGAGGAAAAGAGCAGGTACAGCTAATGGGGGCACTGGGAAGGGAGAAGAAAATCCTACAGGGGGAAGAAGCCAGTATGACAAATTGTCCGTATATAAATTTGCTATCCTTATCTGGTGGATTAGTGGGTAAAGTGCAAAAGAACCAACATATATGTGTATTTGATGGTTTGAATACATTTTTGTGGTGTTTTCACCAAAGGGAAAAGCAGCTTGAGGAGGGGTGTGGGAGGTGAAGGAGACCAACTGACCAAGTGAAGAGCAGGGCAGAGCAACTCAGATAGAAGGGGCCAGAGTCAGGGAGAAATCCTGTGCTCTGAAGCTGGAAGAAAGCTTGCATTGCAGGTGAGCTGCATGCCTGGACTTGCAGAGTGCAACACAGAGCAAAGATTCACAGTGTAGAGTGGACAGCCAATACATGTTGGGTGTGTCCAGAACCTTGTATAGCTTTAAATACTCCTGTAAATGATTGCAGCTTAATTTACAAGGAAAAGTCTTTGTTATGAGAGATCTTGGTCCATGCTGATATGTTACAGATGTAGAAAAGCAGCTAGAAGTGGTGTGTCACCTTTCCAGGGCTCAGCTGTAGGTATCTATGTTCCAAATTGCAATTCTCTCTCAGAAGACAGGCAGGGAAGAATGGAGGAAAAGCTTAAACTTGTGGAAGTTTAGAGAAGCAAGGGGAGAGGGCTTTTGCTCTGCAACTGGGGTCAGCTACAGACAAGTAGTTTGGCTACCTCCTCCTGAAGACTGAAAAAGGAAGAGACAGTTGGGAGTGAGTGGTTATTATACACGTTTACACAAAGTGTGGAAATTATATGCTACTTGCAGTCTCATCTTTCCTACTGATAGCTTGCTGCTGGCAAGGCAGATGTTGCTCATAGGGTATTGCTTGGCTGTTTGTAAACAGCCTCCTCCAGAGATGTTCCCAAGAGCATTAACTTTGCTCGATCGCTGGTACCTTCCTCCGCTAGTCCCTGGCCCCTTTCGTGACCCTAACTGCCTCAAGCCTTATTTGAAAGTTTCATTTCTTCTGAATGCTTGTCTGCTTTAATTATTGTAATTAGCTCTGCAGCATGGGTTTATTTAAAACTTTTAAAAATTATTACTAGATGTATATACAGTAGCAATGTTTAGTAACTGGCAATGTTGCTTTTACCATAACACCACCAGAAACACTTTCTTTTTAAACTATTTAGTATCTATTAGGAGATAGCTGCTTTTGTGGACCTAGAGCTGTAGAAAAATAAGGATATGTCATATCATTATACCAAGACAGTACTATTAAAAGGGGGAAAGTTAACATTTAAATAAAGTTTCATGAAACATATTAAAATACTTAGGTATTTGGGAAGTAGAGTAGGACAGGATTTATTATTATTTAAATGAATAAAAAATTCAAGTTTCTCTGTGTAGTGGGAATTCTAGGTTTTATCTAACTTTAACAAGGAGATCTGGATTCTCTTCCAGTTTCATCACTTTTACAACATCCTGCTTCATGTCCCACTTTCCCTCTGCCTAAAATCATGATAATCTCATGCTGCCTTACTAGCACAGTGAGACAATGGGACAGCAAGATATTGTACTGGGACAGTGAGCAATTTTTAAAATATGACAATGTAAGCTCTGCAGGTACTTTGAACTTCTCATGTGGAAGCTGGTATTGAAAGACAGGCATGTTTTTTTGGAGCAGGTGGGACAGTAGAAGACTAGTTGAATTTTGAAGCCCTTTAGAAAGGAAAAACTGTTCTTAAGACCATTACTATCAGCTTCAAGTTATAAAACTTGGAACAATAGCTGTGTTATGGATTTGCTGTAGGACCCTTGACTTCAGGGGCGTATCAAGCGATTCCAGCTTTCTGTTCTTGCTGTGTTTATAGTCTCAGAAATAATGGCCTCTCTGTTGTTTCCCTAAAGTCTGTATTAGAACAAAGTGTAATAGCATCAGTGCTCAATTCAGAAGGTGGTAAGGCATCAGTGCCTGCAGCATTATTCACAGTATGAACACTATATCCAGTGCTGCCTAGATGCTACTATATCACCAAGTGACAGCAAACTTGCTTGACTACAGTTAATCTAAAACAGTTCTCTGGGCAGAGTCCTGCAGGAAAGCATAGAAAACTGTGGTTTGTGATTAATGTTAATCCAGTTTTGGTTAATGATGATCTATGTAACTACATGCCCATACTTTTAGGAGATCAAATATAGACCATTAGCCAGATATGAAGAGTGAGGCCTACTGCAGCTAACATAAACACAGTTTTATGATAAGCTGGCGCTTGATCTTTAACGGTTTGTCCTTTTGAAGTATCATAAGACATCCCTAATTTGATCCCAATGAGTTCAGTAGGAGTCTGTTGTTGATTGGCATGTGGTAGAGCAGACACACATAGTAATGCATGTTTCATACTGCTTCTGAAAGTAATTCTTATAAAGCAAAGAGTATATTTGTGTTCCCAATGTGTTTGTCCCTGCAGCCCCAAAGCCTCAACAGTTGTTAGATTTATGTGTGGAGGAGGAATTGTAGAGCAGATTAAGCAGAACTACCTCAGGAAAGTTACTGGTAAATATTTTAAGTTTTAGCTTTTTTCAGGATAATTGATTCTTGTTGTTACTGTGAGAACTGCCTGTCCCTTTAGAGCAATGCAATCTGCTTAAAATTGTGTCTGATTCCTTCACATTGTTCCAGCATCCATCAAAACTCCTTTTTAATCTATGGGCTCTTTTTTTTTTTGGCCTTTGAACAAGACTGTACTATTCTCTAAAACATGATTTAGGGTTTGGTTTCCAAGGTGGCAAGAAGATATTTGCTGCTAATTTAGTTCCTCAGTTTGAGGGGTGCTGATAAGAAACAAGTATTTGGACCATGTAGAACAATTCCTTTCAGCCTTGTTTGTTCATTGGAGATAAGGTAGAATCAAACCTAAATGATACAGGCCAAACCAATTCATGACTAAAGTCTGTTAAAATTACTTGAAACCTGGAACCCATAGGACAAGACATGGGATACACTTTGGCATGGTTGGGGAATGAGGAAGCTGTGAATGAGAGTTACAAGAAACAGTTGGAGGAGTTATAGGAATGCTTTCTTTCTTACATAAGTTAATCGAATGAAGTTGTAGAAACCTTTTTCTTCTGTAGAAAAACACCCAAGTACTCTAAAAAATGACATTTTTAATTTTCTTCAGTAAGAAGCAATTGCTTCTCTGTGTGTGTCCCAGTAGTCCCAAAGTCTCTACAGACAGCCAGAAGATTTATATTTGAGTGAAAGCCACTGCATTACACACAGGAGCTTGCGAAAGTACAGTAAACATCCTTCAAACAAATTCTCATGTGCCCTGACTACAAAGTAAATGAAAAGCAATACACAGGGTTGGAAAGAAACCACATTTCTAGGTTGGTTTCAATAGACTCTTAGTTTTCCCAGTGTATTAGTACTCACTCTGAGTCTGCTGCATCCTGCTTTCTCCCCCACAACACAGCTGAGCTGCACTTTGTCTACCACTGTGACATTTTATGGAAAACCAACATATCAAGAAGGTTTATCTTTAAAGCAGTAAAAATAATAACTCTTGGTACTTGTGTGGGGCCTGGTTAATTTAATCTCTTAATATGTAGTCAATAGAGACATAAAAATAACAGATTCCTCCCCATGCTAAAGAAGCAGGAAAGAAAGTAGATTAAAGCAGAGTCCAGGGTTAGTTTAAATACCCTGAGCCATACTGTGTGATTGATTTTTGAACAGAAATCCCCATTGAGCTCAGTGGGGATTTATGCTTAAAAATCAATGGTGCAAAATGACACCCTCAGATTAAGATACAAAGATGGAGGATGAGGCTTAATTGTGCATTCTGGTTGGGATAGGTTCCCTCTACAGAGGGAGGTACTGCTCTTTTCATTAAACAATAAATAGCAAAGCCTGGAGGAATTTTCATGCAAGAGGCTTGTTCTTCTAATGATATTCCTATTTCAAATCTTACCATCTATTAGATTTCACTAGTTTAATTAAAAACAAATACAGAGCTGTATTAAATATTCATACCTTTTTCAGATTTTAGGCAATGTGAAGAATATCTATCAGGAACTAGAGGGCACTGTTTGGGCAGAGGAGGCATGCAAGTGTAGTACCTGTTGTAGGGCTGTACACACCTAATAGACTGGGAAGCAACCTAAGACTTTTTTCTGAGTGTTTTCTGCAATATGAGTCCATCAATATATCTCAGATTCTGTAAAAAGAAGCAGTTACTTGGCCTCACTTCACAGATGGGGAAATAAAGCACAGCATTGCTATATGATGTGCCTGTGGTCTTTCAGGAAGGGTGTAGCAGTGTTGGTGGCTGAAACCCGTGTCCCCTTCTCCAGAGGCAGAGTTATCAAATCCACTGTACTCTCCTTGAAGAATGCATGGCTGTTTCTTAAGAAGGCCATTTTTCATGTGAAGAATCAAGATAGCCACAGAATACATTTTAGGAAAAGTTAATTGCAGCTATTATTGTTTAAAAAGTGGATTAGATGATGAAAGGCCTTTCTGAAAATTGGGTAATCAGAGAGGGAAAAAGAGGACGTGCTTGAAGAAAACAGTTCCTGCAAATGGATGTCAAGCAATGAGATAAAAGCTGACAGTAGAATTCCAGATTGAATTCTTACAACTTTTGCCTATTCTTATCTGATTGTGATTAAGGTGGCAGGAAGCAATGGTACTTTGAATTATTGCTGTAATTGATCTTATTGGTCTATAGGGCAAACAAAAAGTTTGGTGACTTTTATTTTTCTACAAAAAGCAGTTTTGGGTGATAGTCAGAATTCAAATCTATTGTGATACTGTCAAAAAAACCAAAACCCCAAACCACAAGTGTACAGATGCTGAGACAAATTTTGACTTGAGGCTTGTCCTGCTGAAACAGACTGTCTAATCTAAATACTCTGAACTTAGAAAGAAAAATCCAAACTGCTACATTCCTGAAAAGCAATTAAGACAAACTTGATGGGAATCATGCAGTTGGTATAATCTAGTAATGGACACTTTGAGACATAACTTCACTGATGCTTGCATGGACTAGTCAGATCTGCTCAGGATTTATTTCCATGAGAAATGTCAGTCTTTTTTTCTTAAAAGAAAACATCTCACACAAAAAGGTGTGGTTTTGTCTCTGGCTTCCACAGCTGGAATGTAAAAACTCAACATTTGTTTTTGGGGTGGGGGGTGGGGAGGAGAGACAACAATCTTTGTTTATAACAAAACAAGAAATGTATAGGCAAAAGGAAATGTGTTCAGTCTAATCCGTATTCTAATGCTTCAAGGCATCCATAGGGTTCCAGTGTTGTTAATACTGATAAACACATGTCTAAGACAATTTGTTGCTCTAAGGACACACTGGTGTCTCAAACTAGTAGTTTTGTCTGAGGTATAACTACTGCAGGGAGAAGTTTTTCTGGTCCTTGGCTGTATGGCTTTGTTTATGCAGTCTTATGTTTTGTATAAACTGGTTTTAAGTGGTGATTGAAGAGGAACTCATTCAGTGGGGAAAGATGGTTTCTTAACTATGTTTTTTACATTGGCTCTGCATCCTGGTTCAGCTTGAGTGAAGCAGCTCTGATTTGGCAAGTCTGCACATGGCTCAGCAGTGGCTGATGCAGCTGTGCCTGTTTGGCACACAGGTTTTTAATTTTGCAATTGGTAGCTGGCCAGTAGCAACCAGTTCTGTACCTTTTCTTGCAAATGGGTGGGAAGGAGTGACCCATGGTTACTTTATATGCAAAGAGCAAGTAACAATAGTAGGGCTATAGCCATATTCATCCTACTGATGGCCTTCAGAATTGGAGTGGAAGAGAAGATATGTAGTCTGGGAATAGGCACATGTGAGAGCTGGAATATGTATTATTTCTCAGGATCCCTCACGTAACGGGTTGCAGTGTTTCTCAGGCTTTAGCAGCTGACTGGAGAAACTGCAGACACACACAGACACACTATGTGTGTGGGTTTAAGAGTCTTTTTCTAAGGTCTTTTCAAAAGCCAGTAACATTCTAGACAGTTTCCTTATGAAACTGCATAAAATTTCAAGAACAGAGGACTTGTGCGCTTTAGGAATTATAGGAGAAGACTCTGAAGAGTGCCAAGACTACATTATGATATTATCTAAACAACACATTCTAGATCTGCTGTTTAGGACTGTGTAAATCTGTGTTGGAGGCTGCTTTTGCCAACTGGGCACAACTGGGTTGCACAAAATCTTGATCAAGAAACTTGATGAGTTGTCTGTGAGAAGCAGAGAGTCAAAATCAGGGGATCTGGATATCTTGTCTCTCAGCTGCAGTTTGTGTGTTAGAGAAAGACATATAACACTTAGGTTTCAAGTGTTGAGCACTGATTAACTTTTTATTGTTATTTATTGCTGTCTTCAAGCATGGATCAATGTTAGAAGGTGTGGTGTCTTTTCTAAACCTTTGGTTTTTTGGAAAGTAAAGTTCCTCTACTGACTTCACTCTGCTCATGTTCCTGTTCTTAGCCTTGCTGATGCTTATAAAAAGACCTGAAGCTGTGAAAACGCTCTTTTTAAAGTTAATTCCATTCTGAGCCATCATGTCTTTTCAGGCTCCTTTGCACTTGAGCCCCAGGTCACAGTGCAGAGATAAAAAGTATGTAAGTTCATAATTAGCTTATAAATAATGCAGTGTTCTCATTCAGACCTTCATCCTTTCAGCATGCCCATGCATTATTGTTCTCTGTGCAGGTTAAATTTCTGAGCACTCTGTGGCCCAATTTTTCTACAAAGTGGTAGGTTAATTCTCCAGTACAACCCACTCAAAGCCCAAAGAATACAGGGGTGGGGGGAGTCTGGGTAGGCATTATGTTTGGTTTTCATTTGGTTTTCTGTCAAGAATGTAACAGATAAATGATACAGGGCTTGTTTTCAGGCATGAGTTTGTATAGCCAGGGTCTGAACTGCTGATGCTTCACTCCTCTCTAATCTCAAAGGTTTGACGCTATAGATAGAACTAGATTGAGGTTGGTTGAGGCTGAGATGCGCTAATAGGTAGTTTAATAGAATAAAGAGCTTGAAAGGGGTACAGAGTTCACGTGAAATATTTGGACATAAAAATGAAAGCACCCTTCTTCCCTGCAGTTTCTTGGTAAACAACCTCCAGTGCCTCTTAAAAAACCTGAAAGGTTAGCCCATTTGAGAGGAAAAAAACCCATCACAAAACCTCTCTGACATTTATTAAAGAAATACCTTTTCTTCAACAGATGTTTGCTACTCAGATTTAACAAACCAGAATATTTTTAATGGCTACTGGCAATTTGTATAAAGAAAGAGAGGGTATACAAGAAAATTTGCCCTAATTACCAGTCTGCTTATACTTTTGTTGAATAGGTGGTGCTATCACTTACTGAACATGGATCATGCTGCCATTTGGAATGGGGGATTCTGTGGCAAAAAGGTAGAGAGTCAGAAAAACTTGACAAAGCATCTAGATTTTTATTATGCACCCTCCCAAGGGCATAGTGATTAGAACAAAGGTGTGAAGGCTTCACATTAGAACAAGGGAATGAAAGTTTCACAGAAAACAATGGAGTGGAGGGAGTAGCCAATATTTTGCAGTGCAAGATTAACATTTAAAATTATATTATCCAGCTGAATTAAAAACAGTCTGAAAAGATAAGATGAAATTCAACAGGGTTAAATGGTCCTACTTACACAGAAGTAGTCAGCAAGAAAAATATAAGAGGAGAAATCACTGATTTAAGAGGATTTAATTTTTTTCCCAGAAAAAAGTGATGGGATTATGACAGTTTATGAACTGCTCAAGAATCAGTATTCTTGTACAGTTGCAAAAAGATCAAACACAATTCTGGAATGTAAAGAGCGTATTTAAACCACATGTTTTACTAGCCCTGAACGAAGAGACTACAGTTATGTTATAAATGTAACAAACCTTTTACTGTTCTCCAGTGTAGGGACAAGAAATTTCAAAAAATTTTTGAACAGTCATTTGTAAGGGGCCTAAAGAGAAGCAAGATTTGCTGAATAACATCAAATGTTATTTGATTTCAAAATGCCAGGATTTTTATGTTGAGGAGTCTGAGGGAGGTATGATTATAATCATGTACATAAACTGTTTCATTTTGCAATAATCTTTATGCATGAGTCTGTAGTGACCATATAAGTAATAGACAAATCAGCAAGAAAGGCTGTCCTGGTTCTGGCCAGGTGAGAATTAACCTCCCCAAGCAGTCCCCAGGTGAGCTGAGTTAGCCCAGGCTGTTTCCACACCACCTCTCATCACTTCTCCATAAAAGGGTCTGGTTGGGGAGGGGTGCTCCTGGGTGCCTCCAGGGCAGTCTGAGTACGGCCTGGTGTTGGGTCAGTCTTCTCTGCAGCACTCTGTAATCCTCAGGCTGGTAAGGTACTCTGTGTTATCACCCTGTGTGAGTATAACTGGCTATTGTTGCTCTATTTCCACGGTGCTTTTGTCAGTAACTTACTTCTGTCCCAAGCAAGTAAGCGCCAAGTGGTGCTCAGCTACTCTTTGGGGCTAAACCACCACAAAGCTTTAGGGAATGCTTTCAAAAGCAAAGATACTAACTGTATAGTGAGTTTTGATGTTTGTTTGTTTGGGTTCTCCAAGAGATAAGAATGGGAAAGTGTTTTAGGGATTATAGAAGTAAAATTGGTCCTGTCTTGGGCAGTGTAGGGACCAGTGCTGTGCAGGGACCTCTTAAACCCCCCAGAGGTCTGTGGCTTTCTATGTTTTTCTGTTATAGGACCTTGGAAAGAAGTGTTTTAGCCAGAGCAGCTCATCCATTTCTAAAAGACAATCTGCATTGTTCAGAAAGATGTAAGTGTCCCATTTTCCTGCTATCAGAATTACTAGTGAATGGTTCGTTGCACTCTTCAGCATAATCATCTTTGTTTCTGATAAAACATTTCATCTCAGAGTTCCTTTGGATTTATTGTTATATGATGAAAGACTAGTTTATGGCATAATTCTCAGATTAGACAGCACTCAGTAATGGAATTCCTTGACCGTGTGAGTGACACTAACGTATTTGCTGTCTTGGTGTAAATATGCATAGGGAGATTTTTTGCATTTTCTACTGTGTACACAGGGTATACTGTGTGTTTGCAGAGATTTCATAGGGATAAACAAAGACTGAATGCCCACACAGTAGTGACAGTGACTAGGAGATGGCAACCTTCCATGTTCTTTGGTTTAATAGAAAATACTTTAAAAAAAAAAAAAAAAAAGTTCTCCATTGTTTTAGATTGAGAGCCTTGGTTAAAGTTTATTTAATCTTTTAATTAAATGACCAACTTCAAACATAAACCAAGAGGTTTCTGATGTTTCACAGGGAGAATTCATTCATTAATAAAATCGACAACGTAAAGGAAATGCAAATACAAAGTTGTTTAGTTGTACAGGGAGTCATTCAGAGCTGAGTGGAATGGGACTCCCGGTTGAGGTACAGCCATTAGATACTATATGAAACTGCTTTAGGTTGCATTGTGAGCAGGGTCCTGATAGTTGTCACTGGCTGTTTCTCACCTGGAGTTCATTGCACTTGTATTTGAGTTGAGGTTGAGGCTGTGCATGCGTTCCCAGGAAGTACAGATTTTGGGTTGAAATATCTTAAGCAGTGTCACAGTAGGCTCCAGTTGAAACACCTCATCTTTAGGCACATCAGATAGTCATGGAGGTTTTGATGCCATAATGTAGATAGATTTCTTTATTCTTTTTCTTTTTCCTTTTTTCTTTTTCTTTTTCTAATTATTATGTGTGTCTTGTTGATTACATAGGGAAAAAAACCTGTTGGTAGACTTCTAGCCTGTATCAGATCAGGGGGAGATGGCAGTGTGCTCCTCATGTGCTAAATAGACCAAAGGTCAAATGTTGAACTTCCCCTGGCTGCATGACTACTGCCCCTGGCTGATATGAACTGATTATTTCACAGGATTCTTAGTGTAGATAGAGTTAAGAACAGCGATGTTAGAGGGAAAAGAAAAAAACCCACAAAGCAATGCTGGTTAGCCTTTGTGAGCAGCAAATGTGGAATAACATTCTGATATTCTAAGATGGTATTTTGCTGTTGAGTTCTTTGATCTGCCTTGTTGTCATAATTGCACTTTAATATTACTGAAAGGGCTTTCACAGACAGGAACCTCCATAGGAAGTTTATTTTCTTTGGCTATCCTCAAAGGCTCTTTTGTCAATTTATTATCACAATAGCAAGATACGCACATACAGTAAATCAATGTAGGTTAACTTTTTAATAGGAAAGGCATTCTACATTTCTGGCATCAGTCTGTATCTTCTTTCAATTATAATGTGTCTCACTGGGCTAAGCGTTTGTCTGGTAGGTGTGCGTGTTGGCGACAACTTAATATTCAAAGGTCAAGCTGCAAAGATCTGGTCAGTGTGATGGCATCTTTGCTCTTTAATAATCAGATGGGATGTCTGTGATGTCTTGAAGTGCTTCTTCTAGGTGGCAGTGTACCACTGCACCACTGCAGTAGTTAATTGCCTGTTAGCTTCTTGGATCAATGTAAAAGTGAGATGTGAAGATTTTTCCTAAGTCTGTTTCCTTATTTCCTCCCGACATAGCTCTATTGGAGCACTTTCTTCTGATTTATCCAAGAATAACCTGAGTATGTGAGAGGAAGCTTCGATACTCAATTTAGGTACCTGTCTATGAGTTTTCTCCTTAGATGAGGGTGGAGAGCAGGGAAATTTTACCTTCTTTACATTGGAGACTGATGATTGTTCACTGCAGTAGGGTTACTGAGGAAAGGTTCTGTAATGTCCCAGTAGCCCCGAGGTGCCTTGGTGCTGTGCCTCCAGTGGGGTCAGTGGTTCTGTATAATTCTTCAACTTTCTCCCAGGGGTGGCTGAATTAGTTACTGATCTATTCTGCAAATGATTTGCAGCTAATAAGACCTATATAGTCCTGATCCCTTGTACACTCCTTACTGCTTTTTTCTTGATTCATCTCTCCCTCAGATATCAAATTGGCTCCATGTGCAGCTGCAGACTCTCCATGTGTTTACACCTGCGATAAGCATGATTACTTGCTTGACTTCTAGGACCGGCTTCACTAAACAACCCCTGACCTTCATGGCAATTAAGGAGGTTATGTTTTAATGCTCAGCCACATGCTATAGGAATAATTTGTATTGATGCAAATTTTTGTCACTGTGGGTGTTGTGTATAGACTATGTCCTCTGCTGGTATCTAGGGACCTAAATGAATCCATTTTAGGTAGGTATCCCCCAAAATGTTAACCAATATCTGTACTGGTGTGTATAGGTCATGAAGCTGGTTTGTTTTCTGTGTATTTTCCTGACAATCTAAGAGATGTGGGATCCAAACTCCATAAGAATTCTCACCTTGGTTTGGTTTTTTTCTTCTTGATGTGGACTTGAATATTGAAATAAGAAGGAAAAAAAAAAGCAGTAAAACCCATATATATCCTTGCCTTCTTCCTTTTAAAGGTTTTCTTCTGTTGCAGTCACAATTCCCAGAAGGCTGAGAACATTACTTCACACATCAACTTTTATTCTCTTGAGTTGTTTTTTTTTGGCCACGGTCATGTTGTAACATCCAGTGTCAATGTTAACATTGGTCTGGGAGAGTCCCAGTAGCTTGTAGCTGTTCTACCTCCCTGCAGAGTCAAGGAGCCCTGAAGCACAAGAAATGAAGTGCTGTGATTTGCTGATTTGGGGATTTATTTCACCACTTCAGCATTATGGAGGAAAAAGTAATCATTGCCTCAAACCACGTTTTTCATTTTCCCCTTTTCAGTAACTGTCAGGATGCTATGACATACCCAACTACTGGTCAATATCATAATAACAGTACTTACCAGGATGCCTTTAAATGCCTTTCCATCCTAAAAGACCACATAATTCCAAATACCTTTGACTCAGGGGAGGAAGAAGAATTTAAAGTGAATCCAATGTATTTACAAGGATGTGCTCTACTTATAAAAAATAAAGTAACTTTTGGTTATCACTGTGAAACTGATCAAGTACTTTCAGTAAAAGACTTCAGACACATCAGTGTACCTATGTGAAAGCTTTTGAAAAATTAGGGCTGATATGTTGACAGCTGTAATACCTCTAGCTTTTAATCCTTGGTTTCTTTTTTTCATTATTAGGGATTCTAGGACATGGGTAGCAGAAGATTTAGGTTTATCCACTAACAATATGAAATCTTGTAATCCCTTGAAAGTTAAAATCTTCCTTGGGCTGGAGAAGGAAACACATTATCAATGTGTACAGCTAGTGGCCTCTTTAAAGCATAAAAAGCACATCTAGTGTGTGGGGGGAAAGTCATGTTATACTGGCCTAAGGAATTTAAATTTTAAACCTGAGCCTCAGTTCAAGGAAAAGGCTTAGGTGAAGCTACTGAGTTTTGTTCATTTTTTTCCTCTCCATCAGGTATTCTTTCGATTCAGGGAAATAGATGGGGTTTTTCCTAATATATTGCTTCCCATCCATAGCTCACTAAGAGCTTTACAAGGGTCAATAAATACTATTTAACCCTTCTGCCAGGCATTGACTGGCTGCAATGGGAGCCTCTGGAGGTCCTTGCTGAGTAACAACCCACAAAGATATATAAGCCATCCAGAAGCCTGGGAAATTGAATTTAATTGTCTCAGTGTTACCTAAGTGATACTTCCTCAGTCACAAGTGGTGCATTAATCAAATGAGCTTAAGCAAAAGGAACGTCTTTTGGAGTGCTGGAAATACGAGAACATGTCATGACACACTGCCACCAAGACATCCACACCCCAACAGCTAGTAGTCTGTCTTCTCCAATTACAGCATATTGCTTCTGAAAGGGGTGTTGAGTTTCTGTGACCTCAAAAGGTTGATGAGGGTAGTGGGACCAGACCCTGAGGTAGTGCTAACCTGTGTTCTTCCTTAGACTGGAGCTCAAACTAGTGGGACTCGTGGGTCTCTCAAATAGTGTTTCATGAGAGTTATGCTGTAGAGAGGTAAAAGAACCTCATGTTGGCTGGGCCAGAGAAAAAAGCTTCCTAAATAGCCTCTCTCCTACATTCTCTCAGTGTGTTCTGTTCTCTGACATCTTGGGGTGATGTTCCACTTTCTATCCTAAGCTGGAATCCTTTTAATGTCTGCCTATGCTGCAACAAACTCTTCAGGGACCTTTGTGGGTTGCTAGGGAAAGCATCTTTCAATCCCCTCAGTTTTGGCCATGTTTCCTCTTTTAGATATATTCTTATTGTAGCCTTATTTACTGTATTCCTTCCCTCTCTTCTCCACCTGACCTGCTTCATGCTCTAGAAGATCTTGTATCAGTTCAATATGCTGGATTTCTCTCTGGGAGGACATATCACATGCTTCCTCTCTCCCCTCTCTGAAGGGACAGCAATCAGTGACTTTCGGTGGCCCGCCTAACCCGATTTTAATAAAGCACACAATGCTGATACTCTGAATGGCAAGTAACCAAGTAAAAGGCATAGCACACATCACAGGCGGCCTCTCCAGGCTTTTTCTAAATCCTCGTATTTCTTATTAGCCGCTGCCTCTCATCAGCTTTCCCATCCAGAAGAGTTTAACTGCTCCTGTTCCTGCTGGCTGTGGCCCCTCCGGGCTGCTCCCGCTGACTCTATTCATTGCAAGGTTCCCCCTGCTGTTTTCTCTGGGTGCTGCTTCCAGCCATGCTCTCTGCGTGGCTCTGGCCGTTGCTGTGAGGGTATGAGCCTGATTTCCCACAGTCCTCACCTGCTGATCTGCAGTTCGGGTACCCCCTGAAGGTAGTTCAGTAGTTCTAGGAAGATGGAGTGTTAGGCAGGAAATGTCCAGATTTCTTGTTGCAAAACAGAGGGTTTCTGGATAGAGGCTTTCTGATAAATCCTGGGATCCTTGCCACAGTTTATTTGTCACAAAACTGCAAGTTGCAGTATTAAATCCAACTGGCTCCTTCCCCTGAAGCATGTCTGGCAGCTTTGGGGTTTTATGCTTTGCACAATGTGATTACAAATGAAATCACTCCCTGAAATTCAGAGTTCAGATGTTTCTAACACAAGTGCCTCCAAAATATGGTACCTGAATAGGTAAGGAAAATGCTTGTGGTAGTGCTGTTCTCTTTTGATTCTGCTAAAGGCCTCAAAATTTATACTGTCCACATCTTCCACCCTTTGGACTTGATTTCCTACTAACATCTATCCTCCTTTGAGACCCAAGTCATTTGTCTAAAGAATATAGTCAGTTAACAGCCAAATCCACAGATGATACCAAGTCTCATGACTTTTCAGCATGTCTTTTTATCTGAAATACTTAGAGGCAGATTTCAGAACCATTCACTCTTTTAATGCATGCAGTAGAAAAATGGAATGTCCAAATTTAGATATATTTTGCTGTTTGCTTTACTGAAGCTATCCCATACACTGACCCTATTTATGCAAATGGAGAATGCTTACTAAGTTAACTGAAGGGAAATAGGGAATCCATTTTTATACAGTTTTCCAATGTGTGAGAAAATGTGTATTTTTTATGCTTTGTTAATAAAAATATAGGCTTTATTTTATTTCTAAAATCTGTTCTCTTTCTAAAAATATAACTTATGTAAAAGTTTCTGAGATGGGTTTCCATGTTAAAATTATCAAGACCAAACAATAGCTGTACATTTTCTTGGCTTTGTCATTTACTTGATAGTAAGACAGCCTTGGGGGTCAGGAGAGCCAAGAATGTGTAATCCCCTCCGTGGAACAGTTCCCCTCTTGATTTCTTACAAAGTTTAAACTAAGATTTTCAGGAAAGTAGGAAAGTCTTAATACCTTTCTAATACAAACGTAGCTTCTGGAATAGAGGGATTAAAGTATTTACTTCAAACCTAAATTCACAGCACCAATAAATTTATGAGCACATCAAGACTGACTTTTCCTTATTCTTGTGGATGAGCATATGGTTACTTTGCTGAAACAATGCCTCAGGCCCTGAGCCTGCTACTGCATTGTGTGAGTTCAAAGGGTTTTCTCACTATAACTTTCTGAGTAACTAGGGCTTGGGAGATGAACAAACCCCCTAAAAATCCCTCATAACTGGACTCCTACAAATACAGATGGCATGTATATACTTTTCTACCTAAGGAGATTCTAAAAGCTTTATAGATTCAGTTATATTTTTGTGTGTTTATTTATCATTAAAGAAGTAACAGCTACAGAATGAGAGGTCAGAGAAAATTCAATGCCAGTTTACAAAGAAGTGATAGCATTTGTTTCTGGGATCTAGAAGTTTTAATTTGCACCAATATTCATTGTAAGTGTGCGTGTGTATAGACACATCTATATGCTTTGGTTTTACGTTAGCCAAAGAAAACAATTCTACTGAATTCTAACATAAATGGGAAAGTTTGCTCATGTCCTAACACAAATTGCTGAATCTGTCTTTAGAAGTCAGTACTTCTATTTTTTCCAAAGCCTGAGTAATTTTTGAGACAGTTGGAAATAAGAGCCCAGTTAATACCTATTGGAGTCAATAGGAACCTTTCCAATAACTGCAGTGAGTACTGAAACAATTTCATTTGAATCTCTCTGCTTTTCAGCCCATTATTTCTTTTTTCAATTTAGTTATAGAATCTTTCTCAGTTTGGGAAGTATTACAGTAATAATGAGCCAGGCTTGTGAATGGTCATATACATACATACCTTCAGGCATGCAAACAGTTCTGTCGAGTTCTGAGGGTTCCCCGTATGCATTAACATCCATATGTGTACTCTTATTTTGAGGGATTGAGGCCCTAAATACATAAGTAAAGCAGGAGAAATGTACACAGCAACTCCATTGCTTAGATTCCTTCTCTGAGATATGGCCCTAGTGGCCAGTTCAGAAGAATATTTCTCAGGTAATAACCATGGAGAAAGGAACACCATACCATACGTCTAAATAAAATAAAGTTGCCTGGAAGAACCCTTCTGAGAATCCTCTGAATGTATTTGGAGCACAACTGAAATTTCCCTATGAACTTCCTGAATCTTCTTCCTGTAAGGCTCTGCCCCTTATGTTTTAAAAGCTTTAGAATTTTTTGTGGTTTCTACCCTATGTGCTTGAAAAGAATAAGCCACTAGGTACACTTCCTAATTGCCTCAAAATACCACTCTGATTTTAAAAAGTAGGAGAACATTTATCGGTATCGCTTCAGTTCTTCTGAATCCTCAAAAATTAGGAGTCACAGAGAGACTGCAACACGTATACTTTGTCCTTACTTTCTGTGTTATGGATACAATAAAATTGTCTTTTTATTTATATACTGCCCTTCACAGAGAAAAATATCACCAGAAGAACGGGTTGGGGCTTAGCACGACTGTGCTACTAAAGATATCTCCATTGTCCTCTCAAAATGAATCTTTCTGCCAGTTCTGCCTCTGCCAGTCTGGAAATCATCAGGTTGTGCCACTGATTTTTTTGCCCTAACCAAAACCTTAAAGATTCTATGAGTCTAATAAAAATCTTAATAAAGGACATTAGAGTGTCTGTGGAATAGTGATGTCTCTCTTCATCTTTGTTATTGATACTATATTCTGCCAAAAGTTCTATGCCTTTTTTACAGCTTAAAGTTCTGGCAAAATGGTGTTCTGGCAAAATGGTATTGTTTGCAGCTGCAGAGGAAACCCTCAATTGCTTCCATCTCTTAATTTCTTGTTTCTCAACTTTGCATGCAGGATATTATTTTGATACAGTGTGTGGTGTGTGCGTATATACACATACGTGCACATGCTGACATGCATATAATCCTTATACCAAATTTCTCTGAGAGCTTCATTTGTACTCTCGAATTTCATGTGGTTTAAAACTCATATTTATCCTGTGCCTCTTTTGGGCATGAAAAGACTCTTGTTACTACTTTGTAGAGTGGTATGCTGATGTGCTGGGTGGGTAGTAACAAGAAGCAATCCATCAGGGTTGTAGTGCAGAGACTTCTGTGCCAACTGCCAGCTTCACGATGTTCAGAAATCTTGAGTCAAGTCCCAGAAAAAAAATGGAGTGGTTTTAAATGTTAAAAGCTTCATAAAGCTCACACGTTTGGGGACGTTTTGCACTGCCTCTGTGTTCTGTGGCATTGTGTCATGTTTTTGTAACCGCTCCTTGCAGCCCAGAGACTCAGCAAGGTTGTTCCCCCAGTCATTATTAATGATGGCTGAGGTTATGTTGTACTGATTCCCAGCGGTGGAACTATGATGCAAGCATTGCTTACCTTGAACCGAGAATACTTCATGCCTTTCCCTCCTGGGACCTGCCTTGTAATGGCCTATAATTGCTAGCCCCAGTTTAGCCAACCGCACAGGCAGATGCTTAATTTCATTGTAGTTCTGCTTAAGTGTTCTCTCATTCAAGCAATTACTGCTACAATTTCAAGACTTGGCTGTATTTTGGTAGCATACACATTTTCTAGGCATTTTCCAAATATAGGTGAAAAGGATATCTATATGGCCTTCAAACACTGAAGTCATAAGTCCAAGATCCACAGTTTTCATGTCAAGAAATAATCTTGCCTTAGCTCAGTAGGGGAAAAAAAAAAGGCAGAGCGATATTTTTTAATTATCTTGCCTTTTTGTAGTATATCCTAAGCAAATGTTTGAGCATCTGAGACATTTCTATTCTTGGTGAGCAATAGTGTCAGTCTTTTTTGCTTCATTTGCTTTTCATGTAAGATTCTTGACAGGCAAGAGCAAAATATTCAGGTCTCATTTACATTGAAAATGACTCTCTCATGGTTTAGGGGAAAAGATAGAGTTGTTTTTTTCTGACAGGTGTTCTTTTGTTGATGATAGTACATGCAGCTATAAAGTGATGTTCTATAAGGCTTCAGTGCTTTCTATAACCACGTAGCTAGTCTTTAAAGACTGTAAATGTTAAAGACCTCTTCTCCAGAAGAAAAATATGAAGCTTGTCTTTGGGGAAGAAAATGACCTGTGATAGCAGAGTACTTTGATTGTGCAAGTTCAAATCCTTGATGGATTCAATCATGTGAGAAATGTAAGAAGCAGCTATAGGTGAATTTTGTAACTTCTTCAGACTGAGCATCTAAAAATTCAGATGATTATCTGCTACTTCTTGGCCTGTAAGTCTCATAAGAGAACACTTTAACTGGTTTCACCTCAGATAGTAATTCCAGAGAATTAGGGTTTCATGTACTTTTTGAAGAGATTTCAAAGAGTAAAAAAAAAAAAAAATAAAAAAAACTTTGGCCAAAATAATGTTTTCTTAATAGTATTTTATATCTTGAGCTGTTTCAGATCTTGAGAGATGCTTGATTTGATGGGTTTAAATTTTGAGTTTGGCACAATTATCTGTTCTTTCCAAATGACAGATATTTACATAATTTTTCTTATTCTTAAACCACCATCCTGCTGATGTAGAATTTTTTTTCCTTCAACCAAATTTCAAAACTGAAAACCCTACAGAACAAACATATGAAAATATTTGGTGGTCATTCAAGCATCTTTTAGGTGATTTGTCATACAATCATTACAGCATGCTTCACAGCTTCTGGAGTTCTCAAGTGGGGAGTAGCTTCCTGGTTGTCAGACCTAGATACCAAGAATCAGAAAGTGGGAGAGGAGTGGTAAGAGAAGTTGAAGAACAACCACTCAAGTGCACAGAGCTCCTCAGGCAGTTCAGAAGCTCTGGAGAACATTGATCGGTGTGTGGATCAATTTTATGAGTGGAAAAGGTTTGATACTGAGTAACAGAGAAGATGTCAGGGAGATCTGTGACATGCAAATCTATAGGGTCTGTAAAAAAAACCAGAGGAGATAGATCATGAAGCACTATCTTTATTTGTTCTTTAAAACAGTGGACTTTTGTCACTACCTATTGATTGTAGTGCTTTAAGTTCTCCTGTTGTGCTGTCATCAGCTGCTCACATCTTCCTGTATTATTCTGCTTGTCACATACATTGTTTGATGACTTCTTGTACTTTTGTCATAGAAGCTACTATGAACTGGACTGAACAGAAGCAGTGATCTTGCCAGGCTGTGTGCAGATGACAAGGCCAACTAGTGACAAGCTCACTTGATTTGGTCACTGTGCAACACTACAGTTCTATCTGGAAAAATTTATTGGATCTTAAAATGCTTGAATGGAGGTGATAAGCAGACAGTTGCATCTGGATCCGTAAGCTGTAAACAAACAAGTTTTATTAGGTTCATAAAACTACCACCTTTATGTCAGCTGAAGAAGTAAGCTGCTGTGTATTGCTGAAATTAAGAATGGCTAATGATGACGATGATGAAAAAATTATTACAGAGACTAGGCTTTGTTATGAACTGCTTTGTCCTAGCACATGATGGAAAATATTATATCCCAAACTACAGCCTTATCTACAACATGTTGTTTTCGAAAGAGAAATCATGTTGAAATGAGTCTTATCATCTACCACCAGGCTCCACCAACTTCCTTCATCTGAAAAAAATGAACCAAAATAGCAAAAACTGAATTAACTCAGAAGCAAACAGGGTGTCTCTCCTGTAAATCTATTAAAGAGCAGGACAAGGTACACTTCCAGTGACTTGCAATGCTACTCTCTATTTCAGCCATAAGGATCATGTCCTTTCCTGCTGAGCAGTAGGTGTTTTGGACTATCTGCGCTCTTAAGTGGAGTAGCAGAGGACATGTATGTGTATGAAATCAGATTCATCACATGTGCTGTGGGACTATGACATTTATCTCAACCTAGGATGTAGGGTTTCACTCAATGATCTGTTATGCCTTTTGAGTTACTAGTTCTGCATCCTCATGCAGTGTCCTTACCATGTTTATGAATACTTGGTGTTCTCAGGTTTTATACATGTATTGTTTGAAACATTGCTATGCTTTGTTCCTATCTAATGTACACCAAGAAATCAGTAATGATGCGCTAGTTATGGCAAACAGTTGGTTTTTAAGCACTATGTTCTACACAATCAATATATTTTATGATGTTCTTGTCCTACTACTTCTCCTCTCCAACTGCTACTGCTGTGATGCAACCACTGCATTGAGCCCTCAGGGGAGCACTGCGAAGTACTTAAGCAGCTGCAAAATGGAGTGGCATCCACAATGCTCAAGCAGTCTTTCTATAGGTGGGTGACAGGCACTTAATAGATTAAGAGTCTTTAGATAAAATCCTTGAATGAACACTGATAGCTAAGACATGGTGTATTGAGGCAATAAAAAGGACCTGGCAGAGTCTCACTTTTGGTATCCAGTATTTTCATAACAGACCACAAATTGAAAGTCTTCTGAGAGGATTTCACCTGTGCTAAGTGTCTTTCCCATGGTTTGTTCCCATGTTAGTGTCCTTTTTAGAAGAATAAAGTAATATCTTTGTAGGGTTTCATTTCAGGATGGATCAAGCTAGGAAACTGGTCTTCCTTCTGACACCTAACTATTGGCTCTTGAGACACTGATAAATTTAATTGGATTGTGAAATATGACAGGAGTTAATTTTTCATGCTTTAATCTTGGGGAGTTTCCAATGTGTGTGCAGAGTTGTAATTCTCAGTTGTTCCAGAGGCCTAACAGATTCTGAGGTCATTAACGTTATGCTCTTTTACAGCACAAGGTTTGGCCATAAATTATGTTGGTGGGAGCTTGAATAGAACTTTATGAGCTGAAATCTGCTGAGGCCCTCAAACTTTGTGCTATTACAGTTGTAAGCAAGGATGCAGGTACTAATTAAAAGGAGAAATTCCAATGCCAGTGCAATTTTTCAATACAATCTGATAGTTCAGTGGAATTAAAGCCCCTTCAAATTACTTTTTGCTATCATTCTGTTCTAAGGCAGTATAATATTAAAAAAAAGATTTTATTTCTATTTCTGCTTAATTTGTTTGCTTGAGAAATGGTTTTAATGGGGTTTTTTTTACATGGCTTTTTGGTCATGCTGTGTATTAGTAAAAAATTTGGGCTCCTAGCTCTTTGAAAAATAGGTCATTCCTAGTCATGTTTATTGTTAGTATTATTTCTCTCCAATGGATGGAGTTTGTTTTCAGATTGGTTTTTTTAATAGTAGGTAAGGATTAGTGCCTCTTTATCAGTGTTGTCCATGTCCTTGCTCTGTATCGTTTATTCTAACTGCTAGAAGCTGCTTCTCAAAGACAGAGTTTTGGAGCTGTAAAATCAAGCTTCCAAAAGCTGAGGAAAATTGAAATGTCACTCGCTACATAGAGTTTTAGGAGTTAGACTAAGGATTTGCCTCAACACAGACCATCCGTTCTGATGCCTAGTTTAGAAACTTTCAAAATAAATTTAAAATCTTTTCTTTCTAGTCTTTGCATCCTTTCAATCTCTTTTTTTTATTATTATTTCTGAATTGCACTTGGCCAGAGGGACATTTGTGTAAGACATTGATTTGTTAGCTGCAGTGACTACAGTTCTTCCTTCCTATGCTGTACCAGGCACCAAATGGGATGCAGAACTCCGTTTCGCCAGATGCATTAGGCTGTTGTGCTGTTGTCAGACAATTCCTCATATCCATAGAACTAGCAACACTCTTCAGGGCCAAATTAGATTTATGCGGAATGGTAGCTGAGCTAGCAGCATTATATACCTCTAAGTGACTATGTTAATTAGCAGCCAAAACATAAATAGTAGCATCTCTGCAAGGAGAATTCTGGCACGCTAACCACATCTGTGGCAAATCAAATTAGGAGAAATCCCATTATCTTGCTTGAGATTCTGCTTTCTACTGACCACATATTTCAATGTTACTGCAGGCCAGTTACTGCAGAGATATTTCATTACTGTAACATGTTCTCTTAGAACAAAGCATAGAGCCATAAAAACTAAATCTAACCCCTAAGATTGCTACTGAGATCGTTATTTACAGTTGAACTAAAGAAATGGATTGTGCTTTTTCCTTTCCATGTTGCTCAGGTGAGATGACAGTCACCAAAATGCGTGGTATGTTTGTAATTTTAACATGTACCTAAACAGTTTTGTTTATATGCTGCTATAATGATAATACCAGTGAGATCTTTCAAAGATAAATATTTTTCATGGTACTTATAACTTTGTCTTGCTCTGTAGTTTGTTTTTAACAGTTTGTGAACATTCTCGTAAGACCTAGGTATATTCAGCCATCTATGTATCTCTTGTCTTTATAAATGTTTATGATATTCTGCAAAGAGTATAGAAACAATTAGGTTTTCAGTTCTAGAAGTGAAACCTGAGAGTAAAGGGGACACACACACAAATAGAAACACATATTCCAATTTCTTATGCACAATAATTCTGTGGTTAAGGAAAATAAGAGGAAACGGAAACACATATTTATCCTGTTACACCTTTGCTAAACTGGAATTGTTATATTCAGTTTAATGGGCAGGATCTGACAATTAATTTGCATATTTAGTTAGTTTTTGGCACATATATTTTCCAACAAGGAATAAGAGAACCAAGATTTTCAGTACATAGTATTGCTATTTTAACCATTGAAGATAGTGTTGGGTTTTTTAAACATCCTAAATGCATTAGAGGCAAAATATCCTCAGAGGGACATAAGCCCAGATATCAAGTACTTTGACTCACTGAGCTTTAATTAGGAAAACCTGAAAATAAATCCTGCTGGTTTTTGCAACCCCTTTCCCCTTTTTGATAAAGCTTGAGTCTGATATGTTATGTAAGACAGCAAGTGGTATAATTAAGGACTCTAGTAAACCAACCATAGTATTCTGAATCATCTAAGTTTGCAGGCCACTGGGCATACCTGCTTCCACAGAAATTCAGTTAGGTTAATGACATACTTTAGCAAATCCACTCTGTTCTGATCCAGATTTTAAGTTATAGTCACATGTGCTATTCTGGCTTTTTACTACTTTCACATTTAATTTGAAGGAGAAAAATTACAATCCTTTTAGAAAAGCAATATATTCATATAGGAGAAAGAAGACCCTTTCCACCTTCCTGGTACGGGCTGTGTACTGAGCCAGTGTACTGTTTTCATTCTGTCATTTCAACACCAGTGTGGAGTTGAAGAGCAATGTTGAGAAAAACCTATCATCATGTTTTTCCTGCCATCAGGAGTGTTATTCTACTTATTTACCTTTATTTAAAGGGAATATTTCATTGTCACAAAAATACCACATTGAGAGCACTAAAACCCACAATATCAGAACAAAACCTCCAGACTTTTGGTGCCAGCTTTCAAGTCTGATTCTGAGGGATTATCCATTAAGAACAAGGAGGTATAATAGCCAGGAGTGTTTGCGAGCTGCTGCTATGCAGCAATCTCTTAGATACTTTTCTCTGCTATGCTGAGTACTGCACAGTACGTGTCATTCAATACTGTGGTACGTGACACCATTGGAAACGAGCTCTTTTCTTATATTGACTGTTTTGTTACAGTTCCCAGGTGTATTTGGTATTTGGCTTTTGCTTAGACTGCTTATGATAAATAAAAATGGCTGTTACCATCTGTACTGATTATAGCAATTTACCATCACCGTTCTAAACATGAAGAAGTGATCAATATGTGCGGTACCTCTCTAACTGCAGCTTCTGTCAGTGCAGTAGAACGTGTGTGTTCTGCCCCACTGCAGTTATTCTGAAGCAGTACCTAAGAATCCTACTTGCAGAGCAGTCAGAGCTTTTCAGTTATTTCGCAGTTTTTTGGATGTGTATCCTCTGGTTATGAAAATTTGTTACCATTCATGTTTGTGTGGGGGTTTTTTTCTGTGAAACCCTTATTATTGATGTTCTCTGAGTCACCTCATTCTGGCATGGGAAATATTAAGGTGATGTCGTCAGTGAACACAGGTGCAAAAAGTAGATTTTCTTTTGGACTGTCAGGATGCCCTTTTTTTTGCCTTGATTATCTGTTGATCACCGCAACTCTTTGGAAGTCATCCTCCCTCCACTATATTGAGAAAAAAACTTATTATTAGCCTTTGTGCCTGCAATGTTATACCTTGAAATCTCTCACCTGCTTTAGCAATTTTACATTTAACTTTCAAGTATTTAGGGCTTTTTGTCTTTTTTGCCATTACATATGATTTCTACCTTTTTGATGAATGTTCTTTTACTGCTAATAATTCCCTTTACTCAGCTATTAAAATCTACTACCTTACTTTGATAGTCCTTTCAGTCTTTAACTCCTGGTATACGTTTACTCTGAGACTCTAGTATGGTATCTCTAAACAATGTGCTATTGCTTTCAGATGCTTTCATTAAGGAGGTCCTCTCTGTTATTTTAGTGTTTGAAGGCTGAAGTGTCACTGATACAGATTTCTTTTTCTGTGGGCTTTTCCATCTGCAAGGATGCTGGATTAAGATGGCATTTAGTTGTCATTACAGAGCTAATTTCTGTTGTTAGCTTGTGAACCATGGTCTTAACCTGATCATGGCTAAATCAAAAGCTATTTCTCCCAAGACTTACCCCAATCAGATTCTTCCTGTCTTTGGTCACCAAGGACCTCTAGACAGGTGCTGTCTTCTCTGGACCTTGTTTGGACCTTGAGGGGGAAAGAAAGAAAGGCAAAATCCCCCCTGTCCTTTCAAACTTTTGGATGGGATGTTTCAAGAGAACATTTTCACTCTGTGTCAGGTCACAGACTGAAGGTCAACTGAGAGCTATCATCTCAAACCCTGTTAATACACCTAAACACAACACGCTTGTGTTAGTTGCTTGATTGTTACTCGTGTCTGAACTAATCTTGCACACTAACCAAGAGGCAGGGACCCAGCGCCCTGCCCACTGCATAGCCACTGCTAGGCCTGAATCACTCGTACATGCAGCAGGATGTTGTGAGCTGCACTGAGGCTGGGAAGCATCACTCCCTGCAGAGCTCCATGCCTACCCAGAACCCTCACAAGAGTAAAATCTCTGCTACTGCACAGTCAGGGTACTGCCTGTGTGGTGAGTCCTTGGTGCAGGAATGCTCATTGACCATGCTCTCTCCTGTCCTAAGGGTCTTAGGAGAGGGGAACCAGAAAGGTGAATATATTTAAAACATAATCTGTAATGCTTGCTTACATCAGTTAATGTACAGTCTTATAGATCATTGCTGTAAGTGGCAAAAATTGTATTCAACACGATGTGTGTGTGTATATATATACAGATTCAGAATAATCAGCCAGGTATCTACAGGAAACCCAATTTTCCAAGACCAGCCACGAGTACTTTGTAAGTGGCAGGTGTCATAACCTTCGTGTGTCTGAACTATGTAAAGGTTAATTATATTCTACTCCACTGCAGCTATGGTTACATTCACGGGACTCCGTGCTTAATGCTGCTCTCTAACTAATGTGTCGCCGTAGAGATGAATTATTTTAATGCAGAACTGAGATTATTCACATCAATTACAGTAAGTTATACTCTAAAAATAGAGAGAGGAAAGATATTTATTATAAATTGCCACTAATATAGTATATTTGTTTTTCAAATACTTCAGTAAATTATCTTTGTTTTCTGATAGTGCATTTATTCTTTTTTAATATTTCCTTACTTGTCTGGGCAGATAATTTTCAGCCTATGGGTTGTGATCAGTAAACTTGGAGTATTTCTTATTTGCCATTTATCTTTTGTAATGTTATTTTTACAGACTGGTTAGGAGAGTGGAACTTTCCAACAATTATTGAATAAAATGTTTTTAACAAGAATTTTTGTGGGTATGGACAAAGTATTACATGTACTCAGAGTTACTTAAGTGTTTAGTATTAATGTTATCAAACTGTTTAGACAAAAATCAATGCCTTTAAAATTAATTTTCAAACTGTTGTGGTTCTCTTGGTGCACATTTTAGAAATTTTGCTAAGGACAACTCAGTCTAAAGGAAATGGTGGATCATATAGTCTGATTTCTTAACAGCCTAAGTATTTCCTGATGGCTTCTGTATTTAATACGAGATCCTGTTTGAAAATGGAAGTTGGATATACACTTACAGACCTGGCTTTATCAGTTTGGAGTTGTGCATTATCAACTCTTGGTTGAGATGACATCAAACAGAACATCCTTTAAATTTCCTTGTTAAAATCCTGTAGTAAGGAACTGATATTTCCCACTGCCCATGGAAATCAGATAGATGTGATCACCAAATGAAGTAGTAGGAGAAAAAGTAAGTTTCCCTTCAGAAGTGCTCTGGCTTGGTAGAATTAAGAGGCTCCTTGTAGACTTTAAATGTTGCAATTTGGTGCTAAACCTTGATGGGATTTTGCCAAGTTAGAAGCTGCTACGTTGATATGATCACGTATCAGCACTGAGCAAGAAAACATTTAGAATCCAGACTCCTCCCATGACAGGGAAGTATGTGTTATTGCTACCTTGGTAAATTTGTAAGCCTTGTCTGCCAAAAGCTTGGCAATAACATCAGAAGACTAATTTGGAATCTGACTGCTCAGAAATAATCGTACTGTTTCCAGCCTAAATTTACTGTGGTTGACTTACTCCTATTTCTTCTTGTGTTTGGCTTGCCTATACTTAAAAATGTCCTTTTCTCTCCCAATGTCCAGCCTGTTTTTTCATTTCTAATAAGACAGGTTCTCCACTACTCACATCATCCTAGAAGCTGAGCCCTGTGTGGGATCTGCTTCATCTTTCTACTTTAAAGAGTGCTCAGAATTGTACACCTTGTTTCTAGTTCAGATCTTGGTGGTGTCATTAACATTACCTTTAACGATTCCCTATCTTTACTTAAAATTCTTCACTTTGTACATCTGGGATTAGAGCTGCCTTTCCCACGGCCAAGTCAGAATCCAGATAACTCTTTGCTTTGTTTTATTTTTTTTGTTCCTATGTCCACTGTCATCAGTTTCAAAGGATGGAGCTCATAGCTTGTCAATTGCTTTGAGATCTTCAGACAAAAGGGAAAATGTGAGGAGAGTTTGGATTACAGCAGGACTTAAGGACAAAGCACTAGTCTTGCTAGAGTCTTTTTTTCCAAACAATACGAATTACTTTTCATCTTACTTTCTGTTATTGTAGCAACTGTCTTAAACAAAAGCCGACCTGTTTCAGAGCATATTTTAGCTGCTCAATATGGAAAATCAGGAAGGCAAAGGAGCGCAGCTACCTGTGGAGATAATAACCATGATCAAAAAGAACTGTACTTGTAGCTAAGGCAGGTGTTATTATTAAGTATATCTGTGGCTCTACTTTCCAGAATCTCTGTATGTGCTTTTCCTTTAGGAAAGGTTCTCTTTTGGTCTTAGCCGCTTCATTGACAATTACCAGACATTCTGTTATGTGATGTGAAATATCAGAGCTCACTCCTGTGATCATGCTGCTACTGCATGTTCACTTGGATGCTTAAATTACCACAGACTGGATCATGACTACTGTAAGTTTTTCTCTATTAGGGAGAGATATACACACAGACATAGAACAAGCAGCATTGGTTGAGTGAAGATGCAGGGCCTTTGAACATCTTTACAGGGAGCAACTTGTTCATCATTCTGCCTATTTACAATAGGGTCCTCTACAAAAATTCCTCTCTATCACTGATTTGAAAAAGTTTTTGTTGGTAAGGTCCTTAAGGGTTCATTGTGAATGAGAGTGGGGACCAGTTAGTGCTAAAGAGATTAGCCTTCAGGCATGGTGGATCAGGACTTAATTATCAGACAGCTGCTAGTATTCCAAGTAGCTTGCTATCAAACCCTGCACAAGCCCTGGTGCTTAGGAGAGTGGTAGCTCTCAGGACTCAGAGGTATACCCTGGTACTTCTGTGGCAATACTTCTGTTACTGCAACTGCAGGGTGTAAACCGGAACCGAAACCAGACAAGAAAACGTAGTTGGAAGAAAACTGCAATTGCTTTCAGGGTGCAGGATTTAGGCTACACTGGAGAACTGGTAAGGTAGAGCAATGCTGGCGTATTCTTGACCACACTGCAGCAGTCAAATAGTGCTGTTAATTTTGTGTGCTGCTTTATGAGGCAGTTGTTCATTAGTTAGTAGCCCTAAAGACCTGATGTTTTCTCTGGGACCCTGGAGTATGCTAAAGAACAGTGGGTGGGCTTGCTTTTTAAGCATCATCAACAAAATATAATAGCAGAAGTTACTTCAGGTGGAGCCCCAGTAATTATTTTTCTGGACATGAAGTCTGCTACATCCAGCAATTTCTGTGTGTAACACTCGGTGCTTCTGAATCACAGAGCTGTGTGAGTGCTACAGTTAACACATACTACATTATTATGCACAGCAGCGGTAGTGTGCTGTCATTGGGTCAGGGAGATTCCTGTATTGCTTCAGTGTAAAACATCTGTCTTTTTTGTCTGAACACTTGTGGTTGCTAATATATGAGAACTACTCCCTCCCAGTTTTTTCTTGGTAGATATTTTTTCTATTTAGATGTATATGGTTGCTAAAAATTGAACCAGTGTAACTGCTAGAAGGAATCCTTTCCCAATTGCTTGTAAAACTGTTTCTTCTTCGACAAGAGGGTAGATGTTGCATGCATGCACCTTGAAGATCTGCTTGAAGAACCTGCTGCAGTAAATCAGATTTATTCATACAAGGCTGTAGATCATAGAATCACAGAATTGTAGGGGTTGGAAGGGACCTTGAGAGATCATCGGGTCCAACCCCCCTGCCAAAGCAGCTCCCTAGGACATTTCACTCAGGCATCCAGACGGGTCTTGAATATCTTCAGAGAAGGAGACTCCACCACCTCCCTGGGCAGCCTATTCCAGTGCTCTGTCACCCTCATTGTGAAAAAGTTTTTCCGCATGTTGGTGCGGAACTTCCTGGGCTCCAATGTTTTGTATGTTAACATTTATGGACCAACTTAAACTCAGAACTTTCCCTCAGTCTGTGGTTGGTTTAGCCACATACCTTACAGGGTAGTAGTGGCTGCAGCGCTGCTTGTTATGCCTCCAAACTTTATGTAGTTTGCCCCTCAAATTTTTTCAGAGGCTAGTTCACTCATAAACAGAGAATTGGCTAGAAAGAACAATGTTTCCCCATCAGAAAGCTGCAATGTCAAACCGTATCAAACCTTTCAAGGTTGTTTTGCAAAGACACAGCAGATTGAATGAAGAACATGTAACAAAACTGAACAACAAACTTGGCAAACTGATATGAATCTTGAGAACTTTTAAGTTCTTGCCTCAAAATGGTACATAAATCCACAAATGTACTTCACTCTGGTTTTGTTTTTATCTACACAGTCTAATTATGAAGAAGCCTAAATGCAGTGCTAAGATGAAGGCTGGATGCTGTGAAACACTGCTGGTCTCTGTATGAAGTAAGCATATGTATAGCCATATCATATTTATTTATGCAATCTGAATCCACAGTTCCCCCATGTAAGTTTTCAAAATGGAATCCACACCTTTTCTGTAGTAGATAAAAACTCAATCACTTTGTTTTGATTCCACACTTCTCAGTTTAGGAGCAATGAAACAGATTTTTGCAAAAATGGGAAAAGGTTGAATGCAGTGAGTTGCTTTTGATTTTGCAACAACATTAAACTGGCATATTCCCAAAGGACCAAATTCCAGCCTCAGCTGTTGTGGGTTGTCACTGGTACACCACTATAGTTTGCCTGAAGTTACCCCTTCTTTGACTGGTGTACCTGAGAAAGCTAGACCCATTCTGTATTAGATGTAACTCTGTCATGGTTGTTTGTGCAATTTAAAATGGCTGATGGCTCACCATTCATTTTCTGTATCAGGCAATCCAGGATTCTGTGGCATTCTAGTCACGATATGTAACAGAACCCCAAAGACAGATTATGCAGTCACAACGATGAAAATTGATTACTAAGCACTCAATGAGTCATCTGCCTCAGGAAGTAACTACTTCAATCTATTATTGTCGATGTCCTGATGGGTCAACCAGGACGTGAAAAGGAATTTGCATTAAATTGATTTGAGTGTTTTTTCTAGAAATAACATCACTCAATCAAAGGAAACATTCAGACAGAGCTGGGGAGAACTGACTGAATTTGATTTGGGAAGGCAGAGCAGCAAGGGATGAGCAGGCTGATTCAGATAAAAATATAAATGGGATTTAGAGCACCATAAATCTCACATTACAGAATGAAGAGTTGGAACAATTCTTAACAATTTCTGCAATGCAGATTAGGCTGCATGTTTTGGAAATCCTTTATTTGCTTATTGATCTGTGCGTGTGCACATGTATATATACACACCACCCAGTTATGTGAATAGATTGTTTATGCAAATACTGTGCTTATACATGCACTCCCCATCACAAATTGCCATCAAGTAATATAACAATATGGCCAGTTTCCAGTTATCCTGGGTGATTTTGCTGTATTGAGCTCATATGAAAACTAGAGTGGAATGTTTCTCCTCAAATATTTTTTTTTCTTCTCAGAGCTGAAGACTTTCAGAATGAGCAACCCACCACTCAATGAAATTCAATAAGCGATGAATCATACTGAAATGTCACTTCCTTCTCATCAGTCTTAGTCTTAAAGCAATTCATCCTCTCTCTCATGCTTGTAGTATGGTGTGGGTGTGCTGGCATCTTAAATTATAGTGGGTTTCTGCTATCGCGTTATTCCCAATAGCTTTGTATCTTCTTCCAAGGTCGTTACTTGCATCGTTTGAGAGTCTAATTAAAAACACATGCTTTAAAGAACCCCTCCTTACCATATACATTGGTTTTGAATTATTCCTTTATTGATTTTTATGCAGTCAGACTTTATGTCCATTCCAATAAGTTTTACCTAACTAATAATTTCGTGATTTGGCCTAAGAAATTACAGCAAGTTCCTTAAAAAGAAATTATTAGTGACTTACTTGTTTCAGTTCTTGGCTTTCCACCATGATGCATTATAAAGCTGTAATTGTTGAGGGTGGATATTATCATAACTATTTCAGAGTCAAACCTCTCAGAAATGTCTCAATGTGGAACCTCCAAAATTGCGGCATCCGCAATCAGTGTCACAGTTGAGACACACAGGCTTTAATAAATGAGGATTAACTCTGAAGCAGCACAAGGGGGAAAAGACAAAGTGGCTGGAAAAGCATATGTTAAGCTACTAGTGGAACTGTACAAGTGCCAGGATGTACTGAATACAGGTTGAGCAAAACCTCTCAAATGGAGGAAGAACTACAATCACAGTTCCCTCTGGCTAATCTATAAATGTCATCTCCTTCCTTAGTGGACTTGGTGTTATCCTGCCTGTTTCAGACAGAAAGCAGAGAAACTGCACTGTAAGGGAGGGAATTAGGGAGCTGCCAATTATTTCAGGCCAACAGCTCAAAAGACCAAATTATGTTACAGTTCTCATTAAAAACCTGAGGAGGACATAGAAAGTGATGTTGTGTAAAGGGTTGTACCATCTGTGTGTTGTACATAAGTAAATATTGAGGTTTTCCTGTCTGAGCCATGTTACATATACTTAATATACAGAAATCTGCATTTAATTGAACAAAACCACTATTATTTTAGCACTCAGGACCCCAGGCGGTATCAAAAAGTAAAGTAAACCCTCCTGCCATCATGCTCACTATTTTTCTGACCAAAACCAAAACAATGCCAGTTGGAAAGTTGGATGCCTTGATGACATATATTGCTATTGAGTAGGGAAGAAAAAAAAGAGTGTGTACTTAAATACATTTTTCTTGTGTTCTTGCTTTTTTTCATTCCTCATTAATTCTGCTAATGGAATAAACGTGCTACTTCTATCCTCCCATTTTCCTCCTGTTTTCCTGTTTCTTCTTCAGGCAGTTAATTGGTTCCTATTGATAAAGATACAACATTAATAGATTCTTTATATTTTCTCTTGATTTAGGCATCTATGAGATCAAGATTGAGTTCCAGGCACGTGCAAATGATGGGAAATTGGAGTTATGTGGTTTTTGCAACACTAAGAACATACTTAACCAGTAATTAAATATTTTGGGATAAATGGGAAGTAATTGTCAAGCTGCTTAAAATGTATCATGAGCCACTGACTGCTGGGTAGCTGTGAAAAGCCTAACCAGCCACTATTAACTACCATGGCTAGGTTACTTCATTTCCCATAAACTACAGCATGTTTCATGAGCTGAGGTTCCTCTCTCTAATGGCATATCCAAGTAGGCAATTCTGCAGTGTCTATTAAATCTAAATAGTAGCCATGGAAGGAAGATCTTAGAAAAGGCTTTGTAATTTCATTTTATGTTGTGCTAATTGGTAACTGGAGACAACGCCTGTCTGGGATTGCATTAGGTATTTTGAAAACAGCCTGTGAGCTTAAGAGCCCAATCACTGTATTAACCGTAAAACAATCCCTTTTGCAATCTTCCCCTGCAAGGAGTAAGTTTGGAACTTCACAGGAAAAGGAATTATCAGTGATTCATTCCCACACAGGAGAGTCCAAAAGTGTCTCTGCATCAGTGTTTCACTTTGACTCAGAAGAGGAATCTCCTGATTGTCCCCCTTTAGCATGCTTTAGTTTGCACTGGAGGATGGCCTTGGAGTGAACTCGGGCTTCACTCCAGTGGAACTGGTCTGAAAAACTGTTCTAGAAATGTACCTAATTCACTCCAACTGCTAATGAGCATTAAAGCCATGGGACAGGACTAAACCTAATCCAAAGTAAATCTCTGAAACATGCAATGTGATGTTGAATCCCCTGCAGAACCTGCTAATTTAGCTATATCATGAAGTTGCACAGAAATTTATGTCCCAGTTCATCAAAATAATTAAAGACATGTCTAATGTTAACATTTCTGATGTACAGAGGTTGCTGTTTTAGGTTCCTGGCAAGAGTCAGAACATACAAGACCTAAAATGAAAAATGCTTGAATTTTAACAGAAAATGACAAGGAGTCAAGGCAGACAGTAATCTAAGGCTGAGCACAAGCTCCAGGATGGAACATGGGCATCGATCAGTTCCTATAAATAACGTGGATGAGAGGCCTGAAGTACCTTGAACATAATAAGTAAAACTTTTAAATTATATACCTGCTCTCCAAAAAAAAAAAAAGAAAAAGGTCGATGAAGCTTCTTAATCCAAGAGGTAACATGATCAAAATGAATTTCAGGACAGCTAAGTCAGGGTGCAACATTACAAGTAGTCTGAGTCTGACAGACTGAAATGAAAGTAGGTCAAGCAGGACAGCTCTGGTACAGGGAAGGGGGAGGGCTTGGACCTGGAATTTTGATTTTCCTGCAAGCATTTCCTGAGTTTAAAAATGCTGTTAATCAAAGTTTAGTTTGGTTTGTGGGAGATTTATAGCTACTTAAATACCCCTGTGAAAGCGTTGGTTTGCCACCTTTACCCAAGAGTTCTAATAGGCAACAAGATGCTGTAAGAAATCTGTGAGAGAGAATAAGGGGACAGTGAAGGGCAGGCAGGCTCTGATACCCTCCTCAGCTGCAGGAATGGAAAAAGATAACTTCTCAAAGTCAAGGAGGTGCACCTCTACCAGTGGATGCTCTGTGAGAAGCAATTCCAAACTGCCTTATGGTCTTAGAGTGCATACTATAAAGATCAGTTACTGTCTGACAACTGCAGTCTGGTCTTGAGTAAGACCAAACCCCTGGAATGAGACAAGGGCAGTTAATAAACCTGTCTTTCCCCAAAACCGCTGCAGATACATGCAGATACCACAGAATAGAGGCCTTACTGTATTTTGTTTTAAATCAGACTATTGTAACTCTCTTACTCTGTAAGTCCTTTAAAATTCTATCCAGCCTGTACTTGTGGGAGCATAACTTGAATCGTGCACCCCTGCCTGCACACTTTTAATTTGTAAGACAGGATAATTAATGCAATAGACTTTCTTAATGAAGAGATCATGAAATTTGCAGAGTAAAAAAATCTATCATGCAAGAATTGGTACTTCAAAATCATGCTAAATTGTATTTGCAAGAATTGAGTTTCTCATGTATAAGTGAAGACTTCTAGTTGAAAATTAGACTGATATGCCACAAGAGTTAATATATTTATTAATATTTTTAAAATAAGTAACTGCTTGGGCTAGTGGCATGCTTTAAAGAAGGCAATTCTTCATTAAAAATGAGCACTAAGGGTTATTGTCTATGTGGGAAATCATTCTTTTGCAGTTATCTAGACTAGGCCACAACTGAAACCATCCAGAAAAGTCTCATACAGTGATCCTCTCCCATTGAATGGTTGTAATTCTATTAGCAGATCTATTAGCATCAGAGTTAAAGAAAATGAAGAAAAGAGAAAAGTTGTCACTAACAAAAGAGTAAGCCCTGAATGACTACAAACTGTGGCACTCAGCATGAAGAGCTTGGTAAGGTTTGAACACTAAATTATTCAAAACAAATGATTTGTTCGCTGGTATAAGCAATGTAATTGGAAGAGCATAACCATAACTTTGTAATGCCTAGAGTATGAGCTGGGATAAGATCACCTGATGAATGTTAAATTATGTCATTTGAAGGCAGGAATCAGGGCATTATTTTAAATGATTTCTGAAATAAAACATGATTTAAATTCTGTCATTAAGTGTGCACAGGTGCTGTCCAGTCAAGTTAATAAAATCATCAATACCTGATGCCAGTAAGTAAATTATATTTGTAGGCAGTAAAAAAAAAAAAAGTGCTAGATATAAATTAGGATGAGACAAATTACCCTAAATTTGCTTTTCCTCTTGCTTATGTAAGGCCAACCTTTGTGTAGCCCCATACACTAGTAGAGGGTGCCCAATAAGGGTGGGATGAGAATACATTGATGCTTTCCTATTATATTCTCTTGGTTTCCAACAACTTGTGTTTCTTGGCCTTCCTGAAATGGAAGAGTGCCTTTGGTCAACACTTCTGATAGTTTATCTACAATGAGACTATAATGAGTTTTACTTGGAAAACAGAGATGGTCCTATAAGTGCAACAGAATATAAAGGAAGATGAGAGCCATTCCTACCTGAGGCAATTGAATTAGGAATTTTTTTGGCAATTCTAGCTGCAACCTCATTGTCTCTTTCAGAAAATCCCATGAGCAACTGTGATAAAGTGAACCTGCAGTGACAAATCGTCACATCATAACACCTCTAAAGTAAATTCAGGATTCCTGATATCCAGATTGCCACTTTGATCAGCAAACCTAGCCGAAGGTGAAACAGATCTCAGTCTACACTGACTCCAGCATTGGCTGGAACAAGGAATTGGGGCGAAGTTTGCATGGTCATAGAAACAAAATAATATGAACTTAAGTAACTCAAACAGCAAAGCTTAGTTTTGTTTATGTAGTCTGTAAACACCACTGCTGGAAGAAATTATGTTTCTATAAGGTGAAGAAAGCTAAATGAGGCTGGCCATATTTGAAAACCAAAACCAAAGGTATTTGCTTGGGACCCTGAGGTAAAAATCAGTGATGACAGAGAGACCGCTGTAGGAGACCGTATCAGTTATTCTGTGGCTGTCCCCTGTCATCCAAAGTGCACACGCTGTCCTAAGCAATATTTCAGCAAAGCTTCTTGGTACCTGTACATACATCAGTAGCACTGACTCATCAATCATCTAGAAGCATTATATCAGGACCTGCAGTACAACAGAGATGTCCAAAGAGTAAAAATACAGGAGTGAACTAATATTTTTCTAACTTTCCTGTTAAGGAAAGCTCAGGAAACCATACCTAATCTACAGTTATGGCTAGCCTGACATGTAAATGCTTAAAGTTGGCCTTAAGAGAAAACGAAATTCCTCTCCAATTCACACTCTTTAATTGATGGGATTTCTATCCTCACAGATAAATGCAAATAAATCCCCTTTTTTCCAGATTGTATATAAGTTTGTAGCATTAGAATTCCCAAAGAAGCAGCTTCCCTGAGAGAAAAGATAGTTCAAGTGATACTATTTCAGCATTTCCTGATGAAGCAAAGCTGTCCAGTATTTTTGAACCCACACAAGCAAAAAACCCCAGATTATTTTGGTGTACTTATTTATGTTGTCTGACTTGCTTTGAGAGCATCCCTGATGGGTTCCCCACAATTAACCAAGATTCAATTTTTTTTACTGATTCTCTTGAATTACTATTTTAATGGATTTAAAAACAGTGTTCATTTGGAAGGAGTCTTTTAAGTATGAATATAAATTAATCAAATTTCATGCAACTGTATTTATTTACAGTGGAATAAGGATCATCCCACCGTACCTTTGGCAAAGAGTTTGTCTTTCATGACCTGAATGAGTGAAGTATCCATGACAGTTGCAGAAATTACAGGGCTGTGAAGTGTTTTACTGTTTTACATTGCTTTTTCTATCAAAGGAAAGTAAGGTGTCTGGCAAAAATTCAAGTCCAAAACTAGTAGCTGAAATAAGGAAAGAACAGCTGCATGAAGGACCAGAGAGAACAAAGCTAATATCCCAACTCCTAATAACTGTTTTGCCAATGCATCTAAAAACTCTTTTCAGAAAAGATAAATACTGATAGGAAAACATGATAGGTGGTGAAAAAGGCTTCCAGACTATTTTGATCCTCCTACCCTCACCCCCCCCCCCAATGTCTTTCAACAGTACAGGCTAAACATAACTGAGAAGCCTTTGACTCTACATATTATGCTCTTCAGAATAGTGTGGCCTATTGAAGTGGTTCAAAAGTGTCTGAAAATGAGCTGTAAGAAGTCTACATTTTTATTTCTATACTAACAACAAATAGAGTTTCCTTTGCATAGTTGTCGTGTAAATCTGGAGCTTGTAGGAGCTGCTGTGGACATTGCTGCACTAAATTTGGGTGGAAACAAATATGAATCACCTGCCATACCCTTTATTAGGGATCAGTGTGAATGTTACATGTTTCAGCTTGGTGTTCTGGTGCAAGGAGAAAAACCTAATACATGCAGCTGACACTAGAGCTGACATGAATTGAAAACCTGACACCTGT
Source organism: Hypotaenidia okinawae (assembly GCA_027925045.1). Lineage (NCBI taxonomy): Eukaryota > Metazoa > Chordata > Aves > Gruiformes > Rallidae > Hypotaenidia > Hypotaenidia okinawae. Next base: position 10,253,711 of record BSDF01000012.1, read on the forward strand.
GGGGACCTGCTTTTTCTTGGCAGGAGGATTTAGGAACCTAAGAACATGAACAATGCCTCAGACTAAGTGCTGCTTTGTATTGACCTTTGATTAGGATGCTATCAGCTCAAAAGCTGAGGCAAATTTTTTCTGAAATAGTTTACTCATTACCTAGGTTCCAAGTAGCTGAAGTTTTTCTTATTTGCTGTAAGGCTCTTTACAGACATATTTAGGTTTTTTTGATACTACGTACTGAGTCACTCACGGATTTGGCTTTGGGGTTGGTTGTTTCCCCCCCCCGCCCCCCCCAATGCTGAATTATCAGGTTCAATATTATCTTATGTGTTCCAGAGGCTAAACATGCATTGTATCAAATTATTTATTTTATCCTTCTTATAGATACTGTCTTTCAATTTTCTGTTTCAGTAGCTCACAGTTCTATAAATTTTTCAGTTGTCTTTTTCCAGGTGGAGGAAGGCTGACATTCTAGGCAAGCGACTTTTGAAGTTATGTTCCCTAAAGTGTGGGGAGGATTATCCACAACCTCATCATTGTCTTACAGAATCGTATTTTTAATGACTGACCTGAGGCTAAAAGTAGGTAACAATTGCCAAGTTACATGTAAGGAGACAGTTTAATCTACCAGGGAGGCCATTCAAGAGGTCACAGTAATTTGCTATTTATTGTTTCACAGAAAAACTATGAAGAAGTTCTTGGAACTACAGAATAGGTCTTCAAGGTCACTTTGCACTTGAGCATGGAGTATAAAACATTACAGATAAATTATAAGTCTTATAACAGGCAATACAGTAATCTTGGTACTACCTTGATATTAGTCGGTGCTTTTTCCTATTAAAAGCTAGAATATCTGGCTCCAGTAAAGATATGGAAACATTTATTCTTTCCATAGAGAATGAAGTCTGTGCATAGGTCTCTAATGCATTAATGTATTGTTTAGAAGAATCTAGCAACTTTTGGGAAACACAGATGTTCTAGGAAATGAACAAATAGCACAGGAATAGTGGTATTAATAGTGCAGTGATAATGATGGTAGAAAAGGCAATAGTCATTTGACCTTTCAAAAGAATTTGCTTAAATTGTGTTCAAACCTTACTTACATTGTTTTCCCTAACAATGGAGTCTTTTTTGCATTAAGAATCCAGAGTTGTCAGCGTTTTCCAAGTCCCTTCAGCAATAATCTGTTCTGGCAACATGTTTTGAAAATAATGCTTTGGTAACACAGTTACCGAGTTGGGGAACAGAAAGTTTTAACAATAAAGGCATCTGCTTGAAAACCATCCTAAAATTACCTTAATGTGGAATGATTGGCATGTTTCTATAGTGTTATAATTATAATTTAAGGTTTTCTTATATATTACCTGTCTGCCTTGCCATTTCTTCAGGAGCGAGGCTCGTTAAGGAGAATACAGTGCTGCCAAGGGACAAGTCAGTATAGCCTAGCTAAACTTGAGGAGTGTTGATGTTCAGTCAGACTACTAGGAGAGGTGAAAGGGGGGCTTAAGGCATTGTCCTATGCTACTTATCTTAACCACACCAGAAGAAGTGGTCTGTCTGCTTTTGTGAGCTTGCAGGGGTAATTTTTGCAATGACTAATTGAGAGCATGTGATTGGCTTTACCTTCCAACTACTTGTTAAGGATCTGAGGCAGATGAGAGTATGTTTCTGTAAAGTACTGCTCAGTAAATAACCTCACCACTTTTGGCCCTTCAGGCATAGAAATACTTTCTACAAGATTATGAGGTAATCTTAAAAATTAAATACTGATGTTTCACAATTTTCTTCTCATGAGGCCTGTGGCTGTACAGCTGGCCTGCTTTCTCTCATTAATATTCAAAATAACATTCTGGATATATGGTGTTACTCGTGGTTCACTTTTGAATTAGGAGTGCTTGTAGTGGTCTCTAGATTGTTAATGAAAGGTAATTTTTACATAAGAATATCAAGAGTTCAGAAGTTTGCTGGCAACATCTGTACAGAGGTAACTGTGGTTACCTCTCAAGAATTATTTGGCTATGTTTAATGCACAGCTTTTGATTTCCATAAATTTTGAAGGGATTGGTTTGCACTGGCAAAATGGCAAAGCAAAGTTAGTCTAGATGTAGAAAATAAATGAAAATCCTGTTATGGCTGTACTGCTTAATGATCTTAGTATTAATAGAGTGCTATAACAAGTAATGCAACTTTAGTGATTAAATTAGAAAACAAACCGGTCTTTCCTGGATGAGTTCTTAAATATACTTTTATTTCTTAGTTGCTTCAGCTCAGGTAGTTTATATCTATACAGAGCTTGGAGGGATGCTTTCTGTTCTGGTGAAAAGGGTGTTTTGCTGCAATCAGGCAGTAGGAAATGCCAATGTACCAATGTAGCTAATCTGTCTCTTAGCAGATTTCTTCATGTAACATATGAGGTTGTCAAATCCCCTGTCACCCTCTGGGCTAAAGCAGTTAATAGTTGAGTCTAGACCTATTAAGGTCATGGGGGGTATGCTGGATTTCACAGTGCAGTAATATGAATCCTGAGGGGAGGGCTGGTATTTCTGGAGATGCCCAGAGGATATGTGAAACAAAGAAGAATAAAGATATTATGTTGGTGTCAAGTCAAAGCCCCTTAGCTTTTGTGTTCATTGAAACTTTGCAGAAAAATCTTTCTGAAGAAGCTTGTGTTAACATTGTCTAACTCAATAAAGACAGAACATCTCCATAATCTGCAGCTAGTGAGTCTATGATAAATAAGTATAGTACCAATGCTTTACCTCCCTCTTTTTGGTTGCTGTATAATCAATGGCTATTTGTGCAGGTTTGTGAGGATGCATTGATCACACCTAGTAACAAGGTAATTTTCCTAAAGCAAAATTCTGAGACAAACGCTGCAAGACAGTTTTACTATTCACAGCATGGCTTCGAAGAAGCAAAAATAATTTAAATTTAGATTTGCACCCTTTTATTTTAATACAGCATTTCATTGTAGATGTTATTGACTGAGTTTCAAGTAGCTAGTTAAAATTGAGAGAAAATATTTTTAGCTCTTGCGTGAGTCAATCCAGGGAAAAAATAGATGAGTGCAAAAACTTGCAAATGGGTGAGCTATCATGTTCCTGAGGTTTTCTCTGTTAGCAGTAACAAATATTTTATCAAGAATTAGAATACCTCTTTAGCAAATCCTGGCACAAAGTTGTCACTTTAATTTTTTCATTGAAATAAAGGCACACTAAAAATTACGTGCAGTGGAAATATTGTGTGCCACAGTAAAAAATAGACTCCAGTTTATGTTCATGTATTTATGCATAGAGTGGATTGGGAAAATAGGTAGCTGTCATCTCCATTTATTTATTGAATAGTTATTATAAGCACAGAAAAGATATGTAATTAGATCAAAAATCAATGCTAAAATTGCTGGACGTTGTTGACAAATGTTTAAAAATATCTATGGTTTCAAGGTTGTTGTTGCATTACTTTAAAAAATTCCATTTTTTAATAAAATACAAATTCTCTTATTAAGGTTTTACTTTCTAGTTTTGAAGCACATTTCAAAATTAAATTAGTACTGTGTCTTTAAAGCCCTCTCCTGTGCTATTCCTGCTGCAAGAAACAATGAAATGTTGGGAAAGCATTGTTGAAAAAAGGGGTGCTGGAACTCTCTCTGTAATCTGGAATTTACAGGATGTGATATATTTCTCCTGTATTATTAGAAAATCTTTGCTGTGAGAAAGGGTAATGGCATCTTTCAGATCTCCATATTTTTGTCTTTACTTTTAATCTAGCTTTATTCTTTCAGCCTTTTAATCTCTTTATTTTCTTGTAGTGGTACTGAGGATGAAATTCATCTGGCCAAAAGCAGAGGTCCAAGATGAGCTAGTTGTCTATGTTGCCTTTACAGCCAATAGGTGCATTAGGGGCACGGTTTATCTCATTCAAAAGTGGACATCTAAAGTAGGCCAGATGAATTCTAAGTTGAATTTGATATATCTGAGTTGAGCAGATATTTCTGAGTTGATCTGCTAAGCAATCCTGGTTCGATTAGATTAACTGTAGATGCCTGCATAGGGGGTGTCTAACACTAAGGGAAGTGACTCTTACCTACTTCTGCCAAGTGACAACTCTGGTACCTTACTCTGTGAAACTCATAAAATGAAATCAGCCTAATGTGTGTGGTCAGCACAAGCTTTCTAGAGCATATTGAAATGCAGGGTTTTATTTCTGGCCTTTTGGTAGAATATGAATTTCACTCCCTCTTATCTTTTGTCTGGTGGTTGCTACACCAGGAAAAGGTTAATCCACCTTAAGGTTATAATACCTTTAAGAGCATATTTTTAAACTTTGCAAAGAACTGAGAAATATGGGGCTCTATTTATTTAGCAATGCATTCTTGTTATCCCAAAAGGATGAGATACTCCTTCATTTTGTATTCTGTCCTACACAGACCCTCAATTCTAATCTTGCCCATGAAAAATGAGATTTCATATGAAGAAAGTGATTAAGTTGTGCTTTTCCTTCATTTGGCTGCCATCCCCTTTAAAATGCCAAAGATTTTTAATGGCATAAATTATTTCACATGTATTGTATAAGAATAGTAAAAATATCAAGTTGCAGGGGGATTTAGAGTTTTTCAAGAGCCTGATTTTTATGTACAAACCAGAAGTATCGTTGAACAGTCTTCATTAGAATCACTCAGCAGTCTGAACTCAGGCAACAGACTGTGATTCTTAAATCTTTTTCATCAGTTTAGGACTGCTAGTTGTTTTTAGGACTTTTCTTTTGGCATCCATCTGTCAGTAACGTTCTCCTTCTGGCTAGCTGCAGTAAAGGACCGTTACCATTTCTTAATATGCTAGGACAGAGGGGAGTATTTAGTACTAATTTTTAAGGCATCCTTCAGATCTTTAGTGTTTCTGATAGCACTTACATCATATGCCAAAGGCATGTGTCTTGACTACTACAGTGCAAAGATCATGGAAAGAAAGAGGAGTAACTGGAAGTTTTTACATGTATCATAATCATAAATAGACATGAATTGTTCAGGAGGAAAGACAAAGGAAACTTTGCCTTGTATGTCAAAGAGTAATTATTTTTTTTTAAAATGAAAGAAAAAAATGAGGCAAGGAAAGAAAGCTATCAGGGACAAATTGATATGAAGATTAATTATATAAGGATATTTAGTACACTCCGAACAGAATCTAGCAAGAGAGAGATCCGGAGAATTCTGTCAGGTCTCTTAGTATTCTATATTTCTAATGATCAAAAGAATAGTAACCTAAAGGTGCTGACTATGCTGTTGTGCAGTAATGTGAGTCATGAGCTACCCATTCATCTGCTGGAAAGGAATCCAGGTGGCCCAATAGGTGCTTAAAATGTTTTGTGGACAGTTTTCAGATTTTCAGGAGTTAAGAGTTAAAGGGAAGTTTATGGATTGTTTTGTGGTGTTTTAATGGTGAACAGGTCAAAATGCAAAAGTGAAGGGTGGAATATGTGGCAGAGTTTATGAAATATTTATGTGTCTTATCCAGAAAACAGGAGCAGCAAGGAAAATAATTAAAAAAAACAGACTTAAAGAAGGGATCCTTAGTATCCTTAGTTACTGACATGGATACTGTGTCAGAGCAAGAGAAAAGACATGCAAGAGAATTGGCAGTTCCTGAGAGACTGACACAGACACCAGCTGTCCTATGTGAAGGTCAGCTAAATCATGAAATTTTCAAGGACTTAAAACTCCAGAAGGACTTGTGTTAAAAGTAGGTCAAAATACCAAGAATGAATGGGAAAGAGTAGCAAAAGAATGTAGAGAAAACATGGGAAAGGCTAAGAAGAACCAGCAACCAGGAGCAGTAAAATATTAGAAAAAACACAATATGCCAATAACTGAGAAATCAGTTAATTCACTGCTTGATAGATTCTCCTCTAATCTGTCCAATAGATCTTTTCAAAATATTTAGGCCTACAGTCAGTAGAGCAGTGCTCCCTGTCTTTAATGCCTGAGTAATTATAGATTAGCATCACTCAGAATGATTAGAATGTGTTTGGGATGCTTGCTGTTGCTAACTTTATGTCTCAAAGGTCTCCTTTCTGTCACCTCCTGATACAGCTTTTTCATTAGGTAACGAAGGTTTGGGGTTTTTGTGATTGAATTGTGCTTTTGAAAAGAAAATGTGGAATCCAGAAGAATAAAAAATTGCAGGGGAAATTTGGAATTTTAGTCTAATCTCGAAAATAGAGAGCTCTGGAGCTCTTCAGATGTTTGAGCATCTTGGGACCCACCAATCTCTGGCTGAGTCTGCTGGATTTGTTACAAGGAGGCCTTTAGCAGGCAAATGCAGCCAATTCACACAAACAGCTGCTTCATCCTTTTGGTTTTGTCAATACGGTGTTGCTGTGTAAAAGTTCCTATACCTTTCAAAACCAAAACTCAGACTCAGTCCCCAAACAGTCATATTTTGTTTGCTTGGTTCTTCACAGTGCTTTCATTAGAAAATTCTTCCAAAGATATTCTGTTATCAAAATTAAATTGCATTTGATTGTCAACATGTTAAATCCTGAGGGAGAAACGCCAATTGAAAACAATCTCGTTAAAGCACTACAATGGCTCTATACTGTATTTTCTGCTGCTTTTACCTACAATAAGTCAAATTACTACTTTTATTGTTACACCGAGCAAATGTTTGATGTAAAAAATGCTGCCTTTATATTGATTTTTTGTTTAATTTAGTTTTTTTTTAATCCTTAACCCTTAATACCACTTTCCCCAAGAAGCATATCTTGCTCACAGTTATTTGACTGAGTGGTAAATGCAAGTGCTTTTCCATTGGAGCAAAACCAAATTACAGTTGTATGTATTTATTGTCCACCCTTTTTTCAGTGGCATAGCTGAAATACAGACAAATAGTGAATAAAAGATGTTTTCTGTAAGAATGCTAGTGAAGACTTCAGAATTAAAATAGCATTCTTGGCAACTGTCTTTTCCAGAAAACTATTTTGAGAATGAGTTACCGAGTGATAATTAGATATTGAAATGCACCCAGTTTCACATTTCAGTGCTCCTTTCCAATTAGAATGACATTAGAGTGAAAGTGTAGCCATATAATTGTATGAAGAATAGATCCAATTTTCTCAATGTCACTGCAATATCACCTTTCAGTAGTAACGGCACTGAATGATTACGCATATAATTTAGTAATAGTATTTTATCTATTTCACAAAGATATTTTTTAAATTTTTTTTTAAAGTGGACATGTGATCAGATTGTAAATGAGCATATTGAGAAGAGGCCATGTACATACAAATATATCAGTGTTAATGTTACTGCTTCTGAACCGCTGGGAGTAACAGGATACTGTGTGTGCTCACATGCAGCGTTTGCAGGCAGGATACATCTTAACTGGTTTTCTAATGGTCAAAAAAGCAATTGCAAATATATCTTAAAGAATACAATTCCTTTTTTGGTCTGCTGCTGTGTGTAACTACAAAATGAACTCTGATATAGCTTTAGGATTAAATACTCCCATTAGCCTTGCTGGTTTGCAGGCGTTTTGTATGCATCTTCCTTCCTCGGTCTCTATCATTCCATCTTGCTGCAGAGCAAAGCAGGCTGGAAAATGGATAATCCCTGTGAGAAGTTAGTGCTATAGACCTCAAATCAATCATGCCGAATGCTACTAGAAATATTTCTTATAGGTCACGATTGGAAATTTATCCAGGAATTTGCATTTAAATGGCAGCTGCTAGAAGTAGAATGTACAGAAATAAGTATATCATGTTTAGGCTTTAAGGTGCATCCCTTAGGACTCTGTCAAAACACAGGACTCTTCTTAGTTCAACACTATAAATATTAGTACAGCAGTGCCTTGCACAATTGAAACTGCATTATCAGATTGATTGAAGGCATCTGAGTGGGTTAAAGTTGATACAGCATGTTTGTTTGGGGGTATTTTTGAGACTTGGATGGCCAGGGATCATTTGCTCTAACAGCTGGTGCAAGAGCATATTGAGATTTAACTTTTTGCCTAAGATTTTAGGTAAGAGTTTTTCACATTTTTGTGATATTTATCTCTTTCTGGTTTCACCTACTTCTCATGCTTTCTTTTTAAATGCATAGATTTGCTATGGGCAAAAACAGTCTCTAATCACCTGTCTGCTAGTTCCTGGGATTGCCATGTCTGCCCCATGTACCTATGTTCTAGCTCAATGTTAATTCTTATTCTTACATTGGATCTCAAATGCCATTAATGTGTACCCCAAATTTCTAAAATAATACTTTGGATAACCCTGCTTATGTTTTATTCATTCAAAACTTCCCTAAAATTACATTTTGCATTATCAGTGCAAACAAATGAGCCATTTCTGGTGGTATTTTCATATCCTAAACCAAACCCTACATTAAAAAAAAAAAAAAGATACATCTTAGAGTTTTAGACAAGAACTTCAAATAGTGGCCATTGCACATGTCTGGTAGATAGTTTTGAAAGGTCTAAGCATGCCTAATGGGTCTTCTGTTGGTAAAATATGCCTGTAAATGATATCTCATTATTTACTGTAATTATACATGCAATAAACTAAGAGGCTTCTGAAGGATGTTTTCAGAAAATAATAGTCCTTTTTGAGAAACTGAAATAATTGGGATAATTCTTAGCTCTAGGGCGTAATGATATATGACAAACAACATTAGGGCGGGAAAAAAGAACAATAAGTATACATTTATAAAATACATTTTAAAAATCTAAGGAATTAAAATAAAACTAGACTCTCCTTTTTAACTACAGCTACTCTTGGTTCTTTACACAATAGCAGGTTGAGAGAAAAAGATAATTGTCTAACCTGCATGAATTTTCCACCTCTTCTGTTGTGGACCAGTGATTTGCATTTTCCATATATGGGTTTTTTGTTCTTCTGTTGGGTTTTTTTTTTTTGTTTGTTTGTTTGGGTTTTTTTAAATCATGATCATTATAAAGAAAAATGTCATGTAAGCAATTAGAAATAGCAGCAGGGTTCTGACATCATTAATGTTTTGTTTGCTTATCATATTGAGAAATAAAACATTTTCAAAGCACAGTGTACTCAAAGACTGATATAAATTCCAAAAGAAAATATTTTGATGCCTGGAAATCTTCCACCTTGGTGTCAGACAGAAACCTGGCATACGTTTGTACCAAATTCATATTAAATGCCACAGAGTTACATACTTCAATTTTTATTCTTGTAGTCACTGAAAAATATTAATGGGACCCTTCTATAGATTCTTTTTGCCTGTGGAGATAAATTTGCAGTTTGTTCCAATTGAGGCAAGGCTGGTACTTCCAGCAGCATTTGCCTCTCTGAAAATGCTGTGTCAGAGGCAAGGACTTCAAAGTGTGTCATTGTATTGCTGCCAGAAGTAATTCTTGCACTTATCATTCTAGACATCCTTGAATTAGCAACAAAAAGGACAGATGGCCAGTGACAGGGACTGACTGACTTGAACAAATTGAAGGCTCTTATGACTATCTGTGTTGAGTTTGTTTTAATTTTTATGTTCATATTTTTTGTCACTTTGGATAGAAATAAGGAGTGCAAACTAACTAGAATAAACTGATGTATCATGGGCCACCAGAGTAATGGAGTTTACAGTATGTAAATTTTCCTTCATGTAACAAGGGATTTTCCCAGAAAAAACATAGGTGTGGGTGTGTTATCGTGCTTTGCACGCTGCTTTTATTGTTTGCCAGTGTTAATATGGGCTTGAAAATTCTATTCATCAGTATTTTTCCCCAGTGGAGCCTGTCCAAAGTGCTTTACCTTAATGTATTCTAAACATCTGCATTGAAATAATTTATTCATAGGCTGAAATCTCTAATCCCAGTTTGAGGTGCAGAAATATTTACTTGGTCACTTATACTCTGTTAATCTGGGACAGTGACAGGCAGGTCACATAACATTGTCCTTTTCCATACAAGTTTTTGAACAATGGATTGTTAGTCATTTTATCAAAGAGCCAGAGGTAGCAGTCTGTGTAGATGTATTGAGAATCAGCTAATGGACAGAAAGTACCTGCTCCGACACATTAATTCCCTTCCCTGTCAGCCTGCATCATTGTGGAGTGTGCATGATGGGAAGCAAGGTCCCATCGCACTATGGCACCTGCTGCTTTTCCATCTGCCGAGCGCAATAGCTTCTTTGATTGCCCATTTTTCAGCCTAATGACTTTATTCCTTTTCTCTTTGTAAAGTTTCTACATTTTTATTGTTATTTTAATAGTCATGGTTTATAGAGGGTTTTTTTAATTTCCTGCTCTCCAGTGGGCACTTGGAGTGTTGATAAAAGAATAACTAACAGAATAATATTCCAAACCTGTGCCCAAATTCTGCGTGCCCCAAGTGTTGTGTTTCATAATTTATTCTGATAAAGTTGTCATGGTGATAATGTCTCTTGAGAATAAAAGTGCCATGTGCCTGGCTGATTACAGGAAACAGCTCAGATGGTATATAAACTGGTAAATATTGAACCCATGGGCAATAATGTTAGCTGTATTTGGTCCATTTATTTATTTATTTATTGTGGCTCGGGTCAGCTGGATTATGGAAGGAGTGTGACAATTCATATTTTACTTTCAGAATGCTTAGATTTATGAGGATAGGAGACAGGCTTTTGTTGGTTTGGGTGGGTTTTTTAATCCAGTGAAATAAATGTTGGCAGAGTTCCCTGAAATAGCCTTTGAATTCTGTCTAAAGCTGTTGATTTGGCTGGATTAGTCAAAGCAGCAGATCATTATTACATATTGAACATCTGTCAAAAATAGAACTTGCAATTAACAGATGCATCCTCTGTAAGTTGTGACTTCAGATTTTTCATGAGAGAAGAACCTTAAGAATTGCTGATAAATACTGATTTGGTTTATTTCAAATGTGGAGATAAAAAGCCCCACTTTTAAATATAGTTCTCTTCCATCAAGGAGAAAACAGAATAATGTGTTTTTCATTCCTAACACTTATCATGTTAAAATCAAAGCAAGCTTGTGTACTCCTCAGTGTTCCTCTAGAACAAAATCTTTTGGTCATGAAGTTTGAAATTCTAAAATCTCCCTGTGGGAGTATGCATTCTGATATGTTTTTTTCACTGTCTTTGTTGTGGTATGTAGTCTTTAGTCTGTATTTAAGGAACACTAGGTAATAGCTGTGGTTTTTATACAAATATGTATAAATATACATAAGTATAAATATACAATTAATTACCGGCTATATTTCAGTTCTTCCTTTATGTCTCTTGCATGATAATTTTGTTTGTTTCTGTTATGAGATTTAGAAAGGCATCACCTATATTTAACTGTACTCAAGTTGGGGGTAGGAGTCTACCACACCTTGTTTTTTCCAGTAGTCTTAAAGAACTCAACTTTCTCTAGTGCCATTTAAACACCTGGGCTAAAACCTCTCTATACAGACAGAAATTTAAGGCCTGGCATATATATTTGAAGGTTGTACGTAAATGTACAGATAGGCACAGTTTTGAACAAGATCCATACTTTATCCAAACTAAGATCAGATGATACAGGGACATGGAACTGGTTGGAGATTCCCCTGAGCAGATGGAAAGTGGTGTTAGTCCAGTGTTTTCACCAGTGTAGCATGTATGAGCCAAGAAAATGACTGCTGTCCAAATCCAGAGGAGCTGAGACACCTGCAGATGGTAAGAAGCAGCTTCTGTGAAGGCTTTTTGATAGTAACAAACCGTTTGCATTGGCAGGAATGCGGGGTCACTAGTTGTGCAGGGAGGATGGGTCAGTTAAGGACACGTCTCATAGCAGACCCACACCCAGGCTTACTTCTCTTTGTATATGTTGAGCAAAACAGAGCAGAACGACAATTTTTCTAGGTAAGTTCTATCAGGGCAGCAGCAGGGATGCTAAAGATGTGACTGATGTCATTCAAGGTCATGCCAATATGAGCACAGACTTCAGTATTGTTTGATGGATGTCTGTCAGAGGCAGCAGCTTCCTGTTGCTAGTATGTGCTGAATTCCTAGGGAGGCTCTAGATCTAGACCTATCTGCAACGTCCTTTAATAAGGTCCCCCTCTCCTGGTAACCAATGATGTAATAATGGAAGATTAATACCAAAGGCCCTGACCCAGTCAATAGCTTGTTTAGCATGGCTTCTTGCACAAGGTGCATGCTGACCAAAGAGAGGGGTCTGGAAGAGACCAAAGGTCTCTTGCAACCCAGGTGATTCTGTGATTCTACTGTGCTGAGGGCCTGGAACAACTGAGAGCTTTAGAAGATACATTTGCTTCCACATGACAGGTGGTACCAATCCTGCTTGTCATTCAGCATGTATCCTCATGCACTCCTTCCCTCATCTGTGGTGCCCTTTGCCGTCAGTTCAGAGACAAGCCAGTTCTTTTTGCTACTGTTATCACGGGCAATTTTGAAACCCTTTTTCTGGGCATGGCTGTTACACAGCACAGATGTATCACACAGGTGGCAGAGAGTCCCTTATGGGTGACTGTTTAGTTCAAAATTCTTTGGAACACTGTGGCAAGATTAGGTTGCAGAATTATGGTGGAAGATAATGAAGCAGAGAGGAGGAGCAAAGAACTACCCTCGGGAAACAGAATGCTTCTACAATGAACGTGAGATGTGACTTCATAAAAGAAATGTGTGGATTGCCCTAATAATCTTCAAAGAATTGGGGTTTTTTTCTCTCTACTACCCAGTTCCTTCTTTGTTCTGAACCTGAGTCTGAATAGGTTCACTTGTTGGCCTCTGGCTCTGGAATAGGTACTTGGAACGGGCAATTCTTTTCCAACCTTTTCTGTGCAGAGCAGCACAGCCTGCTTTCAGTCATTCCTTGTTGATTCAGAAGAAACGTCTCACTGTATGTTTCAATTGCAAATGTTTAATCTGTAATTTGAAGAGAAATGCAGTCTGGCACATCATCGCAGAAGGACATGGGTATCATGGTTGCATGCTACATCTCAGTCATGGAAGGCCCTAGCTCTACTGCAGACAGCCTGCAGACCTGATGCTTAGGCCTCCTCTTATGTCCCAGGCTTCCTACCCACAGGCATGGGGAGCTGGGAAGCTCAGCTCCAGAATGAAGTCTCTTCATTCCTCTTGGTAAAGTTCAGAATCATTCTGCCAGGACTAAAGGTGAAAGACATGCAGTTGTTTAGGTTCCTGTTTGCAACTTTGTTTTGTTGAAATGAATAACGTCCCCTTTTTTAATTAAGATGATGCCTTCTGATGGACAAGTCACATTTTGTTTTGTGACAGAATTATTAATTTCTCCCTAGAAATCTGGAATTTCTGTCTTGAAGACACTCCACTTTTCAACAGTCGTTTCCTAACATCAAGTCAGAAATCCTTCCGTGACCTGCAAGGTTCTTCACGTGTTTGGAATTTAAGCAAATCCTACATCTTTTCACATTCAAGGGAAGTCATAGCTTCTGGCCTCCCAAGATGTCAGTCACAAACTCCAATTGGACTAGGATTTTTCAGTAGGGCCAGGATTTCACCTATATCTGTGCAAGAACAAATTGATTCACAACCCTGAGCTACTGTGCCAGAGGGGAAAATTAACTGCTTCTGCAAGCCATCAAATTTTTATAAAAAAAAACCCACCATGGAAACTTATTATAAAGTCAGTGTGAAAGTATTCAGTCCCTGACACTTCTCTGTTTCTTGTGAGAACTTGGAGTATATTTAGCTCTTTGACAAGGTTATACATTACACCTAAAAAGAAAGGGGAAGGAAACACTCCACACTGCAGACAAAGCCTAGAATTATCTTTAATAGGTGAAAGACAGCCGTGACCCCAGCTCAGTGCTGTGATGGAGAGCTGCCGATGTGACAGCTCCTTTCTGCACTCTCAGATACAATGAGGCAGATGGAAGCAGAGTGGATTCTACTACTTTCCATTCTGCAGGAACCAGAGAGAGAGTCAAACTTGGAAAAAGCAGAATGAGACGCTTTCAAGGTACTTTCAACTTGAAGCATTTGAAGGACTTGAGTTTCTATGTTATCTGAACACCATTGACAGGAAAAGGAGAAAGAGCTGTTACATTTCTTTCTCCAAATGATTCAGAATGCTGGAGTTCACATTTTTACTTTTTTGTGCTCAGCTAAAAGTTTGAGAATAGCTCTGTACACATTTATTCCTGGGAGAAAGGGGGAAGGGGGCTGTATGTGTGTCACTGAAGATCCAGAAACTGAATGCAGTAAAAATATACCAAGCTCATCCTCTTTTATCCCTTAATTTGTTAGTCTTCAAATGAAGCCCCTTCCCAGCTCCCCCAGCCTTTAAATGGACTGTTAAAGGTCCCAACTGGTAACTGTGCCCAGTAATACTGAGCTGCCAGCCACGCTCATCAAGGACACCCCCCACCTGCCAAAATAAACCATTTGGAATTTTAAAGACCTGTAGAAATTTTAACATTTCTGAGAGGTAATTTGCTAATTAAAAAGCATTAAATCAGGTTGGAACAGTTTATTATTAAAGATCCATAGATGTTAAAAGCAGTGGAGAAAAAGTTGTGGGGGGCTTAAAATTAGATAAAACTGTGCATCAATCTGCTGTGCACGTGATGATACACACCTAAGACATAGTCCAAGTGGCACCGGTTCTGTGGGTGGGTTCTTGAGCTGAGGGTCTGGCCCTCTGTAATGTAAACCTTTGGGTCTCGAAGCTCGTTATTTGGCATTTGAACCAACTTGGTTGCTAATGCAGACTCACGCGCATTGTTCCCAGCAAGTTTTAGCAGGCTTTGAATCCCAGAGCAGATGTCCCTTTCCTCTAATAGGACATTTTGATTTTCAGTGGTCATAGCAACAAAATGCCCTCCTTGGCCTTTTTGAAGAAAACCTCGATAGGAAAAGCATTTTAATTAAGAAAATATACTAATTAGCTACCACCTGAAGTGACGATAAGAGTTTCACTTCATTAGCAAGGCTGGGTGTGTTTGGAAAAACTCACCTGGCAACAAGGGGACTCTTTTCAGGCTATTTTCAATATTTCTCTTCCTGTGGGGGAGAAAGCAATCTTAATTAAAACCTGTGAAAAGCAGGGCATTTTTAGCTGGTAATTTACAGAAGTTTGAATAAGTCAAAAGAGGAAAAGACACCTTTTGGCACATGGTGTATGTAGATGTCTGCCAGCAAGCCTGCACTTAGCAACAGGAGCTTTTTATAAACCTGAGAGAGGCTGCTGGACTGCTGGAACCGCAGGGTGGTTTTGAGATGAAGGCTGGGGTCAGTGGTGTCCATGGGTGTGTGTCACCTGACCCAGACAGGGCCTTTAAACTCTTCCATCCCATACAATTTATAATACATACTATTTGTGTGCCTGTCAGGAATAATTTGTGTGCAGCTACAAACCAGAATTTCATGGTCTCATACGCAGCCTGTGCACCCATCTCAGGGTTATTCTGCCTGTTTCCAGTATTGCTCTGCCTCTGCTGCCAGCTTTTTTTTCCCCAGCCATTTTCAGAGATTCTTGAAAGATGGAGAAAAAAAGAAAAGTTTGTTTTCAGTATTTAATGCTTGATCCATGGCCTTTGCTCCTTCAGTCTCTTGCAGCGGCACACACAACCCAGCCTCGGGCATAGCTCAAACACACGCTATTCACCCATCATGCCTACAATGAGATTGCAATGCAGTGTGATCTCATTCTGGGCAATTCTTTCATGTCAATAGCTCCATTTGGTGCTTGCCCCTAGATCAGCTTGAATTTTTTCACTTGTGTGGGTTTCAATGATTTGTGTTTGTGGGATTTCTCTTCCTCCCCCTTTTTGTCAATTAGACAGCCTTGGTTGTCCTCCCCAGCCAAATGAACCCATTCAGGTGCATGATGGGGGACTTGTGGTCCAAAGTTACTGTGTTTTGACAAGCCTCGCTGTTGGCTTAGGGGACTGGCAGCCCTTTCAGAAGCTTGTTAAAAAGCCTGACTGAAAAATTGTGCTGTATTGTTAATACTGGATTAAGGGAGGATCTTCAAATACTGAATGCCTTTTGCAGATAATGAGGGAACTACAGGCAAGTGTGGCTGGTCAGGTAGATGCTAAAGGTGGGCATTCAGTGAAAGACTTCTAAACTGACAAGACTGGAGGGCTCAGGAGTGATCATGTGAGGTGGCCTTGATTTAAGTACATTGAAGGTTTGGTGAGGCTCGGGACTTGACTGCAGAACTAAATTGCCTTGTGTTCTTCTCACCTGCAAATCTTGTGATGTAATTGTTTTCAACAGGATATAGTGATGTAGCTGATGTTCATCTAACACAACCCTTTTCCTCTTTTCATCAGTATCACCTTAAAAATTAATAAAAACTGAGTTGGCTGTGGATTAGATGTGTGGAAAAAACCATAAATAGTAACATCCTTATTATGTGGGTGACAACTGAGTCAGATTATTTTGGCAATGCTATTTATAGTAAATCTCTTCTCCTTAAAATTAATTAATACAAACACTGCAAACTGCTGGCCTGGTACATTTTCTCCATTTAAAGGGAAAATGGGAATTTAAATTCTTTTTAAACATCAGTCAAATTAATTCAGATGCTCAGACAGTGAAGAAAAAAAGACTGCTGACATTTCTATATGCGTTCTGGATTCTGTCTTCAATAAGTATCAGTTAGAGCCAAGCGGTGTGGCATTTTGGCCCACAGCCAGCCAACCCTCAATACTTTAAAATCAAGCCATGCATATATGCATTGTCTGACAATAGTAGCACACAGCAACATATACCAAGCACTGATCTTTCCTTCTTTGTGGTTCCTGTTGAGGGCACTTACATAAGATTTATTGTAAAGGTAAAATTTACCAGGTTGTTGAGTACTACTTCCATAAATGTGTTGATGGTTAAACTTCTGTACTGATTTATATTTGAGGACAATTTAAAATCATTACGCAAGATATTCATCCCCATTTGTAGCACAGAAATTGTAAAAAATACTCTGGAGAATCCAATATGTAATATTGTTAACATCCAAGTTGATGTCTTCCTCTTTTCTCCTGAAGGTCTCTCAAAGTAGACAAGCATGCTTTTCCCATTCTCCATTTCTGAGAGATGATTCTACTGGCACGTACTTTTCTTGTTTTGCAGCAGCCAGCCCTGCTTCTCTATTGGGCATCAGGTCTGGAGTTCAGTTGTGAACCTAAAGAGTTAATTGTTTGCTGGTGGGATGTGTTGAACGCACCTTTTACTGGACGTGTAGTGGTAAGGCAGCCATGCTTATCAAGTGACCAGTCTAAGTCACTCCATCAAGTGCAAGCACTTTAGATGTTCTTGCAAAGTCAGGATAGTCTCTGTGATGTAACTTAACCAAAGCATGCACAACAACTGAAATACCTTGACATTATGCATGTCGGTGAGTCTTGGAAGAGCAGCATCTACACTTGGCTAAGGAAGCAAGTACTGTGCTGCTTTACTTCCCTCAAAGGAAGTTATGTACATCCCCATGGCTTAACAAGAATAAATAATAATTTAGCATAATTGCCAAAGTATTATTGACAGGACTGGTTAGATGATACATTCTGCCCTTAAATCAGCTGTTTTCAGTTAATGGATAATTGAAATCTTTTACAGCCATAAATTACAAAGCCAGTTTGAAAAAAGTGACTGAATTTGCTTAGTCTCCACATGAGTAATTTTGTTTCACTGAAAATAATACAGCTTTGCTGGAGCTCATGTTGGAAGTTAGGAGGATATTAGCATAAGTTGTTTGAAAAATCTCCCTGCTCTTAACCTTATTTCTTCTTCTGTTCTCGCCATTTCCACATCCAAGCATTAAACCCACGTGAGCACGCTTGTTCACTATTTTAAGTGAAGCAAGGTTTAAGAGGAAGGTCAGTATCTTTTATTTTTCTAACTGATATTGTTAGGGGAAAACCAGATAGAATTTTTGGCATTAAATTCCTCAGATCAGTGGAGATGGTCTTGGGTTCCTAAAATCTTATTTGTTTCCTTCTAAATATGTTGGTCTAATAAGATACTAAATCTCCCCACATGCCTTCTTTGTTTAGATCCTTTGACCATAACAACAACATAATTATTTTAATGCTTCATAATTGTATAAGAAGAATACATTCTAGACAAGTTGTCCTCAGTTTTCCTGTCAAACACATTTTCTAGAAGCCAGAGAGAGTAAATTAACATAATTTATTCTCTTCACAAAGCAATGCTTTGTGTTACCTAAATTCTTACCCCAATCTTTTCTCTAGCTAATGACCAGCCTATTTTCCCAGTCTGTGGGAGTCTTCAGAATTTACATAAAACTTAAGTATCTGTTCAGCAAAATCCTAACTGGGGCACCTTATATATCTCCAGTTAGCTCAGACTGTAGGATTTTATCTCTTATCTCACAAAAGCTTAGAATTGTTTTGGTTGGAAAAGACCTTTAAGATCAAGTCCAAAGTTAACTTAGCACTCCCAAATCAGAAGTTATGCCATGCTGTATTGTGTCACAAGGCAAAATCCTGTCTGCACTCAGCACAGATGTGTTAAAGCTGCCAGTGGCATTTGTTTCTGAAAGGATTTTTGTTTAGTGTATTCTTAAAGTTTCATCTAATGATGGTAGATAATAGTGAACGCTAATGTGCAGCACGATTCCAAAATGTGCAGTGCTTCTCAACTAAAGGGAGGTCAGAGCAAACCTTGCTTGTGTCCACTGACACAGAGCTGTACTCTGAGGGATTTTGTCTCTCTCTGGGAGCCATGAATTGATGTAAAAGAGAAGCTACTCCATGCTTCCACCTCTGAGTGGAAGTTCAAAGGTAGGAATTAGTAAGTAGCCCAGTTAAACAAGCAGATATTACTAAGCTCGGAACTGGACTATAAATACAAAGTAATTATATTTTAAAAAATGAAGTATTTATGCATCTTTAAGTTTTTCTTCTTGCTGTACATACATGGAATAATCATGGTATAATGAGAGTAAAATTAATTTTATAGGAATCCAAGAACTACTTCATCTGAAAGGGGTAGCTCCTTACACTTGAAAACTGATTACTGCAGGTGTCATCATTTTGAGTTGAAGCTGGTGAAGGTGTCTGGGAACAAGAGAGGAGAGGGCTACTGCCACTGAGAGGAAAGGAGCTCCATGTCTCAGATTCAAACTGTTAGAGACAGGAACAGCTGGGTGTCAAGATATCTTTCCAGCCATGCACTTCTCCTCCAGCAGTAGTGCTATGGATACCTGGATAGGATAAGGTTTGTACAGAGAAGGTGTATCATTTATTGAGCTAATGTGAAACATAAAAATTGGAGTGTGATGACATAATAGAAAATTGGAAAGTAATTTTTGCCATAATAACTTAAAGTTATTGGAAGATTCTGACAAAAACACCCCTTATTGCACTCCTTCCCTGCTTTCAGAGGATTTATTGGTATTTCCTGACCAGCACCATCATCACTACCCCACAAAAGCAGTTGGAAAGTAGAATTCCTCCTCTGAATGGGAAAGTGAAGGCAAACTAGTGTAGTGCAAAAACCCAAATTTTGTTTTGGGATAGTTTGAAATAATATTTTCATTAAATCTTATCAAAATGTTTCAGCAAGTCGAAACAATACTGTCAGATTAAACTTTTTAAACTGCATTCGGTTATAAGGTGTTGTAATGATAGTGCTTCAAATCTGTAGTAGTAAATGTAATACTTTTTAATGTATTGTAATGTTATTAAATATCAGAAGACTGAACTTCTCTTACTGAAAAGGTTCAGTGATTCTCCACTATGACTGAATGCAAACCCTGGTGCAATTCCGGCATTTTTTGATTTTCTCTTTTGTGAAAAATCTGCCTAGAATTTTTTTACTACCTCTGTCTGCAGTGTAATGGACTTCTGACTCAAGGGCATTTTTGCAGCGTGTGTTAGTGAAGTGCCTTGAGAAATATTTGGGGGAGTTATTGTGGGAATTGGGATAGATACAGTTTAAAGCTTGGATATTATTAAATTATATGGGTTGATTTTTCAAATCCTCTCGCATTCAACAGATTATGCTGTTTAGAAATTAGTTTGGTTTAGTTTAGTTTTGCTTTTGACTCAGTCTGGGTCTGGTTTAAATCTCTGCATTTAAGAAGTCTGCTGCATACTCAGTGGTTAGGTTGCATGTAAGCTTCCAGGAACATTAAACCTAATCCAGCAAAAATACAAGGGATTTTTATAATTTTAAGCATATGGGGAGTTCAGTTAAATTCTCAATGTTGTTCATACGGTCCAAGACATGAGGGCCTTTAGAATAAACCAATACCATTAAGGAATACAGAAAATGTACTGATAATGTTGGATTTTTTCCCCAACTTTCCCTATTTCGGTTTACCATTATTCCTCTTTCCAAAATTTTTGCTAAGGTTTACTGAAGGTATCTATCCCAAGCTGTTAGTTTTATGATCAGTGCTGTTATGTAAGAGCAATGATTTGTGTCCTGATGTCGCGCTGACCTTTGCTCTTGTCACAGAAATGTTCTAATCATGAAGTCTAAGTGTGGTTTCAATAAAGACACTTGCTAGTTCTTTGCCCAACAACACATCGTTGGCTGTTGTAAAATGGTTGTGGTGGGACCTGAACCTCAGTGAAGAATGCCAAGTGGTTTTCTTTGTCTGTTTTTTATCTAATCCGACATTTGTTAACTGCCTTTACATGGCAATAAGAAGAATGGCTTCCCAAGTGCTGTAAAGTTGCATTTTAAATGATTCTGCTTTTTATGGTGACTGCTGAAATAAAGCTCTCACAGGCAGATGCAGAAATATGCTTTGCTGTATTTGCCAAAGACTCTTTGTGATGGCAAGGTTATGGTAGCGTGAGCACCTTCTTGCTTCTTGGTGAGAAGAGACTTGTGAATATGGGTGAGTTCACTGTGCATTACCCTTGTCCCATTGCCTCAAGCTTGACATGGTAATTTCTTTTTTTTTTTTCTTTTTACACCTAAACTTAACAGAAATAACGTGGTCATCTCAACGACAGAGAAAGTGTCATTAAAATAATCATGATTATGACAGATATTGCATCAAAATTCAGTATGCCAGGGAATTACAGAAAAGCCAGCTGCTATGACTTTCTGTATCCTTGGAGAGGGCACAGATATAAAAAAAGGATGCTTTTTACTCCAAAAGATTCAACTGGTTGGACTGATTACTGAAAGTAGGATGCTGTAATTGGGACTTACGTTTAGATGGACAGCTTCTCACTAAATTCTTTAGGAGAGTACTTGCATGTTACTAAGACCTGTGTCTGCTGTATAACCATATTATTTGGTGGCTGGCTGTATTAATTCAGTGAATCACGTAGATGATGATTCAGTTCAGGATCATTGTTAATCCACTGATTTTTATTGACTCAATTTCAGTTCTGACCTTTGCTTGTATCATCTAATTTCATTCTAAGAGCTTACAGTAGAGAACTGTAGCACTGTGTAAGATCTTAAGTTTTCTGCTTTTTCAATTCTTAAAAAGCATGTGAAAATCAGAACCAGTTATTCTTCCCACATAGCAGCTTGAATGAAAACTTCAAGTATTTAAACAAATGAGGCAAGGAATCTGAGGGCTACTTGGATTTTTGTCAGAGGGTATGTAATTTGATATAACTGGGTTATCAGATCATAGACTTACTGTCTAAATCAAATGTGGTAGAAAACGGCTTCTGTGGCCCCAGAGCTCAATCAGAAATGTTTACGCTGTTAGGAGTTTATGAGGGTTTTGGAGGGATGTAAATCAGGTTTACAAAACTTATTTCCTACTGTAATTACTTCATAGAAATAAATGATACAGTACTGCACCTAGGCAACAATGCCAAACTAACAGGGCAGAATAAAGCACGCAGAAGAGAATGACACATATGAGATAAGTAATCGCAATTTGTTTGCAGGTTTTGTTTCATGATTCTGTAACTTATTTATCGGGGAAAAGGCAGAGGGATTTCAAAGCAACCATTCTGGGCACTCCTCCAGAATTAAGTGCAGCTGTTTATGCCTTAAAGTCAATTATTTTTTCATGTTTGTTCTCTAATCATTTGTTATTTGTTGATGCCACGAAACAATCCATGAAGAGCTGACAGAACACACATTATTCCCTGTAGATTTTTTAAAATATTCATTGTATGCTTGAAGTTTGTATAAGGTAGTTCTGTGAACTCAGCAGTACTGAAGGTGGAGAGGGCAGCAATGTGTGAATTTAAAGCCTTTTGGCACTATTAAAAATCAAAGTCTTATTTATTTTTTAAATGGCTTGGTTTATGTTTTCTCTTTCCTTCTGGCACATGTTACTGTTGGGATAAATCTATTAAAATATGGGCTTGAGCCAGTGTGAATGTATTGAGCAGTGATCCTTTTCAAATTAATATTTCAAACAAGAATTTATCTCTGTCACTCTAACGGTGCAAATACTTTTGTCCACCCGATGCTGACTTGCCTCCTGCTTGGATCCTCACCTTGAGAATTTCAGTCATGTTTTAATTATTAATAGAGGACAGATAGCTAGAATGAAAGAGAGATTCTGTGAAGAGTGCTCACAGCAATCATTACGCTTTTCAATTTAGTATTGTGAGTTTTGGCTAGCCTGAGTAAGAGCCCAAGTCATTCACATTTTTGCAAATGTTAATCTCAGGAAGTTGTGTTAGATTTGTTACTTGAAATCTGTGTAAAATAGCTCAGATGGGTCCCTGTGGGTCCATACCTGATAAATAGAATGTACTAGACAAAAAACATTCCAGGTGCCACTAGATGACAAGTCTGTATCACAGCAGTACCTCTCCCTTCAGTAGTTGAGCAGGTTTTCCAGGGCTGGTGTATGCTGACTGAATGATGCACATGACGAAAGGTCTCTGCTTTGTTTCCTGCTGCCTCTAGTTCTGTAAAGCAGAGACAAACAGGGAGAATAAACAGTTGTGACTGTTAAAGCTTACTACTCTATACTAGGAGAAGAAATATTCAGACACAAGGGCCAGAGCCACTAGTGGGACAAGAACAGCTGTGGCATTGTACTAGAAAAGAAAAGAAGAGAGGGTAGTACAAGAATAAAACCAAAAAAGTTCATGGGGAGAGAAAGAAAAGATGTCCAGTCATAGAGAAACACGTGTAACATAACAAGGGGGACAGCAGGGGAAGACCTACAAAAGACCTGTTTTCTACTTGACTGCCCTTGTTTTGGTTGCAGTCTCCTTTCATACAAGATGCTGGCATTTAGAATAGAGTTCAATAGGATTTAAAGGCAGCCTGTATATGAAAAGCTTTACTGTGGGCCCACTCTTCCTATTCCAATTTTGATTATCCCAATGGAGAGCCTGGTCTTGCTTTTCATTTGGGTATGGGGCAATCAGAAAATATTTACTGCAGTAATCAGTTTACCAGTAGCACTGAAGGTACTGAATTCAACTTGTAATTTCCAGTGTAAATCAGGGAAAATGCAGTTTAAACAAAATGTGTGTGAGAGTGGGGCAAGATCCATGGCCCTTGTAAAGCCAAAGAATGGGAGTCAGCATGCTCTTGCCTGTGTATCTCTGCTAGTGCACAGACCCAAGTGACTTGCCTGTGATGTGTCAGGTAGACAGCTACTGGCCATATACTTTACTTTTTCTTTTTTTTTAATCCCCTCCAGAGGCTGTTTCATATTCAAACCCCTTTGTAATTCTTCAGAGCTATATGTGATGACATCTCCAACCATAATTGATCCAGTTCTCTTTCCATTTAAAACAAGGATATAACTTCAGATCTATTTACAGTCCATCCTCCTTATGTCTAGTAGCTGCAGATGGAAATAAAACCTAATAAAACCAAATTAAATCTTTTCTTATTCCAAAATATCACAAGCCTCCAGTTTGCTCCCTCAATTGTTTGGTGTATTAGTCTTCTGAAATCTGTTTCTAAGGGAAGCTTGGGGATTACTTTTGAAAGGGTTAGCAAAAGGCTAAATTCCTTCCAAAGAGCAATGTGCTGAGCCACACAACGGCCCACTGCAATCACAGAAAGCTATGGGTTGGAAGGGACCTCTGGAGATCATCTAGTCCAACCTCCCTGCCAGAGCAGGAAATGACTAACAGTGACCCAGCATATGAAGCTCTGGTTCCCAATGCAAACTTTGCTCTACCTTGCTACTTTAGGCTCTGCTTGATAAGATGGTATCTAGGACACATGTAAGATGCTTTATTTTGTATCTCTTATTATTGAACTAGATAAAAATAAATGTTGCAAACTGCTAAATAAATGCAGGTTGCATGTTTTCAAGAGTATTCTGTTTGCCACCAGCATACTCAGCATTGAAAATAAGCTGTTGTACAAGGATAAGTAGCTAGTGTGCATGGGAACTTTCTTGGAATTGGCTTACTTATGTATTGTTTAAAATAGTTTAAGACATTTTGGAAAGATGAGTATTTGGTGGACAGTCTAATAATGTAACTACCCAGCTTAGTTCTCTTTACCTCTTGCAAATTCCAAAAAGTAATGCCCATAAAATGCAAGTCTAAGAAATGTAATTACAGCATTGGCTAATATAAAATGCTTGATGAAACAATGTCAGTCTAAGGATAAGGGATTCCTCTGTAGGGATGTGTTTTCAGGACTGAAATAAAGAGATGCTGGGGGCTGAAGCACCAGAAAAGGGATGGGAGGATTGAATACTTAGATGCCAACCTGAGTCTGGTATGTACCCAGGACTCCAAATAGATGTTGCTAGGTAAAATGAAGTATGGCAATAGCACTCAACCTTTGCAGAGCCATGGTTAAATCCACTGGAAAGGACACCATTTACTATAATAATTCTTGTTTAAAATGTGTTTCTTCTTTTCACCCACTATGAACATTAATGTGAGTGTAAAAACACAGTGAATTGTCACACAATTAAATGTAATTCTGAACAGTCTGCAGGGAGGATGCTGCTGCTACCATTTCTCTACTATAAGATGGAGTTAAATGAGAGTCCTGTTTTGATACCATGACATATCATCTTTCATAAATGCTAGTCTCATTTAAAAGTAACAGCTTTTCAGGAAACAAAAGAAAAAAAGAGGAAATAAAAAACCCAAACAAAACGCAAAACCTTACTCTCCATTAATTCAACTGTTTGGTTGAAATAGTAGCTATGGTTATGCAACAGAAACTTTTTTTTTCTGACAAGTTGGAAGCTCAGAGACTATAGATGCAATTCTGCTTATGCCCTTGTTTCAAATAAGGTATAATCCAAATAACTACTATGAATCAAATTCTGGCCTCGGTCCACTGAAACTGGAGGTATTCAGCAATGTTATAAGAGCAATTGCAGGTGTATGCTAGTGTAAGAGCAGAATTCAGCCAAGATCAGTAGAACTGTAAAAGAAAGTGTAAAACTGATTAAAATCAGGCTCAACATGTAATACAATGTTGAACTAGGCTCATTTCATAATTTTTATACATACTCCTGAGGTCCCAAGCACATAGAATAGTGCACAGGATGCCAGCTGTAACTCTGAATTTCTTTGATTTGGCTGGCAAGTGTCATCATGACCTAAACATCATTTAAGTTGAAAAGAGGGGATTTCATGTATGCTAGTCTCTGGTGGTGTTACTGTACATTATATATGACATTCCAGATGTGGAGCAATTTATCTGTTTTTATAGAGGTGGTAACATTAATTTTAATGTTAGCCTTTGATATGACACAGACTTTGTCTTCATTATTCTGAAATATTGTTTGAAAAAAAAAAACCCCACACAAATCCATTTATGTTTTCAATTTGCTTTGAACTATTTTTCAACAGCTCAGGTCAAGACCTAATTTCTACAGCAATCTTCACTGTGTTTTATTGTTCACTGGCGACCTGTACATGATTAAGGAATCTATCAGGAAAATTCTTTTTTTATTCTTCCTATAGTATCTCTTTTCCCAGTCTCCCACTTGCTGTATCGTTACTTATTTTTTTTAGTATGGGAGCTGGGGTAAAAATTGAAGATGAAAAATGGATGTGT
Source organism: Hypotaenidia okinawae (assembly GCA_027925045.1). Taxonomy (NCBI): domain Eukaryota; kingdom Metazoa; phylum Chordata; class Aves; order Gruiformes; family Rallidae; genus Hypotaenidia; species Hypotaenidia okinawae. The sequence continues at coordinate 10,279,589 of BSDF01000012.1, forward strand.
TAGTTCCATATTTGCAAGTTCATTTCAACTACTGTCTTTGTAATTTTGCATTTTGTAACTGTCATGGTTTAACTCCCACTGGTAACTGAGGACCATGCAACCACTCTCTCCCTCTCCTCCCACCAGTAGTACAAAAAAAACCTGATGGGTGGAGTTAAAACAGTTTAGTAAGATAACAAAGGAAGAAAATAAAAATAGTATCAGCAACAACAAATAAATAAACCCAGCAACATAGAAATGCAATTGCTGACCACATGCAGAAGGGAAAAACCCCAACCTGATGCACAGTCTGTTCCTGTGTAGTGATTGCTCCTCCCAGCCTGCTTCCCCAGTTATATATGTAGCATGTAGCTATATGGCAAGGAATATCCCTTTGCCCAGTCTGGATCAGCTGCCCTGGCTGTGCTCTCCCAGCTTCTGGTGCACCTGCAGGGTGTGGAAAGCTGAAACGTCCTCTCCTTGGTGTAGACACTGCAACTACTTAGTGACAACTGAAAACATTACTGTATTATCAACATTATTCTCATGCTCAAGCCAAAACACAGCACTGTGCTGGCTACTAGAAAGGGACGTTGCAGTATCTCAGCTGAAAATGGACCAGTTACACAACACGGTATTTCAATCTGTGCATGTGCAAAAAGTCCTTCAAATGTTTGCAGTACAGTGCAGGCTGGAGTTCTAATAAGGCACTATTGTTTGCTTTCAAGCTGAAGAATCCTGCAAAAATTATTAATGCTGGCAAACGTCTGGGTGACCTGATTCACTAATTCATCCGTTCACTCATAGTTGTTTAAAGAAATACATTCTTATATATATAGGTATGTATATCTGTATATGCATATATGTATGTCTCAAAGACAGAAGCCAATTAGCTTTTTGGGTCTTAAAATTGAATATTTCTGATACAAGGTTTTGTAAACCAAATTAACCAAAACATTGGTCCTTGTTGGTATGTGATGAAAAAGACTGTGTATATGTGTTCAAAAAGGAGAGCTTTAACTGGTGTTTAATGAGTAAGTTGACAAAAATTCTTGTGTTTGTAACATGTCCATTGCTGATGGCTATATCTCTTAAACTGAGATTTACCTCTGCAAATGTTATGCTGTGATTTCTGCGGTCAAAATGAACTGTAGGGATACAAACTTTGATTAGTAGTAAGTTTAGTAAAAGCTTTATCACATCATAAAAGGCATTAAAATTTAGATTTTTTTTTTTTAAAACTCCATCATGCTTTTTCAGTTATTAACTCCATTACCAATACCTGTAGTATCTTCCTTATAGTGAAAGGTCTTAAATGTGCTGCTATAGCAAAGTGCTCAATTTACACAGATACTGTTTGATTGTGTATGTATATACATATTCTCAATTAACACAAAGCCTAAATAGATCAGGTTATAGGTGATGCATGGAAAAAGGACTGTGTGCTTATTTCAGTACTCCAATACCATCAGATGTGGTCTGTCCAAAGAAATATCACTACATGGTTATTACACAGGAATCAGCTTTTACAGGCTGGTTGCAGACTTGTTTGATGATGTGAGCAAGCAGAACTTCTCATCTTTAATCTGTGGGTTCCCACCTAATTAAATTAAAAAGAGCAGACAGAAGGTTGGACTCAGACTAATGCCCCAGTCAGGGTAATTTGGGTTGTAAGGGATGTTTTCATGGGTTAGGACCCAGCAAAAAATGCTCAGGTTTCATAGACGTTTATTTGGGGGTAGGTTATCAGAGACTGGGATATACCATCAAAGGAACTCTTTTTGGTAGGAGCAGTGTTTCAGGAATTCAGGAATCATAATTACCTGTTGAAGCAAGTAATACATTCTGGACCCTGTTTAAGAAGTTGTAAATCCTTGTGGGAGAAGGCATGTCAATTTTGGCAAAGGCACTAGGCAAAGCAAGGAGGAAGCTGTGCTGCATGCAGCCAGGAACAAGGCACACTGATGCCTTAGGAATCATGGTACTGGCTGAGACAGCAGGGAGATTCTTAATCACCCTCTCTTTTCCAAGCTCCAGGAGATTTTATATGTTTATAACTCCATGGAGTCAGAATCACTTTTAGTTCTCTGTGGAGCTGAAGCCTTTTTCTCTTCCCTCTGTTTCTGAGCTCTTGTTACCCAGCAGTGTTCAGCTTACTTCCATCACTTGCGTATCTCAGAGGGCTTATGTTTCAAACAGTGCTCCCAGGCTGGTACCTTCTCGAAATTTTGTATAATGCAAAGGAGTTGGTACCAACACCACATTTATCAAGGTTGAGATGAAAAATTCCTTCTTGGGATTTCTCTGAGAATACACCAGGTGGTGCCACGGATATTTGCTGAGACAATGTGTAATTACTTTTCTTGTTCTGCCAGAAAAGCTTTAAAAGGCCACATGAGTTCTACTTTATCACTTGCCCCCCTTTTTTAACTCATGCTGCCTGCAACTAACTTGGACTCTGTTCTAGAAATGACTCTGTGCTCAGTGGATGTGACCCCAATTACTTCTCTCTGCTTAGTCTCCTTCTCTTGCCTTCCCTAAATGCTACTGGATTTTTTCTTTACATTTACATTATGGCTAACAGAAATAAACCCTCACTTTTCCCAATAACTGTACAGGAATCTGTAATCTGCCATCTGATATGAAACATTTTAAGCCATATAGAACTGCTCCATATCTTGTTTAGCTAATCTGTTAATAGAACTGAGTGGACAAGGTTAAAAATAGATCTACCTCTTAAAGCAACAATAGTTCAATTTTAAATGAAAAAATAGTCTCTATTGATTCTGCCCTTATCGTCCTAGAGCCTTCTGATTCTGTACATGTCTAAATTAATGCAGGTAAAAGCCTCTTTTGAATAGTAATGTGTTTTCCACAGTGGCTCCTTGCCTAGCTCATCTTTGGTTGTCATGATGATCTTGTAGGGTCCCTGTCCAGTCTGCTGCTGTTCCTGCTCCTACGCAGTGAAATGTGAAATTGCAGTCTTCTGCACCAGGAGCGTCAATGGCTTGTACTGAGCATTGGTGCATGTAATGGCAGCGGCCATGAGGAGGAAGTGTGCAGCAAATCTCCCTATGCACAAGGCATGGGAGAAGGCCATTATAGGGTTGATACTTGGAGTGAAGCTACAAGTTATGTGTGAAAAATATTTTGTCAGATTCAAGGCTGGAGTTGATAGTCATTCCCTTTTAGAAGTTCTTTGAAGGTTGTGTTCATATTATTGCTCACTTCTTGACTGATGATATAAATGATCAATTACATATTTTTAATAGTAAACTTGTGTGCATCTAGCTAACTACCTATGGCTTTCTCTAATCCAAATGTTATCTATAACAGACTTGCCATATGCAGAACTTTTTTCAGAATTAACATCAATTTGGAAAGTTATTTAGCAAGCACTTGTTTGGATTATCCTATCTAAATCTTGCAAGTCTCCAAATTGTTCCTCTTGAGAAAGGTATTTAAGTTTCAAGATCATTTATAGCTTCTGACAAATAGCACTCTGTGATAGCAGAAAAGACCTGAGAAGATGACTGTCAGAGGGCCATTCTCTCACCAGTCCCTAACCATTTAAGCAAATTCCCCTATTTCTGTCTCTTTCTGGAACTTTCTATCTTTTCAAAACGTGTTTCAGTTTGGAGAGGAAAAAACCAAAACCAAACCCACAGTTCCAAACCCTGCTTTTGACTCTGAATTGCATATTTTTAAGACCACAGTTGTGCTCAGCTAGTTGAGTGCTTTATAAAACTTTCCTGGTGTAGTCTTTGTGTATAGCACGAGAATAGCTGTATAGTGTGGTTTTTTCCTCCAGTCTTTTCAAACTCAGTTTTACAGTCTGTTTTTCTTGTGTTATTTACTCTCTTTCTGACCCTTTCCCAGCAATCCCTTCCAAACAGAGCTCAAACCAAGACAGTTTACTTAGAAATCAAACCTTAAAACTCACAGGAGTTTTTAACATTAGTTTAAATGAGCTCAAACTTCCCAAGCACAAAATATTTTCAAGTGGGATGTGAACTGCTACTTGGCCTGGTGATGAGGACTAAAACAAAGTTTTGAGCCACCTTTTAAAAATCTGGCACTGTAACCTGGATTCAGCCATGCTCTGGATAAAGGGGCAGCTGGAGTCACTGTCTGCTGCAGTAAACTCTGCAAATGAATGGGTCTTAGTCCTGTAGTAAATCCATGCATAGCTGTAAAAATATCAGCTTATAAGCACACGTTGGTAGAAGAGAAAGAAGCTATTTCTGTACCTAGAATCACATGTGTACATAGCCACTGTGTAGCACAGAGGAGATGGCTGTACTGGATGGGCAGCACAGTATATTTCTTTTCATTGGTATATCTGGCTGACAGCATGAAGTTATATTACAGGAGCAGTGTTAGGAGAGGAGCTGACAACAGATGAATCAATGAAAGAGAAGGAAGTGACTGTGGGGATGATACCAGTGTCCTTGAGTGAAACTGTAGGTGAGGTGATGGTGTTTGAATGTGATGCTTAATGAAAAGAGATACAATATACACCACCTACATTATCATGGAGTATAGGAGTTTATTTAGAGACACAAAGAGAATAAGAGCTGAATTTCTTGTCTCCTACACTGCTAGTATCATTCTCAGATCCTACAACCCAAACAAATTCTTCAAGAAACATTTCCTTTTCAGCACTTCTCATAGCTCACCCATCTCCAGCACTATTGGTCAGTATTCACCAAGAAATACTAATCACACATGTCTGGGACAGATTTGTTAATAAAGTGCAAAAGACTTGGTACGGAAGAGAATCAAGGCATGCAACTCCCTTGCCAAGGTGAACTGTGCAGCATGTTTAGGGGTGTTAGAACTTGGAGAAATGGAGCTTTCAACAGGGCCATGGGGCTGAGGCAGTGGCTTTTGTAGCATGTGTGTGACAAGAGATGTTCCTTTCTAAACTTGGGCTGAAGTGATTAGATATAGACCTTTCAGAAGAATGTTGTATGTCCTTGCTCCCTTGGAAGGATTATTCTGAGTCTCTGGGTGAGGTTCAAATCACAGACAGTTGCTTTCACTCTGCTAACACTGTCTAAGAAAGACAGTGGTACCCAGCAGTTTTATCCAGAGATCAAATTAATGGAACATGCCACCTGGGATCCCAGAAGGGATAATGGGAAGCTAGTGACCCCATAGTTGCTGAAAAAGCCGAAGTAGAGGCCTCTGATGTGAAAAGAGCACAACGTGAAGGACTTTAGGGGCAGCATCCCCTCAGTCCTTGCATACAGACGTTGTGTGAACTCATGGTACCAGCAGATGCGTTGTCACTGCATATTCACAGAGGGGACTCTTTGGAAATGTCATCTTTTGTATCTTGCCGTAGGAAATTTGACTCAGAGGTACTGGTGCAGTTATATAGACTCATAGTCATCTTTTGTTAATTTTCTTATCACCTTATATAATCTCACTGCAATGTTTTCATTGGATTCTCTGTTCCCTCACAAGGCCATGAGAAGAAAGAAGGAAAACTTCCTGTTTCACATACAGACTGGTATGTAGATAAAACCCCACGTTCTTCAATCAGGTTTTTAAAATTGGAATTTTGCTGCTGTTATAGTTTAGCCTCAGGCTGCTAATTTGGCACTTGCTTCAGTCACTGGGGTCCGTAATTGGAAAAACTACAGAACAGAAAAGAGAGTCAGAAGGGAGAGGCGTGGGGATGGATCACATTTATACCAAATAACCAAGTCCCCTGGCACACAAATTCAACCAAACTTTAAATATCCATTTTTTCCCTGAAGAAAGTAGAAGAGAAACAAAGAGATTAGGGCCCTGATGATAGAGTCTCTAGAAAAGTATAAAATCTAATAACACTGACTTTCCATCCACCCTCTCACACATGTATCAGCAGAAAATGTCCCTTGATAAATACGATGAAAGTTCAGTTGGGCAGGGTTATTTATTTTCTTTTTAACACATCCATTCCCACACATATGAGTGTACTTGTTCTATCTATCTGTGCATGAATCTAGATAGGTGATATCACCAGTTCACATAATTCACAGGGGCTCAGTGTAAAGAACTAACAAATTTTCTCAATTTTGGGCCAGTTTTCAAAACTGAAAATGAGCCACACTAGTGTCACCTCAACTTTTTCTCTTGATGTGGGTAGGAATGTAGACAAATGTCACTAGGCTTTAAACTTCTTTAGACATTATTAGAAAGCTCCAAGGTTTCCTTTCAGCCTATGACAGCTGTCTTGTGGAATAATTTGCCTTTAGGAGCCCAGCATTGTGTGAACAGCACTTCTGGGATGCAAGGATTGAGGGCAATCCTCCATCAATGGTGTCTCACATTGTGCTCTTCAGATGGGAATCTTCTATGTGGGCTACTTAAGGAGCTGTGGGCAGATAGCCTCTCTGGAGACCTGCTTTGTTGTCCATGATATTTGGGCACTGAATTCTTCATCTTCCCAATTTTATGAAGCTGTTGCCATGGTGCAGGAACTACATCTCTGTTGGTATATACGTATAGATGATAACCCTGCATCTGCTTTAGTGAGGAAGGGAATCTGTCCCACAGCATTCACCAGTGTAGCTTTAAGACAGTATGTTAGTGCAGTAGGTGTAGCAAATGGGATTTTTATACTATACTGTTATATGCAGGTGGCTTTAGAATCCAAGTCTCTTGTATTTTTTGTTGCATGTGTAAGTTTACTTAGAAACTTGTATTAATTGAAATGAATGCTGTTACTCAGCTACAAGTTAGTGACCACTGACAAAAAATGTGCTCTTTTACAAAGCTTAAATTGCATAATTGTTCATGAAGGACTATTGCCTCCCATGGCATCTTTACTTAGAAGAAAGAGATAGTTACTTTAATCAGGACTTCTGAGGATGCTGATAACAATAATTCTTTTCTAATGTACTGATATAACTCTCAATTGTTTCATATTAAGCTGAGAAAATGGGAAGAGTTAGAAGATGGTACACATTCTAATAGAAGCAATAATTCTGCGTGGAGGGTTGTCTTAAGGCTGTGCCAGGGAAATGAAACCAATAGATCCCATTTTACTGAATATAGCTGTGTGGGAGGAAAAGGTCATAGTCCTGGGCCTAATTCTGTTACTGTTTTAAAGTTGGTGTCTGTATTTTTCGTTTTATTTTATGGTTTAAAATGGGGAAAAACACATAGATGTAATAATTACTATAAACTACAAAAGATATTCTTTGTTTGGATCATATGCTATAAGCTTATTAGCCAGTGTGACTCAGCTGCCTTCTGCTCCTCAGTTACGTCAGTTTACACTGACGATATTTCTGTTTTGCTGCTGATTATTCTGTGCTGATGGGCTATTAGCTATTATGGGCTACTCAGCCATCTAACGTGTACTGCATTCATACCCAGTCGTCTTGCTAAGTGAGTACTAACAAGTAACTGCCTTTGAATTTTCATGACCTAAGCATTGTGGGCTAGATTCTCATTTAGTCTAAGGCACATCTAGATGCTGTGGCATTAAAAAGTGGCCTTATTGTGAGTGCAAATAACCCTAGCCTTTTGAAGAATAATGCCACATGGTATCTCACAGCCCTTTTTCCTTTATATTGTTTCCTTTTGGGAAGTCTAAGTGGTGAAATCCTTTACACAGGCCTGTGGCTGGTAGTGTCCAAACCTCAGAGGAAAATGATTCCCTGCCAGACCTCATTAATGCTGTCTGGTAGTAAGTACTTTGTCATCAGGTTATAATGTTGTTATAAAATTTTAGTGCTATATGAACTAGTGATGATGTTTAATAAATAATACATTATTGGTCAAACTGCTGCTTGAGGAGACATGTACAGCTTTTAATTAGTGTCTTTTAGCATTCTCACCTAATTAAAAAGAAGTCTAAAGCTGAATTACAATTTATAGAAGAACTGAAAATACTGTAAAAACTATCTAAAATGCTGACAAAACTGGATATATACTGTCATACTATCATTATTTTCATGCAACTAAAAATCCATCCAGTTCAGCTAATTTGAAGTCATAGGTATGTGAAACCATCTCAGCCAGTAACTGGAATGCTTTGGGCTGACAAGCCCCTGCTCTCTGCCATTGAAATATTTGCCTACTCTTGTTAGAATGACACAGTCTATAGAACAATCTGGGAAGGTGTAAGTGTCAATAGGGTTAATGTACCTGGCAGGGTGTACATAATTCATTAAGGAAATTCTTCCTCTCCACTGATTCTGGAGTAGTGCTGTTGCATACCTTTCACCATCTCTAAGGCAATGTTGTCTAATTGTTTTCCATGAGAACAGAACTCAAGAACTATTCGTTTCAAATCCCTTCTCTATTCCTAGTTCATTTTGAGTCTTGGGGAAAACCTAGTACTTGTTTTACCTCAGAAAAAACTAATAAAACTAATACTACTAATAAAGCTAATTAAAAAAAAATTACTATGTAATAGAGGTGCTAAGTATTTTATAGCAGAACCTACAACAATGCTTATATGCTTCAGTAGCAAAAAAACCACCCCCAAATATCAGCACTCATATTTTCTATAATAGGAGCAATTTTTTGTTAATTTTAAATATTCCTATATTTTTCTGTAGGGTCAGTTTCTATCCCCATATTGTTTATGTTCTACAGATATAAACTCTATATATTACTCTACAGTTATGCCACCTACTTTCCAAAGGTTTCTAGAAGATTGTGGTTGAGAAAAAGGAAAAGAAAAAAAAATAAAAGAGCTGCCACCACCTTTTCTGTGTGTGATTCCAAACAGAGGACTTCATTCTTCTGGAATATTAATCTACTTCATTTCATAAGCATCGAAATGAAATGAATATTTGCAAAGGTCAAGTTACAGTATATGGCAGGAAAAACATGCCAAAAACAATTAAAATTACTAGGGCTGTGTAGTAAAGTCACACGTACCACATATTGCTTACAGGTGCACTGTGTGAAGCCCAATCCAATAAATGTCAGTCCAGTTATTTACACTAGGAGAGTGCCAGTCATGTAAAAAGAGGCAGAAGAACAGATGCTTTGTGAGAAACAAACCCAGTACAAATAAACTCAAAACTGATTATAAAAAATTCACACTAAACAAGTATTTGAACACATGTGAACTGCATTTGGAATTCTGTGAATGTTTTCTCTACATTTGGGCTTCAGTGAATGATTTGTAAAGCAAGAGGCAAATATTTTTTAGTGCTTTGTAAACCTTTTGAAACCTTGCCTGTGAATCTCTGAGTTTATTTTATTTTAATTCTTCTATCTTTCTCTTCATGTTTTGGTTTTCAAAAAGCCAAAATGTTCACAAAAGTATGGTGAAATTTAAGAATTTTATCTGAGGGTTCTTTTTGTTGGTTTGTTGGTTGTTTTGTTTGCTTGTTTTTTGCTGAGGTGGGTTGCTTTTTTTTTGGGCTTGGCATGTTTAAATGCTGAGAACTAAAATTTTGACTTGAGCATGTGTTTTGGAAAGCTTCCACACCCCTGACTTTTTGGGAACTTTGACTGGCTTTAAAATCTGCTGAAAAGAAGCAAGTTATGTGGGTTTAGTGTTTATTGTAAACATTTCATGGTTGAAGCTATTATCACTGACAAGAGAGAGCCAGGTTCGTCAGCTACCCACGCTTTTCTTCCCTGTTGGCAAGTGTTATCTCTGTGTGCCACAGTCAGAGCTAGAGAATCTAGCACAGGTTGAGAACTACTTAAGTAAAAGAGTATTACATATTAGTTTAGTGTAAGAGTTTGTAACTGTTAGATAAACATATATAGTGTCACCTTTTTTTCTTTTTTTAAATTGATGTTCTGCTTCCTACAAGCTAAAGATCTCATAAAATGCTATGGATTCTGCTCTGGTGACATTTTTAGTAGTCCAATTTCATGCAAAGCACAACCACCTCCGGATATAGGCCTCTTAACTGGATCCAGTCACCAGCGCTCCTGGCTACTTCTGACCTGCTGAGATTTCTGAAAAACTGGAGTCAAACACAGCTGAGCTGAACAAATTTTTAAAGGAACATTGGATGTGGATTTCATTCTTTTTTTTTTCCCCTTTATCCAAAATGAATGTAGGAACCTTAGAGGTTCTGGAATATGTAGAACTTAAGCTTGAAATTTTATATTCTTGAAGAGTAGTGCAGAGCAAGCAGCAGTGAAACTCACCAGATAAGTTGTCTCAACTCTGACCAGAGAGACCACCCTTTTGGGTTACAAGCTAACTTACGTTCCTTACTCATTTAATCCCCTGCCTTTCTGCTCAAAGGGTTGATGAGGGACTCATTCCCACTAGCAACTGGGCTGAAGCCACACATTCATTTCACATATTGCCACCAAACGGATCTGCGATACTAATGATTTTCAGTCTCTATGAATTGGAGTTGGATCTGACTCTCTGACCAGGAGGTTAAAGGCTCCAAATCCAATTAATGAACCCTGGAGATACCAAGTCACTTTTGCTTAAACATGGCATCAGCGCTGATGAAAACTGTAGCAAGCTATTGTATTCAGCCAGGTAGACCAGCAGCATGAAGGCGAGTTGCTAGGATATGCCCCTTTCAGACAGCATATTTCATCTCTTCTCACACAGTATTCATCTTTCTTCTGAAAGGAAGTGTCAAGTAGTTGAGAAGGATCCTGTGAACATAAAATATATAAGCCCATCCTTGGCATCATGCATATGTTCAGTATTTTCAAATACTGATTGCCTTCAACTCCAAGGTAATATGAGCCAAATATAATCCAAAATATATTTTCAAATACTGAACTTATATATGGTGCCAAGGATGAGATTGTATATTTTTGGTTATGTCCAAGTGAAAAAGTGACTATTGCACATTCTTTATTCATGGCCTATTTACAACTGACATTTGAGACTCATGCTTTGCAGCTGGTTGATGCCACCTCTTGCCAGTCATCTTTTTTGCTGGTGCTGCTTTTCTGTCATGGCTGAGACAAAATGGAACTGCACAGGGAAAAAACAGTTCTGCTTCTGAGTCATCCCTGGTGCCATTCTTTCTTGTTCATGTGTCTGTGTGATGGCCAAGGCACAGTTTATGTGCAAAGAATGCGTAGGTAAGTTTTGTGACACTGGTGGGCAAGGAGGTGTTTTACTGGAATTGGGCTTTGTTGGCAATTTGGGAAGAACAGAGGGGGTTAAACAGGGAAAAAAATAAGAAACACAAAGCAAAACAGGAAAAAGTAGAAGCCTAACAGCACCATAATCACTGAACTGATTACTTTGATGAAGATGTCAGGGAAGAATTAGGGTTCAGCACTATTTAGTAAACAGGGATTTCTTGAGAATAGACTATGGATCTCTTATGTTGTTATGATTGTCTGAGGCTTTGGGGGAAGATCTCCTAAAATTAAATAATAAATGTGAACTTATGACTGAGAAGAAAAATTGTGCAAAATCTTACCAGAGGGCCCAGAACTGGATGCAGTACTCCAGATGAAGCCTCACCAGTGCCAAGTAGAGAGAAAGGATCACCTCCCTTCACCTGCTGGCAGTGCTTTTCTGAATGAAGGCAGAATACTGTTGCAAACTTGCTGAGAGTGCACTCTGACCCATCGTCTTGGTCCTCAGTGAAGATGTTAGACAGTATTGACCCCCGGGGGTCTTGCTTCCAGAGGGACTTTGATCAGTTGATCACAATCCTCTGGGCCTGGTCATTCAGCCAGTTTTCAGTTGACCTCACAGTACACTTTGGAATTGGAGAGGACTTGAATGAGGGACTATTGGCTAATGTTACCTGAGAGTTGAAGGTATCCAGAATGCAAAAACATTTTCCTTTTTTACAGTGAGGGTTCTGTCTTTAACAAAATGACCACTCCAGAAGGCTATAAATCTAAGAAATGGTAAATTTCTGAACTCCTCTGAGAAATGTCTATTAAAAGACATTGCATTGCTGTTGAGCATATTTTCTTTGCTAGAGATACAACATAAATATCAATAATTATAATTTAACTACCGCTATAAATAATATTGTATTCAGTTTTGGTTTATAAAATAATTTTAGTCTCTGAGGACACAGGAACAATTTATGTGTGTTTGCAATATTACTGAACATTATTCTGAATGAATTAAGGTCTGTTCTTCCTTGGGTGAGAATCATCTGTCCAGTGTCTTATCTGGAAAAGTCCCACAACAATCACTACTACTATATATGTTGTATGAAAAGAAAGAAGGAGGAAGGAACATAATGTAGACAGATGCAATACAGAAAGGGAAAGGGTAGAGACTAGAAAGAAGGTAGCAGGGAAAAAAGAATATTAAAAAAACCTTTTAGCTAAGGAGGGTGATCCACCCCCTTACTCTGCCCCAAACAAGGGCAGGAGCACTCTGCTCAAGATGTGATGTGTACGAACCTTCCCAGAAACAAGCACCTTCACTGAATGAGCTCTGCTCCACTGGAAGTGTTTATTTCCACTGCCAATGGACAGCCTCATTTGACACATGAACATTACCAGAGGCTAAATACTGCTTTATTCCTCCTTTCGTTCACAACTGAGATCTACAGTGACTGCAGGTAACTGGAATGTCAAGGAATGTCAGCTGCAGATGTAATGTTTAATTAACTTCTTTCAAATTCATATCTAATTTATCTAAGTGCAAGTCTGAAATACTTTACTGTGTTCAAGTCTTCACACTTGATGCTGTTTTTCATATGCATTTCTTAGCTTCATGTGCTCTATGATTGCATAGACTGAGCCAAACACAGAATCATACAATTGTTTAGCTTGGAAAAGACCTTTAAGATCAGAGTCCAACCATAAACTTAACACTGCTGAGTCCACCACTAAACCATGTCCCTAAGCACCACGTGTACACCTCTTTTAAGTACTCTGTGTTCTTAGGAGTTGATCATACACTTACATAGCAGCAAATGGCAACAATTGTATGCACTGCTGGTCAGAAAGGAGTGCTGTGTGATAGGAAAAACTATTTTAAGCAAATTAAATGCATCTGAAACAAATTATCACACCTTAGGAATTTCATTAATGGCTGTTTGGACTGAATATTACAAGTAGAATAACTTATTCTTAATTTCTTCTGTTTAAAAAAAAAAAAAAAAAAGTTCTCTTTTGAAAAGGCTCTTTTTTAGACAACCTAGAAGATAAAAGCTTGATCCTCTATTAATTATTTCCCAGGCAAAGCTGGGACTAGATATCCATTTGCAGAAGAGAAAGGGATGAACTTCATAGATTGTCTGCATGTATGTATTTCCCAGTGGGATAGATTTCAAACAAAACATTGAAGAAAAAAAGAAATATATTTGCTTTAAAGAGGTAAATGAGGGTGGAGGCTAGCATGGGAGGTGAACATGTCTCAGCTTGGTTTCTTGTCTTGGGAGTTTAATGTTAGATACAGCCTAGGGACTCCTGGGGATTATAAAAAATTGAATTTTTGTGATGAAGGATTTTATGGCATTTCTGAAGTATGAAATGTTCTCAACCATTGCTGCAAGCTCAGGCAAGCTTAACATCACCACCTCAGCGTGATTGGCTATTTCATTATGCAATACAGAAGCAGTGGAATTTGCTTAAGATTTAAAAAGAAAGCTTCATATGCAAGGGGCAATTTACTTGGATTTAAATGTCTCTAAAGGAAAGATTTAAATCTGTATAGAAAAATATAGGCACATTTTCTCTATTACCATTTCTAACTCTTCATGTATACACTGTATATCTCAAGAGGAATGTGCACAGGACTTCATTCTAGAGAAATGTACACAGTAGGTTAGTGGTTTACTTTTTGCCCATGAGGAAAAATGAAATGGACACTACTGTTTTCAAAAGGAATTGTGCTGAACTCATGACTTTGGTGTTCTTCTAAATGCTGTTGCAAACAGTGGAAATAGAAAATTATATTTATTTGTTAGAAGCCTTCTCTCTAAAGTGTAATTTAAAAAAATCAATGTGCTGATGTTCAAGCTTTTGTCACCAAGTGCCAGCTCTTGTACCCAACTCCATTCTAATGTGTGTGTTGTGGGGCAGCCTCAGCAGGCAAGGCAAGTTTTAACCAGCAAACAAAAACTGCTCCTGAGATCCATTAGATGTTTTGAGTTGCACTGTGTCAGACCACTTCCAAGGCAGCTGGGTTTACTAACCGTTTCTAAGGCTATCTGCTGGTGCAGAGAGCAGAAGTATTGCAGTCAGTAATAGAGCCTTGTGCTTGCTCTAATTTGCACCAGATGGCCAGGCAAATACACAACTAGCCATGGATGAGGCGAGTACAACTTTTTAGACTAAAGACACCCTTGTGCTATTTTTCCTTTGCTATCACTTCCATTTCTGTACTGGGAGGGTCTGTTACTGATAACACCGGTCTGTGTCATTGGCAACTTACGTACTTTGCCTTTACAGCATATAAAGAAATACACATTTGAATACCAAATTTCATACTAATTCTTAGATTTCAGAGTTAAAAAAAAAATCTCCTTTGGCATGTAGATTGCACGTATGTCTTCTGATGGTAGGTAAACCATCCAACCTTCACTTCCAACCCAAAGCATTCTATGATTCTAAACTTCAGATGAAAAATACACCACCATATCTCTCCCTGTCCCACTCCAGTGCTGGGATACTGAGATCAGAGTGTGTTTGTCCTGCTATGAGCTGCTGGGCGTGAGTTATGGGGTCACCACTGTACCATGTGTTAGTCATACCGATGCACAATTAACAAAGCTTTAAATGTAGCAGGCTTACATAACAAAAATCACAGTACAATCCACACCTCCTTTGGTGTGAACATCAGCTCTGGTTATGTTAGCAATCTCAAACACAGGTATCGGAAAGCTTAAGGCAGGAAAGACTGTTGTGTTTGATTTAGATGCATGCAGAGAAAGGGATGACCTGGGCTGGAGACGAGGATGATTTAAATTGTCTGCAGATGTTGTGGGATCTTTCTGCAGATGGATGGTGATGACAGATACCCGGGTAGGGCAGGTATCACATGCAGCCATAGCTTTTCATAGAACCATAGAATAGTTTTGGTTGAGAAAGTCCTTTAAGATTATTGAGTCCATTAACCTAACACCGCAAAGTGCACCACTAAACTATGTCCCTAAATACCACATCTACACATCTTTTAAGTACCTCCAGGGATGGTGACTCAACCAATTCCCTGGGCAGCCTGTTCCAATGTTTGGCAACCCCAGCAATTTTTTTCCTAATATCCAATCTGAACCTCCCCTGGTGCAACTTGATAACATTCCCTCTTGTTCTGTCACTTGTTACTTGGGAGAGGAGACCAACATCAACTTGGCTACAATCTCCTTTCAGGTAGCTGTAGAAAACAGCCTCCTTTTCTCCAGTCGAAATAACCCCAGCTCCTTCAGCTTCCCCTCATAAGACTTGTAATCTAGACACTCCACCAGCTTTGTTGCTCTAATTTGGAGCTCATGCTCCAGGACCTTGATATCTTTCTCGAAACAGTGACTTTCAATTCAGTGTCTTTTTAGAGAGAGATTGTATCCCTGTGATAAAAACATTGGGAAGTTGTGACATTAAGATTTGGAACCAAGACTAAGAATGTCTTCTTTGTTAATATAAGCAATATTTTTTTGGGGGGGTGCAGGGGCGGAATGTAAAGGGGGGTTAGTGTGAATTAAAAACCTTGCACAGGATGATGGAATTAGCATAGAAGGCTCAGTGAGAAATGAATTTGTACCTTTTTTGTCCCTTCCTCTCCCTCTTTTGTACACCTGACTAATGAAAAAGGTTTCTTTTACTCAGTGTGAACTGCAGGTTTTATAGATGTTAATTAAAACTAGTGTTTTGATGCCATTGCACAGGCTACTTAATCAATTAGCTGTATTTGCAAAGCACTTTTAAGGACTAATTACTGCCAAAGAATAGGTGGGTTTCTTTTATTAACTTTCAGAAATGGAGGACTCCAAGAGGAGGAGAGCCTGGTGTCAGAGCTCAGCAGGTAGCTTCTGATCCTCTCTCATTCTGATTCAACAAGAGCAACCAGGTCAGAGTCCTGACACAGCAGCAGATTTTGTGTAAAGCAGGGCAGTTAGAAATGTAATAGTTGTTAGGCTTTGCATTTGCAGGTGTGCTGCTTTTTGTGCCTCTGTGGACTTGGCTTTTGGGTAGGTTAGATGAGACAGCCCGTTCATATTCATGGGAGCATATGGTTCACATACTTAATCCTACTGTCAGTTATGTGTCTTATCTGCTGCAGGATCGGCCCTCTGCACTGGTGAGGTGGTGGGGCAATGCTCACAGGCTGGCACTGTTGCTCAAGTGGTCAAAGGAAAGGATTCCTAAGAGGCCTCAGAGTAAGCTCACCATTCCTTTTTTCCTCCTGCTCAACACTGCAGTTTACCACCTGTGGTGGTGACAGACCACAAGAAAGAGATTGGACAGGCTCTAATTATGGTCTGTTTTCTTTTCTGGGGAAGGACAATAGAGATTCAGGGTGCATTAAATGCAAAGTGATGAACGTTGGAGAAGGAAGTATTATTTGTTTAGGTACTAATATTAATACTGCGTGACACCTGACTGAATGGTTTCTGGAAAGTCAGGCTATTGAACCATCAACAGAAGTGTTAGAATCAGAGGTATGCATACTGGTGAAAACAATGGAGAAATTACATGATAATTTGTAGCTAAGAGAGGAAAGAAAACCAGGAGACACATATTCTAGTCTTGGTTGAATAATATTTATTGACTTACCCATACTAAGCTCATTGAGTATCATTCTTGAAAAGAATGAAGTATAAAGCTCCTAGGAATGTACATGGTGGGTGTCTTTGCAATATAAAGCCAGGAGCTACAGAGAGAAATGTTTCAGATCTCAAGAGAGAAGGATGTTGTTATTGTCAGCAGTTCCATACTGTGAAGAGCAAGCAGTAATTCACCAAAAGAGGTATGTTCTTAAACACTTCCTTGAATAGAAATTAAATAAAATTAAAGCCTAAAGATACAATCCTATTTTTTGTAGATGCAACAGTAGAAAAGTAAAAAGTGCTTTCAGTCCTAAATAGTTGTACTGACTTCAGTGGGACTCTTCGGGAGCTTTATCTTGAATTAAAAAAAATTGCAGGACTGGATGCCAAGCATGGTAAACGTGCAGAATTAAGAGATTATAATTTTTGTTTGTCCCTTGTTATTCTGTTGTTGCACACAATGGCATATAGAAAAAGGAGAGCTTTGGGAGAAATCTCAGAAAAAGAGAAAATAATTTAAAACAATGTATTACAATTCTCTCTTCTCAGTATTATCTATGTAATAATAAAAAAGGACTATAGAATTGAGGATGGTGTATTCACTTCTCTTCTAAAATATAAATTACTTAAGTGTATAAGTAAATGTGTTTACAGCTCAGGTGTTTAACCTTAACATGACATTTCTTTGCTTTTGTGAGAGTTACTGTTAGATACCTCTCCTGTGCTTGTTAGCCTGTTATTTATTTCAGGGCATAAAGGAATAAAAGCATAAAATAAAATAAAAGCATAAAAAGAGCAATATACCTTGTGTCACACAATAAGGTCAGGTGTTTACATGTCAATACAGTAAGGGTAATGAAGAACTATTCTAATTAATAGTGTAAGAACTCTTGCAGGTAGGAGAGTAGTTGCAGTGATCTATTACATCCCTTTGCACTATTCCAGCAGCATCAGAGAGTAACTTTACACAAACACATGGAGATACCTTTTGAATGCTTGGGGTTTCCTACCCCTTAGACCTTTGTAGTCTTCAGCACAGTAAATACATAGGTGGCTCCTGGTATCTAGCCAGCATATTAGAGTTTTAGGCAGCAGTAATTTTGAGCAACTCTGTTCTCTACGCTTACCCTATAGTTTCATTTTAGTAAATCACACCCAGATATGAAAACAGGACGATTTGCTTCTGGAAACTTCCAATTTCAGTAATTTTACTGGTTCATGTGTGGAAATCCTACTTACTCCTACTTACTCCAAGACTAGAATGCCCTGTTCTTCTGTTCATTAATAGTGTGCCTGGTGGTGCTGACTTCTACATGAATATGAAGTTGTTTTCTATTAATGGATATTGGTCTTGCTAAACAGTAATCAGCAAAAAAAATAGTAAATTGAAATGTTGGTCTTTCTGAGATTGCATTCTGCCTTGCTAAGCATAAACTCACTACTTGTTTCAACCTAATTTTCCTCTTAAAGAAACATAGATTCCCATTTTCATGAAATCCATGCATGCCAGACTTCAGCCTAAACCACACTTTTTCATACAGGTTACAAAGCCTCAGAGATATACTCCCATTGACTACAGCAGTGTGAATTGTTCTCATCTTGGATTTGAGTGCTGCTATTTATAAAAGTCTTGGCACTAGATTCATCCTTCCTTTAAGACAGATTTGAAGAAAAAGTAGATGAATGGATCAGAGAGGGTGGAAAGTCCTGCAGGGTTATGAAAGGCTGAATATGAGGAAATGCACAAGAAATCCTGTCATTGGAACTCAGTTAGCTGTTCCCACCTTATACAAACTTAAGAGTCCACAAAACCAGGATTGATATTTGATGTCCTTGCAAATTTGTGTTGTGATGGTATCATGTAATAGCTTTGCTGTAGCATTGCAAAATCCTCATTGAGTGTCTTGGATATGAACTATGTATTAATGCAGATTTTATACTGCCTTTGGAACCTGAGTATTTAGAACGTTCTGTTTCTTTGGAGGGAAAAGGGGATTATATATTTTTGAATGCTGGTCACCTTTTTATCTCCCTCTTTTTTTTTCTTATGATGATAAATACCCATGGTGACTCCTGACAGATATGTTCACAGTACTTTTTGTATTTTACTTTCTAACTAGAAAAATGAAGCTATTACCTTCGAGTAGAAAAGGGATCTCCTTCTGAATCCTGTTGACCAGGGTTCAAGGAGGAAAAACCTTTTAAAGCCCTGAATGCTTTTAATGGAAAAAAGGGACATGTTAACTTCAACACTGTATTTGTAACAAACACTGCTGTGGAAGATTGCTCAAATGAGCAACATCCAGTGGAAAAATATTTGACAGGTTTTGCAACTTATTTCATGCTTTTGACCCTCCTTGGGGATGTTACATAATGTCTAACATTTGAATTCTCACCCATTTGTTTAAACAAGTGTCTCCCCTTGGAATTTATTCAGGTAGTTTTTTAATATTTCAGTAGTGAAGTGAAAAATCTTTTTAAAATGTCAGGGGATAATGTGAAAGGAACAGTACTTGAAATTGCTCTTTAAGATATTGACTTTAAAAGCAGTGTCAACTGGACTAACAAGTAAATACACAGTGGATGAGGGTAAAAAAATGGATAAGTATTTTGAATATGCAGTACAGCACTTTTTGCAGTCCATGTGGTTAGCATTTGCCTGCCATTGAGTTCAAATGCAATAAAAACATAAGGAAACCCAATGACAAAAGACTCATCCTGAGATCAGATCAATAAAGAGAGGATAGTTGGTAACAGCTAGCTTATATCTATCTAAACATTCTATTGGGGGGTGGGGATGATATCCAGACATTTGCAATTCTATATTTGTTTTAGATTCTTTCTTCAACAGGTAGCTTGATATGAAAAATGAAACTTTGGATTCTGATTTCCTCTTCATAGAAAGACAAAGATCTACCTCAGCAAGAAATTAATTAATTGATTACAACATCACTCCACTTGAAAATAATATGGTTTCTGATAACCTTGTCTTCAAGAAAAATATATTTTCAGTGCTATAGGTACAAAAACCGGCCAGTCAAATTCCTGCCAGTCAAAGCCCAGATAATTTCACTTTAGCTGCCTCTAGGTGTTTCTACTAAGGTAGTATTAAAAATGTAAACTTGCAAACTCTTAATTTTGTACCAACCTACCTAGCAGACTTAATAGCAGAGCCTCATTTGTATGATCACATAGCTACTGGCCGTGGACTTGACTTGGACTCTGAAAAACCCTAATTAACAGCAAAATGGAGCCGGAAATTAATTGGCATTAAACTAGAAGGAGAATAGAACTCAGAGAATAAAGCTGTCTTGCAGTCTGATTCCTGACTCACAAATTTGTATGCACAGGAAATATTTCTTTCTTACCTTGATTAGAATTAGATTTCCACCTGCAGTGTGCATTTTTATCTTTGTTTTTTAGAACTCATTACCAAATTTTTGATAATTAGTAACCTTTAAGCATAGCCAATGATGCTTTATATTTTTTGCATTTGATCAAACAGTGTATTATAACAGGAAAACTGGCTGGAAACTATTTGCTCTCTTTTTATCTCTTTAAGTTCTGTTTAGTGTGTGTTTCTTTCCTCAACTTAAGTTACATTAAGTTCAAGGCAAGGAAAGAAGCTGGAAAACCTGTGGTACAATACTGATGAAGTTTACACTAAAAAACTATGATGACTTTAGCTGTTCATTACTTATCTAAATGTAAATTTATTTTATTTTTTATTGAGGCCAAAGTTATATCATGGAAGTTATGTTAATTAACTCATCCTATTTTCTTGGGATCTTAATTTCTAAGAAACTAACTCTTCAGGGGTCTAATTTGTCATTTGGCTTCTATTTATTTGAAGTACAATTTCCACAGACTTCTTTTGTAGGATTTAGATTGTGATGTCATCAAACATCAGGCACTGGATGAATTCTTGCAGTTGAAAGAGCAAGAGTCTGAGGTTTAGGTGTTACTTTGAGCCAGTGATCATCAAATCTAAACTGTTTTACTTCTGTGGGTTTTGATGTTTTTCAGACCCATTCATTCCCTAGCCAGTGTGGCTGCTTACAGTCACTTCGAATCTAACCCATTAACCACGTTGCCTCCACTGCAAAAATCTGTATCTAGGAGACTAGCATAATTTCATTCAGAAGCAGTTTTACTAAAACTCCTAAAGTGTAATGTTTCTTTTCTGCTTCATAGAAACCCCTGATTATTTCTGGTTTCTTTATGCAAGCACAATTTGAAATTTAGTAAGAAATGGAACTATTGGGAGATTAGTTGTAAAGATGGCAGTCTAATACAGTCTTGGTTTAAAATGTATGTTATTTCCAGTGATTAAATGGAATTTTACCATTGCCTGGAGTGCTTCATTCATGGGGAATGATTGAGGAAATAATTACAGTGAGCTACCTCTTTGACAGTGTCTGCAACTACTATGATTGTGCTACTGGATTAAAATTACATTTACATCCAAGAAATTATTACTATTTTAGAAGAAAAACCTCTAAATTGTAGGGAGGAAATACTATAAGCCTATCCACATGTTGGATATATTTTTAAATATGGATAAAAATATACTAATTTATGCGTGGTTCTATGAAATATCTTGATGTAGTATCTCAATATATCAGTATTTCAATATATTTCAACAGAGCTATTAGCACAATGCCACCTGTTGTAAGAGCTACTAGTCAAAAGATTATTAAGAAGTTTCTCGGTTTTTCAGTCCATCTCATCATCATATGAAAGCACAAATGATTAGAAGAGTCTGCTTTGGGGCAGCAGAAGGAAAAAGGGAGTCAAGGTTATTGGAAACTCAAAGAAACAATAATTTTAAAAATTGTGTAATTTTATCTTACTTTGCTCACCTGAGCACTGTCAGATACCTTGTCAGAGGCAGAGCTAGTACTGATCCCAGTAAGACTCAGCAGTAAACATCAGGACCTGAGATCAGAGGGGTTTAGCCAAGGAATTGGGGTTTCCCTGCCAGGTTGGTTTGGTGCAGCCACATACTTGAAGAAACAAATAATACTTCACTTATTTATTTAAACAGAAGCAATTCTTGCTTCTGCATGAGAAATGTCAAACCTAATCTGTATGTGGGCAAAATGGATTTTTTTTTTAAAAAAGGAAAAACCTTCTGGGATGTTGAATCATTTGGATTTGCTGTGACTGATGAAATCATCCCTTCCCAGAGCACAAGAACTCTGCTCTCTCACTACATAAATGCTAGCTGCAGCCAGGAACCATAATGCAACAGCGGGCACTTCTAAAAAGGTCATTTTTTTCCAAATCACTGTGCTTTCACTGTTGAAAAAATTAATTATAATAAATACAGTGGTCATAAATTTGTTTTTATAACCCCTTGTCTTCAATGTAGAATAAATTAGTCATCATCATAACAGACTATGATATTGAGATTTATGGTCTAACTTTATCCCCAGTATTATTTCAGCATTATACCAGGAGTGACTTTGATCAAAATGTCTATCCTGTGACTTAGAGGGTGGGGGGCCACCTTCTTCCTTTCCATTATTAATCGTACTGTAGTGTCTCTACCTAGAGAAAGTCTGTCTTTTTACTGTGGTTGCTCTAATTCTTTCAGCATTCTTTCCACTGTGCTAGTGAACATTTCCACTATGCCATGTCATTTTGTCTTTAAGCAGAAAGCCCTGTGATAAAAAATTCACATCCCTAAGCTTCCTCTGCGAAGTAGTTCAGAAGTAGAAGTATGAGGTGCATTGTTGGACCATACACGGTTAAATTCTTCCTACCTGTCACCTGAAAGTATGTCAGTTCTTCAGTGCTTGTTTGACAGAAATCTTTGTCCCCTTTTGTTGTATGGAGAATGCTTTTTACTGATCTTCAAGAGCAGCAGGCAGAAGAAAGATGGCCTTCTAACCTGCCTGAAAGCAAACGACTTTGGACCACTTAGGATTACAGGTGTTAAGTTCTCTGTGTTTGGCCCTTCATGTGACTCAACACCTTGTAGAAGTGAGTCTTTCTTCACGGACACCCAGGAAAGTAATGAGTGGTTCAGATAGTGGCAAGTAAGACTCAACTTTCTTTCAAAATGGATTGTTCTGGCTAGGTACTGCTCTCCTTAGTGAGGAAGAAGATTTAGTTTATATTTCCACTGTGTCCTTTTAAGTGCATCTGGTTAGGAAGAAGTATTTCCTATGATCATTTTCAAGAAGGATTATCTTCTTTCATTGTTTTATATTTAAAAAAAAAAAAAAAAAATCTAGTTTCTTAAACCAAGGTGGTCTTGGTTTGTTTTGGTTTTTTAATTGGGAAATTTCTTACAAAACAGAGTTACTATGAACATTTTCTTGTCCATACAGAGGTTTGAATGGAAACATTATATTATCTCTGCCTCTAAAGTATATGCTTTAATCTAGGTCGGTGCAGTTCTGAAGAGCAAAACAGATAATAGGACAAAATTGCATTTGTACTATTACTATCAATTATATAATGCTAGCTGTCAATTTTGAACAATGTAAAAGAACTTATAGCAATCTATCTCTAAGAGCTCAAAGAAAGACAAATTTGGTAGTTAAGAATACTGGGTGAAACTCTGCTCTATAACAATAGTATGACCACTTTGAAGTTTTTACAGTGAACTGAAGGAAAATTATTGCCTTTTAGATTTCATATATGGGTATTACAGTAAGTGTGGATGTTGCAGAACCATCATAAATACTTTTTTTGCTAACATCCAGATTTTCTGTATAAACCGGTCTTCTCAGCAAAAAGTGCGTAGTGCTAAACATCCTTTTAATAATTAATGCATGATTACACCAAAGGAAATACTACACTGACTTGATTTATAGGACTGTTTATTCTAACTTCATGGAAGCGCTAAGCTGAAGGCCTTTGTAATTTTTTTTTTTTCCTTTCTTTGAAAACACGTGAAGGAGTAGAAAGAGTATTTTTGTTTCATAACCGATTTAGCCCAGCCGACACAGCATGCCCAAATCGGCTCTAGTGGAGCATTTTGCTTAACACTTTCCCTCTTCTTTCATGATTTTCCGGAGACCTTTGCGACTGCGTTGATTAATATGTCAAACCAAATGTTGTGAGGGAGACTTTTGCTACCTGGAGTGTGAGACGTACTGGCACAAGTTGCAGAAATGAACTTTAAAGTTCAGATTGTTTATTAGCTTTTTTGTGGAAGTGAAATAGCAAGACGTGGTGGTGAGAAAGACTCATTTAATAAAGTTATCCTTCAACCAGTGCTGGGCAAAAAGCAAACCTACTGATGAGAGCTACCGCTAGTATGAACGTTAAGTCTATTTCTGTAAGTCACATAGAACAAAATCCAACAGGAAGAAGACCTGTTGGGTCTGTACAGGACCTCTACCTGTACAGGACTAGAGTTAGGTCTTTTAGTTAAAGATTTTCTTCATCATGGGAAAGGATATAATTAGATATTTTCTGGCCACTATATGACCTGCAGATGCTTACATCAGCAGACAGAGGAGTGCATAGAGAAGTACTAATAGATTACAATTATGAAATTTTGGGAATCATTAATTATTTATGGGACATCTTGTGTTCTAACTGCTGGGATAATAAGATAGTAAAAAAATACAAGAATCTTATGTAATAATAATTTCTTTAATTGGTGGTCAAAATCCAAGGCTGGCTTAAGGAAACCAGCTGCCATTTGTTCAGTCCACTCTTACTGCCCTTGCAACTGGTACCACCCATACTCCAAAATAGAAAGCAGTCAAAAAATGTATTATGAAATAATGTAGTAAAGATATGTCTGCATTAACCTTAAGGAGACACTAATTAAAGGAATATGGCCAATGCATAACCCTTTATTCCCCTTCTAGCTTTGGGCACACAAGTCACATTCTAACCCTGTCTAGTTCAGCAAGTAAATTTGTTATTTCAAATTGACATTAAATACACTCCATGCTAATCTTTTCAGGCTCTGGGCAGTAAAGCCAACAGCTAGTGAAGTGGGCAGATACCAAGAGCTAGATCTCCAATTGGTGCATGTACAGTAAAACCATCAGGGAATGGCTAAATAGGTGAAAAAACTGGGTACATGTCTCTCAACAGAACAGGACAGGATGTTCTCCTTTTTATGAATCAGAGATTTTCTACAAAACCCATTAATTTGTACATACTCCATGTGTATCCTGTCTTAAGATCAGTAGCCATGTGGCCCCCAGCATAACTATGGGGCTTGTATTTATTCTTCTGAATTACTCTTGTAGGAACTGCTGTACAGTAGTGAAAAGCATTGTATTTTGCTCTATAGAAATTAAAACTGTGTTTCATAATCTTAGAACTATTCACTTTAGAGATAAAAGGAAGTACAGTACACTTGGAGAATGCCAAAAGGAGATGTATTCCAAAGCAGGATATCTTCCAAGAAATCAGATGATTAATGTGGCAGAGTTTGCTGTTGATTCCTGTGTGTGTTGGAAATGCTTTGAAATGAGCTAGATTTAAGCAGGTACACTAATGGTTTTAAGTGCTTGAAATAGGAGATGGTTTGTTTACTGAATAATTTGCAGCTACTGTCATTTTAATCCTGAGAAATTGGTTTGGAAAAGGCACCTGGTCCTTCCAGTGTGCACATATAAAATATGAAGAAGCAATTACAGTATCCTCCCTTCATCAGGGATAATCTTAAAGTGTAGCCTCTTTTTGGAAGGCTTCTGAAGACAGTTTTACAAGACAAATCTGTTATCTTGTTGTGTTCTCAAATGCCTTGGTATTAGAAGTCTCCTCATCTGGATTCTCAATCTGATGAGAGGTTTAAAGCATTCATAATTAAAGTTTCTCTCTATCCATAAAGAAAAAAAATGTAGCTACCATTCAATCTCAAATATAAAACAAGGAAAACTTCAGCTCTGAAGGTGTGCTGATAGACAGCTACTCAGCTGATAAAGACATGCTACTCCAAAACAGAGCTGAGAAGTCTACTGCCACATTGGTCAGCTTTTGCTGTCTGCTATATCTGCTTATTTATGGGATCAGTAACTAGCTGCCAGTGGAAAAGAAATATTTAAAAAATTATCAAGGCTTTTACCTTCCCCTTGCCATTGCTTGTCCACAGCTTTGTATAGAGAAGTCATTCTATGTCTGTATTATTCTTGAATAGTGATAGTGTTACAGGCAACAAAAATAGTAGTATTCAAACCAAGTAGTGAGAACAAATCTATGGATTTTTATGAGCAAACAAATTACTGAAGATATGCTTTTTGCCCAAATACAGAGATTACTGTAAAACACGCATGTATGCAGTTAAGGGATTGTTTTCTGCCTAAGGGCCCAGATTAGCAGGTGTTCCCTGTGCATGGACGTAACTCCATTTAATTTGAGCAAGAGCTGTGAACCAGATAACTTTTCAGTTAGCTGACTCAGTTTTCATGCATTTGTACTACAACAATCTTACAGCGTCTCTATACTTAAGCTAACGGAATAGGAAGATTAGTAGAAGCTTAGTAGTACAGGAACCTCTACGGTCAGTTAGAGAACAAAACCAAAAATTCATAAGTCTCTTCTGGATATTCAGAATAATACATTTTCCTGGCAAAAATGCCAGGACAAATAAGATCCTAATCTAACAGTTTGACAGTTACATTAGTATTGTAAAACATTTAAAATATTACCTATATTGAGTGTTTCGAATGGTTTGTGACTCAAGTTCAATTTCAACAGACATTTGAATATGCAGCTTGCACTAACACAAAGGGCACCCACAAGCACATTCATGAACGTTTGGCAAGAAGGCCAAGATTACCTTTCTGAAATACACAGTGCATGCACTTTGTCCCCATTTCCATGAGTCGTTTCCTTAACCAATAGAGGACAAATTCTGAAATGCTACATTCAAATGAAGAACTTTAAATCACTACAATCTGCTAACTCTGTGTTCATTATTAGATAACCTTGCAACCCTGGAAATCTCTTATGCCCCATGCTTTCAATAATATGTAGTGAAAACTGGCACACCTTCATGACCCACCATTTGAAGGAATACTGATCCATCGAGATGCTACAATCCCTGTAGTAGACAAGATGTTGCTAAACCTGCTGACTCTAGATGGCTTTTGATCATTGTATCTACCTCCTGATTTCTCAGGCTTGCATTCATGCCTGGTATCGTTTTTAGCCTACAAGCACTGCAGGCTTGCTTCCTAAAATCACTTTTATGGCAGAATTTTATTTGCTTAAACATATTTGTCAAACTTGTTTAATAAGAACTGCCAAAATTCTGTCTTGCAATGTATGTCCTTAAGAGTTCATGTAGCAGGACACTGCACAGAAACAAAGGAACCTTTTAGTGATTTGGTTTTGAAATGTAAAATCAATTCCAAGACTGTGAATAACAAAAAGCTACTGATTGTCGATCACTGCCATCTGAATTCTGAGTTTGAACTAAATTGTTAAGAGACAGCCTTGCCAAGCTGCTTTGCTGGTCTTGCTTTTAAATTTGATATAACCTCTGTGGCTTGAAGTTGTGCTCTTTTTGCAAAGTAACAGATGTCCTTCAGGCAGTTGCTTGTCACCGTGGAAATGCCAAAATTCAGCTCTGACAGTGAGTAAAATAAGCATGATGAGATCACTAAGGGTCTAATTTTCTAGCTTCATTCTTGACTAGGATGCCTGACTAGCAATATAAACAAGTACAAAAATGAGAATTTCTCAACTTTGCTTTGTAAAGATTCTTTGAGAAGGGGAAGAATTTTGATCCAACAGACCATGCACATCCACAGAGGAGCCCTGAGAAAGGTGTGCTGAAAGGATAAAAAACCCACAAGAGCTTCTTTAGGCTGCAGCAGTGGTCTTAGAAGAGAAGGTAATAATATCCCTTCCAGGTACTAGCCCTCCCCCATAGTTATATAGTTGTGTGAAAGGGGTGGATGCTTCAGTACAGAGATTTAATTTTCTAACCTTGTTGCTGCATTAGGGAGTCAGCCAGATTAGCAGCTTTTTTTTTTTTCCTGTGGTGATCAGAGAAGTTACCAGAACAGGTTTCACTTTACAATCAGTATCATTTTTTGACTGCCAGATTTTCAATAAGAATCTTTGCAAAGCAACAGTAAAAATTAAAGTGCACTCTTATACTCTGTACTCACCATTAACTTCTGAGATATTGTTGTACATTAATTTTAACAGTTACTTTACAAAACCATTTACCAAAATCATAGATGCCAAAAAATGATAAAATGTTGTTCATGTTATACCAGAGCTTCCCACAAATTGGTTCTTGGTATAGAACAGCCTACTTCACTCCTTTCCTGATACAGCATCCACCCACAGTGCTTTTCTGCTAAAGGGAACAAACAGCTGGAAAACACGCTAATGTAATTGTGTTTAAAATTCAAGTTAAATTTAACCAGTTGCCTGTGCTGTCAGACAGCTTCAGCTTGAGAACAATAAGCTTACAGTAAAGGACTGATGCTGAGTTTGAGATGAAATTTCAAAAGAAAAAAGTACTTATTTTTTAATTGAGTATTTGTCGTGGCTTTCTGATTTCCCCCTCAAATAATGCTTAGCAGCTGCTGGTACAATGCTAATAAACATATACATCAGCCATTTTGTTGATATACTTTAAAATTATTTACAAATATTAACACATGGTTATTCAGAAAACAGAGCCACAAAAAGCTAAGTGATTTATCTAAAACCTCATTTTATAACTTAAATAACTTTGGCCTCTTCATTGCTATGCCCTTATTGACCACAACCCCTTCTGTTCAAGCTGCATAATTTTGGCTAAGTAAAATTTCAGGCTGTATAGGGTCTGCCAGCATGTACAGACTGAAGAACCAATGACTGTGATGTATAGGATCATGAAAAAACATCTGTTTCATGTAACTCCTTATCAGGACAGTACAACTATGGGAAGATGCAAGAAAAGCTAGTGCAATGCACTGTGTATTTTACACCTGATGCTAGCTCTAGAAAAAAACCCTGTCTATCAGACTCATTTTAGGGCAATGTCTCCTGTTTTTCCAGAGCTAGTGGTGTAATGGGTGTACTAAGCAGCGTGGGTAGTTTGTGGGTAGGTGTTTTTTTTCACCCACAGTCTGCTTATTAATCAGGATATTTGTCAGAGAATTTGCTTTGATTGCAGAAGGTCCAAGAAAACAGATAAATCTGAGCAATTCTTTAGCTGCCCTGAAGAGGATACTAAGCTTGGTGATTCTTAGAAGCCCTGTAAGTTAGTAGCTATATGTGTCAGAAGATTTGCAGGGAGCTCCCAAATAGCCAAACAAGCTACTTATAGGACTAGAGAATCAGAATGAAGACAGAATACTGAGATATATCTAAATTCGTTAATGGGGGGTTTGGGGGGAGAGGAGGGAAATTGAGTCAATATTTAAATCAGAAAATTCCTATAATGAGAAATTAAAAGCCTATAGCCTGCAAAATATGCTATTAAAGTGTATGCTGTGTTTTTATTACAATTAAACTTATCAGCCATGATTATCTGTTAAACAGTAAGTGGGGGGTAAACTGGCTATCTCTGTCAGATGATATTTCAGTGCTGTCTGGACTGAGAAAATTGCTCATCAAACATGATTTCTGATGCTAGCATTCCTTATGGAGATTAGCTCCATAAGGAATTTACAGGCTTCTAGAATGATTCCTTCCTCACTCCCTTTGTGTTCTCTTTCTCTTCATTATTACACTGCAAGCTTTCTTCAAGTTTAATTTGTAGACCTTTAAAAACAGCTTATGTAAAATAGCTGAGTTGTGCTAAGGTGCCAGACCAGAGAGTAATTCTGGGTTGCTAGAGGACCATCTCTCCTCCTTGTGTGTAATTAGACCTGTTCAGGTGAAATTTCCTGGACCTGTAGCCACAGTAGTGTAGTTCCCTCCATCAGTCAAGTTTTTGGATTATATGGATATTTTTCAAAAGTTACATCAGTTAAAGTTAAGAAAAAGGCACATTCAACCCAGATAGTAGTTGGCACATTAAAGTTTCTTTTTGATTGATGCATGATAAATTTTTTCTTGTCAAGAAAATTGTTTACAGCATTTGACTAATGGGATGGATGGTCTGTTTAGGAGAGAAAATAGACATGGTAATGGAAAAAAAGCTCTTATATTGTTGGGTTCCTGCCCACATACCAACAAAATGCTGCATATGTCTTTAGTCTCAGATTCAGCTGGCTTCCACCATAGCCAAAAAGAGTTGAAAATGGTGTAAGTTATGGCAAAAATGGAGCATCACTTACTGAGATCAACAAGCTACAGTAGTACTGTGCGTTTTACTTTTATTCCTACTCTTAGAATGGGGTGAAGTAAGGTCAATACATGTTCTGTTAATTCATGCATGGCTCTACATCCGTTGATTTCTTTTTAGAGGCTACTGCTTTTTCTGCTGTTAGCAAATACACCATTAGCAAAAAAGTCCAGAGCTGACCTTCAGATGGTGAGGTTGCAAAAGTAATCCCTCTTTCACCAATGTATGAACTAAGTGTCACATTAAGTACTAACTGCATAATATGAAAGCACTTACAAGTAATAGAATGGGTAGATTTTCCACGTAAGTTAGTGGTTTGTTAGCCTTCTTAATATAACAAAAATATTGGAAAATGGTGGAGGTTTTTCCTCCCTGAATCAGGAAAAATATCAGAAGTTATAACTTGTATTACCTGGCTCAGTGGAAGTGTCAGCTCTTTGCTGATCTCAGCCTTCTTTTAGTAGAACAAACAAGAGACTGGAGACATATCTTGCCAATATGGTTATGTTCTGCTGCAGACTTTTACCTGCTGAGACCTGAGATGGATTGAGAAGGACTCCCACCCCAGGTCGCTTAACAACAGGGCAACAATTTTCAGCTGGAGCTAACCCAGAGAGCTCTGAGCAGGCAGTTTGGAGGAGAGAGTATCTGCCTGCATTATATTACACCCTTAAACCATTCAGATTTGTTCTCCAATTTCTGTATAGCAATCATCCAAATTACAGAGCAAAAGGTTTTGTGAATAATGTTCAAAGTACAGCTAGGATTCTTTTAAAAATCTAACAGTCAATAAAGTATTCATACTTTCTGGAATGAAGTTGGGCCTCTATATATCATTGATCCTTTATTAATGATTTCATTTTAAATACTGCTATCCTGATTCACAAAGGAAGCATTTTCCATTTTCTATCGCTCTTCTGTTAAATATCCAAAGGGAGAATTTTCTGCTTACAGAAAAAGTAATTTCACAGATGACCACAATTGCTGAGGGCCAGATTCAGAAAACGATAATCTTCTCCCCTCTTCCTCTGAAACTTCCTGTCCTTGTTCATTAGCTATACACAGCAAGAGATGAAGCAAGCTGTATGAAACATTGTAATTGGGTGTCTCCCACTGATGCCACATTAATATGTCATTAGACTAATATCTTTTACTGGCACACAGTTATGGTTTTCAGAACAGACATGGAAACCTGATAAGCTGGATATTGTCTTTTAAAGGACTAAAATGATTTATACACTTCTTATTTAAAAATTTCTTAACTTGCAGGGTGCCTTAAAATCTGGCTGAGACCCTACCATATATCACATCACTGTAGAAAGCAGGTTGCCAAAAATATGTGTATAGCAGTGGGGCCTAATGGTGGTAGTGCTAATGAGAAGTCCAAGCAAAAATAGCACAAAGACCTCATACTCTAAGTCCTGCAAGCAAGTACCCTGTTTTCCTGGAAACTGGGTTGTCTGCAACATAACTGCAGCATGTACTGCATGTGTGTGAGTGTTACTTCCTTTACATGAGGACATACTACCAGAGAAATATGACTTTCTCCTTGAAGTCATCAGACAACATGCGCTCCTACATGAAGATATAATCCAAAAATCAGGTACCTTGTGTTAGTGTGTTTGACATTTTTCTGCCAGTCTGATGAAAAAAGTAGACTAGAGCTATAGAGTATAAACTGTGACTATATTTGATTTCCTTCTAGCATGGGAATGCTTGATTTAAGTCTTATGTTAGTTGGAAATGGTCTCACAGCAGGCAGTTCAAGGTTTATGCATGCTGCCCCTTTGACAGGTTTCAATGGGCAAAGAGTTTGAGATAATTTTTTTTTAACTTTTTAGATGAATGACAGATGGAGGATCTCTTTTCAGGTGAACTTGGAGCGTGGACACTGTCTTGGAGAGAAGAAAGAAAAAAAGAGAGCACTGCAAAGAAAGTTTAAAGAGCCCTGTGCTCCTGAAGGGCTGCCTGCCCTTCCTTTTATCAGCATACGAGGTGAGCTCTGTTTGAATGATTTTGACATATCTTTATGCTGAAGAGCTATGTGTCGCTTAGCAACATTTAGCAATGTCTAAGCACATGGAAGTTGCCTTTGGTACTTTACATAGCTGTGTCTGCTCTCATCCCAGATTCTGTTAGTAAGATGAAAGGTCTTTCTATGAGTTGATACAGGATCAAGGCATATACTGAGAATGGCAGAGAGATCAGAAGCTGAGCTCTTTCAAAACTAAACGGGCTATAGAAAAGACTGCAAGCTAAACAAAATGCAGGGCTAAACCCAAGAACCATGTAAGTGTTCTCTCTCTGTTAAACTATGAACTGTCTTCCCTGTTGTAAGTGCAGCTCTGTTTACTTTCATTACCAGCAATAATAAGAATAAAAATTTAAGTAAAGTGTTTAAGGGAGGGAATTGTACATTTGAAATAAATCTTTTTTGTGAAGGGTAGCATAGACTTTTTTGTAAAAAGTGAACAGAAAACAGATTGAGAAAACAGGTACAAGCTATGCCACTCATGAAATTTTATCCAGGGACATGAAGCCTTAAAACATTCACGTAGCTTTATATTTTTGTTTCAGATAGTTATGAAGTATAAAGAGAATAAAAAGGCTATAAGGAGAGGACTTATTGTCTAACATACTTGATCTCATTACATTTTGTGCTTTGACACAATATGTATGATCAGATTAAACAGCCTGAGGGTTGATGCTGTAGCAGGTCTGATTTGACATTACAGGAATGTAAATCAGGAACAAATCTATTCTAGACAAAGGACTTAAAATCCAGACCATAGGATGCCAAATTTACCTTCTCACTTCTGAGTGTTAGGAGATGCTGTGGGAAGGAAAGGTCGCAGCACCATAGAACAGGCAGAGAGTCTGAATTAACTTCTCTTAAGCTGTGACATTCTTAAAGTTAAGGACCATTTCAGATGTGACACTCTTGAATTTCCTTAAAGGCTTTCCTTTCTCTGTTGGCAGAAAGGTGAGAAGGGGCCCCGAGTGCTCTCAAGCCAACAATATAGTACTATTTTTTTCCCACTAAATCTAGCTTTAGGCTTGATAGCAAAACAAGGAAGGTTCTGGGAAATAACTTAGGCAGCTGTAACTCAAAGGATCTAGGAGAACCTCTGTATTGGTCCTTTGTAGTGTTAGGGACTGGGGAGTATCAGGATTTCCAAATGGCTTTCTCCTAATTATAGTGTGATGTCCCATAGTAATCGTAGTTTACATGCACCTGAGAACTGATGCCATAGCACAAGATTTTATGCATCTTAATCTATCCTGTATGTATTTTTAAAAAATCAAATGGATTTGTAATTCAAGAGATGAAGAGAGACAAACCTTGAAAAATATGATTAATGAGACTTTAACTTTGGGTAACTGTGAACTCAGCGTTTAAGCTTTTTAAGCTTAGCACTTAAGTGTGTGCTTATTGCAAAACCTATGTGTTGTTTTGTGACAGGGCTTGGTAGGCAAATCAAAGGTCTCACAGATTGGTGTCCAACGTAACTGAAATGTAGCTGCAGATACTGTAGTTTGTTTTGCTTTGATTATAAGCTCTCTGAAGCAGAGGGCCACTGTTTTATTCTTTTCAAAACACCAGGCACATGTTGTGTCCAGTTGCAGTTCCTGTGCTCCACTGTAATTTAAGAATAAAAAAAAAATAAAAAAATCTAAATAATGTAGTTGTTTAGAATTTTTCAATAGAAAAAAACAGCCAGTAAAACTTTTTTCTGCTTTGGTCCCTTCCAAATCAGTATATTCTCTGATTCTGTGATTCTATGTGCTTTCTTTGCTATTTGGATAGGAGAATTTTACAGGGGGTATCATTATGGTATCGATTCATTTCTGTGGCCAAGATGAAAACCCCCAGAAAATTTAGATTTTTTTCTTTAATTTCAAACTCTAATGAGACAGAAGATAGTTATGTTCTCACCGTCTCAAAGGGAAATATATTTATGTAATATTATTCGAGATGATTCCAAGAAGAAAACTTGCCATTCCAGAGATAAAAATTTTTAGAATGTATTGCCTTCCAGAAAATTATCAAATATGTAAATTCCAGAGAGATGTTTGACCTTAACTTTGATCTGCTGCATGCATCAAGATTAATTCATTATAAACTAATTGAGGAACAATGAATTGGTGTTCAAGACATTAATTTCTTTTCACTGTTGTTTAAATTCAGCTATTTCTGTCTATAGCATAATATATGAGGTCATGATCGTTGCTTCTTAACATTTTTGTGCAAATAAATTATAAAATTAATTGCTGCTTGCATTTAAATTAAGGAGGTGTCAGTGTTTCAATTACAAACCTTTATTTTTGGAGGTTTATAAATCAATTATAAAAGTTCTCTCCAAACATAAGAAATAAATTAATTAGCAGACATTGTCTTAGCTGACAAGCATGGTTGTTTACATCTTTAATGGTCTCAGGAGTCTTAATCATTTAACGTTTTCTAAGTACTTTGAGATCATTGAAGGATGGGCTCAATAAAGAAAAATTATTAATATTCTCTTTAATTTTTTTATGTTAACAATATATATGCTTTTAGCTATTTCAACTAGTTATGTGTGCTAGATCCTGCAACGTATCTGTTAGAAAATATCTCATGGAAATTATTAAAGATTCAGTGTAGATCTGGTGATCACTCACTTTGACGAGCAGAGGAATTGGCAAGCATCCTTGTAGGGATGTGTCCCCCTTGGAGGACACAAGAACAGGAAGAAAGGATTTCTGTAATAAGTACAACAAATTTGGAAAGCCTGGTTAATAAAAAAAAAATCCATATAAAGCATCTGTCTTTATAGATTGTCATTTCTATAGATACTTAGGAGATAAATGTTTACATACACACACAGATGGAGTGAACACACATAAATATATAGTGTCCATCATTTAGACTGGAATCAAACCACTTAAGGAGGTGCCAGTTTCCTATCATATTTAGGCTGCTGAAATAGGGCTGTTTATGCCCTTTTTCCTCTCCTGTGCCTTCAACTGTGTTCCCAGGCGTTCTGTTAGCCCTGATCATTGTGCTGTGGTGAGAGCTGGTTCAGGAAGCCAAAGATGACTGGAAGCTGTTAACTTATTGGAGGGAAGGATCCCTTTTCTACAGGTTTAACTATTGAACTAGCCCACTATGGCACCAGAGAAGTACTGGAACAGTCAGATGAACAGGAAAGGTGTTTAGTTCTAATGCCAGATTTTACTGTGGGTGGGAGTAATCTCTCTGTATTTGGTTGTGGGAGCCACATCCTTCCAAAAAGCAGGCAGGTCTCAGGCTGGTGGCAAGGCCCCTTTGTCATTCACTGCAAGAGAAGAATAAGGTGAAAACATTTTTTAACATAACCTATTATTTTTAGAGCCTAAAGTTAGATCATTTAATCTAGGATAAACCAAATCTTGCTTAAATGAAAAGTATGCATTTACCATATATTTTTAGGATTTAAGTTAGAGGAATATGGCCATTTCTCTTGGGCTTGAAACCCAAAAATAACATTTAAAATGTTCATCAAGTTTACTTTGCAAGCTATTTAAACATCTGAATAAAAGGAAGAATATGTATTGTTATTTAGAGCTCCTTGGAGAAATTCCAAGCTTTAATTGCACTTCACTTTCATTTCAGTAAGAATGAATTTGAATGAAAGTGTCTCTGTCCTGTGGTGCTCTTTCATTTCCCATCTTAGTTCCTGTGAAAACAGTGCACTGGTGCAGCCAAACTCAGTCAGGCACCCTCCTGCTGTTGATTTAGACAACTCTTGGCTCCTAGCTGATTTTCTCTTGTTTTGAGAATAAATTAAATGCACGTTTGAAAGTAGCAATGTCAATTTTCCTAATTATCTGAGACGTGGTGACTATAAATACCACAGTACCTATTAAACAAATATATTCAAGAAAGTTCAGTGGATTATAACCAGATAAATCAACTTTTACAAGGAATCCAATGGTTCTCTCTGGGATTTTCAGGCCAGATAATGTGGCACACTGGATGCACCATGGCTCTGGTTATGTTGGACCTACTGCTTGTGTACATGTATGGAAAAAAGACCTTGTTTTCTAAGAACTTGCTGAATATGTTCTCTGGAGTCTGTCTGTGCATTGGCTAGCTCTCTAATATCTCTAGGTGACATAAGCACCAAAAATAAAGTACAAAAATAGGTTTTTTTCCTTCTGGAAATCATGAAATGAAAGATAAGTCTAGGTTCTGGAGAAACCCAGGCCTGTTTATCTTTTATATGGCTAATGAGGGGTGAACTCTTTCTTGATTCTACACATAACCACACTTGATGAGATTTATGGCAGCACACTTAACTCAGTTTCTATGCAAAAGCTAATAGCTGAGTTATGCTTAATTTATGCAACATTTGTTTTCTGAGCTCTACATGTGTTTGCTATAGTGTCACAGGTTCTTCATCAGATGAGTAATAGGAGAGCTTGATGTTTCTAGATGCTGTTCTTTTATTGCTAGGCCTGTTGCTACCAGATTTCCTCTTCCCTCCTACAAAGTACAGCAGATTTTCTGCTATTTTCAATGTCTTCTGACATGAAGTTTCTTAAAATACAGCACGTAACTGTATGTGCAGATATTTGTCATCATATCTGCTATTTTTCTAGTTCTAAACTCTTATTAGAACTTCCTCTGGAGAGAGAGAGAGACATTTATGGAAAATGTTCTCAGATACTGCATTTTTAAGACTTACTTTTACTTTACTGACTTCCTCCCACACACACCACTTTTGCTTACCATCTAAGAGTTCTGGGGACAAGCATTACATAATTCTAGCAAAGTTAATGACTGTGTTCTTAAATGTAACAATGGAAGGACTAGACAATAAGTTGGATTGCGATCATTATGACCCTGGTTGTTTAGTACATATGGGCCACTAAACCTTTGGCCTAAATTTAAACAAACAGTAAGAGCTGTAGGAACAGACTCTGCAGTCAGAGGCTATGTAATTTGTTATATTGGATCCTAAATTTATGTAAAAACTGCAAAGCAGGAGAAAATTGGACATATCTGTATCTTTCATTTCAGCTTATACAGAGAGAGAAGGGTTTATATCTTCTAAAGAGTAAGGTTCTCTTTTTTTAAAATGGTTTCATAGCCATAATTATGCTGTATTTGAATTTCACACACTTAAAGCACTTTAAAAGTTTTTAAATCAAGTAAAAACCCTGATGAAAAATATCCATATGTGAAACTTTTTGCTTTTTCAGAAACATAATCTTTTCTATATCACTGATAAAATCATAAACAATATATTTTACCTGCCTAAATTTGAGAGAATAGTGTGATAATTTATTGTTAAAGCTATAGGTAATGTTCTTAGTGACAGTGACCTTTAGAGTCAATAATGAAAAAAAAGCAGTTCAATTATTATATTTATTTTCCCATGTTCTGTAGAAGTCCAGTGAGATTCTTGCATCTTTCTGCCTGTTAGTATGAGATTGTAGACCTACATGTTTCATATAAGTAGTAAAGGTATTCAGGGAATATTTCCCATTTCTTTTTAGGGCAGGGTAAATGACTATGGGGAGCTACCAAGAATGGGGAATTTCCTGGGACTTTGGAGAAGAAGGAGCAATCTATGTTCATTGGCCTCTAATGAGCTGGTTTTGTCCAATGCATCTTGGTTGGTCTGGTTGCTATTTGTATTTTTGAGCATCTCATCTATACACAATCTGTTCAGAGAAGTCTTTTGCATGTTTTCACTGTGAGGAAGATAGAGCCTGCACCACTGACGGGCTGTGGGACTTACGATTATCATATTGGCAAATTTTTGCTTTTATTTTAAGCAGTATTGCCTAAGGTGGATTGTTCAGTTCATCTATGTGCAGAGCTGGGGTAGTGGTATTCAAGAAGCATATGTGTGGGCTAATTAGATTTTCCATTTTGTATAACTTCATTGTTGAATAAGTGCAGGCTTAAAAGATTCAAGGTAATAAAACTAGCATAATGCTACTTGTATATGATTACTTCTGTCTTACCAATGACTTAATCCCAGAGTTAATGTCATTTATTTCTCAGATATGAAAACAACCCATTATTTATCACAATATTAAACACTACAATATTGATTAGCAGAACTAAAAATGTCCTTAAAGATTTTTTTTTTCCAGTTTGAAAATTAATGCAATAAGATCTATCTTTTTCTGGGTAATATATGGCTTTTCTCCTGTGACACGCTGTCAGAACACGTTGTCAGAATGTTAAAGTTGTCTTTTGTTAAACCCCTTAGTAGCTGAACTTTTAACAGTAGTTATGACTTTGGATTCTGTTGTCAGAGCACTAATAAGCCTTATTTTTCTCAATTAACTACTAGTTAAGATGCTCAGCACATGCAGAAAAAAACCCCACTAAATATAAAAAGATAGACTAGGAGAGGTAAGATGCATTTAGAGATCTAGGTACTTATTTCCACCGAAATTCAGTATCTAGGGCTTGGACAGCAGAAACCTTTGAAACTTTGACCTTTGAAACTGCTTTCCACCTTTTCAGTATTCCCCATTTTGAAGGTAGTGGAAGGATTGGTACTGGATATCAGCGTAACAAAGACTCTTATCCAGCAGTGGGAAATGAATGGAATGCTGTCAATACGAGAATAGAGCTACTTATTCTGGCAAAAAAAATACAGTAGGGCAAAGAAATTGTTTCTGTCTCTAGCATTGTCTAACCAAACATTAGACTTGGAGTCTAGAAACAGACTTGCTGTATTTTCAGTAGCTTTCTGAGTCTTGTCTCTCTATTTTCTTTCTCTTTGAAGGGGAGTTGTTTACTAGTGGTATAATCATAGCTTTGTTTTACTGTGGTAAGGCTGTCAAGTAACACCAGCAAGAGCCCAGAAAAATCCCCAAAAGGCCACCCAGAGCATTCGTGCAAATAATCAACAGTGATAAATTTAGCATGAAACATTTGGCCATGTAAGCTGCAGACTGAGAACAATGGAATTCTCCAGCTATGATAGGAAAGACTAGCTACCCCCCTATCCACTAATTATCTGTGAAAATAAGGGTTGGGGGTTACGAGCAGGATTAATTACTTTGCAACTGCTGAAAATTACAGTGATTTTGAGAAAGTAGCCGTCAAAGAAAATGTCTGTACATGTTTGTTTGCTAAAAATACCACAGCTAAAACTCGGACATGTTTTAAAGTTTTGAGCAAAATGTGTCCTACCATTTCAGCATTACTTGGATGCTGAACAAGTTGAACTAGCAACATGAACAGCCTGAGATAGTCAAGCACTCAGGAGGCACCTGAAGATGTCAACGCATCTATTGTTTTCCCCACTAATTCTGTGCAATTTTAGTAGACAGAGGCCATGACATGGACCTGGTATTTTGTCTGTGCAGATGTGGTAGTCTTCCACCATTTCCTGAACATATGATAATATGGGGAATGGAGCCAGTGGGAGACGACTACCGAAAACATTGCAGAGGCTAGCTTCTCAGGACAGGTTTTCTATGAGAGAAGAGCATGTGGGTCCATATTCTGTTCTTAAATCCACTGGAAACTTTTTGAGATCATCTATCTTTATTAATTCATGAAAAGGGAAATATTAGAAATATTAGAAATAGATAGAGAATTGTGCAGGTCTGTATGGGCTTCCTCTTTTGTGAAGGCCACTCCTGTTGGCAATTTCCAACTTCTACTGAATGTGTATCATTGCACTATTATTCTACCTGCTTTTGGGAAAGATTTGTGCAAAGCACACTCGATCTTTTGTTTTATAGATAATTTATTACAAAATGAACATAGCCTCAGATACTTAATAAAAATATGTTTTAAAAACCAATAAAACTTGAAGACAAGACAACTGCAAATATTCATAGCTCCTGTAGTGATGGTCTTGAGAAACTTGAACAGTATGTCTTTATATTCCACTGTACAACCTTTGAGGCAGACATCTCCATCACATGCAGACCACAGTATATTAGACAGCACACTGAATTCTGCATTAATGACTTTCAAATAGTCCTCACAACTCATGATATTGCTTGAGCTGTGGGAACAGTTTTCTGTAAGGCTTACTGCCAAATCTTCTGCTTTTGTTATTCTCTTATGAAACTGTGGCAATTTAACACAAGCCTGTCCTAAAAGCTCACATTTTATATACTCAAGAAATGAAAAAAAATCAATGCATGAACAGGCAAAGAAATATTAAAATGCTTGTAGTCTGAAAAGGGGATACCTGCAAACCCATTTCATCAGTCTGGCTAAGTACTGCAAAGTCAGGGAGCTTATCTAATCCATCTAGACTTCTTGATGATGAAAATCTCAAAAAACAAAGGATTTCTGAGACTTCATGATTTCAGTCATTCAGAGAACACGATGAGAGAGCACTTATGTTTCTTTCATATTGCATTTTTGCTGTCTGCAGACAAATCAGAAAATGAGAACACTGAGCTACTCTCAAAAAAGTAACCTTTTTTAAAATCCGTAATGTTTTTGCCTTGTATCTAATGACAAAAATGAAGTAATTATATTCCTGCTTTTGACACAACCGACTGATCCCTGCTGAGAATGAGTGTTCACACTTGCTTGCTTCAATAAGTAGGACATGAAAAGGATGTCAGGGACCAAATTCCAGCCAGGTGTAAATAGGTGTAATTCTACTGAGATTGGGGGAATTTTATCCCAGAGATTTTTAGAACCTTTCACAGATGCAAATTAAGTGACCTTTCTTGTTCCACTTTACAAATATTCTGTAATGAAAACAGAATTGGTATGAAACTTCATTATTACAGCACAGGATTTCATACTGTGACAATCCCGCTCACTTCAGACAGAATCAATGCAAGACATTGTCTGAATTGAGTGGCAAAACCACCTATGCTTGAGGGGTTTCAACCTCAAGTTTCTTGACTGTGGGATGTTTCCTGATCTGCCTGCCTCCCAAGAGGTCCTGAGCTTCTCAGTATGAGTGTTTTGGCATCCTGTCATTTTCCCAAGAGACATTTAGTCTTTTTCATTCCAACTTCCCATATACACTGTGGTGGTTAAAGAAAGATTTTTCAAAAGACGTGCTTCAGTGAATAAATAAATATAACAGTGGTTGCACTCAAAGTGTACTCCAGTCCCAGAGAAGGTATTGGTTCTGTCAGTGTTGCCCATGATGTAGAGAAATGTCTGGGACCTCTGCTTTCTCAGACAGAATCATTTAACTGTGCTCAGGCTTCTAACGCAGATCCTGGATTGCAGCAGGACAGAGAATCATAAGAAATTTGTTTATTCATAGAATTGTAGGGGTTGGAAGGGACCTCGAGAGATCATTGGGTCCAACCCCCATTCGCACATCACATGCTCCTCTTTACCCATCACGAGCAAATCCTGGAACCTAACTTCTTGTCTTTTCATAAGAATCTCAGTATATTAAATGTTCCTTAAAATTATCCAGAGCTTAGCTCAACAGATTATCAGCTAAAGCATTCTCCTTGAACTGAAACTAAGCTTTCAACAGAAAAAAGTGCCCAA
Source organism: Hypotaenidia okinawae (assembly GCA_027925045.1). NCBI lineage: Eukaryota > Metazoa > Chordata > Aves > Gruiformes > Rallidae > Hypotaenidia > Hypotaenidia okinawae. The sequence continues at coordinate 10,320,903 of BSDF01000012.1, forward strand.
ATTTCATTCCTTGATGTTATGTTGCATTTATGTTTATCCACACACATTTAATGGTAATACCTTAAAAATATTAACAGTTTAATGATATTAAAATAGAGAATAGCTTGGAGAACAATGCTGAAGCACCCAGAGTAATTGTTACAATTTTACTTTTCAAAGGAGGGTTCAAGCTAGACCCCAAAGACAGAGATCCAGAACGCTTATGAAAAATGATTCATCACACTGTGTCCCAAAATAAAGCAGTGTGTTCTTCATGCCCACTGATAGAAGTGCATCCTCTCAATTTCTCAGACTAGATTTTTACATGCACCTTTAAGTAAAAGAAGCACCAGAGCTACTATATGCTGAGCAAAATCAGATCAAAGCTCTATTTGCAGTTCAGCCACCTCTAATCAGTGAAAGTTTAAAGGGCTTTTGAAAGACCGAACAAAGCACATGCGGCTAAAACAGAGCACTTGGCAACTCCAGGGAATAATCCAACAGTTGCAAGCCAGAGTCAATCTGTTCTTTGCATGATGGCACAGATACAGCCTCAAGCAAGGGCCATTCAATTTACTGAGAAACGTGGAGTCAACTATGACCAGATTCAGGGAAATGTAATCCTTTGTATTTGAGGTACCTGCTAGTAAGAACTTGGGCTGTGGTCATATTTAATGCTCCAGATGGCATAGTTCCTCATGAAGCGGTCTTGCTACAAGCCCTTTGCATTCATCCTGCAACACCTTGCTAAGCTATACATTTCTTTCAGCAATGTTTCCTTCAGCCAGAAAACAAGAGCGTTTTCAAATGATGCTGAAACTATTAACAAAGCATAGATGATAATTTCCTATGCTTAATTATGTACACAAATAACATTACCCAGAACAGATTGCAGAGACAGAAACTTCAGTGTTCACATTTTCCAGAGCCTCTGTTGCTGTCCAGCTTTAATTCTGTGTACTTCCTCCTCAGATATGCATTTTGACTTACAGTAGCATTACAACCACTGCACCCCAGCCGTTCTTAGCATACTGAATATAATGAGTGATTCAGTGCTTTGTTCTGTCCTCATGGCTGACATGTCCAGACCCCACTTTAGAGGTGAAATTAATAACTATCCTATGGGCTTTTCTATGATACAAATCATCTGGCAAATAATTTTTCAGGACAAATGGTTAAAGTTTGGCAGACTTAAATGGTATTTGAAAAAAGGGTGTTAAAATGGGAAAGATCAGCATGCTTAATAAGAGAAGGCACTGCCATTCCCACCTTTGCTAAAATTCTGCCTTTGAAATGTACTTAAAGTGAGTTCAACTACAGCCGTCAGTTTTGCCCATTCTAGGACAGGTCAGTAGGGGTAACTGAACAGCAGCAGTGTTTAATGATTGCAAAGAACTAACGTCTAGGAATGAATCAAAGTTAAAACTTACACATATATAAAAATATCTACCAACTAATTCATAGAGTATTTGATGAGCTAATAATGCATGTTTTCAAATGAGTTAGGGCTGGGAAAGCAGTTGTCACATCTTTAAGAAGACACAGGCAGACATACCCTTTACTGTGAATGCTCCTTCCATGTTATCAAAATTAAGATACCTACTGTGACTGTGGCATAATGAAGATGGTCTAAACATTTCTAGTAGTATGCAGAGATGTGTAAAATGCCAACTATGAAGAGAAAATGCACGTTTCATACAAAGTTACATCAACGAATGAGGAGCTTTAGTGCTATGAAGGGAGCCTGCCTGTGCATAGTCAGAGGAAGAAGTTAATCCCCCAAATCCAGAGAGACTGTAGTTAAAAAATCAGCCTTCCAAAGTCTTGTTGTTAATGGTGCAGCCTAGACAGAGCACTTAGTTCTCCTGACTCTTTGTCTGTGATAATTCACCTCCAGAGCAATATTATAGATCAGTCACTCTGAATCAATAATATTTGCATGCACTTATGTGCAGTTCATGCTAAGAAGGGTAAGCCAGAGCTAATCAAGCTAAAACATCATTTGTACACTTGGCAGCTCCCTGCTAACCTTGAACAGTCCAGTACATTAAAGCATAAAGATCAAAAGATCTAGAACTGTGAAATAGTGAGGACAGCTGATTTTTAAATGGAATGACTATAAAAGTCAAGTGCCTCATGAAAGCATATGGGTTTCTACACAGCTAAACGACAGATCTTACTAATACCCAAATGCAGGCAATAAATTACCCACAACCAGCCGATAGCTCTCAGATTTCTCTAACAATATCTGAATACCTCCCATGTATTTAAAGAACAAAACAATTCTTTTGCAGAATGTATAGGAAGAACAGCTTGATGGATATCTATTCTTTGCTTGATCACAAGTGAGAGCAAAGATCAGCATCTATGCTAATCAGGATTTCCTACTCTGTGAAGATATTTTTCAGACCAGCTTGATTTTTTTTTTTAAGGTTCTCACATCAGGATACTAAATAACTATCCCAAGTCGCAGCTGTATTTTGTTCCCCTTTATAAAAAAATGGCGTCATAACAGTGCTTTGTATAGGGGCATTTCATGAAGTAAAATGCATATGCAGTCATACAGGTCCTAGATTTGGGGGGAGGGGAGATACCTTCATTGTGTGAGCATTTATAGATCATACACTTATGCATAAAGAGTCTTTCCTTATTACTTGCAGATATTTAGAACCTATTTGTGTATAAACTATTTAACCCTTCTGAACCTAATCTAAATTTGTCATGCCTCTATAGAAAACTTACAGCTTTATCTCTGTATTCCAGACCTGTCTCATTCTGCTCAAAATAAAATTGGTCTGTTTTCCTAGCATTGCCTTTTGGTTGTCCAGCCATCAGCTTGGACTGAACAGGACTAAATCACAGCTTTTAATCTTCCTCTCCAAGCTACCTCCCTGTCATGTCTTCCTTTAGTTGCTATGGACAACACTGCAATCTCACTTGTTCCTTAGACTAGTAACTGAAGTATCATACTTGTCTTGTAATGCTTTTTGGGTCCTCACAGTCAAATTATATCTACATTTTGCAAGGTTGTTTTGGGGGGTTTCTTTTTTTGCTGTTGGTTCTTTTGGTTTGGGGTTTTTTTCACCCAAACATTAGATTTGGCATCTCTCCAATCCTGCCCACACAGCTAAAACGCTCATCTAGAGACTCTTCGTCTCACATCTTGATTACTGCAACATCCTTTTGCTGACATTGTCAATGCATTTTGCTCTGTTCATCCATATCCACCTAGAACATTGCAGCCTGGTCTATTTTCCTAACTTGTTCCTGCACTGATCACAGTGAAATATTTTACTTGCTGAGCATCTCCCTTCACTCTGTCTGAGAGCATCTCAACTCCTCTTAAACACAGATTGTGTGCTTCTTGGGGCAAAGAATGTGTTTCAGACATGGTTAACAGAGTACAGCACCCACCTGTGACTACTAACTTTAACAACAAAAAACTACAGCCCAATGTACACATATATGCCAATGTTGGGTTTAGGCCTCATCTAAACCCACTTACTCCAGAAGTGCTTATACAATAATGCTTCATCATTTACAGACATGAAAAATTGAACATTGTCAACATGTATGCTTAGAGGATTGTGCTTATAACTCATGGATATAATAGCCATGAATAATAAAGTGTGTGGATGGACAGATGGAGAGAAATTTGGAGGGAGAAGAAAACCTGTCTCTCTTAGTATGTATACTAGTTCTCTAATCTATGATTTTCAGTATCAGATACAGTAATAGCAATTATTATGAATCTCAAGAAAACATTTTTTATTAAGGAGAGAAGAGAGAGACAGAAAACTTAGATCTTTTGCCAGCACTCACTACAATCTTTAGCTAATCTGATCTGGGGAAAAATCCAAAATTAATACTGTCAAACTGAGCAGCAGATGTTGAAAAAGAATCAGGCACTGCAAGAAAATTGACGTGCCAATGAAAATTAGACAGACAGGAAATTCTCACTAAATAAAACCCAGCAGGTTACAAGGGCACAAAAAAATTGCTTAGATCATCTCTCCAGTTCATTTTGTGTAACCATATTAATGGGGGTTTTCTTTTTTTTTTACTGATTATATGCATATTTATGTAGTAAAAAGAAATCTTCTGTATGCTATTTTAACCTTCTGCAAAACATCTTTTCTCTTTTCACTGAAATCTCAGCCAGATTGGCTTCACCTTACTTGGAAGATTTTCTACGCTGTCTTCTAACTTGTCAGCACTCGCTTCTCTCCAGCACCCATTGTTTGCCTGTGTATCTGGATGTAGAAAGGGAGGTTTCAATTGTTTGTAAGAATATGAAATAAATTCATATTCTTCAGAGTAATGGGTTTCCATTTCCAGAGCCTAAGCCAAAGAACAACTGAATTTAGAAGCAGGTTTGTTTGCAGGGTGGCTGCAGCATCAGCCTGTAAGTGGTTATGCACAGCATGGGCACTTCTAGGGTATAGTTTATGTAATCTCCAGATTGTTCAGACAAGAGCCCAAATATTGGAATGGTGTCTGCAGATTCTTTTGCCAGCTACAGCTATCAGGCCTCTCATTTACGTTGTTAAAACAGATGTGATTAGGTCAAACATTTTTAAGCCAAAAGCTTCACAAATGTAATAATTTGAAAACCAGAAAAAGACTAATCTTCTGTGTCTTCTAACTCATCTCATGTTTTCTCTTAGATAGCAGCTGCTGCTCTAAGTTGCACGCAGAATTATTATTTTTGTTTCCCTGGTTTGACTAATTTCTTTTGGAAATAAATCTCTTAGCTTGTTTTTTGGCAAGCAGGATTCTGGCCTGAGTGTGGATATTTCTCTCACTCATATGTACTTTGATTCCTTTGCTGTTTACCCAGCTTTCTAGCTGTTCCTCCCTCTGCCATACGTGCTGGGGGCTCACGCATTAGCATCAGGCAGTGTCTATGGACTAGCTGCATGCTGGTACCTATTTACTGACAAGAAAGACATGGGGCTGTTAGAGCACATCCAGAGGAGACCACAAAGATTATCAGAGGGCTGAAGCACCTCTCCTATGAGCACAGGCTGAGACAGTTGGGGTTGTTCAGCCTGGAGAAGAGAAGGCTCTGGGGAAACCTTCCAGTACCCGGAGGGGCTTACAAGAAAGCTGGAGAAGGACTGTTTATCAGGGAGTGTAGTGATAGGTAAATGGTTTTAAACTAAAAGAGAGTAGATTTTTATTAGATATTAGGAATAAATTCTTTCCTGTGACTGAGTCACTGGAATAGGTTGCCCAGAGAAGTTGTGGATGCCCCATCCCTGGCACTGTTCAAGGCCAGGCTGGATGGGGCTTTGTGCAACCTGGGCTAAATGAGGGTGTCCCTGCCCACGGCAGGAGGGTGGAACTAGACGGACTTTGAGGTCCCTTCAACCCAAACCATTCTGTGATTCTCTGATGAGCCTGGAATAGCAAGAGTAAGAGATGGATATAAAATAAGGAATCTTGAAGTCACTGTAGATATGCATAGAATAATGCAGAGCAAAGTGGGTAATTCTGAAAACTCTTTGCCAGACAATCAGTCTCTGAAGGTGCTGACAAGTTTGGAGAGTGGCAGATTGGTTGGAAAGTATCAATGTATTTGCTGTTCTTCATTACAGTATGTTTTCCTGAGTTGATTTCAACCTGATGGAGCTGCTGGATAGGTTAATGAATTTAATAGGGTACAAAGAATACTGTTGGGTGAGCGGCACAGTCTTTATGTATGCAGCTTGAAATACCATAACAGACCTGATTTTCCCAGTCTGAGATTCAGGCTACTGAATCCAGAACAGAACTGACTGGGAAAGCATATATTTTGCCTAAAGTGTTGCTTTGTGTTAAGCATGTACTTAACTATTTTCCCAAACTGGTACTTCTCTCAGGTTTTATTAGCACACTTAGCACCCTAAATAAGATTGGAATAAAGAAAGGAAGCAAAATTTCTCTGACAAATATGTCAGCTTAATGTCTGTCTTTTTCCCTGAAGAAAGTTATAATGTGGGCTTTTTTCAGATCTGAAGAACTGAAGTGTTACATGAGCACTTAGCAATAAACATTTTTAATGGAGACCCCTATCCCCAGCTTAATTTCTGCCTTCAGTCATATCGCATTAATCAATACTACTGATGTTCCTAGTGGTTTCATTGCACCCTGTGAACAATTTTGCTGCCTGGAATTACAGAAACGTGCCTTGAGTGTATTTTGATACTCAAATTTAATAACAGGGGATCCAATATTGATTTTAATGGGAAATTGTTTGTGTATGCATGCACACATCTGTCTTTTTCTGTGCACTTGGTAGTCATGCTTCAGTCCAGCACTTGCAATGACTGTTAAAATACTGAAAGGTTATCAGAAATGGTACAATCCATGACAATAGTGATTAGAGGAAAGTGATTAACCAACTAATATGACCTTGTTTCATTGCAAATTATACATAAGTTCCCCAGATCTCACATTCAGTGTTACTCACAAACATGCAATTTCTACCAAGCACTCTTGGCAGTGGGAGTATTAGCAAAATGTATCTGTAAGGCTACCTGTTAAATGACAGTATTCTTGTTTGGATGGGTTCAGGTCTTAGATCTGGGCTTCTGAAACCACTATTAGTAGTTACATGCAATTCCTTTTCTGAATGAAATGTATCCATGGGTAAAGTGGTAAGTGGAACCTTAAACAGGTAAATGAGATCTGTGGGCTTAGAATGTGCTTTCTGCTGCTAATATTTACAATTATTCAAAATTGCATAGTTGATTGATTTTCAGTGAAATGTATTACTTCAACAGCCAGAGAGATGTGCTATTCAAACTCATTTTAAGCCATTTTTAGAGGTTTTACATGGGCCATTAGGACTGCTGGGGAGTTCAGCCCCTGGGAACAGCCTTTGCATGCTGTTTTGCTTTTACCTAAACAGAGAAAAGGCACTGGGCTGCACATGGATCCTAACTTTTAGCTGAGCTTTATCAACACACAAGTAAGAAGTTATGTCAAAAAATCTCTGGAATCTATTTCCATCCCTTCTGTGAGTACTTTGAGAGTTTTTCTCAAACCATGTTTCTCACTGCTAAAACAAGTCACAGCACAGAAATGTTTATGTGTATGTGTTCACTATTCATGGTTCTGGAAAAAATATGCCACTGACATTCACAGAAAATTCAGCCTAATTACTTCACAGGCTGATGAGTTACAGTATTTAAGGAAAGGTTAGGGGTGCTTGAGTTTAGATGTAGCCAAATTAAGGAAAAAAATTAAAGTAGTTGGTCAACTTTAATTTTTAACAGTTCATAAATTTTCAGGCAATAAACACATTTTTTCTTTTATTTTTTTTTTTTTTAAATTGAGAGCAGATCATTCTTTAGCATATGGGACCTGAAGGCTCACATGTGTGTTCTTAAAGTAACTTTCCTTTAAATGATGTACTTTTATTGAAACACATTCATACACCACAGTCCTGTTCAGTAATACATGTGAGGGCAACGCACCCTTTGAGTGGGTCAGGAAAATATTACTGCCTTTCTTCTCCCGCTAGATGATGACATGAGAGCAGACAAGAAGCACTGTACTGAAGCTGATGATCTTTCAGTGGACTATGGCCTTAGACCTTCTGCTTTCTGTCTGGGTTAATAGAAACCTATTCCTGCAGGTAACTGACTGTTTATGCAAGAGGAATTTTTGTTATTATTTAATAACAAAACCAGACATTTGAAAGCTACATCTATATAAATTACTACAGAGTGCTCCTATAAAAAGTACTTAAATTAAAATATAGCATGGATAACTATTTTCTTTAATAGCAGTACCTTACATTTATTAAACATATTTCCAGTTACCAAGCCTTTCTGTGACTTCTCTGAGCCATAACTTTTCAGCAAAAAGGACTATAGCCTTAATATATGCACCTCCATCATATGGATAAATTGTTTGTATTCAATTTAAAAGCTATTTTGAAAATGATTGCACAACAAAGGTGCATAAATCACTGGAGTGTACAGTATTACACTACACATACACAAGATTTGTAAAGGGGTTATATTCAATATTCATAAAATTAAAACCTTATTAAATCACAGCAGCTCTACTACTATGAAGATAAAGACCCCGCTGCCTTTAGCAATATTTACAGCTGCACCTTCATATGTAGACCAAGTGGATGAGATTCATCCTTAGACTTTTAGATAATACTTAGCACAAACTGTCTTCCATGGAAGCAAATTCTGCCATTTTGCATGACTTGTATAGAGCAAGATACTCCTGGGGTCCCAGGTAACATTTGTTCCGTATTTCTTGCTGTTGTGTTGTGGCAGCAGCTGCCACTGGAAGAGGTTAGAGTATGTTTGTCCATGCTGGAGAAAACACGGGCATGGAAGGGATAGTTGAAACCCAGTCAAGACCCAGTCGGCCTGTACATGCGGCCCTAGGTCTGTGTAACCAAAGCACTCACGGCTGATCACACCGGCGTGACTAGCATTTTACTGTAAGATGTAAAAATAAAGGAATTAAACTCTACTCCACAACTCCAAAGGCAAAAGGACTAATGTGTCACTCTTCCAAGTGAATTTAAACCTAAGGAAACATCTTCCAATGATAAAAACAAGTAAATATTAAAGCCAGTTATCTGGGGACGTTGCAGGGAATGGAACATCAGAGGCTTTTAAGATCATGTTGGACTAATGACTCTCAGGCACAGGAGATGATCCTGTGATTTGGCCTAGGGACAGGATTAGTTCACCTTAAGGGTCTTTTGTAGTTTATTTTCTGTGAGTTCTGGCCCAAGAAACACAAGCTGGGGCACACCAGCTTTCATTGAGGGCCATCTCCTCTCCCTTTCCTCTTCTTTACTTCTTTGCTAAATCAGCATCTGTCTAGTTGGGCAGATGTGTATGTACACAAACACAAAAGTGGCAGAAAATTATTTGGGCCCTCATGTTGTAAAAAACAGCTCAAGGAAGTTGAGGAGAGCAGCATACATAACGAGACTGATCATCAGGAGATGAAGCAAATTAGTACTGCCTTGCTTGAAACTCGAGTCAGCAGAGCAGATCCAGAGAGCAGTCACTGGTCCGCTGCCAGCAGTAAAACAGGCCCCAGTCGGGGTCACCTTTTCTCCCCAGACCCAGAAGCATGTAGAAAAGATGAACCTCTCCGGGAGCACAAGGAATCACAGAGCATCTGCTCTCCCCCTTACCATCTGGGCCAGGGAAGTGTAATCCGAGGCTGGAGCTAGCGCATCAGCTGCTCACAGCAGTGTCAGGTTGGCAAGGACGTCACCAAAGCACTTCTTTCAGCTCACCAAAGCATCCCTGCTCTGTGCTGCGCGGTCACCCCTCCCTCTTCTGCCCGCTGCTGCAGCAAGGTTGTGAACACTGGAGCACATAAGGCATGGTCAGAGGAGTGCTTCTGTTCCTACGGCATCTGCATAAATTGTGACTGTGCTGCTACACAAAGATGTGGTAAACGGTAACCCTTGTGATCCTGCTCAGTTATCTGGCATCCCTTCACTGCTTAAAGGCAGGCCCCATCCTGGCTTGACTGGCCTTTGCAGGCATAACCGCCTCAGGAAAGATTTCCAGGCCTTCAGGTGATGTTGTATAAAAGCAAAAAAATAAACTGCAAAGTAACTTCTCAGGAGGTGAAACAGCTCTGGCAGGTGATACAGGATGTGACAGACTCAAAACAAATTGCAAAGCACCCTTCCACCTCATCTGCCACATAGAAGTTGAGTCACTCCTCAGGCTGAGGTGAAGGCTGTGTTTGAAGGCCTGCCTTTGCACCCTGAGGCGGCCCCTGCTGCCTCAGCACTTCTGCTGGGCCCTGATGGCAGCCACTTGCTCTCTTTTGGAATTCCCCCAAGGGCCCCACCAGGACAACAGGGTGGCCTGCACCTCCGTAATGTCAAGAAAGTGTGACGTATCTGGGGGATCCTGAAGCCAGAAAAGTACATCTGGAGGACATGTCTCCTCCTGTCCCTCCCAGAGGGCTGCCTGGTGCAATGAAGGCCTGACGAGGCACACAGTGCCACATTTGCTGCTGCCTGGCAGTGACCTTCCTGTCTGGTGGGGAAGGAATGAAGTAAATGTGCCCTTTCCCCTGCCATAGCAGCAGGTCATAGAGAAGATCTCATGGTGCTGCAGCCATCCTGCACTGTGGCATGTTCCTGTGCCCTCCAACCCTGTGGCTTTGTTGTGCAGCCTCATCCAGAAGGCCTGTGCCATTTGTGTTTTTACCTGCAAGAACCAGCAATCTGAGGACACGTAACACAAACAAATGAGGAGCTTTAACAGCAGAAGGGAAATTTGGGTCAAAGACAGAGTGTTAAAGCCCAGGAGTTTGTGAGGGTTTCAGTGAATGAAGAACAGGCCAAATTTTCCCCAGAAAAAACTGTGTTCGTCTGTCCCCACACTGCTTTGCTACCATTTCAGCAGCATCTTACATGACAAAATACTGTGGAGCAAGATGTCCTTGCAGCATTTCCACTCACATACTAGTCATCTTTGGCATTTCACAAGCTCCAAATACCTCTAACTATTTTGATGCTTGCACAAAGTACTTCTAGAAATGAGTTTCTACTATCATTGGCACTGTCTACTGAAGCAGAATGGGAAAACTCAGAGTGAACACAGGTAAAATTCAAATTATTAACCTAGTGATTAAGTTTCTCAGAATGAAGAGGAAATATGCATTATAAAAAAATCCTATTTTTTGCAATTGTACTCTTGGCAATTTAAGTATCTGTAGACCATCAATATAAAAATCTATCCCAGTGGGGACAGGCTGGGATGTTTCAGGATGTCATGTAAATTAATGTAATCTGAGTGTGATCTATTATCTCAAATCCATTCTTTGTGTTATGTACCTTTTAATTTTCCTAGCAAAACCTTCTGTTATTTAGTGTGAGCTATTTTTCTTGCTATAGTCTGAAACGATGTCTACCTTGTACCTAATTTGGACTGGCTTTTGTCTCCCCCTGTTTATTCCTTGATGCCAGGGTCTAGTATGGGTCTTGTTTGTTAATTTATTTTTTTTAAATAAATTCCTCTTTCTTTTCAGTCCCACAGCATGCAATTCCTATGACTGCTATGTCATTCCTCTCCATTAGGTTTGTTGGTAACAAAATCCAAATGATTGTTTTTCTTTATAAATAGTACATTTACAGGCAGTTGAGTATTAAGGAGATCAAACTCGAACCAGTTTCAGGTTGAATTCAGAGAATGGTTTAGGCTAGAAATTGACTGGCATATGGAAAGGCTGAAATGTTTTAAAAGAATGTTTTGGGATTTTTGGTTTGGGTTTTCTTTAAAACTTGACACAACTCAAAGTCTAAACTAAGCTTTAAATTGGTCCAAAATATTTTGTATTATGGCTAATGGAATGTTTCATATGCATCATAAATAATTCTTCCACCCACACTCATACCCAAAATGAGATATCAGTTTGGCTGGACCCTGTTCTGGAGGGAAGGAGCGAAACAGAAAAGTCAAATGTGCTTCTAATTTGTGTTTGCCAGGTGTGGCTGGAAAGAGGAGCTAACTGTTTTACACCTCAAAGTACCTCCTTAATCTGACATTGTCTAGTGTGGTATTACCCAGAGACAATTGACCTTGTGTCACCTCTCTTGCACAGTGATTTCCCTCTGCCTTTGCAGCTATTTTTTCAACTTTGTACACAGCTCTTGTTCTTTCACAGGTGCTTCTGGTGTCACTTTAATTTTGGTCAACGTATTTATCAGTATAACACAACTGTCTACCGGTCTGATAGATTGTATCAGTCTATTAACACCGTGTTGTGAAACATATTGTAGTGAATGTTGGCAGATTTGTATGTTTGAAAGCATTTACACTGATGCAAAATCAGGATAAAATGAAACTAAGACTGTTAAATTGGTCACTCCTTTAGTCTTTCCAGGTAAAGATCCTTAGTGGTGTAATGTGGCTGCAATCCATTAGAGACCAGCTATATGACTATTATGTTAAAGTATATTGAAGTCAGTGGAGTGACTCTGCTATGCTCTGGCGGAGGATCTGGGCTGCTTTTTGCCATCATTTGCTCTGCTGAGCTGAGTAAATATGGCAATTTCTTGGATTGTCAGTAAGAAGGTCACTTTTACTCCTCAATTCCTCCTTGGCCACTCTAATTCAGTCATCTGGTTCTAACTTTCAAACTTTTTCTCTTTAGATTTGATTCAATGGCCAATGAAGGGAGAATGAAAAAAAAAAAAAGGTCACCGGTACATGTAAAATGTGTATATGTCCACATGGAAAACAAAGCCACTGCTGTTCCTGCTGCCTGTAGCAAACAAGAGCTGCTGCTGCCACCTTTGACTTCCCAGTCCAGATGCCTAGGCCCATGTGTAGTCCAATAAAGAGCTGTCTTCAGATCATGACATAACTTGCAGACGAGACCAAAACTCATGTCTCTACAGGGAGAGCCACACTGTCTCTCCAAAGTTTCTTGTATGAGGTTCAGTTGCCTAAATATAGGTTTCTAGTTGTGCTATGTGAGCCCTACATAGAGTTGTTTGGCCTCCATTGCTTCCCAGAAATGTGTGAAAGTCCCCTGGGTCTTATGCCGTATCTGCTAGTTACATCCAGATGTTTTGAATACTCTAGGACATTTCAGTGACACTTTTGGTTTGGTTTGGTTTTTTTGTCCTTGAATATTAACTAGTATGTTTTTGCAGGTTTTGGTGGAATGTTGCCTCAGCTGTCTGTAATATTCCTATCAGCTTCACAGCTGCCCACAATCATTGTTGCACTGACTTCAAAGCCCATGTGCTTCGCAGTCTTCCCACCACATCTTCCCTCCCTCTCTCTCTCTGCATTCGGGAGAGGCAATTCTATGCAGAGTTGGAGGAGGCTTTGTAATCTACACAGAGGAGAAGCCTGGCAGGGTTAATCCTTTTCCTCCCGTCCTTATTGAGTAATTAGGCCACTAAAAAAGATCTTGTTTACAGATACTCAAAGAGGCTGTAATTTACTAAGTCTTGTAATAAATTTACATCCATCAGGAGGTAGCTAGGGGGAAGTCTGGACTTTTAGCAATGGCTAATTTGTAGCATCACTCTTGGGACAGGAACAGAATTTTAAAAGTTCCCAATACTAAAGTAATTTGTTTAAATCCCTAGTCTGACAAAAATGAACATTTGCATTAAAAAAGCTGTCTAAAAGTGAAATTCCTCATTATAGGATCTATCCTTGATATCATAGGAACCATTAACAGAACTGATACAATTTACCCAGTATGCCTTTGTATGGGCTGGGCCTTTAAATTTGGCATGGAAAAGCACCTGCAGTTCTCAAAGGGTTGGTAAAAGCTGGTCTCAACACTGCAGCTCCTTTTTGGTAAGACTTTTTAGCTATTGCTGTGAAATTTTCTATGGTTGTGGCAAAAGGTGATCCCTTCTCCGTATTTCTGTAAAACATGGCTAACTAATGAATAAGTTATAATTATCTGTGTACCTTTTACAGGATATAAATAGTGGTATTTTTTATTGTGTTTTAAAAGCTTCATTTTGTAAAGCAGTTGTCTCTAGGATTAATGTTTTGAGTATCTTATTGTATATGCAGGCTACATATGGTGGTTTTGAATCCTATGTGCTTTCAGTAGAGAACCTCAAATTTATCTGTGGAGTAGAAAGTGGATTTAGTGCCCAGTTTGAAGCAGCTGCTTATTCAACTCTGGGACAAGAACAGCGGTGACTCAAGGTTGTTATCAGTTGATTGTTTCTGAGTGTTTTAAGTCAAATGAGGTTTTGGAGTATCAGTCTATTTTTCTGTGGACTGCTTTCCACATAATACTTGGCACCCTTGCTGGCCTTTGCTAGTGAATTGTTCAATGTACCATAGAAAATGAACCTCTTAAGTCAGGTGTGAGGTTTATTGGCAAGATGGGGATGTGGAAGGGGGAGTGGTATTATTGTTGCTTGTGTTATGTGCTCATAAAGCACATAGACTCACAAAGACTATGTTAACATAAGGTATTTACAAACTGAAGAAACTCTCCTTCCAGAGTTGTTTTAGAAGTGTTGTCAGTGGTGGTACCTAAACAAGGGAGTAACTAGAAGGACAAGAAGCCCAGCTGTTCTAGGATTAATTGCAAGTAGCACTGAAAAAAAGGGGGGGGGGAGGGGGCACAGTTGTTGAAGAGAAAAGGACAAAATTGGTAGAAAAGTAATGGTAGTTTTAAGCTGCTATGAAACAACACAGACCAAAGGAAATTGCTTTTATTTTTTTATTTGTTTGTTTGGGTAGTTTATTGGTTTTGTAATGAATCAGAGAAATACAAGAGAGGAAACAGCAGCAAAGATGTGCAGTGAAATACTGTGGAGATTTACAATGTGGAAATGCACAAGTGCTGAATACATTGTCCTATTTTGATTGGAAGTTCATGGCTACAACCTGGTTTATCTCTTTACATCTCACACCAATGGATTTAAGGCTATACAGTATAAAAATGACTGTATTTTACTTGAGCACACTTGCCATCCATCCTGTAAAATAAAAAATAAAAAAAATCCCAAACAACCCTCTCAGCTATGAGGATACTTAACAGTCTCGTTAATTTTCAGAAGTCTCCAGTGGGTCATAATTTTCTTTTATCTTGTCACAAATAGCCTTTAGAATCATATGCATCTTGTGCTGGTTTGGTATTGAGTGAGCTGCAGTTATATATTATTTAACATTTTGGCCAAGTTTTGGTTTCATGAACAATTTTTCATCTGCAGTGCATTTCCGTCCTTGCGATTAATGAAGGTTACTAGCTTTTGTTTGCAAAGTGCCCTGGGTTCTCTCCCTTACTTAATTCTGTTTACGTGCATTTTGGTCTAATTTTTTCTAGTCTTCCCTTTGAGCTAATAATTCTTCTCACAGGTGCTGAATGATGTCTACATGTTACATATTGCCATGCCAGTGTCCATAGGGAAGCCACAAACCTCACTGATGTTGTCTCACCCTGTATTTATTGTCAGATATTTTGGTAATGCAAAGTGCCTGGGGTGAAAGGGGCTACAGCTTTTAGTTAATATTTACAGGGATTCTACTAGGTTTTCTGATTTATTGACTTTTGTGATCAGTTTGATAAATGAAGACATACCAGAACCATACAAGAAATAATATTTGCAGTTTCATCATGAACCTTTGCTAGCCTTAGTGTGTTGTATAATAGTCTGTTGTTCAACTATTCCCTAGTTTCCACAGGAGAAAATAATTAGCATTTTAAGACTAACCTCCTTAGGCTCTTTTTAATGTATTATGAGAAGTATATTTGCCTGTCACAGATCAGATTTTTCAAAGGATTAATCAGACTAAAATATACTATGCCTGTACAAAATAACAGCTAGCATTTCTTAACCTGTCAAGAATGGTGATGTGGTGTGCTTTTTTGCCTCTCTTTTTTTTTTTAAATTTAATTGTCTTTAAGTGCAGATGTGCTTTTTAGGGCTTTTTGGGTTGGTTAGTTTGTTTGGGTTTTTTTCAGGGCCGGGGAGGGGGAAGTAGGGCAGTTATCTCCCTTTGATAGAGTTCCCGGGTTAACTCAGTCCCAGTATGTTTGCTGCCAAAGAGGAGATTTCCATGAGATTGTTGTTTAGGTTCTCCCTTCCAGAATGCAATACCAAGCTGAGGCTAAACTGTAAAAACAGTGTGTAAGCCCGATTAGGATAGATTTAAGCTAGGGCTTATTGGTTAAATGGTAGGAGAGACATGTCCAGCTTGTACCTCTCTGAAGTGAGTTTGCGCATCTCACTTAAAATGGATGAAACTGCACTGATCTGTGCATACTGAGAACTGGGCCTGTGCTTTAGACCAACAGCCCCACAGGTCTTGGTGAGTTGGACTGTCTTCTCAGTGTGAATTGGCCGCAGAGAGCAGGGATGAGTTCCTCTCAGTATCATTAGTTGTCAGTGTTGCTTTTGCAGAGTACTGAAATGATAGGGAGTTATCAATATTGTATTTGATATGATGACTGTGTGAAGCGTAGCACTTTGCTGCTCCATGATTTTTGCTTTCCATTCCATGTTTTTCTATCAGCACAACACATGCACGTAGAAACACTCCCACGTGCACATGCAGTGTTACCTGTTTCATGGAGCTGTAGGCAAATGACTCAGTTGTGGTTTGAAAGTAGATGGAAATGGATGCATCTCCACAAGCATCTGTTAGGAAGATGGGAGTTGCAGCCTTTTCATTTTATAAGTAAATTTTTACTTTCTCACTTTTTTGTACTTAAAAAAAAAATAAAATCTGTGCCACTGTGTGAGATGATGTTCAGAGCACCATAGGCTGTTCTAATGGCTGATTTCAATAATAAAAGACAACAGGGGACTAAAAGGTGCAGTGCAGGAAGCTGGGAAACACATTCCTTTCCCCAGAGGGTGTACTTAGCTTTGTGCCTTTGATCACTTTAGAAGTATCATTAGAGTGCAAAATGGCAGGCACTAGGGAACATTATGGCAATTATAATGTGATAGTTGAAAAAAAAAATCAAAAGAAGTTTGAACTTACTTGGGCGTTTTCTCCCATAAAGGACTGTTCACAGCTGAAGGATAAGATGCTCTAATAGATAAAATATAGAAACTGCAGTGGAACTATTCTTCAGTTATTGACTCCCAAGTTAGCTCTGGTACAGAACAGTCTGTACAGAACAGACTATATTTACGAGTTAAATCTAATCTGTATATGCACTTTATCACTGCTTACTATTTGATCTGCAGTAGCACCTGCAAGCCCTTGTTATTCAACTAGATCCCACTGTACTAAGAACTGTACAAATATTAAACAAAACAAAAAACCCCACACCATCAAAACCCCCGTTCCAACTGAAAACCAGGTCACAGAACAAGAAAAGGCCCAGAAAGCCTTTAGAGAATGAGACGACAACATAGTTGGCACTTGGAAAATCAAAGTATTTGTCTAATACCTCGCAAATCACTATACAAATATTGTTGTCGCTTATTACTGAATACCACTATGGAGTGGGTTTATATTTTTATTTCTTAGCTCTTAAAGAACAGAGGAATTTAAATGGCAGTGTTTCCTAAAGTTTCTCAGTAGTGCCTCAGCAATACAGAGCCAGACTTTGCTTTGCTGTGACCTCAAAGAAACCACCTTTTCAGTCAGAGGAACTGCTGTTGGTTGGGGCAGCAGGCCAGCTGAGTTAACATTTGTATATATTTCTGCTGTGGGCAAAGCCTTGAACATAAAGCTGACAGCAAAGGCAATTTCCACTTTCTTCTTCTCTAGAGAGCCAAAAACTCTGTGGTGAATCTTGCCAATTCTAGCGACTAGGGGTATGTGCGTTTGTAGGTGTGAATGGGAACATGAGCTAGAGATTTTCACACAACTTCAAGCATTAACTTCAGTGTTCTGAAAGCATATTGTAGAGTGATAAGTAAAAAGGCTAGCTTGCTAATGGAGCAAAAGATTTTAATGTAAACCAAGAAGATTGCGGACTCAGAGGCACCTTGTGCTTTATATCTAAACTGGTGCAAGTACCTAACTAATGCAGCAGTCTTGTCAGCTGTATTGTCCTTGTCTGTACAGTGCAAAATCAGTAATAAGCGTAGCTTTTAAATGTGCTTTCTACTGCCTCATCACAAGCTGCATCGATTGTGCTCATATCCTTAGCATAAAATACAACGGGTAAAAAGAAAAATAATCCTAATTGTGGGGTGGGGTGATGATGTTTGTTAAAGTTCTGATTGGGCAAGTAGAGAACAAATCTTCTTGTAATGTAGCAAAAAAGATTATTTTGAACAGTCTTCTCATCCTCATCAACCAAAACAGGCTGCCCACACAGACTTGGCATTTCAATTTTCTGCTCATTTTCTTTTATCCACATTGGATGTGTTGAGTGTTTTCCTTAGTTCATCAATGTCTCACCAATGGGAGCTTGGAGACCAGTAAGCACAGGCACCGTCCACTTTCAGAAATGGCAATAATGAAAAAGAAAAATGTTATAAAATTATTTAATTGCCCCGGATTCTGCAAATTATTGCATCAAGTCTGAGTTAGAATTGTTTCTTGTTTTACTGGTTCTCCACTCTGCCTGCCCCCCTGTTCTTTTTTCTGCAGCCACTTAAACATGGTGGTGTTGGTGGCATTTATAGCTGCATGACACTTAAGTCCCAGCTTAAGTTACACGACTGAAGGGAAATCCTGCTCTAGAAACAGTTAGAATTTCATAGGAAAGAGCTGGAATGTTGTTGAGTTGTGGTATTCTGGGTGAAAGGCCAGAGGAATATGTAGTCCTTTGGTGCTGACACCAAGGACTGTTTCCAGGACTGTTTTTTTTTCTTGACACTTCTAAATGGAAAATGCATGGAGTTTCTTGGTATGTAATAAACTTTAAAAGAGCATATTTTACTGAACAGAAGAAATCATTAGTTATAGAAGTGTCACATTTCCTATAAGCATCTGATAAAAAAGCAGGAACCTACTGTTTTCCAAAGCAACAGACTTTCCAAGCCTCAACTGTAATGGCAAGGCACTTGATTCTCTTGGCATTGGTTCTGCCTTCTGTGAATGGGATATGATTCTTTTCTTTGCTTTTGGTAGTGAAAACATGCACCCTAATTTTTGAATGTCTCTTATTCATTTGTGTATTTCTTCCCATTACCCACAACATTTGGATTTTTACCTTTTACACATGAACTGGGTGAGATCTGCAGAGGTCTTTTTTGAACTTCTCTTTTGGTGTCTAACTTACCTTATGCTTCAATGGGGAATTAATTGCCTTCATATCTTTATGGGCCTGGTACTCTAAATCATTTGTCCAAAGAGACATAGGAAAATACAGTGAGCTATTTCTCCAAGCTATTGTCTTCTAACGGAAGGACTGGATCACACTTCCCCACTCACAGTATTATAAGCCTTAATTAATTAATGTTTTTGAAAGATCTTATAAACCATCTTAGGAGTAGAGCTTTGTGAATGCAAAATACTATCTTATTCACGAACTTCTTGGCGGATGACCTGCTGGAGAGGAGCTCTGTGGAGAAGGACCTGGGGGTGCTGGTTGATGACAGGTTGGCCATGAGCCAGGAGTGTGCCCTGGTGGCTAAGAGAGCCAATGGGATCCTGGGGTGCATCCGGAGGAGTGTGGCCAGTAGGTCAAAGGAGGTGATCCTCCCCCTCTACTCTGCCCTGGTCAGGCCCCACCTGGAGAATTGTGTCCAGTTCTGGGCTCCCTGGTATAAAAAGGACAGAGAAGGGCTACGAAGGTGAATAAGGGCCTGGAACATCTCCCCTATGGGGAAAGGCTGAGTGAGCTGGGACTGTTCAGTCTTGAGAAGACTAAGGGAGGACCTAATTAATGTTTATAAATATCTTAAGCGTGGGATGCAGGGGGAATTGGTCAGCCCCTTTTCAGTGGTCTGTGGAGACAGGACAAGGGGCAATGGCTGCAAGTTGGAGCCCAGGAAGTTCCGCACCAACATGCGGAAGAACTTTTACCCAGTGAGGGTGACAGAGCCCTGGGACAGGCTGCCCAGGGAGGTGGTGGAGTCTCCTTCTCTGGAGATATTCAAGACCCGTCTGGACACCTATCTCTGCAATATGAGCTGGGGAGCTGCTTTGGCAGGGGGGCTGAACCTGATGATCTCTCAAGGTCCCTTCCAACCCCTTTGATTCTATGATTCTGAAACTTTGTATTTTGAATTTATTTTTTTTAAAAAGAGAGACTGTAATAGAAGGCAAAGTTGGATATGTGCATTCTCAGGATTTCAATGTAACTGGAGAAAGGAAAGAGATAGTAGTTAAACACAAAATCTTTCATGTGTTAGAGAGTAAAGGTAAGGAAAAGCCATGCTGCAGTGTTACCCATAGAAAAGTCCAGGTTGTTTCAATCTGGAGTGTTTTCATGTGGATTAATTTTCCCCTACCAGCTTGTGGCCATGAGATCCAAGGTGAAAGCAATCTGATAGTTCCCATCAATCCAGAAAACCTAACCTTTTCTTTTTGCACCTTCTACGTTGGAATAATTACAAGAAAAAGGGAGAGAAGCTCAGGACTGCTGTTTTTGGAGTACCAGAGGAGGGCAGAATAAAGGACACCATGAGAAAAGTCTGTAAACCCAAAGATTATAGAAAAAAATGAACTAATAACAAACATATCCATATCCAAACATAACTGGAGATTGGAATGTCACTGTGCAGGGATGAAATTCAACCTTGGAGTAATATTTGTCTACATGTTACACTTTAGGAGCTATCAAAAGAGTGTGAACAGTCAGAGAAAAAAAGACATTTAGAAAAACAGGGTTCAGGTATGAATGCCTCCCACACACACTCCCTAGCATTGGTTCATTCACCTTTTACTCTATGGAAAACTGAGTGACTTCAAGGTCACTTCAGCACATGTAATATACAGACTCCAGATTAAATGCTGGATGGTGGTTTCAGACAGATTGGAGAATGTACCTACCTGCCAGTTGTGCCTTGTCCTTTTCCAAGTTTTGTGTCATTGAGAACAGTTTAGCTTAATTTATTAAAAGCTTTGAAATAGATCACATTGCAGCTCACTTCCAAAGTTCCAGCACCTGCCTAGAGCAAGCTTCATGCCTGTTCTTGCCTCTTGGATTCACTTATGCAGGCAAAGTCAAAGTTATCAGCATCATTATAAAATCAAAATTAGCGGCAAAACTTCTTCACTCTCCTTTGTAATTGATGTCTGTAATGCCCTGCGGCACTAATCGTAGCACAAAAATATGTTCCTGGTATTGCATGTGAGTTATGGCTGTTTTGACTAATAGCCATAATGGCAGAAAGAATTTTGACTGTGAAACGAGGTGCTTGTGGTGGGATCTCTGCCAGCATACCAAATCGAGCGGGAGGTCTGAGTGCAGTGTAAACTGGTGTTCCATATGCTCGAGAGACTTTTGGAATCAGCCCAGCCTACATATGCTTCTGTTGGCAAGCTCTCGAAGAGAAAGGAAGATATTGTCCTCACCTTACCTAACATACCTCCCACTCATTTGAAATGCTCATTTTCAAACGGAGAGCATGCAAATCTGAGAGTGATAATGGCACAAACCCCACCGTGCTACAGCTGGATAGGAGAATAAAAAAATAACTGCTGAATAGATTTTTAAACTAGAAAAGGTATTTATGTAAAACATTGGTAAGAAGGCATTTGAGATGTTCTCCTGTCCCTGATCTGTGGAGCAGTAGAATAACATGTTATTTTACGAAGGTGCACAGACTTCACTAGCCAGTCCATGGAACTGTAGTTCTCTGGAAGGTGCTCTGGTGAACAAAACATGTTATGAACCAGGTGTAACTGTCGTGTCACCTCCCTTTTTGAAATGAATTCTCATGTCTGCCAATGTCATTCTTCCTTTTCTCATCAGTTCCACCATCCTTGACCTTTATAATTATGATAATGTCAAGCATGCATAGATGAGTATTCTGGCCTTGCTCTGAAATTCTGCACTTTCTTCTTCACAGAGATAGGGTCTGCATGTACAAGAGCTGTGAGGACAATGGTGAGCAGAGCTTTAAGAATCCATGTTATCTTGGCATAAGTGGCATACATCAGCCACAGAAACATCCTAGATTAAATATTTTGCAAAGCAAGAGTTGAGCTGGAATGGCATTTACTCCTGACCAATTCCAAGACAGTTCCCACTGGATGCTTTTCCCTTCCAAATATTTCTGAAATATTAGGTTGTGGTAAGTGATAGACAGTTCTATGGGCCTGGCCCATCACATGGCTCTGACACTCATGGTGCAGGTGCCTAGGAAGGAAATAATGACTATCAACTTACTCCACAGATATTCCTATTGCTGATATACACCAAGAACTTGATTGCTTCTCCTTGGCTGCTGCCTTACTTCCTTGCTGATGATTTGAGAGCTTTTCCAGTACATTGGATTTGCTGCAGAAACCTTTCTTCTCTTGCAAATATGTTCTCTGAGGCTTTTCAGTGCTGACCTCAAGACACTGAATGCAGCAACGGTGTTCTCTGCCACAGAAAGCTTCCATTATATGCTCTTACACGCTGCTGCTTCTTGTGCCTTGTACCCATCACAAAGTCCCTTTCCTCTGTCCTTTGTTACATGAGTATAATTGTCATTTACTAGGAATTTGACAGAATGAAGTTTGAAGGATTTGGCTCCAAGTTTTCCTTAGTAATCCTTGTCAAGCTTTCAGTTTACCAGCCTCTTCTTTCCTATGTGTCTTTGCAACCGATAGGTAGATAAATATCAAGAGTGGGAAGAGTTTTGCTGCATAGCCAACACTTCAGTTTCACTAGCTTCTGTCTTTTGATGGTAATTTTGAATGAATTTAAATGAATACCCTCTATTTCTGTAGAAAAAAACATCAAAATATGTAATTTACTAAAAAAGTAAAAATCCATTGTCTTTAAGAGAATGGCTACCTTGAGAAAATCTTGCAGTACAAAACTTGATTAGATTGAAATATGAAGAGAACCCCAGCAGAGAGGAATTCCACTTGTGAAAGGACTGTAAACACTGCAGGTCCAGTGAAACTTGAATGCTTGATATATCTTCAAAACTCATGTGACACACCAAATCAGTTTCTTGGGCATCAGTAACTCAGCTGTTTATCATTGCACTTCTATGAAATGTGGCTATTGCCAGAGCATAAGTGGCACTGTAAGGTACAGAAGGATCAAGGGAGAGGTCTCTAAATCTGATGAGTTTCCCTTAGATTTGGTTAGTGTGAGGAATAAAGTGATCCTTCAGTCACCCCTGTAAACGTACTGTTTAGCTGTACCAATGTAAGCTGTGCTGGAATACAGATTCAGGGTAATAACATTAAATGTGTATATTGTATGTGCTTATGCCTTTGGGCTCTGTGCCAGAAGTGCTCAGAGAGGGTGGTGCATTGTGTAAATCACCTTCAATAACACTTAAACTTTCTTTTAATAGCTGTAATGAAATGAGCAAGGCTGCATTTACTTAAAACAACTCAAAAATTCATCATTTAACTGTTTTTGTGGAGAAAAAGGGTGTTAATTTTTCTGTGAAGAATCTTTTTTCTGTCCCACCTCCCCCCTTATCCATTCCCCTCCATTGGTTTGGAACAAAAGCAACAAAAAAAAGTTGGTGCAATTAAAGTGGCCCTGAGAATGCAGAGAGTTCTGTGACTTTCCTGCTGCTAGCAGTGAAGCTGGCTTTGAACCTTTTCTAGTGCAGTTGCTGTTGCTTTGGTTGGATTTTTTTACTCCTATTTCTAAAATGTTTAGGAGTTGGAGCAATGTTGCGTTCTTGACACTGGCCTCTTATTCTTAAGATGGGACATTGTATGTATATATATATGTGCATGCAAGCACAGTCATTTAAACATGAAGTCCTCCTACTCACCACTGCCTCTTCCCTCTTTACACTTTGCCCGTGTTTATCTTTTTTTTTTTTTTTCTCAGAAAAACAAAAATTAAACTGTTTGTAGCTTTGTAAGTTGTCTTTTCTACTCAGAAGCAGAAGGCTTTGGCCTACTGTTTCTCCTCCTACCCACTGCCTGAGACTTCTCATTCTGGGAGTGAGACATGCAAACATATGTCACACACAAGTGGCATAAATACCGTATGCAAACAGATTCTTTTGTGTGGGTGGCAAGTACAAAACCCAGCTTCTGGCACCAAAACCACCATGCCAGTCCTTCAGAAAATTCTAAGGAAAAAAAATTCCACCAGGTGAGGGTAGCATCCAATAAAATACGGTGCTCAGTTTTGCATCCTGAATAGGACTGAGAGACTCCTGTGGACTGTGGAGGTTTTCAAATGCCTGAATTTCATAGGTTATGCAAAACCAGTTCAAATCCATGCTACGTTTTCTTTCCTCTTTCCCTGAACTTATAAACCTTGTGGTTTCCAAGGACAATTCAATGCAAAAGGAGAAAACACTAGTTAATGGGAGAGCTTCATTGAATTCAGATGGAAGGGCAAACAAAAAAACCCACCCAGGCTGGCACAAGTTTATGGCCTATGTATACATGGGATTTATACTGACAAGCAGACTTATCCCTGTTGGCATGAATCCCAGAAACCACAGTGGCTGGCAAGTCTGCCCAGAAATGGATTGCACCAATAGTGTGAAATGCCTGTTCCCCCATCTCCTGGGGAGAGCTCAAAACATGATAACTGCTGAGTAATGGGATTTGGCTGCAGAAATTAAAAATTACGCCCTCCCAAGGAAGAGAGTTGGGGGATATTTGCAGCAGCAGATGCAAGCTGTCAAAGTCTTTTTCTTAATTTGAAAGCTTTCTTCACTCTTTGCCATCTTTCCACACTATCAGCTATTGTCATTCTATCAGCTTATTGCTAATCTTTTTTACACTCGTTCCTCTCCCCCTCTTCCTCCCTCCCCCTCTACCCGACCCCCTCACCTCAGGTCTGTTTCAGACACCCTAAAGTCATAGCCTCTCCTAACTCTGACAACAGCCCTGCTGAGTATTAGCTTTGTACCCCACAACAACATCAGGTTTAAAATGGAATGGAGAACTTTTATCATGGGAGATTTCAGGTTATCGTCTTCTCCTTTATTTCTGAGTCCAAATGTATTCTCTGGATTTATAGCTTCAAATTTCCTGTTGATTTCTTGGGATGTTAAGTTTTAAAAAGAAAACCAAAGACCCTACAGGAAAAAAAACCCACTCCTGTGCTAAACCCTGCAATGGTTGCTAACAGTTTATTATCCTCTTTTCAATGAGATTAGGAAAAAATCACTTTAGAAGTAAGTGAAAAATAGCATTTTAGTAGAATATTCAAGTTATATGTGAAACTGTATCTTCAAGAACTATAGTGTCAGCACTCACTACAAAGTAACAGGCCACCCCTCCAGAACTCAGTGCTATTTACTCAGTTGTAATGCCTGCATCCTGCACTGTTCATTAGGAGCTTTGGAGTCACTAGGTTTGTGGGTTCAGGAGTAAGAAAAGTGCTCTCATACTATAATGTGTCTGAGGCTTTCCCTTCAACTGAACCCCTAAATTGAGCGAGACCTGTTTGAAATCTATGTTCCTCTGTTAGGAAGGCAGCACTGGCATCCCTCTCCTAGCACCTGGCTATGATTTCCTCTGGTCTCTAATTTTGTCATTTTATTTCTCTAAAAGTGCAGTAGCCAGACCAGCTCCTTATCAGAGGTGCATTTTACAGTGCCACTGATCCTCCCCTGTACAAACTGAGGCTCAAGCTGCTTAGGTGTATAGTTAAGGACACTGAAGATTTTAGCAAAAGAGAAAGTTCAGTTGCAGGCTCTTACAAGTAATGTTTTTCTTTCTCTTTCCCTCATGTTCTTCCCACCTCCACAGGTATAACACTTCAAGTATTTTCTCATTAAATAACATGTTGTTCTTTATTCTGTTTAGACTGAAGAAAAATAGTGGGAGGTCTCTTGTCTATGCTAGATTTTTTTGTACTCAGTGATATTTCCAAAGTTCAGCAGATAACAAGAAGGTACAATTAATTCTTTCAGAATCTGAACAGCTTGGAAATCTCCTGCTGCCCTCTGTCAAGCACAGCACTGTGTGTTCTGTCTTTATTGCTGCCTTCTATTTTGGACCTAGCACAGCTGCCTGCTCCTCTGCAACCATGTGAAACAACCAAGAGTTAAATGTGGCACAGGTGACAGGCATCTTTATTTACAAGCATCCAAGTCAGAGTGCAGATGATGTTTATTTGCAGGATATTAAGATCTCAGAATTGGGGTAGAGTATGAAGAGCAAGTCATTTTCATGTCAAATGCATAACGAGACCTTGCTAATCAAGGGGTGGTCTATAGAATGAAAAATGCTGGGAGGGGAGCCTGTAAACACTATCTAGGCAGTGCTCTGGGTTCTGTTCCTGTAACATGGTGTGCACATACAGGTCTTTCAGCAGCTTTATGACGGTGAATCTTAAATCTGTGGTCTAGTTCTGTGTACTTGGAAAACGCTGGGGTTTTGTTTCTTCTCACCTGTCTGCTCTCTTGGTACTCTTTGAACTTATCCATTGCCAAGAGAAAATACATGATTTATTTGTGAGCTTTGTGTATGCTGAAGTGAAAGGAATCTACATGCAAAAAAAAAGTGTCAAATCGGTATTTTCCGAAGAGGTAAAACACTTCTATTGAAAGTGTTGAAGCCATTCTTGATCCCATTAAAAGTGAAAAGGAGACTTTAAACCATGGTCAAAGAGGCTTACTTCCTAGAAATACTCATTTTGATCACAAGCTTTTACATTAAGGGTTGAGTGAAGAGATTGAAAAGAGCTCTATTATTTCCACCTTGATATTTCTAGCCATGTATCATAGGTTTTGATTACTTTTTATTTTTTCTGAACTTATCTGCATCTTTATTTTCACCTTTTTACTGATTTTCTTAAACAATGTGCTGCATTTGACAACTGCTTCAGTCACTTATACATTCTTTTGCCTAAATTGAATGATTTTGGCTCTTCAAATATCTAATGTGATTGCAAGTTCAATTTGCTTCCTAGGACCAGTGTTCATAAAGTTCCTGCTCTGGTGAATTCTGAAGCAAGCAAAGTAATTCAAATCTAGTGAACAAACAAACAAAAGGTCAGTTTACTTATGTAATAGCTTCTCCTATGAGAGATTATTCTTGGCTCTGTGGAGGTGGATGACAACATCTGTGAAACTATTCCTTATGCCCTGTTGTTGGAGTTGTGGCTTTTAAAAGATGATTTTTTTCTTTTTTTTTTTTTTTAAATTTAGTTGCAAATTAATTCCATTATAGACCTTGGTGGCTGGAATGAGGTGCAAGTCAGGTTTGCTGATGAACTCTGATTTGGAAATTGTGAGACTTGAGAGGGAAAATTGCTGTACAGAGATGAGGTGGGCTTTTCCAAACGGTACACTCCTGGTCTCTAACCAGTTGTTCAGGGAATTCTTTTTCTCCCTTCCTTCTCATGACTTTTTCCAATTATCGCTTTGGTGGGAACAGTGATGTTTCTCCAGCAGTACTGTTTTAGTTTATGAAGCTACAGGTTAGTGCATGTTCTGGTCCTTATTGTGAAACTGATATTGTAAAATTATCACACAAGTTTAACTATGTGTTCCCCTTTCTATTTGGCCTTAGTTTTGTGGCAGTTTGTACTATAAATACTCACCCTTAAAACGACAGAACAAAGTCCTTACTGTTTAAGCTGTTGAATCTGTCTTCTGTTTCTGGAGCTAAACCATTTTGCTCCCTGGGTTAGAATCTAGACTCCTTAATGATGAAGCTACTTATCTGAATAGCAGCCCTCCTAGGAGATGTGTTTATTTCTATATAAACGTATGAATCAGTTTATCATTGTCAATATAGGATTACATAATATCTACTTTCCCAAGAATGTTAGTCCCAATTTTCCATCATGCTATTTATTACGCTTGCTGTGACTAAGAGATGCAAGAATATACTTGTGTTGTTAAGCACTATAGAAATACAGAGTAGTGGATGGTCCTTGGCCCAGCCACAGTACTGTCTGTGTGCTGCATGGCTTATTCACTTAGCATCAGCACTGAAAGACATCCATGATGCAGGTTATCCTGGAAGGGGGAAAAGTATAACACATTTTGTCTCTACTAAGCTATATCTTCTTAGGACTATGTCTTCCTTTCATCAGGCTTGAATAGCTTAGCTGCCTGTATTAATTAGCCTCCAGGAGTTTCTTCCTATATTCCACAAACTACAGATAGGGTAAGAGTAAGGAATATTTGTTTCTCTATGTCAAAGGATTCTGTATCGAAACTCTACGTAATTCTTCTGTGGTAGGATTTCTACATGTGACTGCCTCATCAGCATTAATTCTTGCAGTACTCTGTGCATGGCTCAGCATATGTTAGAGGATTGTGGGGGGTTTTGTCTGTTTGCTTTTATAAGTGGATACCCCAAACTCTGCTCCAGCAATTCTTTCACTTTGAGTAACATTTCACCATACAAGATTGCCAAAGGGAACCAGGCAGTGGAGCACTGGTTGGGGCAGTCTATTTGTTACCTTTTCAGTGATCAGTCAGAGGTACTTTTCCAACAAATCTTATCTACATTCAAATTTGTTTTCTTTTGAATACCATTTAATTTAATGTTTTCTTGTTATTATGTACTAATGTCTCTACATCCATGCTGGTTTAGTTGGTGCTGTCTCTTTTGTTTTTGAAAAAGTGTGTTGCTTGTTTTTTTCCTCCTGGAATTATTTATTCCTTTGTGTGCCTGAAAGAATACAGATTGTGAGTCTATTCCTATTCATATAAATTGCATTTGGTTCCCAGCATGTACAATGTTTGAAAATTTCTTACAAATAGAAACCAATGGGTTTAGTTTGAACATATTGCACACATAAAGCAAAAGGCTTATTTAGCGCCTCCTCTTGCTTTCTTGAAGTCAGTGGTAGATTTCCTATTGATCTCAAGAGGAGCAGAAGCAAGGATTTTAAATGCAATAATTCTAGGTAGTAGATTATGATCAAATGTAGAACAGATGTCAGGACTGCCATGGATTCATTTCTCAGCTTAAATTTCTAATGAGAAAATACCTCAGAAAAACTGTTGTAAGTCTGAAACAATTGTGGTCTTTGTTGATGTTTGGATTTTTGTTGTGTATGGATTTTTTTGTTTGGCTGTTGGGTTTGTTGGGTTTTTTTAATATAAAGATCTCTATGATTAAACCTGGCCTATCAGTGCATTATTGCATCTCCTGGCACCACTGAGCAAATAGGCTGACACAGCACAGCTCCCTGCTGACCTCCCAGCAACAGCTGATTGACTTTGGAAGGATTTTTCATTTCAGAAACATTTGCAATTTCCTGAAATGACTCCAAAGAATCACATCATCTTATTTCATATTCACGTTTGCTTGCATCAGTTATTTTGGGGGTAGGAGAGGAGAGGGTGAAATTGTTTCATATAAGTAAGTTAGATTTAATTCATAACAAGCAATGTTCTGACCCTAGAACTACTGTCTCTCTACCTGCCTACATCAAAATGAGATTTCAGCTATGACAGGTTGCCTAGAATATTGCCTATTTTATTTGTTTTGCTATGAAGAAGTGCCATTATAACTTACTTTAAGCCTATAATTAAGAATTAGTACAGCTGAGAATCAGAAATTATGAAACTATGAATGTTCAGAAAATAATTGGATTTATTACACTGAGTTGTCCACCCACAGGCTCAGCAGGTTCTGGAGCAATCAGTTAGGAAATGGAGGATTTGTGGTACACAATCTTACAGCTACTTTGGTTGCTTAGCTTCATTAGAAATTTGTTCAGAAAAGAAACACAATAGAAGGACTTTGCTGAGCCCCAGCCTGTTATACCTGTGAGACACCTTAGAATTTCCCAAGTTATGAGTAATGTGATATACTTTCTTCCTTTTCTCTTCTTGATATAATTTCTTCCTTTTTTTCCAAGGAACTAACTGCACAAAACCACTTTATAATCTGTGGTGGGCTTGGGCACGGCGGCACAGAGCTTCCAGAGGGAAATCAGAAGCACAAGTAAATGCATGTGTGATTATTTTATTTTATTTTATTTTATTCTTTGTAGGGCAAACTCTACTCTGTTCATCTTCTGCTTTCTATTGATTCTAATTATTTTTCAAGTTGTACTTTTGTCCCATACCATGGCTATCATCTCAAAGATTGGACAGTTTGATTAAGGTACATTGAAAGAAAACCCAGCATCACTGTTTCAAGGGGGTTTGAGACTCAAGTAGAAGTTGGTTGCTCCTTTTCCCTCAGCAGGTGATTTTTGTTATCCCTTCCCTCAGTAATGCCACAAATGCATCCTGGGAGAATTAGCTAGCTTGCATACACCAGACAGAAAATAATATGAGTGTGTGTCATTAGGAAAGGATTTTTTCTTTCTTCTCTCTAATGATTCTCTTAATATTGAGGCATCTTTCTGGATGTTCATCTCTATGCACAATGAATCTTTTTTCTGATCTACTTATGGTTCTCCAGGTGACAAGAGACATGTCAATTTAAAGGTGCATTTCCTAGCTAGATGGACCTGTCATCAGCCTAGAATTTCTCATGTTGGATTTGGCCTTTCAACCTGAATTTCTGAGCTGAAATAATAGATATGTCATAGGTATGAAATATGGTTGTAACTCCTCAGTTCCTGTAGATCTGAGTGCTGCTGATAGCTCGGACTTAATTGTTCCTTGCTGCAGAAATTCTAGAGGTCTGAGAAGTAGGATTCATCCTTCATTTCTAGAACTCACCACTTCTCAGTGTCACATAATTCCATGGAAAGCACTTGCCATTTGCAAACCTGACAGAAACTTGGTCACAGGCAATCGTGACAGTAAGGAGATCACAATGTTCATGTACATCTTTTTGTTGCAAAATGGCAAAGGTCACACAGCACATGAGAAGCAGAAATGAAAACCTAATGGCTTGCTCTAGGGACAGAATGAGAATTACTTTTTAGAGAGGAAATATATGAGGACTCTAAGCTGAAATGTCTTTGTATAAAGAAATCTGTTTATTAGCTTACAACTTAGCACAATTAATTCCTACTGTGTACTGTCCTTAGAACTGGACTATGGCATATTATATTCTAGGCACTGTGAAAACACAGGTGGTGATTGAACTTTGTCTTCCAGTATTCAAAATAAGAATGGCCATTATAATTGGTTTGGGTTTCATATATATTGTCAGAAGCTATATAAGATATTTAATAAGCTGCACTCAGCTCATAAGAATGAGAGACACTTTTAATTTATTATATTAAATCTTTTTTATTCAGTTTTTATTTATTGGGGGGAGGGTGACAACTATCCTCGTTGTTTATTGAGCTATGGGTAAATCAGACTAACTCACCTGAGCATCCCTGTGTGGAGGAACTTAGTCACTGACATATATCAGATCATTAGCAGCCCATCCCTGTGCTAGTAAGTTACACCCAACCTTACCTGTCACTGTAGTTGTTTGCCCTGTTGGGGGATGAATAGTCTGTCTCTCTTGTAGCAGTCTCAGTGTCATTAAGATCAGGGCGGCAATGATGGCACTGTCACTATCAGCTTTTACTTGGGGGCATGTGATGTGAATCTCATTGACACACCTCTCCTAACAGCTTTCATCTTGACAGTGATTTCAAGTTCAAACTGAGCTGGCACTGCACCTGTTCTCAGAGATGCTATTGCACCCAGGCTGAGTTGGAGGGGTGTCCTCCCTCCACTCCCCTTTAATTTTAAAACCTGAGAGATTTTTTACAGCTTTAAGCCCTTTCCTATAAATGGCAGTTGATGGCCAGATCCTTGTACCTGAGTCTTTGGAAGCCAGTGGCATTATGCTGGTTTATACCAGGTGAAGATCTAACCTTGTCTGTATGAGCCCTTGATATGAGAGGTCACTTCTTTAGTTGCTTTTTTGGTTTTGATTTGGTTGGCGGTGACTTTTCTGGGTTTTGTCTGTTTTTAACACATAACCTCTTTGTAAAAGATGCTCAGTGCAGTTCATTCTTGTTAGGGAAAATGCAAAAAGCATCAGTAAACACAGCAAATAATTTACATTAGCAAGCAAATGCCTATGTCTTCACTCTAAGCAGCCATTCAGAAGAGCTTTGTTGGGTAACCTTCCTTGAAAGACAAAATCTACATGTTCTAGTGCATTTAATCAATGCAGCATATTTTATGATTTTTTTTCATAATCTCATGACCAAAATCAATGCTTCAGAGTGTAAAAAAAGTCTGTTATGATGATTTGAGTATTTTTAATGTGCTATATTGCAGTTTGGTCAAAAATAGTGAAGTAATATAAAAGCAGAGGGTTGACTCAATTTTACTGAGATAGAGGTACTGGATAAAATCTTGAAAAATAATGGCAATGGCAAAAGTACTGAATTAATAGCTTGGATATAAGAACTAGCTGCTAGGATTCATGAGAAATCTGGGGTCAGAGCATGAGCAGGAATTGAGTTGTGGAGAAAAACACTGAAATGCTAGAAATATAAAAGCTTTTATAGGCAGGAATAGAAATGTGGAGTGTGGTGGAGACAGCTCGATCCTGCACACTTCAGTCACCCAAGTTCCAAAAATGTTATCTCTATGGCTAAATCTAAATGCTTTGTCAAGCCTACATGTGTATGTAGAGTGATGCTCCAACCAAACAGAAGCACTACTGCTGCTGAGCAGTGGTCTAGAGATTCTTGGCAAATCCTGATGGTTTAGGAATGTGTTTTGGGATATCTTCCTGTACACAACAGTCAAAGACTGTGGGGCAGGGGCGGGCAGTAATTTTACACATGAGGACAATGCAATTGACTGATTATTCAGCTTTTATGACATCTGGCCAGGATGGAATGTAAAGAGCTGAGACAATGGACTGCTGAGAAGCAAAAGCTAGATCGTGGCCTATCCACTTTGGTGGACATGGTCTTGAGTCTCTTCAGGTTGAAACAGCCTCCTGTATCCTGGCAAGCATTCTAAGCATGTCACTGAATGGAAAAGGAACAGGGCCATCTCTTCCCCCGACTCCTGCTCAGTTGTTTTAACCAGGCTGTATTCTGCACTGGTGTGGGAAGAGGATTCAGGGCTTAGAATGCCAGTACCTTTCCGAGGCTGGTGTATCTCTGTGTAGAGAGGGCAAGATTTAAGACAAACTCCTCCTCCCTTCAGAGGTTATTATCTGCTCTCAAGCTGTGCTCTGCAGTGGTCTGAGCTTTATGAATTCTGCTCTTTTGCATGTGCTGTCTGGAATCATTGCCCAAAGAGACTATGCACACCATCTTACTCAGATATTTGTGTTTCACCGGGGTCTAGCTCATAAAAGTCTTTAGGTGTTGCCATAGCTGAAGTCTAACATATCCTTGTAATGCAAGTGTTCCTGCACTTAAGGAATAGTATCTCAGAACCACACATAATGGCCACAGCAAAAGAAAGTCTGATCTGAGAGAAATAAATTGCCCAGTAATTATTTATAGGGAAAGGCCAGCTGAATATTAATTGGAATCAATCGCAATTACTGTGCTAGGAAGAAACAAATTAAGAGTAAATCAATTAAAGATAATGCCTTGAAGGAAGGACAATGATATTTAATTTAAATTGTTTTAAAGGGTATTTCACACTCTTAAGTTGTTATTTCCATTAAGACATTTTAAACATTGTACATTAAAAATGGAATTGAATTTTCTCCTCAAAGGCAGAAAGTGAAAAGGGATATTGGCAGCTTTTATTCAGCCACATAGGTCAGGAATTACATGGAAACCGTTTTATCTTACAGTTCTTTGCAAGTTTAAAAAAAAGAGCCAAGTGGTTTTGGGAAGGGAGGAAGCTGGGTATCTAAATGGTAAATAACATACACTTTTTAAACTGATGTATTTTATATCCTGGACACAATTTATTTTGTTTTTATTTTCCTTAACTTGGCAATCCAAGAAAAAAACACTTCATCAAAGGCTTGTTTGGTTGTTGTGAGTGGTTTTGGTTTGGTGCTTGGTCTCGTGTCTTGGTGGCTTTGATGTTTTCTGGGTGGGTTTTTTTAGTTTTCTCATGAATGATCTCTATAAAAACAGTATGTACCAAAGTCTATATAGTCCCTGTACTTTTAATTAGTAATACTTAGAGCTGGATTTTCTAAAGTCACTTTTTTTTTTTTGGTTAAATTCTAAACATGGAAACCTGGACTACTAATAGACAAAGATAGTATTCTTTTTTCATATTTTTTTTCAAAAATTTGGTGGGGGAAGCTGAATAGTATAGGATGCACATTGCTTAGTTTTTTGAGTTCTTTCTCTTTAATGGCAACCCCCTACCCTCATTCCATTAGGGACTATAAAATCAACCTCCCATTCTCTTACAGAAGGTTTAAAACTTTTTCACATAGATTTGCATACAGCAGTGCTTTCTCCAGCCCCTGTGCTGGGGATGAATACGTTGTTTGGAACAATCTATAGCAGATGACTTATGTGAGCTGTACTGATTGCAGTGGTTTGACATTGCCTGAAATCCTGATGGGGGAGAGAAGGGAGGAAACTCCCAGCAGAACTGGTCCGGTCAAAAGACCCAGGACTTTGCAGCAGTTTAACCTTCACTAAGGGTTAAGGTGAGTACAGCTGATTGGAGGGCATCTTAGGCTCTCAAGGGCTTTGCCGGGTTACAGCATCACATGGAGAAGGTTGGGAACAGTTGTCCAAAGGGATATGAAATCCATCTTTATCAGACTTGCTCTGCAAAGCGCATTGATCTTTACTGAGGTAGTCAGAGCAGTCGTTTCATAGAAAAACTGTAATTGCAGATACCCTTTTTCTGAGATTTGTGTATTCTTTGAAGAATTTTGAACATGTCAGGTCATCTGCTTGAGGGTTCCCAGCAGCCCAAGCTGCTTCATC
This sequence comes from Hypotaenidia okinawae, assembly GCA_027925045.1. Lineage (NCBI taxonomy): Eukaryota > Metazoa > Chordata > Aves > Gruiformes > Rallidae > Hypotaenidia > Hypotaenidia okinawae. Next base: position 10,355,130 of record BSDF01000012.1, read on the forward strand.
ACTTGCATTACTTGAAATAATTATTTATAATTTCGCAGTTCTTTTGATCTCAGTGTCACACTATAGAGATTTAAAGTTGCCTTTCTAGCAAGTGCTATTATTTCTGACATTCCCTTCCTTTACTAGGAAGTTTCCATCTCTGTGGAACCTCTCCCTTCCCTGTGCCTATCTCTTCTTAAACTTAGAGCGCCTTCAGCCAAGTATCACTGCAGGGCCAAAGGAACACTGGGTGCCCTTAACTGTCAGTTGCTTTGCCTAATGTAGACAAACTGGTGTTTGATCAGCTTTAAGATACAGGCTATGCAGATTAGTACTTTATAGCAGTGCAGCACTGTATTCATTTTGGCTGCATTCAGGAAAATGTTTTTCTTTTTTTATTTGAGAAGGGCAGCTGGAGAAAAGCCCATCAGGTTTGGAGGTTTTTTTAACTTCTTTTAGATGAGCTTTAAAAAGATGCTACTTTCCATACAAAGTTTTTCGTCTTGTTCTGTTAACATCTGAAGAACTCTGTTCTGAGAGTTTGAAGGCAGTTTCCTTCTTCATCCCTGAAATAGAAATGCCATGAATACAGTTGGGAAAATGACTCCTAATTCCATTGTGCTTTGGAAAAAAATCTGTAGAATATCCAAATAAACAATGCAGTCTCTTTCTGGAGCTCGTAGCAGATATTGTTCTGGCGCAATCTGTAAGAACTTCACTGAATTCTCTTGTAGTAGTAGTAAAAAATCTGGTCTTTTTGTAATGTCATGTAGTTGGAGGCTTTCAATTTCACTTAAACTAGGTTTTCAGGGATGTAGGTGCCCAAACTTCATTGTTATTGCTGATTTAAGCATTGCTTAAATGCAAGCATATTGTGATATGAAGTCTGTGCAAAAATTGCAGTGACCTTTCTTTTAATAGGTTCAGCAAGGTGTTTATCAAATTTTCTCAGTAAGCAGCAATTAGATAACAAACCATTTTGCAGAATAATCTGTCATAAAACTCTTATTGCTATAAGTATTGAAGATTTCCCCACACCTTTGGTACAACATTTGCAATAGATTGGAATGGGGTTTGCATTTATTGCGTATAAGAAATGTGATGTTTACTCCCTGCACAAGCCTCCAGAGAAACATTCTGTGTAGCTCTAATTCAAACTAGACCAGCTGGGCAAGTAAATCATAATGGAAAAATATATCCTTTCTATTAGAATATTTTATAGAAATGAACAAAACTAAGTATGCTTCCCTTCATGTGTTTCCCCTAAAAATGCTGAATTTACCATAATTAGTTTTGTTCTCTACAGAACCCGTCATTTAGTGGTAACACTATTAAACAAGTGAAATACAAATTACAAGTGACATTTATATGATCATAATCACTCCTTCCTGGCTGCCAGGAGTATTTTTTTCAGAGAGGAACCTGCATTTTTGCAGATGGCATGGAAAAAAAAATGAAGCTTGCAGAGCACACCATTATTCCTGTGAGGCCGTCAGTTCATTAGTTGAAGCAGCCAAGTCTTGACGAGCTGCAACTGATCAGCAAATGGGAAATGAGCAGGAGTATAAATTCCCAGCAAACTGAATCATTAACATTTGCTGCCTGCATCCTGGAAACACAGTAAATCAAAAGTGTCATGATATATCAAGACAAAATATCATTACTAATTGGGATTAATTTGCTGCTGTGGGATTGCCGACCTTTGCTGAAAGAAAAAAAAAAAAGAGCCCAAACAAAAATCTGCTTGTTAACTCTTGTTACTTAATTTCTTTTTTTCTTTTTCTTTGAGGATGTAGTAAGATTTTAGTATTCAGGGTCTTCTGAAAAGTGCCATTCTTGTTGCATTTTTCTGTTTTGGGGAACAAATAAGGTATTTTTCATTTAAGAAGTAACCTTCCTGTGGATGTACATGTGCAGAGCAAGTATTAGATAACAAAGATGAAATTTTGTATAACTTCAAGCAATGTTAGATTGGTGCTTCTTTTTTTTTCCCCCAAGTGTGGAATGGAGGAAGATCCACTGCCAGATTCATTGAGCATTTGTTAGCATTTCCCAAAGTGCTTGTTGATATTTCCACAAGGTTGTGAAGAGCTATCCTTTCAAAGCATGCTGAAGCTGCAAACCAGCCTCTTGCCTCTCTTCTAAGCAACTGGATCAGAGTGTCCCAGACGTGCTGGAGGGGCATCTGAACCCCACTGCATCCCGCTTGCCATCCTTAGGCTCATATATCCAGTTCTGGTGTTATCCCTAAAAAAAATGTTCTTATGATTCTTTCTGAGAAGATAATGTGTAGTCACTGACAAAATAATCCTCTTGCTCTGAATGTCGTTAGGTATTTTGGTGCCTGTTTCAATGCAAAGTCGCCATATGCTTGAATCCTTCCCTGCTGATAAGTTGCTCCCCAGATCTTCCTTAATGTGTCCCCAAGCTCTCACCAGTTTTACTTAAGCATCTATTTAGTCTGTCAGGTTTATGCATATTCTTCATTAATTTCTGATGCTTGCCCCTTTGTAATGATTTCTTGACACTCCTACACAGACTAAATCATTATGTTTCCGTAAATACAGGACAACATGAACTTATTATAGAGGTCTGTGACTGTAATGGAAGTAGAGAATGATGCAGTTGTAACATCGCTTGTGTGATGTAGGTTTCTAATCTTGTAACCCTCCTCTCTTACTGTCTCATAGACTATATTAACACAAAAGGCTTTTACCACTTCATCTGCTTGTGGTCTGGGGTCATAACCCTATGTTTGTGTCCAAGGAAGAGGTCACTTTTTTCCTGTTATAAGCAACTCTCTCCCCATCTTTTTTTATCTTTTTTTTTTTTTTTTTTTCTTTTCCTTCCTTGGTAAGTAGGAGGAGAAGGTGCATTGTATGCAGAGATCAAACAGGCACACAATAAATTGAGCCATGGGTTCTTGCATCGCTGTAAGACAATCTAACGGTTCTAGTAACATTGACTGTAATAATCTAAACATCCACACTGACACTAAAAAGGGAAAAGGACAATGATCTAATAAATAATTAAGAGGGAAAAAATCATTTGTTCTCTGCTTAATTCTGAGAAATAAGCTCCCATTTCAGCTTGAGACATGTTACTGCCAAAATTGATAGGCCAAGGTCAGTCTGAGTTTTCCACAGAGTTCTCCTTGAAATAGTATTCTCTTGTTCAGAGAAAGGGACTAAGCACAGCTTTGGTGTAAAGCTAATGCCATAATCAGTGGGGCTTATGTTAGCTAATGTCCCTGTAGAATCTGACTTGCAAGTTTGTGGATGTCTGTATCTTCATTTAAATATGTCCACAGTGATGTGTTCAGAAAATTATTCTCCTGTGGCAGAACTTGGATGGGGCCATACACTATGGGTTCTTGCAAGCACTATAGAGGGGAAATGTCTAGAAATTGAAAGAAATATATGAGAAGGTACTATGACAATTTGAGGCTGCTTATAGCATTGACCTCTTATTTGGCTGTGATTTTTGAAGGATGCAAAAGATTTTAGATTGATGTGGGGGCTTTTTCAAGAATTCTTAACTTGAGGGAGGCTATTCTTATGTGACTGATATGTTCAGCCAGGAAAAAAAAAAAATTTCTTTTTTTTTTAGGAAAAATCCACAAATTAAGCTTCGTGGTGGGGGAAGCAACCTTCACTGGGTGTTGCATATTTGACTGTACTATGAATTATATGTCAGATAGACTGAGGGTTTGGATGATGTTGCTGTTCACAGAAGGCAGTGAGTTTATCGATATAAAGGCAAATAATAAGAAATTCTGTGTTCTATCAATGTCTAAATGAGACCAAACCAGAACAAAACCATCCCCTCATTATCAAGTACTGCATTATATTTATGGCCCAGATCTTGTGGCTCATTTGTTTAATATGTGAATAGGATGGCTTCAGGTGCATGATAAACTACCAGCTTGCCTACTGAGATCAAGCTGACTTTATTAACATCATCATTAAAAGCACATACACAGTATTCCATGAATTTAAAAAAAAAAAAGCTGCTTTAATTAGTGTAACTCAGTTTAAAGTTCCCAGTACCTAACTTCAGATTCTGTTACCTGAAGTGCAAGAGTGTATTCAGAACTGTAGAAAAGCTTGCTTGAGATATATAATCAAATCCTCCAACATGCTATATTGTGCTTTTGGGTTCAGGTTCACGTGAATAGACAACTATATGTTAGAAATACTTTCTTAAGTCACCTCAGTTATAGTTTAACTGAACTGATAGTGCTTCATTACATGTAACACAGATTGATTACCTTGGTTGTGACTTTCAATTTTTCCCCCAGATTACTGAAAATACATATACACTTATGTATACTTTCCCATTTTTATGAGGAAATAGGCTATTTGTCTGTCGTGGGCATTCTTCTTCCTTTCACCCAAGCATAGCTGTTGACACAAATAATTACTTTTTCAAATGATTTCTGCTGTATTAAACAATGTTAGATGAAAGCAGCTGAAAACCGCTCTAGGCTGTGAAGGGTTCTGGCATAGCAAAGCCCTCAGCTGTCTGCTCTCACTTTGCCATGCTTCGACTTTCAGAAGCGATCCATTGGTAATATAGTCACCTTGCCTGTTTGAGCAGCTTGTCATAATGCACCTAATTATGTTTGGATGAGTCTTGTTTGAACTACCTGGATATTCTAGTCTTTATTCTCTGCATTTGCTTAATCTTTCCTGTTGACCCTGCTGGCCTCTTGTTCTTCCCCTGTTATTCAAAGGCCGCTTTTTTAAAGTCGGTCGGAAATGAAGAATTTCTGAGCAAATGATCCTTCGTGCATCTTCCTTTTCTAACCTCAAACTGTGGAAAGTTCTTACACTGACGCCATTCTCGAAAGCTTCATCTCATCAGATGAGCTGTCTGGTTCATTGTCTTTCATGACTTGTTAAGAATGGATGAGGAAGTACTGACCACTCTGTGTGCCATGCAGATGTCTGGCCCATTTTAATCAGGAGTAGCTACCGCTGAGCTGTGCTTTGTGAAAGTGAAGGAGAGTCATGGGGTGAACTCAGAGTCTTATCCACTTAGGAAATATGCCTGTTTATATTTTTCATAAATTAAGTGAGACTGTCATTACAACCCTTCTTATTAAGGGAAGGAGCCCTATAAAAACATGGGAAGGCAGATGAATAAATTGAAAAGTAACAATGAAAATGCAGGTATTGACAATTGCATAAGATAAACTGAAAGATAAAAACAGTGAGGTTTTTTCCTAATCTTTTGCTGTTAATAAACATTCACGTTTCTATAAGAAGCTTTGATAAAGTTTTATCAATAAAATATAAATATTTAAAAATCATTGTTCTTTAACAAAATGACCAATATAAGCTCCAAAAGGGAAATATTTCAGAGATTAGTATGTGCATGCATTACAGCATGCAGACAGAAGCCTTCTAGAAATTGAATGAATTCACATTTAGGACTCGGCATATAACTGTAAATAATACGTGGTTCTCTATAGTAAATATTAATTGGTGCCATACACAGCAGACATTTCTGCCTAGCAAAAGGGGAAAAGTCTGTCTTTTTTTGTTTCCCGTGACATGATGCAGAGTAAGTTGTGCAAAATTTCAAGAGTTTTCCTGAGCACCACAGTAAGTGCGGCACTGAGTTCCCCAGCTTGCTTAAAGATGATGGAATAATTAGCTGAGTACAAAGACTCTACCAGTAATTGCACTCACTGAGCAGTGAGCATAAAATGCTTTTGATTTTCTTGGAATGTTTTCTGGAAAAAAAAATCTCTGAAAAGCAAGGAATAATTCAATCTCCTGCCTAAGATTTTTTTCTTTGTTCTTTGTACAGTTGAAGAAATGTCTGCTTCCGTAGGAAGATTAGGGTTTGCCCTGCCCACTGTTCCTGGGTTTTATATGGCTTCCTTTGTAAATTGTATTCAAAGGAAGGATTCTTCTGGCAAGCGTTTTGCACCTCCAGCTGTCACCACAAATACTGTAGAGTCATTCATAAAATAGTTCATGAATGAATATAGGTGGATATATTCTATCCCCACACTCATAGCAAATGAGCATCAGGAAATGAAAGCAGATTAGTCTATTGAAACTTCCCAAAGGTTCCCCATGGTGGCATCTTCCCTCTATTAGAAAAGAACCAATTATCTTTTTCCACTTTATTTACATAAAATGAAGTTATTCCATAGAGGATATGAAGTTAGGGGCAATATGGGTGTCTAAGTCTGAGCTGGTCACATGTTTGTAAATGAATAATTTTTAATATAGCTCAATAAATGTTGAGACTACTTCTGAACGCAAAAATGCATTGTTGCACTCAGAAGCCACTCTCTGAAAAGTAGTGACTGCAAATGTCAACATAAACCACGCATACTGTTTGTCAGACTAGGCTCCTAGGATGAGACAGTTGCACTGACTGATTTTTGCACATTCTCAGCCAAGCAAGTGGCTTGGCCTCTCTAAGTGCATCTTCCTTTGTCTTCTCCATTTGGCATATTGCGTGTGCGTATATATCCCGGTATGGTCATTCCCATGCATACGTATGTGTGTATGTGCATTTAGGCACAGTACCTATTAGTATCAAAGCCAGTTCTTATATCATTCTATTTCCAATGTTTTCTTACAGTCTTAAAGGATATTTGGTTGACTTAGCTGAAGCTCACTTGAAACCTTGCTTTCTTCCTTTGAAAATGCAAAGTTGCCATTCATTTTTCTATTGCTTTAGGTCAAAGCTACAACAAAGAAAAAGGGCAGGTGTTAACAAGAGGGAACGTGCTACAGAGGAAGCAATTTTTTTTTACAGTATCTTGTCACAATGCTTTCAACAGAGCTATTGTTTCAAGCACAAAGCATTGCCAGGAAGATACAAGAGATCTGATAATACGTTTTTGGTAGCACTTTTGTTTCTGCAGCTGTATCACAATTGGAGCATTTAAACATTATGATCAGAAATAAAAATAGTAATTTTCTATAAAGTAATGAGAGGTAATTTATTTGCTGTTAACTACTTAAAGGAATGAGCTGTCGTGAAGACATATTAATAACTGCTGGTCTTTAAAGCAAACTTCTAAAGTTTTGGCACTCGGTTGAAATTGCAAAGATTTTTAGAAGCAGGCAAGCAATTTCATCAAAGCATTTTATGCACACACAAAACCAATGCTTTCCTAATCAATGAAGCTGTTGTGTGTGTTAAATGAAATCCATGATGAAGTGGTAAGTGCATTCTTTGTTAGTGTTAGGAAAACATATGTGGTGGTGAAAAATGGTGAGGAGGTAGTATGAAGGGGATTTGGGTGGTTGTTTTGGTTTGGGTTTTTCATTTGTGTGCGTGTGTTTTGTTTAGCTTGATAACCAAGGTGGATTCAAGCCTGTAGTTTGTGTTAGATTAAACTCTTTGAAAAAAAAAAATCAAATTACAGTTCAGCCTAAACAGCAAAGGCATTTCAGGTCCACATCTTCCTGATTTTGAGTAGGAGTTGGCTGAGGAACTGAATTACTTTGCTGATGTTTAGTCCATAACATTCACAATTTACATTCACATATCCTGTTGCACAAGGACTTTGCCAGCAAGTTTCCATTCTGTTCAGTTGTAACTATATGGCTAAGCTTACATGATTAGGTACAAGTTCATATGTTTTTCAACACTGTTATCTGAAGGCCTAACATTTCTAATGACTTGCTTGGTGCAATAGGGTCAGGTAATGCTGGTGTTTAGGTAATACATATCACACTTTCTGAAGGGAAAAACATCAGATATGGCACGTTGTTTACGGAACTTCAGCATCTCTTAAGTGTTGTTATTTATCCTGTTGGTTCAGGATCTGCTGCTACTTTTTCTGTGGGCCTGCATTTGCTTTTTAAGCTTCTCTTTCACACTACATACTGAGATGAATAGTGGGCTTCAGTAAATACTTACCTGCTAGGAACTGAAGAGACTCTTAGGTTAGTATAGTCACAGAAGAGATACCATTGTTTTAACTGAAATTTCATTCTTGCTGGAAGCACCAAAGGGTGCCACCTTTGGTTTTCCAAATGAAAACAAACCAAAAATAAGAAAGGAAGATCAGACTAGCTAATCTGTCTGTGGTTGCTGGAGAACATGAAAATTTTTACGGTGAGTACATTTTTAAATATGTCATCTACTTTAAATACTTAATGAACTATTTAAACCTTTTACTTGTATAATCCAGTCACTGTACAATTTGCTCATGATATTAATTTGCATTCATGTCTAATGCTTTGCCATTTAGTTCATTGTTGTCACTGGTATCTCTAAGTAAAAATCAGTGTAGATGGAAATATTCATTGTGCAGTAGAAGTACATTAATATTGCCACCAAAAAAAAAAAAGTATTAACATTGCAGAAGATTCCCCTTCCCTTCAGAATGTTCAGTGTCATCCCGTTCTTTTGTATCTTTAGTTTTCTATTATCCTTACATCAGGTAATAGCTCAAATTATTGTTATGGCCTTCAAATGGAGCATAATTTAATACACTACAGAAAATAGTAAATGACAATTTTCTCCACATTTTGAGATATTCATATTAAATTTCTGCCAACCATAGATCATTTGAGGGACAAATTGCTTTTCCAAATGTATTTAACACTGGATAATATAAACAAGAACGTGCCTTGGGCAATGCCAAGAAAGGACCAAATATGACCACACCTACCACTAGGTGCTATCTGTGAATAAAGTGTCTTCCAGTTCTTCCATAGGGAATGCAAGGTAGCCAGAGAAAAGGGAAGGACATCCGAGATGGGACAACTAGAGAATTACTGCTGATTTTGGCAGAAACAAGACATAAAAGGAAAAATCTTAACAGTTATTTCACATTTCCCAATGTGTCAGTGCTGTTAATGCAGAGAGGGCAGTTCTTCAGGCTTTAGAGAAGATAACTCATATATGATTGATAAAAGGGATTTATTTTTAATTTGTTAGAAGGGGTTTTTGTGCCCTGGTGTGCTTTTCATTGAATGTGTTAATTTTTTCATTATCGCTATATGTGTAGGTCCGTTTTACCAGAGGTAGTATTTTCTTCTTTGATTTATGAACAAATAAGAATGATGATGCTGTTAGCAAATGTGATGTTCCCCAGAGGTGATGTCATTAATGGCTAATCCCAATGGATACAAAGATGACTTGGAAAACCCTCTTCAACAGACAGCCACTTCTGGTCAATGCTGCTGTGCTGGTTGCAGTGTAATTCCAGACAGTATAATCTGGTATTAATAAATCTCCCTCTATACCCATGGTCCTAGCAGTGTAGGCTGTTAGGTATTTATAAGTCTTTTACATTTCCTTGGTTAAATACTTACGATCCAGAATTTTAAAGTAGTGTCCTTCCTAATATTGTTTCATTTTCAACACCTTCCATATCACAAGGAAATCAGTATTCCTTTTGGATCTATTTATCATGTTTGTAAGAACATAATACATAAGAGAACCTCCCCTGTTCTCTGATGTATTTTAAATTGTTTACCTACTCTTACAATGCTGGTCATTGGCTTGGCTCAAGGCATGAAAAAGTTTTGATATCCTGGAAGTCAGGCTAAAACTGTAGAGGTTTATACAAACTCACACTTGAGCTTAATATTTTGGCATATGCTTAAGTACATGTTTAAGGTTCTTTGGGAAATACATTTAGAAGGATTTTGCAAAGCCACCTGCCTGTATTATGGTCAATTCTTCAGTAACAATGTCTGTTCTCACTCATTTTTCACCATATTCTTTGTTGGGTGTTTGGGGTTTTTTTGTGCGTTTGTTTTTTTTGTTTTGGTGGGACTTTTTTGGAGGAAACTGTACCAGGGACCGAAATGGAACCCACTCAGAAGAGTTATCATCAGTGGCCTCACAGTTAAACTGATAATTGCAGTGGAGAACTCTGAATATTTTAGATATATGTTGCTCTGAATTTTAAACTTGTATTTAGCTCCTGTAATTCCCTCAGCTCAGATTTTCTAATGAACTAACACTTAATGTAAGGATACATTCTCATCACAAAGTACAGCTCATAACTGTTTAAGTTCAGTTTACGGTCTGTTGATTGGCTAAGGCTGACTTAATTGAAAGTAATTATAAATAGACAATTTGCAAACCATGAAAAAGAAAATCACAGTGAAAAATTATTAAGCCTCCGTGGTACAATTCAGTGAGTCTTATGGTTGAAGAAGAGAAACTATAATGCAAACATAATTCCTTAGCTGCAGTCTTCTTCCCACTATTGTTATTTGAAAAATAAATTCAAAAATATATGGTACTTTCTATTAAACAAAATGTCCTGTTGCCACTAAAGCTTTCTTCCTTCCTTCCTTCCTTCCTTCCTAGACTTGCCCTAAATGGGATACCTCACTCTGCACACAAAACTCCTGCTGGAACAGCACAGATTTAAAAAAAAAAAATTCCAACCACAAAAATTCCAAAGCACCCAGAACAAAACCAAAATCACTTTTCATTGTGACTGCATTGCTATCATCTAGAGCTTATGTGTTTGTTTATTGCAGAGTGTGTTTGGTTAGGAAAGCTGATAAAAACGTATTGCACAGTGCATACAGGCTGTGACTTGCTCTTGGAGGGACATTTTTCCAGTATAGTATTGGGCAATTGAGAGGGGAAAAATTTTGAAGGAGAGATGTGGATTGTCACTCTTTATGTGCACAGCTTGAGAGACAGTAGGATCTGGTGGCTATAGTGCTACACTGGGAACCAGTGAATGTGTGGTGTCCTCTGAACTCAGCGTGAGTCCTTTTGCAGACTGCATCATTTCTTATGGTCTCCTCTTATCTTGACTTGAAAGCTTTAATTTTTAAAGTCATCATTAATGGGGTTGTCTCTGTCTGCTGCTATGATATTCAGATACCCATGGCTTACATTTAGCTGGAGTATCTGGGAATTGTGCAAAGTAAATAATGCTACTGGAGAAGATACAGAGAAGATGGCTCTTGTTATCTTCTAATTGTTCATAAAGCTCAGAAAAAGCCTCAGTGTGATAGAAAAAAATATAAACATATAGGGCAAGTAATGTCCATACCATAAAGGCTTATGTAGACTCAAATACTTGCTACAGAAAACAATGTTATGTCAATGCTTACTCTACAAAGTGATTTTAAGAGAGTTTCTGTCCACTCAGCTTTTTGTTGGGCATCAAAACAGGAATATTAATTTTGATTTCTTAAGACTTCCATTAAATCTTGTGGGCACTTGTATTACTCCCTTCATTGAAAGTTACCATAGACAGAAATTTTATTGACAGTGACCAACAACAGCACTGCATAGTGTCATCCTAGTCCTACAACGTGAATAACTTCCAAATTCATCTATTAGCTTTGATATCACACAGGTTTTAAAGCATTGGCTTACTTTCCTGGACTGTTACTATTGTTATAGTATCCAAGCATGGAAGAAATTAATTTAAAGGAAAAAAAACCCAAACAAACAAAAACCTTGTGTGAGCTGACTCAGGCATTTAGGCATTGTGGGGCTAAGGATTGTCTGAACCATAGTCATTGCTACAGCACACGAGAAAATGCAGCTTAGCTGCAGTCTAATTTGAAAGGAAACCCCATACAGTTCCAGTTCACACAAGAACTATCAGCATTTTGATATGGCTCATTTTCTTTGTTTGTTTGTTTTTTCCTGAGAACCTTGTACCCAAGAAAAATGTAGGTATTTGGGCATTCTACCCAGTTCAAGAGAAAAGCCATACTATAATGTTGAAATATACCATAATGTGGAAATTTGTAATTCAAGCTCTGTAACAAGCATGTCTGAAATGTATACTGTTGAACAAGATATCTGGCTGATTTTGGCATTAGTTTGCATCACCAAACAATGCATGTTTCAAGACAGAGCTATTACTGTTATGAGAACTAAATGAGGACTTTGAAAATAGCTCACCTTTGGTAAAATATATAGTGATGTACGTTAAAGGATGATAAGAGGCATTTTATACTATCTAGAGATTAAAAATGTGGGTTTAAAGCATCAATCTGCAAATAAAGCCATCTAATAGCAAGTAAAATGAGAAAGGTGATAAGAGTGTCATGATTCATGGCATGAGCCAACTGCATTATGAATGATCAATGAGCATTAATATCAGAACAATGTCATATTCTTACAATTATGGTGCATCGTAAATGCAAATATAATTGCTTTGTATATAATGAAATACAACAGCCACATTTAAATAATAATGTTAAGGTTGTGATCCAAACTGGCAAAACCTTGAATAGTCAGCTAAGCTGACATGATCTCATTCTTAACCTTTTCACTGCTGTCAGAACAGAAATGGGTATAGTGAAAATTTTTTTAATGAAACATCAGGATTTACTGATGATATTGGAAATGTGTGTTTGTTCTTAGATGGGAGGTCAAAGCAAATAGATATCATTTCTTCTCCTCTATTTTGAGGTTATCTTATTGATTTTGCAGTTGTTTCTGTGTGGCTAAGAGAAGAGGTAATCCAAATTATAATACAGTTGATTGGGGAGTGAGGGGAGAGACTGCAAGAATTACAGTGCAGTAACCGAAACACCAGTAAGAGAAGTGGTAGAAGACATCCAGTGAGTTCCCTTGTTTCATTCTTCATGCCAGTGCATATCTCACGGCTAGAAACAGAAAAAATTATATACCTCATAATTCATTTGGTTCTGCCACATTACTCAAGACATTTTCATGTCACTTTAAAAACCCACTGTAGATGGGTAGCCAGAGTAAATAAACTACAGCATGGAGAGGGAGATGCCAAGTCTATTCTGTTCCTTTTGTTTAAGAAGCATAGAGGAGCAAGCAAAAGAATGTGGATGAAATCTTGGCATCAGTGTAATAAACAGCAAAGCTGATCTTAGTGAAATTAGGAATTTGTCTCAACAGTCATTCCTGAATTGTACTCTCTTGTGGTGGAATTGTGATGGAACTTTGTAAATGTCGATACTATAGTTTTTTGCATCCCTGCATTCCTCTTTCCTGGTTTACCTTTGTATTTGGTATAACCATGAATATCCCATTTAAAAGCAGAACTACATTTATCTCTTTTTAGGAGCTCTTCATGCGATAATGGCTTACAGTTCCCTGCTTTCTTGACATAGCCAGTCATTATAAAAGGTCAGATTGCCTCAGCTGGTTGAGAACTGGCAGCTGCTATATTCATACCATTCAGTAGGCAAATAATGATGTCATACTTCAAAACATATATTTTGACAGATTGTACAAGACCTGTGGCATTACAAAACTCCCATCTGCCATAAATGAATCCAAATACATATGTATCATAAATTAGTCTCTAGTCATTGCTATGGGTTTTAATACGGATGTTGTATCAAAATACTGTTTTAGTGTAAATATTTAAGAGCCTAGTGAAGGGCCTAATCTTCTGCACATAATGGTATTTAAAAATGAACAAGTTCTCTTGTCTGTCTTATGGCATCAGGTGATATAATTTTCATGTGTAGTCAGAAACCAGTAAAATGCTGCCTGTTAGAAAGATGGTTAAAAAAAAGAACAAGCAGAGCATTGATAGCTGAGCTGCCTTTTGTGGCATCATTGCAGTATGTTAAATTGTCTAAAAGTCTCCATTAAATTCTGCATGAAAACACTTTACCCTTTATTTTTATTAAAATGCTCTTTATTTTTATTAAAACTTAGTCGATTTTCGGCATGTCAGTGGCCAAGCTGGAGAAAGCAGTTCAGTTAGAACGAGACCTTGCAGCAAGATGATACCTCTATCTCTAAAGTACAAGGAATGTTTAGACTGCATACAGTAATGAAATGCTTGACTCTTTTAGTCATACAGTTTCCCTAAGTTTATAGTTCTAATATTAATAAGACCGTTGTCATTACCAAGAACACTTTATCTCTAGGCAACTTTAGTTTCATTTAGAATCTAGTCATAAAATATTAAAGCTTTCATTCCTATAACTGTGCCCTAATTGTTCAATTTAACATCTCTTATTATGCAATTTCTGTTACTAACACTTCCTTAACTTTATTTTCAAAGTTAGTTGTCAGTGATAGGGATCTTGTGACAAGAGGTATGGAAGTTCCATAAACGCCTCAGTTGATATATCCCATGAAGACTGTTGGCTGAAATTGGTAAGCATTTAAAAACCCAATGTGTTAGGATTTTTTTATGGGCCAAAGGCACTAATTTCTATCTTAGAATATTCTAGGAGGATCAGATCCTTCTAGGATCCAACTGTTGAGAGAGATAGATAGGAGTGTCAGTGCTCGAGTTCTACCTAAAGACTTCATGATCTACAAAGGATGTAGTCAAGGTGTTCTTAAAAAGTAATTCCTGCTGATAAATCAAAAATTAGAAGTCTCAACATATTGAATCATCAGATCTACAGGAGATACAAAGCATGGGACTAGAAAGATCTGTGTTTAGGTCCTGACCAGTTGTCAGCTGTGAGATGAAATCCATGTGTATAAACCTCTACCTTAAACCTAATGAGGTTTTGCATAGTCCTGTTACCAGATTGCAATCTCATAGTTCTAGTTTTGGCAGTGTTAATCTCCAGTGTATTTACAGAATATTGTTATTTCTTTATGCTTCTGATTTGCTAGGTTTTGGTTAAGCCCATGTAGATTTATCTGAGCTAACTCTACCACCAGAAACAGAATAATTTCAGGAGTGTGAAGCCCCAAGTTTTTACAGTTCTGCTTTCAGTGCCCATGCCTTCACAGTGTTGTGCAATGGCAGGTAATGTGTTTAATGTGGATGAGTGCACCTAATTGGAGTATGCTTTTGTGAAACTTTTTGTAGTGTAGATGTTATTTGCGTCATATTTCCATTATAATATGTATCATATGCACTTTAGGCTGTCATCATTCAGGAACAGGCTGTCATTCAGCAATCTCACAGTCAACTGTCCTGATTCTGAGTGAAAATAAACAGTGTTTATCATAGTTCTGGCTAATTCTTGCAGGAACCCAGGAAGATGCAGATTTTTACCCTGGCAATGCAAACTGAAGGACAGATGTCCTTCACACAGGCATTAGGAATAGAAGCAAAAATAGCTGAGGAAGTTATGCACAAATTAACTAAAATTTTTAAAATGTTTTTGAAAGAGACTTTTCAGAGTTGTATGAAAATAATAATTTGAGATAAGAAGAGGAGAGGTAAAAGCAAGACTAACTATTGTACACTTATGTTCAGCTTTTCAGAAGTTATACAACTAAACTGTGTTCAGTTTTGGGCCCCTCACTACAAGAAAGACACTGAGGTGCTGGAGTGTGTCTAGGGAAGGGCAACCAGGCTGGTGAAGGGGCTGGAGAACAAACCTTACAAGGAATGGCTCAGGGAACTGGAGTTGTTTAGTGTGGAGAAGAGGAGGCTGAGGGGAGAACTCACCACTGCCTACAACCTGAAAGGAGGTTGTAGACAGATGGGTGTTGGTTTCTTCACCCAAGTGACAGGTGATAGGACAAGGGGGAATGGACTCAAGCTGCACCAGGGCAGGTTCAGATTAGGCATTAGGAAAAAAATTCTTCACTGAAAGCGTTGTGGGACATTGGAACAGGCTGCTCAGGGAGGTGGTTGAGTCACCAACCCTGGATCTGTTTAAAAAAAGGGTAGATGAGGTACATACAGATGTGGTTTAGCATAGAACAGGAACAGTTGGACTTGATGATCTTAAAGGTCTTTTCCAACCAAGTGATTCTGTAAACAAAAGCAAAAGTTCTTCATTTGTAGCAGATAGATGTGTGTGTATGGTGTACATACTGTGATATGTCCTAGGGAGCTGCTTTGGCAGCGGGGTTGGACCCGATGATCTCTCGAGGTCCCTTCCAACCCCTACAATTCTATGATTCTATATTGGGTTTGATTACTTCTGTTGCACAGTGCCTGAGCTGTAGGCCCCAGTCAGGCAATCTGTTCATTTTTGGTTTTTTCTTCAGTTAACACCTGTTTCTTTCTACCATCTCTTGCCTTCAAAGATGAAAACTTATCTATTAAAAGAAAAAACGTTAAGGAAGATAGAATTCGATCAACTCAGTAATTCCCAATAGCAATAAAGCATTTTGTGATTGTTCTTTCTCTCTGATATGTACTTCTCACTTAACAAAGATTTTTGTCTGGGAGCTTGCTAATCCTTAATAAACAAGGTGAGGAGGCAAACTGTTGACCTCCACAACCCCTAATTTTCTATGGCACTTGGGGATGAGCTGTGTGGGGCTCCCTGGACTTGGAAAGGTCAACTTCTCCATGAAATCACAAGGCTCACAAAGACTGGAGTTTCAGTTGCACTAAGTGTAAGAGCACGTCTGTTTCTCTTGTGATTTTTGTAGCTTGTGACCAAAAGCCCTGTTTCTGCATGGTTCAGAAACTTATCTGAAACCCACTTGGAAGACCTGTAGGCATCTCACTGTACTAAGTTCCGCGTCACACTGGCAAGTCACCTACATTTTACCTCAAATTTCATGCCATGTTATTTGTATGATGTGGAATTAATCCTTGCTACAAAGAATTTATATGATAGCACTTTTCGCCCCCCTCCTTTCCTTTGGAACAAAAGTACAAAGGAAGTATGAGACACTATTTTTATTTTCTAGCAAATACATGATCAGTGAGAAACATGTTGCCTGAATTTAGCTTGTGCATCTTTGGAAGACAAAGCAATTTGCAAAGACTGTAGAAATGAGCTTTTATTTAGGACATAGTTCCTGGGGATGTGTCCAAGTGCAAGCTTATACCAACCATTCAACATACCTTCCCACTGCTTCAAATAGAGCTGTACATGAAATGTCTGCCACCTTCACACCTACCCCAGGTTTGTGGGGTTCTGGTTTGTTTTTTCTTCTTCTACCCATGTATTTTTCGTGCATCATGCTTTATAGCACACCCTGTTGCTTGACTGTGTAAGAAGAATCACTGTATCTGGCTTTTAATTATGTATAAACTGCAGAATTGGTCTATACAGAAAAATGTGTAAGTGCATAAAAGCAGATGCTTGCCATTGACTTCACAAAGCTTAGATGTTTTTGTGGGTATGTTTTTTTTGGAACTTTGGTTTGGGGGTAGGGGGTGGAGGTGTGTTTGTTTGTTGGTTGGGGGTGAGCAGGAGTTCAGCATGGTGGGCCCAGAGTGTTCCTGTAACAGAAAATGTATTTCAAACTGCGTACCATAAAGAGCAGCATATTGACATTGCTTCAGGAAAATGCATATTTTTCTTAAATCACACATACTCCCCATCCTTCATTGCTGCCTTTTGTGCTTCATTAGGATGACTTGGATAGACTGAAAATAAGCTAGCTATCTGCAGGGCTGGAGAATCACAGCACTTTGCTGTCTGGAAGACAAAGTATATCTGAGGTACCATAGGCTCTATCTTTCCTTTCTCTGAACGTGTCGCCTTCTACTCATAAGCAATTTGGAATATTTACCTTTTAGTTTTCCCTTCACCATTTCATGCAATTACTTTCTCTGTTTGTTTTAGCATTGGGTGTTTGTTGGGGTTTTTTTAATGGGGTCCTTGCTGCTGAAATGATGTTTTACATCTTTCAAGAAGCATTGGGAAATTCTTATTCATCAGATATTCCAGAACTAGAAGTGTCCTTTCTCCCCAGGGCTGGAAAGAAAAAGGTTTTAATGCTCATAATGCTGATGTGTGGAGGTAACTGAGAGAGGTAGAAGGGCTGTTTTTCAGTGTCAAAAAACATAGAAAAAAATATTTTAACCATTTTAAGTTCCCTATAACAGAAGTAGTGCTGCACTTTCACAAGAACCTGGGATTCAGGTCATAAATCTGTAGTACCACTTTATAAATCATTCACAAAATATGCACAATGATTCATTCCTTTCCTTATGGAGAATATTATAAGAAAATATGAAATTCATTTTTAATAGGGTCTGATAGTAGGAGCGTTGTATTTCAGGAGAGACCAGAGTACCAAAATAAAACTCTACTTGCTCATGTGTTAATTAAACTGGCCTGCCTCCTTTGTCTCTACTTCCCTTCTACACATTATACTGATAATTGGCTGCTGAGAATTGGAAATGAAATTGGAAATTGTGAATGTTGTGAGGAATAGAAGAAACCATGTATTCACACACAGTGAAGTGAGAGGGGGAGAGAAAGAGATGTCATCTTTGTATTTTTGTATTTTGCCATCTTCTCTTAAGAATTTTTTCTTCCTGTATTTTCCTCCCCCTTTTTTACTCATCCCTATTTACCAGGAGAACAGTGTGTCTTATAGTGTTCTGGGTTCTTCTAGAGTCAAGAATTTTCACAAAGAAACCGGATTTTCAGCCTAGAGAGATTTGAGTGACTTAAACCTGACCTCAAAGTATTTAAAAGATGTTTATCTAACTTCAGCCTACAAATCTCTCCAGGCTTTTACCTATTGTTACCCAAGCTCTGTATTGTGAGCTGCTACACAGACTGTATCTTCTGCTCCATTTGCCTTTGGGAGTTGGTATCCTAACGGTCATAGTTTTGTGGATGTGCTTGGGTGCTCTAAATGCAATAAATTTCACCCCCAGCTATTTATGGCCAAAACGTCCATGGTTTCCGAAGTTCAGGCCCCAAACCCTGAGTCAGAGTCTCAAGTACCCTGTTCATGATCCTCCGTCCCCTGGTGTGTGATAGCTTTTTGAACTGATGTAAAATTCATGTCTTGAATCTATATAGTCATTCCATAACGATGTGAGTGAATCTTACTCCTTGGCATTGCTATTCATCAGATACAAGGGTGGTATCTAAACAGCCATAATTTTGTGTAATAGAACTAAAGTCAGTAAAGCGGTGAATTATCAGAGCCTCTACCTCTGAAACCCAGCTGTCTTTGGCACGTATCTAGAAACACGGAAGTATGATCTACTGACAGTATTCTATTTATTATTGCTATCTCTTCATTATTTCAGCTAGCATCTGTATTACTCCATCAGATTGCTACATGCCTGAGTCTGATATTGCATGCTCTTATTATTACTTCTTTCAAAGTATTGAACTTCCAGGAAAAGATATATTAAATTCTCCCATCATCATATGTTATTTGTGTCTTAACTTTCATCCCACATTAAACAGCATTTTACATCCTAACACAGTCCCAAATCTGTATATTTAGTGCCTGATCTGAAGTCTGTGCAAACCCATGAAAGTCTCCACGGAATGGGGATTCGCATAAGGCCTTTAATGCTGCTAAAATATACTACCCGATTGAAGATGTCTCTGAGCAGTAATTACTGAGAAGGAATTGCAGTGACTGAAGGCTGGGCAGAAACACCTGAGGTTCATTTGGAGCTACTGAAACATTCATTACTTATTTTGGGGAAGGTCTATACTCCCCAAGATACTGGCAGACTTAGATTTCTTGTTTGATGCAGGTTTTTGAAATTGTATAGCAGATTTCTGTAAATGCATGAAGTTCTTAATTAAATGAGGAAAAGTATACTGGACTTGGCACAGTGACTGCTGTGCTGTTTTGTGAGCTGCTGTATTGGACTGGGTTTATCCTCCCCCATTTTTGATGTCGGTGTGTCTCAGGTATTTGCAAATTATTTTTCTGCCCCAAAAGTTGCTGAGAAGGAGAGAGAGGATTACTGAGGTGGGAAGGTTGGTACCTGAGGGGATGACTAATCGTCATGGAATTGTAAATAAGTACATAGACCAAATGTATCCTCAAGATGATCAGCACCAAAGCAGTTAACAGTGTGGGGAGGGGAGACCTCAGGGATCCAGTTAACTAATGTGTGAGACATACAGACTATTTTCTCTTTCCCAGGGCTATTGTTCAGAGCAGTTTGCAGACTATAGAAGAGAAAGTGGAATGAATTTACATGCAATTCATGCTTTTGAGGTTACTCTTAGACCTGCAGGATCTGGAATATGTCTAAAATAAATAGGCAGTTTTTAGATCAATTTTTTACAACAATGAATTTGGCTCACAAATTCCAAATGGATAGAAGGAAGCACTGCAACATGGTTACTCCTGGTTTAATTCGCAGTGTTGTTTCCAGAGACCTGGGGCTTATGGCACAGTGAGTACAAAAGATGTTCTTCCATGGCACCAATTTTTCATCACAGGTGTAAGATACTGGCTTTTGTTTTCCTGTACCCTGTGGCTTACAAATTAACTCAAAGGAACAGCTATGTAAACATTATAATTAGAGACTGGGAATGAAAGGATAACCTTCTCAACAGGGTTTACAGTGTGAGGCAACCTGTAGGATCTTAGCCTAGAAGGGAGTTCAGCCAGCAAATTGCCTCATGCTATGACAGGAGCAAGTGCTGCTAGACGTTCCTTTACAAAGGTTTTGGGAGCAAACTTTCATACCTGTCTGTGAGGTAGACTGTAAGACTGCATCAGGCATTGCAATAGCAAAAACCTGGTTTCAGGAAAGTTTCCATTCAAATCCTGTACTACTTAGGATAAAGCCAAGGTTTTACATGGTTACCTGCAATCTGTCTTATCAACTTTGCCGAATCTGAATCATCTATGTATTTCCTAATTCTGAAGATGTTGATTGGTAAAGCAAAGTAAATCTAAGTAGTAAGTCATGTAAATAAAATAAATAAGAAAGTGTAAGGAAAATCCAACATGAATTCTCTGACTGCTACAGCTGTTGCTCCTTGCCTTTCTAGTGGAAGAATTTGTTTGCACAAGAAACCTGCCTTTGGTTCAACCCTAATGAATTCTAAAAGAAGTTATAAGAAACATAAAAAAGACCTCTAAAACTAGTTTTAATTCTAAAATAGGTGAAAAGCTATTCATTAAACTCCATTAGAAAATGGATGAAGAAGTTAATTTGCAAAATAGTAGGAATTAATAAGTAGAGAAGATGGATGGTATAGGGGAAAACCTTTATAGTAATCCTGAAGTCTATTTACTCAAAGTAATTTAAAAACACTAGTAATAAAAGACTAAAAAAATCACTGGGAAGTAGCAATGAGTCCATTTTACAGAAGTTATGTCAAGAAGAAGCTAAGGAATTGTGTCAATAAATAGAATTAACTGATAATTGAATTAAAGAGGAATACTTTTGCAGGTACTGATTTAACTCAAAGTTACTCCTTACTGTTAGCTGTGTGGATGGTTTTGGATGGGGTTTTGTATGTTGGATTTATTAAAGCTGACTATTTTATTTATATATATATAAAAAATATATCTTTTGATTATATTTTTTTAATTCCCCCTCTAAACCTACCGTAAGTGGTCTTTTTTAGGTTTTATATTTTCTTATATCTGACTTTTCCATGTCACTGAGAGTTAAAGGGAAAAAAAGAAACAACATTGAATTTTTTCCTTTTTAAACACTTTTGGTTTGCATCTTCCCATAAAATCAAAAGCAAAGATAATAAAAGTAGAATAGAAGCATGTTCCACCCAGCCTACCCTGATGCAATTAATAATTAAGATCAAATGGCTTGTAAAATACCTACCCGTATGATTAAAATGCTATGAAAAGGTTGCTGTAAGAATAATTGCTTTTTGTTTAATGTAACCAAAAAACAAATCCATGGTTCAGTATCTTTTGTGTTGTATGTTTTCTGTTTTTAAAATTAATGTGACATAAGGTATTCTTTATGCTAATGTTATAGCTCCTTGGATGAGTTTAACACCATTATCTTTTTTAATGAATAATTCATTCCCTGTTGAAAACTTAACTATATCATTTTTACAGTGTGCAAATGAAACTTTGAAGTGCAATTTAACTTTAAAGAACTTCAGATTGTAGAGAATTCTCGTAAAGCACCAAAAAGTGCTGTGCTAGTAATACTGTCTTGTACTGAAGTGTGAGCACGTTATTGTGAGCATGTTTGCAATTTTTAATTTTGTGGCTTCTTTTAAAACAATCTGGGAAAGGATTCCTGGTTGGTTTTACTCCTTTTGGCATTTTTATACACTTTCAGTTATGTCATCTATTTGTGGCTTCTTTTAAAACAATCTGGGAAAGGATTCCTGGTTGGTTTTACTCCTTTTGGCATTTTTATACACTTTCAGTTATGTCATCTATTTGAAAATAAATTTTTTTGGTTAGCATAGCAAGCTCATCTCCTTACCCTTGTCGAGGAATAACCTCTGGGGGAAGGTGGTAAAATGGGCAAAGTACACTTTCCCACACCAGACCTTAGCCTTCTTGTAAGAAAACCTCTGACAGTCAAATAAAGCCCTTGATGTGAGAAGAAAGGCAAATGGATCCTAGGAACTTTACAGATTTTTTTGTGTCCAGTATTCTTCCCTACCTGGACAGGTGAGAGGCACAGTTTCACGTGGGGTTATTTATCTTTCTGTAGTCATCCCTCCTTGCTAGCTGGAACACTGGGCTTTGTGATTCTGTGTGACTTCACCAGCTCCAGGAAAGCTGAGCTCAGAATCTAAGCTTCTTTTCCTCCTTAAAAATGAGCCATTGGCTCTTATTAATGTGGGTATGGAAGAAACAAAATAGGACTTAATACTGATAAAGAATGCTCAGCAAATTAATCACAGTATCGTGTTGGCTGTAAAGCTTGGTCATAGTATCTTATAATTGATTTCAAGTTTTAGGATGAATATTGAATGTATAAGTCAGTCTCATACTATCATCCTAACATTTATGCATCACACTTCAATTTAATTACAGGTTTTCTCAATTTTACTGCTTATTAAGTTCATATAAATATTTTAATTCTGATATCTGATGAAGAATTTTACTAAACCATTGAGCTCATTTTTTGAGGTTGTCAGATGATTGTAAGGAAAGACAGTTAAAGAGAAAATGTATTTATATCTGTGTAACAATGACTTGTTTCCTGATGCTTATTGAGTGTCACCTGTAGTGAGAAATGATTGATTGCTGTGCTTTGATAATAATGTGACTGAATGGGGCACTGCAGGGCTGAGAGATCAGATATAAGTCCTCCTGGGTGAGGAGGTAAATGATAAAACAGGGGACTATTTCAATAGAGGCATTTGCTTTGCACTAGTTTCATGCTAAGCCATGCCTATTTTGAAAGTTTCTTGATATCTCTAAATCAACTCTGGAAGCTCGAAATGCATCTTACTGTGTAAGTTGTTTTTATTCTCTGTGGAAATAATGGCTTCTGGGTACCAGGGAGCAGCATGTGCCCCTTCTTCCTAGGGGAGCACATTATCAGCTTTATTTTTATTATGTCCTTGCAACAGATTTTCATTTTAGACATTTTAAGACTGAAAGCTGCAACGTTTTATAAAACCCCACTTAGCAAGTGCTTACTCTTTTTCTCTCTCCCCTCAAAGTCAAATGTCTTTAAGGAGTATTTATCTTAACTTAGGAAAGAAATTGGCCAAAAAGCAAACAGCTGTACCTAATTATTTTATTTATTTATTGTATTTTTTTTTCCTTCTGTTAAGGTTTTCTGTAGCTTTAACTGATGATGTCCTCAGAGAAAACAGGTGTATGTCTAGATCTGCACTGTTTTACTGCCCTGCATGCACTTTCCCTAGTCAGGGAGCTCCTCAGACACTTCCCAGGACTCTGAACATTACGAATATGTAGCAATGTTCTCAGTTAAAGATAAATAATTTGTTAGATACATTATCCATGGGAAATGGTGAGATTGGGGTGGGAGGAGGTATGAATCATAGTACTTTGTGGAATGTGCTGTCCCTCTGAATATACCTCGCTGTGGACAGAAAACAGTATTTCTTCAAATGAAAAATAAATCCTGTAGTATTATAGGCTCCTAACAATGGCAGTGCAGCAGTCTCTGGATTTGTGGTATTTTTGTTTTATTTCCATGAGCTGCCATTACTGAAGGCTTTGCACTTGTCCATCCACACACCGTGAAACACATGAGCATTTCTATTTTCCTCTCAAATCAGTCATTTGATATATGAAATGCTTTGTTTTTCTAACACTTTGGATTGTAGAAAACATTGCAATAATCAGTTTATCCTCCTTTTCAGTCCAGAGTTCATGCTTTTGTCTCTTCCTTGATGTTCCTTTCTCCTTAAGTCAAGTGAAATCCTTTAAAGTTGAGCACAAAGAAAAGTTCATTTTTGCCTTGAATAATACAAGCAGTGACCACCATCAACTATTACATAGGAGATTAGCTTTGCCAGTAAAAGGCATAATCCCTATAATACTCCTATTCATCAGGTAACATTTAAATGAAGAAAATGTGTACAATTTAGTCCATGGTCCTGTCAATTGTTATTAGAACACTATTATATAGAACTCAGGTAGGCTGAGTGAGAAAATAATTAGCCCACTGTCTTTCTCTTTGGCATTGTTTAGTTTATGATGCTCAAATAGCGTTCAGAATTACTTTTCAATAGCTGCATTTTCAATATCATTATTGTGCATTTGCTGGTCTCTCGAGTTGTATTCGGCTCTCCCTCTTCAGTGGCTCTATGAGACATCTCAATATTTTCCTCCAATATAAGCTAAGGCAGTACAAATTTGTGATTAGATAAGATAGTTCCTTATCTTAAGTCATTTTTTGATACAAAAAAAATATACATTCTCTTGAAAAATATTTGCTTTCTGCCAAAGATCTCTGCTTTAGTGACATGGGCTACAGGAGGATAGTGGTATTTAGTGAGTCGAGGTAAATGCATGCTGATGAAACACGTGCACAGAAGACAGGTTGTTAATGTGCACCAGAGCAGCCAAACAGCAAGACTGTATAGAAATTGGTCAGAACAAGATCTGAATTGAGGCATTGTGTAGCCTAGGTAGAAATCAGACTTCGGCGTGCTTGCTGCCTATCTGTCCCTGATTAGCTTCTGAATTTACTGGTCAATTTTAACCGACTCTGAAGGAAGAGTGAAAGTCTCAAAGGTCATTAAGTTCTTGTGTAGGCCCTGAAAATCTGCAGCAAAATAGAACAGGAAGATCCAAATGATGTTTTCCCCAGAAGTGGCTGGCAGGCTTCAGGCACTGTAGATTCTGTTTGGCAGCAGTAAGGCAGTGACCGTACTTATTTGTTTTATTGTATGCTCTGCACTCTGTGTATTGGCAGGAGTCTTGAGCAAGATTGAACACAGACCTGAATAACAGCAAAACAAACAATCTAGGGCTGTACATTGCACATAAGCAACCTGATAGGTTTACAAGGAATTTCACCCAGCTTAAATCACCCTGGAGTTCCAATTAAGTGTGAAAGAATTACATGTAAGGAAGAGTGGTGCAACGATAGCAATCCTTGTGACTGAAAATCAAACTGGTTGAATCACTCAGCCCTGTTGATGAAAACAGGAAGAGGGTTCTATATAAGATACGATTTTGAGACTGGAGAACAGAGAGGAGAGATCATGTAGTTTCATGAACACAGGTAACCAAAAGTTAAGGATACACACATATTTCAACCATCCCTTATAGAGGACTGATCATTCTGAAGTAGGAAGGGAGGAGAAGCATCTGTTAAACTGGAAGTAAGCAACTTGTTCTCAGGACTTAGGCAGAGAGTAGAAGTTTCATATGTAATGAGCAGCAAAGAAAAATAGTGTCAGTGTTGCCATTTTCCTCATATTTTTGTCTCATGGCTGCTGATGGTATATTGCTGTTTGACTGAATACCTTCTAGCTGAAAAGTGATCTTTCACTGTTGATTTATATGGAGGAAACTAATTGAAAAAAAGTTGGCAAGGTGACTCAGTGGATGGGGAGGGATTCATCTGTTATGCTCTGATGCAAGTCCTGGCAGAACTAGTTACATTATCATTATGTTTCTGGTGTCAAACAGCCAGCTTTCAGATTTTCTGACCCAACTGGTATTTTTATTTGTAGAGAGTTATATATGGCTTGTTGATTAAGTTCAACAGCAGGGAAGGCAGCAGTGATCAGTTTTGCCCAAACTGAGAATCATTGCAGTCAACGGGAATTTCTCTAAGAGGTTTCAAGGGATGATGTGCCAGCCAAAAGGCAAAGGCAGAACTAAATTATCATAAAAAATTTCAGCAAACCTAATTAAGCTAGGGTTGTGGAGAGAGATATTGGTTTTAACCACATGAATATCTATTATCTGCAATCACTAAATATGCTTACAACACAGCCCTCACTAGCGAGTCATGCAGTACCTAGCTAAAATCTGTAAGGTCTCACTCTCATGTGCCTCCATATGGTACAAGGTGTTTAATATTAATCCTTAAGAAGGGAAGTTTTTGTGACATTTGAAAAATGCTCACATATGCTCATGGTGAGGACCAATATGGCTACAAACGATTTGTGCAGTGTGGATGACACAGCAATCTGCTCTCTCAAACAGTGGTTTTGCAACATAGAAAGATCAGAGAAGCATTTCATGGGCAAATGCAGAATGCAAAATGTTGTTCCTTCAGGAACTGGCGCATAGCACACACTGAGAATCCCATTTACCATTCATCACAGGCTCTCTTGGCTAGAAAGGGAACAGAGCAAAATCCCACAATATTTTCATTAAGGCAGATGACAAAAGAGGTGATGTGAACTCCTACTACTCAGAGAAGACTCTGTGTTGCACAGTCCCAACCAGACTCTTCACTGAGTGAAGAATTTATTCTTTTCTGCCCCTTTCCCTTTTCCCTCTGGCTAGGATTGGTATCATTGTTGATTAATAATCATTACAAAAACACTGTCCAGAGACCCTGAGTGAAGATTAGAGCCCCACTGCTATGTGCTTTTCAGTCCTGAGGGTTTTACAGATGTTGTAAAACTGGCTCTACTGTTATGAGCTGCTCTATATTTTACTGTACACAGCCACAAGTCCCTCAGAGTGGTTGTCAGCCTTTCTTGTGGCGTTTTTCCCAACATATTCATACTGATCTAGAGAACTGCAATCCTACAGAACCTGCCTGTTGACAGGATTCTGACATGCTGATAGTGTAATATGGATAAGAACGACCACTTGGGAAACTGCTACAACCTAAACAACACCAAAGGTGGAGACTGAGGGCAATGAAACTGAAATCTGAGGATCTGCTATGTATTCATTTCTGACTTCTGTTTTGCTTTTTGTAAAGAGGGAACAGAGGAGAGCTGGGAAAGATAACATCACTTAGACCTCCTGATTTATCGTTTTTCACATGCATATGTATTAATGGCTCTGAAAGCTATTGCCCAGTCTGAGAGTCACTAGAGGGCAACAGAGTCTGGTCTAGTCCTAGCAGATTTGCTATGCGAAGAGCCAGGAAGGAGGGGTTTTAAAACTAGCTGGTACTAAAATATTAATATGACTTTCACTGGTTTTATAGGAAGATATCTTAGGCTTTTCACACTTAGAAAATTTTCAAGGAGGATTGTTGTCTCCTTTTTGTTACACGCAACGCCTGGAGATGAGACCCTAAGTCATTCCCAGACCTATTGCTCTGGGCCAAAAAACCCAACAAAATTTTGTGTGCCTAGACTGAAAGAAAATGTTTACAAAGTGTTAATTGCTGCTATGTGGTAGAAGAGCTGAAGTGAGCCATCATGTTACACAATGAAAATCTTTCTGTGCCTTGTAAGTAAGCAAATCAGTGTTTACAAGTCAGCGTAGCCATGGAGAAACTTCCAGTGTCTTGAAGAGAGGCAGTATGGGTCAAAATGCTTCTGTAATAAAATTGACAAAATATGCTGACCAAATGAAAGATCTACACTGTTTACCCTCCCCCACATATGTCATTGTTTCATGATCAAGATTGCTACCATATCTTCATTCTTCCTTGTCTTCAGACATAAATTCCTATTAAAGACTCACTGAATTTTAATTATATTTTACAGCACAGCATTGGAGTTTACAGTGCAGTTTAAAATATGATACAAATCTGACAATGCAGAGTTATTTCTTTCTAAAATGAATAGTCACATTAAAATATCTTAGCCCCTTAAATTGAAATTGGTGCATAAATGTGTGGATGTATATCTAAATACTAGATATTCTGTCTGCAGATAAATATATCTGTACAAGAGGAAGATCTAGAGGTCTTTTTATGGTCAGGATCCTAAAAATGATCTAGGATAATACTTTAAATAGTTGAGATGTAAGGGACCTACAGTGATCACTTAGTCCAATTCCCTGACCACTTTAGGGCTGAATAAAAGTTTAAGTGTATTATTAAGGGCATTGTCCAAAAATCTGTTAAACATTGATATGCGTGTGGCATCAACTGGCTCTCTAGGAAGCCTGATCTAGTGTTTGACCACCCTCTCAGTAAAGAAATCTTTTCTAAAATCTAGCTTGATCCTCTTCTGGTGCAGCTTTGAACCATTCCCACGCATCCTGTCACTGGATACTAGGGAGAAGAGATCAGCACTTCCCTCTCCTACCCTTTACCAGAAAGCTGTGGAGAGCACTGAGATAATCTCTCATCCTCCTCTTCTCTGAAACAGACAAGACAAGCAAAACTTACCGGGGGGTCCAGTAAAAAGCTGCTATATGGCAGCATATGTTTAATGTATCACTTGGTAATTTAAATATAGGAGGAGAAAAAAGACAGTTTATGAGATACAGAAGTGAGAGGCCCATTACAAGTATAACCAAAAGTCTGTAATACCTGCTGCTGAGGGCAAATCTGTCCTGTAGTGCTCAAGCTGAATGATGAGATAAGGTGATTTTAACTTCCGAAAGGATTTTATCTCAACAGAACTCCACCATCCCCATTAGGACTTTGCCTTAAATACAAGGCCAATATAAACAGCCATTGTCACATTGAAGACAATAGCTGTTAAAAGACCAGACTTGAGTGATGTTTATTTAAATTTTTTTTCTTTTAAGGAACCTATGACATTTTATCTGTATTTGCCAAGTAGGAGAGTGTTACCACAATAAATCCAATTGAGGAGGAAAAGTGTGAAAGACAGTAGTTATAGGTCAGCTTGAAGTCTATCAGGAAAATACATGAAGGCTACTATAATGTTACTAAACATAAAGGTTTTGGTTTTTATAAAGATAAGGTTTTCTAACAACAACAAAAAAAGAAAGGGAAAAAAAAAAAAGAGACCCCACAACCAACCTTTCAAACTTTAAAGGGTAAAATACATGGAGTACAGAGAGCGAGCGGTGACCTTTTCGAGGTATATAAAATCCCAAAGAGATTTGAGAGGATAGATGCTACAAGATGATTTGAACTTGTGTCAAATAGAAGAACAAAAGGCACGAACTAAAGCCAAGAAAGGGTCAAATCCTAAAGGAATGTGAGAAGAGTGTGTCTGTGCACAGACAATAGCTATGCTGTATTAAAAAAAAGAGCGTGATAGGAACAGCCATTGTAAGAAATAGGGTTAAGTAAATGTCTTGGGAAAAAACATAATTGTGGGATGCAGCAATTAGCTTCAGACAATGCAGTGATGCTGAGAGGTTCTGATGACTGCTTCTGATTTCGTGATTCCCTTCCAGTTGGTCTATTTAGATTAACTATATTTCTGTTAAGCAAGAGCTGTTCTTCCTGCTAGGTGACGTTGCCATATGTGCAGTACTGGACGCAGCAGTATCGTGTTTGTGCTGCTTAATAAAACGTTAACCTTCATATGCATGCTACTGTTTGATAGAACCTATGTATGGGAAATTGCTCTATACAGAATGTGTTCACAATTGCCACTCCTTGCATGCATTAATTGCTGCATTAGGTTTTTTTATTGCAGCTTAATTTAACTGAGATTAAAAAAGCCCTGCAAATGCTTTACCCCACTCATGTTATGCTCAATATAGGAAAGAAAACCGGGTAACTCCCTAGGTAACTAGGGACCTATTTACAAAGAACTCATTTTCAGTAGACTTCCAGTGACCTTGGAGTTCCTTTAACTTATAATACAATGGCTATCTCTAATGTCACTCCCACTTCCTTCCTCAGTATCACAGGAGCAGCGTTCAGCTGAACTTTGCATTGATTGCTATCCCAAAGTTAGAGCTTCTTCCTCCTTACAATCTTCTTGACATGTGAAAGGGTAGGTTGACCAGCTACAGTCTAATTGAGTGCTTTTTTGGATTAAAGCTTTTATAACAAATTATTTATAACACTTATAACGAGTTATATCAAAGTAATTATGAAGATCTTCCAAGAAACACTATAATTTCTAAAGACTGACTGTGCTAATAAAAACACTCTGCAAAATAAATTTCTTTTCAGGGCACAGACTGTCCAGTTTAATGATTAATTTATACTAAACATCTCATTAATAGCACGGAATTTTTGTCAATGCTTCTGAAAAAATATAATTGGAAAATTTATCAAAAATTACTTAATGTATTTAGTGTTGCAAAAGACAAAAACGGAGAATTTTATAGCAATATCTAATGATTTATTTGCATGTTATGGTGTACTCTTTTGTGACTGGGATCAGAGCTGTAGATCTGTATATCTTCCTGTCTCCAGTAGTGGATTTTCTCTTGGCAATGTTTTGCTATACCCCACAGTCCTATGTGAAACAAAACTTTAATTTAAACTCAGAACTGAAAGAAGTTGGTAAAACTCCCACCGTCTCAAGGAATGTTTAAGTAAGTTGAGCAAAGTAAACTAGTTTTAGTGCACAGAGCAGAGCCCTGCTCCTCCTGTAATCTAGTTTGAGTGTGCCACTCTGACCTGCCTAGGTCTTCAAGCTGTGCTTCTTTCCTTAAAGTATAAAATGCATCATGCGTTCTGCAGAGTCACAGAGCTGTAGGGGTCAGGATGTGATTGGTGTGCTCACCTGAAATTAGAAGTGCTCCTGCATCTGTCCATTTAGATGTAGCCAAGAATAATAAAAATGCTGACAACTTTTTTTTTTTCTTGTTTGTCACAGTTCCCAGCAGAACTGACACTTCCTGGGGGGATCAATCACAGCGGGACATTTAGAAAAATACGTTCTTTTTGTACCTTGTAGAATATATACAAACAGTAATGTCTTCAGGTTGATTATATTCATTGCTCTAATGTTTCAAGAAATGTTTTATTGATGCTTTTTGATATCTGGTACTTTAGTGGAGTTTTGGGGAGGTGAAGTTGGGGGGAAGGGGGAGCCAGCAATTAATACACTCCCTGGATTGCTGAAATTTAAAAAATAATTCATCACAACCTCTTGGCTTTCTTTAGCTGAGTAAGTGGTTTCCATGACCCCTTCTATATGGAATTTTCAACTATTTTTCAGTTACTCTCTATGAAAATAAAACTTAGTTGCTGCTATAATAGGATGAAGCAAACACAGAAGTATCATGAAAACATCTGAGGTAAACCGTTAGTTATCTTCTTAGAAAAAAACTGTACCAGCTTCTTTGGTATGTACCCCTGTAGCTGAATGTGCCTTACTCTTCTCCTTTTAAACAACCAAACCTTTTAGGGAAATAAGCTTTGTAATAATAGTGTCCTTTCAAGTTTTATAGCTGGACAACTCCAGATCTTCTATACCTAGCTTGAAATATATATCAATAAACTAATTCAGTATATGATTGTATAGGTACTCAACTGGCAAATATATGAATATATATATTTATACACATAAAGAGGTTTGTGAACTGTCACTACAAACAAAATTTTAAAAAGGCATCTTAGAAACAGATGAATTACTTTTAATTCTTAATAAGATTTATGAACCATGTTTACAAGTCCTTCAGCTGCTCTGGTAACTAAGATGGACATATTCCTGTATGTGTTCCACTCTTCAGTAATCAATGTTTCTTGTTGACTATTGAAATTGCATTATTTGGTGCCAGCAAAGAACATCCATGCAAATCTTAACAGCAACTTAATATTTCTGTATTTTTATTTATTTATTTATTTTCAGGAACTAGAATAAAGTTTAGGTTGTAGCTCATACAGCCTGTTTCCCACAACTAAATAGCATACATAGTTTTATGTGGAAAGTGCTTATTTGTGTCACCTAATATGTGACACTCTTAGAGTCTAAATATCTTTACCTCTAGCAGGGCTTAATAGCTTTAGGTGCAGTGTCACACTGATAAGATTTTAAGGTTTTTCTCATGTCAAAATCATCTCAGTAAAAAGTAATGTAGGTACCTGTGCTCCATGTTGTGTCTCTAGAAGTTGTTGATTCAATTCTTGCATCCCACAAAAATCCTTGGGACCCTCGAAAGTGTCTGACTTCTGTTTGCCTTGATTTCATGACTTCTTTCTTTGCTGGCTTTTCTGGTTTATGTGTTTTTAAGTCATGTGGGATAGGTATGGTATCTTGGTATGTGGTGTACAGAACTGCAAAAGAGCTATTCATCTTGAGGTCACTGGCTGCTATAGTAGGATACATCATTTCTAGTAAGTATATTATTGAGTAAAAAAAGTAACATAAAGACTTCTGCAGATTGTAACTTTTGGGAAATGTTCTAAAAATAATGTGACAGTGGTGGCACTAGTTAATCAATTTGACCTGGTATTTTGCAAAGCTGAAGATACACTGCATTATGCCAGAAGACTAGTATAAACAGCCTGTTAGTACAGCCAGCTGAAAGTTCAGAGAGATTCCAATTCTGAAGTGACAGCAGTGGGATTCAAGTACATCCAGAAGTGCAGTGTAAATAGAAGTGGACACTTCAGCCTTAAATTTTTTTAACTGTGTTTTTTAACTCAGAGGTAGATAATGTGATGAGAATGTATTCAAGCACCTGTCTTTTGAATATCTGTAGGATCAGACATTAATCTTCAGAAGATATAAATCTTGTCCAGTAAATTAGTCAAAATGTCATTTTCTCTTTGCAATCAGTATGAGAAATTTAGGAGATACCTGAGCTGTTAATAAATTTTCTGCACATGTAACTGGACAGAGGAATAGGATCTCAGCTGCTGTATTAACTACTGCAGAGAGCTTTACCAGTTACATACATATTATTCTATACTATTTGACAACTAGTGCACCTATGCAATTTTCAGATCTTATTCTCCTTTATGAAGAGCATTCCACATTGTACTTTACCCCCTAGCCAGAGACCATTATAGTAGCCATATTCAGCACCACAGCTCAGATGTAGAAAACAAAGTATCTAAATTCTTAGCAATCCCTTCAGCTCCTTTAGAAACAATGGACTATCTAAGCTGATGCATGTCAGCTGAAGATCTAGCCTTGATGTGTTCTCTGACACGGTTATTTCCAAATAATTATATTTTGCAGCAGTTGTGCCATAAGGGTGCTGATAACTTCTCAAAATAGCTTTTAAACTTCAGGCATCATCAAAGAAATACTAGAATGACTTAGGCAAATTTGTGGTGGTTTATGAACAAGCCAACCTATAATTTTCTTCTTCAGACAGACTTTATGGTAACTTATTATGTATGCTACAGAAAGACAGTTTAACATTAGATCTGCTTCTCGCAAGAGCAGAAGAGTCCATATTTATGGATGGGTATATAATAACTAGCAACTAGCATCTCTGTGTCAGGAGTCAGAGACCATCTTAGTGGAATGCCACAATAGTAACACAGAATTTTTAAGTAGAACTCTATCTTGTATGTCAATAGTGAACTTAGAAATCACATGGCTGCTTACAGATTGAAGAATACCTCTTGAAAAGCAGCAACCAATAAAGCACCTATCCAGGTTGAAGTATGGTATGAGGACACTAAGGCACACCCTTTTCCTCCAGAAAGTCAGAAGTAGAGAGAGGTCTCTGTTTGTATTAACAATTTATTAAATACTGATCATCTACCAAAATATGTTCGTCATGCAGTGCACTGAACAAATAATAGTTAATAACAATAAGATCCTTTTCTTGCTATTTCTAAGTAGCAGTATCAGATTAAAAAAACAAACCCTGTCTCTTGAAAATCATAAATATACAAAAGAAAACCATTATCTCCAAACTGGAGAGAGGTTTTTCAGCCTTATCTTTACTGGCTTTTCTCCAAGTCCTTCAGATGATTGGCCCCTCTCTGCAAAAACAATAACCAAGACTTGGAGAGAACTCATTTCTTTGAGTACAAACCTAAAAAGGCACTTTTACTTAATTAGAAAAGAGGGAATAATTTTCCCCAGAAAGAAGCAGGTGTCTGGGTTTTCTTTCATTTCACTGTGCTACCTCCCATGCTTGATTCTGCTTATTATTTATAGAGATGAAATAGGAATTCAGTGCTGACATTTTGGAGATGGTCTTAGTTTACCTGCAAAAGCAGAACCAGTGTTTGTGAGGGTGAAATTCAATTTGCTTTGCACTTCCAAATATTATAGGAGAAGTTGTGTGAATTCTACATTTAAAATAACAAGGAATCTTGAACTTAATTGAAAGGAAGTGCTGTGGGGAGTGGCTTCCTCCAGCTTTTGGTACTGTGACTACAGCTTTTGAGCATGGTTAAATGACCACACATGGACTGCAAGGGTGGGTGGTCTTTCCAGGAGGAATAGATGGAGTTGTAGACCCTATCAATACTGTCCAGTGAAATGCATGCTTTGTCATGTGTCTCTCTAGAATTGTGGTGAGAACCTCCTTCATTTTAGAAGTTACACTGACCTCAGTTATGACTGTGGCTGTTTCCAGATGTTGATCTGGGAATATAGGAAATAAGACCAGTACAAACATACTTAATGCTACATTTTTGCTTAAAAATGGTGGGACAATTGAATTATATTGTTAATGGCTGATTTTGGGAAGAAAAGATAAAATTGCTGTACATCATTTAGACCTCCAATTTAGGCCTTCCGGAGAGACTGTGTGTTATTATTCCTTTAGTTACATTTATCTATCTGACAGTGTCTTTTTCCAGTTACCAATAGACACCTTTCAAGTCCATCCTAACCATCCTTCTTATCTCTTCTTCTTTTAGAGAACTGCACTCATTAAATCTTTACTCCAGGTGAATCTTTAAACTTATAGCATGGGGGGAAAGAGAATATTTCACAGTGGTATTTTATTGCCCTTGTTCCTTAAAATGTTCAAGCCTGTAATATTGTTCAGCCCCCAGGTGTAGAACATGAACTCCTGAGGTTGAACAGAATGATTCACTTGTTTCACTATGAATTCAAAGTGGATATGAAGCATAAATCCCCTTTTTCCCTCTGTAATATAGTAGCCATGAACCGCAATGTCATGCTGAGTCGATCATAATCTAACACTTCACGCCTCAGCCAACAACTTGATTTGTCAAGAGAACAGGCCTGCAAGCTGCCAATAGCATTGATTCCCATTGGAGAAGAAAGGATAATTAAGCCCTCAGTGAGCTAATTTCTTCTTTCTTTATAAAAATAACATTTAGTTTGATCTTTTTAGTAAACAGAAATAAATATTAGATGTGTATAAAATCAGTTAAGTGTTTACTTTCCCTAAATCACTAGTATGAGTTTGTGTTCCATTTCTACCTGATAAAACATGACCAGGATCGTTTTATTTTACCACACAATAACACACTGTGCTACATCTCAATTAGGGAAACTGAAGCTAAAATTAATTACATGCAATATGCATGCTAACTGGCTTGAAACAGGATACCACTAGTCCTGAGTACAAGTATGAAGCTGTCTGTTTGTGAACTCAATGATGACCATGAACAATCCTTGTGTTCTGTTGGAATTCTAGTTAATAAGGCGATAAACCAAATGTGCTTCGAGTCCTAAACATGGCTTGTGAGGCCAAAACATGTATGAAGGTCAGCAGCCATGTTTTCCGAATGGAGAGGTGCTACATGCACAGCTCGTGCTATTACAAGCAAAACTTCCTATTGTTTCCTGAGGAGGAGTGATGCCTTGATGATTTGTTTTCACTGCTTGTGAGTCTAGCCAACAAGTGGAGGGCTTTTCCAATGCAGGGAAATACCGATACAAATAAATATCGTACTGGAATGCAGATATTATTTGACTGTGCTTATGAGTATTTACGTTAAAATTAGATTTGGTTCTTGAATTTGTATCACTAGGGTGCTTAGGAATTTATGAAACACCTTCTAGTCCATTCACAGCCTAGATAAACCCATTGATCAGACTGTGATAGATCCTTCAACTATTTTTCCTTTCATTGTAGTAGAGAATAATCAGTATTTGTCTGTCAGGGCCAAGTCACCCCATCCTTCTTACTTGCTAAGTTTTGTGTTTGGCAGTACAACAGTAAAAGAGAAGCATAGACTTTCCAGTCCAATTTCACGTAATCACAAGTAATATTGCAGGAGACTCCTAGACTACCATAGTCTCTGGTTGCTGTAGCCACAAAGCACTCCTTAGCACCCTGGAACAAACTCTGCCCTAAAATAAATTACAATTTATCAAGACAGAAAACGGTCTTTTGACTTCAGCAATACAGAGCAATCTCCATCTCTTTCTTCAATGGCTCTTATGTAATGTAGCTGAAATACTCTCTGCTACACTATTGTATGATTATTCAGGAATGGGCATTTCCAAAAGGCTGCTGTATCATAAGGAATGTTGTACCTTTGTCATATCTTGGCATCCCATAGTTCTAAGAAAAGAGAGGTAAAGTGTTCTTTGTATTTCTCCCAGCTCCTCTCCTAGCAGCGGAAAATAGAGCCTGAAAAAGTGTTTTCAGTTAGAACCTTACAACAAAGTCCAACATATTTGGTTCAGCATGTATCATGGTTTAACCTCAGCTGCTAAATAAACCCCACATAGCTGCTCCCTCACTCCATCACAGCAGGATGGGGGATAGAATCAGAAGGGTAAAAGGAAGAAAACTTGTGGGTTGAGATAAAGACTGTTTAATAGGTAAAGCAAAAGCTACATGCACAAGCAAAGCAAAACAAGGAATTCATTCCCCATTTTCCATGGGAAGGCCATCTCCAGGAAAGCAGGATGTCATCACACAGAACAGTTACTTGGGAAAGCAAACGCCATCACTCCAAACATCCTCTTTCCTCCACCTTCCCCCAGCTTTATATTCTGAACATGACATCATATGATATGGAATATCCCTTTGGTCAGTTGGGGTCAGCACTCACAATTGTGTCCCCTCCCAGCTCCTTGTGCACCCTCAGCCTATTCACTGGTGGAGTGAGAAGCACAAGAAGCCTTGACTCACTGCTCAGCAATACCTAAAACATCCATGTATTAACACTGTTTTCAGCACAAATCCATAACTTAGCCTCATACTAGCTACTGTGAAGAAAGTTAACTCTATCCCAGCCAAAACCAGCACAGCATGGTTATGAATGTTATTTCTGATCATTCAGAGCCTAATCCTTTACTTCCTACTGCACTGAAACTGGATATAGTTACAGTATTACATAAATGAATAAGCTTTTGTCCTCCTAGTCATTTCTTGTTTCTTCATGCAACTGAATCTCTTAACAACCACTACCTGGTTTTCCAATTATATATTCTATAGTTGCTGGGATACATGCCATTCATAAGTCTCCTGAAACAAACTCTTTATTTTGGCATTGATGAAGCTTTATGTGGTCCAATTGTACTTGCCTTTTTCCAAGTATTTGCTTGTGTTGAATTGCTAAGATACCACAGCTCTGCACCCTCTCCTCTGCTCCACTGGAACAGAATGTGAAAGCGGCTGCTTTTCCACTAATGTGTTATCTATCTTGATTTTTTTTTTCTCTCTACAAATAAGAATTTTCCTCAGCGACCCAGCTGCTATTCAAATTAAGTTATATGCAAATCATGCTTGGGAAGGGAATTTAAGTGGAAATTTATTTTGACATCTGTTTAAATTCTCTCAGATTTTGTTTGAGGCTAAAAACATTTTTAAAGTCTGTCAAAAAAAAAATCTTCTCCTTTAAATGTCTGTGTTACTGAGGAAAAGCAACATAAGTTAAAGAGGATTTATGAACTGTGACCACCATGTGTTTGACTGTTGTTTGAAAGCTATAAAGTATATTTGTAAATGCTATCTACATGTGTTCAAGTTAGGGTTACTTGGTCCTTACAAAACAAATTCTTTCTAGCACTGTGTCCTTACTCTTTCTAACCATCTGTGTGATAAGTATGTTGGTTTGGGGAAGGTAACCTCCTTAATATATTTTTATAAAATACCTAAGACAGTTTGGCACTGATTCTTTAGCGGTCTTCCAAATCCTGGTGTATACATTGTGTACGCATCATCCGCCATGAGAGTATATTCCCCTGCTGGATGTGACTGAATCATTTTGTATAACTGATAAATGGTGATAGTATGGGACTGAAGGACTTCTTTTACTAATCTACATAGAACATGCAGTACCTAGATCAATTATAAATGTTTGTTATTTTGAGGTATGTATAACATTATCTAGAGATTACATACATCGGAGAATGGGAGGAGAAAGATAAATCAGAATCCAAATTTCTTAAGTATTTCCAGTTCTATTAAAAGTCTTTCAATAGTCCTTGTAAGATCTTTGCAGTTCCTTCAGCAACTATAGAAATTAACTTTAATAATTTTCTCCAAATTGTGTAGTTACCACTGTGACTGAATAAATGCAAATATAAAAATGTGAGTATTTAATAGTAGCCCATGACTGCAAATAGACTAGTAATTTTATTTAAAAACAGATTTTAACTTCCCTGCAGCATTCATAACACGTTTTCCTCTTCAGTCTTACATGATGTGTTTGAGCATCAAGGTCCATCAGAACTGCAGTCTTCACTTTTCTCATTTGTCAGGTTTGATTCTATTGTGTCCATAAAGGCAATGTCATCTGATGATGTTCCATGTCAACATGATCTTGCAAAGAATATGATTTCAAACCAAGAGGTAGTTAACATGTACCATGCAGTATCTATGAGATTGCTTACAGCAGATTTTTACCTCTTTGTAGTTCTGCATATAGGCAGCTTTGTGGCAGACAGAAAGAGGTAGCTTTGCGGGAAGTGAGCAGCAGCCTAAGAACATGATTCCATATGCTTCACTAAGGCCATTCTAGGTGAGTTAGGGGAGGAGTATCCCAAAACACATTAAAAAAATTGTATCTGAGAACTGTAATTTTTCATTTCAAGTCACTTTACAAAGGATCTGAATATTACGGTGGAAAATCTGATTGTTAGCAATTTTTAGAAGATATTTTCAAACAATATAGATAAAGTATTTTTCACCAAAACCATCTTTTACATATTAGTTGTCAAGTGCAAATGTCGGTTTTGTTTTTCATTTAGCTATCTTTGAATTTTAACTAAGGAAGAGATCAAAACACAAGTGAGTACTCTATAACTCGAGCAAAACAGCACTTAATAAAGTTCACATCTTGTACAGAGACATTTTGGTTCCCATAATTCATGCATCTCTCCATAGAAAATAACAGGCACTTGAAGAGAGATGTGTTAAAAATCCTCTGTCCCCATTCTATCTAATGTGTTCTGTGGCTTGACTTATTGTTTGTGTAATATCACAGACATTTTTAGGTTTTCTCTTCTGGGAAAAAACTATATAAATTTGTTCAGTGTAAAAGTTCAATAAATATCAGTATGCAAGAACAAATTTGAATTACATGGAAGTTACCCTTCAGTATCCTTGCTTGTTTAATGTTTAGATTATGAAAATGTCCACATTTGCTCAAAGTATCATTTCAGCTAAAATGATGGTTTTTCTTCCTCCCACCCCCAAAACAAGACCACCAGCATTTTTTCATTTATGGAAAGGACATCATGGCATTCTATAACACAACATAACTGTATAGTACACATTAATGACAGCATATGGACTCCCTTGACGTATATTTATAGTACTATTTAAATATATTTTCACCTGAGGAAACCATCCAACTCATATAAAGGACTCCCAATAGACTGACAGTAAACCTGTAAAAACTAAATATACAAGAAACCTGAATGTCATGTTTTAAATAATAAGCGAGCTCATTTGTATCTTACATCAGTCAGAAGTGGTTGTAATCACCAATGATCATAAATGGGAACAGAGTACTGTGAATCCCTCCACTTTAACTCTTCCTTTTTCCCCTGGTCAGGCAGGGAATGTACTTTAGCAAGTGGCTAAGTGGATTTGTCTGAAAGATCGTGGAAATGCTTTAACTACAACTACCATGCTAACTTGAGTAAGAGATTCTTTGGCTATGAATATCATGTCTTTGAGCAAGCTCCAGAGAGGAAAGAATAACAGGCCAGACAAGATACTACTTACCTGAAAAAAGTAGGAAGCCAATTAAAGCTGGGAGTCCATGACAGGATACATAGTGCTCAGGATTTTCATCATTTTATTTAGATTGCATACGACTCTGGATTTACGGAGCCTAGGGCAGATATAGGAATACCAGCAAGAAGCACTTGACAGAAAGCCTAAAAGCTGGGGAAAATAAACCTTGGATTGCAGGACTTGAACACAAAATGTGAATAGCAAATAACACTGCAGTGACCAAAGGAGCTAAAGACATGATTCTGGCTGAGCAGTCTGGCCTTAGTACAGCAATGCACTTAAACTCATGCTTATCTTTAAGCATGTGAGTAGTTTCATCAAGCTTAAGCAGCCACACACTTGAATGCTTTGCTAGTTTGAGGTCAGAGGGCTCTGAACCTTGCAGGATTAAGCCCTAAACCAATGGCTTCTCTGTCAAAACTTTAATTCATATCTGAAGACTCATCAATTCTTGCAATTCTTTATGCAATTGGATTTGAGAGGAATCTACTTGAAATAAGAACGAGTAAGGATTTGTAGGACTGAGCTGTCCAAGGAGAAGCAATACAGTGTTTATATCCAACACCATTTCTGCATAACCAATAATAGTTACAATTTTTCTTCAAAACATCCCTGCTGGCACTAAGCACTGTAGGCTTGGTTATTCACAACTATGATGAAAACATTGAGATTTATTTTTTTTTTGTTAAGGACACGAGGGGTTTTCTCCTGGTTTTTTTTCAAGACTGAATATCTATTTATCTGATTCTGTGGTCTCTTATGACCTTGATTTTAATCCTGTTTGTTTATTTTCCCATTGAATCAAAGGGAAGCTAGAATTGCCAGTAGTGCTATCTATTTATGATGACTCTTTGATCAACTTTGATCGCACTGGCCAAGTTTCACTGTTGATTTAGATAGGAGTAGGATTTCCATACAAGGTTCATTCTATAGCTTTCTAAATGAGAGCACAGTTTATGTGTGGAATACCTAGCAAAATCTTCTAGGAGGTTCCATTTGCAGTCTCTTCACTGTGTCTAGCATTTGACTTATCTAGAGTAAGCTACTTTTGCCTCTTAACATGCCTGTGTTCTTTCTCTAAATTCTGAAATCCCTGTAGCACTTCCTGGTCTTCTCATGCAGAATAAATGAAATCACTTTGTCTTAACAACAGTATGGCAATATTAATAAACATGTAGCAGAGGAGGAAAAGATGCCAAGGCAAGCCACCTCTAGAGACAAGAGGAGAATTCCACCTTTGAGAGCTGGGACAGATCCTTAACGAGATGTCCTCACAAAGTTTATTCGTGCCAGAATTATGACTT
Source organism: Hypotaenidia okinawae (assembly GCA_027925045.1). Taxonomy (NCBI): domain Eukaryota; kingdom Metazoa; phylum Chordata; class Aves; order Gruiformes; family Rallidae; genus Hypotaenidia; species Hypotaenidia okinawae. Next base: position 10,396,244 of record BSDF01000012.1, read on the forward strand.
GCACAGAGATATGTATGGCCTCTAAAAGTTCACCAGCTACCTACACTCCTGAGCACTACTGAGACCCCATAGAATACAATTTCCTGGCATACTTTCATGATAGTAATACTATAGAGTTAGTATCTCTGAAAATAAGTATTGTCAGCCTCTTTTCCAGTAAAGACAGTCAGGATGATTTAACCATGTCTAAAGTTCTGTGGAGGACAAGGAAGGCATAAAAGTCATACATAGCCCATTTCCTAAGGTTTGAGGCAGAAGAGGAGAGACTTTAAATTCGGGCAGATAAAAGAGGAAGTGTGAACATGTTTAAATCTTTGTTTGTTCCACAGCTTCTGCGAGGTGAGTTTGGATTTGCATTGGCTTAATTGAAAACAGTGTAGAATATGGGTGAAAGGAGGCAAAAAGTTATATGAAAAATGATTCTTAAATATCTTTTAATAGACTTCTAATGGAAGGGACTTTGGCTGAACCTTAGAAATATAAGCATGTTCTGTCACAGGAGTATAGTTCTAATATGAAAAAAACCTTTTGATTCTAGAAGTTATCAATCATGTTAGTCCTTCAGCTCCTGTTTATGTGACTATTCCTCATTTATACATACTCCTGTTTGGATTTCTCAAACAGGGGGTGCATCAGACACTAGAGCTTTGTTCATACATTTGTGAGAGAATTCTTACAGCTGCCACTATCAACTGCAATTTGTTTCTCTGTAACATGGATACACATTGGTAGTAAGCAGGGGTTTCATTCAGTGTCAAAATATGAATAGACTTCATTTTCAGTATGGTGAATTACAGTATTAATTCAATTAAAAGAACATTGTGAAAAACTATTGACAATTTTCTCTCTCTCTATTAACTATGCTTGAATGGTAAGCCAGATTCTGCTCTCAAACCAGATTTATACCTGAATAACTCCATTGACATCCATGAAATTACTCCTAATTTGAATCAGAGCCAACAAGATCAAATAAAGATTAAAAGCACTCTTCCTAGCAGTTTTATCCTGTATTTGGTGGGCTTATTATTTTATTATGGCTCCATTACAGTAAGCTTGTTTGCCTATTTTATTTTTGGTATGTGTACCATAGAGCTAGGGCTGCCTTCGGTTTCTCTCTCTCAGAATAATACCATCGCTGCCCAAGCCCACATACACACTTGCTCCTGAAAGCAAATTTGGCACAAAGTATTGCCATCAGAGGTCAGAACAAATGCTGCAGATTCATTACTCTGCAAAGTATACATGGCTTGTATTTGTACAGTACTTAGAATACTAGCTCTGTGTGCACAAATGGGGGTGCTAAAATTTGTTGTTTTCTCTGTAATGACTGCTGATTGTCTAAGGAAAAAAAATGGCTTGAATGAAAGAAAGCACACATTTCCTACGCTGTAGTAGGGCTTTTGAAATCTCCAAACGTGCTGAATTTTGAATTAGATTTCCCATTAAACTAATTTTGAAAGAAATCTATGTCACTGTTATGTGAATTGTTTCTCCTTTTTTCTGCAAAAAATAGTCACCTGCCTTTAAATTTTCCCCTTAGATTTTTTTATCAAAATGTATATGAACCTGGAGGAGAGCAAGTCTGGCAAGGGTAGATTTGCCCTATAAAAACTTTGCTGGTGGTTAAAAGGCTCAGGCTGTTTGGATGATATGTGTACAGCACAATCTGAAAGAGGATGGCTAGATATTTCTGGTGATGGCTGAAATGGGATGGTGGTGTTTATTCTGTAATGAATGACTGCAAGTTTGCATAAGTTTAACAAAAAGGGCAGTTTATAGTCTGGTAGTTCTATTCCTAAAGCTCATGAGTTCTTGTAATGCATTATTCTTGTCAGATTATTTTCTGCTTTGATGCAGTGAACGATTGCTTTAAGTTCCTTGAGAAAAATACTTGTTTTTCTTTAAGTGCATACTATTTTCCTCAGACCAGGCATCTCCCTTAATCACATTTGAGAGAGAACTGTATCTAAACCAGACCATCCATATTGATGTTATGCCAACAGATATGTAAAGAAGCTCATCTGATTATCCTAATCTGATTATCACAATAAGGTATTACAGGCAACATAGTATCTTTCTCTTTTTCTAGGCAACATAAAGAATGGAGAAAAAAATTAAACAGAACTCCTCAACTACAAATTTTGTTGGGAGAGAAAAAATCAGAAAGTTGTTATTTGGTGTCTTTTGGAAACTACATACAGTCAGGTTTTGAAACTGAGAAGGAAAAGCCTGGAAGAGAAAACCCGACCAAACTTCACTGAGGGTATACAGTTCTTTAGCTGCCTGAGGACCCCAGACAGTAATAGTTTGTACACTGGATAAAATGTTGGACAGAATGAGTCAAGAGTCTTAGTTGTACAAATGGGAAGGGTGGGGTGGGGGAGGAATGAAATTGTGAAAATAACTACCTATTTTTTTTCCTATACAACAAAATAGAAAAGTTACTATTTCTATTGAAATGCAGAGCCCCTACCATGATGGGTATAATGTTCTTGTATTAGCTCACCTGAACCTTTCAAAAAGGCAATGCAGTTTTGTTCAGCATTTGTGTAGCAGCCAATAATTATTTTGAATTTTTCTATTCTGAGCATGCATAGCCCTTCACTGACTAGGATGATCCTAAGAGGTATCACTGAAATACATCAAGTACTTTGATTTAATGCTAAAGTTCAAAATCATCTAGTTCCAGTCTCTACTTCTAGACATCATTGCCATCCCTTCAAGTGAAGCAATATGATTTAGAGATGATACTGCCACCTTCTCAGTACATCATCTGATTTAGAACAGGTCCTTGAGGTTACAGGGCTGTTGATGTTGCATTTTCACTGATGTCTAATCTAATAGAAAGATCCATCCTACCATGTTTTGTTATTGGGGCTGCATGCACCCAGTGTCATATTTTTGATAGAGACTCATGAATCTACAAGACTACTCTAAATTAAAACTCACTTGTACATCTCTCCAGGACCATGAGAAAAGAAACAAAAATTCATGTAAAATGGTATGATTAAAAATTTTAAAAAAAAGGGAAGAAAAAAAAAGAGCTGGTCCACCAGGGTCTACACTTGGCAGCAAAAGTGTATGCTGACCTTAAGTCCATGACATTTGGCATCAATTTTACATTGGTATAAAAGAGGTCAGAATAGGGTCCCAGTATAAAACAGTGACATAGATTCATTTATGCAAGTTAAAGTTGGGTCTCCTCTAAAATTGTCACAAGAGCAAACCGAATAAAGAGCTTGGGGAGCTATTTATTTGATCATATGTCAAAGTATAAATTCATCACCATTGACTCTGATACTAGAATGGGAGAGGAAAGAGCAGCTCCTTTTTCTACCACCCACTCCAAGACAGGAGCATTCTAATCGGTTGCCTGCAATAAGGAGAGATCAGGCTTTGCACATAGTTAACTTGATGATGTTTTGATTGTCTAAAGGAAATAGCTTGTTTTGGAAACAGGCTCCAAGAGGCTATTAGCATTTTTAATTACATAGATTCTGTTTAATGCCACCCTATTTCCACTTCCCATTCTTTTCATCCTCTTTATTCCCTTGTGTGGAAATCACATCTCCTTTTGCTCAGATGCCTTGTTTGTGATTAACTCTCCTATTACTGCCCAGAATTAGTCTCTGTCCTTGCTCTAAATGTCTTTTAGTTTCTTCCAGGTTTTGTTACACAGATACGTGTCTGTGCAGCTTTTATCAGAATTATCTCCATCCTCAGTTACGTGCATACAGATGTGCTTATTTTCACTTTCTTCACCATTGTCATCTGCTGTTCTACTAACATGTGATCTCTCATTGTGTATTTGTTTTATTCCAAACTTTTGGACAAGCTGTTTGTCATAGTTCTCCATTTTATAACTCTGTGTAGGCTGTCATTAATGTCCTGTCATTGTGGCACCTCCTTAGAATTAATTTTTTCAAGCATTGCAATGATGTTGGAAACCAGAAACAAAGGAAGAGTCATTCAGCATATATGGTTGATATAGCTGCATTATTGACATCACTGACAACTTACTGAACCAATTTTTTTTAAAGAACAAAAGATTAAGAAATGTATGGCCTTTCTTCTATCTTCTTGGCTCTCTTTATGTCAGTGAGCTTCTCTGAGATGTTTGCTGTTGTGTAGGCATGTTATAATGAGGGATATACCAAATGCTTCTATAACTAGTAGAGAGGGAGTTAGAATACCACAGGGCACATGTAGCAGTGATGGGAAGGGAGCTGGTAGCTGTGCAGTTGTGAATGTCATATGAGAGAAGAATTTCTCTTCCTCTCAGTTTCCTCTCCAGGTATATTCCCTTCCAGTAGTCAGTGGTGGATTCCTTGCAATGCTTCAGAAAGAAGTACAAGTGTCCTGGGTGCTTTGGAGAGATTTGTCTTTCCTGTGCTTTGAGAAGCCATATTCAATTCAGTTTGGATCATGAGAGAAGCCATGTACACAAACTCCTACTGAGGGAGGGAGTTAGTTCTGAATAATAGGGAGACATTTAAAAACAAGAACTCCAAAAGTAAAAAAATCCTGAACCAATGAACAAGAACAACAAAAAAAGCACTGTTTTTATCCTGTCCCTCTTGTGGTAAATCTTCAGTTGCATTAGTTCAGTATTGGAAATATAGTTGGTTGTTTCCCTAGATGCCAGCTACTGATGAAGGGCATTTTAGGGAAGGTGCCTTATAGAAAAAACCTAAAAACAGATCAAATTGGTTAGATATCCAACAGACAGACACTATGTGTGGCTAGTGATGTTAAACCTGTGCTGGGACACAGGTTCTCAGAAGTCTCTAAGCATTTAGAAACTGTTGAAATGCTTAGAAATTAGCAGTCAAAATACCCAAATTTTCAATCCCCCGATGAAGAAGTTGTATGAACTTTTGGGAGGGGTGGGGTGGCAGCGTGCATTCTTCTCAGAATATTGTTTTCTTTTTGTGGGATGATGCTATTCTCAAAGTTTTCTACAACAGTGCTTGTGTTTCTCATGTGTTCAGTTCACCAGCCTCATCAACAGAAGCTGAGAGAAGGCTCAAACTGCGTAAATATGCAGATGTGACTTAAACTGCCTTTGCTGTGAGCAACCCTGTCAGGCTTCCCTTGCCAGCCGTTCCACAGAAGTACACCCCAGTGGCGCTCTGAGCTTGTGTGTTAATAATAGTCAAAGGAGAAGCCTTTGTTCGTGCCATAACTGGAAACAGATGTTAGCTGCAGACAGGCACCAAAGAAAATGAGCAAGAAGAACTGCTCTGCAAGCCGATAATTTGAAGGCTTAGGTTGCTATAGGCATTCATCTGTGCATTGCATTGCTGGCGATCGCTGATTCTGGTCCAATGTTTTACTTGATTTCTGACAATGTAAGGAGAATACATCAGCATCTGAAAGTGCTTCCAAGCAGTCTTCCAGATGTGGAAATAAATTATGGTTAAAATGGCCTGTTTAGATGCTGCAGGAAGCACCTCAAGCCATCCTAAATTTTGTGAAAACTTTTATTCATCACAAATTTGATGATGGAGGCTACATGAGTAAGGAAAAGAAAGGCAGGCAACTCCATGAAATATCGAGGATGATGGAATGAGATACCTGTAGTCACATCTAAAAGAAAACACATAAATGAGTGCCAGCCTTCAGGAGTCTATTGTTTAGACTGTATGCCTTATATTTAAAAGGTTCATTGAGATGCAGCAATGGGCCTGTTTTCTGGGTGAGTCTCAAGATGGCAGAGTAAGAGTAATTACTCACTTCAAGAAAACAAATGTTATGCAAGAAGATTTCTAGAAGCAATGGACAAGAATAATAGAAACAGCAGTTTGCCAGTATAAAAACAAACTTGTTCATCTGTATCTAATAAGATTGGTTTTAAATGATACTGTTTCAAATTATAAAGAACTCAAGTGAATATGTGCATACATCTGTTTTCTTTAAGGGGAAATTTGTGATTTAAAATATTCAAAATGCATTCCAAATCTGGATCCCAGGAGTCACTGGCACAAATCACATAGCATTAGGAAATAGTAATGGGCAAAACTTGGAAGGTTTTCAGTTCGGTTTCAGTTCAGATAAGCCTGCAAGTCTGGAGGTTTGCAGTTGGTACTGTTAAAAACTTTGCATTTCTAAAAGCTCTGATTCAGCAAAACACTGTATTCAGCAAAGTACTTCAAGTTAAGCACAATTTTAATTATTTTGCTGAAAAGAAACAGGCTTGATCAGGTGTTTAAGAGTTTTCCCACCACTACTCAGGTTATTATGCACTGCAGTCTGAAATATTTGTTTCCCCCTTATCTATACCAGGAAAGAAATGTAGTTGAATAAAATATATGGATTTTTTTTCATTTTATTTTGAGGGGGATTTGCATTTGGGTTAGATTTGGGGAGAAACTGGCACAATGATGATACTCTGCAATAAAATATCATGGGAACGAAGGATCTGGGCCAGTGTTTTCTCCTTTATTCAGTATGGCTCTTATTTTTATTGAGTAGCTCATCGATCTCCACTCAAATCTGCCTTCTGCGTTAATGTAATGAATGAGGGTGCTACTGAGATATGCTTTGCTCTTTGCTGTTGGTGGTGGTCTTTTTAAAGAAAGCTGCTGGTAATAGTGGTTCAAGTATATTTGAAAATGTGATAAAACTGTGCCCTGAGGTGTCCTTCATTTCTAAGCTGTCAGTCAAATCACTGGGATATTTTTTCAGCCAAAAGTTGAATTTTCTTTCTTTCCTAGATTTTAATGTTGGGTAGCTTTATTTAACCTTGAGACTTCAACTTATTCTTTCAGATCTTGCTGTCTTCTGTGGGAATTTTTTTTCCTTCTGATTAATGTTTTAAAAAATAAGTCATGTAACACTTGTGTCATAACATTTATGTCTTCTCACTTGTCATCTCAGCAAAAAAAAATGTTGCTGCATCTGGGTGAAATTTAGCTCAATAAGCAAGTAATTTCTAAAGTCTTTGAAGTGACTTAATTCCTGATTTGGAGAGCACAAAGTATTTTCAGCATTTGTACCAGCATAGTTTTTAAAAAACTGTATTAATAGTCGGGAGGTGTCTGTCTCTTGAGGAGTCAATATACTTTTATTGTAAAATAAATAAGTATTCATCATCCCTCCTTTAATAGTAACTATTTTAATTGGGTTGTTTATTGAGTATTATTCCCTATGTGGGGTTTTTTTCTGAGATTGAAAAGGCTATTAATGCAATACATTTATTAAAATGTTTGAATATTTAAGATAGTCTTCATCATCATAAAAACTACCATTTTAATTCAGGTGCATCATTAGAAGAAAAATACTTCATGATACTGGAAAATATCATACACCCACAGGAACAATGTCTGCTTAATTACTAAAGAATAATCTCCATCTGGTAGATATGTCTTCTGAGTTCATTCTAAAATAAGTCTCCAGATAATCTCTGAAACAGTCTCCTTAAACACACTAAGGTTTCTATGGTTATTAGTAGTAATTGTGTTGCACAACCAGGGGAATTTTATTTAGCATGGTGGAGGAAGCGATGTCATTATTAGTTGATTAGTGTGAACAATCTTTGACAATATGTAGCACCAGCTATAGTTTCAACCACTGACACCTCATTATTCTGATTGCAGTTTGATTTGCAATGTTAAGAGGCAACAGGAAAAAAGCAATCATCCAAATCTACCTCTATCAGCCAAGAACAATAGGAGGGGGTGTGTGCACTTCACAGTATTCCAGAAATTTCCTTCCCACAAGAAAATAAAACCCACTAATTGACAGATGACTGATACTGTTTAGTAATTAGTGCACATGCTGTGATGTTTCTAACATACCTTACTGTATGTGTGCTTTGCTGCGTTGGGAATTGATAACACGATTAGAAGTGTAGATTATTGTATGTTTTATTCTCTGGAAGTATCTATTATTTAAAGCAAGGGTGACAGATCTCAAGATGTTACAAATCATTCATTCTTTGATTTGGGTTTAGAATTAAATAAAAGCTAAAATTCTTTGAGCCAAGCTCAGCGCTCCGCATGGGAATGTGGGTGGCATTAACCCTGCCAGCACCAACCTTTATCTTGTAGCCGTGGGGAGCAGGCTTTTCCCTGTGTCTTGGGGCACAGCAGTTGACAGTAACAAGAGGAATCTGTAGGGCACTGTGCAAATGAAAGGTATTGCAGTTCACTGGTTTTCATACTAGTGCGTTCTCAAGAGTGATTTGCAGGTTATCATCTCTGTCAGCAGGACATGATAAAAAGGGTACTTCTTTCTCCTCTGGGGGGAAACTGTCTCAGAAAGTGTGAGCCCCTGGGCTTTTGGTGACTCCAGCATGTGGTTCCAGCTGAAGGGTCAGCAGCTCATGGTGGTGCTCTTGTGAGTGAGCTCACCTGCCCACACAGGTGAGGCTATGCAATGCATGTGCATGTTGTCCACCTGTGGTCTCTTTGCTGGTTGGGAAAAGGCTTTAATCCTGCAACATGGGCGTGTTTGGTGCAGTCACACTGTGTGGCACCAGTGTGGCATTAAAAAAAAAAAAGTGTAACAGTTTATGTTGGATACTTAACACATGTACTTCATGTGTAAGCCCATGGGGCAGGGAGATCTGCCTTTTTCTTGATTCATTATAGGCAATGCTTCTCACATTAGCTTTCCTCTTAGAAATCCTCTGGGCTGTAGGGGATGTAAACTGACCTGTTTAGAGCTCAATGCTCTAAGAGTTGTTCTGAGGTTTTCTTTTAACCCAGGATGATGTTTTTGCAAAATGAAAATTCTCAAAAGTCATGCTAATTTTAGGACTCATTTAGTGATTAATAAATGCCTCCAATGCTTGTCTTTTCCTCTTCAAAGAGCACTGATTTAAATGCTGTTTAATACTTGTTTAATATGTTTGCCATCATTTAAACAAGTAATTAGAGCACGTGGTACAATCAGTAGCCAAGCAATTGACTCTTTATTAGAAATCTTGGGGGAAAAGGGGAATGAGGACAAGGTACTTGTATTGCTGTCTGTACTAATTTGGACTTAAGAAAATTAGCATCTGTTCAACCTATACATATTGGCAGGAGCTACATCTGAGCTGGGAAGGAGTGTTAGCTTAGCATGAGAAGAAATTCAGGTTCTCTGTCTTCCACTAAGGACAAGGAGACAGTAAAAAGACATAACGTTAAAATGATATAGTGTGTCTCAACTTCCCTCTCTTTTGTCTATCTGAAATGTCAAGAAACTCTGTTAAATTAAACAGACTCACTCTGCCCTGAGCTGCCAAATCAAGCAACAGCATCATTTGGATACATGTATAAGTCAGGTAGACCAAAGGCTATGTTCTCACACGCATATCCTGGATTTCTAGGACAACTGTAAGCTGGGGATGTGCTTTTAACACAACTAAGGAAGGTTCTCATTCTGGAATTAGACTGTTGGTGGTAATAACTGCAAGTACAAGGATTTAGACAATCAGGTTTAGTTTAGTATTTATTCTTTCTCTGAATTCTTCTGATTAGGAGGTACTTCAGATAGGGAAAGACATTCAAATGTATACAGTTTCCCTAAGACACTGGCATCCTGGTTCAGCAACTCTTAGCTAACTCTGCAAAATAAATGCTTATTAATTTGAGTGCTATTCCATTAATAAGTTGCACAGGGGGCATCTTTAGAATTTAAAGACAAAATGGGAAGAACCGTGTGTTTAATTTTGCTTTACAGAGCGCAGAAGACCATCAAAGCTGTTGCAAGCAGCTGCCTGCCAATAGGCCTGAGTTGCATGCTGAGAGGCCAGGGCTTCTCTGAAAGCAGCATGCACTCTGTCACCTCTGATGTTAAGCCAAACTGGATCCTGGCTGAAAACTGACGGTGGTTTGTATATCCATAGTTTACATAGAACTGTGACCCCCTCACTCCTTTGGCCTGTTTTCTCCATCTTCAGGATGGTTGGATAATATTTCTGTCAGTGGGACACTGTGTGAGTGCTTTGGTGTATTTTAGTAAGTAGTTTGAATTCCACTAAAACTCTTGGTATGATAACCCAGGTTTCATAATCATTTGGAGTTACTTTTATACTGAAAAAAGTTTTTAAAGGTAGCATTTCTGACTGGCTGACAAATCCATATCAAGTGTTCCCTGCTTCTTGTACTTATGATTATAAATTTTGGTTTAGAAGAAGATCCCCCACTTTGCATTTCTACAAGATTACTGCACTTCTCAGATGGCAGAGTACTTTGCCCTCCAGCTCCATACTGCATAATGATACCTGAGGAGTACAGTAATCACTCATTCACCAGTGCCTGGTGTAGCTTATTGCTTAAATACAGTGTATGGATTTAGGAGAATAGAGAAAACAAAACCTGAATGTGTCTGGGCCCAAACACATAATGCAGTTTGCTGGTTGAAATTGATTCAACACACTCAGATGATGGTACTTGAAAGACAGCAGGAAGAGGCTTGCATCAATTTGACAGGCAGGAAAACAAGTAAATGTGGCATTCTCTGAACTCATGCTCTCCTGCAGGTGAGCACAGACACGCAGAGAGGTCTGGGTGACTGTCCTGCAACACTTGTGTGCCTCTGGAGTGCTGCAGGGCCCTGTGTACTGAACCCCAGAGGTTAAGTGTAAGCCTCACAACAATACTGGTTCTTTTCATTACATTTGAAGAATAGAAGTGCAGATTTCTTTTCTTTTCTTTCTCTCAATGACATTGAATCCACTTGGGGTCAGGCATCCCTTTTTGAAAAGTGTTTTTTCCTTTTTCCTTGCAGCTTTGCTAACAGTTTTAGGTTTCTGCAATGTTGTGGTCTGTAGGGACTCTGGGATTCTGTGCACTGCTAGATGCTGCACTACAAGAAGGCTGTTTCAGGGAATGTTTGCTTTGGCAGCTCAGGCTGGTAGAGTGACTTAAAGTGATTAGGCCAATTGCAATTAGGGACTCTGACACTGACGGTAGTATAGTGACTATATTTTAAAAGAAAGGAGGAAAAAAACCCAAACACACACACACAGACCCTCAAAAAAAAAATCCCCCAAAACTGAAGCTCTCTGCAAAATTTCAAGCTAACCTGAGTTCGTTTATTGGTTTGGGTGGACCTCAAGCCTATGCCAAGGTCATCAGTTTGGGTGAAAACCAAGCCAAATAAGCTTTTACTGTGTGGTAACTCCAGCAGTCAAAAAAAATACACAGAGAAACAAACCTCCTGTTGTGAGGCCTCACAGATCTCCCCCTAACAAAAAAAAAAAAAGCTGTATTTAAATAAAGACAAGAGCATGACTTGCCATAAGTCCTTTCCCCCACCCCATTTCTGTGGCTGTAGCATTTGGGGCTTTTAGCAGCTTTGTTCTCTGCCTCTCAACAGTGCCCTGTGTTAGCAACCAGCCTTCAAGAAAGTTGTCATGTTAGCCCTGGTCAAAGCTATAGCCATTTGTGAAGTACTTCCAGAGCTTCAGCTTCCAGTACTCTCAGTACTGGAAGAACTGTAAGGTTCAAGGAAATGTCACAGACCACCATTATGTTCGTCTTCCAGTAGCCCTAGTCAGAGTCCAGGAAGCACCCACTAATTTATGCCCCTTATGGGCTGAGAAGGATTTGGGATGGGCATAGATTTGCATTATCTTTGAGCGTGAGTCAAACTTCACTGCCTGTAAGGTCAGTTTTTGCAGTCTTGATACTTTTTCTTTTTTTTCCCCTGGACCTTTTTTCTGTTCACATTTTATTATGACAACAGAAATCTGGGTGTGTAATTGTATTTTTTGCTGGATCTGATCCTGTGTTACCAGAAACCTGTAGTCAGAGCTACATGGATTTGAGAATGCAGAACATCAGAACTACCAAACATGACCTGGAACAGAGAATTTTTACTCTATTGTTACATGTATTGTTGTTTTCATTCATTCATTTATTTTTACAAGCTACTCTTTTTGTTGAGCTATACAGGGCTTAATCAGATTAAGGGCAAAAGGGGAAGCATTGATCACTCATTACCAATCATATCGTTTGCTGATGTTTCCTGAGAATTCAATTATGCATACTAATAAAGACCACTTGCTATTAGCATGCTTGAGAGGATCTGAAAAAAGGTTTGGCTTATTCATGTTTGGAAAGAATAACAAAATGTCTTATTGTCAGGAAAGCCCTCACTGTAGAGCAGGAGTCAGAGAATGCTACGTTTGCTATTTGGTATGTATAATAAATAGCTGGTGAGGTATGTTACAGCTGAAATGTGCAGTGTGAAATGTCACGTTTTATTAATGAAACAGTGCAGGAGGAGTGATGAAGACTGACTTGCTGGGTGTCCTGAGAGCCTGGCTGTGGGTGCTGCTTTTCAGAACAAGTATGATCCAATCGAGGGATGTGCACTGGATGCAGGATTTGTGATTTGGGGGAAAACACAGATTTAAACCTCGTGATAAAGAAAGGGAAGAACATAAAACCAGCTCTTAAGTCAGGAATAAAGGATATAATTCACAGCCCATTGAAATCAGTGGGCATTATCTCATCTCAGTGGGCACTGGATTAGGCCTCAAAAGGGTTGAAGCAACATGGTGTTTTTCAAGCAAATTTCCATTAGTACCAGAGCATGAGAGCTGCGGTGTTCAAAATGAGAGTGCTTTGGAGTGAGCCAAGGCACAGCCATTGCCACGTGATCCTGGTCAGAGTCTCCTTCAGTTCATCTCAGCTTGCTAAGAGTTTAGAATAAACCACGCCAGTTCTGACAGGACCCAGCATGGCCAGAGCACAGAGGTGGTCCTGCCCAACTGTTTGTTGGAAGTGAGAATGTCCAAAAAGGATTCTCAGTCCTTAAAACTGCATTTTATTAGAAAACCAAAGTGATACATGGCAACAGGGGAATTCTTTAAACCAAGAAAACTCAGATATGCTTGATGAGACAGATTGAATAAAAGGCTTACAGGCAAACACACCCTTAGCCTGCTCTGTCTTTGCTGAGGACAAGTGTGAGCCCTTTCCTCCCTCCACCTTTGTTTTTTTAGTGTGTCATCTGCCATTTTTTTCCTGAATTGCAAAAATTTGCCATCTCTTTGGAAAGACCTTTGCAAAACCTTTGGATCCTTCAAGAAGTTTCGGTCTATCAATGACTTTTCCAGGCACTTCTGGGGCAGTGTCCAGCAATCTCTTCTGCATTTCCCAGTAGTAGTCATAGTCTGTACTTGTGTTCAAGGTTTCCTGTTTATTGGTTTGTTCCTTTTCACAGCCTAGCCGGGCCTCTACTCCAAAAGGTTCTCTTAATGTATTCTTAATTCCTCTTCAGTAAGATTTACTGTCAGCTCTTCCTTCAGACAGCTCCTCTTGACCCAAACTGCAACGGGGAGTAAAATGTAAATAGTTTGGCCTTTTTTCTGCCCAACCAGTCTTTTTAGCAGAATATCCTTTGTGCAGTGGCTAACCATAGCTTGTGAACAAACAAAACATAAGCCTCAGACTAGGCTTTCCAGTAGGTACCTATGTGAAGCATATGTTAGGTGACGTGTAATATTTGTGACATGTAGTGGAGAAGTAGAATACTGTGTTTCTCTATGCTCTGTGATACGACATAGTCTATCAGCATAGGTATGTGTGTGTAGAGCCATTTGTTAGTAGAACCCAGTAATGCAGTTCTCTTTTATTACAAATTACCTTGGTATTATGATGCGAAGCATAGAGCCATTCCCAGCTAAGTTATAATCCCCCTTGATGGTTTCATTTCTGTATTGCCAGAGCTAATAGATTCCACACCCAGCTGTGTCATTACTAGGGTGTTATTTGTATGGAAGTGTCTTGCCACAGGTGATAGATGCTGTTGGTCCTAATGTCTTTCAAACATTGAAGCTAAGGAAATTGAATATCTATGAGAAATGAACTGTAGTGGAATTTCATTTGTTACAAGGTAGATTGTTTCCTTTTCTGCTCTGGGTAAGTTTATGATGGTGGCCATGTGTCTTTTAGGCATACTGCATGTACAAGCCTATATACAGCATTGATACTGAGCAACAGGCTAATGTTAAGGGCAATAAAAACAATATAGCTCTTCTTAGATGTGTTAAGTAAGGTTTATGCACTGAGATAACAGAAACAATTGGGTTTTGATCTCAAGACAATGTTCTTAGAAGAACTGCTATGATGACACAACAATCTTGAGGAAAGGTAGCACCATTGTGTTCATTGGATTGGAGACTGGGCCAGGTCACAGAGTAATATGCTAATCCTGATTACTACCTGTGCCACTTTTTGATGCATTGCAAAGTTCTCTGCTCTTGAGTATGTCATCATATAGAGCATGTCTGACACACAGCTAAGATATTAAGCATGGCACACTTATATAGTTGGCACTGAACGCTGAGGGTGCACTTTGCTTGTGTGAACTTGTAGATTTTCTTCCAGATCAGATAAAAACAAATGAGCAACAATCTTTTGAGGATGTGGAAAAGAAGAAATGAGTTTCACTAGGCTGCATCACTTTCTAAAATAAAGGAAATAATGAGCTTAAGCTGAAATAAATTTTTTTACAACTATTTTGGAGAACAATTGCAGGTATGCAGAGGGAGTGCACAGAGTTGGAGCTGCCAGCACTGTCAGTACTCTGACAGCTAATATGGCTAAATGACATCAGCTCCCACCTACAATAGCATCAGGATGGGTTCAGATTGCTTAAGATAAAACGAGTGGCAAAGCAATGAAGTACAGGAGCTTTCTTCTTTTGAGGTACAGTAGGAACAGAAATCCCAGTATTTTTCTAATAGCATTTTGCATATACCTCTCTTTTATCACTTTGACATTCATTTGAGCTGCTCATACAGTTTGAAAAACACTCTCTTGGGTTGTCTTGGGTGGGACATCCATCTGATTTACTTTGCTGCATGAAAATTTAGTCAAAATAATCAGGACAAAGGACTCTTGGCATTTTCAGCAGGTATTTTATTTTTCCTTAGTACCTAATGATATATTTCTTTTAAAGGAGGGAATTTGGAAAAAAAAAAAAAAGAGGTTTCAACTCTAAAAGTCTGAGAAGAGAATCCACAGTGTCCTCTATCTTTAATCATTCAGTGTGCTCATCAATTTTTCACTGAAAAATAAGGAAAATTAATACTGTTTTACAGATGGGTTAAAGCATGTATTAGGTATTCAGTAAGTTTCAAATGAGATTCAATACATTTAAATACAATTTTATCCATGTCTTTCTGGTCAACGCTGTACAGCGCATTGCCCTGTTCTTCATGGGGCCTTATAGGTAAATTAGCAAACATAGACTAATTCAGTGTGAAAAGGTGGGATTATTACATCCTATGCTAATAGCATGATTTGCATTTCACAGGTTTCCTCACATATAGAAACTTGCAGTTGTGAACCCTGATGTATTTTTAGTCCTTGAAAATTCTTTGGTTACAGCTCAAATTTCTCTTTGAGAGCAGTACATTCTGGTGGCCTGTGTAGTCTCCTTTCTTGGAAGGACATATCTTTGTTCTTTAAGTCTTCTCTGCTTGCCAGGCCTAGACAAGATGGCTCTGCTGAAAAGCTGTCATTACAAAGTGTCATTGACTTCAATGGAGTGATGAGTTCCCCTCCCCCCCCCCCCCTTGTTATTTCCATAAGGGGATTACAAAGATTTATGGAGTTTAGGAGACCAGGTAGCTGGACTACTGTCAGGTCCCTCCACAGGTACAGTTTTAATAATTGCCATAGTATTTTAAATTAGGATAGAGCACCATATTCCTATGAAACCATAGAAAACATCTTGATGGTGTCATGAGTTTCAGCTGATGTTTACTAGCTATTCAAATCCTTCCTGACAGGGAAGGAAAATTTGAGGAAGATTATGGTGTCAGCCAGTTTTACATAGCTAGAAGATCCCTGTGTGAGAAATGGTTTGTGTTAACAAGAGTTACTTAACATCAATTTCTTTTAATTTTTCTTTTGGCAAGGAAATACGTAAGCAGTCCACAGATCCAACTGTAGGTGTTTCTGATGTTGCTGGTCTGTTCTGACCTCACTTAATTGGGCACGGGTGAGAACAGACGTGTGGAGACAGCATGTCCAGTGTTTGGTTTGTTCTGCTGCTTCTTTTAGGGTTCTTTAGTGTTTTGCACTGAAAAGGTCCTTTACTGACAAAAAATCTTTAGAAGGCAAAAAGACTTGGCATAGGACCTTATGAGCTGGATGCTATACCTACTCTGCTGAGATTGCTGGGATCCCCAGGAGTGATGGTGTAACTCAGCCTTCCACTAGAGTCACATCAGCTGAGAATAGGACATGGTGTATGACTTCAGTGCCAGGCGTGGGGCAAGCCTGTTCCCCTTTCCTCCCTCACTACAGCACAGCACAAGGCCCACATGTCCCCAGGAAAAGTGCACTTTTTCTTTCAGTTATGCCGCTTTGGTGTGCGGGGCCTCTTTTTAAGACTGTCCTGATCTCCCCATTAGAAACCACCTCAGTAAAAATGAGGCACGTAAGTGTTGCCAGTTCCATGCCAGAAGACTTTCAGAAAGGCCTTCTTGTTATCCATAGCCATTGCCACTTGGTCTGAACACAGACAGAGCTGTCAAAAGCCTCAGAGGAGCTCTATCAGTACCCTACTGGCATTGTCTCTGGATTTCAGTGCTATCAGTTTTGATTAAAGCAGTGTCTTCTGCATTTATTTCCCTAAATGCTTTATTACCCAAAGTAATAAACATAGATAGATGTTCTGGACTCTCTTGTCAAGCACAAAAATATCTGTACAATAAAAGTCCACCTTTTAAATAGAGAAACTGTAAAATAGCTCTAGTTCCCAAGTATTATTTAATGGTAATGAAGAGAGCATAAGATGAGCTATATTGGAAAAGCAATAAAGGCCAAGTTGCAAGTGTACATGACATCTAATTTCTGTATCAATTGATTTACCTGCTATTGATATACTACAGTATTTATATATACCCTGCCCCCAAAAATGAAACATTAGGTATGGCAAACTGCTTCTCCTTGCTGAACACCAGTTCAGTTAGTGTGGGCTCTTTTTTTGATTACCTTGCTAATAGGATAGTCTAAACAGGATTTTTTTCCCCTTGATCTGGTAATACCTATAAATAATTAGGGTCGTCTGCATAGCTAGCTAAAGAGCCTGTGAGCACATGACAGTAGCTTTCTGGAGAAGCTGTGATAAACCTTGTATTCCGTGAGGGAACTGTGTTTCAATTTGTGTGTGCATTTCAAGTAGGGTCCTCAAAAGCATTTACTCTTGGCCTTGCCCTCACTGGGATTGCTGGAAATTGTCAGGTCACCACTGACAACAGGTGCAGAACATCTTGCATCCTTCCCCTGAACGTGGCAGATAGGGAAATGCATGGCTGAGGTGATTTTTAGTCCTCGGTCACTGGTGAAAACATGATTCAGGTCCTTTAGAACTGACAAGTTATTGCTGTGCAACAGCAGGTTTCAGTCTGATTCTGGTATCTACTGGATAGTAAAAGTTGACAAGAAATCCTGCTAAGTGCTACCAGACAGCTTCTCCTCTTGCCAGTCACAGCAAAGAAGCAGGGGTTGAAAAGGAATGAGCGAGCACGAAGCTTAAATCTCTCTCTCTGTTAGGTTATCATGAAGGTGAAGCTGAGGCATATTACTAGGCAGGATGAGGGCAGCCTGGCTTACTGATGAATCTACTTTGCCAATAAACAGTGACATCTACTTATCACGCTGTCCCACTGATACCCCTCACACTTACCAAGGTCACTTACTTTCTAAATGTAAGAAACTTTCTTTTTTCCTCTCTCAGGTATTCCCACCTCTGTTACAGCAGAACTCAAAGTAAATTTTTCTACAAATTGTATACTAATGGCACAGGCAGGTGCAGTTCTGGTTTAGACGCAGAGCACATCCAGAGATGGAACATTGACCATATTGTAGAGCAGAGAAGTACACAAAGTACTAACTGTTGCAGTGGGAAGGGTAACTAAACCCCCTCAGCCTGCCTGTTCCTGAAATCTGAACTGGGGTATATAATGATACTGCTCTACTCAAAACATAATCAGTTATAGCAAGTATTGTGTCTGGTTCTATATGGACCAAAAGTATTTCAAAATACCAGCATTTCATTTGTCATCATTAATTTTTAAATCTGTAGTTTAGAAGTTGAAAGTCAGGAGGCCACAGAATCAAGTTCACTACCATGGCTTTCTAAATCAGCCTGTGACATAGAGCTGGGTAGACACTCTTACACCAGATGATGTTCCCTTCACATGTCTGCAAATTTTAGAAACTTACTTTTGGCTAATCAAAACCTTAAGGCTGCAGTAATGAGGGCCTCATTATAAAAGCACAGGTAGATTCCTACACTGCTCAGCACCTGGCAGTCACTGAGAAATTATAAGCTGTTGTTTTTAGCTGTGTAGATGCTGTGCAATGTTTCACAGTTTACTAAGGATTTTTCATTTATTTGTTTGTTTGTTTAGGTTCAGGAAAGCAAATAACTTACATTGACTTGTTCTATCAAATTCAAGCTGATACGGTCACTCCATAAGGAATATCAATATTTCCAATATATTTATGATCGAATGTTTCAGACAGCACCACCAGAAAATGTAAAATAATTTGCTTAAAAGACAGAACAACTGGGAGGCGTTCCAGCTCTGTGCTGGCAAAGGTTACTGCAGATTATGTATGGACATGCACAGCTAGCAGTGCTGCCGTTCTAATAAAAGGATAAGAAAGGGCCTTTAAATAGCCTGGAATACTTGGATAACCTAAAAAGCTCTAAAAAGCAAAAACCAAAACCCAAAACATTTTTTAGAAAAACAATGGACTGAAAATATCAAAGTGAAGCAAGTGACTGGTCCTGTGCAGAGGCCAAGAACTGGCACAAGGAGAACAAAGCAGCTTTCAGGGTGGCATTCAGCTTTTCTCATGCAGATTTTTTTTCCTTATCTGGCATAAAAATTGCAAACCTTGTCTGCTGGTCCCATATACCCTTCATTCCCCTGCCGGATGCCAGGCGGATATCACCATGCCTTTATATATACATCTTTCCTGCTCAGCACTGCACTGAATTCCTGCCCATACATAACCTTTGTTACATATGTTGACAAATACCACTTATTTACAAATGTTTTTAAAATAAATATATATACTCAAAGCCAATCTGGACAATTTTATATCATTCAAATTGTCTTTAATTACAGCAGTGTTTTCTAAGAGAAAAAACATTTTAATATACCGCTTTCTGTAGGTTCAGTTGTATTAGCTTAACTTAAATACTTAACCCTACAGGAATTAGCAACAATTTCTTTTTAAAAAGTGTACCAATAGAGGGAGATACACCGCTCTGACTGTCTGGATGCATTCAGGCAGCCCAGTATGTGTGTACATGCAAGGCTGAGATCCACAAAGGCAGCTAAATATGGTTGATTTCAATAGAAGCCCGGTGCCTAAACACTGTGGCAGCACCCGAATCATCCATAAATGCTTCTAATCTTGTAGGGCACCTGAAAAGTTGTGAAAATCACCGTGAGGGAGAAACAATGGGGTTTTGTGGTGGTTTCAGAAAACTGTTTCAAAGAGGTTTACGTATCCTTTTGCTATCAACAGCACACATGCTTTGTGCTCTGTAGCATGTCATCAAATGCTTCAGTTAATTACTCACTAATTATAACACTGTTGAATGGCTACACTGTGGCAACCATATAATTATGAAGCATAAAGTAGTGAGCAGTTGCAAGGCTGAGCATATTGACTGCTACAATAAATCCCCTGCTTATTGTTGATATTTTTCACCTGCTTAATAATTTTAACGTTTGCCTCTCATACCCTCAAACTCAGAGCAAGATATAAAGTGTTAGTAGCAGAAGTTAATTAAAGTTAAAAGTAGGTAAGCTGTCCTGAAATGGTAATGTATGGTGATAAATTTGAAACACAAAACCTGGAACTGGTCCTTCACAAGGCAGAGCATTCCTCTCACACCCCCAGTACAAGTCCCTCACTCAAACACAGAAAAGGAAAAAGGGGCCACTGATGTTTTACAAATACACTGTGGTGAGTCAAAATTTTAGGGCAGCTCATAGAGACAGGCAGGGAGTTTAACTTGTGTGTGCTTCCAGGCTTCCAACCTCACCAGGGGAAGAAGCCATCGAAAGAGCTGCTGGAAATGTTGCCAGCTAATGAGCCCTACAGGGACTCTCCTGGCACGTTGGGGCTGGCTGGAACACCACGTGCCCCCACTTTACCAGCGGGTTCCCCATCTCTGGCTGGCAGGAAGCAGATGATGCACAGCTGGCTCAGGTTATACTTCCCAAACAGTCCTTTACATCACAGGAAATGTCGAATAACCATTTTAGGGCAGTCGCCTAGGCTGCTTTATGCTTGCTGGGACAAAGTATAGCTAAAGGTCTGCATCTATCCTTTTCATGTTGAAAGAAAGGGAAAAAAAAAATCCAGACCTGGAACAAGATATTTTTCTCCTTGTGCATTGTACAAACCATTTTTTTAGGCCCCTCAAAATACAATGATATTCATGATCTGGGAAAGTGTGTACTAAGCTGTCACTGCCATTCATATCTTACACTCTAGCCAAGAACAAGATACAAAGCTGTTCAGCAAAACACACTAATTAATTAAAACTCAATGAAAGCCTTGCTTGCTCATGCTGCTACAAGTACTTCTTTGTTCTCAGAATGAAATGGTGAAGCAGGAAATGTCTGATCAAAGAGTTTTCAACTTCATATTTAGGAGAGTGAGTCACTCAACACTTGTGCGGTTCTTCATTCACTAACAATGCCACCTGCCATATAAACATGCACCCATAGGAAGGCTCCATGATTGTCATGTGCACAGTATCGAAGTGGTACACAGTCAACAATTTACTTCCAAGTAAATGTGAAGTTCTTTCCACAATGAAAAACCTTTATCATAATGCACTGCTAGCTCCTTCCCTGCAAATAGAGGTTCACTCTTGGAATGGCCTTGCCTTTTCTCTCAGAGCTCTGAAAGTTGACAGGGAGACTACGGTGTTTGTATGAGCTATTAATGTGAAAGGACTGACAGTACACTTTGAAGCTTCTGTCTTTATTATTGGTGTTCATTATCAAAAAGAATAAAATGTTTTAGCTAGATGTGATAAATTACTGCCATATGGAACACTGCAACAATTGGTGGGTCTGGATTTGGACTTCACTAGGAAGAAGATAATTGCTGGTGTAATTACACACAGTTCCAGAAAGAGGTCTATCTGACCCATGGTCTTTTTTATACCCATACTAAAATGACAATAATCCATCGATAGAATGTCACCCCATTATTCCCTCCGAATCCTCTTAGCATTGTTGCAGCCAATAATGCATCTGCACACTGTGTGTTTTTCTCAGAGCGTTCAGGGTTTTTTGGGAAATGTTCCATTCCTCACCCATCGTATAAACTTCAGTGTGACAGCCTGGACCTGGAAGAGTTTCAGGACACAACAATTGACTGCTTTTTAATGCCTACTGAGAATGATAGACTGTTAGACTCTTCTGTGGATGATATATGTAAGTTAATGGATTTTGCCAGTATATTTCAAAAAGCAAGTTTGTAAAAAGGGGAGTCCAGAGAGACAGCAAGACTCTTCACTCTTTACACTTTATCCTACTATATACCTTTTTTTTTTTTTGGTCTGAATTCAGTTATTTATTTTACATTGTCACAGCTGGGCTTGATTCTGGCCAATCTGCTATGAATTATCTGAGATACTGGTGCATCTTTGAGCTTTTATTTTTTTCCTCATTCAAGGCACCATTTCCTTTGAAATTTCAAAAGAATTTGGTTTTAGGATAATTTTCTTATAGGCATTTCCTTGACATCCACAGAGTTGCATCAGAGGAAAGTTTGACCTCTTTCTCTTCAGTTTGTGTATCTGAAAAATATGACTCATGGCTTTTAAGACTCCTTTTGTTTTCCAAAGATGTGACCTTCAGAACATTGTCAAGATGAGGCCAATTTACCACCTGGGAACGAAAGAGGATGAACAGCTTTACCTTTACCATTCTTGTGTCTTCAGAGTTTGAGCATTTTTTAAAGCTAATATAAATCTTGATTTTCCCTCCAAACTCTTTTTAGTCCTTTAGAAGCTCTTGGAAAAACAAGTCTAGGACAGTTTCTCTGGTTTCTGGAGCAGGAATTTGTAGGCAAAAAAATATTTAGGCTTTGATTTTGCAGAAAGAGGTGCAGGAAAACATGTGCCGGATCATGTGAGACAGGAAACTGCCGCACTGCTGCCCTGCACAGAACCATGTGGAGTACTAGGGATAGTGGCTCCATTTAGCACAAGGTCAAGTCACACTTGGAAAGCACCACAGATTAGGATGTGGTCAGTCCAGTACTACTGCAATAAATAGGAGCTTTGTAATTCATTCCCATGTCTTAGCCTCACAACATGCAGTAAGAACAGTAGACCAAAACACTGCTTCTGATTCCTGTTCCGTGAAATGTGGATATCAGTCAAGTGTTGTTATGAGCTCTGAAATGTTCAGTAGCCTGAACTTTTACAAACTGTACAATTCAGAGAAGAAGGCAGTTCTTGTCAAGACAGGAGCCAGAGGCGTATGTGATGTAAATCTGCAGTTCCATTGATTTCAGGAGAACCAAACAGGCTTGTGCTACATCAAGAAATATGATGGGAAATGATCAACAAATGATGGGATATGAATCATGTTAACCCCTAAAAAGCCACATCAGCATGCAAAAAATCTTAGTGAATCATATGTGAACCATAAATGCAGAGATTTAAGTACATGGCTAAGGGTACCTGTGACATAGTTTAGACTCTAAATTATCTAGAAAACGAATGTGGTAAGTGTAAGAAAGGTGATGGGTAGTTCTGATGTGGGTGCTGGAAGTTCACTAGGGCCCCACACATCTCTTGTGTCCTTCTCACGCTGAAGGTGTAGTCCTAGGGAACAAGAGCAGCTAGTATAGAGGAATGTGGCTCTTTTCAGGTCCTGGAGAGCAGTGATTTTCTTTGTAAAGGCTTTTTCCTTTAACCGTGCCAAGGATTATTTGCTGATTTAAAAGAACATTCCCCTCTTTGAAAGGGAACAAACAGCAGCTCTGTTTCATCTATATCAAGAGGTATAGCGGTGTGCAAGGGTAGCCAGGTGACAAATAGTCAGCCTGTGCCTGAGCACTCCCATTGTTAAATGCGCACACAGAGCTGAACCCGCGTCAGGAGCTGCAGCAAGCCAGTGTTTGTTGCACATGCTCCGTTAGGCCCATTATCGGCTTTGTAATGAACAAGCGAAAAAGAGCTGGTTTGTGACATAGCTGCTAACGCTAACACACAGTGTCATTCATGAAGGAAATTTAATCCTGTGCTTGCAATTTAATTCAGAATTATCCATTAATTGTTTTTTCCTCCCCAGATGTTGCCTTTGTACCGAATGCAACTGTACGTGCCAGGCTGGGCCGGGCACGTGGGCACAGGTAGCGAATGCGGGCAGCGGCCGAGCAGAGCGGGTGGTGCTGATCCTCTGCAGCACAGAGCTCCGCCAGTAGTTTCAGTAGCCAGCTTCTGTTATTCTTAATGCACTTGTCTATCAAACAAGCTGATAACATTGCAGAAAGCCATAGCTCTCCTAAGTCGATAGCTATAGCTTACCAAATGTGAATGAACTGACAGCCTCTCTCCCAGCCACCCCTCCCTGGGGGGAGTGTCTGGCTACTGACTGCTGGCACTGTGCAGTGTCAGGCAGGGACTAACATCCAGGCAGGGCCTGGATTTGAGCACAGAGATAGGAGCAGAGGTGGTTCTTTCAGGGTGGCACAGGTAAAGGGGGCACTGAGTAAAAGCAGCTTTATGATCTTCCTTTTCTCAGGCAGCAGCAGCAGCAGCAGCAAGAATATGGGTTGATTTGTCTCTGACCTAACATACACACTAGCACTGGCACAGGGATAGACTTGTCTCCAAACTCATAGAAGCTGGCTGGGGCTACCCGGGAACCCTACCAGGGGTGAACTAGATCCAATGTGGAAGTTCAAAGCCCGGCTTCACCTGCTGGGAGCTGTGTGCTGCATGGACTCCAGCCCAGAGGTTATTATCAGCTTTTGCTGTAAATTACTGGTGGGGGCATAATGCTAAAGTTAAAAATGCCAAAGCATTCCTTTCCCCCCCACCCCCCCAAAAAAAAAAAAACAAAACACACCAAAACATTTTCAACTTTCTTTTTTGGTGTAATACTTTTTATGAGAACACAGACAGTTAAATTGGCTGGGTCTGATGAAATAAACTAACTTTTTGCTTCAAACCAATATTTTTTTTTAATTTTCCTTCTTTCGTAGATTTTTTTTCAGAGAAGAAATGGCATAAAAGGCAATCTGAAATTGTTTTGGTTTGACCTGATCACATTTTTTTCAGCTTTTTCTTTCTTTTATTTTTGTTTTTCTCATATCCTTTCCTCTCCAGTGACTCTTCTTTCCTCCAAATCACACCGTGTTTGTATTAGGCTGGTGCTTGGAGTTGGTACAGAGCAAGCAGAGCTGGTTCTTTGACCTGCATTAGGACTTTTGATGCCAAGGGTATTCTTTAATGAGACTTATGTCTGCCTGGTGACCCATCTGTGCTCACTGAGCTGGTACAACAGGGCCTTAGGGCGATGATGAAACAGGCATAGTGTACTATTCCACATTCTCGGCTACTTTTCACCATGTGCCTGTCAGATAAAATCCAAAACCAGCTCCCTCTACCCTGAAATTCAGACAACAGAGCTTCACTGCCATCATATAGTTCTGATTTTGCATTTTTCTTCCTAACAAAGCAGGGAGATATGCATCCCCTTAAATCTGTCTTCAGTTTGACACTCTAAAGCTACTATTTGCTAACTTATGATAAAAGCTTTGGATTTGCTTCTGTCAGGAGGATCTAGGCTACCTAACAACCAGAAGAGACAGGAGAAAAATCACCATCATTCTGTGCAGTTTTTCTTTTGTTCTTTAAATTTCCAAAATTATTTTTCACATTTCTACCAATGAAAACAATCTAAAACTGGTTGAGACACCAACTATGTAAAGAGCAGAGTCTCTTAAAATAGGAAAGGGGGAAAAAAAACATAATAGATGACTGGGCTGCCTTCTTTCATTTTTTGACCTTTAATTGAAAGATTGAAGATAAGTAGTTCCTAGGAGAAAGCAAAAGGCTGATTCACTTACCCTGTAGCTTTGAGTGAAAAAGCTTCCTGGAAGCCTTACTATATATTATGAATCATCCTCTTGTCATTCCAAGAAGTTCATAGCCAAGTAAAATGATAGAAATGGATTGATAGTGGAGTGACTGGCAGTAGGGCCTAAGTGAGAGGTTAAAGGTCTCAAGATAATACATTCAGGCATCCCTCAGGACATTTTTGTAAAGCTGATGTTTCTGACCTCAGGAATACTTGTCTCACTGTATTAGGATTCACTGCTCTCTTAGAATAATGTCGTTTTGAAAAGTTCACTTGTTTTATATGAAGTTTTAAAATGAAAACTGTTTCAGTTTTCTTTCAAGGAAATCAGATGGAGTCATTGTTGCTTTATGGTTATGGGGCTGCAGAACATGTGGGCTTGGCTGATTATCAGTGTGCCGATTCACACCCTGTAGCGCAAATGAGAGCAACTATAAAACAGGTTTGATCATAGTAAGCACAAAGGAATCTTTATTAAAACCTTGAAGATAGTACAGTGTATTATGGGTGGAAGAGAACAAGCTTTTCATCTTTTGAGGAGACAGAATGGGGTAAGAGAAACAATTCCTCTGCTTGGGCTGGGGATCAAGTGTTTCACAGTACAGCAAGAACTGACCTTGAAAGTACATGAGCACCTTATCCTTTTCCAGAACCACATCCTCTCAAGATGCTCATTAGGACATCTAATCCTCACTGTTGACTAGAAGAGTTTATTATATATTCTTTCTAATGTGTTACTGCTTCACTTTTTAAAGAAACATTTTGGATCAAGATGACTCAGTGACCATTTCTTAAGCTGACTACCATGAAATTGAGTGTCAGAGAACCAATGCTTATATATAGAATACTTTTGTGACCTGATGTCAGTGCAAACTGAGTAATGCTACTTTTTCTGTAGTTGTTCACTTTTAATGACATGACAGGATAGGAGATGAACACACCTTTTGCTCTGCTGTGATCTTTTCCATCATGCACATTTGACCAAAGCATAATCCTCCCACATCTCCCCATCGACAGTCCCTCTAGTCTTAATACTCTGCAGTGAGAGATGAGGAAGAACTAGTGCATTCCTACCAGTTAATGCAAAGGACAAAATTCTCCAGATGTTTTAATGCCTTTCTTAAAGGCTGAGAACTTAGAACTGGCATAATGATACATCTTCATTGACATGTTCCCCATTTACATGAGAGCTGAAACAGACTGTGAGACGTTTCATAGACTGACTAAGCATTTGAAATTATCACAGCTTGGATTTGAACTGAGCGCTTCACTGGGGTGAATACGGTACTGAAGAGTGAAGGCTTCTCTGCCTTTTTCTGCTGATATTGTTTAGCTGGAGACAGCTTTCTGCAAGACTGGATTACCAGGGCAAGAGTGCATTGATTTACATTCTGAAGGTTATCTTTCTAGTGGAAAAAGGCACAACGGTGTGTGTGGGGGCTTAAATTGAAGAGTTTGAGGAAAAATATATGCTAAAATAAAACTATAGCTGAGGAGGAATAGTGCTGTGTGGATTCCTAAACAGTGAACTTTAATACCAGAGGAGCAAAGGATTTATATTCTGGCTTTTTGTTGTTCCTACTTGTATACTGGTGTGCATCATAATAATGTATTTTCACCCTTGCTTTCTGCTTTAGCCATTAACTCATTGACTTGTTTGTTGATAAAAGAGTCAGCTGAATGAATCCCAGGAGAGGATAACCAGATTTTTTGATCACTAACAGTTATGGTACCTCAGACCCCTCTATATAAAATGTCATTTGATTTTATTTCTGTAGTGAAGAGTTAATATAACATTATTTAATATGCTTTTTAGGATGTATTTCTATACTCCTACTTTAACATTAATTGGAAAGTATCTATTGTTATCTCTCTAAAGTCAGCTTCTCCTCTGCTTACTCACATGTGTAATGTTATTGATTGCCATATATCTGCTCAGGAGAATAGGGACATCCCAATTTGATGTCATATTGAATGGGAATAGCTCCAGTAAGTCTGTATGTAGATGTGGAACACTACACCTTATCTTGTGCATATCTTCATGTTACTCCCTTTTGTATTTTATTTGGCACTGTTAAGAATAAATTTGGGCCCTTTTACAAATAATTTCTAAGTCTATTTGTAAGGATGTAATCTTCAACAAACTCAAATCTTTCATCAAATGCTCTGTTGGTTAGTCACCATGTGCTTAAAGCAGGGCTGGTCAAGTAATTGTGGTTTTTTTTCCAGTTCTGGGTACTTCCTTTG
The DNA here is from genome assembly GCA_027925045.1 of Hypotaenidia okinawae. Lineage (NCBI taxonomy): Eukaryota > Metazoa > Chordata > Aves > Gruiformes > Rallidae > Hypotaenidia > Hypotaenidia okinawae. The sequence goes on from BSDF01000012.1 coordinate 10,423,587, forward strand.
CTGTGGGAGTTGTACTGTCACAGAAAGGTACCTTGGAAACAGCATTTCTCAATCGCTCAGCGTTATGCATGTTGTGCTGTCAACCCTTGGAGTTTGAGCTTAACAGAGAAGGAAAATTAAATTTGAAAATTTAAATATAGATATGTAAAGAAGTATGCAAAGATACTGTTTACTAGAACTAGGTCTTTACCTGTATCCACAATTTTTTTAAATCCCTCCTGTAATTCTGTCTTCCTGTAATTTTTCTGAAGTGAACAACATCCATATGCTGCTATTGTTCAATTATTTTTGACAGTGTTTATTTCTGACACATTAACCAATTGCTTGTAGTCACAATTCTCTCAAAGGACTGGAATTAACTTTTTAATAAGATATAATCTGCTTCATTCATAACTTTGGAGTTTTAAATTATAACACATATAATACTTTAGTGCTGAATCATTTGAGGGATTCTACAAAATACAGAGATAATTGAAATGAGGATTTAAACATGGATTATTGAAAAGAGGATTAAATTCAATCTGTGAACAGCTTGAAATGTTTTATGTTAATACAAACACAAAAATTCTGTCAGATTTAGAGCATAGAGCCTGCTGTTCATTGCAAAGCAAGAAATAGATACATTTTGCTCTAGATTTGAAATAATTTAGAATTGTAGAGATGACGTGAAATACATGAAAAATAAAGTTATGGGGTTTAGGAAATCACATGCTAACTGATAGAGTTCCTTCAACTATAGGAAAATAAGGCTAAAACATACCTCAATACATCTTTGGTCTTCACTTCAAAGGTCCCCCAGGACCCTCAGACACTGGATGAAAGTAGGAGTGTTTGGGAAATGAAGAATTTCCCTCTGGTTGAGGTGGGGGTGGTCCAGGAGCATCTCAAAGGGATTAATGCACACAAATCCATGGGCCCAGATGGGATGCACCCACTTACGCTGAGGGAGCTGGCAGAAGTGATTGCTGAGCCGCTCTCTATCATCTTTGATAGGTCTTGGAGAACAGAAGTGCCTGAGGACTGGAGGATGGCCAATGTCACTCCAGTCTTTAAAAAGGGCAAGAAGGAGGATCCTAGCAACTATAGGCCAGTCAGCCTCACCTCTGTCCCTGGAAAGGTAATGGAACAGCTTGTTCTGGATGCCATCTCCAAGCAATTGGAAGAAAAGAAGATCATGAGGAGCGGTCAGCATGGATTCTCCAAGGGGAGATCCTGCTCCACCAATCTCATAGAGTTTTATGATCTCATCACCAGCTGGGTAGATGGAGGGAGAGCAGTGGATGTCATCTACCTTGACTTCAGCAAGGCTTTTGATACTGTCTCCCTTGACATCCTGATAGCAAAGCTGAGAAAGCATGGGATTGATGAGTGGACAGTGAGGTGGGTTGAGAACTGGCTGTTGGACAGAGCACAGAATCTGACTGGAGGCCTGTGACTAGCGGTGTTCCCCAGGGCTCGGTGTTGGGTCCAGTCCTGTTTAATATCTTCATTGACGACCTTGATGAGGGAATAGCCTCGACCCTCAGCAAGTACGCCGATGATACAAAGCTGGGAGGAGTGGCTGACACGCAGGAACACTGCGCTGCCATCCAGCGAGACCTGGACAGGCTGGAGAGCTGGGCAGGGAGAAACCAGATGAGGTTCAACAAAAGCAAGTGTAAAGTCTTGCACCTGGGAAGGAATAACGGCTCGTATCAGTACAGGCTGGGGGATGACCTGCTGGAGAAGAGCTCAGTGGAGAAGGACCTGGGGATGCTGGTTGATGACAGGTTGGCCATGAGCCAGGAGTGTGCCCTGGTGGCTAAGAGAGCCAATGGGATCTTGGGGTGCATCAGGAGGAGTGTGGCCAGCAGGTCAAAGGAGGTGATCCTCCCCCTCTACTCTGCCCTGGTCAGGCCCCACCTGGAGAATTGTGTCCAGTTCTGGGCTCCCTGGTATAGAAGGACAGGGATCTCCTGGAGAGAGTCCAGAGAAGGGCTACGAAGGTGATTAAGGGCCTGGAGCATCTCCCCTGTGGGGAAAGGCTGAGTGAGCTGGGACTGTTCAGCCTTGAGAAGAGAAGACTAAGTGGGAACCTAATTAGTGTTTATAAATATCTTGAGCATGGGATGCAGGGAGAATCGGCCAGCCCCTTTTCAGTGCTCTGTGGAGACAGGACAAGGGGCAATGGCTGCAAGTTGGAGCACAGGAAGTTCCGCACCAACATGTGGAAGAACTTTTACCCAGTGAGGGTGACAGAGCCTGGGACAGGCTGCCCAGGGAGGTGGTGGAGTCTCCTTCTCTGGAGATATTCAAGACCCATCTGGACATCTATCTGAGTGATATGTCCTAGGGACCCTGCTTTGGCAGCGGGGTTGGACCCGATGATCTCTCAAGGTCCCTTCCAACACCTACAATTCTATGATTCTAGTCCATCTTTCTCCTCCAGAGCAAGGTGCACAGGGTACTTCTGCCGGTCTTGACAGATGTTTCTCTAACTTCATGCTCCTGACTTCTAATAATAAGGCCTTTCCAGTCTTTGCAGACAAGCTATTCCTCAGTTTGACTATCTTTCATATAAGGAAAAGAAATCTTCCTATCTATAGCTATCCATGATTATATCCTTTGTTCATCTGGGCCCAGATTTATTTTGTTTCTCCTGGCAGCAATCATTTGTATGCTTCAAGACTGTAGTGTTCCTCAAACACCTTCTCCCCCTGTTATTTCTGCCCTTGGCCAAGCCTACCCTAATTCCTTGCAATAGGTTATGTTCCCTTTGGGGGATTCCAGTATAATCCAGGTAGCACTTGCTTTTTTATTCTTTGCTTGCATGATACAGTTCATTCACATTAATTTTGTAATAGACTATCTGGCTTTTTTGCTCTCCTCATTTCTGCCTCTGACTGTTCCTGCATAAGCAGGAACAAGTCCTTATCTTTGGCCTTAATTAGTTTTATAATTTTTTTTTTCTTTTCCACACTGCTGCTGCAGTGACTCAAAATCATCTTGATTTCTGTTCCCATTCTCTAGCATACCTGCAGGCCCTCCCTCTTTGGTGTCATGCAAGCTCAGAAAGAAGCTCTCCATGATGAAACCTTGCACAGAACCAGACCCTTCTTCCTTAGGTGGTCATCTTGTAAAATCCATGTCAGCTGTTACATACCTTCTTGTTCTTACAAATAGTTCCATTACTTTTGGTTTTGTTTTTTTTGTTTTTTACAAAAGTTGAATTTAAGCTATCTGATAAAGTTTTACACCCACTCTTTCCCCCATTTTTTAGTGCAAGGACTGCATTTATCTTTCTAATAAACCCTTCATCTCTGAGTTCCCATAGATAATCACGTCAGATATTTCTTCAGCTTGTTCTCTGCATATTTCATGACGAAAATCATCAGGCCTAGACTACTTGAAATCACCTTAATTACCTAAATATTCTCTAACCTATTCACTACTCTTCTTCCTCTGAGATCTTATCCTTTTATTTGGGTATTTAATGCAGCAGACTCCCACTCATAGTTGACTTCCTCTAATAGTTGAGAAAGTGTGGACCCCTCTGCCAGGTCCCTGAACAGGATACACTCGATGCAGTTTTGATCCAATAGAATTGAAATGGTTATAAAGATTCTGCAGGAGAAATTTCATGTCCCTCTTGAGCCTTGCAGAGCAGAAACTACCTCAGGTCCAGTGTAGCTGCAAGTATCTGCCAGGCCAGGGAGCGGCAGGCTTAGCCCAGACACCAGTGCCACTGAGCCTCCGAGACAGCACTGGTGATGAGACTTCTCCAAAGCTCTGCTCTGCTTTTACAGGCAGTGCAGTTCTGGCAATGTTGTTACCTTGAAGGACCTTTCATGTGTCTCAGTATGAAAGCAGAAGTTTTAACTTAATTATGTTCCATTACTGCAGTTTCCTTCTGTAACACACACCTAGTTAGTATATGAAGAGTTTATAAATTGTAGAATCACAGACACTGGGGATGTGGAGAAGTATCCTAGCCAAATCCCTCTGCAGGGGCAAAAATAAAAATGGAAGTGTTTCTGGCAGAAATTGTTAAAAAAAATCTGTTCTCAAAAGCTCTGCAGACCCTTTCAATGTCTGACTGTCCTAATAGCTAGGAAGTGTTTGCTTGTGTGGTCTAAATAATTCATGTTGCTTTGTGAGCCTTTTCATTTTTGATCTTAACCTAATAGAAAAGTAGAGAAGTTCATTATCTTTCACTCTGTAGCAATCATGTATCTACAGGTAGGTTGCTGTCTCGTGTTCAGGCAAGGTGGTTCTTCTATATTTACACTATTTCCCTTGAAATATGTTTTAAACATGTTTGGGACAGAAAATAGGTTGCTTGGTTCCAGAGATGCCAGAATGTGAAATCGTGTATTGATTCTGTTATTAATTTAAAATATATTTGATCAGCTTTTCTCACTTTTCACTGCAATATCCTCTATAATACTGTATTTTATTTTTTATTACATCTTTATATTGTGACAGGCACAAGTTTAAACAGGATAAAAACAGAAACTATGGAAGACTCAAGTATCAAAGCAAATATTTGTTTGTTTTATAGTTTCCAGAAATCAAAGTTTATCCCTAGTCTGGGCAGACACAATTATTTGGATTTATTAGGTATAGGTGGAATTATCATGGGTCTATACTGGCTTTTCACTACAATATTGGTTATTGTGTATATACAGCAGTCATAAATTCCCTGCCAGTAATATTCAATGAAAATATAAAGTATATAAGGGTATGTATGTGGTTCCACGTTAATGTTATTAAATTGAACTTAAACTGAGGCAGTAATAATGGGTACCAGACTTCTGTTTGCATAATTAATGAAATAAACTATATTCGTAAACCAATTTGTAGGCCATCAGCATTGCAGGATTTTCCAGAATGTGGGTTAGATAAACTGTTTCATGCTCAACAAGATGTATATGAAAACTTCAAGCTGTGACTGCAAGACATGAAGTCAACTCCTTGTGGAACCAAAAGAAAGAAATGTTAGGAAAAACAGAGTTACATCTTGAAATTTATAAATTGATGGAGTCATTTGGGGGGAGAAGAGAGGACAAATATTAGATTTTAAAAAATATTATTCAGTGGAAGCAGTAAAAATTAATGTGAAACTTGGATTGATATCTTATTAAAGATCAGATATTGATCCTTCATACAGTGAAGAGGGAAACTTCAGTCTAGAGGACCAGAGGAGCTTAAGGCTTGCAGAGTCATATTTGCATATGGTTTCTTCATCCCACTTATAAAAATGAGCACTCTCAATGGTATCAATGCCTTGTAGAAAACAGTATGCCTCTGAGAAAGAGAAGGAGGAACAGATAACGAAGGAGATCATGGTGGAATAGGCTACATCAGTGTCAAATTTGCTAAGATGTTAGATTTCACTTGACATGAATTCTAGACTGAGGCCAAATTCACTTTGAGAGCAAGTTCCTTCTCTGTTAAGAAGACAGAGTTGAAACAATACACAACTATTATTTGTGTGTGCATAATATCAATGCAAGTGTAGTTCATACTGTATTTGACTTTCCATAGCTTCATGAAAACCTGGATATAGCAGTGCACACATGTGCAGGGTACCTCGTCAGGTCCTGCCCAGTCAGGTACTTTTGTGTCCAAGGTAGCTTCTAAAAAACACTGGTAACTCAGTATCATGTGCTGTCTGAAATCACATGCATTCCCAGGTGTTATGGCTTAGCAGTAATGCTGAAATTAAAAATGAAAGGTATGAAAAATGTAGTTCTCGTGTATAATTGAAGTGAAACTGGAGCTAATTTAAATATTTTTGTCAGGAGTCAGCATTTGACTTTTTACAGGATGCGTTTTCATGGCATGATTAGAATATCTGTAACTTCTTGGTCTTCTGAATTCTGAGTTTTCTTTCCTGTGCTTTGTCTCAGAGTAAAGCAATCAGACTATATGATGTGAATTGGATGTTACTACTGAAATACAGCATCTCAGGCAGATGCAAGATATGGCATAAAAGATCTTAGCGATAGCAAGCATATGTAAACTCGGCTGGGCCTGAATAGCAGGAGGAATGTATAAGATCCTTTTTGTGACACTGTGCATAAAAGAGCATCCCCAAAAAAACTTGCACATGGGATATCATCTTTGTAGGGAAAAGGACATAGCCATTGGCATAGTTGAGATGATTGAAACCAATGACCAAATGCTTGTTGAAAGTTAGTTATTAATATTTATGCTGAGATTTTCAAAGGAGCCTAAGGGAAATGTATGCTCCTGACTCATTGAAATTCACATGGAGCTGAGTGCCTAACTCCCTTAGCTTCTGCTGAAAATCCCAGCCCTAATCTCTGTGTGACAATCTGATCTTGATGTTTTACAAACCGTACTCCCAATAATAAGGATATGCTTGGGAAGCTGGGAGAATGCTGTGAGTGCCTATATTTAGTGCCTTTATTTTGACATAATTGTTTAAAGGACTTTAGATGAAAATTTGTAAAGTGAAGCAATTTCCAGCTGAAAGCCTCATAACACAGGCTTCAGTCTGTATTAGTGATGTAAACATATGCATTAAACTTTGTAATGGAATTTATGAAACTTAATGAGCAAATTTTTATTGTGCCATAATACTATGTTGAAGCGGTTCTTCCCTCTTCGTTTTTCTTTGCCTACAGCTACAAATAAATTTGACATGCCATATTATTATGTTGTCCAAGTTCAGTGTAAGTTTATAATGTTACCTAAAACCAGAGCCTTTATCTGAAATTGCTAGCAAAAGTGATTTTGCATCACGCCTTTCACTCATAATGATATACAAAAGGCACCCAATCATTTGAAAAATAAGTTGATAGCGTATTTTTTATCGTATTTATTTCTAATGTTATTGCCACTGTGAATCTTCAACTAACCAAGAGAGCTCAGTAGGCTTATATCTTCACAGATTCACAGTAGCATTGTGAACAAATACAAACAGGTAATGGTAATTTAGAATATGTACTGCTTTTGGTCAAAGACAACAAGATCTATATAAATTCAGTCCTTGGTTATACTTCTGCAATCCAACTATCATCAAGCTGATTACAGATTTGTAACCAAAAGAAAAAGTTTCACTCCCACTGATATATCTGTGAGCATGACTCTGTGATCTCAAACTATTTTATTTATAAGGTACTGAGTGGAAGTAATTTAACATTTCAGCGTGTGCTTCAGCTAATTTCCATCCCAAATTGAACTAGCACACAAAGTTCATCTCTTTTCTGCAGAACTGGACATTTTGCCAAAGTCCTTATTGTCAAAAGAGGTGGAGGATTCCTAGCTGCACCAGCAACCGCCACCTCTAGTAATGTGGCTTCTTCCACATTATTGTTAGTGTAAACTATCAGCTTAAACCACGGGTCGAGTGTGCTGTAGGCTCATAGAAATATACTGTAAAAACTAGACTGATTGCTAATCAGTGAACTATTGTAGGTAAGCTACAACGTATTATAATACTGGAATAGGATCATTTCAGTCTTTCAAATGACAGGCAGTATTTTCACTACGCTGTTTCTTTTCGCTGAAAGCCTTGTTTTGAACGCCAAGAGCTGTAGCAAAGCAGAGGCAAAATATGTGCAATTCACATTAACATTCTGTTAATGTTTAGAGGTATAAATGGTAGGGTAGCTAACTGTATGGACATAAACACTACACCCAGTGAGAAATGAATCATTTTAGCACTTTTTTTGTATGTGCTGTGCTAGAACAACAGGCCCTAACTTGGGCCCACTGATTCACTGACTGTTTTGCTTTTGTGCAAAGTATATGATCAATAATATTGGTAATACTCAGTAATATTACACTTCACTGTCCAGCTGAAACCAAAGGCTTTCTTACTTGCTTAAAGAAACATTTACTGAAATAAACCTTAAAGTTAATCTCACTGTATGGCTGAGGAGCTCCTGGTATTCTTCTAGAGTATGTTTACTGAAGGCAATATGTTACTAGAGTCACTAAGGATCCACTTGGCTCAGACTTTCCGGCCATCCCAACCAAGGCTTTGTTTTAATGAGAAAGAAGTGCTGTGTTCTGGGGCTCAGAGCTCAATTAGCTCTGGGTTTTTAATATTTTTATGCCTGATTAGGAGTCCAGGTAACAAGCAGAGCTGACTGAACTTCTTTGCATATGAAAATGTAGAAAAAAAGTAATTAAACCAAAGAAAAATGTCAACTTTTTTGTTAATGCCAATGGCTCTTCCCCATCTGCTTTGGTTAATTATTAAGCTCTTCCTTTAAAAATGTGAAAGACTAAATAACAAAACAAAAAACCCAGAAGAACTAATTATTCCACATTTTTATAATTTTTCCATCTTTCTTTTAAGCAACTCTAAAAATGAGGCTTTTTCTTTCTACTGTAATTTAAGTTTCTCTGGCCAAGGCAGACTGTATTTAATAGTGGCCATAAATGATAACATTTGTTAACTTGGCTTCAGAAGCTTCTCTCCTGTTAAGAGAAAGTCTTTGGTACTCAAAGATCACATACTGAAATCCTAACCGCACTGAGGGCTCCAGGAAACTCAGTTACACTTAGAGGTAACAGAGTTTATAATCTATTCTTATCATAAATATGCCCCCAATCTGTATCTGTGCAGGTTTGCTTTACAAACTTTTTAAAACTAGACCATTCAACAAGACATTATCCAAGTTGTAAAGAACCTGTTAAGCATTGCCAATCCTGTTAACATCATTGTGATGAACACAAGTGCAGTAGGCCTGACAACAGGCAAAGGGGCAAACTCCCTCTTCCTGAGCAATTCACTAAAGTGTAAAACAATCTTTTCATCTTTGTTTTGCAAGTGGAATGGCACCTTTGTCTTCAGAAACATGTAAACTGTCACTGCCTGAAACATCAAGCTGAGCCTTGTCACGCCCGTTTATATGAGACCGATTGTGTAGTACTAATCTACAGGCTTTGACACTGCTTCACTTGCTAAATCCAGTTGAACACTGAAAAGTGCTTGATAAATCCTTAGAGGGCTTTAACTTTGAAGAATTCTTTTGCAACTGAGACAAACGGGATTAGTACATGTTGCCTCCCATAAGGGAGCTGGCATCTCCCTTTCACTGACAGAGCACTCTTGCCATTTTTCCCCCCATTGGCACCTCTTGATTGGAAAGATCGACAGGTTTGTAACAGCATCTCTTTAGCCTGGCTCTAATAAAGTATCTGTTGAACTCTCTATTAGAAGACACTGATTAAGAGCTTTCTAATTTAGCTATAATGCATGTGCTAGGCAACATTTGCTGATAGGTGCTGAAGTCAATGGAACGTTTTCTAATTGAGTCCCGTGGCTCTGGATCAGGTTATAAAATTCTATCCTGTTGGGGTTTTTCTTTGATTTTTTGGTTGGTTTTTTGTTTTGGCTTGCTTTTTTTTTTTTCCTGTTGAGTTCCATCACTAAGTTTATTCTACCCTTTGTAAAAGAACAAAAAAAGGAGATAAACCAAACCTTACATGATCACTGTAATTAAGAGTTTAGAGATTGTTTGGCTCTCTCAAGTCCTTGAAAAACCTATTTTAAAATGAAATCTTACAAGCTGATGAAGGCTAAAGCAACCTGTGTTCCTTCTGCAGGTACTTTCCCCTACGTGCACAAATTGCTTTACTCTCCTTTTACTGAGAGTACTGGCAACCACCTCCCCAGCTGCAAGACTCTCCTCTTGCAGCTGAAAGGTGTGAGCAGGATGGAAAAGCAAGGCCCTTTGCTCACCACTCCTTCCAAACGGGCATGTCATTGTGACCCAGTTTGTAAAAGCAGTGGCAAGTCATCCTGTACACTGAACGTTGTCTGCAGAGCTGAGAGGGGTTTTGCTGGCAGGTTACAGTGCCTGGAAATTTAGCTCATTCATTTTAAAAGTGTTTTAAATCCATCAAAAAGAATTCTGTGCTAAGACTTGAAAACACAAGTGACTGAATCGCACAAAAGTCCTGCTCAGCCTCTTCAGTGCCTGCAGAGCCTTGGCATCTTTTGAAAGCCTGCCTGCCCATTTTGGTTGAGCTGAGCGCTTGCTTCCCCTGCAGCCATTCTGGAAAGGCAGACAAGGTGTTCTTGCACTTGACTGTCCAAAATGAAGACACATGAGCACACATTGACACACATTGAGTTCAGCTAGCAATAGCCCCTGGTGTGCAAATGTTGCTCTGGTATCAGTATGGCTGCTCCCAATCTTTATATAACATTTGAGCAGCTAAAAGCATTGCTCTAGGAAGCGTGAGATTATTCCTTGTGTCCTGTCCAGGCTAAGGAATTTCAAAGCCACATTGCCAAAGGAAACAAACAAAGAGCATCCACACCGTGGGCTCTGTCTGAGGTGCCCTTCACCCCTCAGATAGAATCTGGGCCACCGTATAGAAAGTTTTTGTAAGAACAGGCCTAGAGAAACCAGGGGTAAATGAAGTGGGTATATTTTGGCAGGACACTAACCATGCTGAGAACAGCTTAAGTACCATAAGCAGGATAGCAATGGTGCTCAAGCAATGCACCAAAGACTCCCAGGGAGTGAGCTCAGGTAGCCCGTCTTGACACCCTGTTGTATGGAATAGATATTCATAGAGAAAAGCAAGATTTCAGTATCAGCTCTCTATTTAGTACTCCCTACTCCTTCATTTATGTGTCTTGTATCTCACTTAGTCTTCTGTCTCCAGTGAGTTCCCTTCATATCTGTGATTAGCAAATTCTACTACCAGAGCTGAGTGCACTTTTATCTGGGTCTTAGTCTTCTGCTTGCCTCTTGGTCTCTAGCACACAGTGCATTGTAAATAATGGCAAATACTTTTGCTTGCAGTGTTTTAAAATCACATGTAGCACAAAAGAAAAGCATCTTTGACAGCTCTGCAAACTCAGTCTTGAGATACAATAGACTTTTATGGTGCTGTAGTTTAAAAAGTTAATAGTACACAGTTTAAAAACTGCCTACCTAGATAGTAGCATGACAGATTTTAAGCAGCTTTAAGTCTCTCTAATGTAAACAGTACTCATGCTAAAAATATTCTTATTTCAAGCTCTTTCTTTTTCTTTACTTTTTTTTTTTGTAGAGGGAAACCCTGCAAAGATGGCAACTGTGTATCTTTTCTGTCACTTCATAGAAAAGCAGCAAAACATATAGAAGAAAAGCCTTTCTCTCTGGCTGATTTCCCAAATGTACTTTGAGTTACCAACCACATTTAAGAGGCTGCTGGAGCTGCTTTGTACAGTGAGAAAGTGCTGAAACGGAAAAAGCATTGAGCAGAATATGCAATGACTTTGTCACAATTATGGGCATCAAACACAGGGTTTTCAGACGCAATCCTTTATCCCGCAGATGTTTCAGCTCAGTGTGTTGATCAGCACATTGCCCCAGGAAATTGCCTTACTGATCAAAAAGTGTCTGTGTGTACTCCCCTTGCACATATCCAGCATAGTCTTTTAAGGACAACTATTAGTTTGAATATACAGGACCTAGCAAAATTGTGGACAAGCAGTTGAAACATTCCAGTGGCGCACCTTGACTCATGAGAAATGCTACATCTATAGTAAGCAAAAATATTCTCCATCATAAGTAACATTCAGCACTTAGGATGTGCATGGGAACATAACCTTTTTTAATACTCCCCTTTGGGAAACAAATGCCTTTTGAGATATCAGAAAATGCAAGCTCAGTTGTGATAACATTTACTTTTCCTTTAAACTCACTGAATATAAAATCTGCCAGTAAATGGGAATTTTCTTGATACCATAGACATGAAGCCAAATCCTTTCCTAGTGTTCTCTCTTTCACTTACTTGAAGTCATGTCAGAAGAAAATTTAGTTTTATCTCTGTATTTTCTTTTTTGCTGGAACTGTGGTCGCTATATAAATTATTTGTTTCTGTGCCAGGAAATACCTTTCACTCTGCACCAAGGTGATCAGTAAATTTGTGCCTTTTCTTTGTCAGATGCCCACCTTGCACAAATTGTATCTGAGTTTTGAAGATACCAAGGACCACCCACTCCTGTAAACTTCACTGACAGCTGAAATGAGTCAACAGTGAGAATCCATCTTCTGGGTGAGTACTCAAAAATGGAGTTTCCATTATGTCCTTATAGCGATAAGACTTCAAACTGCAGCCTGCCTCCTCCATCATTCTAACGGTTAAAGACTGACTAAACATTTGGATCTGTGTCCACTCACTTAACTCTCTGGGCATTTACCCAAAGACATCAGGTTGGTTGCTCGCTCAATGCCCTGAAAGTCACTGCTGTAGGGAAGGTGAGTTAATGGCAGGCAGAATTGTCTATCAGAAGTAACTCCCCCATTTCTACTCTCCTCTGTGGTGGCATCTCAGACCAGGGCTTAGCATTAGTGAGAAGACTCTCATGGTGTGTCAGGCAAAACAGACTTGTGGCAAGGAAGCACAAGGAGGTACATAAGTTATACCACCGCTTGCGGACAGGGGAACAAAGGGTATGCTCTTGCTTCTTGAGAGACAAAGAGCAAGGAAGGATTGGATCTGTCTCCCCAGTGTCCTCACCTAATGTTCTTCTAAATCAGCTAAGCCAAGTCAGAGGGAAAAATAAGGAAGTAAAATATTTCTGTGCCTTTCAAAATGGAAAGGAAAAACAAAGTGTGATTCATAATAATTCATAATTCAATCTAGTGCTCACTCATTAGTTCTACAAAACATTTATAATTCTATTCAGAAATTTGGCTTGGTAAATCTGACATTCTACTGCAGACCAGAAGGGGAAGTTCATTAGAGAAATTACAAGATTAAAGCCTTTTTACCTTAGAACAAGCGTTTGTTTTTTCTTTATCAGGTACATTTGTCATTTACACTGATGATAAACATTTGACAAGCAATTAGCTGTGGGAGAAATATGGTTTACTGCTGCAATCTGGTTTTGTGCTATTAATAAAAGTAATCTTGTTTGGTACCAGTATAGCCAGTATAAGCAAAGGATAGAAGAGATTTCCTAAGCTTTAGCTGGTTACATGTGGTTTTCCATGTCCTAGTGAGAAATCTTTGCCACGGATAGGCCTGTTGGGATCAAAAAGACATGAACTAACAAGAGCAGTGGCTTGGAGCAAGCTTGTCATCATGCTTAAGGATGGATTACTGGGATTCATAAGATTTCTCCCAGTTTATTTCTCTCAGATGTAATTTATATAAGTCTGAGATTTTTCAATGTAGTGCTATGAAAGGGTTGAATTATTGAAGAGAAATTTGAATAGGATTCTGAATAAGCTGTGTTGAATATTCAACTTTTTCTTGTAGAAAATTAAATATTTGTAGAGGTGATGGTGGCTTTTTGTTGGTTTGTTGGGCTTTTTTTCCTTTCATAGGTGTTTGTTTTCCTTCAAAAGTAAATGAGGTCTGGTTTCATTAAAAGAATGAAAACCTGCAAATGTAAAACATTTGGTTTGATTGGAAAAGCCCATCCACTCCCCTATAATCCAAGTTTAGATGTTCAAACTTCTAGTATTTTAAAGGAGCTGTGAAGGAAGATCCAGGGAAGGAATTCTGGGAAACACCTTGTAGCTGTGCACATTTCAAGAATGTCACCATGGCTTGGCTGTGTTCACATTTTCATCTGTGGCAAAACTGTCTTTTGTGCAGATAGATAACTATTTGCATGTTGCATACATTGGAAAATAATTCCTGCCAGCTCCATTTCCATACTGCTGGGCAGCTGCTAACTTTTTCTCAGTTACTATACAAAGAATCAATAGAATCTCCTTTCTGCCTCAGTTATTATGCAAAGGCCCAGAGAAGATTAAGACCTGTTTGACAGCAGAGCAACTTTGCCATTAAACAGAAGTGACTCACTCACAGACACGAGAGTCCTTATCCCACTGAACACCAGCAGGTTTTCACTAGCTTGTGCACTGGTGCAGTGTTTCTTCTTTATGGCTGGTTGCTTAAACAGTGTGAGATCTGCGTGGCCCCACTGGTGGGAAGCGATAGGTCCCAGAGGACACCAAAGGTTACATGCCATTTTGATGGTTTTATTCAGTTTGATTCCTGGCTTCTCAAAGCTGCAGCCAAGCCCTTTTCTGAAAACTTTGATAGTTGTGTCATCTCCAAGATCTGTCCCCAACATGTTATTCGTATATTCGCTGCTTTATTGAGGAGCTGCTTTTCTTTCAGGTATACCTGTTGGCAATGAGAGCACTGTTTTGGTAATGCACTTGAGTGTTTTTCATTTTGTGCAAATATAAAGTTTGGACTCGCTTTCATCCTTTCTATTGCAACCTTTGTAATACATTTGATTGATAGATTTTATTACTATGGTTACTCCAATTCTATACAGCAGATTTCATTTGTGTGAGTAGTATCATACTCTGACCTCATTCAGCCTACTTTGTTTATTATGGGGTTTTTTCCACTGCTTTCCTTGAAAACAAGCTTGCCACAAAAATAAGGAGCTTCTCGTGTCTTTAAATCCACTACTACCTTACTGCTACCTTGCAGAGAGAAGATTCTTATGTACTGAAATACCAAGAAATTTTGCTGGCTGCAAGAGTTCAGAAATCAGAACCATACAAAGAGCTTCTATCTTATTATGTGGTGTTTTTTACTGGGTTTTCTTTTCTCTTAATTTTTACTTGAAAAAAAGATTTTGCAGAGCAAGTCACAGTGATTTACTTGCATGCTGCAGGGTGATTTAGGATGCTTATTCAATCAGTCTGCTTCTAATGACACTAGAAATACTGTAATGGATGGAACATTCCTGGTCTGTTCAAAATTGGATTAGATGGTTTACTAATGTAATACTGGCAAGCTGAATCAGCCTGTGATGCCATGGGGATTAATCTATAGGGAATATTTGAGCTCTAATGTCCATGTGCTAGTTGAAGTGCAGTCATATCTTTTGATTTAATAAACCATTTTTATATTTCCCAACGGTATGTGTGTGTTTGAGCAGGATGAGCTAATTGGTAGAATTACCCTTTTTAAATGAAACTTCATAACTTGCTGCTAAATAGGGGAGAATACCAAGTACTTCAGTCTTAAAAGATTTGGCTGTTGCTTATGTAATTTATTCTTAATAGCTTAAATGCTAAGGGCCACACAAGGATTTGGTGTTCTCTGTTAAGAGACAAAACTAGCGATACTGATATATCTTGTAAAATACTAATCTGTTACTGAACTGAGAAGTCACAAAAAATACACATCCTTGTAAGCATAACAGATATAGGTTTATTCCAGTCATCACATGATTAATTTAAAAATTAACCCTTGATACATAGTCATTTACAGATTGATGATAAAATAAATCATTGGGAAATAGTCATCCTATACCAGTTGTAATCTGCTGTAACTTTGTGACTGATTTTGATAGCTGCAGAGAAAGCCTTTTGGGGAAATTAATAAATTAATGCATATATGTATGCATGTATGTTTCCTGAGTATAATTTCCTTCATTCAAATAGCCATGACATAATGTACAGGGACAGAAAAGAAAACCTTTTCCCTTCACTTTGCCCTCTGACTGAAGTGCTTCCTACAGCTAATTTTTCAGATTTACATAGGGGTGATATAAACATGAAACAGTACCTACCGCAGTGTGAAAAATGTCATTTTCCCCACATAGCACACATCTAAGAGAGACACACCTTTCCCCTTCCCAGAACTGTGACAGATCCTAAATTGAATATTCTGACTAACACCTGTGTTTGACACAATGCAGCTAGGATTACAGGATTTCCAGTTATATGTTACTAACCAGGGACCACGTGGAAGCACGTGTTTCTACACTTGTAACACTCACAAAATATCAGAATAAGAAATAATTACATGCTAGTATATGGGAACAGTATTTTAGATAGTTTTAATGGTTTAAAGAATTTATTATTAATATTTCTGTCATTCCAAGTCTTTTCACGAGACTTCTACTTTTCATAAGTAAATCTAGTTGAAAAGTGCTTTGAGAAACAGTACCATCAAAACAATACGGGTTCTACAGTTTTGCCCAAAACCCTTTTCAAAAAAGCATCATAAGCAGAAATAATGACAGATTATTTAGCCTATATCAGCTATTTTGGATGACATGCAACCTCTGTATAGTTAGATATTAAAATATCAGTCAGGACAATCACCAGTACATTGTTCAGCATGAGAGACTGTCCACCCACAAGTTTGCTGGTAGAGTGGACTTTTGGGTATTTTGCTTCAAGTGATGTTCTAACAAATAAAGAGAATCAGAGCAGCTTCTTGGCTGGTTTACATGGTGAAAGATGTTTGATTTGTTGACTGGCAATGAAACTTGTCTATCCAAATAAGTCTCCAAGCACTATCTGCTGAGGTATTCTTGCTTGCTGGAGCTGTCTTATCCTTTGTTAGACCAGTTGTCTTCAACTGATATCTTTAAAATCATAGAATGGCATGGGTTGGAAGGGACCCCAAGGATCATAGAGTTCCAACCCCCCAGCCACAGGCAGGGCCACCAACCTCCAGGCCTGGATCTACACAAGGTTGCCCGGAGTCCCATCCAACCTGGCCTTGAAAACCTCCAGGGACGGGGCATCCACCACCTCTCTGGGCAGCCTGTTCCAGCACCTCATCACTCTCTCTGTAAAAAACTTCCCCCTAATATCTAATCTAAACCTTCCCTCCTTTAGCTTTAATCAGTTCCCCCTTGTCCTGCCATTGTCTACCCTTTTAAAAAGTTGATTCCCCTTCTGTTTGTATGCTCCCTTCAGGTACTGGAAGGCTGCAATGAGGTCCCCCCACAGCCTTCTCTTCTCCAGGCTGAACAAGCCCAGCTCCTTCAGCCTGGAGAAGAGAAGGCTGTGGGGGACCTCATAGAATCATTTTCACTGGTACTGATGCATTATGAGTTGCATACCTCATTCCTTTAGGTTCCTGTCAAAGTCTTGTTTCACTATATAATTTTAAAATTTTATTTCTTTTTCTTACTTTGTCTTGGTATATAGACCAGAATCTCACTATAGAATAGTCAGCATATGAGAAGACATCATCTTAAGGCCACAATTGTAAAGATTATCTCCTGTGGCTAGGTTGGACAATCATCACATTTTTTCCAGCAGGGAGCTTTCTGATAGACGTGGACAGCTGTTCTTTGGTGTGTGCTACCAGCTATAAAACTTTTCCAGCAATGGTAGCACAGTTGTGGTTATAAATCAGGTTTGGGAAAACCAGCAGGCATTACTCCTGTTTGTATGATACTGACATGAAGGGATGCAAGTGTTTCCATGCAAGAACAGAGACAGAGTTGTGCACTTGACCAAAGCTTTGCATTTTTTGTGTGTGAACATATGTTTACTGCTCTTTCTGGAGGAACTGCATCTGAGATGGTGATACACAGGAAATTTGACACGGAAGGTTATACATCATTTCTGACACGGGAGTGTTGCTGTTACACTGTACATTTTAGTAGACCTAGTCAATTTAGAGAGGAATATAGTTAGAAATAAAGTTATTAGTTAACATTTATAAAACATGCCAGATGCAGTCATGAAATAAATATGTTTGACTTTTGAATAATGAAAACCAGTCAAAGTAATAGTAATGGAGCAATGCTTTGCATTGGAGTATCTAAATATAATTTTGCCTACTGGCATACCTCTGCATAGTGCAAGAATTCCTGATACTGAAGCAGAGTAGAAGGTACACAGCTTTTGTATCATAACTATATGGAGTCCAGGAGTCTGGTTGGTTTTTAATGGTAAAAATCTGCTGAAGAAAATTCAAAAACATATCTATATAATTATTTATCCCAGATGCAGTGTTTATAAACACTTGATGAATGCATTTATTCTGCTTATCATGTATGATTTGCAAGTAATAGTGACTGTGAATGGAACCGAAAATAACAGGGAGAACCAAACGCCCCAATGACATTGAGACCTTGTGCAGTCAATTCAGTGACTGCGACACTTCAGTCTCTATCTAGTAACTCCAAAAAGCTGTTATTTTGAGGGCATGGTTTACATCAGCTTTTAACTTCTGATCATCTGGGTTATGTCAAACTCCAAATGAAAGATGGCTATGTTTTGGACAGTGACAGAGACTTCTTACATTTCTGCTTTGAAGCAATAATAACAGCCGTAGAAAAAACATGATGTATCCATTACACACACACACACATATATATATGTGGTATTTCCTTTGAATTTGGGATTCATTTCCCTGCATACTGTCCAAGACACTTTAAAGACCCTGCTGTAATTCTATCTCTGCTATTTTCTACAACCGTGATGTCATGAGAAAACCGGCCTTGAAACCCTTGCTCCCGAGTGTATGCATTGAAGATGTTTGAAATACCTTCCAACTTTTCTCACTGTCAAGACATATAACTGCTTCCAAAGACACCTGACTTTCCTGATGAAGAGGTATAATAAATTCTTCCAATAAACATTTCCAGAAATGTTCCGATGACACACCAAGTCACATAAAGGTAGAGTCAGTAAAGAGCAACAAACAGCAGCACTTTACTGTTACTACAACACCAGCAAGCTAAGTACACTGCTCCCAAGAACGTTACAGTATATTTTACCATTCACACCCTGCCTTGCACAAGAGAAGAAAAACTGTAGGATGGTGATGATGACTTGGAACAGCACAAGAATAATGTTCTGGTTTTGTATTCCACCACTTCGCACTCCTTGACTTTCAGAAGCAACCATTTCATAAAACTTGTATTTGCTTTCCTTTGATTTACAATTATTGAAATTTTAATAAGGATTGTGAAGCAACTCCTGACATCACATATTGTCAGTGAGAAATTATAACTTTATTGCAGCACACACTGACAGCCAACTCATAAAAATGAATGACATTCTATATCATAACATCTCGTAGGCTGTTCAGCATGTTAATAGCTCAATTCATCTTTCTTTAGCATAATGAGGCAGACAGTGTACCAATATTCAACATGAAAATGAAGATTAAGAAAATTTGAATCAAAGCAAGAAAGTAGCATTTAGCAGAAGTTCAGGCAACATTCAGATAAAAAGTTTCAATTAAAGTACTGTTAGGGAGCCTTTTATCACTGGAGTAAGGCTTTGTTACCAGAGACGTGCATTGCTACAAAAAAATGTCTGTTTCCAGCTGTACTTGCCTTTTGAATTGCTACTTCTGAAGGATCCATAGTCATTCTCTTATCCCATAGAGTACTTTCTTTGGTAGACTCAATTGTGTAAGGTTAGATTCATTTATAATAAGCTATTTTTCCATCATTGTTCAAACTGAAAAATGTAATCAATATTTAGGAAAAGGAGTAGACATTTTTAGGACTTAGATTACACTTTTCTTTATGCTAGTCTACAGATAATAATTAGTAGCCAACCTACAAACTGTTGCCATATAAAGCACCAATTACAACAGATGAGTGTCTCTGAAATTTATATTCAGAGATCTACTTCAATTCCAAGAGATGCAGTTACAACAGCAATATTTATGATACAGATCTACTACTTAAAAATATACTTTAATAAATGTAAAACAAAACATGATGACTGATAATGTCAGGTTGCAGTACAGATTGATTTTTACTACTTTTATTAGCAATTCTCAATGTACCTACCTGAACTCACACAAAATGTCTATTTACTATCACAAATCCAGGATTATTGTTCATCAAAACTTTATGTTCACTGAGAGCCCTGGGTAAGACATCACTGCAAACTCACTACAGTCAACTATGAACATATTTGTCCATAATATGAACCTGGATCAACCAACTCTAGTTTTTTACATGAGAAAATCATGCATCTGAAGTTGCTGCTGCTGCTTCCTTTAATTTTGGTGGTGATCATCAACAAAATCTCATGTTAGCTTTGTAAGGACTCTTTCTTCAGCTTTACATGTATCAGAATTACATGAAATACAAAGTTTCTGAATGTTCCTAAACCAAAATATTTCCAGCTTCTTTTTCCAAATACATGTGCTTTTGAAGCAGTTTTATGGATCTGCATTATCTAGTGTAATGCCTAAGTCACATGTAGCTCTCTTGACATGGAAATATATATTGTGCCTGTTAGAAGGGAATGTGTCCTATGATTTGAATAGAGTATAGTAGATTGATATTCATTCCTTCTTGGCACAAGATTACGGTTTTGATCTTTTATTGCTCTGGTGTGGTCTTTCAGTGGAGTCCCTGTGTGAAAAATGTCAAATCAGTAAAAGGTTTCATCCATCTCAAATAGTTGTGATTAACCAACTTACTATGGGGTCTACAGTAACTAGTGGTGAGGGTTCTCAGTGCTCCAGGGCACCAGTCTCAGCCAGACTGCCTGCTACAGAGAGAACCCTATGCTTTTGAAAGTGGCCATAGGTCCAGGGCAAAATTGGGATTTTTTTAAAGGGTGGGGTTTTGGGGTTTTTAAATCCCAGTAATAAAGGGCATGACTTAATCTTCAGGCTTGTTCTTTACCATTATTCAAACAAAAAAGTGATTTCTTCTGAGTGCTCCCAAAATGTCTGACACCTACAATGTTATTAGCTGAGGTACACAAAATAACAGGAACATCCTGGAAGCACTACTAAAGATACATCCAACTTTCAGCCAATTTAATTGAATTCTCTCTCCTCATTCCAAGTACAAAGAAATTAGCACTATATGTTCCAGCTAAAAAAGACACTGCTCGTGATGTATGCTCTCTGTGGAGATGTCTACCCAAATTTAATGGTTCTCCTCTGTTTGTCTAAACTGCTTTGGCCATTGCTTTTTTCACCCTTTTGATTTTAAACTGTTATTCCTTCAGCATACTTTTCAATTCATGCCATTTGGGTTTTCTATCACCAACCAGCTATTAATTCTGATTTGTTACCTAATGGCCTAAGCTGACTCCTGATTTGATTCTTCACTCATTAAGACTTTTCATTATGGGAATTTCAAAATTTATGCTGATGCTTTGGAACATCCACTCTTACAAAGGTTTAATGATTTGTTGAATCTCCTCAGTTTTTCACATTATGTTAATTTTCCTTCTTGCAAAATGGGCCATTCATTAGAATTGGATATGTTATTTAATCTTCATCACAGTAATATACTACTCTTTTTTACTTAGCATTTGTTTCCTTGTTGTGGGCTAACTGAAGATTTCTCTCCCTTTCCCTGCTTTTCCTGTCATATTTACCAGCTGCCCAGGGCTCAGTAGTTCTTTTAAATCACTGACCCTGCATGAAGACTATTCACAGAACCAGCCAAAGCCCCCTCCCAGATCCTTCTCTCTCTCTTCTGGTTATCTCTTATTTGTCCTCTTCCCTCAGCTGAAAGGGATTCCTGCTTTCAGTTCCTTTCATTTGTTTGGTTCAGCGTACTGCCAAGCACACAGTGTCCATATAGATATTTATTGCTTTTTTAATTATTATTATTAAATTAAGATTCACTTCTCTCTATTTCTGCAAACAAAAAAAATTTGCTCTCTTTGGTGTTTTGCCTTGTTTTAAGTACACTGTATCCATCCTGAAGGCTAATCAACCTTCTGCTGAATACTTCTTTTCATTCAAGGTCAGCTTCTAGCTTGCTAGAATGTACATGCAATTACTTTTAGAATTAGGAAAGCTTGGCTAGTCTGACTAAATGTAGTGCGTTTTAATCCAATCTATACCATTCCTTTTATTTCTCTGGCAGTTGAGAAGGTGGTAGTGAAATAGCTTTTGCAGCAGCTTCATATATTTGATTTTATCGGTAAGTCTTAGTTCCCAGATCTGATTGCTCATTGGAAAAACTCAGAAGTAATTCTGTGAAGCTAGTGAGTTTAATTTATCCCTATGTCATAAGTGAGTTCAGCTCAGGACTAGAGGTCTGATGCAGATAAGTACTACTTTAAAGGTTATCTGGCTTTCTCCGGGGTTAGGAAGTATGGCTGTAGTGAAGAGTAACTGGAATGCAACCACTGTCTGGGGATGTCATAGGCATCAACAAATTTATTGAAGGAAGTTCAGAGCTAGCTATATATATCAGCTGATGACAGGTAGGAATTGTCTCCCAGGCTGATGGAATCACTTCTCACACCTGCAATATGAATGTACTCTATACTTCAGCTGATGACAGGTAGGGGCTGTCTCTTTGGTTGATGAAATCAGCTCTCACTCTTGCAACACAAATATACCATATAGAAGAAATTATTAGGGCAAAACAAATACAGGTGAGAGGTCTTCATGCTTTTCATTTGAGGATGGTTGTCTTGACTTCATGAGAGTTCACTCATTTAAATCTGGTGCAATCTTGGTAAAGTTATCTGGATTGTCTCATTTTGCACCAATTCATAGAGTTCAACCTTCTCATTTGGTAGTGTGCAACCAGTCACTCTACCTGATATCTCTGCTTTTCTCTTTACTTTATTCATAATCCAGGTATCTTTTCCTCTTCACTTCAGATTTGGTCTAGTTTATCAAATTTTGAGTTTCTATCTTGTGTTATTATTTAGCTAATGTCATTTGTCTGAGTAATTATTATTGCAACTGCTGAATGCATTTTGTGGCCAAAACACAAAGGTAACGTTATTAACATACTTAATTTGTGGTGTCACTGGCATGCAGAAACTACCCAGATAAACTTTCCAGTCTCTACAGATCCTGAAAAGCAGTACATGTTTTGCATAATTATCTGAGGGTTGCTTACAGATGTATGGCTTCATATTCCTTTAAACAGAGTGGGTAAAATACAGTCAAGCTGCTATTGAATTTCTGCTTTCCATTATAGTTTTCAGGGTGAAAAGAGAATATATACCGTACTTATTACTAAAGCTGTTTGCAAGTGATACATGGGTTTTTTTCTCTTGGTCTTATATCTTAGTGTTTCAGTGTGCAAATACCTTATTTATAGTTTCATGTCATCTTTTCTAGAAGAAACTCCTCCCACTTTTCTACATAGATATGATTTCCCAATGAAATGACTGAGTTATTGTATAATTTGTGTAGTCTGTTTGTGATTACCTGGGTTTAGTAGTATACTGCTTCCAAGTAGTTTTCTTGTTTGATTCAGCTTCTCAGATGAATGGAGACTGACAAAGAATGGGAGAAATTAAACAGGCTTTTTATTAAGAAAGCTTTTTAAACAGAGTCTACTCTCAGCAGTTGAGCTGAGCATACAGTGGCAAAGAGTAAGAACCAATATCCTACAGAGGGTTCTTGTACTTCTCTTAAAGAATCAGTGGCCTCAACAAACTTTTGAAAAACCATCTGCAAAACAGTAGAAATTCAGACACATCATTAGTGGTAGTCATCTGTAATATCATCTCTGAGAGTGTACATCACATGATGGGGAGGAAGCACTTAAGCCATCTGGGATCACTGTGGTTGGGAAGAGAAGAGCTTGAGTATATAGGTAATACTAGTCAAACAGATGGGATATAGTAGAGCACCAGGCACCCCTATTTTTTAGATTGTTTTTGTGGAGATCAAGCAAGGTAATGACTTCACCAGGATTTCAGAACATCCATGCCAATACCTGGCATAATTGCTAGTGACCTATGTATGAAACATATTCAGCACTGGAGTAGATGGCTCTAGGCGTGAGATCTCCAGCTCTGGAGCTCCCAAGAACAAGCTAGACAGGAATTTGTTAGCAGAACTTTAGGCCAAATTCATCTTTCTTTACAGAAGCAGTTGAATTAGTTGACTTGGAAGGTCATTTCTAGGCCTGTTTTATGTATTTCCATGGTTGTGTTTATTAAAGTATTTAGCTGGCTTTCAGGGTCAATAAGGATTCCTATCAGTTTGTGATACTATAGTTTTAGGTTAAGGGAGCACTTCTTTATTCAAAACTTAATGATACCTTTTGCTACATAGCTTATAAAATCTGGTATTCCACTTCTGCCTTTGAGCACAGTGGAAGATTTTTCAAGCTACACTGAACATCATCCAGGATCATCTCAGATTAGCCAGCCCCTTACATTTTAGTTATTTTTAGTGATCTGCAAGTTATTGTGTTCATAGTTGAAGTCTGTATAAGAATTGAACGATTTATACCAGTTGGAGTAATAGCACTGAAACATTAGCAAGGAGAACGTATGATGTCATACATCAATTACTAATTTTAACTCACTTATTAAAGAAAAGGAAAGCATCTAATATAGCTATTGTATAAACTGTCCTTCATCATGTCTGTAACACTCGCTTCACCTATTCAAGGATATATTTCTAACTCCTGTATTAGACACTTAATATTCTGCTGTTACCCTTGTCAGCATTGGAAAAAAAACTTTCATTGTGTACTTTACCATTGCCTTGTCTTTTTCCTCCTCTTTCTGTGAGGTCAAAGCCCTTCATGTAACTGTTAAAAAGAACATTCAATACAGAGGCAAAAGGATCTTCTGCTTATTTTAACATACAATTTTATTTAATAAAATAGATACAAAAACGTTTGGCATGACTGGGTGCTGATCTAATACATCTATGCTTTAATACAATATATCCAACAACAGAAAAAGAGATGCCCAAACTGAATATTTTGCCTGAAAGAAGTTCAGGGTAATTTTGCTGATTTTTAAAACAGCTGGAATGGAACTGAGACCAACTCAATGAATGTCCTTGTCTGCTCATGTCTGTTTCCTCATGTGTAAAACAGAAATAATAATATTTTCCTCCCCAATATGGTGTTACAAATCTCGATTAACATGCTTTCATTGTCTCAGCAATAACATGCTTTGTTCTGTTGGTTTAAATCCGATATATAAGCTACACATGGGCAGCAGCAAAATTGGACTCCATGGTATTATTAGAGTCCTAATAATCATAACTACAATCATAGTTAATTTTACTTAGGGATTTAAATTTACAAAATAAAAATATGAAGTCACTATTGCCCACTATCTGAGGAGGGAAAATGGGAGAAATGTGAGATGAAACACTTGTTAAATTATTATTAATTAACAAACGTGAACTCCATCGTGTTGACAAAGGATTAGAGTAGCCTGGAACTGTTAAATTATAGTCTTCAAAATGTTTGATAGGTAGACACAAAAGAAAGGCTTTTGTGCGTTAATCCAAAGGAATCTTATACCACCCCTTAAAAGATACAGTGAGCACAAGGAGACAATATACTGATCTTAACTCTGTAAATAAAGGTGGTGTTATATTTCTACTGTTGTGAAATGTGTGCTTTTCATTCATGGCACTTATTCAATGTTTCTCCCATATATTTCTAGAGCTAATTTGATTTAAATAACTGTTATCTGAATGGATCATATCCTACAAACCAGAACAGAGTAGATGTTAAATATTGACTTTTCAATTGGAAAGACATATTCATTATCCAACTGGAATTATCTTATCTTAAATGTACATAAGAAAACAGAATCTAAAAGCTATAGGATTCCTCTTGAAAAGTTATTTTTACTGCATCAGTAATGCTCTTCTGACTTTGCTTTTTGTTACTTCCGCTGCTGTCAACAATCTGATGTTAGAGGCTCTCTTCCCATTATGGTTCAGATAACGTTATAGTCTCATTTAAAATTGTTGTGCATAATAAACTCTTGTGATAATTGCTTTTAAGGTTTTCTAGAGGTGGCATCACATTTTCTAATTTTCTGATACCCAAAGAAATGGCCTTGTAAACATTTTTTCTCTCTTTATTTAAAACTTTATAGATTATATGGAACTTGCATTACCTCCATAATGAAAGTGCTAATCTATTTTCTTCTTTCTTAAAGACAGTTTTCACATGGGACGCTTTCAAACCTTGTTAAGCTTTGTTTGGTTCTTTGTAACTATTAAATTCCTACTTGGCATAGCAGACAGAATAGCAAAGGAGAGTAAGTCAGTCTTACAACTCCTCGCATCCTGAGTTGTCTATAGCCCAAAGTAGGACAAATCAGACCTAATTTATTGTAACAGAAATGGACTGCTGGCCTGTACAGAAGCCTATCAGGCCCTACATCTGCTGGCTTCTGTCATTCCCAGTATATGTCCATTTGCAGACAGTGAATTAAATGATCCCAGCTTTGTCCCTAGCTGTCTCTGTGGTACAATGCGTAGGGGACTCAACCAAGACCAATTGTTATGTCCATTCTATGTGTTTCCTGGCACACTCAGACATATACATGTTTTAGTTTTGTTCCAGTTCTGGTTAACTTTTGGCTGAGGTGGTTCTATTTCAACATGTGGTGGTTGAGCCTGGCCAAAGGCCAGACACCCACCAAAATCAGTCTATTACTCCCCTTCTTAGTTGGACAGGGGAGAAATAATATATTAAGCGGCTCAAGAGTCAAACTCGTTAATGCCGCGGGCAAAACAGACTCAACACAGAGTGCAGGAGAGAAAGGTATCTAATTTATTACACTATGCTAAAGAGAAAACAGTGAAAAAACAGAGTCAGGAGTGCAACCAACAATCATAAAACAAATGCAACCAGGTAAACACTTTTCCCCCCACCACTCCCTCCTTAGCAGACTTCAGTTGGAAGTTTGCTCCCTTCTTCCCTCCCGTTCGCAGCCCAGGAGGGGCAGGGACTGGGGAAAATGGGGGTCTTGGAAACACCTTCCCCCCACCCCTCCATTCTAAAGCAGAATTCCCTTTTTAGCCATGATTTTGCTCCCTTCTTCCCCTCCTGCTCGCAGCCCGGGGTGGGGGGACAGGACACGGACTAGGAGATGGGGGCTTTGGTCAGTCCCTTGCAAGATGGTTTCCTTCTTGGCCAGGATGGGGGCATTCATTCCACACAACCCCTCTCCCTGCTGCACCCTAGGATCTCACCCACAAGAGCCAGTCCTCCACGAACTTTATCCAACGCAAATCTCTTCCCACCAGGCTTCATCTCTGCTATGGCAGGCAGCAATCAATCACAGTGTCTCTCAGTCCCAGTCCTCCACGGGGCTATCGGCCTCCCCCAGCAAACCTGTTTCACTCATCTCTGTAGGTCGCTTGTGCTGGCAGGGGATCATCCCAACGTCAGTCACGGCATCTTCTCTATGTCTCCACCGGCTCCATCCAGCGTGGAGCCTCTCCACGGGCTGCAGGTGGGGTCTCTGCCTCTTCCATGGGCCCTCTCCACCACGGGCTACTCCACAGGCTGCAGGGGCATCTCTCTTGCCCGGGCACCTGGGGCACCTCCTCCCCCAGCCTTCCTAGCCTTTTGTGTCTGTCAACTGCTTACATTCATATGCAAATATATATCACAATGCCCTTAAGGGGCCAACATTGCAGTCTTGTTGGCACTCCGTTCTCTGGTGGCAAAATACAGCTACTTCCGAGTCTTTCTCTCCTATATGTGAGTCTCAGAGGCGCTATCAGCAGGCTGGTAGAAGATTCCAGCAGCCATTTTCTACAGCCCCTGGTCCTCTCCCTCTCAGCACCCAACTATGCACAACTGCAACACAACATCACAGGTTGCATTTAGTTCTGATTGGAGAAAAAACTAATGTCTGAGACCAGGTTTTGGCTGGAGTTTGATTTGATTACCAGACTCACTGCTGCTCTAACCACCAAGCTATTGTGTCCATCTTGCTTTCTCTGAACTATATAAATATTTATAAAATAAAAGGTTGGCAGCTATCCCATATAGCTGATTAGGGTACATAGCATGGAATATTGTCCTGGTTCTGGCCAGAGTGGACTTCAGCACAGGTGAGCTGAGTTAGCCGGGGCTGTTTTCCACACCACCTGATACCAGTCCCCCATAAAAGGGGCTGGTTGGAGAGGGGTGCTCCTGGGTGCCTCCAGGGCAGTCTGAATGTAGTGGGGCATTAGGTCAGCCCTCAAGTTGTGCAGAGGCCTGTTATCATAGGGTTGGTAGGGTGCTCTGTGTTATCACCAGGTGTGAGTGAAATTTGCCACAGGCTGTTATTATTCCCCTTTCACAGTGACTTTGCCAGTAAGCTGTCCTTTTCCCCACCCATGGAGTCCCTGTCTGTTTCTTTCTGGGAGTG
Source organism: Hypotaenidia okinawae (assembly GCA_027925045.1). Taxonomy (NCBI): domain Eukaryota; kingdom Metazoa; phylum Chordata; class Aves; order Gruiformes; family Rallidae; genus Hypotaenidia; species Hypotaenidia okinawae. Next base: position 10,451,378 of record BSDF01000012.1, read on the forward strand.
AGCGAGCAGTGTGTGGTGCTCAGTCACTGCTTGGGGCTGAACCACCACATACAAATATTGTCCCCCTTTTCCGTAATCCAAAGCAGCAGCATAGTCTGGGTCTCATCTGAGTATCTCAGCCACTCAGTTATTTATGATTTGGGTCTTTCCTGATATTTTTTCCAGGATGTACATTACGTACTCAACTTCAGAAATTGTTCTAGTGAAAATATAACCTAGGAAATATCCTGGACCTGGTTTAACCTTCAGCCACCACAGTGAGTGAATATGCAGAAACCCCTCTACCGTGGCAAACTGCTGAAGACAGGCATACCTCACATGATGAGAGTAATTGCTACCCCTGACAAATGCCTCCAGAAATGCTTTCCTTAAAATCTTCATTTCTGTCCTACCTTGAGTGGGCCTGAGGCTGTGGCTTTCTGTTCAGAATCTTTTCTGGAAGAAATTAGAGACTGAAAAATCTAGGCTTGATTAAAAGATGTAGAGATGAGTCACTTCAGCAAACTGGTAACACTTGTGCTGAATAGTCATCTCCCTTGGCCTCATATCAGCTTTAGTCAATTTGGTGTGGGGGGAGGAGAAAGAACCCTTTTGGGAGGATGAGTTTTTTAGTTATGGGAACCAACAGCTGTATTGCTGATATCTTAGATATCAGTTTTCAGCTTAGTAGAACTCAAAGGGTTGGTTGGGGTTTTTTTATTTTTATTTTTACAGCTTTCTACTCTATGTATCTTCTTGCTAAGTCATAAAATCTGAGGCACTGTGATATTAGTCTACTCACGTCCACACAGAGAGCTTATATCTGCAATAGCCAATATAAAGGTGGCTTTGCATGACTCCCATTTAGGCAGACGCTTGAGGATCCTCACAATAAGGCAGTATTAGAAGAATCATCCATCGTGTTACTGCTTGAGAAGGTCTAATGCATTTCTTTCCTACATCCAGGCATCTTTAAATGCTGATTATGTCTGACTGTCAGCACGTCCTGTTGTAGCCACAGGTATTGAATATAATTGAGAGCATCCATCAGGTATCTCTAAATTCTAGTGCAGCACCACACTCGATCAAAATTAAAACTGGTAAAAAAAAGAAAAATGTGGTGGAGCACTTTCCCACTGGAAAATGCAGATTTAATTTTACTGGAGCATTTCAGAGTGATCTATTTACCAATCTTTTTAATGGCAGTAGCAAAATATAGCTTTAAAAACAATGCAAATAATTTCATTTTAGTTTGTATAAAAAAACCATAAACAATTAAAAGCAAGATCAAAGCAATACTGAAATGAAAAGCATTGTTGAGTTGGACTATTTCTACAAAAATAATTTGACATTTCTCTAAAAGATTCTTCTAGAAATTTTTAATTCATGGGAAGAGCAACATTTTTGGCCTTTTTAAGATTCAACAAGAAAGAAAATTTCATAATAGTGACAGATATTTTGCAGAAATTGTACAGTTAAAATATATGGCAAAAAACTTTGTTAATGTATTTTGGATGACAGTAAAAATTCTGGTGGAATTATCACAAAATAGGCAAGCTTTTCAGCATAGTTTGTGGTTTTTACCAGTGGCTGCTTTCTAGGGAGATTTAGCAGCTCTAAGGATGGATAAAAGTTTAGACAGAGGAATCACAGGACTAAGCCAGAGGCATAAGCAGGAACCAGGAGTCAGGAGCTGAATTGGCAGGAGTGGGAATACAAAATGGATGTGAGAACTAATACACAAGTGAATTACAGTTTGAGGAAAGTCAAGAACGGTGCTGGATTTGGTTTCATTCCCATGTGGTGTCAGGAGGTGGGTGCGGTAGGAGCTTCCATGGCAAGGGCTGTTATTCTGGCTTGGGCAATCACAACATCCAGCAACATCAGGAGACTCTCTGAGTGAACCTGTGTGAACTCCCATCATAGGGGAATGTCCCTTTTTAGCAAATGTTCTTGCATTAAAAGCTACTGTGATACACATTAAATAAATGGAGGGAATTAAGAGGTAGAGTTCCTAGGTTGGGCTACTCTTGATATCTGCAAGTTCCTATTCCATTAACAGAATGAACTGGAAATATATTTTAAATAATACTGCAGCAAATAGCAGCTGTTAAGAACAAAAACCAAAAGTCCTGTAAGGTCATCTGCACTAAAACTCATGACCATTAAAACCACACATTTGAGAATAGTGACCTCTGAGAAGTTTTGCTTTGCTATGCAGAAGCAGCAAGCAACAAGGAAAACGATGATTCACAATAACTGCATCTTTACAATTACTTGCAAAATGGTAAAGGATAACCTCAAGACTATTCATTTTGATGATTTTTTGCCTCAGATTCAGCTGGTTTAAACAAGCTCAGAAAAAGGCAGCCATTAATATAAACTCCTTCTTAATTTCTATGGTATTTCTAAGTGCTTGAGTACTGCTGCTAAAATACTGTATTTTAAGAAGGTGTCTGATCTCTTCTCCACACTAGTCACAAATCTCCAGAGAGAAAAATTACAATACATTTTACGTGTAATGTTGTAATCCATATTGAACTATTTTTACTAGCTAGTATGGACACTTCCATATACCAACGTAGCCAGGAGATCATGGGGTTTACATTAACATAATTTTGAAAAAAAAAACCATGAACAGCTGGAAAGGGGAGGTGGATCCCCACCCAAGGAGAAACTGTGGGACAAAAGCTGATTTTTTCAGGGACAATGAGGAGTAAAGAGGCTGCGGCAATTCTCTTTTTTTAAAATAAAACCAAAACCCCACAACCACATTGCTGTATTTCAGTCTCTGTAAAGCACAAGACTTTTTTTCAAAGTAGTTGCTGAAACTTTAATCTTGATTTGATTGTGCCTGGGTTTCTTTTATTTGTGAATATTCCAACATCCAGCCTTTGATGTTACCTTTTAGCATAGCCTTATCAGGTCCTGAAAATAACTTCACAGATGAAATTTTTTTCTATTGTATTAGCCTGGTTTGAAAAGGACCTAATTGACCTGCTGTAATAATAGGTTTGACTTGAAAGTTTGATCCCAGCTTACAAGGGTTTACATCTCCTGGTTCTGTCTTTTGAACACTTAATCAAGAGACATTTTTCAGCTTCTAAAAGGCTTTTAGCTCATCCACATGTATGGACAGTACCTAATGGACCGTACCCATTTATTCACTGGTCTCCACAATTGTGAAGTGAGACTCTTTTATGTTTTACAACTTCAAAATGCTTTCTATTTTTAGGTCAAAATGAAAAATCCATTTGTCTTATTTAGCTTTTTAAATATTTATTTTATGGTATTTTACATGCTTTGTGCTTTGCCCTGGGGCATTTGTAAAAAAACATGCTTTGAAACATGCACGTGATTGATTTAATTTTTGAGGCTGGCAACAAGAGTCAGATTTCACTCCTCCTGAAACTGCAGGAAAATGATGGGGTATTATTAAAGAAAAGGACTATTGCATTTTCCTTGGGTAGAAGCAGCAAATTACATTGATGGGATGTTAAAAAGGGTGGGCTGGATTCTTTTCTGGATTTCTGCTGGCTCTGCTGGGTGAGAATCTGACCCAATATTTTTTTCTTCAGTCTGTAACTTGAGTGAGCCACAAAAAGTCAAGCTAACAACATTTTACTGTTCACATAACTTACTGCCTTAATGGAGAAATATGATGATTTATTACTGAGAGGCAGAAATAGATTCTGTATTTGCAGTGTCTCTCCCATTTCCACTCCATAGGCCAGCGTAATAGAACATGTCAGGTCAAAGGATGGAAAATTTTCTTTCCGGAGGAAGGCACTGATTGAACTGTTAAAGACCAATTCTGCAGGTTGCACTCAAGTGCAGTGGTTCCTGCTCACTTAAACAGGCCTATTGATGAGAACTGGAGCTGTGCACTTTACAGACACTGAACCGGATCTGAACAACCTGACTCCATGTTTATGCAGTCAAAATTCTCACATCAGTAAATGGGAATTGTGTGAGAACAAGAATTAAGTAAAAAGTGAGGATGGCGGGATCTGGACCTGTACCAAATGCTTAGGAGAAGGCTGTGCTTCCTGCCCTCTCAGTTAGAAGTTGGGTGTTGTGAAACAGCCAGCAATGCCAAGACAGTTGGCAAGTATGCAAGACAGAAATAAAAGAATTAAAGGGGAGAAGGATTTTTTGCAATTAAAATTGCATGTACTGGCATTTCTACTATGTGGCAGAGATCCTGCACATTTTACTCCTGAGTAACAAAGAACAGAGCTGTGTATGTCACCATGGAAATGTAAATGGAGCTCCTTTGACAAACAGAGAAATGTATGCCATTCCTTTATGCTCAAATGAACTGTTAGTAGTGGGATACAAGAGGAGAATGGGATGTCTGTTACAGAAAAGGCATGAAAATGCAATTGTAGTACCATATTCTCCATTCTGGTGTATCTTACTAGGAGTTAAAAAAATACAAAGGCAAAAAAAGGGAGTGATTTTTTTCTCCCTAACTAATTAATACAGTATTTATAGCAGGTGAGATAAAATAATAATGATCAAACACATGAAGGAGAAAGGATAGATTGGTGTTCTATGCTGCTTCCACATGGACTACCTATTTGGTTTTTTTCAAAAGAAAAGGTGGCTATTTGTGAATGAAAGGAAATTTAAAAAGGAATAGGCAGCTGTGTTACAACACTATGAAGTGAAATGGAGATATTTTTTTATTTAGTCTTTATGACCAAGAGATGTTTGATTATTTCTGTTCTAATTCTTTCTGCATCATTCTTTTCTTTCTCGGGGCATGAGTAAGTGTAGGTTGAAAGTAAAAAAGATAACAGCAACCTATATTGGGAGGTCAAGAACTTACAACTTTTCTAATATTTAGAAGATAACTGCTTAGATTTTTGCTATGTGCCATTTGGAACAGAGAACTAGGTAAATATCAAATGTTTGTTGTTTTCTATGTTGCTGATTTAACATACGCTTGTGCTTGATTCCACCAAATACTTCTGAGTTCAACTCCCACAATGATTGTAAAAAGTGAGTCTGTAGCTCATATGTTTGGATGTTTGAACTAGAAATGTTTTAGGAGATAAGCAGGAGAGATGGAGTTGCCAAGCAGGTTGCTCTCAAGTCAAAATATAAAGGCAACGAAAACAGAGAAAGATTTAAATCCAAACTCTTTATTTACCTTTTTATTCCCTCTGGAGTTATGTGTTACGACTGTCACAAGATGAAATAACTTTAAACTCTACAGCAAGCCAATAAAGTTTGCTCTATCCTGTTTTTGTCAGGAAAAAGGCCTTGGATGAGGTTTCTGCAGAAAAGAAGAACTTTATAGGGTATCCATTGTTCACTTAATTTTACTTATTTTCATTTCTTTCTTACAGAAACCACACAGTGGCTTCTTTAACCCATTTTCCTGATTTAAATTAATTCAGTGTAGAATTTATGTTCTGCCCAGGTCACATTTTGAATATAGAACCTTAAATATTCTCAGAGAAGTATTTCATCAAGATATAGGGGACTTTTCATAGGTTACTGAAGAGATTTTGCAGTAATTGACCAATTAATGAAAATTGCAAGCAACTTGAATATTTTTTAGTAACAGAAAAGGTTAGTAATCTCCTCTGAAACACAACCATAAATACTGCCTGGTGACTAAATTGGCTGATTAAAATATGCTCAGGAGTGACCATCACCATAATCTTTATACATTATGGATTAAAACCCAATTTACTTTTAGAAGTAAATTTGAAGATATATGTTTGCAGGCCTTTATTAGGAACAGTTACATTCAGCTGCTTTTAGAGTACATACACCCCAGTTACATGGGCATCCCAAGGGAGCTGCTTTGCCTTGCATTGTGCATGCCAAAAAAAAGTATGCTCTTCATCTCAAGTTCTTTTTTATGACACCTACAGTTCAGCATAAAGTACACTACAGAATTAATAGCATTCTGCAGTAATTGTTCTCAACCCAAGGACTCCAAACAACCCTGGATGCATATAGCACCTTACAATATATCCATGCTGTTTGAAATGTCTCTGTAGCCTTATATGGGCTACTTAGCTCATAAAACCTCCTCTTAACCCAAAACTGACTGAATAAATGAAAATGATAGCCAGTTTTAGCATTGCTTTTCCCATGTCTGCGGCTGCAGTGAACATGTTTTCTTTGCAATATAGTTGAATTCTGCACCCATCTGCACCCATCTTGTGCTGAGTTTCACAGTAGGAGGATCAAGAGAGCTGGCATACCTTTAGGAATAGGGGAACAGGCTTGGGAAACAGCTCAAGTAGAGGGATGTATAAGCAACAAGTATGCTTTCTGCTTTTAGGGTTTGTTACTGAAAGGACATAAAACTTCACAGCATTAGGTTTATGGCACTTTCATACTACAACAAGTGAGTTGAGAATGAGAGGATGAAAAGGCAACAGACAGAAGCAGAGCTGTAGTTTCTAACTCTTCCCAAAACAGTAATGAGGAGCTGCATACAGGAAAATGAGATGTAAATTCCTCCCTGTGCAGTTTATAAGTTAATACAGTTCATTATATTTAATAATAGATCTCTGTTCTCTAGGCTTTCACATAAGGGCCGCTGCGGCCTGCACCAGCCCCGTGTGAGGCAGGTGCTGCGGCGGGCGGGAGCTGTCCAGGCCCCGGGTGCTGGCCACCGCTCCGCCGCCAGCTGCGGGAGCAGGCGGGAACGCGCGCGCAGAGCCTGGTCTCCCTGTTTCCTGAGGGAATGCAATATAAGGCTCTAGTACCTCTTGCTGCGGCCTGCTGAAGGAGAGGTTTAGCCCAATTTCTCTTGTCTTCTCTTGTCTCTTCTCCACACGCACCCCGACCCCCCTTCCCCCCCCCCCCCCCCAACAAACACACACCCGCCCACTCCTTTTTTTTTGGATGTCTGATTGTCATTTATTTTTACTGAATGCCATAGGTGTCTCCACTCCTTGGAAAGGACTGATTGTGCAGTTCACAAAGAGCTAAATTAAACCTAGGACCTCTAATGCACTCAGAAGCACCTGAAAAAACACTGGTTTTAAAGGGGATGTGACACTGGTTATACGAACTCAGTTCTGCCTGAGGTTTATAAAGAACTTCTGTCAGACTAACAGTCTCTGAGGAGAGAGAAGAAAATGATCCCACATGAGCACAGAATTGCTGTGGGTGCATAGATGCACGGATTTGTGATATAATGCAGTGAGAAGGTCACCAAAATAAAGTAGGAATGTGGGGGTTTTATTGCCTAGAACAAAGATATTAAATGGTGTTACTCCTGTTCAAGAAGGATTAATAATGTAGAAATAATATGCCAAAAATAGGGATTAGATTAAAGGATTTTAAAGATACCAAATAAGAATCCTCCCTCAGCTCTATGTGAAATAAACTAGTAGTTTCCACATAGTTCCATATCACGAAACTTAACAGAATTTGTACTAGTTGCATTTCAGCTGTCAGATTCATCAGTGAAATAGTCATTCACAAACTTAATTAGTGCCTGATCCGAAGTGGAGAGCTTTAATGAACCAGCATGGGCATGGTGTCACTATGGTCAATCTCACACTGCAGACTTTGACTATGAGTTTGCTCTCCATGTAAATAAAAATGGAGCTTTTAAGGCTGTCAGTCAGGCACCATTCACAAGGAAAGACTTCATTTCAGAAAAGGAGAAAGGAACCTTGGCCTGAAAAGCTGGTTTGGACAAACAAAAACAGCAGTGAATTGTGTGCATTATCTGCTAAGCAAGTACATAATAAAGTAATCAATGTCGTGGCTTTCTGTTAATAGTGGGTAAGTTTTCTGTCTTAGCAAGATTTGTGATATTCAAAAGAAATAGCAAGATCATTCCCTCTATTTCAAACCACCATTTTCACCTAAATCTCAGTCTAGGCAGAATAGGAAAAGGGCACAGTGACGAAAAGGAAATTACAGATATGTAAGAACTCAAGCTATCTCAAAATATGAAAGCTGTATCAATCTTGATAACAGGGCTCTCACAGACCTCTGAAGTCTCACATCAAAAACAGTAGCATGAAATATATGAGGGTCCAGAGCACTAACTTCCAGGAGAAAAAATGTATAGCAGATTTTTCTAACAAGCAGTAAAGAAAAAATTCTAGCAATCTTTCTAATTTTCTAAAGATTACAGTTTTTGCAACCTTGGTAAAATTGGACAGCTATGCTTGCATGTGACCTCTGTGTGTAGAGTTGTTAATTAGTATTGTTGTTGTTGTAATATTATATATTTTTAATGACAATAATAATAGGAGGAAGAAGGAAAAAACCCAAACAACATCTTGAGTTAATAATACTGCTGTAGCTAGACAAAAAAGTTAATCTACAATGAAAAGCATTATACTACATATTTTCTAGAACATCAGAAAAAGCTCGTGGATCAGATAAAATTTTATTTTCAAAACATTATGTTACTTCAAAAATAGAACACAAGCCATTTTCTCTTTGATCTGTTCTCTGACTGGGAATCCCTACATATGCTGTCTACCCATCAGCAGGATAAGATGCAGTCTATGGCATGCAGCTCATTTCCCAACTTGTTCATTCTTAGTATCAGAAATGTGAATTTAGGCACTAGGTTTGCAGGTGTACACACATCTGTGGAGGACAACCTATTCTACCTTTGGAAAGCTAGAAAGTTCTCAGTAGCAGTAGACAGCTAGAGCTTCTCATAGAATAATGATATGCAAAAGTTCCAATTCAATGAATCTTTTTTCCTGTATGCTTGAACATCTGGAATAAGGAAGAGATTTCTATGTGTAGATAGGTAGCTAGAAAAAAGGTTATACTGACTTCTGCCTACTAGAAATTGGTATCTCATTTGTTCTATTTAAATTCTCAAGGGATACACTACAGTCAGGACCTGACAGATACCAAGGATCTACAAAGATTTGTAGAGAAGAGCTGAACAAATGCTTGAAAATAATGAAACAAAGAAGGGAGAGAGAAGTAAGAACAAGCTTGTGTCACTCATAGTGTTCAGATGAAGCAAGGTTGAGAGACATGGCATTGGTAATATCCCATTATGCCAGTAAGACACAATAAGCTGATTCTGTTCTGGCTTACATCTGTATATCTGAGGTAATTTAGGGCAATCATAGAAGAACTGTAGATTTGCATTTTGAGTAAGTTAGATAAGTATCTGCTGCACTAATCACACTATAAAGTTCTAAACTTTCCTATTACAAGTTATTAAAACCCCTCATATTTCTGTAGGAGTATTCCAAAACAGATACTAAAGTTGCTAACTTTCACAGGTTTTTAAATTAATTTTCCTGTATAAAAAGTCTAGTCTACTGATTCACAGAGAATCACTGATAAAATAAAAAATGCAGTACAGGATTATTTTTTTTGGTGCCAGAATTGCATCACAGTGCTCCTTAGAAGGATGTAGTCTTATCTGATAAAAGAGTCCATAGCTAAATTCATTCATAAAATGAAGATTAAACAATTTTCTTATATCTCTACTTTCTGGAAGGATCATGGCAGCACTAATGAAGGTTAAGTAGACTGAGGAATGATTTGTAGAATATCTGTGGGAGATCTCAGATACGTGTTGCTTATAGAAAAAGCATTGTAGCACCTACCACATCGTGTGCTGTGTCAGGGGAAAAAAATCTTTCCTCAATTCCCCAGGCATTTCAAATATGATTACTCTAAATACAATGGGTGAAGAGTCCTGTTAGTTACTAGTCAAGTGTTCAAACCAATTCTATTCTCTCCTTCTGTTGGGTTTTTTTTTTATATTTGGCTGTTTTTTCACCATCACTTTTTAAAAGTACAACTTTGTTGACTCCTATACTGAGATAATTGAAACCAGAGCCATAGGAACATGTAAGCCACACAGTGCCCCAAGTCATGTCCTCTGCATGAGCCATCAGCAGGCGAAGAGCTGTCTTCTGCTTGATGTGTGCTCCAGGCCCAGTCTGCATCCTCTGGTGTTAAGATCAAGGTAGTTCTAGGACTGTCTTAGCAGACAAAGGAAAGTAAAAAGCATTGCCTTGTCTCTGTATCCATTCATGGACTTGTCCAAACACACATCTGAGGAAGGACATGCTGTGGACTGTAAAAGGATTTAAATAGACTTGGAGTCATCCTGTGAGAATTTATGAGGCTGGGCATGTTGACCTTATTACAGACTGTATACAGAGTATAGTTAGCCTAGTAGTGAAATGCCTGCAATAGCCACAGGAAGGAAATGAATAGCTCTTGATAGCCATCTCTTTGCAAAATTTCGAGTTACAGTGTAATGCCAAAACTATTAATTTTGCTGGTTTTTCTGTGGCTGTGTACCTACAAAACTTGCTTTGTCCCATAATGGAAAAAGCCCGTGACAGAGACTGACAAAAGACTTGAATGCGAATGAAGGAGAGAGGTTTACTTACTGCAGAAAAACAGCTAGCTGTGATTATATGCTTTATTTCCACTGCTAATCTATATGGTGTTTTGTTGTTTAAATGGATTTTCTGACGAGTCTACGTATCTCCCAAATGGGAGAATGTCACAAATGCTTGAACTCAGGTGGGTAGTGTGCACAATTGTATGCAGGGCTTGACAGTTTCTCAGCAGTTCTGACGTTTCTTCCCCAAAGAGACACAAGGTCTGACAGCTGGGGATGAATGCAATCTGAAAACTCAGAAAGGAAGTATGTCCAGCTAACTGCAAATCCATAATAAAGATGTGTCTGTTCCATGATCTCTGTATAGTATGTGTTCAGACACCAAGCTGGGTGCCCTAAACACAGGAGGGCCAGTTATGTTATACATGAGATATTCATTAAAGAAAAGCCAATTTTTCTTTTGGCCTGAGCAGGAGTACTTCAACTCTAGAAATCACAGGTTTCAAACTTCTAAGAGACAGACTGATGTCTATTCTTTTCACTGTTGGAAAGAAAGTCATAGACACTATACTAGTATCAACTGCTAGGTCAATTTGTGAAGGAAGACACACAAAATCAGTTAAAAAGGGCAGTCCAGCAAATTAAAATCACTGATGCCAAAACAAAATCCTTCATGCTCAGATGCTAGGCGAAACAGTCACAGTGGATGGCAACATACCGTAGCATTCATGCTAGCAAACAGAATTCAAGAGGAATTGTATTAAAAATAGGAAATATATTTGTAGTCAAAAATAGAAGTGTAGTAAAATATGACCAAAAAAATCCATGTAGCACTACAACAAGAGTGGGAGTTTTAAACTCCAGTGCAGTCTCAGTGCTAACATATGGCTGTGAGAGCTGGAGCTGCCTAAAGTGTCAAATCAGACACCTTAAAAAGCAAATGTCTATAAAAGATTCTGATTCTGGATAAATATACTTTTAAACAACAGGAAGATATGAGAAATCAAAATCATTGCCCATCAGCTTATCTCTGTCAGTATGAAGAGTGCACTCAGTAGATGCACAGTGTGTGTTTGGGATGCCAGGACACAGACACCCAGAGCTGTCCAATGCAAGCTGACCATGTCACGAGAAGAGGCGACGCGAGAAAAGCCCTCAGAAAACCCGTTAGCAAGCAGGATGCATTAGCAGGCCAGTCACAACTCTGTAGGGCACTTGGAAGCAGCAGCAAATGGCAGAAGCAGAGAAGTTTGTGACCCATTCACTTACATTGGCAAGCAGGTATTAAGCCAAAGAATACAATCATTAAGAGTTACCACATCCTTAGGTCAAAACAGACAATTTCTTGGGTAATTCCCATGAACAGAAAGAATCCTCTACTAAAACTGAATTCTCTGGCACTTGCAGCTAATTGAAGCTATCTAATAACAGCTGCATCATTTGTGTACTTATTTTCTATGGAGAACAGAGTCTGTCAGAAACCTCAAGATGCTTTAATACTATATAGAATATTAGCAGATAAGGGCTGTGGGTTCACTGTGCCCGAGCTTACTTACTACATATATTGTGGAATTCAGTGGCCCCGTGGCTTTGAGAGACCAGCAATCTAAATGAAAAACATAAAATATGACCTTCCCCTTCCATTGCTTTGAAAGTTGGTAGCATAAGAGGATTCAGCTTAGTTCCTGCATGTTGAGTGAGAGAGAATGCCTGTCCACCACTTGGAGAGCTCTGCTCTGATCATGGTGGCTTCTGCAGGGCAGGCTGCTGGGAAGCTGTGGCAAGAGGGTGGTGTCTAGGGGGACAGACGATATACCTACTACAGGTTTGAACAGCTGGTCCCAGGTTTTGGAGAGGATACGTAGGCTATAATAACAAGAAAAGAGCATTTTCTTTAAATTTGAGTGTCCTTCATCTCTGTACTGCAATGCTTTTCCAGTTTCTTCATTAATTGTATGTACAAGGCTCAGTTGCTTGTAGAAGCTGTGCTAAGCAGTTCTGCTTTGGAAGAATTCATTCTGTGAAGTAAATAAATAATTAAACCTGACAAACATGTTTTTCAAAACTCTGAGGAACTGCACATCGCCTGCTGGCACTTCTGAATTTAGAGTGCTGCATATCGAATTGTTTCTGCTCTCCAGTATTTTGCTTCCCTTTCAAAAGCTTTTTCTACTGCAATTTGTAAAACATCTTGTGGGCAATTCTTCTGCTTGCAGCCTTGCCTGTCACATCGCTTTTCCCTCACAAATAGTATAAGGAAATAGAGAATGACTGTCTGGGATGATATAGGTTCTATTGTTGCTATTACATATGGACAGGCTTGTGTTGTAAACTGGTTACCACCTGTTTTCTTCTGAAAATAGAAAAGCCGTTTTCTTCTTTCTTAAAAAATACATGAAACATCTAATTAATTTTGTTCATATCCTCTCATTTACATAATAAATCCTCACAGGATCACATCCTCAAATCTTAGTCAAAATTCTCAGTAATCCATTAAGACTTTCATGTGTTTAAAAGTAGATTTGGAAGGGGGTTGTTAATGTCACTATGTGATACTAAATCCAAAAAGTCCTTTAAAAAGTCCTGCAAAGTATTCACACTCAGTTTTGGAGTGACATCACTATTGAATAACTGTGTATGTCCTCTGAGCTCAAGTTTCCCAGGCCATTTCCATTTCAAATCTAACAACTTGAATGTTTGGTACCACTGAGTTATTTCTCATGCAGATGGGTTGGGTGGCATTGCTTCTTTATATATGTGATTCTTCCAGGGAATTTGGAGTGTGGCATAAGTTGCCCTGTAGAGACCAGGAGGTACACTCAACCTCTGGCTCTGCAAAACCAACAGGATCTGTTGGAGAGGGACTACAGGCTTGCTGATAACTTTTGAATTCTGGAATTTTCAGTCCTTATCTCAAAACAATGCACAAAACATGAGTAAATAAATTTGCTTCCTTCTGCCACATCACAATATTATAAACTCTTCACCTACTGTCTCGATAAATAGTTTATCGTACCGAGAGCTATAAGGCATCTGTGCCACAAGCACCATTCTTCCTGCATTTATTCTTTGATCAGGGAAATATCAAGCCAACACCATTCCTAGTTTGGTTCCACTGGGACATTGAACAGAATGGCACTGGCAAGTAATTTAGCTCCAAAAGAAGTTGAGGCTTAATTACAATTAAATTCAAACATTTTGAACTTTCTGTCCTTTCTCAGATTCTTGGCTTTTCATTTAGATCTGTCAGTCAGCACTTCATTAGGTATGTTCGATTTCCCAGCATCTTGTCATTTATAATAATACACAGTCGTGAATCTGCCTAGAGGATGTTTTAAATAAATCTGTGTACATTTATAAATTCAGGTGAACGTGTAATTCTTAATGTCCTGCATGGTTACATGATAAATAATTGTCATTGACTTCCCTCATTTTTAATTTCTGTGACAAAAGACTTGTTTCCATATATTTGAATAGCAGAAAGATTAACAAGGGACAGCAGAATATAGTTGTTGTGGTTTGTGGGTTGGGTTTTGGGTTTTTTTTGATGTTGGATATTGAATACATTTTTACACCTTGCTAAGAACATTTTTTACATGAACTTTTAAGGGGAAAATTAATTCTGATTGTGTAAAATGTGATGTTTAATTATTCTTTTTAGTCACCCTCACCCTGGCAATATGAGTTTGAGGGGTGGCAGACAGATAGTCCAGCCTTGAGGAAAGCCTTGAAGGGGTGTGCTTTTTCAGGTCCAAGGAAACTGTGTGGTGTTGGGAACAGGGAAGGACTGGGTGTGTCATTGTTTACTTGTGATAACACAGGGAAGTGTGCATCCTCTGGACAGTTGTCTCTGTTGTAGGTTCTTGGGACTTCAAATGGAACTGGCAGTGCTCACACCTTAAAGGACCAAAGAGTAGCCTATGAACTGGAAAGCAGGCAGTTGAGGTAATAATAGGTCACAAAGGAAAAAATATGGGAGAAAAGCAGTGTGACAGTCAAGGCCAAGCACAGAGAGATGGTGGTTAACTGCTTATAGGGCCCTCTCTAGGGGCTGTGATGGATTTTAGAGGAGGCCATATGCAACTGTTAAATTGATTTCAATCAACAAAAATAATCTGTAGCAAAATTTTATTTTCCATTGGAAATCTATTTTTTTCTCTAAAGCAGTCAAATACTTTTTTCAGATAAAAGAAGTAGAAAATGACTTAGCTTTAGAACAGAAAACTGTTTTTTCACAGAAACCCCTTCCTACAATTTTTTTAAGAAAACTAATATGCTCCCATTTAAGAATTGTCAATAATTAAATATAATCTAACAATAATGCTAAATTCACTTGAGGTGGTGCAGTACTGGCTGCGTTTCTGTCTTGCAACTCCTCAGAAAACTGCTTTGCAAAGAGCAGATAAGATGAGTTTGGTTCTTTTCAAGTAACCTTTGTTTTCATCAAATTTTACTCTTCCTTGGGGCTAAAAGGGCCTCTGTTTTTTAGCTTTTTTAGCTCTAGTGGATAATTCTCTCAGCTTTCCATCCCCCCTACTCCCTCTCCTTCTATGAGATTCCACATCTCAACATTCATTGCAGCGAATTGACATTATTAATATTCTAACAACTCAAAAAGAAATAGGGCTATATTGTGACAGCTACCACGACAGTATATGTCCCAGAGCCATTATGGGTCTAAACAGTCTATCTGAGGGATGAGCACACATGTGAGAGTAGTTCAATGCCAGAGATGCTTGGTAGATCAGTCTGGCTTCACTCAGAGACAAATCACAGCCTTGCTCACCGAGTCCCTCCATTTCCTGCCAAGAGAATCTGCACACTTTGGCAGCCATCTTCTGAATTGCCAAGAAAATTGTGAAATGGGTGCTAACTAGGGTACCTGAGTGCAAGTAAAGACCTTTAATATCCCTTAATATGCAGCTACCCTAAAGTAATTCCAACAAGGTAACTGGTTAATTACATATTTCCAACTAAATACTCATATAATTTTGAAGGAATATTTTTCTCAAGGTGGTCATAAATTGTGAAGATAGATAGCATTAGGCAATGACCACTTCGAAAAATAGATGTTGTCACCATTAAAAGTGGGTACTTAGGACATATAATAGCAGTGTCACATTCATCACAGCATCTAAGAGACAGGATGCTTAAATGAAGTGAGAAGGCTGTTAATGCAGGAAGGTTTTAAAACTGCCATCAGATCTCTTGTAGTCAGTACTGGTGCTTTACATAAAAATTGCCTGTGCTGATGATAAGGTAACTTGTCTGAGTTCAAATCATTGGAGAACAATCAAATATGATAAATGATTGCCAGGTGCTGCCATTGTCAAGGTAGAGATACAAACTTAAGATAATGGAGCTAAGACACTTCACAGAAACTTCAAGGATGTGACCACTTCAAGTGCTGTGTGATTTCTGACACTCAGTCAATGTAACTTTTACCTGATTTTTATTGGCAAGAACGGGCTTGTTTTCAGTACATCCAAAACCATCTATTTACATGCAGTAGACATAAGCTATACTCAAAAACAGTGTAATATATCTAACTTATCCATAATTATTATTTAGAGTAGCTACACTCCTGGAGACTCCCATAAAATATTATCAGACCATCTGCACTGAGCAATTGCAGTTGTTGTTAACCTTGCTTATGGTCGAAGGTGCACAGTACTGTTGCAAATGATGCCTGAGTGAAGTTCAAGTTCAACACATTAGCAGAGTAGGCATTTAAAGTGAAGTATAATTTTGATCTTATAATACAAAATTGTTATGATCGTTGTATATTTTTATATTCATGAAATTTCCATGAGCTCACATGCAGCAGGGTGAAAATAAACCTAATTTTTTTTCAAAAAGAAAGGAAACACCTGTTTGGGGACCAATTATGAACTTCATAGAACTATCAGTCCTAATTACTAAATAGCTACAGGATCCTCATTTAAGCAAAATCAACCATACTTGAAAACTAAACTTAGAATGTAAATGATGCAATCATTCATAATTCATTCTGCCACAGTACACAAAAGCAGAGCCTACAGTAGGCTGTTTTTAAATCTTTTGTGCAGATTAATACAGCAAATACTAGATTTTTAAAAAGCTCTTTGAGGAGAAATAGATCTTTTAAAGGTAGTAAGTTTTATCCAGCATTTTAAAACTAATCTTAAACTTGAATGCATCTGCTTTAAAATAAAGACTTCACAGAAAAGACAATATTATAAACAGTCTGTCTTTGAGGAGAGTGATCCATGTTTGGTGCTCAGCAGAAATATTAGCAGCTCATTAAAGAATGTTGTATTACCATTTGCAAGACCCATACTTACCTGTAACTGGTAAGTTAAATCTTATATTAGGCAGTAGATAGTATCTAGTGGCCATACATTAGTGGAATCAATGATCCAAGGTAATCTAAGGATAATTTCCCAGGCAAGCTAACTGAGGGTAAGACCTCAAGATCTCAAACACAGCTACAGCTCTCTTGGGGAAGAAGGAAGACTCTCAATATCAATCCTTGATTTAGAGGTCTCAGCCTTTTTGCAGGCTAGAACGACCACACAAATTAGTTGTCCAAGCTCAGGCTGAGGTTTGCCACTGTGACACTTTTAATAGGAACTCATTATAACAACTGGATATTCACATTACATGTCATTTTTATGTGAAATTCTTTTTGTGCTAAGGTAAATATCGCTGTATACATGCATAAATATTAAACCTGCTGGAAGCTGGTTACTTGCTGAAATACATTCCACAGCAGCAATTTTGTGGTTTATAGTGTTATTCACTTCTCATGTGCAAACTTTAGTTGGAGCTGAGAAGTCTAATATCTATAGTATTTCTGTGTACCAGTACTAAACACTTTTTAAACCACTATTAATCTTATGAGTAGCTTAGGCAAGCATTTGCAGTAAAAATATATTAATCACATTCAGTCCTTCTTTCTGATCACAAATTGCCCAGATTGTGACATCTTATTTGTTTGCCATCAGCTGTTCTTTATCAAATATTTCAGTGGGGAAAACTGAGCCTACTGTCTGATTACAAATTGTTTGTTGATGTTGTAAATATATACATATAATGTACTCCTGTACGTGTAATAATTTTATATGCCAGCTGTGTGATCCATCGCTTCAGAAAATTGTACTAAATTCCCTGTGCCTTAACCTTTTTCAACACAAAATGTTAACATTTCTCAAAAATTCCTTCCCACAGACATTGCTAGCAGTAAAACTGTTTTTCTTGTGGACTCAACATTATCTAACCACTTGGAGTCTATCTGTTCAGTTCGTGGTGGCAGTGTCCAACCTGAGGTCCAGCAGGTCCATGCTGGGCTGACAGTCTCAGTGGTCCATATGTATATCGCACCCACAGGGATGACTGGATACATATACTGAAAAATTTCTTTGTCATCAAAGCTGATCTGGGACCTTCTGTTTACTTGTGTTTACTCCTGATTGTACAGCTTAAGTCTGGTCATATCCCATCTTGCACTGGTCTTTCTAACGTGCACTGGTAAATCACATTAAACGGGGCCTTCTCGCAGATGGCCCCTGTATGAGTACATCTCTGAGGAAGGTGGATGTTAGCAAAGGAAATTCTAGGCTGCAGCAGTTCACGAATTCTTGTCCCTCCCATCGCATTGAATACCAATGTATTCACTCAAGCTTTTCCTTGAAGTAAGGTTTGGGAAGAGTTGAATTCCCTAGACAGTAGCTGGGATTTTTAATTTAACTCTGATTACTTCAACACACAGAGTGCATTTGCATTTGCAGAGCAGGAAAAGCAATACGTTAATGAAACAATCCTGTATTTTTAACATCTGCAAATGATCTGAACTCTTTTACTGGTCACTTTGTATTTCATTAAAGAATAATAGCATGAAAAAATAGCAAGCCACGGTATTCCTTCATAATTTGAAAATATAACATTACAGATAATCGAATGTAATTGTCCAGAGGTCCAAGGAAGTGTTTCTATGAACAATAATTCATGTAACAAGAAAGAAAACCCCATTGTCCATTTAGAAGGGTTAAAGGTGAGGAAGTGGGAATATAAACTATGCTATGCAATCAAATTCTTGACATAATTGCATTTGGGTTTGTGTTTTGCATGCAAGAGCCACATAAAATCATGTGTTCTAAGACTAGTATTTACTTTAAAGAAATATTTTTGCACGTGTATTAGAAAATCTGAAACTATGTAAAAGTTCAAGCATTCAGCATGTTTAACCATTTATGAATTGTTAAT
The DNA here is from genome assembly GCA_027925045.1 of Hypotaenidia okinawae. Classification (NCBI taxonomy): domain Eukaryota; kingdom Metazoa; phylum Chordata; class Aves; order Gruiformes; family Rallidae; genus Hypotaenidia; species Hypotaenidia okinawae. The sequence continues at coordinate 10,469,931 of BSDF01000012.1, forward strand.
TAATATTTTATTAACTAGTGTTTAAAAGAACAGGGAAAATACTGCTCACCAAATCAGAGAAAGTAAGTGATCTTTGGTTTAATGATTTAACACATAAGCTTTATGAAATTATGAAATGTGCTGGTTGCTATGGTACACGTGCATTTCTCTGATGGAATAGATGGGAAAGTAACATAATGCTCATTACATTCTCTTGCACGAAGACTATCACACCCTTTGGATCCTGTTGAGTCTGCCTGACTTTTGTCTTCTACAGACTTCATTTCCTATCTTTACTCTTTCTTACTAGATCACATTCTTTGCTCATAGTAAAAATACATTCAGCAATTGAATTGCCCCCTCTTTGAAAGTGAACAACCTTGTGATGCACTTTTTTAACATATCTGTTGCTGCATTTACAGCAGTTGAACTGTAACAGATTTTGAAAGACTGAAAAAATACTGCTATTTCTGCCAGACAGAAGTGTTTCACAAATGCAAAAACTGAGCTTGAATATTTGCCACCTTGTATATAAGACACTATACGTCATAATTTCCCCCTAATTTCTGTTTTATTCAACAGGATATACGTGTCCATGAACCTTTCATAGCAATAATAACTAAGAAAAAATTATGGTTGTTATTTTGACTTTGATTGTTTTAAAATGTCAGGTAAGTGTAACAGATCGTGCTGTTCGTGTACACTCTGAAACAAATTCTCAGTAAGGGGAGTACAACTAAAGTTACTGAAACATATCAATTCATTTGTATGACTGGGACACTAAAACCTGATTGTAATCTAAGAGGTATAGAGTTGGTATAAAAAATCAGAGGGGACAGCACGTAGTAGTAAGGACATTTAAATGTATAAACATCTCAGAACAAATAAATGGGAGGCATTAATTTGGTAATGTGTACAGATCATCAAATCCAACTAAAGGAGAGAAGAGCACATCCTCAGCATGTAAATGTAGATGAAAATAATGGTTGTATGGGTGAACCAGTTTGGGAGAAAAATGCTGGAAGTAGTATGCAAACAGTAACAAAACATTGTTAAAGTTCCTGATAGTTTTCTATTAAAACGGCAGTTTGCCCCAAACCAGGCATTTCTATTCTTTACATGAAAATTTTACTGTGCACAAATAGGACACAACAATTATGTTTCAAAAGGGGAAAGTGTTTCACTGATGGAAAATCTGATCAGGACCAAAAAAAAAAATAATCACAGAGAGTGTAAATGCAAATTCACCATCAAATGAGGATAAGGTCAGTGAGTTTTGATAGGGCTGAAATCTTTTCCATAAAGCTGTAGATATACATATAAAATATCTACAACTAAAACTCATTAGCCAAAGTTTGGGAGAACTGTAACAATGAAGACAGAATGTCTGCATAAAAATAATGTAAATAGCCTGTAGAGCTGCCTTAAGGAAGTGCTTTAAGACAGGCAGGTACAAAGTTACTCATACTGGGATGCAGAAAGCTGGCCAAAGTATATAAGAGACCACATCTTTAGAAGACAGCAAGCACAAATATCATGCAGGCCAAAATGTGTCTTGGAGATATCGAAACAGGCTGTAAACAAGCCAACTCATCACTGCATTTACTGTGCAAAAGAGTCCTAAACAATCTGGTTTATCCTGCCAAGAATGATAAAAACTATCTGGAGTATGTCTGTGATGTACTACAGTGTATGATACGAATATACTCATATATTTGTAGATAAGGTTTCCATATCTAGAAGACGGTTTTGGTTCTTTTGATGATGGGTTGTGGTTGTTTACTAGACTTTCTTAAAGCTCTGTGTTAGCTCTTCTCTTCCTCTAGGCAAGAAGACTGGAACAAGTAATTTTTGTTTTCAGAAATCTACCCCAGTTTTCTCCTTCTGTCAAAACTTTGTGAAGGCCTGAAATCTGTACTGGGATTGTGAGTAACTACTCTTTCTCTGTGTATTTACCCCTTTGCTATGTAGGTGTTAGCAGTCCCCATGCAGACACAGAAAAGGCTAATTTTTAACAATGTAACCTAAAATATATTTGCCCCTGCTTTATCTGATTTCTGCATGTGCTCAGAGAAGAACCTCCAAATATAGTGCTAGTATCCAAGTTCTAATGCAGGGCTTCTGTTGTCTAACTCATCAAAGTGTAGGTATTGCATCCAACACAAGTATCTTTGTTCTGAGATCTTAGCTGCTACTTCTTTCATGGTTTTCATCAGATAATGTTTGGTTATTTAGATCACATGTGCTTATTTGGGTTTGCAATAACAACTGTAGAACAAAACATGTTTGTAGGCTTGTTTACCTTTTAAATATCAATCAGTTCTTACAGGTATCGAATTATTTTTCAAATTTTTCTCTCAATAAATGATTTTTCTTGGTGTGTAGTTCACTAGAGTAACTGATCTGTCTCTTGCAATGGAGTTCTTCTTTTAAAAGTTTGGGGAATAGACAATTTTGAGAATGTTCCTGATATCTCTGCACTCTGCACTATCCCATGGAATTTTGGCAAGAATCTTTTAAACTAACTTCATATCTAGGAAGATTACTGTAAAACTGTTCATATGTCAGTATTTACTATATGGATTATTGTTAAGTGACTGTCCTGTGTGACATTTAAAACCAGACAGAATACTAAGTTCTGACTTCCAATTTCATACCCTTTTTTAATCTGAAGTATTTTCTCAAGAATAACAACCCATTGTTTGTCATTATCTGCTTGGGAACAATTCTGCCATTAACGTCTACTTGTATTCTGCAAACCGAAGCAATTTGATGTGTGTTCACTGAGCCTCATTCTCTGGGACTCTTACATTTTGTATAACCAGAAGAATATTTCATGACAACTTTGCTTAAGCATACATTATTGTAGTTAAAGGTAAATGTACATGAGGAAAGAAACAGACCTTTCCATTTTCTTTGCAAAACTTTGTTATAATCCCTTTTAAAAAGATACTATATCTTCTGCTTACTTTACATATTTTGGTTAACGTTGCAACTCTAGGAACTTCACAGTTCAGATTTTTTAAATGAAAGCTGAAATTTCCAAGCATTATTCTGTAATAATGAATCAACTTATTTTTCCATTATACCAGAGCATGTAGAGATTCACTTACATGTTACCTGTTCTAAGTGGGAATACTTTAGATGTAAATATTGTTCCACCATTACACAGAATTATATTTGAGACACTGAACTGGCTAGTTTATCTAGAAAGTTCAAGAGAATGTGACAGTTTATTTCCTTGTGCTAATAGGGAGGAGTGAGGCAATAGATATTTAAATTATGGACATAAAAAATCTGCCTTTCCCACTTGAAAGTGTGGGGATATTAGAATTTTCTGCTTGGAGATTAGATCCTCTGTGGGATGCCTGTTTAAAGTAGAGGAGGTTTTGATTGGTTTGTACTATTACTAAGACAAAGACATGGGTTCTAAAGCAGTGCAAAAACAAGTTCAGCTAAATTTGGCAGGAAGATCCCATCAAAAACAGCACACATTGCAGAAAAGATAAAACTGTGCCATGCAAAGAAGTTCAGGTAGCAGCACAGGGGCAGAAACACAAAGCCCAAACCAGTGTATCTGCATTAGAGAGAAAGAAAAAAAAATGCTTACAAGAGATGAAGAGTCATGGGGCAAAACCAAGGACTTCATATTCCACTGCAATAGCTATGAAAAAAAAGGGGGGAGGGGGCAGGAGAACTAGCAGACTAGCAGCACCTGCAGTGCTTAAGAATATTGAGAAATCCAGGAAGCGAGAGGGTATCTGCCATATGACCTTAACTGCTTCACAAACTCTTGATTTAAATGCTCTGCAGGAAGAAAGGCCGCTATATTTGCAATTGAGCTATTAGATCACAAACCAATTCAATTGCAGCTGAATCATGGGACCAGCTGCAATATGAGCCCCAGAAATATTGATGATATTACAAATATTACACTAGAGGAATGTAGCTGAGAGCTGGTGATATACAGTATATGTACTCTGAGTCCTGTAAGCAAAACCAAGCTGTTAATAAGAAATCTGTGAAACAAGCAACATTATCTGTTGGAGTCAGTGGCAGCTGACAGGCAGGAATACCTTGCTGAGCAACAGTGTAGCATGAAAAAGAGCAATTTGCTCACGCAGTGCCATCCAAAATACTCTAAACTGAAAGAGGGAGGACAGCAGCATCCCAGTATGATGGGGATCATCTACTCTTCCAGCAGTCCTAATGAAACATTTGAAGAAGTAACAGGCATATCTTCCAGTAAAAGGTGGTGTTAAATCTTCTGAAACAAGCACTGTGTGGATCAGCTTCCAAACAGTAATGACAAATGTCTTTGGTAAACTACAAACTGGCATTGGCTCAGAAACACTTAATAGTGAAGAATAACATTGCTCATGAACATCCCCTGAGGGCTTTGGCAACATTCAGGAGTGACTGCTTTGTGTTACATTATACAAGCTCCTATTGTCGCCTCACAATGGTTTCTTCCTCCTGCTGTAGGTACCTCCAAAAATTATTACAGATGCTTCCAGAAAGCATTGTAGTTTACACATAATTTCCTATAGCCTGAATGAGGCACTTTCAAGGTGTTAAGATTTTAAGAAATGGAAAGAGCAAGAAAAAAGTTATGCAGTGCCTCAAGTTACAGTGACTTCTACCTAAGAAAAGAAAAAAACACAAAGCTGGGTGAAGAGAAGATGATAATAAGTTTCCCTACTTTGGACAGTATGCTAAGAAAGGTACCATGAAAAGTATCACCACAAGAGCAAGTAGCACCTTAACACTCTGGGCTCAGTTCACTTTCTTGTCAGTGATTTGCTTCCACATCTCTGTAGCCAGGGTGATTGTCATCCATGTCCAGCTTCTCCTGGTGGAGCCCTCTTAAACTCCATGTGGATATAAATGCTAGCTGAGAAGTATGAGTGGGACTCTAATCTCCTGGTTCCCACCTGAGAGAAAACTCTGATCTAATACCTGCTCCAGTTACTGTTATTTGTACATATTGAAATAGTATTGGCAGGAAAATAATCTTCTCTTTCCTCTTCTTACACCCCCAAATAACTTACAACTTAGTAAATGAACAATAAGAATTCAAATTCCTCAGGGAGAGAACAGAACTTGACCTGGGGCTGCTACATGCTTCAAAATTTACTATGCCTTTAAGATACTAGAAAAAAAAGACTGATGAAAATTACTCTGGCCCATTTGTGAATCTTTATCCTTAAAAATACCTCCACATTCCCCCGCCAAAAAAAAAAAAACAACCCACAACCAACCCAAAAAACAAACCAAACAACAAAAAAATTCAGCAAAGCTAATCCAAATCTGTAACTATTCAAGGGTAGTAGGTGAAACTGCATCTTTGATAAATGTAGTGCATGGGAAAAAATAATTCACACAGCGTTTACCTACAGTTTTGTTTAAAGGGAACTAAGCAGAAATTCCAGGCAATGTGATCACTGGTATTATAAGACAGACACGACTTGAAACAGACATTCTCAAGAAGGAATGATATTTTCCAGTAATGAATTGTAAATTCAGATCATTTATGGGACAGTAAGGAAAGTGCAGGGTATAGTGATTGACAGTAAAAAGATACTTCTTCCCCATGTGGTCAGGATGTAATTCTGCAAAGGGGACTAGAGGATACAAATACGCAGGCTGACCTCGCTCCAGTACATTCAGTCAAGAATTGTAATCAGAAAACTGAAGGTGCTACAGTCCACTGAAATGCCCTGTGCAGACAATGTTACACTGCAGAGAAATGTGAATGGTTTGTTGCCAGATGGGAGTTTCAGCCAAAGGCACCCTCAGTACCCACAGCGCCTTCTGCAGTCCGTGGGAATAGCAGCCAAGAGATGGGTAGTGATGGCAGAAGAGAGAAAAGGGGCATGGGACCATCGCAGCTCCAGACAGGATTTGGTTTCTTTTTGGATGTACCAAACATCCACCACTGTAGCCTCTGTGGTGGGCTGACCTGTGGTGGGCTGCCAGCTCCCACCCACCTGCTCTCTCACTCCCCTCTTCAACTGGAGAGAGGAGAAAAATAAGATAGAAAACGTCATGGGTTGAGATAAAGACAGGGAGATCTCTGACAAAGTAGTGTCACAGGAAAAACAGGCTTGATTTGGGGAAAATAAATTTAATCTTGACAATAAAAAATAGATTTGGATAGTGAGAAACAAAGCCAAAAAATACCTCTGTCTGTGTGTCCTGCTCCCCGCCCGCCAGGCTCACTTCAGTGCTTCACCCCAACTCTTCTACCTCTTCCCCACCCTGAGCTTCTCTGACAGGCTCTGCTGAGGTCAACTGTGTCTGGCAGCAGCAGCCCCACGCTCTCCCTCTCCTCACAGAGGTGGCCCCTGCAGCCCCCCAGTACTGAAACCTGGGCACATGAAGCCAACACAGCCCAGAGAAGCAAGTTTATACAGGGCAGCTAGGCACAGTAAGCAAAGCTGGCAGCCAGGAGAGAGAGGTGCCAGATGTGTGTGAGCAAGCAGGGCTCCATTGAACCACAGCACCCGCACAGAGTGCTGCCACCATATTGAGAATGGTCCTTCTAGCTGCATCTGGTTCATGATAGTAATGGCCAAAAAATCAAATGCAATTGCATGATAGTGGAATCTGTTCCCAAAACCAAAGAGAAACAAACAAACGAAGAAAACTAAAACCCAAAACCAGACAAAAAACTCCACCAAAACCCAAAGATAGAACAGTGAGCTGTAGTGCTCACCTGTTTGGAGGAGTAGCAAGAAATGGGGTTTGGAAAATTGCAAGAAACCACCAAAAAAAATTAAAGCAGCAGCAATGCTGAGGGAAATCCTCCAACATAATTAATAACAGTGATGTGCTGACCTCCACACATGTTTTTACAGGACAGTGCCCAAACAGGGTGAGAAGGGGCTGTGGAAAACACAGTTCCCCAGGTGAGCCCTGGGTGAGCAGGCAGAGCTCAGCAGAACGGAAAGCAACAAAGGCTGTGGTATTGGACATGCACAGGCCGCTGATAGAAAAGGACGGACAAGACTTTGGAGGAGATATCGGAAAGTCATCCTGCTTACGGCTTGAAGCCAAGCTGCTGTTGCAGATTCTGAGAAACACAATTGGCACCAGAGGACTTCCAACAACAGGGAAAACAAAGAAAAAGAAGTGTATACTACCACCATCATCCCTGCAACAAGTGTCACTTTCCTCTCTAGCAATCCCCTTCAATATTTGTAGAGGAACCTGTTCCTGCAGAAGGATGTGATGATTTCCTCAGTAGATTATGCTTGAGGATAAGCTTCAAAATAATTTATCTTCTCTATGTTTTAGGTTCTGTTTCTTTCTAAAGGGAGTATCTAGATTCTGAACTCAGGTTAGAAGTATCCAAATCACCAATTTAGGGGTTTCTCTCTCTCTTTTTTTTTCCTTCAGTGAAAAGGGAAGTAAAACAAAGAGACTACAAATAGACATTATGTTGCAAGTCCCAAATATGATATTTTAATAAACAGTAGCCACAAAAAGGCTGGGAAAAAAAGAGTTTTAATTTATATTTCAGTTTCAAATTTAAAGCAAACTGTCTCTGATATTGGCTGAGAAGAGCATTCTGCAGAGTTGCAAACTCTGGAATAACACATAAACCAAACCAGCCACTTTCTCACCAAAGTCAAAAACTACGGCTTTCGTTGATGAACTTGCACCCCACTGGGAGTTGTCTGCCGCCTGAGTTGCCCGCTCTAACTCTGTTGCAGGTGTTAAGGAGGAGCGTCGGCACTTCCCTGCGGTTTGTGCCCGGACAGGACCTGCGGCTCCTCGGGAGCCAGGTGAGCCGAGGGAAACAGCCCCCGTTCCCACGCAGCTGGAAAGTTCTCCAGGATACAAAGCAGGAAAAGTAAAACGATTTACTCTTCCGAGGAGAATTTCTGCGTGGTATCTTTCCTCGCAGCCAAAGCAAATGACTTCTTTATTGATTGCTGAAGAGCATTTGCAGTGTCGGCTGCAGCCGGGGCGGGAGGTGACTCGGGCGGCTGCCGGATTACCCGAGACGCGGCCCAGCCACCCGTCAGGTCGGCCGGTGGTGGCCGCCGTCCCCCAGCCCCGGGCGAACAACCACCGGAGGAGCGGGACCGCGTTACGGCGCAGGGGGGCTGCAGGGAACAAAGGCTTGGGGAGAGGAGGAAGAACAAGGAGAGAGGGGGCACGGAAGAGAGAGGGGATGGGGAGGCGAGAATAAACAGGCCGAAAACCCCCGGGCAGTGAGCGGGCTGGGGGTCTGTATCGCGGGTGAGGTGGGAGGCCCCGAGGCGGGAAGGGGAGGGCGGGCAGGTGCGCGAGGCCGGGCGGGGCCGCCCGGCGGACAATGGGGCGCGCGGGGCGGGGGCGGGCGCAGGTGCGGGGCGGGGCCGCGGGGCGGGGCGGGGGGTGAAGTGCGGCCGCACGGGGCGGGCTGCTAGCCGCTCGCCGCGGAGTTCGCTGTGTCGCCAGCCGCGCCCGGAGCCCCGCTCTCCCTTGCCGGAGCCCCGAGTAAGTCAGTCTGTCCGTCCTTTCTTTCTTCCTCCTCCTGGTCCCGCGGAGTTGCCTCCAGCCACCCCCTCTCCGCGGTGCCGCCGCCCGGTGTGGAGCCGGGATGCCGCGCGGGGCTGCGTGAGGCGGGTCTCCTCTCCCGCCCATTGTTTGCGGCTCCCCGAGGCTGAGGGGGCGCTGGGGGTGAGGTGCGCGAGCGTCTGCGTGGGTGTTTCCGCGAGCCCCGAGCCGCAGGGCTGCCGCGGGTCCGGCCGGCGCCCGCCGCCGGTGGTACGTGTCTCTCCGCCGGGCGCTTCGTGCGTTTCGGGGCTGCGTCGCAGTTAATCCTCCTCAGATGTTTGTACTTTCCAATTATTCTCTCAGCTGGAGGCTCAGCCCAGTCTACTCGCAGGGCTGAGGACGTGTCTATTTACTCATTTGTTTGTTTCAAGCGCTGTCGCCCCTCTCGTTGCCCTAGCGCAGAAGTGGGCCAGCTGTTAAAGGTCTCCCTCCCCGCGGCATTCATGAATCCCTTTGCCATCGCAAGGCGTGTGCGTTCAGAGCGGAGTTGATCGGCGAGATGTGAGGCAAATGAATACTCTCTGCCTGTGCCTCGCTGAACACAGGCACCGGCGAGCACCTTTTCCTCTGACAAGTCTGTGTCCTGGTCACTGTTCGCTGCACCCACAAAGGAGCATTTCTTTAGCTGTGCGAGGTAGCAGCGGTTCAAAATGTATCTCATGTAAGAGCTGGTGAGATTCGTGACCCTGAACGGCTCGTGTGCATCAAGTGATGCTGGGTGTTAATCTCTGTGCACCCAGCGTACCTGACTGCCTCGAACGCTTTTTGTTTGATGGTCCTTGATGCACTTGCGAAGTGCATTAGTCTGCTGGGGTTTGGAGTTTTCTAACCCTGGGGAGTAACACATCCTGTGACCACCTCTGCCTAACGTGGAGTTTGATTTCAAAGACAAACCCCGTGATACAGGACTAGTGTTGTGACTGTGAGAAGTGATATATAATTTCTTTGAAAAAAAACTTGAAGCGATTTATAGAAAGGAATATACGTTTTTTTCAGGGATAAAATGTTTACATTATCTGCCATCAGCATGGCCATTTAATTCCTCTCTGCTGTAGAAGCAATTTGTTTTCATTTTCCATTTTCATTGCCCTTTCCATAATGATGTTCTATTGATTGAATTCCTTTTCTTCCTTTTCGCTGTGGATGTTGATCCCTAATCCCAATCTTAACAGCATTTGTAACTACAGTTCAGTTTATGCCTCCGTCTTAACTAAAAGAAAAGAAAAAAATCACATAGGCAGTGCCTTTATGTGTTTCACAACTTCGAATTCATAGGAGTCATGCAATATTGATCCCTTTATTTTTCATTTGTGTCTTCTTTCCAATGTTAGTATAACTTGTTCCATTTTAAGCAAGCCTTGATTGAGAAGGTGAAATAAAAATCACTGTCTGTCTTTAATGATCGTTTTGGCTTCTCCCATTGTGTGTTCTCCAATTACAATATGATGTGAATTGTAAGTCTGTGCATCTCTTCTCCTTCCTTGATCCCTCCCTTATATTTTTCTTCTTCACCAAAATATTTAATACTCAGTCCACTTTTCACATTACTCAAGTTTTTTAAACATGGTGTTAAAATGTACAGGATTATTCTAATTTATTTTTCCTTTACCTAAAAAAAGCCCAAAACAACTACCCAACTTCCCCCTCCCAAAAAAAAAAAAAAAGCCCAGGAGTTAAGATATGTGTATAGAAAGGTTTAATAGACAGTGGGGAACCAGAGATTTCTTTCTTTTGGAAAAGAACCCTCACCAATGTTTATTGAATTTGCTTGTCTGCATGACGAAAAGAACTGTTGTTTTGTTATCTAGCAGCTGTAGGAAGATTGACAGCTACAAATTGCAAATCTATGAAGGATCTGTCCATGACACAATTTTTAGTTCATTTAGATAGTTATCCTACACATCTTGTCATTTGCAAAATTATATAAACAAGATCAGTAAGTTTGTGGAGAAGATATAAATGCAGTGAATATACTGTAAAGATTGTGAAGCTCTTTGGGATAATTAGCAGAGCGTGGTCTTGCCTGAAATATGACATTAATACAGTTAATTTAAATTCAAATATAAACACACCCTTGTAAACATTTCACTGTAGAAAAGAAATACATATTTTGAAACATGCTAGCTCTGTCAGAAGAACATTAAGTGTAATAGTCTTTTTGTTAAGATAAAGAGAACATCATTGATGTCGTAGCGTGCTTTGCATTTTTAAACAGAATCTAATGAATTACAAACATTCATTATGCTACAGCAATTGCTGAAACTTCTCAGGACCCCAAAATAGAGAGTTATTTGTGTACTGACACGCGCATGTTTTCTGATTATGGTTTGACTGTAAAAACAGAAACAACTAACCCTCCTCTCGCTCCGAAATGAATTCTCTGCTAGCTCCAAATATTTTGTTGGTCTACTTCTATCTTGTAAATTTATGTTTAAATACTTCACTGTGTTCAGCTTATGGAACCTTCTGTTGGGAAGTGTGGGAAAGCTACAGGAAGGGGCTGGGAACAGTCTTTGTTGGGTCTTGGAAGAGTTAAGGGTACATAATCTGCTGCGGAAGGTCAGGTTTACCAAATGCCCGAGAAAGAAGATAGCTGGAATTTTCAAAGGTCAAAAAGAGCAATGTGCTAATTTAAAGGACAGATTGTATAAATACAGTTTAACATGTCAAGATGCAAAAAGTTAATTATTTCTTGGTCTGTGTTTTTATCTAAATGTTTACTTGAAAAATCCATGTTTCTTAAATGTATTTGTAAGAAAGTTCTTTCATTCTCTGTGGGCTCCAGATCAAGCCATTGGAAGGGGGCTGTATTTATAGGCCCAAGACAACTTACAACTTTGGAATGCCTCTGTTCATGCCTATTCCAGGCACTGCACATTGTGGACTGTCGTTTTCCAAAAATGGATTTCTTTGAAACATGTGGGTCTTTGGAGTTCAGTTTCATTTTACCTCCTATTTGGTTCCCCTGTGTGCATGGCAGAGGTGATGGTCACGGTCAGCAGCCAGATGACATAGAGCTAGTAGCTGCTGTGTGCCTTGACCACCAGCACGGTAGGTTGACATGCTTATGACCCAAAAGGTTGGTTGGCTTGGGACAGTACAACAAAAACTAGGTGGTTCTTTTGGAGATGTGCATGTATCCTTTGCTGTTCATCTAGGATAAGTACTGATGAATTATTACTGAGCCCTACAACTGTTTTGAAATTATTGTAAAATACTCTCTTAATCCCTGAAAACTGATTCCTCCATAGCATTACATTTTTAAATTAACTCAAACCTGGGTGGATTCAAAATGCTGGAGACCCTTTTATAACTGATAGTGTTAAACAATTTAGTTGTAGTTTGGCATGGATTATCCCTAATAGTCCACTTGATTCTCCTTGAATGAATTGTGGTGTGTCTGAAGAGAGAGTATACATCTGCAAGGAACTCTAGGTCATAGAACCAGTCCTAGGTTTGATCTAAAGTATTCCAGTACTGTTGAGCCTCGAAAGAAGCGTTTAATGCTTATCTCCCTCCCAGGCAAGGAGGCAGTCTGTAAGGATGCCTGTTACATGGGGAGTGGAGTCTTAATGGAGAAAAGTCTGTGTCTCGAATAATGGTGATGTTGTGGATGATTTAATTGCAAGCTAATGCAAATGGTGTCTAGAAAACCAGACAAATCCTCAAAATGTAATTACAAATCAAAATTAAAGAAAGATGTGGCATTTTTCAAGGCTGATACCCAGCAGTATTTTGGGGCTAGAAATAAATGTTATTCAATGAAAGAACTAGGGAGCTCTTTTCTTCTGATGGTACAAAACACCTATTTCTTCCCTTGTAAGCTGAGGATCACTTGACTTTATCATACAATTCAGATGTTGAGACAAGCTTTCTTTGGCAAGGAAGAGTCATTGTATTTCTCAGTGTGTTCTGCTCCAGTGGCAGGCCTGCCAATGATGCTATTAGCCAAGGGATTGTTCCTTTAGCTCAAGTAAGAAAGATCTCCACTTGGAAGAGAGGCTTTTGAGTTCTTTCTTCCAGAGGAGGAGGAGTTCCTATCAGTTTTGCAGTAGTATTTTTAAGCAGCTTCAATTAGATATTCTTAACTTTGTTTCACTAATGGGAGCTCACCTTTCACTCTCTCTGACCTTTTTTCAGTGAGGTTAGCTTCTACTGAAGCCACCCTGCCTGTTCTGTTAGGTTGTAATTCCTTTTACAAAGTCAACTTTTTGCCTTCCTTTATTCTTCACTTCTGGTTTTATTCATCTTCCCTCAGTTCTCAGAAATATTTTGTGTTCATTAATCCTTACCTTTCCCACTGATAGACCACTTCTGTCTCCCTTAGTCTATCCAAAGAAACTCATTCCTTCCACTCCAACTGTTTGGTTTGCTCACTAGCTCTTAGATCTCTTTACACCTACAACTTTTTCTCCCACTTCAAAGCTAGTCATGACAATGTGACAGCACACATTTTCTTTTTCCAGCTGTAGCATGTATCTGCAACTCTAGTATTACATTTCTGAACTTGAATTTTCTTGCCACTAATGCTGCACATGAAGTTGTCCCTGTGAAGAGTTCATACTGACAAGTAGTATTACTATGGAAATGTGTGATCCATCATCCATGCTCTTGAAAACCAGCAGAATTGATGCTTAAGGACTTTCAATCTGCGTGAGAGAGAGAGCATAACCATTGTACAAGTAATCAAAAAGACACATGCAAGCCTAACTTTCTTTGTTAAAAGGTTAACTGACAAACTGCTGATAGATTCTACTTGCTCCTAAAGCAAAAAGAAGCAGTCTTCTTGAGTTACTAGCCTGTGCCTCCTTCCTTGATAGTCTTCCAAGTCTTGGAATTCTCTCTTGATCTATTGCCTTGTACCAAGCTTGGGGGTTTTGTCTACAGAATGTATTAGACGGCTCTTTGAGAGCCTGGAGTACAGAATTCTGCTTTATTGCAGCTGCTCTAGAACAGAGTAATCTGTCTCTGCTTTTTTTTTTTAATCAGTGGTAGCTTCTTGCTAGCTTATCATGGGAAATACTGTAGTTCAGATACTAGCCAAACCTGGAAAATCTACTTTAAAAATGCTTTGACCACGTGTATTATTGGTGTGGGGTAAAGAAGAGAGAAAGTTCTTCCTGCATAATGAAAGTGCCCAGTACTGAGTCAGGCATAGCCAACCTGAAAATGTCAGATCATAAAGTTCAGCGTTTTTGAATTGGGGTTGAGGTGGGGGGAACCTGCTTATGCATTGCCATTTCAAGCAAGTATTACTTTCTTTGCTTTGCCATAATTCAAAGAGCAGATGAATGAACCTGTCTAAGGCTGTAAAATTAAAAAGAAAAAAAAAATTGCCTTTGGAAGGAAGGGAAACCAACCGTTTCACAAAGCAAAAGATCAAGATGGAGCACTTTGGCTCTAAATGAGAACTTACACAAACATTATTAGCATGAGAATATGGGTCTAATGCAGTGTTAAGTCCCTTTTTATTTCATACAAAATATAAAAAGTGAAAAAAGCTAGGATATGAACAGTAGTCATAAAGGCAAGTATCCAGAATTTCTCAAAACTAGAATTTGTTTTCTAGACAATTCCCATTAGATCTTTCAACTACATGATTTAGAAAAAAAATAAAAAATTAAGTGCCCAAATCAAGGTGTCACATACACCTCATTCTCCACCCTCACCCCTTCCTTATTACTGAATACTATTTTGACACTGCAAGATCAGAAGTTTTAATAGTCAAATATTTTTTTAATCTTACCATACTTCACAGGTTTTCAATTAATTTCTCAGAGCAGTGATACCACTTGGGCTCCTATTGGTACCCTGTAGCAGCTGCAAGTACTAAAGCTTCTGCAGGTTGGATCCTGCACTGTCACGCTGGTCACTGAAGAACTGAGAAATGTGATTATTGGTCACATCTCTTAAGCTTGGCTTGAGGGCCGTTCTTTGTATTTCCATTGTAGAAGCAGGATTAGACTCAGTTCTCTGGAGCAACTTCCAATTGCATTTGTTAGTGAAATCTCCTGTCATACTTCCATCTCATTCACTGCAAACCTCTTGGCTTTTGCTATCAAAGGAAGGTTGGGGATTGTATGGAAACTTTTTTCTAGTGATTTGCTCTGCAAATTTTTATTATGTTTAGACAAGAGTAAGCAGGCGGAAAATACCATCAGGCTTGTCACTCCCTGCTTATGAAGGAATAAGTACAGTACTTTTTAAAAATACTGCTTTTATGCTCTTCTGTGTTAATACCTTCCTATGCTGTTAAGAGGTAAAGGGATTGTGTCTGCGTCCTTAGTCTGTGAGCTGTCTTTGAACCTTTGGATCACCCAGGCAGGTTCGTACCACCTGAGCTAATGAAGTGTTAAGGAAAATAGCTGGTTCTGCTTGAACTGAGTTAGTGGGGAACATAGTACATACATTGCCAGTTCTACCATCATTCTATAATTTTTCCCCAATAATCTTAGATCTCATCAAAGTCTGGAAGAGTATTCCAAGTCATCCAGATGACTGGACACCTCTGCCCATACTTGTTTATGTGGGGCACTAGGGCAAAAATCTAACCTGATTTCTCAAGCCAGACTTTCCTACTACTCGCCTTCATCATCCCAGTTTTGTTTTCCATTCCCAGGCTTCTCCAGACATCTTGCTCAGTCACAGATTTCTTTCATTAGCCCCTTTCCTCCTCTGCTCCTATACAGGTTCACTGATCTTGGTATTTCTTTATTGATCTCATTTTTACTTCCCATACAATCTCACTTGCCTGCTCTACAATCTCCTTACTCTTATTCTGTTCTGGTAGTGAAGCAACTCTTGTTCCCATTTGAAAAACTAACAAAAGCATGCTCTTTCTTGAAATAGCTTGAGGTTGCAATGAGAACCTTTACCTGTTTGTTGACTCTGTAGCCAAAGCTGTGCTGGTGCCACCAAATTAAAAAAAGTTAATAATAATCTGGGCAGAGTTTTGCCATGTTCCTGAACCTGTAAGATAAAATATGTTGAACACATGCTGAATTTTCAGAGAACACAGCTGTTAAAACTCTAAACCCCTACAGAAAATTTCACACACTTCTAAAGTAAACAGGCTTCTCTTCCACTTGAAGAATTCATCTCTGTCATTAGAACACATTAACAATGCTATTGCTTCAATCAAATGTTGTCTTTCCACCAATGCAAGAAAGCCTTCAGATATTCTCAGGAAAAGGGGATTTGTCCATGGGAAAGAATTCCCATTTTTCTCTTAAACTATATATGGAAAACCATGTGAAAATTTGGTGAATTACTTACTGAAAAAGTGTAAATGAAATGTCAGTGTAAGGATGCTTATGCAAAACTCTATCTAGCCATGCTTACAACCGCACCCTATAATAGGAAATGTTGGGCAGCCTCAGGTAGGAATGCAGTTCCCATCCTACCTTTGATACATCATGAGTCATCGGGAATATTTTTCTGTGTGCAAATCCCCAGGACTGCTAGGATGTGCCCGTGCTGTGATAGGAAAGCCAGTTAAGTAAGAAAAATGATGTGAATTAACAGGAGAGTGCTCTCCTAGCAGGTCTCCTGCATGCAGAGTACTTCAAGAATTCTTACAAATAGTTCTTTACACAGTGTACCTGTGAGTGTCTTGGAGGATGGAGCTGTATGCTGTAAAACAGTTACATCTGTGGGTATCCAAGTAGCGTGTCTACAAGAGTTTGAGTGAGAGGGAGAAAATGCACGATAATGTTGGCATTAGAGACTTCAGTAGCAATCCAACTCAAGATGACTGTTGCTTACAATTGGAAGGGATCTATATGTTGATGGATAGATACAGAAAGTGAGATATTGGTATGCATCAGCTTGGAAATAAGATGAAGTGAGGATAAAATGCAGTTAAATCTTAAGGCGCTGCAATCTGAGAAGTAACACCGTACTGTAATCATTTTACCCTGTAGAAATAGAAATGTTCAGCTCATTATCTGTGAGCGTGGAGTTTCTGAAGATGGCAACTAATTGCCAAATGGATATTACCTTCCTAGGCTTTCAGTTGTTAAAAAAGCATTTCTTCTCATCTTCTCACATAAAAAATTAAATCGTAAACCATGGCTTTCAGAGGGCTTTTTTGCTTTATTTAAACTGTAAAAGTAGGATTTTTCTTACTCATGCGTTACTTCAGTGTGCTGTGAGCATCTAACAGACATACTCATTGAGAAATTATTGAACACATTACCACTGTGCTTTCTGGCAGACAGTCTATAATCCAGTTTGTCAAATGAATTTTCTTGATTGCTTTGCAGCATATGCAAAGTACTTAAAAACGTCATAATTACCTCTCTGAAGAGTTGGGGGGTGGGAGCGGAGGGAGAAAGACATAAAAGAAAACAGGCAAAAATTCAGCTTTCTATTCTTATGTAAGCATAAAGAAAAGGGTACGGTTAAAGGCAGCACAAAAGATGTAACAGAAATGTTATAATGAGAGCAATCAAGTCCTTCAAAAAGCTGGATAGTGGTTTGGGGCGGGGGGAGGGAGGGAAACACAGGTTGCTGTGTAAAACATTGCACATGTATTTGGTTTTATTCACTAAGCTTAATTTAAGCTATCAAACGCGCTTGCTGCCTGATTTTTCACTTGAATATGAATGTTTGTCAGTTCTGCCAGACTTTGAGATGTGTGGTGCTTGCTGGAGTTAATGGGTGTCCCTCTGCCTCGGTCCCCTCTTCAGAATTGCTGTAAAGAGCAAAAATAACTGATTTCACTTCTGCTGTGATGTTTAATGTGCTTTAGCATGCATGTAAACAATTGTTGCCTTTGGCTTTCTACAGAATTTACAACTTATGCTGACTTTTCTCCCTGCTTCAGTGTAGGCAATGCTTTCCTTATATATGATTATGTTTCAGTTGCAGCTTGTCTTAGGCTAATGTTTCTTCTACGCGAACTGATTTTCTTCTTACAAAATCATGCTTATGATATTTGTCAGGAATCTGTGGAGGGCAAAGATATAAACTCTTAGCAAACAGACAGGATTTCAGAGAGAAGTGAGAAAACACTTTGCAAGATTCATGGTATGAATTAAGCTGCTAGTTGATTAGCTTTTGTGGCTTTTTTCCCAACCACCCAAGAAAGGCCAATGTGTGATACAATAAATCTCAAGATCCTAGAGGCTGCTGTTCCTGTGTCTTAGCCTCTGGATTTCTAAAATGTCAGTAGTGCTTATAAATCAGAAGTTTCTGCTTGGTATTCTGGGCACTGTGCCTTTGGAGCCAGGCTGGAGAGAGCACCATGACTGTTGCCTTTTGGCTGAAACCCCCAAGAATCATCTGGAGAAAAAAATTCAATGTGGGAAAAGGCCTTCTCGGCCTGTTGCCAGGAGGTGTCACTACAGCTCAGGAGGAACTATTGTGTCCCTTGAGACACACTTTAATATTTTCAAGGTCTCAGTAAGTGCTGGTGTCATCATGTACGCTAATCCACTGCCCTTCATCATATGTCTGAGGAAGGAAGGCTGAAATCGTGCAGTCCAGTAATTAACATATAGAAAAGTAAAGAGATTATGCTAATACATGCTAAATGTGTTGTCTATTAAAAATACCCTTACTGCACTGATACTGAAATAAGCATGTGATGTGATGTGTGTACATCCTTCCTTTGGGGAATTAGCCCTTACACAGAGCTATCTGATGCAGTCGTTTGTACTCCCTTGGTTCTATTCATCTCTCAGGGTTGTAGCAGAGTCCTGGAAATGGCTGATCAAACGTATTACGCTAGAATTAGCATGGCAAGATAACTGTTGAAAGCCAAGAGGGTGAAAGTGTCAGTCTGAAGGAGATGGAAGCATGAGTAGGTTTTGGAAATCATATCCTTAAATACTACTGATACCACTCTTTCAAAACTATTTAAGTCATTTATTTTAATGCATGATAAGCTTTTTATTCTCAATCAGTTTTGCACAGCATATTATATGTATTTTATACAGCCTGCTAATGAGCTGAAGACTTGTTAATTATATGTGTGTGGAATGGCATAGCTGTTGAATTATGCACATTATTTTTCTTTACAACGAAGCCTTCCTCTTAACTGTATCTGTCCTGGTTGAAAATACACTTCAAGTTGCTATTACTAACTCCTCCACTGTCACTTCATTATCATCAATCTTGGGATTTTGGTGGTATGAGGAGTTAGTCTGAATGCTGGAAGAGTTGGTGAAGCAATAAAAAAAAATATACAGTTTAAAAGCAGCTTCCTGTGTCACATAAAACAGCTGTTGGGAATTTTATATCCCCTGAAATAATAAAAAAAGGTTTAATAAAGGAGTGTAAAATCTGTAATGGTTCATTTCATTTTCTTACTTCAGCTGTCTGGTTTGTAATTCATTACAGTTTTCCTATTTAACTTTGTCCTCTTGATGTGGAAAAACATCCAACAAACACAGCCCCCCAACAACCAAAAGCAAAGTTCTACATGTTATTTACATATTCTATTATACCAGATGAGTGTTGTAGGAATTGGAATCTAAGTAGAGATGGGTACACTATTTCCTGAATTTATTACCCTTACAAAGAGTCTGAATGTAATGGGAAAGCTGGTCAGATGTTACTTACCTTGTATAATTTCAGAAAGCTACAAAGACTTGCAGTGTTGGTGATGCCACTTAATTATCAATCTGCATTTTTTTTAATGGAAAACTGGTGTATAGTTTAAGACATTATGTGAAAATAAGATTTCAAAATCCCTGTGTCTTTTGTTATGAATTATTCATATTAATGGATACTGATACCTAGCTCGGTATGTTTAATTTGAAAGTGTTGGAGGTCATTCTCATAGATCTAGGGGAAACATGGATAATGAATGCAAACCAGTATACCTTTGCTTTTATCAAGAGCTCTAACTTCCACCCATATCTAGATTGTGAGGTTGCTGTTGAAGTCTGGTGTTCTGATCACACAAGTATGCTGCATCTTTTATGTCTCCACTGGTGAAAGATGTGCAAAAAAAGTGGAAACATGTATGGAAAACTTGCAAAATTATGTCAGTAGGGCACTAGGTGTGTCTGCCACTTTTTAATCACCCTTGGTGCTTTCAAGATTTGATGGTGATTCTGATTTAGGAGACTTAAGTGGATGGAGATCAATTTATGGGAGCAGTTTTCTCAAGTCAGTATCATACTATTCTTGTTGAAAGGGTCAGATGTTTTGTGACTTTATGCTTGAGCATGTGTTCCTTAAAGAGCACTTTGATTTGCCTTGCTCTGTCCTCTTCTCAAGTTGTGGGGCCTGCCCCAGGGTGATGAAACATTTCTGCACTTGTGCAGGTGCTGTTGGAGAGCAGAGGTAGAGGTAGGACTTCTGTCACATTGAAAATTATTAACTTAATGTTGTGATTGTGGCAGGACCTGTAGGCTGACAGTCTGAACTGCTTTTTAGTGACAAATATGGATTCTTTCAAAAACCAAAAAAAATCAACCTCACAAAATCAGACCTGAACAAAAAAATAAAGCCCTAAACCCCAACAAAAAACTGTTGTCAATTTAGCAAAAGTTGAGCTTTTCTTCTTGAAGATATTACATTGTAAAAATGAAAGATTTGTGGAAAGTGGAAGTGGGTAGTGAAAAGTCACTGAGCTGAAGCTCTCTGAAACTTTATGGGAGAGGGAGAAGGTAAGAAAAGTGAAGCTTTAATAGGTGTGTTATAGGTTTAATAAAAGGAACCAGAGTTCCATTTGATAACGTCTATTTTTGAGTTTGTTTAGGTGAGTTGTATGTGGCTAAAACAATTAAAAGTCATTAGACTGTCTTGATCACAGGCCCTGGCTACAGAATCCTCATCTATGTCCAGCAAACAAAGTACTCATAATGCTGTCACTTGAGAACCCAACCAGAAATTGAGTATGTTCACACCAAGATGCGTTAGTGATCCTCAGGCTGAGGGTCTTCTAGTTAATAGGTATTTTTTGCTGTTCAAAAGCAACTTTAACAAAAGCTGCAGTGTGTCAGAGTATGTGCATCTTGAACATACATTCATGGGGAGAGGGGCAGGTCCAAAGAAACAAAAAAATCTGAAGTCAGCATGAAGTCATCTTCAGTCTTGTTTATACAGAGAGTGCTCAAGAGGTTTCATTTGTTGTGCTAACATCAGCTTGTTTCAAATAAGCCATGAAATGACTATTAGACAGATTATCAGCCTTAAAGGATTATGCATCTTTCATCTTAGGTGCTGCTGCAATATAAACCCAACAAAAATAATCAGCTTAGTTAAGTTCAAGCAGGTGGTCTAAAAGAAGTACATTTTACCTCCATCTTCAACAGAGGAACATGTGATTGTGTAGATAATTAGGGAAATTGCTTAAAAGCATTTTGAAGCCTTATGTTCAAGGTAACCAGAGTTGGCTTGTTTTTCTGGTTATTCTTTTAGCCTGCTGATGTCATGGCACAGCATGGGTGTGAAGAACTTTATCTGCTTTGTAAAGCAGAGTGGTGTATTGTGGCAAGATGGTGGGTGAATTTCCCTTTTTAGCTAGCTGATGACCCTGCATTCATTCAAGTTTTGTTCTTGAAAATGGTGGGGGTTTTTTTCCCCTTGTACACAGTGTTGATTTTTCTTTTCTTGCCTTCGAAACATGGTACCTTTTGCACATAGAGACTCTCTAACAATTTCCTTCTATGGCCAGGAAACTGGTAGCAGCTATAGAGCTGAGCTGGTGGCTCTCAGTGACCCATGGGTGGGCTGGCTGCTACAGAGCCAGTGGGATGCTGAGGGCTAATCAGACATGTAACATCTTTGTGGTTAAGACTGAGGGTTAAGTCTAAAATAACTTTTAACCACAGCACGTTTCCTGGTAACTTGGGATTTGCCCTTCCATAACGGATGCATTCTGTTTTCCTCAAGCTGTTAAATGTCTAAAATAGCTTGCTGCTTTGACATAAATTACTTGCTTTACTGGCTACTTGTAGTAGTAAATGTATATGCCAAGTCCTTAAAGGGGTATACAAAATAGTTTTATTACCTGGCAATAACTTTAAAACCAAAAGAGGAAAACGGAGCTGTACTACTACTTGTGGGGATTCAGGGACTGAATGAGTTGGTTTTAAGTGTTGTGGGTTTTTTTTATAAGGGTTAATTAACTGCTTCCTAAAACTTGTAGATTAATGTCAATTCCTCATAAGCAATTTTGAACAGAATTTTTTGTACTGTCTTGGAGAAAAGTCACATGACCAAGAAAGTGTCTGAGGTAAGCAATCATACCTGTTGTCATCTTTCCCGTTCTGCAGAACCCCTTTTGGTGTTTTCTATGACTGGTATGAAGCCACAATAGCATTAATTTTGTCAAAAGGTATTGTTGTTAAGAATGTTCATGGCAAAGTGCTGTAATATATGGCTACAAAAGTAAACGTGAGAAGAGGCACAGTTTTAAGACCAAAATAAAGCTATTGGAGCCCTGCCTAACTGGAGACTGTCAAAAAGCCTTTTTTGTTGTGTGGGTTTGTTTTTTTTTTTTTTTTAATTTTTGTGTTAAACCTAGCTTAGAAAATGACATGGAAATCCCTTGACCTACAGATCAAGAAAATGAAATGCATGAGATGCTGTGGTAGTAAGCTCCACTACAATAGATCAGATGAGTGCTCTGGGGCAGGGGATGAAGGAAGGAACTGGGGGGAGAAGGTAGCCTAAAAGGCTGCTGCTCAATCTTCATTGAAGGTGTTTTTTTCCTGCATATGGCTAAAAATTCCTTTTTTAATCCCATATATTCAGAGGAAAGCTTGTGCAATTTGCATTTCTTGAATGCTTGCTCTTCCTAATTCACATCCAGACATCTTTGTACATTATGCAGCTTTGTTTGGGACAATGCTTAAAAGATGGTACGAGTCTGAATCTTTAACTCCCACGAAGTTTCAATGTAAGAACCCAGAAAGAATTAATAGTATGTTACAAAAAACCCCTTCCTATGCCTGAAGACTCTATATGGCAACAAGATTATTTACAACAATATTAAGAGCTAATTGATTGGTTTCATCTGGCTGAGATGAAAACACACTTAGGACGGAGTGTTTTCAGACTCTGCCATGACCTTGTTTTTGATACATTTTTCTTTATGGATTGTCCAGCTAGAGGTGTCAACACGCTGCAGAGAGGGCCAATATTTAAGGAATGCTGCACCACAAGTAAATTGCAAGCAGAATAAGCAAGTGACTGATTCCACTTGAATTGTGGTTGACAAGGAGGCATTTCATCCTTCTGTCCATGCAAATCCAATTGTTCTTTTGGAAGTGAGATGCTATTTACCGTCAAATCTGTGCGAGCTGTTCTCATTGCAATGGGTTTTGCTTACAATAATGTCTATCATACTGTGTATATTACTACAGATTGATCTGCTGGGAACAGAGTGGAAACATACATTAGTGAGACAATGTAAAGATTTCACAGGTTCTCCCTCTGCTTCTGTGGTGCTTGTGTTTCTGAGAAATGCCAGACTCCAGGACATCCATTCTGTTCCTCATTTGCACTTTCTCTAGGCACCAAGGCAAAGATTTAGAAGCCTAAACACAAACATCTAATGCTGTTTATGTGCTTTGGGCACCTGAGACAACTATCAGGGCTAGCAGGTGTGACAGGCAACTTTAACAGCAGTTGAAAGCTGTGGTGGGATGTCCTCAGATACCTAAAAAAGCGCTAGATGCCTATGTTTATGTACCTGCATTGTTCCTTAATGCTGTGTTGTAGAATGAAGTTAGTCAGGTAAAGATGATTTAAACAATTGTATAGGCATGTTTGTATAGGTTTGTTTTTTAAAAGAAATTATTCCGCATAATTTGGTAGTGGAAATTAGTGATAAAACCGAGATTTAAGCTCTTTCCTTTTGTTTCCATTTCAATGCCTTTAAAAATGGCTTGTCCTACAACCTCTAGGCACATTTGCAATAGTGTAACAAGGTGATGGCTTTGTTAAATAATAAGTTACAAAGCTCTAGGTAATAACTTATGTTAAACCTGGTGTATATTGAGCTACTGATGTTGCTGCCTTTAAGCTACCTAGAGTCAAATTCACATCAGTAGATTCAGGGGGATTTCCAGGAGTTTGTCAAATGAGGACAGTTTACATCTAACTGGGGCCTTAGTGGAGATAATATTGCCCTGGCCAAACCACAGCTGTGACTTGCCAGTGCCTTTGGTCAGGGTTATGCATGGCAGTGAAGCTGTACCACCAGCAGTGGTCTTGCTTTGCTGTTAAATGTGCCCTCATGCACCCAGACTGGTGCCTGTATGCTGCTGTGATCCTGCAATTTTAGGGCAGACAAAAAATCTGGGGATTAGGAGAACTGAGATTCGAGTTCTGTCTTGCAGCACATGGGAAATAAGGAACCTCTCTCCCCACCTCACAGATTGTGCTTGAATGTGCTTGTAGTTTAGAAGTAATGGCAGCATTTCCTATTTGAGGCATTTGGTAGCCAGGTACTATAGATAATTAAACAGGCTCAATAAATTCTAAATAACACTGTGCTGGAAGTGGTGGTTACCCAGTGAGATCTATGATCAAAAAGAAACTTTGAGTATTCCACTGCTATATTATGTTTTTACATTCTCTGTAGTCAGTGTGTAGTTAAACAATAAGGCACAACAGGCATTAATCCTGTTGAAATATACTCCTGATGTCAAAGGCATTGTTGGGAAGGAGCTGAAGGGAGTGTTACCTTAACTACCTGAGTGATACAGTAATCTTTTATGAATTTGTTACCCGGGGCGCCTCGTTGCCGTTATGAAATGGTAATTTAAATAAATAAAATCTTCAAGGAGTTGCTATTTGATTTTAACAGAAGTTTGGCATCACTGAGAGCTAGTAAGGAAAATTCTATTTACATGCTGTGTTCAGGTGTTTGCTTCATACATATCTAGTACATGACATAGTCATAGCTACCAGGGCTTTCAGAACTTCAAAATATACATGCAAGTGCAGCCAGTAGTCTGAGGAACTTTCTTGTATGTGCTAGACATAAAATATTCTAAATAAAGCTAGAAATAATTTGTGCTTTAAAAACAGCTGGAGTGGTGAAATACAATGCAGTGCAAGCCAATTTTTTTCCCAGAAAGATGTAAAACTACTTTTTTTTTTTTTTTTTTTAATAGCACTTCATGTTTTCCAGTATGGAGCATCTAGTTAAAGACTATGTTGTTTGCTCCTCCTGTGCTTTGTAATAGAAATAGGAGCAGACTGCTGCTTGTTTTGGGGGTATTTTTGGTCTAATATGCAATCACGGTTAGCACAAGATGTTTGTATTTTAAAATATGGGAGTATATATATTCATAGATTTTAACATCTGTTCTTTTCCAATTGTTTTTTTACCAGCTATTCTTAAATATTTCAGAGAAAACCCAAGGGCTTATTACATTTTTAGTAAGAAAGCTTATTTTTTTCAGGGCACACAAGATGTTACCTCTAAAGAAATATTAGTGAATTACTTCTTTCCATTGACTGTAATGATTTTATAATTATACTTTGTCATAAAGAAATCTATGCAGGTTCATTGTTTTTCCTCTTTTTTGGCTAAAAGCTAGTCTTGCCCTGGAATGTGGACAGATGTGAATTAACATTGTAAATATCAGCTATGATGATTTCTGTGCAAAAACTACTTTTGTTTTTATTCTGATTTATTTTGAGAAGGAAAAAAAAACAACCTGTGGATACCCCACCATGCTATGGCTGCTCTCTGTAGAGTGATAAACTGAAAAGCAGGGACACAAGTCCTTTCATGAGCTGGCAGTGATGACTGCAAAATTGACATGGAACAATAATGCTGTATTAAGAGGTTTCACAATTAAGAAACAGTGAGAACGTATTTGGTTGTTTAGCCATTTGTTTTCCTATTTTTAGGTAATATCTTGCCAGATACATACTTAGGAAGAGGCTTTTCTGTTAGGGCCACTGGGATCTTATTATTGCCATCATTATTGTGGGGTTGAACTGTTTTAAATATTTGAATTAATTGGTTATTTGCATATGAATATAAAATATAGACAAAACCTTTGTTTTCTTCCGTGTAGTGTTGGCTTTGACACTTCAGCTTTCAGTGCTGAAAGTTGGGGGGGTTTTGTTGTTTTTTTATTTTTTGTCTTGGCATGGAGTTGCCTCCTGTGCAGGCAAAGGAGGCTGGGGAGTGTGGTGCCCCATGGAACAGACTCAATAATGTCTGTTACAAGCTCTGTGATCCTACAAACTCAAAGTTACTTCTTGTCCTGCTTTTGTACTCTGGGGCTCCAGCATTTCATAACCATGACTTAAACAAATACAAGCAAAGTAGCCTGAAATATTATGACTTTTGTGTGAAGAATCCAAGAGAGAAATTTTCACATTAAATCTAATGGCAAAGAGAAATGTCTAAAACTGTGCAATATCTCATAATGCATTGCTAATCCAAAATAATTAAAATAGAGCTAAAAGTACGCCTTGACTTTGTCAGTCGACTGCAGACTAAAGTATAAGGATTTATATATCATCCTTAAATTTATTTATTTAAGCTTGGCTAGAAATTTGATACTGTCTTGCTATTTATTTATTTAAATATCTAATCCTCTCAGAGTCCTACTAAGCTCTCAGCTGTAAGCTTCTCCTGTAGTAAAGTCCCCAAGTTAGTCATGCACTGTGTGAAAATGCTGTCTTCCCTCAATTTTGCATTTTTGTCTTCCAATTTTCTGGTATCTCCTCTTTACACTGAGAGAAATGTTTGACTTTGCTGCTTTGTACAATTTATTCTTTATCATAGCTTTATTATATCAGATCTTGTGTGCTCATCTCTTACGGAAATGGTGTTTAAGGTCTTATTCTATGCCTCTAATAATTTCCATTGCCTATCCCTGGACCTCCAGTGCTTTTAGTGTCAACTTGTACAATTGCATTATTCTATTTTCAGTGTTTATTCCATTTCTCTGTGTACCAATACTTTCCCCTGCTTGTTTGCAGTTCAGACTGAAGCTAATTTGTAAGCAAGCCTACGTGGGGGTTAGTTCTAGCTGATGACACTAAACCTTTAAGAAATGGTTTTAAAAAACATGTGTAGCAACTTCTGCTGCCTTTCAGATCTTCCTTTCTCCCTCTTCCTTCTGACTTCAGCCAGGACTCCAAAGACCCTATCTCCTATCTCAGCTCATAAACCTATTGTGAGCTACTTCAATGCCTTAAAAATATAGAAAACTGGCACCTACTAAAAAAGTGGAATTGTTTTCTTCCTTGTTTGAATATCTGAACTGTCTTAATTGCAAGGGTCATTTAAGGGGAGGGCTGAATAACCCTGTGGACAACAGCTAGTTGTTAAAGCTTGCCTGCATTGTCCAGCTGCAGCTGAAGAGCAGTCCATATTGTTCCAGCTCGAGTGCCTTGCCTTGTGTTTGAGCTTATTAATTTACCATGTCCTCTAAGAAGCAGGGCAATTCATTATGTCATTCTGCCTTCATCTCTTTGCCTTGGTAACCACGCTCTGGGATACTTGGGAAGGGAAAGACCGCATAGCACAGTTACTGAGGGTCTGGATAGGAAACCAGAAAACTGGTTACATCAGTAAAACTGGTGATCATTAAAATCTGCCTGCTTTCCCCAGTGATTCAATTCACTGATGGGTTTTTGAGTTTTGGTTTCGTTTTCCTTCACTCTTACCAGAGCAAGAATGTAACATCACTTGATCCTGATCCTTTGGTGTAGTTTAGACCTTTCAAATCCTGTCTGAGCAGCATAAGTAGCAGAATTAATGCCTCTAAAACTTAAAATACTTTGTGTCTTGGGATGAGAGAAACCAGATAAGTCGCAGAATTTTATTATAGACTCTACCTGAGACCTGGTTAAAGTCAGCCAAATCTATGACTGCAGACACTCTTTGAGTGAGTAAGCAGTCAAATCAGTTTTATCTGAATACAAAACCTGCGTTTCAGTAAAGGAAGAAGTGGGCTTTTAGGTAGCTGTTCTGTGTAACACAATCATAAAAAAAGGCCACTGTAGCATATATACTGATGCCTGCCAAATTAATCCTTTCAACTTAAAATTGTTCCCCACTGTCTGAGTCAGATATTGTTCATGGAGGAAAAAAACATAAAGAGCTGAAATTTATTAAATGGCATTAGCCATAGGTTGTGGTGCTGGTGATTTGCTTGCTTTCAACAAGCTTGAATTCATTTACCCCATACCTGGTGATGCTGATGCTGAAGGAACTTACAAGGAACTTGCATACTACTGAGTGCTTAAGTGCTTTAGTGAAAGGTTTTAAAGAATTTAAAAGAGGAAATAAGAGGAGAAAAATTATTGAGGATTTTTACAAATACATGGGTACAAGCTACCTACACAATCCATCCTGTAGTGTTCTGATGATGTTTAACTATAAAATAAATAACTTGGCACTTCCCAAGAGACATGAGAGTTTATAAGAAATAATTCTTTTTATGGCATGATGCTGCCCTTTCTAAAATTGATTTTTAGGATGCAAGATACTATATTATTCCTGCTGTAATGTAAAATTATTAACTATTGAAACTTTCTATTTTGACAGACATACTGTAATTTGTCCATTTCTCTATATTAAATGTAAAAGTGTGCACACAAGCAATAAAATTATTAACTGTGAATAATATGCTACAGGCTTGCTTTTGAGTTTCATTGCAGTATCTATTGAAGTAGGGCACATATAAAAAGTGCTGCCAGCCTTTGGGTGTGAATCTTCTATAATGTAAGTCTATCTGAACTGTGTTTTATTTTGTATATGTGTGAACGTCAGCAACAGGCAGCACCAGGGACTGCTCAGAAACTTAATTTTTTCATGTGTAAGGCTTGTATTTTTTTATCAAATGTCCATAGTACTTATTGATCTACTAAATAACTAACAAAAAAGCATTTAGATCCTAGATTCAAATATGGAAATTGTAGTCGTGCACTTTGCATGCAATCAATTGGTGCCGTTCAACATTTCCACTACTGCTGAAAGCAAGAGAGCAGTGTAACACAGTTCTAACTCCTCTGCTTAGAGATTACATTCTGCACAAGCTAGTAAGGAAGCACATTTGTAGAGGAAGGGAGCTGAATACAAAGAGGTTGCAGGTGTATTATAAGGTCATTGGTTATCTGTGCAAAGCACTGTATAGCACCTAGACTGAACGCTTTGCATCCTCTTTTAGGAGGAAATTATGCGGTAAACATTTAGGTAATGTCTGAAGACTGCAGATCAGAGTCGTCATTGACGTAAGCAGGTACAGTCCCACTGACCCATCCATTGTGATCTGTAGTTTTGTGGCTTGGTATTAACTATAAAAGGAGCTAACAAAGCCAGATGAGCAGAAAGCAGGATGGCACATGAAATTGATTTTTGACAAGTGAAAAACTGCTCATGCTGGAAGAACTTCATGTATACATTGCTGCTTTCTCTTCAGCCTCACGTACAGCAATGCTCTACCATCAGCTTGCTTTCAGGTGATAAATCATTTTGAGGCCTCATCTACTTACTGACTTGTGGTGTATGTGGAATAAGGTAGCTGAATCTATCCCTGGTAAACCTAATTATATCTCTTTGACTGTGAGAAATCATCTCTTTGTCTCAGAAAAGATTGCCTGTATCTAAGACAACCCTATGAAGCCACAGAAAACCCAGGAGAGGGGTAGAAACAAGCTTGCATGCAGAAGCATAATGCTGCCAGTTTAAGGAATTTGCCCATCAGCTTAAGAAGGAAGGAGGGGGACACTGGCAAGTCTCAGCAAGTCTCGATGTTTGTGTCTCCTCTTTGTTCTCTCAGTAACTTGTGAAAATCCAGATATTGTCAGGAGTCTGCAAACAAACATGTCTTATTCTAATGAAATATTCAGAAAATGTGAATTTCAGAAAATTTTAGGTCTTCACTGAAAAAACACTTCACACTCCATAAATCACTATGACTGTATTTGCTAAATAAATCTTATACTGTAGGATAGCACAGAATATAAAAATCAGGGCAGAGATCTTACATTTAAGGAGAATGACAAAACTGATTTCAGTTGGGTCATTTTTCACTCTGAATCTCTAGGGTGCTAGAAAGGGAGAAAAATATCTTCTAGGGTGAAAAAAGCCCATACCCAAAGGCAGTGCTGAATTTGGAGCTGGTGATGATCCAGTCTTAGTGTTTTAACAATTGCCAGAGTTCCCTGATAATTTTTCTTCTGTTTTCTAGAGATACATTTTCCTTTTCTAATTTGCCTTTAGCCCTGTCAGTGCATTGTATTGAGCGTAGGCTGATGGAATTGTATAACTTGCATTTTTATTGACTGAAATTGAATTTGAGTGAAAATACAACTGCATGGATTAAAACATAGTACCTTGAATTATTAAAATGGAAGGTTTGCTCTTTTTTTTAATAAAGAGGTAACTTTAACTTATACCTCTCCCTTATCTATCAGTTGTCCTCATGCTCCCACTGTCAGCCATCATGTTCATGATCTTTGGTCTACTATTGCAAGAGAAAATTGTTACATTCTAGGATAAAATCAACTGGTTAATATTGTCAAAACACTTTTCAATTTTTCCCATTAGGTGCAAATTAAAAGAAATATTTTGCTAAGCAGAGCTACTAATAGGAGCTATATTAATAATGAAAGATAATTTAACAGCATGACTGCACAGGCAGAACAAGCCTTTGAAAAGGTCCGAACTTATGACTGTGACTGAATAAACCCATTAGTTCCTTACACATTTCTGTTCTCATTCCAGGCAATCAAAATGAAAATATGCTACCCTTTATTATAGGCAAGACAGATGTGCTGTATTCAGAATATCACAGTACATATGTGGTTGCCTGTAAAAAGTCATGGAGACAGGGAACACCATATCATTAGATCAGGAAAAAAACATGTATTCTGTGCTGGATGTTTTGCTTAGAGAAGTTGGCTTACTGATTGTGTTTCAGGTGCATCATGCTGAAAAGATTAATAAATTGGAGTAAATAATAAAAAAAGATAAACATACCATCTTGCTGATTCTGATATGCAATGGAGGACATGGATAAAACTACTGAAACATTACAGCTTTTGTTGATCAAACTACTCCTGCAAGTTTATAAATGTGCCAGTACAACATTGGAAGAGCAGAACAAATATATAAACATAAGCTTGAAGCATGCTGCTGTGCTATGATGATGTCACTTACCTTAAAAAGTCTTTAGAGAAGTTCTGTCATTAGGCAGTAGACCAGAAAGGGTAGGTCTTGCTTAAAAACAGAAGAACTGATAAATTTTTGGGTGATGGGTTTATAACAAACAAGTGCAGATAAATAAAAGGACCTGTAGATGGTTCCATCATTCTTTGTTGTCTGTCTCTGACCTGCCATTCTGGCAGAACCAAGGTCCTAATGACTTAAACCCTCTCTGTCTTGTTATTCTCTCTCAGCTATTTTCTTACAGTGTAACAAGGGGAAAGTCTTGTACAGCTCTCCCTTACTGCTGCTTACAGCAATTTTATGAACGAATGGTAAGTCCTCCCTTGAGCTCCCCTGCCACACCAGTACTGAAACATCTGGTAGAAGAAGTTGTCTGAATACTTGGTAGATATGACTAAATTTGATATAATGGGGAAAGAAAATAGAACAAGATTAAGAGGATAAATGAGGCTTAGGGGGGCAAAGGGCTCATAAGGAAAAGAATAAAAAAATGGCAACCAAGGAAGAGAAGAAAAGGTTCTATTGGGAGGGGAGATGCTATTTACAAAGTTACAGGAGGAATTCTACAGTGAAACCTGTAGGGTGAAGGAAGGAAAGAAAAAAGAGAAATTGAAGAGGATGGTTGTTTCAGTCTCTTACACTAATAACATTTCAACCTCTTCTTTTAAAGCTTCCCTCTAATGTCAAGGAAATTGGAGAATACATGGAAAAGACTTGCTGTGAAAGTGGCTGACAGTAATCAGGAAATTTGGAGTTAATGCCAACACTATCTCTACTAGCTATTGTACTGCTTTTTCACTGGGGTGGCTTGCACTTGTTGTCCTAATCTTTAATAGAAGATGTATTGTGTTTCCTATCAGAAATAGGACGCTACTCAAATTGGTACACCAATTACTTCTCTTATCGCTCCCTGTTTAGACTTTGCTTCAGGTACTTTTAAATGAGAAATTCTGAAATCTTGAAATTAAACCTCTAGTTATTAGACATGATCCTTCAGACCTCGTGTTAGGGAGTAACTCCTGTTCATTCTGTTTGATAGACACTTCCATGCATATATAATAGAATGGCCTTGAATGAATTCATATAGACTTTTGCCTCAGGAAGAACAACAAGGTTATGTAGAGTGTGATCCTTTGTCTGTTGACATTATTTTTAAACTTTTCTTCCTCGGGCCCTGGCAATGTGTACTAAATAAATGATAAACATCATACCTAACAAAGCATATGCTAACCATTTTAGCTACAGAGGGTACTTCCCAGGTAGTTGAGAGGCTTGTGTGTGTGAATTATTTATTTGGGGAAGGGAGCGGGGGTTGATGGTGTTATCCTGCTTCAAATTTTCTCCACTGGTATTTGGATAATCAGCAGTTAAGACAGATAAAATATAGCAGTACTAAGTCAAGCTTATTTAATAAAAAATAATTAAAAATCACTTCAAGTCACTATCACAGTGTGTCTGAACAACCCAGGTGTTATCTTGATCAAAAAATGGGAGAAACTGCTGTCTTGACTAGCTGTGCTGCTCAAGCAAAGCGTAAGATTTGTGATAGTAAAAGTGCTGATTTCTCCTCTGAGCAAACATATATACTAACTGGTGAAATGCTCACTAAGACTTTGCAAAAAATCAGTTTTATTGCTTACTTCCAATAAACAGAAAATAAATAGTCAGGGGCATAACCACCTATAGCAAACAAGTTTTGTTAAAGAAATTAAGTAGCTTGATTCCAGCTTAAGCTACAGAAAGAGTATTGTCTGTGTGCAGGATGTGGGTGTCCTTATTTTTCTGCTATTGCGATTAATGTAGCTTATTCAAGTGCCACTTTTAAAAGGAAAGAAGTTTCTGGTGAAAGGATGGTAATTCTGTTTTCTCTTCACTCTGAAGTTAATCCATTAAACAGAATGCCAGTCAGGAGGGTCACTTGGAGAAAGGAAGCATGTCGACCAGTTAGGCGCTTATTACTGGGAGACCCAGATATAAAGATGGAGCTCTCTCTCATAGCTGAAATAACTCTGGGTCCAAGATTATTGATTATTCCACAGACTATGCCTTCCATGTTTTATGTTTTCTGCTGTAAATATTTTTTGCTCATATTTTGTTTGTTGTTTCTCGACATAATGAGATTTTTGTTATATAAGCAACCTCCCTGCTTTGCCAGCCCTAGAAGAGACAGTGAGTGCAAGGGAAGTGTCAGGAGAAAGCCAGCAGGCCTGTGATGTGACACTTTGTCTAATACATTGCCATGTTATTCCCCCAGAAGTTTGCTAATTAGTCATCAAACTAAAGTTATCCTTACAATCTTGTCCAAACTGTCACATGAATAACATTCATTCAGAACAAACAGAAAAAGATGATTTTTTTCAGGCTGTCCACATGATGATGTTGTGTTATTTAATGTGGTGTATATTACACACTCGTTTAAGCAAACTAGATTTTAAATGGGGGAAGCACTTCTAGGACTTAAGCATTAGAATGGCAGATGTATGTGTGGCCAGGGTTGCTATATAACTATGCATCCTTCAAGTGATATGTTTTAGTCCTCAATAGATTAGGTGCAAGGTTTGGATGGGGAAGTGATGGGGGCAATAATCCAAATCAAAAACTCTGCTCTGATTATAGATAGGTTAGAAAGAGATGGCATAAACTTTGGCCTGTCTTCTGCTGTACCTTTAAAAATGTTATTAAATTATTTTATAGGGTACTGTAAACAAGTACTGTTTGGGAGGAAGGGGGACATATGTACCAGCCTCATGACCTAGCTGCAGAGAGACTCAGGCTGTGTAGAGATTCAGTAGCAGATGCATGGTGTTGAAACTTAATGGAATTTCTCTCTTTCTGTTTTTAGTGCTATTTTTAACTGAATTAATAGCCAGCTAACTTGCTGCAAGCTACATTTGTAGTCTGCCCTGGGGGACAGACATTTGGAAAGCGCCCAGCATAACCTTTAGAGAGATGTTAACTGTTCTTAATTATTTGGCTGTTACTTAAATGTAATCTCTCACTAGACCACTGAGAACCAGCAGGCACCTCTATCTGACTGGACTTGTAGGGGGCTCTTATGTGTTCTTCTCTCCATGGACTTGTGACTGAATCTCTTCCAGTGTTAACCAGCTCCAGCTTTAGGGCCACTGTCAAAGAGCACTGAACTTCCTCAGTAAGCTCAAGAAACTCTTAAAACTGGCACTGATTTGTGTACTTTTTTTTCTGTGAGAAATGACTTTTTGAGTTCCTGTCTCACAGTGCAAAGTTCAGCTGTTCCCTTTACAGTGCTTGGCTGGGTGGCTACGTTTTATGGGCTTAGCTTGGAGTAACTACTATAGTCTGGGCTTTGTGGATTTTTGTTTTAAACCCACACCACACACACAAGTCAACCCAACTCAAAATTACACAGTCTTTTTTGGCTCTAGTCAGTTGAGGTAAACTTTAATGGGGCTTCTGTATCATAGAGCAGCAAGCAGTTACTGTATGCATATCCATTTTTGTTTTTCAAACATGAATGTTGTAAAATGTTAAATGGTGCAGTGAAGAAACACAGACCTATTTGAAGACCTGCAGTGAGAGATCTGATGAGCCATGCCAGCACACTTTATCACAACTTTCTTAGGAGATAACTTAAGATGTTTAAATTTGTTGTAGGCAGGAAAACAATACACAGACAGGGTACCTTAACAAAGACAAAAAAAAGTCCACATCTGAAAGAGGTAGATAAGGGTTTTTTCTTTTTTAAATATTATGGATCTGATTAATTATTGAGAGATGATATTGACCAATTCATTGAATTTTATGGGTTCTAATAGTGTTGATTTGTAAGCATATGCTTGGGAAAGTTGCCAGACTTCTAGGGTGAGTAGGCTATTGTTGATACTTTTCAATTCTTAGGGATGACTCTTTACTCAAACTTTGCAATTGAAATTAATGGAAGGATGTTATAATTAAAAAGAAAACCCTAGGCTCTGTACGTTACTTAAGGCCATGACGAAGTGAACCTTGTAGATCACAACAGAAAAGCCATCATGTTACTCAAAGAAAGGCATAGTTTAATTGAAAAGCAGCTATTTTGGTTATTAGGCTCATAATTGAGTTAAATGAAGGTCAGATTTAAACAGCCAGTGGTCTTTCTGACTTTAGACTCTTGTAAGGTGAGTAGCAGTAGCACTGGGAAGACCTAAATGGGACAGCTGTGCAAACTATTTAATGTTCTCTTGTCCTTAGTTATCAAACAACTGAGAAACATGTCGTTAGCACCTGCAACTCCTATGGTAGAAGAGAGGTGACAGAAATTGAGACAGATCATCTCAGGAGCAAAGATAGAAAAATCAGCTACTGTTTAGAAGCCATGGATGCAATCAGGTTTATTTGGGAATGTCCATGTGAATGAATTTTTTGTTTTTACAGTAATATTTTCATGGTGATTCCACACTTACACTTGGAGGAGTAGGAAGCCTGGTTTATCTTTTCCTTTCACTATCTCAAGAAGAAGCAGGATATTTAATGTCTTAAGTCTATCTGACCACCTGTCAATCCATTAAAATTCACAGACCATTACAGACAAAAGCATTTCAACTCACTCCATGTTGCTGAGTTTGCAATACAGTGATGTAGTTGGTGCAGTCAATTTAGACAACTTGCTTGGGCAGACAGCAGCTTGCCAGTTTTCTGCTTTCTTGCCTTGTGCCTTTTAGCAGTGTCTCATGGGTACAGTTATGTCAATGTTTCCCTCACTTCATCTCCTGAAATAACTGTTAGTTTCTGATATGCTCATTGTGAATTGCTAGAGATGTTAATGTTCCTGCCAGCCTGTTGTCTCTTGCACGCTGTGTCTTTCATCCAATGGTGGTGCCATGCTGGACAAACGCTCTCTTGCTTGTGCTTTGCTTCTAGGAAAGCTTTGGTCAAGCAATTCTGCATGTAAAAGGAAAGCTTTGGGAGCTGAATTAAATTTTGAGACACTCTGGTAATAGTATTTAGAAAACTGAAACAGAAATTTTGTTTTCAGACCTAGTTGGTTCTTTATTTTTCTTTGATCTATATTCAGGTGAGATACTGGCCTCTTAATTGGATTTGACCTAAAGGAAAAAGTTGAGGGCAGTTGTAACTCAAACATTAAAAGGTAGATCCTAAAAACTGCTCAGGTGAATTACTGGCTGTTTTCATAGGCAAGAGCCTTATCAAAATTTTGAAATCTACTATTGTGGACAAGTTACTAATTTAATGTGTAGTAACATATGATCAAGTCAATATTTCTTGGTGCTCTCTGTACTAAATATGGTGTCTGGGAGATAGACGTGAGCCTGTGTGACTTGCTCTTTGGAAGTTTCAGTACACCCTTCAGCAAGGGCAGCATTAGGTCTTTTCCGCATAAGTGTTTCCCTGTTCATCAGAAGGCTTGAGCAGTCACTTGGGCATCTGGCTTCAGCATATAGTTATGGGATGAGAAGCTTGAAATGCGTTTCCAATATTTCTTTCCAAGGAAGAGTCAATTTATCGTGAAGTGACATACTATGCTCTTTACACAATTGCTTTTGGGCCTCAACCAACAACCATTAAGTATGTGGAAAAGCTCCCACTGACTTTAATTAGGGATGGCTTAGTTGCACACTGAAGACTTAATTGCTGTCTGAAGCTAAGACATAACAGTGAGAGGCACTTTATAACTAGTGGACATATGCAGATACTGTTAGAATGACTTCATTTGTATCTAAGTAGGAAGTAAAATTGTCTGTATAATTCTTCCTGCTATTTCCATTAACTCTTATTTAAGAATAAATAAAATAAACTTGCATTTAAACTGTTGAACAACTACACCATGACGTGAGTGTAACGTGGGAGTGATGCTGCCGTACTACCTGATTGTAATTTTTAGAGACGGAACCCTGAGGCATTGTTTTGGTTTTGACTGTCTTTGTATGAAATCTAACAAAGGTAAAATGTATGTATCTCCAGATACTTCTAAGCACAAACTTTCATTACTTGCCTTATTGATTTTAATGACTGCGGGTTTTT
This sequence comes from Hypotaenidia okinawae, assembly GCA_027925045.1. Taxonomy (NCBI): domain Eukaryota; kingdom Metazoa; phylum Chordata; class Aves; order Gruiformes; family Rallidae; genus Hypotaenidia; species Hypotaenidia okinawae. Next base: position 10,506,571 of record BSDF01000012.1, read on the forward strand.
TGTATTGGAAACGCTAAATGATGGCAGTAACTTTCAGTGAAATGAAAAATACTGGCAATTCAGTTTTCTGAGTACACTGAACTAGGTATGAGAGATACACTTTTGGATACCATCAGGCTTTCCTCAAAGTCTGGGAGGAGGAGGGGACTTTTTCCCATGGCATATGACAGTTGAATAGACTGTGGGTCTTAGGCATATTAAATTCCTGATAACGTTGATCAGAATTACATGTGCACACTCTGAAGTTAACAAACCAGCTGATACTGCCGTAGACAGTTCAGGATTATTTCTGTTTCTTACACTCTTACAGAAGGGCCTCAAGTAAGCAGAACCTGTTTCTCTGAAGTGTATCTTCATGTGGAATTGGTTGTGACCAAGAAAGGAAAACTAGGTAGTAAATACAAAGAGTAGAGTTGGAATGACCAGTGAAAAAAAGCAAGCAAAATTACTTGCAGAGGCATGAATCCACAGTAAGAGAAATCATGCAAAAGGGGGTCCGAGCTCAAATTTTTGGATTAACAGGTAAGAAATAATGTGTACTAGATGTTACATTAAACTTGTATGTGACTTGACTGAGGAAGAGTTTTTAGATTATGATAATGGTTAGATTTTTGTCACTTGAGACATGAGGAGGATAGTTTTCCCTCTTGTTGCTTGAAAGGATCTGGAGCGGGGTAGTTTGTGACTCCTTGGACCCTGAGTGCAGAGGTAACTATTCAGAGATTAGATATGGAAGAAGAAAAAGATCCAAAGGTTGAACCATACTGAAGAGAATCAGAAAGATAGAGGAGGAAACAGGCCAGGGGAGGGAAAGATACTGAACAGTGTATGATCATTGCTTTTAAGCCAGGTCTGAGGGTGAAATAGGAGGCTGCAATATTTACTGACTACGATTAAGCTTTTTGCTAGGAATCATTACGCTTCCCGGAAGAGCTGGGTGTATTAGAAGACAAAAGAGCAAGACAGATATGGCGTATGGGTGGAAAATGATAGGAGGAGGGAGGTGAGATTGAGGAGGAAGAGTTACTGGAGCAAAATGTGGATAAAGTGTGAAGAGTGATGAAAAACAGTTATCTCGTTGATAATTGGTGGAAAGCAACAAACGAAGAATCACCTTATTTTGTATATATTCTCTGAAGAAATCATTAGATGCACAGATAAAAGAGGGAGAAAAGGTTACAAAAGCAAGATAAAAGGCTTCAAAAGAAAAAAGACAAAAATAGCATAAAGAAGTCTAGGATTACAAGCATATCAGTCTGCCAGGGCAGAGAATTAGAGTATTTTAGCTAGAAAGATGTCAGAGCTGAAGGGCAAATACATTTATAGAAAAAGATGCCAAGTTGGTCAGTTCTTTCTGGCCAGGAATGCCCACAGCCACACATAATAGCAGAGAAAGCAGATGTGCATGACCCAAGCCTGTAGGTCCAGGCATTATTTTTCGGGGGAAAGAGAAGTGTGTTGTAATTAGGAGTACAGCCAGGAGAAAAATCAGAGGTTCACAGAAATGGACGTGAAGAAAGAGAAAGGAGAGTTTTGGAGTGGAAGAGAAGTCAGTATTGTAAATAAGCTGGAAGTTGCTATACAGATATGTATGAAAGAGGGGCTACTGGGAAACATTTTGGATACACTTGGTAATTTTCTCAGTACCCTTCTAATCTGGGGACATGTGGCACGTTAATATACATGCCAAAAAAAAAAAGAAAAAATTGAAGTTCTATGGGACCAAAAAAGCAGTTGTGTGTTATAGTGAAGTACCTTTTGGCTATATAAAATTGCTTTTGAACTGTTTTTAGGATTCTTCATCAAACAAAGACTTATTAAATTTACTTGGCAGCTGTGGAGTGAGGTAAAAGTGAAATAAGTTGTTGGCTTTTTCTTTGTTTAACAGAAGAAAAAAAATCTTTGGCAGCTCTCCATCTCTTATTTTAAGCAGATTAGTCTCAAAAACAGTAATCCCATTTAATATATTTGGGAACTTTGGATCATATTCAGCATCGTGAATTGTAGTGAGAAGTGTCCTGAAGTCCAGAGTTTGACCTAAGGTGCTGTAAGTGTAGTGAATGAGGTCTGCTGTCTGGGTTAGACGTGGCTGCAACCGTGACTAAGGCAGGGAGAGGTGGAACAGTTTCTCTTTTATTATGCAGCATGGAGAGTACTGTACTGGGGAGTGTGGGTGAGAAGAGCTGAGCTGACTGAATTATTGCTGTTGACCCTTGCAAACTGAAATAATAGAATTCTAAATAATAGTTAATTTTTTGAAATGTCACTCTATGGGGATTTTAAACATGAATGGTTGCACTGACAGGACAAAATATTTATCTCTTCAGGTTTTTTACTGTGATATCTCAATGTTTTTATTCAGCCTCGAGGGAGTCTCACTGAATTTCCATTTTTCCTTCTTTGTCCTTCTTCAAGTCATTGCAGATCCTTTTTTTCCTTTTCAAAGTAGTTAGCAAGACTATAAACCATGGTTTATGCACAGGGAACATGCCATTATTTTTTTTTTTACTTTGTTGGGGGAAAAAAATTGATTTCCTTTCATTTCTTTCAGTGGTTCCTTAATTCTATTCAGCTTTATTTGCTGACAGTAGTTTTGTGCTCTGTGCCCCTGAATCTGATACAGCAGTTCAGTCAAACTTTTTTCCATGCCAATGACTATAGTTGCTGAGTTCTGCACCCATCTGTGGGGCAGCATCACTCTGAAAAGGGGACAGGCAGCCTCTTCCAGTAGAACCTGCCTGAATTGTATATGCACGTTCCAGTTTATTCTCCTTTCTCTTTTAATGTCTAAAGATCACATCATTTCCTTGTCACTTACAATAACTTCTGGTATTGTGAGTTTGGGTTTTACTTTATTTTTTCCCTTGAGTGCTGACCATTTGTCCTAATCTAGTATGTTAGAGGTGTGGCTTAACCTGCAGACAACCAAGCTACGCATCTGTTTTCTCACACCCCCTGCCAATGGGACAGGGAAGAGAATCAAAGAAGAGTAAACCTCATGGGTTTGAGATAAAACCAGTTGAATAGGACTGGAAAGGAAGAGAGGAATAACGATGATAAAAATAGACAAAACAAGCAATACACAGCACGACTGCTCACCAGCCACTGACCAATATCCAGCTAGTTCCTGAGCAATGGCACTTCCTGACCCATTCCACCTAGCTTCTATGTGGAGCATCATGTCATGTTATATGGAATGAATATCCCTTTGGCCGGTTTGGGTCAGCTGTCCTAGCTGTGTCCCCTCCCAGCTTCTTGTGAGCCTCCTGGGAAGGCTTGTGTCTTCCTGCTGGCAGAACCTGGGAAGCTGGAAAGTATTTGACTTAACTGTAAATAGTGCTCACAACCACCAAATGTCAGTGTGCTATCAACATTATTTTCATATTAAATCCAAAACAGAGCACTGTATTGGTTCCTGGGAAGAAAATTATCTATCACAGTTGAAACCAGGACAGAAAGATAAAATATTGTCTGGCTGTCAATTCCAGACACTGGTTTTCTAGAAAAATGACCGTATTTAGTCACACTCATGTATGAAAGTACTATGCAATCAGGGGAGCGATTTTTCTGAACTGTTTTTTAGGACTAATTAGTCATTTCCACACATTATTTTAATGAAGAAGTAAAGATTTAAAGAGCTTTTGTTCAGTTGCTGTGACTGACAAGGCAGGTTTCTATATATAGTGATCAAACTAATATGCTGCCATTTCCAGGAGGTATAGTATTCATTAAATAAAAAGGTTCATATGGTGACCTGCCATCCTGGATGTTAAAACTGGAAAAATAAAGCAAAGGCTGCCTTATAAAGATGAACCAGTGTTTCAGAGGAATAAAAATAGCAGGCAATGTGCTAAAGAGGAATTATCTGAAAAAAGATTCTTGGTGGGTACTTCTTGGTGTTGCTACCCATGTAAAAGTATCTCTTTCTGTAGAGCTTTGGAATCCTTATTGAATTTTGAACATTGCAAAATTTTCCATCTTCACTAAACTTTATTCTAAGGCTATGAATTGTGTTTCTGGCAAACCTTGATTATTTCAGCATAGCTTAATTTTGTCTTCTCCTGAAGACTTCAATTTCAGTTGTCTTTTTATTGGACCCTTCACTCAAATCTCAGGTAAGTTATATATTCTTATCTGTCACTTGTCATCTTTACTTTCTCAAAAGAAATACATCATCTCTGTTTTTTGTTGTTGTTTGGGGTTTTTGGGGTCTTTTTTTATACCCCACTGTATGCAGTACTCAGTCTGGGGTAGGGTTTTTTTTTGGTACCAGCTTTACCATGCCCTGCCTGTGATATGTACTGTGGTGGCTGGCTGTTCTTCAGACCTAACTGCTCTCAACTATTGTTGAGCAAATACTTTCTCTAAATAGAAAGCATCCTAGTAACTTCTTTGTCAAAAAGTGAAACTTTTGCCAAAGTGCTTTAGGTGAAGGGGTCGTTGTTAACCTGAGACTAAACAAATGCTTTCTGATCATAAATGTGATCCATGAAGTCACTAGTTTTCATTGGGTTGTTCCCATGTCACCTTCCAAATGCACTAAGGGCAGGCTCAGCATTACTGTTCACCACTTCTGTGCCAATGCTCATCTTGTATTGGTGAAGTCAAACAGGATCAGTAGGTAGAATTGCTGGGAGAATGCAGCAAGTCAGATTTTTAGTTTATTATGGGTTCAATTTAAACTAAACCCACGGTAATCTTGCCTCTCTTCTTCTCTACCTTAGCAGTTTAATTGTCTTTAGGCAGCCTTTAAAAATACTCTGTGCTTTTCTCTGCTCATTTTATTTTGCTCTTAATTTTATTGTTATTTTCAAGCCCTGTTTTGAAAAGTTTGTCATTGCTGTGTACTGTGCTGCTCGTGGGTATGTTCTTTCATTGCACTTTTCTAGGGGAATCTATTTATCTTCAAATAGAAATATAGACTCAAATTTGTTTACAGAAGAGAGTAAAATACATTGAACACTTGAGACGTGCTTACCAGCGGCCAGTTATAAGGAGGTTTTTGTCAAAGTTCATTTGATCTGTGTTGCTCATGTATTAGAAATTCTAAAACCTGAGGCTTAGGCAAACTGAAAATCTCCCTCAAGAAGAAAATGGGTAAAATTTAAGCTAACAAAGACTTCTACATTGCTGCAATATTTAAATAAAATTGCATTGAGTTTGTTATGCTCTATTTGTTATATCCTGAGCCTTTAAATATTTGTGCCTATAAATAGCCATTTTTCTGAGTAAAGGTTCTTATGTGTCTGTATATCGGCAAGAAAATATTCTTGCATATTTCAAAATATTTACAGAGTTTTGGTGCAGAATTTCTTACTTTTATCTGAAACTTTTAGTTTGGCAATTATTAAAATGCAACATAGTCTGTGGCCTAGCTTAGTATATACTAATTGTTTTGAATTTTTGTTTTCTTAAGGGTTAATCTTTTCCACATACAAATGGCCATCCATCACTTTGGAAAAGATTTACCACAGGACAAGTTCAAAACTTAATTCTCTATATGCTTGACTATTTTATTCTAGGCTCTTAAAATGCAAGGGGCAAATATAAAGGTAGGATCACTGAATAATTGTCTCCAGCTCCTGAAAGAAATAATTCAAAGTGCTATCAAACTAGCACAAGAATGGTGTTTTAGGACAGAGTGAACACTTCAGACAGTATATAATTCAGAAAAGGTGCCTGTGAGGAAGGAAAAGATGTCATGAAAGGGAGGTGGAAAAAACAACAACAAGGAGGAGTGGGAGTGTGCCACTGAGGAGCTGGGAGGATGATGAAGTACTTGATTATACCAAAACATTTGAAGATAGGACTGTAGTGTACCTTAGTGAGCACATAATGTCTCTATATGTATGCAGCCTTCATACTAAATATTTTGTATCATCTATTAAGAGTGAGAAAGCTTATATAATGCCCAGTGGAAAATCCATCTAGGAATTCAGGCAGTGAAGAAACAATCATCTGTAAATTGCCTGATCTAAGAGAGATTAAAGAATTTGTTTCTTTTTTTCAGAGGAATCTGGATTTGTTTTTCTCTCTACATAGGCTCATTATGCAGGAAAAGGGGTGAACCTCAGTTCCAATAAAGAGTAACAGTCAAGAAAGCTCACGCTGGGCTCTTTCTCCTTGCCTGTCTATCAGCTGTCTGTACATTAAAATGTAACATAGTCTGTGGCCTAGCTTAACACTTGCAAATTGTTTTGAATGTTTGCATTCTTAAGGGTTAATCTTTTCCACATACAAGTGACCATCCTTTACCCAGGAAAAGACTTACCATAGAACAAGTTTGAAACTTTAAGTCAACTTTCTATACACTTGGTTATTTTAGGCCCTTAAAATGCAAGGGGCAAATATAAAGGCAGGCATGCTGAATAACTGCCTCCAGCTCCTAAGGAAATAATTCTGGGCTCTTTCTCATCACTCATCTATCAGCTGGCTGTAGCCAGCTGAGCAATGAGTACACAACCAGAAACACAATATTATCAGCCCAGGACTGTGAATGTTCAGAAGCTGACACATCTATTAAAAAATGGAGCAAAGCACTGTCCTCACAAGCATGCCAGTCACTTCCGGCCTTTGGAGTTTGAATGGATGAAGCTTACTCATGGCAGTATTGATGGTTGTCTCACACGGTACCTTAAATGCAGAAGTCTGAACTCATGTTGATGGTATCAGTGAGTATTCTGTTAGGCCAGTGCGGTGTAGAAGGGAGGCTTGACACTGAAGAAGGAAGATATGCAAATAGATTTTTTTGTTCATGAAGTCTTCCCTCATACAGATATAACTTTCACTCCCCTGCTTTGGAGGGATGGGCAGAGGGAGGCTGTTATGCATAGCTGTCATTATGCAAGATGATTCTGGGTGTGTATACTAGGTCTCTTCTACCTGTCTCAGTAGCTTTGTCCCTCTAGGATCACCTGTAAAGACCTTTCTTCTCTGTTCATAATTTTAGTGACATTGAAGATAATGGACTTCTTATGGTGTCGTTTGGGGTCAAAGCAGCAGATTGGAGCAACTGAGGGCCCCATGGGTCTGGAAAATTTGGTATTGATGGAACTGGGAGAAACTGAATTCCCTTCCCTGGTTTAGTTTCCTTTTGAGACCTAGCAATTAGTGGATGGGGAAAGGAGGTTGGGGAGCAGGTAGGGGCAGGGAGAGATCAGCTTGTTAGCTGGTTACATCTGAACATTTTTGAGGGGCAATTGTGAGACCATATGTGGCTGGTCATAAACCAGTATTTTTCTACATGGAACAATACTTCAGCAGTATTTACAAATTACTGTAGATATCCATAGTGGCTCTGTGCTGTTTTGTACCACATTTAGAATTTATTTTATTTTTATTATAAAAATAGTCATAAACTAAACTAGAAGTAATGGTAAAAACGGGTAGTAGGGAGTATAATACAGTAACAGTATGGAAAGCTAAGGTTACTATTGGTGTTTACCTCCTGAGCTTTTGATGCTTTAAAGATGCAGTTTTATCATTGTGTTAACAGTTTTCTTACTTCACTCTAAAAAGAGTAGAAAAAAGTTGCCTTTACATTTAAACATAAATTAGGATAAGTTTAAACACTCCCTATTGAGATAGTAGCTGAGGTATAGCATGTTCTGCTGAACCTGTGTTACAAACCTGTGGGAGACAATTATCCTTATATTTTTGTAGCGCCTTCCTTTTTCCTTTAACATACACAAACCTAGTAAACTGTAAGGAAGTTGAACTATGAGGAAAAGGGAAGAAGCTGAAAATACTAAAATTAATTCCTTCCCCTCCCCTCCAAGTGGTAATGAGAAATCTCATAAACAGTAAGAAACAGGAGATCATATAGTAGTGTAGTCAAGCTTTACAAGTCATGAGTGGTCATCTCACACATTGGTAGAAACCTTTATTCTTCAGAGTTCTCCAAGATATCTCAGTCTGCACGATTTTTAGTGATTTGCAGTATGTTAGGGTAGTGCTGTCTGTCATGCTTCATTGCTGTGTAAGGCCAGGTGGGAATGGGGAGCGCTCTCCCCTCTAGTCTTGGGGCACTTGTTAATCAAATCTACTCTAGCCAACAGAAGTAAGCTTGCAGTGCATGAGGCATGATCAGTGGGGGTCCCCACACAGCAGGAGCAACCTTACAAGGTGATGTAACCCTTTCGGAGCTGCCAGTAAGATGCAGGGGAGACTAGGTGGTATCCTGCCTATCCGAATACTCGGTGGTGGGAACATAACCAGTTCCAGACCGGGATCTGGGTTGAGAAACTCTGTGTGGCAGCAAGATCCAAACTTTCCAAACTGCCTGTTAGGTGTAACCATAGAAGTAAGGCTTGGCTGTGGTTGGAAACTTGTAACAGATCATGCGATCATTTTTGTACTGAGAGATTCACTGCAATGTATCCTACACTAAGATTCCAGCTAAATAACATTCATAAACAGTGTTGGGTTTGGTTCAGGGGCAGGATTGGATGAGCAGTCAACAGTGAAAGGAGAGCCCTGTGCCTTGAACCATGAGGGATAAAACTAGATGAAAGTCCCTGGGGTCCCTGGTGCACGAACAGAATTACACAAGTTGCAAAACAGTATTTTTCAATGTAATTATTTTATTTACTTCTAGAGCACAGATTTCTAAGCAAAGCTGAATGTTGAGGAAATTGCAGCAGAGCTGTATTTTCATTTCCAAGAAAGGCAGATATATAGTGGTATTGTGGAATCTTAAAGGCTACTTTTATAGAACTAACTACCACGAAAAGATGAGTATGTAATCTTTGAAGGCTGCATTTACTCAAATTAAAGAACAAATTATGCACATCCAGAATTTTATGCAGTGATGTTTTGATTGCTTTGGGATATTTATCTTCGGCAATAAGAGAAAAGTTGATCAGTATAGCAAAAAAGACAGCAGGTTTTTCAGTTTTATCAGCAGGGGAGCTTTGTTATGGGCAACAACTTTAAAAATTATCTCAGAAGATGGGATTAATCTGTGGAAATTAAACTAGTTAAACTGAGGTTTAATGAGTTCCAGGTAAATCAAAAACAGGAATCTATTTTTATCTTTCAGATTATGTAGCAGTTTTGCCTTTATTCCTATTTCTATATTACAAACATGGTTCCTCATCTGAATAACCTTGTGTTCTCTAAAAAGGTCTGCTTTTGTTGTGATGTATTAGTTAACAAAAGCAATCATGCAAAAAATAGAGTACATTAATGCTAGCCAGATAACTTCTTATTGTGTACAGCTGTACAGGAAGCAAATACAAAGTTAATGTTTAAATTTATCAGATATTTTCCATTAGCTCTCTATTTAACAAATGATCAGCTATTGTATGTAATATCCAATCTTCAGAAGTCTTAATGATTGTGGATGTGCACAGTAAGAGATTAGCATAAAATTAGCACTGATGCAGCTATTAAAGAATCCAGAAAGATTCTGATATCCTGGTTCATAAACTGAGCTGCAGAATATATCTGAGTTTTGTCAACCCCCCTGTCTATCTGAGTTGAAGCATGCTTATGTTCCCCTGGGGTGCAGTCTCTGTATTCCTACTGCTCTGTTTGTTACCTGGTACTAATCTTCAAATTCAACAAAATAATTCATAAAGCTGTAGGGAATGTGCTCCCAGATGATGATGCATCTTTCAGGATCAAGCCCCAGAAAGGATGCGAGTTGCTGAGTGAGTCCTGGGCAGTGAGCACTAAGTGGTTTCATATCCATATTTGCTTCCCTGGCATAGGGCATGTTTGAGTGGTGTGGGGGAGTGGGGTGTCCTTGTCAGGTTTTGTTAGTTTTGGTTTGTAAACTTGCAGGAAGCTTTAATTTCTTGCAATGGTATGTATGCAACAGTTACATTCTGTATCATTCCAAAGTATCCAAGTATGGTATGGCTTGATGTTGTCTGGTATTTACTATAAATCTCTCTAACATAAGAAGCAAATCCACTATTCTGTGATACTGTCCTGCTTCCAGTGATTTCCCTTCGCTTCCCTCAACCTTGCTCTTGTCAGAGGGTCTCACTGAATGGCAGCTCTTTTCCCGATTTTCTTATCCTGAATGCTTCAGTTGTTAAGATATCTAACAGGACTCTCAGGCAGCCAAACATATTTTTAAAAGAATCTGTTAGCCCTGTAGGGAATATTGTCACTAAAATGAAATATTTCCAAGATGAAGCAAACTCTTTAAATAGTCTGAAATTAATTCTGAATCTTTTCAGCACAAGAGTTTGGGATGATGTGTTTTCTTTCATATTCCTCCCCCATCTCTTCAAACTGGCTCGTTTGTCCCTACTGGATACAACTTCCTGCTACTTGCAAAGCAGTAATTATCCTAATTATGCTTTAGCATTTAAAGCCATCTTCTGGAAGATGATTTACAAGAATTACATAAAAGAGATCTATATACAATGACACACTTGCTTGTTTGGCCTGAAGCGTTTTATGTTTTCCAGCTTAATCGGAATTCTTATGATGAGCAGAGAAGTTCTAATGAGCTTCTGCATGAGTCTGCGCCTGAATATGTATTCAGATTTGTACTTGGTTAGCCTTTTCTCTATGAACAGCTGAGAGGGTAAAGCAATCTTTTATTACTCTTCCTTGCTGTTGGGACCGTGTAAGATCAGTTGCCACCAGTGTGCAACAGTTTTCACTACCTGAAGAGTTAAAAATGAGAGTGCTAAAACTAGTATCAAGAATAACAGACAATTTGATATACTGGTGTGAACAAACCTATTATTCTTTTTTCCAAGAGGAAAATTTAAAAAAAATATGAAAATGAAACATTCTACAAAAAGCATGGAAGGATTTCCAATACCTCCCAGGGGAAGTTTGGGACACGGATTCTGACCTCTTGGCAGTTGTAGGGGAAACAGCTGTCTGATTTTTTTTTTTTTTTGGTAGATCATGATGGCAGCATTTTGTTCTCTTTGTTTGTTTCTATCCATTTATCAGATACAGTTGTGAGAATAGCAGAAAATTAGCAGTGGGGCAAGATATATCAGTAATATGATTAATGCCAACTTGGAGTTTTGTAGTCCTACCCAAGATTAATCTCCAGTTGTAGACAGAATGCTTTCTGAGTCATTTTCTAAGCTCCAAAATTATAATTCTTCCAATATGTATGAGATAAAGGGCTTACTATGGTGTAGTACTAAAAGAAAAGGACAAACTTTAAAAGCTGATTACCCTTTACGCTTCAGAAGTCTCATATGAAACTTTAGAATGCATTCCAATGCTATTTTACTTATTATGTATACTGAAAGTATGACACATGAACATACAGTAGGTTAATACACATTTAAAACTTATTATCAAATCTTTCAGAGAGTTTTGCTTCTCAGAGCTTTTGTCTCTGTCTCTAAAACAGTGATGGGACAGTGGATCAGTATAGAAAATCTGGTGGCTTCTTGTGGTAAGACTGTTATGACAGAAGTGGTTGTAATGAAGAGGAAAGCAATTGAATCTTCTACCATAACATATTCTACTTTCAAAATGTTGAGGTTATGATGATATGAAATACAATTCTATAAAACAGTTAAGTATTTCTTTGATGAAACAGGATATGCCAAGCTGTTCCATTAAGTGAAATGCCCTCCTCAAAGGCCTTTCTGTGTGTTACTGCTAGCAGTGGGAAATGGCTCATAAAAAAAATAAGACTGACTGATGCTTTCTTAAAATACAACTTTCTTTCAACCATATAATGCCTCTGGTTTTTTTCTGTTGCCTTTAATAGTGAAAAAGGACATTGCATCTAGTTTTTCACGTGAAGCTTATCATCAAATATTAAACCTTTCTTACAGGGCAGATTTTTGAACTGGCATTTTAAGTGAATGTGTAAACTGCAAAAATACTTCAACTGCTGACCAAGCAACTGAAGACTTTCACCTACCTGTCAGTATTAGTTCAAATCCTGTTCTTCCTGACTGTGACCTTAAGTTACTATATGGGGACACTTCAGAAGTTGTGGTCTTGACTGAGGTTCTGACAGCCAGATATTCATGCACTAGATGAGGATCATACTACTAATTCTCTAATAATATTAATTCCTCTTAATGAAGCCTGCAAAGGAATTCATGTGTAAGTGACCATACAGATTTCATAGATATGGATTTCATATGGATGAACATCCTCATGTTTTGAAAGGCAAAAAGGAGAGGATTTCTGTCTATAGGAAAACTTATGAACACTAAATTACTTTGGAAAATTATTAGGGCCTCCAATTACTGTGCTGGTTTGTTTGTTTTTTTTTTTTTTTGGGGGGGGGGGTCAAATATGACCTCAGAATCTTAGTAACAAATTGCTCTCCAATTTCTTGCTCTTTAGCTTGCTTTGATGCTCATGCATATTATTTGCCTACACTGGGTCAATGTACCTTGTACTGTGGAAAAAAGATAGATAAAATGTAATGAATTTTCAGGTTTTTGCATTTATTTAGGAAAACTAAGATGGAAGAAAACTGTGTGGCTTAGCTAATGGTCAGCATAATGGAAGGTGAAATGTGATACTGACTAATTCAAAGCAATGCACAACAAAATAATTTCAACTGCTCATAGAAATTACAGGCTTGTAATTAACTGTAATCAGTCAGGAAAAAGGCCTAGGTGTCTTTGTGGAAAGGTTAAATACATATCCCTTTGAAGTAGAACACAGCAGTCAGGAAAGTTCATAAAGTTGGATAAGCCTAGAAAATGAGATTCTAGAAGAAACTAGAGAATGAGACTTTAGAAGAAAAATCTGAAAATACTGTAATTCTCTATTTAGAATCATCTGTTCAACAACGTTTAAAACTGTGGATTAGGTTCTGATCAGCCATTCCTAAAGCAATATTGCAAAGAAGAGAATGATTGGTGGATTGGTGTTCATTGCTGTAGGAATTCATTGTGGCAAAAAGATTATCAGGATTAGACATTTCCTTTTAAAATGAGACCACCCATGTTTACTGAAAATAGGATAAAAACATTTGTAAGAAATCTGCCTCAAAGCTGAAAGACAGAGAAGTCAGCCACTGACTGGGGGTTAATAGAAAACAATTTCTTTTAGGACAATCCTCTGTGTTAGGATCTCTCTTGCATTACTGGAGATACTCTAGGAAGTAGCATTGTGGGCAAAATATGAGTGGTTAGCATAGCAAAGATTGTGTAACTCTCTCCCTTCTGTGTATGGAAGGTGTATTGATTGTCATGAAAAATATCACCTTGACTGCAGATACCAATCCTTACACTTAAAACCCAGACAAATTCAGGCATTCATTCATCATTGTAGGGCTTATCAGCACAATCAAAGGGATGTATGAAAGACCTCATGTTTCCCAGTGGGTTTTGAGGTGTCATGCTGAGGGTTCCAGGGATACTATAGATGCACATAAATATTACCAAAGAATATTCAACAAAAAACATTATGAACATGAAATCATACACTCTAGAACCTACTAAGTTTTTTTTAAATTACACCTTTCATTTTTGTGAAGTGTCCAAGAATGTCTTTCCCTTTTTGTTTGTTTTCCCACCAATTTTAAATTGCTGTTAGATTTATTTTAAGTTTTTATATTTATAAAATAAATATCTTTAAATTTAAGCAGCAGTAAAACTGCTGCCCCCCTCATTATTTGTGTGTGACCTTGTTTAGTGATGCATGGTTCATCTGTCAGGAAAGAATGTGAGACTACACAGCACTACACTTCATACCTCAGGTGTCTTTCTGTCACCATGCCAGAGCAGTTCAAAACCACAAGATTTGTATCAGCCACAAGTTCTGTGGGCAGAAAGAGTCTTCAGCCCTTCCCTAGATGTGCCAATCCACATGCATAGACACCAGACTGGGAGAGAGGTGGAAACCACAGATATGGCTGTTCCTGGGTGCTCTGTAATCCCCACAGGACCTTGATGGTTTTGGACCTCAGGGTTGAGCAGCTTGCTCACCTTGTTTCCATGCCAGCCCCATTTCACCCCGACATTTGGCTTAGAAGGCTCCTGCTCTAGAAGAGCAAGGTTGTATTTCCCAAACTTGTATTCCCCAAACTTGTATTCCCCTTTCACAAAATCTTCAGCTCCATGCAGCATCCAAAGGTGGGAAAAACTGGCACCAGTGAGCAGACGAATTCTGCTTGAGATTCTGTGAACCCGTTAATAACTGGGCCTCAAAGAAGAGAGTGAAGATTCTTTGCTTACACTTCTCCTGCTTTCCTCCTGTGACAAACAACCTGCATCCAAGTAGAGATTTTATCACTTAGCATTATGTATGGAGGGAGGGTGACTGCTTAAACACTCATTACAGCAGTTTTGTTTGTAGTATTTATTCCCAGTCAATTAAACTATTTTTTCTTTTTTTTATTTTTTTTTTTTTGTTTGCTGAATTAGCTTTTCTGGATATAATAAGCAATACTTTCTGCCTATCAGTTGGCAGGAGGTGTTTCCAAAATTGCTGATTAAGCAACACATGGAACCAGAGTCTAGAGGAATCACTTTAAAAAAAAAAATCAAGAACATTTTCTGAAAGCTCTTCTGGTGGGTTTGAGTTTTTAAATGAAACCTGAGGGGAGGCTACAAAGCATGGCAATTCTTGAAAACAGAAGAGAAATAAGATGGGAATGGAGTTGATTAAATTTTTCTCTCCAATTTACTCTTACCTTGTGCAAATCCTTTTGTCTCAGAAGTTGAAATTTTCTGTATCCCCAGAAAGCTGTTATGGATTTATATAGTTGCTTTTTCTTTTAACAATAATGTCATCTTTCTGGAAGTCTATCAGCATCCTGATAATATCACAGCTTGATACCTTACCAGAAATCAATGATGCAGAAGTTTTGTAACTTGTTTTATTACATGCAAGTACACAAGCCCCATGGAAAAAGAAGCAGCTGCAAACCCTACGTAAGCACTCCTGCCTTGCAGAAATCTCTGTTCCCAACAGCCAGTTCCCAGGAATGGCTTCCAAATATAGAGAACAGCACAGAGAATAACTCTTCTATCTGCCACCAATTTTACATTGCTAATAATTTTAAAAGCCAACAGAACAAAATCAGCCATTTGTCTTTGTAGATATTAAAAACTTGCTCAGACTGTGGAAAAACTCAGACCTGTGTATAATAGTACTTTTTTAATTCCTTAAGGCCAAAATGATTCTCAATGTGATATTAAATGACAGCTGTATGAAGCCCTGCTAGGAAATTGCATCTAAATTATTCAGTACTGTAGCCATGCTTATCTTTTCAGAGACACGTAAGATCCTGATCTTACAAATTGTTTACTGCTTTGTGCCAACTACCTCTACCTCATTACCTTTAAAAACACACCCATGTGTTCTTGTGTTGCCTTCACACTACAACCCTTAGACATATACCTACATAAAGTATTTTATCACTTATTTTGGCTTCATGCCATAGCTGCTCAGATAGTTTGAAGTGCTGTTCCATGTTGGCACCGTTCTGTAATCAAGAAAACACTTGAAGGGAACATAAACCAAGAATTCCCAGGGTGGGAGGGAGATCGTGGCTGTGCCAGGAGCAGGAGACAGGGCTCTGTGTGGCAAATTCATGTTGGTTTTGAAAGCTCTCAGGGGAAGGTAAGATAAATGGAGATATCAGAAGCTGCAGCAGGTGAAGACCATTGAATTCAGCAAGCAAGAGAAAGCCTCTTCCACCATTTCTCTATTCTCAGCAATTTGAGAGTTTTGATTTCATGACCTGGGCAGCTGTAGCTGATGAGACTGTAGTTTCTTTTGTGTGAATAGGCTAAGAACTTCTCATCTATACAATGTTTATATTTCTGTAGGGATGGAAATAGGAACTGTTTTCTCTTCTGCATGATGCTGGTGTGGTTTATTGTAGAAGTAAAAACGTTAGGCTCTTTGGGGCTTGTGAAATTAAGGGTGGTGAGGGCTTTTCTGAAGCTGAAGAGTTTGGAAAATACCAGACTTCTGAAGGTTTTATTTGGACGTGGAAACCTTCCACTAAGCAGAGCTTCAGTAGCCAGGAGGGTCACTTCTGTGGAACTGTAAGTTCAGCATACCTGGAGCTGAACTGCAGGGAGGCTTGATACCTGCTGCGCTGAGGAGCACAGGGGATTAGAGCACTGATTTGTGAAGCACTGTTTAGCAGAGCCCCAGGTAATGCAAATCCACAGGCCACAACCCCACCTGCTATTCACTCAAGGTGTAATTAGTATGAATTTGGAAAATCAGCAGTGTATTAGACTTCAAAATGAGGTTGATATGGTGTATTATCTATCTATAAAATCAGAGGAAACAAGGAGCATCTTCTGCTGAATAAACATTGGAGGCTTTCATTTTCTGCCTTTTCTCACAAACTCAACGCCTTTTCCAGGTTTAAATTTGCAATACCAAATACGTTGCAACTGGCACAAGTCCAGTCTGTTAAAAAGATATTCAATAAAATCCTGTAAAAAATAAGTGAACAGGATTTTTTTAAAACGGGTTGTGTGTAATGGCTACATTACTTATCCTTGCACAGGGAGGCCTGAGCTTCTCATAGATGAATCATTTTGTTGTTGTTGTTTCTTGGGGACAGAAGAAAGATGGGTCCTTATTTTTTTGTGTGTGGAAAAATCAGAACTGTTTCTCGCTCCTTGGGTAAAGAAGAGCTGAAGCCAAATTTCTGATGGGTTTGGCCTTAAATGGATAAGGACCCTTTTGCTTTTTATTGGGAACCAAGGGAGCCCAGAACTAGCCTCCAAACCAGGTCCTGATACCAAGTGATAGATGAGTCTGTCTGAAACGCCTGCAGCTTCTCCTATGCTTTCCCTGCAGTGACAGAGAGAACATTAATTTTCTGTAAGTGTATTGCTGCAAATATGACTTTAATACAATTCTCAAATGTTTGAGTAAAACCCTAATGTCTTCCAGTAATTCTCTTCTATAATCCCTTGTCACTGATGATTGTAGACAGTGACAAATGCCAGACCATGTCTGATTGCTGTTTTCTTTGTCTCCTGCCTCCAGTTACCTTACTGGGTTGGATAATGCAATATTCCTTGTTAGGCTGTTCTAAGTTTATTATCCTTCATACGAAAGCAGTACAGGCGTTTGATGGATCGGCATCTCCAACAGTAGATCTAGGGAGCTGCTAACTACCAAGGGAGGGCAGACATGAACCTGGAGGCAGTGACCACTGCAGCTGAAGGTATAAATGAATGTGTGTGCTTGTGGCTTGTATATGTGTGGTCTTTCCCTCGCATCACTGGAAGCTAACCTTTCCTTCCATTCCTTTCCCCTTCACGTACTTACCACACAGATATCTTGGTATTGCAGCATCAGTAGGCTTCGTTTTATTTACACTTGCCATTACTGAAATCCAAATCATGACCCATGTGCCTTTCTAGAGTCTTGATGTCACTTTCATGTCCAAAACTGTCCTTGCATTTCTGTTCCTATCTCTACTTGTGTTTCAACCTGTGCTTTGTCTCCCTTTTATCCTGTGCCTGTCACTGGCAACATAAATGTAGAGGAGGGGCAGATTTGCCATAAAGAAATTTGTCTGCTGTGGTTCTTTTATATTTTAGCATCCCTGCTGGAGAAAAATACTTGAAAGTGCTGCATTTGTGGCTTTAAACAGCATCCCAGATACCAGGAGAACACTCATGTAGTCACTGATTAGTCTCTACTAGTGTAATTGAATTTGGATTTGTAGGAAATTTTGAAGGCTTTCAGGAATGATAGTTTAGCGTTAAATTACTTTGAACATTAGGAATACAACCAAGTGCAGTTGACCACTTGCCATTGTAAGAAGCCTCTGTAAGTAGCACTGTATCTGAGGCAGTACTTTCTGAGGAAAAAACACCCGCGACATTAAAGGGAACAGATTTTCAAATGCAATTGCCACTAATTTCTTAGCTGCTGGGCAGAAAAATAGCTGGAACTAAATTTCTATACCATCATGCTGAAAATGGGAAGTAAGTAGGCACTGTCAGCATATTACTTCAGAGAATTTAATAATAAATGCTATTTTGATTTTTACCAAAGAAAATAATTTGTCTGGCCTAATAAGGAGTGCTGGGCATTTTGCTGTCTGTGAAGAGGAAAGAGAGACTGTTTAGCTACTGGCTTGTGAAGATTGACTGGGTTTCTTTAATTATTAAAAGAGTTTTGCTGTTGGCCTGTAGAATTCTCTGAATCTTCTGTGTGCAGATTGAGCTATCTTAAAATAAATTGTTAATGTTGGTTTGTTTTCCACATTGCATATGCCAAAGTACGTTCAATACATTTTAAAATGGATATTGTCAGAACCACCCTTGTTTTCTTCCGGATAGACTTGCACATTGCCCTGCCTTTTCATTTCCCATCCTGCTGTAGTTGTGTGGTGAGAGAGGTGAACGGGAAAGCATATTGTCCAATGGGCCAAAAGACTTGTATGGAAGACAGCAGGAGAAGCTGAGTAGTCACATTGCTGAGCTGAGGTGTAACTCCCCACTGAAGTTGCTTCTCGTTTTTGCGACTTGTTTGGGATGCTTCCCCTACCTCCCCCTCCTCTCTTCAAACAGTAGGACAGAGGTGGGAGAGAGGGAATTCAGACCAATGTTGCTACCAAGGACATAGCTGTAGCGCAAGAAAAGTTGCGCCAAGAAGAGAGCGTAAGAGAATACATAGAGGCCAGATGCACTCTGAAGATATTTAAAACACTGTGAATGGGGCTCGAGCTGTTTGGAGATGACATCTTTTCTGTCTATGGCAATCTCTCTCTCTCTCACCCACCCACCCTCTGGAGGCAGAGTCAAAAGGGAGTACATGAAGTCAGAGCAGCTCTGAGCACTGTCAGGTGTCGCTCTGCTTTACTGTTTGTAGCTCACAATACAGTAAAGGCTGCAGCTCATTAGGAAAACAAACGCTTAGAAAAATGAAAGCTAATTGGAATTTTAGTAAAGAAGGTGTGTTTCCTTGCTACCTGTTTGCACTGACAAAAGAGTATGCTGGTTTTTCTTTTCAAAATTCCTATGAATATTTCCGGGTTTATGACTTGATATTTAAGGGATAGGTGGGGCTCTTATCTAGATAACTCTGGTACTGTTTTTCATTTGGAACAGTAGAATTGCAACTGGCTTTGTATTTATCTAAAAAGGCAAGGTCTCTTCTGTTCTTGTGATATACCAGTGTCATGGAATTAACATAATCCATCACCTTCCTGTTTACTGTTATCCTGACACTGGTTTTGATATCACTGAATGCCTTAAACATTGTTTTCTTGGCACAGGGAAATGCAGAAATCACACCACAGTTGAACACGGGTTTCAGTCTCTTAATTTCCATGAGATGGAAAACTACATCCTTTTGCAAACTGAGATGACTAATTTAATTCAAAGCATGTCTTATGTAGAAATGACATATACTGTTTAAGCACTGCAGCTAATGGTCTTCTACAAGACAATACTGTTGACTCTGTGGGTATATGTATTAATGGTGTCACCATTCTTCTGCTGAATGGTCTTGCTTTATGAAAGTAGTTCTGTTGCTTTTTAGTGAGTAATCTGATGATCGGGGATGGAGACAGCCTTCAGGAGGAGTAAGATGAAGATCAAGAATGTAGACTAAGCAATGGCTCTTCAGAAAAGAGCATTAGACCTTAATATTCATGTTATTGCTACAGAGATAAGTATCTTAAGCTAAATTCTCAAAGGTTTGCAAAGGGTTGAACCACACGTGCCATTCAAATCAAAGGAAGTCACAGAGCTAACACTCCATGTAATGTTTTGAGAATGTATCTCTTGGGTGTTAATTTCATCATCTAAAATACATAGCATAATGGATAGTTGCTGCATGAATACAAAGTTTTAAGTCCCTCTAGGGGCTCTGCTAACAGCACAAACCATGAGAGTGTATCTGAGTTGTTTATGAACAGAAGCCGAGTCCCAAGAGTGATACCCAGCTATAAATTCACTCCAGTCTGTGCGTATCTACTGTTATTTGTAATAACAGAGAGAGCAGTTTTCCTCTAAAAAGACTTCCTTTAAGAGCTTTAACTGAGGAGCTCTGCTTCAAAATCAGCTCTGGTAGCTGAGGAGCTTTGCTGGATAAAAGGTTCCATTTTCTCTATCAATATTTGTGTATTTTTACACACTTTCATTTTGTACTTAACATAATTATTTAGCCAGTTCACGTGACTGTGCCAATTATTTGTAAATAACTTTAAGAATATATTTTTATTTACTGGACTTTTTTTGATAAAAGATATTCTGTTAATTATAGGATACCAGGTTGGAAGGGACCTCAAGGATCATCTGGTCCAACCTTTTTTGCTAAAATGTACTATAAGAATGCAAACTACAATGACGTTCTTGAGACAACATTCTTTACACAACCAAAATGTGTCGTGTGTTTTGGTGTTTTTGTTTTGTACCAGGAAATGAAAAACCTAACAAACTTTTGGAGGTTTCAGTTGCTTCCCTTCCCTAACAGTAAACCCAGCTGAGGTCCAGTCAGAGCAAAGGAAAACATTTATTTTTAGCCTTAGAACTTTCAGTAGCAAATCTCTGCCAAGAATTGTGATGACCACAGAATTCATATGTTTTAATTTGTAATAAATTGATCAAATGTTGCTATAGTGACCTAAATAGTAGCATAGTAGTATTAAGTTGTCTTGATATCTAGGTATTAAAAAAATATTGTGTTTAGTCAGTGCGATAGTATGCATGAGTGCTGCCTAAATTCTAACACTGGCTGACAGCATAGCTGTGCAGGAAGGGAAGCTATGGTTTACCTTGGGTTGTGGACATGGAATGGGCAACATTAACCAGCTTTGTGAAACACCAGGTTGATAAATTAATAAAATGAGGACTCTTAGTAGCAGAGAAAGCTTATGGTATTCATGACAACACTGGTATCTTGAGTCCATTGGAGAAACAAATGGGATGTTTTACACATTGCTTCTGTATTTGGTTAGTAACAGACCTTGATTGTTGTTCTTCTGCTCTGGTTTTGGCTGCTACCTGGAGGAGTTTACCGCTCGCCTTTCACAGTACTTGGGGAAGTTAGCCCCGATGGTGTGCTTTCCTTGATGCAATTACAGTACTGTATACACAGTCTTGTCCAGCACAAATCTTTTGATAAAGCATGTGGATCTGATAAAGCACTGTGCACTCTCGCTCATTTTGTACCCTTGTTCTTGTTCATGCTTTGTCTCTTTCTTGGCCGGGTTACTGAGCAGTACTGTATGCACGCTTTGGGGGAGTAAGGAGGCGTCTCTAAAAACAGTGAGAACTGGTACCTCTGAGATGGGAGGGACTAGCCAAGAGTTTCAGACCTTTGAGTAGTGTAGCAGGTGAAAGATGCACCCTGGGCTTCTGGGACTGCAAAAGGCTGGGTGGCATGTGATAGTATTGCCTGCCAGCCCCTGCCTGGTCCCACCTCCTGCTGCATGGGGCTATCTTATGCTATCGACCTGCAGAAGAAAATGGGAAAGGTAAATTCCCATGCTAGGCTTATTTTAAAATAAATAGAATCCCAAAGCCCACCAAGTCTTCAGTGTTTTGAGATCATTAACTAGGCTCATATGGCTTTGTTGTTGTGGTATTTGTTTTTTTTAACAAAGAAATATTTATTAAGGTCCTGTCATCAGTAGATATGAGAGGAGGTGTTAAATTCATTCTAGCTCAGCAGCAATAAGAAACTTGAGTGTTTCAGAACAGATAAGATTGTGTTTGGACTTCAGTTTCATCAGTGCTAGAGTTTTTGGCAACATAACTGTCTACTAATTCTTGAACTGTATTTTAGTTATGATTCTGTGAAGTTACTAGTTATCAAAACAAGCTTTCTGGTACTGTGAAGCTGCATAGTAGGAAGCAACACACAACCAGTCCTGTTTATCTTTTCTAGTGGTTGGTTTTGAAAACTAGTAAGGAGAAAACAGAACCCTTTCCAGCTATTTCTTAAAAAAATATTATTTCCTTGAAATGAGCGAGTGGGCCTAAAAGATGATCTTCTTAAAGCCTTATTTTGAACTGCAGTGTTTAGTTTGATATAGAGACATTTTCTTAAAGAGGGTTCTGTGATAGCACCACGGTTGAGTACATGGTGTTGATAGCAGCTCTTTTAGAGCAGGTGTGTATTGCATAGACAGCAATCATATCTTTCTTTTTTTCCCCCCATCCTGTGAAGAACAGGGAATAGGAAAGTGTAAAAACAGTAATTGAAAATGCAACTGCATTGAAACTGCATGTTGCCGTAAAAAATACATGCAGTGAAGTTTCATTTATTGAGATATTCAGCCTGTGCAAAATCAGTAAAGTGAAAAATGTGGCCATGTTTTTTCTTTAGAAAAAACCAGAATCCTCCTCTGCGAATTCAAAGTGCCTGAGCAACCAGGACATGAGCTATTCTTTTTGTCTTGGCTCTGTCTTGCCTAGGATCTTATTTTTTTTTAAATGTTAGTTATTCAAAGGAGGCAGCTCAGACCATTCCATCACCAAAGATGCAGTCAGCAAAAAAATCTAACCCAAACAATCAAGTATTCCCATCCACTTCAGCACTTGTTAGATTGGGCTGCGCAGCGTGTGGAATCCTGCCTTTATCAAACCCCAAAGGCAAGTAAACTTCATGAACTTGTAGAAATCACATAATCTTTAAAAGTAATACTTATTTTCAGCTGTGCAATATTTCTGGTATTCATGCTCTTAATGCTCTGATACTGTGTTCATACCTCCTAATGGCTGTTGTTTAGGAAGCCCGAACTCGAGGCCACAAAAGAATTTCTGAAACTTACGTCTTGAGTGAAGTCCAGTTCCCTTATTCCTATGAAACTTAACTCTAAGTATTATTATTTTTTTTTAAATAAGCTATGTGATGTTAGAAAATATTACTGGGTAATAATATTATTTTACAATACAAAACTAATCAAAAAGTAAAGTTATCCTGGTTTATTTCAGTGTCAGTGTGTTTGGGTGAAAGCTGTGTATTTGACAGGAGGTAAGAAGGCTGCAGTCTCTCCTGGTACTGGAAGCACAGCAGAATACAGAGCCTTCTCTGCTGTGAGCAGCCAGCCCCACCACCACTTGTGGGCAAGTCAAAGTCCCAGGTCTGCAGTGTGGGCTAGGAGGGAAGTGGCATTTACCCAAAACTGCACTTGGGGTGCTCAATATGGAACGGGGGTTTAATGGTTCCTTCTGTACTTTTATGTAACCATGAAAAGCAGGTTTGTGTTATTTTCTTTTTTTTTAAAAACAAAAAAGTCTTTCAGTGTCTTCCAGGCATGAGGGAGAAAGTGTCTGCCCAGTTCTATGAACTCCTGCAAAGTTTGGGAACTGGGCAAAGCAAATAAACTACATCCTGGGCTTGATGACTGCAAGACCTGTGAAACCAAAGCTGTGCAATTGATGTGTGACACCAAAAGTTCATCTCTAAACCATTGCATTCAGATTTACTTCTCTTAATTTAGGCCATTAGCATAGTGAGAAAGGTTAAGCTGACTATTATGAATAGCAGATCTCAAGAACATGCTTTCCAAAGGCTATTTGAAAGTCTACAAAATGTGGTTTAAAGGAGCCAATTCATAAAATATTATTTGGTCTGTTTCTATGGGACTCTGGAAGTATTTCCCACTGATAACCATTCTTTGTTTACAGTTTCTAAGACAGTTTTCGGTCTCTTGGATTTCTTCCACAGTCCTTTGTACTCCTATTTTTAAATTAGTTTTCTATTTCCCCCCACCTTTTTCTTTTTTTATCTCAAAGGAAAACCTTGGAGGCAACAACAGGGGAAAAAAATTGCATCTCATCGTGATTTTTTTTTTTTAAGGTCAGAAATGACTGTATGCTTACTTTTAATTAAGATTTTTGAATTTTGCTGGCCACTGTATGATCTTTGTTTTGCACAAACAATTTAGTGTCGGGTTGGTTAATGAAAGCTCCCAACAGAATTCACCACAGTGACAGGACAGTGATTGGCATGAAGCAGGAAATGAGCTCGTGCAGCAGAACTAAAAAGTGCCACTCCGTTTGCCAATATTCAATCTTTTGGTCCATTGGACTTGGGAAAAATACTGTTCTGCTCTACTGGTCATTTCTTTCACATGATGCTGGAATCTTAAAGAAGGAAATAATGCTTCCTGGCTTTTCTTTTGTCTTGAATAGCCGTAGTAGTGTGCATTAATAAAAATGTTAATAAAGCTAGAATCTAGATGGGTGAATAAAATGACAGGGGATTTCTGAGAAATGTATCTATGCATGAGACCACATTTCTGCATCAGGAACTTGTTCTGGGAGTAAGCCTGAGGTGTTTCTATAGTTTTGTAACTGGTTGAATAAAGAAGTTACGTTTGAGGAAAATTATAGGTTTTGTCCAGGAGTGTATGAATAAGGACTCATAGCACTCTGTGATCCCTACATCTAAAAATTATCCTCTTTAAAGGTCTCTTTTTGCCTTTTTTCTTAATGCTTACCAAAAGGACACAGAAAGGTTGATCACAAATATGTTATTTCCTGCTAAAGTGTTGACTATTAGGACATAGTGTAATTAACTCAGGAGATGTCTTGTCTTGTGTGGTTGTCATCTGATACAAAGGCAGATAGCAGTTATAGTTAGAAATGGCTGCCTGCCATTCTGTTTAAAAGAAGAACTTGTGTGATTTTTCTAAAGGACTTAAAATCCACATTGAACCAACCTCTAAGGCTGGCAGCATCAGTATAGAAAAGAAAAACCAAGTGGGTTTATTTAACAGTTTAATCTGCCTAAAATGTGTGTGTCCAATTGTCCATCCCCTTGGAATGAAAATACTCAGAGAATAGGTTCTGAATTCGTTCTGTGTTTATCATAGAGATTCTGCACATCCCTTAAAACCTATTTAAGCTAAGAAATAGCAGCATGAAAGTAAATTTGATCTGATTAAAGATGGCAAAGGTTTAGATTTTTCCCATGACTACTAGAGCCTACCCTGATTTGCTAACTCTCTTCTTTTATGCAGACATGATCTCAAATATGCATGAAAGGTGATAGAAAGTAAGTTTATGATAAGGTAGACGTTTGGAAAGGACAAAAACCATGAGGCTTCTATTATTAATATTTATATAGAATTAAACCTCCCTTGCAATTTCTCTCAATTTTAAGATTTACTGTACTTTTTTTTTCTTTTTCCCCTCCCTAGTTCTCCTGGAACAAAAGGAAAATCATTTTATTTGTCAGTGATCGTTTTCCCACATTGAACAGTGCCTCACTCTGTGAAATTGTCATATTGAAATTAGAATCTAGCCTGAAAAATATGCAGTGAGAGCAAGCCTGGAAAAATCTATTTTTATACTTATTCTAATCAGTTAAAGAAGTATGACTTAATCTGTGATCCATTGATCGTAGGCAGCCCAGTCCATAAGCAACAAATTCACTTTGATTGTGCTTACAAAAATTATCCCTATTTCTCCATGTAAGCAAACTGTGGTGGAAATAAAAGTAATCAATGAATAGTCAAAGCTTGAGCTAATCTTTGCTTGGCTCTAAGTGAAAAGCATTGTATGAAATGGTCAAAAGGCTTTTGTTATGTAGCTGCAAAGACAGTGATTTAAAGTATGCCTACTGTTGAAATGTCTAGATGCTGCAAAGAAAATTCATAAGCTTAACATCATTCTTTCAGGACACTGACTAAATGCTAATGACTTTCTAGGAAATGACTGATCCATAAGTTTTGGTTATGGTGCTGTATTGCTGTAGTAGCTGGGATGTTCCAAGGTGCCATTCCACCAGCAGTTCTGTTCAGAAGCATGCTTTTGAAGTGAATCTGCCAGTCATGCTCCGTGTGTTTTGATTTGCTAAAGGAGCAGCTGTAAGGTGCACAAAACTAGGCAGAGGATGCACTGCAGCAGTAGACCTTCTATCTGTCCATTAGTCCATGGGATCAGCATAGAATAACTCAGTAAAGCATCCCAAGATGTACAATATGTAGCTATTAAGTTCTTACCACAAACGTCAGTGTCCATAGCTCTGATTTCCATGATTACACTGTACTAATTCTGCTTCAGTGACTCCAGGGTCCACCATAGGTTTTTGGGCTGGTTTTTTTCCATGACTGTCTTCCCTCTTGCAACATGCAGACTGCTGGGAAGGCCCCACTGAAACAAGAAAACACGTAAATTCCCATGGCAATGTCTGAGAGGTGAATAGTTAAGGTTTCGTGTTTCTCTATAGATTAAGGAATAAAAAGGCAGAAAGTAAACGTTTACCAGGGAAAAAAAAATGAAAATTCAACTTAATAAAATGTTTTTCTGGATCTTTTTTAGCAATCTATCCAGCTACGTGTCAAGGTAAATGATACTCAGTAGTTTCATACTAATTGCACTAATGATAATAGAAAGACAGGAACTTGTGTAGAATTTCCTTTAACTGTCAGAGTCCCACTGTGAAGACAGTGATTTGCATGAATTGTCCTGATTCAGTCAGCACCCTGGCTTTCATAATGGGGGCATATTTGGTTGCTTGGTTACCCATTTGAGATGACTGTGTTTTAGATAATCATTGATGGAAATGTTACTGAGAAGGTGAGTGAGCAGTATGATGCAGATTTTCAACAGGCCACAAATGTAAAAATAAATCTATGCAAGCAGAAGAGAAATTGTAATAGATACATATAATTTACATATTTGCTCACACTCACTGAACATGTTTACACGCTGCTTGTATTGCCACTTTGTTTCTGCTGCTGCATCCTTAAGGTGAAAGAAATTTGAAATTACAGAACTGTGTGCTTTAGATCAGCAGGAATCATGATAATTGATATAAGATGACGACCCAGCAATGTGTGCTTGCAGCCCAGAAAGCCAACACTATCCCGGGCTGCATCAAAAGAAACATGATCAGCAGGTCAAGGGAAGTGATTTATCACCTCTGCTCTGATTTTATGAGGTTCTACCTGGAGTACTGTGTCCAGCTCTGGGGTTCCCAGTACAGGAAAGACAGTGACCTGTTGGAACAAGTCCAGAGAAGGCCACACAGATGACCAGAGGACTAGAGCACCTCTGCTATGAAGACAGGCTAAGTCTGTTGAGTGTGTTCAGCCTGCAGAAGAGCAGGCTCCAGGGAGACCTTATTGCAACCTGCTAGTACCTAAAGGGGCTGCACCAAAGCTGCAGAGGGCCTGGTTACAAGGGCATGGAGTGACAAGACAGGGTAATGGCCTTAAGCTGACAGAGGGTGGATTTAGATTTGATATTACAAAGAAATTCTTCCCTGTGAGGGTGATGAGGCACTGTCCCAGGTTGCCCAGAAAAACTGTGGCTGCTGCCTCCCTAGAGAAATGTTCATGGCCAGGTTGGATGGGGCTTTGAGCAACCTGGCCTAACTGGGTTGTCCCCTCCCCCATGGCAGGGGGTTGGACTAGATGGTCTTTAAGGTCCCTTCCAAACCATTCTATGATTCTATTTTAAGAGAGGAAAAATTGAGGAGCTGCATAGAGAAACCAGACTCTTGTAGAAATCCATTTATTCTGAAGTTGCAGCAGCTCAACCAATCTTTATTTTGTAAGGAAAAAGTTAATTTGTTTATAAAACATGAGAAGTGCAATCTTGAGTATGTGAAATAAAAAATTAATTAAAATGTTGTTTCTGATGAGAGGTGCCAGCTGCCTGACGTGACATGGGGCAGCAGTATGAGATTAAGCCTGCTTAGAAGTGAAGTCATGCTGTACGGCACGGTGACAGGGAGTGTTAAAATATCTCATCTGTTGAACTTTTTAAAAAAATTCCTCACTTACTAAACACAACTGTTTCTTTTGCTGTTACAGTGGAATTTCTACCAGGATGACTCAAAAGAATTAAGGAGAATAACTGTCACCTGGAATACCTGTGTCATAAATAGTTTGTACTCCATTAAACCTCAGAACATCGGTGTAGTCAATGTGTATGATAGGGGGGTTTCTCCCTGAAGCTTAGTCTCATGGGTCTGAGTAGATATTCAAACAACAAAGGAAGATTCTCTTTGGCTGAATTAAAATGCTGGAAAAGACAAAGCATGACCAGAAGGGAAACTTAAAACAAACTCAGAATAAAAAAGATTGCCTTTAAACCAGTCTCAAAAGTCTTTGAAATCTGATATCTCTGTCTTCTCTATATGGCCCATTGAATGCCCATTAATATTTAAGCACTTTCAATCTCAGATGATTTTAGTCTGAAATTGACTTACTAAATTTTAGGAGCTTTAATGTGAGACACTGATTTTTGCCCAGAAATACTTACTAATAGTTGAAGAGTCCGAATGATAGTTTCTAATGCTTCCATGAGGGCTGACTTTGTAGTATCAACTCTTATGTTTTCCATACATATATGTTGCACTGTAAGACTCATAGCACAAGATACTCTTCCTTTAAAAGAATTTGATCAGGTGGCGAAGACTAAACCAGTTTATAGACAATAAACAAAATGGATATAAAAGAGAATAGGATATAAATGCTTGTGGTTGTCAGTGCTTTTACTTTATGGAAGAGAGAGGTGCCAAAGTGTGAGGAAGACCCCAGACATGACTATAGGTTAGTATTCTGCAACATTTGCAGAAGATGAAGTTGAAAAAACTTGGTTTTTTGTGATTCTAAGTATACAAAAATATACATTCCCCAAATTACCAGAATTTTGCTATTTCTTTCCCTTAAGATACAAGTAGCTTTCATTCTAGCTTTTAGGTTATATTCTGATTGTTGTCAAGCTACTGTCTCATAACTAAGTGCTAATAACATAATTTGACTTTTTCTTGAGGGGTTTAGGGTAGTTTTGTTTTGTTTTTAAGACAGCAGAGGTTCCCATTTAATGACTTGTCTCCAGTATCTTGAGATATTAGAGAAGAACTAGATGCTGCAAACCACGGCAGTCAGAAACAGGCATTTAACAACACAGGGCCCAATTATCCTAAAATCCATGAAAAATTACTCTGGAAGAGGATGAAGAGTCAAATTCTGGGCATGGCCTTATGTAATATATGAGGTAATAGTGTTAGATCAAAACAGATGTACATTCCTCTGAGCACAAACTTCTTGAACTGTTGCTAATTCAGATGTGTGCAGTTTGACTCCTGTCACCCACTGGGACTGAATGATTTCTTGTTGACAGTGTTTGGATACTTTATGTCCACATTCCATTTCAGGAAAGACTGAAAACAGAAGGTAGCTGAAATTGGAGCCAGCACAATTCATCTTCAAATACGCCTGAATCTCACTGACCTACTTCTTTTATGTTAATCCTTTTTTTTTTTCTTGTTTAAAATATATGATAAGCTACTCTTCCTCGTTGCCATGTGATACCTTGTTTTCCTGTCAGCCTGTACCAAGGTAAGAAGAGATTGTCTTAAAAACACATATCTCTGGTCATTAGAAACCTACTGCCATATAGCAGCTATTTAGTGTTTTAACTGCAATAGTACTTCTGCCTTATGGGTCTTTGTATTGATTTTCCTTGTGGGAAATTTAACCCCATCATTCAAGAGTAAATGGTGGAATCAGCTGTTTACAGAGTGAAAGAACAACTTTTCCAACATTAGAAAGGGCAGCATGTGTTGTGGCTGGCTCCCTTGTTTTATTGATACAGTTTTGGAGAGCAGTGGCTTTTATGTGCAAATATCAGGTCCAGCAAATAAAATGACTTTGCAAATAAAGTGCATTTAACATGCACTTTGCATAATTACATGACCTGGAGTCATGTATACCCATTGTATTGGGTCAGCACTGGGGCAGGTGACAGCCCTACTTCCAGGAAAGAATTTGATTATAAACATGTGTGTATGGGCAAAGGTAGCATGTTTCTCTTTACTCTTATTTATGATAACTTCTGATGTGTAATTTTGAATCTATTCTTATCTTAATGTTGTTGTTGTTATATAGCCAATCCACAAACAATTCTTCTTCATTTTTTTTTCTCCACACACCCCCCACACCCCCCCAAACAACCCTCATGGGTTCTCTCTTTCCATCAGCAGCTGTAAAACTGTCATTGACTAGTGGAAGAAGAGGTGGACTAACATCACTTGCTTGCATTTTTCTAAATATACCTTTGGTGTGAATCATTAGAGTGGCAAACTTTTGGGATAACAGTGACAATTTCCTTACCAAATAAGGAGAGATCACAGAATGTTAAGCATATAGAGGACAGCAAACTAGAAATCACATTTTCCATCAAAATTCTAACTTTGTGGTAAGATTCCTGATTCTGGCAATTATCTGGAGCCCTTTTAAAGGGGTTCAGCAAATTCCCACTTGTTATGGGAATCTGCTTTTTCCCGGCCCTTCACAGAATTAGGTTGTTCTTATTTTAACATTTATGTATCAGAGACTGCCTGTGCACAGGTTTCTGACTTCAAAATATTTTACTTTTTTGTAATGCAGCAGAACATTCAACAAATGTCATTTGTTTTCTATACCAGTGTGGTGAAAAATACATGCCATTGCCCTTTAGTAAGGGAATATTAGTATATTTATATAGATGTGATGTTAGATGGAACAGTTTTGTTTTAGCAAAAGCACACTTTGCTTTTGCCTTAAAGTCCTATCTGATTTTAAAGCCTGAATTTACCTATCATTCCAGTCATTATGGAGGAGACTTTACCTGAGATTTGAGTCCTTTGGGCTGTATAAAAATAGGATTATAGAACATCTGGTTGCACAGAGGAGTATTTCACTCTGAAATACAAAAATAAAACTACAAAAGATAGAGCAAAACATTCCTGGCAAGAAATTATCCGTTTTTATGGTTCTTGTATCCATCACTGCTAGCATCTTAAGAGGTGGAAGACGAGGAGACAACAAAAGAAAAAGTAGAGAATTACAGAGCCACATTGTATCATTAATACCTCAGCAGTTTTGACAGCCATGAATAGCAATGAAAACCACTGCTCTTTCAAAGTCTTGGATCGATAGGGAACTCATCAGGTTCTCAAAGTCTGGTCCTCAGTTCAAATTCAAAGCAAATGCATTCCATGCTGTTACTGGATGTTGATGTACATAAGAGCAGAGAATTAAAACGATCAATTGTATTTATAAAATAGTCCCCAAATAATGTAAAGTTGTAAGTCTATGAAGTTTGTGACTAGAGTCACTGAAAGGTTTCTAAAAGTTGGGGTTTTTTTAAAGTCTGATTTTTTTCAGGAGTCATTTGTTCATGTCATCTTTAATATTTCTGTGTCTCAGTTAAAAACCCAAAGGGAGCAAGTACTGGAACCAACCAAATGTTTTTACTTTATTATTTCTCTCTTTTACTTATGATTATAAAGATATCACAAATATCTGTGGTCTGCTGTATTTTCATTAACACCTTGTCAGTCCAAGAGTAACTTGTCATGACAGTTGTTGATAGCATAAAATAGAAGCTAATGTCTTGGTTATTACTTAAATATTAGTTGTATGGAAATGGAGCAGAGAGCTGTGTTAATCATCATAAAAATTATTCTTTAATTCCAAGACAAAAAGCCCTGTAGAAATAAGAAATATTTTAAAACTTTTAATTATTGGAAATACCCGTTTAAATTAGTGGCATTTTTACACTGAGAATAAAAAGTATTTATCAATAAATGTATTGGATATGCAAAGAGAGAGCTAGATAATAATATATTTCTTAACTAAAAAGGTATTTTGTGCCTCAAAAAAATCTGGTCAAGAAAGATGAACTTGCAAATTAAATGTACTTAAGTTAATACAGCCCAATGATATTATAAAACAAATCCAGTGTCTTATTTAAATACTTTCATTTTTTAAAAAATAATGGGCCAATTTAGTTCAGGGGGAAAAAAACCAAAACAAAAACCCCCAAGTTCCCTTTGAACTCAAAGATGTGTGAAGCTGAGCTCAACAGCCCAGGCTGAAGGCGAATTGGCTTGAGACAAGAGAGCAGCACAGGGACTAGATCCCTGGTAGGTGCTTTCTTGCCTGTTGGGATGATGATCGCCACCATTTAGCTGGTACATGTATTTAAACTTCATATTGGTTGTGCTACTTCCCTCAGTTGGTTTTCTCTCTGCTTCTGCTGTACACGTAGCTACGATCTTGGCCATTTGCTATGATCAATTATTACTTCTGGTTTTGAAGTGAATTCTTCTAGAATCAGGTCCTCTCAGCACTGGCTGGTTTTACTGATTGTCTACTTTCAATGAAAGAAGATTAGAAGCTATGGACAGGCATTTGTGATGTTCTTCAGCACCTTCATTTTTAGGAAGTGGGAAGCTGAACGTCTATCACATTCCTCTGCTGTTTA
The DNA here is from genome assembly GCA_027925045.1 of Hypotaenidia okinawae. Taxonomy (NCBI): domain Eukaryota; kingdom Metazoa; phylum Chordata; class Aves; order Gruiformes; family Rallidae; genus Hypotaenidia; species Hypotaenidia okinawae. Next base: position 10,538,685 of record BSDF01000012.1, read on the forward strand.
ATGTCTGCTGTCTTCAGGGAAGGAGGAATGTGTTTCCCAGTTTTGTGCTGACAGCAGTAACATCTACTAAACATTTCAATTAAATAAGTTGAAGCAGCCCTTGTTTATCTCTCCTGTGGCTGATGACAAGCTTTTGGCTCACAGCTGCTTCCATTTGACAAAATGAGACCCACTACTTCTAAGAACAGGAATCTCCAGTACCTGATGTTCAGCTCTTCTGCACCATTATGCTTGCTGCCTGCCAGCAACTGCCTGGGCATAATTCAGCCTAATAGAAAGGTTGCAGAGAATGTCAGCAGAACTGCTGTTCCTCTCTCCATAGCGATGCTTTAGTAGTACATAGTTGAGACTTCAGCAAAATCTCTTGCTCATTTTAGGCAAGCCACCATTATTCCTAAAGTAGATGGGAGGTTCCTAAGTTATAAGGAGGTTTATGTAATTTCTTTCAAATTGTTTGACATCTTTACAGTATATTAAATACTTTCTAAGGAAAGACAATAATAATGTGCTATAGATGTAATACCTTTTAGCAAATTTCCTTTCCATATATTTTAATTTTCCATGATGTTTTACCCACACTACTTAGAGCAAAATCTAAAACTGCTGCTGTAATTTTAAATTCTTTTCAATTGAAGTTGAAAAGGTAGATTTTTTTTTAATGCTACAAGATGGCAATTATCTTGAACAGAGTTTCAGACTGAAGCTTGCTGATTATTACAGTGATCAGACTGCATTTTGATGCAAGCATAAAAGTATATTGGAACATTCTAAATAAAAAACAGAAAAGTGTCTATTTTTTAAGATGGGAAGTTTAGATTACTTTTTTCTTGTTAGAGGCAGCAGTAGTTGAATATTTAGTTATTGTACATATTGGCCTGGACATGTGTGCAGACATGCATTGCACTAGACAGGTTTGTGATACGTCAGTACGGTGCTGAAAAAGTTCTTTACTGTTTTTTCACTTAGTCTCTCTAATGATTTTCTACATTGAATATCCTAGAATCTTACCTGTTACAACACTAAGGACTTGTCTGCCAGGGAAGGCACTGTGGAGTAGATGAGAGTACAGACGTTTCCCATCTGAATGCTCTTGTACCTGCTAAGCTGCTCTGTGTGAAGGGTATTTACTGTAGACAGTGGCTATTAAATGGGATTATCATGCAAGTTGATAATTTACAGTGCATGAAAATATTTATTCCACATTAACTACTAGCTACTTAATGTGAACAGGCTTTTGGATTTTAATTATGCATATTATGACAGCTCACAGAAGTCTGAGACTGGTGTCCAAATGACTGGGATAATGGTGTAAAGTAGTAGTAAGCTCTGATCCTCACTTATAATTGCATAAAAGACAAATGAGTTGTACAGATGAGTTACAAAGATAGCAAATGACCTCTTCAGAGGTACACTGGAAACAAGTGAAATATCTAGTAAGAGGATTTTGTGTTCTTGTAATGTAGTCCAGCACTGTAGGCAGACTCCTCTTTGCCCTACATACAGACAACATAATGTTGGCTTGTGTTGTGTACCCACAGCTTTTTGCAACGGCCTGAAAAAATGAGCCTTGTGAAAACATGCTGTCTGCATCTGCCTGTCTCACTCCTTCTACCCTAGTAACTTCTGAACCTATGGGCCAATTTCAGTGAAATTAAGCAGAGTGGAGAATAAGTTAGTTCTTCAGAGGGGTAAAAGAGGCTCTGTGACACTGAGTGAAAAGTTATAGGAGGAATTTCTACACAATCAGACAGCAATCTCTGTTTCATAAGATCTGCGCCTAATTTATGGGAGTTGCGCCTTACCAGAAAGGTTAATAGTTGCAGAAAAACAGATTGCCTTAGATGAAATGCTCCAATCTTCATTTTTAAGCAAATTGAGTGTGTATATTAGGGACTGTTTCAGCCAGATCTTCATGCAGCAGCAGAAAGGAAGCCTGGGTAAAGCCTTGGGCAACCTGGTCTAATAGAGGGTGTCCCTGCCTATGATGGGGAGGTTGAAATTTAATGATCTTTAAGGTCCTTTCTGACCCAAATTGGTTTATGATTTTAAGATGTGCTTCAGGTGATGCAGGTCCAACTATCCTTGCCTTGGGGTAGGGACCAGGGCATAGGTCATACCACTGTAACACGGCATGTAAGGAGAAGTGTAAGTTTTGTATTTTGAGAGCCCATGACATCTCCGAGAAGAGAAGCATGAAACATGTAGCACGGAATGAGGAGGAAAAGGGCACATGGGCCTATCTTATAAAAAAAATTACTTAAAAGCCAGATAATGCACCCAAAATGACCAGTCCTGACATTTACATTAAAACAGACATACAGCATTCTAGAACAAAGTTCCTGTTCTGTGTTCCTGCAGAGGGGAAAAAATTGAATCATGAAGATATATTTAATAAGTGATTGGTGTTGTGGTGAAATGATCCTGGGACAAATTCTCACCAACATACTGAAGTGCACTGGAGTTGAATGAGCATTTTCCAGGAGAGGTAATTTACAGACCTATAAATTGGAACTGCTCAGTAAAATAACCAAGACGACTCTTAATGCCCAACTTGTGTTCCTGTATTCTTTTTTTTTCGCAATTTCTGTATTAATCTACTTAAATGAATATCCCAAAGAACTATTTTATTCACTCATAGAAATAATATTAATAGGGAAAATGTGTGTGACTAAGACAGTAATAAAAACATGGGCTCTGAAATAGCTTGTTCAAGACATCTAAATTATCATTAACAGCTTCACCGTTTCTGTTTTAAAGTATTTTTCAAAAAGGCTTTAACATCATATAACTGCATTCAATTTACTTATTTTTATCTTCTGCTGTTATTTGCAATTAAACTCTAAAGAGAACAAACATTACCGTTCAAGGGCTGAGTGCTAATCTTGTATTTAAAAGGACTTTTTTCCTTGGCAATTGAGTAAATTCAGCCAGACGTAGGACACTGTAAAATTTCCAGAGCATTTACTCTGTGCTATAGTTTTTGTATAACTCTGCTTTTATGTTTGGTTTTTTTTTTAAACCTAGAAATGACCTGTTTTACCTCAAAGAAATTGCACGATTCAGGGATATACAGAATGCTAAGAACTTGCTGCAAAGTTGAATCCACGTTGCAGTACTGGTATTGCAAGTTTGCTAAGTTTTGGGGAAAAATCTGTTTATATATGAAGCTGATATCTGAGTCTCTTCTATTGTCCTTCCAATTTCGTCAACAAAACTTCATGCAGTTATAGCAGTGCAATGCTTCCAGCCCAGCTGCAATAACGATCACATCATGGTGTACGTGTCTTTCACTGGCCATGTCACGATCACTTTATCAATATAGTTTCTTTAGCCTTCTCTCTTCTGTAGAGGCACTATGCTATTACATCTGTGGCCATCCATAACTGTCAGCTGCTGTTTCTAGTTCAGTTGAAGTATCATTAACAGATTTTTAGAAATGCCTAAAAAGTAGTAAATAAGATGATTTGATCTTTCCTGCAGTCAAGCCTTTACAGTTACAGACTTAATCTAACACGGACCTGAGTGGAAAATTTTTAGGGGATTTAAGTTTCTGCCAAGAAAGAATTCTTGTGACACACACACCCCACACCCCCTATTTCTAACAAATTTAGATCTGCTAATTTTAGAATCATTCTGTGGTATTTGTCTGTCTCTTTCTTGAAGCTTTGGCTCTGTAGGGAGTTACTCAGGACTAACCATTTCTGAATACTGATTTGTAATCTAAACGTTTTGGTTAACTTGGCGCATCTCTGAAAGAGTACGGACAGGCTATAGGCATAATACGTAGAGGAAGAGGAGATAGTGGTACCATCTATTATTCTCTGCAGAAGAGAAAGGATGGCCTGGTATCTTAGAAGTAAAGACAGTAATTTTTCATAACATCTGGACTTCAGCATCTGATTCTGTGACTAAATGTTTTGTACAAGACACAAGTGCCTTTCAGAGGACAGCTGTAGGGGGAGGGAGGGAGGGACCTCCATTGCTCCGTATTGTTCTAACATGAAGTCTCAGCTTGTTTCTGGGCCCTGTCCAAAGCCAGGCAATAAGGGACTTTAAGATGGGCTTTCTCCATCCAGCATGATTGCCCTGAGCACTAGAAAATAATGGAAGGAGCCTGTCTACACTTTCAGTTTTATGAATGGCATCTAGGCTGTCATGGGAAGCTAGCAAGGCTGGCTTGACAAGCCATGCTTGCCCTGCATGCAATGCAAGGACACATCACCATTCCCAGAAGTGTTTTTAATTTTGTGTCTCTGGACTGATCCATACTGGGACATCCCAGCACAACTGGTACTGTCTGTGTGCTGCATTAGTTGCTTTGGGCTTGTTTGTAACCCTGGAAATGAGGACTGTTGGGCCTGCTGACTGCCCATAGGCCATGTGAAAGTTGATGGCATGTTAACAGCTCAGAGCTCTGCAGGCCTTCTGCTGTGGTTGGTTAGCCCAGATACAGGGCAGTGTTGTATTTAGAAGGGGTGCATGAATATTCATGTTGAAACTTGGCTGGTGACTCTTCTTACAAATATTTGTTACTAACGTTGCTAATATTTATGAGGGATATTCTTGTTTAATTCATAAACATAACTAAATTGTGAGTGTAGAAATGTGAGCTGATAAAGCCCTCAGCTGTACATGTTTAGCTTGCAAACAAACTCTTTTTTTCTCCTGTGAGGAGGTCAGAGATGCAGTAATCCTGTTGTTTCAGAAGTGACGCCAGATCCCTAGATAATGTCTCTCCACATGAAATACAAGATGCATCTAAGCAGGATAGCAACAAAGTGCAGCAGAGATAAAGAATTGACGTGGTTTAAAAGGGATATCCAGTATCATTTTCTAAAGACTAGATAACATTAGCTTCAAGCTCAAACATGAAAGATAGTAATCTTTTTTTAAGAGGTGACTATGTGTTTAACAGCTGATCAATTCACTACACTACAAAGAATTAGTGGGAGGAAATTAGGAAAAGCAGAGAAGCTTTGTTGACTAATCCATGTTCTTTTTGTGTGCCTGTCTAATTCAGTTCTCCATTTTACATTACTCTTTATTTCCAATTTGTTGCTCTTTACTGTGCTGTTACCTTTATTTCAATATCACTAATTCATTTTGATCTTGAGCACAGTTGGTTGCAAACTGCTGTCTGTTACAAATTGATTTGTCCTTTTAAAAAAAAAAAAGGGAGATAGACAGAAATGTCAAACTTGTTTCACAACGGAAACATTGCACGTACGAATTGGCTCCAATATAGCGTCCACCCAGTGGTTCTATGAATAAGTGTTTATAGATTGCACTGAGCTTTCCAGCCAGCTCCTAGTGTCTCCTATAATTGCTACTGTAGGAAACAAAAATGTTCCTCTGAAAAACCAAACTCTTCATTTGCGCTGTGTAAAGCTATTATTCTACTTTTGTGTAGGACAATAAACCTCTGTGTTTGAAGAATACAGAAACACAAGATTGGATCACTGCAAATTTCCTTCCAGGCCCGGTGATGGTTGACAATAACATTCTGGTTTACTTAACTCCTTTTAAGTCCCTTATTAGTTTTCGGTGTTTTGGTGGGGGTTGGAAGGGGTGGTCCGTATATTGATCTTAGTGGCTTTGGTGTTTTGTGGGTTGGAAGTAATCTTTTCCTTTTTTTACATTCTGGGATTTTTGGTGAAATTCTTTGGTTCACTCCAATGCGTTCCTCTCTGTGTCTACATACATTCTTTCCAGTGTTTCCCTGTTGGTTAAAAAAGTTCAGAACAGGTATTTTAAAAAAAAAATCAGAAAAATTCTATCTACATTGACAAAAGCATTTGCAGCAGGCACAGTAGTCAGGAACAGCTACAGAAAGGTCTATCTGAGAGCATTAGAAGAATGGGCAAAGGGCATACTTGTGCCTAGTGTAGAGGATTGTGCAAGTGATTATTTTTGTTTGCATGAAGCAGCCGCATGTGAATTGGTCCATGTTGCTTTAGCTGATTGATATTGGTAATTGCCCTTTGAATTTATTATTGTGGGACACATGCAATATCTTTCACTACCTCAAACTTTTATAATCTCTGTAAGGGAGAGAGTCACTAAATGGTACACAGACAAGAGTCAGGAAAAACTCTAAAATATAAGCTGGGAAGCTGGCATTGTTCTACAGTATCGCTGCTGCTTTTTAAATAAGATGTGCCCTATCTAAATACAAAAAATGTTTTACAGTAAAAAGAGGGGAGAAATAAGGAGAAATTGTATACCACCTGCTGATGTGTGAATTGGATAGCAATGCAGGAAATGACATGTGTTAAATTACGCTGATGATAGAAGGAAGAAGTTAGAAAGTAAATGATTTATTTTAAAACACCGAATTAGAACATAGCATGTGTTCAATTTGAAATACAAAAGCTGAATTTAATATAACATTGGCCACTGCCATTTAAAGCTTGAACAAATGCAATGGTTCTAAAATTCAGACATGAAGTAATACTTAAAGCATACTGCTATAATGTATGCAAAGGATTAAAGATTATACTTTATTAAATTTGAATCACAAGCTTGAAAGCTCTTCAGCCTTAAAGTCCATTTGTGTAGGAGTATGCGTGCATGGATGAGTGTACTTGTACATGTGAAATACAATGACATTTTTCTAAAGCTCCATGGACAATGCACTTGTGGTTTATTCTGCCAAGTGTTACAGATCTTTGTGCTATACTTTCTATGCCCAAGAAAGGTAGATTAACTTTACTATTTGTATGTTAGTCAGTAAGGAAAATATTAACCATCATTGAGGTCTAAACAATTTATACAATATCTATAGCTCAGCTATTTGAATGCTTTATCCAGTTCAGAGGTCAAAATTTTTAAGTGATGCTGACAAATCAAAGGTGCTGAAAAGAAAGATGAGGGGATTATAGTGCTTCTTCTCCCTGAGACTCTATTCTGTGTAGTTATTCCATCCAGGAGGTAAAATCATAATAGGAATCATCAGTTGGAAGCAAACATAATAAATTCAAATGAGAAATCAAACACAAGGTGAACAGTGGTGCTGATTAACCTTGAGCAAGCCCAAGGGAGTGCAGAGGTTTTTCAGCTTTTGATAGACTGAGGTTAGGACTAGGTGCCTTTTTGGAAGGCTACATACAAGATCTTAAGCTCAGTACTGGAGCAACTAAAAAATTAATGACCTGTGGTATACAAGAGGTCCCATGAAGTGCCTCTGACTTTATAATGTTCACATCTATTAATCCTGGAGGTATGAGGGAAGTTGAAACTCTGTATTGGTCCCTGTAAGGCAGTGGGCCAAAGCCAAGACCTCGGCCCTGAGTCTAAAAGCCTGTGTTGAAGGGAGCCTGGCACAAGAGTTTGGGGGATGGCAGCGTCAGGGAAATGCTGTGCCAAGCTGGCACTGTGAGGACAATAAGCAGCTGGCATTTTGTGGGTGTGATCTTCAGAAGCCTTTCTTGTAGTGGCTGTCCCTCAGGGTTGCTCCTGCTCCACAACTGCAGCTCCCAGCATGCTGAGAGCACTGCTCCTCTTATGTGTAGTTATGGTGGAAAACTTTTAAAACACATCTGCCAGCAGCACATCCTGGGGTTGTCCCAGTCATGAATTTTTCATGTTGCTCTGCCTTCTGTCTTGCACATTGCTAATCTCTGATCATGCTTCTCTATTATTCACTGGAGTCCAGCTTAGCTTTAATGGAGAGACCAGCTTGCACTGCTGTTCACTATGCCTCTTCTTTTTTTTTTTTTTATTTTTTTTTTTCCTGAAATGTATGGAAAGATTAGGTCAAGTTGTTACCCAGCACAGGAGTAGTATGCTCAGAATGTGACATCCCTCTACAGTTGTTCTGATTATGCCACGTCTTCTTTTTTTCCTCAGACTGAGTGCAGAGCCAGATTTGCAACAGTCCCTTTTTCCTCTGCCTTGTTTTATTGAGACAAGCAGATCTGCCCATTTTTTAGATGGTAAGTACTGACATATCTAGAGCACTAGTATTCCAGGGTTTTACTGCTGTCGGCAGCTAGTATCATCTAACACTGCTGTGCTGTGCACCCGGCAGTAAGAACATGAGGAAACCACAGAACTACAGCTATTCCAAGGAACTCTTGTTTACTACCGTGTATAAATGCACATGGCTTTTCTACTTAGATACGGTGTCTCTCTAGTATTCAAGTAGTTTCTACACCAGGTAACAGGAAAAGAACTTTGAATTGTGTAAATAAAGCTGATCTTTTCAGTTCTAGCACAGGAAATGATCCCAGGAGAAGGTTATTTCTGACAGATCAATATCTGTATAAATATATCTTTGCAGGATATTTTCTAAACACAAAATTAAATGTTTTGAGGAATTTTTTTTAAAAAAAAAAGGGTTTGGAAATGAAATAAACAGGAATCTTTGACTGGATTCCAGTTCTTCTGGCAAAGTGGTAAAGGTACTCTCCACCCCATTGAGCTGAGAGATTTGATACTTAACCCACAAAACAGAAGGAAAATGCAGTTAAATAGAATTGCAGTCTTTACACAGATCCTGGAAGGAAGTCTGGGATGGATAGGAGGGGGAATTAATTTTATTTCTTTTTTTCTTCTCCTTGGGAACTTGTATTTGGGAAAGCAAGATGGATTGATACTGAGAGAATGCTGTGCTGAGCAATGTATAGCCCTCTGAAGTGTTGCACTCTTAGCATGAGAAGGTATAAAGGCTGCTCGGTAAACAGGAGGAAATAGGAAACACAAAGAAATAAACAGTCGAGAAGCAGGTATAAATAAACAGTAACAATAGCAATGCTGTCCAGGGAGATGAAAAAGCAAATTGTAACTTTGATACCACTATGAAATTATTGAAATGTTGGCTCCAGAAATAGTGGTTGTTTTCAGGTGTTATTGTTGAGGGTTTTTGAGGGGGCTGTAGGGGGTGATGCAGGGAAGTACAGAAAATACTGTGAATTACTTCAGAGGTTAATATTAGACCATTGGTTTTTCAAACCATCAGTCCAAGGTATGACATGTGGAAGCTTTTATTGAAAAGATGAAGCTGTTCACTCCCACAAAATGTCCATGTTTCCTTTTGTTAGTAGTAGAACGTGTAGGGTCCTACATCACAATACACAGCTCAGGAGGGGGCCTGTGTGTGTTAATTTTTTTTAGTACTGTAATGATCCAGTCTGAGATAGCAATCCATGTTTAGCAATTCTGATTTAATTTACAACTCAGCTAGAATATAATTATTTTCTGATTATACTTTAGATTTTGCAGTAAAAGACAGATTGGTTTTGAGGTTTGTAGAAAGGAAAGTCTCCAAACTCTTTCTACTCAACATTTATTTCCAGAAAACTCATTTTTCTGCTAATGAAGAGTAGGTGATGAATTTTTCTGAGTTTTATTTATCCCAATATCAGAACTGGTTCCTGGCTGAAGATAGGCAAGTGTTAATGGATTTCTCTTTTATTACAAATACCTACACAACGGACCTGTTAATTTGTACCAATGAAGGAAAGATTTGCAAATCAGCTAGTAAATATGATGAAAAAACCCCACAAAACTATGCATCATAAAGGTCAATGCATTCATTGATAGACACTGCATAGGATTTTCATATTTATTATAAAGCTACTGTATTAGCAAACAAAAACAAAGACTTACAAGACAATAGTTTAGCACCATATTTCTACTTCAAGCAATTGTTATATTCTTGTACCTCTACTGAGCATGTATGTTGTGTGTTTTTTCTCTTAAATACTTGCCAGCAGTATCCCTGAGGGACACATTCAGCCCTGTGGACTTTCTGCATCATACAGGAAACACGGAAGACCAATCATACATCCTGTGTGTTGGCAGCTCTTGCCTATCTCCTTGTTCAAGCCTTTTACTGCCTGTCAGGACTACAAAAAGCTCCATTATGTAGCGTGCAACTTCTCTCTCTTAATCAACATTGATTTCATATATTTAATACATTCTGTTCCTTTTCTTTTTTCTTTGTAAATCTCATTAGGTCTGTGATAGAATTACCATGGTCACAAGTCTTGTCCTTTCAAAAGGGCTGTACCAACTCAAAGCAGATGCTGTCTGTATCTCTGGTTCTTAGGAGAAACAAGCATCCCTGGTGGCTGGATAGCACAGCTATCTGCTAGGCAGAAGTCATCAGACAAAGCACTGAACTTCCCCACTGGTTTCTCAGGAGTCAAACTTAAAAAGCCCAGGCTTATTATCTTATGAACAGCCTGCTTCTGGTCTGGTGTACCATGTATCAGTATGGTTGAGAAGCCTTCATCAGAGGAGGTAAAGAACAGATAGATTTTCAGAGACAACCCTTCTGAAGTATTCCTCTTCCTGGGCACAATTCCTGTCCTTGCCCTCTGATCCTATCGGCTGCATCTCTGTCTCCAGTCATTCCTTGTGGCTGGAGCACACTGCAGTGCTAGGAACTGTCACTGCAGCTCCCGCTCAGAAGCGGTAACCAGTGCTGGCATAAATTCTCAAGACAGTGTATACTCTTGCAGAGTTAATTCATCACTGCAATCATATTCCACATGCAGGCTGCAGAAACAAGAAAATCACAACACTGGCAGGTGTGTTCTCTGATCAAAAACCTGATTTCATGCTCTCTTCCAGCTTAGTCTTGCCTCTGATGCCACGGTTGCAAGCCCTGGAGTAACAGACTTGTACTGACCCAGGAAGTGATGGTCCCTCCCCAGATTTGTATGTCTGTATTTGCAACTTGAGTAAAATCATGGCTGTCTTGGATGCCCACACTCACCAAGAGCTGCGAGGACTCTGTTGCCATTACAAATGCACTGGTTTTGACAGCTATCACTGACAGGAAAAAAGATGGAGGGATTACTATGATGTAGTTTTAATTTCTTCTTTTAACTGGTGCAGTTTCTCTATTTATTGAGAATCACAGTATGCAAGAGGCAGCAGTGCTGCTCACTGGGGGTTTGTTCATCTTGTTACCTCTAATTCAGTAAAGTTCCCTGACCTGAAAGGTTTTAGGAGACTGAAGCCTCTAAAGCTGATGCTGGGTTTGGTGAAGAGCTGCTCCTGTCACTGTGAAAACAACTTTCTACTTATCAGTAGTAGAATATGTGTGTAGTTACTCAAGAGTTAGGGCACAACATGTAATTTATGCAAGAGGTATTGACTGCACACGTGTCGTTTGGGGTCTTTGGCACATAAAATGCTGCAGCTGAAATTAGAAGTAGGTTGACAGGGGCTTTGGTCTTGTATTTCACCCTTTGTCATTTCGGGGACGGGGGTGAGGAAATCCCACAACCAAGAGAGACCTTGGGAATGGCTAGCCATATGTCTCTGAGCTCAAGCATGAGACACTTGCTCATGTATATTTAAAAAACAGCATAAGAGTAGCTTGTCATTTTAAAGCTTTTCTTTAAGCAGGGAAAAGAGACTGTTTTAGGGGGATGATACTTCTATAGTCATAAATACCGGAGTTACTTGAGGCACAAACTTCCTGTGGTTTGGGTCACTGCAGAAGCTAATTATAGCACTGATTGGGTGCAGGTGGCAAGGTGCTGGCAGCTGGGGGTGGCTTCTGTGAGGAGAGGGGGGCTGTTCCTGCCGGTCACAGCTGGTTCCTGCCAGTTCCCACTAGCCCCATGACCCGCCACAGCTGAGCCCTTTAGAGGAGCTGGTGGTGCTGCTGTGTAAACATATTTAAGAGTAGGAAAACCCCACAGGGATTGTGAGGTATGAGGGAAAAGGTGTGAGGAACAGCCCTGCCAGCACCAAGGTGAGAGGAAAAAGTGGGTGAGGGAAGGTGTGTTAGACTTCATTTCTTACCATCCAACTCTAATTACCAGTAATTAATTTTCCCTAGGTTGTGTCTGTTCTGACTGTCATGGTAACTGGAAAATTATCTACCGTCTTTATCTCAAGCCATGAGCTTTTTCTGTCTCTTCCCCCTTGCCCTGTTAAAATAGGGAATGAGATAGCAGCTGGGTAGGTAGCTGGCAGCTGGACAAGGTCAACCCACAACAACTATTTAGGGCACTTAAAATATTCTGACTTTCCAAATAAATCCATAGTTTCTGCTGATAATATGAAGAGTGTTTTGGTTTTACAACTTACTTTCCTCTTGTGTTGATTTGAACTGAGAACAACCAGAAAATCCTTGTGTTGGGGTGAGGGATCACAAAGGGAACTGCTGCCTTGGCTAGTGTAGCTGCAGTTTGCATAGAGGAGTTGTCACGTTTGGTTGCAGTCCTTGGGGGAAATTGCTGTGTTTGGATCTAAGTCTGCTCTGTAAGAGATCAAACCACAGCAGGTCTCTGAATAGCACTGTCAGACAAATGTTTAACAGCAGCACTAGCTTTTTTTGTCTGGCTGGCTTAGAGTCAGGGACTCCTAGAGATAAAAGCAAAAGCAGTTGCATCTGAAGAGCTGTGTTTATGTGTACTAACATATCTTCTCTGTGAATTGGGGCTGAGGGAGGTTTGCGAGACACACTAACAGTTTCCTCCAGGACTCTCCCCTTCTTGGTCCAACTGAGTTTGTTGGTCACTCTTCAGCACAATACCCAGGTGCAGAAGCTAAGAGGTGGCTTTAGTCATAAGGATGAAATTGACCCAAGTGGAATTTGAGGCTTCTCTTCACAGAGCTGAACTTAACCCCAAAGGAATAACAACTTCACATATAAAACCAAGCTACTTTGGTTTTTCAGACCATGCAGTTGTTACAGGGAAGCAAAGTAGTTAGAAACTCAGGAGTGAAAACAGCAAGCTGTAGGCATAGTCATTACATAGAGTAGTTCACAGTGTTGCTATGTACATAAGATACTTCCTGATGACTCAATAACTTAATCCCATATTTAATTAATAAACATTTTGGGGAGTTACAATGTTGTTTATCATTTACAAGCTTCTTAATAGCTCCCCAGGGACAGGACAGCTAGTTAGATGAGCAGATATTCCTCAATTAGGCCCCAAATTCACATCAGCACTAAAGCTTCTGTGTGGCTGATGTTACATATGCAATTTAGTCCATGTAAGAGGGGAATGCCTGTTGATTTGCATGGAAAGAGTGTTAGGATTAGAGAGAAAACTTTTGGAAATACTGAACTTTATCATTCATGCAAGCATTCTTGATAAACTTGATTAAAAGTTTCAATGTAGGACTTTGTATAATATAAACAAGCTAATATATAAGCAGGTATTTACATATTTTAGTGAAGTTAATGTCAGTGGGCAAAAATATCATCTATGTTTGAATATGTTACTCTTAAAATCATGTTCATTTTCAAAAAAGAAATGGACTGTTAGGAGACACACTGTTAGAAGTTGCTAGAATACATTCTATTTTGGTAATGCTACCCTTTTCCTGTTCCCCTTTTTTAAAATGGTGGAATTAGATTACTAATGTCCCTCAAAGGATACTTAAACTAATCAGGAAATATCTGAAAGAGCTTCTGCCTTCCCAAAAGGACCTGATAGGATTGTCCCATCTGCCATGTATTATTTGTAACAGCAGAAAAGCTTCTAGAACTACTTAATGAGAAAGGATAATGGAATCGTATATATTAATGGTCAAAGCCTGAGTAAGAGCTGATGTCCCTTAAAACAAGTTCTGAATATATCCTTTGGGAAATGTTTCCTGCACAGATTTTTTTAATTTATGAGGAAAATGTACCAGGCAATACCACTTCAAACATTAAGAGGCTCACGTGCATTTGTCAGGTAGTGAGACCTATACCGTCCACAACCTACAACTTGTACCCACTTCACTTAAAGGCAGAAGGCTTCATTCCAGCTAGAAAACCATATCTGGTCTCCTTGCATATCATAAATCACTGCATTCTACTTGGTTGCAGCAACATGAGTTTTAATAGGTTTCTTTAACTGAAATAAATTGCTAAACTGTATGAAATCAAATTTGCTAGTGAATGCACTGTTCCTCCTTACAGGTTCTAATGGTTAACCGAAGAAAGAAGGAGCTGTATTCTTAACTTTAATTTGCCTTGTTTCAGATTCTAGCAATTAGATATTCTTGTCCCTTTCTCCATGGTATTAAGAACCTCTATGTAACAAGTATTCTCTTGGTTATGATCGCTTCCAAATCTTCTTTTGTATAAACTTAACAGAATGAGCTCTTGGAGGCTGAAGACCTTTGCTCCAATCCTCAAAACACTTTTCTGGTTCCCTTTTTGCACTTTTTGGAGAGTTAGGACTTCTTAACTGTGTATTCCTCCTCTTTAAGAGGAAAGATATCTAATTCTTTAAATACAGTTTTTGGAAAACAGTCACATCACTCCACCAGTATAGACTTACCAGAACTGGTTATCACTTATGTTAACTAAACATAAATAACTTTCATCAGGGAATAGGGTATCTAAAACAAGAACACTCGTTATTATCATGGATGTTTTATGATGTTTGTTCAGTTCTATTATTTTAAAAAACTTTTTTAGACAGCAAAAGAGCATTAAGACTGGAAAACTTAGAACTCAAAAGGTTAACAGATGCTGAAACAAAGGTTTCCTTGTCCTTCCGTCTCTTCCTCTCCTTACCTCATGCAGTCAAACTGTGCTGCTTCTCTTGGCACTGGCTGCCAACACTGTAGATCTGGCACCTGATTTTACCCAGGCCCCTTAGAATGTCCACAAGAAAGCCTTTCAAGACTTGTTCTAGAGCATGTCCAGGGAGGAGCAGCCAGGCTGGTGAAGGGTCTGGAGAGCAAACCTTACAAGGAGTGGCTGAGGGAACTGAGGTTGTTTAGTCTGGAGAAGAGGAGGCTGAAAGGAGGTTTTAGGAGGTGGATGTTGGTCTCTTCACCCAAGTGACAGGTGATAGGATGAGGGGGAATGGCCTCAAGCTGTGCCAGGGCAGGTTCAGATCAGACATTAGGAAAAAATTCTTCACCGAAAGGGTTATCAGGCACTGGAACAGACTGCCCAGGGAGGTGGTTGAATCACCAACCCTGGATGTATTTAAGAGACTGGTAGGTGAGGTGCTTAGGGGTATGGTTTAGTTAGAGGGCAGGTATGAACTCAATGATCTCAAAAGGTCTTTTCCAACCTAATGATTCTATGATCTCAGTCTATATATTCTAGTTTCCAGAAGCTAATTTCTCTCCAATGGTCCTATACAAATAAGATCTTTCTAAGGTTTTTCATGTAGCCAAACCTGCATTTTCTCAGGAACAGCAAAAGGTACATACATCCTTAAATACAACTGAAGTCAGATATTCACCACATCAAAACTCTTAATTCAGTAACTGTTAGAAAAAATATTGTGACATATTGAAGCAAAGTATTTTAAAAAATCAGCTCTGGGCACAAGCCCAGCATAGAAAAATTCTCCTGCTTTCCTAAATACAGGGAGTAATTTGTCAAAGACCTGGATAGTTTGGCTGTCCAAACTAAGAATCAGCTCCATATTTGTAGCTAGATAGAGAACCATAGGCAACATGAGAACTTTAACACATGTGAAGTTTAGTATTTTCCAAGTGAACTGACAGCTGCATGGGGTTTTTCAGACTTGTGTTTTGGGTGTAGACACTGCAGTCCTTTAAAGATTTTTATCATAAGTGCCCAGAAAAAACATTCACAGAATTGGCCTGGTAATGAAATTTTAGCTGATAAAGCATAGATATTTAAGCATGGTTTTTAAGAAACCACATGGCTTCCCACAGCTCCTTAGTCTTTCATTGTCATTTCATAGTACACAGAAAGAATATTCTTCACAAGGGAAACAGCTGATGGAGTCCCAGATGAGATACTTAATTAGAACACCTGTAACATATATAGTCTGCTGCTCTTTAGCTATTTCTCTGCTTTCAAATTGTAATTGGTTAATAAAACTTTTTTTTAAGCCTACACTGTTGCATTAGATTTGATCTTTCCCCTTTCTTTTGTATAAGTTTTAGTACACTTTAACTGTAGTAGGAGTTACCATAGAACAATTTAAGGAATTTTATCTGTCAATTAGTCTTGTTACCCAAACAACTGGAGTTGCAGAACAGTGACAGAGTTTGTAGTGCAGGATCAAAAATCAGGCAATAATCCTAAGTTTTAGGTAGGTATGTATTTTTATTAATTTATGCATTTTATGAATTCTAACGATATCTTGTGCAGTCATTTCTACTACATCTAGGAGTTTTAAATAAAGAATTCCAAAATCCTTAAGAAATAATGTCTGAAAATGGATGAGTGAAATTTTGTGATTTATTAGGGGGTTCAGAAATTGCACTTTTCATTTGCTTATGTAAAACATATAAGTAATTAAGAGGTTTTATTTGTTCCCTCACTGAATGTAACATATGAGCATCCTCTTACAGAAGTCAAGGAAAAAACAATTCTTGGCTTCAGAAATTGGAAAACAATGGAACTGTGCAGAATGCTTCCATTCTGTGAAGCCCTCTCTTTGTACAGGGCTGCCCTGTGCAGAAAGTCCTGTGATGATAAATATAGTTGGGAAGTGTGTCTAAAACCATGCTGCTGCTCTCCCTTTGTAATTTGTAGAGGCTGCCAAGATTTTCTTTTGCAGCTTGTCCTTCAGCCCTTCAAAAATGGGCAAGGTGAAATACAGCAAACCTTTTTCTTATTTAAAGTTTTGTTTCCTAGGCCAGCATGTGACACTTCATTTTCACTGCCTTGCAAATGTCACATACATCTGCTTCTTTGTGTAGCAAATCTCAAGATTTACATAAGCAAATAGCTTTCAAGATTCTTGAGGCCACAACATTGTACAAATGTGGAAACTGGTGACTGCACTGTGAATAAAGATTTAAAGGACTGGAGATATTAATTTCAGTGTAATGTCTTAATATTGAAATTATTATAGTAAGTTGAAGTGATATCTTTAAGGTTTGGTGCCTTATTTTTATTATGACCTTCTCCTGAAAAAGTTTGAATCGGGAAGAATAGAATAGAATAAAGCAGAGATGTAGTTTGCACACTGCATTTATCTAGCAGGTAGCTCAAAGGTTTTCAGGAGAAGCTGAAAATGTAGAGGTGTAAGACAAGATAAAGACTTTTGCTTAGAGCAAAACACAAGTGTCAGCAGTGTTTTAGAAAATCTGTTTTTTCCCCCTCCATTTTTTTTCCCATCACTGCTTCTATCTTCTGTAAAATAGCCACTAAACTGTGTTTTAATAAGTAAGGTAGCTCAGGATTCTAGGCTGAATTTCCTACCCTGATTACAAATACATATACAGAAAGTGTAATACAAAGGAGTTTCAAAGTTCTGGGTTCTGGTCATGTCCTGGTAGTTTATCCTGATGATCACCCTGTGATTGCCTAGTGTCATTTGAGGGGCCTGACCCATCTGCCACAATTGTGCTACAGAAATGCAAATAGCCTTGGACTTGGTGTAAGTGTGATGACCCAGGGTATGAATGTGCGTATGCAGGTAATTGGGCTGGTGCTGCAGCCTGAGATGATCTGTATATCCCTCTGCTGCTTTGGTTGGGGCAGAAAGAGGAAGATCAGTCACTTCTATTGATAGTGCTTTCTGTGTCCTGAACTGAATTGCAGTGCCTTCATCTGTTTGTAAGACACCGGAGAGCCAAGGTCTCCTGTGGGGAGGAAGCTGTTGTGAGATATCCCAGACCTCTCTGATGGTTTACTTTCATAAAGGGATTACTCAAGACACTTGATTCTTACTTCATATTTGCACATGGAGAAAAAGAACCTTAAAACCATACAGGCAAAGATATATTGTAGCTACTATTAAAGCTTTCTTAAAGGCAGAAATATCACTTTTCCTGCTGCCTTTCCAGCATCTGTCTGTTGCTTTTATGTCTGTTCTTTGGAAGGTTAATTTAAGAGATGATGCCTTTAATAGTGCTCAGAAGGCACCTGTCATACATGGGACACTACTAGCTGTAACACATAATGATGATAATCAGCCCCAGAACTTGAAATAATGTGATGGTAAATGTGAAGCCTGTAGAATCCCAATTCCTCTAAAACTTGTCAGTTTTCTTTAATCTTTAAGTAGAAGAGATGTACTGTAAAAAGAGCTTCATGTGAAAGCTGTGGAATGGAAATGCATGCCTGGCTATTAAAATTAATACATATCTAATAGCCAAAATGTTTCAAGGACATGAAAAATCTGAGAAAATAACTGTTTACAAGTCCATTTTAGCAAGACTGCCTCTTATTTACACTCATGGTACTTCATCAGTACCAATATGGTAAAACACATGCAAATGTGACCCATATTATGATTTTGCTGGTGATTATTATCAGTTACTTTTTAATTATGTATAGCCCTTAAACACTTTGTAAAAATAGAAATCTGACAAAACTGGAAAGGTATCAGCAGGAATAAATATATTGTTCTGCAAGTTAAGCCTTTATCGTAATGTGCAAACCATTGGATTAAAAGCAGTGAGTATCACAGGTCAACTGCACTCACTAATCACTGCTTCAACAAAAGAGATTGACTTTATTGCTAGCTGGCTGCAGTAAGAATAGTAAATCACTTTGTAGACTTGATATTTATTCAGTTCACAGCTTGATCACTACTGTTTCACCTTCCCTCTGAAAAACAGTAATGCTCTTTGCTTTGTCCAGGAAATAGAAATTGCTCATGGAATCTCCTAACTATTTGTTTTAAGTGAATGAGCAATACAGCTTATGCCCACTGGTTCCTGAAATGAAGTGCTGTCATAGCGTGGTGCTTGCAATGAATATTTATATTGAAAATTGGGGGGGGTGGGGGGTGGTTTGGTTGGTTGGATTTTTTGGTTGGTTTTTATAGACAGCCTCTGATAGATGATTGTGCTGCTTTGCGCATTACAGTGTCTGTACTTTGTTATCTGTGAAGACTGCCTTAATATAACTTTGCAGGTAGAACTGAAGGCAAGCATCTTGTGAAAGATGTGCCTTCTGGGATACTGATTGCATTAGCATGCTAAACAAAATTGCTGTAACAAAAATGTTTAGCTAAAGCTCCGTAGAAAAGGGTAATGTTCATTCAAATACATTTTCAAAGGAAATCTTCTGAAATGGAGGAAGTACCTAAACATACCTTTGAAATAGCTAAGTATGGAGACAGAAGGTGAAAAATAAGTGTTCGTTGGCATACTGTTTCACTGTCAAGCTGTAGAGTTTAAATTTTATTAGGAATGAAAGTGATGCTCTAAATACTTACTGAGACCAATATCTCTCTGTACCAAAAATAAAAGCCTTTCTGTCTAGAGACAGGTTTGGAAAGATAGATTCAGAGGAAAAAATTGGGCCTAAAGCAAAGAACTGCCATGCTGAAACTGTGGGATGGGCATATTCATGTTGGAGCAAATGTCTTTCTCCATTGATTTCATTGGTTTGGGCTCATGACTTACAAACAGGAAAGACTGATTAAGCAGGAGCTGCAGACAGTTAGGTCTGTTCTGCAACACTGAGTTTTGTAGCTGCTAGTACATCCTTTTGTAGCAAATCTCTAGATAAAATAAGTTTAGATGCTTTGCTTTGCAGGTGTTTCTTCTCTAGTTCTTAACCTAATAACTTCTGAGTTATAACTTGAATATTATTATTAACATCTAGTTATGTGATCTGTCTTGTAAAGAGGAAGAAGTAGGTTTAATTCAGAAGTTTGCCAGCTCAAAAAGTGGCTTTTAGAGGGTGCTGAATCCTTGCCTGTGTAAATATTCCTGATACTGTTTACAGAGTAACATACTGCTATTCAACAAGGAAATCAAAGGTTTATGGTAGTCCTTTGTAAATCAGTGGCAAGAAAAATGATGGTGCAACAAACACGCTGTTAGTTTGGGAAACACTGCCTTGAATTATGGCACACGTACAGATGCATTTAAATGGACATGTTCTAGACGTAGAGTTAAGTTGATTGTGGTGCACCTAATGAAATACAAGGACTGGTTTTCACATACATTGTCCTGAGCATTCAAACTTTTATATATTATTGTGCTTAAGCCAAGGTCTTGAAATACAGTGGGGGCAGGGCAGAGTTGTTATTGCTTGTTGGTCACAAACACAGGAAAGCACAATATTGCTATAAAATGCCATATTTTGATACAGAGGTGATAAGTGTTTCAATTAGCTATTATTTTAAATGTTACATTGTAACTTCACCCTTCTAAAATAAGTAAATAGCAGCCATAGTCATGTTACACCTAAGTGCCATGCATCATTGTTATTGAGTTTTTTTCATGCTTTTTGAAACAAGTGTGCTCTCCACAATTAGCTCTCTCAAATCATTCTTTGAGTTATAGAGGTCCATCCTTTGAAAGCTAGGGTCACTGATTTTGATGTCGCTAAACACCTCTTCAGGAGTTTGCCTTTGTAAAGAGTTTTCTTTGCCTTGATACTTTAGTGTACTTCCAGGATCCTGACTGACTGGCCTATAAGTCACATTAAATTTAGGTATTTGGTAGTCAGAAGATCTGAACTTTTGCATTCTTTTGGAATAGAAGCTAGTCTGAGATGGCAGCTTTAACAACCTGCATTATTTTGGAAAAGGCTAATTCTTGGAGAATTGGGGACGTTTATGTTGTGGAAGAGACTACTAGTACTTGAATTGCAAAGAATATAGCTTAAATTAGGTTCAGCTCTCTCTTGCCTGGGGTATTAGCTGCTTCATGTTAACAGACAGCATAGCAGAGTGCTTGGGCATTTTACTACATGCATCTCTAGTAGATAGATAGAATGTTGGAGTCACCTTTTTGTGTGTGTGTGGAGAGTAAACATGTATTTACTTGTATATCCCTTTAGGTAGGTAGATATGCTTACATTTAAGAGGGTTTTAAGAATAATGGCTGGTACAAATGCATAGGATGTTTACAAGTGTTATATTTAGACTGTGACTTCTACAGATCTTTGAGATCATGAGTAGCTCTAGCCTAATAAAAGCATGCCCAAGGAAAAAGGCATCCTTGAAAGACAAAAGCAGACCTGTATATTCCTCTGATCCGTGGTCGAGGCTCCTCTCCTGCTGTAGTATGGTGTAGGGGTGCTGAGGCAGAGAAGACCTGCTATGTGAAATCTTGTAGCTCACTGCTGTGACTTTACAGGGTAATTCAGATGCTCTTGTTTAAATTCTGTCTCTGAAAACCACCCCTTTTTCCCAAGAGGGATGATTACTGTAGCCAATGAGAAGCTTTGTCTAAATGGAAACAGGGAGCCTACCACTCTCTGGGTGGCAAGAAAAAGTAATCTCCAAAATGTTTCTATGGAAGTGGTATCCTAACGTTCTTCCAGGGCTTCAGGATATTTCGTCTTAGTAATACTACTTATCTGCTTCTACTTCTTCATTTCTTCAACTAATATGCTTTGGAAACATTCACTTATCCACCTGTGCTCAATGGAGTTTTATTATATGCATTCTTGTTAAAGGCTGAACTTACTTTTTTATTACTTCAGGTTTTCAATTAACCTTGCTTCTATGTATTTCACAGCATTAAAAGCAGTTTAGTATTAACTAACTCACATCTCCTCACACCTCTCTTCCTCCCCCTCTAAGACTTTTAAATGCAGCTTTTCTATGCAGTATGAAACTTTCTGATATCTGAATCCTATAACCAATTGACATTGGATTTATGTTATTTCTAGGAAATTATACCAGTGGTAATTTTCCAGTGTTTTACTGCACTGTTAAATGTACTAGCTGGTGTTGCTACACTCAGCTGCATCCTTTCTTAATAAAACATGGACATCAATTTTATTCATGGTCAATACATAGAGGTGGCTTTTTAATGTATGTGCATACATCTAAAGAAATAATTATTCTTATTTTCAAAATTTTGCTAAACTCAGTGTGATTACATGAAAATAGATGAAGAGTAGATTAATGGAGAGCAAAAATGATGATAAATTCAATTCTAAAACATTTTATTTGGTTCTACTGGATTGCTTCTGTTGTCACATAAATATTTTACACAGACTAATCTCATGGATGGGTAAATTAGTATTTTATGGTAAACCATTCAGGCAGGCAATAAGGTATAAACCTAAGCATTGGGTTCACAGTGAATTTTAGGATGTTATCGGTTCAACCATTTGTTACTCCTTTGCATCTTTAAATTTTTCTGAGTCCTTGTCAATATTTGTCCAATGTTATGAGGGGCTTGCTTTTGCTTAAAACTATATGTGCTAAAATTCTTCTGCATTACCAGAAATGTGATGGGATTGCTATCATGTGTATTTCTATCCCTACTATGGACTTGACTATGAAGAAAATGGAAATTTCAATTTCCATGTTCATATCCTCACACTTTCCCATGAACATGAAATACATCATATGTTTTTCCTCAAAGTCATAAGATTTTTCTGAGATAAAAATCATAGTGGGACAAATAAGCCTGTATTTTTTTCAGCCAGTTCAGGTATTATGTCTGAATGTAAACTAGATATTCAGGTACTTTTTATGGATCTGCAATCATGGTGCTACAGCTCCATGGCAAATTAAACTCCATCCACATGTCAAATTCTGTTCATGTGACACTATGAGAGCTTTAAAGGCCCTCATGACATTCTAGAAAGGGTGGAAAATCCCCAGCAACTTTTGTCTCCCCATCCTTGATCTCCTTGCTCAAAAGCAAAAGTTATACATGAATTGATTGAAGTCAGCCTCTGACTTCTCTCTGAATCTCCCAAAGACATCAAGACCACTGCTCTGATAGATATTTTTTCTGTTTATAGCTTCATGCAATGAGATATTTCTAGTAAAAATCCTGCAACTGAGCCAACTACTTCCATGACACAGTCATTCTTTTTCCCCCTCTCCATCCTGCTAGATGCCTAGCTACTCTAGTGGAAATCTTCACCCACAGTCCTAGTCTCCTTCACCTCCTTTGACTCATTCCTCAAAGCTGCTTCTCACACCACAATTTCTTTCTGTGAGAAGGATCTTGACAGTTTCTTTCCAGTGAAAACTCATAAATACATGATCTTCGTAACTCCTCCTTTCACTCTTTGCTCTGTCCCTGAAAGTTTTCTAGCATGTCACATGTTATAAAGCTTTCCAACTGCTATTCTCTACTCACCCACTTTATACAGTGGCCCTATCTTAGCCCTTTTTTCTTCCAATCTGTCACTGTCTTCCTCTTTTCTTGTCGTTTCAAGCTTACCTTTCTTTAAAATGCCCCAATGTTTACACCCCCCTTTTTAATAAGCTCCCTTGAATGCATAGAATACACGGCAGTCGCTGCCAAACGTCAGCTTGAGTCATGATTTCCATTCTAGTTCTCAAATCATCACCTTCTTGCCTTCTCACATCAAAACTCTGCAGACACTTCTGCAAAACTGTTTCTTCCAATCTCTCAAACTGTGCCTTTGCCAGGTTGCCTTAAAAAATGCTGCTTGTTGTAATGGCTATTATCTTACTTTTCCCCCTTCTTATTTCATGCTGACCTATTGCCTTTTGTCCTCACTGTATAAATTCTTAGCAGTTTTTTCCCCACTGTGCATTTAGAGAGGGCTAATACTGTGAAGTCCTGCTCGGTGAGTAGAGTTCAGAGGTGCTGTGGTAAACAGCACGGAAGGGAACAGTAAAGGCCAGGAGGAGTTGAAGTCGTGACTGGATCCCTGCAGAATGGGCTTGGCACTCTATTCTAACAGTTAATATTTTTGGCAAAAGCACAGATATGGAAACTATGTCCATGGCCAGATGTGCACACAGAGCTGCCAAAACATAGTAGTATATGCTATAAGCTGTGCTGTTTTCCCCAAGAAGGTACACAGAGAATGCTGGTCCTTACGCTGGAAAAAGTGAAGCACTGAGTAAACGCCGAGATCTGCAGCTATGGGTCTGGGGTGATTTAAAGTATTGTGACCTGATGCTTAACCAGCTAAGTCATTCCCTCCAGCACCTTCTTGTTGTAATCTCCCTCCAAATATATTAAAAATACAGAAACCTTGGCCAGGTTGTAGTTGATCTAATTTATAAAACATTTTCTGGGTATTAAATGCTAGGGCAATGCACTAGTAGTTTTTAAATTGCGTTAAATATACTGTAAACTCCAGAAAGAACCTTTCATTGAAGATTATTGTATGAAGATTTGAAGATTAAAGTGTCTAGATTAAAGAGTAATGTGAACTGCACTGGGAAATTGTTTGATGTATAAGGAGCTATATAGTATATTAATCGTGTGCTTTTCAAAACTGCCTGAGGGAATTAGACACCCAGTTCTCTTGCATGTCTTTGAAACTCTCACCCTAGGGAATTTGTTGTTATATAGTGAAAAATATTTTCATTAGAAGCCTGAGTAAAAGAGGAAAGGAGAGATGTGGAGACCCTCTATTCATCTAGGGCTTGATGTTGGCTCCTTACGGGCTTTTTTCGGGTTTGAATTTGCTCTGTTATTATATAGAAGGAACTTGGATTTGGTGCTATGAATCCATAAAACTGGTCTGCACCACCTGCCTATGTATTTCTTACCAGTTCCATTTCTTTTCTTTCACTTACAGATAGTTTTCATGTTCCCCTAAACAGAAGTCATTTGATTAATTCTTAAAATAACCATGTAAACATTAATGAATAACCATACACACATGCATATTTGTATTTATAGTAATATGTGCATCAACTAAAATTACATAGAAAATGAATTGTTATACATTTATTTCATAAAAAAATGCTTTTGCAGAAGTTTTTCTCTTTTTTTAATAGAAATTTCAATGCTATAATGAAAGAAACATTTCACATATGGTAGAAATTACAAGTTTGCTTGTCCCTGAAGTGCTGCAATACAAATAAGCTGTTAAATGCCAACACTGAATGTTGTTTTTCAGATGTTAAGAGAGATAATCCTGTACTAAAACTATTAG
Organism: Hypotaenidia okinawae; assembly: GCA_027925045.1. Classification (NCBI taxonomy): domain Eukaryota; kingdom Metazoa; phylum Chordata; class Aves; order Gruiformes; family Rallidae; genus Hypotaenidia; species Hypotaenidia okinawae. The sequence continues at coordinate 10,563,391 of BSDF01000012.1, forward strand.
GAGGCAAATTTATTTGAACTTCAAAACCTCTTTGATCTGAAATGAAAATGAACTGTGCATGAGTGTGTGCTTCACTAATTTGGGGTTACCCAATTGTATCCATTTTTGTTTGTTTGTTTTTCCATGAGGCATCTTTCTAATGCAGTTTATTAAAACTAATAATGCAAGGCACTGTTATTTTTCCTGGTAAAATCTGTTGTGTTGCTTTCATAAAAGGGGAGTTTCTCTGTAGAAAATGCCCTGTGGGAATCAACATTCAGGTTCACGTGCGGGTGTGTTGCATTCAGATCTATTTTAGTGGTCTTATCATTAAACCTGCAGTAGGCATTTATAAAGTAAGCCTTCCATGGGTACTGGGAAAGTGTGATTAAAAATAATCTGTCTGATGAATATTTTCCTCTGACTTTTGGCAGGATCACTCATCTGAATTTGTGCCAGACTCTACAGGAACACTGATGCCAGAAATTTAAGGATCTTCTCCGTGGTAAGGTCTAAAGATACTATAGTAAACCACACTAAAACATTATTTTTCTGTTATGTTATACTGAAATTGAACCTGTGTGAAAAATGAAGTATTTCCCCTTGAACAATGCAAGGATAGGGAGGTATAAGAACATATATTGATCTGCAAAGATTGAGCTTGGGACACAAGTTCTGAGCAATTTTCATCAGAATAAAATCAGCAAGGCCATCTTTATTGTCCTCTGTACTGATGTAGCTGCTCTTGGAAGGTTTGGCATTGTACCTTTTGAAGTATGTAACTATTTACAGAAGGATGGTGGGCAGACTCCAAAGAGAAACTAAAATGTAAAAAAAAAAAGGAAATTCAGTGGGTTTCTCTTGCTGAAAACTGAGCAATAAGTTGTAAAGTTACAAATTATTTTCCCCACTAATGCTGTCTGTGCTGTACATAGTTTGATTGCTCAAACCTTGAGTCAGATTCTCTAATACTGCTGTGGACACCTTGTGAAGGGGTATAATCCGTCTGCATCTTGAAGCTCGGAATTTCTGCTGCAGGGATAAATTCTCAGCTTTGCTAAAAGGGAGAGGGAACAGCTGAGTCCTGCCATACTTTTGCATTAATTTGGAATACATTTTCTAGAAAACTGTAGTTAGGTATTGTGGAGTAGTTGTTTAGCAGGAAATCATGTTAGTGTATAAATGTTCAGCTTTTGAGGGAAGAAAGATCTAATTTTTAGATTATAATATTGTCTGTGATGGTATTTTGGTCAAAATTAGTGAGCCTTGTACCACATTAAGTAATTTGGAACCAGGGTAAGTAGGAGTCCAGGGAAGGTATACTGCTGCATTTTATACTCCTCCACTTAGCATCAGCTAGAGGCAGGATATGGATGACCTGACTATGTCCAGTCATGCTTGTGCTGGTTTTAGATCACTGTGATACAGATGTCAAGTACCACCAGTTCCAAGTCCTGCTAGTTCCAGGCTATACAAGTGTTTTGAGTTTGGGGTTGTTTTTTTTAATTAGATTACACCACAAAACCTAGAACTCTCCTGACATGAAAACAAAACCCGTATTCAGTGTTCCTCTAGAATGTACTGTCACTTACCAAGTAGTTGGATAAAATTTCTGCTTTCATTTAAAGATGTATTCAACAACAATATCATTCATATCCAATCATGATCTTTTCATAGAAAAATTAGCATAATAATGTGTTAACGTGAATCCTCAAGACAGATTACAGTTCATTATTGCTGGGCAAGTTTTATAACATTGGAATGTGTTCCCAATAAAGGACAGTATCTCTCTCAGAGCATTCATTAGAAATAAAAGATACAGCATTCATATCATGTTATTTAATCACATAACCAAGGTGCAGAACAACAAATCATCAAGGCAGTTTTGTAAGAAAATAATATGATCTTAATAACCCTAAACTCTTCAAATTGTTGTTTGACACTACTAAATTCTGTATGCACTGTAAGATGGAGAACTGAAAGTCAATGCTGTTCTAACAGACAGAATTCAAGGAAGCTAGAAGTTACTTGTACTGAACTACTAGATTTATTTTTTTTTCCCCTGAAAACAAAAGACACTAATGACCTAGTAAAGGAAAGCAAGAGAGCTTCATTTGTTGCCTTAACTAAGGCAAATGGAAATCTATTATAAGTCATCCAAGGTCCCTGTGACAAAACTTCTGTCCACTTCAGCAGGAGCAACTTGGGAATCAAGGATTTCAAGTACTAAGAAACATAATGGGGTTTAGATAAAATTCTTTCCTGTCTAGGAGAAAAAAATTACCAACTATACAGGGAGAAAGTTCCGTATTCATGTTATCAGTGACTATGTAGCATGTGCCTAGGAAGGATTAATGATCTTCACAGCATACAGATGACCAGTTCACTTGTTCTATTGCTATGAACTCAAAAAATAGTTCAATAATCTGTACAATTCAAGGAAAAGTGGGCATATATATGGACATATGTGTTAAAATGAGGAAAAAAGTGTGTTCCTTCGTACTGCATTTCTTTATTCGACCATCCCTTCACACTTCATTTCAGCCTTTATGTTTTTTGTGTTCATGCTTTATTATACTTTCTTGAGGCAAGAAAAATATTTCAATGAGAAGTTGATGAATGTCCATACTAAATTGGATCCCCTTTTTTAATTAAGTTCATCTAAATTTAATTTTGCAATTTTACTTCAGTAAACTCATCTGACTCCAGATGTTGAATGTGCTTTTCCTATTCCTGCTTTCTCATAATTGTACCTGTAAAAGATTTATGACTTAAAGAGGCATTTCTGAATACTCCTGAGTTTTTCCAGCATATGTTTCATGGAAGACTTGTAGCATGACCAGTTAGCATCAAAAAATACTTCTCTGCACCCAGGCTTTCTTTTAATAGGATGTTACTTTCATTAGCTTGAACTTCAAACAAATCAGTTTAAAAGAAACATTGTCAAAGCATTTTAAATGATTGAGGGATATTGCACTGTACAGAAGTGAAAACAAAGTCTTTAGGAGCTATAGGATGCCATGGGAAGAAAAAATATAGCTAGAGAATTACTCACTTTGATTAAAGGTAAAAAACTTGTGGATTCTTGGGTCCGTTTCTTCTGTTACAACTGTGGTGCTGAGGTTTTTGTGCTTGACAGCATGTTACTTAACTTTGTAAACATGGGAAATATATACTGAAGTGCTTATTGGTCTTATGGATGAGCAATGGCTTCATAGATTAACTCATACCACATACTTTTCATGTTCTGTCATGTCTTTTGGATCAGTGTGAATGGCTCTTGTTTTAAGAATTACCCAATATTTGCTACTTATATCTAGATACATCTAACAACGTTTCATTTGACACATATGAGGCATTGTATCACGAAGGCTCTGGTTCTCATCATAGAAACAGACACCCCAATTAAACTTTCAGATAGCATTAAAAAGAAAATGGTCCAATTGTAAACCAAAAGATGGTTTTATTCTTTTTCTTCTTCAAAAGAAAATCACTTTCCTTGATTTTGTTCTGATGTTAGCACTTTGATATATTAATTTGAAATATTTATCCATGCAGTAAAGAAATCTAGTTTTCAACATTTGTGTCAATTCAAGGCTCATAGGATGCAAACTGCTCTAGGCATGATTGGCAATCTGTCACTCCACATTTGTTTGGAGGCTTCTTCAGAACAAGTAGAATTACCAGACCAAGCATCAGCAATGCTAATATGAATCCAATTCTCTTTTTTCTTCTTTTATATTCCTACAAGCCTCCATAATATTACTTGGAGCTTACTAAAGAATTTAAAGAATCGATGGTGTTCCTGTTGTTCATGTGTTACAAAAGGGAACGAGCAAGTGATCTAGTTGGTCCCGTTTGCATGAGAGATGTCACAGTCAAGGAAGGTTGTAAGGCAGTGTCTTTTAATGACTTTCTGTGGGCAATAGAGGAAGTCAGCTGGAGGAGCTGCCTCAGTCAGAGCAAGACTGTAAGCCCTGGAGACATCGCTCATTTTTGTGCTCAGATCATATCTTCCTAGTGAAAGATGACCTTCTACTGAATATCTCACTTCTGTGAGAGACTTGTGTTCTCACAGCACATATCGCTAACTAGTTTGATGTTTCCTAAAAGGACCTTTCTCCGTTCATCAATAGAGGGTGCAATTTTGCATCATTTTCATTTCCCCCAGAATTCTTAGTGATGCTGGGTTCCAGGTAACTGCAATACAGAATGAAAGCAAGTATACAACCATGAAAGTTGTAGCAAAGAGACTAAAGTAGCTTTAATTTCTAGCAAAAGAAAGAAGCATAGCGATCCTTCATTGGGTGACATGCTTCTGAGCTTCAAAGGCTTCATGTGGCTGTCTGGATGGGACCCAAAGAAGGAGCCACTTCAAAATTACAAAATGACAGAGTTTCTTATTGTTAAATGTTCATGATTTGCTATATATTTGCTGAGATGGTAACCATACAGGGTGTTTTCAAAGACACTAACTAGAGAAGGGTATGTTAAACCTCCAAAGTCTTAAGAATACCTAATGACTGCTTGCCAATACAGATGGATCCTGCTGGGTAATGGGGAATGCCTACCATGTAAATATAAAGGGGGTTATTTAGGAGACCCAGTGAGCTGTGAATTATTGCCTAGGTTGTCACCCCCCCCCCCCCCCCAAAAAAAAAAAAAAAGTTAAAAGGAAAGAACGTGTATTGAGTTCTGAATGGCTTTGTGAGCCTTTTTCTGAGATAGATGGGGAAATTTATATACACTCTCTGCAATAGGAGGTATCTGTTTTGTCAGACTGCAGATGTACTAGTCACCTAGATTACTGTGAAAAATCCACTAAGAAAACAAAACTGGGTTATTTTTATGCCTGAAAAATGCATGAATCTGAAGAAAATAGTACTTGTCTAATAATTGAATTTAGGATCTGTATTTATCCAGCTTCTGCTGAAGTCAGTGGGAAAAATTTCACTGGTTTTAATGGAAGTTAGAGTTAAGAGCTGGATTGACAGGAGAGGTAGTAGGGAATATATTCCAAGCCCAGTACTCCACTAAGTGGAGTATGTGAGTTTATAAGTATGGTGGCAGAAAGAGCTTGGGAAATGAAAGTAACTTATGTCAGCTGTGTAAAATTTTTTACAGCTAGCTCCTTTAGGGAGATCTACTTGGGAATATTGTTGTGTTTTGCAAAGTAGTAAATGGCTTGTCAGATTAAAGTTGTGGTGTTGGTTTTTTTTAAATCCTGATTTCAGCAGAATAAATACAATTTTATACAAAGACTGAATAAAAATGGAAGAGTAAGACCACAGGACTACTAATCCCCCATGATTTCTAAGACCATAGGAAAGAGTATTTTTCAATGCATTGGCCTTATTTTTCAATAAAAAAGTTTGAGATTTTATTACTGAAAATGAACAGCTGAAATTAACAGGAAAAGTAATTTTTTTTTATCCACATTTGGAGGTGGAGTAGAATTCTTCGGGTCTCTCAGTAATTGTTGGTAAGGTCTTTCACTGCTGAGCTGAGTGATTCTGAATTAAATTATTTGTTTTTCAATATGAATAAGATGTTATCAGTCAGCTTACATGTAATCAACTTAAATGCAGTTTTAGAAGAGATGAACCATGTCAATGTAATTCCCAAGATGAGAAATGAATACCTGATGAACTTCATTCTTCTCAGATAAAAAATAATGCATTACTTTAGCATTTTTTTCCCCTGGTGATTCTGTTAAGCAGTGTTTGTGAGGTGGGTTCTTGTTACATGAAGAATACGCTCCGTATAATATATACATACTTAATCTTCTTGTACCATAATTGCATTAGCAGTGAAATAGCCTAAAATTCCTTAAAGGTTTTACCAATAAAACTTTTCAAGAACACTGAATTAAAGATGACAAATTAGGCTAGCCAAAAATGAAGATTGGTTTCTGAACAGAGCCAAGGGCAGTCAAATGTCAAGTATGGACACATACTTTCAATCATTGCTTTGTTTTTGTTAGGTTTCACCTGACAAAGGTGACTGTGAAATGATAGTCTGAAAGCAAACCCCACCCCAGAGAGGAGGGAGATATTTATGGTACTAAGGCAAAGCGAGGTAGTGTTAGAGGATTAAGTTTAAACTGAGTTGAAATTCCATCAAATGTACTGTTAGATAACAGCATAAAGTCAATGAGAGGTCTTGGAAGGGACTGCAGTTGTTTAGATGTCTACGTACAATGTGCATTAGTCCTTAACTATAGCATTGAGACACAAAAAATGGTGTTAGGAAAAGCTTATAATATAAAGGCAGGTAAAGAAGTAATCTTACATGTTGCTATCATGTGCCACGCCGCTTACATATGCAGGAAGGACCTTTTCAAAAACATTTCCCCTTTTTACCAAGGCCCAAGCTAATGGCTCACTGGTTCTCCACATCAGAGTGATGCGATGTTACTGTGTCCCATCAAAATTAAGTAATTCTTCATTCATGAGACTTGATAATATGCAGTACAATAAACTCATTAACTTTTTTTACAAAATGTTCATAGCTAAGAGCAAACAATAAATACTAATTTAAAAACAGAAACTCAAAAACAAACCACAAAACCCTACTAGTCTTCCAATTGTATTTGCTACATACTAGTGCAGAATTACTAATAAGAACATATTTAGGTATAAATAAATCTTTTATCCTCATTATAGTTCCACTGTGTTCCTACAGTGAAGTCATCCACACAGAGCTGCTTATGGGTTGAAAGCCTCAATAGCCTCTTTTATTTATAATAAATATTGCATACTAATGTTAACAGTGTCATTGTGTGATGTCTCAATAGAGGATTATGACTTCATGTAATCAGTTAGCTGATGTCTCTTCGGTCCTGTAATGGAGTCAATTTTCCTTACAAAGGAGATGAGAATTGCTTATTCACAAACCTTGTAGCAAATATTCTATGTACTTACTATGTTCACCCAACATTTAGGTGGCACAATGAAACTCAAAGCCAGGAAGGACAGGGTTAAAGTTCAGTGCTTCATCATCATTTACCCCTGATCGGTGCACTGAAATATATTTAAAGTTAGAAAGCCTTATCTATTCCAAAATAGTATTTGAAGTGTGAATTGCTGCTTTTTCAGGTGTAATTCCACATAAAGGTACATGGAATATTCCTGAAATGTAAATGACTATAAATAACAGAATCATAAAAATTATTTTGTGGCATATAGCTAGTGCAAAGAAAGGATAAAATGTATTTATATTAATGAGCAAAGAGTAAAGCAATCTTCCATCATCTCCCAGAGACAAATGGCATGTTGGGGAATAGCAGCCCATCTCAAACAGCACTTATGCACATGCTTAACCTCAATTATGGCATCAACGGGATTTCAGTACAATCTTAAACACCAGGGGGAAAAAGGAACTCTAATGCATTGGCGTAAAGACTCATATTTATATAATAATGCAAAATATTAAGTAAACTATAGCACAGTCATTTGTGATGCATGAATATAGATATCTTGTAATATTAACATAATACAATTGGATGCTTAGCTACTGAACGCCTTCAAAATAATTTATCTGAATGCTCATGAGAGAAGTTCAGGCTAAGATGAAAAGCATAAATCCACCAAACAGCTAACAAATAATTCACATAACTGTCTGAAGTCAGCTTCAGAGTATAGGATTTTATGATAACTAAAGGGCAGAATATTCCAGTTCTTGTAAAAATACTAGTTCTTATTGCAAGCTGGCAACTTAACACAAAAAAAGAAAATTAAGCAAGATTTATCCTAAAGCAAAACTTATAGAACTGAATCCTTTTTGGTGGAATAGGACACCTGGTAGGAAAGTTTCAGAACCAATGCTATCCATCTCATTTTTTCACATCTGTGCAAAAAATAGATTTCACATTTTATTGTCTAGTGCAGGTAATGAAAATACACAGATACTTTTTGTGGAGAAAAGAATATGTGATATTTGAGAAAGAAGTGATATTCTGATGAAAATATAGACATGGGTCTAAGTGAGAGAGAAGTCCAACTGAAGTATATTCCTGCCTGATTTTTCTGGGTAACTGAAACATGCTAATATTTTGTCTATATTACAGATATGTTATTCAAGAGCTGTTATTTCATATAGTAATTTTAGGAACCGTTAGCTAAATTTTCTTTTTTCTGCCAGCATAAATTTAGAGATGTTCTACTCTTGTCAGCAGTCAACTTCACATTTACACCAATGTATCTGTAAAAGATTTCTTGCCCTCTAGCCCATGTTCTCTAACTGCATATTCATAACTTTATTTGAAGCTTCCTTTTATTTTCATTAGAGTATGTGCTAATTAGGAATAATTTCAAACCACAAAATTATTTGGATTGTGTTGGAATGAACAAACCAGCAGATGTGTGTATGACACCCTCTGGCTGAAAGAGGCGATCAGTTCTTATGTACAATAAAGGGAATTAGTTAGGACTCACCTGATATTTTTGCCTGTAGTCACTGGGATGAAACAAGCATAGGTTTGAAATGTGTGTGAAATGAGGGGAGCAATGAACAGATGTAGTTTCAGTTTGTTGATAAGGTGGCTGTCAGCAGGTATCATTTCAGGGGCAGTGTGCAAAGCTTTTGGTGCTCAGGTGGTGTAGATGTGCTTACCTGTGGACTTTGGTACCTCTGTGGTGATAGTTCAGCTTAAAAAAATAATAATTCTGCTTTGTTCACCTAACTCCAGACAGACAGGCTGCTCTGGCTGTGCTGGGCGAACTCCAAGATTCATGGAGTCTTACAAGTTTCCGTTACCTCTGACTTAGTTTTGTGATACGTTACTTCAGTGGGGACTGTTCAGCTGGTTGTAAATGTCTGCAGGATCACAGCTCTTTGGGACGCTATGCTGTGCTCTGCGCAGGTGGGGTCAGGCATAACAGTACCTTAAAGTTTCAGTATGATGTAAATAATCGAGAGAAATGTGAGACTGTAAACTTCAGCCAACTTTTCAATAATCTTGAATGTACTTATAAAACAGGAAAACAACTTTTTTTGCTTTTATAACATAAAAAAATTTAAAGGGATTTTTTGTTTGAACTTTACAAATATCTGCTGAAATCATGTAAGAGCTCAGCTCAAATGCTGCAGGTTTTGATAACTGAAAATGAATGAAAACAGGGATTTTTGCTGAGACCATATTTCCAGTTTGTGGGATGTATTTCTAACTGGACTTTCACCTGTCGTAACAAATAAGGGCCAAAACCTCCCCATCTGTCAGGGGATTTCCAATTTGTGCAGATGCACTCTGGTCATCTTGGTGGACGTGAAAGGAAGAGTCTTGATGAAAAGTCCTGGAGCTCCTGTCCTCTGGGTCTCACCTCTGCTGGAGGTCCATGTAGAATTGCTCCCTTCCCATGCTGCAGGGTTGCTGTGTGTGCAGTAGCCGTTCTGCCTGGCAGCAGTGTCAGTCCTGGGCTGAGATTACAGCCTGACTTCATAGCTTCTCTGCAGTGAAAGCCATGCATTAAAAGTCCTTATAAACAGATAATTAACTGCATGTTTAACTATATGTCCAAGAATCATCTGAAAATTGTTGTATTAAAAATTAAAAACTAATTCAAATTTTTAGCTGTTCTCACCATGCTCATTAGGAAAATCCTCCAAAAACTGTCTCTCAAATAAATAAGCTTCCACTTACATAAATAAAGGAGCCATATTTAGATTCCAGTTCAACATGCAGGAGAAATTTGGCAAATCTAATGCTTTCAAATCAGTTTGGTATGTGTTATGAGAATAATGTCAGTGTGTAAAGGTTACTTTTAAATTTTTTATCTTTAAAAATGTAAAGGAGAAGGAAGAAAGTTGGCTTTGATAAACAGAAAGGCAATGCTTTAAATAGCTAGAGCAGTGATAAGGCAAAGAGCCTCTAAATAAATGAGGTGTGAAATATATTTTTTAAACTCCAAATGAAAATTGTGTATTCATCAGATCAGCTTTAAATTTTGTGAAACAGGACAGCAAATATATTTTACAATTTTGCACCAGGAAACAGTCTTGCCATAATAGAATATGTAGTACATCCTTTCAAAGACAACAAATAATAGAATGCTTTCACCTTGACCAAAGGAATTCTGTAAAATAGAAGTAATTTTGATTTTGCCACAATAAAAGAAAACCAGAATCTGGAGTTTGATAAAACTGTTCTGTTGGCTGGGAAGTTTGCCTTTCAACTGTGCTTGATGTGATATTCAGTTTATTTTGCCAAAATATTTTATGTCAAGTATTTCTATTAAATCTTTTATATTGTAGAGATTTTTGTCAATAGGCACACAAGTACTGAGCTTTAAGTGGAGTTCAGTGATTAACTTGGAGAAGAGAAACACTGGGGGAGAACTTCACACAAACAAACCACCACGCAAGCTTCAGCCATTTCTATAATTATTACCCTGTTTTCAGAATAGTGTAGGTAAAACACAAAATCTGGCTCCCCCTCTGATCTCTATTCATGTGTAAGTCTTGTAGAACCTATTAGGAGAATTGGATAATTAAAATAGAAAAAAAAAAGATGTATTTGCTGCAACTGCTGGTGTATCAAATCTTTTGAAGTCTACTTTTAGGATTTATATCTGAGCATTTCTTTTGGAAGCCGAAGAAATAACACAGAACTTCCTAAGGTGTACTGTTGCTTTACTCTTTCCATTCTTTGTAAATACCATATACCATTACAGCGATAGATTAAACGTTAATCCATTTTGCCTTCAAAAGACAAACCTTAAAAAAGCAGAAGAAAGCAGCGCCCTGCCTTTTGTCCCTGTACGCTCTAGACTTTCCAAAACAGCCACATTTTAGAATAATATTTTTACTTGGTGTCTGTGGCTTCATTTTACTGTTTGATTCACATTGTAAATTTATGCATCTCTTAAATGCAAAGGTAAATACATATTGCAAAGGTGGGGGTTGCTGTGCTTGTTATTACTGTTATTACTCAGGAGTATGTAATCACTGAGCATAGATTAGCGCTCCAATGGGAGCTGGTATTAACTATAGACATTTGGCAAGTGATCCCTTTCCATACCAGGGAGGAGAAGGAAGGGCAAACTTGTATGTGGGTAATTCTGAGTGATGTTTAGTAGATGCTACAGTGGTACTATGGAAACTCTAGCTTGAAATTCCTGAAGTAATATCTACCCTTCATTACCAAAAGCAGAGTGACGTGGTAGTCAACTCTGATTGGGATGTGGGAGAAAAAATCCATGGCACAATCCAAGGTATGAAATAGATTATAGCCTGACAACAGGGCAGCTCTTGCTTCCTAATGAAACTACAGTTCTTAATGAACTTGTCCTCCCAAACCATAGAGGATAATGGGTCTATGCAATTCAGGACTTCTTTCCCCATTTCACAGAGCCCAGGTCCAACTGAGAGGCACTGTGCCATAAAAGGATGACTGCCGTTGTATATTTTTGACTTTTCAGTTACAATTGTTGGGTTTTGTGTTTCTTGTTTTCCATGGTAATCATTACAATACCTCTCTTTCCAGTGCCATTTGACTGAAAGTGACATCCATGCTAGGGAATATGTCTAGAAAAGGAAGAGACGTGACAACTGTTGCTAAACCATCATCCCTGGTGGTTTTGTAGCACTCTATCACAAACAGGGACAAAAATGTACACCAAAAAGTCAACATGCTGAGGCTGTGCACTTTACCAGGGTCAGCTGCAAGATACCCCTAGTTTGGTTTTTGAATAAGGCAGAAGTGGTCCTGTCTTCCTTAACACCTATCTGATCAGAAGGACCACGGAGGATTGAAGTGCAAGGTGGAATCCTAAGTACTGTTTAGGAAATGGAGGCAGGGTAAAACAAAGTATGATGATGTTCATTGCTTTTTCTTTTTTGGTATGCTAATGGCTCCATGATAAAGCTGGCATGCATATTAGAGATGGCTTGGCAGTGCAATACCAAAGTCCCAGTATGGAAGCTACAAGTACTCTTTCTTTCCTGATGATGAGAGTTTTGCAGGAGCTGCTCTAGTCTGGCCTGGCAGTAGCCAAAGTATTCCCCACTACTTGCTTTGGCTGCTGCTGTTCCTGCTTTGGGCAAAGACTCCGAATCATTTGCCTGCCCACTAACAGGAGCTGAAGGTTGTGCCAGCCCTGGGGCTTAGTTAAAGAGTGTTTCTTCTGAGGGGAGCTACCAGTGGGCTCCTGCATACCTACATTACTTTGTTCACAGAATGGTTGGTTGTGTGTCCTGTGTTAAATGGCAGGGCCTACGTATTTTTAAAATACAGAGAAGAACAGTCCAGTTTACTACTTAATTTCACAAGCATCTGTTTTGGTCACTGTACAAGAGTGGAAATAAGAAAGACTGTGCAGAAAATATCTGGTTGTTTTTTACCTGGGAGCATTTTCTTCCAGGTACATGGTGTGGTCTTCAAACACTTGCTTTAGGCCAACTGGGGAAAAGACAGGGGCACAATATGAGGCCAAGGCTACTTCTGCTGTCAAGTCTGTGGAAGGATAGACTTGTGAATGTAGATCCTTGGATTCAAGTCTTGAGAAGACAGGAGAGGCTGGGTCTTGCACCCTTGAGAGTCCACAAGGCTTGAATTCATCACCAAGACCTGATACTGTTTTTTTAAATTTTTGCCTGTATGGTAACATTCAGCTGTCCAGCAGACACAGCAATGCCATGTTGGCGTAGATAGGTAAAGAATATTTTTTTCTGAACAGAAGTGGTAACAGTTGCTCTGTAATGGCTCTGAGTTACCTTGAAACAAGAGCCAAAGAAAATGCAATGTGTCCCTTGCCTGTAAAGTCCCTCTGAGGCTTTAACTTTGTGCACATCAAAAGGTTTTACTCTCCAAAAATTACTCCTCAGTTAAAAAGACGAAAGATGCCCTTTGCTACTTTTGCCTAGAGCCCAATATCTTCTGACATTCCATAGCAGCTGTGGCATTGCTCTGCTTAATGCGAAGAACATCTGGGCTGCCTGCAATTCTGGGAGAGAAGTGTCAAAAGTGTCATAGACATCCTTGAGCAAAGAAGGATCTTCACTTTTATTACACAGAAGTGTCAAAAACAGCATTATTGAACATCAGGTTGCAATTTGGCACACAGAATATAACTCTGAATAGATGTGACAAAACCCCTTCTAGGAAATTGCTACTTAGCGTTATTTTTTTCATACTTTCAAATTAGCATTTAAAGAAAAAGAACAAATGGAGAGCAGCTAGGTATAACCCTGACTATGACAGAGCCTAGCATTCTTTTTTGGTGCTTGCTTCACAACCTTCATTGCTGTCCATGGAGTGACTGAGATTGATTAAATCATTGTCATCAGTGAAATACACTGCATTGATCCAGCCTCACTCACAAAGCCAGCTTAGGTGACACAGCTTATCTGACATAATTGAAAGTTCCAACTCCAGAAGGTCACTGAGCTGGACTCAGAATACTAGTTATTTTGTCATTGGAAAAGGGTCAATTCTCCTGATCAAATGGCTTTGTGTTGCACCTTTAATTGCTTTTTCATTGTTCGTGTAGGATAAACCCAGACTTTCATATTTTGATTGAATTTTTATGGTGGACAGGATATAATTATCACCTGTTTACACTAATTTTTTTTTCAAACCCCTCTGATTAGACAAAACATGGGATCGAGCTCTTGTTCCTGGCTCATCTACTATTCTAAAAAAATAATCTTCAAATCAGGACAGCAAGTGTCTTTAGATAAGGATGGCAGCGTGATATGCCTTGCTAAGTGTTTATTTTACAAAGGAAAATACAACATAAAGTAAAGGTTTGTTAGAACAGTGTTGCAGGTGATGTTACCACATCTATTTCCCAATTTCCCTTGTTTTCCATTTTCTGCTCTTCTCTCCTGGAGCTTGAGTGCTGCCGTCAAGATTTCAGATTGAACCAACTCTGCGACCATGGCACTGAGTAAACTCAAAGGTCACCACACAGTCAGAGTACAGAGGAGTCACAAAAGGACATGCAGACAGGCACCAAGACCAGGTTGTCAGCTTCTTAGTAGTGCCAAGTGTTTCATCTGAAACATCTCTGAACTGGGTCCAAATTCCTGATGAAAAGTTGTGCCTTCAGGAAAATGGTCATGAAGCCATTTTGTCATGCATTAAGATGGACACCAAAATCCCACACCACCTTCAAGATGTGGTTTATGTAAGCAGTGCAGTATGAATATGTGTGTCTAAAAACTGTTTTTCATGAAGAAAAAGTCAAGCATTGAAGTGTTTGGAAAAAAATGTTTCTTTATACTGTACAGAATCCAGTAGGCAAAGCTAGGAATAGGTCTTACAAGCTGTGTAACTGCTTTTTTGGCCCTTTGCTCACAGTGAACTTTGCAGCATATCTTTTATTTCTTTCCCTGTGTTTGCTGTTAAAAAGTCAGCGTATCCCAGTAGCTCCCATTGCTTCCCATTCCAAGTGCAAGTCAAAATGCCAGCTTCCTAACAGTGCATGTCATGTTTGATTTCTCACAGAAAAAAAAATTACTTTATAAAAATCTCTGCAATAGTTTCTTCTTGCTTTGTTATTCAGATAAGGTTTTTTTCTATTTTTGGAGGTTTGTTGGTTTCCTAGGTTCTTGGGACACATCTCCTCTCAGCTATAAAGCCAGTAAAGAAGGCACCAAACTGCTAATGTACTGGTAAACAAGGTAAAGGACTCTTGTGGGACATTGGTTTGACACAGTCTTTGTGTAATGGATTAGTTTACCTTAATCTCAGCGTTGTTCAAATGTGATTTTGGCAAAGCAAGGAACGTAGACTTGTTGAGATCGGTGGCACATTTTTTATGATGATGAACAAAACAGTGAGTTAAGACAGTTGGCTTATTGAAAGAGCATAAGACGTATAGAAACCAAATAAATCTTTCTTTACAGTTTAAAAAAAAAACCCTAGTCTTTAGACATATATGTAGAGATAGTAGTTCAAATACATAATTCTCTTTTAAAAAATGAAGTTCTAATCTAGGCTAAAGGGAAATAACAAGCCATAATGCAATAGTTCTGATTGGTTTATGTTTTGTAACTCTTTCAAAAGTTTCATCCCAGCAGCTTTTAAAACAAAACTTGCGATGGACAAATCCCATTGGGCTCCTATTTATAGTACCCTAATTTTCAAAGAAAGCAAATCAGGCAACAGTTTTTAACATGAATAATATTGCTCCCAGCATTATGCCTGCAGCCCACACATTGTGTTTTTTGGCATGATCATGGCAATTAAAAAAAATAAACAGCTCTTTTAAACATTTTTTTTTAAATACATAAGCTATTACAGTCAACGCTGACACAGCTGGCAAAGAAACTCAGTGAAAGGTAAACATTCTGCTCAAAATGGAGTATAACATATTGTTGTGTTTGGTTGTAATCCTTCTGAAAGAATATTTTAAAAGAAAGTTTATTTCTTTAATTTTTTTTCCCAAAATTTGTAGTATATTAATATCTATTTTAAAAAAGAACATTTTAAGGAAATTACACTTACGATGCTGGCCATTTCAGTCAAAAGCCTATTGGATTTCTAAAGTATTCTTACCAAAAAAGGGGAAGAAAATTAGGTATGATGTTTTATCTTTCGGCAAAATATAATGATCCGAGCTAGAAAAATCAATTTTTTTTATTAAAACTGTGTTAAAAGCAGGAAGTTCAGTAATGAATTTCTTCAACTATTTAATAGGAAGAAAACTTCCAACGGAATTAAAATTAGTTTGTGACTTGCTTCAGCAACAACAAAAAATTGTCTAATTCCTTGACCTAATTCTTATGAGTATACATGAAGTGAGATTGTGGAATGATATGTTTCACTAGAGAAAACATGCAGAGATGCTTCTTTTAGATATGGGCCATAGGAAGATAATTCTGTCACATGTGTCCAGAATTCCTTGAGGTACTTACATTTCTTAAAATCCTGACATGTGTGATTGCTCAGGATTAAGGTGCTGCTCTTCCAACACTTTATTCCTTGGAGGTAAATGCAGAGGCAGCAAAGTAGGGCTGGGTGCGCAAAGGATCCTGGTGCTCTCTGCAAGGCTCAGAAGGATCCGTAGCACCAGCCAGGTGGTGCCAATGTATTGCAAAACCCACCTCTAACTAAGCATGTTGGTGTTCAAGGATACCTCTGTGGGCCACGGGCATAAATAAACAACTGCAGAAAGCACCTCGTATATCCATTGTGGAAATTGTGGGCATGTTTTAGCTACGTGCGCTCCATACTGCGTGACAGCTCAGCAGTTACTGAAAATCCTGATTGATGCTCGCTGGCCTGGCATGTAAGAATACGAGGTGTGCTGTTTTGTGCCAGCTGGGCAATGGAGGAGCATTCTGTGCTTAACCATCTGAGTATCCACCATAAATGGTGTCCCTGTCAGCTTGTCTGTCACTCTTCAGTTACACTTGAAAAGGCTTGTTTAAAAGATGCAAGTTTTCCTTTTACTGATTACCAGTACATCCTTGGTATTGGGGTCTTCCAACTCCCAGTTGATTCTCTTTCTCTCAGACTAAGTTATAAAAAGGGCAGGTGTGCTGCAAAATAGATACCTGCCTTTTTATAATCGAGTAAATAACCGTCTGGGTACAGAATTGAAATATATGGATTTGAGTTTACAAAAGCAACTGAATAGTCATTTTTAATGTATATAATATGAGATGAAGAGAAGCATTTAAAGTTTAGAGCAATCTTCAGTAGAGAGGAAAATTATCTGGTGAATACTACTGTTGATCTTGGAATGCGTTTCAGGTGTTAGATGTGGATTTCATATCACCTTCAGAGCATTTAATAACAGCTAAATGAACATGAACTCTGTGAAAGCCAAATGGAGTTTTATCAGTGTGAATCCAGGGGGATTGTTGTCTTTGTCTTGTCTCAAACTAAGTTCAAAATAACTGTGCAGCAAAAGCAGTCTAACACATGTTCTGAGGCCTGACTCTCCAGTCATTCTGATCCGTAACACCAGGACAATTCTGAATTAAACTTGTCCTCTCTGACTAGGACAAATACAATACAAAAGATTTTGATTGCATGGAGACTTTCCAGAGGAAATACCATAATTACAGGAGGAAAGGAGCTTTTGGGGGGCAGGAGCTAATCCTAGAATTTTTGTCAAACTATTTTAACAACCTGTGCACGCTCTCTTCATGGACATGACCATACATGGTGTCATATCATAAAAATAAAAGACTAGGAGCTTGTAAGAAAGAAGGGGAAGCTCTTCCAGATTTAGGAGCTTTCAGTACAGCCTAAACTATTAGAATAAGGGTATTTGGGGATATGCTGCAGCAAGTTCCTTAATCTTGATATATAATACCCCACATAGCTGTCCCAGTGTACATTGTGATGAATTTGAGAAGTCATCTACTCTTGACTGGGCCCAGTGTCTTTCTGTTCTATTCCTACTGAGTTTCAGAGCAAGCTCCTCACCAAATGGAAACCCAAATATGGTGATTAAATAAAGTCATCTATGTTGATTCAATCGATAATGCTGTAGACTTTCCAGGATCAGAACAAATGAAAGTTTCATGTACCCCCATCTACCATTGGCAGCACATTAGGGATAGGCTGTTGGAGCCATTGATATGTGTTCATAGCATGCTTTGGTGGAAGGGACCTCCAAGATCTGCTAGTGTTCTTAGCCTGTACGCGGCAAAACGGCATCTCTAGCTGGAACAGTCCTGATAGGCAGCAGATCATCTTGTGTACCTCTTCCTGAGAATTCTAGCTGAACAAGTTGGAGCTTCCTGTTGGGGCTGTTGGTGTGCACATGCCCATGACAGACAGCAGGCTCTCAATTTCCAGTCTAGCCTGAAGTCAGTAGAAAAGGAAGTAACAATGCTATGACGGACTTGAAGTCTTTTGTAACATACAACACTGATTATTATTATGGACCCTGTATTAGTCTATTTTAAAATGAAGTTGCTGATGTTAAACACAAAAATACCTGAGCTAATTTTATGTCCAATCGAAAAAAGAAAAAAAAGGGTGGAGGGGGAAGCAAAGGGATCGATGTTGGCTTAATAGAAAAAGATAGCATCTGTGGGGAGAAAATCATAATTCTCATGTTTTTAGGACTATTACAAAGAATGGAGAATAAAAATAGAGACCTGGAAAAGCAATAAAATCTATAAACTTGAATTCATAGCATGTTTTTTAAAGTCTATGACATTTTTTCCCCACAAACCCACTAATAGGGTTCTAAATATGACCGAGAATAGCAAATTGCTTTTTCTATCTCTGGGATCTATAGCTTCACCTCTACACTTGAATAAAAACATTAACCAAGGGATAAATACTTTTTCTTTTGTTTATGCTCAGCCCCAGGAATTTTTCAGCTGAAATCAATAATTAAAATGTTTATTAGCCATTGTAAGTGTTACAAATGCAACTTTGTTAAACACCGATGTATATATTTCTTGGGTAACTGAGATATTTATGTCCTGATTTTTTTAACCAAGTAACAGAATTTGGGAGGAGAGGCAATATATAACTTCGTATTTACTCATTGGATGCTGTATTCACTAAGAAGATACAAACAATTTGGTATCTTTTAATTTTCTTTGCATAATAGAAAGCAGTAGTTGGTTCTTAAGAAACAGATTTGCATAGATTTTATTTTCAAGTGTTAGGGAAAGCATGGGGTTTAACATAAAAGCTTCTAAAAGATCACAAAAGTGTAATAAATAATTACTGAATGTGGAATCCATGGCACAACTAGAATTTCACTCTTCTGAAAAAGTCTCTGATTAATCAAAAATCCTTGCAATACTTAGCTGAGGTTACATGTGTAGTTTTATATATGTATATGTAGGAAGATGACTTGGGTGTGTATTTGAAATTAGAAAATGAGACCTTAGTATTAAAATATGTATTTTGGCTTGTAATATCTCTACTACTGTCTGTCTGGTTTTTTACTACTGTCTGCTAGTGGTGGTGCTTAAGAAAAAGAAATTGTTTTGGAAACTTCATTACTATTAGCTGAAGACCATCTCTTTCTGATATACAAGGTATCAGAGTACTGATTAAGTGTTTGAGTGTATGTTTTCTTCAATAGAAGAGGGACTGTGTATTTATACATAGTACTCTGTTGTAGAGGGGTAAAAGGCTAAACAGCCCCATAATTCTGTTCCTCCTCTTCCTGTGGCACTCTGGCCAGGAGTGGTTAAGGAATGAAGATGTGATTCTTGCTCGTTAAGGTCTTGGAATTAAAACGCTGAATATAGTAAAATAAGCCTAAATGTTTTGTAAGCCAGGAAGCTTTTCTTCAGATATGTACAGAAATATAAATCTGTTTGTATTTTTTTTCCAACTTCCCTTAAAAATTCCATTATACCAATTCCTTTGCTCTGGTGGAACAAAACACAGTTTCTTCTTTTTGCTCCCTCTGAGCATCCCTAGCTCTGATGTGGAGCTGCACATCCAGCTGGGAAGGTGCTGACACAGGAGTGCCACTGCTGCAGCAGGCTGCTCCTGCCCTTGGCATTCAGTGGCAACTCTCCCTCAGTGAGAATCAGTCAAGCTCTGCTGGATTTGTCCTCCCAGCCACAGATCTAAATCTATGAAACAAAAATGTTCAAAAATGCTATTTCGCCCCCTTGCTCTTCTCCTTACACCAGTGGTGCTGGCTTGCAGTATAGCTTAAGTGCAGCTTGATTTTTCAATCCCAGCTTTTCTAATAACATGCCTTAGTTTAATGAACGCATGAAATGCTGCTCTTCTCTGAATCTCTTCTCAAAGCAACATCTGCTGTGATACCACAAGAAGTCGCTTAGACCCAGGGACAGCAGGAGTTCTGTGAAAGACAGAAAGAAAGGTGGAGATTTTTTGTTAAAACTTACAGATAATTTTCAGAATCATTAAAATGTGAAATAGCTAGTTCATTAGCTTACGATTTTTGCCTATATGTAACATTTCATTCCTCTTTGTCGTTCCTTGGTTTTGCTTCTCAGAGCTATTTGTTCTATCTTGCTTCAGATGAAAGTATCTTCTTGCTCACTGATCTAGCACAGTGAGTCCCATGGCAGCATCTACATCATTGCAAATAAGTCAGCCCCCTCAGAGGAAGCCTAGGTAAGCAGTCCCCTGTGAACAGTCACCGGGCATAGGTATGGTTTGTACTGTAGTCCAGAATATTGCTTAGGAATTTCCTTTGTGGACTACAGTATGCATTTCTTAGGATAAATCTATTATCCTATAAGCCAAATTAATGCATTTTAAAAGAAAACTAATCATTTGGGTTTAAACGCTCTCTTGTTGGCAACAGTGGATGACACTGAGTCTAATAGGAAACCTGTGATAGTCTTACAAACACAGATTGCTGTGGGCTATCCAGAACATTCAGTGACGTGTCCTCTGTTTCATTTTTGCTTATGCAGTGATAATACAAATGAAATCTTTATAACTCTGTGAGTGGTATCCATTTGAGTTGTGATCAGAACTGGCCCTTGTGTTTATATTGATAATAACCTGCCAAAGTTTGACTGGCAAGTAGCTCCTTCAAGTTTTGTTAAGGCCTGGAGGATTGATAGTCTGCTGCACTTCTGCAGTCAAAGGCAGTTTGGTACTAGGTGGCTCCTTTAGCAAGCAGTGACATGTTAAGCTTTTATTCCCTAATTAGCCTCAGCTTAGATTTATGCAAGCTTCTGAGAGGATGTTTGAAAATATATGTATTTTGTTTGAATATGGACATGACAAAATATGCCCTTCCCTTTGTTTTAATCACTGTTGCAATTTGGAAATAAGTGGTGAAAATGTCGGCTATTTTGAGACTGATAAAGGATAAGTATCACGAAAGAACAAGGTTATTATTTCTGTCTGCTTTTCATTTAATTGCCAAAACGTTTAGCCAGAATGAAGAAAAAATATATGGAGGCTGTGAGATGAATGTCATTTTAAATACCAATCCCTTCTTTTTAGTCTGGGCTATGAAAAACAGGCCTAGTGTAGCAAAGGAAAGTATAAGGCTAGCAGACTCAGCTGTATTTTCAGCATACTGGATACATTGAATGCAGCCTGGCAAACAAGCAAAAACATTGCAAAGGCAAAAAAAAAAGTGAACAGACACTAACAATATGGAATAATTCTCAGCTAAAGGATGAGAGCATATATGGTGAAACTGCAAGTTAGGAAGGATACTGAGCTCCTGCTCTGTCAGATGGAAAGAAGATGGGTTTTGGCTCTACCATGTCTCTCCACAGTAGGCCTGGAAAATTCGATGCTGTGCTGTGACTGAACCACGGCAGTGTTAACAGCCAATTTGCTCATGCATTCCCATGCCAGTTGACACTGCTCAAAAAGGAAGACATTTAAATGAGAATAAGAAGATTTGACCTGAAAAACAGAGTCAAATCCCCCTATATGTTAGTCTATCATAAATATTGCAGGAACTCTTTAGGATAAAAAAGATCTCTTTTTTTTTTTCTGCCTCAGCACAAACCCTAGGCAAGGGAATGTTATTTCTGAACCCTGATGCCCAATATTGAGATACCATGACAGGGAGTAGCTCCTTCCGGCCTAATTTTGTCTAGATTTGACCAGAAGGACATCTGTGCCCATGGAGCTGGACTGCTTCTTGCCTGCCAAAACTGTTAAGTTTGCCGATTCTATGGGCAAGGTTCTCATGGGGCACTGGTCAGGACTGGAACTGTTCAGTATTACAGTAATACAAATAATACATTATGTTAGGAGGCTTTGAAAGAGAAATGTTTGAGTGTATTGAGCAAGTAATGATGTTTGATGTACCTCCAAGGTGGCAGTCAGTGGGTGAGCCTTGCAAAACTCAGCTGCTTCTCTCTCAGCAAGTTTCCGCCTTGTAAACAGTGCCTTTGTTTTCTGTCTGTGTGGGCTCTGATGCCTTAGATTTCCCTTTGATGTATGAATGAATCCAGTGCTTCAAAACAAAACTTAAACTAGAGCTGGAAAAGCATAGAGGAAAAGAAGAAAGACAGGGAAAGGAAAATGCAGTTTTGAATATCCACATTAATAACGCTGGCAAAACGATGTGTTTAGACAGGATGATTGTGTACTTGCTGGTTTTGGCCATTTGGGGCAGTTGAGGCTTGTGAATATGCTCGAGGTTGCATGATATTTTTTCTGTTTGCTAGCACCTATATGTATGTGAGCAGTGACAGCTTAAAACAATAAATATAGTGACTGCTGGCTCACCAGAAATGGCCTGATTTGCATGGACTATTTGAAGTGTGCAGTTGTGCAGTCAGTGTAAGAACAGTAACAGCGAGCTGTCTGCATGCACCTCAGAGGCAGAACTTTGTTTACTCAAAGTGTCTATCAAATCACTCAATACAGCAACTAATTAAGGTGAAATCACTAATCTAGTCTTACACAAACTGCAAGCAGACAAATGGGCCAAGGACTAAGCTGTTGTGGTCTCTGTATATGTAATGAGTAACCTGGACTCCCCTAGCAGTAAGGGAGGATGTTTGTTTCTTTGCACCTGTCCATCCTATGGCTCTTGATCACTAAGGATCCTTTAACTTATTGGTTATCCCATATAGAAATGGAGAAGAGGGGGTATTCACTCTCTATTGCACGTCTGTCTGTGTGTGTGAGTGAGGCTGTTTCCTGGGTTCAGGGTCTGGTGAGGCCACGCAGGACAGCGTGCAGGACAGGCTGCCCTTCTCTGTTATGTGTCAGAGTGGTGAAACAGAGCCCAGCTACACTGGCCCTCAGTTTGTCTAATAAAGTTCTGTGCTATAAATGGATCAGCCAGTTGGGACTGGAACTGCAATCCTCGGGGAACCTTTCAACAAATCTGGTTTGAGTTTCAAGTTGCAGTGAAATACAAAACGAGGTGGGTTTCATGCGGTTTCAGGTTTTGCTGAAAACCTTTCAACCAGCTCTAGTCAGTAGCTGCTGCTCTTTCAGTTTCCTCCCTCTAATGTGTCTCTGGTGTTTCTAGTTGAATGTGCTTCAGATGGAGTGCAGTTAGGGGAAAGGGTGGAAATGAAAGCCCCTAGATGTGAGTCAGTACTCTGGGAATTGAGAGGGAGGAGGGGGATGCCCTTTCTTTCTTAAATTCTTCTTTTAGTCCCCCTTCCTGTAGTTTTAGCAAAATTTTGGGGTTTGTACGGAGATTTTTGGACTGTTTAGCTAACTGTGATAATAGCACTACAGATCGCCTTCTAACTGGCTGGGGCAAGTGGAAAAGGAGCCCTGCAGACACTGTCTGGCAAGTGGACAGCAGACTCAGAGAAGCAGTCAGATTCCCAGCTGGCCCATGGCGCTCACAGCCGGGAAAGCAGTCTGCACGCTGCCTGCTGCGGAGCCGGGAGGCGAGGAGGTGCTCCACTTCCCAGCTGGCAAGGGGAGTGCAATGCCTGGAGAAGTGGGCTGCTTTTCGTTTGGCTTCACAGGTCGTGCAAGAGGCCAAGAAATGAGGTTCAGTTCCCAGTAGCCTGTCTGGTTCTTGATTTGCTTCCTTTAGTTAAAAGAGGCAGAGAATACTGATGTTGTTTTGCCAGGCACAGGATTGAAACTGAGTGGCATGGAAGAATAGAGACTTAAATAAGCACAGCTCGCTGTCTCCACTTGCTTTTGTCAGTTCGTGTAACAACCTTGCTGCCAGCAACCTTCCTTACTAAATGGAGGAAAAAACAGGGGTCACTGAGAGGTGATTGTGCAGTTCTACGTTTGGTACTTAGGGTTGGTTTAAAATATTACAGAATCATTTATATCTGTAGAAACCTGTTGTTAACCTAGGCAGTGTATCAATGGTTTAAATATTTAGGAAAATATTAGTGATACCTTCTCAGGTATATTGGAAAATACACTTAATAGTTTGCCTGTTAGAAGGTTATTTAAATACATCTCAAGTATTTTATGTGCAGACAATTCAAGCTTCATCTTCCCGTTAATTTTTTTAAATATACAGTAGTTATGCAAACAACAATAGATCTTCTGATAATATGTGGCTAGCTCCATTGTAAACCTGATTATTTTTTCCCCTCATTGCCTTTAGTTATTCCTTTCAAATTTGTGGCCTGTTTTAAAAATCATTCCTGATTTCTGTGCCAATCTTCACTGGAGTTTGTAATAACACACTGTAATTTAGGCAGCTCTCTGAAATCCCATGTGTAAAGTTATCTGTGTAGTGCTTGCATGATCAGAATCCAAGACAGCCCCATTTTCACTGAGTGCAAGATATTAACATTTTAAAATTACTTCAGATCCATGATTCAGTAAAAGCCAGTTGAACCTGAACTTCAGGGCTCTCTGTGCTGCAGGCAGTAGCACATCTGTTACCTCACTTGTAATACAGTACTAATAGACAAGACACTGGCAGCACATACCTCAGTTGAGAAGCACCCAAAGCCTTTAGAAGGTGTGAGCGGCCTTGGTTGAAGTTTGTGTAGATGCCAACTCATGCTATCTGAGTTGCCCAGTGAGTCTTATCCACTGCAGTCATAGGTGCAGCTTTCAGTATACATCTGGTTCTAGGGGAGAGACAGCATGAGTTGCTTTTGAGTTTTACTTTAGATTTTTAGCAGATAAAATCCATATGTGTACATAGCCAGGGCTCTTTTTATATATGAATACCCTTTCAAGGTAGGTAAACTTTGAAACTAGTCTCTCAGTGTCATCACACCACAGCCAAATCTGGGGCAGTGAATTAGTTGGGCATTCCTAATCTATTGGCACATCTTGGGAACTGCATGTGTGTAAGGACATGTCTGCAGGGTGCCACACAGGGTTCCATGAAGATAATCCAAGCTAGTTCAGGTACTATAAGTAGTATGACCAGCTTTCTGGCAGTCCCCTTGGACTCATTAACTGCACTGTATCATGTTATCACTGGTCTGTGGGTCCTTAGTTGGGTTGCTGAGCCCTTGTCTTGGAGGATGAGTCACTGATGAGGAGCTTTGAGTTTACTCACCAAACCACAGTGACTTGAAGCAGTTTATCAAGGAAAGCTGCTCAACCAGCTAGCATCTTCTGAGCCAGGAGGATTATTGCAGGGTGCCTCAAAATGCAACACCGTATGTGGCTAAGCAGAAACAAAAGAAAGGGAATATACTCATGGTGAAGTTGTGGATAGTAATAAGGATAAACCACAGTTCAAAACAGGCATTCTTGAGCCTGAGCTGAACCTCATCAGTACATTTTTATTGAAACACACAACAACATCCATGAGATGCGTGAGCAACTGGCCCTTTGAAAGCACTTGTGATCACCTTTATTCAGGAAGCAAGCTTCAATGGTAATCGAGGAGGAAAGAATCCATTACCCTGTGCTCACTGCACTGGGGGAAACGGTGCCTGTGCAACACACACAGAGCACAAGAGATTCCAGGGGAACTTATTCACCAGGTTCCTACTTGGCACCCCAAGCTGGACTTTCCCATTCACTTGGAGAAGAAGGGTTTGTATAACTCAGCATGTTCTCAGTGCACAACTTGCCCGCATAAAGAAACATGTATTTGGTTTCCCTTTAGTCACAGAATTCCAGTTTTTCCATAATCAGTTTTAATCATAGTATTTATAAGTTGGCTCATTCTACTTTTTTTAACAACAGTTGATTGCCACATTATATAGGCAATAACCTATAAACTGGAATTGGTTTACACTCATAAAGGCTTAAAATAGCAAGTCTAATTTGTTTATAAAAAAGTGATAAAAAAAAAGATAATGCCCCATGCTGAGACTCTGTACACTACCTTTCATCCTGGAGTACATCTTTATAGCTCTGTTATAAACCCCTCGTAAATGGGTTTTGTAGTAAAAGTGCTGACACAACTTTAACTATAGAATCTGAGCAACAGCAATGCACTAAAAGATCAAACTGTAATGCTAGACTATAAAGAAAGAATCATGATATGCAAAAAAGAGCAAAAGGTTTTCATAAGTCATGGATCCTAATATGAAGATCTTGGATATGGACAAAAGAAATAATCTGACAAAGTCTTAAACCAGCCCTTGGAATGTTTATCACTTGACTTTTAGACTGCCTGCCCAGGAGGCACTGAGCTGTTGTTGTACATTGATCAAGTTCAGAGAATTGCTGAAGCTCAGCTCACTCTAGTGGGTTTCTGTGGTCCACTTCTGGCATGAACAGCTGACTATTCATGAACAGTAGTCAGTTTGCACTGCATTGAGCAACCAGTAAACTAGGCACCCAAGAGAAATGTGTTTCTGTAAGGGGTCTTTAGTGAGACAAATGCAGTGCAAGACATTCCTGCAGCAACACAGGCTAGTTGCTTTCAATCCATGCTCTTGACAGCAGCTAAACCAGCATCAAGTCAATAGAAGCTCTCTGTGTTATAAGCAAATCCTTCCGGGGTACCGAATGCCAAAAAAATTTCACTGTAACTTTGCCTTTGTCAGATTAAAGGTCTGTTGGAATTTGTAAAGATCATGACAAAAATTATGAGTTTAGCCAGAGAAAGATATATAGCAATTGTGTATTGTAACTTAAATGGCTGGGAGTGCCTTATGGAAGCGGTCTGACTATGTAAAGTCGCTTTGTTGTTGTTCAACTTGGATGTACCTGTAATGTAGTATACCTCATGCAACTGAAAATCAATTCATTCTCTCTCAATTCTGAGCTACGTCTCAAATTAAGTCCTATAAAACATTTCATATAGAACAAAGAAAGCTGGCTGAAATAATATTTCATTTTCTGAAATAAGGATTGTCAAAGCCAGTTGCATTACACATGGCCAAGGAGGACACTGCTCATTTGAAAGGCTGTTGAGAATCTAGGAGATCATAAGTTCAAGTCCATCTGCTACAGACTTCATGCATTACTAGCTATTACAGTAGCTTGACAATAATCTCAGCATCATCTTTTATTCCAGTCACAAAGGGCTGTCAAAAACCAAATAGTAAGAATTACTATAAACAGCAATGATTCAGTCTCAATGGCAATGGCCCTCTATATTCCAGCAATGTAATCTACTGCTCTACCCTTAAATTGGATATAGCATATGAAGTCCGTCAGCCATGCAGAAAGTGAAAATGTATATTGTCAAGGCCTTTGCTGTCTGGGAAACTGCTGATGAAGAGTCACAAAAGGAGTTTTAAATGCCCTAGAAGAAATTCCAAGTAACATTACAGTCACAAATAGCAAATTTGACAACTCCCTCTGGACTAAGAAACTGCCTTCAAAAGTTTTATATTAGCTTCATGCATCATTGTTATAATTTATTAATGTACAATTTTCATTTTTTTTCAGACTGCATGGCTGGGGAATGGTAACTGTAACTTCTTTTTCATGATAAACAGCTGTTGAAAGATTTGCCAATATTCCCTCCTCTTATAATTCAAAAATGCATGCATTGCTTTTCATATTTCTGGTTCCCCCAAAGCATAATAAGATACTATATTTATGATTTAATTGATGAAACCTGTTCTCTGTGGAAATTACTATATTGTTTAGTTTGCTAATGTGCATATTTGCACCTAATCTATTAAAAATCAGATATCTGGGCATATACTGGGTGAAAGCCACCTTTAATGCTTGGGCTTTTTCACTATTCAGTAATTCTCTGGCAATTCCTGTTCATCTTTGATTACAATCTCAGGAGCTTGGAAGAAAGAGACAAAATTGATAGGCAGTAAAAATACAGAATTTTGAAAAGGTCACCTGCTCTCAGGATTAAAACTTTGATTCCACCTGCTCATTATAGAGAATGTACCGAACATGAAATGGCATACCTTGAATCTGGTTTATACGACTAGCAAATACCACGTAGCGTGCTTAAGGCAGTCTGCGTGCGGAGAAACTTCTGCCCTGGCTCACGACTGAATACACCATCAGCTGTTTTTAGGAAGGATGTTTTAGATTCTCCAGCTCCTGTAGCTGCTTAAGTTTTCAATGCAGGCCTGTTCCAACCCCCTGTAAGTACAGTGTCTGTCTGGCTGTTTTGCACCTCAGCTTCTCCATGACCCACAACGCACTATTCCCAGTGCCCACAGTTGTGTTATGTGTGCTGGATTTCTGTTCCTCTCTGGTTAATGTGACAACCGAAAGACCATGATGGTGTTTCTATGAAATGTATTTGAATTATAGGATCCTCTAAGTGTTGAATTTTATTGTATTTGCCACATTCCTTCAAAAGGAAAGCATTTAGAAGCCTGACTAAAATATATTAACAGTTAATTGAATATAGTGATAGTTTTCAGGTCTATTATAGGCAAATTCTTCATTTATCTCAAGCAGCTCTCAGAATAGAAACATTTAAATGGGAAGAAAGAAATCAATAGAGAAAAATCTACAATTTTCTATGAAATTCCACCCAAAGTATTGTAAAGGTTAGAGAGTGCATGTGTCAGGTTGTTCCCACTAAACTCAGTGACAAAGCTCTTGATTTTATTTCATCTTTTGTGTACCAGTTATTATGAACAATCTGCGTTTTGGTAATAGTTATTTGAAATTCTTATCTCTGTTCCTGAAATAGAGTGCTGTAACTGGCAATAGTTGATCCATGGTATAGAGTGATTTAGCTACTGATACAAAAATGTAACACTTTTCTGCTTCCCTGCATCACTGCACATAACACTTTCCTCTTCCCCTTGTGCCTCCCTCCAGGATGGATTCTTGTTGTATTCTTGCAACACCTTACTAGGAAGTTCAGGAGATAGCCCTGGGGATTCTGCATTACAAACCCTGTTGCTTGTATACAAGCTCAAATTGCCTCTAAATATGGAGCAAAATTTATCTGTATTGGAGAAGTGCTGGAGAAGGCAGCCTCAAAAGATAATGGAAGGAGAAATAGAGACACTGCATAAGGAAATATGCAGTGGGAATGTGTGAAATATGAAGAGGGTGGCAAATATTTTTCATTATTTGCTTGTTTTTAAAATAGATTACATTGCATGATATCATTTAAAAAAACCCACCACAATCTAGGGGTGGAACATCCTCCACTTTGGGGGTTTGACACTAAGTCATCGTTTAGTTAAAGCAGTTACCCAATATTCCAATCCAACAGGCTGTTTCAGCACATATCATTACAGTGATTCTGGAGAACAAAGATAGAACTCATTTTGGCTTCTTTTCTGCCATAAATGAAACAATTCAAAATGTTTTGAAATGTTTGCACAGTACCTTAGATCATCACAGTAACAGCAACTGTCTTAAAAATTACCCAGGGACAGATAAACTAATGGCACAAGCAAATGTTTGCTCTGTAGGCATTTAGCCAGTGGTACTCGTAAATTACATTAAAATAAAGCAATGTTATATTTTGTTTTCACACCACTTGTCTCAGAAATTGCTGTGGACACTGGAACTCCATCCTCTACCTCTTTAGTCACCCTAGTGTACCAGGTATACTCATCTGGTATATACAGGCAAGACGAGCTGGCATTTCTGGCCAGAGTCCTTGTTCTCTTTACACTGACCCAAACTTGAGGTAATCCCATTAACTTCACGTGCCCAACAGTTACTTAAACCTAATGAATCTTCCAGAAGTTTATCTTCACATCAGGGACTTGGCAAATATTGTAAAAAACCCTCAATATTTATATGGATGTTGAACATAGCTTGGACATCATAAAGTGTGTTAATTATATTGCTTTGAAGCATCCTAGTCAGAAATGGGATCCTTCTGACACTCCAGCTATGTAAGAAATTAGTGGTTTTGTTTTCTTGAGGCTGTAGGTAAATCACAGAGAAGGCAGTAGAGATGCACAACTGAATTAGGACAGTTTGGCATTTTGTTTTCCGCATGTTCTGTCTGTTTATTGTCTTGGACCTCATCACTTCCTTTCTTTCTAGCATATGTTACTACTTTAGAAGGGCAGGATATGAGCTCCATTCTATCTTTATTTTAGAAATTCCTACATCACTGGTGGATATAAAAGAAATGAAGGCCATAATATCTTCACAATTCCCAGTTAGGTAAAATTACTGAAATTATTCATATAAAAAGAAGGTGGCATTAGCCTCATAGTAAAGTAATAAAATTAAAGGAAGTAATAGGGAAATTCAGATATTTAGATGACTATCTAGAATTTTTTTATCTGTAGGAGTAAAAAAACCCAAAACCAACCTGTGGCATCAAATTTATTTTATTGAAAATAGGATGAGATCCGAATTCAACTGACATAAATTCAGTAATCTGTAAACTAAATTATTACATTAATGTTGAAGGAACATCTGACCCTGCCACCTTATTTCACCTCCCACCACCCTCCCTCCACTTTCCAAATTAGACAATGCGTAGTTCACACCCCAACTAACTGAGGATACAGAACGTGTCAGAAATAACATGAATGCATTTCTGAAACCCTTTTGTAAGTATCTGTCTCTCTTTAATACATGATTCTTCTCATACCGTTGTAAAACAAGTAAGAGCACTAATTGGTATTGTCTGATACTTTTATTTAAATATTTTTTTATAATATTTGGTGCCTTAAAGTTCTGCTTTGGTTCATTCTGTGTTCTTCTTTGCCCTCTTACTAAAATCCCTTTTGCTGCTCTAGTCTTAATTTATTTACTTTCTCGTTGCTCAGCTTCCTTAGTGTCAGTCTCAGATCTTGATCCAGTTCACTCTGAGGGTTGCTGCTCCTCCATGCAGACTGGCTGTGCTGTGCTCCAAGCAGTCAGAGCTGCTACAGTTTAGCAAAGTGTGTGCTTTTACAGGGTGCTCCTCGGGAAGGCCAGCATGAGCTGTACTATCTGTCACAGGCAGAAGTAGGCATGTTTTGATCCAAGGCTAGCTGGATGTCCACCCTCACAGGGTAGTTGAAAGCAGAGGAAAGATTTACATCAAACACTCAGGCACTCGCAAATAATTATAGTTCTAGGGGAGATGAGTTTTCTCAGACAATTCCTTCTTCCATTCAGCTCTTGATTGAAGTCTAGCCACCCATATGGTATGAAGATGTCTGGCTGGGCATAGTTGTACACAGCTGGAAAATGGTTCATCTTTTCTCACCTACTTTCCAGAAGTTCCATACTGATAATGAATAACCTGGGAAGAATCCTGGCCCAGGTGAGGGCTTTGAAGGTCAAGAAACACATGCTCAGAAGGAGCCCTAATTAAATACAATTGCAGCAAAACTTTTCGATGAATTAAATTAAAAGTCCACATAAACATCAGGGACTAATTAATGGCTCAAGAAACACAATAACACTCTTTGCACATGTGACGCAGTTACATCCACACTGCTCACAGCTTTACAGCCAAAATTCTGTTCAATGAATTCAGCATTCAGCAGGAGGCCTCAGAATAGTCCTTGCTCTTAGATTTCTACAGTAAGAATTTTATTTGTTTGGAGTGGGCAGCTGAACCTAAATGCATCTTTGGGCCCCAATTTAAGCTTCATATCAATGCTGCGGGGACAAGATGGAGACTGACCATGCCACGAGCAGGAGGACTGGAGAGTGGCCCACTGTTTTGTTTCTAATTTGGTAACGTATCATTTTCCCCCCACCTGCACTCGGGTGCCATTGCAAGCAGCTGAAATGTTTGCCTGAATGAATAGGCTGATGTCAGTTTTCCAGAGCTAATTCATGGAAATCTGCAATGTAGTCTTAGTTCTGAGGCACAAATTGTGCAAGAGGAAAATACAATTTTTCTTAACAAAATAACGTTTAAGAACCATAATCCAGAAGAGAATGCCACCCAGTCACCCAGCCGTGCTCTGTCTTTGGTTACATCTCATGGTCTCCCCACCACATAGGTAAAAAGCTGCCAGCCAGTAAGTGTGGTTTCAAAGGATGTATGATTTTAGAGTGCTTTGTTCCTTTCCCTATGGTTTTATTCTAGGTGAGTGCACATGAGCAATTACAATTCTTTCTGCAGATAATTGGCATTAATGGTATTCTTAGTTGTAATTATGAAACAGCACTTTGACTGCTCGTACAATGGCTGTAGGTACACTAGTGTCAAGAATCCTATAATCTGGGTCTAAAGCGATTCTTTCAAGCTAAGCTTTCATGATCACTATGTCCTTACATCATTTTCCCATTTTCTACCCTGTAAAAGAAAAGGAAGCATCCACTGGGCTGTGGTCATAGCCATTCACAGAGTAAAAACTATTTCTTCATCTTAAATGAATGTAGTTCTTATATTGGTTTACAGTATACATTACTCTGACTGTAACTGCTTTACTACATTTCAAAAGCCTATTTCAGTAGATATGAATCACAGAAAGTACTGACAACTTGCTAGAATTGGGCCTATAAACAATGCTTTGGTTTTAACCAGGCCTTTGGAGAAGATACAAATAATACAAAGTGAAAACCCTTTATACTTCTTTCTCGACTTACTCTGAATAATGCTCAAACTAATATCACTTCTTATTATTTCCAGTTGTTTTACACAAAGGCTGTTATATTTAAGGCCAGAATATGTGCAGCATATGTTAAGCTATTTATAGATTTACAATTACCTCATCAGACAGAATCAGGCAGATGGTAAACATTACTACTAGGCATAAGTACATTTAGAATCAGACATTTAAATAAATTCAGATCTGTCTCAAGCTTATTTAAAGGGTTTTATCTCTTAAGCCATTTGAGGTGTCTGGTTCTGCTGAGTATATTTGTTTCACGTTCAGATATCGGGCTGCATGACCAACAGCCTATAGATAGCTGTAGAAGTTGGATGACGTTAGTTCTTGTTTTTTGAACCTGACACAGGCAATTGAACTAGTGAGCCACGTTAATTTGAGAATAAAGAGAATAAAACTTTTAGACTGAAAATGACAATGGCTGATTTCTTTTATGGTGTTAAAGGAATATACATGCTTCAGGGAACATCAATTGGTCTCTCTCTAAAGCTGGAAGACTTCATATAGAGATTAAAAAACTGACAAAGATACATCCCAGAAGGGCAAATTATAATCTTTCAACTTTGAAACCCCAGGCAATGGTGGCTTTTTTCATGAATCTTACAGAACAAAAATAAGAGTTCAAACTAGATCTAAGAATTGACTGAGCACTTTGTTTGAATGTGATTAAAGTTTATCCAGACTGATTAAAAGCTACTTTGCATTCTTCAAAATTGTTATTTTTAGGTAATTTAATGTGTACAAACAGTTAAAAGGTGTTGACAAATGAAACCAAGCAGTCAAAAAAGCAGAGCTTGTCATTTGAATTATGCTACCTGGGTTTTGGGATTCTTTCTTTAACTGTCAGGGCTCATTTTCTGCAGAAGTTCTTACCTGATGCACTGTGATACAAACCCATTGACCTTTTTTTAACTTTGGATTGCAGGGATATAATGCAATGATCCAGACTTTTCCCCTTTGTAGCTACAGTGCTAACCCAGAGCAATGCAATGAAAGTCAAAGCAATTCCTTCAGAACAGCTGCATTGTAGCTGAAAACAGAACTTGGTCTGAGGTCTTTTCAAGAGACAGTCTGGCCCAGGGACCCAAAAATAGAAACTAGAGGAAATATGAAATAATGTATATAGAAATCCACCCTCTCAAGGTAGATAGCTTCCCCCAAATGCCTGCTGCCAGGAGGAGATGTGTGACTTCCACGTCAGCGCTGCTGTAATGCTCTTATTTGAGCAACAGCTCATACACCAGTATGAACAAGGTCCCAGGCCTGTGGAAACTTGTTCATGTGCTTATGCAGGGTCTGCAGGGAAGGAGCCCTTCTAGCAGGGTCCTGGCACCCAGCAGGGACAAGGTCACAGCTGCTTGTCAAAGGTGGTTATACCAGTCTGAACCCTGTCCAGACCCAACAAGCTACTGACACCTGCAAGCATTTTTCTACAACATCAGTTGGGTTAATCTATGAAGTGCCTTGAACTGCAGCCCCAGGGCACTGAGTAACAGAGGAGTTCACTGCTATGTGAGCCCCCGGTCCATCCCACAGAGCTCCACTGTACTGCCAATACGGGGAGCTGGGAAAAAGGCTTGCACAGCCTCCACCTCCATGAAACAGTTCATGCTTTAATGCTATGTCCATCTGTGCTACCACAGACAGTTGTCTTCATCTGCCTTAATACTGTCTTTCCTGCTGATCTGTAAAATGGACATCCTCAACGTGACCAGGGGCTGGAAGTATACCTGATGAATGTTTACATTTCCTGGCCTTTTGAGATACCCCCTGGGTTTTTCCAGTGCTGGACTTCACTGCTAAGTTCAGGATGTGCTCCACACTGCTTAAGAGCTAATGCTTGTGCCTGTCTTCAAGTGTTTCCTGGGACTCATAGTTACTTTTCAAAAGGTCTCACTGGTATCCCAGAATTGTTAGTCACAGAATAATTCTGCATACTTAGAAGAAGAGTAACAGTGACATATTTGCAACTGTTTCTAAAATAATTATTATAATTTGCTATGGTAATTGCCACATAACTGCCATGCAATGGTATTCCAGAACCTAAGCTTTTTCTAGAAGTCTAAATCTTTTGCTTTTACAGTTGAAAAGCAAATCTATCTAAATGTGTACAAAGATAGCTAATGCTGTTGTAATTGTACAGGGGTTGGTTTGAGAAGGGTGGTGAGGAAGAAGAGCATGAGTGGGGCCACTGGTCTATGATGCAACAGTCTCTGCATCTCTGCACATTACTGCAGATGCCTGCAGAACATTATTGTTAATATTCATATCAAATCATAGAACAGCCCAGGTTGGAAGAGACCTTGAAAGATCATCTGGTCTGACCTTTTGTGAGAGAGAGCCTAGATAAATTTTCCTATCACCCTGTCCAATCACATCTTGAAAACCTCCAGTGACAGGGACTCTACCACAACCTGGGGAGGTTGCTCCCATGAATGATTGCACTCATTATAAAAGATTTATTTCTTATATCAAGATCAAATATACTTGTATTACATGTTGGTAGGCACAGCACAGGACATAAAGCCTTCCTACACATCCTGTGGACTCACACATTCAACAACAGATACATACTACCATCGCTCTTTCTGCACGTTATGAGATAGTAAACAAGATATCTTTATTTGGTCTGTGAGTCTGTTAAATCCTATGCAGAACTGAGTCTGAATACAAATAATCTTCATACAGCAGCAAGTGATAAATATAAATTGTTTGTCCAGTACTGTCATAGCTATCACACTCTATTGTTAAAAATTCCAAGCAGAGTTAGTGTGGAACTCACTGGTGTGTTTAGATATTATGCTTCGTTCCATTAAAGGACTTGCAGGTGGCTCAATCTTTGGATGTATAGAATTGTCTGGGGGCTTGAAACCATTTTATTCCATACGACATTACCATGCTAAACCTAATCTCTGCTGCCAAAGATGAAGAGTGAACGTAACTTTAGTATTGCAGGTGGCTCAATCCTTGTTTCTTGTTTGAAATTCACTCTGGTCTTACATTGCTGTACTTTGAAACTTCCCCTTCTTCCTCCATTGCCTTTTTAATAACTGAAGCCATATCAGGAGAGGCAAAAAAAACAAATTAATGAAACTTCTATAGATAAAAAAAGCTAATAATAAGCTTACCTTCAAAAAGCTGTCTGATAGTACAGATAAATCATGGAGAAATAGAAAGCGTGGTGTAGTCTAGCTAATTATAAATGGATTAATACTGCATGTAGTCAAACCCTAAATATTTGGTTTAGTGATCACAGTAAAATGCAATTACTACTACTGCGGTTTGTTACTATAGAATCAATAGCATCGCTGTGCTAATATGCAGAAAGCTCTGAGAGATGTAGTTTAGAGAGTCACGTTTTGTAGCAGTCGAGTTATTGCTGATAAGAATGCTGCTTCTCTTTTTTCCTGGTAAGGAAGATCTTGCTGAATAACTTTCTTCATTGTAAGCTCTAATTTAGAAAAAAACTGGTCAGTAATATGTGGTCTTGCCTTAGTTGTCAAAATAATTGCTAAAAGTTAATAATTTAGGTCCTTGATGTGTTTAGCCTGTTTCTTATGAGTTGCTTTAATTTGCTTTTATATAGTTAAGAGCGGGCTACTTTGATCTGAGATTGTTCTATTTCATTCAGTATCTTTAACTTCTAATGAGTGTAATTTTAGTGATAAAAGTGGCTCTTAGCCAAAGTGTTGTATCAAAGTCTTTATGAGGAAATAAAGGAATTCACTGTTTGTGAAGAGAGCTAATCTTAGTGGGAGAGAAAGGGGGAAGATACTCTAGTCAGTAAACTGGCAAGGGGCGTTTTATCTGAGCTTCTGAATAAGAAAACTCTGAAGAGGAAAAAAAAAGGAAACTTACTCTGTTTATAGATTCAGAAGTTTTCTGAGGAATGCAAAAAACCTATTCATGGAGAAATTGAAGGAAACATTTGTATTTTATCAAGTAATTATAAATACATAGACTAGTGTGGTGTCTGGATTATATTCAATACAATATAGTTTTGAAGTGTCCAAAACCAGTAACTGTTTTCAAAGGAGTTCAGCTCACTTCTAGGTCTTTAAGTGAGTGGAAAGTTTGGAAATCTGGCCAGTGGTGTCACACTGAGAACTTCAAGTGGCTAAATGCTTTGAAAAGTCTGTCCTTAATCTTGTGCCAAATGGAAGGTGAGGTCTTTTGATAATTTGGCCCAGGGTTTTGTAGTTAAAAGTTGGTTGCAAGTACATTTGGAAAAGTAGCCTTTAATGAATTTCATGAACTTATTTCCTAAGTTTTCTCTATTACCAAATGCAGTGATGGGAATGGGAAATCTCTACTACTCAGATTTAAAGCTAGAAATGTTGAAAAAAAAGTGACGTTTCTTAGTTTTTTTCAAGATATGTGCTGGAAATGAACTGTTCCAGTGGGGGCAGCAGTAAGATGCTGTGGAATCATTTTCAAACAGTGTACGTTACTTTCTGAACTTCAAGAAAAACCACTTTTTTTTTTTCACAATTACACTGGCTCCATGCAGAGCATAAAGCATAAATCAGGAAAAGAGCTTGCATATTTCCTATGTCAGCTGCAGACATGTGCAAGAACAATTTACAGAAATTCAGGGCCACGAAGCCAGAAAATATACCTTTGCCTCCAGCAAAAGTATTTGATTCTAAATGAAAATTGGTGAGAAGAGATGAAGGAACAAAAGAGCTACGAGCAATCTTCTCACTCTGTCTGCTGCAGAGTCTAGGGAAAGTCCCTGGAGATACAAAAAGATATTGCATATCTTTGCACTATGCATAGCCTTTCAGTTGTTGCTGCTGAAATTCTCGTTGCTATCTTTTTGCCAAAAAAGGTCTTGTACAATAAAAGTGACTTACTGCTCTCCTACTCACCAAAAGTAAGATTGCTTAACGTTGGCAGAAGAAAGCTGGTGCTGTGCCATTTAAGGGCCTCACATATGAATTACATAGTGTGCATGTGATACAACATAGATGACGCAATGCTAGCTCTGTGCTGAAAAACCTAACGTGGAATACACATCAATTTTTAGAAAGAAAAAGCTTGATTCTGTTTCATTTTCAAATGTAATAGCTCATTGTGCAGGTGCAAACCAAGTGTTTTTAGTGATAAGCAAACCTGCCCTAGTTTTCAAGGCTGGATGGTAACTGAGATTAACAGCAAGGCTATCTCCTCAATATATTTCTGTTTATCTTGATATTTTACTGACGATATTGGAATCATCAAGAAAGGGAAATATTCAGCCTGCTGTAAGGAAAAATATGTGACAGGAACACGTCTTGCAACAGAGAGATTTCACAGCTGAGAAAAGTTGAGTGCAGTTCCCAGAGGCATGGCTTCTTTTCAGAGGCCTGTAGACTACGAGACTACTGCTTCATGTCCCAGCAAGCTGCACATGCAGCAATAAATTTAGCCCTAGGATGGGTGATGCTGTTAATTGGGATTGGCAGGCACAATGGGGCTATGATCACAGACACATTAAAATGATGCATACTGACTGGGCTGAAAAAACACCCACATTAGGACAACCCTCTAGTGACATTCCTCATTTTTAAGGATATCTGAAAGGACACCAGAAAATGTATTTCTATGTTTCCATCACAATTATTAATGAAGCTAATTAGAAATATTAAATGTTGACTATTTGATTACTAGAGATTTAACAGCACCTGCAAAGAATTGTATAGGCAGAGGCATGTGTTAGCCCACTATATGTATGCAGTAAACAGTAACCAGGAACTTTGCATGCAATATGCAATCACTGAATTCAAACTGCATAAAGAGTCAATGGCTACATTTTAAATGGTCATCAAGGAAATTGTATACTCGTTTAGGAGCTCATTTTTTAGGTTCTTTGTTCCGTGAAGAAACCTAAAATGTCCTGATGGTTGGAATAGCCTTCCACAGGAGAGTTTTTCCAGTGCAGTTTATTTTAAAACTCATGTTACTAGGTGACACCATAAGCAGATGCATCTGTAGAATTTCTGAAAGGGTGGAAATTGCAATAGCAGGGGCACAACTGCATGGTGGTTCAGGAGACTGGGAGGGGGAAGGAAGTCTTTGAAGCTAGCCCTGCCTGTGGAAACACTGCAGGAGTCCCACTCTGAGGCTCAAAGCAAAGCGCAGTTTGACATTTGAAAAATGCACATTTCACTAAACAGCAATCCAAACTCTATACTAATACATCTTGCTCCAAGAAATATGATTCATAGAGATCAACCCAATGAAATTATGGATAATTTATTTGGAATGTGGGGTAAACCAGCTAATCTATCATGATATTTAGATAAGTATCATCAAAGTAGTTAGCTTTGGGTCTGAACAGTATAGCTTTGTTACAGGATTTCTGTACAGGCAGAAATAATTTCATAAATAGATCGGTGCTATTTCAGCTTTATTACTTGACAAGTGTGGAAATTTGCAGAGCAAGTGGTAAATGATGGCGTTTACCATCAGTGTCAGGTGATGGCAAACTCTGCCTCTGAGAATCTGCATTACAGCATGCCCCTTGCTGCATGATCACAGTGACTCAACCTACTGCAATATACTCATTCTTACTTTTTCTCCAGTCTTTCAGGGAAAGGGTCAGCATCATCTGTAACTTTTGATTACCCATAAAATTGGTGTTATGTGACAATGGTGGGACTCAGGGCTTCATGAACAATGTACCACTGCACATCTATCTGACTCTTTACACCAAGTGAGGAGCTGGCCAGGAGA
Source organism: Hypotaenidia okinawae (assembly GCA_027925045.1). Lineage (NCBI taxonomy): Eukaryota > Metazoa > Chordata > Aves > Gruiformes > Rallidae > Hypotaenidia > Hypotaenidia okinawae. Next base: position 10,602,298 of record BSDF01000012.1, read on the forward strand.
AGGACCCCAATGTCAGCTGGTATTTGCAGGTATCCACAGCCCTTTAAACCCCTGCACACGCTCACAGTAAAGGTACTAGTGTCATTCTGGGATTAAAGATGCCCAAAGATGGGTCAGGGTAACAAGAATGGCAGCTGAGGGTGTAGCAGGTACCTTGGACGTCATGTGTCAGCAAAACTGTGTGGGATCTGGGATGCCTTAGCAGGCTGTGAAGCCCAGAGACCTACAGTTCTTCCTGCTCCAACATGGCCACAAGCAGGGAAGGATCTTGGCATCTGTAACACAACATGAATGTCCTGGTGCTCTTTTTAGGATTGCAGTTGCACCACAGAATAAATGGGCTGCATTGTAAATTAATCTCATGCCTAATTTCAAGCACATGAGTAATCCTGGTGGAAGATTTAAGTGCTTTGCAGGATTGGGGTCTTAAAGAGGTTTGTTTTTCTGGGAAAGTTTCTGCTGTTTCATCTGAGAAGTTAAATTCACTGATGCGAGAACAATGGAGCAACTATAACTTATTCCAAGTAAGGACAGCAGTCTATAGTGCACAATCACAATGTGATCTTTAAACACCAAAGTGATTATGTCAGGGACTAAAAATCAAGATGTTCCCATCTCTCCCTCTCCCAAAGAAGATAATTGAAAAGCAGCCGAATGTTTTTTGCTTGTGCCTTTCTCCAGGCTGTGGCCAAGCATGAAAGCTTTTTGAAGGTGTTTTAGAATGTGTGAAGTGACAAGGTAGATTGAAAGTGTTGTCTAAGTCTTAACTCTCAAGTCTTTATTAAGTTACACCTTGAACTTCTTTTTAATTCCTGTTAACTGTAAAGTGTCAATGTTAGAGTTTTAAATCATAAATAAAATGTTTGGTTTGACATATTTAATAAGATCTCATATCAACAGCCTGTCTGAATCGTTAATAGTTACCATAGCAACTTCACAATTTTTCTCTCTATCATTATTTGCAGCCTTTGGTCACATCATTTTAAAAGTTTGGTTTCTGTGATAGCATAATTTAGTTGCAAATTTATTCATACCATTGTGGTTTTTTAAAGGGCTACTCATTTCTGCCTGTGTTTAGAAGTGTCAAGGCTCCTATCAGTTAAGAGCAAACTTGGTGTCACTGCATTACACAGGCATTGGCTAAAACAGTGGTTGGGGACTACGTGAGAAACAAGATGAGTCCATGCCATTAACTTTGATAACCTTGAAAAAGTCCCAAGTTTGTACTGTTAATTATCAGGTTTAGGTTTTAATGACTGTAAATTTCAATTTTCCATCTAGAAATATTTAAAGAAACTTATAACTCTTTGTATGGAGAATTGTTTTTTCCTCTGCACTCACTGTCTATTAAACTGGGTGTTTTATGGAATGTAAAGGTATGAAAGGCCAGCACTCATTTCAGATAGTCTTCAACCTTCTCTCTGGATCTAAGTTCACCATCTATCAATCCATGATCAACTACCCAAGATAAGATTTCTTTTTTTCTTTCCATGATGTCTGATGGCAGTTGAGAGGATTTTTGATGCTCAGGACTAATTGTCACAGGTGACTGAAGAGGGGGAGATTTTGCAATAATTAAAAAACACATTTGAAGTGGTTTTGCTAAACTACTTTTGTCTCAGGATTGTTGATTCTTGTCACCTGAGAGACTTCCAGTTAGTTGACCTTTATGATGTGTTATAGTCAGGATTTCTTTTTCTGAGCTTTTTTTTTTTTTAAAAAAAAAAAAGAGTAGGTGAAGATGTTTTGGGGGAGGGGGTTGGTTTGCAGTTTTTTGTGGGATATTATTTAGCAATTAAGATGCATTGATTAAGTAAGGGTTTAATAATCTATGAGATTCATGATTTTTTCTTTGGACACTTGCCAAGTGTGAATGGATGGCTTTAACTAAAACGAAAAAAGTGGAACAGTCAGTAAGCTTTGGTTGTTATTTCACCTTAAGTGATCCTTTCTTTGGCTCTATTTCACTTCTTGGGGTGACAGCACACTCAGCCCCTTTGGTCCTTATATTTTTCAAACCCTACATGCCCCCAAGTGTATTAGTACTTACATCTAAGTAATATGGTTCTATATACATGCTGCTTCTAGCACGTCACAAAGAATTCCTCTGTGTTAATTTACCCTTGCCTATTATTCTGTGCCTTTCATCTGTGCCTGCCATCTTCCAATAATGACCTCAACATTCATCCACCTCTTAGCTGCTCCATCCACTTCTCTCCCAAATATTTTTGTGCTTTTAAACAGAATGACCACAACATGGATAGATAAAATCTCCAATCCATCTGCATGGGCAATTTCATTCTAATTATCTAAGATTTTCTTTAAAGATTTGACGTTGCAACATTTAGCAATTTAACAAGTAGTAATGTAAAAAGTCCATAAATAGTTCTAAATGCATCATATTTTCTTTTCATTTTTTTCTCTACGTATTTGTCTATACAGCAATCTCTTGTTTGTGAGTCTTAAGGTACAACTATATCTTTTAATAAGCAGTAATTTCCTGGCCCATTGTGTCTTCCCTAAAACACAGAAATAGTAACATATATATATATCTTCAAGGCACCTTCTCTGCTATACACAATAGCAAATTATTTTTTTTAATGCTCCTAGGAGCAATTCAAATGTCCTGCATTAAATGTTGTACCTGCTAGCACATGTCTCAAACTTTCACTGCCTAGCTGTTTTTTATTGGCCTCCCACTGACACGTTAGACGAAACTAGAATGAGTCCCACTTCACCAAGATTATCAGGACTGAAAGGGTAGTCAGATACTGCATCTTAGAAGAGTATGGTGCTGGAGGGAAAAAATCCAGAACGACCTTGAACTGTGTTGCCTGTTGCTCACTGATTCTGTTCTTTCCCTGGCAGAAGTCCATCTCAGCATCATTGCAATCTATCAGTGGGTGCTGCTATGGACACGGGCAGAAAAGAACCAAGTGTGAGATAGAGAAAAGGCAAAGACAAAAAAGGGAAGCCCTTGACCAAAACAAAGAGCAAAAAATGTGATGGGTGCTATGGGTACTAATGGAACAGCTCTACAATTTCAGTTTAAGTCCTGCCACAAACAAGATTTTCTACTGCTCCTCCAAAAGTGTTGAAAAAAACCCTCTAGTCTTTAAATAGCTAAATGTTACATCTGCAAATAATCTGTGGAAATAACCCATCTGTATTTTAAAATGAAGAAGTATTACCCTCATATGTTTCGAGAGCTGAGGCTTTAAACTGTTTTACTCTACAGCTGTATTCTCCTAGTCCTCCAAAAGAATAGCCAAGAGTGAAACGAGACAAATAAGCTTGAGTTTGGTTTGCGTGTGTGTTTGTGAAGTGCTGCTCTGAGTATAGACAGGGAAGAGTATCTGAGTATTTTAACAGATCTGATCGTCTTCCTGAGTATCTTCATTCTTACAGCTGCTTTCTCTTTAAAATCCTCACAGGGAAATACTTTCCATGTCCTTTGAAACCTGTTTCCTTTTACACCCTCACAAGCCCTTTAAAGGGATTTGTTGGTTAAAGACTACGCAGTAATTACTTTTGTTGCTACAATACAGTGATAGATGAGGCTGCATGTAGCTCCCATCCAGATTCACCACAGAAAAGTACCGTTCATATTCGAAGACGTTTTGAAGATTGTTTTCCAAGCATAAAATCCCACAGAGCTCTATGTATCAAGTCTTGTAATTTTGTGTCTTAAAATAGCTTTGACCAAAAAAAAAAAAAAAATTACATAGATCAGCCGGCCTGCAGCACATGGGACAGGACATTCAACAGTCTGCTCTCCCCTGCCCCCATGGCAAATGAAAAAGACAGGGCTAGATTAGCAAGAACAGTTTCAGCTGCAGACATCAGCTACACAGAATCTATAGAAATGGGCTGAGCAATCACAGGGAGCTGCCTGGGAGCCATAGGTTCCCTTTAGCTGGCCTGTCCCCCCACCTTCCCGGCAGTGGGCCCAGGTGGGGTGTGGCAGGCAGGAGCCTTGGGGCATGTTTGGCCTGCTGTCCTCTCTGAGGGATAGTGTGCTGGGCCAGCCCTGTGGTGCTGTCTGGTGTCACTGGCTAGACGTGACATTTTGCACATGAAGTCACAGTAAAGTGCTGTGAGCACCTAATGGCAGTGGGATAGGTTTGGGGGTGGGTGAGGGTAGCCTGCGGGTTGCCTCTTGTTCAGGTCTGCCTGCATTGCAGTCATTTCTTTGAGCAATAAAGAGAGAAAGGTTCACGTGTTGCAATTCCAACCCATCCATATATCCAAACTCATCCATAATACTATCTTCCCAGTACTAGGCAGCATCCAGGCCTTCACAAAGGTGCATTTGCAGGGAAGAGTCGTTTAAATGCTGACATCTTTCTAGTGCTAGTGCCTTTGGACTTCTCTAACTTTTCCCCAGGGGACTAACCCAGTGCACAGCTTGTGCTGGATCTGAGGAGCTCAAAGAGGGTACGAAGCAACATGCACACATGTGCAGGCATGCACAACCTGACATCAGGCTGCACAGTGTGGCACAGCACTGGGTGAACAGAACTGTGAATAGAATAGTTCTGCATCCTGATCTGCAGACCTTTCTGAGGGCATAACTCTGGGGTCTCCACCACGCAGATGGAGCTGCCAGTTCCTGCTGCACTTCAGTCTATTTTGATCTGAAATTGATTAGTGGTTTGTTTGTTTATTTATTTTTTTCAAAAAAGTGTAGGAAATCGATTTGCAAATTAAGGTAAATCAAGCTGGCCTGCTATGTTATCCATCATTTTGTGAATAAAGTGGACGTGTATTGATTTACATTGTATCTTTCGGTAGCTCCTCACAACTCAAAACTCTGTGTGTGACTGGATAGTAGGTGTCCTGTTCTTGAGGACCTAAGTTCTCCTTTAGGCTTTCATATCTTGTTGTGTTGTCGATTGCCTTCTGTCACATCCCTTCATGCTACATCAATTCCTGCACCAATGTGACTTAAGGTCAGCAAAATAATATTACACAGTGGTAAAACTAGGAGGCAAATACATCTGTCTTTGGATGAAATATTGTACTTACTTTCAGCTCAGATAGTGAACAGTCAATCCCAGTTTAAGGCAGATAGTTAGGATTCTGTTATCTGCTAAAAGTGGGTAATTTTCTCTAACCTTGAACCATCCATGGAAACTGAATACCTGTCCTCTCTATCTCTAATTGGTGTGCTGCAGATGTGGCCAGTAGTTTTGTATATTTTTCTCCCATCAGAAAAGATAAAGGAAAAATAGAGATTGCATTACAATAGTCATTCTACCTCTTATCCTCTGCTTCCTAGGAAAGGACTGAGTACATGTGCAGTATAGCCCAGGCAGCATGAAGAAACAGTACTGAAAAGAAGGGGAATCTGTACTTTTCCACCAGCAAAAGAAGAGGAAATGGTGCAGAATGGTTATCATAAATGCATGCTGGAAATGGAAAACAGTTTGCAATGATGCTTCCACCATTAGGCCTCATTCAAGAGCAATCTATAACACAAAAGTCATTTTGGATGATTGCTTCTCACTTTTGTGCTGTGTGTACATTAGCTAGAATTTTTAATGTGTGCATGACGGGTGCTTTGGGGTTGAGTTACTTTCTTTGTGCTCTTGCTTTGTTTTGGGTTTTCTTTTGAGGGGGAAGGTGTTTGCTTGTTTGCTGTAGCAAATAATGCAAGCAAGTCTAATGGACTTGTTAGTAGTCCCCACAGCATAGGCTTATAGGCAGCCCCCCAGCTCAGCAACATCTAACACTACACCTTCAGGAGTCAGGCCATTTCTGAAACTTAGTAAAATCTCATTTCAACCCCTTTTTTTTCCTCAGCCAAAAAAGACTTCACAGAAACCTCCTCACTCCACATGCAGCCCCTCAGCCTTTATAGGAACCAACTCACCACTTCCCACCTGGATCTGATAATTGAAAAGAGCTGGCTGGCCCTGAGCCCTGTGGCTCTTTATGAAGCAGACCACCGTGATACTCATGCCTTTTCCTCAAAACAACATACTGGTTTTGGCGGGGAAAGAAACTTTTAAATAAAAGATGGCAAACACTACAAAAAATACCAAGCTCCAAAAACATATATATTTATTTTTAGAAGCTGTAATAGCTTCAAATGTTTTTGGAAAGTTAACATACACAGCATACGTGTGTATGCATCCATATATACACCAGCACAGCTGCTTGATTACATTGGTCAGGTTCCATTAGGAGAAATCAGGTAAAAAAAAAACAGGAATTGTATAATTCTCCTGTGTTTCAGATATATAGATGTGAACCTGCTCTTCTCTTTCCATTTTGTCCTGCTCTACTGCAATGTGATTTGATGACCTGACCCATGCATTCCTTCTGTTTCTGACTCTTTTTAGCATTACCTTTCACAACACCAGTATGGACTGGGAATGACGTTTTTAGGTCCTAAGAGCACATCACCTTCCTTTTTCTAACCTAGTGATTTTCCCATTTCAGCCTTAGTGTTCTCCTCTTTCTCTGAATGTTCATCTCTATGAGGGAGGAAAATAAAAAGCAAACTATAATTTCTATATATAATTTGTAAAAAAGAAGCATCCACAATTAGAAAACTCTCAGAGGGTTCTCATCCCAATAATACTCCTCTAGAATATCCAGGAACCCAAGAAAAGAACAGGTTTAGCAAGGCCATTTGCTAAATCTAAGAAAAAGAACAACTAAAAGAAAGCATCCAAAAGTCAGTTAAAGTCACTTCCAAAGTGCAGAGAAGACAGGAGGTCAGTAGCCAACAAAATGACATTTTGGCTGTAAAGTCTTTATTGCACCTTGCTCCTATACCACATGAGGAATAAGGGCTCTGTTCAGTGGGAATGTCAGCTTTGCTTCTCTCCTTTTTTCACCTTGCTTTAAGTGTCTCTCCACTGTGACTCTTCCCCGCAGGGGCCTTGAGTTGTCCATGTTTACTAGCTGATATATCTTTGCCTCACGTCATTTCTTTTATGGACTGTGAATCCAGAACAACCTATGTTTGAAAATTAAAATATTTTCCCTATCCGTGTTCACGTTTTCCAGTAATCTAGTATTAATCTAGTACTGCATGAGGCCTTGTGAAAGTATCACAGAGCAGACCATGGGAGTGTGTCTGTAATAGTAGTATCTGCTAAGAACAAGCTGGTAAAGACAGCAAGTGGGAATGTGAGAGAGATCCCCAGATAACCCATACTGGGACATCTTGGTTCTTTTTGCTGGCAAAGTCAACAATAGCCAGTTGTACTTTTTTTTTTCTTTTTTTTTTTTTTTCCCCTAAAGGAAATTAAATGTAAAAGATATGTTAGCACAACCTTAAAGCTGAGATTTAGACATGTTTTCCAGCGTTATGATTCCCACAGCAATTGTAACTTGACTTCACTGCACATTCTACTGTAAGGCATAAAAATTAACATCACACCGTATACAGCAGAATATATTACCATAGCACTCTGTGAAATACTGTACAATTTGAGAACAGCGTTAGGTTGTGTCTATTCCAAGCTCTTGAATGAGTGTGCAACTTTAAGTATTAATATAGAAGGTTTTCTTGTTTTGGCTTATGTTTACAGTCCACAGTCCCAGGTTAGCAAGGTTTTGTACTTACATGTAACTTGCAGAACATGATTTTTTTTTTATTTTTGGTTTCCTAGGGACTGCTTAAGTGCTTAAAATCACATGCCAGCTTAAATACCAACCTTCTGAGACTATGGCCACTTCTGTTCAAGGGATATTTGAGGAGCTGCTTATATCTTTTGAATCTTTCACTTTTCAAGCTGAAAATTCCCGTCCTTGGTTACTCGTTATTAGGTTTAAAAATTAATTTTAATAAAGCTTGAGCAAAAAATGATTCATTGTTTTTGAGAATGAAATGAAGCAAAAAGGTCATTTTTTCCATTATAAAAATCACATGTGACTTATTGAACAACTCAAAAGCTACAGTGGTTGGGCTAGGAAGCTTCAATTTGGCAGGTGTTTGGGTGAAGAAGTGTCTTCAACTGTTACAATAAAAATATATATTGCTTTGCTGAGCACCTGGAAACCGTTGCTCACTCACACTTGATAGTCCTTTAACAGCAGCCTTCTTTCTCTGCTGATGTTCTGAGAGCAAATGGGCTCCATGGCTAGTGAACAATGAGTCAACTAATGACGTAGGGAAAATATGGTAAATTTATGTACTGGAAGAAGTAGAGATGCATGTCATTGCACCCACTTTTGCTACTACTTCAGCTCTTCCTTCCACTCTTAATCTACTGTGGCATTAGAACTTTTACTAAGTATGATTTTACACTACATAACCACGCCTGGCATGTTGCTCCCACTAAAAGGGTGTATAATATTGCAGAGTGACAGTTTCATGAGATTTAAGCGCCTACTGTACTGTTCTAACGTGCTGAAATAAAAAGTACTCTTTTATTCTGCATCAGTAAACTCTGTGGTAACTTAGAAGCACAGATATGGTTGTAGGCGTTTTGTAGACCAGTTAATGATTTTGTACTTGGTACACAAGATATGGAAGCTCAGGTTTTTAGAGCAGAGACTATTAATGCAGCATGTGGAGCCAGCTGGTGCTCTGCTGAGAGGACTGCTGGTTTCTGCATCTTTTATTGTCATAGAGTACGTACTGCAGCCAGAAACACCTCTGCCTGGACTAACTTCATTTGTTTTTCTGGCCTTTTCATCCTTGAAGTGTATGAATATCCTGGGGAATGTGCACACATGGCAGCTAAGACAGCTGTACGTGTAACACTTGGTTGTTAGTCATCCTGTATGTCTGTTTTCGGTAGCACTGGTAGTGCCCGAGCCACGCTGGGCCAGCAGCCTCCCTAATCCTCTAAAGGGTTTTCCTCTGCCTGTGTGACACGGATCAGCCTCCTGAAGCAGCATGAGGTTTACAGCCTCACCAGGCCAGCCCTTTGGGCCTCAGTGGCTCTGAGGATGGGGGGAGAGCACAGCCTCTGTGAAACCCACTGCCAGCTGTTTTGCAGTTATAACCTTGCATGGGCCTAGCTGTGAGGACCCAAGATGAAGGAAGAAGCGCAAGTGTTTCTATGGAGAATGTTATTAGTGTAGAATCAGAACCATAACCCTGAAAGCACAAGGCGTGGGAATTCTTGGGTCTCAGAACAAGGCAGTGTGAACCCTTTCACAAAAGCAGCTTCCTCTGGAATGATCACCAGCAAACAAATAATTCAAATACTTCTTTGTGTATTGTTTAGGAAATTAGAGCATTTAATGTTAAAATAGTGAAGTGGAAAATTAACAGTTTTCAGTTAGACTTCTCTGCAAAAATGAGGAAGAACAGGCAAAGGGTTTCGGCAGTATTTTAGTCCCCTGATGAAACAACAGACTGCAGAGTTCACAAAAAGATGAACAAATAGCGCTTTTCTGTAATGGAATACAATGGTTTTGGAATTACAATAACATATGAATGTAATATCTCTAATAATAACCCTTTTTCATTACTGGGCGGATATAGAAAATCTGGATTTTTTAGAATTGGCTGAGAATATGACATAGTACAAAGGAACAGGCTCAAAAAGATGTTTGTAGAGCTACAGGCAGTTTCCTCTGGAGACTCCTTGGAGCTTGCTCCTGTGACAATAGTGGTAAATATGATATCGTTAAATAGATGCCAGTTTGAACCCTGTTGAGGCAGATAAAGATATATAATTATTGTGATTCAAGTTGTTTACAGTCTTATATGCAGCAGGCAACCCTCAGCCTCACATGCCAAACATCTGTTTAAAGAGCCAGGTGCTCCAAGGGCTTTCCAAGGAAGCTCTTTCCATGGCACCCATATAGCAAAGACAGGAAGCCTGTGGATTCCATTCAGCTTTCCAGGGGTCAAAATCAGAAGAGGTAACGGTAGCCAGGCAAAAACACTTTTGGGACCAGATAAGAATAATTTACAGCTTTAAATAATTTAAATAATTCACAGCTTTAAACTAATTTTTTCAACTATTCTGAAATCTTATATCTGCATCAACTGGCAGAAAATTGTTCAATTACAGTATCCTAGGTGAGTTTAGTAATCTAGTTCTGAAGATATTTGAGCAAAGAGTTGCTACATGATTGAAGAAATAAAACCAAACTTACAGTACTACATGGAGGCTGGGATGTAGGTTTGGAAACGCTTGTGTCATTTATATTCCTATCATGGATTTTTGCACATTTCTGATGATCAAATTATTGTTCCCCCTCCTGTCTAATATCAGGAAATCATAACCAATAGCATTGACCAAAAAGTTCATGTGCAGTTGGAATTGATTCTCCACTATGTCTTGAGGAAATCTGATGAACCAGAGTCTTTTGGCCATGTGCAACTGTTCTGTTACAAGCCAAAGTACTTGCAGGCATCTACTGTTAGTGTACGTCTGTGGGCTTGGCATTAAACTCAAGTAGTACCTCTGAGTCATGGGTTTGAGTCTTTTCCTTAGAAGCTTTTCTGACATCACTTCTAATTTGAAAGGATTCCACCTGAAAGATTTCTTCTAGCAGCTTTTGTACTGTAAGTCAGTGTTTATTCTGTGGTGCTCTGAAGTGCATTGGCATATACAGATTTCTCAAATTTGTATTTCTTAGCAGTGTTGGAAGGGCAGTGAGTGGGGCAGACTAGGAATCATTAGATTTAGGGAGTCTTCAATATGCAGCCCCCTGAATAAACAGCTGCACTCTTCAGCAGATTATTACAATAATAAATACAGTTTTATGGAACATCTGTGCCCAAAGGCCTCTTCAAAAGCACATTTGAAATGTTAGTTTATTGCAATCTCTCCTGCTTCTCATCACATTGCTTTAGCTGAATTGGGATAGAACTGCCCACAAAATAGTCCTGCCAAAGCGCTGCTATAATCAGAGTTTATAGGGACAAAGGTAAGGTAAGAGAATAATGGATGAAATATATATGATTACAGAAAATTCTTGGTTTCCATAAAAAACACTTTATCAATGTAAACTGACCGAAAAATTGCTAATATAGGCTTACACACTTGCCTTGCTGAGAGCAGGACAGCTGGACTGGGGAGAAAGCAGGACAAAGGACTGATTTTTCCCTTTACTTGGCATTTCTGAGACTGCATCTGGAATACTGCAGCTAGTTTTGGGGTTCTTGAGAACAGCAGAGTCCAATGGAGATCCACTAAGATTGTCAGGTGCTGGAGCATAAAACATCTGAAGGAGCTAGGTTTGTTTAACCTGGAGAAGGGAAGGCTCAGGGGGATACAGTCAGTCTTTAGCTACCCAAAGAGGGACTACAGAAAAGATGAGTCTGGTTCTTCTCACAAGTGCACAGAAGAGCTCACAAGAAGCTATAAACAAAAGTTGCAACAAGAGAAAATTTAGTTGGACATAAGGAAATAATTTTTCACAGTGAGAGAAGTGCAGCAGGAAGCAGGCGGCCCAGAGAGGCTGTAGGATCTCTGTGCTTGGAGGTTTTTTTAAAACACAGCTGGGCAAATCCTTGAGAAACATGATCCAACTTTGAATTTATACTTGGTTTGAACAAGAGTTTGAACTAGATGATGATCTACAGTGGTCCCTTCTAAACTCAATTTTTCTTTTCTGCGGTTCAACTCAGTTAAGGTGCAAACTGACTCCTTTAGCTGTACATTCTCTGACTTCCCCTAACATGGCAAGACTCCCCACAATTTGTCAATAAATGAAGTGTCAAAAATTACAGAGAAGGAAACAGCATGATCACAACTGCCTGTGTCATCTTGAACACCTGTTTTATCTGCACACAGTCCAGAGTTTTTTGTAGCTAGCTGGGAGCTCTGAGACCCGAACCTGAAGTCCTATCTTGAAGGAGTGCACTTCAAGGTTGAGTCCATACTGTCAGTAGAGGTTCACAGGATTTTTTCACCAGGAAACTGGCCATGTTGGAGAGTGGTTTCTCTTGGGCTTAGCAAGGAGGAAGGTGGAAGGCAGGTGGAGATTGATGAGAGGATAACAGCCTGAAAGTCCAGGGTGATGTGAAGGGAGCAGCTTTGACATTTGAGTATATGTGGTTCTCACAGCCTTCAGCTGAGATTTGATTTAGTAAAGGGATGTTAGACTTTATTCTGTAGTACTTTTGCTACATAGTAAATGGTAACTGTTTATTAATTCCATAGTCTTATGCTAAGTTCTATGATACAATTTAAATAAAAAGGAAATGTTGAGAAATCTTAAAAATTAAAATATTTAATTCTTTATTGCCTGATGTCCAAAATTTACATTTAGAAGCACATGATATTGTGTGGAAATTGTGGCACATTAATAAGCCTTAATTCTGTTGTAATGATGATTCAGGGTAGTAAATATGAAAGAAAGATGTAAGGAAGTACTTCAAACCCATCAGCCACTTTATTCATACTGCTATCTCTTCTGCTGCTGTAAATTAAATTATTTTTAGTTTTACCATGCTTCAGATTGCACTTGTGCAGCTTTTTTCTATGCATATATGGATGTAAATATTTCATTTTCTTTGAGACTTTGCTGCTGATAACTAACTACCAGCTAAATTGTTTGAATCTTGACTTCTAAAAATATTTTATGGCAAGAACAGCTTGGTGAAATAGTGCAACCTATCAAAGTTTTTGGTTCATAGCTGCGTTTTCATTACAATTTTTTCTATACCCAAGCTAGTAACATAATCACAGAGCAAACTTAACATCTGATCACTAGAATAAACTATGCCAACTATAATACTTGAGACTGAGAATTAAAGTAGAATGCATATAATAGGAAGTGATTTTCTAGCAGTCAGTCTTAACTGACAGTAGGGATGTTGCCTGCTTTCAAACGTCATGTCCAATCATGAAGTATAACATCAAAATATTTTGAAATTGTCATTGCTAAAATACAGTACTTCAAATCAGCAGTGAGAGGTGTGCCTGTAATTCATCATGCATATGCCCAAGCTAGCATCAAGCTAACCAGGTATCATGTAAACCCAAGAAGGGCATCAAACCCAGCCAGGAATTTGTTCCACTGCTAAATATCAACCTGAGCTGCCACAATACTATTGTTGGAAATGCCTGTACCCTAAGCAATGTCATACATCATTTCTTGCATTAAGACCAGTTTAGACAGTTTGTCAGGAAAAATGAAGACAAATATGTTATGATAATGCATCTACATTTGATGATGGGTGAGTGGGTGATGTTGGTTTTAATCAAAATATTCACAGTTTGTAAAGACTTTGGGATTAAAAAGCGCAATGATAATTAAGCCTGGATTTGCCAGATCCCAACTCATCATAACAGTATACCTTGCACTCTCACTGAAATAACTGCATAGGGCTCTCATCCTGATCTGGTAGCCTTTGCACTGGCCTTGCACTAGGATAAATAGCTGCAGTGCCAGGGGGTGACAAGTTAGTCTCACAGTATTTTTTGATGGACTGGAGTTATGTAGAGCCATTAAATCAATTAGCTCGAGAGCCTCTAGTTCACTGAAACGTCTTTTATTTAGAACATGGCTAGGTGACACCACTGTTTAAAATTTTTAGTGTTCACTTTGCTACTTCATCCAGTAAACCCCTAATAAAGTAATCACAGTGTGATATTCACAGGGAGTGAAAACACTGCCTTCATAAACACAGTGGAGAAAGAACCAAGGTATCTACAACTATTAGTCTGTGGGAGGCTTGCAGGGTGTGGTGTCCTGTGTTTTTTAAAAACACTGCATGTTCCGTGTGGCAGCCTGGCTTTTAGGAAGCAGCACTGTACCTTCCAGTGCAGGATACTATGTTTTCAAACATTCAGATGAAAGCAAACAGGGTCTGAGGATCTGCTGTCTCACTTACAAAATCAGCTATAGACACATAGGTAAGTTTTTGCTTGAAAACGAAGGCAAACCTGGTGTGTTGTCAAGTATAGCTAGTATAAGCACTGTATTAACTAATGCACAGCAGAATGCCAAGTGGAGCCTAATCAGAGTGGATTCCAGTTTATAGAAGAGATGAGCCAGCAACTTGAGGTTGCCCCTCATCAAAGAGTGCTGATATTGTCATTAAATCTTATTTACTCATCTCTGACATTAAATTATAATCTGAACTATGCTTTTTTTCTCTGGTTTTGTGAAGGGAATCAGATATGGTTTGAAGGCATTTACCAGTTTTTATTCTACTTCCTTGCTGAAAACTGAGCTAATGAACCTCTGATCATAAAACAAAAAGCAGCAGCTCTAGGAACTAGTGAAGGTTTCTGCTTTAACTACACAGTTAATGCATTATGTTGCAATTAACACAAGGTACGTGTATGTGTGCACACTATTTGCATATATTAAGGAGTATGAATGAATGGAAAATGTCTATAAGCAGAGTGCTGGAAAGGACCAAAAATGTGACACCCATCTAAGACTTTATTTTTGTCCTGCTGTAGTATTGCCCATCACCCAAATTTGTCAGTTCATAAATGGTCCCTGTAGCCACAGCTACTGAGAGCACAGAACACCTCCTAATGGGTCACGACAGGCTGTCAGTTTTCCAGTAGGAAAACTTGATTAATCTCTTTTTACATGGCACATTATGTTTGCATTAGCATGAGCTGTTAGGCAGGCTATGTTGTTATTGCCCTCTTGAGCTATTACTCAATGATATATTTAGTGTATCTTACATGCAAAGTTTTACAACTTGAGGTTTACCTTTCATTGAAAAGGTCATGAGTTCATTTCCCAGTGAGAATGACTTTTCAACCCACTTACCTGAAATACAGTGTTGCCATTTTTAGCTGCACTGCCATGTTCATTCCACCGGAGAGAAAAACATCTTGGAAAAGCACTTAGAAATAAAACAAAGAGATGACCTTATCATATTCTGCTTTGTAGGGGCTTACCTGGTATCTGTGTAAATGGTCCCTATAGCCACAGCTATTGAGAGCACAGAATACCTCCTAATGGGTCACGACAGGTTGTCAGTTTTCCAGTAGGATGCTAATTGATTATACAGCTTTCAGACTCACAATATGTTCATCCAAGGCCCAGCATTCTACCTTTCTGCATTGCGTGCTTTTCAGCCACTCCGTGCTGGTCGGGATGGGTTCAGAGCCAGAAAACAGACAGAAGTGTGTTTCAGGATTTCAAAAAAGTATATATTATTTGAACCTAAATTACATATTTTTACAGTCAGCTACTGTGAAACTAATTATAAGAAGTCTGTGTGCATTCAGTTCTGGTTCTTTAAACATGCAAATAGCTCCCTTGTCATTATTATGGTTCAGTGAAGAGGAACAGGGGTAAAGAAGGAGTTTAGCTATTGATTTTTGTGGGGCAAGAACTTCATTACAGAGTGCTCGCTTTTCTGACTTGGGTGGAAATTGTGTAGGACCATGACAGTAATCATTCTCATCTCTGCTCCTTCAGCAGTGCTTAAACCTGGGTTTCAGGTTCCATAAATGGGGTCAGTGGTTATGCATCTTGCTGTGGAGGGCTTAGGAATGATGGGTGATTTTTGTATACATACTAGTTGTTACTACTCAGGTGAACAATGTGAACAGGATACTTAATTACTCAATGTGAAAAGCCAGACTTTTTTCTTAGAAGTATGGTATCAATGCTATGCCTCTCCATATACAGTCAAAAAATACTGCAAATTAAACACAGTCATCATAGCAGCCACAATTAACTGAAATCAATTTGCATGTTGTACTGAGAATTTCTTCTGGGGATTTTTATTTTCAGCAGCACCTAACTTTATCATAAATTCCACAAGCCTGCTGTAGACTGAGTGAATGCAGAATTATTGCTGGTGGCTAATAGGGTAGCCGGCAGTGGGAACTAAAACCTGTCCCTGGCTGATACTACGAGTCTGCTCCCTTAGCTGACCCCTTGCATTTTTCAAGTGTTGGGTTTTCCAGTGTGAATTTGTTCAAGCCAGAATGGGAATTACTGACCCAGTAATACCCATTATTGGGAATTAATTGAGAAGCTTCAGTCATGCTAGAGAGAGAACTATTACTGCAACATGTCCTGGTTTGCCTGCCTGGAAAAAGCCTTTCATTAAAAATGCATATATTTTAAACTATCATAAACTATGTCTTTGTGGCATTGATTGTCACATCTCATGTAGCACAAATGGATGTGGTACCCATGTAGGAGTAAAGAGCCTTCTCTGACACTTTGCGCAGGGAGACAGCGAGCAGCATAGCCCAGCAGCCCTCTCTGGTGCAGGGTTCTTCTGTACCAGAACTAGCTGCCATAGCAGAGGGAAGCTGTCTAGAGATCTGCTTGCAGGCCAAGGGCACACAGAGCAAGTTGTTCTAGAAATTAAGGATTTGTAACTGGTTTATAGACAGCTAACTGCAAAGTCTATGAGCACAGGATGAGTTCTGATTTGAAACAGTATAGGAATATTATAGTATACACACACTTAAGGACTAGATTTTTTAGTGATGATTTTCACTTGGCATCAAGTTAAAGGAAGGTGAAAGCCTTGTGATAAATATACAATATAGAACATTAGTTAAACCTGAATAATAAGACCACGTGGTCTTGCCTTGAATCCATATTACTAAATGTTCTGAGCTTTATCTTTTGCATCTGTTTGTCAGCTCTGAGCTATTGCCTGAAGGAAGTCTGATGTGACATGACACAATGCAATGTTCATGTCACCTAGTAACGCACTTTGAAAGGGACCCTGATTTTTTGAATGTGTTATACTTGGAGATTATTAATTGCAATGCTTAGCTGCTGTATTGTTCTGCTGCTAGTCACAGTTGTAACAAAAGCATCCAAGATTTTATGGCTAGTACAGTTCAGCTTTAAATTTATATGTTCTATAAATGCCATAATATTGTTATTTTAATCTGTAAATCAGGTTTGTCGTGAGCTATACATTAAAAATGGCTCCTGTGTCCAATATAACTCCTAGCAGCCCCAATTTTGGTTGATTTTAAAAGGACTCTTATGCCCTGAGCTCATCATATTCCTGACTGCCACAGAGCAGCCATGCTATGAAAGATCAAGAGGGAAAAATATTTCTGTTAGTGAAACATTTATTCTTGGCAGGCATTGAAACTTAGCTAGATTTTCAGTTCTATCATTCCCCAGAACCAAGAAATCAGTCTTCTTTTTTAAAGCTGAAACAAGTGGGAGTGGTGGGGCCACTGGTGTTCTGCTCTGTTTCATGAAACGCGTTGAGCTCCTCCACAAGGAACCATGAGACTGGGAGCATGCCTCAAGCATTCCCGCACGCTGGCCAGTTACAACCCAGCTCCATTCTGAAAGGTCTAAGACAAACACTAAGCCCAGAGAAATTAGTTTTGTTCTAAGGCTGGTAATAGGACATCAACGTATACATGGTACACAGGCTCAAGACTACAGCTGGCCTAAATGCAGCCAGCCTACAGTGTGGAGAGGTTGGTCTGAACAGGGTAGCATTCAACAGCAAAAAACTAAGATAACACCTTTGGTAATTTCATGTGAACATGGGGCAGAGGAGAGTCAAAAAGGGCAGTACAATGAGCCACATGACACAGAAACCTCCTGTGGCAGAGCTCATAGGCACTGGGTGAAAATTCACCCCCACTTGAAGGAGCAAGACCAAGGAGAAGAGATCCAGATGCCAAAAGCAACTAAGCAGTCAGGGAACACAGGTTAGCTCGGGTTTTACAAGCTGCCCGTAAGCCTTGGCACATACAGTGCAGCCACAGATGGGCTGCCCAGCCACAGCACTTCACAGGGTGGACACGTCAGCTGTGTGCTGTGAGATGGGACCCAACAAACTGTGACACTGGAGACCTGCAGAAGAGGAGGCTGGTAGGAAAGAGAGGAAAGGGGCAGGTGCAGTGTGAGGATGTGTGCTTGCTGTAGTTTGATTTGTGTTGCCTGTCCTTAGAGAATGTGACATCCAGAGGTTGCTGCTAACTCTTCCTTTTGGTTCCTTGTTTTGGCTCATCATTGTCTTGAGTGAGATCAAGCTAAAGGAAAGTAGGTTGAGGCTTCTTGACTTAGTTTGATGTCACTGTATCTGAGAATGGCAATGTTAAACATATTGCAGTGTGTGACACCTGCACTGAAGGATAAGTACCACCAGCACTGAGCCACTGGCCGGTGTTCCTTTTTACCATCAGACCTAGGTGAATATGTCAACAGTTTTTGAGTTTCTTTCAATTGCCCCCATGAATATTTTAAGAAGCTCCTGAATAAATTTTGCATACTGTCTATTCAGAAGAGGTTACTTACAAAACCAGGATGTTTCACGGTGAGCTGGTGTGAATGAAAAAAAGTCTTGTTGCTCACAGGTATGAGCCAGCCATATATTTTTGAAACTTTCAGGGACCCATGAATTTTGGAAAACTTCAATTTTTTCTTTCCCCATCTTATCATTAAACAGCAGTTCCACATGGTCAGCCCAGTGGCTTTACATTCTTATTCTTTTAAAGGAAAAACATACTTTACAGCTAGTGTTTTTTTCAGATAATAGGGCAGAAATGCCCTCACTCCCCTGAAAAAGAGGATATTGTGAAACAAAAATTAGTGTAATCTTCCCTTGATTTCCCACATCACACGTGGCCTTAGTTACTAGGGAAAAATTCCACTTAGTCTGATTGTTCCTTCCCTAGAAGCGCAAAGAAGGTGTTTTGCAGTTGATACCATTCATTTGAGCAGTGAAGCTAATCCTGTTATTCAGAATAAGGGCCCTTCATCACTTGGGCTGAAAGAAGAGTCCCCAGACCTTGGTTCTTCTCCCACACATACTCAAAGCTGGGGCAGCAGCAGCAGCAGCAGGGAGTCCTGCTGCTGCTGCCTCTGCCCATGTCTTTCAGTGAGAAGCAGTGGGTATCTTCCTATATCATTTCATCAGTTTTCCAAATTAGATATAATTTCATCAGCACTGAATGCAAAAAAGTAACACCTTTGAGGTAGCCTGTTACTGGGAAGGAAACAAAATCCCTTTTCCTAATGCAGAACAGGTTTTAGACATTTCTAACTGGAAAAGAACCTCAGTTGCCTCTTTATAACACACTAAAAAATTAAAATCTATGCATTTCCAAAAGCCTGCATTTGCAAAGAGACTGATCAGAAGATGTGATGGTAATAAAAGAGATTGTGCCCTGCCTGTGCATCCAGTTCTTGAATGCTTTATGACTGTTTTGCCTTCTGATACCCACATTATTTAGCCTAAAATTTTTCTCCTCTGTCCAGACTTCAGAGCAGTATGTAAGACATGGTAGATGCACTATTAATTCTGTTTACACAGTAGTATCTCCTTGAATGTTTGAGAAAGTAGCATGTAGAATTATTGTGTGGTGGTTAGTGGGAAATTTTGAATGGGCACATGTGGTGTTTGGCCAGAGAAGAGAGTGAGAGAGAGCATGTAAGTGCCAAAACCCCAAACGTGTGCATGCTGGCTCACAGTGTGAGGAAGCATGTAACCTGCTCTGCGGTTGTTATGGTCAAAGCTTGTTCCCTTTGACTTAAGTATAATTAACAAGAGCAAAGTTTGACCTCTGAACTGCAGAAACCCCTGTGTGGTAGTCTTTTAAAAAACCTTTTCATATCTGTACTCATGGCTAATTTTGATATTTTAACACTGTATATTTCTGTGCTCCATTACTGGAAGATGTGTCTGACCTTAGCCCTCTAATTGTGCAGTAATTAGCATCTAAATACCATGCAGAACTCCCTGCAAATCAACCAATTGGAATATTAATTCTTAATCTAAATATATCCTAAAAAAAAAAAAATTGTAGAAGTGCAAATTCAGTCAGTAGAAAACTGTTTTCTCTGCATCTGGTCTGTCTGTGCAATGAGGAGGTTTGTGTTTTGAGACACACACAGGAGAGCATCTCTGCAACTGAGTGGTGAGAGATCTGATGCATCCCCCAGTCTCATGGGTTTAGGCCCAGAGCCCCAAGTAGTGTTTTTCTGAATATAAGCTCCAAGCAGGAAAATCAAAATGTGTTATAGAGTCAGATTCTAGATTCCATTGTTATTGGCAAAACCCATATGGCGTATCACAAGTCGTTTTTTGTTGTAGTAGAACAGTGTTTTGTGTAGAATACATTTTATCTGGACAGCTTTGTAACAAGACATAGCCCAAATTACTAACCTCCCAGGATATACCCAAGAAAGGAATAATTAAAACTAGGATTCCTCACCTCACAGACCATGGAGAGGTTGGCATGTCCTTCCCAATTGAAATTCAACATTTTAGTTTCAATTTTTAAGACAACAGACTTCTCAACTGTTCAGACTAAAACTATCAAAGATCTTGGAAAGGCAAGGACATGTGGGGAAAAAATTGATCACAAAGGTGTGTCAGCCTCAGAACAGCTAGTGCCCAAGAGGAATTCCTATATGGAATGCAGGGTTAATTCCAAAATTTACACTTGAAAATGGAGAGAAAAAGCTACAAATGTCAAACTGTAAATAAGAATATGATTTTCAATTTCAAGCACATGCTGCTTTTTTATAAGGCGACACTCCCAATATTCATTACTGTTTATGTACCACCCCCCACACCCCCAAACTTGTACAAATACAGTGATTTATATGTACATTATGCTAATCAGCCAGGTTGGGGAACTTCGGTCACTTTAATAATGTGATTGTATGTAATATATGCAAGACTGAAAGCTTTATGTCGTCGGTAGCAAAACATGAAATACTATATGAATTAAGAAAAATCCAATAACAAACAGCAGGATGCCCCATGCATACATATCACTGTTGTGGTTATGAGCAAATGCAAGACTGTACATGATTAACCACGATTTATTCTTACTATAAACTCAGCAGACGGATGCAGAAGACATACTATAATTGCATACACATTTCCTCCCAGAGCTTAGAACCAATAAAAATATGGTAATTTTGTATAACTTAAGACACATTCTTTACCATTTTTAAATAAATAATAGGGGTTTAACATGCTCCCATTGCTTTGCTTTTTCAGTTTTTGAAATAAACTGTGTTTTGAATGCTGATATGTAATGAATTAGAAACAGTATTACCTACAGGGACACTGATATTGTTGTAGAGAAAGATCTTCTGAATTAAGCTTAGAAACTTATAGGGTTTTTTATTAGATGTAGTCACAGCTATTTTAACGCTTTCTGGTTTATCCACTATTCAGAGCTTTGACTGCAGTGGGGTTTTTTACATCACATTTTGCCATCTCCGGAAAGGATATTTACAATTGCACAAAGTGTCTCTGAATTAAGACAAAACAAATAACCAAGCCAAAATCAGCCTCCAGAGCTCAGAAAGTGGATACCAATTTTGACAGTAATTAAAACTACGGAAACATCAATTGTCTCAGTGTTATTTTAAACTAAACATTTCTACACAGAGTCCAAAAGTGTAATAAGAGTATATCTAAATATACAGTTAATTGCATCAAAATAGCACATCCATCTGTGAGCTTTGTTCTAAGCTTGCTGAGCGAGTTGAAAATACGGAATGTGATCTGCAAACCAAGCAAGTTACTAAGTATCTGTGGAAAACTTGTCTAAAGAAGTTGGTTTGCTGAAGTTTCCCATTGCAGTTCTCACTGCATCCATAATGAAGCAATTTCAGGACCATCTCAACACACTCAACCTCTACAACGTATGTTATTATATGACCGTGACCCACTTCCCTCTTCCCTTTCCAATCTCCTTGCAGATTTTGTTTGCTTGCTAAGGTAAGCACTCTTGAATATTCACTGGTCCACAGCAATGCAGATGAGAAACTTTCACCAGCCATCCATGTCTTTCTGCTGTGACAAAAAAGACCTCCTCAGAAGGCACTAGTGTGAGCCTTCTGGAGTCCACAAAGTTACTTTTTTTTTGTTTGTGTTTGTGAAGTGGGAATCCAAACAAATAAAATGGAATGTAGCTGCTGAATACTCAGATCTTTAGCTGGAGAAAGCCAGTTTTTGTCTTTAGTTTTCCAGGCTAATTAATCCTTTTATGAAGCTTAAAGCTGCTAACCTCTGTAGCTGGATCACATGGCAGCGCTCTTTTGTCTGCCCCTCTCATGCCGCAGTGCACCTTCAGGAAAGCCTGTTCTTCAGGGAGGGTTAAAGCAGGTTGCCTCCACAGATCACTGTAATGTTATATTTTAATTATGGTTTCCAGTGCACTTCAGACACTCCAGCAGGACTGCCTAATTAACAAGGTTGTTCAGCTTTCACATAGTATCAATCAACTAGTTGCTGAAAATGTCTTGATCTCATTTTCTGAGATTAAAGTATAAACGAAGGACACTTTGCTCCATTGTTACTAAACTAAGGCGCTGCCATCTGGTTTGCAAATGTGATATTAAAATCTCTGGAAATGTCTGAGGCCCCAACTCAACAAAGCAGTAAGCACATGCTTACCTTTGAATATGTAAGTAGAACCATTTACTTCAAGGGAATCACACACGTAAGGTTGAATGTATGCCTAAGCATTTTCTTTTAAGCGGGTTTTCATAGGCTCATTTTGAAATACAATACCAAACTTTGCAAAAGACACAACAGTCAGCTAACCTATTTTGTAACATTAGGGGAATCATAGCTTAAATGGCTTAAATAAATGTAATATCCCCAATAGCTTGTGCCATATAAGGCTCAGTAATAGTAGATGATAGGATAATGTAATTTTAATTCAAAAGTCTTCGATAGTGTTTTAGAGTTAAACTGTAAGAAAAGGTAATTGCAAGTCATACCTGGAAAGATGAGTGAGAGAAAATGGCTATAATTGGAAATAATTTTTATCCAGAATGTATGATATCTAAACATTTACTTTTAATATCTATTTGAAATGGTGAAATTGTGTTGAGGATTGTTATTACACTACCATTTGATGTTTTAAGAATATTCAAACTAGATTTGAGCTGAACTATAAAACTTAGCTCTCCCTTTTCCTCTCCCAATTTGCTACATTGTTTGGGAAATTCTCACGTGCAAACTAAAAGAAAATATGATTTCCTCCAAATCTGGGAACAGTTTGTGGATTTGCCCCTAGCCCCAAGAGGCAGCGCGCTGGACCTGAGGATGTGTGACGATGCAGGAAATCAGTTTAGTTCTCAACACTCACTTGCTATAAAGGGGAGTTAATATGCACCTGCCCTTTCTCTGGCACAGGTCTCCCTCTGCTATGGACCTGCTGGGGCAAGTCAGAGCTTTTCCTGCTCTTCCCTGACCACTGTTCCATACCTTGCAGGCCAGGAGAGGAGTGGCAGAAGGCAGTGGCAGGAGTAGCAGCCTCCTGCAAGGACCACTCTTTCTTCCCACTGTAAAGGGTTGCATGGAGAGCACATGCAGTGGAGACAGATGGTGCTTGCTTTCTCTGCAGTGCCATCGCTTGGCACTTGCAAAGGAGGATGTGATGGCTGCATGAATGCAAAACTGCAGATTTCAATACTAGAAATTCAAATCCCCCTCTGGAAAGAGCAGGAGCAAGACCTCTTCCCTAGTAACATACCACTTCAGTTCTGTTGTGATGGCATATGTGTGAGCTTAAGTGGTGCTCAGGGACAGATTTTACTCATAAAATCATAAATGGATTTCATTAAACCTATGTGGTCTTTAATATATCAAAGGTAGTTGAGCCTCGGGAGTTAAAAAAAAAAGAAATAGAGGAAAGAGGAGAAAAAGATGTATTGGTCCATTCCCCTCTCCCCAAACATGAATCATAGGTATTTCTAAATCAGCACTGAAAAATGAGCAAAATTAGAGTAAGAGCTGCATAAAAACAAGGTGAAGCGGCCTTTCTGGGAAACAGAGTAAGGTAATACATGTATGTTAGATGTGGTTTCAAATAAGCAATAACACTTTTAATCCTAATTAAAGAAATATATAATCCTCCCTCTTTGAGCCCTCAAGAAAAGCCAAAACAAGAGTCCATGGCCACAGAAGGCTGAGAATAGAATATTGCCTTTACTAGTTTTGCAAATAAACATTTCAGCATCTTTTTACCTCAAACACACTTTTTTCCTTTAAGTTACATGCATTTTTTGATGTTTTACAAACCTAAAGCAAAGGCCAAATGCATAGAGCTTCCTTATTCTTTGTCCTTGTTCTTTGAATGAGTTTTTACAGGCATAGCACATGTCTCCATATCACATTTGACTAAAAAAAAAAAATTGAAAGAATTATTCCTATATTTAATGCATGGTTTTGAAAGAAGAACCTTTTCTCATAAATACTGATATTTTATTAATGTTCTGCACATGAATATTGGAGCGAGTACTGGCAGTTGTAATGTGCTGAATAACTAGTATCTATTTAAGTTTAAAAAACCCATCTGTGTTTCTATAGTACGGTTATCTTGAACAGCGCGTCGCGGTAAAGCTTTGTGGATTAATGCCTTTCAATCAGAAAAGCTGCTTCAGATTAACAATTCTTTTAGCTGGTGCCATATTTTTTTTATTCTATATAACAAACATGATTAGCACAGAAGTACTAAGCTCTCCATAACCTGTTTGTAATTGGGAGAATCTGCAGTATGTATTCTACAGTCCAGCTCACACTGGAGATTGAAGTGTAATTACAGGACAGGCAATCTCATCTCTAGTAATTACAGCTGTCACCATCGATCCAGTTAACCAGGATAACTAACTCTGCTGAGCCAGAGTTGACAAACCTTTCTGGCTAAACTCAGAGTGCCGTGTAAGATTTTTTTGTTGTGTTCTTGAGGCTTTTTAATTACCAAAACACTGGTTCTTGAAAAAGTAGATAACAAATGTTGTAGATTATGGATTAGGAAGCCAGAAGCAAAATCTGATTTCACTTCATTCTCAGGATTGAAGCTTGTAAATACAACTTTAAAGGCAAACAATGAAAATGGAACCCAAACCTGTACATAAATGAGGTGAATGTAGAACGGGGCAGGACTGCTGTTTGATGTGCAGGTCAGGGATGCTCTTGGTCCCCACAAAGGTGATACCGTGCCGAATAAGAGACATTGCCTGCCAGTGGGCATGTGTGCAGTGTCCAGTGAGGGGCTGCGCAGGGAGCCCCAAGACCTTCAGACCAGTAGCCTTGGATCTTTTGCAGCAAAGGTCTTTTACAGTTCAGCTGCAGTGCTGTGCCAGCATAGCTATACAGTTTCCAGCTTATGTGCTAGCCTTGCCTTAATCAACAGCGTTGACATGCAGGAGCGTGCCAGCTCAGCTAAGCAGCAGACCCAGGATCTCTGTGTCCTGCAGCAGCTCTCAGAAAAGATGTACATGCCTGTTTGATGCTACACCAACATGGAATCCTTCCACCCTTGCTGAGTTGTGACTGAAAGCAAAGCCTGGTCCAATCCATGGACAGATAATTACTTGTCTCTTCTCTCTCTCTACACACTGATTTCTTACAGATGCTTTTAGGTACTCACCAGAAGTACATCACAGTCCAAGTCATTTAAAGAGGAAGACAGATCTCAATGTTTAGGACAGAGTCCTAAAGCAAGGTCTTAAGCTTGGATGGAAAATAAAACCCAGAAGACTTTCTCTCCTAGGACCCACCTTCCAAAGCAAATTAATATCTTACAGTTTAGTAACAACTTCCTCTACTGTACTGTAGTAGAATTGTTTCGTTTTTGTGCTGTAACCCTAAAGCAGCTGGAAACTTCCCTATATGCAGCTTGACTGAGCCACTACTATAAATTCTGCTGCATTACAAACCGTTGCCTTGCCACTGTCTTGGTTGTTGGCACACCAGATTTAGGACAGGATTGAGACATTTTGTGTAACTCCATAACAGTTCCTTCACGGGTGTCCACAGTGAGTTCACTGGGACCACTTGAAGTATCTCATACTCTTCTGTGGGTTTAGATTAGATTTTTGGTAGCAGAGAAGACTCACACTGTTTTTGTCAGGCACTTTTCCAAACCTGAGCTGGACTGCTGAAATACCATGTAACTGGGCTGCCTGGCTTTTTGTAAAAACAAGCTGTGAAGATGTAAGTGAGCAACAACATTCAATGCTTGCTTCTTTCACAAGACGCCACAGTATTACTATGGTAGCCTAAAGGCTTCACTGCTGCATTTCTGTGCCTCCAGCTTTTTAGCAAAAAATGCAGGTTTGGAGGGGGTGTTCCATTCTCAGAATTTTCCCTGGATTCCAAGGGTATGACTTCACAGAAGATTTTTGAACAAAACAGCAATTTACTGTTTTTCTCACACAGTTTTGTCTAGATCTTACTTGACCTTAGCAACACTCCAAAATATGCAAAATGGCCATTATGCCAGTGTTAGCAATGAGAGTGACAACTGTAAGCTGTGAAGCTGGAAACTACCAAAATAGTTCACCATCAGGCTTTACACATATCAGGAAAACACTTTCTAAAAAGTCACCAGAAGAAACCAGAAGAAAGTGACAGATCTTACTAAAATTTCTTATCTGCATCCCAGACTCTAGTGGTAGCAGTGCAGAAAGCACTGTAGGTAGTCAGTTGTAATTGATGCCTTAGAGAATTTTTGTTGGAACACACTGGCCATGGAGAAATTCACCTTTCCATGAACAGACAAAGATACCAATTTATTCAGTGTGCTGTAAGAGAGAATGAATCCACACAACCAAAATCCACGGCATCTTTCACTCCCCACTAAAGCAATATATAGGTACCTTATGTGCAGTACTTTGCTTTTACTTGTATTTATAGCCCCATTGAAGAAAAAAGTCTATTGGATGTACTCACCACGGAACCATATATACTCCAGCATCTGAGTGGGATATAAAATTGCCCACCAGATGCAGTGACTGGCTGTACTATGCATTCTTCTCTGTAATGTCAAAAAAAGTAAAATATAAAAAAAAGAATAGTGAAGCCATGTCCCATCAATAATACAAGGCATTGTAAAGGGGTCATAAATTGAGAGGACAGCTAGTTGGTTTGGGCTTTGGTTTTGTTTTGTTTCTTCAGTGAACGTGTTTGTCCAAGAAAATCCTTGCAGTGAATCAGTGTTGTGGGGGTAGCTGTGTTTTAAGAAATCTTTTCTAGCTTTTCTCTGAGCAATAAAACTAGCAGCTGGGTTTAATGAGTAGGTGTTTTAACATCCATTCAAGTTGTGGTTTTTTGTTTTCTATTTTTGCATAGAGAAGACTTTTAATAAGAAGGACATCTTAGAGGTGTGTTTGCTATCACCTATAATCTGTGCAATCTTTCTTTTCCATATTCAAGCCTTTGCTGCATTACTGCAGCATCAGTCAGTCTCAAAGTTTTTGGGGAATGATGGTTAATCTTACTGAGGAGGATCTAATGAAGATGATGGCAGCTGTGAAAGCACAGGACTCTGCTCTCATGGCAGTCAATGGTAAAACTCCCATGGACTTAGGGAGAAATTGAGGCATGCTTAGCACAACAGAATATTCTCTTCCAAACAGAGAAAAATGATGCATGAACTTGGTCCCTTTCTCAAATGACTGTACATGGCACAGTGACAAATTGGGTCAAAACATCGCAGGTGAAGAATGTGACAGCACAGAGCTAAACCTGTGCTACTGTCATACTTCAACCACTGCCTCTTAAGAGATCTCCCAAAGAGATCCATTCCAACTGGCTTTATTTCCTCTGCCTTAGGTTCCCTTTGTTTTACATGGGCTAGCCCTGTTCAGTGGTAGATTTTTCTCACGCTTGAGTGTTTCCATATGCATCTGCGTCTTGGACTTTTTCAGGTACATTCACTGTTCTACATAATGTGCTAGCTGTGCTCCACTAACATTAAACTGCCGCTGCAATACCATGCTCCAGTGTGCATGTTTCCTGGCTGTACAGCTTTGTATGCATGTTTAATACTCAGAATTAAATCTGTAAACATCTTAAAACAACTTAACAAATTGGAGGCAGGGGGAGGGGGTGGAATATATGATCCAATATCTCTTTATTCAGGTTTTCATTAGTGAAAAATTCTGACTTTTCTTTCTCCCAAAATGTAGATCCATAGCCTCTGTGAAAAATACTGTCTTTCCCTGTTCTGCACAGCTCATTAGCACTTCCCTCTGTACACTTATTTCTGGTGCCATTTATTTCTTCTGATATCATATTATGCAAATGTAATACACAGCCTCACTGTATAAATAAGAAGCCTTCCTTAGCACTTACTACTTTTTTTCAAGCTCTACAAAGTGCATTTCACAAGCACAGTTGCTCTAAAACAATTTCACAAATTGGATAGTGGATTAAAAATGTGTGAGAAGAAAATCCCCAAACGGTTAATCTTAAAGGTCACAGACTAAAGTAGTTTAACTTTATAAAACATGACCCCATGTCCTGAAGGCTGGCCAGGAGAATGCTGGCCAGGAGAATGCTGGAACGTCTTATGTGAGGAGAGGTGAAAATCTTTACATGTCTAATGGCAGATTTATGGCCAGACAAGCTCTAAGAAAGTCTGTGGTTGTTTTTTGTAACCCTAAACACAGTTGTTTTGTTAATTGGAAAGACCTTTTAATAAAACTGAATAGTGGGTGCTTTTCAAGTAGAAGTAGCCCAATTCAACAACTACATCCTCACTTGAAAGCTGAAACAACAATGCTGCTTTTCCCAACAGTGTACATATTTGGAAACAATTGTTCAGGTTTATACATTTACCAGGATGTGTCAAGATTAGAGCTGGATTTTTCTGCTCGTGTCTAGCCTGGGAAAATATATTTAAATGTCATTCTCAGCTGGCGCAAAACATTTTGCCTGACCTAAGACAAAGAACTTTATTTTCTAAGAGGGTTATTTAGCTTTTTTTCATCCCCCAAACCAAATGGATCTGTCAGTTTCAAAATGCAATGTCATTTTTGAACAAAAAGTCAAAATATTTCACCTAGAAAATGTCAATGAATAACATTTATACTTCTCTGCTTTCTCTCTTTTGGCCAAACTATTTTACAAAATAATCTGACTTTCTGAACAGCTTAATTCCCTCTGAAACTGACTATCCATAAATTTTACCCTGAAAACATTTTCAACCTCTTCTAGTTCCATGCAGGTAGTGCTATGATTTGCATTACCCTCAGTACCATTCTACAGAGGTACATCTTTAAGTCGTAGGTCTCAGCCAGGCTGCCTGCAGGGTATGGCTGAGGGCAGCTGTTGGATTACCTTGTCTGCAGCTGGGCAGACTTGGGCCCAGGTTAAGACCTCTTGCTTTCAGAAAGCATGTGCCAGCTCGTTCTGTGTCTCTGATCCTATCATCTCCAGCCAAAGTTTTGTTTTTACTCATATCTACACACATCTAGGGCCTTATCCTGGAAATTCTTGCTCATTCCAGCAAGTTTCCTTGCCAGGCGATTCCCTTTAAAGGCACAGCAAGGGTTTCCAATATGCCCGGAAGAAGATGCAGACAGGATCAGGCCTACAATCAATACACAAACACTTGTGCAGTCAAACATTGTACTTGTATATATTAAATCTTTTTTACAATGTTAAGGAAGTTGTGCTAGAAAAGCTCTTTTTCCCCGAAGATTGTCAGTCTTAATAAGAACTAAGAAACTAGAACAAAGTCATCATGAATTCTAATGTATTTGAACATATGGCCCTAGGACCTGTTATTACCATATCAGTCAGATAAAGGAGTGGGAGAGTGGTTGCAACAGCACAGAAGGAAAAATGTTAACACAGCAAAAGGACTCTCTTAATTTTAAAGAAATAGTCTGTGAATTTAGTTTCCAATTTCAAGAAATTCTTGTGGATAGAAAAAAGTTCTTACGATTTTTGTCTAAATCAGTCCCTTTCTGTTTAAAATTCTGTTTTTCTGTAAATCTACCTTCAGAGTTAATGAGGGCCTTTGAAATACTCTATTGGATGCCTGTTCATGGTACACTAGGAGAGTAAGGAAAATAATCTCAAGTAGGGAGAAGTGAATTCAGGTCAGAGTCCATTTCCAAGGCACATCTAAATACCTAATCAGTTCATTTAGTCTCTGTCCTCCAGCTCTCAAATGTATATCAGCATAGGCAAACACACTGTTCCCAGGTCTCCAAACAGCGATCAGCTGTTTCTCCCGGTTGCATGCACGTGTGTGTGAGGGAAATGTGTGAAGCCATTTAATTGTATGTATCTGGAGCAAGAACTGGACCTGGAGTTGCTACAACCCTGATGCAAGGTTTAACTAAGTTTATCTGTGACTCAGGATCATCTAGAACTCCAGACCATCTTAGGCACGTACAGTGTGACTTTTTGCTGTCAATTCATTGTAGGCATTATGGTATTTACAGAAATTTTGAGGAAGCAAAAAAGGCTTTCTAAATGCATTTGATAATTTTACACAATTTCTGTAAGCATGGATGCCTGGCAGCAGGTTAGTGAGTCAGGATAAGAGATCTGGTTGAATTTCATGAATGCAGATGGTGCAGAGCCAGGATGGATGGTAGTGTCTTGTGATGAACTACTACCACCATGTTCCAAAGCATATTGCACCATCTGGATTGTGATCATTTGAAAATTTCTTGGTTTATATTTCATTAAAACATTTCTAAAGCTTGACTTGAGTTTTATACCAATCTTTCTGCTAACTTTACAGATGAGCAAATATAGAAACACTTGGATAATTGCTTTTAATACTTGCATTGGCTTCCATCAGCATCTTTTTAAAAGGATTTTTCTTTGACAATGTACCAGTGTCTTTGTCCTTCCTTCCACAAATACCCACATAAATGAGTTTTCTCAAGATAGGTAGAATTTATCCTGTGTAGAGACCATTACAAAGTACCATGTTTGTCTTTTAAGAAAACCTGAAATGATATCTAAATGCAGCTTAAGATATGCACATGCTCAGAGATGGCCTTCTACACCCAGCTGTATTTCATGCAGCTTGTTGTTTAAAAAATTCAGGTAGAGGAAAGTGGATTATTCCCTGAATCGCTGGTAAAATTGAGAAACCTGGGTAATCATTTTGACCAATGACAGTTTCTCTATATAAAGGAGACAGTGGCAAAGCAGGGATATTTAAGGGGTCTGTACCTATTAGGGAAGAGTGAATTTAGGTTAATAATATTAACAAAATAATAATAATAAAATCTAGTGGTAAGACAATTACTACATTTTACAACCATGAGCAGGTAGCAAGCTGTGTGGTTTCAGTGGTTATCCTATTATGACACTTCGTAAGCATTCATACTGTATCTTCTGCAAAAGAAAGGAGAGGATAAGTCAGGAACCTGGAAAGAACTGAAGTAGGCCTTGCATTAGAGCTTATCCAACAGCTTCAGCAGGAAGGAGACATGATGGTGGGGTCTGGTTCTGGGTTTGCTGTACTTGCTGGGGACTGGTGTCTGGAACAACCCTGACCCTTCCAGTGTAGCCACATCTATCACTAGAGAACATAACTGTCATGTGGTTGCCCTGTGAGCCCCAGCTTTTGTCAACAGCATTTTCAGTCCAGTCTTTTGTCAGTGGAATGTAGGTTTATTTAGTAAGCAATCTGATTTTAATTTGAGAAGGAAATAATTTGAGTTTTCTTCTATAGAGGATTACTCTGAATGGCTAAGCACTTTTCTTCTGATTTAGTCCAATAGGATTCACAACAGGCTGAAACCTTGCTCTAAGAAAGACTTTAGGGCTACAAGCCTGTCTTCTTGCTTGTTACTCAGTTTTGCAGCTTAATCTTTGCATAATGGACATTGGTCTTGGTAGGCACTTCCCCCTCCCCCCATTTGATGGATGCTTTTGTAGCAATATATTTGTGCCTTCGTAATGTTTTAAGGAAAAAAATATCATTACCCCACAAAAAAGGCAGGCCTAAACGTCTTTGGAATGCTGAATATGAACAAGCTTGATAATAAGACTCATTGTCACCTACTCAAAAGAAAGGGATGGAAGCCTGTGCTTCCATGAAAATTTGTTAACACCTCTTGAGACTTCAGTATCCCAAAGACCTGCTGAA
Source organism: Hypotaenidia okinawae (assembly GCA_027925045.1). Classification (NCBI taxonomy): domain Eukaryota; kingdom Metazoa; phylum Chordata; class Aves; order Gruiformes; family Rallidae; genus Hypotaenidia; species Hypotaenidia okinawae. The sequence continues at coordinate 10,634,025 of BSDF01000012.1, forward strand.
AACTCGTCAGATACAAGTATAGGATTATTTGCCGAATGTTTTGCCAAAGGATTTTGAATTATGAATGAAGCAAAGCAAGCTATAAACTATTCAACAGATCACAAACAGAATGAGAGGCAAATTTGTGAACTATAAATTCACTACAATTTGTTTACTCAGCTTCAGCCAGTTTATAGGTTGTGCTGGAAATCTGCCAGTTCCTGGTATGGCTGAGGCTCAGTAATTCAAGAAGAAAGCTCGTTACTTCTTATGATAAGAGGTTCTCAGTACTCCTCATGATGGAAAGTCAAATGAAATGAAAGTAGATCTTGATATACTCCATGCTGAATTTCAATACTACTTGTGGGCAATTAGGTCAAAACATCGTCACTGGATGCATGCCACCAATACGGCCTGTACGGCAGGCTGAAGGGGCAGTATCGTGTGTCAAACATGTCTGGGAAAGGAGGACAGTACCCACCCAGAAGCAAGAGCCTGGTAAGAAGGAATGGACTAGGATGTTTTCCAAAGATTATTATGGGGCCACATAACTCAAGAAAACCGCAACCAGAAACTGTTGAGAAATTTCCCTTTATGCCCTTGAATCATGCTGGAGAACAGATGTGGGTAACACAGCAGAGGGCAGCAATGGAAAATGACCCTTAGAGATTCCACGCTCAGTGTATTTTGCAAACAATAAACAGGCACAGAGTAAATAAAACATAAAAAGACCAGACCAGAACCAACCCTAAATATATCCTCTAGGAGTAATCCTACAAAAGCAGAACTTTCAGGCAATGACACAATTTAGAAAATGTCAGTACAAATATCGTCCTTTTCTCCTTATTCTCAGCCTTAAGCAAATTTGCTAAGAGTGGGTTTTTTATGGCACGTGTCAGGAAAAGGGGTGCCACAAATCACATTGCCTCTGGGGCATTTGGAAGCCCAGCAGTTCAGATCGTGCTATTGTATGAAATATACCATGTGGAAAAGACTCTTCATTTTCCATTGTCTAAGAGAAATTAAGAAATCATGTTTATAGCAAAGAGAAACAGAAATTCAGTATTTAACTCCTTGCACAGTAATAATTGAAGAGGCTGCTAATGCAGATGACTAACTGTTGCAGCCTCTCTAGCTCTGGTGGTTTTAGTGGCCACTTGCTGAGGAGCTACCCCAGTTTTGTTGTCATGCCCTTCAAATCCATTAGCTTTAATGAGACGATGTTGCTTGGTTAATTAAAAGAAATTAAGCTGCTTCTAACAATCTGATAAATTCCAATTTGATAAAGTTTCAGAAACACTCCTGTGTCTAAAACCCAGTTTTTTAGGGTTAAACAACTTTCTGTGAGTCAGCTAAGAGTAATCTCCTGCTACAATCAGAGCTGGGTAATGGCTTTATTTCAGACATACATTATGTGCACTTTAAGCATGTAAGTGTTAGAAAAAGAAGTTGAAATAGCCTTCTTGTGAACTGTGCTAATACAGAATGGGAAGAATGGTCTAACTGTGAAACTTGAACAAAGGGGGGAAAGAGATCATTGGAAAAACTTAATTCTGAAATGATAAGTGTGCGTGAGAGACACAGGAAGACAGAATTATTACTATGTCCGAGCACTTCATGCCCTGCAGAAGCAAAGAGGGTAATTTGGATCCATTTTCATTTACCAATCATGCCTTTTGAAGTGATGGAGTTTGGCAAGGATGTTTATGACTTGTTTAACAATTACTAAATGAGCCTTTGTGTTAAAAAAAAAATCAAGCTGACTGTGAAACGGACTCACCTTTCTCTCAGAAATGACTGCTGTTTGATTGTATTAGATTAAATGATGTCTTGAGACTAACACAGCCCTCAGAGAACTGTCATTTACAGTATTTAACATTTATTCAATGAACAGAGATTATGCTGATCTAGAAAACAGTGAGCAAAAAAAAATCTGGGGTGATTATAAAGATAAGTGTACCAGTATTTGATTTGGAGAGCTCTGATCTGTCTGCTCTGACATGCAGTAGAGATTTACACTTCCTTCCCAAATGTTCTTTTAGAGATATTTACTGTACCTACCGCAGGCTTTGCTGAAACTGCAATCTGAAGGATACATATAATACGATTTCAAATCAATAAGAAAACTCCAGTGCTTCATTTTAAAGATGAAACTTTATGAATTTTAAACAAGTTCTAAGTAAAATGCACTCATGCTGCAAATATTGCATAAATTGTTCCCCAATTTTACCATGATTGGATAGTAACTTGTTAGCATCAGTATTTCGCATCACATTTGTTTCATAACCATATGAATGACAGAGGCAAATGATGCTTGTTAAATATATACATTGATATTTTTTACCTTCTGTTGCTACTTGAGGTAATCTTAAAATATATGCCTCACCTTCAAATGTGACAGCTGTTTCGTTTTGTTTCCTAAAAGCTTCAACCCATACTAGATTAGTCAGTCTTTGGTGTTATGCAGAAGCTGTCTGTATTTCAGGCTGCTAAAACAAAGAGTATTTTGTATTTAGCATATTAAAGTCAGCATATTAAAAAATCAAGCACAGTACCATCTTCAAAATATAAAACGTGTGAATCATTCATACATTTTTTGCTGTCAAATGATGTTTGACAATCATCAGATGATAATGAAATGTATAATTAATAATAAAAATGCCAACATCTGTTAGCTTGCTATTACAGACTGATTCGAAGTGTACTACTTGGAACATGTCATCATTAATTAATATTAAAATCCTTTAAATACAATTTATTTTCTTTAGTTGCTAATTTAGGTAGGTACAAGGCATACAGAGGAGGTTCTATTTTTTTTCCTTTGTAAATAACGAAATTTTTTAAAATGTCTTTAAAACTATTAAATTAATATAAATGTCCTATTAGCAGATGAATCCAGTTAGATGAATGCTTAGTGTTCAACTGTGATTGAGTAGCCTTCGCTAGGTTTGCCTGTGCATGGGTGATCCCCTCTCTGGGGGCGATGCTGGTTTGCCTGGCGTCCTGCCGACCAACCTCTGCAGCTGTTCTACTTTCTTACCACCAAAGAAAGTTCATATTCAGGTGCTTCTGCAATTCATAGCTGCAATACACAGGCCCCTGAGCTAATTTTATGCAGTCATACCATGCATGGTTGTAGCCCTAAAACACCCTCCTACTCGCTGAGGAGAAAAGGTTCTGAGGTCTGGCTCCCCTGGAGGCCTAATCTGCAGCAGATGATTTCACTGAATGAAAAAACATTCTCCATGAATTTATACATACATGCATATATACATATATATGTTTACAGACACTTAGGTAAATACATATGTGTGTATTTAGTACATTAACACTTCCCAGGAGAAACACTGGACACTTGGAAAATTGTATGGTCGACAAGAAGAGGCTGTTGTAGGGAAGGTCTTACCTCTGGGGCAAGTCGTGAGGGACTGCAGAAATGCAACCTATAAAGCAAGTCTGCCTATCTTTTAACATGCAAATTAAAGTCACCCTCCAGTAGTCTGAAAACACCCTGGGGACTTGCGGAGACCATCTGAAAGCTGCTAAACTTCTCAATAATGGGGGTGGAAACATCTGGCCATGAATGAAGATCTCCCATAAACATCCCATTCTTCCGGTCACAGCTGAATTGGGAGGCATTTTGTCATTTTTGTGCTTGGAGTCTGTTGGTGGTGCATGTCTCTATAGTCTTTCTCTGAAAAGTTAGTAAGTCTATTGAAAACAGTAGAGCCAGCAGCTCAGCACATAGATACACTTAATTTGGCTTTATGAAACTGTTATCTAAATATTTGTATTAAATGATACCCGCTTTTAGATAATGCCTACATTTCTGCAACAGTGGATGTTGCAATTTTTCATAGGAAAAATACATACAGTAGAGATTGATTACATTCTTCTTGTCATGCAAGTAACATTGTCCACAAAAAGTGCCCAGTTCTCCATTTCCCACCTGGGAAGGGCTTCAGCTGAAATAAGTAAGAAACCACATTTTTTCATATTCTTTTTCTTTTCATCTACCATTCTAAGGAGCCCTGCTTTAATGAATGCAATAGAAAGCAACTATTGCTGGGTTTGTGGATTTACAGTATAGAATTCACAAGTAAGAATTAACAGATTGTAAAAATACATTAATTATCAAACTGAAGGGGGAAAAAAGAAACCCGGTGTTAATGCTGACTGCAGAGATAAGACAGCTTTCCTCAGCTCACTGTGACATTAAGGAAATTAAAATCATCAGTGAGGCTTTGTATGTAATTTAACAAGAAGAGCAATGCCATGTTTCAATAGGAACGGTCATTTTTTTTTGGTGTTCTACGATACCTTCTATATTGAAGCTTTCCAAGCTAAGCTGTGGTTCGTGGTAATTAGCACAAATCTGGGTGGGCTCCTGGTGTAGTTGAGCTGGCCGACCTGAGGGAGCAGCACCCTCCAGGAGAAGTGACCCATGGAAAGGGTTGAGGGCACTCATCTCTTCAGCCAGGGCACTGGGACCTGTATGCCTGTGAAATTCTTTCAACTGAATGTATTGGTCTGAATGCCTATGGCTGAAGTTAGGTGAGATGTATCACATCATTTGCCTTTATGATTCATGTGAAGAGTGACAGATTTCTCCTAATGTGACTGGGAGCTGCATGTACAAAGCCAAGAGAAGCTTGACCCAAATAATTTGTAATAGCGTTTGTGAACATTAAAACAAACAAACCAAAACAAAACAAAAAACCCAACAAAGAGAACCCAACAAAAGAAATAGATGCAACAATCAGGTCGCTCCTACGCTTTGTTTTCACATGAACACGTTCTTTGTTGTATGATTTGTATGTGGCGGTAGGATGGAATAATATTTTCAGGCAGGCTGGTGGTGTGTTATTAGCAGCAGGCCAGAGGTTTGGAGTTGGTTCCCCTCCAGAAATTTTTAATACTGGATCATAATTCAGTCCTGGATATAAAGGCTGCCTGATGCAACGATTATTGAAGCTATTTACTTTAATGACCTTTGGACTGGAATTTTTACATGAAAATAGGGAGAACGGATTTATTTATTTATTTATTTACTTACTTATTTTGCTTTTGGTTTGTGCCCAATTCTGGGCACAAATTTGCTGCTGTCTCCAGCAGTTTATTACAGCCTGCCTGCAAGAAGTTACTGTTTGCTGCAGGCTGCCAGTCAGACTGCTGTGGCAATACCGTCCTACTTCCTTTCACCCAACGCTAATGTGCCAACTAGAGGGGTTAGAGGTGGGAGGTGACTGTTGAAGCCGTTCAGCTGACTGATCAGAGCAAGCCATTACTTTCAGAACCAGAAATGTAATCATGGCCATTTCTAACTGAACAGGCCAGAGACAAACTGAGAATATGTGATTCTCCCTGTACCAAAACTACTTTGTCCCTTTTCCCTCAGTGTTCTGCCTTCCATCACTTTGTTCAAGTAGGGCTGGCTTGGGATGCAGCAGCAGTTGATGTTGGGATTGCTACTGTTCCACCGTATGTGTGCTTTTTTTAAAAAATGGAGAAACTGACTAAAATCTGTACAATCTCTCATATTCCTAAATATACTTTTGGCATGATGGATATATTACCCTTTAAACAGTTTAGCCAATAAAACATGCTCATTTCTAATGGAGATGAACACTCTTTAGCTGACCACATACTTTATGCAGAGGAGATCGATAGCATTTACTGAGTTGTGAAAACTGGGTAAATACAGTGTTCTACAGGCAGATTGTGCTGGGAGTGCTCTATAGCTCTTCCCTGAACATACAGTGATTCCCAACCAGTGGCGTAGACTGAAACGTACTAGTGACCAGCAGTTAAAAGTAGTCATTTTTGTAATAGCTTCACCCTGCAGATCCTTCTTATGACGTTTTCAGATCTGGCTTCCCTGGAGGCAGGTTTGCAGCATGATTGTGGCTCTCCTGATAGAAACTATGCAATATTAAAATAAAGGGACCCCTAAATGACCCACTCTCACTCTTGGAATGCCCCATCACCCTATCCCTTTCTATCCCTCACAAAGATGATGTAGTTTGTATATTTCTAATGCTGAATATATTCAAAGTGAAGACACCAATTTTCTACGGCTTTTAGGAATTATCTCTGCTCTGAAAGGAGTCAGATCACATGCTTAAGTGGCAAAGGTTGAGCTATTTTCAGAGATGACACCAAGTTCTACAGAGAGGTGGATGTGAATGCAATCAGGCAAAGAATAAGTACATCAACAAGATATGCTAGTGCATAGGTAAACTTTCTGTCTGGCATCAGCAATGTGTGTTGCCCTGGACTCAAGGAATGAATCTTAATTCCTCTGGTAACTGGAAGACCCTGCTCTGATAAATTTTGAAAAACCACAATCCAGTAATAACTGCATGGGTAGATGAGAGGTTGGACATGCATTAAAATTAGATTTCCTGGGTGTTTTGATGTTTCATAACAAGAGCAGCAAGTGTAACAAACCACATCAAACTTGTACAGCTGGACCAATTAAAAACATCAACAAATCATCTGTGACCTAAAGTCCTTAAACCTTAGCGAGGTGAATTCTTTCCTCCTGGGCTTTGAAGGCCATCACAAGTTGGAGGAAACTGGTCAGTCTTCGTAAACAGGACACTTGCTAAGGATATTTTCTGTACATCTAAATTGGCATGGCAGCATGGAGATGAAAGCAGAGGCAGGAATAAGGAATAAAGAGTGCCAGTATTCATCATTGTGGATTTGTTTATTGCTTTGCTAGGCCAATGCATGCCCTTCACATGAAAGTGGTATTAACTAAGGGAAATATTCATCATCTCCTTTGTTTGACATAAGATATGAATCTAGTCTAAAGGCTGCTTAAAGGAAATTATTTTTGAGGATTAAGTAAAAAAAAAAAATTCTTGGTTTGGTTTTCATCAAGGCTGCAGTTACAGCCACAAGTAGCTAAGTAGAATACCATTTAATTGGGCTGTAGCACATTGTATTCCCCTAGCTCCAATGCTACATCTTGGACTAGTCGCTTCTGAAGCAGACACACGCCTCTAGCTTATGATGGCTATTTGAAGATCAGATAAAGCAGATAGCATCACTGTATTTTTTGAGCCTAAACTTTGTGATTACAGTTTTCCTGAGAGAGTAATATTTTCTATGTAAAGTATACTTTACAATGTATTGGAATTTAACTACAAAGATATACACCTTCATAAGTACAGGCTATTAAAACAATTTACTAGTATGTCAACAAGTACCGATATGTACATAAAACCAGAATAATTTGGTTTGTTTTAACACACTGAGCCAATCCAGCAGTGTGCCGTCAAGTGCTGTTGAGAATCACTTTGCACTAACAGGATGACATGACTAGAATCACATTCACTGCACATCTTCGTTCTATTGAATGATCCAGAGTTGAAATGAATGACTGACACTTTGTGAATAAAAGAATAAAGCGATTGTGCTGTTCACACTGCGCCAAGGGTGAAAATTTGCTCTCATTATATTGGGAATTAAGATTCTCTATATTGGAGTTCATTAAAGTAGGTAGGAGAATGGGAGTCAGTGAATAATTAACAATAAGTCATTTATCAGGGAAATTTAGCTTTTTCTTCTGCTTGTAGAAAATCTACAAGCAGATCACAGCTGCTTTAGAAGTGTTTGCTAGTCAAACCTATTTTAGAAATAGCTTTTATTTTCCCCCAATTCTTAGCAGATTGGATTGTTTGTAATTTGTCTTTGAGACTATAAGGTACTTGCTACTCGTACCATTGATCAGCTACGGTTTGTCATATAGGTACATGGTTATCTGTCTCCCTCCTAGTTGGATGTGTTTGCCTACTTTTCCAGAGCAAATATGAGTATGTACTCATACAAGTGTTAAATTTTTTCTTCACCAAAATTTCTTCAGTGACACTTTGAAGGCCATTTATCATGAATTCTGGTGCCAAAAAAAGGAGGTTCCTTGGATTTCTATGAAATGTAAACAAAACCACTCTGGTGTACAAGTCAATTTGAAATAATGACAATACTTTTGCAGTATTTCACTTTCTTTACTAAGTTGTATTGATGAGTATTCAATTTTGAAAGAAATTAGATAGTTAAAAAAGCCAAATAGTCATCAATGGTAAGTCTGATGCACAAGATACTAAATAGATAGCAAACATCTTACAGTTTGCAGTGCTTTCCTACAAAAGGTCCCTACAGGAACCACGATGATATTTTTCACAACACTTCTTTGTGTTTATGGCTCCCCTGAAATAATTTTGCCATTAAGTGCAGTGAGATCAGTATGTTACCCAATACAGTTGGCCATTGTCCTTTCTAACGGCCCAGTGCACAGCGTTCTGCAGGCTTTCTCCTTCAAATGATAGGATCCTTCATGCCACATATTTAGCTTTCCTCTAGTAGTAAGTGTCGGTATCTGGTTTGAGATCAGTGGATTAAAAGCTTTACAGGAGTGCTGAGAATTATTATTATCTTAGTTATCACTATTTTTCAGGAGTATTTCCCAGGAGTGCCGAAACTCTTGGCCTCTAGATTGCAGGGTCAGACAATGCTGAGTGCCTGACACTATAATAACAAGAAAATTCATTCAAATAGAAATAGCGGTTGCCTCCTACTAGTTCTGATAGCACTCAGGTAAAGGAAGAATGTCAAAGGATGCCTGTGGGAAGAGATTCATCTCTAATCAAAAGCCACCCAAAAATTCAATAAAATTAATTTCTCATTCACAGCTGATGGGGAAAAGGTGCAGTTACAGTAAAACAGAGATTCTGAATCCCATTAGCAAAACAGCACACACCTTATACTTAAAAATACATACAGCTCTCTTTGAATGCCTTTTCAGAGCTCATGTTGCCAACGGTTATGCCTTACCTCTTTTATGTGACAAACATGCCTGCACACCTGGCAAGCAGCGAGCTGTGCTCTTAGGCAGAGGTGGATTGGGTTACAAGGAGGGGGCAGTGCCGGTGAAGTCTCAGGAGGGATGTATGAATTATATTTTAAGAAGAAAAGCTTCAAATGGAAAGTGTAACCCAATGCTTTCTAAATGTAGAGGCATGCTTAAAGAGCAGTGCTATTTGGTTTCTCTCTACTTTAGAGAAATTTAAATCCTCAGTAAATAAATCCTGCTCTTCAAGTACTGAACAAATGAAAATCACCTGATCAAAATTTAGAGAAGCTCCTGCTGCACTTTCCAAGAGCAGGACGAATGGGGAAAGAGCCAAACTTGCTAAAGGAGAGCTAAAGCTCAGCCTCCAGCACCAGAGATTACAAGGAGCTAAATTCTGTCCTTGGGTCAAATTCAGTGGAGCTGGGATAGCCTGAGTGTAAGCTGAGAGCAGAGCCTCACCTTCCTGGAGGAGGATCACAGCCAAAACCAATGCATTTTCCTGTAGTAGAAAGAGCTGCTTTCAGAGTAAGAGTCTTTCTCACTGTGAAGCCTACACACATGACAAGCACTGGCTTAGCAAAAAGCCAGGAAAACAGAACACTAGTTGAAAATTCTTAAAGCACCTAACACGTGTAAGATTTATTCATGTTCTTGTGCAGCAGGTGTGAGGACAAGCACATTCCCTCACAGTGACTCTTGTCAGCATTAGAAAGGAAATAAAACTGTTCCTGATGATGAAATACTCTTCTGAAACACTGCTGGCTGGGACATGTCCTTATTTTTGATGGTGTAAGATCAGGTTTGTAGTCAGAGAAGCATCAGGTATGATACTCTCGCGCAGAGCTGGTCAGGCCTTCTTCAGCAACAGTTTGGGTTAGGTTTTCTTTATTTCTGGAAAATTACAATGAAGCAGAAACAATTCCAGCCCAGCAATTCAGCTGTGCCTGTTCACTCTGAGGAGTCATTGGAGCAGAGGCTCCAACCCTCATCACTGAGACCAAAGGTGAATGCTCAAACTTGCTGGACTGTAGAATCCATCTCTCATTAAATTTAATTAATTATTATTTATTCCTACAAAATGAAACAGCTCAGGAGTTGACAGAGTAGTCTTCCTTTCAAGTGACCAGTTCCTAGTAGCTACAAAACATCTGTGGGATGTAAAATTTCAGGTTTTGAGTCCTTGCTTGGACACATTCTGGGCAGACTTGAAAATATGACGTAGCAGATCCTAATCATGAAGCTCTCTGGCTAATTCATTGTCAGCTCTGTGCTCTTTAAAAAACAAAAAGGTGCTGAAGATATAGTTGCTCCAAGTAGAGTAGAGGATCATTTGCAATCTCCCAAATATCTGATAAACAGAAAATCTTTTACAGTCCCCTTGTTCTAGGCAGGAGCACAAGTACATATTTATACTAAGCACCAAGAAGAGCTTTAAGTGCCAGGGTAGGTGGAACCAAATGCAAGGTCCCATCTAGCGAAGAACATACATCTAGGTTAAATTCAGCCTTCTGTAGAGGGCTCAGAAAATGGCTTCTGTACTATTTGCTTCATCTTTAAAGACAAATAGGGAATTAACTTTTCCAGAGCAAGATCTCTTCCCCCCATCTCGTGCCCCTTCACTAACAATTCTCATCATTATTTTATCTGCTATCACTGCTTAAGATGAAAGTAGTCGGGGATTAAAACCAGAAAAGAAGATGCAGAAGTATATAACAGCACTACAAGGCACTCACAAAGTAAACTTATTCTGCATCCTCTTATGGCCCTCAGAGACTATTGAAAGAAGGCCAAAAGAGGTCCCACAAGAGTAAGGGGCCTTTAGTGTATTCTTCATGTTTCTCCCACGGATAATTTGGAAGAAATACAGTGTACTTTTGTATGCCCCCAAAGTAAAATTACAACCAGCTGATGGAACTGTCTCAGCAGCAACAACGAGAGTCAACTCAGAAAGGCAGGGTTTGTTGCCAAATAACACAGATTGTTTATAATGAATATAAACAATTACACTGCTGACCAGATTCCCAGTACACTTCCATCCACAGAATATACAAAATACTGCTCTGGCACTGGTCTTCCAAATATTTGCCATATATTGAGCATTTTCAATGAATGAAATTCAGTGGAAATGCAACAGAGGGAAATCCATACCCCACTGTTCCCATCCCCCAACATCTTTTGTTCCACATACGCATTTCTGCCTTTTGTATTATAAATCTACATAAGCAAAACACTTTTGATCCACCATGATCTCTCCCTAATTCTTTGATTCCACATTGATTTTTCTTGTCTTCTCATGTAACGCAGTTAACACTGAGCACAGACAAGAAGACAAGGGGAGATGTGGGAGCAGATAGCATCACATTGCAGTTTCCTCAGCCATACCGATAAATCCTGTGGTTTTCTTCTTACTTCTTTCTCTGTCACATCTTGGTGCAGATCTTGACAACATCACCCATCTTACTGGACCTGAGACCATATGTAAATTCGTGATAGTACAGACAAAAGGCTTCTCTCGGTAACATTCATTCAAGCAGACTGAGCATGGACATCACCAAGCATTAATCTGAAGGCAGAAACTTAAGAGGTTTCTAGTTCACTGTAAAAAGTTAAACCCTCCTGTGGGGCACTATTGAGGGAGCAAAACACCCACAACAAACAACAGGAGAATCTTGCAAAAGAAAATTCCTTTCAAAGCTCTAGTGATAAACATAGATTGTATATGATGTTAACACAGGTAATTTGCAAGAAAGGTCCATAAATCATCATTTCAATGGGTCATGAACTTCAAACTGTGCATTCAGCTCAGCAATTTCATTAGAGCAAAATAACCATATTTCCATACATAGAGCAGTCACAGTGCTAATTCTAAAGTAACAAATTATTCTTTTGGTTTCAAAATGTATTAACACTATCACTGACAGATGGGGGGGAGGGGGAACAGGAAAAGCTGGCCTTTCTGCTGTTTTCCACAGAGGGGGAGTTGAAGAATGATGAAGATGATGGCCCACTCACTGCAGTTTTCTGTTGGTGGCAAAGGAATGTGGTTTGCTGGCAGAAGCTGCATTAGTTGTTACTGGAGTGAAAGGGTAACTCCACATGTACCACACAACTTCCATCAACTGCTTACACATTTCAGTGTTCAGTTAGTTCCTGAATCATGTTGAGATGTGGTCACCTATCAGTCAGTACTAGTCTACACAATGTCAACTTTCAAAAAACAATACTCCTTACCCCTAAATGCCTCTGACAAAGTTTTGTAAATAGCAAACTAGCTCATGTTTCCCAGTTGCCCCTATATAAAATAATCATAGAATCACATGGAACAGCTGAGGCTGGAAGACACCTCTGGACATTTTCTAGTCCAACCCCAATGCTCAGAGCTGGATCAGGCAGAACAGGCTGCCAAAGAACTCTGTCCAACTGGGTTTTTAGCATCTCCAAGGATTGAGACTCCATAACCGCTTTCAGCAAGCTGTCTAGTGTTTGACCATATTCACAGTAAGGGGTGGGAGGTGGGGGAAAAGCTTTTTCCCTTATGTTTGAATGGACTTTCTTGTATTTCTATTTGTGCCCATTGCCTCTTTTTCTTGGGCACCACTGAGAAGAGTCTGGCTTTGTTTTCTTTACACACCCCCCATCAGCTAATCTATACACACTGCTAAGATCCTCCTGAACCATGTCTTCTCCAGGCTGAACAAATCCCACTCCCTCCTTATCTGGCAGATGCTCTGAGATGTTAATCATCTTCCTTGCTTCTTCACTGGACTAAACCTAGTGTGTCTGTGTCTTCCTTGTACTGGGGACACCAGCCCTGGGTACAGCAGGTGTGGTCTCATCAGTAAAATCCATCTGTTAACTACTCAGTCCTTATACTGTATTCACATATACTCCCACATATTGTCCTTTTTTTTCATTAGAAAACTGCTTTTATTTCCAGAATATTTTTCTTGTAAGAAACAAGAATTGATGTAGCAGAGTTATGCAAAAGATAGCTTTTCTCTGTGTTTTCATCAAACCACTCCCACCAACTTTATTGTGTTAGGAAGACATCTGATGAGTGAGTTGTGGATTAAAGCTGCATCTATTTTTCTAGAAAGCTGTATTTCTGATGCTGCTCCATCTTCTTACTGCTACTGCTTGCCCATTTCCACCTGCTATTCCATTGGGGCTGGAGAGTCAGCAGCAGGCCCTGAAGTTCTGACCCTCATCTGCACTAAACTCTCTCTTAATATTGAAGAGGTTTCCCAGTTTTCAGTTTCATTGAGTGCAGACCCAGTGGTGCACTTACCAAAGCTGATGACACTGACATAGACTTTATCAAAAATAGGACTGGGCCTGTGATGCTGTGATTAAAGGTTCAGGTGAAGATACAAACTCTCTTGAAAACAATGAACTGTCATACAATATTGAGTGCTGACCAACCAGTAAAGTTATTTTCCTGGGTTCCCTGTAAAACATATGTCCTTGGGTATAGCAAATATGAAAACTAATGATAAAGGGCAATACATCTGAGCCTGGCCTTGAAAATCTGCAGCTACTGCAGCTGTGGGTGCCTTACACTAACTACATCCTGCTTATAAACAGCCAGCACAAAAATGTCATTTTTCTGATTTGAAGCCATTTGCTGTAGCCAAATATGTATTTCACGATAACAAAAGTGTCTTAGCCAGTTAGAATTAATTTCGCTCCCCATGCAAATAAACAATAATCACCTCGCCCATTGGTGGCAGTTGCTCAGTTTGTATATGCAGCTCTGTCTCCCTCCTGTTATGAATATGCAGATCTCTCCACTCTCATTAGTTTCTGAAGGGCTTCTGCTCACCCTGCTTGCTGTAGTTGGCATTTTTGAGTTGTTTTGGTGACAATACCACAGCTTATCACACTCTGCTGAAGACAAAGATAACTTTAAAATGTATATAAAAGAAAAAAACAATTCCATGCCACAATTCAACTAAAGCTGACTGTTGAATTTTGTGTCTTAGAAATGGATTTTCAATGCTAAGAAAGAGTGGTGGAAAATATCTTGCAGATGGGTGGCTCTTATCAGTAAGGCCATGATCAGACAGTAACTTTATCCTATGCCAATAAGCCTGGTGGGGTCTGTTTTTACAAACTGGGTCTGAGTAAGGCACAGAAACTAAGTTTGTTCAATGTATATGCACAGGTTCTTGCTCTCAATACTCTGCCTTCACAGCACCAGCTGGTGCTATGCTTTCTATGTCATTCTGGTTTATTTTTTATTTATATTATTTTTCATTTTTTAATGAAAGATAGTTTAGCAGACTCTGTTAAGTTTCAAAGCTTACATTCCAAAAATTATTTGCAGCATTAAGAAAAACTTGAATGAATCCTTGTAGGCTTACATGCAGGCTGCATGAGCTGGTTTGCAAAGGGTGTGTCCGTGCTGATCTTGCAGAGATTTACATCTGAGTGTAACCTCTCTCTCCTCTAGTATTCCCAGAGAAGTGGTTGTGAACCCACAATATCAGTTAACAAACCATTACTGTGGTTTAAAACATCACTGCTTTACTGTCCTCAGCTACCAGTCCCGAGTCACAAATTTCCCCTCATTCTTTCAGCAGAATGGTCTCCAAGACTTCTGCCTGTTTTTCCTCCAAGCTGTTGGGGATTTAAAACTACATTAGGTTTAAATAGTTTAAGCAGGTGGTTAAGCGTCTGCCTGATTTTGCCTAGAGAGCACAGGAAGAGTCTTGCACATGCTCCATTCTGCCAGCAGTTACGGGGCAGCAATGGTTGGCAGAGGGATGGTAAAAAGCAGCTGGGCCTGGTAATGAGCATCAGCACGAAGAAGGGGATGCGTGTGCTCAGCCTGAGCACCTGGTCTTGCACCAGACCTGGTGCTGGCAGACTCCTCTGCCCAAGCAGAACCCCAGCAGCTGCCTGGGACAGGTTTGGAAGTCCTCCGGTGTATCTCATCACAGGACTGGAAACTCTGGTCTCAATCAGGAAAACTGCTTAGATCATTAATACTTCCAGTCTACGTCAGTGGGCCTTAAATGCATGTTCAAGGCTTAGCCATCTGCAGTTGGAGGGGAATATGTCCAGGGAATTTAGCTAAGCCACAGGACTTTGCACTGAAGCAGCTACTGAACACTCACACGGTCTGCTCCATCCACTCCTTGGCGGGACACAGCGTCTGACAAGCAGGTGGTAACAAACAGCTTGAGGAAATTGCTGCATCTGCTTTGTTAAGTGAGCATGTGTCTGAGCCCTGAATCCATCTTTCAATCAAGCTTTTAATAGGAAAATGTAATCCTGAAAAATTTATTTCTGAATGGGACCCAGTAAGGAATAGAGGGAAATGTAGGCATGGTTTAGAGTAAAATAATTAAAAAAAAAAAAACCAACAGTCAAAATGTTGTAAAAAAAGTCACATGGTGCTGAAAGCAATCATAATTGTACTGGTCAGTTATGAAATTGTAAATTGAAGTTTGAAGCTGGCCAATCTCCTGTCTAGTTTCACTTGTAAGGCTGAGTTGTCTACATTGAACAAAGAAAATCAGCAATAAAACAAAGAAAAATCATGCAGAGACATGGCTCCGGTGTTTACATTGCCATCCCTTTCACTGGGATATGACAAGAGAGAGACTAGAAACATCCAAATTGTAAAATACAGTCTTGCAATTCCCCTTTCAGGATTGATGAGTAATAAAAGCAATTAGCCAGAAATGTTTTTAAAACTTGTCAAATACATTATTTGACAAATATATTCATAAATCACGTACCTAGTCACAAACTGTGTGAGCCCTGAAAACTACCTCATCATTTTAAAAGAACTTGAAAATCTCATTTCACCAATTGATGAATCACCTGCCTGCATTAGCAATAAACTGGCACAGGCAAGGCAGAGGCATTTTTATCCTTCACATCACATGAAGTGCAGTCCAGGACACTTACACATTGCTGAATTTGAGGAAAGGCAAAAAACAGTGTGTTTGTGTGTGTGTGTTTTGAGACCGTTGATGCACACAGGTGGGTTTGGGGTGATTCTCTACATCTGTGTGAGCACACACTCTCGTCCCTGCAAGGACTCTCTTCTGCGCAGGGAGCTGTACAGGCCCACA
Organism: Hypotaenidia okinawae; assembly: GCA_027925045.1. NCBI lineage: Eukaryota > Metazoa > Chordata > Aves > Gruiformes > Rallidae > Hypotaenidia > Hypotaenidia okinawae. The sequence continues at coordinate 10,649,949 of BSDF01000012.1, forward strand.
GGCAAAGCTGAACCTCTTCTTTCGAGTGATCCCCAGCCAACCTGCAGCTTCTGACTGGGGAAAAGATCCAGCAAAAGAAACTACTATAGGTCAAACTTTACATTTTTATAAAGAGCAAGTTTAATCTTAAGCAGCCAGGTAGCTCCATGCAGATGGCTCATGAGAAGAAGCCGTGTCACTTCCAGTAACCCAAATGCACCTCCTCCAGAAGAGGGCCCCACCTCCACCCACCCAGATGGCACTTGTTGAGGTTGAGAAACTCACTGCCTCTCATTCACCTCTCTCCCTCTTGCTGTAGGCCCTGACAACAGCTGACTTTGATTAAAGTGGGAAGAACTTTAAAATCCATACTTTTTTTGTGTGTAATTCTAAGAGTGCTTGTCCTGCACGGTTATGATGGTGGCTTTCAAACCTGGTGGAAGCTTCATCTGGCAACTTTTTATTGCCTCATATACTGCTCCTGACCGTGCATTGTCACTTAATTAGGCTGAAATTAAACAGATCAAGTCTGATTCTCCACGGTTGTGGACTCCTGCCTGTGTGCTGGACTGTAATAGCTGGTTTCTTTGCACTGCCAGGGGATGTGAATTGTGTGCTTGGTTTGGTACCTATGTAGTGTGTACAGCCATTAACTCCTCAGGGAGTCCCCACATTGTGGCCAAACCCAGCTTCACCAGACACTTCTCCAAAAGTAAAGTTAAAATCTCAGTTCCTTGCAGTTTGAAAGACAGTCATTCATGATGCATATCTGAATCACGGTCAGTTCATGGTGCACCTATCCAGTATCAGTAAGCTGATGGCTTTTGTATGCTTTTTTAGAATATACCCAGTCATGTTTGCAGATGAGCTGACTGGAAGTATGAGGTTTTGGTGAGGGAGAAACAGTTCACGGGGATGCACTAGTTTTCACAAAAAATTCAGCTGGAAAAGATTTGCATTGAGGAAGAAGGGAAAGAGAGGAGGAAAAAAAGAAAAAGAAGTCCTTAACTCAAAATTAAATATCTGAAAGCATTCCTTTTGGTGCAGAGCTGTGGGAACCCATTACTAAGCCTGAGAAGTTGCTGCAAAATGCAAGTGTTGCCTGCTGGCTCATTTTCTCTGTTTCACAGGCTGAGAATGTCAGTTCTTAGCTGAAAAGGGAATCAAAGTCTTCCCATCTTAAGCCAAGGTACACACTCTCTCTTGGTTCCTCCTGAGCTTTGTTCCAGCTCATCTCTGTTAATTCACAAGAAGCTATACCGTATATTAATAGACAATTTGGCCTTGGAATTTATTTTTTAGGAGATTTTGTTATCACCTCATAAACATAAAGCTCCCTTAAAATGTCATCACATTACATCACCCTAAAATTACTGAAGTAATAGAAGAACAAACCTACAGCACTGCTACACCAAATTCTCCTTCTATTATGCTTCTCTTCTGTGAAATTCACTGGGCTTCCAGGGATCTAACAGCTTTGCCATATTCTTTTACTGATATGGGTAGTCCAAAAGAAGCAGCAACATTGGCAGCAAAGGATGATTTCATTTCCACAGGACTGTGGACTCCATTCTAATAGGACCATCTTAATTCTTCTTAGATGCAGCCAACACTAACTGCTGTTCTTCACCACTCTGAACCTTAGGCAGACATTTATTTCTGAATAAAGCAGCTCTGTTTTATACATGAGTAAAGCAAGGCTCTTGATTTTGGAAGCACTTTCCATGGGTGTAAGTGACAAGCCCAGGAGACACAGTTAGCCCATTTCAAGGAGGAGGGCAGATGAGACTCTGATTATTGCAGTCTGTACTGGGTGGGTGTTAATGGTTGTGTGATACTCTGCAGGAGAGGAAAACGTTGTTTGTGCCGTGACACCTCATTCCCCATGCTTGGTGTGCAACATGCAGTTCAAGCAGGGAGCAGGGTACATGCCGCAGGTGGAAGCATTTCCAGGAGGCTTCCTGCACCTCACTTTGGGAAGGGTTTTGGGAACCGCCCAGATGTGCAGACACTGTTTATGTTATGATATGAGCACTGCAATTCTCAGTAAATAAACTGTTGGGAAATGGCAGTACCAAATTAAATGGCAATAAAGCTTTTGCTGTTTCAGGTTTATGCAGGTTTTAAGACAGAATCTGTGATGAACTACATTGTGTATGCTCACACCAAAATAAAGAGAGTAGCATGGCATATAAATAAGTTTAGTATTAGACCAGTCTCTTTTTCAATTTATGACTCACTAACAGAGTTTTACAGAAATTTGATTACAATTTTACTGCATGGAGGACTTTTTTGCATCTGTTTCACAGATATCCCCCCTTTTAAATTTTATTTAATTTGTATTGATTTTTTTCCTGCACTTTCATAAGCAGGCATCACACATCTGAGCACACACAAAAATGATTACTTAAGTGATGATTTAAAAATAATGGATGTACATTAGCACATGAATGATTAATTCCTTTTTGTGAGTACAAGCATCCAGGCTATGGCTGAGTAAAATATTGATGGTACAAAGGAAATGAGCTGTTTCTTAATTTAGTTTTGTTCTGGTAATGTGTAACTAATGTTGTTTCCTTCTAGCAGTAGGCATTTAGTGACCCTTTTAAATTTTAATACCTAGTGATAGCTAAACTAATAGTTTCATGGGACATATAAGAGGGGATTTTGGAAAGATGCAGACATAGCTTACATGCATTCATTTGAGACACTCTAACACATTTAATGCAAACAAGTACTACAGAAGAACCTAGGTAAAGTCTACACACACAGAGGATAGCATTTCACTAGAAAGCTGAGAGGGGTTTTGTACAAGAGACACTGAAAGGTGGAGATTTCATTGCCAAATTAGTCTTGTGAGGCTGTGGCATATGAATTTGAGTTCATCGAGGCCTGATACTCTTGTGATGCCTTTGGAATGAGGGGATTTGTGAGACTAGTACCAAAATGAGAGCACAGATTGCTTTTTCCAACTGATGCCTGGGCACATGTTTACACTAAATATTGGGGGGCTGAGCACTGAGATTACCCCTGTGCTAAACTCCTGCAGCCCAAGTCAGAGATATCTACATTGTGGTTCCTCAGTGTTCCCATAGCTGTTGAGGTGTTTCTGGAAGTTTTGCCATGACTACAGCATCCTGAAGTGTTTTCCCACTGTGGGAAATGCCACAGTGAGGAGAAAGGCACTGGAAGACAAGCACTACTCACATGGTCCTGCCCACACTTTCACTGCATGACAGGCCAGGCTCACCCATCCAAAACTTAAACCAGGTGCCCAGCTGAGCAGAGCAGCATGGCCTCAAAACCAAATGGTAACATTTGAAATACTCTGTAGGTATGGCTGGACAGCAATGCATGTAGGGACACAGGTTATGGTAGAGCACAGCTACAGGCTACAGACGTTCTCAGATGGGGATACAACCTTGTTACTCAAGGTTGATATATAGACTGAATCACTGGCGCTGCCTACCCACTGCCCATCTGTTAGGATGGCACTTTGCCCACAGACATGGTGACATGCCAGGTTTCATCTGAAGTAGGTGCCTTCTAACAATGGGTTTAGAAAGCAGCCTGTTGAAGACAGCAACTGACACTTCTTTTCTTCAATAGGCTATTTTTGGAGTAGGAACACTTGCTGGCAGCAAGTGCAAAGGGCCTAAATCGGCTTCTGTTAGTCAGCTGCAAAAAAAAATCTCATTTGCTACAGTAACAGAAGGTTTGGGCTAAAAAGTAAAGTGATTGCTTCCATTTGCACTTGCTGACCTCGCATGGGTATGTTTATTGTGGCTACTTAATCCCACTCTACCAAACTGCATGGCAATTTGCAGGTGGGAAAGGACAAGGAGGAAGAGGAACAGTGTATTGCCTTTGAGACAAGAAAGGGTGCTTTTTTATTTAATTTTAAACCATGATCCTTTGATATTTTCCACTGCTGCAATGGATATTATATGGTAATCCTGCCAGGACATTTTATATGTGAGGAAGAGTTTGCGGGTTGGCTCCCCAGGATGACATTTGAAAAATATAGTTCACATTTTTTTCCTTTGGCAACTGAGAGAAAAGAGGGATCTTCATGCAGTCTCAACAAAAATCAAAAGGCTTTCTGTCATCAGGTCTTTTTGAAAGGATTTTGAAGATCCTAGAGAAAAACATAGGCTTTGGCTCTGTCAAAAGTCCATGAAGGGGTGTTGATCAGAGAGCAAGTTAACGTGCATAGTTCTCCCTGGTGACGTTCTGGATACAGGATGCCTTAAACGTGGGCAGGGTGTAAAAACCACACCGCTTTAAGAGCAGCCCAGATGGCCAGCAACCCCAGGAACACATGCACACGTGCTATCCTGATCCTTCTAGGAAGGATTTTCAATCTAAATTGTCAGCCTGACATCAGCACCATGATATTACTGATGGGCAGGAGTGATACATGATCTGCCTTGCAGACAGCTACTCACTTGGGTTTGTAGTAAGGAGTAATATGGCCTAACATCCCCCTTCTGACATATCCAAAGCTCATCTGAGGTTGAGTCCTGACAATGAGATGTGATGCAATGGGAGTCTGACCTTGATCTTGACTCCAACCCGCTCTCGAAAGGACCTGGCACCTGGCTGGGGATTGGACAGTCTGTTTTCTCCCCCTCTGCCTCTACTGTCTTCCCCCAACTCCACTCCCTTCTTCATCCCTCTGCCAGGACAAGGCGCTGCCCTACCTGGCAGTGCACTCAGAGCCTGGGGCAGTGCAAGGGGACTTGCCAGATGGCAGGGTGCCGGCTAAGCCTTCACTTCATGCAGCTGGGTCCCTGGTACCACATACAGAGAGTGCTTCTGTACGGTCTACTCAAGGAGGTGGAGACCTTTCCATCCCTCTCTGTTTTAGTGTTGAGCTCTAGGCCAGATGGACATATATGGTGACAGGGAGAAAGAGGACCAATTAGGCATTCTCTGCCAGCATGCAAAGTACAGATGAGCACAATAAACAATCACCGAGATTCTTCAGAACACAGGAAGTTGCTCAGGCAACATCTGAGGTACTCAGATAAAATATCCAACTCTGAAACAGCTTTTGATACAAAACCTAAGAATGATGTGTAGTTTATCTTTGGATACTGGACAGTAGAGACTTTATTATGAAAGGATTTACTTGCTATAACATGGCAGCTAAAATCTTGGCACCTTGTTATGCAACTAATTAAAAAAGTCAAATCTATAAAAGGAGCTGGAAAACTTTGGCTGGAGCCACAAATACCATTTTTTTCATTACTTCCTAGATACAGAACTGGTTTTTGTGCCCTCCTCTTATCCACAAAGACACAGGAAAGAGAAGACCTGCCGTTAACAGCCACGGCAGCTATGGCTGCATCACTCCAGAGGTAACGGAGCACCATCTGCAATCTCTGTCTTTGCCAAGATGGAGATGTCTCAGCTTACTTTTTTTTTTGTTTGAGCCATGTCAGAGAATAGTGTTGGCCTTCCTACCTGAGCCTGTTTTTCCATGTCAAGCACTGTCCAGAGGATTTAGTAATAACTTGACATCACTGGTTGCTTCTTTGTTATATATTTTTGCTATGTTAATTCTTCCAGTAGGTGCTGCAAACAGATTTTGTTGGGCAGAATAGATGCCACTGCTAATTTATATTGCCTTGGATCTAAAGCACTTTCTACACTTTTGACCCTACACACACACCCCTCTTCTAGACAAAGCCTCCTTCCTGACAGCTCCTTTGCATGACTGCTTCCTGCATGACTTGTCACAGACAATGGTATTTCCCCACACTCCATGGAGTTTTACATCACTCAAGATTAGTGGGCTGACATGCAAGAGTCATACAGGCAGCTGGCAGAATGTGATCAGTGAAACAATGGGGGGATGAAATTGGCCACCTATCTCATTGTCACCTGCTGTCACCTCAAAGGTGAAAATATGTCATCTTGCACTCACCAAAGAAAAGTAGTAACGTGTCCCAGATCAGTACTGTGAGGGTGGCTCTCAGACACGGTGCACCATGGTGCATGGCCAGAAGGAGTAGCAGTAACTCCAAAGGATCAAAGCCACCTGGACTCCCATTTGCCTCTTTAGCTTTGCTAATGTGGTACACACAGAATATTAATTGTTTGTACTCAGTTGCTGTCTCTACGTGGGATTTTTTCTTCTGCACTTACATGCAAAGCACAGAAGAGAGAAAAGCAAACCTGTCACGGATGGCTCTGTTATGGTTATTCAGTAAAAAGGATTTTGCAGCCCACAGCTAGGAACACTGAGGTCTACCAATGCTAGAAGTCATTTTTTCAAACAAACTGTAATATTAGATAAGGCTATACATGTGGAAAAATAATGAAAGATCTTCACCTATGTCACAAGAACAAAATATTGTAGGCTAAAGCCAGAAGCTGAGATGTCAAGAGGCACACACTAAACAGAAACTCAAGTTAACATGCCAAAGGCAGCACTCCCATCATTGCCAATTGTGTGTGGGCTATGAACTTTCTGTATGTGTCAGAGAGGTAAAAGTAAATAGTTTGATCCTCTTTCTTCAAACCTAGGGTGAGAGTCTACCCTCTTTCTGGATAGGAATGCACTGGAGAAATATGGTAAGGCTTTATTTCAGAGTTCAAGCAGATACAAATTTACAAGCAGTTTGTTTACCTTCCTATTTTTAGTGGTTACTGGTATTAACTCTTTTCTGGGCACTCTCCCTACATCAGCCACGAATAATGTCTGTCTGATCCTTTACAACTGTTTTACTGTCACCCAAATGAGGCAGGTTTTTGGCTCCTGAGTCAGTAGGCTGGACAGCTGCTTAGCTGTGACAGCCCAAGGAGCTACCTCAGGCTTGCCCCAGGGAAATTCAGACTGTACTCAATTACATTCTTAGAGTCATATTTAAGGCCTTAATCCACAGAGTTAAATTTGGTGGGACAGCAAAGGAGCAAGGTTTATGAGTGTCTGTGGATGTGTCTCTGTGAGTCTGTACATGCATGCCTAATTGCTTGTTTTCTGTAAAACTAAAACCTCCACGACTGCAAAATGTCATCACCTGTGGACTCACCTTTATGTAGGACGTGATTGTTGGTATATGAAGACAAGCTGATTCATGTTGGATCTTATGGACTCTGGAATGAGTAATGTGATACTAATCTATAGATAAACTAATCTGCTGGTATTTATAACCAGTGAGCAATTGCCTCACCCCTTAACTGCAAGTTTTGGGATGTGACAGTTACAGTAGATAGTAGCTTTACTGTAGCTCTGAGCTGTTTGGGAATCTGTATTTTGGGCTGAATATCTAAGGGAATATTTGTTTTCCCTTAAGAAAACATCGGTCTTGTCTTTGGTCATTCTTACTGATAGGGAGTAATTTTTCTTCTGGGCCAGGACATAAAACACTTAAAGCCTGAGCCCAGTGAGGTAAATAAAAAGGTAAAATTATCATCTGTTCCCATTGTATGCTATCCTGTAATTTACATGTAAATAGTGAAATAATAGAATGCTTTCAGGCCCATGCCTCTTCTGAAGGTCACTGGGTCTCGATAGGACAAGGCAGGATTGGGGGGCTCATCACACCAAATCAATCACAGGATTAGGTAATCCCCTAAAATGGGACTGAAAAGTGATTTTGTGTAACAGAAGTTGCTATATATAATACAAATAGATTACATTAAGTGTCTTGTCATCTTGTGATTATATGCCGTGAACACAGATTTGTTACTAATATGTCTTTTCATCCGTCTATGCCTGAAAAAGGCAGCACATTTTACTACTAGTGGGGAAAAGTGCAGGTAAACACTGCAGATAGTGAATCTGTACTGACTGAGTAGCAATATGACAAATGAAATTTTGAAAATTAAAATTGTAGGCTGTGAGGAAGATCGCCTATTAATCTTGGAAGTATGTCATTAAATCTAATTACAGTATTTTGTTGATATTACCTTAGATGTTTGAAACGAATTCCCCATCAAATGATAGGTGATGTAACATACCTAACTGAAAAGCTAATCATTTTACAGAAAATGGAGTTTTCTTGCTTTCAACAGTTCCTGTACACATTAAAAGCGCTGAGAGGAGTCAGCAACACATTCCACCGTGTCCCTGGCCCTAAAGGGCACCATGGCAGCACCTTCAGCTTGGCTTTTCTGTTCCCAGCTCTCTGCCCTGTACAGCTGTCCTCCCCCAGTTTGTTTTTTTTTACAAGATTATTCTTTTACAAGGAACAGGAATTTTACTGTCACAGTGATCTTTGCAGGCAAGTGCCACAGCCAGAATTGTTGGCCTGGGAGAGTTGGTTTCTCAGAGTTAAGTCTGATGGGGAGCTTGCAGGCAGGAAAGACCAGTCTTACAAGACTGTGCCCACTTCTGTTTATTGCTTGAATCCCTTTCATTAGCTTTGACATACAGTCATCCAGAATCCACTCTAAGCATATTTCAAGTAGTAAAATACACAGGACAACACATTACAAACATTGTGTCTATGTCCTTTCCATCTTTGCTGATGCAGGGTTCTGTGCCAGCCCCATAGCTTCAGTAGAGGAGGAATTTCTGGCCTTCCACTGCCTCAGGTTCATCTGTGCAGGATCCACACGATCCCCGCTGGCTGACCCATGCAGTATTCTGCCAAAGCATAAAAAAATAATATTTTGTTTTCCAATTCTTTTTATTAATCACTGGCACATCTCCTCTACCTCCCCAGAGGTAGACAGGGGATTCAGAGAACCAGCATATTGAATTTCAGTCAGACTTTTGCCTAAGTAAAAACTGAGAGCAACAATTAGATTTATCACTTACATATTCAATATAGAGATAGTGTTCTGTATGCTTCTCAAGGTAAACTGATGTCAGATAATTGTGTGTGGGCATGGAATACCAGTGTGGACCCGTTTCTTACACCAGCCAGAAAGAAAAATTACTAGAGTGGAAGCAAATGCAGATGCTGATCCTATAGAGAGCTAGGATGCAGTTATGAAGTTCAAATACACAGCACTTCAGTGCTAACAGAAAGTTATCACTGTGCCTTCAAGTGACAGGCAACTTCAGATATCTACACATCCCTCTAAATGAGGAGGCAGATTAGAAAGATATAAAACAGAGAAAACAATGATGTAAATTGAAGTTTTGACAGTCAGAAATATTTTTAAAATAAGTCTCAACACAACACCCAAAAAGATGCCAAAAGGAAGTGTTGAAACTGCTTTGTATCTTCCTATAGTTCACAAATGCTAATTGCTAAAAGTGCCTCCTAGGATTTTCTGACAACTGACAAGGGTGAACAGGGGGGTTCCACATCATTTGGAAAATATGAGAAAATTATTTTTTTTCCCTTAAGCATTATAAAGAACTACACTTAGGTGCTGCCTGAATTGGATATTATTTACAGGGATAAAATTACCATGTCTTTTCTTAAACTTAGAACTCTTTATACAGTCCTTGACTTATAACCAATTATTTACCTGTATCAACACAACACAGGCTTGTTATATTAGCAATTTGCTATTTTTAGCCTATTGGTGTAAATCATGAGTGACAATGTTCTGAAATGTCTCACTTCTGACTTGTGTTGATACTGCTGCAAGCTCGAGGCTCAGAGGAGGAAAACGGTTGGCTCAGTTTTATCGCTTTGTCAGCCGAACACTGGGATTTTCACCTATATTTCCCCAGGCAACAGGGTTTAGGGTGGCCGAACAGGGATAGGATCTAAATGCACTCCAGGCAGATTAAAGACCCATCTTTTTTGGGTTTAAAGACCCATCTAAACCATGGAGGGTGGTGGTGCGTAAGTGGCTGCAAATAGGACAGTAGCTACAGTAAAGGTTCATGGATGCTAAAGCCAGAAGCAATAAGCATCCATCTAACAGAGGTGAGCATCAGAAAACACCTAATTCTGCACTGTGCAGGCTAACAGTGGAATACCATAATGAGCTATCAGTTTCAGCTTATGTGGCTTTAACCCTGTTCTGGTGATGAGCTGTGAAGTATTACAGCTTGAGCTTCCTATTTTCTATGTTTATGTTCTTAAAAATCCTAAGGAGAGAATTCTTCACCAATCACTAGGGATGAAAAGCCTGATTTTCTTAGAAATTGTTCTACATTTTTTCACATACTATACATGCCTGCCCTGCCCCACACAATGGCTCCCCAGATATTGAGAAGGCATGAAAGCACATAAACCTTAAGCTGTATGAAAATAACTTTTCCAGGTTGTTAATAGAAACTAATATTATCAGGCAGACTAATATTTACCCCTGCTATGGGAGCATTACTCATTGAATAGCACCTTAAATTGTCCAACTAATTTTATTCACTTATAATAAATAAATGTTATTCTCTTTTATTATCTAACTTAATTACAGTCAAGGTAAGTCATAACTTTCACACTTTGCAACTTAGATTTAGGGACAGAATATAAAACTGTGCATGTCTACTTCATCGGAAATCATATATCTGATCTGTATTAAATTACCTACCAAATCTTCTATACAATGCCATGCAGTAGGCAGGTATCTGTGCATACTGGTGAATGTTGTCCTTTTTGAAGGAAGAAAAGAGAAGGGGGGTAGAAATACTTAGCTAAAATATAATGACTCTTAGGATACAGCCTCATCATCTGGCACTACTCTGTTTTGACCATCCTTCTGTGACTGACGTGTGCCGTTTTTATTGGAAGTGACACAGCCTAAATGAACATGCCCTCAAAAGACAAGTTTCACGTTTCATTCCGAAGCCATCACGTCCGTGCGTCAGTGTGCTGAGTCACTGATTGAGCTCCGGCACAGACAGAGGGAAACCATCAATACCATTTTCCTGAGCACTTGGTATTTCATAGGGATGCGCCATTTGAGCAAACTTTCCTGGGCGACCGTGCTCTGAAGGTGGTTCCCCAAACCTGCGAGCTGCCCTGCACTGTGTGCACTTCTCTTTCTTACCAAATCACAGCGGGGCTGCGGTAGTGATTTTAATGAACAGTTGTGTTTGCTGAAATCAATTCAGCCTTGGTTATACACCCAATGGAGGCACTCAAGCAGAATGAAATGTCTGGTTTAAACACATATTAGTTTAGTATTATCTGTATTTTTATGAAGCAAAAAGTCAATTTGTTGTTCTAACAGATGGTGGCTCTTTTATATGAATGTAAATTTTGAATATTTTGCTTACATTTTCAAATTTGTGAACAAATGTTGCTTAAGACTGTAAAACACTTAGGGGGCAAAAAGTCCTTTAGACAACAGAAATAATCCACAAGCTCTACCTATGAGATAGATGAGGTGAGCATGTGTTCTCATTACCATCTCATACACAGGGACAGTCTGTCAGAGCCAAAGCTGGTCCTCAGGCACTCCCAGCTCTTGGACTGACACTCAGTCCATTTTATTGTGCCTCTGTACTTTCAGATTCTGCTGATGTGTTTCTTTTACAAATCAATCATTCTAGGGGTAATTAACATTTAAAAGCCAGGTTTCTTTTAATTCCATTAGTATATTTGTGACAAGAAATGTGTTGGCAGAATCCAAAGGTTAAGAGTTACAATGAAGAACAAGTTTTGGGATAAATGAAAGTTAAGGCCTAAAATAGCCTGACAATACCCCATTAATCTGCGCGCTATTGACACAATAATGGTCTGTTGTGTCAATGAGGATTTAAGAAGCTTTGGAGCACATGTTACTGATAGTTTATCATATCAATAGGAGCCTGCATATATTTGTGTTTGAAACCTGTGGCTGTGTAATTCCTTGACTGCACACATATTGTAAGTGCACATACTTTAAATCCTTACATAAAGCGGTTTGTAGCCACGCAGGAAACGTCAAAACTATAATAAACTATCATATTTAAGTGTAGATACAAGATACCAGTCTTGGCTGTACCGAGATCCTCCCAACACATTGTACTTCAAACTGAAACTCTCTGCCCTAAAGGAATATGGTCTGATATATCATCTAATTGAAGCAGAAGGAAATTTAAACCATATTAATCTCCCATCCTGTTACATGTAAACCTTTAATCAGCTCGTGGCTCGGATGTATGGTGGGGAAGAAAGGTCCCTTCCCACAAGCAGCCCCTCTCAGAGCAGAGGGGAGTGTGCAGCCACAGCCCAAGCAGATGTGCCATGTTTCTCATGCCCCCACTGTGGGGATAACCGAGCAGCATTGCCGAGTAATTTCTACATGCCTGTAACAAGAAGGATGTATTGAATGAAAAGATGGGTGGCTCTCCCAGGACTGCATTTTTTCTGGCTGGCACCACTATCAGGCATTTAGAAATCAAAGCAGCAAATCCCACATTCGTAATGCCCTGGTGTGGGAAGCTTGCACCCAGGGACCAGTACCGCCTATAAACCCACACAACAGTGGGTCTGGTCCTTCCAGTGAAAAGGCCACAGCTATTCTGTGAACTGAGCCCTTCTCTTTTGAGGCACTCTAAGCTTTTTTTGTCTTCAGGTTGCAATTTGATTCCTAACCAAGTAAGCTGTCTCTATCACAGCATTTTCATGCACTGTGCAAATTGTGACGGTTTTCAGATTAGGTCTCTTCCTGAGAAAGAGAAAATCATGTCCTTACACCTTTAACCAGGCAGCAGCTCCTGGGGTGCAACATAGGCATGCTGTGTTTTCTGTGAGGAAGCTCATAATGATCTCGCCTTTAGCCTGTCAGCAGTAGGAAACATCAGAGAGAGACAGCCAAGGGACCCAGTTGCCAAAAACGTCCTATTCCCATGGCTGAGAGATTTTGTTGGCGCCATCTCTAAAGAGAATTTACTATGGGCCAAATCCTGGCACCCTGGCTTAGACGAATCAGTTGTGAAGAGGCAGTGCTCCTGCTGTGAATGATGCGTGCGTAAAAACCTGCAGGATCAGCCCAAAATATTGCTTGGGAGCATCAAGCGCTTGTCTTCCAGAGGGGCAGGAACGCTGGGCAGAGTCACCTGCCCAAGGACTTGCTGTGGAGGCAGCGCACAGCCGAGGGGCAGGAATTCGGGAATTTGCACGGGAATGGCAGAGATGTTTCCCCAGGAAAAAAAAAAGTATCTATTTTTACTCAGAATTTTTCTGATTTCCTATAAAACCAGCAGAGATCACACAGTTTGGCAAGTAATCTTTGTTTTTTTTTTCCCTTGCAGGGGGATCCAAAATATTTTGTGGCACTTTAAGCCTTAATTTATTTTTCATGTGAAGAAAAATGAATTAGTGACAGCTATTTCCTGGGCTTCATTTCTGGGATTAAACCCTTTGTTTCTGGAATATCTGAGGGGACTGTGGACAGGCACTTAAAAATATGTCATTTCAAGGACACCTCCCCCCCCCCCTCCAGCCCCCAGCACCACACGCAAGTATTCGTCTGCAAAATTGAGTCTCATTAGCCTGCAAAATTGCCTTGCTCGCAGTGAGTTTTTCTAAGTAGAAACTGAAACGGTCAAGAAGCCAAGGTAGCGTCGGCGATGAACCAAACGCCTTCCTGATGGCTCCGTCCCAGCTTGTTTACCTCCGCGGCTGCGGAGGCGGGATGGGCACGGGGTTGGAGGCAGGCGGGCAGGTTCTCGGAGGTGCTTCGGGAGGGGCAGAACTACAGACGAAGTTTACCGGAGCTCCGCGCACGCCGCCGGGAGCGGAGCCGCGCCCGGCGCTGCCCGCGGCGGGGGAGGGCGGAGGAGGGGGCCGCGGCCGGGGCGGTGCCGCCCCCGCCTCGCCATGGCGCGGCTCGCCGCGGAGCTCCGCCGCTGGCCGCGCTGTCGCCTCCTGCGGGCCGTGCTTCCCGGGTGCGATGAGAGCCGCGGTGAGAGTCGCGGCGCGCCCGGGCGCGGTAGCGGGAGGGGGAACCGAAAAGTTGGCCGCGATAGTGGGGTGCCGTCGCGGGCGCGGTGTTTGCGCGGAGGCGGAGGGGGCGGAGCGAGGCCGGGCGCGGCGGGACAGCGCGGCGGGGCGAGGGGCGGGCGAGAATAAATACATTAAAGGCAGGGAAGGGTGAGTGGGGGGAGAGGCAGGCGGGAAGGGGTGGGGTCTGCGGGGCGCGCCTCCCCCGCGTTGGCTCGGCACCGAGCGGAGCGCCGGGATGGGGCGCCCGGCGGGGGACAGCGGGCGGAGGAGGCAGCCCCGCCGGCGGGCGGCGGCTGTGGGCAGCGGCGCGGTGGCAGGTACGCGGGGCCGCGGCGGCGTTGCCGAGCGGAGCGGGCGGCCGCTGTGAGAGCCGGCGCTGGCCGGAGAGAGGGGAGCCGAAGCGAATCTGTTGGGTTTATCCCCAGCGAAATCGCCCCGGGGCGCTTAGGGTGAGTTTGGGCTGACGCTGGGTCACTGGCTGAGCCGGCCCGGCCCCGGGGACTCGGTGCTGCCGGCGGGGCGGTGGCGCGGGCCCCTAGCGAGGCGTGATTTACGGGCTCCCCGGCAGCAGCCGGGCGCTGGGAGGCAGAGGGAGCTGTGCTTCAAGCTCCCCATCAATTATGGATGGAAACAAATACTGGAGTCAGTTCTGAATTATCCCTGTGCAGAGGCAAGGATAGCTCCGCTCCGGCTTCCTCCCTTCTGGTGAAAACAATGCTCTGCTCAGGTGTGGAGCCGAGAAACTTTCTCTTTTTTGGGGGGAGGGGGATGTGGAAGAGGAGGTGTTTCAGCACTGCAGAAACCGATCCAGCGGCTTTCAGAGAGTAATTAGGGTTTAAAGCCTTTTTTATTATTTATAAGCGCTGGATGGAAATGAAAGGTCACACAGATATTTCTGGGTGGATGTTATTCCTGTGTTTAAAAGGGTTGTCGGGTTGTGCTGGGGTTTTTATGATTGTCACTGTGCTTTATCTTGCGAGTTGAAAAATGCTGTTAAGTGTGCTTTTTGGCTGATGTATTGAAAATACTGTAGGTCCGATGGATATCCCACTTGTTAGCATCAATATAGCCCGTCTAAAATTAGTGGCTTTGTGCCAACCTCTCAGTTGTTTCTTACTTCTGGTCAAGATCATGTCAGTATCACAGGCGTTAATTTGAGCACAATTCAGCCCTTAGTGTGTAAGTCATTTGTATTTATATGTGTGTGTGGTTTAGAATACATTTACTTCTGAGCATAGCAGCAGCAATGATGGTTCATAATGCTCACATATGTGGCACTTGCTGTGCAGATGGTATTGTAGCTTATCCATGTACACACACACACACACGCTTCACGCATAATGTGCAGGAATTACAGCAAACTTCCTCCAAAACACTGTTCAGTGCTCTGTAAATGTGTGGCATTTTTCCCCTGCTTATTTCCTTCAGGGAAAAAAACCGTGTGTCTTTATTCGGACGGCTTTGTGTTCCCAGTTGTTAGTCTTTCCTTAATAATAATGTTTATTAATTCACTTAAATATTATTGGAAGGAACAGCTTCCTACTGTCTTAGAGGCTTTTACTGCTGGTCTGTTGCTCTTGCACACAAATACTTTCACAGAGAATTTTCTGAGGTTCTCTCCTTTTTCCAAGTCCAACAGGAAGCTCATTGTAAAGCTTTGCAATCACTTTTGTGGCAAAAGAGAATAGACGTTTTTCCTGCTTTATTCACACTATAAAATTCTATGCACCTCTATAGTCTACTTAAGTTACTATTCAGTAAATTAAGCTGTATGTAATGTTTAATGTAGTAAGTGACAGGCATATTTTGTTATGTTGGCAGATATTGTATAAACATTTACTCTGGCTTAGATAAATAAAAATTGCCAGTTGAGTGCTCTGGGGTTTTTTTCTATATAATAATGGACTTTAACACTTTTATAGTACATAATACAAAGCTCAGTTGCTTTAAAAACAGGGAGAAAAAGTTTGTAGTAAGAATTTATTAGCATTCTGAATTACGTAGCTCAGATTTGTTTTCCAAAGGACAGCCAAAAAATTATAACCCAGAGGCTCCAAATTGCTTTATTTAACCAGCTTCTCACTTTAATCTGCACCTTTAGTTACAGTGAACAGCTACCTTTCTCCCTCACATCCTGCAGTCTGTCACTACCTGTTCTCATTTATGCTCGAGATGCAACAAAGATAACATCATTTTCTAAACGTGCTTTGTGTGATGCAGGAGTGTGTGCCAGGAATACAGTGATGGCCCTGTCAAAGCTCTACAAACCAGCTGTATGGCTGCGGGTTTTTCCCCCAGCCTCTGGCGCCCTTTGAGCTGGACCATCTGAAGGTTTCTACAGCTTTTGTATGGCTGATCTGAGCCAACTATTAGAGCAGGTACTTTAGCCCTTGGAACCTATGTAACTTTGATGTAGACTTACAAAGAGCATACACTTGGAAAGATTGCTTAATTATCTATGCAATTAATGCTGACTAAATGGGTCTTCGATCTGATCGGTACTGGCATATGAGATATGTGAAGGTAAAGCAAAGTACGTCATAGAAGCTCACTTCAAAGCATGTATAAGGCATTTGTAATAACATCTTCTGGTCTCACTACAGTCAGCCACATGCAGATTGCAGCTCTTTATTTTTATGTGGTTTAAATTCTTCTAAAAAACATTATTTATTGCACTTAGCACAGGATTCAGCATCCCTGGAAGTCAGGTGGAGCCCAGTTAGTTGGCAGAAATGTTGAAATGCTTTGGTTATGCTTTCTTCTGAAACAAAGAAATCTGAAGGAAAGTGTAGATCACATGTGAATATGGTCAGTTTTCATTGAGTGTGGTACAAGTGATACCACAGAGACTGTTTTGGTTTTAGGCTTTCTTTGTGAAAGACAAAGGAAACAGTTACATCAACAGCTTCCGTGCTCCTGTAAGCTTACGTTGAGCTTACTTATGTTGCAGTCTGATATTCAAGGCATACATTATGTGTTTGCTTACTGAACAGAGGAGGTGTTGGTTACATACTCATGTGTTAAACATACCTATAATTCCAGTTTGAAAAAGCAGATGTCTTTCCATTGGATGAAGTAATAATTTGCTCCAAGAGTAAGAAAAGATGGAAGGCGTATTACTTGCGTTAGTAGGGTAGTACAAGTTATTTTCAGTCTTAGCAGCTCTCTATGTAATTAAAACAGTTCAAATGTTGCTTTCGTCAAAACTGCTGTTACAACAGATGATCTCTTCTCTTAAGCATCAGATAAGCTACTGCAGTTACCGTTAAAATCCATCTAAGCCATTTTATTAAGTTGTTACTTGCTCTGTGAATAGCTGCCAGCCTCCAGTTCAAAAGAAAGTAGGTTCTGATTTGTTCCCATGCCACATGGAAGAGGTGTGCAGTGAAAATCGTATTACTGCCCTTCTGCGGCTGTTTTCCGGAGCTCTGTGTGTTGGTCTGATATAGCCCACTTTCTCTCATTGTGCCTTGACAATAATTACAGTACAGCTAATATCAGAAGTTTATTCAAACAGGAAGAGTGTTGAATTGTCTCACTTCCAGAGTTAAATGTTTGTGTTAACTACAGAGGCCAAATCTGTAGTGCACATATAGAACATATGAGTAGTGTTTATTTCCCTAACTTTCTTATTCCATTCGGCTTTTGTTAACTAACCCAGATTAGCATTTTAACAACCCTGAAGTGAACTCCTGCCATTCTCTCTGCTTGGACAGTGTGTGTAGACCATCCATCATCCTGTCCTTGGCCACAACAGGCTACTGGCTCCATAACCATTTGGAGCTTCACAGAAACCATCTGACTGTGAACAGCACAGCTGGCTACAGCAATTTTTTCTTCCACACCACTGGCAGCATTGTCTGGCTATGGTAACTAAAGTTAACATCCAGAACACAAAGTTTCTTTAGTTTGGGTGCCTCTGCCCAGCCCCGCTGCAGCTCAGAGGGCACACCTGCAGACGGGCTGCAAAATGGCTGCAAGGAGCCAGGCAACCTCTGGACTCTTTCTTAAAAAGGTTCTGGTTTGAAGACAGCAACCTGTTGTTTGGAGTGGGATTACATTAACTCCCCGCTCGCTTGAGCGAGAGCCTGCTACCTGAATCCTCCCAACGTGCAGGTTGGGGTGTGCTCTGAAAGCCACCAGCTAAAGAAACAGGACTTGCAGCTTTAACTTAGCCACGCAGACTGCCAAAAAGCACAGAAAGAAATGGAGGATTTCGGCTGTGTGTTTCACACATTCTTGTAGAAGCCTTTTTAGTTCCACAACGGAAACCATGTGATTTCACAGGATCTGTGCCCAGACTCTAATACTTGCTACAGATGCTTTCCTTGGTTTGTTTTGCAGACCTATGAATGCAGTACGAGAGAAGTCGTTACGGGATTTATTGTTTTAATTCTGACATCTGCTATGAATGGCAGGTAACCAGCAGGTGGATGTACTTGTGCCACTGTGCTAATTTTACTTGTTGATATTTTTTGCATAACTTAAATATATTGGCTTAGCACAGCTGTCTGTCGTGCAGGAGCCACAGCTTGCTTGGTAGAAGAGAGCCCTTGCTTTCAAGAGCAAAGGAGGTCAAGAGGTGTTTCCAGGCTGGGAGGGGTTGGGTGGAAGTGGAGGAGCAAAGAAGTGGTGGTGGAAGAGGAGGAGCAAGGAGCTCAAGCAAGAGACATTTGTTCTGTCCAGAATGGTTACAAACCTTGTAAATGAAATCAGTCTCTGGACAGCTTTGATTTATATTCTCACACAGCCCATTGGCCTTGGTCTGCCTGACCTTGGTAACATTACAGAGGTTGTATTTGTACACAGATACTCTTCTTGCAAAAAGGTGTGGTGTTGCTGTTGTTCGTTGGTTGGTTGTTGTTTTTTAACCGTTGCATGTAAGAGCTAAAGTGCAGCCCAGGTTTCTAATTCAACAGGCACTGGATGAACTCAGAATAAAAAGGATGGATCTTGTTTGCCACAGTGGATGGTTTAAGAGAGGAGATGGCAGATGGATGCAGTCAGGCAGTGGCCTCTCAAAGCAGGAGAGCCACGGTGGCCTGCATAATCAGCAGCTGTGTTAGCACACAAGCCTCATAAGCGTAGCCAAGCTGTGTGTGTGTCAGAGAAAGGGGACACACTTGTCGGCATTAGAGGCAAAGGAGAGCTTTGAAGAGGGCTTGGGATGAGAATGAGAGTTAATTGGCAGATGCATGCTGGGGTTCCTCTTCAAGGGCATGAGGGACAGTGGGGAAGCAAACTCTGAGGTGTTTGTCTGGACAGGTAAGAGTGAGCAGCAGGGTCCAGCATCACAGACTGGCAGCCCCCAGAGGTGGGACTAAAGCCTTAGAAGAGATGAGGGGTGATGAGCTGGTCACTCTGCTCAGCCATTACTGCAATAATAGGATTTTCTTAATGTGAGCCCCACAGCTCGTCCCTCTTACACCAGATGGTCATGACAGCTAAGTCTCCGCTTTACCAAGCAGCGGTCAGGTACCAGCTCACACCTCCATTGTGTGGGACCTTCCTCAGAGGTTTACTGTGGCATGAAACAAAAGGTACCTCCCTTCCTTAAGTGCTGCTGCCATGCTTCCCTGGCGTGTTGGTGGATAGGGACTGCCGCAGCTACAGCACCAACAGCAAGTGTTGCTGCTATTTCTGTGCACATCTATCATGACAGATGCACTTTGGGGTCAAAAGAAAATTCTCACGCTTGTATTTCAAGCCCTTGTTTATATATCCCTCCACTTGGGTACCCCCTTCCTGTGTTGTGTGAGCACTCACGTGTCCTCCTCTTGGGCTGTGTAACCATCCTGTTACGGAGACCACGCAGAAGAAACAAGTGTCTTTAACTTACAAAAGCCTCAGTGTATAGTTAAAGCAACGGTATTAAAATTTTAGATGGTGTTTTGAATGTGGCCCAGCGTTAGTGAAGGAGCTGCAACTCTGCCTGTTAGTGTAATGGTAGTTAAAAACAAGAAAGAGCTGTAAGCAGGCTGTATGTTCCCCAAGTGATGCAGCACCTGGGTGTTAAACACAAGAGTGTTTACTGCCCGGTGCATCAGGGAGGTGCAGTGCCCCATGGAACCACTGGAACCAACCAAGCTGGAGAGGGCTCTCTTAACTTCCCACAGTTGTCCAAGAGCCAGCATTGGCACCCCTTGCAAATACAGCCCTTTTGTGTATTGCCACCTGGGGACGGAGTGCCAAAGAGAAGGGTGAGGATAACAGAGGAAAAGTAGTGGTGTGAAAGCTGTCAACAGTGTGTGAACAATGTCCCCAGGTGTCACATGAAAGGAGTAATAAGGGGGGAAAAATCATCTGCAGAGTTGAATCGTTTCTTTCAATTTGCAAAGTTCTGCTCTCAGTGATGGTTCCTTTAACCCAGCACATGTTTATCAAAGATTAACACTGAAAAGCCAGTAATTTGTTTCTGCTTAGTAAATTGTATTTTCTTCATAAAGTAAATGCTGTGTGGATATTTTTAGCATTATGTAGTTGGTTTTTTTTTTCCTTAATGATAACCTCAAAAATAATCAAATACCATGCTTTGGGGATTAATCGGATTCTGTGTAAGGGTATGGATAGGAATTTTTTTTTGTCTTTTGTACCACTATACAGGTTTTACTGTGAGAGTGGATTATGTCTTTTTTTTCTTCCCCTAAAGCATCAGGTTTTCATCCTCACCAAAGACATAACAAGCACTGCTTGTGATTGAACAGTGGTCTTACATGGCAAACTGTGCCAACACAAACCTGCATGTATTTGGTGCAGGTGTAGAAGAAAAACAGATCTGTAGACATATATAGTGTGTGGGGGTCAGATATGGTTATTTAGACACATTCTTACATTGGGCCAGTATTACTAGTGATAACACAAGGATTTAGGGAAACATTGCAATTGGGGATCTCTGGAGGCCAGTATGGAGGAGAGAGCAGGACAGGCTATAATGTAAAGCTTTAAAGCCCTAAGTCTCTTTCCCTGATTTGCCACAGATTTCCTTGTGACCTTGATTCAAGTACTTGCAGTCCATATGTTACTGATTTGAAATTTTTATTTTTATTTACTTTTAAAGGTCAGATCCATGGCTTCTCTGTGGCTCACTAGTCAAAATGCCAAGGTAGTGTGATGCAGAGACTTCTCTGCTTTAACAGGGTGAACATTATCATGAGGTGCTGTAGCCCAAGTAAAAGAGAAAGGGGAGGGAGAGCTGGTGCCCAGCTCAGCTGTGTCCTGTTCCAAACAACTGCCAAGTCTGGGCTTTGCAGGTTGTCTTTGGCCAGTGGGAAGTGGGTGGTTCTGTGATGCAGAGAATTCCCCAAACTGGTGTGAGGGAGCACGGGGATGTGCCCAAGCTCGGGATGCAGAGCAGGATAGCTGTGGCTGCATGCAGCACCAATCCTGCCTCTAACCCCAAACTGGCAACAACATGGGGATCACTTACCTAACTGCATTTCTATCAGTTTAATAACTTGAGCAGACTGTTGGGCAAGGAATCAGATGGATCAAATCCTGTGCTAATCTGATTTTTAAATAAATAAAAATAAATTTCTCACCGCTAACCCTTCTGTGCTCTTGATAAGCTGGGGGCTCCCAGAAGACCCTTATCACCAGCACCTCTCAAGGCATACCCCTGCCCCCTGGCTGTCCCTAGGGTCTTGCAGCATGAGCACCGATGTTCTCTCCCTCTCCCCTGTGAATATGTATATACATACGTTTACTAATACACGTTCAGAGACTACAAAAGCAGTAAATGTAATAATGTGATCCGACTGCTCAGTGCTAGGCTAGAAGGAAGTGTTTTTCTGCCATTATGTGAAAATTTAGCGTGACTGGAACAGAGTCTGCATTTGATTAGGCAATTTAAGAAATGTAAGACTTCATACTGTAGGGCAGTGCTGCAAAACAATTGCTCGGAACATGTTCTAAAATTGGTTTGCCTTCACCAGCAGCCTTCTGTGTGTTCCTGCACGACATCGCAACTGAAAATACGAGCAGTCACGTGGCAAGTGCCTGAGTTGTGATATTATGGTAAATACAAGCACCAGTTTAAACAAGTATTCTGAGTAGCCTCTGAGAAGGAAAAATACCACAAAACTCTCCCTCTATTTACTTTGCAGCCTGGGAAAGACATTTCATAACACATCCTTTCACCAGTGTAGTTAATCTTTAATGCTTAACAAAGTTAATAGTAATCGTTAACTTTCAACTCGGGCTTCCTCCAGGTTTTCATGCCTGTGTTTTGTACATGTAATTGATTGTGGCCAGGAAAGTGGCAGAGCACATGCTCTGCATATACAAATAGGTACTGGGTGGCCAGCTACCAGATTTGTCCATGCAGAAAACCCAACTGGTTAAAAGCACATTGTTCCCCAGTCTCTGTAGGCAGTATTCCTGTGGGCAAGGCTGACTGGCCATTCCAGCTGCAAGAATGGCATGCTGGTAACACCAGGGCACTGCTTGAGATGCTCTGATGTGTTTCTTGCTAGTTGATAGTCATCTTATCTTCCCTCGTATTTTCCAGCAGTCATTTACTTTCTCTTTGAAATGAGAGCAGTGGCATCCAGCAGCCCTCTTCCCCAGCAGCAACAACTCAAGTCAGTGAGCCCATGCTCCAGCAAGGCTCAGTGCTGAGATGATGAAGGGATGCTTATAGCAGGGGAGAGCAGTGGGTGGAAAGTGATGCTTTCTGGAGTGAGGCTGACCAGCCTGTTCAACAGCAGATGTGCCTTCTCCACAGCGCAAATCCCTTTTTTCTTCAGCTGTCCTGCAGTTGGGGTGTGTTATTTCCCCAAAACCACCTTTCCATTTCAAAACATCCCATTCACTTCATCCTGTAGGCAAACCCTGACCTCCTGGGCTCCAGCCAGCTCTAAAATGGGCAGTACTTATCTCAGGAATCAGGGCTGGAGCACGCCTCAAGATGAAGGCTGCTTTCTCCACTGCTGGGAGACAGCTGGGCTCACAGACAGGAGACCTGGGGGTGCTGCCAGCAATTCACTATGGCTGTGGCGTCAGCCGGACTTGTGCAAGTTGTGCCAGAGACCTTCATTATGTCCTCACCTGCAAATACTGGTTTATACCTGTCCCAGAGCTGCCTTATCAGATGATGCCTAGTCATGCTGAAATGAGTGGCAGATTTTCTATGTAAATCATGTACTGTAGGCTTGCGGGAAGAATACATATTTCAGGGAGGAAGAGTCTAGGTTTTAGATTCCACATGTTGTGGAATCTCCTTCTCTGGAGATACTCAAAACCCACCTGGATGCAATCTGGTGTAACCTGCTCTCAATGGTCCTGGTTTTAACAGAGACTTGGACTAGATCTCCAGAGGTCCCTTCCAACCCTTGCCAGTCTGTTAATCTCTGATTGTTTCCAAACCTACATTCCAGCCTCTATGTATTACTGTAAGAGGTTAGATCTTCACCATCATGGTTTAAGAGTTTAAGCTCCCTCAGCCTTTCCTCATAAGGAAGGTGTTCCGCTCCCTTAATCTTCTTGGTGGCCCAGCACTAGATGCTTTCAAGAAGTTCTATGTCCTTCTTGAACTGAGGGGCCCGGGACCGGACATGATATTCCAGCTGCAGTCTCACCAGGGCAGAGCAGAGGGGGAGAAGGACCTCTCTTGACCTACTAACCACACCCCTTCTAATACACCCCAGGATGCCACTGGCCTTCTTAACCATGAGGGCACATTGCTGGCTCATGGTCATCCTGCTGTCCTCCAGGACCCCCAGGTCCCTCTCACCTAGGCTGCTCTCCAACAGGCCAGTCCCCAACCTAGATTGGTACCTGGGGTTGCTTCTCCCCAGATGCCAGACCCTACACCTGCCCTTGTTAAATCTTGTTAAACTTCTCCCCACCCAGCTCTCCAGCCTGTCTGAGTCTTGCTGAATGGCAGCACAGCCCTCTGGTGTGTCAGCCACCCCTCCCAGCTTTGTGTCATCAGCAAACTTGCTGACTGTACACTCTATTCCCTCATCTGGGTCATCAGTGAATACACTGAATAGTATAGGTCCCAGTCCTGACCTCGGAGGGATGCCACTAGATACAGGCATCCAGCTAGACTCTGCCCCATTGATCAAAACTCACTGTCACCAGCTCTCAATCGACCTCAGTACTTGAAAGTGGAAGGCATGAGACACCTGTGACATAGCTGTGAGGTGGAGGCACTCAGGGGTTCAGCCTCCTGCCCCCCCAGCAGCGTGGCATTGCATTCCTTGGGCTGGGGTCCGGGCAGGAGCAGGAGCCCACTGCTTTGCCATTCTCTGCACCAGTCCACAGACATAATAAGTACTCAATTAGGCGTGAGCAGCCTGAATTAATAAAACACAGGCCTGCTGAAACAGTGCAGCAGAGCCCTGCTTCAGTTAAAGCACCTGGCACTTTACACTGATAGCTCAACCCTGGCACACTCTCAAGTGGAATATGTCCTGCAGGAGCTTTGCGAAACAGCCGATCCCACCTCAGATGTGAACTGAACTCAAAGGTTGGTTTCAGCTGGAGGACTTTTGTATCGCCCTGGTAAAGGAAGGTAGTTAACATTCACTCTCAAAAATTAACTTCAAATAAATAAACATAATCGAAGCAACTGCTTACGGTTTGCTCAGCATTTTATTTCCTTTCCTGCTGAAACTACCTTGTGTTCAAGCACATTTTGATCACAGGAGAATTTAGCCCTCAAAGTGCATCTAATCAAACACTAAACACTTGCATCATTAAAAGTCACCCTATCCATTTTGCAAGCATTCTGTCAGCTCCTTCTAGAGCAAGAGGGGTGCGCTTTCTGTATCGTTAAAAGCCTGCAAACAACTGAAGTGTAACTAGCAATACCACAAGCCAATTAAGATGAAAGCGGTGATACTCAGTGGTGGAGTTGCATCACTTTAATATTAAATTATCTTTTTTTACTTAGGCATAGATCAAGAGGTGTTAATGCAGAATCCTTAAAAGAAGTCAAGTATTATCTTAAAATAACAGACCTGTTATTTGCACTTTCATGCTCAATTAATATCACAGCTCCAAATATCCTAAATTTTTTTCTTCAGAGCTGTAGATTTGAAAGTTGCTGTAGAAAGTAAGGGTGGCTACATATTGCAACTTTAAATCTGAGTGTACCTTTGTAGGACAGAAAGATGGGGGTTTATGTTTATCCATACGAGAGCATGCTGTAAGTTTCTGAAAGGGACTACAAGAATTAAGTATGTTTCTTTTATTATAACCACAAATATTTTCCTGTGTCATTTGATAATTAGCTGAAACAATCTGTCACCAAACTCCACTATGGATTTATCACATCATAGACAATCCCTGAGCCTTGAACACACTGTAAACCCCTGTGTTAGGCATTGCCTTTAGGAACTTCACTGCACTCAGCCTTCATTAGAAAGAAGCACTTTGTTACTGGCGTACTATTTGAAAAAAAATCTGGTCTTATATTTTGGCTTAGATGATACAAAAATGCTGCATTTTTCATGTTCCAACTACCAAAACACTTTGGCCTGGTTCCCCGAGTGTGTGGCTCTGCACAGTGGGGATAAGGGGCTGTCCCAAGCCAGTGTTCTGGAGCACCCATGGTTGCCAGTGCATACAGGTCTAGGGCACCACTGAAAGCAGGCTGTACCACATTCACCTGTTTTCTTCTAAATGTTTTATCTTCTGAAAAGACCGACCTGCTTGACAACCCAAAATTAAACAGCAACCTACCTGTGTGTACTGTGCACTAGTGAAGTATGGCTCCAGCCACTGCACCAGCACTTTACTGGAAACTGCTCTCTCTGCAGCTGGCACGAGAAGTTGAGCTTCTCCCACCTGGTAGCAGTTACCATCAGCAAGTGAACTCATGTGGGAATCCTTAGCCTTCTAAAGTAGAGTCACTTGCCAGCATGCCTTTTAACTTCATGAAGCCCAGAATTTGAACCATACCCTTTTCAACTAGTGTTTTTCAACCTGCAGTTACTGAACCGTAAGTGATACGTACATCAAAAGATAATCCCTGGGGCTGTAGCAAACAACATTTTTAACCTTTTGTTGTGTTAGCCCTTTGCATCCAAAAAAGAGTGGGGACAGAATGGGTGATAAACAGGAGTACAGACTATCATAACTTCTGTCTGGTTGCAAGTGAAATCTGTGACTTGCTCTAGCCTGGCCAACAGATCTTTGTGCTTGAGTGGTCTTCTGGTTAAAGAGCTTTGAAGCACTGATTTGCCATCTCCTCAGTGCCCTGAAGCCACTGTCCAAGGATATACTGTGACCCTCAACCAGGGGGGTGTCTCAAGGGCCAAAATGAGTGGAGGTTGCTGAGTGTTGCACAGGATCTGCTTTGCTCTCTATCAGGAGGAGGAACTGAAGTCTCATCTGTAGGCCCCAAGAAACTCCTTGACCATCTGTGAACGAAGCAGCAGTAAAGGATTTTTTTTGTTTGTTTTGTTTTAACTTTTATCTTATTTGAGTGGTTTCATGCTCAAAATTGCAGAGGCACCATTGCAGATATGCACTAGTTAGTGCATTTACACTAATTATTGCCCTCGGGGAGCTATTTGCATGCAGGAAGGAGTAGAGGACAACAGGGATTTCCTGATCTGCCAAACTCTAGCCACTTGGGATTGTGGGAAACCACATCACATAAATTGACTAAGCTCAGCATATTACTAATCAATTCGGCCTGTCCCCCTTCAACATTATGGTTAACACATAACTCCAAGCACAGAGGAGATCCTTGATCCCACCTACAGCCTGATCTTGCTCGGTGTCTGGTGGAGAAGGAAGATGGTGCAGTCATTTAAGCCCTTTCATATTACATGCCTGTTTTTCAGCTTGTATTAGTGCAAGCCTTTCTTCCTTTGCCTTGCCAAACTCTCCACAAATGAATTAAGTTTTAGGATACATCTGTTGTTCTCACCTATCTTGAGCTCCAGCCTGGATTTGGCACACCCCACTCTGTCCGCGCTTAGCATTTTGAGTAGTGATTATTGTGTTACGGAAAATTTTAAGTTGGTGGGGGTTTATTTTTTTTTTAGTGACTAGAAGATATTGCATCAGTCTGGTTTGAAACTATTTTATGTGTTGCTTCTCTCCAGCTGACTGAATGCCCTTTCCCTTCCCCCTCTGCTATTACGTGGCAGTGCACAGAAAGATGATTGATGGAGTGTCACCAGTGCATTGCAAAGTCTGGAGTAGATTAATGGGCAAGGAACACCAGCCTGTTCCCCTTCACATGTGATTGTTTGAAGGAGGGCTCATATTTTAACAGAAATGATATCCTGCTTCTCTGGATTCCCCCAATCAGGAATTGAAGGATGGGATTCGTATCCAAGATTGAAAGGTGCCAGCCACAGAAAGTCAGTTTATTACTTGGGACAGCTGCCAGCCTTCCACTCGACCAGCAGCACTCACCCTGCAGCCTGTTTCAGTCAGGCTGCTGTCCTCTTCACCAGTGTGGATTTTTGCCACCAGTCAACATTTATACCTCTGTTTCTTTGTATTTGCCAACACAACTAGTTACAGCATAGACCAAATGGCCAGAAGATCTCTGATCTGTTACTGCCTTTTTCACCTGGGTGGTACTGGGCACTTTGCCAGTGCTGACCATGTATATATAACCCAGAGTAGCTCCAATCCTTTGAAAAGGGTTTTTGGTGGTTGGCCTTGATCTGTGCCTCAATTCCCCAGCTGCACAACAGGGATAGCATTATGGTAATTTCCAAACGTTGCGCTTGCCATGAATTGTTTCCTAGCAGAAATGCTGGGAATGCAATTTATAAGAGAAATTAATCAAAGACTGGTCTGAATCCTGGCTGGGGAAAAATAATCGGATCCAGAGTATGATTGCTTTGCTTTCTGCATTTTCTTGAAGGTGGGTGAACATTGCCAGCATTTCGTAATCAGCTATTCTGGTCCAGACAGATACTTCAGCATTGTTTTTGTAGTCCCCAGTAGTGGCCTCCATTAAAAGGGTTGAATGTGGCAAGAATTACGTCTTTCTCACCAGCCTATCTGTGTCTACCAGAAGCACACACCTGGCTGTCATCAACCCCTGTTCCAAGGGCTCCATGGAGCCTGTTTTTCTGATTATTCAGGGAACAGCTGTTTTCTCTTTTTGGTGGTTCTGATCTGAAGCCTGTGTCCAAGCAGCTAAACGGTGCATCTGAGAGCCTCCTAAAGCAGGTGCCTTTTCACATATAGCTGGAAATCAGAGCTGCTGCTTATTTTCTTGAGATATGCTAACAAGCAAAACAATGAAAAAGAAATCTGCCCTTGCTACTTGTCTGGAAAGAGGTGATTTCCTGTGGTTTACTGATCCAGTCCAGCTTTCTGTCCGCTTTTTCTCTTGTCATGACAAAGGTCTGTGCTTCATGCAGATGTAGACATTTTTTTTTGATACTCGTGACAGGTGATGTTTAGTTAAAGGAGATTGCAGAACATAACTATTCCTGCCTTTTATGTTCCCAGAGCTCATCTCTGGAGTATACTTAGAGGTAGGGGGAGTTGAGGAAGACATAAATGTCAGTTTGGTTTTGCTCTGGATGGAATTGCTAAGGAGACACATCCTGTGGTTTTACATTGACAAAACTTTGCTGTGTTTTAGGGACTATGGTATATACCCCTGGAAATTTGAATCTAATTGAGTGAACTGGTACTCTCTTTGTTTACCTGCCATTGGGTCATTTCCTTCTTAGTTTTGTGAGTTTATTTTTAGGTCACAATTGTTGTGGCCAATACACAGCAAATTGCCCTTTAGCTCTCTGTAGCCATGTCATCCAGTCCAGAAGACACAGTCTGCTTTTGTAAGGCAGGTTACAGTAAAAATTTGGATTTGTTGCCTCAGTGAATCCTTCTAGACATGGGATACTGGAAGGAAAGAGAGGGAAAAAGAAACTATGTAATGTGTGCCCATGCTTGGTAACAGCAGAGCTTGTTCAGTTTGCAGGCTGCGTGCGTTTTGCAGCCGGGACAGGGTCTCCTTGAGTCATGATGTGTGGGCCATGAGCAGCTTTGTCTTCTATGCTAACTAAAGCCTCCATGGCTGGGAAAGCTTCTTGCTCTTTGGCAATTTGTATTCATTTGTTCTCCAAGAAAATGAGGCTTCAGGGAGGACTTCTACTAAGCACCTAGCAGATGTTACTGTGCACTGACTCAAAGTACTGTTTATGTGCCTCCCCTTTCTCTGCTTTCACTGGGTCAGCAGTGAGTTGGAATTTGGAGCCCACTTCTGAAAAGACACCCCCCCAAAAGAAAGGCTTGTGTAACCATTAATGATTTGTTACTGTGTCTGGGAGCCACTGTGCTGCAGGACTTTGCTCTAATGGTCCTTTCACAAGAAAGAACTAATTTGACTAACTTTATTAATTCCAGTTTGTTTTAAGTTTGCTCATTAGCAATTTAACGCAAGATGCTTCAGCTGAAGAGGCCATGTCAGGACAAGGAAGAGCAGAGGGAAAGTGCCAGCAATCATTAGTGTTTATTAACCACTGCACTCATCAATCTTGAGTAAGAGCACAGCCCATTCGTTCTGGACTGGTGGACTGAGATACAGAAATATCATTAACATTACAAAATGCTTTTTTTCAGGTCAGTCCATAATGGACAGGCATTTAGATGCCACCCCCATCACCAAATACTATCAGCCTTTACCTTGGTCTCTTCACAGTCCAGCCTGAACTTAGGGAGCTCAGCAGCTTTGTAGCAGGAAGAAGCCCTGCCCCAGCCAGCTGTAGTATCAATTAACAAATACAGTATTTTCATCATCCCCAGTATAAACATTGCTGAAAGGTTAAGTGTTGTTATGAAGGGGGGGTTTAATTGCTTTTCAAATTATTAAATGATTAATACTTATGTGCTTTGCTGGATCAGGCCTGGCACTTTGTGCTGGCAACATGAACATCTCGCAGTGATTCCTGAAACAGTAAAATGGCAAGGCTTCTATTTTCTGTTTAGACAAAGACTTTAATAACCAATTTCAGCAACTGCAAGGCGTTGAGCTGATGTCTCAAAGCTCTGACCTGTGAATCAAGGCTGAATGAATGCTTCCAAAAGGTTGGAGGAGGGAATAGTACTGCATTTGCCAGGTTTCTAATGAGAAATATGACCCCTGCCCAGCTCACTTGTGGTCATTAAGGATTGCATTTCACTTTGAGATGCTTTTTTCCTGCATCCTACCCAAATTGCAACTTGAGTAGTTACATTCTGCTCACTAAAATATCCCTGTGGTTTAATTGGAGAAGTTATGTTTCCCTTCCCCTCTTAAAAAGATTTGTTGTATGATGTTGTGGTGCTATCAGAATACATGCTGCATAATCTACAGAGCACAACACACAAAGCCCACCATCACAGTCTCTGAGTTAGCTAGCTTTCTACAGTGGCAAATAGAATTAGGAAGCAGTTCAGCGTTTTGGCCACATTTGAGTTTCCTGCAGCCCTTGCACAGCATGTCACAAGCACTGTCACACTGCAGAGGCCTCATTTCTTGCATTTCTTTGCACATGTGTAAATCACTGCACAAGGCAAAGCATCACGTGTCTGGGCCTAGCCACGATGTCTTCTGCAGTGAGCATGTTAGGGTTAGTGATGCGATGGCACAGCCTGGAAACAAGCAATAATTTTAAAACATGGCAGGGATGTTCAGACAGATTGTGTGTGTCATGACTTTTGGTGGATAAGATTTAGGTATTTTATGGGGAAAGGGTTTTATTGGATGACAGTCAGTGATAGAGGGGATAGAAAGAGATTGCAGTTTAATTAAAATTCTAATCCCAAGTTTGACAATTTTTCTTGCCAGGTCAGCAGCCTGCATGTTCTGTTTGTGATTCCCATGAATTAAATGGGGTGACAGTCATCAGCTTCTCTGGAAATGCCTGTAAATCCCGCTAAAAATCAGAAAACACCAATATGTTCCTGAGCAGCTTTGACTAGGGATATGTCACGCAGCAGTTTTCCATCAATGCACATGCAGGAGCCTTTCCTAAGCACCAGTTTAGTCCGCTGCTGCCAGTGGTCAGCAACAAACAGAAAAAGACCTTCTCCTGCAGTAGGTAGTCACAATTATTGTCCTGTGCTGCTGAAATCTCACTGGCTCTTCTGTTTTTCCAGGTAGTTAAACAGTGTTGCCACAAAGGTAGTACTCATCTTTCACCAGCCATGAGGCTGCCCCTGCTTTGTGCCTCTGTGATGCTAATGAGTCTGTCCCAGTGCCGGGCTGTCAGCTTCCCTGAAGATGAGGACCCTATTAATGTCGTTGACTACCACTGTAAGTAGTCTGCCAGTGGTGCTAACCACTAGGGAAAAGTTGCAATGGTGGGTTTGGTTGTTTGGTTTTTTTTCTTGAGAAGTTAAAAAAAAAAGTCGTCTGTTTTATTTCCAGTTGCAATGTGTTTACTGGCTTTGTATCTTTAATAGAACACTCAATCATTTTCTTAAAAAAAGCAATCAGAAATACAGCAATAACTTCAGGAAAAAGAACATTTGCTGACATTAGCCATCTTTGTCTCATTTATATTCAAGACATTACTCAAGGAATTTAGTTTAAACCCTTCTACACCTAGTATATACAGCTAATCAATGCCATATATTGATTCTTCAGCTCTATAATCCTGACTGATGGTGTAGCCCATTTTTACTTGCAGATTCAAGGCAATATCCAGTATTTAGAGGACGCCCTTCAGGCAATGAATCTCAGCACAGACTGGACTTCCAACTGATGTTGAAAATTCGAGACACACTTTATATCGCTGGCAGGTAATTTTCCTCCACTCAGTTCATTAGATTAAAATTCTTTTCTCTTCTGGTTTTGCATTAATGTGTAAAATTCATTTAGAAAAATCTGCAGAATATGATAAAAATTAGAATTGGGGGAGGACATCCCAGAGAAATACGCCGTATCTATGGCCAGTGCATGAAAATTGGATTTGAAGGCTGCAGTTACTGTAGTTATGCTAAAACCAATGAACAAATACTCTTTTCCCTCTTTTATATTACTGCCCTGATAAAACCCTCTCCTGATCATTTTAAACTTGGACTGACACATCAGGGATGTAGGAAGTGAGGATAACTCCCTTGAATATTTACAGTCTGGATTAGTCTTCAACAGAGTGGAAAAGCAGAGCTGGATAGCTGGACGCTGTAGGTGCTATCTAAAGACCACACCAGTAAAAAATCAACACCACCCCATGTTACCCCTGACCAACCTTTCTCTAAACACAGAAAATCCATAAACATTTCTTAGAAGTTTCTGATCTAACAAAATGCTTCAAAAATAGATTTAGTTTACCAAAACTAAGGCAAATGAATTAATTTATTTACTTGTGGCTTCTTTCTCTTTGCAAACAGGGACCAAGTTTACACTGTAAACTTAAATGAAGTTCCAAAAGCGGAAGTTACTCCAAGCAAGGTAAGTAGATAAAGGTGCTGGTGAGGAAGAATTGTTTTCTTTGGGTTTAATTTTTTTTAAGATTGTTTGGTGGAAAGGAAATGAAATGATCTTTTCTGGTTTGATGTAACAGAAATTAACATGGAGATCAAGGCAGCAGGACAGAGAGAACTGTGCTATGAAAGGCAAACATAAAGTAAGTTTAGCACATGTGGTATAGAAAAACAGCACTAATATTTATTACATACATTAGGTCTGAAATTTATACATCTTTCTCTCTTTTCAGGATGAATGCCATAACTTCATTAAAGTCTTTGTTCCAAGAAATGATGAGATGGTGTTTGTCTGTGGAACAAATGCATTTAACCCTATGTGCAGATACTATCGGGTAAGAATATTGAAGATATCATGACTATGTTACTGGGTTTGCTTGCACTAATTTTGCTAGAGCAAATACATCCACTGTGCTTGGAGAGTGCTTCAAGGTGAAAGAGCAACAGAAGCCAATGTGCCAAATTAAGTTTTGTGGAAAAACGACATTACGCTTCTGTGCCACTGTGCAAAATAGAAACGATACAATCACCCATTTATTTTTCTTCTCTAGCTGAATACCTTAGAGTATGATGGGGAGGAAATTAGTGGTTTGGCAAGATGCCCATTTGATGCCAGACAAACCAATGTCGCCCTCTTTGCTGGTAAGAACGTTTGCTTGTAATGACTCTAAATGATTAATGACACCAAAGGAGCCAGAGAGCTTTTACAGCGAGCACAGGAAAGCTAAAGGTGTCATGGTGCCCCTGCTCTTAAATTTTTTAAAGGGACTCCAAAGGATTAGAAGCTGACCTGTTAATAAATAGGTTACAGCAATTTGGGGAAGAATGGCAGTAAAGAAATGGAGAAGAACACAGGCTAGTCAGAATTCTGTAGATTATTAAAGGCCTCTTAATACCGCGTTTTCAACTTCCGTTGTAGATGGAAAATTGTATTCGGCAACAGTAGCAGATTTCCTGGCAAGCGATGCTGTTATTTATCGCAGCATGGGGGATGGATCTGCCCTAAGAACAATAAAGTATGACTCCAAATGGATAAAAGGTAATTTGGGGAAGTATTTTCCCATACACATGGCAAGTGTAATTTCAGCGTCCCGGAGGATCAGGTAATTCACAGCCAGCGTGCTGTACACATAACGCTATAAGTGGCAGCATACATCCAGTGTTCAGTGCAGCATGATTACAATAAAAAAAAAGCAGTGTAATACAAATAAAGCAAAATTCTTGTTAAAAGACATTAGTGATTGAATCTGCAGTAACAAAGTACCTCAGCTGAAATGCAATTTCTGTGAGGCCCTTTTACAGTCCATTAGCCAACATTAAAGACTTCGAGTTCATTTAAGCTCCAGTGCACCCGTATGTGAGCATCCTCAAGTATCTGGAAGGCTGGAGCTCCCATTAGCTGGTGTGGACCTGTGGAGGAGCCGCTAACTCACACAGTGTAGTAGGTGTCACAAGTCAGTGGAGTATTTCTTTGAAGTAACCTTCTCCTTCCTCTTCCTTACAGAGCCACACTTCCTCCATGCCATAGAATACGGGAGCTACGTTTATTTCTTCTTCCGAGAAATTGCTGTAGAGCACAATAATTTAGGCAAGGTGAGTATCGTCACAGCGAGCTGTCGGGTAGCCACGACTCATAGAAGAACAAGATCATCCTAGAGCAGCACCAGTAACAAGCACAGTTTACAATATCAAGCAGGGGCTAGTACAAAGTTCACACAGTTTTCCCATCATTATCATTTACGGGAGGACAAAAAGAGACACAGAACAGTGCATTCTTCCACCAAAAAGTTGTTTTTATTCTCTGTGCCATGCTGTGAGGTGAGCTCGCTACAGGTATCTTTTAGCATTGCTGTTGTCTTAGTGCTGCTGTTGCCTTAACGCTTGTGGCAAGTAATGGAAAATCTGAGGGTTTTTTCATGCTTATTAAAGAAACAAAAGAAAACAACACAAAAGAAGAGTTTCAAAGAAGTTTCTCTAATGTCCCTGGATATTGAATAATTCAGTCATGCCTGTACAGAATATAATACTCATGCCTCACCACGGAAGGATATTCTATAATAAATTATTAAATCCTTTACACATGGTTAATTAAAGTCTTTAAATCTCACTAACAATATGATTTTGAAGGGAAAAAAGGGTGGGGACAAGCGGCAGAATTGCATTTGCTTGGTGATACATTAAAATGCCTGTGCACTATGAGCTAAACACCGTTTGCTTTCCTCGTTTCTGTGCAGAGAATTGGCAGCTTCCTCTTAACAGAATTATTTTTGCTGGTTGATTACCAGCTCAGAAACAAGAACTGTTTCCTTGCCTCTCTCAAGCTTCTGTCCCTTTTCTTTACTTTCTTGTTTTGGTTTTGCCCTTCACAGGCTGTGTATTCCCGTGTGGCACGCATATGCAAAAATGACATGGGGGGGTCCCAAAGAGTCCTGGAGAAACATTGGACGTCCTTTCTGAAAGCTCGGCTCAACTGTTCAGTTCCTGGGGATTCATTCTTCTACTTTGATGTTCTGCAGTCTATCACAGACATAATAGAAATCAATGGAGTCCCCACAGTTGTCGGTGTATTCACCACACAGCTTAACAGGTGAGAGATGAGCAACCTTACATCAAAGGTAGTTCTCTGGTTCTCTCTTGCACAGAGATTGGTGCCACTGTAGTCTGAGTTCTTGCAACTATTTTTCTAATTTTACAGCATCCCTGGTTCAGCAGTGTGTGCTTTCAGCATGGATGACATTGAGAAAGTCTTCAAAGGGAGATTTAAAGAACAGAAGACTCCTGACTCTGTTTGGACAGCTGTACCTGAAGACAAAGTACCAAAGCCAAGGTAAAAGGTTCTTACTCATGACGCCATAATACTGTTCTTCTAAAGAGCTGCCTTAAGTCAGCTGCACTCTTCAGTGTCTTGTTGGGTGAAGACCAAAGCTTTACACTTCAGCCATAAGGATGCTCATTAGCAGGCTGCCTTCTCTCATTAACTGAAATACCAAGAGGAAAATGATGTTCTCCTTTCAGACCTGGCTGCTGTGCAAAACACGGCCTAGCAGAGGCTTACAAAACCTCCATTGATTTCCCAGACGAAACACTCTCCTTCATCAAATCTCATCCTTTGATGGATTCAGCTGTTCCCTCAGTCATTGAGGAGCCCTGGTTTACCAAAACACGTGTCAGGTATGACACCATTCAAATATAATGCATGTGAAAAAGAAAACAAGAGAACAGGCTGTTAATGATATGCCTTTTGGTCTCAACAGATACCGATTGACAGCAATTGCTGTAGACCATGCTGCTGGACCCTACCAGAACTACACAGTCATATTTGTTGGCTCTGAAGCAGGAGTAGTACTTAAAATTTTGGCAAAGACCAGGCCTTTTTCTTTGAATGACAGCGTATTACTGGAAGAGATTGAAGCCTATAATCATGCAAAGTAAGTATTACCAGAACACGTAAGCTCTTCATCTAGCCCTTGGTACCTGGCTAAAAAACCCACTGTAAATTAAGCCTGACTCATTATCACCAACATCACCACTTGTTTGTCATTTCACGGTGTTCCTCCTGCTGAATCACCTGAAAATATTTGGTCACTTGCCGTTTTTCATGGGTTGAGTGAACAGCCTAATTCCACTCCAGTGACGTCAGTGATACAGTCTAATTCCTCCACAAATAGATACACTTCTTAGGGAATACAAAACACCAGCACTGTCTGCTGCTGTTAAAAAGGAGTGATGGGAGCTTATCTTGAGGGTGTCTCAGGAGTCGCCAATAATGTATAAACTCCAGCTAATAATGTTAAATTTGTTTATTCTGGTGCAAAGAATCTGTGAATGGAAGCATTCCAATTAGACTCTCCAGGTGTCCAATACAGGACTTCCATCTTGCTCCATTGAGATAGTTATGCCAACTGAGAGAACAAAGAAAATGGATTTGGATTTTTTTTTCTCCTACATAGTTCAGCAAAATTGTCACCTAGCTGTAAATAAGAGCCAGAAGCTGGCACTTGATAACCCACAGGTTTAGAAATCACTCAGCAAAGACCACTAAGTTACTTTTATACATGTAAAAGGAGTCTTCACTATCTACGCAGCCATAAATAAAATGTTTGCAATGTAAGCACAGCACGAAGTGCTGCATTTACTCAAATAATGGCCTCCCATTATTTTTGCTGCACAGGTGTAACACTGAGAGCGAGGAGGACAGAAGAGTCATTTCCCTTCAGCTGGACAGAGACCACCATGCTCTGTTTGTGGCGTTCTCCAGCTGCGTCATTAGAATGCCTCTGAGTCGGTGTGAGCGTCACGGGTCATGTAAAAAGTACGGCCCCGTTCCTGAACTCCCCCTTAAAGGAAGGGCACCAACATCTCTTGGGAAGGAAGTAAAAAAAAATGCATGATTTTTTGGGGTTTTTCTCTTGCAAGGGCATGTATTGCTTCACGAGACCCATACTGTGGCTGGTTAGAACACGAGGCATGTGGAAGAGTGACACCAGGCATGCTGTAAGTACTGCTTTTCAGATTAGCCCAACATCTCTACATATGCTTTACAGACCACATGAGCTCATATCCTGTGCCTGTTCCCTTGCACTCAGTTAATAAACCTCCATGTTTCTAGGGATGCTTTTTCTGCTTATGTATGTAAGAGACCAGGATGCTAAAGTCTGACCTAATTCTGCAATCTCTAGGTGAAGACTTGCTTTCAGTGGGAGCTATACATGTATGGGAGGACAAACAGACCTGTAGGAAGAGCAGTTGGGAGCAGGAAGGCAAGAAATTGCTGCTTACAGACCCGAGCAGCTCTGAGAGGACAGTACACAGTATTGCCTTCCAGGCACGCTCACGGCCAGGGCACAGTCAGTTGCAAATATGAAAGCACAAGATTCACAGTGGGAAAAGAGTAAGATTTTGCCTCCACTCTGGAGGCATTTGCACAATGAAGTCTGTAATATGGAGTGCGTTAGCAGCAGTATATTAAAAAGAGGCTTTGTAGCAGGCCAGTGCAAACTTTAGCATAATTGGCTAGTTGTATCTAAACCCAAGAGCACGCCCAATGTAGAAGGTATGATGAAGCTGCTGTGTTGGGTTGGTTTTTTTCCTATTTCCCATCATAAGCACATATGTAGAGTTTTAAGCCTGGTTATAACTAACTCATGCATTTTTGTAAAAGAATTTTTTGGGCCATACACTTGCTCTTGTACCTGTTTCCATTTGCTGATTCCAGACAAACAAAAAAAAATCACTATTTGTTTCCCTACTAATACTGTTAATTGCAGGTTCTCTTTGTTTGTTTCATACAACCACAGCACTGGAGCCTATGTGCAAGATGTCGAATACGGCAACACAGCGCAGCTTGGGGACTGCCACGGTAAGGCACAGCCATTGCTGCGCGGTTCTCACGTCTCAGCTGTAGTCTGTGGCCACACCTCATTTATGGATGTTAAATTTACAATGAGCTTTTCAGTAACACGATGAACACATCACCAGGTGTTGCTGTGAATGTTCACAAAGCCAAGCTTTTTAGCCCTGGGTGGCAGAGCTTTGTCTTTCTTCCACCAGTTTACAACTATTTGGGGTCTACAGCAAAGTATTGAAGAATTTATTTTTTGTAAGCAGTAATATTTTAGCTTTTTATTTTCCATTACTCAGGTTTGAGATCTTTTCCTTTCTTTTCGTTACTTTTTTACTGATTACTTGTTCCTTTAATTCTTTTAGAAATTTTGCCTACTACAGCTACACCAGATTACAAAATATTTGGCGACCCAACATCTGGTTAGTTTTTTTTAATTTTTTTGAATTAATGACCTTTACTTTCCTTCAGTTCAGCATTTTCAGCCCTTTTTTCCTTCCTTTTGCACAGTTGCCAGTCCTCCATTTTTGTGCTTTTACTCATGTTCCCACTGATGGTAAAGATAGTCAGACTCTTCTCACTCAGCACTTCACCCTGTGTAGCCGCATGTTAACAGCTCATTATTTATTGAGACATCTTTTATTAAAGAGCCTGATTAACATAGATGACATCTTCACTGCACGAAAGTCCACTAAGCTTTACTCTTTATCCCCAGCCATGCATTTGTGAATGCCCTATCGGTCATCTCTAGTAGATGAATGGCAGAATTTCATCATCTTCCTCCTTACCTCTCCTATCCTCTTTTCCTTCTTCCCCAGCAAGCTTTTTGCACAAATACACATTTTCCAAAATGTGTATTTTTATATTTTTGAAATGTTTTAAGTAGTTTGTGTCAATGGAAAAATTTAACATCGCAAACTGTGTAGCCGAGTGACAACTTGTGTAGACAAAGGGGGCTTAGGAAAAAACTTCCTGCATTGTTGCCAGATGAACTTTCACAGCCTTCTCACAGCCCTCAGGGATTTTTCTAATAGTGTTTTTGCCTTCAACCCCTGGTGTTCAGGGAGACCCAGTGAGCCTCTGTTGAACTTGGAAGCAGAACCAGTGTTGACTTCAACAGGAGCAAGACTTATTTTCCAGTCTTTTGCTCCTGGAACTTGGTCTCTGCTTTCAAACTGAGGGCACCTTTCTGACAGACAAATAAGAAAATAATCTATTTGTATGTTAAATCTGTCAGAGTGCAGCAAGGACAAGAACATTGTTCTGCGTTTTGGTGTCTGATATTTGCAGTTCTACAACTTGACAAGAAGTAATGTTTGAGACAAATATTTACCCATAGTGTAAGCTAGAGATCTCTTAGGAAAGCAAAACAAAACACAACTGTGTTAGATGGCAATGCTACCTTGCTTGCATGAGTGTTTATCAGCTGGATTTTCAAAGTGGACATGGGTACAGATGAACCTTATTTTCAAGCACATTTATCATCAATAAGTCAGATTTCAAGCCATTCATGCTTAAACCTACTGGGACAGTGAACACAAAGTACTTGAGTGTGCAAAGTACTTTCAATTCTAAACCAAATTTGATGTGTTTACTCCTCGTGCTTTTTCACATAGGCTGTGGTGGTTCTGTTCAGCAAATGTACTACAGAGGACCCAGAATCTATGTAACATTGGTCCTTAGGAACCATTACAAAATAGAGGTTAAAAACATTCCTTTCATCCCCACCTGTAGAAATGGCTCATTCAGCAGTTCCAGGTATACCATAATAGCACTAATGGAGCTGGTTTCTCAGGTGTAACCTGTCATGAGTGTCTATCTTTCCAAGTAACTTCTTTTTGTTTTTTTTCCAAAGATGTTTAAAAGGCAGCCAAGTATGTTGTCTCCAGTGAAGAATATAGCAATTAAGTAAAATAGGTTGTGCTTTTCACCTCTGCCAGTTGCTTACCTTAACTCCTGCACTGCTCTTGTGTTTGACTTCTCTGGCTTTTCAGCTAGCAGCTGTTGATGTTTTAATGTGGGGTTTTTTTGTACTTAAACTTTTGAACACATTGATTTTAATCAGCCCTCTGTCCTTCTGCAGAGTCTAGGGGGTCACATTTTGCAATGACTTGTAATTCCCATTAAATACTGTCTCCAGTTATAGCTTAGATGTGCCATGAAACAGTGAGGAAAGCCTGACTGTAATACACATTAATAAAAATCTGTTTGCCACCACAGACATGGAGTTCTCCTCAGCTTCCATTACCACAATGGCAAGTATCCCAGTTATATCACCTAAAGTGATTGGTTCCTGGAAACCTAAAGTGACTGGCTCTCGGAAATTTGTAGTTCAAGATGACCCAAACACTTCTGATTATTCTGATCCATTATCAGGTGTCCCAAAGGGTAAGGCCTTACCAGGGAATACATTGCAGCTGAATGGAAACCTGATAGTCTCAGCATTGTCTAAGCCTTAAATGTAACAGCCATGATTGTCGGGCTGTGTTTTACACCCATTTCCTGTGAATATGCAGACAGTGCAATCATGTTTTTCATACCTACTTATCTGGTGTACAAAGTGCTGCTTAGAGCTTATAATGGGAAACACAAATAATAAGCTCAGCCTTTTATCCAGGGTGCTCCAAAGCTCCCATTCAAATCAGTGGGAGTTCTAGGTACATTAAAATATTACATTTGAGTTACCTGCACCTTTAGCGCTTGCTTTCAGACCAGTCTAGTTTAGATAAGACTGTTAGTCCTCATGAATGATTGCTTACAAGAGCTTAATGGGGTGGGTTTTTTGCATTTGGTGGGGGGTGGGAGCAGGAAACAAAGCACAGCTCCATGACAGATCCATGCATTAAATGGGACATAGCCCAAACTCTGCCTGCAGCTTGTTTCCGAGGAGTGTGGGTCAGATCTGAGTTAAGATATGCTGAATTTTTATTCTCTAGATATAAACATCATTCTACAGATGATCTCAGTACATAGACACACACAGGTTTCAGCTGAACACAGAGACACATATTCTGCATGTAATTCATCTTCTGTGGCTATTCTTTCAGCTAAGTGAACCTTTGGGTA
Source organism: Hypotaenidia okinawae (assembly GCA_027925045.1). NCBI lineage: Eukaryota > Metazoa > Chordata > Aves > Gruiformes > Rallidae > Hypotaenidia > Hypotaenidia okinawae. The sequence goes on from BSDF01000012.1 coordinate 10,690,527, forward strand.
GGCTCTGATGGCAACAAAGGCACTGAATCAGTAGGACTATTGCAGTCAACCAAAGAATCTAGAAGCTTCCGATCCCATAACCAAAACTTCATCAGTACACAGAATAGCCAGGTGACAGACATGTTTGCACAATTCTGTATTTACTGAAATCTCACCGGCCAAACCCCATTTGTGTTGTATTACCATTCACCGAAACATATCAGGTTTCCTATCAGCCATTATGGCAGTGCATTTCTCATTTTGATTTGTTGCTGTTCTTCTCCATTTTGCTTTAAGTTTTTGTTACCATTTGCTCTCGATTCTGAATCATATTTTGTGTTGTAGCTATTAGTGAACTTTACTCATGTTTTCTTTCTTCACTGCACAGTGCCATTAAAACCTATAACCCTGAACATTAACAATGTTCAAAGGCCTTGCCTCTAACAAAAGTGAATCTGTTCCATCCCTCTTGCTCTTTCATTTTAACATCCCTTGGGATAGTTAACAGAATTACTTTCATTAAAAACTAACATTGTCTTAGCTGCAAGATGTCTGTGGTTGCTTTAAAAATCTCAAAAGTCAAAGGAAGCTTCTTAATATACAATTAAAAAACTAATCCAATATTCAGATTCTTAGTCTAAGTTAAATTTTACCATTCTCTAACTTAACCTTGAAAGTTGTTGGGGTGGGGTTTTTTTTAATATTATGCAAGTATTTCTGTTCATTATTGACTGAAAAAAGAGGAAAAGTTAGTGCTCTAATAGAATGACTTCATTTGAACTTCAGAAATTGTATGTTTACGTAACACAAGGTGTGCCACTCCAAGGCTAGCAACCTGTGGATGTGTTAATGTACAAGTTTCACACCGTATTACATGAACGTAGCTGTAGCAGTGCAGTATGTACATTACAGTTCTACACAACATTTGCATAATCCTGTCTCTTTTTTGATACTGATTTATGAGTTGGGCAGAAAATGGAGAGAGAAATCCATCCATGCGTTATTAATTGCTGTCTGGCCCAGTAGCACCTTCTAACCTCAATTTTCCAGCAGAAATCATTAATGTTAATAACATACAGGCCCCTATTTGTGAGCCATAAAGGAAATTTGGGGACAGGCTAAACTGAGCATAGCATGAGGAGAGAAGCTTCGAAAAGCATTCTTTGTTACCAAAGCAAACGGGCAGTCTTCACTGAGACTGATCAGTGCTCACAGAGTCATTTTTGTTTATAAAATTGTTTGCATCCACCAGTGCTGTGGATGTGGGATCCAACTGAGTCACAGCAGCGCTAGGCACAGGGCACGCACTTAGAGACACTTAACTAACTTCCCTGAGGGAAGCTGCCGCCTTCTGAAATGTGTCGGTGCGAAGTAGCTGTAGATTCACCATGTACCGCATGTCTTTTGCAGGTGTAAGGTGGGAAGTACAATCAGGAGAGTCCAACCAAATGGTACATATGAATGTCCTAATCACTTGTGTCTTTGCGGCTTTTGTCCTGGGAGCCTTTATCGCGGGAGTGGCCGTTTACTGTTACCGGGATATATTTGTACGGAAGTCCAGGAAAATACACAAAGATGCAGAATCGGCTCAGTCCTGTACTGACTCCAGCGGGAGCTTTGCTAAACTGAACGGGCTGTTTGATAGTCCCGTCAAGGAGTATCAACAAAACATTGATTCACCCAAACTTTACACAAACCTGTTGACTAGCAGAAAGGAGTTGCCACCAAACGGTGATACAAAGTCCATGATGATGGACCACAGGGGCCAGCCTCCGGAATTAGCTGCGCTTCCAACTCCTGAATCTACGCCAGTTCTTCAACAAAAGACCCTGCAGGCTATGAAAAGTCAGTCGGACAAAGCGCATGGCAACCTCAATGCTTCACGAAAGGAAACCCCGCTAAAAAGCCCTCAGTTTTTTCCTTCCAGTCCTCCACCCCACTCTCCTCTAAGTCACGGACATATTCCCAGTGCTATCGTTCTTCCCAATGCCACCCATGATTACAACACATCTTTCTCAAATTCTAATGCGCACAAGGCAGACAAAAAGATGCAACATATTGATCACCCGCTCACAAAGCCATCCAGCAAAAGAGACCACAGGAGGTCTGTTGATTCCAGGAACACCCTGAATGATTTTCTGAAACACTTAAATGAAACTACTAGTAATCCCAAAGCAATTATGGGAGATATTCAAGTGGCCCACCAGACTTTAATGCTGGATCCAATGGGAAATATGTCTGAGATCCCACCTAAGGTTCCCAACAGGGAGGCATCTTTATACTCTCCTCCATCAACTCTTCCAAGAAACAGCCCCACAAAACGAGTGGATGTTCCCACCACTCCTGCAGTACCAATGACCTCTTTGGAAAGACAGAGAGGTTATCACAAAAATTCTTCACAAAGGCATTCAATATCTGCCCTTCCTAAAAACTTAAACTCACCAAATGGTGTTTTGTTATCCAGACAGCCTAGTATTAATCGTGGGGGGTACATGCCTCCCACGGCAGGCACAAAGATGGACTACATGCAAGGGACGCCTGTCAGCGTTCACCTCCAGCCTTCCTTGTCCAGGCAAAGCAGTTACACGAGCAACGGCACCCTTCCTCGTACAGGGATAAAGCGGACACCCTCCTTAAAACCCGATGTGCCACCAAAACCCTCATTCGTTCCTCAGACAACTTCAGTCAGACCACTGAACAAATACAGTTACTAGGACATGGCTGTGCTAAAACAATGAGTGTGGCATTGACCTGTACAGGTTGTGAGGTGACATCGTGGTAGACACGTAAGACAGAGACTCGCTTGTTATTACAGAGAACAAAGTGGCCAAAGAAACTGTCTTCAGCAACAGCTGTGTCTTGCCACATGTAGCTGTAGCAAGACTTCTTGTTCTTGCTAAGAGCAAACACAGAAAAAAAACAAAGGAAAGTGCTGGTCATTACATTTCTTTTGTTTGGAGCTAAGGAGACATGTAGCACAACGGGGTGGGGGCTACTTTACTGTTCTAAATAGCTAAACAAAAAAAGTTCTTGGGGGAAAAAATCAGTAAGCAAATACTTGAAAAATGGGTTCCATTTTAGACTGCCATTAGGCGTGGTCCTTCCCATTAAATGTGAACGTTTTAATATGTATGCATTCACCTTGCCTCTTGCACAAATGTCAGAAAATGGTAATGTCTCAATGAATATCTGGGTTAATAATCAATTTGCTGGAATTCAGTCTCTGGCCCAACTGTAGCATTATTGTTTTTTTCTCTCCGTGTGTGGCACTTTGTGCCACAGATAAAGCTGTGCGTGCGTGTGGATGTGCGTGTGTACTGTACACGCTAGGATGTACTTAGATTCCCATTGCATCTTCTATGCTATGGAATTGTTTACATTGAGCATGACTGAACAAACAGATGACTCTGCCTTCTGCAGCCCGTTGGGTTCAGTTTGGAGACAGCAAAGGATGAACTGTGCGTCTCTGCCAGCCTTCTGAATGGTAATGCCTTGGTGAAATAGTCTCCCAGTGAAAGAGCGCGGACACGTTTAATTCTTCATAACTCTGTAATGCTGCTATTGATTCAGAGCTGTGCATTTCAAATCTAGTGTTTTGGGCTGGAGCGGGGAGTTTTACTGTGTTTCTACAGTGCCTCCATCCAGTACCTGGCCACTGTGAACTTGAGCCCCTTCACTTCTCATCAAGGGCAGCTAACAGTCAATTCACTTGGCAAAGGCCTGTGCAACTAACTAGAGAAGGTTATGTTTTTGTTGCATTTAATAATGCGCTACACGCTGATAGACTTGTCAATAAAAAAGAGGAAACACTAATTGGCCTGGCAGAAGCAGCCTGTGAAAACTCAACAGTAGTGCAATCAATTTGTTTTTCTTGTGTAATGTAAGGGTTTTTTTTCCAAAGTCATGCAGGTAATGACAATATTCTGTAAATAGTATGTGTGAGTTTACCTGAATCTGTGCATTTTGTGCCTTATTCATGCAAATGATAAAAGTACTAAAAAAAAAAAAAAATTTCCTGTCAAGTGTTCTCACTATAGCACATATCTCCTGAGTGCCAGTCGTAAAACCTCCAAACAGCACCCAAAAAAGCAAATAAAAAGGCAAAAAGCAAGAATAATTAATGGTAACTAAAGGCAGCCTACAATCCAGGAAGACAGCAGCATTAAATCACCTTACCATGATAAACATTCCACTCCAGCTCTCTGAAGGATCAAACAGTTATAATGTGAAATCAAATGAGGTTTCTAGGGTAATGGAACACCTGCTAAAGTTGTGTAAGCTATTTAGTAGGTTTTACAGTATCCACTTGCAGCTGATGTTCACCACAGATGGCTATTTTAGCTTGCAAACTACACACTACCACATTGTTTATTGAACATAACTATAGAAATAACTATGGCAGAGGAATATTCATGAATTAGCGGGACAAATAACTGCAGTGGGTTTCAGAGACGGTGGAGATTTATATTACGTGTTCAAAGGGGAGAAAAGGTTACTCACTGAAAACTGGATCTCTGTAACTGAACAAAGAATAAAGGATAGAAGTAGTCATTTTTTGCTTGTAAGGCTGTAAGGGACATTTATTTCCTGAGACCTCTGGATCCAAAAATCAATGATATCTCTTCCTAAACACTTCTATCTTGCAACTAAAACACTACAGATTAATAACTATTAAAAATTTACTCAGTTGTCAAAAGACACAAACTGATCCGAATTCACTTTACAAATATTAATTAATACAAACTTGTGTGAAACCGAAAGATAAATGTATGTGAACCCTGATAACCTCCTGTAACATTGTGCTGCCTTGTAGATGGTAATGTGAGTTCTCTCAGTATTTATGTTGAAATTTCTAACATTCAACCTAGTCCGTATTCTGTTAATTTAATAATAAAAGATGCTTTATCCATTTGTGCAAAGGTAAACGCAGATTGTATCTTTTTTAATGGTACGGCATAAAAAAGTAACCCTTAAATGAAGCTGCTCTATACTATAGAGTACTTTAACATGTATAGATATCTTGTAAACTTGTATTGTGGATGTGTAAATAATACGTTCTTTGGGTTTTTAACACCGCATGTAAAGTCAAAATAAAATATTCCAATGTACTGAGTGTCTAATGTCATTACTGGAGAAGTCAGTTTTAGGTGCATTGTTGTTGGGATTGCAGTAGAGAACTTTGCTTGCCTGCAGTAGCTCTGTGAAGGCAGAGACATCCTCTCGTCAGCTGGACAGGGGTCTGGCAGAGGCAGCCGGCGACACGTGCAGGACTCCTTCCATTTCCAGAGCAGCCACACGTTGACATGTGTGTTCTTGAGGGAAGTGTCTGCAGATGACTTTCAGCCTCCTGAGTTAAATATAAAATGTGAAAGTGACTGGCACACAGTGGGAGAGTGTAGTACAGTCAGGGTTGCTTGTATGACACACCAACAAGAGGCACTGAATTTGAAGGCTGACAATATATGCCCGTAGGAAGCCTTTATTGGCGCTAGAGCCAGGTTTCAGCTGGGCTCTGGTTCTTGCAGACCTTTCTCGTTAAGGTTAGGAAAATACCAATAGAAGATAGTGTGTTCTTTCTAAAAGGTAGGCTACAAAAAGATAGAGATCATTTCTGGGAAAATTAATTACCAACTTTACATAGCAGGACATTCCTAAATACTTACTAATGCTTCATAATTGAAATTCACGTTTCAGACAGACAGTAAAGCCCAACAGAAATACACATGTATTTAGCATGTGCCAACATCACATGTAATTTTAAAATAATCAGGGTAATATAGCATCAGAAAACAAATACATTCTTTTAATTAAAAACTGATTTTAGATAATGGATATTTTTTTTTATGAGATTATACTGTCAAGGTTTTAATCATATGAAATTACTGTGCATGTTACAACAATACAACGGCACCTACTTGTAAAAAAATCCAAAGGGAAAATCACAGTGCTTACAACAATCCCAAACCTATGTGCTGATTCTGATTGAGCTAATTTCCTTCCTAGCAGCTGGTGCAGTGCTGTGGTTTGGATTCAGGGTGAGGATAGCACACTGGTGGTTTAGTTGTTGCCAAGCAGTCAAGGACTTATCGGCTCCTCATGCCGGCCTGCCAACGAGAGGGTGCGGGAGGGGACACCGCCAGGACAGCTGACCCAGACTGGCCAAAGGGATATTCCAGGCTGGGAGGTGGCAGAGCTCAGGAACTAGCTGGGCATCAGCTCCGACTGCTGAGCAATCGTGCTGTGCATCACTTGCTTTGTATATGTTGTTGTCATTATCATCATCACCATCATCATCATTTTCTTCCCTTTCTGTCCTATTAAACTGTCTGTATCTCAGCCCACAAGTTTTCTTTTTTCCCCCTGATTCTCTCCCCGCTCCCACTGGGGGGCTGTGAGCACAGGGCTGCATGGTTGGTTCAGCTTCCTGTGGGTTAAACCACGACATGGCTCAATATGCACTTCTTCAAATTTAGCTTGCTTTCTATTGATGTGGGTTTGGGATTTTTCCCTTTGGATGGCTTTACATATGAAATGAAGAGTCAAGCACATACAGCTGTCATATGCTGTGAGCCTGTGCTGCTTTTATGCTTTAAAATCACTGTGCCTTTGACATGAAAGTGTCAGCCAGTACTGGGAAAGGTGTTCCCTCTGGGAAGGGGCAGTACCTTTGAAGCACACCTACTTGAATAATTTTCAGTCAGGCATTAAGGGTCATAATGAGGAATTACAGAATTATTTTAGTGACACATAAATGTTTATCTACGACACAAATGATGGCATAATTTTGTCCAGAAAATACCTGTATTTACACTAAGTAAAAGGTGTCAAGTGACTGTTTTCCACAGGTACTTGTTTTGGTCTGTACCGAACCAGCCTTTGACCAGACTGATGTGGCTGGATGGGTCTAACCTGACAGTCATCTCTCCCTACACATGCTGACAGCCTATGAAAACAAATATTCACCCTTAAAAGTAAGTGCAAGGCACAATCTCCCTCTCCTAAGAGGGAAGGTGGCAGCCAAAGGCTCACCTGCCGTAACAGCCAACAGCAGCTTTCAGACTGCTTTGTCTTTAATGATAATGCCATGGCAGCCACCTACAGACACCCATTCTGAAGGGAACTGCAACAATAGGGACCAGCTCACCAACAAAAGAAATTAAGGCAATTTCACTTTTTCCCCTCAGGTGTTCTTTAAGCATCCTAAAGTCACTGGTGAAGAACATTCCATAGCTACAGGGCTAGCTGATGAGCATGTGAAGGGTGCTTGATGCTGGCAGGTAGAAAGGTCCTGGGCCCAGTGCAGCGTGGTCCTGAGAGCGCAAGGCTGGGGAGAGGCACACACAAGTCCTGATGTGGGCACGTGAAGGCAGAGGAGAGGCTCCTACTCAACTCTGGCTTCCTTCGCTTTTTGTAGAAAAAGGTTTTGAAGAGAACACAGACAAGTAAAAAAGACAAAGCAAAAAGGGCTGCAGGCCCTCAGGAGTGAGATGACTGCAAGAAAACCAATTTGTAAACCCACAAGTCGCTGCCCGTATGATGTGCTGCCAGTACAGACCTCGTGGCCTTTTAAATTGGGGTCTTAAAGTAATCAGAGTAGTTACAAAAAATCGGGATGCCTCTGTCTTAGTGCTGTCTTGCTAATGACTCACTCTGTGACCCTGGGAAGATTATGCGAGGTTTATTCAGTATAATGGATCCTCAGAAGGCAGCGTTCTTAGCTGGAGCATGGGCAGTTGGTCTGTTTGTAACGTTTCCCACTTACAGAGGTTTTCTTCATTTTCCTTCTCCCTCTGTGAGTCTGAGCACCGGCAAGGACATCTTGCAGGTAAATAAAGGGAAAGAGAAATCCCTTCCCATCTGGGAAAGGTTAGTATTTGCAGGCACGAGGAGGAGTTGGCTGGTATTTCCCCAGGTACCTATTAATTTCATGGGATGGAAAATATTTTTTAAAAATTGATCACAACAAAATACCTCATAAATGCAGCATCTGGACTTCAGCTGGGATGTGCAAGCTTTTCATATAAAAAGCAATACCAGGAGACCAACCTACCAAGACTGCATTTGTTGTTCAAATGTCATCATATCACAGTATAAAAGAGCAAGAAACCAAAGGATTTGGAAGGGAAAAAAAAAACCCCAAAACATTAAATATTTAATTAGATTGAGCTTTGCTCAGAGAACTAGAGCTTCTCACATTTTCATTCAATCATACTAAAGTGCAACTGGTGTGAGGGCCTGGCTCTGGACCCGCCGTTGCTGCCTGCTTGCAAACATTTTTGTGGACATATTGCATTGGCCTTTCACACATCTGAAATTATAATCTGCCCTGAACTCATCTGAGAAACCGTTTCTACTCTGCCTGAAATGAAATTTATTGGAAGCTCTGATTTTATTAGTGCATTCTGAATTCATCCAATGACCTGATTTATGGTCTGCTTGCTTGCTTTTTTCCTACAGTCCCCACAACTTTTCTGAGCTCTGCTCGTTAAAATCGTAACTAGATCCAAGGCAGTGTCCTACAGTGAAGGCGGCTGACCAGAGCAGAGATGCCAGAGGGGACCATGTAGGTACAGTTGGAGAATTCCTCGGGCTGCAATTTTGACACTACATTCTCTCTGACAGAAGGGTGCCTCTGCCCTTCCTGCCAGCCCAGAAGAGTGTTCCTCAAGCACCTCTAATACTTTAAGGGTAGGGGGGAGAAAATATACTCCATGGACGAGCTGTCCTGACCACGTTTAAGAATGGTTCCCCATGTTTCAAAAGAAAAGGCAGTTTATGATGGCAAAATTTGAATGGCAAGAAACACAAACAGCCCCAAAACCGACCAGCACACAGCTTGCTGTCCTTGTTTTGCACATCACAGACTGTTCCAGGGCAGAGGCCCACTGACTTGCACAAAAATGAGCAAAGAACACCAGTTCTGAATAGTGGCCCTTCTGCAGGATAATACCTGGCTGAAATAGCTGTTTTGTAACTTTTTCCAGCAGCTGACCTTAAACATTGGCAAAGGCAGACCATGAGCTAACCAGTTTGCTTCTGTAGCTGTATAACAGCCTTTAACATATGCTTGTTCCTGCACAGAAATGGACGGCTGCCTAGGAAGAGAAGAAAGGTGGCAACTGGCTTTTAATTTGGGTCACTTTAAGCACAGGCTTATTTCTCAAACCTTTGATTTACAACACCGGCCCCGCATGAGCAAAAAATAATCAGAAGTAGATCAGAGCAGATGAATCATAAAAGCAACGCACAAGCTAGCTGTACCTTCCCTGTCTGGGCATTGAATATCCACCTGATTACTCCAATTTCCTCAAGAATACATGTTGGTCAATTAACAGCTTGAAATTTTTTTTTGTTACGGACTAATGGCAAATTTTGATAATCAGGCCGTGCCGTGTAACCGTGACGGGTTATTAGTCACAGGTTATTGTGCCTGGCTGACGATTAGGGGAGCGAGCAGGACTCCCAATATTAATGCTGCGCGTGAGAATTGATTTCTGTGAAAGCTGGTGCATGCAGCTCTGCCATTCAGTCTCTGTCACCGTTGGTGCAGGTGAAATACTGACTCCATCGAATGAGATGGCAGAGCTGCATGGGGCCAGGCCCTCACCCTCAATCACTCAGACATTCCCAGAAAGCAAATGCTAAGGAGGTGTGAGCAAGGCCAAAGCAAAATGGGATGCACATCTGCAGGAAAGCATTTGCTGTAACAGGATGCAGCCCCAACATCATCTCTGGCCCCATTTGTTTGATAAGGACATCAGGGCTTCAGAGTAAGAAAAATGCCTCTTTGGGAACTGTCTGCTTTTTCTGGTTTTGGAGGGGTTTTCAGCAGGTATGGCAATGAGAGCTGAACAGGCCTGCTTAAGCCAGCTGATATTTTTTGTGTGGAGTCCTGGACCACAGGGAGTGCGGTTGTGAGTTTGCCTGGTTTTAAATTCACTAGAAAAGCCTGACATATATTAGACTCAACTGGGACATAAGGCACCAAACACCAAGATCCCAGGCTCAAGAGGAAAGTAATACAAAGGCATCCACTGATCTCAGTGAGACGATCCTGTGGAGAGCTGCTTGTGCTAACGGAGGCAGAAGACTGTGTTTTGTGGTGTTTGTTTCACTGCAGTAAGTGGTATCAAAACATCAGAAATCACAGAATCACAGAATGGCTGAGATGGGAAGGAACCTCTGGAAATGGTCTGGTCCAACCCCTTGCTCAAGCAGGGCCACCTAGAATTACTCAAGCATTCAGGAAATCACTGAGTTGAATTATGACCCTGAACTGAAAGACTGTAAAAATGATTACTCACCCTTAAAATCCTTCTTAGAACTTTCAGATTAAGCAGATCTTTTTGCATAAAGGTGAAGTCTTCCTTCTACTCAGACTGAGGTGAGTTTGGATATCTGACTATTTTTACTGCAGTACTTATTTCTCTTTGACAAGTGCACATCTCAAATAGTCCTTCACTGTTCAGATCCCAGAGGATATCAGCTGATCCTAATGCACAAGGTACCACTCTCCATGCGAGTCTTTCATCTGAAGTGACATCATAATCAAAGGCGAGGTTATATGGAGTGCAACAGACTGAGAAAGCCACGTGATATTTCAGAGCTGCTTCATTACTGAGATGGATAGTTCAGAAAACACTTGAAAATGACATTTTACTATACATGATATGTTCTATCCTAGCATTCCTTGCTAGTTTCTGCTGCTTTAGTTAAACTGCAGTACTCAGTAAAACATTGGATTTTCTCTTCCACAGGAACAAAACTCCAGGTAGAATTTCTCCCCGTACTGTGAGGGAGGGGATATGCCTCAAAAGGCTCTAACTGCATAAGTTGGTTATGGCCAGGAGGGACAAAAATATCACACAGGACACAAAACAAGATCGGTTGCCAAAAATACACTTTTTTGTCACATTTCAGACTAAAACCACTTAGAAATCTGTCATCTCAATTTGATCAGGCGGGGGGAATGTTTGCCCTGAACCTGCTTGACAGAATGGACAGCTTTATGATGTTGGCTTCTAACAAAATCTTGCACAAATGCCACACAGTTAACAATGTTGGCAGTTTCTATCTAAATCCAGTACTGGATGTTTTTAAACTCCTCCCTGTGTTCTTTAAAACATAGTTTCACTTGCCCTGCACAGAACAATAACTAAGCTGTCTCAAAGCCTCACATTGGCATTTTAGTGCTCTTTTGGTTTTCATAAAGTCCCTCCAATGAAAGCCTCTCCTCTCATCAGCTGCTGTTTCACAGGATATTCCAGCCCCTCGCCTCTGCTTCAGGTGCAAGGCTAAGTGAGGGTCCAAGGAGCCCCGCTTCAAGAAGTATGAGTTCACCTTTGTTAAGCTACGGGCTCCCACCTCCAGGCTCAATCACTGTATGAATGAAGAACCATCTCCAGGATGGTTCTCTATTAGCTCTTTCCTGTTGAGCGTGGGCTTCTCCACCCCATCAATATAACATGGGTGCTGACATACATACCTTTGAAAATTTCCCCAGATCCCCATCAAATACCCTTAAGTAGTTTGTCCATAGCAGCATCAGGGAGAGCAGTGGGGAGGCAGACTCACACCAAACCAAGAATCTCACAGCAAGCCTGGAAAACCAGTAGAAACCAGCAGGACATACATGTCTAAATGCCACTCATGCCTGTGAAAATCCCCTCAGCTGTTAGGCCCATTTAATCCTTGTTCTCTGTTCAGCCACTAACAAAGACGCCAGCTATGATGTGTATCACTCACCCTGTAGGCACAGGGAAGAACCCTGGCATCTCTGGAAAGCATCCCAAATCCCCAACTCCAACCCAACTACAGACACCAACTAGCTAATACCCCATGATGAAGGAAGGGTTTCAACCAATAACCACAGACCTAAGAAGTCCCTGAACTATCCAAAGTTGCAAAGCGTGCTTTCATTTTAGGTGTTATTTTCCTATTTGGGCTGCTTTGCTGTTGGCTGGTGTTTAAAATACAGCTATTCCAGAATACTAATAAGCTTTGCTGGACTTTTTTCCCCAAGAATATTACAAAAATTGACATTAACTCAGTTTCTGTCTGATTTAATATATTTATGCCAGCCAACCAGCAATTTATTTTTTTTTAATTAACCCTGGAGGTTAAATGGAAGTTTACTAAAATCAGAATATGTTAAATGAATAATTTCTCTTGGCTTCTTTCAGGAAGTCTCTCTCTTACCCCAATAATCAGTTCAGCTGCAAAGAGATCAATAAGGTCTTTCAATTCAATGAGTAGAAAGCATACATTAAAAAGTTGGTAACAAACCTGATAGACTGGAGAAGATATTACAGTCTATTATGGGCTTTTTGACACTAAATCTATCTGCTAAAAATTCTTGAGAAAAGGTTACTGCCCATACACTACAGTTGCCAAATGGAATAATTTGTTAGTGTTGCTTAAGATCTTCTGGCTTTTATCCACAAACACAACTCCTGCCTGTTAAATCCTCATTACAGGAGAAACCAAATTTTTAATCCTGAAACCAAAAGTAGTTTCAGAAGCCAACCATTGTTGGGACTTCCTATCTCATAGGTGGACAAAGTAGGTTATCACTTCCTATGCTACAAAATCCCAGTCAAGAACCTTCCCCCTCCCTCATTAAGGAGACTCCCAACTTAACAGCTGTCCAGGTTATGGTGTGCACAGCCCCAGACCCGCTGCACACAATTCTCTGCCACTCTCCACGTAGCAACTAGGGTTTGTTAGCCCCAGGAGTGGTCACTCAGGACAGTTCAGCGAAGGTTAGTAAATTCAAGGTCATTTAGCATCACTCTCACTGAAGCACACGGAACAGTACAAAACCCTCCAGTAACACTCTCTTTTTGACCGTAATTATACTGATAGCTTTAGATCATTAAATATAGCCATCACCATACTTCCATCAGTCTCTTAAGCCACACATGCAGACTCACAAAGACAAGGAGTGAGTTTTTAAGAGAGCTGAACTGTAACAAGAACTCCACGACAGCGTCCACAGCAGCGCACCGGAGCTTAGCTACGCAGCTCCCAGCGGAGCAGCAAGTGTTGTTACATCCGTCACAGGAGGCAGAGCTAATGTGCCAGAAGAATTTCATACCGCTGAATCCCCTCCATGGATTTAAACCCTCAGAGAGAAATGTCTCGGCTTATTCCCCTGATATTTCCATAGAACAGAAATCACCTGGCAAATTACTTCTGGTCACGTTTGGCAGGTATTTACCAACAGTGGTTCAGTTCTCATCACAGTCTCAGTTTTCCTCAGTGGCCCCATTTTGTTCTTGTTAAGTAAACAAGACTAGCACTCAGGAAAGTGCTCAAAGTAAAGCACTTTATATTAGGTGCCTGACTGAAATAAGCATTTCAATTAGATTCATTAAGGAAGTTATTACTTGTTAATTGAATAGCAACAGACTGCTGAGGATCACTTATTGAGGTCTAATAAGTATGTAAGAGAGAAATCTACTCTTCATGTAATTCCATCAGCAATAAACTAGTGTAATTAGCTTCTTACTAACAAACTTAAATTGTGGGGAATGTTGAGGCAGTTAATTGGCACTTAGGAGGATACCTATAGTAAGTTAGAGCAGTATCAATTAACATACTTATGAAACGTCAGTTTAAACTCTGAACAAATAGTTGATACCAATGGGCTGCAGGTTACTTGGTTAAATGCTATTGAAATGATTAAACTTTCCTATTCACAAAAAAAACCCCAAAATGGTCCTCTCACTGCTCTTATTAAAAATTCTTACATATGCCTCATTTCCAGGTGTGTCACCTATTACCTGCGATCACCATCAGTAAGGACTCCAGGGCGCTGGCTATGCACACTGACGCGTGGGCAACTCAAGGACTTGTCTGCCCAGGCTGCTCTCTGCTCAGAAGCCCGCCTGCGTCTGACCCACTCTCCCTCACACTGTGTGCAGGTTATTTAGCAACTTATTTTCATGTATTTGTAATTCTAAATGAATGTGAGTCATCTGAGGACCAGCTAATCGCTACTCCTTGCACTTCAGCAGACAACCGCCACAGGACCTCCACCTGCTTTCTAGCTTGATCAAATTGAGGTTCATACCTCATGGCTGTGAAGAATTTCATACATGAAGAATCTGAGGGACCAGAGCAGTAACTTTTTGCCCAAAGGCGACTCAGAAGGATCACAGTAGCTCTGGGATTGATTCCTTCCCCAGGAGCTAGTACCTATGATACCTCGCTATGCCATTTGGACTCCATAACCAACCTGAGCTGCTGGAACAAGGTAAGCATCACTAATTGTCTGGTCAGGACAAGCAGCAGCAGAACCGACCTCCATGCCTCTCTATTCCTGTGATCTTATCACAGTTCCTTCTCTTCCTCCAAATATATTCCAGATGCTCTGGAAGGGCTCAGCCTACCTGTTTGAAATGGAAATCTCTCTGCTCTCTCTTTGACTTAACATGCAGTTTGCCTGCAGGAAATGAAACATTTTGCAATGGCATGGAGCTTACAGAGGACATCTGTTTGTACGCACAGCCTGAGCTTCGTGCTCAACAGAGGCCTTGGGAGCAGTGGTAGGAGAGAAAGGTAAGACACGGACCCTCCAGGGAGCACAGCCAGCCCTTGGTGGCAGAGAGGATGGACTGGGTCTTCAGGGAAGGTGCTTGGAGAAGAAGCAGAGGCACGGAGGTGGGATGCTGCCAGAGCAGAAACCAGCAGGCAAGACTGCCCAGATGGACACACCAGGGTGTGGGGCAGACAAGGCAGAAGGGAAGGGGAATAACAGGGCTGGGGTCTGAGCCCGGGCAAGGATGGGAGGGTCGGGAAGCAAGAAGGTATTGGCAAGGGCAGTACTTGCCACTTTAAGGGTATCTGTGCAAACCAATTTTAGAAACTTCTATTTTAAAACAAGTTCACCCCTCCCCCTTCCCCACACACAGAAACACACACTGATCCATCATGTGGAAATAGTCCAGACTCATCTATTTAAAAAAACTGACAGCATATCCCTGTCAGCTAGGAGTGTGATTTTTTTTTCAGCTATGCCAGCAAAAGCCCTAACGCAGCCACAGCTGTGATATGAGCAAAAGGGGAAATAAAGTTTCTTTTTGCCAGTACAGCTTCTTTTGCTCAGGCAACTGATACAAGCTGTATTTTTTTCAGGCTTTTTCCTAGGGTAAGCTTCTGCACTCTGACTGCACTGTCAGTGCAACTACACATGAGGTCTGATAAAGGTGTCCTCAAGGCCTTAAATTGTGTCAGAGAAAGGACAACACCTAGCACTGTGAAACCCTGCCAGTGCCTGGAGCTCGAGGTGCAGATGCAGTGAAAACACAAAATAATAATGAATTCTGAGCCCAACTTTCCTAAGCCCCAGAGTAACAGCAGCCAAATCCTTCTTGCTTCCCCAAGCTTTCTAACAAGCAGCTCCATCCCACTGCAGCATTGCAGGTAATCATCGTCTGCTCAGAGTAAATCGTATCTCAAAACATTGAGCTGGCTCAGTGTCCAGAAAGCCCTGGGAAGTTGGGAAGTATGGAAGGACTTTTCTGTTCTGTACAAATGGAACAAAACCTAAGCATTTTGGGGGAAAGGCAATCTCAAATAATAAATAATGCAGAATCTCCAACATACCTTTTAAAGCTTCAGTCCCCTTATAATTTAATGTTTGAAATGCTATGATATTCCTTCAGAAGGCTTCTCTCTCCACTGCTGATGATGGTCTGTCTTCACAGACACTTGAATAATGTCTTTCTTCCTCTTGTAACATCTTCTTTGACTACACCTCATGCATAGTAATGTTAATAATCTTGCAGCTTTCAGCGACATTTTTCTCCCCTTAAATGAACGCCTGGTATTATGCAGGGCTGTTTTGTTCCACACCTTGTCTCCTGCATGCCTCTTTCGCTGCAGTGTACCTGTGTACATTAGAAACGTCTTCTTACTGCTGCCCATTATCAGCTGTTCATGTTTCATTTAGCAGCACACAGAAGAATCAGACTAATTGATTACCTATATTATATAAATTCTAGCAAAGCATAAATGATGTAGTCAATGTTAGCTTCTATTACGTTGAATATTGCACAAGTGTATATGTAAGCGTAATCCCTCCCAAAAGAACTTACACCATCATTAACTAGAGACCTTTTGCATGTGAAATGGACTTGATATCTGGCAAATTATGCAGTGGTTAATACTATGTGCAGCCATGTAGAAAGATATATTTTATACTACCTGACCACCACAGAGCTTTAGAGTTCTTTCCTCAGAGAAGATGAATTCAGATTATATCTCCTCCTAAATGTAAGAATGTAAATATGGACAATAAGATAAGTATTAAGCTCATTTGTCAAGGGGAACTAGGTAATTCATCTCAGGTCATGAAGCAAGAAAGGACAAGAAATGCAAACAGAATCTAAAATACAACTTAGTCGGGTCCCCTAACCTGCAGGGAGCACACACTTGCACACATTTAGAAGCTTTGTGCTTCTAAGTTATTTTTAAGCACCTTCTCAGTCATCATTAAATGTTAAAAGGATCTTGTATCTTTTGGAAAGGGTGCAGTTGAAGATCCTGGCTGTTTCCAAAGCTTCCTGAAATAGAAATCCTCACGTGTAAATGGCCAATATAGGATTTCAAATGCATTTTATATAAATAATTCTGGTAGGAACCCTGGACTAAAATCATTCTGATGGCTTTGATACAAGTGCACAGTTGGTCTATGAACTTGCAGCCACTGCAAAGAGTAATCACATTAATCTGAACACTATTTCCAATGGCAGCTGACAAAGAAATGAACACCAAACTAGTGAGCTCAGGCCCGTCCTGCTTATTTAACCAGTACTCCTGCTGCACTTAATATTATCACTATGAAATCCAGAGAGAACTCTTCTGCTTAAATACAGTCCTGAAACAAAGTCGTATGCTGTATTCTCAGAGTCACACACTATTAAACGTAAGAAGCAAATTATATGCAAGAGCTTAGAAGGTGAAACACTCAGACACCTTCAGAACATTGAACATGATTACAGCAAATGGCATCATTCGCTTTTCCTTTGAGTTGATGTTAACAAGTAAAGCATTTTACTTGTCTTTGTTTACTGGGGGAACATAAATACTGCATTAACTACATCTTCTTGCCAACTAAGCTTTGCCTACAGGATGGCAGCTTGTTCTGTGTTTATACTTTCAAAGAGTTGAAAGCTCGGTGGTTGAACAGGAACAATTTGGGATGCTACATACATGTGAAATGTGCTTGTCATTAAATAAGTACTTGAGAAAACCTTAAACGTCTCAGCCTGAGATTGCCCAAAGATCTATCTGCATTGCTTAACAAGATCTATCTCCAAGTATTTCCTGAAACACCTGAAGTGCTGTGGGAGCCTATATCCTAGTCCAAAAAGCAGTTTCCTAAGGGAATTAGAGCCACCTTTCCTCTGCTAAAGAAAAGTGGTAATAGACACCTAGGAGGAACATAAAAGCACTCAGGTCTTTCTGAGGTGCTAATGCACTGCTAGGCAACCTAGCAATACCCTGCCTAGGCCTTCTATGCATCCCAGCTTCCCTAATTTTGCTGGCAGAAGCCCTCTGGGTCACACGCGGAGAGGTTGCTCAAAGACTCCCTTCAGTTAGCCAACTGCCCCAGGCCTTGGTGGTGTAACACCATACCTGCCAGTCCTGGGATCCTGGTGTGGTCTTCCTAGCATGGGCTTATTGTACTCCAGAAAATACAGCATAGAAAGGCAATCCTGTGTTTACACTTAGAGTGCCTAAGAGCTTCTCAAGGCCACACAGCAAGTTTTGGGACATTTTATACATTAAAACTTCACAATGCCTCTGGATGCCAGCCCACAGCTAGGTGGGCTCCTTGTATATATTCTTGCAGAGCAAACATTGAGAGATGCTGCAGAGGAAGCATCCTGCAGTATTGTGTGCTATTTAGTGAGGAGAGAAGAAAGCCCTGTCTATACACTCCTACTAGGCAAGCACAGGGACTTTTGCCAATGCAGCATGAGCTGATCTAAACTTAACCGTTTCAATCTGCCTATGATGGGCTGGTTCTTCCTCCAAAGCTGCAAGTTGGCTGGAGACACATTGTTAGGACCTAGGGATTGAGAGGAACGTGGAAGAGTTTCCACTGGTTTTGTGCAAAGCCTGTGTCTGGCCTGTGAAAGACATGACAGCAAAATATCAAAATGTATCCTTCAGTCAGCCCAGGGATGAAGTGCCCTGGGTGCTTCTGCCTTGCTTAAATACCCCAGTTCTGATTTCCCATTTCATGGAAACAAACCAAGAAAATTATGTGCCTAAACGTGGTTGCTCTGTCTAACACAAACTGGGCTGTGGTCCACAGATTACTGAATGAAATATCAGCATCAAGTACCACCATGCAGCGTGCAACATCTGGGAAAAAAGTTATAGAGCAGTTTTCATTATTTTTATAGGAAAAGAGAAAACTGCAAATGGTAGAAGGTATAAGAGGGAATTCTTACAGATTGTACATTGTCAGGAACTGTCTTTCCAGCTGTGGCAAACCTGATAATAAAACACACAATCACCTCAAAGCTCAAACATCAGCAGAAACAAGGCAGCCCCCACAGAGAGCTTCCATGCCAGATGGGATTTCAAAATGGCAGCTCCCCACAGGTAAGATGCAGTCTGGATGCTTTGGAGAAAGTCTGAAAGCATTTAAAGGATCAAGGTATAGCCTTGAGTGAGATACTCTTTTTTTTTGTTTGTTTCTTTGGTGGAGGTTTTCCTTGCTTTGTGCATTAAATACAAGAACAGGCACTGTACTTACAACAATATCCTCAATAAGCATATATATTCCTAGGAGAATAAAGCGAAGATGATTAGAAAGCAAAACCAAAGGAGACGGGAGGAATTCTAGGGACAAAATGTTCTGAACTGGCTATGAAGGGAAAAAAAAAATCAAAAGCTGCAAAACAGCAGCCCCTGTTATTTGCAAACACGTACCAAGGAGGCTGAGAATAGATCCAATGACAGCTGCAGCCTAATTGATAGGAGACTCGCCTAACAGGTTGTCAGACTGCTGCGTGGCTTCAGTCCAGGCCACGCTGCTGGAGGCACAATGGTAGAAACACTGACAAACGTTTACTAAAAATAAATAAAAAAATATTCCAGGGCAAAGGGAAATATGGCTCCAAGTGACTACTTGCAAAATTGCATTAGATCTCTAGGAAAGAAAAAAGTAAGCAGCAAAATGTGTGAGAGTCCCCCCAGGGCCTGCAGGACAGACACAGGCAGCCTGCCAAGGCACTCCAGGATTGTGCTAGCTGTCAGGAGCATTGGCTCTGGGTGTGCTGAGAGCAGACCTCCGCGGAGGCAACGAAAATAACTACCAGATCAGCAAAGAGCACAATCAAGAGAGTTGACTAACTGCAGAAGAAAATTATATTTGATGTATCGAGATGGATCTGTTTAATGGTGGGAAGGAAACCACGGGGACAAGTCTTTGAACTCTTATTTACCAGGAAAAGGATGTATGCCTTCCTTGGCCTGTGGGGATGGGAAGCACAGTGAGAGAGCTGAAAGTGGCTTAGGTACAGCCCTATGCCATTCCCATGCAACACAATCACAGCCAGAGAGTCACACTTGGGACTCTTTGAATGTGTTCAGCTACATGCTAGGGTGGAAGGCTTGAAAGAACCTTTGGTCTCGAGCTCCCAAGTCAGCAATGCATCCAAGCAAGCTGCAGAGCAGACAGGTGAAGAAGAGAAAGCTAAAGCAGAGGGTTGGGAAGGAAAAAAAAAAAACAAAGAAAAAAAAAGAAGCCATATGGATGAAAGCTTGTTAGGACTGTGAAGACTGCTCTCTTTGAAGGAGATCCCACTTTAGTAAAGCTGACATTTTCTGTAGGAGGGAATAATCTTCTGAAGGTAACACCTACCACTAGAAGCAGCACCCAGGGCAAGACTATTACTGTGCATGTGTGTGCAGAGGGACCTTGAGCCATGAGTACACAGTTCCTCTGGATTTACGAGCACTACTAAACAGACAAGTAATAAAGTAATAAAGTAATAAAGAAGAGAGCCCTTCCACAGCAAGGGGAACAGAGCAGAAAAAACCAGCACTGGCTGCTCAGTCAGTTTTCAGCTGCTCTCCAGCCTTCCTCATTGCCTTGGGGTTACCACGCTTGACACCTCTGTCAATCTCTGGTTAACAGTGAAGATGATCAGCAAATTAACACATTCAGAATTCATTCCCAAAAATACATCATTAATTTCTATAGAAAGGAACTTCTGAACAAGCACTTTCTTTACTTGATCATAGCATGATACTCATTTCTGTCTCTGAGAACGTCCAAAAAGGTTGTGAAATGTTTTTTGGAAATAACCAAGTGATTTTACATAACAAATAAACTCATAAACCTCCCCACACACTGCAAATCAAAGGCAAAAGGCACTGAGGAATCATTTGCTGCTCTCTCCTTTATGGAAAAGTGACATTAGGTCTTCATGGTCCCTGACTTAAAACTCAGAGGGCACTTTTTTTCTACAGCAACATACAGAGGTCTAGCACAGGGCCACCATGAAAATTAATGGAGCAGCCACATGGATAACAACTCACTAAGGTGCTTTCAATATATGCTCCTCAGCATTCAGCAAATCTGTGGGTAGATACAGAACAAGAAAATTACTCACAAGCTGGGGCAGTCTGAATGAGGGGTGCTGCTACATGAGAGCGAGACGCTGTCAGAAATGGGTTTCAGAAATAGCTTTCAGAAGTAGGTTTCTGCAGCATTCTCTGAAATCCCAGCCTGCTCATCACAACCTCCCCCTGAAGAGCAACTATTAGCAGACACTTCTCCTTTATTAGATGGGTTCAGCATCACAGTTTCCAGTATGGGAAACAGGGAATAACAAACAAGAAGCAATGAGCAAGGATCATGAAACACAAAGTTACCAAGGAGCCAAAATTCTCAAGAGGCTTGTGGATGCATGTGTACATACAAATATCCAGCTTATGCATGCAGACAGAGCAGAAGTCTTTCTGATAATTACAGTAGGAGGTCAGCCTATTTCCAAGCTTTAAAACCAAACACCTCTGGATTGTGCACATTCTGAGACTATCAAATTAAGTAAATTAAATCACTCAAAACTCTGCTACCAATTCACGTCCCCAGATGTGACTTAAAGTATTAGTTACCCCATCTTCTATTAACTGTAATGAAAACACAGTGCCTGGACTATGGGGAGTGTAAAATCCTGTTGAAGGTTAGCTGCCTTCTTCATAAGGCCCAGTACTCAACACAGTTCAAGGAGCTGTGTGGGAGAAAAGGCTCTGGACAGAACCACTATTTTTGTATTGTTTATGAAATAAACTCCCTGAAGAGCATACTTGCATCACATTACTGCAAGAGTAGAATTACTGCTTGTGCTGGAAACCAAGCATCTTGATTTTTCATACAGAAATTTTTTGCCCCCTATAAAAGACCCCGGCCCAGATTGGGTGAAATTTTGATGCATGATCCCCTTATTGACTTTAATAGAAACAGGATTGAGCTCTATAATCAGCTTTTATTTAAGGCAGACGTGCTCTTTTGTACTGTGTTTTTGTGACTTCACTAGACCTTAGAAAGCATTAACCTGTTTTGAATTCACAACACTGCTCCTTAAATAGTGGACTCTCACCCAAGAGACTCAGGACACTGAAATGCTGACCTTCTGCATCCAGTGATTTTGATCATGAGTTTGCAGCCCAGAACTGCAGGTCAGGTTTAGATCTCAGCTCAGTATATGAGTACATAGTGGGAGTGAGGAGTTATTTTCTAGGGCACATGAGTCAAATGCTCCATGCTGATAGAGAAAATGGTATGGTTACTGAATGTAAAGGAGTTGCTGCTTCTTTACAGCCAACCCACTTCAGCAGAAACCTCTGTAAGAAATGATGTAGAATCACTTTCTTACTGAGAAAACCACTGAAAGATCTTGCTTATTGACAGGGAGCAAGACATGGAAGCTAGCAGAGCACAGGAATATTCAAATGCAGCTTGGGCTTTTACAATAAAAACAGCTTTCTGCTTTTCAATGGAGCAAACTGTAGTTAGTCCATTTCCCCAGCGAACAAAATCAGAATTTTTGAAATGTCATAAATTATTCATATCTTGTGTCTGTGTCATCCCAAGAAGCCCACGTAGCCATAGTGTTCAAATTTCAGAAAAGGGCTGAGCATGTCAGAAGGGAATCCAAAGCCCCCCACACCAAACTACCAGAGATTAGCAAACACTGGTGAAGAAGTGTGCCTTTGAAGGCATTTCATCTCTTGCTGGAGCATAAATCTTGGGTAAAGGCTGCAGGCATCTTCAGCAGGGTGTCAGCACCCAAAATTGCATGGCCATCTTCTGTATAGTTCCTTGAATGTTCAGGCACTCACCTGGGCTGCAGCTATGCTGCGATCAACAAGCATTTGATTTACCTTTCAGGCAAAGAAAAGTAGTCCCTACTCTGGTCCCAGTGCTATGCTTCATAATTCATTTATAATTCAAATTCAAGTGATTTGAGTTTCAGTTACCATTATTCAAGGCTGACATACAGTAGGCATTAGGACCATAGGTCAAACCCATTTGTTGACCATTCCTGATGGTCTCCAACATAGCAACAGAATTGCTCAAGAACATCCTCTTTGCAATTTGAGAACCACAATCACCAACTGTGTTCCTTTAGCAGGGTCACACTTTCCTTCTGCTACAACAGTAAAACTCCTCTCTGTCGGATACTATCGAGGGCGAGACTGTGCAAAGAACTCCCCAGAGCCACCGTGTCTTACATCCCCACCACCCGTGCCAAGCATATTTCTAGCATTAAAGCCAAATCCCAGCACAGATGACAAGAGCAACAAAAAAACCCAGTTCCCTACTATAAAACCCCTACACAGCCCTCTGTAGTTCAAGAGACTGTTGCAAGGAGGTAATACACGATATAATTAAGTATTTATGACAGGTAATGATTTCAGACACTACTTGGAGGTACATGGAGAAAGGACAAGAAAGTGATAGAGCAGAGCACTGCTACAATATCCTACAACATCAGTACCACAACACTCTGCTTCTGTCCTTGAGCATTTTTCAGGACCAATGCCTCAGTTTTTATTAAAGCAAACTGACCACAAAAAGAAGCCCAAGTCAAGTCCCCACGCACCATGACTGTACATTTCTAGGTACATGCACCTTCTTCCGCTGAAGAGGAATAAGCTCTGTACTACCAAGGACACAAAAAGCAGCCCCAGGTGCAGCCCCGACTGCCTGACACCCCAACCAGCAAGCCACCCTCTCTTCACATCACTGTGACAGCGTGAAAGACAACACTGGGCAATGCTGCATTACAGTCTTTCTTCATTCATCTACAGTCCTGTAATGCAACGATTCAAAGCTGTATATTGTCCATCAATGCTTTGGCACTAACTGCAGGGCTGGAGTCAATGAGCTTTTGTTTGGCCGCTGTTCACCACTCCCCAATTAGTGGCTTTGCTAATCACATGAATAACAGCTGTTTTGTCAATAAACATTTTTTAATCTCTGTAAATTCAAATAAAGACTTTGCTAATCCTCAAAGCCATGGAAAACAGGTAGGTCACAACCATTTCAGGAGAACCTTTTATACTTTAATGCTATCAGGATGCAATGCTTTTACCTGAATTAGCCAGTATTAGAACCTTACTGCTCAAAACGCTCAGCTAGGAACTATCTTGCTCACAGGTGGTACAAAACCAGAGAGTGCAGTTTGGTTGCAAAACTTCAAGTGCCACATAGGAAGACATGTATGAAGCATATGTGCTAAACATCATTTTGTACCATTTAGTCTTAAAAGACACACCTAAGAGCCCATTAATGAACAAGTTGTTACTATTATTATTTACTGAAAGCACACACTGTGATGTGATATGACACAAAGGAAGATAAGATGTATTCCTTGCCCAGTAAGTTACAAAGATTCAATTATTTGGTTTCACTGAAGAACTCAAAAGGGCTAATGAAAATATGAATGACACTTCCTGGAGACAATGCATGGAAAAGATCAGTGGCAAAGAGTGCCTTGGGAAGTTGTAAGGCTGTAAAACCACCGATGCAATAATGATATTTCTGCGGTAGCCTTCAATACACAGTAATCATAACCAGTTAGAATTAACATGGTAATAAATATAAGTCACTGGCAAAACAACAGTCCTGAAAATTTGTGAGAAGATAGATGAGCCCCTGCCAATCTGCCTAGGCTAGCTTGCTAGCTTTTAACCCACACACACCTAAGCCTCTGTGATGGCCCTGGTTGATCAGGAAGAGCGCTCATTACTTAGGTAGACATCAGTCTGTAGAAGAGCACAATCGCCTAGTTCCCAACAGGATCACCAGCTACTGCTTTTGCTTTGTCATTTCAAGAGGATCATCATAAAACAGAATAGCACAGAAAGATGACCATGAAATTTAAGTCCCTTCTGCATGGCCTCGCCCCATGTGTATTTTAGTGCCCCACTGGTAAACAGTAACAATAGCATAGCAATATGATTATGGATCACCACTTTACCACATGAATACATTCCATTGTTCTAGATTACAGCTGTAACTTACTATGTATAGCATGACAATTCAGTCACAACTCTTGGAAAATTATGACTATATTTCCCAGAAAGATTCCCAAAGAACAAAAAAACCTACTGAAATTATTTTCTCTGCATGTGTCAATTCACTTAATCCTGTGTACAATTCAGCAGGCCTTAATCCTTCTGCATCTTTCCAATTCAGCAATATCACCCTTTTAGCTGCTGCATTTGCTCTTAATAGAAATTTTCCCCTGTGGTTCATTTATATTCAAGAGACTATTCAGGTCATCCAGTGCAAATATTTTTGGATCACTGGCGATGTCATTGTCCAGAATCATATTCACTCTATTTCCTCCATTTCCAGAACGAATTTACTAGGTATGGGATGTTGAAAAAACCTCTTGTTCTCATTCATCTCATATTTAACCAAAGAAGCAAACCAGACAATAAATGAAGTCTGATTTGCATGAAATTGCGTATTCTGCATCCTGGTGTTGAACAAGAGCACAAATGTTCTTTGAGTCCTGTCATGCCTAGTTTCTATATTTAATTCGTCTCCTTGTCACCTTCTGTTGAATTAAGGGAATGATACAGTAAGGTTTCCATAACTTAATATTTGCCACTTTACCTGGTTACTAACCCCACCCTAATAATGCTACCTCCTTTTATCTAGAGACGCTGCATCTGACTGTCTCCATACATACAATCCATAACAACCAAACCCAACTTAACCTGTTAAAAAACCCACACAGAAAGAGGTACAGAAAGGAAACACATCCTCCCTGTTGGCCTCCCAGCTGAAAGCAGCACTGCATTTCTAGTTTGCAGCTCCTGCTTCAGAGGACACTGCGCCCCTTTGCTCTTGGGTGCACTTTGATCCCCAGGCTGAGCAGTGCCTCACTCAGCCACTTCCAAACTCTGCTACAGAGATATCCCCAGACAAGCCTGTCTCCAGGATCTGCCAAGTGACAGATCAAAGCCAGAAAATTGCTGTTGTTTCTAAGGCTCTTCCTGCGTTTAACGCTTTGCTTGCTCCCCTCCAGGCACCCGAGAGGCCTCTCTGGATCCTCCAAGTAAAACCTGGAGCCTGAAGTCCTGTCGGTGGGAGAGGCAGAACCAAACAGACCCCTAAGGGTCCAACAATTAGATGATGTGCCAAGTTATATGAAATTAGCTCCCTTGTTTCTCTTAAAAGCGACAAAGGAAATGAAAGACAAGCTTGAAGTGAGGCCATGGGTACCCCCTATTCCTTATCCGGCCCCTTCTAGACATTATTTACAGCAGCACTGGAAGCGTGGCAGCCTGCCTTTTAGAGCTCACTGAAGAAGTCAGTGGGAACATTTCCAACAGCTCTGTGGCCTTGCTGAAAAGTGCTGAGGTTTTGTCTTTGCTCCTTTAAGACAGCAGTGAGAGTATGAGTAGTGGGACTTGAGCTAAACTGGAACTGCTGAACTGCTGTTAAAAGGGGAGGGGGAGTATGACAACTGAGCTATTCTCAAAGCTGAGAAAATAATATTTTTTAAAAACCCAAAACCTTTCCAAGCAGTTTTTTCAACTTTAAAGAGCAGCTGCAGCTGGAGTGGTGCCAACCATGCAGACTCCCTCAGCAGACACAGGCTGAACATCACAATAGCTTCAGGTATGGATAGTTTTAAGACCTGAGAAGTTGGAGGGTAGTCAGTGTTGCCTTTTCCAGCCCTTTAACTCTCAAGATGCTGCTGTATTTTCAGACCCCTGGTTTAGGGATTGTTTCATGGTCCCAAGCCACAAGAAGCATGGGCTTAATCCTAGTACAGCCAGCTCAGCTCTTCATCTTGCACAGACAGATAACTTGAACACCACGCAATTCATTGAGCACAGGCTGTTCAGACACAGCATTAAAAATGGAGTGGAATGGCTTTACAGCACTTCTCTAAGTGTAGCAATTTGCTATAGCAGTCCTGAGCTAGACACTCCCCTTCCCTCTGTTCCTTTGTAACATGCTGGCTGAGACCATTGCTGTTACTGCCATGTGGGAAATTTCTGTGACCTATCAGGATGGAAACAGCTGTATAAAGGTAAAATAACAGATAATCACAAATGCCTGCAATCTTCAGATAAAGGCAACACACAGAATAATACAACTTGCTTAAATAATATGCCTGTGATTTAAAAATGCAGCTTCTTTTCACCTGACACTGCTATTCAGGTGGGCAAACTTTATTCAAAGGCAATCCGTTCTTTGTGGATGGGTGTGTCCCCATGTTTTTATTTTTAAAATAGCCTGCTATGCTTGAGTGTCCTGATTTCACAGCTCTTGGACCAAGAGAGGGTTTGCCTGGTAGCACTGTCACCCTGGCATGAACAAGAATCCTCAAAAATGGCCACACAGGAGGAGCAGCCCCACAAGCCCTGAAGCTACCATGGCCTTTAGCCACAGAGGGATTTCAGAGGCATGTTAATTAAGTCACTCTGAACAAGGGTAGAGTGACATGATGCTGTGCTTGCACCCTACCGAACCAGGTATCACAAGCACAAGTGCTGCTGGTCTGCTGTGGGCTTCTGTGAAGAGTTTGATATATGTTTTCCTACTGCACTCAGACAAACAGGAATAGTATTTCCTGTATCACTTCCTCTGCTTGGAAGATGGTGCAGTAACCTCAGCTGCTCTTTCTTGACATGTAGGGAGGAGAGAGGCGAGGAGGGGAGTATCTACAGGGCTGGCAGAAGCACAGTAAAAGAAAATAAAAGCAAAAGGAAAGGAAGTGGGCATCCAGGCCAGAAGAAGACTGAGTGGCACAAACTTGCAAAGACAAGGGTCAGCAAACTGAATCAGATGTGGTATGAGTCACTGAAGGGTGTGGAAATGCGTTTTACAGGTGGCACCATTTCGTGAGTCGAAGGGAACCAGGAGACTTCTGGTGGAGGAGCAGCAAGGAAGCGAAGAGATTAGTAAAGACTGAACAGAGCAAAAGGGCAGTGGGGTGCAAGACAAGGAGATGGATGAGGAAGGGAATATTATTTTGTAGAGCAATACAGTACTTTCCTGGGTCACAGCCAGCTTCTGAATGTACCTTAAACTCTTACTTCCCATTTTCTCCCAGCTGGATAGATAATTGCCTGACTGTAGAATTATATTAATCATTTTTATGTCTATGATCTCCAATGCCAGCACAGGAGTGCTGTTAGACAAAGCTATGTCTCACCATAGGCTACAACTACAGAACAGGACCCCTCCTTCCCCTCCTATATTTGAATTCAGTCTCTAAGAAAAGCACAGGAAACATCAGGAATTCCCAAGGATCGATGGGGTAAGATATTCCTATGGTTTCAGGCATATATATTGTATTCCTTCCCCAAGCCTTTCATATGCAGCCTGATTTATTAGCCTTAGTCAGCATTCTGTCTTGTAGACCTGCCAGAAAAGCACAGTGGGATGAAACATCTGGTAAATTTGCTCAAATTCTATTATGAAATATCTTCAATTCAAGTTTCAGTGAAAAGTAAACAAGCCATTGTCTTTAAAAAGTGATTCGCTTTGCTGTCAGAAAATACTGGCAATCAGCAGTAGGCATTAGTCCCCTTTCCAGGGCTGTCAAGGGGGAATAGCTCCAATTGTGAACCACTCTGGGCCAGGTAGAAGATCATTCGAATCATTGCTGGTTCAGTGAAATTTAACTTGTTCACCAAGGTCTGCTGTCTGGTTGCCATGCTGTGAGAGTTGCTTATATTTTAAGAGCACCCAGGAGACGCAGAGAGCGCATGGGACACGGCAGGCTCCTATCTCCCCTGCAAGGCAGGGCGCTGCAGAGCCTCCTGGTTCCATCAGCACTGTGCTGACTCCAGACCCGTGTGCAGTGTGGCAGTGTACAGGTACAAGCCTTCACAGAGCTAGCTTGGGGATTGCTGACACACTACAGCAGGGTGCTTGGCAGATGCTACCAAGTGAGAAAATGCAAACTGTGGAGATAAACAGGTACAGCCTGTCAAGTTACAGGTAAGAAAAGGAGGTGCATGCAATGCTCTGTATCTTATTTCTCCATGCTGGCTCCATGCTTATGCAAATTCATTGGCCCAAAACTCCCACATTATCCTTCCATGCAGGGCAGGGGCCAGAGGCCATTATTTCTGTCTCTAAATTAGAACACCACCTATAGAGAAGCTGCTCTTAGTTTCTGCAGGTGAATTCCAGCCCTCCTCAATTGCTTGGGCTGTTTGTGGAGAGAGGTGAATGTCCCCCACCAAAGGACTCTTCAGTGGTAATTTAATTTCTACAGAAAGGCATTCCTCTCTTACCATCAGCAGCTTTAATAAGTGGATGTGCTACAGGAGGACAGTCTATCGGAGGGTCAATCTACAGCAATTGACTATATTCATCCACAGGGGACATTTTTTAATTGGTGAGGAGCCCTTATAGAGCCATCTGACTTTCCTACATACCTGTGGTGCATGGTATATTTGAGACAGGTTTAGCTAGAAAAGGACAGATCAAAAAGACGGTGAACACGTTATAGATCATTACAAAAAACAGAACTGCACTAAGAACTAGACCATCTGTAAAGGAGCAGATACATGCATTTAGGGCAGGTTGTGCACTGAATGATGGTATATTAGAGAATATGCTTATCTGTGCAATCCACACAACACACTGTCTGCAGTCAACACATTCCTACGTGTGCTGGCATGAGCCATTTGAAACTGATTTTCCATTTATACCAATTCTCATGTTACACCATGCCAGGCTGCGGGAGCTTGGACACTGAATGAAGCAAATCCCTGCCACCCTTTGGCTCAGGGTGACTTCAGGACAATACCAAGTACATGGAGTAAAACAAGACAAGACATAAGGGTGAAAAAAAAAGCAATTAGAAGTGCCATCAGAGCTGGAATTTCTCTTGGAATGTGTGGTACAACGGGATAAGGTTTGAAAAGTGCTACAAATGGTAATGTGGCTGCCAAAAGGAGAGCAACTGTCAGAGCGGGGGACTTTTTTTCAAGCTGGGACTAGTCCTGAATAAGATGACATTTTTCACAGTTCACATTTGATCTGGGCAAAAAAGGCTGAGTGGAGAGAGGTAATACAGAGACAGGAGCAGAGCTGCAAACACACAAGGCTAAAACATCTGAGAGACATGTTTGGAGAATCTGCAAAAGGGGCTGCTGGCAACAGAGAAATTTTGGACCAATCTGATAGCAAAGCATCAGTCTCTGTAGTGAGGGGTGCTTCCAAGAAAGCTATCTGAACCTGCCAGAGCGAGCAAGTCAGTCAGCCCAGCCCAGAACTGATGGGGAGAGGACAGTCCTCTTCTGTTGCAGACAGAAGAGAGAATATAAACTGCTACGAAAAGAGACTGGAAGTGGAAAGGTGCGAGGAACTCATAGCTAGAGCTGACTGAAAAACTACATGTCAAGCTATGGACAATGCCTATCATTTGGAGAAGAGGCACAAGAATGTCAAGGAGCTCCTTTGAACGAGATCACAGCATGGAAATCACAGCAGTGCCAGAAATAGTGACTTCAGCAATGAAAGAACAACCAGAGATAAAAAGTAAATGGGCAAAAAACCCTCCCATTTACCAAGTAGGACCTTCACTAATCCCCACTGTGGGAGGTGAACTGCATGCTGAATAAATAATGAAATGGGAAAGAAAGAATATGCAATAAATAGTACCATGGAGAAAAGTGCACACCCCAGGGTAAAACACATGCCAAGGCCCTGATCTCAACAGGGTGAACCAAATGTGGAGATGGCAGAGCAGAGCAGCTGGGGGAGCTGAGCAGGGCAGGCTAACTACTGGGCTGGCAGCACTTTCAGAGCTCTGCTAGAAAGGAGAGACAAAAGTGGGGAGGAGGAGGAGGGATGAGACAGATAAAGCCATTGCAGACAGTTTCTGTGGGAAGAGCCAGGACTGGGGGCTCACTAGTCAGCCAGTAAACAAACTAGATGGAAACTTTTTACTTCTCCAGAGGAGCATGTAAAGTTACAACAAAGTTAACAGAAAATGGGATTAGAATATTGCTTATTTCACATTCAAGTGATTTGTGTTTCAAGTGAAGTTTTTTCCCCACAAAAGCTTTTTTTTGTTTTCTGTAAGAAAATGCATAGCAACTGCTACCATGTACCATCACCCTGCACTTGAATAATGGGTCTCGATCATCACATCTGCAGGAGACAGAGTTCTGTGCAGAGGCTAGCTCACTACCAATGTGTAACATACATAGAAAACTTAAAATTAAGTGAAGGGTTAGTGTCTTGTTCAAGATAACATAATTCTCCTCAGCCAAGCAGTGCTAACAGAGCACAACAGGTCTGTCACCTACTTGCCCATTCTGATAAGCAAGGAACAGCTGCATTCACACTGCCCCAAGCAGTCTGCTGGAGCCTCCCCCTCTGTGCTCCTCTTCCTCACCCTTCTGCTCTCTACAAGGAAAGGGCCATGAGGTAAACCAGCAGAAGGAGTATAAGCTCTCAGAGGCCTCCCTCCCAGGGCTCCCAGAATTCACCCTGATCCAACAGATCAGCAGAAATCCAACCTCTTTCAGGCTCAGAGATGCTAGACAAAAGCACGGGGGGAGACAGATGCATGATGGGCAGTAACTGTGATAAGGTTGGAAGCAGTGGCATGAAACAGCTTTTTCTGTGGGTCCTGTCGATGTGGGAGCTACCACCTCCTCACTCCAGTTGTCAGAAGGGATCTAGCAAGCTCATTTTATTGCTCTCTTTAGCTGCCATCTCAACAGAACAATGTTTTCATGACATTGCCTATAATGACAACTTATCCTAATCAATAAATCTAACAATGAACCATCAAGAAAATACAGTGGAGAAAAGAGGAGAAAGCCCTTTTGTATTCTGAATGGACTTTGGCCGTAGCTAGCAGACTGCTCAGCAGCCCAGCCACAGCCATGAGAAAGCAACCCCTCAGCCATCCCACACCCACTCTCAACTCTCCAGCACCCTTTGTCATCCTCTGCTTGCACAAGCCTGTGGTATTGGGCTGCCTCAAGTAGTAAAAGGTAAGTGGGAGGCAGGATAGAGAACAGAAGGGATGGGCAAGCTGTATTTACTTTCCTCTGTTCCTTGTAAAAGCTACCATTGCTACCTCTTCGTCATTCCTCCCCCCCATGACTGAGAAGCAGCAAGATTTGAACAAGAGAGAAAAAATATTTTTAAATGCTTTAGGGAGATAATCAATATAAATTAATGTTGTTTTTTTTCCCCAGAGGAGCACAGGCTCCACACTTCCTTCTGTCTTTTCCTGCAGCCCCAGGCCTTTTGTTCTCTGGCAAAAGCTCCCCATTGAAGTGCATGGCATTTTCTGGGCACTATATCTTCAGTATATTCTTTGCAGCACTGCAATTTTTTTGATAGTCACTTGAATAATCAGCAGTCAGTGTTAAAATACAGCATTGTACATTGACACCCTTAACCCCCAGGAAGCAGCAGAAGATGAAGAGGGAAGCCTGCAGTTCTTACTGGCCTCATTTTCTTCCCTTGAGAACTAGCTCTTTCTTTTCTACATACAAGTATCCCACACAGTTAAAGCCAGCCCTAGTTATCTATAGCCAGCTCTTGTTCCCACTCCTAATATCATACAACTGCAGCACAGGGGCTGTTTAGGCTAGTAAGGGAATAACATGGGCTTCTAAAGTTGTCCCAAAATGAATTGTTTGTGCAACAGCTCTCTGTGTTCCCAACCTGGACACCTCCACCAACATGCCATGACTTTAACAGAGCTGTAGAAACTTTTCTTTTGCAGATCTAAGTTAATTTGTTGACTGCTGACCAGAAGGCTAGCAAAGAAGTTGGCTGCTTTAGATCCTAGCCTTTCAATACCAGGATGTATTTTATAAATAATTTAACAAGACAAGAAATTAAGGAAGGAAACACAGAGCCACGTCTGAAGGAAGGAAAGATTGTTCTCTTATCACAGCTGAAACCACTTACTTTGTTACCTGCAGTTATATTATTAAGTACTCAGCTTTTTAATGCTAATTCAAGCTTGCTGTTTCTTGCTGACAGCCAGCCATATGTGACTCCTTGTTCTTTATAAACATTACACACCATTCAAGAAGATGATGTGGTAGCAGACAATGGTTTTTTTCCTTCCTGTAAATTCTATCAGCCTAAAGAGCTGGCTTGCTGTCTCCTCTGTCCTCTCCTGCTCTGAACTTGCAGCATCAAGAGACTTAGATGTAAAAGAAGATTTTTTCAGTCTCTTACTGGAGGCTCCTTGTGCTTCCTTGTAATTTCAGGCTGTTGTTTCATACTGTTCTCTTCCAAGAGTACACTTGCTGGCACCAAAAGTAAAATTGAAAACCAGGAGAGATGGTATTCTCACCTGAGACCATCCAATGGCTTTCAGAGGGCTTATGGAGGTATTACCACCCTCCTTTAGTCTTTCCTATCTCATAAGCTTTTGAAGTCCTCAAACCATTCTTAATTAGCTGCTCATGGCCCACTGTGAGAGCTTTTAAGAGAATGTAGTTACAAAAGAAGCCATAGTGGCATTTTTATTTCAGTGATTTCTGGCTTTGCTTTTCACCAGTCGTGCAGTAAAACGGTGGCTCTGCAAGCACCTATAGAGGCCTGATCAGGAAAGACACTGAAGTACCCAGCAGCAGAGTGAAACAGGATGCTCAGAACTTCAGGCAAGACACTGCATACCAAGCAGAAGCTGACCCAGAAACCACAAGGATTAAGGCTTAGACTGAAACAGAATGGTGAAATGCGGCCAAATGGGAGCTCTGTCTTACCAGAGTCAATAGGTGCACTCTCAGACTCTAAGCAGAACATCTCAGGAGATTTAGGGAGGAAAAACAGCATTTGAGAAATAAAAGTAAAGGCAAATTGTGGGACTGCCATGAAAGAATCTGGAGGAGTGATTCAGATCGTTACATTGCTCCTATTTCATTCACAGAGCAGCTAACCCCTAGGAACAATGGTCACCACATGTCCTTAGGAGCAGGAGCTGTAGTCTAGCTTTTAACTTGACAGCAATTTCACTGAGGACAAGCACCACCAATGGTTTGCTGCTTGCTGAAACACTGCCACTCCTTCTGAAGGTGTTCCCCTTAGATATGCAACATACACCGAGCCTTTGCTATTTCCCTTCTGTTAGGTTTGTTACTTGGCCTTGGAAAAGCCAAAAATGGACTGGGTTGTTTTGTGATTCAGCAGATGTGGAAGCATGAAGGCAATCCAGTAAAGGTAAATCACTGGGAGAAAGGACACAAAAAGAGAAATGAATGACTATATAACTAAAAGATATGAAACAGAAATTTGAGACAACAGATGGACAAGGAAGTACAGGAAAAAAGAGTAAAACTTGACTAGGGAAAGCTGAAAGGAATAACGGAAAAACATTTCAAGGAATAAAGAGAAATAAGAATTTTTCAAGTATATAAGAAGCAAAATGTCAGCAGGGCATCTAAGAGAGTGCCAAGGTTATTTAGTAACAGAGGAAAAAGACTGTAGAAAACTGAAATGAAATCTTTACTGGGTGCTCATAAGAAATGATATAGGGCTGAGGTAGGAGAATTTTTTTTTTCCACAAGGGGGAAAAATACTCAACGAACTCCAGGTCACAAGTAGAACGAATAAATAAATTACAGCTCTGCATAGTACAGACAGTCCTCCCTCTCCCCAGTCATAGATGAGGTGGGGAGGTCTCCTAAGAGTGAATTTTAAATATATTCTATGAGAATCAGGAGCAGAAAAATGGGTTTCTATTACATTCACCCATCACAGTCATTTGTCCTACATGAGAGAGAAATCTATATAACCTCCTAGTCTTAGGTAGTGTGAGAGCAGAGAACATCTTCAAGAAACCATCCTTACACTGTTTCAGTCTCTCTGATGCTGCAAGGTCTCAGAAGGAAGAACAGGTTTTGTGTGTGCACACAACAGCTCACAGCTGTCCCTGCTTCATAACCCAGGTGCCGCAGGACAACAACCAACTGCTGATTTCCTTCTTAGTGTTCGTAATTCAGGAAGGGATTTCTGGTTGTTACAATGCAGTCCAAGCTCACCTATGAGTACAGGCAGTGACTTAACTTGCTCTGGAAGCATTCATAGAATCATAGAATTGTAGAATGGAAGGGACCTCGAGAGATCATCGGGTCCAACCCCCTGCCAAAGCAGGCTCCCTAGGACATATCACTCAGATAGGCGTCCAGACGGGTCTTGAATCTCTCCAGAGAAGGAGACTCCACCACCCCCTGGGCAGCCTGTCCCAGGGCTCTGTCACCCTCACTGGGAAAAAGTTTTTCCCCATGTTGGTGCGGAACTTCCTGTGCTCCAACTTGCAGCCATTGCCCCTTGTCCTGTCTCCACAGACCACTGAAAAGGGGCTGGCTGATTCCCCCTGCATCCCCTGCTTAAGATAATTATAAACAGTAATTAGGTCCCCCCTTAGTCTTCTCTTCTCAAGGTTGAACAGATGAATAATGAGCAGAATTAAGCTGCAAACAGAAAACCATGAGGAGCAAAATGGTAAAGGGAGTAGCATCTCTGAGGTGGGAAAGGCTTCAGGTAAACGTGGTGGAACTTCATAGCAAAGTACATAATGTACTCATTACTCTATTTTTTAAATTTAAGGACAGGATAATCATAAGGCATATAAGCACATGACCAGAAAAGGACTTCCTCATGTGTCCTCTCCTTGAGAGAGTTACAAATGCCATGGCTGATGTGCTTTGATGTGCATCCTCATCTGGATGCTTGTCCCAAAGGGCAAACACTGCCAAATGGCTCTCAACAGCGTGCACTCTTTGGGATGCCCAATCCTTACCTTGTATTTGGTCTCACCTTGTAGCTTTTAAAAATAAAACCTATGAACGTAGAAGTAGAATCACTGTATTGTAGCAGCTTGGGGAACACTGAAGTGATAATAATAAATTATTATGAAATAATTATTAGTATGTATGTATGAGGTATTATTATTAAGTAATAATAATAAATGCAATAATAAATATCATCAGAATCTGATGCTTTCTCCTTAAAACTGTTTTTGCTCAATTTGGCTTTTCTCTCTGCCATTTCTGCCATACAACACAAGGTGACCTTTCCATGCTTAATTACCCAAACAAAGTACACAGAACATTAATGCCAAAAATGCCCCTTGGGCATTCTACCACCTTTGCAGATGTTAGGAAAAAATCTAACTTAATTTCTTCCTTTTCAGGTTAGGATGAATGTGGTGTGAAATAACCAAAGAAAGTAAACTAGACAAAGGAGGACAGACAAACACAAATACAAGCTAAGAGATGGAGTCTGGGTGTAAATGCACAGTAAACTGTTTGCCAGCAGAGTTTGACTCTATCCTGAAACAGATACTTGATGATAGTGCTTTGCCTTTATATAGCAATGTTCATGCAAGACATCCCTCAAATGGTCACACACATCACAGTGTGGCAATCAGAAACTACCAGTATAACCATTGTACAGAAGAATGGTCTGGATGATTTATCCTCATTCATCATAAAAAAAACCCAGTGAAGAAGCTGGGAATACAGCATGGAAATCACTACTCACGAGGCTCTAATTATCATCTCCGCTCTGCGTCTTCGCCCTGGCAGATTGCTGTGTGGTGGGAATTCCCCTGCTCCACACCCAGAGAAGACCCACTCCCTTCACCAGAAGTAGACATCTGCTTGAACACTGCTCAGAGCACATATTCACTGATGTATCTTTGCTAGCAGGAACTGAAACACCAGCTACTCATCTTGCTGCCTGCAATTTGTGGCTAACCTCTGGTATTTGAGCATTTCACCTACTGCTCACGTGATTAGACTATTTCACATGACTGGCAATTCAGCTGGTGCAGGAGCAGATGGGGCTTCAAATCCATTTTTGTAGAAAGAAGTAAGACTGCAGGTACCCAAAAACGCAGCTGGACCCAACCAGCTTTCATGCCACATTTGAATGGGAGAAATAGGAGCCATTGCCATGTCCCACCCATGGACTACATCCAGAGCTCCCTTATGATCAGGTTTCATGAGGCAGGTGCCTTGGGGCTCTCAGCTACATGAAGTGTTAGGTCACAGCTTAACACATCAAGCAGATCTTCAAAGCAGAGGCCTAAGAAAACTCTTCAATAGGCTAGAAGTACACTAAACCTCAGGCATGCTTTGGATGAGCTAAACTGTCGCAAAGAAAATGTTAAAACCCAGTTCTAAATGACAAGGCACTTAAGTAGTTCAGCCAATTAGGCTGTTTGATTGGTTGACATTCCTAAGACTATCATTTTGCACACAGGGTGCCTCATGCATGAATGAAGATGGAGTTTGAAGGCTTCACTTTTTGTCAATGCTTTTGTTTCTTTATGTAATTAGCAAGTTCCTATTAATTTCCCTAGCATTTTGACTATACATGTTCTGGGCACCTAATAAATTAAATTAAATAACCATTTATTTAGTTACTGTTTGGTTGTTTAAGAACTTAATAGCAAACATATGTAGTGACCTGAACTTGAATTACAGAATTCCTCATTTGCAGCTGAGATATCAAGTTAGAATAGCTCAGCTTCACTTCACAGCCCTCTAGCCTGGTGCCCAAATGGACACAGAAACAATTGAGGTAATTCAAATGGAGATACCCCCAGGGTGCCATATGCATTTAGAGAGAACAATTGAGAAATAAGAAGAACATTTAATACAGGAGAAAAATGTCCCTTTGGCAAAGATTTCACTCGGTGCTAGAGATGTGTGAGATAGTCCTTTTCATGCACAAACGACATGATTCAGTTTTCAGCTTTCTATTGCACAAGCAGCCCTAGAAGCATTTCTAAACCTGCTCTCTGTCCCACATGCAAGGATTAAGATACTGTAATTATACAAATAATTTCTATTGTCTTTCACTAAGTTACTGCTAAGCATTTATACAACATCCTTCAATGACAACTCACATGCCACATCCAGAGGCAAGCAATCACCATATATCTGTCCTGGATGACAAAAGGTATGGAAAGGACAGAGCATATTAGGAGTTTCCCTTGGACTTTTTATGATGAATTCAAAATAAGTAAGGTCATCTTCTCATTCTTAATGCAAAGAAAAAGGTCTGAATTTACTTAAATCTCAGTCATTTCACCGGGGAATGTAATTTGGCCTAAATGATGTGGCCAAATTCCCAGAGAAGTTCTTGGGTACACTTCTACACACAAAGGTGTACACAAACCTCCACAGTTTCAGTTCTGGGTAAGAGCTGCATCTAATTTGGATACCAGTTGACAGTGGTTTGAGCTAGTGTGCATTGCCCTGCAGCAGCACTCATTCTGTGAACCTCAGAGTGTGATGTACCATGTGCCAGCTAATGGCTTAACATTTTGTGTGAACTGCAGCTTTTGTCTCTGATTGGAAGAACAGTCTTGAAAACCTTAGTTGTTTCATGAGAATATAATCACTCTCATTGACATACTCACTGAGGCAACACAGGACCTAAAGGTGATGATAAATCTCTCCTGATCGACCAATTTCAGATTAGCTACAGAGGTTTAAGAACAATTAGCCTGATTCACCTATGAGTCACGCCATTGCTATGTTGGTAAAAAGACACTGGCTTCAATGCTAATGCCATCTTAGAGCCACAGAGCTCTTCTCTGGTATAAATCTCAGTACAGCATTTTTGGAGTACTAGTAAGGAGAAGCATTCAGTCAGTGGAGCCAGGATTTAAATGGGCCCTGTTTGGGTCTCATGCTCTTTGAAGTGTCAGAACCCCACAGACTTGCAGGGGCAGAAAGGACCTCTAGAGATCACCTGCTGCCCTCCAGCATGGTGGGACCAATGCATGACACTCTTGACAGGTATTAGTCCAATCAGTTTAACAGCAGTCTAAACCAGCCAAGGACTTGGACCTTGACTTTATCTCAATCCCCAAGATAAGTGAGAAACCAGGCCTGTTTTCTGTATACACTGACATGTCAGAGAAATTAAAAACGCAATGGATTTTCATATCAGACTGTTGAGGACTAATTACAACAGTGCTTTCCAGCAAAGCAGTGATTGTAGGCTAATTTTCTGTTATGAAACAGAAACCAGGGTTAATGAGGCTAATTGTGTTTACCAGTGTTTCGAACAAAAAGGAAGCCAACTCAATTTTGAAGCGAGTTCTTTGTCAGGAACAAATTGAGGAAAATTGCTACAGTTGTATCAGCATTTCCTAAAATTGCTTAGTACCATGCTTGGGAAACTAACACTATAGCGAACACAAGCTAGTGGTACAGAAAATGAAGCTTATTAAACAGTAACTATATCAAGTTTCAAATGCATGGCTATGTGATGTACGGTGATGGTTGAGCTGTTGAAAGCAATGCATCAGGGAGTC
The DNA here is from genome assembly GCA_027925045.1 of Hypotaenidia okinawae. NCBI lineage: Eukaryota > Metazoa > Chordata > Aves > Gruiformes > Rallidae > Hypotaenidia > Hypotaenidia okinawae. The sequence goes on from BSDF01000012.1 coordinate 10,729,343, forward strand.
ATTAATAAAGTGAGTGACCCTTGTTCCAGCTCTACAAAGAGAAAAATTAAGAAATCAAGGTAGGTAGCAATATCTGTCAGACAAACAAAAGCTTTAAGTTCTATCTCTCATCCATGACTGATTAATTAATTACACAAGCTGGACTAGTAAAAAATGAATGCATTACTGCAAAGCAAAATTCACAAGCAGTTAGAAGCCCTTCAGAAAAAAAAATCCATTTAGGCTCTTTTGCTACAAGCTGATAATTCTAATAATTACTCAGAAGAATCAAGTGACTTCAGTGACAAAAGACGTATCTGCAGCACAGTACAAGCAGCTGCTGCTGGGGAAGCCTCATCCCTCCCAAATACACCTCAGCATTAGCGCCCCTGCTATTCCCTTCCCAGTCGCTGTTGAATCCCCAGCCAGGCCCAACAGCAGTGCTTTGGTTTTACAGTGTAACCAACTGGAACTAAAATGCAGCCACATTCATTTGCACTCCAGACTGGTGCCCAAATCCAGCCAGCGTGTGCTAGAAAGACTATGAAGGGTTTCAGCTGCAAAACACACAGGCACAACGGCTGTGGTTTGACCTTACAGAAAAATCCTGGCTGTCTTGCTCCTCTGTGTGCCCAAGGCAGACGCATCCTGGGATTGGCAGGAGGGCCTTACTCTGCTGCAGGGGGAGGGCTTATGTGGAGAGATCTAAAGAAAATCCACATCCATACATATGGCTGTCCAAAGAGGAGCTCCTGAGGAGGACAGTGAGTAAGAAAAACTTACAGTGTGCCAGACAGCAAGGACAGCAAGCAAGAAAACAGACAAGCGGAAGAGGTCCTGTGGGGAAAAATATGGAGCTAAGGAAGGAAAGGAATTAATGTGATAATACATCAACATAAGACAGAATAAAAAACATATGGAAGAAAGGGGGAAGCTAGAGATTAAGCACAAACAGGGAGACATACCAGTTTAAAAAGGCAACAAAAATGTGTATAAAATTAAGGTCAATGAAGGTCATCAAGTCCTTGGCCTACATTTCCTATCAGAAAATCAGTTCTGGAAGGAAGGGGTGAGTGGAAGTAAAGGGAGTCTCAACACAGGAGTGGGGAGCACCTGGCTGAGATCTCAACTTTTATAGTGAAAAACCCATTTGATGTCTTTCAGTTTAAAGTTACAGCCAGCGGCTATCCAGCTCCAGCGGCTCTGCTGATCTGGGGCGTTTTGCAGACTGTAATGTGTTCACTGGAATTGAAGCTTCCCTTTAGAAAAATTATGTCTGCAGCCCTTCTGGTTTGCCAAGATATAGCCTTCACTATGTAAATCAATGCTCTGCTGTCTTGTTGAATCTACAGCCTGAGGTATGAACATCTCCCATTCATCTTAATGGGATGTTAACCTCAAAGCCTCATTGTGACTCTCTGAATGCTAATACTATATTAAACAAGTTGTTTAACATACAAATGCTGGGTTTAAGTTACTCACCTTTGTACAGGAGAACTGGACCTGACTTTGATTTTGCATCTGAGAAGCTACAGAAAAATAGTCTGAACAAAGAAAAAATACCTGAATTTAAGTCACTGGTCACCTCTGTAAATCAGGGGGGCATTTTTGGTTTAGAGATGCAGCAACAGATTTAGGTTTGAATGACTATTGTTTTTCTCTATTTATCATCTTCAGGTAGGTGAGTGATTCTGTTTGCTTTCAGAATTATATTCCCTCTCCCAAAGCTGATGTCAGTACTACTTGGGTTTACAAACCTTTTGATTTGCTTTTCTGGGCCAGCCTCTGCTTGGTCTTGAGAATGGCTCAATAAGGACATAGAAGAAAGAGCTCAATAATGAGACACAGTGGGACCATCAGAAGGCATCAAGTGCCCTTTGCTCTCCCATGCAGACTAACTGTGCTGCTGTATAAGCAGAGAGAGATCCAGTGCCACGAGGCCAGAGCAAGGCAAGCACTCCCTCCTGTAGTGTGCCCAAGAGGTGAAAACTCCAGGTTTCCAGAAGTGGCTGGTGGTTACCAACACTTCTATGGTTCAGCTCTCAAGAGGAATCACCTGAAAGTTTGGAAATTACTAATATCCTCCCTTTGAAAGCCCCACAATTAAGAGCCAACATCTCTGGTCCCCAAGTTCCCCAGTAGCTCTAGGAAAATGTAGGTAAAGAGCCTTACCCAGATGTTGCAGTCATGCCCCCACATTTTTGCCTTGAATAAAGGTTTCAGTACTGGGCTTACTATCAGAAGTGAAAGTTCATCCATCAAAACATAGATCAAAAGACAAATGAAACTGCCTGCATAGATAAAGCCCTTTTCAGAAAGTTACAAGGGGGAGGACCGTGCGAGAGGGTTTAAAGAAATGTCTGTTGAAAGATAAAATAAGCAAGATACTGTGATGAAGAAAGTGAACAATGAAACAAAATCCAGTACAGACAGATCAAGTGAAAGAAAACCGCATTACTATTTACAGTAAAGATCACTCGTCTAACATGTATAATTAGAAATTCACACACAAAGATAAAAGTGACCAGTGAATGCTGCTGTAATCAAAAATAATACAGCATTGTGTATATTTTAAAAAAAAAATCTAACACTCTCCAAAAATAGGGATAATGGGGCTCATTAATAGAGTCTTCATCTGAACTAAACAAGTTCCCTTTATTCACATCGTAATTTTTCCTAGCTTGCCAAAAGAAACCCTCATGATACATCGTCACAGTGCAGCCCCCCGCCCCACACATCTGTGCCTAGCTGAAGTTTAGCTGCAGACAGGACAATGATACCCAAAGAAACCCATTCACATTTCAAAGGCTTCAACTTTCACATGAGCTTGCGTTGCTTGGGCTACCTCTGAAAATAGAGTACAGCACCTGGGCTTTTCCCTTTGTGCAAAACAATGGCTCACAACACTCCTGCACTCCCCTCAGTGTGCATGCACATCTTTGGCTGAAACACAAAGGTTCAGTGAATATGTGGGACAACACATGATGATGGAAAATCTTGAAATGCAAGGAGTAGTGAGAGGAGGTATTAACATTACAACAAAATTTGGAAGGCTCAAAAACCTGCTTAGGGAAGTGTCTTTTTTTTTCTTAAAAAAAAAAACAACCCACAAACAAAAAAAACCTGGAAAACCAACCAACCAAAACCAAACCAAAAAATGGCTTCCAGCAATAGAAGCAACTTCTTTTCTCTCAGTTATGATCTATTATTATTTGCATTCTTATATCCCATACAGACATGCAGGCAGAGATGGTTGCTATTTTGAACTAGTAATCGGTTAGAGAATCAGGCTTCCATGTAGGTGACGAGTGTGAGAGTTTGTACCTAGCCAGAGTCCCAGGAGACTTACCAAAAATTCAGCTGTGATAGCAAGTAAATCTACAAAAGGGGACGTGATCAGATTGCAGCTATAGTATCATAGCACCAGAAAATTACAACTTAGTATGTTATTTACTTCCATTTTGAAATCTGATAATATATTAAGAGTACCTTGTCCTTAATTAGGTATCCCTGAAGACATTCCTGACTGCTGATACTGCACCATTCAATCTCTACAGAGTGAGATCATTTTGGAAAAGCCATAACCTACCGAGCAGGATTGTTTCTGTCTCTCTGGGCTGTAAACCTACCAGAAACAGCATGATCTGGGTTCCTGTCTCTGAGCAACCGCCAACTCTTCCTGTTGTGTTACAAAGGATAATAAATATTGTTACACCACCCTAGATTTATCCTTATTATATCTCTTAGGTGTCATTTTATGCCACATGGAAAAAATTCATCAAGAAAAAAATAGAAAACAAAGACAAGAGATAAAATACCTAGTGTATGGGTTTCAGTTTGACTTTACACCCTATGCAGGTTTTCCAGGAATTTTAACATAAGTAGCCAAGCTTTCTGCAGATTCATATGTGGGGCCAGAGACACATCAGTGCTCAGCATGCCTGAAAAATTAACTTAATAAGCTACTTCAAGCCCTACAGATTTAATATTTCAAGCTTATTAAAAAGTGCTGCTGCTCCTGCTTCTACTTTTCTTATTCTTAAGAATAATTTTAAACTAAACATTTTTTCTATTTTCCCAAACTGGTAATTAATAATTGCATAATTAGTGCAAGATGGGAACTGAAGTCCAAACCCCTCCAAATATATATTATATATATATTATTTGTCTCTTATTAAACATACACTACACCCCAGGCTCACACTCTCATTATTATTATTATTTAGAAGCATCCAGCCTAACACTCACAGAATTCACACCTTAAAGAGAGAGGAGAGAGGCAGACAGACAGAAAAACAGCTATCTAATCCAGAATCAAATATTTTTTTACTGGAAATAAAAAAGGAGTTCCTATTTTCCAAAACTGTTTATAGCATACTAGCAATTGTCAGGAACTTTCCTCCACAGTAAGTCTTCATAAACATTTTCTTCACCTCTGAAAGTCTGAGAGCCATCTATAGTGAAGAAATGATAGAGACAAAGGATGGTAAGAAGGGGTTGGCGGTTTTATACACTCTTCTAACGGAAAGGTACTACAGAACTGAGTAGGAAACACCTGAAATTGCATATATGCTCAAATAAATATCATAAAATCTAAATAGCAACATATGAAGAAAATGGGACTCGTACTTTTCTTACTGAAGTCAATAATAGTTTTACCAGACATCAGTAGGAGCAGGACTCAGGGTAATAAATTACTGTAGACACTCCTGAGAAGCATTCCCAGCAGTTACCTGTAGTAGTTTGGATGAACAGCTCTAAAAGTTGACCTTATTCTTCCAAGTAACCTTTCCAATTAGAGTATTTCACTGGGACAAGAAAAAAAGCTCAAAGTCATTAAAATACCTATCTATAAACAACAAAAAATAGATCCCCTTTACATTCTTCAGGCTAGAAAAAAATATATTTTAACAGAAAAATATTTGTCAAATTCACTTGTTAAAACTTTTTCGTCATCATACTGCAACATCTCCCCATGCTGTTCCAAATTTACACATACAATTTCAGTTTAAATTAGCACATAATCAGTCACCAAAAATGTCAAGTGCATTATCAAGATTAGTCAAGTATGAAATACTAGGGAGAAAAAAATATTTCAAAGAAGATGTAAACTGACCTAGTTTCACAGCCCGTTGTTCCAAATTATCAGGATTTCACTAACGATTGTATTTGCTTCATCTTGTCAGAATGACTTGCAGCTTATGAAGTGCATTGATCTACTGGTAAGAATTAATTGTAGAACCCAGTGACTTCTGTCAAAGTAATATACTTAGTTAAAACCTTTCTGTTGTATATCTTTGTTGGTGTCTCCAAAATTAAAATTCAAAACTTAACAAAAGCAGAGCTCCCTGAGAATCTCAAAGCATCCACTGGAACTTAACAATTCTTCCTCATTTTGTATTCTACACTAAACCCAAGGTCAGTTAACAAAATATATTCTGTGAATAAAAGTATAATTATTGGTGTAATTTGCAGTGCAAATGAAAGAAAATCGTTACAGGCTAATTAACAGTACATATGTCAAGAATTCAGTAAGAAAACAGACTTAGAAATAAAATAATGATTTTAAAAATCTAGAAGCTTTTTATCTTCTCCTCTGAACAGAAACCACAAGTCCTGTATGTTGCCTAATTTCTTTTATAAATAATTCACTCCAAATTGTGGACATTTTCCATAGCAGACATTTAAATCTCAAGAAGGCTCACTGCATTAACTAAGAGGAAATTCATTAATCATTCTCTATTCCTTGAAGCCAATTTTTAACTATGGCTTCTTGGTGAAGAAAATATTTTATTTTTCACTTCAAAGTTCTCTACAAGGACTTTCAGTAGCATCTCCTCTAGGATTTCTGAGATTCTTTTAGATGGTTTTCATTTTTAAAAATTAGTATTTTTTAGCAGAACATTTCAAAACATTCTTTACAATATGGTGAGATGCAATTCTAGTAAAGTCAGAGTGTTCTAATAGAGGCTGGGCCCAGCCCACAGGGTTCACATCTCAGGTCATTGCTACCCTGGGATTCCCAGTTACATCAGGAGGAGCTTGAGAATGAGTGTCCGGTTGAGTTCAGGATAGCCAAAGTGAGCACAGTGGCAGCTGAATGGAGAGCTAAGCTTATCATGCACAGGTAGAATCAGTCACCCAAGCTCCATCCATCTGCTCTGCTTCAAACTAGCTTACTTCAGTGTCACTTCTCTACCTGCCCACATTGCAGTGCCTTTCTTGGAGCTCCAGGTCAAGGTAGCACTGCACTCAGCTGTTAACAAATCATACATTCACTGTGGGGAACAACCTCCAAAATAAGGCAACTAAAACCAGTAGCTTTTTCAAAACAAAGTAACAGCAAAACCACAGCTGTAAAATTATGACACAAAGGACCAGGACAGGATGCATACAGATAAAGAGATGTCACCTGTCAGTAATCTCCTCATCACAAAGAGAGTGTATTCAGGGTAAAAACATACAGACCTTCCCAACTGACAGGACCTGTCCCAAACCTGACATAATTAAAAACAAAACATTATTTTCAATTTCAGAAAAATAGCTAGGCCGCTGATTTCTCTGACAACTTTAAGTACCAGAGAAGTTGCTTATATGTCGAGGTACACAAATTCAAAACGAAGACTTCCCAGGCACCCTAACAAACAACGTGAAGTTCTAGACAGTTGATCTAATAAAAGCTGCAGCTCAGAGGAAGATATCTCTAAGTTACAACAGAAACATGTCCGCAAACAGATGTTATGAAAGATTATTTAGACCCAGCAGTGTACAAGTCCGTTAAGGTTTGCTTTCCTATTGCATGTCCTAGGGACTCCAGTTACACCGAACACCGTGGGGAACACTCTTTCTGATTCCTCTGTGTGGGTAAAGGTTTGGAGGGTTTCTATTTTTAGGCTCTCCACTAAACACCATCAAAAGCTTATATACAGAGTGTAAAGAAACCAGACAATGAAAGCACAATGTAACCATCAGTTCTGTAACAAAACAAAGGCTATTTAAAGCCACCCACCCAACTTCACCCTAACAGATGTGCCATGCCACAAAGCCGGGGGTGCACACAGACTGAGGGACAGCTTATTACAAACTGGTCCAAGGAGGCAATATTCCCTGGGTGAAACCACAGGGTGGCTGTGCATCATTAAAGACTTGTCTAGAGATATTGAACTCTTCAGAGGACAGACACAGCGTTAGGAATAATTAACTGCATTAACATTCACTACACTGCCAAGCATTGTTCATCCTCTAGTAAAATGAACTTTGCCTTGATTAGCGGCCACAATCAAGGAAAACATGTCTGAAATTTGCAGACAATTTTCATGCTTGAGGAGAGAGCACTGTCTTATTCTGCAGCACAAGCGCTGTATTATCCTTCACTTCTACAGAAGAAGATGTCAGTATGAGACACACTATATGTGACAATTTAAATGCATGCCCTAGGGCTTGAATCAGCACAGTGCCAAAGTCTAGTGATACTCGCGCTCGCAGACAGGCTGACCTTAACTGCAAGACTCAGAAAATAGGCTACATTTCCTAAATTCTGAGCTGGACAAGGCCTCTTTATATAAGGTCCCAGGAAGAAGCTAATTTCTTTTTTTAAATTCCATGGACTGTCAACAACTTCTCAAAAGCTTAAAAGTACACAGAAAATCCTCTCACCTAAATCAGTTGTTTTTCTTCTAATTAAAATTAGATTATTTAACAATTTTTTTTTCCTGTTAAAACAAGTTATAATACATGATGGCACACAGGTGATATGCTCAGATACTATGGAGTAGAGCAAGCACAAGAAGGAAAGTCAACTTCTTATCACCATTTGACCTTCTCCAAGGGGCTTTGGGGAGTGGGAGTGGATAGAGACATGTAGGGTAAGGCCATCTGAGCAATTTAGAGGTCACCTTTACTGGTGGTAAACTCCCCAATTTCAGAAGAAGCTGAGATCCTAATCACAGCATTTGAGAGCAGAGGGACAGAGCCTCCTGAGTAGCAGCTGACCCCAGTGACTGCTGCAGTGCAGACCCACTTTTCATGCTGGGTGTTTGCTTCATCTGCAGACAGCTTCTCTACCAGTGTTGCCATTGCAGTTAAGTATGCAATCTGGTGCAGCAGGGTAATGTCTCCCAACACAGAAACAGTGCTATATTGATAGAAAAATGGCTTTAAGTTGTCATCACAGCTCATTCTCCTCACGTAAGCTCTTTAAGAGTGGGATCACCACATACACACACAGTGTTATTAAGGTGGTACAAGCCTCTTAGCACAGTTACAGCTATGTAGTTATTGCAATATGCTCCAGCTATTCTTACTCAAGAACCAGGTGGTGTCTTTCTAAAGCAGAGCCCTCCTAACTCAGTCACCCATCTATGTCACACTCTCAGATGGCTGTAATCAAATACTGCTCATTTTGCTTTGCATTTTGAATGGAGCTTGGATAAACTCTCCCCTATGCTTTCCTCCCGTCTGTACTTGCCTGGACCTCAAAGAGGGGATCTATACCAAGCCATGTTATTTTTGTCAGAGGTGTCATATCACTTCCAACTTGCCAGCGAAGGTGCCAATATCTGAGTCTTGTGGCCATTCCCACTGTGGACTCTCACTTTGCTGCCATTTCATGGGTACTTCTGAGTGCTTGCTAAGGAATATGATCTGGGGCCAGCAGAAGAAAATTTCTCATCATTAATCTGCTATTGTCAGCTCCTCATCTGTGAAATATGTACAGCACAGGAAACACTAGAGAAGGTTTATTTGCCTTGAACACAACAGCTCTAGGTAGAAAACATATAAACACGTATGAGTCTGTGCACATTTCAATACAGAGATGAAATTCCTATAGAACTACCCTTTAACCAGGTACTAGAGTTGTTTGGAAATCAGAAGTCAGCAACTGGAGCTTTTCTGAATGCATTCTGCTTTCACAAAGCCCCAGAGCTGTTTCGCACACGTGTGCTCTTCTCACCAGGCACTGCAGAGACTGGCATGCAATTCCATGCTCTGTGGGTTCCTCCCATGCAGACTTCTGCCATGGACCACACTTGTCCTTGGCTGCACAGCTACATGAAATGCCTGTTACTAGGGGCTGGGTCCTACACAGCATAGCAATGCTACAAAGCCAAAGAGTTCAGCACCTTCCAGAAGAGAGTCATTAGTATTCCATTATTTTAAGACACTGTTGCAGACAGGCAACCTCCATGGGCATGCATGTCAGCCACTCTGAGACAAACGGGCTGTCTGCACTGCATTCCTTCTGTTCACGCCAGCCTCTGTCTATCATCTGTTTTCCATTTCATTCCTTTACCTCCCATTCTTTAAAAGTATCTGTTGGCTTTCTGGTCTCTGCTGCTGGAAGCAGAGCCGGTTTTGTTACTTGTTCCAGGGAGCAGGCCAGAAGCAGCCAGCCAGGGACAGCATCAAGCCAGGAGGTGGGGTTTTAAGGGGTTCATGGGTTGGTTTTTTTCCTTCTTGTAGTCTCTGCCTCCTGCCTTGACATTTTCCAAGCATACCCAGAGTCACTGGACCTGGCCGTGACGTGTGCTCAAGGTTAGGCCACAGTGGTCACAAGCACAGGCCACTACAAATCACTGAGCTGGGAATGATTCCCTCCTTCCTTCACTCTCTATTGTCCTTAATTCAGTTAAGAAATTTAATTGATTTTAATTAAAATAATGCAGACTGCTGTGTGACAGTCTCAGTGTAGCCCAATAATAGCTTCTTTAGATTTTACACTTGTGCTTAATTGATTAAACCAAAATAAGCCATATTCATGCTAGAATCAGTGCCTAGGTTTAACTAACCCACAGCCAGTTTGCCCTTCCAAGTGTGTGCAGTAACAAAGAGCGTATGAAGCCATGCAGTGAGTATTAGCTTGGACTGTGAAACACAACATTAATCTGTCACCCCCTGACCCTGTGCTGTATTGCCAATACGTCAAACATCTTCACTCTGCTTAGCCCAAGCACATTCCATGCACTATGCTCTTTGTCAATAACCGTTCAAATATTTCTCTGCCAGTAAGTCACAACATTTTCCTGCCCCCTCCAGCATCAGCAGAGTTTCTTAGCTCTTCATGAAAATTCAAATGAAAAATATCGACGAGTTTTTGTTGCTTTTAAGCGCACACAAAAAGCAACTCCATCTGCTTTTTCCCTTCTTTGCAAAGGGAATGAAAAGCCTGTAGATTTTTTAATTCCACCTTCATCTTCAAGTCATACTTGAAAAACAGAGAACCTGTTTTTATGTGGGCTTTAGAATGATTTCAGAGCTTCTCCAAAACAGCTTAACTGAATTTCAGCAGTCCTGCATGTCAACTGTTCTGAGTGAGCTTTGGGATCCCTCAGTGGAGAAGATGCTCTGCAGATGGGCAATGTTTATCATTTACACAATGCAGATACAAACACAAAACTGACAGGAAAGGTCTCTGAGCTCTAAGACAGGACACCACCCACTTCTGAAGCACAGCCTGTCACAGCCATTCCTTGGCACACTCACCACCTCCTACCAGAGTAAAAAAGATAGCAGGGGCAGGAGGCATGCTAGCTTGCAGCATCTTTTGGCTAGACAGTACCTTTTTTTAGTTCTAGTGAGCAAGAGAGTTAATAGAGAAAGGAACCAGCATCGTTTGTTACCTTTGCAATGTGGGGAAACAGGCAGCAATGCCCTGTCAGGATCATCTGTATCCTTGCAGATGAGATGTACCAGCAAGCTATGGGTTGTGGAGGCATGTATCTCTGGGCAGCTCAATTACTAGATATAAGAATTAGGAATCTTAAAAGACAAATAAAAGAAGGTAAGTATGACAATATCATCAGAGTAAATTATTTGGGAAGAGGATTTTTAATGAGTCATTCGATAGTTTCATTGTTTGAAGGAAAGGAGAGAGAATGTGTCTGATCCTTTTGGAAATGCAATGAAACTCCACAGCCTCTTCCAAATGTGGTCCCATGTTATTTCTGGAACATTCTTCCAGAGGTATTTGGTTTTATTCCTTTTCTAGAACCAGTGCCATGACACATGTCTCCAAAGTCATGCTGATTTCAGTGGGATAGGGCAAGGATGGGCTAGCATGCCTCCTGCCCCTGCTATCTTTTTTACTCTGGTAGGAGGTGGTGAGTGTGCCAAGGAATGGCTGTGACAGGCTGTGCTTCAGAAGTGGGTGGTGTCCTGTCTAAGAGCTATTAGAATTTGCTCTGTGACAAAGTTTCTTGTGAATTATTTGCTCTACTGACACTATATATAATTTCTAAATCACTCGTGCAAGCCATTCTGTTACACAAAGAATTTGCAATTGTAGAGACATTAATTTCCTCAGACCTTTAACACTTCCCTTGTAAAGGGACTGCTTCTTGAACTCTCTCAATACTTAACTGCTCTCAGTTTTACAGTATGTTCACAGTATTACTAACTTCAAAGAGGAGGGAATAAAGTAATGAGGGAAAAGCCACAAGTTATATTTCCCTGCACCCCTTGGGCTTTTATTTAAGCTCTCTAAACTCCTGCATCCTATTTCTCTCAGGAATCTTCTTTTTGTACTTTTTTCCCCAAACAGAAAACCTCTCACAGCATCTCAAGTGACTCTACTTTGTGTGCTGCCCTAGAGCTTCTAGCCCTGGAATAACTTGTGACTAGCCATGATTTATCTGGCTGGTCAGAGGTTACTGTACACAGAAATGCAATTTCTTCCTCACACTTGCTCTATCCTTCTTTGGCAACTGCGGGTGTCATCAACAATCTGCTGCATGCCATTTTATGGCCTTTCTTCCAATATTTTATTCAACTGATATCCCTTTTGCTGAGCAACACTGCCTAGAAAGGGCTAGTGCCCTTTTCTCTATACAAGTTTAATTAGTGTAACCACTGATTTATGTACTAAAGAGTTGAAAATTCATTCATAATAGTTCGGTCCTTGCAACGCTGTCAGTGGTTCTTCAGCTTGACATTTGAAGAAAATGTCTTTTTATTCCTGACTGCATTCAACTCTGGCATGATGTTCCTTTCTGGAAATTAGTCTTCAAAACTGATGTGTTTCTCCATGGTTTCCCAATTTTGAGTTACATTAAATACCATTAAGGTTTTGCATAAAGTTTTCTGAGTTCTGTGCTTTGATGACCCACTTGAGGCTAGCAAATGACAATCTCAAAGTCTCCTAAATTCTGGCAAAATAAATTAGTTTTCCTGTGCTCCTGATATTATTTTAAGCAGAAAGCAGGAACTCTCTCTGAAATAAGCCTTTACTTTCTTTGCAAACCTGCTGCTATGCTGCTTCATACCTTCTATTTTTTCATCAAAACCCCTAAATAATCTACAGCAAAGCACACAGATCAGATTGCTACCTCCCTCCATTGCTTGCTAGTTAAATCTGGTTGGGGGGAAAGTCTGCAACACAACTGAGTCTAGTCCAGAGCCAGAGAAAATGCAAGTAATTTTCTTTTTTTTTAATTACTTTTTTAGAATATTGGCAGTGACAAGGACAAATTATCATCCTTTATTTAGTCTTATTAGGTAATGGCAGTGCTACTCATTCTGCTGTAAACTTTTGAAAATATTTCTATCACTAGCCCATGGTTTTAAATATTAATAGGAACAGAGGAAACTAAAAGGACGGAAGAGACAATGTAGGTTTCATTAAATAATTTTAATGAGGAAAGTCCTGAGGATTTGTAGATTATATAAAGTTTCACCCACAAACACCACTACTGTACTAGTTACTGTCTAGACTGTGCTCCGGGAGACAATGTGAGCAAGGCCAGGATCAGTATAGCCACAAACGCAGCACTGATCTATGATCCAAAGGGCAGCTCAGAGTAAGGAAAGGCATTTCCGCCAAAGGAAGAAGCCATAGCTGCAATTTTTCTTATAGGTGCTCTGTGGTACTCCAAAGCCTGATTTACAGCACCCAAGATTTACAGCATTCAAAAATCCTGCATGCCCAGGTGTCTTTTTTTTTAAGTTCTTTTTTCCCCATTTGAAATAAAACCAATGTTTGATTATAATCTGCAGTGAAATACTTGCCAACATTTATCAAATTAGGCCACCACTAAATAGCTCACTTTCAAAATGCTTCCTCCTTGGGTTGCCTAGTGCTTTCACCAAAGCAGATGCACAATTATGGCTTTATAAGGCTAAAATATTTGCCTAAAAAAAGTCAAAAATAATATCCCATCAGTTAGAGCTAGCTGTGTAAGAACAAAGGTAGCACAATGCATTCAGCCAGACAGTAATAATATTAAAGAACATGATCATGTTACAAGAGCACATGATGGGAGAAATAGAGACATGCTTTCAGCACTGCTAAAACACTGAAGAAACAATAGACAATTCTAGCACTGGATATTATTTTTTTAAATATATTTAAATTCAAGCAATGACTTTGCAGGCATGCTTTAACCTGTCATGTAATTTACAAAATACTTTCCAAGAAGATACACGGAGTTTTCTGAGTCTCCCTAGGAAAACAACAGAGATCAACCCATGCAGTACTGGGCACAATTTTGCAGTGGGACAAAAGATCAAGCAAAACCAAAAAGAAATGTTATAAAATTGATTAACTTCACAAGGCCCAAAGTTTACATTAGTTTTAACTAAGGTAATATCAGTAAATATATTCATCAATACCTTCAACAAAATGTCTACTCAGAATTGTATATGACTAGGTTTTTACTCCAAAAGCTCCAAAGATTGCAATTAATTGATAGCCAGGGCTCCTGTTGCATGGTCACATTTCTGCTGTGGCTACTGTGGTGTCAAGGGGGATACAATGTCTTTTAGTGGATTAGCTGCAGACCCATACTAAACCAATTAGTATCTTTATTACTACCTCCCATAGAAACACTTGTCTCACTATTGCCCCTCTTCTTTCTCTCCCTGGTTTTTGGTGTTAGCTTGAACACATGTGGTTCAGGCTGCCTGAGGAAGAGAGGGCCATTCCATACAGCACACTATCCAAACCTTTTGCTATGTTCACAGATAACAGCTTCAGATTAACATTAAGCACGTGATACATTGGCTTGCATTATATTACTTCAACTGTAGCATGTCACGTTATGTCAGCCAAGGTCAACATTCAGTGTGACATGATATGATCTAACACGATGCAGGGTTATTGCCTCCTGTGTTAGGAATCTCTGGTTAAGAAACAGAAATAGAACAAGCAGATGCACATAGCAGATCACTTTATAATACTCCTGGGAAAAAGAATCATTATTAACGCATTGCAGATTTTGCCAGTATACTCCTTGGATCAGCTGGGCCTCCATTACACGTCTTTTTTTTCTTTTTTAAGTGAGACCCAAGGCTTGACAAGTCAGTCAGATTGGTACTTGAACCTCACCAAAGGAGGAATTTCAAATAATTGAGTGGACTTCACAGGCTCTTATCACTCTACTAATACTTTCTGCTCTCCTAGACTTCAGAGAGCTCTGTTTCATGAATAAGGCGAGAGACAGTAAAATCCCAGAGGATCTTCATTCCACTGAGCAACAAGGGGTTTTGGCCTGCAGAATGACAAGCCATAGGAAGGAAATGTTTAGCTGCTGTATCGGGCTCAGTATGTATCAGAGAAGGATAAAACTTCAGAAGAACTGATAAGTCTTCTGGAGCTTTGACTTGTTTTCACACACTGTATAGCTTCCAAGTTACAAGCTCTGTTCCCTCCTCAGTTACACCCACAGAACTGCATCTGTGCTTTGAGGACAGAGTGAGACTGAAGTTAAACTCAGCCATAGGAGTCAAAGGGGCTGGTTATATTCATGAAATTCTGCTGTAAGGCTACAGCCTCACTAATTTTATTCTTTGTGCCTACTATAAGCATTGCTAATATGTGCACTGTAAGGATGGTATTAGTCAGCTTTACACACGCAAAAGCCAGATGGATTCCCAGAGAAGAAACACAGGAAATTCTCATATTAGGTTAAACCTTTAGTTTTAACTTAGAAGTAATAAACTCTCATAAACTACAATAGAGTTATCAGTGGCTGCTGAGATCATTTAATATCTGGCAAAACAAAAAAGTAGAGCTTTAAGAGCCCATCCTGTCTCTGATATAACACAAGGATGCATCATTTTTAGAACAAAGGCTAAGCTAATCGCAGCTGACTTCACATTTCTCTATTTTCTGTTCGCCTTTGTAAACATGAAGGTAATGTTTTTCTTTTTAGTATTCTGTGACAACAGAAAACACAAGCATTATTTTATTAACCTTTAAATGCAATTTGGCTGTTCTTTTTCCATTTCGTCTCTGGAGCTTTGATGTCTGAGTGACATTGGATATACCTTAAGGGCTCAGAAAAAAGTTCAATAGGCTTCATAGCCTCAGCATAAAATACAGAATAGGGAGAGAAAATAAATAAATAAGTATATACACACATATTTCCCTCTTTTATGACTTTGAAAAGCTGCAGCTGTCATTTGGTTCCTTGCTTTTTCCTCGGGGTAAAGATCATCTGATGAGATAGGAATGAGCATGGTAGAGTCCTTAGACTGGATGGAGAGAAGCTGATATTTATACCTAATCAGCTAGCATAGTAAAAAGAAACCAACCAAACAAAAACAAACCAAAAAACCACAATCTCAAAAAAAGCCACCTCCTCCAAAGCCCTCAGGTGTATCCTCAGCTGTAGCCAAAGAACTGTTCCCCAAACTCAGGGAGAGCTGACATCAGTATTTATCTGCACCAACCACCTCCTATTTCTGTGTACCTGCCTCCTATTTCTGTGTACGAATCAGGATCCAGAAAAAAATAGAACACTGAACATTAATTTTCAAAAATTGGGTCAATTTTGACACAAATTGACCCAAAAGCAAAGCAATCATTAATTATGATCAGAAAAATCAAACTTTGTAGTAAAATCATACAGCAACTGTTCATTATTTTGAGACAACTTCAGTAACACAGTACCAAACCTGAATCCTAAATCTAATCCTATGATTACATCAAGACAATGTACCCGTACAGAAAACAGAACATAGATTTAGTCCCCTGTTGACAGCAGCCTATTCTAACACTGCAAACAATAAGCTGGATTCTCAATATTTTCAATATCTAAGTCTAACAGAAACCCTAAAAAATCCCCAAATTTTCAATTCAGAATTGGAATTGACTATACAACAAAAGTAAAAATGAGACACCAGTCTCTACTAACAGGTTTCCCTGAATTCTGTGACTTGTGCCTTGAAGGATACAATGAGCTTGGTCACCCTAAACTTAACCCTCTGTGTAGCTCCTCATATAGGTAAGAGACATAGTGCTTTTGCAAAAGGCAGTATCAGGCATACTAACACCTGCCCTTTTAACTCATCTCCCCTTTCTGTAAGATGTCTCTGGAGGGCTTTTTACACAGGCAGTCTAGCAAAGATAAAAATGTCTTGTCAACTAACAGATCTTATGAAAGTCTTTCCAAGGTTTTGAGCAAACATAATGTAGCTTTCTATTGTTCTGAATTAAGGCTTGAATAGCAGGATTGGGGGGATGCCTCTTGGATCTTACCATGGCTGTCAGTTTTGCTATGTCATCTCTGTTCCTGATATTCAAAATAGAGCCTATATGAAGGACATACTATCTCATCTACCTCTACAGAAAACAAGTACATAAAAACCTGGATCACATCCTGACTCTCACAAATAGCACAAGCTCCTGAAATGGGAATAGCAGAGTGGCATAAGCCAGGATGACAGGTGTCACTACAGCAGTGGTAAAACCCCACCACTTGACTTTTAAAACAAGATCACTTAGTTCAAGATACAAAACAGTTAAAATAAGTTTGAACTTTAGTTCAGAAATGAAGGTGTGAATTTGTACCAGGTTACCTGATTACACTGGCCCTCCTTCATTTTCTTTTGCTGAAAAAAATAAATCACTTCAATCCTGCCCTTACACAAAAAAAACCCAAACCAGAGCCAAGTTCCATATTGCTTGTACTCCTCTGTCATTTGGCAGCGAGCGAAGGCAGAAAGCAAAGCAGCAGGGTGATATGGTGACTATAACTAATGTTGCTAAATATCACAACTTTTTTAGCAAGTCTGGCTTCTCTCTTCAGTAAACAAGAGAAAGCCACTGAGCTTGTTGACAATGAAGAAAAATATGCTTTTTTTGGAGGTGGGTGTATTCCACTGCCAGAATTATAGAAGATCCGGTATAAGTGAAGTATTCTGATATAACCTAAAGGCAATTCTCTCCCAAGAGCTGGTAATTCCCAAGTACTCTATACCCATGCAAGAGCTAATGCAAAGGAGGGTTCAATTTCTTGCAAGGGATTATAGAGGAAATGGACATTTACATTGCAGTCCCACAATAACACTCACTGCAAGTCTTTGCTGTCTTGCAAATAAACCTGACACACACTTTTTCCCCCGCAAGGCTTCCACCAGATCTAAGCAGGATATGATTTTTAAAGAGCACACTGAACCTGTAGAAATGCTCTGTAAAAATCTAGACTACAAAATACTGCTCAGGAAAACCACAGAACTACAAGAACTGAGATTAAAGTATAAATGGGAAAAGATCCAGTAAAGAAAAGCTGCAACAAAGAGACACAAGGGCCAAAAGCACTGGCCAGACAAAGGGGAAAGAACCTGGTGAGTATATTACCTGCACTGTTAATTGGGTAGGGCAGTATCAGTGCAGAAGTGAGCAAGAACATCACTGTTAAGTGCCTGCATGAACAACTTAGCCTACTTAAAATAGTCAAAATCCATTTCTCTTTGAATTAAGAGCATTTTTAACCTACAGAAGGTTTCGAGAAGGAATGAATAATCATAGTACACTTTGCCTGCAAATAGATTTTTTTGGCTCATACGCTGCATACCCTAAATCTCTGTATTTTTTCATCTGTCAATCTTTATTATAAAGATTCCCATTCAAGCTGAATAGCTGTCTTCCAAGACCTCATCTGCTCATGGCATTGATTCCCCAATTGAAGCCAGGCCTCTGCTAGAGATGTCATCTGCACACTAAACTGCAATGTCATATGCAAAGGATTGTAACTTTAGGTAGGAGACTGGAAGATATGCTTAAGGAACAGAAGATTTCTTTACATGTAAATGCTACAGGAGAATGGACAGAGAGATGCAGATCATATAAGCTAGTACATTCAGAATTTCAGAATAGATTTGTTTTTCAAAACTACCGTGGAAAATGAGCAACCTTTAAATAAAGTGCCTGGTATAACATACATCACTGCAGGCAAAATTTAAATTTGTGTTTTTAGGTTACAGGGAGAGAAGATACAGGAAAAATAAGAGATAGCGTGTGATTCAGATGGAACTACTCTTGATGTCAATTTGGATGAAGTTGTTGGCAAATGCATAAAGATATTTCAGTCTTGTGGAAGTTTGGGTCCTGTGCTGTCTTTCCAGTCACTAATTGTGCTAAGAAATTTTTTTATTGGTTTGACTGATATTTGATATAATGATCTTCAAGGAGGTAAAAAAACAGTCTTAACCAAGGCTGCTTAAGTAAAGGCAGTATTGTCAGAGGATGTGCTGCGAGGCAGTGACAATCTCAGGGTTATTTCACCTAATGAGGACCATCCCATAGCAGTGACTAGCCTGGAAAGGGTTGCAGCATTCTGATATTTTGAGAGAACCATCTTGCTGGCCTTGAAGCAGAAAAACTGAAGCAGTGCTGTGAACAAGCCTTAGAATGGAGAAGGGAGGGAGAGATGGGGGATTCCAAGAATTGGATTAGCTTTTACTGGAATCCTTTTGTATCACCAGGATAGATGTATAAGCAGAAAAACAGAAATTGGGTAAGCTCTGCCAAGAAGCATCCTGTCCTTATAGCAATCTCCACAGTAAACTTGACACTCCTGCTTCATCATACATTTTCCAATTCCAGTATCATTAAATAGTAATTGTTCTGCTCTACTTCCTGTTTTGAAAAATGCTGCTTTTTGCTCTGCCTTCATAACAGCTTCTTAAGTCATTTAAGTTTTAATACTCTCACAATGAATGTCTACAAGAGGGAACCTTGCTGAACTGTATACATTTATTTCAGGACTTTGAAGATGCCATCATTTATATTACTTCATAATTATTGTAGCTGTCACTTCCAACTGCCTCATAATGCCTCCAAGAAAAAGGGAAATATTAAAATGAGAATTTACAAAAGTATTCAAAGCTCCTATTGTGGTTGCTGGGTACAGACAGCTACCACATTTAAGTAGCTAAAGAAAAAGCAGAGAGCTCTTTTAAGAGTGTGACCATGGATGACTTATTCTTATGGACATCTGTGCCAGAACTGAGAACAGAGCATGCATCCACACCAGTGAAAGGACGACCTTTAAAACTCAGCTGACAACTGATGTAAGGTACGGAAGAGTAATAACAGTTCAGAACGTCACAGCGTTTTACCTCAGCGGGATACAGGTTCCTTATCCAAGTCCAAAATATCAAGCAAGGGTATGCAAATTCAGGTGAGGGCAATGCTTTAGTTTACAGAAAGCAATATACATGACATATTCAGAAGTAGAAAAAGGGAGAGGTATGAGATGGTAAGAAAATGCCGTGACAAAAGTAAGACTGTGCAAGCAAGAGATAATTCTGGTAAGATAGGGAGGCAAGCAAAACAGTAAACATCCAGATAAGTAAGCAATCTTCCACAGTCACCTTAGTGTTCAAATACTCTCCATATGCTGTGTTTTGTATGTTCTGGTGCTAGAAAGCAGGCTCCCTGATACACGGTACTTGCAGTTTCCTACTGAACTCCTACTGGGTACGTGAAGGAGTGCCCATCTTTGCTGCGCTTGATGAAAGGAGGTTTTCAATAAATCCAATGAAGCAAAAAAAATCAGAGGATCAGGCAAAGCAATAGGAGGGAAAATGCACCATGGCTGCATGCAGCCTCAGTACTCCTCTGGCTGCTCAGAGTGTTTCAGAAACACAATCAGGGCAGAAAACAGTGTACCAAAAGATTCTTCACTGTCATCACATTCAAGAAGTTTACTACCACCTTGCAGCGATGCACCAACCATAACTATGCTGCTTTGTAGCTGTTTTCTCCAAGCAATATTGGGCAATGAGCACATGTCAGTGTGGCTCATCTCCAGTGAGGGAGCTAACATTGGTCCACCCAGAGCAAACTGTGCCGAGTCACAAACATACTGCTGACCTTGCCAGCAGTATAAGACCCCACTCAAGATGAACAAAGTCAAGCTTGACTTGCTGCCAAGAGGGCTATTTCACCCTGCTTCAGCAGTGATATCTGATTGCTGGACTAACCACATGCATTTGACAGATAGCTGCCTGCTGCTCTGTTGCTCACTTCCATCCCCTCTGCTTCTGACTGGAGATTTTGTGGCATCCCAACCTGCAGATTTTAATAAAAAGGCAGAAAGCTTCTTGCAGAGCCCCCAGGATGTCAGTGGTGGGTCTGGAACACGAAGGAGACTCACAAGCTGCAGAGAAAGGTGTTCTCCAAACACGGAAGTCCTGCAGTCAGCTGTAGCATTGAAAACAGCAAAAAGAGTAGGACCTAAGGCTGCACAACCCAGAATAAGATGAAGGTATTTATTTGAAAGAATCTGTAAGACTAAAGGAAAGTGTAAGTTCAGATCACCCTAGATATTGCTTCAAACCTCAAAAGAATTAACAACAGTGCATGTGCACAAACACTCTGAACACCACCAGAGCATGTGATAAACCCCTCGCAAGCTTCCAAAACAGGGTAATTACCTCAAAATTGGGAAACCCTATCTTCAGCATGAAGGTCACTGCTGTTATGCCACCTTACCTTCTGCAGGGTGTTCTTAAGAGTCTTTAGTAAGACTAAAAAGCGGGATCACACACACTCTTGTATCAGCAAGTTCATATTCACCAAGACAAGAATGATTTGCTAAAAGCCTTGCAATGAAAACTTCCCTACCAAAGGGACATTTTCCAGAAGCTGGGGTCCCACACATGGAGTCCCTGCAGCTGCCCTTCCACCCCTTCAAGTCAGCCCATCAGCTCTGGTTTTATGACAGAAGACACCTCAATAAGAAATTTTACTACCACAACAACTTGTACAATGGACATTCATTGGAAATTACCAGCAAAGTTTAATTGCTAGAGACAAATCGGCAGAAAACACCTTCTAAAGGAACAACACAATTATGAAAAGCACATTTTTTGTTCAGAATACACACCGTCTAGGTAAGAGTTCTTGAACAGACATGACGTACATAGCTCCCCCACCCCCTTAGGTCACTGGGGATGAGAGGAAGTGATGAGGCCCCTGATCTTATGGGGCCGAAGTGGCTAAGGCAGGACCTGGGGCTGCAGAGCAGCCCTAAAGGGAAGGCTTCACTCTCCCTGCCATCACTAAGGTGGAAGGTGACGGCAACTGCTACAGAGAGGAGCTACTTTTGCTGCAATAAAACTGGTCCCCACCTTGCCGCTCCTTCCATCCCTTCCCCACACAGGCAGGCAGAGCTGCACAAGTCAAAACTACCAATCATCACCTCCTCATCCCCAGGCAGACCTGGCAGGCAGCTCCAGGCTGATGAAGTAGGCAGTGGCCTGTTCTTCCACGGCTCAGAGCTAGCTCTGCTGTTTGCCTCTTGGAAAGCAAGTGCAGACGCCTGAGTGTTAGCAATTTAAATGATGCAATACATGACATGTATCAGTCAGAAATAACCTAGCAATTGGATGCTTGCATGCTGTACTGCAGATAAGCCTGTAGTGATAATACGTGAATTTTTATGTCTCTCGCTGAGATATTTGCCACAATGCCTATTTTGTCCTCTGCTCTTAAATCTGTACATTGAGTTAGTCTTATCACTGATTGCAGGAGACCTGTGTGGACAGAGGGGATTCGCCAAATCCAGGAATAATGCAACTTGTGTTTGAAGGTGCATTTTGCTGTTGTTTGGCTTATTGTGTTGTGGGGTTTTTTTCATTGGTCTTCGAAGTCATGCAATAATATTAAAAACTGAGCCATCTCAAACAGCATAGTGAGGTAGACTAGAGGAACAGACACAACCTGGATAACCCCCTTCATAAACTGGAATAAGGACTCATCTCCACCACAAATAATATTAGACATTCAAATGCTATTCAAGGTTCTGACAGAAGGCAAGAAGTTTGGTGGAGCGTTCAGCACAAGTTGGTTATGATAAACTGCAGCACGAAGCTTATGTGGAGATGAGAGATCAAACAGGTATGGTACCTGGCTGAACAGGAGAGCCAAGTGCTCTCGCAGGCAGAGCCACGCTACATTATATGTGGTAGATAGCTCTTCCTTGCAATACCAGGCGTGTCTGCTCAGCACAATGTGGAGACAAGCAGAGAAGCATGACTCAGTCTCTGCACAACTCCTTCACAGCTATCCCAGATCCTCTAAACAACAGTCATGTTAATATGATGCTCCTGCCTGGGCATGGCTAATCAGCCTTCCCACATGTTGTGCAATGTAGCTAATATAGCTGTTCCACTGCTTATTCCAACAAGAATCAGTCATATAAACAGCTCCTCTTGTTCCCGTAATTTGCCTTGTTGGTTTAGGTCTGAAGCACCTCCAGAGAAGGTCCACTGGACTGTTCAAGTGTGCCAGGTCCTAGCCTCAGGACTGTCAGCTGGATAAGCCAAACTAAAAGGGAGCCTGGACCCTAACAGCACTTGAAGCAGAAGAGGCTGGATGAGAGTTTCTCAGTCTGTGTATAAAGTTATGTGACCCAGAATTTACAAAAAAAGTTGAAAATTCTGCAATTTTGCTAAAGCATGAAAAAACACAGATCTGAACATGAATGGACAATTATGCATCAGAGAAGCAGGTGGCTGAAGAAGTTTCTATGTGCTATACAAGTGCTTGATTTCTGCTAGAGTAACCCACGTAAAAATAAATAGCAGTTCCCTCAGGTCATATTTACTAGTGTTCCCATTTCAAATAAAACACCCACAAGAGGTATTTTTGGAAACAAGTTATCTGTATATATTTAGTGTCCTACTAGTACTCCACGCTTAGAAATCTTGGCAATACCTCCCAGTCAAACACAGTTACAGGTCTTTCTGAGAAAAATTTTCCTCATACGTGTAAGGCTTACTCATGCTTAGTAGTCACATGGATTTGAATGGCATGTTTATGTGAGTTAAGGTCTCTGAGAAAGGATCTTAAATGTGGAGCAGTCACTATTTTCATACCTAATTAAATTAATTTAGAAAGGTATATTTATGGATAGGATTAGGCTATTAATAATACAGCAGACTGGCAATGCAAGTATATTTTTTAATTATCAAGGAGTTTTTGAATAGGATTTAGCTACCACAGAAATTCTGTACTTTGATATATCACATGCCATCAGGGTGGTTTTTGCTTTCTCTTTGCCTAGGTCAACCAACTACATACCATGCCTCTAGCAAGAAGTAGCCATTGAACTGATCACTCCTTAAATTTCAATTCCTAGTCACACTTAATAACTGTCTATCCCCAAATCCCTGCGAGGGACAGAAGAGTATCTCAGTGATACAGAGCTCACATCAGTTTCTATGACGCTGACTTGGGTACTGCTGGCGTTAGAAATGCTCCACTTTCAGATGGTGTGCCTACAAGCCCACAGTACAACTCAGGGAATGTGAGATTAATTAAGGGAAATCTAGGGAACTGGGACTCTGCTTCTTATTCAGGCACTTTTTGCTGCCTTTTTTTCTTCTTGTCTTTTTAATCTGACTTCAAACATAAGTATCTGATATTTTTTAAGATACGGATAAGAAACTGAGAAAGGGGCATTATAGCTGTATGCACTCAATCCTTACGCTTCAGGTGTTTCCTTGAATTCTACAAACAGATTTTGATTAATATAGTCACATGAATGCACAACTTAGAGTCAGCGCTTTCCAAAGGAAGTAAACCTAACACTATACAGATTGCAGTGCATCTTTAGTGCATCTTATCAAGCCTGCTTATTAGGAAAAGTGAGTGATCCTTCCATAATCCCAAACGCCAGACAATGTATTTTAGTGGGAAGAAAGAGGTGGCTTTGAACTGAAATTTCTCCTTACTGGTTTATAATAAATTGTATTTCAATTATTAAAAAATATCTATCAAAGTAGAAACTACTGAGGCTCTCCTAACATCATAACAGTGACTTTGTTACAGAAATGAACAGTGAATCAAGTGTGTCCAGGGAGAACTGAACTATCTTCAAATAAGCTTGTTGATAGCTTAAAGGCTCTTGAACATTATGATGTTAATATAGCTGTGTTAGCTTGTTCACATTAATAAACACATGTGTGGGGAGGTTTAACTCTCTGCATGGCAAAGTAGTTCTGCCTCTCTGGTTTCCAATGGGACATTGTTTTCGGCTCAGTTCTGAAAGGAGATCAAAGTTGGTGAAAGCTTCAGAGTAGGCATTCAATGCCTGCTGGTGGGCTGTGCTTCCAGCTGCTGTTCCAGAGAAAAGACATCTTGCAAAGAATTGACACTGTATTTCATCGATGTCATTCATAATCCTTTTTAACAGATTAAAATTATGGGCTGTCTGGTTTTCAAACACAGCATCATCCAATTTGCATGGTCCAGGTCCTCTTCTGCAATGAATGATGGGCTCAGTAAGTGATATTTACCAGTCCGTCATGCCACTGCACTGCAGCTAATATGCACTGAACCTTCAGAAAGGCAGTGTGGAATTAATTCTCAGAAGCAATCAACATTCATTTAACTCTCTTCCTATTTTACCGCTGCATCTCTGACTCCAGTGATTTCACATCAGGAGAAATGGGCAAACCCTTGAGCACTCTCAGCAAACATCAAAATGTAAACTGCTCGAAATCTATAGGGAGACTGTCAAAGGCACCAAATGGCAGCCAGAAATATAACTTTCACTGATGATCCATGATCCAGAAGTCAGCAAGCATGGAATAACTTTGCTGGCATTTTCATATATTTTTTAAAATCTCCCCCTGTGGCCACTTACATGTGTCTACAATTTTGCATTGTAAAACCAAAGGCTGTTCTAAAGCGTGCACCCATATAAAGGCACACTCTCCCACAGGTTACACAGATTCACAACTTAGATCAAATGACTGGTTTTGCCCTCCAGGAGTCTCAATGTCCTTCAACTACTGAAATT
Source organism: Hypotaenidia okinawae (assembly GCA_027925045.1). Taxonomy (NCBI): domain Eukaryota; kingdom Metazoa; phylum Chordata; class Aves; order Gruiformes; family Rallidae; genus Hypotaenidia; species Hypotaenidia okinawae. Next base: position 10,754,353 of record BSDF01000012.1, read on the forward strand.
AACCCCTGTCCTCCAGCGCACTCAAGCCTGCAGTTTTATAGCACTCCACAGCATCTAAACAACAGGACTATTTAGGTTCCTTAAAACACTGAGGTTTTAGACCACTTCAGAATACACATCATAACCATTCCTCACAGCAGCGTTAGGCACACATGCAATACACAACAAAGAAAGCATCACAACTCATCTGATGTTGACATCTTCCTGAAGGATCTGTGGATCCTATGTTGTGCTGAAAGTGACATTTATATAGATAAATGTATGTAGATAAGTTTTGCTTGTTTGTATACACACAGGTAATGTATGCACTGTACTCCCACATACAGACTTCCCAGTGGAACCATAATATTGTGACTGTAACTGCCATTTCAATGCAAGCAGAGCCAGTTGCCTCCCTACCACATGTAATACACTGAATCCAGTCCAAGGCATCGCCTGCAGCTGCCCTGAGCAGCAGGCTAGTGCCCCAAGTACTTGCAGTACAGCCCTGATGCAGCCTAAGGTCTGGGAGTCACAAGGCAGTTGCCATCCTGTCTGCAGGTAATTCCCCAAGCTGGCAGTGAAGACAGGCAGCAACACAGGTACAGGCATTTCACACAGAAGGAAACTTTTAAAGCAACCTCTCATTTACATGATTTCAGAAGACAGTTGGGTCGAAATGTACTGGCTTCCCAGCTCCAAGACTCTTGGCTCAGCAATGGCTCCAAGTGCTGCTGGGTTCCTCCTGCCCCATCAGCCCCAGTGAACCAACAAGGAGTAGTTTGAAGCCCTAGGAGCCATAAGAGAGCAAGAAACTACAGAACTTGGGAATCCTGGCTTCTATGCTTCCAGTTGCATGGCATGCTGCACAGAAGCCCTCAAAGCATCCATGGCATATGCGAGGTCTTTGGGGATCTCTGGAGGCATCCAGCATGTCAAGGCTATCCTGGAGCCACAGACCTCACAGCTCGCCAGGAGCCATGAAATCAGGCATGAAGGCTGTCAGAACCCATCCCATGTCTTTGCAGAAAGACACTAAAACTGATGCTTTTGCAAAATATTTTTGTATCAATGAATCTGCCTTTTCTGATGGAAAACTGTTTTGTCAGAAAGTTCCCAGCTAGCTCCAGTCTGTAGATCCCTTAGGCAGGTTAAAAATCAGTGGAGCTGCCACACTAATGTCCAAACCACTTGTATAAAATTATTTAGAGAATCATAAAAAAAAAAACCAACAACAAAACCAAATTAGACTTCTACTGAAGCATTCAGAAGACACAACTGCCCTGTAAACGAGGTGCTAGAATGGACCCACATTTCATTCTCCACAATCACTGTGCTCTAACATTTTTCTTTTCTTTGTCCTGACCAGAAGTTCTTTCAAGCCCGGGCCTTATCCTGCTTTGTTTGTGACAAGCAGCTTGTGTAATCATGTAGGCAACAATTTCATATCAGCAGCAGCCCTGGCTTTTTTGTGACCTCAGCAATATGTTTGAAGAGTGACTTTGTCCTTTAGTACCAAGCAGTTGCAAGAAAATAACAGTGCCTATAAATTTAAGAGCACTTTGAATAGGAAATGTTCCCTTTTAAGGTTCACACAGAAAATTCTCTCATGTAACACCTGGGGCTCTTTTAAGGTACACTTTAGAACAGGAATCAAGACAGGGTGTTTTTATAAAATTAATTCCACCAATACAGTATCTCACCCTAAAGTGAAATGGACAGTTTCCTGTTGTCGCTATTGCACTGTCACTGATTATATTTTATGTTTTTTTCTATAAAGGACAGGGGCATCCAAGCAACATCAGGTAGGAAAACTGCCCCTTAAAATGTTTAAGTATCAGCAGAGAAGGACATTACCCGTTGTTCCAATGAAAGCCTTGTAAAAGGTCCAAGTAGTATTTTCTAAGCCCTGATTTTTCCATACGAAAACCATCTAATACTTTAAGTAACATCACAGGGTATTATTACTTGCTTACATACCTAGCAAGCCCAAGCTACATAAACTAGCTGTAAAGCTTTTAATTTGTCTAGAGAGATGATTAAGCTGGATCAAGCCTATTCAGGTGTTACAACTCAACAAAGGAGTTTGGCAATTATTCTTTTGAGAAAATAAGAATGGCACTAACTGGTATCACTTTTGTCTCAAGTGATCAAACATGCAGTGCCTCCTGCAGCAACAAGGTTATAGAATTCTTACAGTTTTAGAATAGTGACATTTTTAGAATTTTATTGTTACTCTATTTTTTAGCATTTTAGCATTGTTTTCTTGCATTACCTAAAGTGCACACAATGTTTGCCATGAAGTCAAATCCACGTACATAATTACAGATCTTTTTTGTATGCAACTTATTCATTCACATTACCTGAAATTTGACTGCTGTTTCCAACTTCCTGGCGAATGAAACTGGAATAGTATCATCTTTTATACTAAAATAGTCATAGTTGAAAAAAGTGAGATTAGTTAGTATTTTATGGCCTCAATCACCTGCTTCAGACAATTATTTCTTAGGCACGAAGACTGAGCTAATCAAAGCAGACATACTTTGAACCATACCGCAGAGTCTGAGTGAAAATCCACCGAAAATTGCACAAAATTCATTGAACTCCCAGAATTTCACACATGGACTCAGTAAATGACCTTGTAACGGTACCAATACATAACCATAGCTTTCTGTTCTTTTTGAATTTCATGTTAGCAGCTGGGTACAGTTTCCTGAGGTTTTAATTTGATAAAAATCTTTTTCAATCCATTGGGACACAAAAGAGAGCCGGAAATCTAATTGGCTCTGGCAGAACAGGATCCCAACAGTTTCAGATACTTTGTGGCCTGAATTTAGCTGAAGTCTCCAGCAAGACCTGAATAGCCACATTCTTGCTTCCATCTGACAGAAGCTTCTAGCTTGGCACACACCTACAAATGTTGTTCTTGTTTTACAGTTCAGAATAGGCTCTAGATTATTTACTGTAAAGAACTGACAACATACTAACCAGAAACTTTAAATTACATGCACAGTGTGCTTTACCACAGGCAGCAAAAGCTGCTTTCAGAATTCATCCTAAATGACTGGCAATTAGCATCTGCAGAAAGCTGCTGTCTGGGTTTTTTCCAACCAGATAGTGAATTTTGTTTCTACTTTACGTTTCAAACCCTGATTTAAATACATTTGAAAGATAATATTACACACATTGGTGTTATATTCCCTAAATATTTAAGCACCAACTAACTCCTTTACTTACAGTCTTAATATCAAAAGAGTAATGACTTTAACCATGGTTAAACAGCTGAGAAGTTGTCATCACAAGTTGTACAGCCTCACATGGTGGGTGGTTGGTACAGTTTTTGTCAACTGTAAAACCTTAGCAAACAACAGTTCAAAGAAATCGAGTTGGTTACTCATTAGAAATCCACAGAATCCCATTTGGTTTGAAAAGAATACTTTTTTGAGTATAAGTTAGAGAATCCTTCAAATCTGAGTCAGAAAAAGAATCATAGAATCTCCTGGGTTGGAAAGGACCCATAAGGATCATCAAGTCCAACCCCTTGCTCCACACAGGGCCAGCCAAGTCAGAGCATGTGACTGAGTACATTGTTTGGATCCTTCTTGAACTCAGCCAAGCTTGGTGCTGTGACCCCTTCCCTGGGGAGTCTGTTCCAGTGCCCAACCATCCTCTCAGTAAAGAGCCTCTTCCTAATATCCAGCCTGAACCTCCCCCATCGCAGCTTCACACCGTTCACTCGGGTTCTATCACTGGTCACCAAAGACAGGAGATCAGCACCTGCCCCTTGACCTCCCCCCTCGTCAGGAAGCCACAGACAGTGATGAGGTCTCCCCTCAGTCTCCTTTTCTCCAGGCTGAACAAACTGAGGGACTTCAGCCTCTCCTCATAAGACTTCCCCTCCAGACTCTACATGACCCTTGTTGCCCTTTGGACACTCTCCAAAATTTGTATGCCCCTCTTGTACTGTGGTGCCCAAAACTACACGCAGTACTCAAGACAAGGCTGTATCCTGAGCTGTATCAAAACAATATTTGTAAAGTACATAGATCATAGGCATCACATAAAAAAAATATTCCACTGATTCAAAAGCATAATTTTCAAATACTAAAGCTGACCAAGTATTCCAAAGAGTAAGGCAAAGCATGCAGCTACAACCCTACTGGAAAAATAAATAAAACTCCAATCATTGTAGGTAAAGCCAGTAAAAAAATACTGCTCGCTGTGGTACTGCATAATGAAAGGAAAAGATTATACTGTGTTAGAAGAATTAGGCTTCTTAATGATTCTAAAATCTATACAGCAGCCTAGGTCTCACAGAGCTTTCCACTGAATTTAGTGACTGGAAAATTTGATCCCCCATTTAATTTGATTTAAAGCTCTGGAACCAAAGCATTTGTATGTGCAACTATTTCCAACCTTTTATTTTGATCAGTTTTCAGCACTAGTTTCCAACAGTACCTACTTCACAATTGCAATTCAGTCACTGACTTGTAAAAGGAAGACATTTAATTAAAAATGCCAATATTAAAAGAGTACAAGAACAGTCCATTGAAAGTTACATTATTTGGGTCACTGGTGCCCTTACAGATACTTTCCTGTTGCTATACAAGGTGTATGAAGTTGCTCCATGCCTATGCATGGAAAAAGCAAATCAGCCACTTCCACCGATCGATGAAATAGGAGCAGATGTTTTCAAAGCAGCAGAAAATAAAAAAAAGGTGCACACACAAATTGAGTTATCCCAGCCTACTGAGATCTACTCCTGCATTGTACAGGTTTTCTGAGAATTTGACAGCTGCTATACTGGCCAATACACATTCACTGCTGCAGTGTCCTGGATCTGTTTTCCTGAGTGAGACTTTGACAGCTGTACAATTATTTCTAGTGCAGAGCAAGGAAACGCAATAATCATCGCCTTCATCTTGCTTTATGAAATTCAGTCTCAATACGATGCAACATAGCTGCTACCCTTCCACGCCAGCTCCTTGCTGGAGCTGAAATTTGGCAATGAAAACAGAAAAGAAAATAGGCCTTAGGTTAATACAACAACAACAATCTTGTTAATTATCTGAAAGACTTGGGTTTTTTCTATCCAGGCAGAATGAGCTGAAGATGAGCTGCTTTTCTAGAAATGAGGCTGATGTAACCTCAGTCCAGTGGATTTCTCAGCGATCTTAACATTTCAGTTAATTTTCTGATTCCAGGCTCTTTACTGGTAATGCTCCTCAGAGACTGGCCATAAAATGCCTCTTCCCTGTTCCCAATGAATTGCTTTGCACCAAGTGTTGGAACAGCTACCAAAGTGTATCTCTCAATCTCACAGTCCCTCACCTCTCCTCCTTCCACCCATTCTCTTCCAAAAAAAAAAAAAAAGAAAAAAAGCGATTTGTACATTGTTATCTGTCCTCTGCAGTGACTGTGACTACTCTCTTCGTCTCTGCCACTTCCTTGCAGCCTTCCTTTCACTCCGACTCAAGAGGAACTGCGTGTTGCAACTGGTGAAACTCTGGCGTGGTTGATGGCTGTGCCAAGGGCTCTGGAGAGAAGAATAGAAGCTGAGACTGGCAGGAAGAGGGAAGCTGGATGATTTTCAAGAAGCTGACTACCATTTTATTTGTAAGAGAGAAGAATTGATTACAGAGTAATCACAAGCAATGTGTCTTTTCTGAGGTCCAAAACTCCACTCAAAAAATAGAACTGGATATTTGCATAGTGTTTCTAATCCACGGGTCTCATAATGAATAGTCACCCCTTCACTTGGAAGGAAAATCAGTCACAGAAAGGTTAGATGTTTTTTCCCATACAGAAGGGGAAGGGCAGAGCCCTGGCTAAGATCTTCTGGTTCCCAGTGTCACAGTGACTCCACAAGGTCTCTACGAGGTTCCTCTGCTCATGACACCTCAGAACAAAAACCTCTGTAGCATAACCATGGTAGCACAAAGCTCTTGGTGGGACTGGCAGCCCTTCCCCATGCTGTCTGCAAAACAGCACTGAAATTCACTAGCCCTCTCAGGCACCAGTGGCACAAATCAACATCTAAGGCAGCAAAGCTAGCCAGGCTGCTCACTGGATCGACTCCAGCACCCCAGCTGGGCTGCACCTCCTTAGTCTGAAATCTCCAGGGAAAACACACCTAAGCACTGCATGCTGCCCACGTCAGCTAACCAGTTATATACCTATCCCAGCGTACAGCACTGGCTGTAATACAGAGGTTTCCTAGATTTCCTGTCAAGAAAAGATAAGGAACTGCAACAAGCAAACAGATTTCCCAACTCACCAGGGTGACTCTTTTATAAAGGATTATTCAGGATCTGTCATCAATTTACTGCCTGCCTCTATCTGTCTTAAATTGCGCATGATTACTTTGTTTAGTTTTGCTGACATTTGTGTTTTGTTTAAGGGTCTCTTTGTGCAGTCTTTTGTGTCTGCTTTAAATAAACACTCTTCCTGTGCTTGTAGCAGCATGCTTGGGTTTAGCAAGATGTCTATCACTTAATAACCAAATGAAAAGTTTAATCACCCAAAAGCTAGCTTTCAACCTGAAGTTAACAAAACAGAAAAGCTAAGGGTGTTCCATATGCATTTTTCTCTCTATTTCTTCTGTTATCACATTTGCTAGTCCAAGCAAGTTTGGTGTTGTGCATTAAGTCCTGTAAATACCAGTTTAGCATGTGGAAACAGGCAGCATTTATTCTTACTTTGCAGTCAGAATCAGTTCAATGAAAAAAAACAATTACTCATTGCAGTGAAATAGTTGTTTTCTGTTACTAATCACCAAGAATGTATGAAACAGAAAGAATATACACTAATGGCTTGCTGAGTACATCAACTGTAGAAAATTGGGCAAGCATATCTGAGCAAAACATGACATGGAAACCAAACAGGAAAAATACAAGTCATGCCAAGGTGTCATTTTTACAAAGTGACTTTTTTAAAAAACCAGAGAGACAAGTTAATGTCCCAATATGGGACAATAAAGCTATGTTAAAAACACTTGCCATTAACAGCCATCTGCTCTCTGCAATTTGGGGGTAATTTTTATGTACAGCTGACAGCTTTGTATCATCTTTCCTCCTTTGTGAAGGATTGTCTCTGCCTCTAGTGTACAAAGCCTCTGAGAAGCAGGATCTGTCCGTTACGTTGTGGCCCTCAATAAGCTTGTGCTGCTAATAAACATGTAGCATGCAGCACTGGATTTACAAACAGAAACCAAACATAAGATTTGGAAATATAGATATATATGCTAATAATATTCCAGTTCTCTCTAATAATATTCTGCTCGTGTCAGCATTGCCTGAAAAAAATCAAGAGGCAAAGTGTGTTCACTGCCCTTGACATATTGTCATGGTAAGAAAAATCAAGACTGCTTTCTCATTGTTCTCTGAGTACAAGGCTAGATCTCTTCTTAAGCCTATCTTTCTTGATCAGAACGTCTCTGGTGTCCTTACGCCTTTTCCTCCTGTTTGAACTCGTCTCTTCAGAATATTTAGTAAATACAATTCATGTTCACACCTAAAGTAAAGCTACCTTCTTTTGTTTTGTTATGTGTTAGAAGTTTTTAAATACACACCCCCCAAACGGCAGGGTCACACTTCCCTCATTTGCAATCCTTGCAAAGAGCACTTATGCAAGAAAAGTGCAGAGAAAACTAAAACTCGATTAACATTCAAATCATACTCTGCCATTTCCATTCCTCAGATCTGATATCATTTTAATATACATTCGGAATAAGTCCAGAAAATAAAAAAGAAACTGGGGCAGTTAAAAGTGTTTTTCCTATTGCCTCGGACTGCTTCCTTCCACTTACAAGTAATGGTGGTCAGATTCTTCCACCCGATTTAGATCAACCCATAACTGTATCTCACCAGCCGAGCGCCCTTTAAACACTGGCACTTCCATGAGTATCTAAGACCAGACTACACAGTTCAGTCAAAACCTGTTCCTACAGTCAGACCTGATGATGGAGCTATGCTCAACTTGATCCTATTTCATGTTTCAAACCCCCCAAAGTTCAGGGGTTGGCTTTTCTTCACTCGGGGGAAAAAAAAGAAAAAAAGAAAAGACTACAATTTTCTCATTCATCATTCAGGGTCAAGTTACAAACATCTTCAGCTACCAAAGACAAGCCTTCAGTATTGGTATATCTGGACCCAGTGCCTTTTCCTTTCAAAGAAAATACTCTGCTTAAATAATTGCCTTATGATGGAATTCAGACTTCTATTTTTTAAATTAATTTTCTTCAGCTTATACCAATCCAAAAAATAGGTTCCACTTCATCGTTCTGGTTTTGTTTCATGCCCTCAGCTTCCTTATGCTTGGGTCTGACCCAACCCAGAAGTATAACAATGGAAAGACATGCAATTTTGACTTGAACTGGCTCCAGATCAGTATCAGGATCTAGTATTTTTCTTCTGCGTCATACCTGAACCTTGGTGCAGGTGACTTAAGGAAGTTTCAGGAGGTAATTCTCCATAAAAACTGGGAGCCTGGTGTTCAACAACAGTGAAGCAGATGTGGTCATACTGCCTGTCATATGACTGAGAAGATATATAGCTTATCTACAGCACAGACCTCACAGCTGAACCTTTCTTCAGGTAGGTTTTTTGTTTCACTATAAAAGACGCCATTCCTATGGCACAATCCACCACACATCTCACCTCTCAATGGCATCACGAAACTACTGCAAATGCTTGTGAAACATGACAACACAATACATCATGTCAAGTCCTCTTTATGAACATTTTACAGTCCTAACTGTACATTCTCCTAATAAGAATCAGCCTTGCCGAGATCCAGTCGTTTCAGGTAAGCCTTTATTCTCTTGCCCCTTTGCTAATGGTTCTGCAGTAGCCAGTTTCATAGAGTGAGATTATCATCACATCGCTGCCTCTCAGTATGATATTCTGCAGCTCCCAGCCACATCCATCGTTTAGTCTCCATGCTGGATTTCCTTAGCTCCAGCACTGTACACCATCACAGGATTCCCAGCACCCTCGCATTCTCTTCGAAGTCTATCAACATTTTCCTGTGGCTGAGCCCACATGAATTCCAGTTAATGGGACTGAGCACCATTACTGGAATTGTGCCATACTCCCACACAGCAGGCATTGAGTTACACGATTTTCTGTTTGGGAATTGCAGGTGGTTTCAACCCTGGTGCTTTCTCCCACCTAATCACCAGTGTAACCATGGCCTCTGTTGAGCCGATCCCACAGTCAGTGCTTCTCCTCCTTACCAATGGGCTGAATGCTAATTACCTTTGGCCCATTTGAATCTCATCTCAGCACTGCTGTGCTTGGGGTATCTACCACAGTTACTAAAGCATAAATGCATAATTGATATTTTGGGTTGTGGGGGTTTTTTCCTGCCTCCTCTCCAGTGCTACCTTTTTCAAACAGCTACTAAACTTACCTTAAGACGACCTTTCTCCATCTCATTTCCCTGCCTATCTTGCCTTTTTTAAAAGTTATAGTTTACTTCCTATAGTTTTGTTTCCTCTGAAGCATTTTCATCTGGAACAAAAGGAAATCTGTGCTTTGCGTGTCTGTAAGCACACAATGAGAATCATGCATGTGTTTCACATTAGACTGCTATGAATATTTATTTAGTCATCCATTCTAGCAATCCATATATCTCACTTCCTTAGGTCTCTTATTAGCTATCCACTAGAACTGAAGGACTCACTACTTTTCACTGATGAAAATTACGCATTGTGTTTTAGTGCCCCATTCAGTTCCTGTCTCCCACTCAAATCATAAACATCAGACACTATTTTTTACCAGTTTACAGCACGCAGAAAAGTTCTAATGTCTTTGCAAAATCCAATATGAAGCATACAGCTGGTACAGGCAAACCATTTAGATTTTGCAAAAAGCTTATCAGCTAAACTATGATTCAGCAGACTAAAACAGATCTGAAGTCCATTGAACCTAGACAGAATACCCGCTGCAGTTTCAGATAACTGACTCCTATTTGCCCCTTTTTAGATAGAATAATAAGTGTATGAACGATTGAATCAGGTTAAAAAACTAACCCCAACACACATCTTCCCCCAGAATTAATCTCAGAGTTTACATGCCTATTTTTCCTGAGATTTCTTACTGCTCTCATCAGCTTCTTCCTGTGGGGCCTGCAACCAGACTGCAGGAAAGAAGCTTGCCAGGATATAAGAGAAATCTCACGAGAAATTCTGTTGCTGGTTCATTTCCAGGAAAATTCTGCAGACTCAAAACATACAAGTGAATTTCTCCAAACTGGGGAGACCATACCTGTGATATCTCCAAAAGCAACAGTGATCACTTCCTGCCAGTTGCTCTTAAAAGCATCATTTGTCAGACCCTGCTTGGACGTGAAAATGTCATTTCCAGTCTGAGCAGCACAGTCATAACCAAAACTTAATCTAAAATAATTAATTTGTTTTGAATTCTACAGAGAGCTGCAGATAGCTTGCTTGGAACTTGAAGAAAATTAGAGGAAAAAAAGCCTTTACTGCTCCTCCTTCCCTTATTTTCTTGGGCATAAGATCCAGGTGTTTGTGGGTGTAGCAGAAACTGGTTGTTCTGCTTGAGCCCAAGTCTGTGGTTCCACAGACATTTCTTTAGCAACACCATTAACCTAATTAGGTGCTGCATGAGGAAGAAGGTGTGTCTCCTTAGACTGTGTATGGGGACAAACAAGGGTCTCAGAAGAACCATCATGTTAAACAGGGAGCACTTCAGCATACCCAACCAGAAACTCCCTAGTGCAAAAAAAAAAAAGGAAATGGAAAAGACAGGCACCTGAAATTCAGGAAAGCTTTCACCAGGACTGAAGTTGAAGTTAAATATCTATCTCAGCCTGAGAGCTGATCAACAGCTCAGAATTCTCTAAGAACACCAGAATGCCATCTTCCACCTCAACAAGGTCTCTCTAAAGAATGAAAAAAAGTCCACCAACATGAAAAAGGGCATTGATATAAAATCCCCGAGTAGGAAGCACAACTCAAGTTTCCCTAATCCTAACATGAAGACACTAACCTTTCCCTTGTGCTCTGTTATTTGGCCTAAGTAATTAGACCCTGCAGAGACACCCTTTCTGGATCCAGGTGTCTACCTACATCCAGGTAAGGTTACTGCTCACAGCTTCCATTAATGTCCTCCCCTATGTCACCACCTTGGTTCAGCTAAATTTGAAGATGATACCTGAAAAGTAATTAGAAAATACCTCTACAAACACCTTTCTTACCCTGATCAAGAACACTACTGGCATGCTACAAACACTGGTCAAAGCAGGCTGCTCAGGGAAGATGAAAGAATTCCACTGTCTACTCCTGATTGTAATTTGGGTAAGTCCTGGGCAGGGGACTGCTCTGATTTGGAACTTTCTAGATGTTTACAGTGAATTTCAAGTAGCTAAGAAATGTCAGTACTGAAAAGTTATTCATGGACCTGATGCAGCTCTGGGGTCAGGTGGCAACTGGGTAAGAGGGGTTTTTTTATTTAAATCCAACTTCAGGCACTGACACCTAAAAATCTATTTCTAAATCACACACCTTTTCTGCTATACTTGGGTAAGGTGAGAGAAATGATTCCTTGTTTGTTACTCTTAGGCTTTTTGCATCAAATACACGCTAAATTATTTAGGAAAATTATTTGTAAAAGATGAGGTCTCTACAAATAAGAAAGACTAGAAACAAAAATCCTGGAAAACACTCTAGAGTCCCCTAGTACCTCAAGTACTCTTTTTTAATTATTACTATTCAAGGAAGAAAGGAATTTTCATTTCTGAGGCAGGTTCTGAGACATGTACTAATCTTTCATCACACATCCCTTCCATGCACACACACCTCAGTACACATCAGGCAAACAAACTCAAATTTTTCTTCCTAAGAACTATCTGCCCTGCACTCAGACAGTGCTGTTACCAGCCTTAACTGTAATCCATCATTTTACTTTCAGTGATCATAACCCAGCTTTCCCTCTCATCCTGATGTCCTCTGAAGGCATGAGAAAGTGATCACCTGATTTCAGTGGGGTGGAGAATGAAGCAGACAGCAAAGAATTTTGTAGTTATTTCCTGACTAAATCCTGATGAGTCAAAATACACACAGTTTACTTTGGAGGCTAATTTTATACTGAATTTTAGAAGGTTAAACTCTTGACACACTCAAAGAAAGGCAGCATATACCAGATCAACCAAAAGTTCCGATTTATGAATTATAAACTATTGTGGCCAAAGAGTTGCTGAATCAAGACAAAAATGCAAGCCTTTTACACTCTCTTTTAACCTCTTTAAAATGACTTTTTGTTGGTTTATAGTGGGATAACCATTGAGTTCACCGGGTCAGAGAACCATGTGATGTTGCCAACCTACCCCTAACTACAGTAGCCCACAGTCACAAAGGCCTAGTTTCAGCAACTGAAAGCAGTTTGTGTGCAAATCCCAGAGAGAAATTCACCCCAGCTTCACAGGGCCCCTGATCTTGGGTGTCTGTTTGTAACCTGGATCTTTGCAAAGTGTAGTAATCACATTTCAACAATAAAACTTCTACAGGTAATTTGATTTTACACTGCCAGCCGGCACTTCATTGCTGATACTTACAATGCATTACGTATTTGTCTGAGAACATTAGCACTCAGATAATTAACTCTTCTGCTGGGTGTCCAGTTTCACTCTTCAGTGAAAACACACTGCTCCCCGAGACATGCCTTGCATATAAGCAAACTTAATCTTTAAATCTCTTATGTGGTCAGTATATTAAAATCTAGATTGTAGCAGTTAAATGAATTCACTTTCCCCTCTTTTTTTTTTTTTTTCTTTCTTCTTTTTTGGCACTTCCTAGCAAAACAGTTCACATATAATCACTCAATGGCTGGAAAGGAGGCTTGGCAGAAGGAGCCGCAGCTCAGCGTGGCTCCAGTCAAGACAAATGGCTGAATTATTGTGACGTTAGTAAACAGGTAATTAGTTTTGCATGTCATTGTTCACTACCTCAAGCTCATTACCAAAGTCTTACAACACTCTTTTTAAAAATTCAGACCTGTTTGACCTGCTACTAGCTACAGTGCATTTCAAGCACTCATGGATAAAGTGCAATCTTGTCAAACTGAAGACACCTGCTCCCAGCAGGAACACTACTTATGAACTGCCAAGTCTTTTGTTACAGTACCTTGAGATGCAATGATCTTTCCATCTGGAATAGCCAGCACCAACTTGGCTGCAACCGCTGTACTGCAATCTTTGAATATTTATTACCACACAAAGTACATACCAGTATAAAAGCAGGATAGACACAGATGTAAAAAGGGAGAAGACTACTCATGACAGCTTTTGCTGTTTGCCACACAAGCTTTTGAAATTAATTTTTTTTTTGGAAACTGGCTCCTGGAAACAACTTCCAGTTCCTTTTCTCCTTACCACAAGGTCTGTCAGAGCAAAGCTTACCCCTACATATCACTTACTTCACAGGTGACAAAATTAATACATCACTTTTCCCCTTTGTGTTACTCTTGGGCTCAAATTTTGTCAACTGTTGCTGATCAGGGTGGATAATTCACATTATGGATGAGCCAAGCTCTGTCCTTGTCTCTTCCCTAATGGCCCTGCTCCAAGCCCAGGACCATACCCAGCAGGGCACACTGCTTCAGGCTCCACTCCATCAATGCTGTTTAAAGCTGCCCTTACTCCCTTTTTCATAAGCTTTGCAGCAGAGCTTATACGAAGCTTTTCTTTTTTTATTTGTTTGATATTTCTTCAGCTATTCATTCTCCTAGATAGTGGACTGTTCCTCACTTCACCTCTAGAGTAACAGCTGTGTTTAATCTGTTTGGCTCCAAGAAAAGCACATGCATTAGGTAAGTCTTCCATTCTCATCTTAATTTTGTGAGGATACATGTGGTAATTTAAACTAACTACATTTTAGCATTGTGGTCATTAAAAAGCCAGCAAAAGCACAGTCTGAGGCTTGGGTGAAGGTCTCAGAATTTACGTTTACTTCCAGCATTTTCTTTGCTTCAGCGCCTTCCACAAGGGAAATGAAAAGCCTGATCAGGAGCTCAATGCTCCTCAGACTTCCAAAGGCAGCTTAATTCAACAGCACGTTCCTTGCTATCTTCTTTGCCCTTAAGAGACCTCAGCCAGCAAAGTCCATTCTGTGGTACTTCATCATATATATGCAAATGTTGCATTTAGAATTTGGAGCCCGCTGTGAGCCTATTTTTCTTGAGCTGTTATTTTAAAATGCACTTTAAATCAATTTTGCAGTAAACATGGGGTATGTTTCAGTAACAACCATTTTTCTCCTGATTAGTAAATTACTGTTGTTTCCAATGTTTCATTCTAACTACTACTTGCTCAGAGTCGCAGGAAAACAGAGCACTTAGTCAAGACAAACTTCCCTTTATTTCCATCTCAGCAAAGCAAGGTCTAGATTACTTTTGGAAAAACAGTTTTCAGCTGACAAAGTGAAAAATGTTGCATAACAGCAAACTTATAACACAGTAAGAAAGTTTTAATAGAAGGATTACCACTTTCTGTTGTAACTAGTTTAAAAGTCCTTTAAGACTTTCTGCTAAGAACAGACGATTATATTTGCAGTATTTATGTAATTTCTATTGGCTGGATATGTAATAATTTATGAAAGTTGTGACAGCACAGTGGTTTAATACAGATTAAACTATATTGAGAGGGGAAAATACAGTAAAATGCCAGTGTGCTACACAGAATACCAATCCCAGGAACATCTAGAATTTTAAAACAACTCTATTGGAAATTTTTTTTTCCAAAAGGTATTGGACAGCCTTTCTCAAGCACATATTTTTCTGTGTGGGCACGTATTACATCTATCTGTTTATATATTATATGTGTTTCAGATGCCCATTAGGAAGATGCAAGTCATTCATATCATCCTCATCCCAAGACAACACATCTCTTTAATGTTATGTCGTTGTGCATTCAGAATGGACCGTGTGCCCTAAATTTATCAGTGCTATCTGTATGCATTTCTGTTTGTAAGGCTAGGTAACCATAATGCAAGTCTTAGAGTAAGATGAAGGTTTTACCTTGTGAGTTCATGGCAGAACTGTCCCAAACAACATAAAACAGTCCATACTGAATGACTGTGATTGTATCAGGGTATTGCAGTGTGAAAAAATATAGAGGTCTGTCATATTGGATAGCCAGCTCACATCTCTTTTCAATGACACCGCTGTCATCTACAAGCCTGACGGATAATGGAAATATGTTTTTCATGGAGAAATTGTGTTTAGGCCAGTAATTGGAGGATAAGTTAGGTTTTACTTTGGTTTGACACTGTTTGGTATTGCACAAGAATTTTGGTGTGCAGGAGATCAGTAAGCAGATCAGTGGATTGATCAAGTAAGTAAGTGCAGCTGATGACAGATTTCATATTTGTAAACCTATGGATGCAAGTAACAAACATACATCCAAGCACAAAACCTTTAGGCCTGCCTTTTGCATTTGCAGAGTCCTCATTTTAATTAACATTGAATATAATCCTATGGTAAACTAGGCATAATAACAGTAATTAAGACCTTGGCCTCTTAAAACACAGACACATACACAAAGGCAAAATCCTATTTAGAGAAATATACGGAACATTGAAAGGTCAGTATCGGGATTCTATCTAGGATACTTAAATAAACAGGTGAATCAACCCTATTTAACAATGAAGATGTTTTTCTTCAGATCTCAAGAGTATTTCCAATTATTCACAAATGGCTGTGTGCTCCTTTCCCAGAATTTATAAACGAGTCACCAGAAAATAGCAAGTTTGACAAAATTGTCCAACAGCCCATTAACTGTACAACTGTGCTAAATAGCCAGAGACAAGTCTAAATCTGCCAGAACCAGTGTCTCTTGAGGCTGCCAAGGGGATAGATATTTCAGCTGCAAAAATATCCATTTGCAGCTTGCCACCATGTGGACCTTGCAAAGTACGCACTGAAGTGATAGGATGGCACAATCCAGCTCAGGGGTGGCCCTCTAGTTCCTAGGGAAATCCTCAAAGATGGTTTTACTGAAATGTAGTCAAGGTTTGCTTGAGTGAGACAAAACAAGTTACCTGTGTTTCTTCAAAGTCTATTTGGTGCGTAATTCTAAATATTAACAGCTTTTATTATTTTGTTTAACCTTTTAAGGACAAGCAATTAGGATTTTTCATGATCTGGAAAGAGGCCTGTGAACAATTATACCAAGTGAACAAGGACATGACACAGTGGGGCTGCAAACTTTTACTTGAGTTTCAAAAAGCCTGGCACACCTATCGATGCTACAACCTTCTGTAAAACTGATCGAATAGGTCTCACCTGTAGCATGTTCCAGTTAGTAAATAAACTGAGCATCTTTTTAAAAATAAAAGATACAAAACTCCACCGAAGCTTTTCAAAAAAGCATAATGAAGTGATCAAGTAGTTGTTACTTCTTAAAGCATTTGTTTTCTACAAGGGATAAAAGTCCACCCCAAAACCTTGTTTTTTGCAGTAAAATTTAAAAGCATATGGTTTGAGTTAAAGCATTATATTGGTGTGGGAAACAAAAAGGACACAAAGACTACAACCTATATGAAGAAATACTACTATAAAGGAACTTTTACCAAAAAATGTTATTGAAAGCTTTTAGCAATGTGCTGGTTTGCTTTATGACTGTACAGACTAGACTACAAGGCCATGCTTACCTCCTTTTTTAATTGGCTGAATACAAATACTTCTTCAGATCTGTGCTGCACCCAAGTACAGAGTTCTCTGAAGCTTATCCCTTTTCTAATACCCTTAGATAAAACTAACATATAGAATGTTGTTTTGAGGTTATGTTGCAACAACAAGACACACTCTGGCTTGTGAGTCTGCAAATTGCTTTTTGTTCATCTAATGTAAGATGATTCATAATCATTTATGGTTCTCATATCAAAGGCTCCCAGTTGTCTTCAAACCATCAGAGAAAGAGCCATTACCAGCAGCAGCAGCTAGTTCTTCTTTTAAGTCTTATGAAATCAGCCTGTTTCTACCTGTTATGCCCTGAAAAGGCAGTGTTCTACCTCCTTTGAGACTTATGCTTGACCCTAACACCAATGAAACCAGAAGAAATCCTAGTTACACCTGAAGTTTTTCTCGAGCTGTAAATTCAACATAGTCTCTCCAGAGTTGAATACTATCAAACAGCATGACTCATCTCACCTCTGGAGGATGTGGGTCAGACTTGCAAATTCAGGTTACTAGCTACAGGAATATCACCCTAGGTTTACCTCCTAGAGCACTACAGGTCTTAAGAATTGCTTTTGAAGTTTTGAGGATGTTTCTACATTTGCATTCCCTTATTTACAAGCTTGGACTCTTGAGCATTCTTTAAATCACCTAAACTCATTACACCACTTCTCTGATTATGTCTTTCTAGCTTGCTAACAAAAATCTTAAATTCATCAAGTTTTGAGGAACCAAATTCCAGATAAACCCACAGAACTTGAAGCTTTTGGAAGTGGGCCATGGTGTTAAGGAACAACTAAGCATAAGTTCCTATACCAGGTGATAGGCACTCAAACAATGTCTAGTACATCTAGATTAATCCTTTTCCTGACTTTAAGAAGAAATTCTTTATTTATTGGCAAATGCTAAGCAGTGATTGAAAGGAACAGATACTGCCTTTTGGCCTTCCTTTAAAGACATATTATCAATTTCTTTAATTATCACAGGGACAGGAAAACTTGGTGAAATATTTAAAAGGGGGAGGGAGGAAACATGTTTATGTTCATTTAGGACCACTTGAAAGCAGATTATTCTGAAGATGGAATGAGAATCATTGGATATTTAAATAATTAATTTCAGCAAATCCATTAAATGGGAACCAGCGTAACATTTTGACTGATTCAACACAACCAACTTTCACTGATCAGCTTCTAAATTGCTATTTCTAAATTGCCCCTTGCAAGAATTTTAGCATAGCAGTGTAAATCACTATTTAGTCATGTGCCCATGTACCAGACAGAGAACTAAGATACAAATAGCCTGTTGACAACCTGGCTATGATAATTAGATAAAAATCATGCAAACGAATACAGAACTTCTATCATTTCCATCTCCGCAAGCAGCTCCACTGTTTATAAAATATTAAACCCTGGACATTCATTTTAGATAGTTAAGATTTACAGCAAATCTTCTGGCATATTGTTGAGCACTAATAGATTTCTGTAGTTGAAAAGCAGAAAGCATGATTTCTCAAGCTTCATTGTTTTGCTAGAAGATGAGAAAATTAGAAGCAATAGTCTGGTTAAAACTGCTCTTACAGTATCTTTATCAGACTAACAAGGCAGGATGAGAAGCAGCTTTTCCTGGTTCAGATGAGCTGCATCAGTTCTCTGCTGCAGAGAGTGTAAATTGTCAAAGACTAAGCAGATGTGCAAGGTCAAAAGTAAAAGAAACAACTTAAAAACAATCTAGCTTTTTTCCATGCTTGATTTATATATATGTAATATTTGTAAAACATCTATTATTATTTTTTTAAAGGTAAGTGATATCAGACTTGTACTGCATTCTCAGCTCAGTCTGAGTAAGGTTAAAGAATGGAGCACCTTCCAAAGACATTGCTGCTGTAAGTGCTCCACACAATCTGGTAGGCAGCACTTATTTGTCAATGATGTAACGGTTTAAAATGCATGGGTTTTGTGATGTTATGCTGAGAAACAGGCAGTTATGATTCTTCTATATGAAACATTATTTAACCTGCATCCCAGCAAATTGCTTGTCCCTGGAGTTGCAATTTTTCACACAAGCCATAAAGGCATTTGAGCCTTTAAGTTCAGACCCCAATTCACAGGGTACATTGTGTGGGAAAAGAAGCTACACCTCCCAATTTCCTGCCAGGTCCCAGCTGACGATTACTTTCTCTCTGCCTACATTCTTCCAGCATTTTGTGTTTAACATTGTGGTTTTCCATTTTGATTTGTCTTTTTTTTGTTTGCTGTGTTCTGCCAAAGAGTGCCCTAACTTGACAGAGCTGCTATAATCTATATATAGTTTGCATATTGATTCCTGTAGTACTTTGAGATCCTTCATGCAGAAGGTTATCACAGTATAAGGTTCATTTATCTGTCATTTAAGGTAACCTTTAAAAGAGAGTTCAGTCCAGGTGTTTATCCTAACTGCTCTATATCTCTGATGTCTGGAAATACAGAAGGAATAGGGTTTTTGAGCAACTTTCAGTACCACTTAATATCAATTCAGACAAACTACCATATCATCCTGTCAGTGTAATCACATGGGATGCTAATAACGCCTACCATTTCTGTAGAACTTTTATGAAGATGAATCACCACAACCTATTTCTTTCCGGTATTATCCCCAGTTTATTACTGAAGAAACTGGGTGTCTGATATTACGCTGTATCACTAAGGGACCTGCTCTTTTGAGAGCAGCAAAAGATGATGCAGAATCTATTACTGTAATTTTACCAGGTTTTGTTTCTTGAAATTCTGTCTTAACTATTTAGATCCCACAAATTAATTTACCATCATAGCACACTGCTAGAAGAGCAGGCCACTGAATAATCAGCGTGACACTCAGACTTGACTCTGCTGTGACTTAGCAGCAGTATTTCAATTTCTTGCCATGTTGATCATGGCAGAAAAGTCAGCTGAATGCAGAAAGAGACATATCAATGTGTGTGTCAGACTAACGTAGTACCTTATTTAATCTAAGGAAATACTTCCTAGTTCCTGGTTTATGCTAAAGGTTGATGGTGTTTGGAAAGTGGGGGGAGGGGGCTGAGGGGTTTTATGTTCTTTGAAAAATCCCAGCCCTCATGAGTAATACCACAGGTGCTCAAGAATATCAGGGAAAGCACTGTATGAAAAATATTTTATCTCTATCAGAAATCTTCAGGACCCAAATGTTGTTTGTTAGCTTTATTAGTCACAAAAGCCAGAAAAAACCAAAAAGCACTCAGCACCATCTTGGACTGGCTTCCAACTGAACATTCATGTGTCAAAAATCTAACTATATATAACCAAAAGAAGTTTTTTCTTTTAAAATAGGTTCTGCAGAATTAACTGAGTGCCAGTTTAGCCCTGCTTCACATTCAGAGTCATCTAAGGAGAAATTTTTGAAGAATTCCACAATTCCACTTCCAACTCCCAGGAGTCACAATCTGGGATTATCACAATATTTCTGTATTGTTTTTGTGTTAACTACACCCTAAATTGTCAAAGACACAATCAACAAAGCATGACTTCCTGTCAAACACTGATAGGACCATCATGGTTCCATGATTGTTAACAAGTAGGGATTTTTCTGGTGAAAAACTCTTCAGTCAAGACTGGTTGATATTGTACCCTCTGGAAGAAAACCATTTACAAATGGGTCTCTACATCCCAGTTCTGCCCTCTGCAGAAAACTGGAGAGGTACTAAAGGGGACTTTCACTGTGCTAGCTCTGTAATCAGACAAAGAAACCAGTGTTGTGTTATATATCTAAACATAAGTGAACAGAAATTGAATATTCATCTGGATTTTATCAAGAAATCACAATTCAAAATTAAGTCACATAACAGTTGATCAATAGCAATAACTAAATTACTGAACAGAGTATTGTATCATACTGCATTAAAAAAGCATTAAGTTTAATTAGTAAAGGAGGAAATAATGAGATTTTCTACATGATGCTCCTCTTTCAAATATGTTCACAACTTTTGTAGTAACAACTCTGAAGCCAAAAGAGCAAAAGCAGATTAATCTCAGCAGCATCAAAGGGTGGGGCATACCCTCACATTTCAGTAGTCATCATAAGAACAGCTTTTTTTCTCCCCATTTATCTTGAATTTGTGGAAGACAGACTTACCAAAATTGGGTACTCCCACACTGAACCCTGGTTTTGTGGTGTTGCTGTTTATACATGTAAAGATGTTACTGTGCATAATTAGCAGAGGAAGCCTAGGTGAACTCTGGAAAAGAAGAGAGCTGGGGAAGACAGACCTTGATAGCTGCACTGGGAGGATTACACGATGCAATGGTCTGTGGAAACCAAGGACTAGATTCCATCATGGAGTCTGGTCTAGCTATTCCTGTTTTACATCCCTGTGATAAAACACTGATCTTGAAGAGTACAAATAACTATAGAAAGGGACTGAAAAAGTCTGGGAGAGGAGGAGTACTGGACACTTCAGTATTATTCTCCCCAAACCTTTATTCTTTTCCATCACCAACCAGCTGCATCTTTTGCTGTCTCTACAGCACATGATACAAAGGGACTAGACATGAACAGCAACATTAATGTCTAACCACAACTAATAACTATATTCATCCTTCAAGATTTATCTGCATGCACACGTACTGCTGTTCCAGGAGAGTACTGGGAGCTTTGAAGAATCAAGATAGAAATCTGAAGATAAGTCTTGCAGATTCTCCAATTCTAATAGACAAATAATGATGGATTTTCCCTGTTAAAGATAACTAGGAATTAATCCACTGTAATGTTTGTTCCTTCTTTCTAGTCTGAATCATACAATGACAAACTAGCTAAGCCTGAGTCCTGCTATTGGGCATCTCTGCACAGTAAACAGAGGCATCATTGCAATATTACTGTAAGCCCAAGGAGGAGACTGGGCTACCCAGCTCCATTTTCCTTAGGGAGTCATTAAGCTATGTACAGGGTTTAGCTTTTTACAACTATACTAACATGACAAGGGAGAGTTTCATCTTGTCAAGTGCCTTTGCATTCACCTCCCCACCAAACAGGAAAATGAATACCTCTCAGCTTCTTTTCTGTTCTGAAGATACACCAACTATCAGTCTACACACAAGAAAAAAAAATGCCTTGCAAACACAGAGTTAAGCAAACCCTCAAATGCTGCATATGGTATTGTGCTAACTTTGATGTCAATTCTTTGTGGCAGAATACATCCTCGTGTGTGCAATGCACTTTCTAAGCATAACACTAAAACTGGCCAGGGGTATTATTTCAATTTCTGGAGAGGGCAGTTGATCTAGATGAGAGTGTTAGCAGAGATGAGTACTGTTAGCAGAGGAGACAGCAGCACTGACCCACACATTTTAACAAGTAAGTGTGCACATGCAAGATAATTATGGTAATTCACATCAAAGTTACATGCACAAGAGGTGTGGAACTGGGCAGATGATGGTAATTGAACATGAAGACTACAGCAGAACATTTTCATAGTGTCTGAAGACGGACTAAGAGGCTGTAAATACATGGATGGTGAGGGAGCTCCTATATTAATCACCCTCACAAGGATTCTACACTCCATGTCTGAAGCCAAGTTTCAAATCTGTTACAGCCTAGATTGGGTTGTATTGGACAAAAATGCCTTCTCTCCACAGCTAGTGTATTGTTGCATACCATTCAGTTTCCTAACAGAGGCAGCACTAAAATTTTGTGGTCTGAACCTGTGTCACTGCCACAAGCATACTGCCACTTCCTGATAGCATGATCTTCCACACTATTATGAAGGAAGACAAGTTAGACTTACAAAATCATGGGATTCCTTAGTCTCCTCTAACAGAAGACAAGCTGTAGATGAGTATTATGGATCCTTTGCATAAGAAAATGGTACTGGTCACATTACTTTGAGAAGTTGTTTTGTATGTTCGATACAATACCTTGATACAGGTGCAGAGAACACACATGGGCCTAATTTTCCAATGCAACAGGCAAATCTAAAAACACAGTCTGATATCATTGCAGAGATAAGCAGTAGCTACTGGGCAGCAGCCAGGCAGATAAAGCTGCAGCTTTATCCAAAGCAATATCTTTCTGGAACAGTGACTTTCCCTACCATCAGTAGAGAAACATAGTAGATTGAATACCTCTCTAGCTGCTTTATGCACTGGAAGGCAACTCTAATTGTGTAGCTATGAATGCTCCATGAAAAAGGAATCCCTGGGCAGAGAAAACCAATACAAGAGCCATCAGACAGCTGCTTCCATCTCTTCCTTGGCTGATTTGGCTTATTGTGAGTGGTCACGTGAGCATCTTTCCATCTCTGACTCTGGCCATTGCCTACACTCAGTCCCCTTGCAAGTCTCATTTAAACACCCAGCAATGAGGTACAGCAGCAGTGGCACCATGTTTTTTGCTGCAAGATGATCCATAGAAGAGTGTGCTCCAATGGCCTAAGTGTTATGGTCTCTCAAGACAAGCTGAAGATTTAACTTGATGTATTAATGAAAAAGCAGCCCAAGTTTAATAGTAGTTGATGTAGTTAGATTTAAAAAAAAAAATCCTTGCTCCTCAGCATTTTCTACAACTAGCTCTCTTACTATCCTGATTTCTCCCACTGTTTTGCCAGTCTGTTTTATCTTGCTAGGACAAATCTAAGACTCTTTATTTAATAGCTCTTATTAATATTCACATATTAATGCAACACATTTATTCAAGTTGATAACAATGTCTCTCTTCTAACAGTGTTTACTTCAGAGAATGAAGATCCTAAAGAAATCAGAGTGACATTGTTAGAAGTCAAAATACTTGATTTTTTTGAGCCATTTTGGACCTTTTCAGGGTCCAACAACAGCACATGTATTTGAACAGGACTAACAGTAATGGATAGTTTTCCCAATACCCATTTATTTCTCTTCCTTACCAAGTTGCCAGTATGGCATTTCGATATTCTTTCTCCAAGTCCCTGCTTCTACCTTCAAACAGACATTAGACATCAAAGCCTGAAAACAGGGTGGATTAAAATGCAAGGTGAAAAATTGACCCAGAACCAAAGGCAGAAGCCATGTTTAAAGCAAATGGAGAAAAAACCCCGATCCAGTCGGACAGAGGTATCAAACAAGCCCTGCCTCGCATATCTTTCTTTTAATCTTCAGTTTCCCATGCCGACTGGAAACCCGGGAGCGGGGCACCACATCCCATAGAGCAGGAAGATGCTGCCACCTACAGGTGCGAGTGCCAGGAAGGCACTAAATCACTGCCCGGCACTGCATCAGCCGCGGGCCCCGCACGACGGACCGAAGAGAACTCCGCAGTCGGTAAGGCCATAGGACCACAGTTACATGGTACCCGCCACAGTGACGCTTCGTACTATTTCCTAGCCTTCTTTCAGTATTCCTACTGTTCAGCGTGTAATGCGGGTACATAAATCATCGCCTTCTGCAGGGGAACAAGCAGGAAATCCTTTGAGATCCCACAGTATGACACTTGCATGATGCAAAGATCAAACCACAACCTTGTAAATAAACCCACAAATCCTTTTCTAAGAGCATCATATCAACATCCAGCCAAAACACCTCACGTGGCTTGCAAGTTACAGAAATTTGCATTTTGGCTTTATGATGCTTATTCTTAGATCCACAAGAGGTTTATAAGCATTGTTCTTTATAACAAGAGCTCAAGAAAGGGTAAATTGAGAAAATGTTTTAGAAGAGGCTTGAGACAATATAAAAAAACATCTTGGCAAGATTGAGGAGGAAAGTAATCCATTTCCATGGTTCAAACAGAATCAGGGGTTTGGCAGGTAGCTACCATACTTGGGCAACACGTTTGGAAGAACTCCATTTTAGAGAGCTCTCAATGAAATAGGGCAAGTCTCACCTCTTGGTCCAGACAGTTTTCAAGCTTATATTTCCATGGCCATGCCATACTAGTAATAAATACAAAGCCAATCAAAAGAGAAAGTTTTGGGGGAAGTTGGTTTTATCAGAGCCTTTTTCTCTGAACAAGATATTTTACATTGTTTGGGTTGTTTTGTTGGGGCTTTTTTGCTGCTGTTTTGTGGTTGGTGTTGGGTTATTTGGGTTTTTTTTTTCTTAAATCAGAGTACAAATACTCCATTATATTTATTCAGTAATACTCCCAGCAACATGCCAACCAGCACAATTTTTTGACTAAGGACACAGTGTACTAGAGTATCTGCCAAACTTTACTCCCTTAAGGCAATAGGGGGATCTCATGAAAGTAGCTGTGCTTTGAATTTCCCTGACTCCTGTGGGTTCTGTCTGATTAATTGAGATTTTACATCATAACACTAATGACCATTACCACACTGAAAGAAAATAGAACAGGTAATCCACAAATGCAGAGTGCAACTTCTTCCCACATCACCTGTTTCAAACTAAACACAGCCAAATTACTGTTTGGTGTAAATAGTGATTGAGCTAGGACAGCCACTGGAGCTTGATCTGCAACAGACTTGTACTCCAAGTGTTCATTTTAAGAAGCAAACACAGATCTCTTAATATTTTTTATGAGGGTAGAGAGACTCATGTTGACACCTGCCTGAAAAGGCAACCTGAACTTTACAAGCACTCCAGAGACTGACAGCCCTATCAGCACCCCTGCAGGGAAACAGACATGTGGAACAGCTTGCTTGCCTGCATGCTGAGCTGGCCAAGCAGCAGACAGCTCTACTCCAAATCCTGCAGATAGTTAGAGCATCCTGTAGACAGTCCCCATGGGTTCATCCTCAGGATGATCTGCACAAATGCCAGGACATCAGTTGCACATCATTCTGCATTATGCTCACTTTACATTTGCCTGTTGCAGTTCACTATTGCAAAAGCTGAAGTAACATTCAATAAAATATATTTCTTGTCCCACACTTCAGTGTGAACACTGGTTATAAAAATATCTGACACCAGTAGACAACTGCCACCCACACACAGCATACTAGAGATGTCCATAGCTAAAAGTATGTCATGCACCAACCTGAATAAAGCACTAAGGCTCGTGTCTAGTGATTATAATAATTCACATCTTCTGTATCAGACACAGAAGACTACCTAATATACTGTGCTAGTTTCAGCTGGGACAGTTAATTTTCTTTATAGTAACTAGTACAGGGCTATGTTTGGGATTTGTGCTGAAAAGAGTGTTGATAACAAAGATGTTTTTGTTATTGATGAGCAGTGGAGATGCAACTACAGATTGTAAGATTCTAGGTTCAACTCCAGGCTGGTCTGAAGGTAATGTGTTATCCCAATTGATTGTTCACAGCGAGTTACAGATTGATCTCCTCGTTCTCTCTTCCCTTCTTCCAACTACCACACTTGACAAGCCTTTCCAAAAAGGACTGTTGTGTTTTAACCCTGGCCAGCAGCTAAGCCAACAGCTATGTGCTTGCTTGCCCAGGGCAGGGTAGGGGAGAGAATCAGAAGGGTAAAAGGGAGCAGACCCGTGGGTTGAGATACAGTCTAATACATAAAGTCAAAGCCACATGCACAAGCAAAGCAAAACAAGGAATTCATTCCCCACCTCCCATGGGCAGGGAGGTGTTCAGCCATCTCCAGGGCAGCAGGGCACCGTTATGCAGAACAGTTACTTGGGAAGACAGACGCCACCACTCCGAATATTCCCCTCCTTCCATCTTCTCCCAGATTTACATGCTGAACATGATGCCATACAGGTATGGGATATCCCCTTGGTCAGTTGGGGCTAGCTGTCCCAGTTGTGTTCTCTCCCAGCCCCTTGTCCACCGCCAACCTTCCTGCTGGTGGGGTGGTATGAGAAGCAAAAAAAAGACCTTAGCTCTGTGTAAGCACTGCTCAGGAATAACGAAGACATCCCTGTATTATCAACACTATTTTCAGCACAAATCAAAAACTTAGCCTCATACTAGCTACTGTGAAGAAATTTAACTATCCCAGTCAAAACCAGCACAGATACATTCATGCCAGTGGGCTACTCAAGCACATTACACCTTGCTGAGCAAAGAAATTAAGCCGACAACATTTGTGAGTTTTTTATACTCATGCACACTCCTTTATCTCACTGCATTTATCAAGATCTAGATAAATTTATCAGTGCTATTAATACACTAGCAAGGTGAATATATGCATTATAATAGAGGAAAATCAGACTCTGATTCTTGAACTAATTACTGATGGGTAAACTCTGAATTGAGTGAAGCCGCCAGTTATACTGGCACAAAGTCAAAGAAGAATCAGGCTCAATGCATGATTAACATGTAGAATTTAAGACAGCATTCCACCTTTGAAGTCAGTGATAGCTTTCTTAAACGCACCTATATTGTGTTAGAACAAAATAGCAGCTTGCACATCAGCAATGCTGAAAACAGCTCAGATTGAAGTAAGAAAATTCCTACTTGGATGCAGTTCTCATCTTGTCCAGCTGAGCAGAGGTGGAAAGTAGCTCTGCAAATAAAATGCAAGAAAATAAATAAATTCATCTCAGCAAATATAAAAAATACAATACTATTACATTGGTCAAACTCTCCCCCATATGCAACAAGTAATACATTCTATTTTCAATCTGGAGGATTTATTTCCAATTATGGAAGACAAAATGAAAAAACACAGATCCTGATATTGCAAGCAGCTCTCTGCAGACAGACCACTGTGTCCACATCTTGTGCCAGAATTATAGTCAAAAAGTCTGTCAGAAAGAGTAAAACCAGCTTTGACTTATTCTCAGTCTAAGCTGGGATGCCTGGGAAAAGACCATCTCAAAAAGACATCCCTGTAAATTCACCTAGGTTTTAGATCTTCAGCAAAACAAAGCAATCCCCTGGAAAAACACAGTCCATCCCGACTCTCCCTAACAAAGAGATTTTCTTTTGCTTCCCTTTCTGCAGACAACACAGACATAAGAATTCATCACTGGTCCAATTCATCACAGTACAACAGAGTGCTTTCATCCTTTATAACTGGTTGTAGAAAGAAAATATCCTTGTTTGCGTCTTATGGCACCTGCTGTAGCCAAAAATCAATTCCTCATGATTCCAGCAGCCAGTCAGTGTGTGATCTAAAGCTCCAAAGAACTTAACCATTCTTGCTTTGTAAGTCCAGTGAGAGACACTAAAATATCAAAACTTCTTTATTCTATCATTTAGTACAATTTAATAGTAGGAGACTATCAAAGTGCTGTTGCTGTACTAAAGGATGGCATTAGCATTTTTCCATGTAGTGATATCTCATCACTAAAAACTTACTCAACTGAGCAGCAGACTGGGAGTCATGACTGTCCAACTCCTTACAGTTTGGTATCTTCTGAATCACAAGGGAAACCGACACTTAAAATCAGGAAACATTAATTTATCCAAACCTCAGAGGTGCAGTTAAGAAGCCTCAGCAGATAGTGAAGTTATTTTGAGAAACAAAACTAGATCCAACCCTGTATTTCATGATATAAAAGTCTGCCAGAGTTGTGTGAGATCTACACACAGGCACAGCCCTAGACTCCACAAGCACTGAAACAGCCCACACACACCAACACACAGCATTAACCTCATGTCTGTGGGGTGATATATACATGACAAACTTGCCAGGCAGGAACTAGCTCAGCTCTGAAAATTATCAAGATGCATTCAGAGAGGCTGCACCCAAGCCGAAGAGCAGCATCTTAGACCTACTGGTGCTTTCCTTGGACAGTCCGTGCAGAAATCTGCTGCTGAAGAGTCAAGTCTCTAGTAGTTAGAAAGCAGAGGAAGTAATGCTATCTTGATTTAGATTGCTTCAATATTTAAGTCTCATGGATAAATAGCAAGAATCTGAAAGCTTTGGATTTTAAGCTCTGGATGCAGCTGGGGGTGGGGGAAGTATTCCTACATTCTTCCTCCATATTGTCAGCTGCTAAATTCATGTACTCCTTGCCACTCACACATAGCGTGTTTCTACTCATCCCTTCCCACTGTACAACTGCAAAGATGACTTACCTGAATTATTCCATAATTGTAATGGGGAATCCCTGTTCTGTACGTGCATTTTGCAATGTGACTCCAAGTGTCAATAGGTTTGTCCATACTGCCCATGTCAGCTGATAAATGATTGAGTGCTTGGGAGAGAAGGAGTGGCATGAAGAGGGAGACTTACTGCTTTAGTACTGAGGTTGTCTTCAGGCTTACATTGTCAGAAAGATTTTTCATTTCAGCAATATGAACAAAGTTAGAACACTACCTTACCACATTTTTCAGTGGCCAAAACGAACACAGCAGGTGAAGCCACAACAATACCAACCAACTCTGCAGTAGTTAAAGTGAAACTGTATTATTCACTTAATACTTATATCAGTAAAATGGGGTAAACCAACCCCTAACCTGCCCTTGGGTAAATGGAAAGCGATACTGAGCATTCTCCAGTAGGATCTAATAGATCCCCAGGGGAAGACATCTTAGTCTTATCTTTAACTCAATTTAACCATAAAACGGGGTGAAAACAGACCTGAACAGAAGACAGATTCTGTATCTAAGCTTCTTGTTATGAAATTCTCCTACAAAATTTCAATATCAATATTTTGCAAAATCAGAGGAGTTAGGAGGTGGCAAAAAAATGAAACTCAGCTGGGACCAGAGAAAAACAGCTGCTAAAAATGAGATATTCTTCACTCCATTTCCACAGTGCAATCTTTGTTACAGATATTTGAAAAGCTTAACATTTCAAAAATCCAGTTCAGATCTACCATTATCAGTAGCTTGATGCTGATTAAAATCCTACTAGTGTTTGGAAAGAAAAATAATGTTACGCAACTTCCATAATCACCTTGCATTGATCTGCTCAAGGTCTGGAGTTCAGGGTCTTGTTTATACATGTATCTCTTCATGTACAATATCCCTGCTGGGGTTCCAGTGGCAGGACGTACAGTATAATACCATCTCAGGTGCTCTCCCGTGCAGGTTAGATCAAGAATATGCTATGTCTCCCTCTAAGTAGAGTTGGGGTTTTTTTGATGAAAGCTCAATAGTGGCTTTCCCACTGCTGCCCTAACATCATCCAATAAGTGATCTTATAAATATGCTTAAGCACATGAAGACCTTCAATAAAAGCCATCTATCCCCAAATCTTTAATAAGATTTCTTTAGAGCTCCAAAATAAGGATTTCAGTCTATACACAAATTTGAAAACACCCCCAACAGCACAGCATTTCAGAAGAACAAAACCTGAAAGTAGCACTCACGACACAGGAGAATAACCTTTTCGCCAGTTATCCCTTTGAGGCAATACCTGACGATGCTCTAATGAAGACTACTACTTTGTTGACAAATTACCTGTATATTGTACAAGCCACAAAGTTTTTCACTTTTTGTTCATACTGTTGAAAAGAAAACCTATTCAGATGCACACAAGTGAGAAGCAAAAGAATAAGCTAGCACAGACTCTGTCAATAAATACACACTTTGAGAAATGGCTTCCTAGTTAATGGCAGATTTATAGTTCTTATCTCAAGTTTCCAAAGTTCATCTGAATCTCCAATATAAGGAATTTCAATGTATCAGTAAATCTTTTAAGCCCTGAAGAAAACTCACTCAAAGAAGCAATGTCCCTTATCAGTGGAAGAAGTGATAAATCTGAAATAATATATAATTCATGATGACACATATCAAGACATTACTGCAAACACTGACACAAGACCTATTTATGACATTACTTTGCTAAGTGTATTCCCTACAGAACCATCTCCTCTCTTATTCTGAACCAAACACCTGCTTTGATAATGCACATCTCTTCAGAGCTGATGAAAAAAAGCAAGTTTAATTCGGCAACCATTTCTCATTATAGAAAACTAGTGGCCCTCAGCCAACAACATATAAAAGTAAATGAAAATTTAAGCACAGATCAAAGAGAAATGTGACACAGGATGGCTAGTTTAAAAAATTTATGACCTCAGACATCAAGCCATCCATTGTCTAAAACATGCTAATGTGAACACTAAACTGTCCTTGGCTGGGGAATAAAGTTTTAGTTTGGTTGCTTCACAACAGCTTCCTCAGTCTACAGGGTTTAATACACAAATGGATTCACTCAAATCTTAATATGACTTAATATGATCATGGAAATTAAGGGGTACAGACATCCTATTCAGGAGCCATTTATACATTACCACACAAATTCAGAACCTGGAAATACTCTGCAAATATTAACTAGGCCTTGCAGTACTCTTAGGAGCAAGGCCACTACCAAACAAATTCGAGAAGTGCATTAAAATTTAGTGACTACAGGTGGCGTGACTGGCATAACATATCACACAAGTCAGTATGACAAACCTTGACTAGTAAAAATGGATTTTGAATAGCTAAAATATCACTCAACTGAAGTGGCAGGGATAATATAGAGTTTGAAAAAGCATAAGTATATTTGCAGGGAAAAAAACCCACTATCTTCTGGAGAAAGCCATATACTGCAGTTTACCTTTGAATTAGAAATAAAGTCATAAAAAACAAAAGTAGCTTTGCTTGCAGAAGTGACCAACCCTGAAGAACCCTGCAGGATAGATGCCATCTTAAGCCAAAGATCAGGGAAAAGCATATTCCCCTAATTCTCCCCATATCAAACCTTGCTCAGGCATTGGCCAAAAAACATACCTATAGTGGCTAGCAAATTAAATGAAGAAAAACACAAAAGTTAGCACAGATGTTGCAGAGGAGTTTCACATTATTTCACCAGTGATGTTTTTTCTCTCATCTTCTTAGGGGAGTTGTAGAGAGTATTTCACATGTTAATGTATTATTCCAAGCCTGGCCGTAGCGCCGTCGGAGCATCGTGACGTTCTGAACCCACCAAACAGCAGCAGATGTGCCGTTAACAAAGCCTGTTCAGACCAGCCTGGGGGATACCAAGTAGTGAGAACAACAAAGCCTGTTCAGACCAACCTGGAGGATACCAAGTAGTGAGAACAGCAGACAGGGCATTTTCGGACTGATTAGGATTACATTTTAACTAAATGATTTCCAACATATTTTTTAAAGGATGAACAAGGTGCCAGGGTGGGTGTAGGCTGGTAAGAAAGAGACATGCAGACTGGACATGACAAGTCACACAAGGAGAAGAATAAAACCAGTAGTACACGTACCTGGGTAAGCACTACAGTAGTAATATTGAAGTGATGCAGTAGGAACCACTATGATGTCTATGAATGGACAGGAACAATAATTTCATGCATGCATACAGTTTTTATATATGTGTATACACACACAAATATATATTGTCTAGTTTAGTTAGGTTAAGGGCTGATTGAGTTTGACAATGCTTCTGATCCCTTCTACCCAAACCAAAGCCAAAGAAAACACCACAGATGATTCCTCAAAGTCATGCTGCAAACACACACAGTCCAGCAAATAAGCATGCCTGGTTATACATCACACTGCCATTGTGAAGGTGAATTTTCACCCAGCTTCTTCGTGAAGGCACATGTAAAAACAGTTTAATTCAGAACTGCATTCACTGAGCATTTCTGTTCCTCAGTGCCCTGGGCAGCCTTGATTGCCTTTTGCAGTGAGGAATCAAAAGCTCTGTGACATCCACTGCAGTCCAGTTCAGTTTCCCCTCAAGCTTAGCAAAAGCCACACCATTTCTGGCAGGCTCAGGTGAAACATCTCCTCTGACTAGTGTGGACTACATTGATTTTTCTTTTTTTTCTCCTCCCATAAAAAAATAAATTCACAAAATTGACATTTCTTTCTCTTCTAAATAGATCAACCTCAGCATGAAGTTTCAGTCATGATATGGAAAACCAAAGCACAACATATGCACAACACTCAAGTAAGAAACACCCTGCACCTTGTTAGGGCAACATAACCACACAGACCCACTTCTCCCGATTGGTATTACAAAACAAAGCTAGACATGAAGGGTCCTTACTGGACAAGATGGGTGTTCTGGCTTTCACAGATACATAGTCAAGTCTCTGCTCCATCAGGAGATCAAGTGGCTGAGGCCAAGGCACTGCTCAGACCACGCACTGAAGATTTCTCACTCAACCTTTCACCTGCAACTATCAGCCCTTGGCTCCCCAGTTTGCGACTTGCCTGCAGACAGTCTAGGGCTGGTAGTTTCAATCACTACCTGCTTTCCTGCATTTAAATTCAGTATTCATTGGCATATGTAAAAGACACAGCTATTAGGTGACGCACACACGGCCCTTAACCAGTCAAGTGATCCTGTTTTCCATCTTTCTAATCGCCTCACAGACAAATGGTAAAAAACAGTCCATTAGTAGTGTGCATCATTTAGATTCTGTGATAATGGAGGTGGTATAATAAAGCTAAGATAAGAAGAGGCTAAGACATATGGCAGCAATGAAACTGTCTACCTCATTCAGAAACAGAAAAATCTCTCAGCTAAGTATATCAGATAACTCTCACTAAAACAAAAACATTTTCTGGTGCAGTTTTAACAGTAGGTTGCAGTTCATCTCCTTTCATTCCCAGGTGTTCAGGTTTTAAACTGGCACAAAATTACCTGTATCGGCATAACCCTTTCTACTTCTGTCAATGAAGTGTGAATACAGGAGTACCTGAGCCAGGTAAAACAAACAAACAAAAAAAATCAGGCCAGTAAAACTTGTGTAAACCAACCCATAACCTAATTTACAGGGGAAGGAGAGGAGCCTGCCCACATCTCCCATTAATCTTTGTGTGTCCCTGAAGCAATTCACCTTACCATCTTCTTCCTTACTCAGCTGAACAATAAAGGAAAATAAAGTTGCTCATGAATAAAATTTATTCTGTATTCAAGCTGCTTTGTATCATATTACAAGTTTTAAATATGAAATGATGCATCAGCACATTACAGAATAAAAGGAGCTAGAAAATAAGGAAGAAATATTAATCTGGAATCTACAAGAACAGAGGATCAAGTAACAGATGGAAAGGGGAATCAACTCCAAAAACTGGATAACTTTGTCACTGGTCTCAGAAGCAAAACCCACAATTAGAGGGTTCTGAACAACCAAAAAAAGTTGCCAATGCAGTTTCATTGGCAGCAATAATTTCAAGGCAAGGACACCATCTAGTTTTAGTGATTCTGTTCCTCTGAATCATTATTCTATTCCTTCTCCCTCTTTTCTTGCAGAATAAATGAAGTCCAGAGGATCACTCCACAAGTTGTTGTAGAGAGGAAAAAGAGTAACTATACTCTCGCCTTCCAGCAATAGACTTCTTGCATATACAGATGTGTCTAGTTTATTCAGTATGCATTCATGGAGTGAAGCTTCAGACATCTTTATTTTATAAACCAGCAAAATGCCATAAAAAAATTACTACTTAATGTCTGTCTTTAAAACAACACTTTCCTTTTAAGATTATGACAACAAATGACCTTTCCAGGATCTCCAAGGAAAACTAGAAGCACTAGAAAAGAATTTTCTCTGAAAGCTCTCATCCATTTATGACTGAAAGATCACCTTTGCATGCAAAGCATCGGGTAGGAATGGTTTGATGATGGGGACACATGAAGTGTTGCCCACTATTGTTTCTGAAAGCCAGACAGGTTTTCTAAGACAATAATATTACTGAGTTTCAAACTGGATATTTTAAAGCCTTTATCAAGAGAGAGCATTTTTCTCTCAAAAAAACCTCAGAATAATTTGGTTAAAATGAAAGAACATCACCACTGAACTCACGATGACATACTTGAAATATAATGCTCTAAACCAGCTTAATTTTCAGCAAACATTGTGCAGATGCTACATAGATGACACATTTCTTACACCATCATAAAAATGATAAAAGGCCCACAATGGAAGTATTCAAACAAACAATAAGGAGAGATCACCTTCACTGAAGACTAGGAAAGGCTTTTCTCTTTTTTTGACAGTTATTTATGTGCAAGGGAATGAACTAAGAACTAATCTGATATGAAGCAGCTTTGGAACCAGTACCAGTCTAAACAATGCAAAGACACTCAAGCCATTTTCCTATGGCTTCACTAACATGGGATGCTTCCCTTTTCCTTATTGACTTGCTTGTCGCTCTGAGGTAACAGAGCTGCACTAATTCACCTCAACGGCAGGGAGGCCGATCCCAAGTTACCAGACCTGGCAAATGGGCAAGCCAGCAAAGAGCAACTGTTAGAAAGGCCAGTCAAGGGTATCACAGCACATCATTTGCTTTGTTCCCTTTTTTAAAAAGTGTAATTTAATCTCCTAACAATACACAGCATGCCAGTGAGCTTTACAAGCACAAAAGTCCCTGCCATCAAAGTCTGTTGATTTGGTTTTGCACACTTTTCCACCCTGCCTGTTTGAAGAGCTAAGGCTGTGGTCCTGGGGACATTTAGGAGAACAGAAACACAGTGGTAGCACTACTGGGCACAGGAACATGCATATATACCTGGTGCAGCCACACTGAACATCCACAGATGGGCAAGGTGCCTTTCAGTCCACAAGCAGACATCAGGCACCCTGCTCAACCAAGAGTGGTCAGTATTTATCACAAGAAATTCATTGTTTGTAAAGCAAAAGTCACCACAAAGAGTTTAGACCAAACCCTGCCAGTATAACTTATCTGTTGATTAATTCTGATGGTGACTAAGCCTATAAGATGACTAAAAGGCCATTTGCAGATAGTACTGTGAATCTACCTCCTTCATCCTGCTGCAGTTTAACTGCTAGCTGC
Organism: Hypotaenidia okinawae; assembly: GCA_027925045.1. Lineage (NCBI taxonomy): Eukaryota > Metazoa > Chordata > Aves > Gruiformes > Rallidae > Hypotaenidia > Hypotaenidia okinawae. The sequence goes on from BSDF01000012.1 coordinate 10,789,624, forward strand.
ATCCCTCCTCTTCTGACAGCAGTATAACTGTCAAAGTAACTAAAAATGCCCTTCTGCATGCAGTTATTAAAACCACAGAGAGTGGGGACAATACAAACAAGGGGAGTTATGAGACCTATTGATTTTGCAGTTTTGCAAAGCTGGAGAGATTCTCATGGCATACCTTTTGCATCAAGAATTTAATCTTTATACTTAATTCAGGTGGTTTTGCTCTTATTTCTCCTCCCAATCAGCTGGATTTTAAATAGTAAGAAGCTATGACATGTGGCACAGTTTCCAGGCTGGTGGGTCAGCTCTGACTGCAGGCACCCATCTACTGGCAGTGGGCTAAAGTTTTTAGCTGCATTAAGGCACTGCTGTACCAACTCAGAGCAAATGGGAAATCTCTTGTCAGCTCTCCTGTAGATAGATGGAGGAAGGCTGGTACAATAGCCAGTTTAGACATGTCTTCCACACCTGTACACTGGAAACCAGGCCAGCATAGAGCAGCTCAGCAAGCAGCAAAGTGGTACTTTGCATTGAGGACCTCAAAATTTCCAACATGAAGCAATTAACTTGAAGTAACCTTCCCTGCATGCTTTTCCTTTATTCCTTTCTCTTCAGGGGCCCAGACGAAGACCTCATCTGGTTTACAATTTCTTAGACCCCCCAGGCAGATGAGAAGCTTTAACTGTGTTCCAGCCCCAGGAAAGGGAGCAAAAATAACTGAAGCCATTTTTTTCTCCATTCTTTACTGAGTCCTTCATTGGTTGGTTTTGTTGTTTTGGCAGGGGTTTTTTTTTGGGGGGGTGGGACTTGCATCACATTTTTTCCTCTTTTGACCATTCTTCTCTTTGGATCTCTGGTGGAAAAGTAAAGTTATTCAGTCATCTCAGGGCTTTTGCAATACTCATCGAACTCAGCCTCACCTGCCCTCTATTGCCCCTATTGGAACAGGCAGGTCTCTCCTTTCAGTCAACTTCCTATTGTTTACTCAATTTTTTTAAGCTCAAGAGACCTTCCAGGAAGATTTGTGAGCCTCAGATCTCCTGGTCCTTCTTGACTCATGCTGTAATCTTCTACTAGTCTACTGCATAGATGCTAAGCATGCTTTAACATTCCTTTTTAGAAAACAAATTTCTGAGATTAATGTTACCTTTGTGTCTCACTTTTCCTCCCCTTAGATACTTCACTGCCTTTGGAGCATATAGCATTAAATTTGAAATTAAAGCATTTTAACACTGATTTTCACCACCTCCAGCAAAAAATATCATCTGTAACCTGCCACATCATATCCACAAAGCAAATAAATCTGGAATTTGTAGCACCTGGACTGAGGTCCACAAAGTAGTATTAGGCATTGCTTCAAGTGAATGAGATGGCAGGTAGAGGTTAATCCCTCCATAAACCCAATCCAGTGAGCTACTCTAAAAATTCCTTTTTTCCAAACTGAAAGTATGGCTCAGATACAGCTGACTGATGCAGCACTATAACTCCCAAGCAAAATTGCAACCCAGAAAGGTTTACTTTATTTTCTCCTTTGGGTTTTAGTCTAAAGTACCTTTTCTGCTGGATCATATTGAGTTGTTTGTAGCTAGAAAAACTCTTTCCTGATCTTATTATCCATGAAGTTTGGCCACTTTTCCCCTACTCTGAAGTAACTCACAACAAATTTGGACAAATGCCAAGAAGCATACAATACTAGTGTTACTTTGGATTAAAAACTCTCCATGTTTTGTCAAACCCAGAACTTCAGCATCCTTCCTGAGAGATTCTGGACTAGATCCTCACTGTTTATGTGCTTATAGATGGAGCTTTTACCTTATTGTTTAAAAATAAAGTTAAACTGTCCTTTAAAAGTTAGTCATCTTTGTCAGGACCTGCAAAAGAGATGTTGTGGGTGGGAAGAATAGCAAAGTACAAGTCCTGTACATTCTACATCTTTTTAGGGGCTTGCTGTCCCCAAAGGCATGTGCCTTCAAAGCCACTCCAGCAAAAGCCCCTCTCCCTCAATATCTAGGGGCATATACTTAAAACAAGCTGCCACACATTTCCTATGACATTTTACAAAGGCATTCCTAATACAGTTGTCACTAAAGCCCTGCACACTTTGAAAACAAAACAGCTCTATGTGATTCTGTCAAAGAAAGTCTCTTGCTATGATCTTCCAGCAGTTGTTTCCTGTAGTTTGAAGGCATTTCTGTCTCTTCTCTCCCATTATTTTGTCCTGAAACTCACTGCATTTTTACAGCAACAGCAACACTACAAGCTACCAAAGCTGAACCCAGCTTTCAAGGTGAAAGCATTCTCTTGCTTATATTTTGGTCACCTCAACAAAAAAAGCCAAGAGACATCCTCTTTTCCTGCTACTTCCACAGTCACACCACAGGGGCCTGTGCAGAGAGCCTGCAGGAAGAAATTCCTTAACCCACATGACACTTCCTTCTCTGCAGCTTCAGGCAGATGGGAAACTTGGTTTTGGTGTTGAACTTTTAAACCTGCAAGCTTCTAGGCTTTCCTATTCCTCAGAAGCCCACCATATGTCAGCAATGAACAATCTTTTCTTTTTAAAATGCAGCTAGGGACTCTATCTGGCAGCAAGGACTTTAGTGAAGAAATAGTATTGAGCTATGCTTCCTACCTCCCCACAGCCTTCCAAACTACTATTGTGTTCTCATGCAGCTGTAAGGGGAAAACAGAACCTCTGGGAACTATCATAATATAAACTAGTATCATCATCTACTTACTGTTCACAACACATATATTTGGGTTTTTTTAAAAAGTAAAATTTAAATTGGGATTCCACTTTACAAGGGGAATTTAAATTACAATTAGCAGCTTATGAACTTTGTGATGAGTAAGTAAACCAGAAGACACATGCATTTCTGAAGACAATGTTAAAACTAGGATGGCTTATCATTCCAATTTACTTAGGCCAGATCCTTTGCTAGTATAGCCTAGTACAGCCATGCTGACTTAAAGTAGTCCATGGAAAAGGACATAGCTTCAGCTATCCCAATGCCAGAAGGGGTCCATTATGTGTGTCTAAGAGGGTTTTTTGACACATGCCTGAGGACAATACCTATTAATTCCCTCATCAAGCCAAATAAAACTTTCTTATACTATCCTAGAGTCTGTCTTGTAAAGGGGTACTACAGCTTGGTAAAACAAAAGGCTGATGCACGCCCCAGTTTATGCAGTACACTACTTACTGTGTTGAACATTCATATCACAGAAGGTAAAAAGGCAGCGAAGGCTCCCAGCCTAATCCTCCCTTTTCTCTCATAACACACTCTGTGATAGTCACACACCCTCTGCTAGACAGTCCTGAAGAAAGGAAACAGCAGCCCACCACAAAAGCGGCCCTGACTGAACGAACCGTGACTTCATTTCACCCCGCGAGCTGCCCAGCAGCAGTGTAGCTGTTGTACAATTGTCTAGATTGCCTCTGAGGGGACTCTGTAATGGATATCCTTGTTTAGCCATTTCTGAAAAAATCCCAGGCTTTGTTACACAGTTGGACTTGCTTTGAGAGCTAGCTATTGATATCCCCTTGGAAGAAGCTGTGCTGCAAAGGGAAGCTCAGGATGCACAGCACCTTCTACCCCCCTCAGCACTATAGCAAAGGCAGGGCAATTGCAGTGAGGAGGGAACAATTTTGTTCAGCTCATAGTAAATTGAATCAGGTTTAAGGAGTGGGTGGTTATTTTTGGAACAGATGCTAAGATGATAGCATAAACATACAGGCAGGACTTAAGCCTGACCTATGAGTCTATCTTTGCAGCAGTATATTCATCCAGAATGATAAAAATACTGAAGTCAACCAGGGAAAGTTTTTTAAATATATATTGGATTCCTGATATCCTTGAGGAAATTATTTTAACCTTATATTGCTGAAAGTTCTCCCACAGTTATAGTGCCAGAACTCCTTTGTGGCATATAAGTTTATTAAAAAAAATGCCTGTTGCAGATTCTCTGATCAGAACCTAGTAATGCAAGTCAGAGGCTTCTGTTCAGCTGATTCAGTGATAGCTCTCTTCAGTAGGGAGAAATTACTTTTGTGTAAGAAGCAATACCCAGCTTGTTTCAAACCTCAGCCTCTGGCAAATCTGTCATAGCAGGAGACATTCCCTGTTTCTTTGACAGATTGGCCTGCGGCTGAAAGTTAATCTAACATGTCAGAAAAAGTACACAGTAGGTAAAGAAAAAAGCCAAAGCTAACCCTCTCAGCATTTTACATCAGGGCATATTTGAAAGAAATGCTCATTTATAGGCAGTAAAAATATTGCTCCAAGTCTTCAAATTAAAAGAAAAAAGGCATAAAGATATGCTAGCAATAAAAATAAGCTTAAAGAATGAATGGACCAGAATCTGTAACCTACACCAGAGATTAAAAAAATACTGCCACCAGCTAAGATGCAAGACTGTTCATTTTTGCTATTACAGATCAATTTTCTTTCTCCTTATCACTCAGAGTGCCAAATTAATAACTGGTTTCAACTATCATGATGCATAAAAGCATTGATTTGGGCTACAACAACAATCCAGTTTAAGAAAAAAGACACTCTTGCCAATGCTATCAATATGTAATTTTGCTGTTGTCACTGCTCTATATATCACTCTGCTCAGTAGCAGAAATTTGCTTCCGTTTGTCTATTTTTCCTTGCTGATAAGGTCCCTGAGGTTACATAAAGCATCACTCTTAGAAATGTACAAACAGATAAACACACCAAAACTTTTGCTTTAAACTGTACCCCAGATCTTAGGCAAATTCAATAGGATTACTGCTGGCTAGAACTACTCTTCGAAAGCCAAAGTGAGCCAGAACTATGTTCTCTGTGGGAAATGTAGTTTTATCAAAAGTCCAAACATTTTGCAAGAATAGTTCAACCACTGAACTCCCTTGACAAGTACCAAAGCAAGACTTTTTTGTGCTATTTTGTTCCAGTGATTTGATTTTCAGTTGTATCAAAACTCTAAGATTATATTGACGGTTTTGCATTAGTAAAATGAAAATAATGGATGTCACAAAAATTACTTTCCATTCAATGAAAAAACTTGGAAGTGGAGGGTGAGGGCTGGAGAGAGGAAGGGTCTGATAGAGAAAACACGTTTAGCAGCATGAGATTTTCCCAGGGGGGTGTATTTCCAGGCAGCCACATCAGACCATTAAAACAGGATGAATTACTGCATGCTTATTCCTATTCTATACATGGAAAGAAATTTTCATTAAAAACCTTCTCATGTTGCCAGATTTCTTAGGCAAAGCAACAATTCTGATTCATCTATAAAGGGTTTATAGTAAATGGCTCTATAAAGGGTTTATATTAAATGGCTAAAACTATGAGACAGGAGTGTGATAATCTTTAATCTCTGTATCATTTTATAAGCTAAAAAGAACACACAGAATAAAGCAATTCAACTAGTCTAAAAGTTGTGTTAAGGCTCTGAATGCCCTTTTTCATTGTCACCTGAAGTGTCATTTTCCACTTTTGAGGTCTTTAACTTCCTATTCCAATACCCTGACAGTTTCTCTCCTAACCCATTAATGCCAAAATAAGGGCAATTGTTCAGAAAAGTGGGGGTTGTACCAGATGTCAATGACTTAGTTCAGTTATTTTTCATTCCCCTGTGACGGAAGGTCAGCCCCTCCCTACAGCTCTGCTCCCCACAGGGCACTCCTGCATTCACACAGCTACAGGCAGTGCACTGTTCACACGCGATTCTGGTTCACAGCACAAATCTTTACGCTGAAACAACAGAAGCCTTAGTCCTAGGTAAAAATAACCAAACCAAAACCAAAAAAAGAAAAAACAGAAAATGGAAGTAAGCCTACAGGAAGACCAACAGTTGAATACTTCTGGCAAGCCTGGGAGGACACTCCAACCCCCCTCCACAGATGGTAAATCAGGCAAAGCTGGATGAGGAGCAACAGTTGGGACAAACGTAGCATCCCTCTCTTGCAGGGCACCTTCTCTCCCACCCAGCCCCACCAACCACAGCAACCTCTGCCCTGCCACCTTCTCTCAGTGGCCCTGCAACGGTGGGTCAGATGGACACCTTCCACTTGGTTTACAAGACTCAACTAAGGATGGCAGCAGGGGCAAGGAGAAAGGAACAAAATTTAAAAACACTTGAGAACCAGACTCTTATTGGCTCACACACTGACTAAATCCTGAATTAAATGCTTTCCAAATTCTGCTTAAGCACATCCTTTGTATATCTGAGGATGATTTCATGAATGGCTGAAAGCACCTTGAAAACATAAAACACTAAGCATTGTTCTTTCCATAATGTATGTTTAGAAAAATTGACCAGGCTCATATTAATCTAATAAATGGCAGCTTTCCAGCCTGATAGCTTCATAATGGGTATCTTGGCCTTTTGAAAGTCTTTTTTTTAATCCCTCAGAGACTATGTACGTGCAATTGCTTGTGAACTGTCAGCCTCAGGAAGGAGGAGGTTCCACATCATGTTTTCCTGCTAGGAAGCTGCTTCTCCTAATGAATTCACCGATCTTCATCCTTCCCATTATGATTTTTCAGGGGAGTATGTGTCAACAGACATAAAGAATCACATCTGCTTTTGTATGTATTTTGTTCCTCCAAAGTTTTGTAAGAAATTGCAACATAAAGAAAAAAATGTGAGATTTCTTCTGCAGATAAGAAGAAATATGAGTATTAACAGTTACCCATCAACGTAGCTCCCCAAATAGTCATGGAATGAGTTCTGTTTGCATACTGTGTGAAACAATTTTCACAAGCTAAGTCCAAGCTTTAAGAGACAATTTCCTATTTTACAGTACAGAAAGTCAACTTGAGTTGTTTCAGACAAGTTCTCCTGCAGTGCAATTGTAGCACTGCACTGACAGAGGGTTTGAATGAGCCTGTGTCAGAGATTAGAGACTTCTGAAACTTCATTTCACATGATTGATCAAAAGAACCACTAAATCATTCATACTGCAAGCATGACAGTCAATTTTTACATCATCAGCAAGCAAAAGGATCATATTATCAGTTAATCATCACTGCCAAACTTCAGCTTCATGGAAGTTACAATACAGGTGTTGATATGGAGAGGATCAGACACTCCACACTAGGCTGAAGCTTCTGCTGATCTGCACACATATTGCTCACTGCAGCATACTGCAGTAATCTAGGCAGAAGCCACTTGCAGGAACAAGCATGAAAACTGTGTGAGGAACAGAGGAGTTTCCAAACCTTTGGCTTTCTGCCAAATCTGAGTGGAAATGTATTAAGTTCTCCTGTAAAATTACTACAACTCCATCTAAAAGTCTGTTTTTCACTTCTGTTATATGTTGTACATGTGCAAAAATGCTTTAAAATTAAAAGCTGCTTCCAATTTAGAAGGAAAAAAGAAAAATCAAGAAAAAACCCAAAGAAAATAGCTTTCTAATCCCAAAAGGTGAACTGGGAATGACATCATCAGCATTTTCTCTAATTTTCTTCCAAAACAATGTCCCTGATCAATCTAATTTGGCAAGACTTTTTGGTTCATATGAAGCACCCCAGGAAAACATCCTTCTGTCAGTGTTTTGGACTGGTTTTGGCAGGCTTACTACTCCCCAGAAAGAAGGGCTGATGCACTACTGTAACAAACGCTGTAGCTGTTGGTTACTGAAGAGAAGAAACCACGCAAGCTACATAAACCCAAGTGAGCAAAAAGAAATTAAAGCAAGACCCTTCATCTAGAAGTTCAGCCCAGTCATGATCTTGGCTGTGCAGCCCTCCTGCTCCACAGGGAGCTTCCAACCACTGAATTAGAGGTAAATAGAAGTTGTTGGCCAGGGAACTACGCACCGTGCATGAATGCTGTAAGACGAGGCGTCTTTTAAAGGAATAACCACTGACTGCAACCTCAAAACTTAGTATTAAGCCCTGATCTTTTACTTAGTAATAGACTACAGCCTCTAGAACTTTCTGAACAAGCTGTTACCATTTTCCACATAAGATATACACAACACACACAATCTAGTTACTGTGTCCTGCTTCCCCACATGAGGCAAAGGGTCTAAAACAAACTTAAAGGTCATCATCCTTTCACTCCAAAATACCAGCTTTATGGAAATTGCTGTCAGCTACAAAAGCACGTCAGATTGGCATCAACAGAAGACAAAAATATTTCCCCTTAGGATACTGTTCCCAAACACTCCCCAAAAAACCCTTTTGCTTCTAAAGTCTTCCTTTTGGGATGAAACAAGTCCAGAGCTTTGTCTCCTGTGGACTGGCATTTACAGCAAAAGCAGAGGAGCTCACATGAGGAGTCTTTGATTCCAGGAGAACAGTTGTAGTGCTGTCAGCACAGCACATGTGATTTTTCATGTGTCTGAGTAAGAAGGGAGCAACAGATGCCAAGAGGAGACCACTGCAATAGGGAAAGGATCCTGTTTCTAGTCTGAATGCACAGAAGGTATCACCATGCAGCTTGCCCTCCATCTCAACACTCCTTGATTTTGCTTTCTAACATCACAAGCTAAATCAATTTCCCCCGTCTGGACCAGAGCTGGAGGAAAACCTTAAGTAAAATGTCTTTGTCATAAAGGATATTACTCCCCCGCAGTGCCAGATGGGTCCACAGACATGCAATTTATCCAATATCAGGAGGTGAATATAGGGTTAGCAAAACCATTTTCTCACTACTCTCTTCAGCCTTTTCTTGCTTTTGCCATCCCAAGCTAAGGTTCATGATTTCAGGCTTTTCTTATATTGCAAGAATTAAAACCCTGAACAAGCATACAGGACAGGAAGGGAGGAACAATACATGCTGAAGAATATTAACCTGAATTAGCTTTCCAAATTGAAACGTTAAACATAGCCTCTCTGCAAACACTCTCAAATAAAAATAGTGTATTAAAATACTTGTGAAGGGAACTCAATCAAATACAAAACAACTTTAATTCTGAATAACATCCCATAACTAGCAGCAGGCAAGCTGGCAAGCAGACATCCAGAAGCAGAAGCAGCTTCTCCACACACAGGGAGGATGACTTTGTTTAGGTCACAGTGTGAATCCACATGAAAGGGGTCTGCACCGCTCAGAACCTGCCCAGAGGAACCTGGCAGCTCTAGCATCAGACATATGCCTCTAGAGACACCAGAGCAGATGCCAACTGCAAACTGTCCCCTAAGATGCTGGTAGCCAGTGGCTTGAGCTGAAACAGAGAGTAGGCATCATATCATACAGGTATAAGAAAAAAATTGAAAGATTATCAGATGGGTTAAGCCAGCCAACATTACAGAATTGTGACCCAGTCTTTAAGGCACACAAGCTGGCTATAGCCTCCACTTTAGACAATTTAGAGAAAGAGAGTTTGCAGAACTTCATGACAGTTAGGAACAAGTAATTTAAGACTAGGTTCCTCATTAAGCATGATTGCTTCCTTAGCTGCACAATTTCTGCTCCATACAGGACACACAATTCCATTTCTGGAACTTTTGTCCAACTCAAGGGTTTGTTATTTTTCAGAATCTGCAGAAGATACACATGGGGTATTGTAAGGTCTCAGCAGTATCAAAGAGCCTGCACACTCATCTGTCCACAAGAAGAAACTGCACTGAACACTTGATGTTATCAAGAACCGGATAGAAAGAGGGAAGAGGTTTTTTCCCTGGACTCTTGTTACTGCAACAGGAATACATCTATACTGCTCCTACCCCAGGTCATCTTTCTGGTTCCTGAGAGGAAGAGTAGGTTAACACTTTTCCCAAGCAGGAAGGCAACAGTCTTTGTTGTATTGAGAGTCTAGAAAATTAAGAGGATAAAGTAAAACAATTCTTTTGTTTGACACCTGCCACACCTAGAGAAATGCTGGCAGAGATACTGTGGGAAGACACCACCAGGTCAAACTTAGATCCTGCCCACACCTGGAAGGTGTTGCTGCATGTCTTAGGAGCAGATGTATTGCTGTTAGAGACGACAGACATCCTGGGCAGGTAAACAGCACTCATCCAAATAAATTTCCTGCTCCCCATTGGCAAACAAAAGTGCATTTACCCCAGTTACATTTTCATTGTTTTCCTGCAACTTTGGAAGAGCAGTAAAGATTTGGTACTCATTCTATTTAAGCCTCACTGTTCACAAGTCATTAGAAGAACATCAGAAGTCTCCTGAATAATCCAGTTCAGTTTTGCCCAGCCATTACATGACAATTTAAATGCAGGGACACATGCCTTCCTTTCCCCATCAGAAACAGCTATACTGCTCACACACGATAACATGGTAAGAGGAAAAGACATCAGAGAGGACATAGCTACGAGCAGGCTACCCCAGCTAAAGAACCACTTTTTTTGCCTACAGACCTCTTCCAAGTTATCCTGGGAAGCTGGCCAGACTAATTACCCTGGTAGACCACACACAGCTCATGGGTAAGGAAACTTTGCCTTGAAAAAGTGACATGAATTATGAAACCCTCTCGTGAAAGCATCGTCACAGGTGCCAGGCTTAAAAATAGTGCTGCACAACCCTCCCCAGTCGGCTGCTCTGTTCAGAGGTGTACTGCTTTAGGACACAGCCTCTTGCACTGCGTTAGCAGACCGCAGTTGGAAGGGAAGTGCAGGGCTGTAGGAGGGGCATCACAAGACTCACCAGATCCCAGCTTGTTGGCTGGATGACTTCCAGAATACAGAGTCTGTTTCAATCACACGTATGCGTTTCCCACCATACTTTGGATCTCCCTGCCAGGTTCACTTTTTATGAATGAGTCAGGTATTGAAACCAGCAGGAATCCTGCTTACACAAGGTCCAGAAATAGGGAAATTCTTGGATCTCAAATTCTGCCAGGTAAGGGAAGCCAAGGGACCACACAGGGCATACTGGATGGGGCTGAGATTACAGTTGACTTGACAAGCTCCTGGGGACTCAGGATTTTGTCAGTCACACATGTCAGTGTTCATTTCTAGAAGCATCCTTTGAATATCATAGAGAAAGGATTATAATTTGACTGCAATGCAAAGCTGTTTTCTGTGGGTACACAAAGTGCTAAAAGAGTACCTGAAGAAGCACAACTGTACTACCAGGGCTTCACTATGGTAGCAATACTGTTTCTCTGGAAGGACACAGCCTGTGGGCACCATCTGATTTGATATGGATTGGACCTTGCTGTTCCATTTGTCCTTATGCTGTAGTTCACAGACCACCACATACACCCCTGCACGAAACACATGGGAACATAGTTTATCTGAAAGTGAATTCTAAGATGCTGGACTGTGAAATGGAGTAGTTACGTTCCCTTACACCAGCTCTGCTGCAGGAAGGCAACTTCTCACAGGGACCGTAACAAGTCTCTGAAGGGCAGTAACATCCAAGTTGTTGCAGCTGTTTGTTTAGGCACACAGAAGTCACAGCAGTCAGCCTTGTGTCAGCAAACAGCAAGAGCTTTTATGACTCAGTAGTGGGCACCTCAGGCTACAGAGGGAGACCAAATCCAGCCACCTCAAGAATGAGTAGTATTACACAAAATCAGGGAAAATTAGGGTCCAAGAAGCAACTTGGGTGAGAGGAATAGATTTAGTCTAAGGCAGTAACCTGCAAGTCTGCTGTTAGTAAAAGGACTTTAATATCTTCTGAGCTTGTCTTAGACATGGAAGAAGATTGCTGCTAAGGACATGTGGACAAATTCCCTTCTTTATTTTCCATACCTTTCAGGAATGTTTTCCCCTGTCTATCTGAAACAACTTTCCCAATGTACTTGACAGCCTGGTATAAGCTTGACATACTTAGTTTAGTTCTTGCTAATTACATACTACCTCAGCAATTGTTTGTACACTAGTCAAATAAATCCAGGAAGAAGTTATCTCAGTAAGCAATTGTTTGCAGCAAGCCAGTAAGTAGAACTCTAAATCAATGTTTGTAATACTTCTCTCATTCATGGCAAAGTTACAGGCAAGGTAACTACAACTACCTTGTTAAAAGCTGAGCAAAATCCTCTGCTGGAAAGGAGGCTTGAAGATGGGTGGAAGAAAGAATGTGATACAGGAGAAAGACAGTACTGGTCTTTTGGCTACCTTTGACAAGAGGGTAGCAGGTGGTTCAGTAGAACAAATACAAGCTTCTAGGAAAGGAAATTTTGTTTTCTGAAGACATAAAACTTTTTCCCATATCAGAAAAATCCTATGAGAAAGTCTTGCTTAAACTGTAAATGCAGTTAAAGCCCTTACTGTCTTCCTGACAGGGCAATAGAAGTCTTAAGTTGTGGAGGAGACACCACAAAAAATCACTACAGTGACTCCTAACTCTTGGGATTTGAGTTGAAAAAGTTCTGAGATGGAAGGGGACTAGAGTCAAAGTTGACAAAAGCTGAAGAAAATATTTAACACAGACTCTCTCTGGAATAAGGGGATTAATACAAAACAAAATAAGCCAAAAATCATCAAGTCAAAACCACAATAGAGACACCAAGTTAAGCAAAATGAGGCTCAGTTTCAACTCTGACAACAGTCAGGCATGGCTATCAACACCTACACACCTCAAACAATAGCTGAAGCATTTGGCATCAACTCACCACTCAAGGAATCCACTTTCACTGATCCTGAGTGAAAGATCCAGATGGAACAATAATACAAGATTCTTGAACTTACAGCCACAGGCAAGATGGAGAAACCCAGTAACACAAAGAATCTCAAGGTTGGAAAAGACCTTTAAGATCATCAAGTCCCACCATTCCCATCCTATGCTAAACCATATACCTCATCTGCCCTTCTTTTAAACACATCCAGGGAAGGTGACTCAACCACATCCCTGGGCAGCCTGTTCCAGGTCCTGACAACACTTTCAGTAAAAACTTTTCTCTAATATCTAACCTGAACCTGCCCTGGCACAGCTTCTTGCATACACTGAGTACAACAGTTCTAAAATATGCTGAATATATGGGATTACATGATTTGTTGTTAAACATCCTTTTAAGAATGTAATAAATTTTTACATTAGAAGTAACCATCAAATAAGAGTCATTTTCTTTATACATAGTCAAAATCTGTCTTTGATGTGGAATAATTTAGAAATAAGAAAGGCAGATTCATATGCAAGAAGTAATAGAAAACTCACCTTAATATTACTAAGAAATACACAAACTACAGACCTGCCTGTGCAACATACAGCTTCAGCATTCCTTGCTAAGCTCTGCATGAGCTCAACCACCAACTCCTCCACATCACATTCCAGGATTAAAGCCTGTTTTTAAAATCTCTAAACAAAACAGCCTGTAGCATAATCTCAACCAGAACCAAGATGTAACCAAATTTAGGTTTGAATAGTACAAGTAGTATTTTAGGCAGAAAAAAGGCAAGACTCAGTCATACATTTAGACATGAGCTATATCCCTGCACATTAATAGTGGAATAAAGTGAAAACACAACATCTATCACCCCTGAGCTCTAGAACTGTAATCTCACATTTAACACCTGAATCAACATTTGTTGTTTGAAACCATCTCATTCTAAAACATCTGGAGGGGTTAAAGCCATCTGATCTGTGTTCAGAAATGGACACTCGCAGCAAGGACAAATAGTTACCTAGACTTAGTCTCCTCTTTCCTGCCTTTTCCTCCCAAATCCAGGCTTCAGAGGATACAAGTTAATAGCTTAACAGGCTTTGGTTCTATTTTCTCCACATCACATAAAGAGTGGCATGACAAGAACTTAAAAAGAAACATGCAACAGAAAAAGGATGTTTATGCTCTATTGCTACAATACCTTTTGTCCAGCTCAGAATTTCTTTGGAAATTAAAATATTAAAATATTTGATACAGTATTCAAGATTAAGACAAAGATGTCTATGAAGCATTGCAGAATATATTGGTGTTTTGAAACAAAATAAGTGCTTCCTGTAAATTACCATGTGTTTATATAGCTCTGTATGAAGTGGAGAAAAAAACCAAAACCAAACCATTACACACAACAAGAAGCTTTAGAGGTACCTTCCTCTGCATACTGACACCGAGCAGTTCAAGGGGTTCCAAACTCAGGTAAGGCCTTTTAACAGTGTGGAACTGTTTCTTCAACATGCACAACTCCTGCTATGTAGGTAACTATGCACTGGTAACACTTTGACCTTTTGTTCAACTCCATAGAAGAGGGATTTTTTTTTTTTTCATACTGTAAATATTTACCTAAGATGCACATTCTGCAGACAACAGAACCAAACAAGAAAATTCTGCATTATGCAACTCACCAAGTCTGCACACACTATCAAAGCAAGACTCAGAGTGCAGTTTTTAATAGATTTAAAGATATCAACACCTATTCAACTATTACAATTTATATTACAAGGAAAGATAAATGTAAATAAAGTGAAAGAATTACTTACCAATACTACTGACTGCTTCTGCCTTAAAAATAAATTACCTTTTAGATCCATTAAGAGTATTAGGCAAGTTCTGGCATGTATCTGCTGTACTGACCGACTGGGAATTTGCAACACTTAACCATCCACAGCAAAAGCAGAGTGCTGGGATTTTTTTTCCAAAGGTAAAGCTCACAATTTAAAGTACAGCCCCCTTTTAGGTAATAGGACTGTTGCTATTTCTGCCATGAGTTTTTGTTCAGTTCTTAGCCACTTACATCTATAAAGAATCCATAGGGTGATAGCAAGCGATGCTCTTCTGGACACGTAATTAACAAAGCCCTGGTCCATCTAAATTCCAAGGATAGATTGCACAGAATAGAGCGAGACTGTGTGAGAGAGGAAGGGAGGGAGAGAGAGAATGAATTATACATGCATCTAATTTGGCTATAATACAAGCTGCACATGTGGACTTAGAAGAGTCCACAGCCCACAGCATGTAAGCTGTCACCAAATTGCATTTGCTAATAATTCATATCTGTAGCCAGCAAATTAAGCCAGCCAAAGAGCCACCTACCCAAGTAGCTATGCTGACTCGTTTCAGATATCAGTTAAACAGCCACAGCTTGATTTTGCTTAATATGTTTTCTTTTAAAATTTTGACAGCTAGCTGAATGCTCTAGTAGTTTTTAGTCAAATTATTGCTAGGTTTCCATTTTCATCTTAAACCCTGCAGATAGGTGTGCAATCATATTATCCTAAGAACCAGTGCTTTCAAGGTCAGAGAAAAGGGACAGAAAATTGTAAATCAAAAATACAAAGAAAAGTCTTAAGCAGACAAGTTCTAATTTATTTCACATTGATGCTCAACACTGTTGGTCAAACAAATGATATTTTACTTTCACTTCTGCCATTCATTTTATATCCTCAGGTATTGTCACCAGCAAGAGAACATTAGTTGTGATGAAACATTTACTTTCTGAGAGCTCTTAAATTCCTCAAGTGTCCTCACTGCAATTTTGGGTATGCAAAGGTGAAGATATACCTGGAGCAAACAAACCTCAGAAAAATCATCATCTGGTTTATATGCATAACCTTGCTGTTTATCAGAACAAGCTAGTTACCCAAGAACAAAATATTTAAGAGTATCTGTCTGTGACTGCTTCTCTTACTAACAGAGTATTATGGCAGTAAGCCTCATTTACACACAGATAAATTGCTATATCCACAGTGACCTAGAAATTAAGCATTTTTTTTAACAGATTATGTCCCTTCAGAACTTGAGACAATAACTGAGTACAGTTCTTTCTGCTGCAAACACACGGGACCTATCCATCAGGTAAAGGTGGATGTTCTCATACTGTCAGTCTCCAATATATACACACAGTATCAGATTCCACACAATAGAAGACAGCAGTATTCACATCCTGGTCATCTTATTATTGTTCAAAAACTAAAACCACCCCACTTTGCTATCTCTATTAATCCAATGCCATTAGAAATCTGATAGGTTTTTTTACTAAAGCAGAAACTGGACTAACTACAAATGTTCATAAGCACAGTTGTTGATTAATAGCGACTACACTTGCACCTGAGATCTGCCTGCAGTTGAATACAGTTCCCAAGCATCTGGATCTCTATTGGAAGCTTTGAGACAAGGAACTAAAGGTCACCAGGATTTCATTTGTGAAATTTTCTCTCATGAAATATTTCAATTAAGTAATCTATCAGTGCAAGAGAAGAAAAAAAAAATCAAAGCAAGGCACTTGAATGCATGATTCTCTCATCTTTTATTCACTATTTATATTCTATCTTCTATAAAGATATATAAGTGACTATCTATATAGGTTTATCATCAATGCTGGTATGGAACTAAATCAACTTTTTCCTTAAATCTTCTTGCAGTAATGAATTATCATTTGCACACTGCACTTGTATGCACTCCAGTAGCAAATGCAGGATGAGGCAGTATGCGACAGCAGCGAGCTCTAGGGAGACAGGGTTACTCCACTAATAAATCCAGCTGGACTTCAACAGATGCCATCTCCTGTCAAAGCTGTTAAACACTTGATCATTTGCTCCTGTTTGGTTTGCCATGTACAGCATAATCAAGAAAATGACTTCTCAAGTAACACTTATCATCAGATGTTACAATTTTTACCTCTACACAGAACATTGTCACTGTCCTTATTTTAAAGGCCACTGATATAGGAGGCAATCACTAAACTCCTCCAGCCAGGCATTAGCAGACCAATCTAACTATGCTCCTTGGTCCCACCCAGCAACGGCACATTTGTTTATCATGCTGCTCTGTGCTTTGTGTGGTCGCTGTCTCCAGGTAGCTGCGAGGCATCCACCTGCACAGAATCACACAGCACGCATCTGCGTAGCAGCAGTGTAACAAAACATACAAGGAAAGAGGGATGACCTGCTGAAAGGCAAGGAGAAAACAGATCTGCTCAGGAACAAACAAGATAATATACACATACCTGGAGCAAACACCAAAGGCTTACTACACAGCTCTGCTTCAGAGACCCACTTCCCACCATTCCTCTGCCAAGTGAGGGATGCTAAAAGCACAAACCCTAGAAACCACAGCAGATGTAGAAAAGAATAGTATAAACTATTTTTTGCCAAGTCATCACAAACCTTAATACACAAAGCTTCCCATCTATTGAAAGTCCCAGTACACCAGTTAATTACAGAAACATTCACCATACACTGTTACGTTACCATTGTACATCTCTACTCCCACCACTGGATTTTAAAGACACGTTTGGCATGACTGCTCAACAAGATCTGGGTGAAGATCATAACACTTTCATTCTGCACGAGTACCAGCTGAACAGAAATTGCAGCCACAGCACTCAGCCAAGCGTGAGCTGTGCCCATCACAGTCAGAGCTTGCTGCATTGAAAGAGACAAGACCACAACAACCTTGGGCCTTTAAGACAACAAACACTAATCACCAGCTGACACCAGCAAGTCCTGCTTTCTAGCAAAGTGCTTTCATTTTTGTACTTGTCTCAAGAATCACCACATTTTTAATTGCTTCATACATTTCAATGATGGTGCCAAGGACCCTAATCTTTAGCTTGCAAATCACTGGTTTTGCTATGCAATAACATGCAATGTTCCCAACTGTGGCTAAACACTAACCACAGTACACGTCGTACAGAAAAATCATTTCCATTTTTTCTATGAAGCAAAACCAAAGTCATCACAAAAAAAGAAACTTCAGAACCTTATATATAAATTTTCTGATATCTGATTATTTCTTGTTTGACTGCACACACAACTGTCTATAAACATCACTGGGAAGCACATGACAGTGACCTGGGGAGAGGGAGCAAACAGCCTTTACTAATCTTCCTGACAGCTTTTAAAATAACCCTTCCCATACACACCCCAAACCGCCCTCCCTTAGTTTTGCATGATCTATGACACAAATTATCTGAAAAATATCTGTAGCCTTTAAAATCTCAGTGTAAGTTCAAAGGTATTTCCTAATAGTAAATGATGCTACCTTATTTAACTAGTTTTTAGACCAACAAACACTGATGCCAGCAAATATTACAAGAAGAGCAGATGACACAGTCAGTGACATTAACAGTTATTAGGGAATTGTACAACATAAGGAAAGCAAGAAGTGCTCTATAATCAACAGTTTGCACCTAACCACAAACACTTGGGATAAGGGATTCTCAACCCTGGGAAAGAAGGTCACCAAAAAACCAACCAAACAAAAAAGAGCAGGACAGCTGTTCTATATATGTATGAGACTCAGCTTGCTGTCAAAAGACCCCAGAGGAAGGCAGCATTCAAAAATTTGTAAACACATAGCAAGAAATGGAAGAGGGTGGATGGCCTTTGTTGAACAGATGCACAAGATGTCATGCACTAGCTATGCAAGATAAAAACATGCACAGAACACTCTGAAAGCTCACACATGACACACTAAGGGCATCCACATCACCAGGAAAATTATTCTGCAGTTTGTACCATTTCAGATTGATAACACAGCCAGATAAAAACCTTTCTTGGAATTAGATCTATCTTTTAATCCTCAATTCCAATGCAAGTTAAAATACCTCTATTTTCTACCCCTATGACAGGTGTGGGTTTCACATGGGTCCAATGGTCTATAAGATGTGACCAAGCGGGAAATATCTGTATCACTTCACAAATATTTTGCATAGCTCTGTTTGACTGCTTGAGACAGATAGCTTGCTGTAGGTAAGATCAAAGAGGGTGTAGGAGGACTCTGACAGGAAAGAAAAAACTATGACCTACATAAGGAGCATCCCAACAAACATTCAAACTACAACAGACAGGCTATTAGCTGTGAAGAAACAATCTGCCTGCAGCCAGCAGTTACATGGCTGTTTCTCCAAAGCTAAAGAAGAGATATAACAAACAAACAAACGTAAAGAAACACTGGTCTGTTAAAGAAAGGGATGAGCAGGGCCAAGACACTGACACAGCATGCAGCAGCCAGCAACCAATCCAACCTGCAAGATCTGAGCCAGCTGGTATGCAAACACTGCAAAGAAAGGTCAAAGACACTGTGATTGCACAGAGGCCCTTACTTTGATTGCTTTTCCCTTTCAGATAAATCATTTTACTTACCCTACCGGGAACAACTGCTCTAGCACTAGACATCAACACACCTAGGCAGATGAGAACTCTGATGCAACAGACGAGCATATTAGTACTATGGACAGCATCATAACAGAACATTGGCTACCAGGTTTGAGACCCAGAGGCAGTCCAGCCACGCAGAGTGGAGCTCAGCCACGGACAGCTAATGTGAAATACTGCCCATGCACACCAGACCAGGCTCTGCAAGACAGTCCAACCCACCACACATCCCATAAGCCAGTCAGGAACCAAACCATGGTAAGCACCCTGTTAAGTCCATGCAACATTCTCCATACCATCTGCCACAGAAAGAGGAGAGCAATGTTAATCTTGCTTTACTCATTTCCAAGTAGGTACAAGAAGCATACAAGTATTAGTGGCTCTCTTCCCTACCTACTTGCCTTCTGCAAATGAAAAAACACTCCATACTTCCCTTGGCAGAGAAACAACATGATGGCTGTTATCTGATCAACAGGATCAAACACACCCTCTAAGCCTCTAGAGTACTTCTCACTGCAGTGCAGATCAATGCTGCCCAGGCCAGTCAAATGTTTTGCTGGTCTTATTGGTATGCAAGCTTGCATAACACAAGATTTATAGAATAAAATATATTTTGTCACCAAAAAATGCATTTATAAAGATATGTTGGAATGCACTTCTGTATCATGTACATCCCTTACCACGCTCTTTGCTGCTGGGCCCAGGGCCAGAACAGTTTTGATTTCCAGATTCCAACCTTGTTTTTCTCTGAATGAGTATCAGAGTGAGCAGATTGACAACAGAAAACACAGTGAAACCCTCTTTAAGAGGAATAAAGGTCAAAGCCTTGTGTGGCAACAAGTTTTCTGCTCCGCCAGCAGTAGCAGAAACACTAGGACATGTTCTGCATAGATAATCGGAGTTCATATCCACATACTCATATTTGCAAATACTGTCCCAGTAATATGAAGAACACCACATGTGGTCCCTCTCAAACTATGCTTTGAAAGTTGTCTTTTCTGAACAGCTGGAAGAATTCTGGTCTCACAGTCCTCAGGCAGGACATAAGACATAAGACTTACTGACAGCCTAAAAAAAGGTCTGTTGCAGTACTACACAACAGAACCAGCTTCTTACAAGCCATTGCCAGCCCCATGTTGCAGGGAGATTTTTATGCTGTCAACTTAATAATGCAATAAAAGGCAGAGGAAAGCTTTAGTTATAAGTATCAAAATACAAAATTCTACCACAGCATGGGGAAGATAAAGTCTCTTCTCACAGACTAGAAGTGACAGCTTTGCATTAGAAAGCAGCAGTAGATATTCAAAAGCTCCAGGAAAACCTGTAGTAAAGGCACCAAAAAATCAAAGTGCAGCTGCTCTTTTTGCTGTTTAAATCATTATATATTAGCAACAAATCTTGTTGTTGGCCAACACTCAGAAGTGGCATATGGCCAATAAAAGGTTCAGTGGAGTTTTCCATCTGTCACTGAAATCAGCTATGGCGCCAGCTCATACATAGTAAGTTTAGTGTCACAATTATTTGTGTACTAGATGACAACCATTCAGCCTAACAATCATTTGACTACACAATTTGCTAAATATACTGCCCAAGCAAGGCACTACACAACACCTCAGGCATTTCAGTTAGTGTTATGTGAGCATGGAACATTAGCGCTAAAGAGAGGTAAGCATGTGAACGGACGGCGCTGTCTTGCCACAGTAGGTTGTGCAACCAGAAACACACTAATATATCCTCCTGATACGTAACAAAGACATAAGAGGCAACAATGGTCTTTTTAAAAATCAAAAGCATGCAAAATAACAAGTCAGTGAGAGGCCACCACATCTTTTCTGTACCCCTGCTTGTTCATTACCAATACTAAGCATATGGATTCACTTTGCTGTCTTCGCTGCCCTGCCAGCACAAGAAGGCTGACAGACTAAGCTATAGAGTGTTTTGTATCACTATAGACTCAGGAAATACCTTAGTAAAAGCATTGTCTAGAGTTTTTAAAAATTCTCTCTACAGCATTTTCCATTAGTTTTAGCAAATATGGAAACAGCAGTGATAGGTTTGGGGTTTTTTCCTCCCTCCCCCCATAGTACTCCAGTGCTATGAATCCTGCACTGATGGGGCTGTATTTAGATCTGGATTTTCCAGACACCAGGATTTATATCTCAATCAGCCAAAAGTCACAGTCTGCTTGGCCCCAGATTTGGGTGCAGACACAAGCATATTTCTATTTTCTAGTTCAGTCAGAAAAATGTGTAACATTCCCAAATGCAGAATTTTAAGCAGGGAGTGGGGGAACTAAAGTGTTCTAAACTGTGCTGGAAGTCAAAAGCAAGAACATTTTTGTTTGTGGAAGTTTACAACAGTACTTTTTCTTCCCTGAACCTCGCTACTCTGCATTTGCTCCAAGAGAACTGCCAAAGTAGTTCAGAGCTACTGGATCTGACCTGTGACTGGCTTTTAAAGTTTAGAACCTGGGAGGCTGGGAGCAAGGCAAGGAGGTATGCAAGAGTTCACTGGAACTTTTTGTAAAATTTAATAATCCCTTTGTGGTTTGGTCAGAGAAGGCATAACCTCACAGCAGTAAGATGATTTGCAAAAAACGGGTTCATGGCTCCAACAGATGATAGCAGCTCACAAGAACCATTTTTTGTTCCAAACGAGATCCTATCTGTAGTGCTGTTTTGCTCATCAGAACAGGGAAGACAGTAAAAAAAATATTCTCTTTAAAAAAACAAACCAAAAACATCACCTCAAACAACAACTTACACGTTCAAGTCAGGTCCCTACACACTGGTTATCTTGATCAGCAGTGGATCCTTAGAGTACCCAAGACATTTATGTGAGGCCAGCAGACACAGCAGTACCTATTTCATGATGCTGCCAATAAGCAGGTAGGATAGCCTTTGGATACTCGAAGGTAACCTACCACAGTTATGGAACTGGACCCCATACCATAATCAAACTTCTGGACAACAGATCTCTCAAGCAGGTCTAGTATTCAATATCTCAAGGATAATTAAATTGAACATTTTAAAAGTCTGTTTGAATTGGCACAATTTTTTTTTATTGCTTCTGTAACAATGAAAAATATTTAAATCACAAAACATATGAAAAAACTATTTCCAAACAGGGCTTTTAAAAGTCTTGCATCTTACATTGTCAATTGTTTGTCCTATCTTGAGATAGGTTTGTGCAAGGGATCTTACCAAGAGCATCAACTCATTAGACAGGCAGGAGATTAAACTAGAAGGGAGTTCAAGGAAGTCCTTCAGGAAGGGACAGCTTTAAACAGGTCCCAGGAAGTAATCGAAGACTACGTAAGTTCATGCTCTAAGGACAGTGTCCCTTACCTTGAATACAAAGATGTCTTCAAAACTAGGAACTGTTAAACTGAGTAGAAAGATCAAAGTGGGCATGCTCAGTGGTCATTTCAAAAGAAAAGGGAGATGGAGGAAACACCACCAGACTATTTATAAAATATACATAAATACACTGGGGGGAGTGGGAATAGCAATTTCTATTACCAGTTCTGGGACAACTGAATATTGCCAAATACTCTTCTTCATTTCATTCACTAGCAGAATTCAGGCCAGTGTCCCTTAATTCCAGGGGAGTGAAGGTGTGCACATCTCATTCTTCTTTAGGAGTCACTGCTTCTCTCCACCATGTTGATCAGAGGATTATAGTTGAATTTTCAAAGTTTTCACAAGAAAACACAAGAACCACCTAAAGTTGTTCCTTGATTCCTAATGATTTTGCCTTGGCTTCATTTGGCATAAAGACCAGAAAAGCACCATGAAAGGCTCCCAAGAAGTCTTAGCCCAGACCAAACTCTTCAAGCATTAACAAATAAAAAAATGTATTTCCAGCTAATGGAAATTACATAGCTGGGGAAAGTGTGGACATAGTTCACAAACCTGAAGCTGTCATGGCTGTTCTTCCTCAAACAGATGGGGAAATACAGTAAAAAACCCAACTTGTCCATTTAACTACAAGTTTCCAAACGTGGCAGCTGAAATTTAGCAGCAACAGGCTTGAGAAATGAAAAGACTAGCTTTACATTTATAATGACCTCTGAACCAGCTATTCTTGTTCAAGCTGAGAGAGCAGTCAGAAAAGGACCTAACAGATTAGAGCCAAGGCATTCAAAAGCAGACCCACTGGGTTCATCACATGCCATCAACATCGTGTCTATTACATTTCTAGCCGACCCACTTCCTTACTTCCCCACCATTTTTAAGCCCTGCTGGTGGCTTCCGGCCTGTTATGCTGAATCAGCTCTTCACTCAGTCAAACTCTAAGAAATCTTTGGCAGTGGATGGGAATGTGTAAAAATGATCCAGGAAAGTAAGCTGGGAGGTGTTTGTAGAGAAATGTTTATCAGTAAGCCAGTCAGTACTGAAACAGCTTTCTTGGAAAGCAGGAACAGAACAGCAGCTGGACACTTGGCTGCCATTCCCATCCCCTACTTACAAGCAAAATGGTCCATGGACAAGTCATGTAAACTTCCATATACTGTGCACATCATCTTCATGGTTGCTGATCATGTTTATTACTGACAACTGACCAAAAAAAAGCTTCTAGTGGCCAGATGCATTATCTAGAAGCTTTTAAAATGGATGAGAAAACCCTAAATCATAGAGAGCTTATGATATGTGAGAATGAGAAACCAGTTTTAGTGACATAAGGATATAATAATTGTTCTATCCTGAGGGGAAAACGTCTCAGCTCTATCGCATCAGTTTCTCTGTCAGCACAATATGCTTCTTCTGAAAGATACAGTATTATCAATATATTCTGTGCTAGCAATTAAGACATCAATATGTTCATTTTTAAGGTCTGATAAAAACTTAAAAGTTACCTTAGAATATTAAAAACATTATGCTCCAGCATATACAGCAATGACAGAATTACTATTAAATGTGTGAGGTTTTAAATATTCTTCATTTCACAGTGGAGCTTTTTAAAGATAGCATTGTGAATAATCAGTAATAACTCACCAGCAGTTCATGCGAGCTTGGGAGAAGCTAAGTCCTCTGAAAAAAAACACAAACTGCATTTCTGGTGATGAGATCTCTCATGAGGAAGCAGTGGGGGACTGCACCAAAGGCAGTCTAAAGAGACATTCTCAGAGTTTGCAAGACTTTTATGCTTCAGTTGTCTGCACTGCTCAGTTTGAGCAGTAATAGTTCTGTCATCTCAAAAGAAGCACAGAATTGATTTTGTTCCTTCATCCTGACGTAAAGCTTACAGCATTTCCAGAGGAAAGGCAGGCATCTGCACACATGTATTGCTCCTGAATTAGCCTAGATATAATTTACATTAACTCCATCACAAGTATAAACTAGAAGAACCAATTTTGAATGTCAGCCAGTTTTCATGAACTCCAGGTTCACAGACCCACAGACCTATCTATCTAGACCATCTTTTTGGCATACCGCTCCTGAGCTATGTTTTACCAGAAGTTTCCACTCTTCAATTTGTTGGCTACGCCCCACCTTCCCCCTTCACTGCAGAAGACACAACAGGCTTGCACTTCACTGTCTAGCCAAGCTGCCACAAAGGCCCCTGTTCCAGCTCCCAAGAAAACTGTTCTCCACTCCTCCTCTTCCACCCCTCAGCAAAAGCTACGGACAAAAAGCAACCTGGCTGGTTTTTCCCCCTGCTGGCCTCACCCCTAAGGTTGCACAGGGGTGAGGGGAAGAAGAGAGAATTTCCAGGAGTAGAGCACAACATGCGCAGAGTAACAAAAGGTTAGCATCACAGATACTGCACCAAAACCTGAAGGCACTTTAAAATGCAAGGAGCCTTCTCCAGACTGATGCTCAGTAACATAACCAAACACACACACAACCACACACACAAGTAGTACTTTGCAACAGACTTTTAGTAATCAACTTGTGAAACAGAGAAACATCCTCAAAACAACACCGCCTATTACATTGTAAATAACATTAGCACATGCTGATGTTATCTAGTGAAACAGCTTGGTAGCCTGTAAGAGAATTAAACGTGGCTGTTCTCTAGTATGTCAATAATAATTATTTTTCTAATGCTTGTTCAGTTATAGGAATACATGAAATGAAGCAACTGCATCAGAGAAAACATGATTTGATGTTGTTTGTATACAGATCCTTAGGTACTGAGAGTTTGTTTTATCTTCCGTGATATCACTGAGGTTACAGAACTTGCAGGCAATAACCATAAGAATAATAATTTCCATTTTATTTATGTAGAGCATAAGTTTCTAAGTATTTGCAAGCTCAAGGTCAGCTGAAAGTTGCGAGAGCAGCTAGACTGTTTCTTTAGCATCATGAAAAACAGCAAAACTTTAACAAAGCGGGCAGACTCACCAAAACCACAGAGGCTGTGACACAGCCTTCAGCTCACATCTGCAGCTCCACAACGGCTCAAGAGAAGCACGCTGAAAGGATGGCAGGCAGTGGATGAAGCCAAGCCTCAAGACAGCCAGAGTGAGAGCTGAAGTGAAAAAAAAAAAAAAAGTCATAAAAAACACAGGCTTGAAAGAGTGGGAAGAACAAGCGTATACTCCAGTGTAAGTACAAGTGTTTGTTGAAGTGTCTGTGTCAACAGGAAGAGGAATGAAAACAAGTGGAAGCAAAAGTCACTGAGAGAGACCAGAACTCCTTGGTGCACAAAACTAGCAAGAAAAGACAGGCTAAGAAATCGCAGGCAGAGAAGCAGTTTTCTGCTCTTTGGTTCTCCTCTGTCCACAGGAGCAAGACCTTGCAGGTTGGGGGTGAGGAACAACACCACAACCAACCAACAGACACAAGCTTTTATCAGAGAAACATGTGACTTGCTCATTGCGGGTATCTACTCTCCCATAAGTTTTGTGGTGCATTTACCTGCCCCCATGACATAACACAGAAACAAAAGAGGTGGATGTATATTTGATCTGTACACAAACTGCTGGAGGGATGGAACAGAGCAACTGCAAGCAGTCATGGTGCAATTATCCACAGGACTCCCCTCACAAACCTTGATGTGTTGCCCCTTTCTTTGGCCACCCTGCACACAAACACCTCATGTGCATGTTTGAGGCACGCCAGCTCTACTTGCAGAGCATTCACAATTTTCTACCCTTTTTAGGCTATGTGCAGCCTTCTGAGTTTCACAGCTGTAAGGTGTTCTAAAGGCACTGGATATAAAGAACTACAGATGGAGGAGCATTGAAACACTACTGGGGAAGTTCTTATTGACTTAAATCTTAAAAATATTTAATCAGGGACACGTTTCATTTCAGATTGAGAGATTCCTCTGGTGTCCTGAACAGATGATCAACTGCCCAGCAACCGAGCTACGACCATGAGATCTACTTTAGAGCTTTACCAAAGAGACAGCAGATGAAGTGAGAGAGGTCTTTGGGCCCAAAGATGGGAAGTGCAATTTTGTACACTTGAATTACTGGGAAAACAGAAATCCCCAGGTACCAAAAAGAACAGTTTCAATCTTCTCCAACTAGGAATAGTATGCTCTCCTTTCAGCAGGCATTCACTTGACAACAAGCAAGCAAAAAATCCTGCCAAGAGGTTTCTATCTTTTCTGACATTGTGAGCAGCCCTAAGTCAAGCTCTGCCTTTATCAGGCCATGATTCACACTATCACAGGGAACGACTTTACACCACAGCTTACATGAAAAATAATCCCCATGGAAGAAAGCAGCCTCCAGTAAGTCCCCACCCTCACCTACTTCTCCTTGACATGTAACCTGAATGCTTCCACGGTCTGTGTGCCAAAAACAACCTCATTGCTCAGTCTCGGTGACTGAAACACCGCTAGGGGCAGCCAGAAAGGACACCTGAAAAGTTGGAAGTTTCCTGCATTTAGCTCACAGATGCAGTTACACCGAAGCCTAATTACAGGCCACACAAAAACATACACCGTTTGCAGCTTAGAGTCAACACAAAGCCACTCACCACATGCACAAGATCAGAACACAAAGGCTAGGAGTCCTAGAATAAATTTGATTTGCACAAGCCTGAACTGGCTACCGCACACCATTTCTTCACAGCTCGGCTGCTTTCCTGGTTGTGACCAGGGACTGCAGATAAGTCCAACCTTCCCATGATCTTCAGAGGTATTCACAGCAAGAGCACTTGGCTCTTGTGTACTTCAGGTAGCTAAGGGTCAAAAATCAAATCCTTCCCTTTGACATTGTTCTAAAGCCATGAATTAACCTATCACCCCTTCCTCAAGTCATGAGATTAGCTTGAAAATAATATTGTCATGTGTTTGTTTGCCTCCAGCATTAGATGTTCAGATTACCATTTTAACTTTCTCTACAACTGCTTATTTGAAAGAAAAGAGCAAACTAGGATTCTTGTGTGGCTATTATACATCAAGCTGATGCTTTAAGAAAAACAGCAGCCATCATGAGAGTTGGCAACTCTCAAATCACTGGGTATGGAGGAAAGAATATTAAGCAGCTACCATCAATCTATCTAGATCCAGGAAGTGAGCCATGAAATGCTGACAGAGGGGAATATCTGGTCTGACAATGAGGGTATATTTATCTTTTAAATGAAGAATAATGGAGTTACACTGAAGAGACTCATTTTAACTTTACAACAGCAAAGTATCACATCACCTTCGGGTGATAGCTGAGCACCTCAGGGTAAGAGAATTTATTCTACCAGCTCTTCTAGAGACCACCATTTTACACAGACAGTAACTCTAGCCTCAAAGGCAGCGCCAACAGAAGAGAAGTAGTGGAACCAGCAGCCTCCCACTGCAGCAGCAGCCCAGGCTGTCCATTCCCTTCCCATCCTCAGCTTCTGCTACATAGGGATAACACCAGACCCTCACAAGAACATTGGGATTTGTAAGTTTGGGGGATATTTTTTGAGAATGAAAACATCTTCACTTACTTTGTTTTCTAGCACATTAGGCCTTGTGACTGGGAGCACAAGTGGTGCACACATGCACAGACCACCACATGGCTGCATGCAGGGTCCACATACTGGGACAGAGGCCGTAACACCAGGGTACAGTTAACACCAAGCTGCACCCTTATCAGCCCTGGGGTGTCTGAGCACACTTAACTAAACCAAGACCAGGCTAGTTTTCTACAGACCACTACCAAAAAACCCAACAAACAAACAAGCAGAACCCCAAAGCCACAAGGAAACAATGACACAGACACTGAACTGTGATTAAAACCATAGGTCACAGCTCAAGTTAGAAAAAAACCTGCAAGTGCATTTATAATTAAGGAAGCCAGAGAAGCTCAGCATTGCTGCGTAGGTATATACAGTCACCTATACCTTAGCTAGATGTAAATTCTGTACTAGGACCTCTGCCTCCTTTTTCTTCCCCCAGCAAGACCAGAGTCCAACCCAGACAAGTTCTTTTTCTGTTACTGTTTAAGGTAGTCATGGATTCATTGTGCCATCCCCCTATCTTTTCTACCCAAGGACTGGATCCTACTAACAAGGACTCATCCTCAAGTTCTGATAAACTCAACTGCTTTTTTAGTTCACTACCTGTAGCCTGTCTGCTGACATTATGAAGAAAGCAGAGGAGAAAACCCCCAAGCAATACCAAGCAAATTCACTGCTTATAGAAAAACTCCTTCTTGGGCTTGTACAGAAGTACTGAAGCTCTACCCCACTCACAAGACAATAAATACCTACTAAGTAGAGGCACAACAGCTGGCCCCAATATATATTTTTCTCCCATCTGCCCTCTAAATAGCACACAGCTGTAGTCAGACCTCCAAACAGCCCAACCCTCTTTTGCTTTCAAGGACAGCAAGAAACACCTCCCTGCCCTCAGCCACTGAGTCATTCAGAGATGTAGAGCAGCCCGTTCACACCAGAATGTAGTCACTGAGAAATGAGCTACAACTGCTATGGTTTGATGCTACCATAGGAGCCTTCCAGCACATCCCTGGGGGTGGCAGAGCATTAGCAACCTGACTAGCAAATAGTTGCTCTTCTCTCTTCTTCAGAAGCTCTGAAAAATTTATGTATCTATTATTTTTACTATTAAGGAAAATAGGGCTTTGTCTTAACAGCAGCACACATTCAATCTGCACTGTTAGTTGACCCACCTCAGCTTTGCAGAATGCTTTTTTAGTCTGAAAGAGCCCAGCCCAGGCAGCCAGCCATGCTGAGCCCAAAACACTTCAGTGTTTCTGTGCTGGGTCAAGCATGCAGACACGTAGCGCGTGGTTCTTCATGCTGGGAGACTCTGGAGTGGTTTTTTCCTATCTGTTGCTCTCTCCAGGGGTGTGCTTGGCAAGGAAGGTGTGAGGGTGGCAAACTCACTCACAACTTCTCAGCAAACTAAGGGGGCTTTAAGTCTTCAGTAAAATCAAAGTCCTGACTTTGCTTCAGCTATGCATGGAGAGGGGGTGCCTATAGAAAGGAATTAGAGCTTGAACACAAAGCAAAACCAGAGCATAGAAAAACCTTCAAATCCTGAAGTCGCATGACTGAGCTTTCCGAGGTACACAGCAAGCATGTTGCTGTGCCAGAGAACTCATTCCTGCCAGAGCAGCAGGCTCGTAAGTAATTTGAAGCAATAAAAAAAGAGCACGCCATGAAAAAGTATCTAAATTGAAATGAAGCAGCTGATATCAAAAAACTGTGCTGAGGTTTTAAGATTAGGCAAATGATAAACTGTAAGGAAGATAGGCAATGGCAAGGAAGACGCTTACCTTGATAACAAAACCCTTTCTGTTGACCTACGTAAGGAACGAGCCACTAGTAATTTAGAGAGGAAAGTTTGTACTGTTTTACTCTGGTGGAAAGTGGAATTCAAAAAGAAAATCCTTAAATCTTTAAGGACCGAAATGACTGTTTTTCTCCTGCAAAGCAGGAGAAGCAGCAGCTGCCACAAACTCTGCTGTGGTTTGCTTTCCAGAGAGCATTGAGAACTCATTCCTGAAAGTTACCTGTCACTTCTAAAAATCTTGACCATTAAAATTGTTCTTGCTGTGGTAAAAAGCATTCTGGGCCACACAGGAGTCAGAAATAGGCAACAGCAATTGCCACAGAATTTGTTGTTCCAGAAACTTTTTTCTTTGGGAGCCAGTGTTCATATTCCAGTGGTGCCTGAAGCATTCTGTTCGATTCAATCAAGAAGAAAAAATATCCACTTTTTCACCTTATCTCATCTCCGGGATCCCAGACAGAGGCTGATCCCGCATTAGCCAAACACCACAGATGCAGGGAACAAGAAGAGTTTAGAGGGATTAGATGCAATGAAGCAAAACAGTATTTTCCAGCTCGCACTTCCCTCTCACAAACATGAGCATCAGCCCTGCACCTGAGGAACCGTTACCGATAGCACGGGCACCTCAAAATGTCATTTGGCATAATGGGGTTGGAAATGTTTATGGAGATGTGTCTGTAAGTGAGCCAAGGGGAACACAGTTCCCTTTCTTTCTGAGAAACCAGTGACCGGGGAGGAGCAGGGGGGTCGACGTTACAAAGCCATCTTGCTAAAAGCCTGCATTTTCACTATTTAATCCTCAATTATACGCGTGACTTCACGGTGGAAAGGTCGCCAGACAAAGTAGCTCAGTGAACTGGGCCTGAAGGGAGGAATTGTGTGGCAGATCTCGGCTTTGCTCCGCCTGAATCGCTCACCTAAGGAGCACGGACATATCCGGCCCCAGAGAAGGGCCAGCCCGGCGCCCGCACCGCCCGGCGCGGAAACGCCGGCAGGTCGGTGGGAGCGGGCAGAAACAGTCACGGCAGAAGAAAGGGCGCGGGGCAACAAGCTTCGTCTCACCTTCACCTCGCCCAGCACTCGCTCGGCACCCGGGCGAGGTGGGAGCTGGCGCTGCCCGAAGCCTCGCGCTCTGCCCACGAAAGCGAAGCGGGAGCTGTCGGCAGCCGGAGCGCGGCCCGGCCGCGGGAGGTGCTGCCCGCAGCCCCCGAGCCCGAGGCGAACGAGCTGCCCGCGGACCTCAGGGCGCCGCGGGATGCCCACGCGCTGCCCCTGAGGTGCGGGGCCGGTGCCCGCGCGGCGGGGCGGGGCGAGGCCGGGCGGGGGCACGGGCGTGGCCCTCACGTGACCGGCCCGGCCCTGAGGCCGGCTGCCGCCGCCCCGCGCTCAGAGCCGCGCGGGGGTCGAAGAGATGCAGGCGGGCGCGCGGCGGCGCGCGGCGCTGCTGGTGCTGCTGTCGCTTTCGGCCTGGCAGCCGCCGCCGCGCGGAGCGCGCGCACAGCCCCTCGCCGCAGACGCAGGTAGGGACCGGCCGGGGGCGCGCGGGGCGGGGGGCGCTCGCACGCGGCGCGGTGCTCTGCTGTGCTCCGCTCTGCACCGCTGTACGGACCGGCCCGCGGGCGGCTCCGCTCCCGCGCCGCCAGCTGCCTCACCCCCTCCCCGGGTGCGCAGCGGCTTGGTGACAGCGCTGCTGCAGCGGTGTCCGCGTCCTCCCCGAAAGGTAGATGGGCGCAAGGCGGGCACCCAGCGCGGCCCCGCGCGGCTCTAAGCCGCGGAAGCGAAAGGCACGAGGCTGCGTAACCCCTTTGTACTCGATTTCCAGAGAACAGGACGGGTTGTGTCCTTTCTTCTTCGTCGGAGTTTCCCGACGGGTTTTTTACACCGCAAGAGAGAAAGGATGGAGGAATCGTCATCTATTTCATCATTATCCTTTACATGTTTTTGGCCGTGTCCATCGTGTGCGATGATTACTTCCTCCCTTCTCTAGAGATCATCAGTGAGTGTAAGTGAGCAGCGGGTCTTCCTCCTGCACAACCAATAACGTTGATGCCAGACGTTCCCTTTAAAAAACTTCAGAGTGCTCTGAAGTTAAATCCCCGCTGCAGCTGCCCTCTGGGCAGGCATTTATTTAAAGTTTGCTTTCCTTGCACCCCGAGGGAAACCTTAAAACTTCTTTAGCATTAACTAAACTGACACTACAATTCCGGAGAAAGCAGCAGTGTGTCCAGGTTACTAGTAAAAAAAAAAAAAAAAAAAAGGGAGGGAACCAAGCCAAGAAACCAAAGCCTCAGTGTTAAAACATGGCAACCACGTACCGTGCTGGAGTGCCTGTATTTCTCTCGAAGTCATGAACAAGTATCAGGACGAGCTCCTGCTGACATACCACAGGTATGACCCAGGCAGGAAAGAAACATCACCGTTACCAATCAGCCTGTGCATTGCCCTGACTGGGAGAGTTCAGCTGCACTGACAAGAATTAAAAAAAAAAACCCTAAGGAAACTCATCCCTGAACACTGGAAAATATTCTCTAGACCATAACACTTAAAGAAAATGTAAGCTTAAACATCGCTGTAGAGATGGCATTTTTTTATTGATGATAAATAAGCATTTGTCAGACTTTTTTGATTTGTCAGACAGAAGTCCCTATTCTTAGTGTGCAAAACTTGATCCACAGAGATGCATCTCAAGAGACTGTCAACTTACCAGATGAAAAATTTCATGAAACAGGTTCTTACACTGTCCATATGAAGTGAAAATGTGATTTTAAGATAGCAGCACTGTTTTGAGTTTAACTATTATTTCTGGTATGAGAAGACATGGTAGCATGGACTTCCCTGGAAGATAGACATACTTGACATGGATCATGTAGCAGTATCACTCTGGAGTCCAAGGAGGTTCCCCACAATTAATACTCGCATGAAACAAGAGTTAAGCCTGCATACGTATGCCTACCTTACATTTTAAGTTCATGCTCTTTTGTGCTGTCAGTACACCTTTTCTGGCATCTAAATCAATTTAAGTAATAGTTAGAAATAAATCAGCCCAATAAGCAAGGCTACGTTTTCAATATATTACCACTTTCAAATAAACATATAAACTGTAGGAAGAAAGCAAAGTGCATTCTGTTAAACTGTAGGCTACAAACTACTGCAGAACTTTTTTTTTTGTTAAGCAATTCTTTTGCTGTACCTTCAGGCCTTGGTCTCTCTCAGGATGTTGCTGGAGCAACTTTTATGGCTGCCGGAAGCTCTGCTCCAGAGCTGGTCACTGCTTTTCTAGGTAAGAGACATATGGTTTGACTCCTCAGAACCCATTACTCTTTTCCTAGCATGCTAAAACAAACGTACCAGAGTCATTTTCCTTACAGGAGTCTTCGTGACCAAGGGAGATATCGGTGTCAGCACCATCCTTGGATCAGCAATCTATAATCTTCTTGGTATTTCTGCAGCTTGTGGGCTGTGTTCCCATGTGGTATGTATCAACTTCGACAGTTCTGCTCCTAAGAGCCAAACAGTTATCCTTTCTGATTTGCCAACAAAAGCCAAGAGAGACTTACTATGACAACTGTCAAGTTTATTATTTAGTAGCAAAACCAGCATGTAATCATTTTAAGATACCTTGCTATGAAAGTTTTTAAAAACACTAACTTGTTAAATATCATACTTAAGTCATTCCTAAGAATCTTAAATTTTTACAGAATATAGAAACAACATATTGATGCAGCATTTACAGCACTTAGTGAAAGTATTACAGACATGTTTAAGAAAAGTAAATGGATCTGTGATCTGCAGGTTTCGAGGCTATCCTGTTGGCCGCTGTTTAGAGACTGTCTGGCATATACAATTAGTGCAGCAGCGGTCCTTGCGATGATATCTGACAACAGAATTTACTGGTAAGAGCACAAGTAGTGTTGAATTCATGTTGACTGGAGATTAGCGAGACAGTATTTTGAAAACAAACAAAACCCCCCGAACCCCAAACTTCAAGTAGCCTGAATTGCCATTCCCTAAGAGAAATGAATGTCCTGTTTGCCTTAGAAAACACGGAAAGTCACAATGCTTGTAAAGATTGATACCTAAACATTCAAACCCTGTGGATTTCTGAAGTTTGATCTGCATAGGTGTGTCTGTACAGACTTCACAATTTTTATCACAACTATTTTGGCAAAGCAATTCAGTCTTCATAGTTTCCTCCTTTTGAGCCTTTCCTTTAATAGCATCACTGTTAAGACAGAAAACATTTGTCTGCCAGAAGCAGATCATGGGTTCCTGATGTCTTACCTCTGTTCTGTCAGCACAAACTCCTATTACCTCAACAAGTCAGTCAGGTCCAGCCCTAAGCCTCTGAACTTTCTAATCCAAAATAGCATGTATCATCCCTGTTTAACCATAACACAAGTGTTCCATTCTGCAACCACCAGTAAGGTGGTTCAGTTGGCAAGATGCCCCAGAGAACATGCAGGGAAGGGGAATTAATCACACTGCTGAAAGACATGGAGACACTCATGAACTTCCACAATTCCAGCCATACAACTGCAGATAGAGATGCTTTTGTGTTTTCCTTCTGCTACTCATGCAAATTCTCTCTCTCTCCTTACACCAGCCATTTTAATGCATTATGAAGTTGGGGGGAGGGGTATGTTACACGTTATGTAAAAATCTGTTTTTCATTCTAGGTATGAAAGTGCATCCTTATTATTGATATATGGGTGTTATATTCTGATACTATGTTTTGACATTAAAATCAACAAATACCTCATGAAAAAGTTCAGTCCCTGCTGTACGTGTTTTACAAAAGCTATGGAAGAGAACACTGAGCAGCAGCCACTGGTTGGATGGAGGGAGGAGAGTGGACCTCTAATCCGTCAACAGTCAAGGACAGACAGTGGAATTTTTCAAGATGAGCTGGACTACTCTCAACTTTCAACAAGCTTGCATGGGCTTGATGAAATCTCTGAAGGTACAAGTATTACTACCTCCAGCACTCTGCATGCCCATTTCCTTCAGTTCCAGTAAAAGTAGATTTTGAGATACTAAGATTTTGTTCACCAAAGAACACCAGTATAGTATTGAAGTAAATAGTTACTCTTCCCTGGGATGTAACATTAAGCAAAATCAGAGTGGTTGTATTTCTGTGAGGCTGGAAGCTAGAGGAGTGCTAGGATAGTGGCTTGTTTGGGTTGGGTTAGAACAACAGACTTCCATCAGTATGTGCTGTGCACATCTGAAACTTCCTAGCCATACTGCTTGCAAAGTGCAATCAGTTGAAAAGACACAGTGGTACTCTACGACAATTTACTGTTTTCTTATGACAATGGCAGGTTCATAGCCTCAAATAAGCTTTCTGCAGGAGTAAAGAAATAGCTGTGATGTAGCCACAGATTGTTTCCTTTTCACTTAGGCAAAAAAACAGCAGTTGGTACTTACTCTTCATAAATGTTTTGTGTAAACTTTTCTAGAGAAGTTCATTTTTCATCCACCCTATGTCACTAGGAGAGGACCAGTAATAAAGAACATCTGATCTCAGAGTTTTGTCCAGTGTTATGCAGGTGCTGGGCAGGACCACAGCTATAAGCATTTTAAAGTTTTTTCAGTATCCTCACAAACAGGCCAGACTGTACACTACGGATTCAAAGTCAGTGCTACCACTTAAAATAGCTACTTTGTCTTCAACAGATCATCCAAGCGTCTTCACCATGCCTGAAGCAGATCTGAAGAGAATTTTGTGGGTGTTATCCCTTCCTATTATCACACTACTCTATCTGACTATACCGGATTGCAGAAGACAGTTTTGGAGGAACTGGTTCATGGTGACATTTTTGATTTCAGCAGCATGGATTTCTGCATTAACTTACATTCTTGTATGGATGATAACAATAGCAGGTAGGTACCGAACGTGGTGCTGCTATACAGAATCAACCCATTGAGAATCGCTGAAAAAAGTCTTCTTCCTGTGAAGTTTCCCTTCCCACAACTAGCAGCCAATTTAGCAACACATACTTTGCTATAAAAAAACCCAAACCACCAAAACCAATGTTTGACTGCTTAGTTTTTGCCACCTTCTTCCATCTAAGGAAAGCCAGTTTAGAGTTTTAGCTGCTTCAGGCTGCTTACCATCACATGAATAAGAATTTGTTTACATAGCTACAAAAAACAGACTGTATTTAAAAAGATACAGTTTCATTAAACTGCTTCATGAAGTAGAACAATTACACAACAATAAACTTGTCAAGCTGAAGTCTGACAAACATGGAATCCACACAAACTGCTAACAAAAGTTCTGGGTTCCATAAAAGATCAGTTTGGGTTTTTTTTTTGCCCTGAAGCTATGTTTTTGTTAACACTATACTATGAGACTTAGCATTAAATTAACTGCAAAAAAACCTCTCAAATTTTTGTACTATTTTATTTCAACGGTAGCATCGTGTGTTTATTAAACATTCTTGATGTGTCTCTCAAATCTGCATCACAAAGCGAAGCAGTAGAACTGCATTTAAATGAGAGGAGTATGAACTTGTGTAAAAATATTCTCTTTAAAATATCTTAAGGTATTAAAGGTCTTCTCAATTCACTGTTTCTCCAGTCAGCTTGAGAAAAATCCAGTTTTTAATCATAAGAACAAGCAGAAAACAAATCTCTAAACAAGGAAGAAATGCTACAAAGTTTGCCATTTCCACATTATATCTCACTAATCCTACTCAAGTATTCCGCTAGTTCAGCATCCTAAACTTGTTTTCAACTTAAGTTCAATGAATAAGTCCTTGTTCAGTGCAGAAACAGACCTACACAAACCTTTGAGAAATTACTAGTAGATCACTGGATAGAACACCCACCAGGTTCACTCCTTGGTCAAACAATTTTCCACTTATATCTAAAGAGCAAGGGTTTACTGTCTGAAGGATAGAAGCCTTTGAAACAGGATTCAAAGGAAAGTTATTGCTGTTCTACTAGACAAAGTACTAATTCATATGAAAGCCAGGTACACTGGAGATTGAAACAGCGTATTACTGTTAGTCCACTTTGAAGAGTCATCACAAGCAGTACTGGGGTCTCTGGGGTCTCTGGCCCACTCCTAGGTCAGATATGTTCTATTTACACGTTAAAATGCTAAAAATTACACATAGGTTATATTCAAGTCCAGGTTCTTTCCTGAAGGGTGACTCAAAGACTCTATCATTGCATAACAAGCCTATCAATGTCACAAAAGGTATCATAGCTGGGGACTAAATTTTGATGGTTGAGAACAAACCTAACTTAGTACACCTTTTTGTCACTAGCAAAGAAAATTTGACTACTTAGAGCAAGATATTGCTACTGATACACAAATTAACTAGAAAAATAAAAGACCATTCTCTCTTTATGTTCAGTTGCCAGGAAAAAAGCCTACAGACTAAACAGAAGATATATTTAATAAAAAGAAAAATCAGATTCACCTGAGTTTAGATCCTATCTTAGAACCTTCAGAGGGCTAGAAACTACTGCTGTGTACATAGGGCTGGTTCATTCCTTTTTCACCTTGGTTTGCTTGGCACAAACCATTATTTTCCAGCCTGGGTGGTTTATAGAAGCACATCTTTTTGGTCCCTCATCCTACAGATCTCTCACATTAGGAGTGGTGGAAGAATAAATAACAGTACAAATTCTGCAATGGGATCACATTAGTCCCTCTGAACCAACAGTTTCAAATATGAATTTACTGGCCTCACCTAGACTAAGCTGGTATGTACTAGGCAAGCACTGCTCCCCTAGCTTACAGATTACTGCCTCTTATTTTTACGGAAACTGTTCTTACTAGTGTCAAAACATTGCATGAAATAATTCAGATTTTTTAAGATACTAAGATACCTCTAAATGAAAAATAAAGTTTATGAAAAACTAAATAATTTGACAACAGGTAGGAAATGATTCAGTAAACTGATGTTTGTGACTGGCTGAACTGCTAAAAACAGTTCTGAAGATCTGAATCCATGTATTTTAAGTGAGAAATTAATATGCTTACTGGGTATGGGGGGATAAAACAAAAGGCAGGGAAAAATAAGATGGTGTTTTAAGTAACAAAATTTAAACCGGTATTCATCTAAAGAAACTTAGACTTCTAAAGGATCAGTTGCACTTGCTACTCATAAGAAATCTGCATTTTCATTCTTCTGAACCCAACAAAAGAACTTTCTAATTGGAGTTCTAATTGTAGTTGCAATGGGACTGTAGTAATGATCTTAGTGACACTTCTCAAGAAAACTCGTGCTTTTTCCCTCACCCTTTACAGAAGGTGATTAGAACTGCATCATGAGACTTCTGAGCACTAACAATAAGATGGCCAAAAACATAGAAGACTTATATTTTCTAGACATTGGGGTAGAGGAATAAATTATTAGATATTTTAAATTCTACTGTATTTGATAGAAAAAG
Organism: Hypotaenidia okinawae; assembly: GCA_027925045.1. NCBI lineage: Eukaryota > Metazoa > Chordata > Aves > Gruiformes > Rallidae > Hypotaenidia > Hypotaenidia okinawae. The sequence goes on from BSDF01000012.1 coordinate 10,827,649, forward strand.
TGTAACTGGTACCATCTTCATCACTGGAGACATTCCACTCTTGTCTTAGAGAAACTTAAGATGGTTACTATAATTCCTTTTTTATTTGACTGAGGAACAAAGACAGAATGACATTTCTTTGTTGTTCTTGTTTTTTCACTACTTCCAAAGTAGTGAAAAGTTCAGTCACTTTATATTTAGTCAAGTTAGCTGACAGATTCCTTTTGAAATTATGGTTACTGATCCTTTCTCCAGCAAAACAAAATCCAAATCAATTGCTTTGGATGAAATTTAAAACATACTTGCATCTTATGCCATTATTTATCAACTGCAGGTGAAACACTGGGAATTCCAGAATCAGTAATGGGTCTCACATTACTAGCAGCAGGAACGAGTGTACCAGATACAGTTGCAAGTGTGCTGGTGGCTCAAAAAGGTAAAGATTTTACTACTCACACTCAATCCAATTGATGCGTTTAAAAGGTATTATGAAAAAAAGAATTCTAGTCAACATTTACAGAAATTCAAGCAGTAACTTCAAAATGTCACTCCAGATTCTAAAGCTTAAGTTTACCAATAATAAATAAATAGCTTACCTGAAGAAGCTGTGGCTCAGGCATTAAAAAACTTCTCAAGAGTATCTCAGAGAAGTATTTTGGATTGGTTTGTTGTTGATCACGTGTTACAGTTTTACGGCAAAACACAACTGTAGGTCTTGGTATTTTAAGCATGACTGGATTTCATAACAGCCTGTCTAGCTTATTTTAAGTGCAACTGTGCAGATGCTGGTGATTTAGGGAGACTTTTTCTTAATGCTTGTAGTACCCAAAACCATGTTCTGTAGAATCCTGACTATAGGTCTTTCAATGAAAAGGCTGAATGAAAAGGGTGCTCTGTGAGAAACTGAGGGCTGACAGTCCCTTCCTCCAAAACAGCCAGCAATTACATACAATACAATTAAGCAGACTTACATGTATTTCTTCTTTTACAGGAAATGGAGATATGGCTATGTCTAACATTGTAGGATCCAACGTATTTGATATGCTCTGTTTGGGAATACCCTGGTTTATAAAAACTGCCTTCATAAATACATCAGGACCCATAGAAGTGAACAGCAGTGGTTTGACATACACAGCCATTTCTCTTATCTGTTCTGTTGTTTTTATTTTTCTAGCAGTTCACCTAAATGGCTGGAAGATAGATAAAAAGTTGGGAGCAATTTGTCTTGTACTGTACTTAGTATTTACTACATTATCAATTTTATATGAACTTGGCATCATAGGGAACAATCCTACAAGAGTCTGTGGTAACTAGTTTTAATTGGTGATTCTACTGACGAAGAAAATAAAAGGAGAGAACAACCAGCTTCTTCATTTAGTCAAAATAAAAAAAAATAAAATCAAAACTCCCGTTGGGCTCTAAATCTTATTTACATACCTAAGCCATGTCATTAAAGTAATATTAAGTAGAACAAAAACATCACAGCCTAACTGGAGCCCTTTCTTTTAGAGTCAAGAATTACACTATGACTACAACACACATATAAAACCAAAATTCTGAAAAAAGACATCTAGTTTTTACATTACAATGTTGATACACGCTGGGGGAAGAAAAAATAAAAATCAGAAAACACTAAACAAATCCCACTATGCAATCTTGAGATTAACAGAGAAAATGGCTTATTTTATTAAAAACAGTATAACCATTCATTTAAACTGAATGACTAGAGACACTTGGCCTAATTTTCCAAAGGCACTGAGCATCCAGAGCTTCCATGGTCTAGAGAGACCTGCAGGTGCTCAGTGCCTCTAAAAAAAACACAAAACAAAAAACCAACAAAAAATCAGGCAAATTGTCTTTAAAAACCAAACATAGTAAGATTCTGTTAACAAGTATCACAGTATATTAAACACTATACTGTTAAAGGCTGGTGGGATTTAAAAGTTCTTTTTTACAGCTTTTGTAATCATACAATGTTACTAAAAATGACTTACTAGGATAGAGAAGCTAAACAGACATAGGAATGTTCCTGAACACACAGTTTTAAATTATGCATTGCGATCCAAGCGTACATCAATTTCTCTGCCACTGATTTTTATGCCGTTCATTATCCTACAGGCCTTTTCAGCAGATTCTGGTGAGTCAAATCTGACTGTTCCACAGCCCTTTGATTTTCCATTCTCCATTTTTATTTCTGCAAACATTACATGACCTGAATAAATAAGTTAAACAGCAGTTATTTCAAGTCCTCAGTGCACTAACAACTTAAAGAACTCATTAGAAGTTATAAAAAAGCATTTTTAAATATAGTCTAAAGGGATATAGGAAATTAGCACTTTCAGGCTGATGGCATATTCAGTCATTCAGGGAAGGTGACTCAGGCCAAAATAGCAGTGAAGAATCCAAATTAACTTCTGTTACTTCAAATCTTTCCTTTGCACCAGTGTAAGATGAAGTATGCCTGCATTCAACCTCAAGTCTTAAACAAAGTGCCCTATAGGGCTAAGGAAAAGTTTTGTGTTCCATTTACCAAGACTGCCAGAAGCACAACTACTGATAGGCATTAACTGAACTGTAGTTCAATGCACCATGTTCACCACAGCAAGCAATCACAGCCATCAAGCAATTTTGTAAACAAGCTGCAGAGCAAAATTAGAGCCTTTAGAACAGCAAAGTTACCAGGCCAGGAGTGGTGGAAAAGTCACGTGTACTATTCAATTCCTGCAGTGTCTTCTGGAGCCTGGACACTCAACTCACGAGGCAACATTTTTATGTAGATGCCTTGGTATCTCAGAGAATGTCCAGTGCCTGGAGCTAATGAGTTTTTGCTTATGGTCTGTTGTAGCACACCACTCCTGAGCCCCCAAATGCCACTAGGAACAAGAAACTTTTCCCTAAAATACTTAGCTTTTTATTTTTAAATAGCATATAACAGAAGACTGGCCTTTCAGTGAAAGAAATTGAACATATGGGGACATGGTCTTTGTATTTCCTTATGATACTGTCAAGAATACACTCTCTTCCTTGTATTTATGCTTTTAATTCTTAAAAGACAATTCAACGATTACTACATGTTAGTTGCCAAGGAGATAATGGGAATAATTCTGAATTATCTGAAAGTGGCCCAAACAGTTAAGACTTACAAAAAGAGAGAACCTGTTTTGCTGCATCCTCCAGCTACAAAATGTGAAGACCTGAGAATTTTTCATTGATGAACTGAGAGTTCTCATTTATATCAAATCTGCAAATAGCTGTATGAAGACTGTCTTAGGTATCAGTAGTGTTTTGAATTATTTGTTTTTTCTGCCTCTCCAAAATAAGAAAAGCCATCCTGTAATTCAGTTAAAGCCTTCTCTTCTGAAAGTATGTTTCAAAACAAAACAATCATGTATTTCCACTTCATTTTTCATGCACTTCTGTGAAAAGACAACTTTTCTGAATTAGAGAAAAAGATTGGATAGTTGTAGCAATCCTTTATCTTACATAGAAAGGGCTTTTATTTCTTAACATAAAGGAGAAGCGCTACAGCCTGCAAATATGCTAATAGAGACCATCTATTTGCATAAAAACAATCTGCCACTTTGGCAAAATTACTAACTCTGATTTGATGCAGCGCTGTGTCTTGAAGTAATGCATCACCTGGACAGGCCCAGGTCCCTGCATGCATTTGTTTCAGACTAAATGCTACTGTGTTGGCCAGAAGATACATGATAACCTTCTCTAAAAAAAAAAAAGCTCAAAGAGTAATTTTATTAATTGAATGGGTTAAAGTTAATAGCAGCTGAGCACTCAGAGTCAACACAGCCCATACTGTACCTTGGTCTCATATGTTATGTCATGCCTAAAAATTATGTATAAAACTCAGGAAAGCTACGGTAAGTAAGAAAGACTAGGCTAGGCAGTCTATTCTTCAGGATAAGGAAACAATCTTGTCTTTCTGTCCTGATCTAAAGAACACCACATAAAACATGAAGATGATGGCCATCAGCAGGGATCAGATTAATATACATACCACACTGACTGAATTTCTCCTTTAGCTTCTGCCAGGTCAAGTCAAAAGGAAGCTAAAATAAATTTTAAAAAAGCCCATTCTTAATCACAAAGTATTACAAAGGAAAAAGAGCATGCAGTCAAACATGCACACAAAACAAGCTCATGATTTCTATGTATTCGAATGCTTACATTTCTCACAAATATCTGGTTGCCTTTAGAGCCTAATCTCTCTCTCATGCCACCTCCCATCGGGCCGGGCACAAACCCTCGATCGATATCGATGTTCCTGTCCAGGCCTCCACCCATAGCTGGTCCCATTCGATCAAAACCAGAACTCATCCGATCCATCCCCATTCCCATTCCTCCAGCCATACTGTTCATACCACCCATTCCACCACCTACACAGATAAAGAAAAAGAGAATAAAATAAATGCATAAGTACTTTGTAAAAAGATAAATAATAAATTCTTTTGTGTCAGGAGAAAAATAACTTTAATAAAACAGCTGTAATATAAAACATAACTTGATACACACACAGTGATTTATCCAGCAGCATGGCTAATATTTTAAGGCAAAGTACTAGAAGATACAAAGTGTCAGTTCTAAAATAAAAGTAAAAATCAAACTGCATCAAGCTATTAGTCACGCCATCTAATGCAGTAAAATGCTGAACACACAAATTAAGATTTAAAGGCTGTCCAGTTTAATTAGTAAAAATTAAACCCTGTACAAAAAAGAGATCAAGTAAATAACTGTGGCAATGTCAAGATACAGATAATTTGACCATATATGCTATTGTTTATTTTGGTCCCTGCACTTACATTCAGCTTTATGTAATGCAGCCAATACCCACATTTAACAGAATCTTCTAGAGAAACCATATTTTGCAGAGAACAGATGTTGCTGCAAGTACTGTAAGGAGCATGCACTTTCCTATAATACACACTATGAAATATATGATTGTATATTGTATAAAGAACTAAGACCAATGGCATTCAAATATCTTATTACAATCTTTCTGAGTCCAGAATTAAAAATTCATGTAAAGCAAAACTATGGAGATCATTCATGAGGGACCTTCTCTCTTTAAGCCTTATGCCTCTCTCTGTTGCCACGAGCAAGATTTTACTTTTTCATCTGTTCTAGCCTGAGGAACTGAGACATTTGTTTTAATACAAACTCAGTACTGGAGCTTTGCACAAAATTAAACTGAGAGATAACCTGAAATTCCAGGCTGATTTTTTATTCCAATGGTAAGAGATTACTGAAGTTCAGCTTCACAAAGCTGATACAAATAAACGCAGCTATTTGTCTTTTTTTTCTTCAGCACAAGTTTACTTGAATCACTTCTCCCTCCAAACCAGGAGTTAAGACCATTTCAAAAACAAGATTACCGCAAAGACCATATTATCAAGTTTCCTCTGAACTTTTACCTCAAAAGAACAGCTTTAAAAAGTATTAGACTTGCAGTCACATGCAACAGAATCCTACTTCTTCCTGTACTGGCAAGACACTACACTACCATGAAATCCTCCAACAGTGTTACATGTACACCATATCATTACATTGCTGATGCATTTACATTCTATTGAAACAAGTTAACCTACTCATTCCAGATCTTACTGGGCCCATGCTAGGTGCTCCCATTCCTCCTGCAAAAACACCAATCATTGCACCACCTAAAAAGAAAAAAATAATTGATATACACTGAAACCACCAGCAGTTAGTGACAACAAAGCACACACTGAACAAGTGGACTAGACTCAACGTTACCTGGCAGTTCTTTACTACAGAATGCTTTATAACCTGTGCTTTCATTATTCAAACTAAACAGAAAACGTCTAGAAATACTAGTTCCTTCTCCTCTATTATGGGATTTAAGCTACTTTTACTTCTTTCTAGCTCTTCTCCCCTCTCACAGTCTGTCAGCAGCACAAACTTCTTAAAATTAAATGAGCCATTTCCCACATTAGGAAGAGCAGCCTCAAAACTGATGGGTTCGTCTTCTTTGACCTGCTTGGTACAGAAGTGCCCTCGTTTCTCCCATTTTTTTAAAGAAACCAATGCAAAAATTAGAGGCCACTCTCCCAGATTCTCTCTTTACTGCACATGAAGAATCAATTGAAAGAATTTGGTGGGGAAAAGGGAAGAAAGGGAATCGATGCCTAATAAAAGCTGTTTGGCAGAATGCTATCAGAGACCAAATCTAGAGTGGGATAAAAACAATTCTTTGCATTGAAGCGCTAATACTCAGGAAAGTAATCCCAAAGGAACTTCTAGAATTGCAGAAGCTCAACAGAACCACATTCCTGTCACTGGAGAACAGACTGTAACTATCAGCTGCATGTTTCTCTCTTGATTTTCATTCTTAGAAGAAATAGGGCAGTTTTTACTTATGGCAAAACAGATCAGTAACCAGTCTTGGGTATTAAAACAGTTGTGTCTACCATAAAAAACACATCACTGCTGAGTCTTCCATTGGATTTGTTTTATCCACACAGTTCAAACAGAAACAATTGTTTTCACACCAGTTTCTAGTGGGAAATGCTTGCCTCGTTCCAGACAACATGCTGTCATGGTCCTACCTACACCTCAAAACCATGGACTAACCAGTTTAAAAAAAAAAAAACCAACCCCAAAACCCTATCAATATTCAACACCAGCAGGATTGCTCCAGGTACTTCAGCCAACAGCTTGCATATGAGGAAGATCTAAATAGTTATTTGATAGGCCAGAGACAGTCTTGCAATAAAACACCAAGTCAAATCTTGAGATTGCTGTCAACATGACTGGGTTTTGCCCTCAGAAAGAATTGTGAAGATAAAACAAACACCTGACTTTTTCAAAGCTAGAAAACCTTAGTTGTTTGTGAGTGCACCCCAGTGACACCCACTCTCTTATGAAATGGGAAAAAAGTATCCCCAGTCTATGATGAAAAAAACCACAAAAAACCCCAACCCACACCAAAACTCTAGTAGAACTCTTCCAACACTACATTGTAATTTGCCACAGGAAATGTAACAGCTACCATACCCATTCTTCCAAAAGAATCTCCAAAACCACGGTTCAGTGCCATGTCACTACGACCAAAATCTCTGTCCATGTTTCCTCCCATTCCACCACGGAACATTTCTGTAGAGAACAAAGCAAAAACCCAGAAATACTCTGTAACACACAGCTAAGCTGAAGTTCATACAACACCACTTGTTTCAAAGATGCTTGTTTAAATAGAAGTGGGTTTAATGCACAAATCAGAAGCACCTACTAAATACTCAACTCCTGTGCCAGTTCCTATGCCTCCACTCATGCAGTTGTGACTGTATTTCCTTTGAACTCATCTACAGCATGCATCCCTAAAGGGGCTTTTAATAAATAAATAGTAGCAAACTTGCTAAATGTAGAGGAACAGTGTTCACCTTACCTCCCATTCTGTTCACTCCAAATCCTCCCATATTGGGCATTCCTTCCATTCCACGGAATCCGGCAAGTCCTGTAAAATAAAGAGGAGTGTTTTCTATGGAATATTAAAAAAAAACCTAATGCAAAGAACTTCACTGCACGTACCGCCTCCCATTCTGTTCATTCCGCCAAATCCCGGACCATCTATTCCCATACCTTTAAACAAAAAAGACAAACACCATTTAGAAGACAGGTAACAGCCCAACAAAGTTCAAAAATGCAGGAACAGTTAGTATCTCAAAAGCACACTACACAAGGCCTGCTTTGTCAGGAGTACATCATTCCTCCAAACAGAGAAATGACGATCTTAAGTTTAAAGCTCTGTAAAACATAAAAAAGTAAAACACAGATTTACCTCCTGGACCCATGCTCCCCATTCCACCACCCATGCTTAACTGCGTTGCACTAATGGGCTGTCCACCTGGTCCAAGTCCCATACCAATGCCACCAAGTCCACCTTGGAAACAAAAATAAGTATCACTAGAATAAATTTCTTCTGTATCATAAAGAGACCACAGTGAGCAAAAGTACTACTAAACTGTTCTGGGACTCAACATCAAGACACATTAAGTGCAAGGAGTAGAAAACAGTGTGTACTCACGAGGTAACTGTGAGGTTTTGCTGTCTGTAGCACGGAAATCTTCATGAGGAATTGATTTGTCATCCTGATAAAAACCAAGGATGTTACATTATAATCCTTTCAATGTTTTGGCAGAACACTTAAAGAAGAAATGTGAGCAACTCACCATTTTTACATGCATGGGCCTATCGAACAGGAATTGCCCATTGAACATAGCTGAAGAGATCAAAGTCAAGGAATCTAACTACAAAAGCCAATTTAACTAGTTCGGATGAATCACTGTAATAACTCATTATTTCCATACCATTTTTAGGAGTCTTCCTTAACTAATCTTTACAATGCCAATTCAAAGGCCAGAAGAGAATATACAAGCCACATTAGTCCCACATCACATTTTCACATATTTTAATCTTGTCCAACATATCAGGAACACCTTCTCAGAGCCAGGCAGTAAACTCAGTCACTATCACAAAAAATGCAATCTGCACACAATCTAGTCCCTACACACCAGCTACAAGGCACATAAGCACCATTTGCAAGACTATGCTATCAGAAGCCATTACAGACTAATCCATATTTGACCAACTGTTTTTCAAAGCCAAGGATACATATTGCTTGAACAGCTTCAATTGCTTGCTCAAAAGTAACTGTTCCCATGCCTCGACTCTTGCCATCCTTATCTTCTTTGATGTCTGCACGCTTTACAGTTCCAGCAATGCTGAATACCTCCTTCAGTTTCTTCCAGCCAACTTTAAAGTCAAGCTTACACACAGAAACACATTAGTGATGTCAGTGCACATTTCTGTTCTGTAATTACATTTGGAAAAGGTTTTCTGCATTTCTGTAACTCTTCAGCTTAGCAAAATGCTTGACATATGTAAACAGTCAGGATTTTGCAATATACACACACTGAAACTAAGTCCAAAAATGTCAACTAAAAGCAACAATTTATGCCACGTACATTTATTTTACTTTAATTAACATACTAGCATTGAGAAATGGATGGGTTCTTGTCAAGAGCAGCTGGACTCCTGCATCCCCTTGCAGACACAGTCTTTTGTTCAAATAAAGAACTTACAACGTTCCAACAAGTATAACATTTTAAATTAGCCTACAATAACTAGGCAAAATAAATTAAAGCATCTATTTAATTAAGAAAGAAATGCAATTGTAAATAGACAGCAAAATATATAGAAAATACTTTTTAAATCAACAGATGACCATGCAGTAATTAAAAGCGCATGTCAGCCTCATGAGTTTAACATATCTTTCATGGCCAAAATCTGAATGCATACCCAGCATTTTTAGTTGAATATATTAATTGTGCACTAATTTCCACTTTCCTCTTTGTATTAAAACTGAACTATGCAAGAATATGAGATGATTTACAATGATCAAACATTACAATTACAAAATAGACTTTTAAACTTACATTAGCAACAAAAATAGTGGACCCAAGTCTGCCTGCCTGCAAGTTACTGATAACCTCAGGAGGAATGTTTGGATTATTGAGAATAGAAGGCGGCAAATTCATTATTCCAGGTGCCACATCAGGTCCATGTCCTCCTGGAAACTGTCCTCCTACACGCTGTAATGCCCTACGCGCATGTTCACCTTCAGGATCCTGAAACATGGCCAAAAATAAAACCAATTTAATCATCAACAGGAGGACTGGCAACAAACAAAGGTACTATTTGAAATTCTACATAACCCCATCAAAATTAGCAACTAATATCCTTGTCCATGTCAGAGGGATCAAGAACTGAATTAGCATGGAGACCTAATTCCCTCACCTCTAGAGGTGGGTCCTTTCAGATGAGGGTTGAGGCATATTGGCAAAGCACTTGTTGAGGAAGCGTGCACTGCCACTTCACATGCTGTACCTAGCCTATGGACAAGTAGAAAAGATTTCAATCTAAAGGACTGTCAGTCTAGCACCTTCTTCCAAGAACTGTATTAATTAGGTTGTGGGTTTTTTAATTTATAAATATGGTTATTAAAGTTGCAACAGGACAAGAAGAACTGCATCAGACACTGTCATATACTACAATACTACAATAGAAATGTTGTCATTAACTCCTCTTCCCAGTCAGTATAAGCTCTCTACTTCCAGCCCCACTTTTCACACACATGTCGTAGTCTGATACTCAGCTCATTATGCATCATATATCGAAGCAGGTAAGCAACGTAAACATAGACTAATTTAGGTTGGATGAGACCTCCTAACGACACCAAGGTAAGAATATGAAGTTGTTTTAAAGAAAAATAGTATTAGCTTACTCTAGCTTTAGGACAGATTTTTTGTCAGTTTGCGTGGCATAGCATCAAGACCTTCTGCAAGCCAGCAGGTACTTCAGCCCATTAAGAACATGTTAAATAAAATTATACTGGAAATTACACAGTTAAGATGCTCAAAAAATGTTACTGTCATCTAGGTAGTTATATCATCTTCACTATTTCAAATTAAAACCAGCAGCAATAACCATACCTCTTTAATATTCAGGGGTCTTCCACTAAGATCATATTTGTTCATAGTTTCTAATGCTTTCTTAACAAATTCTTCATCTTTGAATTCAACCACACTTTAGAGGGAACAAAACATTTACAGTATTAAAATATAGTTTAAAATGTTTCTTAAATTAACAGAATATTTGGATAGTAGTGTGTTTCCACACACACAGAAAAATCAAACTTACCCACAACCCTACATCCACGATGATTTGTCATCATATGTAAAGAGGAAAAAAACAAAGAAAAAGCCGTCAGTCAGCACATACGATAGCACATTGAAGATTCCAGTTAAAGATCCCAGCTCACTTTTCAGCTTCAAAATCCGTAACACATGCTCTTTCCTGGTAGCCAACCTGAATTTCTCCTACTTCCTGAACATACATACCTTTCAAATGCAAGAGAATACATTATCATTTGTTCTATTTGAGCCAAACCAGAATTGGAAAAAAGCCACACAGATCCATGTAAGGTCAACTGGGGAGAGGAGGTGGGGGGAAAGGGTGGAAAGAAAAAACCCAAAAACATAACCAAAACCAATCAAAAGACTCATCATGTCATTAAAAGCTGCCCACTGACTACAAAATTCAAGTCTTCCTACATCAACTATACCAGCACAATGAACAAGGAATCTGCCTACCTCCTCAGTAATACTAGCATAAGTGAGAAATTACTTTGTAAGAAAATAACCTGCACTGACTGCACCAGAATCCTTCTAATAAAGAAAAAAGCTGAAGATTGCTTTAAGTAAAGCAAAGCTGACAGCATGTTTTAGTTTTAACAAGCATTGAAGTCATTTACAACAATTGATACAACCTCAGTTAAAACTCAAACCTGCATTGCTCATGTTCTCACTGCAGGTTCAGAGCTACTATGAGAGAAACTTTTGACTATTTTTATGAAGACAAAGGAGCCTTAACAATCTTCACTCTTAGCGCCTCATTGCTGGCACTCTTATTGGCTACCAACCATCTCCATCCATTTAGTTTTAAGAAAGCAAATACCCTGCAAAGCTGTCAAATCAGGCACTTCAAACAGTGTATTCTTATCTAACATTTTATACTCATTGGCCCGAGAAGAGAATACCGCTAACAGAATTGAAATAAAAATCAGTGGTTTATTGGATGTCCTTTATACGAAACAGATTTGTACCAAAACAAAAATGTTTGCTAAAAAGAATTAAGTAAATGCCATTTGTTAACATTTACAGAAGTATGTTGTCCTTTACAGCCAGCTAGTTTGAGTTGTGTGAAAGTGTCAAGACTACTTCTAACAGAGAATCCTCAAGGCTATCTTAATGAAAATCAGTGTAAAAATGAAACTTACTTTCCAAAAACTGGTACAGGTATTATACAAAAATAAAACTGCTGAGGAACTTTTAAACCTCTAGCAGATTGTTGCCCACGGCACTTACCCTTGATTTTCCTTCAGCATCCTTAAACAGCTCCACGTATGTAACCTCACCAACTACATAAGACATACAAAGGGAAAATACCAAGAGACAATGCATTTAAACACCAGCATCTTTCTTTACTGTGCCCCTGTGCACAACTCTACAGAGAAGCACCTATTATTCACCAACAATCAAAACCAGACCAACAGACCTCCTGTCAATGGCTATGTAATTTAGCTAATTTTCAGAAATATGCAGCAGCCACATTCTCAAAAGCTAAGAACAAACAACTATAGTTAACCTAATTCATACTACAGATCGTATTTTGGCCAGTATGATATAGTTGGTGAACAAATTCAGATATACACAGTCCCTTAACCTAACAAATGAAACGTCAACGTTCACTGGAAAGTGTTAACATTTATCATCCTACTCACAACACCTGTTTTAAGGTGACTTTCTACCTGAATGTCTTCAGTCATAAGTTTGCCTTCAATAATAACCAAATCAAATATTTCACAGCAAGCCACTCACTTTCTAAAGTAGAAGTTTCAGTAAATAACCCAATCAAATAGTCACGTCACCTTACAACAGATAAACCAGCAGTTACAGAAAGGGGGCTTTGGCATTTTTCACAGCCTACAAGCCAAGTGTGCTTTGCATTACTTTTGAAGAATCAATTTATTTCAAGGAAAACACAAAACTAACTTTTTACATAATTCGTATATTAAAGTCATTTTACCCCAAACTTAAAATAAAAATGTTTGGGGTAGGAAGATTACTCTATCAGAACTGCAACACAAGTAACAAGCTTTTAATACAAATCTCCAGACAAACAGTCATGGAAGTAGTGACAATGCAGACAAAGTTAATTCCACAGCCAGATTCCACCAAAGAAATACAAAACAACTTTTGAAAGACATCCTTTATCATTCACGTTAAAACACTAAATGTGTTGCTTAAATAAAATCGCCCTTAAAAATCTACAGAAACTACAACTAGACAAAACACAATCTCTTTAAGAAGTCATGAGGTCATGCATATACTCTCTACTGGCACACTAGAATGGCAGAAGATTATAAGCACTTGGTTTACCCATCCTATCCTGCAATGCAATTGTCTCAGATGAAAGAGTGGGAAGGGAGATAGATGTACCGAGTAAAGGCCAAAAAAAAAAAAAAGTCAAATCAAATCTGTGTGGCTCAAAGGACATACATGTTGTGTTTGAGTTCTACCCCTTTCTATGCAAAGTGTATTATAAGGAATAAGTTACCTTTCTCTCTCATGAGATCTTTAATAGCTTGCCACTTCATGTCATATGGGATGTTGCTAATAAAAACTCTATTGCGATTAACAGCCTTCTTCTCTGCAGCGCCTGTGTTCTTCTCCTTTGAATAGGGGTGGAATCTATTCTTGTTTCCAAGAGAAGGGATTGCCTTCGGTTTTGCAACATACTTTTCTTTTGCAGGTGCTTTCTCTTCCTTTGCTGTCTCATCATTCTCTCTACATTAAATCAAACAAACAAAAAACCCAACAAAAATATTAGTCCTGTGGTGGTACATTAGACTATTGTACCTCCTAGATATATAGCTGCATACCTCCTATGCTATTAGGACTAGCAGGACATATAAAGTTGCTTTTCAAACCAGGAAACATAAATTCATGTTACCAGTCTAGTTCCAAAATACACTGCTCTATCCAGAACAAAAAATAATGCTATGATAGATTTATTCACTCCACTTCCATTCTGTCTGTCAAGACAGGGCAAGATGGTACTACCAAACTACTACAAATATCAAAATAAGGTGTCTCAGCTGAATAATAAGCTACACCATCCATGCTTTGTTGCTTCAGTATTTTCACAGCAGTCTTGGCTAAGTTAGACAATATTCACCACAGAAGCGAGAGCTGAAATGCTCTAACCTGTGGGATGGCTGGGTATGCTTCACTCAGTGTAACCCTACTATCTACACTTTCATTGCTTAACCCAATGAGAATTTGCTACAGGTGAGGAAATAGGTGTGTTACCAGGTGTGTGCTCTGCATCAAAGGCTAATCAAGTCACCAGGCATTACCCACTAGAAGCAACAACAAAACACACAACTGGCCCTCCATCTTTCAAAAATTTATCAAGAGTGGCTGCTGTCCCTTTAAAATCTTTTTAGATTGAAAACGCAGAATAATTTGCTTCCTTCCTTTTAAAGCAGCCCAAATCTCAATGTTGATTAAAATATATACTTTCAACAGAACCAGATGAAATATTCAACACTCATGATAGTGCTACTGTCACAGGGTGATTAAACATACTAACAGAGGATCAAGGTGCTCCAACTCTTATTTAAATAAGGTGAACCTGAACTGAAACAATCCAGTGATAACGCCACACAAAAGCCATCGACTAAACTGATGCTACTGAAGAGATACACATCAACTGTAGTTCAAATCTCACAGCAGTTACCGAGAAGCTTGAAAAGTACTTTTACACACAGGTTTATTTTAAAAGCCAGCTTTAGTGCTAGAACAATTACAAGGAAATGTCCCACAAGACTGTCAAGTGATTGACTGCAAACCCTCCTGCTTAAATTACATCGCTGTCTTTACAGTTTCCCACCTTTCAGAAGCCTTAATTTTTATCTCATTTTGACACTTTGGAAGGTTTCTGGTGTAAAACTAGCCAAAACAGACATTTCAGTTTTAGAACCACAACGTATGGCAAGATCATGGATTTTGATTAATTGAAATTAGTATTTTCAGCTCTCTGCATAGCTGTTAACAAAAGAGTAAGTGGCAGTCTTGCACTCAAGAGCACATGCAAGCAGCCTTTCATGAAACTAAATGTATTATCCACTCAAACTTGGGCACTTTTCAGGGACGAATAAATTCAAATACATCCACATTTCCCCCGTGACTTTTCCCTAAATTTTGAAGTACTCGTATGATTTGAACGTCAGTCCTTGTGTTTACAAGTGGATTAAAAGAGGTTTAACAATTGAGAAACGCGTGGACACTCCTCCAGGCTAAGTATTTGTAAAATTTAAAACCTTCAAAGTCAACAACCTATTATCTGGTTCAAGCATCCTCCAGCTTCCCTCTGCACCATCCCTCCTCCACACCACCCTGTCCTCTGAGGCAATACAATTCCTGTGTGGCTGTGTCATGAAGTGAAATACGAGGAACAATGCCGGGAACTGGAGGGAGCAGGAAGGGAAAGAGCAAAGTATCAGGTTTTCCAGTCACATCAGCTTCTTCCAATCCAGTCCCATTCAGGAAAGCAAAACTCCTGCCCAATGAGATCCCTAGTAAAATCTGAGCTCTTCCCTGAGTTTTAGGATTAGAGCAATGGATTCTCTTTAGCCTTTTAAGCTCTTTCCTGCTTAAAGGATTATGAACCAGTCCCTACGTGCTCAATGTAGTGCACAGGAAGAGACAAGTCTCCAAATACAGAATCCACAGGCTCTATAAGACCTGGCTGTAGAAACCAGTAGACAGCACAGAAGATATGAGTCTGGCATAACCCCTTAAATTTCAGAAAAAAAAGATACTTCATGTAATCTGGGGATCACAACCAGTCACCTGAGAACAGAGGATTAATTAAAATAACAATCCTTTCCTGTAAAACTCATCTGCCAAAACCAGCGGGGCCAGTGAACAAGCTGGGGGCAGATATCCTGTGGATGTAGCTGTCACCCTCCTCCTTGATATTCAAAGCAATGTCATGTTAGTCACTTACAGACCACAGAAAAGAGCCTCACAAACTATGAACTGACATTTTCATGGAGGGAAAATTGTAATAATTACGATTGTAATTATTACAATATTATTATATTCCTATTATTATTATATAATTACAGAACTAGCAGCATACAAAATATTAAGCACAAGATAGATCAACAGGAAAGACTTAAAAACTGGTATTTTTTTTTAATAAAAACTTGCCTGCTCCGAAGTGCCCATACAAATAATACCAACAGAGACAGAAATGCAAGAAGCTCACAACCTGTGATTCTAAAGCACACAGATCAGTTTAGCTTTGTTGCACTGAACGGTTCCATTGCACACTACAATAAACTTAAATTGAGACCAGGTTTCCTCCTCCAGTTTGATCTGAGTGCTAAGCAATCCTGGTTATTGGAATACTTAAGTAGTACATTTCACCTGCACACTGACAGCTTCTTTGTATACCTGTTTTTGGGAAAACCAGTAACTGCATGTGAAAGAATAAGACCTGAAAGTCGATTACCAAGAACTCTGCATTATTTTCAAACGTCAAGTTGTGATTTCTACCATGCAGAATGACCGAGATTTTTCATTTGCTTCTAATTAGTTTTGGAGGGAAAAAGAATTGCTGACAAAAGGAGGGACACTGAGAATTTAAATCATCATTTTAACAGCAGCAAGCCAAAAAGGCAATAAAATGTTATAAGCTTCAAAAGTGCAAAAGGGTCACAATCTTCCTGAAAAAGAAATTAATCGTAATTTGAGGAGCTGGAAGCTGGGGGCCAGGCTCAGTGGGGAAAAAATAAACTCCTGTTTAATGGCAATATGAAATGCATAATTTGTAAGCTATTTGAATTTCACAGGGAGTCAAGTAAAGGCAAGAAGTATGCCTTTAGCCCTCCAGCTTTAAATTGAACTTGATCCCATGTGCATTTTTTAAACCCAACAGTATCAGACCTGGGCTGCTTAGAACATGTCAAAACTTCACAGATCTCAACAGCTTTGAAGTACTGCAACAGTAGGTCTACTATAAATGTATTTTCCCTCCAAGGTGTGAATTAAATTAGAAGAGGTTCTGAAATTCCAGTAATATGAGGCCAAAACCTACTTCATGCAAAGAACGATGACCCCTGAAGCCTGACATCAAGAACAACGAAACCTCTAGGAGGCTGGGATTGTTCTAGAGATGGTACTTCTGGCTCTACCTTATACTACGTTCTCTTTAGAGCCGATAATATAAGGCACATATTCCACATACAATGCTACTATTTACACGGAACGTTCCTGCATGTATGTGAGGGCTGTTGTTTGCTTTTGAAAAGCAAATCGCTGTAAGACCGTCTCACCATTCTCACGTAAACAAAGATTAACTCCAAGGCTTTACAAAACACGCAGCTGCGGCAACGAGCGCGGGAAGGATCCCGAACCCGTCCAGCACAGACCGTGAGAACCGGCCTGGCAGAGCTCGGTGCAGCTGCCCGCAGGATCACGGCAGCCTCCGGCCCGCCGGAGCTGTTTCACTCCGCCAACACCTGCGGCCTCCCCGAGCTAGAGGCCCGGCCCTCAGCCCGACCACTTCACCAGGAGACTTCACCTTCCTTCCCGGCCCCGGCCTCCTCCTCGCACCCAGCAGCTTACCAGGCCGGAGATGCCTCCCTCGCTACCCTACCGCCTCAGCCCCAGTCCCCCAGCCCCCACCGGGAGCTCCGCGCTCAGGCCGCGCAGCTCTGGAGCGACTCAGTCCCCCGCCGGGGGAGGAGCCCGGCGGGGCGTGGGGGAGGAGGGGGCCGGCCACCTTCCCCCCGCCGCGGCCTAGGCGGGCCCGCCGCACCTCCGCGCTTCCCCGGCCGCGCTTCAACCCTTCGCCCGCCCCGGCTCGGCCCCGCACACACATTTTGACGCCATTGGCGCTGCCCCCGCCGCTCTGGACTGCTACTGCTGTCGCCGCCTCCTCATCCTGCGGCGGCTGTTGTGGAGGCTGTTGTTGCGGCGGCGGCGGCTGGTGCTGCTTTTGCTGCTGCTGCTGTTGCGGCGGCGGCTGGCTGGCGGCGGCATCCTCGGCTGGGCGCTGCGGTGCAGCAGCCGCAGCCTCCGGCTTGTCGTTCTCCGCCATTTCGTGGCCGGGCCGCGGCCCCGCTACCGCTGGGTTTGAAAGGGTCCCGGAGCGCGTCGGCCTCTCCGCGCCGGGCCGGCCAAGTCTCGCGAGAACGGGGCTTACGGCGGGGGGAGGGGACGCGCCAGGAGGCTTTACGGGTTGCCATGGCGACGCCGGTGGGCTGCCGGGACCGCGGTCGCGATGGCCGGCCCCCAGCCGCGGCGGGCGCTCCCGCCTCAGGAGCGGCACGGCGCCCGCATGGCCCAAAGGAGTAGCCGCGGCGCAAGGGAGCCGTCGCTCGGGCGTGTGAGCCTCCGGTCCGGTCAGGTCCGGTCCGGCTCAGGGACTAAGCCTCAAGCGCTGCTGCCAGCCTCTCACCGCTGGCCCGCAGCTCGGGCCTGGTCCCAAGCGTCCCGTAACTCTCACCCGGACGGGCCTTCTGCCTGCACCGCGGTGCCTACGTGTACAGACTCCTAATCTGCAGCCAGCCCCCCTTGGGCGGGCAGTGATCCCCGCCCCGAGAAGCTGCGGGCCAACTGATCCCCAGCACGCGCAGTCGGCGGGAGCAGGAGCACCGTCACAAGCCGGCGGCCTGAGCACGGGAGGCCTGATGCGGGTTGTGCAGCTGCAGGGTGCTAACGCGAAATACTCTACGTTTCCAGCTTTTCACCTTTACGTCTGTAATAATGCTATCAACACCGCAAATGTTTGCCTGACCCTTAATTGAATTGAGGGGTGTGGAGCACGGTGTTTGGGGACCACCTGTGTTCCAAAGCAAGTCACCGTGGTCACTGCCTGCTCTCCTTCAGAAAACAAACTGTAACTTACTCAAATTTTATGATAGGAATACTCCATAAATTAAGTCATGATCCCCTAAAACAAAGTTTGCCTTGCATTTTCTCTATACGTGTAGTGTCTTTGTTCCTTCAAAAATCTGTGTAGTCACAAGTGAAGTACTCCTGCCCAGATGATGTTGTATGGTCTTTTCCCAAACAGTTCAGTATCTCCCATATTAACAAGAGGAGAGGAAATGAAGGTTCCCAAATCCCATGGACCTAGATCCCTCCTTAACCTGTGCTGAGATAGCTCGCAGACCAAATGTAGGGACAGTCCTTACATCTAGCCTGTGTACAGTGCTGGGGCACTCTTCTAAGACTGGCTAAAACACTATCAGCTTGCACTTAAATTCACATCCAACTGCAGATATCTGATTAATTATAAACACATAAAGTTATCGGGCAGGTTAAGCTGCAAGTTCAACTACGGAGCATTAGAAACTTCCAGATGGACACTGTTTTATTCTTAAACATAAATAACAAATACATGTGAAAAGTTGAAATTCTGCTATAAAATTTCAGAATTGCATAGCTCCACCACCCTGCCCTCCACACACACACACCCCCCTAAACATTTTGTATTCTCTACCACTCATCCTGGAAGACATTTATTTACTTACAAGGTAGAATCTGCAACATACTCTGCTTAGCCTCGCTTGGCTTCTACAATCCCAATTTGTCTCTATCACTTGGAGGTTTAAGGAATATTTTTAAAAGAAAAAAAATTTCTATAATTTGGACAAAGTTTAATCATTTCACTAACCACAAGTACCAAAGTATTTATAAAGGAGTCACCAAGTAGTATCTCAACATCTATTATGTAAGGAAAACCATTCAGTCCTGCCATGAATTTTGATCAATGGCTTCTGGATGCAGGAACCCACTCACTTCTTTGCAGAAAAGCTGAGCAGTACAGAGGTTCCATATCCCTGTCGGGGTACATTTCTGGAAAGATACAGGTAAGACTCACTGACCTGCTCAACTGTGGGTTTTGGAAGTAAACTCCTTATGAACTGCTGGGACTTTCTTTTGTGCATGTGTCCCCATGCTTGTCACACCAGGTGTTGTGGTAAGACCTGCGATTTTGGAGAAAGCTCAAAGACACAACGAAACTCCTTAATAACCTACGTCCCAGATAAAGGTAGAAAGGCATGTTAGAGGTCTGATAAGAGGTGTAATAATTTCCATTCACACATTAACCATAATTAGATAAATAACTTGTTATTTCTGATACTAGTAATCCCTGAAATAGTTAATGTTTACTTGAAATTGCTGCCATTACATTTTACAGCTCTCACTTCTACAGGATGAAAGGAAGCACTTCTCATGTTCAGGTGACTAACCCCTGTTACCAAACCTCTGTTCAGTTGTGCTTTGCACAGAGCATCTCACCTGTTGGATCCGTGTGCTCCCTTACCCAGTATTAAGGCATCAAGCAGCTGATGCTGAATTCCTGTGCCCATGGGCATGTGGATGCTGGTGACTGGAAGTACTACTGACTCTTCAACACGCATTTTGCCTACTTGTTCCAAATAATCTACAGGCTGTTTCAACTGCTACCTTCTTAAGCTTGTTTGCCTTTTTGGCCCACCACACACAGAGTTCTGCACCAGTAAAATTAGTTGCCACTCAATATGCTTTGTCATAAATCCTGATAACGTACCACCTGTACAGTGATAAACAGAGGAGTTTTGTACTGGAGTTGCACAGAGGCATAGTTTAGCTTAAAGTCTGTAGGAGTGCTACTAGCTTTGCTCAGTCCTCACATCACAACTCCTATTTATAGTGTTCTGTTTACCTCAGTTGCCTGTTTCAGGATTTTTATGGGATTCTTGTATCCTAGTCTCACATGTAATCACTCAGTATTTCTGTACTTGGTATTTCTGTCTTCAGAGAACAATAATAAAAATGGGAGAATAATGCCACAAAGAGCTGTTACGGAGCCGATGGGTAAATTTGGACTAACAAGTGAGTCTCAGGTCTACAGAACTGTGTTGAAAAAAGCTTGAGTTTTTCCCTAGGAAGATTTCTGTATATAAAATGACTGCAATAAAAATTTTAAAATCTACTTGGCACAGTAAGTGAAAGAAAGGGAAAAGAGTATCTATGCTTGTATTCATGTTGAGAAAGTCTCCTTTTTTACACACTACTGATCCCTCCTGAGACTATTATTTTAAAATAACCTTTTGATACACAGGCTCCCAACATCTCTTCTGCCTCTGTTCCTGTCCTTTCAGGAGACAGATGGGGTCTCAGAGGAACGCTCCTCTTAGAAGGGGATCCCTCATTTAATACAAAACTGCTGAAAGTGTTCTTGATCTTCTGTCCTAACAAATTCTTCTCATCCTCTGCTAATGTAAATAGTGTTTCTCAGTTACAGGTAGGGTGTATAGCATTATGGTTGATATTCTTGGCAAGCAGAGAGCTGACTACTAATTTATACAGGGAGCTGAGGATAATGGAATATTATTACTGTTCTTGTATATATATTTAAATAGAAGCAACTGTAAAGGAACTACCCTTGGAAGTCTATTGTACAAGCAGTAATTACAGAGTTAAAATAATTACTGGTGTTGTGTTAGTGTTCTTTTCAATATAATAACTCTCCAGTAAATTCAAGTCCTCGCTGACAAGTCATTGCTCTCAACTTGCTATGATCAAATCTGTATCACCATCCTTTTAGAATCATTTTAATTGGTTTTTGGTTTATTTCAATACTGTCTTTATTTTTCTTCCCAGTTAAGATAGGTCCATCAATACTTTCATCAGGTGATATTCATGGACATTCCTGAAAGTCAGTTTGTATGGAAGTTGAGGGAATGGGACTTCAGAGCCTCATACATTTCAAATTTTTTCTTTTGTAAATGACTGTTTTCAATCAGTCATTGTTCTCATCTATATGATGCCTGCAGGGTGAATGATTCCCTGTAGTTTTTTCTTGTTTTGTTTGCTATGGTGACCCTGTCCCTTCTCCAGAAAGCCCTGAGTATAAGTTGGAAAAAGGTTGCTTAAACAGATTTGCTCTGTAAACCATTTGACTTTTGCATCTCATTTGAAGATTCCTTTTTGCACGACCACAATCCTTTCCAAACCGGTCTGCCTTGCCTAAGGCTGCACCCAACCTGCACTGGTTTACTTTGTGCTTAAAAAAAACCCCAAACCCCACAACCCTGCTCTGCAACCGATACCCTCCTTTGCATAGTTGTAATGGACCTTCTGTAAAGCATGTTATCTTCCTCAAACGCTCTCTTTGCTATTAAATGTTATCTTTCCAGGTTGAGAAAAGTGTTGATTTGTTGATTTTTTTTTTTAACTTTGCAAAACAAAATATTTTACACTTCAAAAGGGCAAACTCTCAGATGCAACAGCCCGTCCGGCAGCAGGCACCCTACGCTCGCTCCCTGCAGCCCACCCAGAGCACAGACCTGCTCACCTCCGGTGCCTATTGTTTCCTCCTTGCTCCCGCATCCTTTCCACACCTCACCAGTTTGCCTTCTCTGGGTTTCTTGCCCTCTCCCCGTATCCCAAAGAAGTCTTCAACTGCCCCCCTCCCCAACAAAGGGGGCGCAGGAGCCTGCGGCAGGAACGCAGCCCGGCGTTGAGCTGTTGTGCTGCGCGTTGTGTATTTACAACCACAAAAATGGTGCAGCGTCCTGTGCCCACAACATGGGATCGGTCACAGGAACCTGCTCTACTTGGGCTTCAGGAATCTAACCCCTTCTTTCCTCCTCTGAGGGCTTAAAGCTCACTAATTCTCTCTTTTTTCCTTTTTTTCCCCCAGTGTTATGCAATTCTTGACCAAAGTTTAAGAGCCTAAAACTTAATGATGTATTTTTTACCCTTAAAGGGTTGCACAACATCAGAGACTTAGTAGCACTTTTACTGGTCTTCTATTGGAAAAAAATTCACGTTCCCCTCTCTTCCCCTAAATCCTTACTCCAGCTGCTGAACTTACAAAAGAAAAAAACCTGAGCAATCAGCTTGCATTTTGGTCCTTCCTTCGACAGCAGATGACCGGCGGGTGCCCCTAATTTGCCCACCACCTCCCCTTTTCAGTGCCGCAGTGAACACCTCCCTGCTGCAGCTCTAACGAGAGCCTCCCACCGAAGGCCACAGAGGCCCTTTGCCCTCTTCCTCCTGGCCTGGGCTTGCCCCAGCCCCGAGGGGGCGCTGGGGGACACACCTGGGGACATTTGCCTTCCTCATGGACCAACTCTCCTGTCCCACTCACAGCAGGTGGCACTGTTGTTTTTCACTCTATGCATGCACCCTTCCACCTTCCCCAACTGTAATATCCATGTGTGCTGCTCCTAAAAGCCATCATTTTCAACCTTCTTCAGTTTCTGAACCCCTACACTTTTCTTATTTGAAGAGTAAGCCCATTCAGATATTTATCAGGGGAAGACTGCTTTGTAGAACTTGCTTTGCTGCCTCATTCCTGGCAGTCACTAGAGGAATTACCCTATGGACCCCCAGGACTGTAGACCACATGTTTAAGAGGCCAGTGAAGTCAGCACCTAGTAAAAGCATGGCCTTTGGACAAGCACAAAGAGAGATTCAGATCTCTTAAGACTACAGAAAAAAAACCACAACCCCATAGTAGCATAGAGGTGCTTATCCTTTTAAAAAACATTATCTGAATGAAATTACATAAAGTGATTCCCACTTATAACTCTGATTGATACATAAATTAATATATAATCCTCACTCTTTTGCTGTGCCCCTGTATTATGGCTTTTATCTCCCCCATAACTAATGCCTTCTGATGATACATGTTCTCATAAACTCACTTAGACTTGCTTAAGTTTGCTTAGGAGGGGAGTTTCAACTTGACCTGTTTCTTCTATGCACAATATTCTTTGCTGACTCCACCTCCATCAGCCCATTTCAAATTTCTAGCAACTGAAGGGAGAGTTGGCTTGGAAGGAACACTCAAAGAGCTGTTAAAAGTTAAACTGATCAAGTTACAATGGAGTTATCCCTCAAAACAGTTACATTTTCTTGACACTTCTACCACTCAAGTGATTCTTAAACATCAAACAGTATTAACCAGCTAACAGCACTAAGAATTCCCTCTTGCATTTTGCTTGCTGGCACCCACTTGGCTTTAAGTGCCTTGCCCAACCTTAAATTAGGCCCATTGAATTTGCAAGGTAAATCTACCAAATTTCTAGATTATTATAAAATCTTTCTATTCAAGAGCTCTCTTTAAGTACATTTGAGGATGTACTTAAATGAGGATGAAATCAAATGGCAAGTGAGGATCAAATCAATGGCAAATATGATTGAAGTCATGTGGAAGTAATAGCTATTGTTCTGATGAACACAAAGAAGATGGAGCCTGATAAAGAAATAGAAAGTGAAGAGCAGCGAATGCTTCATTTGCCCATGTATCCAGAACAGCCACACCTGCACTGCTATCCATTTTGTCTTACAAAAACTAAAATATAAATAACTATTCCTCTGCAAGAGCAAAACTAGTGACTTTCAAGTGAAAAAAGCAATGAAATACAGGAAAAGATGAAGTCATACCATCACACTTCCATTTTAAAATATAATATTTTGAACTGAAACACTGTTACTTGTCTGCTGACAGCCAGTAGCTGAAGGAGACATTCCCCCTTGCTGTCTGCCAGCTTCTTTTCCAGTTTCATTTCCATGAAAAGTGGATCTCCAAGACGTAAAAACAAAAGTCTTTAAAATTGAACACAAGTGCCAGATTCCTAGAAAGAATCACATGATTTCAGCAACCTCCACCACAACATAGTACAAGAGTGGCAGTTATTTAATGTGGGGTTTTTTAATCTCTTAACATTCACTCCCACAAGAATAACAAGAGGAAAGGATAATATATTTATAGGGAGGGAGATCCCATAAGTAAACCTTTTGCAGGAAAAATGGTAATGAAAGACCCAGCATCCATGCCCAAAATCTGACAGAAGAGGCAAGACATACCCAGTCAGAGGTCACATATTTCTACTGTCTATACTGTCCCTCATTCTCACCCAGAGCAGACATAGTGGTCCTGGCAACTCCCAAGACCTACGTACAGTAAGATACTCCAAGTATAGCAATATTCAGCAATTACAGGAAAAGTCTGTATTTATGTTACTCCTCCAAAACAGTTGTGCTAAATTGGGTGGCACCATGAAATTCTGAGCCCTTGTGCGTTTGGTATCATAAAATCCCAAACCGTAGCTGTTTCCCTCTAGTGAGGGACATTCACAGGGCACCAAGTAAATCAGGGACAGGGCTAAAAAAGAAAACTAGATCTCCTTAGGAACAGACAAGGCTCCTGATATACATATTCTGAAAGCACAATCTTACACTATTTAAAACAGCCTATTTATAAAGTCGTCATGGATCTTTAAATACGAGAGGCACTTCAAAAATTAGCTTGACTTACAATTTCAAAAACAGACATTGCTTACCATGTGACTGACGCTGCAACATTAGAATATCAAACTAATAGCCATTAGCAAGCGCATGGTTAACCATTAGTGTAACCATTAGCGTAACCATTCGTTTAACCATTAGTTCTACTAGCAGAATACTTTTTTTTTTTTTTTGAGACTACCTAGTGCTTAGAAGCCCACTGCAGCCACAGCACAAGAACCAGGCATTAAAATGGCAGGCAGTGCAAAACCTTTCTCCCAGATCGTATTAGGAAGGAAAAGGTTTAGCCTATCCTAGTGTTACTGCCTGTAGAAACGTGTGAGTTTTTAAATTCTCTTCTACAGAACAGATTCTAGCAGCTCTACACTAGTATTCAAAAAACTCATGATGCGCAGCTCTGATACAGTCCCGTTCCACTGCCCCATGTGCATCCCTACAGGGGTGTGTTCACCAGGGTGGCATACAAAAATGGAACTACTATCATTTAAAACACATTTGCTGTTTATTAGCACAATATAAAGATCCTGCTTTGGGAAAAGAAATCCTCTTTCCTTATCCACCATAAACACCTGCTGTTGTGGCAAATGGAAGCCTCTCTCCTACACAACCTGCATCAGCTAAACAGAGCTAACGAAGGGATATAAAGCGAGGTCTAGGCTTCCACACCAGCAGTGGCTCCCTGCCATATGTCGCCGCATGTTGTATGCTCTAATCGTTATTACTGTTAAAGAAACGGGGAGGACCCGAGGCCACGCTGCAGGTGCAGCCTAAGAGGCTTTTAGCTCACGCCACAAAGCAGCTCGGCACCAGCGCATAAAACCCAGCTCGCTGCCCGCCCGGGGCTGTTTCAGCAGAACGGCGCCGCTGCACCTAGAGCGGCTCTACAGGTCCTGCTCCGCACCGGCGGCGGGGCTGCGCTGCTCGGTACCGGGGCTCACCGCTCCGGCGCGCCTGCAGGCACCGCAGCCCGATCCTTCGCCACCGCAGGGACCACCCTGCCTTTGAGGGCCCGTTAGCCGGCCTGAGCCGGGGGCGGGGGGAGCGGGGAGGAGGAGGAGGGCCGCTCCCGCCCCGCTCCGCTCCGCAGCGGCCCGGGGCCGGGCCCGGGCCCTTACCGATGCGCCGCACGTAGTGTTTTGCAGGAAGTTTCCACGCTCCTCAGTTTAATCCGTGCAAAGGGGGGTTGGAGAGGAGCGCGGCTGAATAGCGATGGCAGGGGGCGGGCGGGGAGGAGGAGGCGGTAGCGGCAGCGGCCGTGTTTAATTTTTTAATTAGGGCAGTTTGAGCATCTCCCGGCGGGGTCGCATCGCCGGGCGGCGAGGGGAGCCCGGGCGAGCCACCCCCGCCGCCCGGGACCCCGTCCCCCTGGGCCGGAGCCGTCGGGGCTCCCGCCTGGGCTTTCGACACCTGCGAACCGGGCCCGGAGCCGCGGAGAGCTCCGCACTCCGCCACCATGGGCAGCGCGGGCGCGGAGGAGAAGGGTTCGTACGCGGGCGGCGCGGCGGGCCGGGCCGGGCGGGGAATCGCGGCGGGGCTGACCTTGCGGCACCGCCCGGGCCGCACCTCCCTGCGGGAGGGAGGCACCCGGGGGCTGCGGCCGGCCGGCCGCGGAGTGTGGACGCGTAAATGTGCCCTCCCAGGGAAGCTTGCGATGCAAGCGAAGGCTGGGCGTGCGGTCCCACAGCAACAATTGCTTTGCAGGTGCTCGGTCTCTTGTAGCCTCCGTGCTCGGGGAAGCAGGCAACACTTCCACGTTGACAAGTTAAGGATGATGCTAGTGAAGGTTTTATTTTTGTCCCTCTCTGTATTATCTACATCTAGACCACGTATCTGAAATCACAGCACAGGAGCTCTCATCCAATGGAGACTCCAGGCTTGTGTATTTACTAGGGATAAAGTCTCATTTCTGCAATTCACTGCTTGTCTGAAGGCTGGAAATGTCACTGCCCAGCTGCTGCTTCTTTGCAGGGGAATGGAATGCCATTTATCTGAAAAACTGTTGCCTGCACCCTGCATTAGCATTCTGCAAAACCACTGTTATTGTGGGGCTCTGCTATCCGTGCAGAAGTTAGCCATGCCTTCGTTTGCTGGGCAGTCCCTGGCCTTCCTACCTTACACATCCCTGCATGTTGTCTTAGAAACCTTCCCCTGAAGAGACAGTCTTCACAATCATTTAGAGAATGTGGTGTGCACATGAGCATGACAGAGTGGCTGTGTGGTCACAGAGCTTTTTTTGCAGCATTTCTGGCTGTTGTTAACTCAGTTAGCTCGGACCCTTTGGAGAATTCCAAATTCATGTTTTCTATTTCATTAGGTCATTCTGTTGCTAATCCTTTCATCCTACCACCTCCTTTGCCAAATTCCTGCAATAGCAATTCCTGGAATACAGTTCAGTTTCCTTGATCAGATAGTCAAGTGCAAATGATGTGCTTATGAAACTCCCAGACACTTTTCCAAGTCAGGTTTGCTATCACTCAAACACAAGCCTGGTACCAAAGCTATTTGAAGTACCTTCAGAATGACCAGATCCATGAACCATCAGCTGGGCTGCAGACATCCAAGGGGAGAACAGATGGCAACTGATTTGGTCCATTTTGTTGCATGCGATCATTTATGAAGTGAGTTTTCAGGCACTTGAGGCTTAATCATACCAAGAGGATGAATGCTCACAGCTTGAGCAGATGTTAAAGGTACCTGTTTCCAGTACTGAGCCGTTACAAAAAACCCCCAAACCTTTATGGGGTTCTGTGAGGGAAGAACTGAAACCCGAAATACAAGTAAGATTGAGGAAGTCTTTATTTAACAGTTAGGGGCTACTTAATCTTCTCTGGAAACATGAGGGTGACGGCTGGGACTGAAAAAAGTGACACCCAAACCACCAAAGAGTTGGGGTTGGTATTGGTCCACAACAAATTAGGTGGTGATGCTGTTAGAATATTAAGAATTTCAACATCTTTCTTCCATCTGCCTCCCAATACTTAGTGTCCGTTGTGTTCCCCTTCACCCTCCACAGGTGCAGCCAGCAACCCCAGCTCATACCTCTGTTCTCCTTACCTTAGTTGTCTATGTGGTAAGCTGTTTTCCTGATTCCTATTTTTTCTAGGACTCTCTTTCTTCTGCACTCACAAGGGTCTCCAATGGCCTTTTATTTCACAGTGGGCTGTTAAGGAGCATTTCTTTACGCTGCTGGTTTTATACAGGCAATGAATCAAAGGATAAGCAGAGTCTTGACCTGTAAAAAGAAGTCAAGAGAGATCAGCCTGAGACCAGTCCCTACAACATGACTTTGCAGATTCTAGCTGATATAATGCCTGTCCCCATTGTACTGCCCTAAAGGTTATCGTCAAGGATTTTTGGATCCAGGCCACGCTAGTTAGTATTCACAGTCTTCTGACTCATGATTGACATATACACTGCAGCAAATGAAAGGCTGTCTGACTAACTGGGAGAGGACATCTAACCTGTACCCAGCACAAAAATGCAAAAACAAAAAGGCACTCAAGGTCAGTCTTGGTACCACAGTTTTGGGGATATATAATTAGAGCAAAATGTTCTGTGAACTTTAAGGCTTCAATTAGAATTTCTGGAATTCAGGACAAGGAAGAGAAGAACACAAAGCTGCATATTAGAGTTTCCAGAACCAATTGCCCGCCCCCAGGGAAAATGCTCACTGTTGTCTCATGCAGCTGTTTCAGCCAAACTCTTGCCAACTAGGACTAAGATATCTATTTCTTACCACTCTGTGTTTCAGCATCAGTCAAGCTTTGGACAGAGATCTGTTCCATAACATCTCCTGGCAATCACAGAATGTACAAACAGATCCCACCAATTCCAGTGTGTAACCTGCAAAATTAATATGAGTGGAAGTCATGTTCTGGGAAAAGGACTTGGAATAATGGTGAAACGTCAGCTCAAACACATATTTCTCTGGACTCAGCTCAAATGCAGGGCTTTCCATGGCCAGCCTATCCCTAAGATTTCTCTGCAAGTCTTTCAAGATAGCAATCAATTTTTTTGGGTCTTGCTTTCCCAGGTAGTATCTACATATAATTTTCCCATATAAGCCTTTAATTTAATTTTTGTAACTCATTCTCTTAGGATTTTTGGAAGGTTGGGGTTTTTTTCCTTGACTGGCTCTCGTTCAAATCAACTGACTTGTGACATAAATTTGTGATACTGAACTTTCTGTGAGTTTTTTTCCCCTACATAAGGTCAAACATAATAGAAAAATTGGAAGTATGCCCAGTGAAATTCCGTACAGCAGGTGGGCTTTATCAATGACATGTTTTCAAAAGATAAATATTGATTGTTGTTGGGATTACTTCTAATTCCCATAGGCTGTATATCTGGATCTTTTCTCCAACTGAACAGGAATTAAACCAGCATGACCTAAAGAGCAGAATGTCATTCAAAACAAGGATGGATCTCATACACAGCTCTCTAAAATAAACAGAATGTTGGTGATTGTGCTCTGGCAAATGTGTGAAGACTGTAATAGGAAACCATATTATTTAATAGCTACTATATTGGGGGTTATGGCAAAAGTGAGAGAGAGACTTGTGTCTTGTCCTTTTAATCTTTGTTTTAAAATTTTCATTTTTTTAGGAAAATACTCAAAATTCCCACAAATTCTGAAGTGAGAAAGGAGACATCGAACAAGATAAAAATTCTGTCCATTTCTGTTTTCCCAGGAATACCAAATCATATTTTTCATTACTTCTGTTGTTAGGATCTATGGGCTGACTCGGGATTATGGCTACTTTCAGCCATGACTGTGGTACAGAGTAGAGATCCTGAAGCTCCAGATTAACTGGCTAGCAGCACGGGTACCTGAAGCAGTGTAGCCATGGCAGCACAGGCCTCCGAGTGGCCTAATTACTCTGCCAAGAAATAAATGGATACTGGGAATTCCCCGAGGGAAAAGTCTGTTGAATTCTTAACAAAAGGAGTTTTCCCCCTGAGGCGTGTTAGTTAAATAGGTGTTAACGAAGGCCAAAAAACTCAAGCTCCAACCTTAGAGTAATAATGCCTTTGTCCTTTGGCACTTCTGATGTCCCTGTCCTTCCCTGACTCTCCTGCTGTCTACAGAGACAAAATATATGATCACAGAATCTGATGGAAAACCCAAAGTAATAATAAACGGTTGCCACCCCGAATTAAAATCTATACATAAGATCTCCTTAAAAAGACAAAAGAAAAAGTATCTCCTAGCTGGAAAAACATGGAGCTCTACTGATGGCATGGCAGGGTGAAGATGCTTGTGCATTCTGCCTCCTTAGGAGGTGCACCAGGGTCAGTCCCCTGAGCTCCATGGGGAGCTTGTTCAGACCTGGTATTTGCTATACCTGCAAAAACGGTAGGCTATCTATGCATTTAAGGAGGAGAAACAAAAGACAGCAAGGTTTGGGGAACAGAATTTTCTTCTGTTATCTCTCCTCCCACCAATATTTCCTCATACACAAGAGTGGACATGTGTATAGAGGAATGTGAAGGGACCATTTTGGCAGTATGCTCAATTTCTGCCAAGCTCAAAAAGCACACAGCATTTTTCTGAGAATGGAGCCCAAGACTGAAATTGCACCCAGTGTGTTTTAATTTACAAGTTGGATCTATTCATTTAGATTTATATGCTAAGTTACATGACTAAAAGGCACATTATTTGGCTGAAACTCCCTTTGAGGTCATTGCAAATTTAACTAGTTTAAAGACTGAGGTGTCAAGCCATTTCAGAAAACATAGAGGTTTCTCAAAATGGAGACCTTGGGGATTATTGCCTAATCATAATTGATGTTTTCAACAGTCACGTGCTGAACTTGTGCTGTCTTGAGGAGACAGGAAGCCAGAAAGAGGTGTTTGTAGTCTTGTAACAAAGACTAGTAAGCAGTCGGTGTGTAAGAGGCTAAAAGTCACAATTTTATCACATTTAAATTAATGTGAAAAAGCAACAGGACACTACTAAACTCCAAGCTGGTTTTTGTTTCCAAATGTTCATATGCTACAGCTCAGGTATACACACTCCATTTAGAACTAACCAAACTGATTCTGCTTTTTTATGCAGGCAAAGAAGCAATCAAGGTGAAAACCCCACAGAGTCACCAGGATGTGATGCCCAATGATGAGCAGTAATTACTGCAGCAACACTTCAGCCAGCATGAGTGTCAACGAAATGTCTGCTTTCCCTCTGACTTTAGAACAAAAAACAGGCTTTGCCTTTGTGGGGATTTTGTGTGTTTTCTTGGGACTTCTAATTATCAGATGCTTCAAAATCTTGCTAGACCCCTACAGTAGTATGCCTTCTTCTACGTGGGAAGATGAAGTTGAGGGGTTGGATAAAGGAACATTTGAATATGCTCTTGCATGAAAACTCACAAAATATCCTGCCTTATATTTGATGTTGATTTCATTTTGGAAACCAACTGTTGTTACATTTGTTATACATTCCTGTATTTCAGAGATATGTTGGTGGCATCCATTTTGTTAAATAAATATTTGTTGCGAAGTCAAAAGGCATTTCATGTTGCTGCGTTCTATACCAGTAGAATGGTAGGCAAAAATGGTTAACAGCAGAGAAATACTACAATAAACAATTCATTAGAAAGTTACCACAGTAAAAAGAATTTTAAGAATTAGATGAAATCTGCCTCTTCTTAATTTCTACCATGTCTCATGATAGGCTGGAGAGAAAAGTGAAGGACAAAAGACAGGTGCATGAATGGTGAATGCTTAAGTGATAACTCCCTCCTCTCCTCATCTGATACAATTTTCCAAAGCTCAGAACTGTGCTTGTATACTGAGAATACACAAGTAGAGGACAACAAATGACTGTGGCTCAGAGGTGGTGTGTGTCCATGTTGCTGAGATGAGAGGAGCAAGGCTTGGTCCACACACTACCAAGAATAAGGAACTAACAAGAAAGTTAAAGATCCCATCAACTGCTAACTCACCTTCCAAGAAGAGAAAGTGCTGTACTACTGACTGTTTACAAGGAAAGTATATGTTGCTTCTCCCGTGTGAAGCTTGATGTGGTCTTCTGCAAACCATGTGTAGTTCTACTCCTCCCTGAGTGTATTTTTATAGTTCTCCATCCTCTTACTCTACAGCAACAGAAAGTCAAATAGAATTAGTGGAAGGGAAACAAACATCATTAAGGAATTTTTTGATTCTACGAATATTCAGCAATACAAAATATATTACCTGCTCAGAACTCAGGTCTGAACCAACATGGCCACAGCCACAGTCCACAGTGTGTCCCGTATCATTAAAATTTTTAGGTGAAAGAGAAAAGTAGATGTTAAGTAACTAGCTAGTAAAGCTAGCTGAACTAGTTCAGGCATGCCAATTTTTCACTCCGCTTGGTTACGGAAGATGATTCTGTTTAAGCTGGATCTTAAACTACTTGGCTAACAGCACTCAACAGTAATTACACCAGTGTGGTTAGGCCAAAGCAGAGATGGTCATACTGCATACCCATTTATACACAGCCCCCAAAAATGACAGGGGTCCAGAGCTGAGTCTGCAGCCCCTCTCCACAGCTGGTTCTTCTGTTTGTGCTTCTGCAACTGTATGCAGTGTATCATCTGGACTGTCAAACTGAAGAATCAGTCATAGGAGATCCTATCAAGGCAGAAGAACTAACAGTGTAAGCAGAGACCCAAATCTGGGTATTCAAGGTCACCCTCCTATACACAGCTGTTTAGCAAGTGTGACAGTACTTGACAGAAATTCAATTCAGTTTTTAAGAAGGTTGGCAACAGAATTTTAAGCACCATCACTTTTGCTGAACAGCTCTGTTTGCAACAAGGAGCAAAGACAAGGAGATCAGTTACAGCAGTTGGTTTCTTTTGCATGTATTCTGAAAAATACATGTTGTCCCTTTTGCCCTATATACCAGGCAGAGGCAGACAGTGGAACAGCAGACCTGAAGTGCCATTTAGAACATGAAATACTTGACTGTACAGGGAAGAACATGAATATCCTGTCTGAAGAATATTAAAGAGGCACAGACAACACAAATCTACCCTGGTCCATTTGAATTATAAACCAAACAATTCTTTGAATGTAAAAAGCTTTTCAGCTGCTTCAGATTCTTGAACATTATAAAATTGCCATACCCTCAGATATTCAGTATGAAACATTTATCCTAGTTAATTTAACCACTAAATCAAAGGTAGATATCAGTACACCAATTCATGTGATCTGTTATTGCTGGATAGGATCATCCACTGCAGAGACCTGACACTGCCATTCTTTTCACGTACACCTAATCAGCAGAGCCCAGCTCTGTGCTCTCAGGTTAGAGTGCTGAAGGTGCTTAAGTTATCTAGGTTAAAGATAGTTCAGTTATCTCTAAACTACACAGCACACATACCCAAAAAACCCCAATGCTGTCTTTTGTTCTTGACCCAATCTATTGCTGGAAGCAATTATCAAATTCCCTTATGATTACAAAGATTTACTATTTCCTGCTCACCCTCCTCCGCACCCCAAAAGATGAGGGAGTTAGCCTTCCCAGAAAAAACACACAGAACATGTTTCTTCAAAAGTTTTCCTTAAATATACAGGGTAGAAGTATAAATGTATAAACAGAGTTAAGAGCAAATGTTTCAAAAAATCATGTAGGACAAGGGGACCCACCAATGACAGATCCCACTGACTTCACTGAAATCTCTTCTGCATAAAATGTACAGAGCAGAAGCCTGAACTCTTGTTATCTCCATTACTATATATGCAGAGCTGAGAAATAGATCACAATCTGTGCACTGAATCAGGCATAGCTGGGAGGGCATGGAGATAACAGAAGTATTTTCAGGCCCCCTTACAAATTTTGCAATACCATAAACCCAGTAATTGTAATGGATAGGTACATTCACTGGTTAATAGTTAACAAGCCAGAATGCCTCTCTAAATCACCATCTAGAAATGTTTTGAAAGAGAATGATTGGATGGTCTATTCAGTATATTAAGCAGGAGAAAAATCTGGCCAATAAGGCAGAGACATTAATGCATCAAAGAGAAGGACATGCTATATGCATGAATAAAAGAGGCAGATTGTCTTTCTCTAAAACCACAGGATTGAATGGTAAGTTAAATTAACCTGAATAAGGTAAACTTCATTATTTATGCGTAATGATAAAATACTAAACATAAAATTAATGGCAAATAACAGCTGAGAGACCTCTGGAAGTACACTGTGAAAAACAAAGTATTATTTTTGAGAACAGCAGAAAGGTAAGAGGCTTTTCTTTCCCTAGCAAAATAGTAATATTATGGAAATAAGATAGTGAAATTATAGAATCGTTTTACTTGCTAGCAAAAGTCTCGTCATCAAAGAATCAGGATTTCATTCAGTCATGGAGATGGAAACAAACCTAGTTTCAGCTTTGGAAACAAACCTGACAAAGGATTTGGTTTTGCTTCTTTGTGCCTGAAGATGAAATGCTTCTTTACAACTTTAGAAGGCTGAAGGAAACAGAATATTATCTCTGATCAGAAATGTGTAGTAGTAGTATCCTCAGTAGTAGTAGTAGTAATAATAACAATGGTCATCCAAACTCAGGAGACATAAAATAAACTAAATAAATGTAATATGTTGCTGTGAGGCTTACAAAACATTAATCAGGAAAACCAACATAAATATGAGGGGGTTATAAAGTGGTATGATAGCAGAGAGGCGACAGCAGAATATTATATATAGCTAATGGAAGAAGTGAGAAATATGCTTTAGCTATATCTCATACTAAAGACTGAGGACATTTGACTATCAGCTCTTGGAATTATAATTTTGATATGCGACTTTAGAAAAAATTTATATCACCAAAGTATAAATATTGATGCAGAATTTTATCTTCCAGTACCAAAGGGCGAAATGCATTTCACAAAATCATTAGGAAATTTAAATTGGAAAAAAATCTCTGGTGGTAATCTAGACCACCTCTTATGAAAGCACAGAACCTAAAAAAACCAACCTGTAATGGGCTTATTTACCCAGCTTTGCAGTTCATAGATTCCTTTGCATAGATATATTTTGTTTCTAAAACTTTCTTCTTTTACATACTCTTGCAGAGTTTCAGTGTCTAAGCATGGTCTGTTTTAGTCAGTTTGAACAGATCTACTGAATTATACAGGTCTGCACAACCACACTGCTTTATCTCCTTACATTTCAAGACATATGGATTGCTGTTGTGTTAATAGCTGATTTCAGGGCCATCTAGGCCACCCTGTACATTGCTGCAAAGGTACTTAACCGAGTAAAGGCCTTAAATATAAGTACCACTTTGGTTCTTGGGGTTTTTGTTTGCTGGGTTGGTTTTTTTGAGGGGGTCTGTGTGGGAAAGTGGAGGTGGGAAGCAGATTGTACAGCTATCATAGGTTCACCTCTCTACAGGCTACAATGCAGTGGGACCTAGACAGGCTAGAGGAACCGGCCAACAGGAATCTTATCACATTCAGCAAGGACAAATGCAAATCCTGCACCTCAGACAGACTAACCCCATGCACCATTCAGGCTAGGGCCTCACTGGCAGGGAACAACTTCCCTGGAAGGGACCTGGAGAGCAGCAGGCTTTGGAGGAATCAGCACCATGCCCTCTGAGCAGTGAAGCTGAACTTGGGCAGTGTTAACAGGACAATAGCCAGTAGATCAAGCAAAGCAATCATTCTCCTCTATTCAGCACCCAGCAGACTGCACCTGGAACCCAGTTTCTGTCTGCCTGTGACCCCCAGCTGCCCATGAAAGAAAAATGTTGATAAACTTGCAGTAGTTTGATGGAGGGACACCAAAATGGTCAGGGGCAGGAGCACTTGCCCTGTAAGGAAACATCTTGTTTAACCAGAAGACGAGGCATTTGGGAAATCAAACCAGCCCCTATATATTCACAAGGAGGTTACTGACAAGGAAGAACTGGGCTCTTTACTGAGGTGCACAGCAGGAGAGTGAGAGATGTTGGTCACAGAATGATACACAGAAGGTTCTGACTGTATATACAGGGGGAAAAAAAACAACCCTATGAGGACAATTAAGTATTAGAATAGGCTGACAGAGCAGGTTGTGAAATCTGTCCTTGGAGGATGTCAAGACCTGACTGGTGAAAGTTCCTAATTAACCTGATTTACATTCAATGTTCCCTCTGCTTTGAGGGGAAGGTTGGACTAGATAAACTCCCATAATCCCTTCCAACCTGTGTGACCCTATGACTTGCTACAATTTCTTTCAAACCATCTTAAAGGGTGTTTTGAGTGTACAAATGTAAAATTGAGTTTAAAATTCCATGCACCTTCCAATGCTTGGAATCTTGCTAATAATTATTACTTTACTGTAGGAGTTTATTTTCTCCATTATAATTTAGGAAACACAACACTATTTTTTTAAATCTGTTTCAGTTGTCTATTTATTCTTTAATATTATATTAATTTTGTTTACATAACAAATGAAAAAATTACTATATCTTAATTGCCTGCTCAAAAATTGTCACCGTTCTGGAATTACTGAAAACTCGATGCCTAGCTTTTTTAGCTGATATATATATATATATATATATGATATATATATATATATATATATACATATATATATATTTGATTCAAGCTTGTTATGCAAATATAATTCTAGACTATGAGAAATATACAAGGTATC
The DNA here is from genome assembly GCA_027925045.1 of Hypotaenidia okinawae. NCBI lineage: Eukaryota > Metazoa > Chordata > Aves > Gruiformes > Rallidae > Hypotaenidia > Hypotaenidia okinawae. Next base: position 10,864,237 of record BSDF01000012.1, read on the forward strand.
ATAATACTTAAGGGGAACATAAACAGTAAATGGATTTCATAGACTCTTGTCTCACATCCTTTGTACTGTGTACACTTTTACTACCTTCAATTAAACACTGCATTATTAAAAGAAATACTGTATTTGAAAATCAATTTTAGGTACTTAGAATCTGATCCAAAGCCCATCTTACATAGATGGTGTGGTGAAACCTGATTTAGGATCCTGCCAACTACGCCAATTTGTCACAAATGGGTGATGTAGATCAATTAAAGAACCACTGTCAAAGGTACTAACAAAAGTGGTTTTAATATGATGTTGTAAAAGCACAACTTAAAAGTTTGATGGCAAGGTTCACTCTGACTACTGTACAGCACAGTCATCTGAACAATGATTGATTCAACACTACTGAGGCACAAATCAAAGTTACCAGACTACAAGGTTACACATGATAGCGGTTGCTTACCAAAGATGTGCAGTTGGTAAAAGGTGTCTCTGCCTTGAAGAGCAACCTTGAGAGGGGTCTCCACTCAAGGGGAGATCGTGACCAGACAGCCAGACTCTCTAGCCAGAAGAGCTCAAAGAAGGCTCACTTAGGCTGTGTTATTTATGGAATAAAGTGTCCAGCTTGCAGTCAAATTACATGCAATGGGAAAGGTATGCATGAGACTCCTTGTACCCACAACTTTCTTTGTTCCTTGATAAATGAGTCTTGGAAAAGCCACCCACTTTTCATGTTAATCGCATGATTGGTGTTCCAAGCTGATTGGTATCAATGCTCACTGTATCACTCTGCTCCTTTCTGGGTTAGCAGAGAATAAACTGGACCTAGAGGAATTCTTGGCCATTTTTATGGCTTGGCCTTTGCAGTCTCCTTTGGAGCCTGTACCAATCTATGGCTACCATGGTTAAGGGGTTGATAGCATCTGTCACAGATGGAAACATGCCTACAAACTCAGTCTTTGACTCAACTATAGTTTAACTCAACAAGTCATAGGATGACAGACTCATTGCTATTAGGTGAGATGGAGAGAACTTATGGTAGTAAATTTATCTAAGTGTGCAAGTTAATAGAAATTTTTTACTTACTCTTTTAGGGCAGGAACACAGTGGACAACATTAGGAAGACTGCTTAGAGATTTCATGAAAAATTTCTCAGAACTTCGGTACTCCACAAGCAAAAGTTTCCTATACAACAGCACTAAACCCTTTGCTGTAGTTGCAACTAACTAGCTGTAGCCACAGCAGAGTGAACGGATCAGTGACCCCAGTCCACCGCATCCCTGAAGATGTCGATGAATAATTCGCCAAATGTATTCTTGGATCCCAATGCAAATCGTTTTCAAGTTAACATAATTAACGAAAGCCATGACAACAATGAAACAGCCCAAGAGGATGTGGGCTCTGACCCACCACATTATGAAGAAACATCTTTTACTGATGAAGCACATAATAGACTGAGAATCAGTTACAGACCAGGAAAAAGAGAATTATATGATAATTTCCTTCAAAATGGGGAGAAAACAGAAGCTAGTTTACATCCCTATGATACTCACACTAAAATGTATTATCTACAAACTTTTGGCCATAATACAGTGGACCCAGTTCCAAAAATTGATTATTATAGAAACACTGGCAGCATCAGTGGGAATAAACTCAGCAGACCAAGCTTATTAGAAATTCATGAACAACTGGCAAAGGTAAGTGGAAAGGAAAGATACAAATTTTTTCTATTCCATTTCCAGGCTGTTAATTCTGTTTATTAATACAGGAAAATCCTTAAATTCATGGACCTTGCCCAAGAGAGAAAGTACAAGCAATCACTTACCGTTCTTTTCTTTGGTAGCTGCAGCATGTTTTCTGTCCTGTACCCTGCTCAAAGCAAGGATTTTCATTAAAAGGTGATAGTAATATACTCGATTAGCAGAAAAACATAGCTTAATCTTGTCTAAAAGTGTAAAACCATGAATATTTTCTGTTTCACTTAAGAGTTAGGACAGCAGATGATGAATACAAATCCATAATTTAACCAAGCTACAGAATTCATACTTATTCTAAAACTGAATTTAACCTCAGTGCATACCTAAGTTTTACAGATTCCTCTGTTGTATTCATTTATTTATATATAAGTATTGTAAAAAAATGTTACGTGCAATAAATGCAATTCCAACTAATCGGAAACCCAAAGCACTACCCATTTGTTGCTGTAATAAACCATTCAAATAGCAAGAAAGAATCCAGAACAAGGGTGCTGAGGTTGAAAGTATCTGCTCAGAAGAGGGATAGCAAACAGTTTCCAGGTACTGATTCAGTGAATGAATTTAGTAGGCCTTCATGCTCACTATGCCAATGAGTTTGGAGAGAATCTGAAAAGCCTCTTGAATTACTACATATTAAGCATTTCTGGAAGAATAATTTGGCTAAATTCCTCCTAATATGTCACATAGAAGAGCTGTTCAGACTTTGCTCATGTAATAGATGGGACTATATCCATGTAAAATACACTTACGGAGAGAACTACCAACCAGGATACAAATGGCTAATGTGACTCAAAGATTTTCTAAGGCTGTTTCTCCTCTTCCCTTTTGAGTGGACCTACTTTTGGTTAACACCATGTAGGAGTTTACTATTGATACACATGACAAATAGATTTTATGGAAAACAACTTCCTCTTAGCAGACTCTTCTTGTTGAGTCTGTTTATTTGTTTCCAAATAGGCACTACAGTAAATGAATAAAGAAATACCAAAACATGCCTTTTTTTCATTACAATCCTCACTTCTGTCACTCTCTACTTGTCAGAAAAATATATATTGGTCAGGTATAATCTTTTGGGATTTACACATTCAAAATTTCCACAGGAAAGAATTTGAGAAATTGGTAATAGTAAGTCTTTAATATCAGATTTTTACTAATTTCTGCATTACTGCCTCAGCTAGGTAGACAGGTGAAAAGTGGAGGAGAGACACGAGATACTCCTACTTAGAGAATTAAAATCAAACTGTTTTTGAGATTCTTACTAGTGTACTTCAGGGCAGGGCTGAAAAGACAGAGAGATCATCTCCATAATCAAACTCAGACTAAGAGTGTCAATATGCAGCAAAACTATTCTTTTCCTGTGTTGGGCAACAGTGAAATGAGAAGTCTCCAGAGAAAACATGCTGTCATCACCACTCCACTCAATTTACATACTTCTGAGGTCTGAATAATTTGGACAAGCATCTGATTTTTGGGTGCTGATCCCAATCTTTTTCAAACTCCAGTTCTCTGGAGATTCACCTGTCCTAAGGAGGATTAATATAACATAATGAAATCAAGCAAAAAAATAGCCACTAGGAAATTAGGACCTGATTCTTTAGGATCTTATTAGGACAGCTTCTTACTTTTGGCCTGACTTATTTAAATTAAGGTCTCCACAGACCTGCACAAAATGGCTTACACAGAAAGAAGAAACAGGTTACCTGGGTCATCGTTTATTCCAAAAATGAACGCCAAGTGGATGTGAAAAGGCAAGAATATGAACTTGGTATCCTACTCATTTGTAGATGTGTAAGCTGCTACTCGAGGGTCTAAACACATTTCCATACCCAAAGGAAACTTTCTCTTACAGAAATAATTTACTTCAGTGGTGGTCAAAGAGGAGAAAAATATTGTATTGGCTTTGAACATAATGCTGAATTAACACGTACTGAACAATAGCCTATTAAGGTATTTTCAGTTTTGAACATTATCAGAAAATTCAGGTTTCTTGCTGCAGCATCTGTCAATGGTTTGCTTTTATCAAATAAAAATAGATACATTTGTTTAGGTTTTTTGAAGACTTTCCCTTAGAGAAATTCAAAAAGAAGGCATATTCCATACCACAGTAAAGTGAAGGGAAAATCACGCCACAGGTAGGGACTGTTAGAGAAAAGAGCATCATCTGGCTTGGCCACTCCCAGACTTTTTCCAGTATCCAGCTTACAGAAGGATAATATTATGCTCCTCATAATAGGGAGGTGAATGTCAGAGGTAATGGGATTTTTGTTACACTGGCAACCCACTGTGCACTTATGTGAGTTGTAGCCTGGTCTGGGAGCCACTGACCACAGCACCGGAACAAATGACTTACCATTAGCATGGCTGGAGTCTATACCTGGCTGTCCCATGGACTCACTTTGTGACCTTGGACAAATCACTTTGGTCTACAGAGCTTATTCTGAAGAATAAACAAATACAAGGTCACCAAATGGTAGATAAGTAGGGGAGAGAATTAAGATGGTATGGAAAGGCTGAGCTCCTATCAGGATGCAAAACCAGTGCATGCAGCTGCATGGGGTGCCTCTCCACCAGTAGCAGTGTGCAGCAGGCTCTCTAGCCACCACTAAGGAGGGGATGAAGTGCCACCTTGAGTGTGTAGAGGTGTCAGCCTAACAGCCCAAGATACAGTTCTGGTGAATATGCTTTTTTCCTTTTATCTTTAACACTAAAATCTGGGTTCACCATGCTGTACCCCAAGGCAATCCCACCCCACTCAGTTTTTTGAAACTCAAATTGTTGAAGACAACGATCCTGTCAAAGCCTATTGCCAGATTCTGATAAGAAGTGACATATGTTTGACTTGAGATTTCTAAACATCACATATGCATTCCCATTGTGCTTTGATGCTGGGCTTAACATCAGAAGATAAATATTAATATTTAACACACTTTTTTAATATGTAATTTTCCAAATGTCAGAATGTAAGGCAGGCTGAAAAGAACTTCAAGTATGTAGTTCCCACACTGCTGGAATCAAATGTGTGTCATCTTTTAGCAATACGTGTCAGGTTTTGCACACATTAAGCCATAAAACGCCAATTAAATCCCTAAAAAATAGTCTAAGTGCTATTTCACAGCTGATGGCTGGTGATAATTACTTGGGCTTAATATTTACCCTACATAAGAAATCATCTAACCTTTCTTCGTCTTGACTATTCTCCACACTTGTTATGGAGACTTGATGAGCTCATCATCTTTATCCCCTGGAGAGGTGAAGGCTGAATTCTTCTGAAAATGGAAAGAAAAATGTTTTGGCTTGTGTTTTTCTTTTTTTAAAGCAGTTAACTTTTTATTTTGGTAGCTTTTCAAAATGTTCTGTCACTTTTATTCCACAGCCTTAATGCATGAGTAGCACAGGTACAGCTGCTTGGTAAATAACCAATCATTCACTAAAGCACACCAATTTAAAATGCATTTATGGAAGGCTTAAGGCCATAACTTATGATAATGGCATAGGAAGCACAAATTAATTCAAAGTACATAGGAAACAACTTGTTTCAAGTGCAAAGACTGAACCCTTTTATTTTTTGTCTCTCTGAAATTCTAAACACCATAGCAGGAAACCTTGTATTATTCTGCTAATCTGCCTTAACTCACTTTAATAATTTATTGTATTTTGAGGAAACACATCCATTATTACTTTAGGGTAAGAATTGTCAAAATTATCTAAGTAACTCAAGAGCTAGAAGTCACAGGCTTTCAATAGATCTTATACTCCCATTTCGCTTAGGACCAAAGGGGCTATAGGCATCAAGTTTAATCCATGTTGACATTTAATATCCAGTCAGTTATTTCTCATTTGTGAGCACAATGCTGGATTTATGGTGTCAAAGGCATTCTACAATCTTGCATCACAGTGGCTGCAACCCCCATCCATGAGGGGGAGTCCAAGCTTTAACATAAGCATCATATACAGTTGGACTTTATGTCTGTTTTGGGCTTGTTAGGGTTTTTGGAGTCCATGGACAAAATACAGAAACAGCCTTGAAGCTTATGCAGGATAAAAAACTCCAACTTTGTATGTTTTACAAAATCACAGATGTTTCACCTTCTTGACCTGTTTGTTAACCTGAAAATATTTTCATCCCTCTCCAAACCCTAAAAGCATCCCAATTCCTTTCCAGAAGTGACACACACTTCTGACTCTCAGCCAGGCTATGGTCCTCCCTGAAGGTCTCTGCAATAGTTAACTGAATGCCAAATCCTTGCAAAACCAGTCAGATCTTCATCTAAGAAAACAGAAAGAACCAAAGCATGACAATGAGTTTAAACCTCAGTACTGTGCCTAAATGTTATTCAAGCCAAAGAAACATACCATGATGCTAAATTGCCTTCAAAGATTCTGGGGCAGAATCTTTGTATCTGAATGATTTAAAGCACTGGGCTATTCTACTTGCATCACAAATATGGCAACTCCTAATTCTATCCATAGTTATAAGAGGGGTGGCTAAGACACAGAAAGGATTATTCATTTACAACATTTCACTAGCATTTCTCTGGCCATTTTCAAGAACATGTTACCCATTTGCTGCTGAAATTGTGTTTGTACTTTATCCAAAAGAAAACACCAGAGTTCATCATAGAACGTTGCCATGCAGCATTCATGTAGGTCTCTTTTCACTACTGAGAAATTATCCCTGTTTCTACAGTTAACATTATTCATAAATTGTTGCAGCAGCATGTAGAGGCCAACCACAAGACGCTCATTATGTTCTATGCTCTTCTAACACATCAACATGTACGTTGAATAGAGTTTACAATAAAAACAATTTAGTATCTGATAATAGTGTATTTACTCTGCTTAAGCCATTCTTTCATCTTTTCTCACTGTTAGAAAGCCCACCTGCTGATGCCTGGTACAAGCAGAATATTGCACTCTGCTCCAGAGACAGTAAAAACTCTTTGGAATTTTTTATTCCATGTCTGTCTTATGCAGCCAGGTGTCCTCTTGGCACAAAAGTACATTTGTTTTCTGTGTGATCCTTCAGAACATCGCCGTGAGCACTGGCTCAGTCGAGAGAGTGGCTAATGGAGAAAGCACCACTGGAGATGATACGGCAGTCAGCAAGGAAGAAGAAAACAAAACAGGATTTGTCAAGTTTGGATGGGTGAAGGGTGTGCTGGTGAGAATCTTATCTCCATTCCTAAAAAAAAAAAAGAAAAAAGAAAACAAACTGTAAGATTAGTTCTGCAACACTAAGGCCTTTTCAGAAGTAAGAGAGGGAGGTGGACCTGAGGGATGCTTGGGGTGCTTTTTAAAAGCCTGTGATACATACTGTTGCCCTTCTTGTTGTTAACACTACTTTCAACATGGCACTAATGCAGTAATTTTTGTTTAAAACCTAGGTAAGATGTATGCTTAATATATGGGGTGTGATGCTTTTCATTCGCCTTTCCTGGATTGTAGGTCAAGCAGGAATTGGTATGTAACTTATTTAACATAATTTTCAATACTGAAAGGGATAAAGAGGATAAACTATACATGATCATGATTAATATATAATCTGAGATGTGCATTTGCATGCTGAACTAAATATTGTTTTCAAATGCTTGCCAGGGTAAATGATGTTAATCCTCCAAACTATTGGAATTTTCCAGACTTGCAGCCAAATTACTGCTTAGAGGCACAGATCTGTTAACTATGCATATGATCATCACATTTGAATATTTCTAGGCTTTGGTGAAATTTGTATTTAGATCCTGTAACAGATGTAAACTTCATGACTCGGGCCAATTTCTAATATGTGTGTACAGAGTTAACCTTTAAGCGTTCACACAATACTTATCTGTGAATCCCAAACCTTGTCATCTACATATGAAAAACAACACTTCTTCACACTTTTCTGCAAAGATGAAAACAGAACTGGAAGGAGGTCTTATCTCATCAGGATTTTGTTATTTTTAACTATAGCATAGCACTAGATACTACTCTACAATGAAACATTAAGTTTTAAAAACTTTGCTACAGCTTTCATATAAATTAACTAAGTACACTTCACTGTGCTGTATCTTCGCTTCTTCATTGTGCAGTTTAATTAATCTGAATTCCAGATCCCAGTCCCTGGGAGACTGGGCCCCGAGGTCTCCATCCAGCGTGTTGTTGAATGTTCAGTGAAGCCAGTGAGAGAGGCAAAGGCTCATTACACCACCAGAATCTCCAGCAATCAGAAGCAGCTCAGTAAGGTGCAAAGTATGAGGAGTTGTTGTGTGGTACGACTTCTTTTTAGAGCTGCTGCTCTGTGGATGCACAGAAACATGGACTGCAATGGCAGTGTCACTCTGTGTTACGTGATCATACAGCCTAGAACAGCAGGACCCTAATTTTTGACTGCCACTCAGATGTCAAAAACAGCAATCCAAAGAGCAAGTATTCCCATTCAGAGTCTCACAGAATGGAAATACTAGGTGGACATGAGCATGAGTCCAAACTCTGGCCTCAGCGTGACAGCTCTTCTGGTCTTGGATAAAACTGAGTGCTCAAATTCAGGCTGAATATATCATTCACTTCCTTGTTAATGGAAGCAAAATGAAACACATCCAAATTTTTCCATGATTAAGAGTCTCATTTCCAACAAACTCAGTATCTTCACAGATGCTTCATTTGAGCAAGACTGAGCTTTTAAAAAAAGAGAAACAAATTAAATGCTTACTGGGGAAAAAAATCCAGCCACAAACTTACAGAGACAGGAGCAGAACAAAAATCTGAAACAATAAAAGTTCCAGAACTAAGCGGAAGAACTTTGCCTACTTTTGCAGTGCTCCATGCGTTACTCCAGCACTGTGCCTGACAAAGGGGTGCTTGCTGATTTTATGATGCATACCAAATGAGAGCCTACAGCCCAGGGCGCTCATAAGTATATGCCTTGCCATGAAAATTCTGCATCTTAATATCGCCGAGACTTTGCTCTGGGGTGTCATGCAAAATTAGTTTTTAAGGGCAGTTTAGTAACTTATTGAGATCATCAAGAAGTATTACTTTGTTTTGAGGTGTGAGAATAGCCATAGGCAAGAGTAATTCATTTTAGAACAACTTACTTAGCGGCCATATGCCTGGTTTTCAATCTAAACTTTAATCAGATTTTAACATTAATTTGCACCAACATCAGTTACAGCCTTTCTGCTTTCACATTTAATTTTACCATTTTAATTCATTGATAAGCAGACTCTCCTTTCTTATGGTTTATTGCTCTGCTATTGCTTTTTGAAACTGCATGCCTTATGTAAGGAGGTTAGCTTTACTTCTGAATAAGAGTCATCAAATTCCATTTGAATAATTTCTCAATGCATTTTCTGAATGTCTTATAAGCAATGAGCTTTAAGTCCCTAGCCAAGCTGCTTAAGGAGAACAGCAAAGGAAGCTCATCATTACCAAGGCTTGGGGATTTCATTGGGTCCTGCTACTAACACGAAAATTAAATGTGTCAGTTAAACCACCATCTGGGCACCATTTATCTCTCCATCATTAGAGGGTTGAAGAGAGAAAACCCAATTATTTCCATATCCTGATAGGCTGTCTTGGGTAAAAACAGGGGAAAAAGATAAATGTTCCAACAAGGTTCTCTGTTTATCATCAGCTGGAAAAAAAGGGTCAGTATGGTACTGACAAGATTTGAGGTCCAAAACTAGTCTGCTATTTCCACCTAACACCTGGGGACTCTCCAAAGTCTGTTTTTGTACCTGTTCATGAAATGGTTAGTCAAAGGCAGGGAAAACCACCATGCTTATGTTTTACAGTTCTGTTATGTTAAGTTGTATTACAATGATGTTTAGGATGAGTCATTTTATTTTATGCGCTTTTCATATTAAAGGTTAAACTATTTTTAAAATTAACATTAAAACCTTCCCAAGTAGATATTACCCATCAAATTAGCAAAATATCTGACCCTATTTTATCATAGACATGTTAACAACATGAATTGTGAAATACAATAGAATATCCTGGAAAAAAACTTCTTAACATGAACACGCACTTACAAATAATTTTTAAAATACTTTAAGAAGAACAGACATAACTTACTCAATTTAAGATTAAAACAGCTGATTAAAAGTCATATTCAGCCACTTCTCAGGCACAAAATTTGCACGGTTTAACATAATCCTTCTACACAACAGTAGCTAACCAGGGATGACCATTCGGGGTTTTTTCTAATACAGACCTACATACAAAATAGGTGCATGACTCATTATAGTGGGAGGTCAGAAACCAAAAGGATAAACATGATTTATTAAGAGTCTTCAATCACTTTAAATATCCTACGTTATACTATATATCATCTATAGCTGACACATTATATTGCTCTATCTTAAAGGCTTGTGATAACATGGGTGTAATTTAAGCAGCAAACAACATTCATTCAGGGATTGAATATCTATAGCCATCCAGAATGAACTGAAGTCAGGAATCTGATCTGGAAGCCAGAAGGTAGAAATACAGCAGATAAATCAGTATGTTTGTACTACTTCTAGCTGAATATCACTTGTAGGATCCAGGTTTCAATTTGAATGAGCCCTGGTCAATAAATATTGCTACAAGCAATGTACAATCTTCAGTTTCACACTGAAGACCTATGTACCTTACAGAAACAAGAGAGCTATTGCTTAAGTATGAACAACTTCAGATAAAACTAAGAACTGATTCTATGTTTGGCACCAAACTGTAACTGTTGAATTTAAAAAAAAAAAAGTTTTTTCTTCTCCTCCCATAGATAGAAATGGAAATAAAAGCAATAAGGTTGAGAGAAAAATGCCATATTATGTCTTCACCTGATGTGAAACAATGGAACTACAGAGCCAAGCTTTTCTTGGTACTGCCAAAAAAATGTTACAGATGGAATGGCTGCAATTGCAGCTTGGGAGGTACAGTTTGTATACAAAGAAAAATCTTCACTGGGCTCGTAGTCTAGCCCTGGAACATGTAAACCAAAGGGGTTTGGTATCATTGTCTATGGAGATTTTCAAGACCCAGCTAGCCAAAGCCCTCGCTGATTGAATCCTGTGTTGGCAATAGTTCTGCTATGGCTGGAAGGCTGGGCAACAGACCTTCAGAAGTCACTTCCAACCAATGTTTCTATGATTCTAAATCACACTAGGCACCTTCTACTCACATAGTTTCTAGTTTCTAGCAGTTTCACAAAGTTAACAGGAACCTGACCATATAGCAAAAGGCTGAAAACATACAAGATTTCAGAGTTTTACTCAAACTGAAACCCAATTCACCTATAGTGAATCACCTATCATTGATCTTCAGATTATTTCTGATTATGATGATCTTTATGATCTTCAATTGATTATTTCTGTTAAGATACAATTTGTGTTATCAGAGAAAAAAATATTCTAATTTCTCTAAGATTATACATTACAGGTCACCTCTTAAAGTAAATGGCATCTAAAAAGCAGCATTCCCCTTTTCAATTGTTTGTCGTGCGTTAGAGTAAAACTACCTTTTGCAGGGAAAGAGGGGGATGAGGAGAGAAGTGGGGAAGCACAGCACTCAACAGCTTGACAAGTACTAGAGAAGGTTTGCACTCTTGTCTTGCTGCCTGGTAGACTCTTTGTCCTGAAGCACTATGCAGTCAGTCTTTCTCTGATTCAGTATTTAATTAATTGATGAAAGACAGAAGTATTCTTACAAGACCTCTGGTTAATGTGTTGATCTCTTCACTTAAACAGCCAGGATGTATAATAAAGGCAGATAAAAGCATCCATGCAAAGGGACATGTGTTTCCCCATTTCCTCCAGCCTGTGAAATTCATAAGAACTTCTGGCTAGAGTACTCCTATCACAAAGAATCACTGCATGAAGACTGATGGGAATAATTTACTACCATGACACAGACTCCTTGGAAATGTTCTGCAAACTGCAAGTGGTCAAGAAACCATCTTTTCAGTTTATTGCTCTGATTCTGGCCTGAAAATTCAATTTAAAGAGAGAATCATTTGCAGGAATCAAGGAACATGAGTAAAATATTTTATCTTCTTATTACTGACAGGTCTTGGAGTAATCATAATTCTTCTCGCCACGATGGTAACCTCAATTACTGGGTTGTCAACTTCTGCAATAGCAACTAATGGGTTTGTCCGTGGAGGTAAAAATCTTAGGGTTACTAATGCTTTCAAGCCCAAAAAGGTCTTTATGTATTATTTTCGTATGAGGCAAACCAGAGGGTCAATAAACCAAATGGTACATCTAAAGGAACTGGAAGGTAACAATTCTAGCCACCTCTAATCACAATTTATGGCATGTTTGAGTCGTCACCTTTAATAAATCCCAGATTTCAGTTCAGTCTGTGAAGTACATTTCAGATGCTCCTGCCTACTACTGCTGAGCAGGGATGGCTTCTGGCTTTCCATGGAATTCTTCTGTTCCCTTTCAGCAAGTATTTCTTATTCAGAGCATTCCAGGTTGAACATCCTTGGACAAACTGAGCATGAGGCACCCCTTCTTTCATTTTCCAGACCGATGTGTATCAGTGGATATCTTCAATTTAATACCTTCTTTATAAAACTCCTTACATTTCAGCCACTCCTTGGAAGATGAGTAAATAATATTGCTGGAAAAGTGCATCTCAGGTATTTTATGAAACAAAGTTCTAGTGCATTTCAGAGCCTTAAAGTTACAACTGGTCTGCTCAAACCTCTGCAGACAACAGCACCATCTTACTGTCCTTTAAGCAGAACAGGTATTTGAGTACATTTGAATATACTTTCTTTTTCGGATCTTTCAGGTCTTGGAATCATAGTTATTGGTCTGAGTGTAGTAGTAACAACATTAACAGGTATCTCCATGTCTGCCATTTGCACTAATGGAGTAGTAAGAGGAGGTAAGTGAATATGATCTCATAAAAAGTATAAAAATCTGCAGATTCAGATGACCAAAAAAATGTAATTAAGATAACTCTGTTATAAGTACAGCAACAATAAATAAATATATTTGGAGTGATCTCTCTCAATGGATCAACAGTAAATTAAAACGTATGTAATCTCAATCACTTCCCAACAATAAATATTAAGTGCCAGTGAGATGAGATGAGATGAGATGAAATAATTAACTAACAAAGCAATGTGCTCCATTTATGGAGAATCGCAAAAAAGCTCAAGGTTTTGCTGGGTCGCTGTGCAGGAGCTTTAACAATGTACCACAGAATATGATCTTCCTGTTAATACTATCGTAGAAGAAAAGTCAGAACCTGACTGGAAGTGAGGTTCTCTCTGCTGTGTGTTATTATATTATGTGTTATCAAAAATTATTTGAAGGTCCAGTTTTGCATGCTAACATGCACTGAAAAGACTTCTGCAATAGAAAGGTGTACAGAAAATTCTGAAGGCAGAACCAGTCAGAACCAGAACAAAGCACATTCTTATTATTATCAGTGCCCTCTATTAATAAAGGGTAAATACTGAATATGTGTTAGGCTAAAAGCAGAGATTCCTTTGGTATTATTTATCTGAGAAAAGCCAGCAAATCCTGAGCATTTAGCTCTGCTGAAATAACAATCATTTCTGCCTGCAGGCGGAGCATACTATCTTATCTCCAGAAGTCTAGGCCCAGAGTTCGGTGGATCCATAGGACTTATCTTTGCTTTTGCAAATGCAGTAGCAGTTGCTATGTATGTGGTTGGATTTGCTGAAACAGTTGTAGAACTTCTTAAGGTAAATATAGATGTTTCATGTGTATGATTAAATTCGGGTTGGGGGGTTGCTGTTTTGGTTTTTTTTTAATTTCTTGGTTTGGGGTTGTTTTGTTCGCTTTATATTGTATATTTAAGTGTTGAAGCTTTTTAGCTGAGGCCACAGAGTGCTTCTCCATTATTTCTACCTTATGAAAACATTTCATACGTTTCTCAACAAGCATCTCAAAATCAGGAGAGGAGCAGACATCTAATTGACATCCAAATAACCCCAACTACAAAGAGCGAGCTGGAACATGAAATGCAAACACTTTGTCTCACAAATCTCTGAAACTCTGACAGCTCACTGCTTTCTATTTCACCTTGTTACCTGATCCCACCAGTTGGGCAGAGAAAGACCGGTTCTAATAATATTTCTTACTGCTTTCAGGATAGTGATACACTGATGGTAGATGAGTCCAATGACATCAGAATAATAGGTACCATAACTGTTGTATGTCTTCTTGGCATCTCTGTTGCCGGCATGGAATGGGAAGCAAAGGTAAACCTTTAAAAGAATATAAAAACAAGCAGTATAGTAGACCACTGTACAGCATTTCTGTGTGAGGAATGCTATACAACTGGTGGCATTTTCAAAAACACTCAGTTTCAGTTTATGCTTAATCTTTCTAAAAGAAATGGCAGTTTAATCACTACATTCAATGAAAGCACAATTACTCCATGCTCTTCCTTGAACACTTAAAAGGGGAGAAGCAGCTTGTGTTCTGCAGACAGCTTGATTATACACTGATTTTTATTATTCGTGGCATCATTCAGAGCCTTGGGTAGATGCCCCTTTTGCCCTTCTTTTTGATGCAGCTTAACAGAATAAACACTAATAAAAACAATACCTAGTTTTATCACTGTACTCTCTCAAGCCCTGCTCAGCAGAAGAGCTCTATTTGCTATCTATTCCTTAATCTCTAATGATTTCTGCTATCCCTTCCCCTGCAAAAAAAAAAGTTCAAAATGGAATTTCAAATGGAAACACTTCAGAGGATGGAATACAGCTATCAAAATCAGGTCCAGAATAGCAGCCGTATTTTTACATTCTGCTGTGATGAAGACTAGAACTACTTGTAAAAGAGATGAGGAAAAACAATTAGATATTGCAAACCTTGAAGTGACAACCCACTGCAACTAAACAAATTTTATAACAATATAAAAATGTCTTGGTATTAATGCATTAGCTGTTTTGTTTTGCATTTTCTCACAAAGTAACTAACATAAAACTAAATTATAACTATATATTTCATAACCACCTTAATAAAAAGTATTTGCTGGTGTCATTGGCTGATTCAGCTATCTTGATTCCCGATATTTTCAAGAATTGCAGAAACTGTTAATCTCATAGGGAACATATACAGATACTTACTATACAGCCCTCTCCACAGTCAATGCAAATTAAAATCTTCAAGAAAATCTTTGTTTCTATTAATAGGCTCAAGTTATTCTTCTAGTTGTTCTCCTTGTTGCCATTGCCAACTTCTTTATTGGGACAGTCATTCCTACCAACAATGAAAAGAAGGCAAGAGGCTTTTTAATTACCAAGGTAAGTAACCTTGCTATCTATCATAAAATAGTAAGTTTCCATTCCTTTCGTTTCCATACTGAGTTAAGGACTCCACCGAAAAAAGTCACAAGATCAGGACCTTCTGCCTGAGTTTAAGTAAGTTTGCAAACCAAGGGAATTTATTTCATCTTTAGTTTTGAGTTTGTCTCCCTGCTGCTGAAGCTGACAGCTGCAGCTTGAGTCATTTATATATGAGCAGAGCACAGACAAACTTTTATACAGAGCTAAGTGCAAGTCCTGCAGTGACACTCCTGTCACTTCAATATGGATCTGTAGCTCTGAGATGCAGACAAGCACATCCTACTGGGAACCACACTAAGAAAATCAAATTCACTTTGCTTATGATATGAGACAAATTCAAACCCAGTCATCCAGATGGGAAAGACTAGCTTATTCACCTCCTTCATTAAGTACCTTTGGAATCAAATCCTGGTGGTATGTTTCATTTTCACCTTTATTTGCAGCATCAATATTTGCAGAAAACTTTGGACCAAATTTCAGAGGTGGAGAAGGATTCTTCTCAGTGTTTGCCATTTTCTTCCCAGCTGCCACTGGCATCCTTGCAGGAGCCAATATCTCAGGAGATCTCAAAGTATGTATTTCATAAACTTCATAATAATAGCTGTAGGCTGAAAAAAAGAACAAGGAAACAAATTATGAATCAACACTGTATTAATTCAGTTTTAAATCATGTCTTATTTTGGGAAGCAAACTCACTTTTAAGTACCTGCTTTATTATTTCAAAACATCAGTTCACATTTTGTCTCATAATGCATTATGGCTATTTACAAAAATTACTGCCTTTAGATTCGGGTTGCTGTATCATTTAAAAGCAAGTTTCAGTAACCTGTAATAATATGTCATTAACGGTCCATTAGCAGCACATGACATAAGAGAAATCATGTGTACCTCTTGGCTCTCTTCTTTTGCAAAATCTCCTAAAACATCATTTCAAAAAGCATACCTGTAAAGCTGTCGTGGTTTCACCCCAGCTGTGGGCTGAGATCCACGCAGCTGCCTGCTTCTTAAAGTAAAAGAGCAGGGGAGAAGGGAAAAAAGGGGGGAAACAAGGGAAGGGAAAAGGAAGGGGCAAATAACTCTAAAACCAAGAAACTAAGAGGCCCGTGGGTTGGGATAAGGAGAGTTTACTAAGATAACAGAAAAATAAAATATAACAATGTTAACAGGACTTTAGAGCAAAAGAATATGAAACTATTGATACCCAATGCAGTTTCTCACCGACCCACACAACTCAGGCCGTACCACCCAGAGCTGTCCCGGAACCCGACCGTCCCCCCAAGAAGCACGCGTCCCGCCACCGCCCCTCTTCTTCTTCCCAACAGCCCCCCGTTTTCCTAGGCAGGACGTAATTGGCATGGAATAGTCTCTTTGGCCCATCTGGGTCACCCGTCCTGGCTTCGCCCCTCCTTTCTCAAGAATAGAGAAATACGAAAAAGCTAAGAAAGTCCTTGACTGTCTGACTGCAACTAAGAACATCAGGGTGTTCTCAGCACTGCTTTCATTGTAACTCCCAAACACAGCATTCCATCAGCTGCTACAAATGAAGTTAACTCTATCCTGACTGAAACCAGGACAAAAGCTCATGTTTGTACTCATGACAATCAGTGGAGACTGGCTTTTTCTGTTCAGGGTCATAGCAAGGGCAGAGGAAACAGAGCATTTAATGAAAGCAAGTTTGTCCCAATCCCATGTCACTACTGCTGCTCAAAGGAAAAGCTGCAGGTTTGCAGCTGTGACAAGAGAAAAGAGTCTGAAGAGAAAGGGAAAGGACATCCGAGGGTGCCCAACTGTCCTGCTGTGGCCACTCTGTCAGGTCCCTACCCTCCTCTTGCAGTATAGCAGTTGTACAGGATGATATTTCTAGTATCTAAACACACTGGTAAATCAGAGACAGGAATTTAGTTTTAACTTTGAGTGCCTTCTAGTTTTCATGACTTTGCACAGTGTATTTAATGCAAAGAGAGTTTAAAGCTAAATGCAAAGCTGAAGGAACTCAAAGCTCAGCAAAGCATTTGGTACAATGTCTCTAATAAAGGTGGAGCAATACAGCACTGCGTAACGTTACAAGGAATTCAGTTATGCACCAGGGATATCTGTAATTCAGGTCTTGAAATTCTAATTTAATTCTAAACCACAACAGTAACAAAACCCAAAAAACCCACCCCAAAAAAGCACAAAAGAAAAAAAAAAACTACCAGAAGGATGTGGTTCCCACCTTAAAAACCCCAGCATGTCAAATTAAGTGATTTTACCTCATCATATAGAACCATTGTTATCTGATAGACACCTGAAAGGTACTGAAAGGTCTGTTATTTCTGTATTGGCACAGTAGTCACAAGTTCACCAGATACCACCAACCCTAACAGACAGTTCTGTTTCCCTTCCTCACACTGAGCTGCATGCCTCATCTCCTTTGTTTCCAGAGGACTGCTTTTGAAGCCAAGCACCTAGAGAAATATGTAGAAACTGAGCCCCTAATAGCATCTATGAGATTCCATTTTTAATTAAAAACCCGAAAATCACTGTACTTCTCTCCAGTGAGACTGAATCAGCCTTGCACAATCTTCATCCTTCTAAAATAATTCTTTTGCCATATATGGTGTTCTCTATACCCAGCAAGCTCTCAAAGCACCAGCACTTCTTTCATAAGCCATCTGAAAGAGTCTGAGCAGACCAAGGGAAGCTGTTCTCCCATTGGCACTCCACAGTTGATTCAGTCTGGCAGTAAGTGGATTTCTATAACCAAGTTCTCCAGGCTGCAGATTCCCCACTGAGCATGTTCAGATGCATTAGACAGGTCTAATTAAATTAACCAGCCTCTCCAGAAATCTAAAAGACAAGCTAAGAAGTATTTAAAAGGTATAAAATCGACCAATCAAACTTTCTTTAGAATTTGTTGCAAACACCTATGTATGTGCTTCTGTAGCTGCTACACACTTAAGTAGTGGCCTAGTCCAAAGCCTATAGCTAACGTTTCCCAGGACTTCAGTGGGCCCTAAGGTCCTCACAGCATATTTAATTATTCAGAATATTTAAAAGTTGAAATCCTTAAGAAGCTTTAACCTTAAGATTTAATGCTACAGTGTTTGAGATTGCAGCGTAAGACTCCACAAAAACAAGGACCTAAGACAGGCACACCAGAACTGTATAAACTGAAGTTACCATAATCTGAGGGAAAAAGGTTTTATGCTGCTGAAGTGACTTGGCAATTATTTTTCAGCTCAATAAATCCTTACCTCATTTTAAAATTGTATTATCATCACAGTTAAATAATTCATCCATGTTTCATATGACACTCCAAAATTGTATTTTGGGGGTTTTTTTCCCCATGCAACAAGCGTAGGGCAAAAGCCTGTGACTTCAAATGCATTCCAGGCATCTTTGACTTAAAAAACCTCACTAAACCATCTTAAGATGACAATTCAGAAAAAGTGCTTCCTAGCATCAACAAACACACACTAAACTGTAAGATTGGCTAACATTAAGAACCCCTTGAAAAATATAATGTATATTACAGATCTTTGGACTCTTACAGTTGTATGATTGAAGGTGACATTGTTGTGAGCCAGTCTGTAAGCATTATAACCCAGCCTTATTAAATTATCTAAATCAGAAGTCAGAACAGTGAAAGGAAGTAGCTTCTTGTCAAGACACAACAATTACTCACAAAAGTACTGTATTCTATACAAGGTGACTACCTGCATATACCTTACCAATTAACAAAAAAATAGTCCTGTCTTGTCATTCACAGGAGCTTGATGGTTAATTCAGTAACTATTTAACCATTATACCATTAAGCATTAAAATAAAAGTCCACTGCAATGTAAAGAGAGTTTGGAACTCCCAGAAATGCAGTGCTGAGGACAATCCTGCTGCTATAAGCATGACCTCTGCTCCTCCAGAATAACATCCTTCCCTATGTTTGGGATAGAATCACAGAATTGTCCTGGTTAGAAGGGACCTTTCAGATCATCCAGTCCAACCACTGGATAGGAGCACTGCACCACAGGCCTGTTTCACAGTATGCATACAGTCTATGTACGTGCTAGTACAGGAAACATTGGTGCAGTAACAAAAACCTACCCTCCAAATCACAATGCAGCAGGACTCTGTAGCATGCAAATGCAACTGGACTGTAGTATACAACCTCATGGTGTTTTTTGTGGCACTGCTTTGTTTTAAGGATCCACAAGGTGCGATACCCAAAGGAACGATGCTGGCCATTCTCATCACAACAGTTGCTTACATCGGCGTCGCAATATGTGCAGGTAAGTACAGAACCCTCTGCTTCAGGTCTTAATTTATGCAGTTAAAAAGTTTGAAAGCCCTTCATGCAAATTCACTATTAGCCTCGCTGCTTCTTCATCCTGTGGATTTATTATGTAGAGAGATAGTTGATTTTACTGTATGTAAAAACAGTGGTGAAAAAAAAGCAGCAATCACCAGAAACACAGGAGCCTGCTTAGCAGCTGGACTTTCATATGACTTGTATGGATACTTTTGCATTGGATTTAGTGACAAAGACCACTATCATACAGTATCCATGAGTACATTAAAGATTAAAGGAACCTCTGATCAATCTCCTGATCTTTTGTTCCTCATTCACATGGTGAAATTTGACACAGCTTCAACATCCTCTCACTAGTCTTACTGAGCACTCATGAGTAACAACAGGGGAACAGATTTTGTATGTTATACATCAAAGACAGAAATCAATTGCCTGTCTTAAAGAAGATGTACTACATGACTAGGTGCTCTACAATACTGGAATGTGAGGTAAGAAAATGGATACAAGGGTGAAAAGGAGACCTATACTAAAGCCATGAACTGTGTTGGAGGAATATGCAATTAAATTCTCATTATGAGAGTATAATAAATCTCTGTTCACAAAAAAGATTTTTCTTTTTCTATTTTAATAGTACTGTAAGAAAGTGTTGTAAATGACACTGTTCCTTATGAGCAAATACCTCAATACTGTGTGAAAGCCCTGCAGGGTACTCCATTTTCTCGGAGATGAATCTCAAGATTTCTTGGCTTGTGGATTTTGTACTTTATTCAAGAGGCAGAATACTCGAGTCAAGCTGCAGCTCAGGTTATTGCATTATTTGGATCTAAATTTCCTTTGCAATTAAAGTTGAAGTAGTTACTCTTCACTTTCTATTATAAATCTGCATTAATATATTGTTCTGTTCTCACAAGCAATAACTGTATTTCAACTTCAGAGCTGTCTAGTTTTTAATGCAACAATGCTTTTTTGTTTTCTTTTTGTTTGCATGGTAGTTTGCTAAATAGATAACGGCCACCTTGGGACTCTTGATAACAATGTTTTTGACATATTTGAAGATACCATATAAACTTACATTTTGGCCGCTAAATACATTTAGATCAGCACTCTAAGTTAACTCCATATGCTTCTTCTCATTGCTAGTGGCAAGCAAAAAATCACAGCATAAATATTAATAAAACCAAAAAGAGTATAGGTAATTTCTCATGTTAGAAGTTTCTTCACCGCATTGGTATCAGTAGGGCTCAACAATTTGAAAAGATGAGAATCTGAGTCTCTAAAGCAATTGTGTGTCCTTGTTAAATAAAAAGAAGTGCATGCCTAGACCTGAGACTTCCCCGACCAGTTTACTTGAATACCAGCAGTTGTAAAAGTGGCTGCAAGCAGACAATATACTTCGGAGTCAGTTAATTTATTGTTGATCTCTGTCTGGTTCTCCACTCTCAGAAACAGGCTAGTTCACATTAGTCAATCAGCTGATTATTTTAAAAGTAACAAAAGTATCTGCTTACATAAGAAACTAAGCTGCACTGCAGGGAAGTAATCTCTGCCTAAATTAAACATTGCTCTGTGGGATGAGCCTAAGGCAGCAGTTGTACAAAAGGCGTGCAGACTGAGAGACAAAGTGTGGCAAGAGCATTCTTCCGATGTCAAAAGGAAGGAAAATAATAATATATCATTGTTTCCACAGCTTCCTGTGTTGTACGAGATGCTACTGGGAACATCAATGATACAGTTGTACCTGGAATGAGCTGCAATGGATCATCTGCCTGCAGCCTAGGCTATGATTTTTCCAGATGTGCAAGTCAGCCATGTGATTATGGGCTGATGAATAATTTTCAGGTTTTAATGAGATAATACATATAATACTAAGCAATACATGAATACATAAGTACAAACATGCAAAATCATTATTTGCTGACAACTAACTGCAGCAGGAACATCCACTATTACTTAAAGAAGTAAAAAACTATAGGAATAATCTCAGGGAAAGTCCCCTGCATTCCACATTACCCTCATACCAGCCTTCCCAGCACTCTGGTAAGGTCTTTACCTCTTCTTTCAAAAGGTACCATGCAGCTCTATGTACTGTTACATCTTCAAACTCAAAATCTAGACTGAACAGAGAACTTGGGAACTCCTGTTAGATCAGCAACTCATCTCACTGCTCTTTACACATGGATGTGATGTTACCGCAGGGGTGCTGTGGTCACTGCTAAAGGGTTGTGCCCCAGTATAAAACGGAGTTCCGACATCTTATAAAAAGTATCCAAAAATAGTTGAGTGAAAAATCAAGTGAGAACTAATGGGGTCTTTCTCCTATGCCAAAGAGAGACTGTCTGCCATTTTTATTCTTCAAAATAGACCTTAGGCGAAGCATCAAAGTAAAATAGCTTTTCTGTGGCCACCGACCCACAGCTCCCAGATGTCTGTTCAGCCCCTGTGCTTCAGGGACTGTGAGAGGAGCTCACCACCCACCTGCACTGGCTTTTCAACTAGCCATTTGTGGCTTTTAAAGTCACTTGCTTTTTTCCCAGCCGGCTCTGCTAAATGACAGGGCTGGGTAACCACCTAAAAGGGTTATGCTGTCCCTGTCACAGACTGCTTGTCCTTCCTTTCTTGATCATTTGCCATCTTCACTCCCACCTCAGTCCAGCTGCCCCGACCCAGGGTGACCTCCCTAAAGCCATAAAAAGTTTCATGTCTTCCATTTATCAAAAGAAAAAAAAAGTCTTCATCTGACAAAACTCCAGGATTAACTGGTTTCTGTCCTGGAGTACTTCCTACACACCAAAAAGCATCTGGCAATCACATCTGTCTGCTGCTTCTCAACAACCCCTTTGCTTTAGTGGTCCCAGAGGCCAGCACAGCCCCTCCGGGAAGGCTAAGGGCGCCCCGGCAGCAACCATCATTACTGTCTGCAGCACTGCACTTCTGCCACCACCATCAGGCATTTCCTCTCTTTTTCAGCCATGTGAAATATATGACGAAAAAAAAAACCCAAGAAAACAACCAAAGAATGTGATTCCAAACACATTTCACACTTTGGTCCTTTGTCCTGCCATTTCCATTGCCCTTCTTGCTACAAGCTGACTATTTACTCATCAAGTAGAGGCTGTTACTTAAGAGCAACCAGTTAGTAAAGGAGGTGAGAAAAATCACAGAGTACTCACCTGCCTCAGCAGACAGCTGCATACTTGTATAAAAATTTGACTATGCTTCTGTTGCTTTTTACTGACAGGAACAATAGTATTTCCCCACTTTACAGTTGGTTTATACAGTACTGAATTGAGAACCATGAAAAGCAGAGACACATAAAAACAGAGTACTTGAATAAGTCTGTCATCAAAGAGTGTATCCAAATGCAAGCCCGACTGTTCTTTTTCCCTCATTTTTTCTTAAAGGTGATGAGCATGGTGTCTGGCTTTGGTCCTCTCATCACAGCTGGCATCTTTTCTGCTACTCTGTCATCAGCTCTAGCATCTCTTGTCAGTGCACCTAAAGTTTTCCAGGTAAAATTAAACTATCCAATTCTTTATAACTCTGTTTTACTTTAAAGACCTAAGATTTAATTGAACCCTATGCAAAAAATGTGATATATATTTAAATAACACTGACACGTGTGGGAGGAAGAGACAGGGAAAACAGTATGTAAAATGTTTTTCTACAGAAACAGGCAGGCCTTCGCACCCTCACACAACAGTGAGAATGACCTTTTGGTCAGAGCTCAGCTTTGCTACAGGAGGTACATGTTACTTGTTATAGATAGCTTCAGGGCTACTTTCAGGATACAAGGATACACTTCTATCCTCCTACAGAAAGCCACCCTGTAAGCACAGGAGTCCTCAAGATAGTAAAGTTCAGATGATGGCAGCTGTGCTCAAACAGGCTGTCCAGAAGCTGTCTGGGCAGCAGCAGCAGCAATGTGGGACAGAATACAAACAGAAGGCATAGGACAGAAAGATAACATGTTCAACTTACACCAAGCCACTGATTCATGCTTCTGTTTCCTCCAATTTAGATTCTATTTAGCTATTCAGTTAATAAGTTTAAGTACTGAATTAGAATTAAATGCCTGTGATTATTGTATATAGTTTTTATATATAGCAGGGTGTATATATATGTCATTCCTGTTGTATATACAGTAGAATATGGACTTATCACCTTATTTGAATGCTTGTGTGCCACAGCAGTATACGTACCTGAAGTAGAAAGATTGAATTTTTGCTTAGTAAAAGGCTAACAATCTGTCACTCACATACAGTGAACTTCTGATGTAGGAAAGCACTGCTTAACAGAATTAATTTCTGATTACCAGGCTCTTTGCAAGGACAACGTCTACAAAGGGCTCCACTTCTTTGCCAAAGGATATGGAAAAAACAACGAGCCCATCAGGGGATATGTTCTCACTTTTGTGATTGCTATGGCGTTCATTCTGATTGGTTTGTAAATCGTGACACAACTGCTACAACCTCACATTCTGAAATTATATAAACTGGTATTTTAATACAATTCTTAGTTATGACTATAAAAGATTCCACTCAGGTAAGCTCTGTCATAAGCCCAAGCATGCTCAAAGCCCTGGTAGCAATTCCATTATTCTTAAAGAGGGGAAAACCAAACCAACAGGGACTCCAGTAACATCACAAGGCCAGGACAGACTCCTTTTCAAAGATGCAGAGTAGGTGCAATTCCTGCTCACCCCGCTGGAAGGAGGCAGTGCTTAGAACTACAAGGCAAAGTCACCAACTTTGAAAACGGCTTTCCAGTTTATACTGCACATAGCTCGGAGGTAATGCTGAAATAATTAAGAAGCCTTCTGAACCAAGCCTCCTGCACAGTCAGCTGCAAAACAAACCCCAGTTTGCCAGCACTGGTGGTAGAAAATACCAGCTATTGTATTTAGAGGCATGGGGATTTTTAACTTAGTTTTTCCAAGATTTGAAATTCAACCGGTATGACACTAAGGAAATGGGAAGTTTAGCAGAGAGAATTCAGATTGCCATTTAAAAAGCAAAACAGTAATTTTTAGCATTTTGTGAAGTGCATCTGTCCTCTCAATCATGTATTCTGAAATTTACACCAGATCTACATCATTAAGTGCCAGTCTATAGAACCAGATCATCAAGTATAACCTTGCATAGCACAAAATGTTACTAAAATCAGTATCAGCAGACACTACTTACTATGAATGAAGGTGCTTAAATAAGTACCACAGGACAAAACCCAAGCTCTCCCTGGATGATGAATTCCACTTGTGTCCAGATTAAATGCATTGTCAGGAAAAAGTTACCCAACAACCTAGGAAACTTGTGCCTATGTCTGACTCGTGTGTGTGTCTTGCAGCTGAACTGAATACCATTGCTCCCATCATCTCCAATTTCTTCCTGGCTTCATATGCTTTGATTAATTTCTCCTGCTTTCATGCCTCATATGCAAAGTCTCCAGGTGAGTCTGCATTTGCTAGTGATTTAAATGTGGGCTTCATACTCTGATCTCTGCAAGTTTTTGACTGTATGTCAGACAGCTGCAGTACCTGTAAAATATCTAAGTTACGTGATCTGAGGTTTTACAGCTCTCATTGAGTACGATGACATTTTATCTCCCAAAGATAAAAATAATGGCCTTAGTCCTACAGTTGTACAGGATGAAAAAGACTTTGATGCATCCCACTGGAGCAGAAAAATTCCTCCTCAGGGTGTTTTTCCCCTCACTATCGCTCAACATGGGTGGATAAAAGCCCATGCCACATAAAGTAAGCAAGGTATAGCATACAGCTGAGAGACATTATGCCCTTCTCCAAATCCACAGTGAAATTTAGAGTAAAGTTCATAAGAACAATAATTGTGCTAGAAGTGATAGTGTCTGGAAGGGAACATGTACAACAAGAACAAGTCCATCAAACAGCATCAGCACAGTTCTGCAGTGGCTAGTAGCAAAATTGCAAGGTGAAGCACAAGGAGGTCCTGTTCAGGGTAACTGGAGAGCTTCTCTCTACCTTTGGGCAGCAAAGGAACATGCTGGCTTTCAGGCTTGTGCATCGCCACAGCAGAATAATTCTCATCGCCTTCATGAATGAAGGGGTGATATGAGACTGTAAGGACTATGTTTTTGGAACACAGGAAAGACAATTTCCTGCCACTGTGAATCAATTACTCAATTCAGGGAGCAAGGAATACTTTTTTAATTTCCGGTGTGAAGAAACTGCAGTAGTGACAAACACCTACATCAGCTTCCTTCCTATAGACCTGCATGGTGCCGTTTGTTCAGAGGGCAGAAAAGATGAGAGCTTCTGCTAATTACCCTCACAGCTGAACAAATGCAGATCTGCTCTACAGAGCCTTAGAGCTGAGTAAAAATTACCTCTACAGACTTCATATGCAGGCCTCTTGCTTTACTTTGCCACTACTTAACATTTCAGACAAAAACTGCAGCCATTTTTCTTTTCTCATTTCCTCCAGTTAATTTCTGACAATTCACAATGATAGATTATAATAATTGCAAGGCTGCAGGACAGCAAATTTTTTCACAGCAGGACCTTCCCATTCCCTCATTACAAAGATGATCCAAGATAGGACTGCTCAGCCTCTTCTTGTATCTTCCGTGTTTTTTTCCTCTCCAAAGAGTCTGCTCTGTAGAACACCTGGCAGAGACCTGCACACCATGGAGGCTCACTGCTTGCCTCATCATTTTAATTGCTAGCAGGGGATGGATTCAGTAGTGCAGCTGAAGAGCAGCAGGAATAATCTCTTTTTAAAGTAAATTGCAAATGATTTTATTTTTCTGCAGTGAGGCCAGGCAATTTACAAGTTTAAGACAGGTGCACTTACAGTACTGGGATAAACTATCCTCTCAGCAAGTGTTTAGTTCCCATTAATAAGTTCTATGCATAGGCATCACAAGGACATAGCAGCCAATTTCCTTGGGTTATAGGGAAAAAATGTTTTCTGTTCTGAACCAGTGAGCTTTAATGTGGCAAAAATACTCATAAACAAAATGGCAACTGGAAGCCAAGCTGGACAAAGCAGTGGGGAAGGGTTTGTAGAAAAGGGCTTCTAAGACCCATTATTCTGTACACATAGAAATCTACATCAGCCAACACCTGAGGTCTCTATTGATACTCAGGAGGCCTGAGAATTTGCACATATCACTTCCACCCCTTCTGACTGGGCCTGAAACTAATTGCACATGGGTTTGTACACGCAGACATCAGCAGATCGCCATTTGATCAATATATTTCATGCTCCTCCAATTTCCACAATTCTCTTCAACAGGTTGGAGACCTGCATTCAGATATTATAACATGTGGGTGTCACTTTTTGGAGCCCTGTTGTGCTGTGGTGTCATGTTTGTCATCAACTGGTGGGCAGCCCTCATCACTTATGCCATTGAGCTCTTCCTGTATATTTATGTAACATATAAGAAACCAGGTAAGGCCTCAAAACACTCTCTTTGGTGTAAATGTTATGCAGCCAGACTGGATTTCACAGGAAGTGATTCTGCTTACAAAATCAGACATTACTTTTTCTTCAATAACTTTCTTTAGAGCATCCCATTAATAGAATATAGATTAAGATGATAGGCTGGTGAATTTTTTCCTGTTAAATAAGCACTTCAAGTATGGCTCAGGGCTTTGTGTAAACATTCCTGCACCCCAGGTTTTTTTCCCCACCACATCTTCACTACATTCACACACACAACCTTAAATGAATTTTGCTATGCTCTTAGCTGACTCATCTGGGGTCCTCACTCATAATGTAAACCTACTGCCCATTATGCAACAAAAATGCAAGCTAAATTACTCATGAACTGATCCTCTTCCAGCATCTCCCTGCAATACCTCAGTAAATCAAAGATGGGCACACTTTACTGCAGGAAAAAACTGCTTAGCACATCAGCAAATCACAGGAGCTCTCTTCAGAAATCTGTGTGCTAATACCATATACCAGCAAAAGACTAGACAGTTTGGTTAATTCATATCTAGGACAAAACAAACCAAGGTTCAGGTTTCACTGCTAACCATCTGAATTACTTGTGCAGTAGAAAAAAATAACAAAGAAGAGAGGCAAGTTTCTCAGCAGAAGATGTTCTTTCATTGCAGCTAGCCTTTGACAGCAACACCTGGTCTGAGATGCTGTTGCTCTTTCCTGTGTATATGCTGCACTGTTGTGTCCCCTCCCTATCTGTGCTCACATAGACACTGGCATGGTCTGTTGTTCTCTTCCAGTAAATGTCACCAGCTGTAGGAGAACACACCTGCCAAGACCACTGTCAAAAGCATTTGAGGATTTCTATCTTTTCCGAGTATGTTGCCCATGTCCTTGCTGCAAGGTAGCAGCTTAAGTCTTGGTTAAATTCACTGACAACAGACACCATACAAAAGATATTCATCTCCCTCTCTAAGAGAGTGACTTTTGTTCAGCACTTATTTACCAGCAACTGAAGGGTTCAGAAAAGACTAATACTCTTTAGAAAAGATGACTTCTGCACAAACCTCCACTTAGTTGCATATTAGCTTTGTACCTTGGCATAACAGGACTTATCTGTATTCATGTAGATCTCAGAAGCTGCGGCTTATCCGCCTCCATCCCCCAAAGAGCTGCACAATAATGAGAAAAGATGTATATGCCAAGCTTGGTTTTGAAGAACAATTTTTGACCTATACAGCAGAACAGTGCTAATTGAAGCTAGCAATGTTCCTGTCTAACAGTTTAATTTGAACTTCCTGAATTCCACACCAAATACAAGACTCAGGGCTGTCCATTTTATACACCGGAGAAGGACATAGAGTTAACGGAAGAAAGAAGAAAAGAATTTTTAAGCAGAGGAGGAACATTCCCTATGATTTTTATAAAAAGAATGAGGCTATGTATTTGCATGTTTATTTTTGCATCACACAAGCAAACCCCATTTTACTGTGAAGCACAAAGAACAACAGCTCTGTATGTATGAAGCATGAGAGAATATACACCCTGCTTTGGTTCATAGATAACATGGTTTCTGACCTTTGCAATAGACCACAGGGAAAAGCCCATGGTTTAATATGCATTATTTATCTTTATTATATGCAGAAGTAAACTGGGGCTCTTCAACACAGGCTCTTTACTATATTAATGCCTTAGACAGTGCTCTGGCATTAACTACAGTGGAAGACCATGTGAAAAACTTCAGGTAAGATTTCCGGTGAACAGTAGAACAGCTTATTCCAAATAACTACATCACCCAATTAAATACAACCTCTATTTTTCCTCCTAACAGACCCCAGTGCATAGCACTAACAGGAGCTCCTATGATCAGGCCTGCTCTGCTAGACATCACACATACTTTCACAAAGAACAATGGGCTGTGCATCTGTTGTGAAGTGTACACGGTAAGGTCAACTCATATCAATCTGAAAATCCAGCCCCGGTGGGTGCTGCATTACACATTCGACTCTCACTCAGTACACAATGTTCCCATTGGTGCTGACGGGCGTCTGTGCAGACCATGAAAGAGATTTGCACTGAGAATGAATTTTGTCATAAGTCTTGACAAGAAAGCTATCGACTGATACAGAACCTGCTGGTAAATGCCTCATTGAGATGCATTTCAGAGTTCATAGGAGACAGACCAAAAAATAGTTTGGAAAACAATAAAGCATTACAAGGAAAGATTTCTTTTTTAAATGGACACAGCAAGGCTTAAAAAAACCAAACAAACCACACAAAAAAACACCAAAAGCCCAACCAAACAAAAAACCCTCAAATAAACAAAACCCCACAAAAAATGAAAAAAACCCTTGAAGGATTATAGTGCAACAGTCAAATTACCCAGGCTCCATTTTCAGCTTTGCCATCAATTTGTAGAGTTGGGCTTTGGCAAGTAATTCAGCTCTCTCTGCTGTGGTTTCTCCAAAACTGTAACAATGCTAATTCTGAGGATAAACATGCTCTTGTGATATGTAAAGAGGTGAGCAAAGCATATTTCAAGAAATAATATATTTTAAAGGACAAAGTTCAGGTCTCTCATTAGGACAGAACAAAAATAGACATGTTTGTAGTGTAGAAGAGAAAATATATTTTAAATATCACTATGGCTTTTCAATTTTGAGAGGAAAAAAAAATCCCAGCTCGTGACACCAAATGGGGCTGCAGAATCTAGCCAATCGAGTCAGTGCGGGCAAGGCAACGCGTTCCTCTACGGGAGCGTAGGAATAATGCATGTGATGCCACCACATCGCTAGAAGGGAGTATAGGAGATTTACATGTGATTCTTCCCAAATCAAGTGAGTCTATAAGGAGTGAATGGTCCTAATTCTTCTCTACTGTAATTGCAGTTAGCTTACCCACTGCATTCAGTAAGTGTAGAATTTATCCCGAGAACACACATCTTCCTAAAGTTGAGTTTCAGCAAGTTTTCTGAATTCTTATGCATGTTCATCTAATATTAGTGCTTTGTATGGAGAACCACACAAAAAACCTAGATCTATTTTGCTAGCAGATGCATTCTCATTGGGTTTTAAAATAACCATTTCTTAACCTAAAAGATTAATTTGGTTGATAATAAAAGTGAGACACAGTGAACTTTTGTGACTTGCCAAACTGTGGTAGTAAGTGTATGACAAAATTCCTAGGGACTGTAAGAACAGCCTACAATATATAACAAATACAGCAAGCCATAAACATAATACTCAGTGTATTTTCCCTCAAAAGGTGACATGCTGCTAGCTATGCATAGAGTTTTGAGACACAATGCCACACAGAACATTTCCCATTCCTTTTTCCCAAAGGGCAGCAAGAAACTTTGCAGGAACATGGTGATAGATGGTTCAGAGATAGGTAAAATAAACATGGCAACAGAACACAAAGGTGATTTAAGTTATTTGGTTCTGAGGTTGTGGCCATATGTTGGCTTGAACAGTCTAAGTTTCTAGTAAAAACAGCTATTCTGATTTTATTCCCTGCCTTCATGTAAAGGAGTTTTGCAAGGTTAGTCTTCAGTCTGCAGATTCATGGGACACCTTGTACAATTTCACAAACATTAATACTGATACAACGGAGGAGTAAGGAAGGACACAGATAAGTTATCATCAGAGAGAAGGGTAGGACTGTCCCTTTGGCCAACAAAAACATATTGTGCAAGCCAGTTGTGAAACTATCTTCAGGTATTCTCCATAGGGACTGGGAAGAAGGGTAAGACTTTTTTTTTCCAAGGGAACTTTAATCTTATTGTTCAACTTATTATTCCCAGATCTTCACACTATTCCAAAACCCAGGACCAATATCTTAAGTTACGCCCATTAAATCCAAACAAACTTCAATAAATTTAGTATCACCAAAGAATGTAGCATGATCTCATTAAAGGAAGATCCCATGGACTCTCCCATCCTTCCCCTTGTACATCCCAAATAACCATAAGCAGTTCAGAAACATACGTGAGGGACAATACCTGAAAGAGCATCAACCCAGCCTACTTTTGATCAGGTCAAAAACTCACTTTTGGAATAATTATAATTATTAAAAAAGCATAGATGAAAACATGACACATGAAAATTCACCAGGTCATTTCATAGCTGCTTTCTCAATGCTGTTTTCTGCTTTTTAGATGGAACTAGCTAGAAAAATTATTCCAAAGGCCCTGCTCCTTTTCTAGCAGCCAATGCTAATTCATTGAAATGAAATGTATTGCAGTTGTTTCTACATCTCTAAATTTATAAAAATCATATTTTCTTCCAGGAAGACCAAAAAAAAGTGTCAGCAAGGCTGAAGTTTTAAAAGATGGACTTTTGGGTTTACATTCACAAAAATCACCTTTTCAAAACTGATTTTGAATTAGGTGATCCTTCCCATACATTTAAATTTAGAGAGAATTTCTTTCAGTTCAAAAATATCTATAACCAAACTGGTACCACTTCCCAAGTCAGGCACATTGGATTCCAAGTGCTTCCAAGCCTGGTCTATCCTTCTGGCGTATTTAATTACTGTCTCTGATGCTGCTGGACACGCTCCCACAGTTTACGATTCTGCTCTTGTACTCTGCCTTGTAAAGTGGAGGCTACCTGTCCAGCCCGATAACACTGAAACCAGTATTTGAGACTTGACTGCCCTTCTCAGAATTGCATCTTCACTGCAGAAGATCTAGACAACTGATTCAGCTTCCTGAAGGCAACATGAAAGGGAATGAACAAAGCCTAGAAAATCTTAAATTTAAGAGCACATATTTTTTTTTAAATCCATTAAATTACAGATTCATGCTTCTCAGACTTATCCCAGTCTTTCTAAAGGCCATGCTTGAAGACTTGATATCTTCCATGGGCCTTATATTTTGGGCACCTACTGCCAGTCCATTCTCTTCTGTAAAGCTAGTGTATCACATCTTGTGACTTGGATATGAACATTTCACCTCATTAAATTAGCAGATGACCACTGGAAGAACTTGGTGACAAAGGCATTTATAGCTTCGAAATCAATGGCAACAAACCTTTTCTCTTACTATTACTAGATAGGAGCTTAACAATGCAAATTCAGATCTGCTGAGACTCCTTTACGTAGTCAAGTCAGGGAGGGACTTTATTCACTCTGAGATGCTTCATCATACCTTCAATATTTTTCTAAGATGTTGCAATCCATAGCAGTCCTTCTTTCTGTCAGAATCACTATATTTAAGTAGCATTAACAGCCTCAGTCCTCTTGAACAGAACGTGAATTATGGTTGCAGCACAGTTTTTTTTCAAAGGGCTGAATCTCTACAGACCCTTTTTGGAAATGTATTTTTCTGGCTCTCCATTTGCTCCCGCAGCAGACTAGGTAACTCCTTCAAAATCACTGTGTGATGTATAATACAAAGCCTTCTTAATAATGTTTTATTGTATCATGCAGGGACCACGCAAGCTGTGTGTTAAGGAGATGAACAGTGGCATGGCAAAAAAGCAGGCATGGCTCACAAAGAACAAAAGAAAAGCCTTTTATGCAGCAGTGGCAGCTGACAGCTTCAGAGAAGGAGTCAAAAGTCTACTTCAAGTAAGCTTTTTGTTTACAGAATGCAGAGAAGAATGTTACATCAAAGGATCTCTTTATGTAAAGTGTTACTGTTTACTTGTTAAGAAGTCCTCTGTATACATAGATAATATTATAAACAGAAAGGGCATTCTGGGGATAGGTGTATATTACATTACAAGTTATTTCACAAACTGATCTACTTCTGGGCTATGGAATTATGAGTCAAGGCAGGCTGATTCTCTTCTAAGTGAACAAGACACTATTATAAAAAAAGAGAGGCATCTACAGGGCAACGTATGAATGTCTATGCAGCCAATCAATTCTATTGTTTGGTATTATGCAGCATATTAAATATCTGAGAATATTTTTGCATTCATTGGAAACTGAAAATGAGTAACATATTTCCTGCAAATAGAGAGAAAGCCATCTAAATAAGAGAGTGTGTAATATTTTTCTATTACTCTAAGAATACAGCAGATCATTTCCAACAGTCCATTTAAAATGGCCTTAATGAAGGCACACAGACACTGTTTTCCTATTTCCCATCTCTCCCTCTCACATATATGAATATTTAAACATACAGATACCGAGAGAGAATTCCCATCCTTTACACAAAATACACTGCTGAAAACACATCAGTGCAAACTGAGACAGTAGAGAATTGACTAAAATACTCTGGGTAACAGTCACCCACTGGTAGCCTACCAGGGCTCTTTGTGCACTTACTGAATGGACAGGACAATCAAACAAAATAAAATATTATTAATAAAGACCCTTTTGTTCTATAAAAAAACCTCACAGGGACACTTCAACTTTGGTTCAAACATTGTCTCAGTAGGAGATCCTTCTGATGTTTTGGAGAACTGTTACAGTCTAACGATCTCTTCCTTTCCATTACTACTTAAACACTATTGCCAAAGCCAAATACTGGACCTCAAATCATTCCCTCCCAGCAAACAGAAGAATAGCCATCGTTATTGTAACCTAAAAACATCTGCGTTGCTTTGCCAACCAATTATTTATTTCAATGTACAGAATGTATTGGTGCAACTAAAAAAACCCCAAACACCAAGGCTGAACAGTTTTTATCTATTTTCTTTTTGTTAGCAGTAAAAATTTCCAAGTGAAACAACTTGCCAAGCTGGGGTACTTGTGGGTCTCCTCCTGAATGCTACAAATACATTGAATATTTAGATTTCTATAAAATTTAGGGGAGCTGAATCTAGATGTTGTTCAGGTTTTTGCATCCAGACCCAGTTTTGGAGGCAACTGAGTGTCTTTACAAGCCATTTGTTCTTCCTGTTTATAAACTGTAATTTTATCTGTAAAGCATGCTCAGTTAATTTTGGATATCTTTTGGGAAGAATACAGCAAACAGAACAGCAACAGTTTCTAAGTTCAAGGCAAAAAAAAAATATATTCTTAAGTGGCTATGTCTTCTTTGCATATCTGAGGTGTTTTTAAGAGTCTTTAGACCCAGTTCATCTACTGAGTATTCCAAAGCTGATAAAAGCTTTATGCTATTATGTTAGAATGAGCATACAAACAGTGCTTGAACTCTCTCTTGATTCCAAGTTATTGAACCATTTTAATGAAAGCATGTCAGAAGAAATGCAAATGAATGCTAATTTAGCAAAATTACATTTCTGTCATCTAAAATCATTTGTAGTTGGAATGATTTAGAGCTAATCTTTCTGCATGGATATGAGCATGAAGGACGTTCATGAAATGCAATCTAGTTGTATCTCCAGAACATTACTTCAGTGATCTTTCGCCATTATTTTTCATTTACAGTAAAAGCATGTGTGTGTACCTTCTCAAGCAGTGTTTTAATGTCATTAGGCCTCAGGCTTGGGTAGAATGAAACCAAATACCCTGGTGATTGGATTTAAGAAGGACTGGAGAAACGCCGCTGCCACCCAAGTTGAAAACTACGTGGGCATTATACAGTAAGTCACAGTCCAGCATCTCCTTTTTTTACTCCTCTTAGACTAGATTAGTTTATCGTTTCTGTACAGAATTTGATGTGTAGAAACAACATAATAAAACACCTGCACCTCTGGATTCATGCATGCTAGCTCTGTAACAGAGGTTCCTGCGCATTTAAAAAGGCTCCTCAGCTTCACACACCTGGCAAGACCTGCTTGGCAAACATCTGGCACTGGCTAAGCTAATACAGCCTGACAGTGCTACATAAAGAAACTGCACTGCTGCCAGGAGTGCTTCTGCAGAACTGTATTTTCCCATTTTTAGTGGGCAGGAACTTAGAGAAAAACAACCCTAATGTACACACTTAGGGAATAAGAGTACATCATGGAATTCTTTTAAGTCTGGGAGACAGAAAAGCCTTGCTTCAAATCCCATGTGTGCCTAAGGCTCAGCAGCAATGTGGGTTGGGATTTAGCTACGAAACGGTCATTTAGAAACAGGCTTCTCAGATTCTTACTCAAAATTCACCTCTAAGCTGAAGTGAGTTAAAGAACAAAACCTCTCCCAACATTGTTGTTTCATCAGAGAAGGAAGAGGAAAATTACCCACTGCTAACCTAGTTCCTAAAAAGCATTGTCAGAAAGACCCTTTTCAGGAATAGTCTATCTGTTCCAGTGCCCAATAATGATCTTTATTTAAATGAGGAAAGACAGTTGATAGTACTTTATCTTGGGCAATTTCTTCCACAATTTTTCATAGAGCAGCCTGGTACACAGCAGTAACACCTCTCTGCGGGCACAAACACTTCTACTGACCTGCTCAAAGAGGCTTTCATTGACATGAATGATGCAAAAAGATATTTATTCTTCTTAATATTTCTTTTCAGTGATGCCTTTGATTTTGAACTTGGCATGATTATTGTCAGAATTAGCCAAGGATTTGATATATCTCAGGTCCTCCAAGTTCAAGGTATGTGGTGACTCAATAGTTGAATACCTATGTTGATTACATGCTCAGCATGAGAAGGAATCTGACCAATGCTCAGAGCCATTATCTGGCTTCTAGAATAGTACCTACACCCATAACTTCAACCATTTCAATCCTGCCTCAAATCCTTACTGAAGCACTGGCAGTGAGAGAAGGAGGTCAAGCCTCACCTTCAAGGGGCTCTGCACACCACAGAACTCAACTCCCAGAGCACTTTCAGCATAGGCACAGACTAATGTAGTAAAATCATGCCCTGCTACTGCAACCAGCCACTCTGCAGTATGTTTTCTCCCTTCTCTTAGCAATATTTCTCCCTCTGCCTACCTGAGATCTTTAGGATTGGTGTAAATCAGGAAGCTGGAGTTTTGATACCTTATCTGTGGAACACCAGAGCCCAGCGTTCCTACCCACACAAAAATTTGGAACCCACATGAAAAAATAGTTCTCTCAGCTTT
Source organism: Hypotaenidia okinawae (assembly GCA_027925045.1). Lineage (NCBI taxonomy): Eukaryota > Metazoa > Chordata > Aves > Gruiformes > Rallidae > Hypotaenidia > Hypotaenidia okinawae. The sequence goes on from BSDF01000012.1 coordinate 10,899,906, forward strand.
TTGTTCTTTCTTCCTTAGGTTAGTGGTGCATATCTCAGAGAGAAAGGGAAAACCTTCCATGGTAGCACAACCATTCAGGGAAATACACCTTCTGGGTGGAAAAGGAAGAGGGAAACAGAACATGAAGGTAGCTGTACCTGAAGAAAGGTTTCTAAGAGCCACATACAATGGTGGCCTTTATTTTTCCTTTTCCTATTGAGGAACCAGTAAGACCTCTGGGTCCTAAGGTACCTCAGGGAGGAAATAAGTGTTTATAAACCCCCCCACCAGAACAATTTTCAAGGTTTTCAGTACAGTAATTCTACCAGTTCTTAAGTTTGTCCACTTGAACAGACAGACAAAGCCTAAACCTGGCCATTACTCCTGGCATCACTTGTCCCTACCAGATATCCGTTTGGTGCTATAAATTAACTAGATAAAACCTACAGACAAGGAGCAGAAGCAGGCATAAACCGAATGGCGACTCTTTGCTGCCGCCTGCTGCAAATCTGCCTCCAGCTTCTCCCCCGTTTCCCAGAGAGACAATGCGCTGCGGGCTGCCAGGCAGAACACCCGGAGAGGACGTTAAGTACCGTACATTGCTAATCAACACTAACTCCTCATTAAAGAGAACGGACAAACCTCAAAAGCAAATCAGGTCTAAGAATTAAAAAGTGCCAGAGACTCCTTCAAGAAGCAAGGGTAGACGAGTATTCCCCTAGCAGACTGGCAGCATGATGTGCATGGAAAGCTACAGGGCAAAACTATGTGGATTTATGAAAAAGTTCCCAATTAATCATGTTTTTTGCCCTCGTTGAAATCTTAGACCTGCCTGTTTCTGCTTCATGCAAGTCAGAAACTACAGTCGTTAGAACACCAGTGAAATTAGTGCCAATACCAATTTTGCATTCCTGCAAACTAGCAAATACTCTCCCAGTGTTCAGCCACAAGGAATCAGGAAGAATTAGGAACATGGGGGAGGAAACAAAACCCCTCAAATAAGCAGAAATGTTTTGATGCAGATACAAAGTCTCTGCGGTGGAATTAAAAAGATCATTGTATTCTATTGTACTTGCCACAGCATTCTGTTTAATAGAGGAACAGAACTTTTAGTTTGGTGTAACCACTAAGTTAGTGCCTATCACCATGTCTTACAATCAGAAGCACATGCAGGTCTTGGATTTTAAAGTGAAAGAAATGACATTTTCTGGTGGCAATTGAGAGTATCAACAGAGCTAATGGCATCTACCTACCGAGGGGCTTGGGGTTTTTTTAAACACAATGTCTAAATTAATTTACCACACTCTCAGTTCATGTATTACTCAAATAGAAGCTTTCCTTATGAAAAAAGCTTTCTCCAGGCAAATGCCTAGATCATATTAAGTAGTGTCTCACCTTAATATATTCCACAATAGCACACTAACTTTTTCTCAGCAAAAGCCTAATATTTCTAAGATGAAACTGTTCTTTTATATTACTGAATTTACATAATTGGTTACCTAAATTTTACATCTTTGAAGCAAATGCTGAAAAATATTAAAACATTAAAAATATCTCAGCATTGAAGTTGATCACACGCTGATCCTTACACATTCCAGAGAAGCCCAAAGCCCAAAGCCATGTGACTTTTGTTTTTAAAATAGGGACCCCAGGGCTAGAATTCAATACCTCAGCTTTCCCACGCTAGGAAAACAGCTTTGTGGATGCTTTTTCAAATTCTTGGGGAAATAAATCAACCAAACCCATAAACATAACTCAATAAACAGTATCTCATGTAACTATAAAATACAGTAATACTGAATTTGTTCTGGAAGAATAAATCTGAGAGAGCTGAGTTGCACTAGTACAAACCAGTGCTGTAGGTGTGGGCACCCTGTTAGGGCTTCAGAGATTAATTCAACTTCCTCCTCCCTAATGGCTTGCATGGAAAAATCATTTTAAAAGATTTTTTCCTCCCAGTAGTTTTACACTGTGTACAAAGTACAACAACAGCAATTACATCACTGACATCATTTCTGTAAGCGATGTGTTACCAGTTCCCTTACTTTTCCCAACATACAGAGGAACTAGAGAAGCTGGAACAGGAGAGACTGGCACTGGAAGCTACCATTAAAGAAAATGATTTTGAAGAAGGAAAAAGTGGCATCTGTGGATTCTTCAAAAAAGCCAGCACACTCAATATCTCAAAACATGAAACAAAAAAGGGTAAGTTCCAAAATGACAGCTTCCCCCTGACCCTTTGGTGCACCACACATTCATCAATATGCAAACTGGACTCTGACTCCAGGGTGAAAACTCCTGAACCACACAAAAGTCCCTGGAACAGGACCTACCCTGTGCAAACCTGCCTTGGTGGCCACAACCGTGTCCTCTGGTGGGACATGCTACTTTGTACAACACCACTACTGTTTTCTCCCCTTAACTTGCTAGATGAGCTTCTGAGCTTGGCTTATGTTCATTTCCACTTGTGAAAAACAGCACATGGTTATTGAAGTTTGACAAATACAGTAGTTGGGTTTTTGTTTTGTTGTGGGGTTTTTTAACAGGTTGTTTTAAACAGAGGCCTTTTTTCTGTCTTTTTAAATAAAACAGGAACATTTGCACAATATTCAGGGAACAAGCAATCTCACTTTACTACACACACACACACAAACTGCCCTATATTCTAAGCATAATCTCATAAAAATGCAGAAGTGAAGGTAGTGGAAGTAAAGAAAGTACATATACAGCATGCTGTTAAGTAACTAATTAACACATAACTTAAATGTATAGGTGACAGAATGGAAACTACACTTGGGCTATAGTAAAATTATACAGAAATGCACAGACAGAATGAAAGGTCTCATTTCACAATTGCTAGGCTGTAATGGTAATGACCCACCTGAAGCCATGCTTGTATGCAGACAAGTGTTTTCAGAATTTTCACCTGCTGAGACATCTGGCTGTGCATGCAACTCCCACAGATATCAAGATCTACAGACTGAAAACATAAAATGTCATTATTCTTTACTTGGCAGACTTCAGTTCATTTTGCAGGCTTAAGTACAATATATTTTTATAACAAATACCACAAGAACGTGCAACCTGTTTCAACTACCCTTCTACCCTTTTCCATTTAGTTCAGAATGGCATAAAGGAAATGCATATTACACCCTTGGCTTTTATATATGAGATGGATGATGTTAATAAATATCCCTGCCTCTCCATTTTGCTTATATATTCATCCTCCCCAGAGCTGTTGTATCTTCCAGCATAGATGCTAGGACTGCAGAGGAAAGCCAATAACTACTTTAGAACTATCCTGTCCACACTCTAGAAATACAGGAAAACCAAGCAAAGCATATTCAGAACCTAGCAGATCAGAGAAACCTCTAAAGAAGCCTGTCTGCTCCATTTAAAATTCTGCTCTAACACCATCTCTTTGAAATCATTGAAAGAGAAGCAGTAATAAAGCTACAGGCTTCAAAAGATGGAATGAGAGAAGGTATTGTTAGCACCTACCCAAGACTTTACCTTTTAAAGCCAGCCAAGCAAACAGCAAGAATCAAAGTTTAGTTTTAATTAACAACAACCCTCTCAAGCATAGGGAAGTTGTCATACACACTTTCCAGCCTAAGTTCCACCTGTGTTCTCACTGTACCCACTTCCCTCTCTGCCCACCATTAGTGTACATTTCAGGAAGCTCCGTGTTTTACAACAGACAACTGAGCTTGTAAATGATGCAAAATGATGCCATTTACTTATAAACTCTATCAGATATTTCCTAATTGCTTTTTAAAGCCCCAGTGAATTTTTGGTTAACTAAAAAGATCCAGAGAACAAAAAAAGAGATAATCCTTTTCAAGATGTTATAATCTAGTGACAAAGTATTATACAAGCTTTTGTTTCTGTGTGCATTGGTACATTAAAAGTCCACAGCATCTGCACAGTAAATTGTTTCAGACTTAAAGTATAGAAATTATGTCAGAAACAGCTTCTTTTCCTGAAGCATTTTCTCCCCTTGGCTCCCTGAATCCACTCATTGCCTCACTTGTCAGAAGTCCTTCCACATTTCTTTTCTCATTACAGAGCACACCATTAACACAATGCAGTCAACGCATGTGGGTGAATTCAATCAGAAGCTGTTAGAAGCCAGCACTCAATTTAAAAAGAAGCAAGGAAAAGGTACAATTGACATTTGGTGGCTGTTCGATGATGGAGGTAAGGAACTTGAGTAAGAACCACAGGGAGAGATTTCTGTGTTGCCAAATATAAAAACAGATTTGGGAACTTCACAAAACTGTTTTAAGATTACATAGTCCATTTTCTGTCTGGCTTAAGTGTTTTAATTTACATCCAACACTGCCAAAGTGAAGGATGGAATTTTTACCTCAGAATGCACTAATTTGATCTTCCTGCAATTTTATATGTTGTTCCAGGTCTAACAATCCTAATTCCTTACATTCTAACTATCAGGAAGAAGTGGAAAAATTGCAAATTAAGGATCTTCACTGGAGGAAAAGTCAATAGGATTGAAGAGGAAAAACTAGTGTAAATATAACTATATTTTATCTGACTGTTTAAAGAGTTTAAATTGGCACTGAATATAATGCTCATATAGCAGGAAGCTGGGAATTTCTCAGCACAACTGGTTTGTTGTACTGTGGGCAGCATGAAAATAAATAGCACGCTTGGTAGAAAGATGCTGAGCTTATGGCATAGTCCCTCAAGGCTCAGTGTAAATGGCAATTACCAAAGGAAATTTACATCCAGCAATCTTTCCCATTAATAGCTCATATTCCCTTCTAAGAAGGGCAATCTGCACTCTATGATGAGAATATAATTAGTTTTATGGAATTTACATGAGATTGTCCAGTTAACAGTAAGTGAAATTGCACATGAAGCTTCTCATATTCCAAAGCCATAGACAGATACCTCACATAAATGTGATTAACCATGGTAAAATGTGAAGAAGTTAAAGAGCAAGTTAATCAAATTTAAGACCAGGTTGATTTGACTTAGCTCTTTTAAAAAAAGTCTAGGTTTCATAATCATAGTTTGCCTTCAAGCAAATGAATGGTTCTAATATAAACTTATTTTCATCAGCAGTCTATATAGAACCTTTCCTTCCAAAGCACATGACACGCTAGAGGCACAGTCATTTCACCACTGGTAGAAGCAGAATAATTTCAGTAGAAGTCAATACTTAAGAGCAGGAGCACCACATAGGGAGTTAAAAACAACATATCTAACCAAAACTCCAGTGGAAAACAAGGAAGATGGATGCAAGGACAGGAATTAGAATTTAGCCAGTGTGACTAGGATTACAACACTGCCTCAGAAAGACAGCTGCCACAGGGATGCTCCCTTAAGCTTTTGGTTTCACATAAATCAAACTTTACTCCACTGTGGCTCTGTCAGTTGTAAGGATTACCCTAAAGCTAATGTACTTCTGTAGAAGAGATTCACAAGTGTTAGTACAAACTGTTTTATCACTGAGTAAGAAAAGGTTTCCAGCTCCCTGAGGACCTGCAGGGAAGTGTTCTCTGCTCCCTGACCAGAGTCTGCCCAAGCTCAGCCCTTCAGGACAGCAGCTGGATCCTGGATCTAGGCACTCAAGTCACTAACTTCCCTTGAGAGGAAGTAGGAGGTTTTGGCATCAAATGGAATTTGTCAAAACATGACAGACCTTCACAGAGGCAGTTCTGGCACCTGTATATACTGCCTCTCCAACAAAAGCCAGAGTGAACAGCATGATCATCAGAGTTGAAAATTACCTAGTTTGTTGCCAATAAAACAATATTAATATGTATTTCTACCTAAACACCAACCTTCCTCAACAGCACACTCTATCCACCACACACAGAAGCCTTCAAAGAGGCAAATCCAGAGGCTGGTTGGCTATTCTGTTCCCTAGGAAGATTTAATCCAACATCCAAGTACAATTTCATCCATTACATTTCCTATTTAGAAATTAAATTTATCTGGACTTTTGCTAACATGTAACTCCCTAAAGATTAAAACCTTTCCACAGAAGTTGAGACATTGGTCTTTTTGGTGTTGAAAACAAGGACTGCCCCAAGGGACATCAAGATTTCTATAAGCAGTATGTTCTTCTTAAATATAAAAAAGAATAAGTAAACTGTCAGGTCATAAGCAAATATTTATTTCTACCATGGTGTGCCTTGGGAACTTTCTGACCTTTTCAAACTCCAACGCTTATACTAAAAAGAAAAAAAAAGGAGGGGTTCAGTGGGGGATGCAGGGGGAAGGCACAAGTGCCAAACCAAAGGCAAAACTGACCTATCTAAAACTCTCTAACCTCAGCACAAACACACACACAAAGCTGCCATTCTTCTTTCCAACTGGAAGAGGAAAACAAAGTATTTTCAAAGACACAAAGCAAGTAGATAAATATAAATTCATTCATGAGAAAGATTCTTTTAAGTATTGCACATGAATTTTCTGGACCAAATTTTGACCAACATATACATTACCAGTGTTGTACATACTCTATGCATAGAAATTTGATAGTAACAGAATCATAGAATGGTCTGATTTGGTAGGGACCCCAAGGATACTAGAGTTCTAACCCCCTGCCACAGGCAGGGCCACCAACCTCCACACCTGGAGGCCTCATCCAACCTGGCCTTGAACAGGGAATAACAGAAGCCTTCTTTAAGTATTAGAGAATTTGGTCCTACTGTATTTTGAGCATTTTTCCTTTGTAACTCAAGCCTTTGCAAATACTTAAAGTTGTTTTTTCCCCTGAAATGTAAACACCCTTCCCTCTGTCTGCTGTTCATTTCCATTTTTTGTGATTTTCATTGATCATCAGCTAAATGAATTACACTACAATCACATCAATCCAATTCCATAATTGGGAAGTGAAACACTAAAGCATTTAAAGTAATTTGTCATATAGTTAAAGATGATGAGACAACTGGGTTTGATATCTTAATTCATTTATGAGTGCTCTTTGATGCAAGGCGCTCAGAAATACAGTGATAAAATATTCTCTCTCTTGTTTTCAGGATGGCTTCACTTCTAAGCAAATTCAGAATAAAATTTGCTGATATTAATATCATCTGTGATATCAATATAAAGCCCAACAAAGAGAGGTAAGAAACATTACCAAAATCCATTATTTAGCAGCTGACCTTTATCAGGTACTTGTTTCTTTTATGTTAAGGATTAAAAATACCCAAAACACACTACAAAAATAGCACTGTCACTTTATTGCAGTCATTTTCTAAGTACCTAGAGCAGGAAAAAGAGAAGAACCTTTTAACAATCGCAGCTCAAAAGGTCAAAACTATAGGCAGCCGTTTTCTTTATGTTGTAATGATAAGACCAATTAGACACCATACTTAGGAGCCACTAAATTTAACAGGCATTTTATGATGGCTTTTCATATCTATTTAGGTTGCAATAGACTTCCTTCATTATATTGTTCAGTCAGTCACAGTTCTTTTGTGATTCACCAAATCAGCCTTCTAGGTTTTACCACAAACTTAACATTTTTCCTACCAAACAGAAACATACTTCTTTCCTATGAGGACAATATCATAATAGTCCCTTATCACTCAAGTACAATGAAGGTTCAATGTTTTTGAAAATTAACTTACCTACAAAATTAATGCTCTTAGGCAGAGGCTAGGAAGTTATTAGAACATTGCTCAGGAAACTCCACATCAAACTGTATTAGCTAAAAAATAATAACAAAAAACCCATCATCAAGTCTTTCCTGTCTAAAACATGTATCTATAGAAATTACCTATTTCTTCTGCTTTATATATACAAAACATATAGCAGGATGCTCAGGGAATAACTGAGTCCTAACAAATCACAATATTGCTCTTGATCTTAAAGATCCTGTGAAAACATTCTCGTCTTGGTATGTTCTCTTCCATCCCATCCTTTACTCCCCTCTTGTTAGGCCCATTGCTATTTCAGAGCCAAAGGGCTCCTCCACCCAAAGCCCTTCCTCCGAGTTCACGTGCAGCCAGTCTCAGGTTAGTCTCTTTATCCTGCTGTATCCCTTTTCTCCATGCACACATAACTTTGCAAAAGCAGTACTAGACTCACCAGTATTTCTACAGTGGTGGGGATATTCTGACTGGAGGGAGATTCTGACTTAGGAAATGTAATTAAAGAATATAATCATTTTATTATTAGATACCTAAAGTCACACATTAGTGCCCTCAATTTCTCAGTTAGTATTTTTAATTAAAGAACTGTGCAGAATACTTACCTTTTTCCAGCACTGTGCAGTGATTTTACATAAATGAAAGCTATCCAAAAGAATTCATACTTGGCATTAACATAAATCCCAAATACATTTGCTGCATCAGCAGTATCCGAACAGAACAAGTGAGAATTGTACCAGACACTTGCTAGACCACTGTTTCTCTCTCCCAGCTGGCATCCCATTTATTTCACTAATAAAACGATTATCACTATTTTGCGTACTGAAGCAGACGCTACGGATGTTGACAAACCCTCTGGCAACTTCACAACAGCAACACTGAACACCTCATGTCACAGCCTTTAACCCATCTCTTGACTTCCTGGCCATACAGCAAAGTCCAGCCTGTGTCCAGTCTCCTGTTTCACTCCACAGAAAGGCCTTAACAGCATAAAGTGGTCATAGAAATACCCTTACATGAATGTAAAAGAAACTCCTTGAGGTCTCTGTGGGATGACAGAAGATTTTAACAAAGTGGCAAGCAGGGAAGTGCAGAAGGATAATAAGCTTCTCCAGATGATGACAGTCCAAAGATTTAAAAAAAAATTACATTGAAATTTACAGAAAAAAAAAAAAAATCCATGGAAAGTTAGGAAATTCCTACAGAGTAAAAAAACCCCAACAGCATTTCCTTCAGTCCCTTGCCACAGTAGATTTGTAACACCAGTCAGGTGATAGATCAGTCAGGTGACTACTCCTGCTAGTGCTAAAACAATTATAAAAGCTCAGGTTTTATGGAGACTTATATTCATTGTTAAAATTATAACCAATATACTGCAGTATAGAGTTACTGTAGAACTTTTGCTACAACCAGAAAAGTGCAGAAAACTCTCAGCAACTGTAATAGGTCAAATGCAGTGTTTAATTATCCTCAAATAACCCCAACATATTTAAGTGGCAGAGATATAACTTGGGGCAAAACGTAGCACAGAATAGCTGAAGATTCCGCATGGTTTTCAGCTACAATAATAGTCAGTGGGGCCTGCCATATGGTGCCTGTGAAATAAGTTAGTGAGTCCATACCCTGCAGCAAGGCCTCCTTTGTAACTCCCATTTCAGCTGGAAATTCTTTGAAGAGATGATTGAACCATATCGCCTCCATGAAAGCTGCAAAGATGTAACAACTGCGGAGAAATTAAAGCGAGAGACTCCATGGAAAATCACAGATGCAGAACTGGAAGCATTCAAGGAGAAGGTAAAGCCTTGCCACCTTTTTACAGCTGCACCTTTTCTTACACTTCAGATGTTTGAAGCGATTAGTAAGAAAATGTGAAATACCAGATGCTGAATTAGAAACATGACACATACAAACCTGTATTTGATATTTACAAATTGGATTTATATTGTAAACACTGCAGAGGTGTGTTACCATTGCACTATTCAGCATTCTAAGAACTTGGCACGTTTACACAGTATTTTCCAGGCTGATGAGAAGCTCTGCCCACATCAGAGCCAGCCAGATGAAAACCACCTCTGAAACAGAAGCTACACAGTTCTGTGCTGAGCCTGAGTTAATAAGATGTGCTGAGAGGTTTATTAAATGGCTCCACTGTTTTAGAGATTGAACTTCTTAAAAAGTGCAGTTCCAAACATTTACCACATTTACTGCTTTGGGAGATCTAGAACTGAATCCAGACCAGCTCCAGGAATTTTTCCAAAGGCAAGATTTAACACTGATTCTTACCTCAATGAAGAGCAAAGACTAAACCTGTCTACAATGCAGGAGCTCTCCCACAGTCCAAAGGAACTCTAAAGCGGATGTTGACTGGGTGCATTAGGGTCCAGGCTGCTCTTTGATTTTGTTGGAAAATACTTTTTTAGCAATGAAGCACCAGGCTTCACTGGGCCAGTGCTGAAAGGATACTGCAAACTCTTCTACCCTTAAGAGACAAGTTCTCCTGTAAGTCACAGAGAATTAATCTAGCAATTTTATTTATGGCTCCTGTTGGATTAACCTGAGTGCACTGAGAGTTTAGTTATCTCCATTTTATGGTGCTGCCAACTTCCTCAGCAAAGCAAGGACTGTGAGCCGCTAGAGGTCACAGCCTGACATATTAACATAAGCTGAAATCAATGGTGATTTAAGATAACACACTATACTACTGACTGCAGCAGCTGGGAAGCAGACTGACTGCTCACTGTATTACCCTTTCCATAGATTTGATAACCAGCATAAAGTCATGGTAGTCAGCTGTGGGCAGAAAACTTCTGAAGTACTCTCAGCATAAATCATCAAAACTTGGGAGTCAGAGCCTTTAGAACATTTCAGTATAAAAGACAACAGGAATACAATCCCAGATAAACACCTTTGTGTGCAAAGTCAGTGAGGATACAACAGCAAAAAATACATGATTAAACTTAGTCTTGTCTAGGCTGCTAACTAAAGAACCAGGAAAAAACCCACAGGTTGAAAGTAGTCAGAAATATGAAAATGCCAAATTTCTCTATAAAATAGGAGCAACAAAAAGTTTAGTTTACACACCTGGAAAGACAAGCCCCTTATCTTCAGAAAGCAGTTCTGGGAATTTTAGAGGGGACATTAGAACACATTTAAAATTCAAGAGAGACAAACCTGGCAGCACAGATAAAGGGTGATGATATAGGATGACTCTCATGAGATAACAACTGGCTAAATTATGAGGATTCTTACCTATATAACATGTAAAAAACACCGACATTTCTGTAGAAAAAAATGTAAGGTCTGAATGCAGAAAAAACAGCTTTTGCCTTCTCCAGGGAAAGAGAGAACAATTTATGATACCAGTTAAGATATCACCAATGCTGCAATCTCCCTCACAGTACACAAACCTGCCCTGGTCTGTTGTTTCCTATAACTTATGTTACGTTACAAAAACCTTGAGTCTGACCTTAAAGTAATCCTGGCTGAATACCCAAGTAACAGCCATTTATGTAATTTGTAAAAGCCCATACAGATACATAATACCTAAAGCAGCTAAGTCATACTCCAGAATCCCAGTCTTTTAGGAGGTGAATTTCTGGCAAGATACTCATTTACCCACTGACATTCATCCCTACCAGCGTGGCAGCTGGACACTTAGAAGATAAATGAATTAATATATCAACCACCATCAAAAAATAACACAAAAGAGTCTCTGCACAGTTCCTACACTCCATGGACAAAATACTTAAAACCTATGTTGGAGGCAGCTCTGGTACTGTGTTGGTACAAAAAGAATGCTGATTCTTGTGAAATCTTAATACAGTGGTGAACAACTCTGGCCTCCACATTAACTAAAGTAATCAAGAAGCATGGCTTGGCCTCATACTTACCACGTGGACAACAGAGCAGACACGGCATTCAATGCTGAAACAGCAGGAAATCTTGTGGGCAATGGGTAGCATAGAATGCACCAGAACTGAGGATCACTGACCTGATTTCTCTTCTTTTACCCATTTTGTTCCAGAGTTACCGCCAGGTCCGTCTGAACGAACTCTTACAAGAGCATTCAAGGGCAGCTAACCTCATTGTCCTGTGAGTCACAAGGGTTTGCTTCTAATGGAGAATGATCTCATGTGCAAAGGGATTCTGGGCCAGAGCAACAGAAACATTTGTGTTAATTCACTGAGTACAGACATAACCTTTAAAGTACTTTTTGAAGGACTTGCATCTGGATTGATGGTTCTCTGGGACTACACTGAGTGCAAATTTTTCCTATTCATTCTTAGTATCTTAAAGCAAAGCTCTAGTCATGAAAACACATAAAAAATGCTAATCTACACACCCAAATCTATATGCTGAGTGTTACACCTGCTTACACACCTGCAGAAAGTACCCATTATCCTTTCTTCCCCCTCAACTATTAAGAACTCAAAGTTAGAAAAAGTATTCTTTAGGTTTGCACATAATAAATGGATTTGTTAGCCAAGATCTACTTGAAATTATGTAAACTGGGATAATTAGTGGCATAAAGAAAAAGATGACACCAATAAAATTACAACAAAAAAAAAGCCATTTTCAGATTCAGTTTTTTAATTAGAGACACATTAGTCAGTATTTGTTATGCACAGATAAACCTCTTCAGCTCTATTACATCAGTCTCCAAAAAAGGGGTGATCAAGTCATGTTTACCATAAATTGGCCCATATCTTAAAACTCCCATCTCACAGTAATTATAGATCAGAAAATAAGCTGATGGGCTGCAAAACACCGCATGTGCTATATTTTTCTTTTTAAAAATCATATCATGCATGGGGTTTATGACTCCAAAAATACTTCTTTACCAGTTCAAGGTTACAATCACAAGCAGTCCATGTCTAATACATCTTGCCATGTTAATGGCACTAACCAGGTGAGCAAGAGTTTGCAAGTTTATGACTTAATGGCAGCTTTGTGCTTTATAAGATTAAAACAATTGTGTAGTCTAATTACAAACATTCAGAGGTGTATACAAACAATTGATGTTTTCTACTTAATATTTAGTGAGATGCATGTTATCAGGGCTACCCCTGTGTTCATAATGTTAATTTTATTTTTCTCTCTTTCTAAACAGGAGCCTCCCAGTAGCAAGAAAAGGAGTAGTGTCGGATTACCTGTATATGGCTTGGCTAGAAATTCTCTCCAAGAACCTTCCTCCAATATTAATGGTCAGGGGCAACCATAAAAATGTACTGACTTTCTATTCTTAGACAAACATCAGTGCCTACAATATGCCTTGCTTGATTTCAACACCTATATTTTTAGTGGCAGTGATTTACTAAAGACACACTTATCCAACACAGATCTATAACTTACCTAATTGACAGAAAATTATTCAAAAATCCAAAGCAAGACAATGAAGAATTAAAACAAAAGAAAGTAAATGGTCCCTGCTGGTGTAACACTCCAGTACAGGCAAAAGAAGGAAGAAAAAAAAAAAAAGTCATATAAGACAGCAAATACTGTAAACACACAAAGAAGAAATTGAATTGATCTGGTAAGATATTAAGGTATTGAAAATTCTTTTGATATTTATCCTAGAGATACGAAATCCAGGATACAAAATCTACACTACAAAAAGTATTCAATCTGTAGATAAATACTTTTTTCAAATTGCACCATCATAGTTGCTAATAGACAAGCAGGAGGATTACAATCACATGTACCTACCTGGGAGAGAGAACAAACCCTGTATGGTATCAACCAGGTCAAAGGCTTAAAATGCAAATAGAATACCTGTGATGCTGTTTAATTATAATCATGCCAGATTAAGACAATTAAGACCTATGCCTACAGCAGATGCTTTTACTTAAATTGTTGTATTAATTTGTATTAATTCAAATGCTTATAATTAATATCAAGCAGAAAATTTAGATATAGAAAAATATGGACTCTATATGACAAGACTTGATAATGAATTTTCAAGCTCTGACATGGAATACAATGTATGCTTGTGATAATTAACTGTGGTAAGTAAATTTCACAAAGAAATTGTTTAAATACTAAATATTCTGACAACTTATAATATGAATGTTGGGGCTAATACAATCTGACATTATACTTTGGGATAATTTGTATAGTGATTTATATGATTAGAAAACAACAAAAACTCCATTAGCTGAGTTGAAATCCTTATTTTTTGATTTATATAAAATACTTCTCTTATTTTTAGACTTTGTAAGAATTTTCATTATATGCTAACTTAAAGAAAATCCACTGTGCAATTTTTCTATTTTCTGTTCTGTAACATTATAGTACTCTATCATTTCAGCTTTCAATAAAATCAGCTTCTCTTTTTAATGGGAAAAGCTATATTTTATGTGTAAGCATTATTTAAATTAAAGACCATTAAGGAATGCAGCTAATTTGATTACTATAGATCTGCAACTCCTTTGCAGAAATCAACTGAAATGTAAGTACTGAAAAGCCAAAGCACTCTGAATTTCACTAAATGTTTATTTCATGGCAGACCTCAGGTTCTATCTTTGCTTGAAGTATTAGAATTTAACTTGCAGAGGATCTAGCACTCCATCTCCAAAAATGACAAATATTTGATATTCCTATTTTTCCAAGTTCCAACAGCAGCAATTCAGCAGAACATGGTAATGTGGCCCACTAATCCATGTTTTATTTTTTCTATCTATTAAAGGTGGGATATGAAATACTGATATTTTCTCTTAATGTTCTTCCTTCTCTCCTTATTACACATTTACAACTAGGTTGAAGGATCATTTTGCAGTTTAACTGCATGACACAGATATATGAGTTTCCTAGATATATTTGGTTTCCTGTACAGCTCTGAGCCAACCAGATCTCACATTCTGCACCTGCAAAACAGGGAGATTATTCTCATCCTTCACAATGATGTTACCGGTGATACGGGAGAGCTTGTTACATGCTGTCAGGTCTTCCCACTTTTGTAGAATTGCAATGGCCACCTCACTTCAGACATGGCACAGGTGTAATCTGCATGTGGTACCCAAACAGCCAATGCAAAGTAAAAGAGCTTTTAGGGAGGCTCTGCTTTGGCATGATCTATGGAAAGACCCGGGGGACTTACACACCTGTATTAAGCCTTTCAATTACAGACATGAGTGGGAATTGTTCCCTAAATATTCACAAGTGCTATAGTTGTCAATCTACAGGGAACATCAGCCCAAACTGATTTGGGGGACCTAAGCAGATCCAATGATCAATATGAACCAGCAATGGCACTTTCAATACCACTCACAGTTCTCTCTCTCAAACACATCGCTGTGGGCATTGCAACAAATCCCAAGAGGTACATTTCTAAATGAACATCCATCAAAAACTAAGTACTAACACACACATCTTTCAAAAACACATTGCTTAGACTACAGTTATTAATTAGAAGATGTATTCACACAATGTTATGGGATTTATCATGAACAGGACAAACTTCAGATGCAGTGGTGCTGAACAACCTGAAAGCATCATTTCCACAAATTCACAAGTAATTTCAAGACAGCAGTTTCCTAGGAGCTTCTATTTCTTGTTCCTCACCATGATTTTTCAAGTATGTGCACAATTTGGAAAGCATACTAATTACAGACTACCTTAAATTGCAACTTGAGTTGCCAAATTTTGTTAGTCCACCTACCCCCTTTCCAACTCTGTAACAGACACTTCCTCTTTTATATAAATTATGCATAAAACAACTGCTGAATTTTAATCACCATGTTAGTAGCTGAATTCTAATTACAAGTTCAATATCTCTGGAAAAAAAATGGCTCTAAAGCTGTCTAGCACATTTTGAGCTTATATCACACCACCAATTCTGCAGGTTTATATAATCTAGGACTGATTTAATCAGCTATTACAAAAGCAAGCATAGATAAGGTGACTAGGGACATTAAAGTGTGAAAATACCCTTGCTATGAAGCAAGAACAAAGAATATTTTGAGTTGTCTTCAAAAGTCTAGGCATCCTCAACAGCTATGCTTGTGCGTAAGGGCCTGTAAAAACGATCCACTACAGCTCTTCTCATCAGTGAATCTGATCTTTCCCTCCTAATGTTAGTGGAGCTCCAACAGGTATCACAGAAGGCGCTGCAGCACATTCAGAGAATACATTTTCCCAGAATCTCTTTACAACCACTGGCAGGTTGCCCATCTTGATCACATAACCCTAGGGTATGTGCTTAGGATAGGTGGCCCTACCTAGGGGTTCAGAATAGCATTGTTCCAACTTGCCTTTCACTAGATTTTCAGTCCTCAACAAAGATTAGGTGGAAGGTGAGGGAAAGGTGCTTGTTTATTAATTATATTTTAAAATCAGCAACCCATTAGTGCAAGTAGAAAAACTACCTAACCAAAAAGTCACCACATTCTGAAGACAAACAGCTGCAACTGCTCAAGCCACACTGTGCAAAAAGCATGTTGCTGTCATACTTCTCACCCAAAGGACTTCTCCACTTAATTATCATCATCATAAAGTACAAAGCTCCAGCCACTTACATAGCAAATTTCACCAGATTTAAGCCTCTGCAATTTACATTACATCTTGGAAAAGACCTACTAAAAGCCTTCTTGGCTAGGCAAAATATGACAAGCTGTCCACTCAGAAAACCGTGATGTTTCTCATCTTTGCCCTCTTTTTCTGTGATTCCACGTGGTATTTCAAGATCATCTTTCAGTTTCAGTAACTGATCAGCAGTTTACAAGTAACATACATGGCAACAGGTAATATGAATTAACACTTAAATTGTAGATAGAGGACAAAGAGCTACAGTGTTTTAGCTACCAGTGACTCATTTAACTCCTCCATATCTCTTTGTGACCTCTTCTCTTGCAGAGGGAAAATGGAACACGTAGCTGTACCAATGCAACAACATACAAATATGGCAAATTTTAGCTCATGTTCTCCACAAATAACAAAAGCAATAACTCACAATCACACCATCGCTGGAATTTCATCAGAGAAAATTCAGTTTCAAACAAAATAAAGCATTAAGGCTGTCCTGGAACAGAGTAAAAAGCAATGGCAAAATTCCACAGCCCTCCCACCCACTGTAAAGCAAAACACAAGATCAAAAATAGGGCTTAATTATAAACAAACACCCTCATAGCAGCCTTTTAAATTACAAACCTTAATCACCGTGAGAGAGACGACTATTTTAAGTGAGACTGAGGAATCTCTCATTTAAAGCCACAATTTTCTTCTAATAAAAATGCTCATTCTAACACCAAAATTTCAGTGGGGAGAAATTTACATATTACTACTCCTGAAAGAAAGTTTGTTTCCCCATGTACAACAAAGCAGTTTCCGCTCCTGCTCTCAACCTAGGTAAAAAGCAGGTAATTTCAGTTTATCTCTCTGTTGTTTTGCAAAGTGAGGAGGGAACCCTCATTGGTGAGCAGCACTAATCAGCAATCCAGGATGAAGAAATGTTGACGAAGTGACCACAAAGCAAACAGCTCACTCCCAAGACCAAGGCAAACTTGCCCTGACTTTAAGCATTGGCTTATTTTCCTTGTAGAGATCTGGGGAAAGAACTGTCAGTCGGTGGAGACCTTTCTCCCTGTTAATGTGTTAGTATGAGCGCTCCTATCTATTATTCATACACTTTCAGGCTACCTTAGAGGCAGCGTACAACCCAGCCTGCCTCACAGAGACAGGCCATTTAGAAAATTAGTCCCTCCTTACCCTATTTTCTGCAGGGTGCAGTTTTAGCCTCTATAGTTCTGCTTGTATAAATAACCATTTATAATTAGATATTCATTTGATACAAGGGAAATTCTTGTAAATGTAATTTTTGGATGTCATATCAGACTATGCAATAGCCTAGTAGCTTTTTCATGTAAGTCTACAACACATGTTCTCATTCAAATAGCACGTACTATTAAGACTGAAAGTGCTGAACAGCAATAAAAGAAACCCCAAATTGGGAAATTCTTGGAAATATTTTTCACAAGTGGACTGCAACGGGTAGCAATGGTTTCACTGCCATCTGGCTGCATCTAAAAAAATGTAACAGCAAGGAGACAGTCACATGCACTTCTATCATAAAAAAAAGGCACAAAGAACTGTGATTTGACAAAATTCATACTAGCAAACACAACTCCAACAGCCTGCAGCTATTTTGAACAGTGAAAGATACATTTGTCAGAGTGGCAAAGCACACGTTTTGCAACCATGAACCTGGTGGGTACCCCTGTCAGCCCACAGAAGAGAGCTCAGGGGTAGTTAGGCATGGCAAGAGGGCACTCCCTATCAAAGATGGTGGCACTCTGCTCTGACCAGAATAAGACAGGTGGAGCATTGGTAGGCTTGCCTATCTACAGCCTCGACAAGGAGAGGAAGCAGTTGTTTTTATCAGGCAAATGCTTCCGTGACGGCTCGACAATTTCTGAAGGAGGATACGGGTTATTGGCAGGACTTGCTGCCATGCCAGGGTGTGGGACGCTGGGGGGGCGGTTCTCTGAGGAGCTGGAGCAGCCGAGCCCCGGTACCGGCAGGCGCCGCCGCGCTCCTGCCACGCTTCTCGCGCAACACGGTGACAGGGCCTGCGCTCCTACCGGCGGCCCCTAGCTCCGCCTGCCGCCATCAAGCAGTGCAGCAACTATCACGTCCCCCGGCAACGCTGCGCGCCCACCGGGGTCCATCCGCCGCTCCGTGGCATCGCCACGGCCGCGTCCCGCGGAAGCCGGGGGCGCCGGGCCTCTGGCTGAGGGGCTGCGCCGCGCCGCATGGCAGGTAGACCCTGCGCAGGGGGTGAAGGGGACGCCACCCCCCTTCGCCTGTGCCCGAGCCTGTTGCCGCCGGACGGCCTCAGGGAGCGCCGGGCGGGCTGAGGGTGGCACGCTCCCCACACAACGGCGGCGTTATGCTGGGCTGGCCCCTCAGGCGGCTCCTGCGCTCTCGCGGGCACAGTAAGGGGGCGAGGGGGAATCGCGGGGGAGCGCACTGCGGGCCTGCTCTGCTGTGGATCCCACTCCTTAGCAGGCGCCTAGCCGCAACCAGGAGGCCCACAGGGCCATTGTCCCGCCCCACACTGCTATGGGGCGGTAACCAGTCCCACCAGGAGCCCCTCAGTGAGAGCCCGCGGAATTGGGTGCCGAGGAGGAGCCGGGCGAGGCCATTCTCACCGGCGAGGGGTGGCGGGGCTACAGCGCGCAAAAAGCAGCCGGGGATGGACACATTCCCCCCCTGTATTTCCGCCTTCAGTGGGTCGCGCCGGTTTTCGCGGGCTTTTCCCTTTGCTCGTCACAGCAGGTCCCCTTTGCCTTCCCATCCTGACGCAGCCATGCCCTCCGAGGTTGTCCTGCATCCCTCCCCCAGCAAGAGGCAGAAGAGCTCGGTGGCTGGGGAGCCCACAGCACGGCTCCGTTTCACTAAGCTCTCCGAGAACGCCTTCGCCCCTTCCAGGGGCTCTGCTCGCGCAGCGGGCTACGATCTATACAGGTGAGGGTACCCCACCCAGGGGAGGAGCCCGTGCCACGCCCTGGTCTGGTCTGGTCTGGTCCGGCTCGGCCCGGCCCGGCCCACCTCAGGATGAGACGGTGCGAGCCCCTCGGCTCGGGGCTTGGGCGGCTGAGAGGACCCTAATGAGATAATTACTCTGCTAAGCAGAGCCCCCCGGAGAGGCTCCCTGGGTCTGCGGAAGAGGCCAGAGCCGGCCTGCGCGTTAGCTCCCTTGAACCTTCATTCCTCTCCATGTCCAGAGATCTGGGGTCCAGTCACGCTGCAGCACCGATTTCATCACGCAGGGATGCTGCCGATGTCCGCCAGGCTTAACGCATCAGCCTGAGTTGCTGGTGGCACCAGCATCGACTAAGTGCCGACCCACTGAAACGTGGCAGTGCGTATGGGCCCTCCCTGGCAGCACTTCGCTTTTCTTCTTTCCTCTTGGCTGTTGGGTGCTGCCTGCCAAAAGAAATCGTGACAGTTTGATAACGCTTCTAACTGAAAACCATGTGGGTTGTTATGCAGGCTTAGGTTTTGGTTTACTTTGTTCAAAGGTTTTTACTGTGTCTAGGAATATCTGCAGCTAGCCTTGTGGTTGCTGGTGTAGTGCTTCTGGGATCAAATACAATCACTAATTATTCTGAGCACCACTCCAACCACTAACTTAATTTCTTAGTATTACTTAGAATAACCTGCCTTTTTTCTTCCTTGCCTATCTGACTTGCTTCCTGAAGCTTTGCTTCACTACACTTGACGCTTTTATTTTCTATTCCTTTTGACTTACTGAGTTCATTTTTGGTTTTGTTACTGTTGTGCACTGTACACCTGGAAAATGTCTGTTTCATAAGAAACCTTTCAGTGCTTTCAAGTATTTATAAATAATTTATTCATCAAGGTCAAGATAAGCTTGCCTTAAACAAGTAGAACAGAACAGTCTCACTTGTGGTATTGTCACCAGTGCCTTTCAATAAGCCTCTGGTTGGGTAGCTTCAGAAAGTTCTTAAAAATCTCTCTAGTTTATGGTTCCCACTAGAATCATATGAATCATGAACTTCTGCTCAGAAAAACCCCATCATTGCCTAAAATTTAATTTAATAGATTCAATACAGCTAGTTCATCTGCTGTAGAAAGAAACAGAAGAGGGTATTATCTTTAAAGCTTCTGCACAAAAATTACACAACCCCATTCACCTCATAGTTAAACTTGTATTTTTTTTTCTCTCTTATTAGTTAAAACATTTAAAACTAGCTATCTTAAGACCATGCTGTTCAAATAACACTACCAAAATCTTAAGCTAGCAACATCAACTTGGAATATCTTGTGTTTTAGAATCTGCATTAGAATTTGCAAATCTGTAAATATTTCTTGTATAAATCCCCAGCAAGAATAATTCTGGGTAATCTTGTACCTTAAATTGCAGAAAAGGAAAAGTTGACAATGTTCTATATAAACCAGTGTTTATTTCTTTAATGTAGTGCCTATGACTGTGTGATACCACCCATGGAAAAGGCTGTCGTGAAAACAGACATTCAAATTGCACTTCCTTCTGGATGCTATGGCCGAGTAGGTAAGTAAACAAGGTATAAAAAGGCTGCAGAGTCATGGTAGAACAGGTTTGATGCCATCTTTCCATTTAGATTTTGCTTAAAGCTTACGGAATTAGTCTGCATCTCACACAAGAGGTGTCACATGGCTCACTGATTTATTAAGCCTTGTAATAGAGGTTTATTGTCAAATACATTTGAGATTTGGTGTATATCAAATGACAAAGTTGATCAGAAAATTCTTTATGTAAAACGTTATAAGCTGTGCGGTAGTTTATTTCTCTGCAGTTTGAGAACTTGAATCACAAAGGCCAATAGGTAATAGACATACACCCTGGATGTTTAAAAGTGAACCCTGAAGTGTACTAGTGTAATAGAATTTGACTACTTTTTGCTACAGAATACTTGTGAGAAACTGTACAAGTTATTTTGCTATGTTTTGTGCATTCTTTTTCTGAATTATGTATACATTCTTGGAGTAAAAAAGCAACTGCAACTCCAGTGGAGAAGCATGATGAGTTTGCTCTGCCCTTTCATCTGAAAGGAGAACACGAGTGCGTTTTTGTTATCCCAGACAAAGAAAGTTTTGAAGAGAGTAACATTTTAACACCTGAAAGTAGGCTAAGTAAAAAAAAAAAAAAAAGCCTGCACATCATTTAATTTATTTGTGTGTAATATTTCTAAGTAAATTACTTGCCAAATGTTGTTCTCCATTGTAACTGGAATGGATTGTCCTAATAGTCTTTCAAGATTATTCCAAACCAAGATTAGATAGTCACCTGCTGCACCAGCTTTCCTTGGAGAAACCTACTCTGAAATTGGTGATCTAAACAAATACATGCTTATATCACTTAAAGACTGCAATTGTATTATAGCCTGTAGCAGCTGTTATTTTAATGTATACATTAACACTTACGTAAAGTCATATTTATTTTAGAAAGACTGTAGAAACAGTTCTTGCTGCCAACACGCTAACCTATAATACTGTGTAAGAGTTTTAAAAGAAATAAGTTATACTTACCAAAAAAATTTCTTGTTTTCTAGCACCACGTTCTGGTTTAGCTGCAAAGCACTTCATAGATGTTGGTGGTAAGATTTTTGTTCTTTTTACTAAGACTTCGTAAATATTGATTACAGAAATGCTTACTTTCACGCTAATATGTTTAAATAAATACTGCTAGCTTCATTGGTAGTCTGGCAAAAGGGGAGATAATTGGGAAATACCTCAGACAGCCCATGTGTCAATTATTTTAAAACCTGCTGAATTATAAAAATATTACTGACTTGTAAAATACTAAGTGTATCATCCATTTGTAGGCAATGCCTGGCATGTAAGTTATGGTTTGGTTTAGGCTTTAAAGATTACTTTTTACATGCTGCTTTCTTCATTTCAACTAAACACATATTTTGAGTCATCATGGAAGTTGACAAGAGAACTGTGCTGAAAAATTGAGGCCTTTTCCTCTTCAGGTTTTTTTGGTTTTGGTTATTTTTTATCAGTTTTTTGTTTGGAGTGTTTGTCTTTAGTGTTAAACAAGAGAGACTACTTAAAACAGAGAGACTACTTACGACAGTGATATTCAGCCTTTACTTCCTCATAGGGTTGGCTTTAGAGGTAAGGAAGGGCAACTAGACATCCTTCCCTTTCTGATGCCAAGCCAGCCAAGAAGCAGAGCAATTCCCAGTATAATTTAGAGCTGCTGCAGAACTGTTATTCTGTCTGCTCTATGGCATATCGATGTCTGGTTGTGCCTGTGACACAACTACGATAATCAGATGTTTAAAGGGACCATCTATGCCAGCTTTGTCACTCAGGCTTTATCTTAAATAAGAATTGACTCTTGCATGTCTGTTACACTAAGGTTTTTTAAGTGTCTCTGGGTAACTTACAGAAGAACACTAAGGTGGGAATCAAAGATTCTGTACCTCCCTGTGACTCTGCAGTATACACGGTCCACTATTGTGTGGTTCTTTAAAACAACACTTCTAAGTCATTTTTTTGTGTACCTGAAAAAAAAAAAGGCTCTGTAATAATCTTTTCAATCTGAAAGTTAAACTAGGACATAACAGAAAGTAAGAAGTGCTCAGCAGGCTGACCTACGTTCAGATATTAAAAAAGATGACAGTTGACAAACCATGAGTAAAAACTATTAGAGACAGTTAATAGAGGACTTCTTATTAAAAAGAAAACACACCCCAAAAACCCCTGCAAAGCTAAAACAATTGTTACAGAATTTTAACTAGTCCTGCAGAAGTACTTTTGTCACAACAAGGGCATTATCCATTTAAGTAAAAATATATTGCCAGAAGTTCGAAGGTTGAGGGAGAAAAATTGGGATTGTGCAAGAGTATGTTCAGAATTCACATCTGCTAGGTGTGGATGCTTTCCCAACAAGCGACATGCCAAACTTCTGACAGAGTAAGACAGAATGTCATCCTGCCAATTCCAATGCATGATTTTTCCAAAAATGACTTAGATGATTTCCACCCAATACACATAATTTAGAAAAGGTCTTTAGTGCCCAGCAGTGTGTATGATTATTGCAACTTGCTCTGCTGGAAGAACAGAATGCCACAATCTGTAGAAGTATTACAAGGTGTTTTAGTGAGGGTTTTTTTCCCTTTAGTGAATAATACAAGTGATTAAAGTTTTCAGTGTTGCTGACTGCAGTTCAGCCACAGAAATATTAATCAGTCTTTTCCATCATTAGTTATCAGAATTTTCAAATCCTAGACAGCCAGTCTGCCTCTAGCAGTAGTCAAATATGTGGTCAAAAGAATTTGCTATCATCTGTTTGTAGAAGTATCTATTTATATAATAGCTTCTTCAACAAACATTGTAAAATAGATTTTAGTGTCTATACATAAAGCTGGCATTGTGCTAATGCCATTGTTTAAATATCAGGGAAGCAACCTGACTATATTCATTTCAAATCAATATAGATCCATTTAAACACTCCAGGAGGGGGAAAAATGGTTTGTGGCTTAAAAATGGGTAGAAGTACTAATGTGCTATTAAGCTCCAGTAATTTCAATTAAAGCTAAGTTTTAGGCAACTTTACCAGAAAATAGCAGCTATGTTTTTTAGACCAAAATGTTCATTAACAGTTAAGCACAAGTACAATTTTTGTCATTATGCAGAAATAAGCTTGCTTTCTGTCAGAGATAGGAAGGCTGAAAAGTTAATTTGAAATGACTTTAAGTAGCACCAGTTGTTCTGTTCTATACATTTTCTTCAGATAATTTCAACAAAAGTGTGATATGCAAGAGTTCCTTGCATATGTAAATCTAACCATACTACTTTAATTGGCACATTTTATAAATACAAGAAAATAATCTCCATTTAAATAGAATTAATCTGTAGTAATCAGTTTTGAGCATTGTGCTCTATCAGAGCAGAGCATTGTGTTATAACACAAATAAAACTAGCCCTCATTATGTTAAATTAGCAAATTCCATTCTCAATCTCTAATGCATAGCAATATATATCCCAGCATATGGTCTAGAAAAGATGTTGTCTTAGCTGTGCAGAAGCACTTGAGAATGAATTGTCAAATTAAGAATTTATCCAAAGAGCTAATGATCTTTTGATATGCATTGGTGAGCATATGTACATAATTTTATATGCCAACTATGAATTCTGGTTTTCAGCTCTCCAGCTGAGTGACTTACATGAACAAACACACCAAATTAAGAGGCAACAGACTTAGGAATTTGAGTGATGTTTCAAATTATTTGTGCTGCCGTTACATGTTTGCTGACTCTCTTTATAATGCATTTATGTAGCATGGACTTAGTGTCCACTGTTGTATAAAATAAAGCAAATTATTCACATAGCACTCTTGAGCTAATGCTTAATGTCACCCCTGGTTTAGCAATTATATAAGAGCTCTGGATTATCTGATATTTTAAAAAGGAAGAAGGAATGTTTTTGCTAGAAGGTGGTACATTTTTCATATTGCTCTTCTATAGTTCAATCTTTTTGCTTATACACTTGACAAGTGTGCATAGGATTTGATTTTTTTTTAATCTTTTAACTTGAATTTGCAACACTGGTGGTAGAAATTGTGCAAGAGAGCTCTGTGATCACCAATATAAGTGATATACTGTGATTCTTGATTTAGGTGATGGTGTAGTTGACTTTCTGAAAGCTAGTCTAACCTAAACTAAATAAACAGTACAGGACCTGTGTATCTAGCTTAGGTACAACAAGCTATCTGAATCAGCTGGATTGAGTGCTATGTTCAAGAATTTTTATAGTAACTTTTTTTTTTTAATTCTGGAAAACATTCACATACAGCCAACCCTATGTTTTGTTCACTGATGCTTTTGACAGTTCTCTGTAATTTTTGGTCCCCTTAAGCAATTGCAGACTGTTAAATACCAGTAAGTTACCTTGTGAACTGCATGTTTTTCTAAGTTTTCAGAAGTCAGGGGGTACTCCCAGTGTTACTACCACCTAAATTAGGAAGCTGTTCAGAAATCTGATTGGATTAGCCCATAACATTACAAGGGAAAGACAGCTGTTTAAATAGGTTTTTTACACACTGGAATTAATGCAGAGATTGTACAGTAACTATGGACCATATGTGCTGCAATATTTTCACACAGCTGAAGAACCTAAGAAAAACCTTTAGATTTCTCCTCTAAATGTGTATATATTGTAGTTTAGCATTAAAACTTTTAAGATAGTCATGCTACAATTTCCTCTGGTGTTTATAATCTCTAAAGGTAGTACTTTGTGTGTATGAGTCCAGGAATGATCTGGAATACATGTAATTTTAATATTTGAATTATTTCAAATAATATTTTTGAAGCAGGTTTCAGAATACATACTTTGGTCTACAAGGAAGCCAAAACTTTAGTTTTTCTACTGGAAATACGCTTTCTGAACCAGCAAGAAAACTCCCAAATAAACAGGCTATTAATATTTTAATGTGCATTGGTAGATAATCTCCTGAAATATGTAGTTAATAGTTATATAACAATATAAGAGTATGCTTGTTTTACAGTACTTACACTTGAATGTAGCTGAATGACAATCAAGTCCTTAAAGCCTTAATTTTGTCACCCTGCCTGAGATAGGGGATTTGGATCTGTGCAAATCCATAACTCTCAAATAAGATGTTAGAGTTAAGAACAGATTTCAGCTTGACACTCAAAGAGCTGAAGTTAGCAGAACAAATGGTGCCTGAATTTGGTACAGCTGTCTTGATTTCAGAAGGGAATTGCAACTAAAATTAGTAGAACAGTGATAAAACACTTCTTGATATGTGATGGTGTTTTTCAGTTCCTTTTCCAAGACTGATTAGCATTTTTTAGATATTTCAGTATTTTCATATATGCTGTTTAATTGTGCATGAGTAGTATAAAGGTGAAAATGAGATACTGCAGTCATCCCCTACCTAATCTAAATCATACCTAATCTACTTATCTAATACACTGACAACATTTATTAACTGGATTTCCCTCTTAATTCTTCCTTATGACAGCTGGTGTTATTGATGAGGATTACAGGGGAAATGTTGGTGTGGTCCTCTTCAATTTTGGCAAGGAGACTTTTGAAGGTAAGTGTTAAGCTTGGCAGAGCCTGTTCTCAGCCATCTGACCGGAAATGAGAAATTAGGGGTTTTATAGAAGTCTGTGAAGAGTTAGAATAACTGGTAACATTTTTCTTCTTGCAGTTAACAAAACCATGGAAACTTAACAATGTCATGTCAAGAAAACATGAAAAGATTCCACTCCTAGAAACTTAGGCAGCACAAAAAAAAAAACCCACCCAAACCACCAAATTCACACCACCACAAAACCAAACCAAAACCACTCTACACTTAACTGAGCTTTAGGTTCAGGAGCTGTACTGAAGTACAACCTCGTATTAAGTTTCTTTCTGCTCTACCAAAAAAAAAAGAAACCCAAAAAATTTAGCTGAGTAGTATTTGAGATAAAAACTTCTTCAGGATCCTGGGAAACGTGAGTAAAAAGGTATTATTGCCACTTAATTGTGCTGTCTCTTTGCAAATGGTCAGTTCTAAGCCTCAGAGCTCAGTTACAATGCTGCCAGGTGTTTTTGTGGCCTTTTCTGCAGCTTCACAGCACAAGAGTCGTACAGAGGTTCTGTGAACGAGATTGGGTACTGATCAGAAATTCTGTTCTCCTTTTGTCAGCTTTGGTTTTTCCCCCTGGAGAAATCAGTTTATGTGTCTAGTTCACAAAAGGAGCTGTGGTGGTCGAGCCCTGGCTAAAGGCCAGACACCCACCAAAATCAGTCTGTTACTCCCCTTCTTAGTTGGACAGGGGAGAAATAATATAAGTGGGCGGCTCAAGAGTCAAACTCGTTAATGCCGCGGGCAAAACAGACTCAACACAGAGTGCAGGAGAGAAAGGTATCTAATTTATTACACTATGCTAAAGAGAAAACAGTGAAAAAACAGAATCAGGAGTGCAACCAACAATCATAAAACAAATGCAACCAGGTAAACACTTTTTCCCCCCCACTCCCTCCTCAGCAGGCTTTAGTTAGAAATTTGCTCCCTTCTTCCCTCCCGGTCGCAGCCCAGGAGGGGCAGGGACTGGGGAAATGGGGGTCTCGGAAACACCTTCCCCCCACCCCTCCATTCTAAAGCAGACTTCCTTTTAGCCATGATTTTGCTCCCTTCTTCCCCTCCTGCTTGCAGCACAGGGGGGACAGGGACTAGGAGATGGGGGCTTCGGTCAGTCCCTTACAAGTTGGTTTCCTTCTCGGCCGGGATGGGGGCATCCATTCCACACAGCCTCCCCCTGCTGCACTGTAGGATCTCACCCATAAGAGCCAGTCCTCCACGAACTTTATCCAAGGCAAATCTCTTCCCACCGGGCTTCATCTCTGCTATGGCAGGCAGCAATCAATCACAGTGTCCCTCAGTCCCAGTCCTCCACGGGGCTATAGGCCTCCCCCAGCAAACCTGTTTGGCTCATCTCTGTAGGTCGCTTGTGCTGGCAGGGGCTCATCCCAACGTCAGTCACAGCATCTTCTCTGTGTCTCCACCGGCTCCATCCAGCGTGGAGCCTCTCCATGGGTTGCAGGTGGGGTCTCTGCCTCTTCCATGGGCCCTCTCCACCGGCTACTCCACGGGCTGCAGGGGCATCTCTCTCTCGGGCACCTGGGGCACCCCCTCCCCCAGCCTTCCCGGCCTTTTGTGTCTGCCAACTGCTTACATTTATTATGCAAATACATCCCAATGCCCTTAACGGGCCAGCATTCGGGTCTTGTTGGCACTCCGTTCTCTGGTGGCAAAATGCAGCTACTTAGAGTCTTTCTCTCCTATATGTGATTCTCAGAGGCGCTATCAGCAGGCTGGTAGAAGATTCCAGCAGCCATTTTCTGCAGCCCCTGGTCCTCTCCCTCTCAGCACCCAACTATGCACAACTGCAACAGGAGCCACATTATACATACAGCTGTCTCATCTATCTCTGCAGTATTTGTGCATAACAACACTTAAGATGCCACAGTACAGCAGCAGGAATGAAGGGAGATGCCTTCAGCTGGTACTGCTGCTAAAACCTCACCATAAGAGGGCTAAGAACAGGTCTAGCTTACCCTGTCTTTTTCTGGGACTATTAACATCTGCTTAACTAAGTTTCAAATAAGTGTTTACACTTCAGTATGTTCTGATACTCCTGGAAGTATACTAAGAACTATTGATAATTAACTTTATTTAAAGGAACTAAAAATTTTTTTTACTTCATTGCAGTTAAAAAAGGGGACAGAATTGCCCAGCTTATCTGTGAACGCATTTATTATCCTGAGCTAGAAGAAGTTCAAGTAAGTAACCAAAAGAAAAATATTTCTGCTATTTTCAACAATTGATAGTTTAAGATATTTGTATATAAGCTGAAATTCATGACACAGATAAAAACTTTGCTTTAAAAGTACTTTCAGTTAAAACTGCATAGTAGCATTGCTTCCTGAATAAAAATCTTGATGCTTTTCGTGCATTTACATGGATTTTTTTGTAGTTTTCAGAGTTAACAGGCACTTGAGAAACACTTCATTGTCTCACAATGTGGGATTTCTTTAAACTTCTACAAAAATTGTTCTAAAATGCCTCAACTTTTTTTGGTGTAGTTTGTTAATTACAGCTATTGTTACGATTAAATGTACCTTCCTCTGTGATAGAGTATGTGTTGTATAGAAACAACTAAAGACAGTAAACCAACTTACCATACATAATTGATGTCTTTCAGGCTCTAGATGATACAGAACGTGGTGAAGGTGGCTTTGGTTCTACTGGAAAGAACTGAAAATTACTTGAATGTGCTTTCAGTTGGGTTGTTGTTTGTTGGGTTTTTTGTGTTACACTGTTTCTAAATTTTCATCTGAGTTACAAGTGGGATTTTGGAGTTCATTAAATATTTAAAGTTTTATTCCTACTTCTTTGCATCTACCCTCTTGTCTATTTTAACAGACAGCAAATTCATTTGCATTATGGGGAAATGTGCATGACTGGCTTGTTTGAGTTGATGGATTATTTCCTTCTTTTTAGATGTTGGTCCTCAATAATAAGAATTCATTGTTTATGACTTGATTATGCTCTTAATAAATAAATTAATGATCTTATTTTATTTTACCCACCTAAAATAAAACGGCTGATATTTCCCGTGCTAGTTTGTGTTAGTCTTCTGAAAGCTGTCACCCACTTAGCTCAGTATTTCATGCTGAGACTGTGTTTCATACAGAGTCAGTGATGATATGGGTGTTGATATGACTTCCCATTCTAACCCCTACATTGGAATAAGGCAAAGATATTTAATATCACATCTTCTACAACCTGTCAAAGTTTCTGTTCAAAGCTGAAGTTCTGTCTTTGATCCTTAGCTGATCCTCAAACAGCCAATTTTTCAACTTAATTAAATGAGCAGGTGATACAGTGTTTGAGCTAAATAGCACAAGTTATCTGGAAATAACTGCTATATACTACACGAACACTGTTGAAATATTGGTTGATAAATTAATAAGTACCTGTACAGAAGAAAGATTCTGATTTATTGAAACACTGCACAAAATGGGGTTTTTTCAGTTGTGTTTTGACCAGATAATGCGGAACTCTCTTGAAATCTGTCCTGAACTCCATTGTTCTTTAAGTATGGGAATCTCTTAAATGACTTGGATTTGAGTGAAAAAACATGCACAAGGACAAAAAAGAATAAAGCTTGAGAGTTTTGCCAATTTGCAGAAGAGAATTAGAAAAGGCTGTGAGGCTCTCAAAACATAATTTTTTTACCTGCAGCTATCTGTACTCTCTTTTTACATCTTAGCTGAAAGGTCACAAGTATGAAATACTGTACTTTTATGAGTGTTTCAGTAGTGGAAAGGTGTAGGCCCTTTTGTAAACCATGATGGTCACAGCATTCATCTTGGTAGTCTCAGATCATCCTATTTGTATTAGTTTCATGTCCTTGTCTAGGACTAACCATTTGCAGTAAAATAGGTGCAGAAATATTGCACATTTCATACACATTACCTTTCCTTGCCCAATGAGCTGGAAAATAAAATGTAATATGACAGCATTCAGATTCCTTCAACCATAGGATAGTTGTTAGATTGACTTGGCAATCCTGAAACAGTAAGTACATTCATCTTTGACTAGGGTTGAAATCTTCCCCTCTGTGTGCATTATATGCTCATCAGTCTTCCCCCCATCTTAAACCTGTGCACTCAGACCTCCATAAACAGGCTTACCTTGCAAAAGCCTATGGGAAGCAAGCAGCTCATCACACCAATGAAGTTTTAAATGAACTGGAAAAACCAACAGAGTTCCTTCTGTTTGATAACCTGCTAAAAAGGAGCTTCAATTACCAAAAGCTATTTAAATGTCTTTAAAACTATGATCCTTCTGTGTAAACCTGTTTCCTTTTGTTGGACTGTAAGCTGAAAGCAAGTTTTGCTGCTCCTCTCTTCTTCCCACCCCCAAAGCAAAAAACCAACAGGGGATACAATGATGCAAGTCCTTTTTAAAAAATACAGCAAGAATACCTCCCTTGAAAAGCAACCCTCAAGGAAAACATTTAAATATTTATCATTCATTGCACCTCTTGGAAGCTGATTCTATTTCTGAAAGCAATACTAATATTCCAGATTCTGGGGAAAGAAGGAGGAGTAGTTCCTAGAAAAAGCACTATTAGAAGCTATCTTAGGTACAAAAAGGAAACATAAATTTACAAATCCATGCCTGCTGTAAGTTGTCAGACTGTTACCTAAGTGTCATTACAAAAATAAGTTCACTTATTTGAAAAGTTGTATAGTTCAGTTCCTTTTCATTGTTTCTCAATAGTTCCTGAGTTTAAGGTCGCTACAAACTCTTCCCAGTAGGACCTTGGAAAAGTCTGTTTGAAACAATGAAAATGCTTTCAAGCTCACCTCTGTGCTGAGCTCCTCCCTGTGCATCAAGGCATTGCACTAGGGTGACAAATTCTGATAATTCCTTCTGTAGTTTGGGGGTTTTGCTTCAATATGAGTACCAAATCTATAGGAGACAAATGTTTCTAACCAGGCAACAAGTTTCCTACCAATGTATCCAAAGTTCTTAAGTTGATACTTGCTACTGCAGACCAGGGCCTGTATGGAAACCTGTAGAAACTTCTTGTATGGGTAGTGAGTAGAGAATTCTTACCAATATTTGTTACTTCTGGTTCAAACCATGCTGTCTGGGTATAGTGTACCTTTCCCAATGTTTTGGTTTGGGTTTTTTTTAAGTCTCACAATTTCATTAACATGTACAACAATACCCTCCAAATTATTTTAGTGTTCCCTTTTTCCATAAATGTAGCCTATCCCACAGAAGTATTTTATCTTCATATCTAGCAGACACACACAGGAAGTACAGACACAGCATCTGTTGACGAAACTAGTTTTTAGCATTCATGGCTCTTACTCATACAACCTACCCTCTCTCTATAAACAAGGGAAAGAGGTTAGATTGGCATTTCTTCAGCGAGGTTTAAATTTTCCTCTTGATAATGCTATGTTTTAAGCTTTAACTGGCACATTTGATTTTTAAAAAAATTGTAATGTTTAAAAAACTTTATATTAGTAAAAGACATAGAGGACTGGGAAACATTAGGATCTTGTTCATTACTTTATCTGAGGTCTATCCTGCTTAAATTCACGAGTTGTAAATTAGTTTTAAAATTCAGTGAAAAAACTATGCCATTACCTCAACAACATGCTTGAGCAAGTAGCCTCATGAAAAGCTAGAGGTCTGTCTTCTGTCTAGACATACTTGTGTTTCCAGGACCTGTCACTGAGGTGTGATCTCCAGGGCTCACAATAGGTATGAAACTGAAGAGATGTAGAGCTCCAAAGCAAGCCCAAAGTATAATGCTATTTGGAAAAAGACAGAAAAACATTACATTCAATAATGATGGGCTGCTCTCCATTATTATGGAACAGGTTCAGACAAAGTTACTTCAGTTTAAACGGTCAATTACTGTTGTAGAAGGAACACGTTATCTCCAAGAGGAGTTACCAGAAGTTTTGGGAACAATCTTGTAAAATTTCCTCTGTGTAAATGGAATATGGACCTTTTATAATGGAAAATAATTTGTTGGGAATTGTCATCTACAGCAAAAGATAGCTTTTTTTCCCCTTCAGGGAAAGGAGAAGGACATTACAAACTGATGACCTGCCTCCTTTTAGGAACGGTCTTGACTTCGTACAAATAGAGATCAAGAACACCTGGCCTTCAACCCCAGGTGAATTTGGAGGAGAATGCAAACTTCTGAATTCAGATGCTTGGCTCCAGATTCGTGTGCATGGTTCCATTTTGTGATGTGAAACCCTCCCATTTTCTGCTTTGGACTGAATTATATATGACAACTTGTATTTCCTTACCTAGGCAGAAGTCAATAAGCTGACAAGGGTCTAGAAGGAACCGGTGATCACTAGATGATTCCTACCATTTGAACTCTCCATTTAGAGAAAAATCTTCAAAGAAAAATTATGGCAATGATACCATGGATTCTTTCAATCCTTTTTTTGGTTCCTCATGTCTTTAGACCCAACCTGGTCTTTAATGGTCATGAATTTAAGCTTTGCTTCCTCAGTTCAGCTATGTTACATTATTCTATGGCACGTTAAGACTTTTTGGATCTATTTAATGTTTTTCAGTAAGTCAGCCGCTAGATGGCACTTAAAGTTTGCTTTGTTTTCCCCTTTTTTCCAGAGGTATTTTTCAAAGATACGTTCATCTATAATTAAGAGTTAATGACTCCCATTGGGACTATGTTGGCGGAAAGCAAGATGCAGCAATATTTGAGTGAAAGCAGGCAAAAGTATAACCATTAAAGGGGGAACAATGACTATAATTTAAATAAGATTTGGGTGGTTGCAGTGTTTGCATAATCCCTCCTGGCATGCAAGAGCAGTAGAGAAGCCTGTGGCTTTGCTCTCCTGCTGTGTTTCAACAAAAATGGAAAATTGTAATGAACAGCAACATTTTTCCTATCTTTCATACTCACTCTCTTTCTCCCCCTTCCTCCATTCCTTTAAGTGGAATGCAGTCTACTTGAGGATTGCATTGTAATGAAAGGAGTGTATAGCTCAGTAAACTGCATTGGATCCTCCAAATCAGATGCCTCTTGCTGCAAGTTCAGGATATAAATTAAAAAGTACTCAACACATGTTAACCCAGTGAAGACAGGTGACATATAGGAACCTGAATTACATTCATTTTTATTAAGCTTCCCTGGTTTCTGTTCTGGTTGCTACTCCTGTAACAGCACAGTCTGATGCTCTTGTATTTGTTTTCCCTTCCCCCACTCCTATTTTTTTTTAATATAACTATTATTTTATTTTGGCTTAAAGATAGTTAAATAAGTTTCAGTATTAAGTAAACTTCTATGACCCTGCCTATTTCCTGTCCTGTCAAACCTTTCCTTGTAAGAATAACAGTGTCCTTTTATTTGGTGGAGTGTAGCATGATGTTTTTGGCAGGCCCAACATTTTTGACTTGCATAAATTTGTGACCTCAAGTGCAAGAAAAGTGAATGCTTGCTTCAGCACCTCATGGTTTCTGCCTAAAAAGAAAAGTGTCCACATCGCTAACCATTACAATTTCTGAAGGAAAATTATCAGCACACTTATTCCACCTGATTGCACATGACTGCACTTCCAAAGAAAAGAATCAGAAATAAAAATAAGTATTTTGCACCTAGTTATGTAAGGTACCAAAAGTCTGAAAAATATAGGGCAGACTGTACTGCCTTACTGGTTTCTAGAATTGGCACACATGGCACTTCCCTCAGTAAGAGCTATTTGGCAATCTCCACCTCAGTAAGGATGTGATTCTGCAAAGTGTAAATTCAGGTCTGCTGCTGGGCAAAGAATGTCGTTTTATGGTTAAAGGTTGCAGGATCAGGTCTGAAGTGAATCAACGTAATTATTTTCTGAAACTTTCCCTCCATTAACTGTGTGGTTATTTAGCTCCTTGCCACTGAAGTGATGCTTTTCCCCTGCTCTGTTAGAACACAGCAAGAAAGCCTTTTATCCTGCCAAGTCTAAAAACCTGACAGATTAATTTTATAATTTGGGAGCCCTCATCCAGAACATAACTACTGTATTTAAATATGTAAAGTATGCTTAAATAAGCATATGAGAGCTGTATATGCATACTTACTTCTTTCCCCTTAGACTTTGATTTTTTTTTTCATTACATCACAAAAATGTAGTATTAAGCATTGGCTTCTTAGAAAACATTTGTTCAGTAAATTTCGTAACAGAAATAAGAGGATTGTATCAATTACTATTGCTTGTAGCCTTAACATTTAAAGCTCATATCCCTGAACCAAAGAAAGCTCTTTTAACTACTGTTGATTACAACAAAGGAATTCATTTGTTTTTGTTTTGTAAAAGGGAAAAGAAAAAACAAACAGTCATGAAGTAGGATCTTTGGCCAGATTCTTTTAACACAAGTATTTTGTGGTTTATGGATTCCTAGTCTGAAAGGTTGTCTCCAAGTGTCCAAGACAAAATAACTATGTGTCCTACTTGGAAGAAAACTTCCCCTTTCCTTTGCAGCTAAGCCGATTGTGCCATGTCTAGCAAGGAAGGCAGCGTGCAGCATCCAGCACTGCCTTGCTAACGCACCTCAGGCCTGACCACAACCTTCCTGCTTGCACTAGTTGCACTCTGGTCACTGCCAGATTACAGGTACCCTTCCTTAGGGTGCAGGAGAGCATCAAGGAATCCCACTTGTCAGGTTCTCACAGCAGCAAACACATCAATGCCAGTCTCACTGTCTCACACTTCCCTGTAGAAGGTACATCTGACAACGGGCCAAACTGTCAGCATTACAGGTAAATCAAACTATTGGAAGTTCTGCACAAGAAATTTTTTTCCCCTCATCCTATCCTATGACAGTGCATTGTAGCAAACTGTAGGCTGGCAGCACTCAAAGAAAGGGAGGAGGTTCTTTTGCCAGATACTTTGTTTGATATTTCAGGCCTGTTCTTACCATTCTTCTCAACTTGCATTAAGGTGTTAGCAATGTGAGAAACCAAAAAAAGAAGTTGTGAGAATGCCAGGAAATCATGGATCCAGCAACAGAGAACTCATTGCCCTCCCTGGATGAGGAGATGACAGCTGAGTCAGAATGGACTGAAAACTCCCTCCTCTTCATCTTGGTGAGCTTGTCTTGGGTTTGGGATGGGTGGATTTTTTTGATTTTGGGGGGGCATGGGGGAAGTTTGAATACTAATCAGACCAATTAAATTAATACAAATTCTTCAGGAAAAACTGCCTAGAAAACTGCTACAAATAAAAAGCTAAAGTGCTGCTTCAGAGAGGCAGTGAGGTACATGTATTTTTGTCAGAACATCACTCCTCACCAAGTGCAGCATTGTACATTTTGTTACCAGTTTCTAGCTAAGAGAGGCTGTAAGAATGCCTTTAAAGAGAGCTTCACATTTCTGGAAACATGGCAGACATTGTGTCCCACCCTAGGTCATCTGACAGAGCCTCTAGACTGCCATTCATAACTTTTCAAAATGCCAGCTGAGTAAGACTGACTAATTGTTGAAACAGGAAAGCTTTTACCATTCACCATGTTGAGCAGGCTGGAAGTCTGCTGTGTGGAAGCAGCAGCCTCTGTTTGAATTTACTTTTTACTTGTATGACCTTCAAGATGCTTAGCATATATGGCACAGCCTCAGCTGAGCAGGACAACACAGCGTGGGCTCTTCCTGAGGGGTTCAATTCCTACAACAGGATTCTGGATTTTTCAGTCCTGTCTGCTCCTGGGCACTTGCTTGCCAACAGGACCTGCCTATTTATTTTTACATCATTATTTACTGCTTTAAAACTATGAGAACCTACATTAATAACAATAACAACAAGTTGGACTCCACCTCTGTCCTCCCACCCTGAAGTTCACTATTCAGATGTTCAGGACGTGTGGAAGACAGGGCTGTGTATATGTTGAAGCATGCAAGTGGTCACCAATGCCAGGATTGCATACAAGCTAAATGAAAAATTATTATTCATTTGCAATTATTCCAAGAAATTTTGAGTAGCTGCCAAAGTAATAGAACAGCTGGATGAGGAGAGGAATAGGGTCTGTTTAAGCTGGCACTCAGGCTAAAGAAATTCATGCAAAGCCACAGCCATGGTTGTCTGGAAGAGTCAGTTCTATCCAGTGCTGGGCTGGTGCGCAAAAACACTCACTGATAAAGCAGTGTGCTAGCAACATCTGCCCAGCAAATGGGTTTTTCTTCCAGTTTCCATTATATTTGAGCTGTTGGGGAACACCAAGTGCCTCTAGAGCCACTGATCAGGAAAAACATAACACTGAAATCAGGGCTGTCTGGCTGTGGTAGGACTCTTAACCATAACACTATGTTGCTGGTACTAACTCAGATTAGGAAGGTTACTGGGGTGACCATGACTGTGCAAATTGAGTAGAGAATAGTGAAAGCTAAGGCTTAACTCATGGTTCCCTTAGGATGTCCCCAGATAGCACCTTCTCCCCTCATGTCTTTCCTCATTGATCTCTCCTCTTTGGACTGCCAAACTTCCCTTTTCCAAGCGCATCATCAGCTAGCAGACAATGGTAGGAGTGTTCAAACAAGTAGTTGAAAGAGTTATGTGAAACTCACTCACATCTAATGGAAGTAGAAAAGTAATTAATGCTTACAAGTTAAGCATTAGAGTAAAAATTAGACCCAGGAGCAAAACTCCTGGTTTGGTGCTCTACAGCATATGCCAGTAGTCCAGGGAAAAATCCCTTTGTTACAGCTCCATCACAGGTCTATTAAGTTGCTTCTCCTATTTCTGCCTTATGATAAAGTACATTACAGAGTCTCACAGTCCTGTGCATGTTCCCAAAGTCTGGTGCTAATGCTAGCAAAGCTTTATTGCATTCCTACATTACACAGAACACTGTGCAAATGCTAAACAAAAGAAAATGACATTCAACTGCTAACAGAGACGTGTTGGGTATCCAGATTTCCCCCTTTCCCCATAGCTGAAGGGGCAGTCAAACAAAAGCCTTCTCTGAATCCTTGCTCATTGTGTAAAGCACAACTCAGTCACAAAATGCTACTAACTGCGGCCTTCCATAGCTCTACAACTAGTATTTTTAAAGTTGTCCTGCATGCTAAATATAATTTTCACTGTCTGGGAACTGTGAAACTGATACAGAATGCCCATCAGAATGCTAAGGGTACTGGCATTGCAGTTGACTGAGAGAGTTCTAAGCAACCGTTGCACATCTTTGTGCATATAAACTGAATCCAGAGGATTGCATGTTCTAATAGCTATGGACCTAATTGTTCCCTCTGAAAAAAAGTTAGTAGATTCGTGTAATGCCCAGTACCCAAGGTCAAAAATCACATTCATGTATTTGACCAGAAGCATTTTCTTGCAAGAGCTCAAGAAGCCAGAAAGTTATGATTGATCAATAGTAAATCCCCACGGGATTTGAATGAAAACATTTGGAAATATTAAATCCATATCTGTCAAGAGCCCTCTATCTATAAATGCAGTCTGTTTTAGTAAACATCTGTTGAGTGTTTTTAATTCACCTAAAGAAAATATGTTGAAATTAAATTTTTACATGTTTCTGGGACAGCAGATCACAAATTGCTAGAGAACTTTGGCACAATTAAAAGGAGTGAGAGTCAGGCAGAACACTTCAAATGCTAGTTGGGGCAAATTTTGAATGTTTGCTGGGTGAAATCCAATTGTTTAGGGTTTGTGCACTACTTACTACAGAAAGATGACAAAATCTGTCTAAGGAATAATTACTGCAAGAGGCAGCTGTGGGGTGGGACACACTTAGCCTCATATGAGTGGTATACAAGAAGTGATTAATATAGAATTGTATCTGATACAGTATAGTTGTAAGACTCAAGGTCCTTCTCTCAGAGGTCATTTTCTCCATCAAAATGAAATATAGAATGCTTCTGTTATTTCACAGATTCAAAGTTATTCCTAAAGGCAAGAACTAGTCAGCTATGTCATAGTCTCCCCAGGGAAGCTGTGGAAACCCCTTTGGCTTGGTGCAGACAAAGAAAGGAAAAAGCACACCACATAGAAAAATCCTGCATTGGCTGATGGGCTGAGTAGATGACCTAACGGGTCTTTTCCATCTATAATTTTATTCTGTGGCTTTGCTGAAGGCCCTGTTGACATCCACAATGCTGTTGCTTTCCTGGAAGCTTTAATAAAGAACTGGTTTGGAACGCAGAATAACTAACATCACTTAACAAATAACTCTAGTATGGGGTGACAGGCAACAAAAAAGCCAAAGTGAACATGCCCCATCATGTTAGTTGGGATTATTCCAGCCCAGACCAGCAGCATTCCCTGAAACACTTGCATCAATATATAGTAGCTGCAATGGATGTCTGTCCTGCTTACTTTAACACAGAAGCACATAACCACTTACTGTACCACCTCCCCAAGTTATTGTTTGGATTTACAAGCTCCCATGTCTGGCCTGAAGACTTCAGCTCATTAGGAGATGAATTCATCTAGAAATCCCCAGTCAGCAAATGTGTCAGTATTTCTTCTCTATTCTTTGGCTGGTCAGTTGCTATCAGAAGCCTACTTTGTTTTTGCTACAGCACTTCCTGA
Source organism: Hypotaenidia okinawae (assembly GCA_027925045.1). Taxonomy (NCBI): domain Eukaryota; kingdom Metazoa; phylum Chordata; class Aves; order Gruiformes; family Rallidae; genus Hypotaenidia; species Hypotaenidia okinawae. The sequence continues at coordinate 10,938,632 of BSDF01000012.1, forward strand.
TGTTAAAATTGGCACAGCTCAGGAGCCTCTTCATCACACTTACTTTTCAGTTGAAAGACCAGGCTTTTACCCTGTTGCCACTGGAGTTACGTCTGGGGCAAACACAATTACAGTTCTACCTCAAAGTACAGCAGGAAGATGGGCAATCTCTCCTGTCATCCAAAACTTGGGCAAAGTGACAAGGCTTGATTCTCTGTGTGAGATACAGCACAAGCCTCTAGGGCAGAGCCAGTCTGTGAACAGTTTCTGCTGGTCCATAGAGTCCAGGTCCTCAGCTATCACTCAGGTTTCCAACAGCTTGCAAAGTCTAAAGATACTTTGCCAACACAGTAACTAAATAAAACATGGTAGAAGGTAGCCTAAGGCACCCCAGATCTGAATACAGAAATCTAGCCTGCAGAGGCATAGTGGTACCAGAGGAATATTCTGACTCAGCCAGAGCTGCTTCTCAGATCTGAAGGAAACTTTGCCCAATGGGAACTCACAGCAGGTCACAGCTCTGTTTCTCATGAGGATGGCTACATCTGTTCCCTTTTAAGCAAGATAAACACTTCATTAGGGCCCTATGTAACCTTCTGTTGGGCAATACTGGGCACTCCTGGTTTCATCAAAAGATGAATCAGTGGGTCCCATTATTGCTTCATACCTCATGCAGTAAAGTTTTGGGTGGGTTCTTGGACAAAAATCTTGGCTCTGAAAGACATGTTTGATATGACAGCCTTGGCATAGCTGTACAATAATTTAAGCCCCTCTTACAAAGCATAAGTGTTTACTTACATCAATACACATAAAACTAAAGCCATCTCTTTTTCCTATTGCGTAAAATAAAGAAACCCCAACACCACTGTATGTCTTGTAATTCAGTGGGATACTCCCCCCTCAAATACACCCTGCTATGTGATTATCTATCTTGGATTCCAGACCTTTCCATCTGCCGCCCTGTGGAGAAACCTTCTCCAGACGTGAAAGCTGACTGGAAGGGATTGACACAGGCCAGCATCCCTGATATTTAGTGAATCAAATGACAAAGGTATGCAAAGCAGAGCAGAGTCTGGCACTTCATAACAAATAAGTTGCTATTTTAAAAGACATGTTGGTATCTTTTTGAATGTTTCTTTTGACTTCAGCACATTATTACTTACTTCTATCACAGTCCAGTTTTCTCTCTAATTTCCAGAGTAAGTTTTAAATCTGAGTGCATTAGAAAGCGTGAAAAAGCACTAGGCCACTATGTAAGTACCAAAGGCAGCTGCAATTTTAAAAGATACTGGGTGGCTGCTGAAATCAGGGGCATTCAGACTGGAATTTAACAGCAAAACTGTTTTCAGAGTGATTGAGCAGAAAGAAATGTCACCCCTCTCCTTCCTTCATTCTGGGCTGACAGGGGGATGGTGAGCTGAGATTCTGGTGGCTACCCTTAATCCAACAGATGACTAAATCCAGCATAAGTGGAAGTGGATGCTGAGACCAAGACTTAGTTCTGCCACAAGTCAGGATTAGTTTCTCTCATTATCCCACAGAAAGGAAATAATCTTTGACCTATACTGGATCCTGTAAAGCTTCTAAAGTTGAAGATGCAGACAGGACATTTGGTCAGCACAAATCTTACTGTGTCTAGACTTATTGTGTCTAGACCAGTCATTAATAATATAGGTAATTGAACATAGTATCAATTGGACATAGTATCAACATTTAACCAAACAGTCTCTCATTACAAAGGAAAGTTCTTGGAGGAGAAACAGTTCTGTTTGTTCCCATTATTCCCTTAATGCAATATTGCTGCTTTATTCTGTCCTCCAGAAAGCACCAGAGACTGTGGCTTCGCAGCTTTTTCTTTCAACTCAGTGCCTGACACAGATGACACCCTAGCAGTGCTGGGCCTGAGCTTGGGAACATCAGCCTGTTCCAAAAAACAGAGTTCCCACATAACTACATAATTCACTGCTATCGAGTTACTGGGCTAGCCACAAATTGACTAATATAATACTCACTAAGGATCAGGAGGCTGTAGCATGAGTACTTAATTTCCAGGGTAGGATGATTTGTCCTTTAGTATCACAAACACTTTAATTATCAAGGCACAAATAATACTAAATCCTCATTGGCAGCCAGGCATAGTACAGAAGGAAAAGGGAATCTGCAACCTTTATCTTGCAGTGATGTACCACTCAAATTTGTCAGATTTGGCCCTCTCAAATTTGTCAGTGGAATTTGCACCACTGATGCTTCCCCAGCTGTGAGGAAGAGGAGAGCAGCTACAACTCAGCACTACAGAGCATCACTTGCCTTGCTGTGACTGAGGAGTATCATTCTCAGGCTGGATATCACTCTCGCTTGGTGTTTTCAGCCCATAAACCAAATAGCAACAGTGATAAGAGCAATTCCTGCTCCCTCCCTCCCCCCATACATTACTGATAAAACAAATCTTTCCCTGAGAAACCATTTCAGTCTCAGAAAACCATATTAGTCTTTTTCTAAGCTACAAAGGCCTTTCAGATTGCTCCTAGAATTTAAGCTTCACATGACTCATTGCTTATTTCTCATAATCTCACCTAAACAGGTTCATAACCTGCAAAGAGAGACTTTACTCCAGCTATAACAGCAGCTTAGACAAGAAGAAAACGGGATTTGCTTACATCTTCTTCAGTAGCTCAAAATCCTGAGCAAGCTGATCATATTTTCTTCACCAAATCCAGCTCAACAATACTACAAATCCTTGGAAAGTAGGGGAATAAGAACAGGCTGTAATTATTGGCTGCAGATGTTCACACCAGCCAGCCTCCTGCTAACTACCTCTAATTGCCAGAGTCCTCCTGCACAGGAGAGCCACATAAACGTATGCAGCTGTTAACAGCCATTTCTTGCTTATGCAATTTCCCAAGGTTATGTAAAGGTATTTTTGTACCAAGCAGGAAAGGTTTGCATGACAAAGTTTTAAAACCATCCCTTAGGTAGCATGCTGAATATACCAGGCAAATGGCTGCAAAATTAAAAAACCTGTTTGAATTCATTGATTGGAAACTTGCAGGAAGAGTTCACTGAGAGTCTGCCCACCTTCTGCCTGGGCTGCTAATCCTCTCTGTAACACTCTGCTTTCTGAAAGCGGTTTCTAAATGTTAAACTGTAAAAATCTAAGCTATAAAGTTATTTTACAGGAGATTATCCTTCTCTGGATATTGCAATACCAGCAGTCTTTCTTACTATTTGATATGCAAAGAAATCAGTAAAGAATTTAGATCATGCACTGTTATTTCTCTAGCTAGCTGTTGCATTCACTACATTATTTTATCCTATTCATCTGAAAATGGTTATCATATTTCCAACTAGAATTTTATTTATTCTACAATTGATCCTAGTGGTATCTGTAAATAAATGAATTAATTTTGGAACAGGTAATTTTTTAATTCCACCAGGCTGCCACTCTATGGGATAAGGAGATTTTTCTCGCTCCAGATGAGTGAATAAACACATTCAGCTTCCCAAACCAGGCAGAGATGATAGGAGCACAGGGGTTCCATGTACTTACTCTGGACTTCATAGAATATGTCTCTTTCTACTTAACATGTCACACTCTCCCACTTTGCAATTACCTCTAGACTTCAGAGCTACCAGCAGGATTTATTTCATACAGCTGCTCAAAATAAACCATTCAGTTATTTGAGCCCTTCAAGCTCCAGGTGTCATAAGCACAGCTCATCCTTTCCCACACGTGTGTGTCACACCCACAGATATCAACCATTTCCTTTAATATCCCAAAGGTCAGGGGAGACTAAGAATTTAAATTGGGTCCCAGAGCAGATTGCAGGAACAGGGTCTCTTCCTGCCAGCTCTGCAAAGGAGCAGAAGCACGTGCCTTTTCTTTGGTGTGTAATACTAGACCCCACAATACTGAGAGTTAATAGATCAGTTGCTATTTTGATCTGTCCTGAAAAGAAATTTGGCTTTATGATACCTACTTCTTCTGACCCAAAGGGATGAGGTACTGTAGAAAAGCATGAAGGAGTGCACATGCTAGGCTAGGCAACATGCTTCTGGGCACAATTTCATTCCCTAGACCAATGATTCTGGTGCCATGTAATGTCAGGAAACAAGTGGTGAGATGACAGCAAAAACCCAGAAAGAATCTGTGTATTCAAAGGAGAAAGATGGGAAATAAAATACCAATGCTCTGTCTGTGTGGGAACTAAGTGTGACTGAATCTTGGTGCTTTCGAGATAATAAAAAAATCCACACACAGGCCATACCTTTAGGGTGCCAGGCTGCTCTTACTTCAGATTTGGACTCCAATCAGTGTTGAAATTTCAGTGTTGAAAGAGTGCCAGATACCAGAAATCCCACAGCTCTGTTTAGAGATGACCTCACCTGATTCAGTGGGAGAGTCTCTAAAGGAGCTGTCAAAGAAAGTAAGTTGCTTGAAGGCAAAAATGAGAAAACCTTTTGGTCAGCTTAGCAAATGGTAAGGTATGAGACAGTTGGCAAAAGAGGAAGAAACCTGAGAAATAGCAGTTAAATAACAGCAATTAACTTCCTTAGCTCTGTTTTCTGGAATAAGATGCTGATGTCACTTGTTCATTTACTCAGGTAGATGGAAAATATTGTCACCAGGGGTCATATGTGCTGGGTGATGGGGAAGTGTGTGAGCAAGAAGCAATTAAATGGTTGTAAAAGAATTGGACAGAATATGACATAGCACACCAGGTCTGGCTAGTGAACCTGCCTGAATTTATAGGTGGATAAAACACGTTATGGGTCATTTGAGTTCTCAAGTGACAGGTCAGACCTGTGCAGTGGCAAGCATAGCATCATTATTGAAATAAGCATTGGCCAATATTATGAGTCTCCCCTTATGTTTAATAACATTTAATTTTATAAGCTGTTCTGGCTGATATTAAGTAGCTGTTCAGTCAATTAAATGCACACAGAGAAGTGGCTATGGAGGCTGGATTACTGGCACAGGGTCAAGGCACTCCTGGGAGGGTGGGACATCTCTCCATCCATAGAAATTTTTATTTGTTTGTTACTTATGCTCTGGCCCTCTGAGAGCTCAGGACAAAACCCCACTGACCTATAAATTTCTGTTTCTGTGCCAAAGTATCTTCGTCAGCCACTTCAGCTGCACAACACCTATCTCACACCCAGGCCTGTCAGGATTGCCAAAGTGATATTCTCAGCACATCTGCCTTAGCAGGACCCAGGCCCAGCTGAGGGAGCACCAGGGCCCTTCACTCTCTGCTTTCCTTTCTCCTGCTGGGGCTGTGGATGGCTGTGCTGAGCATGGTGACATCCCGGGGCACTTGGAGGATTCAGGGTAAAATCTTGTTCCAGTGATACCAGTGGGAGTTTTGCCACTGACTGTGGTGGGGCCAGATTTCATTCATAAAGCATGGACTGGCACAATGGATTTACCAGCCCCCTAGCCAGCCCATGCAGAAGTGTAATAGATCTAGCACTCTTGTGTCTAGAAATGAATCCCCTGGCTTTGGCCAAGGTCTGCAGAGAGCAGCTTCCCTGGGCCAAGCTTTTTGTCCAGGAAACCCACCACCAGGTACTGCACTGTAAAGCCTGGTGCTGAGCAGGGCTGGCTTGTGCCTCCGCCATGGGAGGACCCACACACGTGCCAGACAACTCTGGGAAAAGCCAGAAGCCCCGTGGAGGCGTGGCCCGGGTGGTTCTGCATCGCAGCGAGCTGGGGCCTCCTGCAATAGCCAGGTGGACTTTGCCAGCCTGCACCAAGGCCAAGCTGGCCCTCAGCAGCCCTGGCACAGAGGCTGCACAAGCCACTGTCTGAGCCAGCATCTGTGCAGGCAAAGGGATGAAGTCTGGCCTGTCACAGGGTAGGGAAACTGCTGCAGTGTCCAGCACTGACCCTGTGCTACAGCTGCAGAGAGGGCTCTGGACTGAGTGCTGCCTGCCATGTGTACTGCCCTGGCAGGACATGCACTTTATTTAAAAATTAAAAAAGAGGAGAGAGAGGGAATCCTGCTCCATTGTCCTACTGCAAGTGGAAAAGAGCTGAAGTAATTCAAACCAAACAGAAACTCCTCCCAGCCAGAGATATTTTTCTGTCAAGTTTGAGTCCTGGGAGAATTTTTACGGCTGAGCAATAAACTCTAGACTCAGAGGTTAAGGGCCTCACTAGCTCCAGGATCCTAATACAAGGAGCAGCAGAGAGCAACAGGGCACTCTCTAATCTGTAGGAATGTGTCATGCTGGCGGGAAGCTGGAGGTACTGGGGGAGGGGGTTAATTGCCACAATTGCCCAACAAACATTTCCTAATATTGTCACTTTTTACCCACAAGTTACAATTTCTCTGTTACTATAGAGGCAAGATGTTGATACTGGATTCATTTTCTGGGTTTTATTCCTTTTTGTCATTTTTCCCATGAACTAATAAGCCACAGTGGATTTGAAAGTATGAGCAAATGTGAGCACTATACAAAGCACTTTTATGTTCTATTGACATTTTCTTCCCACCCTAATAATTTAGAGCTGTTAACATTAAAAAAAAAAAAAAAAAAAGATGATAACCATACTTCCCATCACTTTCATTTCCCAAGTTTATGAAGGACGAATCATGAGTAATTTCCCATAGTTATTGTTTGCAGCACAACACATGGTCTCAATTACTGGGATAAGAAACATAGAGAGGGTATTGGTGAGGATACAGGATTTATCTGTGCATTTCATTCAAAATTCATTTTCCATGCCATAGTTTATATTACTCTGATCAACCATCATCTTTCTTATTTCACTTTATAAACATAATCCAACTATTCTGGGCAGGACCCTGGGTCACGAGCGATCAGTCTGCTGACATATCTTTGGAGCAGTGAAGCATACGCAGAGTGACCCTCCACCAAACCTACTTGCTGCTAAAGAGAGCTACTTGGGAAGGGCAGATCTGGACAAATCTAGAGTAAATGGACACAAAACAACTCTTGGCTTTCACTTTTGTTATTATTTCCAAGGAAAGAAAAAGGGGCAACAACTAGTATCAGGATCCATGCCCACATAGAATGTAGTTCTGTGTGTTAACGTCCGTATTCTTCCTGGCAGTTAGAGGTGCTCCAATTGCCTTCACACTACTGGTGCCTTGAGGATGCTGTTTGTGTTTAATGAAGTGACTGGCTGCAGGCCTGTAGCTGATCTCTCTGCATGTGAGTGAGCTCTGTCTCTGGAGCAGATGTGTGAAAGCCTCGTGATACAGTGCTCCTTCTGCACAAGTAGCAGACAAGTTCCATTGACATGTGAGTGTGCTGAAGCACTTCAGCATCGATCACAGCATCTCAGATGCTGGCAGAAAGACTAGCTGTCATTTCATGACTTTTGTTGTTGCAGTAGAATTGAAGAGTGTGCTTCTGCCTGGCTGGGGCAGGCTGGTGGCACTGCTGAGGCTCATAGCAAACAGAGCTTGGGTACTTGCAGGTTTTGCAGGGACAGGGGTCCAGCTGACCTTAAATCCAGCAGCATTTGTTTTCTCTTTTTGCCCTGCTTTCCCATCTGATGCTCAGTGTTCAGACTGCTCCTGGTTAGAGATCACGCAGGGCAAGAGGTATTTAATGTTTTGGGGGGTGGTGGAGAGGTCGCCCTGAGTAAATCCATTACCAATTTTCTGGTTTTTGAAAAGAATTCCAGAGGGGTCTGTGGGGAACTGAAGACTGTGCTGTTTGTTAGCACAAATGAGCCCAACACAAATAGTAGGGTTTTTTCACCAGAAGGGTGTGCAATTCCTGCCAGACTTGGCCTTCAACCTGGGCCTCACCGTCACATTGGGACCCACAATTTCCTCCCATGTTTTTATCTGTGCTGTCACTGTGAGGCAGAAAACACTCTTGTTCCCAGCATATTTTGGGATATAGGAGTGTGTAGTAGACATGTGCATGGGTAACGTGATCTTTAATAAATGTGGTCTCCTGAATGACATAATCAAATTACAGGGCAAATGCATAATGGGCAGGTTCACACAGAACTGGCTTTGTTGAAGACTGAACTTTTGAAATACAGTTCTGCTTGCTGGTACACAGCATCTTGTCTTTGCTCTGAGAAACATGTAGCAGATATTTTTCAGCCTTTGGGCTTTCAGTCTGAATCCATGCCACACAGACATGATATGTCATTCAAAAGTAAAACACCAGGTCTCCTCAGGACCTCTGCCCATCCTTCACCCAAGATTTGCCATGTCATTTGGCATGTGATACAGCCACTCTAATGACAGAGTCTCCACTTGGGATTCTCCAGCTCTGGCCTGTGGTCTGTCACACCACAGCTGTACCTCAAGAGTGAAAACTCTGCTGGCTGGCTCAGGAGTGTCAGCTGATGGGGAAGGTATCATGGAGCTGGCTACCACGAGGGCAGGTGGCTGTTGATTCACATCAAAAGTCTTGTGAGCAGCTGCCCTGTAGAGCCAGTGCTGGGGAGTTGCTCATTCCCTTTCTCCTCTCTCCCGGTTTCCTGTTGTTTCAGCTTTGCACTGATGTGAATACAGACTGACAGTGTGGTTCCCTTCATAATCCTCGTCTGCTCTGTGCTGGCACCTTCCTCCTCTCTTCCTGCCCATCCCTCTTACCACGTGTTTCTCAAAGCAGCAGCAACTTGTGCTATCACCTTCTTCTCTGGACTCAGCACTTATATTCCCAATTCAGCTGTTCATATTTTGCTGGTAGTTTAAGCCAGCTCCTGCTCAAATATTTTCCATCTACAGTTTATGTTTGGCACAAAAAGAATCTCATGATCAAGGGGTTTAATGATGATATATATTTTTTATTTATAAAGACAAGTTTATGTCTGGAGATCCCTTTAAAGCGCCGGTGTGCACCTAAAGAAATCTGCTTGAGAAGGGTTTTCAGCTCTTTTCCATCTTTAAGGCACCATGACAGAGCTGACAGGACTGGCAAGCTGAGACCTGTAACCCTGTTGGGCATGCCCAGGCTGGAACTGGCACCACATCGCTTTGAATCTCAGCAGTTCAGGTAGAAAGTCCATTTCCCCACCACGGGCTGGGATGTGAGCTGTGTTTAAATGCAATGTGGGGATGAGGGCTGTGGGTCTTGTTCCCCTGTGTAGATCCCTGCTGAATTTACTCCTGAAAATGCAAACGCACAGTATGGGCTGGATCTTTGTTGCCTAAGCCAAACCTAAAGTCAGTGCACTCCAGGTTTGGAAATTGCACATGCAACTTCAAATTAAGAGTTCAGATTCACTGGGACAGCACTGCTGCCTGGACTCGCACCGCATCGCCTGCAGTGGGGGGAGACACCCCAGGACTGGTGCAGCATCACAGGTGTGCGCTCAGTGCAGGACTTTGGGCTCCCACTCTGTGAACCGGTTCCTGTGTGGTTTGGTCTTGGGACTCAGCGCTCTTCGCTCTGGTTGTTTCATTTTTATGGTCAAAATTCACAAAGTGAAACTCAGCTGAAGTGCCAAGATTTCCTGGTTACGGGTTGAAACCAAGCAAAGAGTCCATGGTTTGTATGGTTTCAACCTAAAATCATAAACCATCTCTTTTTCATCTAAAATTTGTTCCAAATTTACTCAAAACTTGGCCCAGATTTGCCTGAAACCTGGCCCAGATTTGCCTGAAACTTGGCCCAGGATTGCTTGACACTGAGCCCAGCTTCAGAGAGAGGTTCATGAACCTCGACAAACCTGGCCTGAGCCCTGAGTTTGTAATAAAACCCAAAAATCAGGGAAGTTTCACCTGGTTTGGGTTTGGTTATAGACATTTCTCACGGTTCTAGTATTCATTATGATTATAACAACAACACATTCAAACAGAGCTGCGAGCATACACAGCATCGTGAAGTGAAGATGTCCAGACAGCTCTGCTACCTGTCCGGGCTGGCTGGCTGAGTTCCGTACCGCACTGCGGCCACGGCCACGCTGGGTCCCACATGGGCTGCTTAGGGAAAAAGATTTTCTCCTGGGTTGTCACAGAGAAAAAAGTAAAATCACCCTGAGGCACCTCACACAGGAATGATAGGAATAAAGACTCAACCTCCAAAGAAAACTAAGCGGTAGCCCTGTTTTCCTGGCTGGTGCATCCAGCAGCCTCAGAGACAAGCTGGGGAAGCTGGCAGAGCCCAGGTCCTGCTCACCAGCAGTGTCGCTTTTGATTATCTGTGTGCAGCCTGCTGACCTGGACACTTCTCCAGAATCTCTTTTCCAGCAGAAAACTCCCGGGCACTGTCACTCCAGTTTTAAAATTTATTTTTAACTGGTGCAGCTGCATCTGCAGTGGCAGTGCCCTGTGCGGGGTACCTCTGGGGCAGCCAGCCCAGGGGATGCATGTTGGAGCACAGTGCCGTGCCCCAGATTTCTGAAGGGTGTGGGGACCGCATAAGGCTACACCAGGCTGGGACACGTTTTAGTGCAGAGGGGCAGTTCCCGTGGCTTTGTGCCTGCCAGGGCTGTCGCAGCTGATAAGCCCTGTGGCTCCTTATTCTCTCCAGGAACACCTCTGTATTTCAGGGATGCTCCTGGCGGAACAGCCGTTGCCTATGGACTCTCCCAAATCAAAACATCTGGTTCTTAGTTCCTGCCCTGTAAAACAAGGATGACAAACACATCCCGACCTCACATGGGTGTAGCGAGGCTCAACACACGTCTCTGCAAGGCACTCACATCCTACAGTCCTGGGAGCCATAGAGAAGCTCATAAACAAACAAACAAACCTGCAGATGTGAGGGCTGAGTGGGGCGGGAGCTGTGCCTGTGCCGCTGCCACATGCAAGGGAAGGGTCCAGCCCAAGAGAGGAAAGGAGAAAAAGCCCCTCCTGGGTACTCTGCAGAGGTTTAGCACAGTATGTCTTTAGCCTGGTCCACCCTCTTCAGAAAAAGCCATGTTTCTACATTCATGCACATATAAGCGTGTGTCTCAGCAGGTTGAGGACTCAGCTGTATTGCTGACTAGCAGACACGACACACGCTGGACTGGCTGGCACCGACACAGAGCTGCAGCCCAGTGTACTTCCACTGGGAGCTGGTTCCACAGCCCCATCCTCCGCGGCCACTGCCTGCCTCCCTGCGCTGCACAGGGGCATGTTGGAAACAGGAGTGCCTGAAATACAAACCCAAACAGTTTGGTGACCTCTCTGGCTTTGAGGTTCCTCTGCTGAACAAAATGGGAAGCTCATAACGGAGGAGCTGGCTTGGGTGCAATGTTCCTCAAAAGCATTTGTTAGAAGGGTGTGAAATGCTTGGCAAGTTTTCAGGACAGCAGAAGTAGATTGTTGGAATTTTTCAGAGCTGAAGTTATCAGTATCTTCAAGGTTTGTGCTGCACAGGAAGATGGCCTCATCTTTGGGTGAACCAGAGCACACAGCTCACTCCAGAGGGACCAGGCGTTGCCCTCAGAGTCTCTCCAGGGGCACCAAGAACCTTGGTGAAGAACAGAACCCTGCTGCTGCCAGCCTCCCCCTTCCCAGCACCGGCAGTGCCTCTGCCTGCTCTGACAGCAGCGCCTGCGCGGGGCCCTGTGAGTCACAGCCCAGGAGCAGTGCACGGCACCAGGGCTGGTGCGGGACCAGCACCTGTGAGTGAAGCAGAAGCCACATGTGTTGGGGGGTTTTGGGCCTGAGCCACTGCAGTGTTCTCCCCCTCCCCTTTTCTTTCCTTCATGGTACTACTGTACCTCTGCAATCATTTGCATTTTAATTAGTGTAAAACGATGGCATATTTTGCCACAAATCAGAAGCCTGCTTGCCCTGTCTTAGGCTTCCAGAGCATCCAGAAACAGTGTGATCCTGCAAGTCAGTGTGATGCCCCAGGCCCATGCTGCCACTGCAGTTTGCGAGCAGAGCCCCTCCGTGCAGACACGTAACTGCAAGAGCTCACACAGGGGCTGCCTGGGTTTCTACAGGAATCCAAATGCTCAGGCCATGGGCAACAACTAGAAGCTCTGGCATTTTCTGAACACAACAGTTTTAGCTGAGTGTTACTCTGCCAACACAGTGATAATGTGAGGGCTTACTCTGGGCGAATGCTCTGGTAGTACACTGCCAACCTGGATTTGCTGGATTAACCTGCTATGTGTCGTATCTTGGCCTCAGCTGCTGGCCTCTCCTGCGAGCATGAAGCCAAGCAAAGCAGAAAAGCTTAAAGACTTGTCCTGGGGCAAGAGTGAAGTAGGTAAGATCCTAGGCCCAGACACCCCAGCTTTAGGGGAGTCCTGTTAGCTCCTGTCCTACCTGTCTGGAGGACACTGATAGGGCTGAGCAGCTCCTGCAGCTCCTCAGGTAGTGCTAGCCTCTTTGGCTGCTGAACTCTGGCTTCCTCTCTAGAACTGAAAACACAGGATTTTCTTGTCACAGCAGTGAAGCTGCAAGAAGAGCAGCTGTTGTCTCCTTGCCCGGTGCAGCACTGCAGTGCAATATAGGCTGTTGGCCTTGCTAATTTTGGCAGAGTCACCAGATCTGTGAGGGTACTGTGAGGCTTAAAGCCTGGTTCAGCTACAGCATTGGTTTAAAGGGGAATCCTAAAATTCTTTCACAGCAAGTGTCAGTTTCTAAAGCGGTGAGGTGGCTTCCACAATGCCAATGCTACCACCCCCAGCTTGGCCTGGAGCAGTGGGTTTGGTGGAAGCTGCCTTGAACCGCGCTTACCTGTTGTGGTGCTGGCAGAGACCAGTGGTGCACAAACTCCAACCCAGGAAGGTGGAGGCAGCTGTTAGGCAACAGCCATGGCATCCTGCTCTCCAAACAGCCTGGGCCAGTCTGCGCTGAGAAGCCTTGACCAGATTAGCTCCTCCAGAGCACAAAGCAGAACTTGAATCGCAGCACAGAATATTTATCTTAGAGAGAACCTGCGCGTGACCCTTTGGGACCTGCAGTAAGAAAGCAAACACTTCGGGTCCTTTGAAAGTCAGCTTGAAAGGGAGACTGTAGAAACAGTCGTGTTCTGCCAAAATACACGTCAGCTGTCAAGTTTACAAGATAGTGTTACAACACACAACACCAGAATGATTTGGTATGTACAGTAACAAGCCATCTTTGTTAAACTCTTAACCAAAGCTGCATTTACTATCCACACATGCGTCTATGCTGAGTCACACGCACAATCGCAGTGGAGGGAAGCCACATTTATTGCAAAGAATTAAAGATTTTTCCAGTTCCTTGAATTTGAAAAATATCCTTTAATTTCGAATGGAAACCTCTACTTCACTCTGTGTAGTGCTTCGAGTCGTTCTGGGATTCCACTGTCAAATCAAACACAGGGAAGTATTTTAAATCACACTGCAGGTTACAAACCACCTTTTCATGCAGTATTATTATGCAGCCTTTGTGCCCACTGAGACTCTCAGGAAACTGCAGAAATGCAAGCTACTGTGACTAACAGAACACATACAGCAGCTAGAACTGACGGGCAAAGACGACATACCCGTTAAGGGGCACTGCTGCCAAGAGATGAATCATTGGGCAAGAAAACGTATTTCTGTGTGCAGCTCAATACAGCATAGAATCGTAGGATCTTTAAGGTTGGAAGAGACCTCTAAGACCATCATGCCCAACCATCAGAGCAAGACTGGGCTGTCCATTTTGAAACCACCAGAAGAGATGCTGTGAAGATTTCTTGTTTCCATGGCGTAACAAAGGCAATTTGCAGGACTGTGCAGGCAACGCTGGGGCTGCTGGAAAACAATCCAGGAACCTTTGGAACGATATGGTGTTACACAGCAGTTGAAGTCCTAAACCAACTCTACCCAACAGAATCCTGACAGGTCTTTTTGGAATCACCCTGCTCAGTTCTTCTCAGTGTTTAAGGGCTGGAGAGAAAACACTCAAACCGTACAAACAGCGATAAACCGTATGATCTTACACACTGCCACTGGCACTAAAAACCACTCCCAACCAGCTGAAATGAGAGTGCCACTTACAACTGTAAAGTTCTGATTATATTTCGCCATAGTTACGCAACATGTGGAAAAAATACACTGTTCAACATTTTGGCACACTAATAAATAAAATCCAGGCACGGTCTATTAAAAATATCAAAGTAACCCTATGCACAAGCTCCTTTTTATATTTGCTAGGCAGAAGAAATCAAAGAGAGCTGAAATCTAATTACAGAAAATAATACAATTTCGGGTGAATTATTACAGTACGTTTCCCTTCCAAAGCTGTTGCAGCTCAATGTAAGTGCCCTCTACCAATGACAGTGCTGTCCAGTCAGCAGTTTCAGGGACACTGCTTGCTTTATTTCTTCTTCCAGAGTTTATAGCATCACACCTCAGCACAATGCTTTGCTGCTGCTAAAAGATACACCACAGCACTTCTGTATACAAGAACACATGCATCACTGAATAATTCATTTGATATTAAAATCCAGCTACAACTTGTGATGGCTTTTGCTATCAGATCAGCCCTTTGTTGTCAGTCTCAGGTTATTTGACAATAGCTGTTGAAGTAGGGTAAAAGGATGGAATGTCTTAAGGTGGTTTTAGCAAACAAGGCTTCTCAAATTAATGAAATGTGTTTTCTGTGTAATGATTTAACATCCAGTTCTGCATGCTTTGGCTGTCAGTTACTTATTGACAGGATTATACAGGTCAAGTCATCAGAAATGTTCTAAGTTGCTTTCTGGAGCCGCACAGTAATTTGAGAGAGGTCCACTGCTGTTTAGACTTGTGAAGGTTTCTGTGTTTCTTCTGTTCTTCCTTCGCATGAAGACCAAAGGACTGGCAGCAGCCCACCTTCAAGGGGTCGTCACCTATGCACAGAGATACAACCAGCCCTACCGACAGTGCCCAAAACATAACAGTGCAGCTTACACACTCTTTGTAAGAACACAAGGCCACAGAATAAACTAAAAAAAAAACGGTTTTATTGTGACATTTATGACATTGAACCCTTGTTGATATGAATGACTATGGGTACTCTTGACATGTTACATAATGTCATGGCGTAGGATGGCACTGATTGTCATCTGACTTTTGAGAATGTTTAATGGTCCCTACTGACCTCAGTGCATTTTGGCAAGTCACAGAAACTTTATCATCAGGTTTGTGTATACAGTTAACAAGTAGTTGGTCTTATAAGCACCATTACAAACCCTCACATTAAGGGTATTATTAATCTAGTTTACAAATGCTTCATTGATAAAAATAGCATGATTACAGTATACACACACTTAATTTACATGTAATGTATTATAGGCATAACTGAGATAAACTACTGAGCTAACTTTGGTTGATTGAAGTATTTAGACTGAATAATGGCAATTTTGGCTTCTAAGTTGTGTAAATATTACAGTGCATTTATAAATCTAGGTTGAAAATTTACTAGCACCAAATGGATATCATAAATGGCTGACCTAGTAAGTTGTAGTTGGAGAAGCGAAGTTTAAGAATTACAAAAATAGAGCTGTCCATCAGTTGAAAGCACACTCTTGTACCTCTGCTGAAATGATGATGTGTCTCAGCATCAGTGGCCAACTTCCAATGATAAAAGTCCCAGTTCTCAAGATTCAACATATCAAAGTAGCTCAGCTACACTGAAAAGCCTGAGGAAGTGGTTGTTTTGAGCTAGGGTATTCATCCTGTACCTTGTTTATGTAATAATATAATAGTGCTTATTCATACACATGTACTCATGTAAGATTGTACCTATGATATGGAGAATCTGATTGGGAGGAATTTCAGTCCTACCTATCTATCTTTGGTTTAATTAATTGGTCTTTGGTTGATGAATTAATGAAGCAATATCTGAATTTTCATTTTCAGGTTATCTCCCAGCTCACCACTGAGGTAGTCTTTGTCATGTTTCTCTTCAAGCTGGTTAAGTTCCTTCTTTTTATAGAGTGGAATACTACTGATTTGTAGTGAATAGTTTCCAGGCACTGGCTTCTTCTTTGTGAAATGAAGGTAACTTATCCCGTCCTTCTTATTGATTCTAAAGAAACCGTCTTCATTTCCGGAGTCAATTAAATATCGGTTATGGTTTGTCAGTGTGGTGAGGGCAGGAAGCAGTTCCAGGATGCGATCTTTGTTACTGAGATCCGAGATGTTGATGGAGAAGACTGCTGCTTTCTCAATATCCCAGCTGGCGAGACTGATTGGCGGCTCCAGCTCTGGCTGATCCTGCACAAGAACAAGTGATGTTAGTTGGCGTTGTCAGAGAGCGTTTCACATGCACCCATGTGCAAGCATTCCTTACCCAGCTCATCCATTATTAATTAAATATTTTTTAGAAGAAGGTTCTGTAAGATCATCTGTCAAATTCCCTATTATGGCCTAGGACGTGTGAGGATGAAGTACTGCCTTTGTCCCTGTCCCTGCGTGGGTAGCAGGAGCCTGAGACACACACCGAATTTGAGTGTGGGGGTCTCGCTGCCTGACAAAGGCTCTCTGTGCTTGGAGAGCACAACCAGTCTCCTGCAAAGAGAGCACTGAAGGCACGCTCCTCCTCTCTAGCAGGGGGACCACAAGGTAACATGAATGACGTTGTGCAGACGAGAGCAGGGCCTGTGGGGAAGGCGCACGCCATTTACGTGGGAGTTTTCTGCTTTGCAAGATCTGCTTTGTTGAGGAATGAAGCTGGGGTATGTGTGCAGTGGGGTGCTGGAAAAGCAGTATCACCTCTCACTTCCAAGTGAGGGTAACTGTGCTCCCCCAAGCCCCATGTGTGTGAGTCACGCGGCCATGGTGGAATGATAACACTTCAGAGAGCACACGAGCTGTAACCTTTTCATTTGGAAAGCAAAGGAAGTTCTGTGTGACCTCAGACAAATCCGGCACTAATCACAGAGCGTACGGAACCACACTGAGGGAACACAGTTTGTGACCTCGCTTTTCGCAAAATCAAACATCCGTGCCCTTCTGGGGGAAGCACTCTCCTGGCCTGCTGTGTCAGCTGAGAGCCTCACGAACAGCTAGCAGGCTCCAAATCCCCTGTGTCTGTACAGGTGACGTCTAGCTCAGCATCATGATGGGGTGGCAACATTTTACTACAGTTCAGTGTCCCATGGTTATATTGAGAGGGCAACAGCCACATCTGCACATCCAGGCAAGTGCTCTCAGCTGAATGACAAAGACCTGCACATCTAGAGACCTGCCATGACCTGCTGCTTCCCTTCACCTGTCACCTTCAACTGGATGAAGAGCTAAGTAACTGTGGGTGTGGTGACACTGCTCTTACACACTGGTTACTGGCGGTTACCATGCCCTGGGTGATGCCAGGAATTCAAATTCTGTGCAAGAGGGACTACAGCACCGTTACACATTCCAAAGTCATGCTTCTGCCACAGCTCCTGGGAGGTGCAGTGCTGGAAGCCCAGCTGAACATCAAACACAATTACAACCACATCATACCTCACTGCTGCCATCAGTTCAGAACAAACCACACCTGGGGGAGCTTGGTGAAGGATTTACTTTTAATGCTTTTTTGAGAAACATTTGCGAACACCCAAGGGTGAGTGAAAAGGGATGCCCAGGTGCCCATCCTTTGTATGAAGACAAAGCTTGTCACACAGCAGACTAGTTTCCATGTGACCGAAACCAGTACATGCTGAAACCACATATTGTACTCAGTTAATAAAAACCAGCCAATGACAACAGCTGGGAAGGAGTGGACTTGTGTGAGCATCCATCACAATAGGTGACAGGCATTTCACTGTCACAATTTCCCGAACTCAGAGGCAAACAGAAACCTGCCTCTGTCCCCAGCGGCCTTCCCAGTGATGACAAACGGAGCTCTGCCTCCTATTTGGCTGCCTGGGCCAGTGCTGAGCACTGCGCAGCCTCGCTGGCAGCCTCGGCCCCAGAAGGACAACCTGAGTGACTGACTGCAGGGTGTGGACAAGCCCTAGGGAGGGCTGCAGCCCATGCTCCCCCCAGGTGAGGCGAGACCTCTGTTTTTTCCAGCCCCAGACATGCAACACAGCACTGCCTGGCAGGGCCCCTATCCCCCTGACCAAGGTGTCCCGCCTTTCTGGCCACAGGGTCCCGGAGATGTTTTACATGCCTGGCATGCCCTGCCATCCAGAGCCTGCTCTGCTGGTGAGCAGGCTGCTCTCTAGACAGCTGGATGGACATTTATTTTAGTGTTTGATGTCCATAGGTACGCAGGGGCTTCAGAGGATGTCCCTTGCCTAATAAAAGTGAACAACTTCAGAAAGCCCACACACAGATTACTTGAAACGCAGACCAGCTCATTGGTCTGCTCTGTGTGTGTATTTTTCCCGTGGAACAGTCTCTTGGCACACCTCCTTCTGAGACTGGCTTTCAGAAGACAACCATAAACCCTTTCCCCCAAAAGGGTCAATTACCTCTGCTTCATTTGCAGTTTCATTAGTGCTTCTGCGCTTCCTTCCTCTCTTGGGGTAGCCATTGATTTTACATTCATAACAAGCTTCTGGAGAGAGGGAGTTGTCATCTACTTCTCCACTGAGTGAAAGCTCTTGTCCTTGACCTTTGCCTAGCCCCACTCCTGAAACACAGTGTCTGAGGAAAGAAGAAATTAAAAATTAATACCAGTGAGACACAGATCATATTGAAAGCTGAATTTGGGGGACTGGTTACAAATAATAAAGCAATTATGTTGCACTCATTTCCTAGGAAAGATTTCTGCTGAAGTCAACAGGCAAAATTCTCAGTGAGTCACAATGCAGCCACCTCTGATTACAAGAACCTCGCTCCGTGAGGCTTTGCCTGAGAGAGATTTGCCAGTGTTTAGCAGCTTTAAAAACACAGGCTTAAGCTCTGAGTAGTTGTTAGTAACTTCTGTTATCCAACCTGGAACACATTAAGAGACTGGTTTTCAGAAACTGTTGAAACATCTGAAAAGCGAGGTCTTTCATAATGTATCCCAAAATTTTTAGTCACTTTTAAATTTTAAGCCACAATCTTTCTGCTTTCCGTTTGAGTTGCTTGGTCCTACATGATGCACAGACCAAACACTCCCACTGGGACAAGTCAAAATTGGTTTTCTTGGTAAAGCAGATATTTATTCAAAGATGAATCATTTGGAACACAGAAGAATATGGAACATAAAGGAACATTAGAGCATACAGAATTGTTATTCCACCCAGTGGGTGAAGCCACTTGTATAACATCATTTGTCTTTGGAGCTGGCAGGGGGTGTTGTTTTTGTTTTTGTTTTGTTGTTGTGGGTTTTTTTAAAAGGAGACAAGTGACACACCACACATCACAGTGTGAGGTGTGAGGAGTGGCAGCTCAGAGGACTCGGCTAGCGACCGGGGTGTGCAGGGGAGAGGCGAAAGCAGTAGCTTAAAGACGACTGAACCCTGTGGCCCAGACCAAAATTCACTAACCATTAAAACCGATTTGCTCCCTTCCCTCAGTTACATTTTCCCTCCCTCATCTCCAAAATCAGCCGGTGCAGCCAACTCCTGAGCACCCACCTCCACAGTCCTAATCCCTCTTTCATTGGTGACAACCCCCGGTTCTGCTGCTCCACGCTACAGAGAAAGGAGCGGATGGTGTCCCTTTTATGTCTGTTAGTTTAAAATGAGAATCCCTTACCCTTGTCCTATTCTGAAGTAACCAGGTGGACATCCACAGACATAGCCACCTTCAGTATTTGAACAACCATAACTGCATGGGGCTTGTGCAGAACCGCATTCATTGATATCTTGGCAACCTCCACTAAACTGTTCATACTGAAATCCGGTAGGGCACATACATTTATAGCTTCCCAAAGTATTGTGGCAAGATGCTCCTCCACAAATGTGTGCACTGAGACATTCATTTTCATCTGGAAAAGAAGCAGAACATACCATGTTAACTTTTACTCGCAGATGTGGTCCAGCCTACCCCTTCAGAAAGGTCGTGCTTGGCTGTTGCTAAGCGTGCTGCCTCATCAGACACACAGAAATGGAGAACCTCACCCTTGGCTAAGGCAGCGGTTGCTAGGCAATGACTACAACCATACAACAGAGCCACATTTGGGCTACTCTACAGAAGATGTTTCATGCCACGTCAGCTCATGCTCTGGAGAGCAGAGAAGCAGAGGCGGCAACTTTTTTGTTGTTCAAGAAATAACTGAGAAGAATAAAACTTTCTACAGCCAACAATCTGGTCCAGTAATCCCATGCCTATGCTGCTATGCAACATTAAAGGAAAAGGAGTGAGGAATACAAGCTCAGACACCTTTCCCAGGCACTGAAAATTGCTCCCTACGCACTCACATTTAAATATAAGGTATAGGTAAGGTACAGGAACAAGTAGCCCAGTGAAAATAAAAGCAGTTGTAGATACAAAAGACTGCCACATTCTGAGCCAGCCCTTTTCCAAACTGCCCAAGTGCGACACTGTAGGAGTTCGAGGTCAGTTCAGGCTTGTTTACTGTAAATGGCTAGTACTTTTAATGTTGCTGGTCTGAATCTTTTTGTCTGACTGGTGAATTGTTTTGAGACATTCTGAATGCTATTGTTCCCCATTTTCTGTGATAAAGCAACTGCATATGTGCATTGCATGAGTGTGCACATGGGTAAGAAATGCCATCTGGACACTATGCATAAAATGTGAAGCACAGAGTGGCATCTCTGAGCATCCAGGTTACAGGAGAATAAACTCTAATTCAGAGCATTATTGTCTTTTTCCAAACAATGTGGCTGTTTGTTCTTTGTTTAAAAGCAAACCCTTTGCTTCTTGCAGCCAGATTTATGGCATGGTGCACTACAGAATTGCCTGGGCAGGAGATGCAGTCACACACAGCACAAGACATGGGAGGAACCAAAGCATTCTTCAGTGATTATCTAAATATGTGTTGCAGCAACATCAAAAGTCCCTAAACACTTCATTAAATAAGCTAAGAGAGACACAAACTGTTTGCAGAGTTGCAATTGCCAAAGAACATGAAGGAATTGTCACGGAAAAACCTATTACATGGATTCTTCCCCTGTGGTACACCCAGGAGATACAGATAAGTATCTTAAGCATATACAGTTACAGACATTACAATGTGAACATGTGGACACCACAAGGTACTGAAACCTGGGGCTGAATTCTGTTACCCAGGCCTGTAGCAGTTTTGCCTGTGGAGTGATGCTTCAGTAGTTGTGATACCTAACACAGCAATTACACCAGCATCAGAAACGCATGTTTGGGCCACAGAGAGTTACTGCACCAAGAGATGATACTTCACCTCACTCCACAGCAGCACAAGTGTGAACACCAATGAGGGTCATATATATGTGACAGTTCCCATAGTCTGGGTGATTGTTGGGAGAAAAAAAAATGATGAAAAGTGAAAAAATAACAGTTAAGGGGCCCCATGGCTCTGCACAAGTTGTGCTGCCAGGCACACCAGCCCTGCTCTCTAGGCGCTCAGTGTGATCTCCCCCAGTGAAGTTTCTGGGGATCAGTATTTGTGGTGCCAAGGTTGGAGCCTTGCTTTCAGTGGGAGGAAGACCAGTGCTTGCGCAGTTTGAAACTGATAAGTGCCTGTATAAAATCTAAACAGCAGTCAGTGGGCTCAAAAGCTACAATAGCTTGGGAATACACTCAGTTAAATGCTGTCACCCAGGAAGACTTGGAAGCAGCCAACTGTTTCACAAAACTGAGAGCTGCACTTTCTCAGATTCCAAAATGTCCTCAAGCAGACAGACCTGGCAGTGCTGGTTTGTTTCATTTTATTTACCCTCCTGCAGACTGAATTCTCATTTAATCCTGAGCTCTGTTAGTTCAATTGATATTCCACCCACCATCTGTTTGTGCTCCCTTCTCGTTCTCTTGTATGTTACAGGCACAGAGTACTGGAGCACAAGCAAGCAAACGTCACAGCAAGGACTGTATAAAATATCAGGAGGTTTGGTAAGCATAATTAAAAGCAGAGACCTCCCTAGAGCACCACAGTGATAACAAGCAAAGGCATTTTTATGTTTCTGAAAGCAAAGCAAGCCAAACAAAGAGTTATGAAGCCCTTTGTTCTCAAGGAGGTCATCAAGCACATCTCTGGGTATCCACACAAGACTAGCTTGTATGAAGCCCATTAAATGTGACTAGAAACACACATAACTGTCACTGAAGGAAAAATGATTCATATTTCTCATTTGAATGTGCTACATGCTACACTGCCAAAATGTACAGAAGCTTTTCTCATGACTTCTGCAGAGAGCCCAGTTCTGCCAGCTGAAGTCATACCCAGCATCAATGTCTGCCTGCGCAGCCCCATCTACGAGGGCTCAGAGGCTTGGGACAGATCCAAAGTTTAGATAGGGAAGAAATAAGCATTTGAATTCACCAGTGTATGTGCCTCTTCACATAAATAGAGCACTGGCTTTTGTTATTTACAACCGAATTGTCCTATACAGACTGCTTGTAATCTGCATCCCAAAGCTGCAAGGAAGCATCTCTAGAGAGAGAGCAGCAGTGTTGCTCAAATATGATAGATGGTTAACTCTGTGCAGAGGAGAGGCTTAGACACAGCAGTGTTTCTGGAGCTGTGGTAAGAATGGTAAAAGCACAGATCAAGTAGGATTTTAATACAATTTTAGATGCTTTGGGACACAGGTTAAATTTTATGATTTAACTGTCCAAATTCGTAGTTCTGTATCTGCCAGGTTCAACCCACCATCAGCTCTCAGACAGGACCTGGGTCTGAGCAGATAGTGCTGTGCATCTGAGTAAGATTTCCTTTCTTCAGAATACAAAACACACAAGTTATTTCATGCTGCTATCAGAGTTAACATGCATTTTAATGTATGAAGTGAAAAAAGTGACTTGCCAACACATTGGTTCCATTGATAATGCTGGAGGTATCCTTGTGGGCAGCTACACCTGTATCCTCCAATTATATTTTGGCAGCCATGCTGACAGCGGTGGTTTCCATCACATTCATCAACATCTAAAAAGGTGAGATAGAACACTGAGTTTTGGGGGAGAAGCTCAAATTATGCTTTATTTGAAATGTAACAAATCTGCATATATATTCAAACATCACCTATTTATAGGGGTATATTTCAGGATCCTCCAAAAACATGACCAGTAGTGGTAGATCAGGCCATTCAGGTTTGGATTTCTGGCTCCACGGCAAGCAAAATAGGCTGAAAGGCACTGAAAGCTCAAGTTCAGCCGCAATTTTCAGAGGTTTTGCATTCTGCTATGGAGCAGCCAGCATAAAGCCGTTTGTATAGGGGATACTCAAGGGTTTCCTCAGGCTCCCAGCTCCATAGCATGGAGTCCCTCACTTTTACCCAAGCATCTAACACGGGAGTCCCAGGATATCTCTTTTCAAAGCAAATCAAACTCTATCCTGGGAGGAGGCTCTAGAAGCTCTAAGGACCAAGAGGAATAAAATCTGCAGCCCTTGAACTTTATATTGAGCAGGTCACCTTGGAGATGCAAGACTTCCTGTCCTTAATGAGTCCCTCAGAAATCCAACAGAAATTTGCTGAACTTGCCATGCTTAAACAAAAACATTTGAGGCTAAATTGAAGTCTCCTTGGAAATTATCTGTGCAGTTCTTCAGCATCCTGCCACATATTTATGGAGGCCCACGGAGAGAAATACTGCCTTGTTGCTACGTTTCTATACCTCACCACACTTCAATCAACACATGCTTATTCCATAGGTTTTGGTGCTTACTCCATAGGTCCCTCCTTGGATGACAGTAAGGCTGGGAGAAGATGAAGGAAAGGAAGAGAACGGCAAGTTGAATGCACTGTGTGTTGTACGTACCTTCACAGCTAAGTCCAGTTTGATCAAGTGAGAAGCCACGTTGACACTCACAAACAAAACTTCCTGGTGTATTCTGGCAGATTCCCTTTGCCCCACATAAATTGATTTCAGTAGCACACTCATTGTTATCTGAAGGAAACCAAACCCCAAGTGTTAACTTTTTATTCCTTGTTGTAAAGATGATTATTTAGCAACACAAACAATGAACAGCTTGTGACAAGAGGTACAGAAACATCAACAACATGGCTGTCCTACTGCACTCTCCATTTCTTGCTTTGCACTAGAGGAGAGCTTACGCGCTTACGTTACCTTCTTTCCCATTAGAAAACACTAATAGCAGCTATGGGAAAGGGAAACACTCCTTTACTTTACCAAGAATATGGAGTTTGATGTTCTAGCTTTCAAACAACCCCAAATTCACACCAATACCACAGGATTATCAGGCTGTCACAAGCAGAAAGTCTTTTGCAGTAGTTTTGTTTAACATTTCCACAGATACGGTTTGTTTAACATTTCCACAGGGTGCACATTCAAAGGACAACTGCAGAAATGTATGTTTCACACTTACTGCTCCAAGAAGCCTTGAACTGATGGGTCCAAAAAGAACTACAAGAATAGATATAACTTCTTTTACTCAGCAGTAATAAAGGGTAAGGCAAGAATTAAAATTGGGGTTTTACCATCTGAACCTTTTGAGTGCAAAATTCAAAGACACAAACAAAGGAAGGTAGGAGGGAGAGCCTCTTTGCATCTCCTGCTTTGGTGAGACCAGGATCAGAATCCGGCCTATGCTTCTGTTTGGTTTCTCAAGAAGACTATTTCACCTCCTTGCTACTTTGCTTCTGGAATAAGGGTCAGTAGTAAATCCCAAATCAGTGTCTACATTCCCATATCACTTACCAATGCAGGCAGTATGGTGCTGAGTGAATCCAGGAGGACATTTACAAGTGAAACCTCCAATAGTGTTGACACAAAGGAACTGGCAGTTGTGCTGCTTTGTTGCACATTCATCAAGATCTAAAACAAAAAACCAAGAAAACATCTGTCCCTCAAGTTCCCTGTGGAGGATCTGACACTTCAGCTGGACTTAGAAGTGATTGCAAATAAACAGCATATCAAATAGACGCTTTTGAACCCAGGTCTCACTTTCTACCCTGGCTTCCAATTCCTCTCACAGGAAGCCCACATGTAACGAACAGGACTTTGGAGATTCACCATGCTCAAGGTAACACTGGATTACAGACACTGCTCTCATCTGTCAGAAGGATGCTGTTATACAATAAATGCCTGCTCGCACTGCAGTCAATAAATGGGAAGTCACCAACTTCATGAGAAGCAGTGGTAGATTGCAAAATGGTACTGCATTGAAGCATGCTGTTCCTCCAAAAGAAGTATTTAAGTGCTAATGATGAAGTATGCTGTCATTTCCCATGCCAAGTTTAGAATTGCTGCTCTAACTTGTGCGGTTTTAGTCAGATCTTTGCTACCAGGATACAATGAAACTACAGTGAACATATCAAAATTTTCCCTGCACTGCTGTTTTATATTCAGCAGGTTAAAACTCTTGCTGATGCTGGACAGTGCTCTGCAAACCGTGTTCATCTTTGCATCCATTAAGATACATTATACAGAAAATAATACAGTTTAAACCAACACACTTATCAAAACACGACCAAATCATATGTACTATTGGTTATGAAGTCTTTTAAGATCAACTGCCATAGGATCATAGAATCTTCAAGGTTGGAAAAGACCTCTAAGATCACCAAGTCTGTCCAGTACAACCCTGTCAACTAAACCGTGTCCTGGAGTGCCAAGTATACATGGTTTTTGAACCCCTCCAGGGACACTGACTCCACCACTCTCTGGGCAGCCTATTCCAATGCCTGACCACTCTTTCAGTGAAGAAATGTTTCCTAATATCCAAACTGAACATCTCCTGATGCAACTTGAGACCATTTCCTCTTGTCCTATTGCTCATTACCTGGGAGAAGGGGCCAACCCCCAACCATCAGCCTGCAAAAACTCCTGTGGATGTACTGCTTGCTCATCCAGATTATCAAAGAATTAATGGAAGTACTAGCTCTGTCCTGTGCAGGCCACTTCCACTGTCTTTACATTGTTTAAATGTCCTTATTGGCATTTATGTGTGAAATACAGAATGCCTGTAGTAAACTATTTTCTTCATTTTTACCTTTGCAGCTTCTCCCATCTTCTTGCAAGATGTACCCTTTTGGACATGAACACTGGAAGCTCCCCTCTGTGTTTTTGCAGATGAAATTGCAGGGTTTGGGGGACTCGTTACATTCATTCAGATCTAGAAGCAGCAAAACCAGATACCTCAGTGCTTATAACCAAGATTCATGATAATATGCTTTTCAAAATGCTCAGGAATTATCAGAAGGAAATCAAAACCCCCCTAAGCATTCTTAATGAATTACATTTTCTCATTTTTCAAAATCTTTGTATTTCCTTTCTTCAAGTCAGCTCTTAGTAATAAACTTTATAGACATACACCATAATGAAAAACCTACCTATGCAAAGAGTGCCAGTTATATCTGTAGTATAGCCAAGGTTGCAATGACAACGGTAAGATCCCCTCTCATTGATGCATTCCCCATTACGGCAGACGTCATGAATAACCTTGCACTCATCGATATCTGCAATTTAATGAGGGTTAGTCCACAATGGAACAAGAACAGGTTTTATACAGCCTCAGTAGATTCTTCTGACCTGACATGAAAAAACCCACACCCTACATAAAATTTAAAAAATACATTAAATTAATATTGCACAGACTAAGGAGAAATATTAAGTGGAAAAATACAGAATGGAGCATTAATGTAACTTTCAAATGGGATGAATGAGCCTTAAGTGGAAGCGAACAACCAGAGCTAATCCATAGATTAACCTCCATAAATCAAACATCACTTTGCTTTCAAGTGTACGAATGGCTCTTAATCTGCACCTACAACACATTCAAATGTGAAGAGTACAAATTCCCATTTGAGTGCGTGTCAGTCAACCAGCATGCAAACCAAGTATCTGCCAAGTTGGGATGGATGCCTTTGGTTATGCACCCTCCTCCCAAAAGACTGTACTCTCTCAACATGAAATATCTCAGAAAATTTCGCCTGCTGCCCAAAATATTTAGGACCTCACAATGTTCAGCTGTGCAAAAAGAAAGAGTTTACAATTTATTGCTGAATTTGACATTGTGTAAGAGGACCTTTAATAGAAAAGCCAGTACCTGCTCCATTAGACATGTATCCTCGGCCATGAGGGCAAAGCTTCTTGAAGGCCACAGTGCCTGGGAAGGGGCAGACCTCGCAGTTTTGCCCCCAGCCTCGGCCACCATCACAGCAGCATTCAGACTTGGTGACAGAGTTCCTGTTGCTTGATCCGATTTGACACATACTTTGTAAGACTTCAGTGAAGCAGTAGCCCTCCCTGTTGTCTGGAAGACAAATTATGCATCACAGAGAATCCTAATGGTGACGACCTCCAGAGGGTCATGAGATATTAGGAATTGAGTCAGAAATATAAAAGAAAGGGCATACTTCACCCTGGGACTGTGGAACTGAGAGTGAAAGACTACCAGCAGTAAGAAAGAGAGCACGATGTCTAAGGGAAACAAAGAAGACAGGAAATTAAGCAAAAGGTGGAAGACAACTTACATTAGTCTTATAAAAATATGTTTCTCTATTTCTGTTTGAACGCAGAGAAAAAAGACTGGCTGAAAATCAGGACCAAAGAAAAGGCAGAGTAATTCCTGCCTGACTGAACTGAACACTCAGCTTTCATAGCAAGTCAGCCCAACCAGACTGACTCAAGCAGGCGTATGGTTAGCATGGGAAGAATGAACTTGCAGGAGGGCACCTGCGTACAAAGGACCCTTTCCCTAAGGCATGTAAATTCAAAAGCACATTTACTCACTATACATTTCTAAGTTTAAGTTCAAGCCCAGTTTCTGCTATCAAAGTGACAGTTCATTGGGGTGTTAACGTGCGACTTACCAAGGCATTCGTTCTGGGTGTCACTGACAGTGAATCCCTCGTTGCATTCACATCTGTAACTTCCCACTGTGTTTACACAACGGCCGTTCTCACAGATCCCAGGTTTGGTCTGACATTCATTCTCATCTGTGTTTTTGAAATGATATGACAAAAATCAAGTCCATTATTTGGATGAATGCAAGTTAGAGAAGTTCGTATGGAGTTCCTAAGATGTGCATTCTGTCTCACTAAACTTGCAGATTTATATTTTTTTTAAATAAAAAGTGTATTTTATTCAATTCTCAGAGGAAAGATGACCATCTAGCTCACAATATTATAAGTTTTGTTACTACGTTTTCTCTGCAATTTATTCCTCACTGGTTTTCAAAATTTTTTGTAGTTAGAGCTGCATTTCTGAATGCCATCCAGAGTTTAAAACTAATTCAGAGCTACTGTCAATTCATGGTAGAGAGTACAGGGAGTAGCAGCCTTACAGCAACAGATTCAATTCTCTGCTTTCTTCACTCAGAGCAATTCAGCAGCAGTACAACCAACCTGACTGAGAAGACAGTTGCACCCAGGTTGCCGTGTGCACACCTGAACAGCGAAGCAAAATGTGTATAGCAGCGGTAGACCCATTACACAGGTAGTTGCGTAATTCTTCCTGTGAATTCCTTAACACTTTGTTAAATCTGACGTTGTCAGCTCTGCTGAGGAGCTGCCTGTTTCAAGAGCTTCAACACTTCAGTGTCACTTACCTATACAGCCTTCCCCATCTGGTCTGCGCTGATAACCTGGTCCACAGATACACATATAGGTGCCGATTAGGTTTTTGCACTCCATCTGTTTTGAGTCACAGTCGTGATTTCCTTCTTCACACTCATTCTGATCTAAATCACAAGATTTAGACTTGTTATATAAAGAGATGATCCTAAAAATTCACAAGAGTAAATTCTGGCTTTGGAATTTCAATGGTAATCAAACTACATGTACGTTTATTGTGCTAAACTAACCATAAGATGGGCGAGCCTAGAGCAAACTGATTTCTCCCAAATGCCCATTTTCAGGGCAAGACAAAACAGTATCATCTGATATGACCTCACTTTATGCAGACGTATAAGTTTACAGGCAGGACAGGGCTAATACAATCAACTGCATAATGCAAACCATAGAATTTCATCCCAAATTCTTTCTGACTCAGTTACTTCCTGGGATTAAAACTCTGGCCCAACAGCGCAGTGAGTCAGAGCCCTACCCCTGCAGGAACTTGAAATCATTATCTAACTGTGAGACTCTGGTAGGAGCTTTACCTCTGCACATTCTCCGGTCCTCTCGCAGAACGTACCCTGTGGGGCACTTGCATTCATAGGATCCAAAAGTGTTCACGCAGCGGAAAGCACAGAGCAGAGGGTTCTGAATGCACTCGTTGACATCTGCATTTGGAACGACAAAGACCACAGGGGAAGTAGAACAAGCTTTTGTAAAACTCAGCAGACTTGAGCGCACAGGTTTTAGGTGCAGGCAATACCACAGATCCCACTTCACTGAGGTCTAAATTTTAATAGTTGGGGACCCATGGTTCTACTCAGT
Source organism: Hypotaenidia okinawae (assembly GCA_027925045.1). Classification (NCBI taxonomy): domain Eukaryota; kingdom Metazoa; phylum Chordata; class Aves; order Gruiformes; family Rallidae; genus Hypotaenidia; species Hypotaenidia okinawae. The sequence continues at coordinate 10,967,849 of BSDF01000012.1, forward strand.
ATGGATTTCTGTACAGGAGCAGGCACCAGACATGCCAGGATGTTTGCACAGCTACCTGAAGTTTCAATATCTTCAACGGCAAGAAGCCAATGGAAATAATTTCCAGATCTGTGCTGCCAAAATACCGTCTGAGTTAAAACTGTATCTTTTCTACCTCTAGGCTCAATTTTTATGACTGGTTATTTTTAAATTCTAGATGCACTAATTCAGCTTCTTTGTACACTCAATTCTGTAAAACAATGTCCTTACTAGAAACATTAGTCTGAAGTGCGTTTACACATGCTCTGGGCTACTTGAGTAATTACTGCTTTATAATGATGTTTACGCACTCTGCTAACTCTCCTCTGCAACTTGAGCTTTCATTCAAATTCCATGGGGAAGCGAATGAGGCTCGAACTGTATATAAAACTAATGCAAGCTGATGCAAAAATAGAAGCATTCTTTTGTATGGGCTCACAAATAGATTGTGGCAGATGATTTAAGAACAGCTGTGTCAGGTCAGAAGAGAGTGTCAGAATGTCCTAGGACATTCTCCTCTTTGGTTGTAACGCGACAAGAAGAGTATTAAAAAAACCCCATACCACGTATGCAGAGATCTTTCCCGTGATACAGCCTCTCAGTTTAAGGATTTCCACAGCCAAAAGCCACAACCAAACTATCAAGCCTAATTTCCACTGATGGATTCCCACATAAATTTGTACAATCTCTTTCTGGGTCAATTTATACTTGTGGCCTCACTAATATTCTGCAGCAAAGAGTTCCACAACTTAAGTACGTACTATGCATATAAAAATGTTTGCTTTGGTTTGTCTAACACGTTCCCTCTATTTTTGGTACCTTCACCATTTGTGGTTTTACAAATTTAAATCATGCACCCCTTCAAACACATTTTTCACACTGAAAAATTCTACTCTAATTTTCTGTGTGTCCCTTCTATAACTCTTATTTCTCTTACTCCTCCCTTCTTTGTGCATTTTCAAATTTTTGTTTTTGAAATGAGGGACCAAAGCATGAAAAATATTCAGCACAGGGATACCAGGGTAATTGTCTGGTACTCTATTTATATTTTTTGTTGTGTTCCCCATTTCTTCCCTAACAAACCCACTTTCTATTTTCATAATCCACAGCGACTCTCTTCACTAAAGGGTCATCTAGGAGGTAAGCAAAATCCGTACACACAATAAGCAGCATTTCTAGGGACTGTTCTGGAGAGACTGTATCCCAACACGCCTCTCTCCATGCAGTCCCTTAGCAGATACTACTACCTGAAAGCCTGTTCATCCAACCTCCGGTTAGAAAAAGGCACCACAGCTCAAGGTGGATACAGGATGGAAAAACATTTTTCTGTTTCAGATAAAGATGCACTGTTCCAAATGTCCATATTTTTCTTTTTAAGCTGCTTCACTCTCCTCAATTGTTTCCAAAACCAGGAAGCTATTTCAGTACACAACTACAGTGACAGTCCTTACCACACGGGAGTCTCACCTTCACAGGTCATCATTGGTCCAGGTTCAAATCCCTCAACACAGGTGCATTCAAAACCTCCCACCACATTTCTGCAAGTTCCATTTCCACACGGGTTTCCAACAGCACATTCATCAGTATCTGCAAGTAGTTAAATCAAGGCAAGAATACACTGTTATACTCAACCAAAAAGGTATAAAATTTCTGTTGTTGATGTACAACTACAAATACAAAACCACAAAACACCAAGAACTCACTTAAGTTATTGAATTAGGGTCACAGAGTCCTAGCATAATTTGGGAAGAGGTTGTCTGGGCTAAACACTCAGCCAGAGCAGGACCAACTTGGAGTAGATTGTTCAGGCCCTGCCCTCCAGGTTTTAAGCACCAGCAAGGAGGGAGACTCCACAAAATTAGAATAATATAACCCCACCACTCCTTAACACCATACTTTGCAATTCAGGAGGCTCTCTAAAATGGAAGATGAAACAGCTATACTTACCCACACATTGAGCTCCTTGTAGGATGTAACCATAGGGACACTCACAGCGGAAAGACCCATCTGTGTTGATACACTGCCCAAATTTACAGTTATCTGGATCAAGGCACTCATCCACATCTTAATAAGAAATACAAATAATACAGTAAATGCAACTGACTTCACATGCTTCTAGACTTCTCTCAAAGAGTATCTTTTGGTCTGGTGAGATATATTCCCAAGATCACAAAAAATACTAATATTTGAATTTCAATATATTAGGATGTGGGCACAAAATCTATCTTGCAGAGCAGCTTTCAGAATGCAGAAAAACTGATTTAAAACGTCAGATTAAAAAACCTCTCCAACTGGGGCTACAGGGAGAGGAGTAGATATGAAAAGCAGTAGTCATCCAGCACTCCTTAAATGAAAACCTTTGCCAATAAGGCTGAAGTACTGTTTGTCTTGGGAGAGAACAGAATGTACTGAAGGAATCTGGGAAACTGTGGTTTGCACTTCTGGAGGATTAAAACCATTTACTGTAAACAGGCTACATATGTTGTATAAGAAAAGACAGGTATGCTACGCGATCCATTCTCTAGGACTTACATAAGTTTCCTAGTGAGTCTACTCAGTGTAAATTAAAAAGCCAAATATGCTACTCTAAAAGAAGTTTAGTTTCTGGTAGGAGATATTAAAGTTTGAATTTAAAATCAGTACAAATAATTGGGGAAAAAAAGGCATTAAAGTTTCCACACTTCATGGCTTTTGTAAATAGCTGTAGAGGTGTTATTCTCACTTTAAAGGGTGGCTTAAGGGTAGAAAAGAGCATAATGATGCAACTGCATGTCATGAAGTTTAGGTACTTACCTAGCCTTGCATCACCAGGTCCAACAAGGATGCCAATTCCAAATGGACAAATCTGCCTGAATGCCTCTGTAAAAAAAAATGAAAAATTAAAAACCCCTCATGTTCAGATCCAGAACTATATATTTTCTTTACATTCCTCCTGTAGACAGGTGAACACAGGGCTGTAATTCAAACCATCTTAAGATGCTGCTGAGCATATCCTCTACTAACCATGCTCAGAACATCACAGAACCCTCAACAGTATTTAACTTTTTGGAAAATTCAGTAGCCTACAAAGCAGTTTACAGTACAGCAGCACAACACAATCACAGACATAACAAGGACTATGCTTTCTTTAGCTGAAATATGTTAGCTGATCTTTGGTGAGGTTGAACACAATAGCAGCAAATGTAGATGCACACCTGGACTGAAAGCAATAAAGTATGTGGCATGCTGCTAAGCTCTGAGAGGTATCTTAAAGCTAATTCTTTTTTTTAAAAGAGGAGAAAAATGGCCTTGATATCATCCTTTGAGAACAGTTTGGACTGTGAAAAATGTAAGTGCTGACACTTTGAGGAAATGTTGCAATGTATATCATGCCTGTCCCACTGACTGGTTCCAATGCTCCAGGGCAATGGAACGAAACATGCACAGGCAACAAGCCTAGGAGGAATATTGCAACTGGCACATCTGATTCTCTTTTCTCCCCTTGGCTTTTGTGAGGATTGTCTGCAAAACATCTACATGAATTATTAATGAAATGAACTGTATTAATGTATTGCTGAAACCAGTAATGCTGTTAACCACACTGTCAGCATGAATTAAAGTCTCTTCAGCAAATTACACCATGATGGTACAAAGGCCTGTTGACTCGCTTCATGCCTAGTTACTCAATCTTACAAAGGATGCTAACAAAGGAAAGTGTTACTTTAGCAGCAAGTCCAGGGAAGCTTTCCCTCATCAAGGCCACTGTTTTGTCATTCCCTGCTGTTTTTGCAAGTCACTCATATTGATAAGATTGCACATTTAGATTTTTTTAATGACAAAATGTAATCACAAAATATAACAGGGTGATTGAGATGTGGATCTAGTTCAGCTGGGTGTTTTGTTTTAAACTAGACTTGATGTTTATGGTGTCCCTTCTTATACTTCTTTATAATCAGATTAATTCCACATATGTCTTGCAGGTATCTCTACTCAGAGCCTATCAAGGACCTACTACTTTCTGATTTCAGTATGTGACAACTCCAGAGCAAAATACTCAGCATTTACTCATACCAACAAGCCTACAAGCAAACAAGGAATACGCCTGAGACTGGGCTGTGCAAAGAATACGGTTTTGGGGACTGGAATAGCATCTACTTTACACAGAGCAATAACAACTGTTAGGGTCAAACACAGCTAGAAAAATGTTTTTCCTAGTTCCTTCCTATAAGAATCCCAATCTTCTTTCAGTCCTGAAAGGTTATCATGGCAGTAAGTTAACCTAGCCAGTAACATACCATCTGCTTCCTCTGGGCAGAGCTCACAGGGATCTCCCCATCCCTGTCCCTTCAAGGCACAGCAACATTCTTGTTTGGAGTGGTTTCGGGACTTCGGCACAGAACATTTTCCATCTTCAAATTTGGTAAAGCAGTAGCTTACTCTCAGATCTGCAGAGAGAAAAACTTGTTATGAGCAGCCAGGATTCCTCTGGCAGAGTTTTCACTTGGAGGTGTTCATTGCAAAACTGCAGGAAGTCACCCCCAACAAAGCACCCAACTTCCACCTTAGTCTATCAAGAAGGACTGTTACTGCCTCTGACTGGGTAAGATCTGAGGAGGGAGGGGAGCTCTCTACTGCAGTAAAGAAAAGCTACAGGATTGCATGTCCTACTTCAGTCATGGAAAAGGAGGGTGTTTGTCCAGCAGAGACAGAAGGGCTTTGCTCCCTTCTTACCCTCACTCCTCTTTGTAAAAACTGAATATTGGCTTAATTTAATTATGCTCCATATTAGTAACTATCACTTGAATCAAGATTTTAATCAACTTGCAGTGATAATACTGTACATTGTTAAAATGAAAGGCACTTTTTTCCCCTGTTCTTCCCTGAGGTACACGCAATGAAAACTGGCCCAATGGCACTACATTTTACTCCCTTAAGCAGGGTAACTAGAATGCTGGAGCAGAGCTGAGATCACAGACCACAAGCATCCAGCAGGCAGAGAGCTGGCAGCTCCCTGCATTGGCAGGGGGACAGCAACAGGGCAGTTGTGGAAGCAGCTGCTCATCCAGTTTTCCGGCTGCAGCATCAATGCTGGGCAATGTCCAGATTTTACAAAAGTCCTAGGTAGTGGGAAGTTTTAAACAAAACTTTGTTTGGCCTGAAATACTTGGAAGAAAAAACAGCCTTCCTCAGGGGATAGGGAGAAACATACTTAAAGTTCATACTCAAGTGTGCATTTTCCGCTGATACTGTGTGCAACAGTGGTCTGTTTTCATAAAAGAGAAGATGAGGCTGCACTAACTTTTCTGACTTTGTTTCTTGTTTTGGTTTTTTTTTTGTTTTTTCTTTAATTTTCTTTCCTTACCTGAAGGAAACAATACCCTTGGACTGAAAAAACATCATTTATGTAATCCACTAAAGTAGAGCTAAAACAGCAGTGCTGCTTTCTTGATGCTGAGCAAAGTAACTGTGCCAAACTGCATGGTGGTTTGGAGACTTGGATGAATGTTTATTGCAGGTTGGATTCATTTTTACCAAAACCACAGTTTCATTTAGCCCACTGTGAAGTAAAGAACTCACTATGGTGTCAACAAGCATCACTATTTTGTGCCAAGCACAACTACAGAGGTCCTTATAAAGGTCTTACTCATCAGTGGTTCCCACTGTGCATGCTGTGTATAGGACATTTAATGATGTATCTATTTAATAATTTCCAAAGTCTCTAAAATAACTCACTCCCTAATTTGTCATGCTTGTTTCTTATCCACAAAATAAACTAACCTGTGGCTTTTCATTACTAGACCTTCAGCTTTTAACATCTGATCTCTGCACGTCTGTGCCCTGAACTGTGCATGCATGTGATCTAGAAGCCAAAAAAAGCTCTGGACTTCTCTAAGCAGATAGGTACATATTGTCTACACAAAACTATTTACAAATTTTTTCCATCAATCTTTTTTCCACCCACACGTTTGTGGAGAAGAATAGCAAGTGTTATGGAGAATTTGATAAGTGCTAAGAACAGCCTTATTCCTGGAAACGCTGCCTTTAGCAGTGCATTGCAGTAGTCTCCTGCCTGTGTGCGTGCTCCATCCCCATGTCAGACATGTCACAGTCTATACAGAATCCAGGTAGCCTCAATGTTTCTTTATTCCAGGCTTGCAAGAAAGGGCTGCAGAGCAACATAATTTCCTCACTTAACCTGGTGCATTTAACATCATCTTCACCTCTTTCATTGCAATGTTCTCTTTAATGACAAACAGATGTTACGGAAAGACAGAACCTGGCCCCAACTACAGAATGATCATGTTTTTCTTGTGAAAAATACTGAGTCCAGTCTTCTCAATATATTAGAAACAGGCAGATAATAAGGCTTTTATAAAACTGCAAACAAATTTTGAAGTGCCAGAAAATAGGAATGAACTTACCTTGGCATCGCCTTCCTGTGGAAGACAACACAAAGCCTTCTGGACACAGACATTTGAAACTGCCTGGAGTGTTGCTGCATGTGCCCAAGGCACAAATTTCTGGCTGTTCCACACACTCATCAATGTCTGTAAGAATAATTAAAGAGTTGAATAATAAAAATCTCTACATTGGCAGCTGTACTACATAAAACGTAACCTTACGTCATCACTGATATCAAACAGATTTGAAAAACAAAAAGGTCAAACAAAAATGAACAGACAGAAAGAGGAACAAGAAACCCAGGTGCAAAATCTAGGGTTAGTTTTCAAATCCTCATGCAGTGGGCAAACCTCAGCAATGTACCATCAACCAAACAGCCTGGGATAAAATTTTTCTTGGGATCAGATCAGGTAGTTCTGGTTCAAGCAGCAAATGATGAAACTTTTTCTTGGAAGTGAGTGAGTCACCAGTGGTTATCATTCAGAACCACACACTGCCACAGTTTAGGTGCAGAGGTAAGTAGTAACAACTGTGACTAGTTAGGAAATGGGACAGAGGGAGGATTGATCTATACAGACCTTCACATTTGTCATTCTGCAGGATATATCCAGGAGGACAGATGCATCTGAACGACCCATCCAAGTTCTGACATGTTCCTGGTGAGCATTTTCCAGGCTCTAGCGCACACTCATTGACATCTAAAAGAAAATAAATACAATTCAAGTGAGATAATTGCTGTTATGTCAGTAAATCTGTGGCTGAGGCTGCTTTAGCTGATTCCATCAAACAGATGGTAGAACTTCCCAGGAGCAGGAGTCCTCTTCTCATCCTCTTGTCATTGTTTTATTCTGCTAGGCACAACGATGACAGTGTGATAGGCCTTTCTGATTGCTTTTACTGTTTTACTAAGAATATCTCCTCAAAGTTTGCCGCACTTCTTTTCTACACTAAAAGAAAGCACTCACCAACACAAGTCCTTCCATCCAGAGCCACCTCGTAACCATCATTGCAAAGACACTGGAAAGACCCGATCGTGTTCACACACTGACCATTCCTGCAGAGCATTCCATTTCCACTTGCACACTCGTCCACATCTAAGAAAAATAACATTCAAAGATACATAACAAGTGAAATTGGGCAAGATTTCTGTTTCCACTATATCTGCACAGTAGCTGACAATACAAAAAATATCCTGTTTCAAAAGCAAGTGAGGGGAAAATATCAATATCAGTCTATGTAATAAAACTGACAGAGCAAAAGTAGCAAAGGACTGGCATATATCATATGCAAACATTTAAATGGCTATAGAAAAGTGATGAGTGCATAATTGAAGAGGTCTTTTCAGACCGAAGAAATTGTGTTGTCGTTAATCACACAGACCATGCAAGGTGTGATCCTAACTCAATAGAGAAGATGGTACTAATGATACTTTCATTAGGAGTGGAAATTCTTAGAAACATGTAACTGTTCTCAGCACTCCTTACCTATGCAGTCGTTGTTGTGTGAGAGGATGAACCCCAAATTGCAGCGGCAGTTGAAAGAGCCAATGGTGTTTCTGCAGGTTCCATTGCCACAGGCATCTCTCTCACACTCGTTAATATCTAACAAAGGAGAAAAAACAATCAGAAAAAACTTTAATCACTGACAGGGAAAGGAAAGCCTGTAGCTATCCCACAGGCAAGATAAATAATCCACTGTCAACAAAGTCAATTGAAGGGAAAAGGATTTTTGGATAGCCCAAAAAGACAACATTACACAGGCTATACACTTGATATCAACATCTAAAACAATAATCAAGGCTCCAACATTTACTTACTGGGGGTCCTCTCTCACCCTTCCCAAAGGAATTCTAAGCTATCTTTAATCATAAGCATTCTGAAATCTCCTCATCTTGCTCAGACAACAGACACTGCTCAGATAACAGACACTAACAGCTGCATACAAGTTAAACACAGAATTTTCTTCTTTATGAAGATGATTCTGTTTCTGAAAAGTGTATTCTTCTGGCAAGAAATCTTCCCTTCTGTTACTCTGATTCAAAGTACACTGTATAGGATTGTGGCATTGCAATATTAATCTATTCCTTGCTTAAAGGAATAAATGACAAAAAATGCTTCAGAAAATTCTAAGAATGGAATACTTCCCTGAAAAAGGAAATCGTTACTAGTTCATTAGACAGGATATGTATTTTAAAGGTTCCCCCTAATGTAATGAGATGTTCTTCATTCATTATTAGCTTCCTAATTGCCAGCTATGTTATTTTTGTACCTTTGGCTGATTTGGCTGATGGCTCAATCTTAGTTCTTGTAATGAAACTCCTTATGACAGAGAGGATAAACTTTTAATAACTACCTTAATGGAAGCCCAAGTACAGCATATTAAGATATACTTGCCTATACACATTGTTCTGTCATCATTGGTCTTGAATCCATTGTGACAAATGCAGTAGAAACTTCCCACAGTGTCAATACACTGCCCGTGGCTGCAGATATTGGGAATTTCTTGACATTCATTCCGATCTGAAAACAAAGAGGCACAGTGTGAGCTGAGGCCTCTAAGCTACAGAGCTGGAAAGACTCATTAGCAGCAATTATGATAGTTAAAATCCAGTGCATGGCCCTAATTTAAAATAGTAATTTTAATCACAAAAGCATTACTAAGTAAAATTCAGAAAAGTGCCTATTTGCTTGTGAATTACCTTTTCCACTGCTTGAAAAAAAATTAGCATAAAGAATTATATTAGCAAACACAAATTGTTGCTGGAGGAAAGCATATTGCCATGGCAGAATTAATTACATGAAATTGTACGGGGAGATCTCCAAGTGCTCTACATTGACTATTCAGGAGACTGAAAGCCACATATAAATTACAGTTCACATCCCTCTCATGAAAGGATCTACTTGCTTTTAGTTACATATGATTATAGCACAAATTGCTTGATTAACTCGTAGAAGTCACACAAAGCAGAAAGGGAGATGAATCCCACACCTCTCACAAAGCTTACAGACAGATAAAATGCATTGTAGATTTCTCTACTCATTGTGCAGGCATAAAATAGGTTCACGTTTAGATACGTGTTGCGGCATCCATGTGTCATGCGGTGTGATGATCCTGTAAACCAAAGGCCAAACAGCCAAGAAGAGCTACTCCTATATGGAGTCAGAAAATATTTTGCCATCAGCAGCAAACAGCAGCATAATTCTGCAGAGAGAGATGAGGAAAGCCATCCTACCAGCATGTGATATGCTACCTAACAACAGTAGAGCATCTATTACACTAGTTCAACAGCTGAGTGCTTCCTGCTACTTGTTACAAATGCTTTCAGTCAGAATCCAGGATTTTATCAATAGTAAATGAACCATAATGTCAAAGAACAAAATATTTCCTGTCCAACACAGCAAACAAATCAGAAACATCAGAATTAAATGAGGTCTTTCTGTTGACCTCACCATCAACAAAAGCCAGTTTTGATACAGAATGCTTTGTGGCATTTTGTTGGGTGCAGCTCCAACATATGAGACCTGAGGTGCTGACATGGTTGTATTAGAATTCATTATATTTCAGTGTTCAGTACTTTTGTTTTACATGCAATCTAAGCAAAGCAGATGCAATTTCTCACCAATCTAAAATGCTATTTTGATAGTAAGATAAATGTAGTACTAAAAGTACTAGTGGCTGTGATACATCAATTTTGATTCAATAGCGCATAAAATATTGGGGTGTGATCATTTTCCATGCAGTAGCATGACTGATCCAATACTGCAAGGTGATTAGCACTCTGCCCTCAGCAGAGAGATTGGGAATTTCCTTCTTTTGCTGGATCAAGTACTTGATCAGCCCCTTTTATTTTGACTCTAATTGTGTAACTCTATTTTCATTAAATATAAAATAAGAGCAAAATACAGGGAAGTATTGCTGTTTGTGCCAATTCATGTTGGGTATTGTAACCCATACAAGACCCTTCCTTGGCTCTTCCTGAGCTGCTATAACGAATGCATAATGGTAACAATGACATTAGGAACATATTGAGTATTTACATGTGCCACTGCATAGCTTAACAAAACAAAGTTTTAGTTCTCATAGTAGTGTTCTGGTTGCCCCTACACCCTTTTCCCTCAAGGGTCACATTAAACAATGAAAATCTGCCCTGCAGGGATAAGTACACTTCCTAAAACTCACGTACTCGGAAGCAAAAACTCAAGGAAAATGTTACCAGTTTCCTTTGGAATTATTATTTTGTTCAGAAATGTATATATTTACAGCTGCTTGGCTTACAGCAGTCTTTAAAAGCTCTGCAGTTATTCAAGTAATCAAGATAACATGAATGCCTCTCTGGACCACGATATTAGAAGAAAGACCAAATAGATTAGAGAACTGTAGTCCCATTCAGTGAGTATTTAAAAATAATGTTCAACAGCCTGTTTAAGTCCACAGAAAAGTCAGGAAGTTTAACAATAAGCTTTATAACTTAGTTATTGCATATGGTCTAGCAGATAAGTACACCTTATCAGCAGAGACCCCAGGAAGCAGTGGTTTATTTGTAAAAATACAAGTGGCAATTAGATTTCTAAAACACATATAGCAAATTATAATAAAACCCAAAGGATTTATGCAGGAGGTGGTCTCTGTTAAGACCACAATTAAGTTTTCAGTGTCAAAAAATACTCAATAGGTAGTAGAATCAATTGGGTTTCCCTCCTTAGACACAACATGGGGTAGAAAAAAATGGTTGCTGGATAAAATGGGAGACAAACACCTACTCAGGTGATTAGTGCCTCTTCAGTCATTAATGCCTTCTACTCAGTCATTAATGCCTCTTAGAGATGGGTCCATTAGTCTTCTGGTAATTACCAGAAGCAGACACAATGTAGCCCACATCTGTAGCCCAGATCATCTCCTGGTGTACCATCTTTCTGAAGCCTTTAGACTTAAAATCTACCACTTGTTGCAGACCCTCACACAAACAAGCCAGAAGTACTCACCAGTGCAGCGGCCAGTTGACGTGAACCTGTAGCCAGGTTTACAGTCACAACGGTAGCTACCAGCTGTGTTGACACATTCTGCATTTTGCTGACACACTGGTCCATTTTGGCATTCATCAATATCTATCAATACAAAAAGGGAATTTTATTGTTATGGAAAGCTGGTACCACAAAGATGTCAAACTCACTTTGTTTTCAGTGTGAAGAGTATTCCCTTACCTAAATGTGACCAAACATCTACTTTCATCATTACATTTATTTTTTCAGAAATTCCTGTATCTGGGTATCTCCCTGAAATGATCTCAAACCCACCTGCTCCACTTATAAAATTCATTCCTATATAATTCATACTGCTGTCTTCAGTTTCTCCATTAAACTTATTAATTTAATTTTAGGAAATATTTAAATTGGAAAAAAAATATAATGTGTTGATATTATTTACAGAAATCTTTGTTGGGTTAGAAAAAATATCTTGGAATTGAAAAAAAAATAATTGCTTGTGACTCAAGAGTACTACTCTTTTCATGGCTTTCCTGTCAAATTCAAAAAACAATGTTTCTTCCCATGACTGTTGACTCATGCTCCTTCAAGGCCTGAGATATCTGATGGAAAATATGGTATTTGCTATGCAAAGGAATTCAAAATGTCTTCACTAATATAGATGTATTACATTGATAGCAGTATTTCCACCTCATTAAGGATGACTTGAAAGTGTATCAGATTTGCCAGGCTCTGAATTGCCAGCTGGTTAAATCCCATTTCTCTGAATGAGATCAGCACTCTACCTTCACAGATCAGTAGCTTGTCATTGTAGAAGAAACCCACAGGACACTCGCATCGGAAGCTTCCAACCATGTTTATACATATTCCATTTTCACACACTCCAGGAATCTCTCTGCATTCATCAATATCTGCAAGAATAATTTGTTTTTAACACTTGTAAACAGCACTTTATGAAATCTTCTGCTACAGAGTGTGCCCTTGTACATTTATCCTTAAGAGAATTATGTGAGCATCAGAACGTTCCTAACTGCAACAGACAGTGAGTCATTCCAAACTGTGGAAATGCAGATAGTTCCTATTTCCTCAGGTTTTGACTCTTCACCGCAGCCAAGACATATCCTGCCACAGAGGAATGCAGAGGGTAGCATATGTCCTTCCTCATGTCTCCCACCCACAGCCTTGATGAACCTCCTCATCCTCCAGTGTTCCAGAACCAGAGAGAATTGGTGCAATACAGAGTCTTTGGTTTAATACAGGAGGGCATAACTGAATGCAAACACTTGTCAGAATCAGTTTTGCACTGTTTTATCCTTGTTAATCTGAAAAGACATTTGTGTTTTTATGTAACAAAGAGCCAATGCCAGGTAACATCTGAAGTGCTGCCAACGTGCTATTAATTAGATTGATTAAGCCAGGCAGACAGTGTTTACCAATGCTCTATTACACCTGGGTTAAGTAATGGATCTTGGCAGCAAAAAACTCAGCTGGTATTACAATTATGTCTTGCCTATTGGGTCCTTATGTTACACATCTTTAATATTCTGACAACATGGAAGAGTTCAGAGATTCCTCCAAAGCCTCTGTAATTCCTATTCTGTAATTCAAAATCATCTCATTATATTAAGGATGAGTCAAAGTAGAACTACTGTCTCTGACACAACCACCTAGAGTAAATACATAGAACTTTAATCCAAACAGAAGACATCATGTAAGGACTGTAACCAAATATTACAGGGTACAGAGAGCACTGTCCCTGCAGAGCAGGGACTTGTTCCCATGCCCTGTGCCTACAGATGTAAGGGACATGAGCAACCCCTGTGCAAAAGCATCAGGTTGAGTACTACCACCTAGCAAGACCTCCCAAGATCTCAAATCAGCTGGGAGAGCTGTGTGTGCATCAATCTCACCACCATGCTAAATGCACTGGGATATACTGGTGGCCTCTGTGGAATATCCCTTCTGTTTCTCTTGGCTTCTGAATGTGCATGGCTCTATGACATGGCAGAGCAGACAGATCAGACAGCAGCACTCCTGGCACACTCATCAAATGCTACAGATGCAGCTTTCACCTATGCATGTTAGCACAACCCAAGGTCTCCCTGCTGTTGCTGATGAATGGCCCAATTACCTCTAGTAGACTCAGCAACAATTAGGGCTAATGCTAACAATGGGGACCTTTGCTTCTAAGAAATGACCTGGTAAATAATAAATGCCATACATTTCTGTAACTTCCTTGAAATTTACAGTCCACTTTACTAGGAATATTTTTATTCAACTAGCTGAACACTGCATCACTGCAGCAACAGCTTAACACTAAAGCACCTGATTACTGCTTATATGCTGCCTCTGTTTGCTAGAGGGCACGCTTTCTGCTTCTTATTTGCATTTTTGTGTGGATAAAAACAAAAGAGAGTCCCATTAGGGATTTATTCAACTCCTTGTCTTAGAAATCCTCATTCTTTCCCTCTTTTTGTTTTGCAATTTGTTACTCACGATTCAAACGTTACACACAATAACATATGTGAGAAATACTCCAGCTGTGCAGAAAAAGGATTTTTGTGTAAAACCAATACACAGGGGGACTGACGTGAAATGTCAGATTAAATCTCTGGTTTAGTTTGAAGGAAAGACTCAGAATTCCTCTCAGACCAAATGCTGGTTGGCCTTACTCCCAGACCTCTTATTGTCAGTATCTGTGCCTCGGTCATGTAGGCCTGATTACAGTTCCTTTGGAGCTTTATGTTGCCTTGATTACAAGCAGCAAATATCATTGTTGCCAGCTAGGAGGAGCTAGGCAGAAAGTTTGCAGGCTCAGACTTAAATTGAGGATTGAACTTCACTACACTCTTTAATTGTTATTTCTCCCATGAAAAAAATAATTGGGAAGACAAACCTCTCCTCTTCCCCAGGCAGAGCTAGCATGGAATCTAGTTCAAAACAGAAATTACCACTCACCGACTGGTAATCCTGTATAGATGTCAATGAAGAAGCCAGGCCTTTGACTTCCACAGAGGGTAGAGAATTCATCTGCAACAAGAAAACAAAGAAGCAATTACGGTATCTGGCATTAATCAGAAGTCAAAAATTCATTACATCTTTTGCCCAAGAAAATTGTCCTTCTCTTTCAGCACCTGCAGGGCACACAGAGGTATGCAGACCCTTCCCTGAGGCTCACCATGTCAGTGCTTAGTATGCACTTGGGTTCTCATTCAAAGGCCACTGAAGTTAGCTAATAAAAACATATAGAGATCTTGGGATCACATGCTGATTTTACTTTGCATATGCTTATCTCTGTGCATTAGAGATTAAATTATTCAAATAAGTGTCTAGGAAGCTTGTTCTGGAAGCAAACCACCTCAAACCAGAGTGGGATGTCCTTCACTCCTGTACACCCATATAATTAGCCCAGAAGCTCCTACATCAAAAATTCAGCTGTTTGACACAGATCATTCTCAGGGGAGACCAGAGTTCCTCTGTAAACCCATGACTACCACAAAGGCCCTTTATGGCAACTAGCTGTCAAAGTGCTGCACAGCACACACCATATTTGTTGGAGCAATGCCAATAAACCCTCAACACTGGATCAACAAGCATTTCCAAAGAGACAGGTTAACCAATACAGAGCATTAAGTTTCCCAGACAGGGATACTGTCACAAAGGAGGCATGATCCAGGAGCATGAACAGAAGCCACTTCACATATGCTTTCACTGTGACAAGGGCTGATCACCTCCAGATCAAAACAGTAATTAGTCTCTTCATTTTAGACACACAAGAGCAAAGAGGTAGCATCTCTAACAATGTTACATCCACTAATAGTAATTATGATGTTACCAAGGGTTTCAAATAGCTTTACAGTGCAAAAACATACCAGTGCTTGGAATAGGACACTGTTCACAAGGCTTATTCCACGCACGTCCAATGTTGTAGGAACAGCAGCACATTTTCTTGGTCATATTAAAGAGCAGCTCACCATCACAGGTTTGATTGTCAGCATAGTAATTTCTGTAACAAAGACTTCTTCTCATATCTGTGAAAATAGAGAAAAACCCAGGCCAGTGCATTAACAACTCTTATGGAAGTTGAAATATGTATTTTTTAGAACCCTGCCAAGCAGATGCTGCAGCACTGTATAACACTACAGACAGTCTGCCCCTAGAAGATCTCTCTAAAAGTATGAAAAAGTGTGTGCAATACAAATCATCAAGAAAAACCGACACATAGCTGTACCTATATGGTCTCATCAAAAGTTTCAGTACTGGTCTCTTGCCAAATACCAAAAAGCATGAGCTTGTTTATGGTTCCCCCTAAGAACTGTACACAGCTTGTGACATTGTTCTGTGAAGCCTGAGTAATTTTTCTAGCACTTCACATGCAGAAGCCTTTCAAGCTGAAGTAAAACTTGGAAGGAATGGACACAAAGTATAAAATCAAAGGTGAAATTCTGAAAGAACTGTATTAGAAGCGATCTGCCTTGCTTTATTTAATAAAATTAATGAAAGAAGCTTGATCTTTCATTTAATTAATTCTTGTATAGCTAAATTCCGAAAAGTAGTTCTGATTTGCCCCTGGTAAAGCCCTGGCCCAAAGCACTAAGATAAAGCTTTAAAAAAACAGCAATTAATACCCATGCAGTTGTTTCCTCCATTGACTTGCATGTAATCAGGAGGACAGATGCAGGTGTAGTTCCCAACAGTATTGTAACATGTGCCAGGTCCACAAATGCCCGGTGTATCACATTCATTCACATCTAGAATAGAACAAAAAGGCAGTGAGAGGCCACAGAAGCTTTCTCATTGTACTTTCGAGAACAAAGCTGTCTCAGTAACACCTGAGGTAGGAAGGTACTGGTGGCAGAGAGCTAAAGGGGGTCTAAGAAACAAGGTTGTGGTGGAGCAAAGCCCACGTAGAGAAGGAAGTGGTGGCACAGGTGACCATGAAAAGCCTGGCTGTGATGAAAAGACTGGAACACTAATACGTATAAGCAACTTGAAGATAGCAACTTGATTTTTGTACCTGTTGCACAAACACCATGTTTCAAGATCTCCTCCATTCTGGATTCCCAGATCTGGACAAGAACCAAAGCTGTTTCCTGTGGTGTGCCTATCTCAGTAACTAATGATGCTAAACCAGATTGTTTGGATGGTTTAGGTCTGTTTTACTAGTTAAGTGAAGGCTACATACCATCGCATACTCGAGTGTCTTCATTCAAATAGTACCCTGATGGACACTGACACTGGAAGCTACCAAATGTATTAATACATTTTCCTCCTTGGCAAAGTCCAGGCAGTTCTTGACATTCATCAATATCTGTTTAAACAAAACCACAAACATTTTGTTCATGCTTTTCCATGAAAAACAAACTCACTGAAGAGTTTCATAATTTCAGACATGCAAGTATAGGAAAATGTAAACACTACCTTCCAGTATAACTGTAATAGGATTAGGTCGGAATCCTTCTCCTCCAGGGCAAAGAACCTTATATTCAGCTGAAAAAAATTAAATAATTATGAACCTAAAATAGCAGGAACATTTTCAGCACAATTATTTTTAAAAATTAATCAGATTATTACAAGTAATGTAATATAACACAGCAACCAGATATAAACATTAAGTTTTACCCTTCAACATCAATTGCATCAAATTAATTCCATTTTGTAATATATTTTTTTGTGTGCAACAGCAAACTTGCTCAGAAGTGGCAATAATATTCTGACTGGATCATCCTTTTGGACTAGGAAAATTTGTGGTTAAGACCAGTGGAAATCTGTCCCCTGCATATCTACAAGGAATGATTACACCGGCATTTGAGTTACCTGGCTAAATTAGAAAACAATCCCATATATTGTAGTGTTGTGTTTAACCTAGGGAAGCTGACTTACTTGTGTTCACAAGTGGGCAATGTTCACAGGGAACTCCCCAAGCTTTGCCCAAGGAGCAGCAACAGGAGGCCTTGGAAACACCCACTCCGATCTCATTGCTGCAGAATGTGCCACCGTTATCTCCGCGAGTTTTAATGTCCAGGTAACAGTTGCCAGATCGTGTATCTGTTCAGAACGCATATAATGACAAACATATCTTATGAGAGAGGAAAACAACACATCATCTCAGGAGAGTGATAGCTTTAGATGGCTCTCATTACTTGTAGGACAGTCAACCAAACTAATTTGAATTGTCCAGGAGGGCCCACTATCTTTTTCTACTTAGATAGGATGGTGGTGCGCTATCCCTTGACTTTGTTGGACTTGTCATAAAGTAGGGAATTTATTCATCATAGCCAAGGCCCGTTCAGCCAGGCTTTTTCCCATTTTGAGTCACATTTTCACCAGCGTTTGTACAGCCCTCAAGTTACAGAAACACACTGCTTTCTCCTCTCCTTGAGGTTAACAAGCATGGAAGCATCTATTAAATGTTAAAAATTTCAAATACATTTGAGGAGCACCCCTACACCCTTTTAAACAAAGAAAAGCAAAAAAAGTCAGAGAATTTACTAAGCAGCTGGAGCTCAATACAAAGGCATTACCATCAGTCATGAAGCTTCACCTAGCCAAGCTGTGCTTGATGCTCCAAGAGCATGGGTGGCTTCATGCCGTAACTTCATTTGCCTGCCATCTTGGGGCCAGCTGGATGTTGGTTTAAGCTTGTTGAAATTTAAAATTGTCTCATGCCTGCTGTAAATTGTGGACAGCTGTAACAAGCCCCAAGGGGTCGGTTCTGGCAGCTGGGCACTGCTGGCATGCTACACCACTCTGGACATACTCCCGCTGCACTGTTACAACTTCTAAGCCAGGGGCAGCGGGGCAGGAGTTGGAGAGCTCGTTCCAGCTCTTTTTCATGACCTGGGACTTTATTCCTAAGCCTTTAGTTTTGCAGCGCCTCTGTGCAACTTCACTTGTAAATAACACAAGGAGTGGTCCCTTACCAACGCATCCGACTCGGGTGGGATTCAGCTCAAAATCAGGAGGGCATTCACAGGTGTAACTACCAGCTGTATTGATACATGTGCCACTAATGCAGGTTGTGGGATCTGCACATTCATTAACATCTGCAGGAAAAATCAGTACAGGGTAAGGAAATTCTTGAGCACAGTGCAAATCATCAGGAATCTTATGCTGACAACAACAAATCCATTAGTTAGGAGATACCAATCTGCAGAAATCTCTAAAAAAAAACCCCAACATAAACAATTTAAGAGAACAATTTAGTAGTCATCAGTTATTGGGGAAAAGAAACACATTTTTCCTGAAAAAACTCATGAACTAAAATTCACAAAGATCTAAAAAAATATTAAAGGAAAATACACAAGACAGTCATAGATTACCATCCAGTACCATGAATGGAGACTACATGTCACAATACATCACTGTCTGGGAGAAGTGGACAGGGGGCTCTCTCCGCTCTTTTCTTCCCTTCTCTTAAGCCAATGGGATATCAGATGTTGACAAAGAGGAAAGAAGGGTGTAGAAAAGGCAAGAAGAAGAATCCTATGTTATTGGTTACATTAAGGCAGTCTGTATTTTCCCATATCCAGCCTTATTTGTACAGCTTTTAAAGAGAATTTCTGTAGGAAAATTTCCATGCCACTAACAGAAAATTAAAACCCATTTTGTTCAAAATGATTTTTACCTGTGCAGTTACCACCACTTCTGTCCAACTCATAGCCCACTTCACACTCACATCGGAAAAGTCCAGGGAGGTTATGACAAGTACCGTAGACACAGATGTTAGGAAGTGAGCACTCATCAATATCTGATAGAGGAACAGAAGGGGAGAAATATCAGTTTTCCCTACTCTTTTAACACATAGAGAACTGCAAAAAGGTTCAATAAACATAGACCTGGAAGCCAGCTGCTCCTGCACACTGTGTAAGACCAGAAAATAATAACGTTTGGAGCCTAAGGAACTTAATTCATAAATTTTTGGGTTTTGGATGGGGACGGGGGTGGGGGTAGAAGGGGAGTGGGGCAGCGGCAAAAAGCTCTTTCCAGTGACTCTGGAAGCCATGCCAGAAACAATCTGAGCTTATTAATGGGCTAATCTGACAAGAAGAAAAATTAAGCATGGCAGGAGATATGCTTTAAAAAATGAACTTCATTCTAAATCAGCAGTCATCTGCAGAAAGCTGCACATGGGCAAAGGAAAAGCTTGTGCCCAAAGGTGAACTTCAAGCTCATATTCAGGTTTGTGCAGCTGTCAGGTTTTGCAAACAGAGCTCAGTTTTGTGCCTCTTGTACAAATCATTGCATCCAATTCAGTATTTACTGAATGCTGTATGCACCACACAACCAACCAATTTAATACAATAGAAGAGTGTCTGTTTACAAAGGACCTTAAAATACTGCATCTAGTGTACACATCTGAGACATCAAGGAAAATCTCTTTTAGCAACAGGAGCCAGGCTCTATATAAGCTATTTTAAGGCAGCTAAAAGGTTTGAAAGTAAATTGTTTCATGAAATACTATGAAACCTAATATTGGTTTAGTTTACACAAAAATTCACTCTCATAAATTATTTCTTGTCATAGATTACTAAAAAAATACACAGAATACTTTTCAGGGGAAAAATCCTATTTATAGTGATGTACTTATGAACTCCATCAAATACCAACCACTATGGGACATTACTATGTCAGATACGGCTGCTGCTTCTTGACTGACTTAACTGAACAGTGTTACATCAGCTGAGGATTTAAAATGTTCTAATCAAATACAAGATCTTAATCATGTTGGTAACATGTTTATTTTTGATTTTTGTGAATCTTTGCACATGCAAAGCTTTTATGAATGAGTTGACAACTCATTTTCAAAACTGAACAGATACTCGTGGGATTTCCTTGTTTTGTTTTTTGGTGGTTGTGTAAAATTTCTGCAAACTCTGACTCTGAACCTCACAGAAGCTCTCAGAGCATGTTCGCTGTGTTAGCTACCAAATCAGTGTTTTTCAGCTTCATATACATCAAGGCACAGCAACACTTTTTAACTGTTATGACTAGAATGAAGTTCAGGGTATAATTGTCCAAGATGAAATGGCAGCTGATAGCATCGTTTGGATCATCAATCACACCCACAAACAGTATGTCACAAGACAGGCTCCAGAAAGCTGCTTTCTCTACATGCAGTAGGTAGATGAACACCTAGTGACCTGTAATAAATGTATAAACTGAAAAAAAGCAATGACTATTGACAATTTTCATGCAGTTTTCAATGCAACCACAACTGCAACCAATTATCTATTTTTTTCAAACAGAAAATACTATTAAGGTAGAATTTGTTGAGTGTTATTTAAAGCTTACAAAGAATTACCTTCACATGCTTTTCCATCTGGACTTGGCAAAAATCCCATATCACATTCACAGCGATATCCTCCAGGGGCATTGAGGCACTGCCCATTTTCACAGAGATTCAAGTTTTCAGAGCATTCATCAAGGTCTGTAAAAGGAAGAGAAATTGAAAGTTTACAGTAAACACGGTTCTCTCACCAACATTTGTTTCAAGGATTTTAATTATTCTATTAGCTGCAAACAGTTGTAACAGCTTGGTATATTTCTGACATGTTGAAAATATAGCTTCTAATCAAAAGGAAAATGAGAGAGTGGCACGGGCTCCTAAAGTAGCCACAGTTAATAACAACTGGAGGCAGTACACAGGGTCAAATTTAGACTCAGAATGAGCACGTGAATTTTATTATAGTTATTGTTTCTATTACAGCAGAGCCCAGAGGCAGCTATTGAAAAAGAGGTGTACCAAGCAAACATATGGTTATAGGGGGTCTCTGTGCCAAACATACAAAACACTGACAAAAAGTGGCACTGAGGTGAAAATAACTCTATCAAAATTAAACTGCAGGTTAACAGCTGATGAGAAAACCAGTCTTGCTACTGGACTACGCTGTCCTTCAGATAGATTGTGGCCCTTACTGTCTAGCTGAAATTTTATACATCACAAAAACACCACACTTGTTGCAACAGAGTCTGGCTGGCAGCGTGAGCTTGTGAAAGTCCATGGCTGGCAAACCAAAGGTAATACCTATTAGGGTGAATGCTGCTGCATGCTTTGGCAAACAGCATACAGAATGCTTGTATGCCCCAGTTTGAGTCCCAGACACCTCCTGGTACCATGAAAAAAATTTTTTTTTTTTTTAAATTTAAAACATTTGTATTGAATACAGAAACTCTGTAAGCAGTCTATTTGAAAGATGCAGTTTATAGACTCCTGGAAATCATTGTATGGGAAATTAACAAAAAGCCGCTAAGGAAGCTGAATCAGATTCAAAAGTAAGTAAGTTATACTGAGAGAATTAAACAGAATCCCTAGGTCCATTTATAATTTGGAATGATTCAAATTCAGCCTTGATTCTGCTGAGCTAGGTTCTCAGATGACATAAAAGCCTGCTCTAGTTGATAGAGTGCTTCTGATCTGCACCAGCTGAAAACCTGGTGCACCAGGTGTCTATCACATGGCTTTACTCCAAACAGGGTCACCCTCCATGTAGCATTACCAGCTACACCTATATCCTTAGAATAACATCAGGGCTCCTGATGACTAGGCTTACATGAGCCAATCTGCTCTTTAAAGCAGAAGACTGAGTTGTGAGTGGGAAACATCTCTCTAGCAGTGTTTTACAACCATGTTTGAAGTTTATAAAATGAGGTTTTAGATGCAGCTACTTCCATCATTCTATGTCTTGCATTGCATCCTGACACCATCTCTCAGGATGATACAGTAAAGAGGGCAGACAGCACACACCCAGTTGTAGAATGGACAAATATTTTTGGCAATTTTATTGAGTAATTTTAATGCATGTGCCCCATTATTGAAATATTAAAGTGGGTAAACCACTGGACTGGTTTACTACTAGCCAGACTGTATGATCAAGAATTGTTTTACTAAATTTTGCCATCCATTCCAACTCAGAAGGCCAGCTCAATGAAAACTTGCATTTTATTAAGTGACAAAAGTGACTGCTTTAGACTAGGTATAATACACAACTATGACAACTTAGGTGAAGTAGAAATCAATGGAAGATGACTTATTAGATAATAATTTTAAATGTTTAAAAGCTGTATTTGTGTATTGAATTGCAGACTAACTTAGGTTGCAAGGGACTACTGGAAGTCATCCAGTGCTTTCCTAAGAAAGCTTACCTGTACAAGTGAAGCCATCACCAGTATAACCTTCTTTACACAGACAGCGGTAAGAGCCCATTGTATTCTTGCAGTCAGCATGTGGGCTGCACATGTGGGTTCCATTGGAGCATTCATCCAGATCTTTAAAAAAATGAAAAGGAAAAAAATCAACATTAGTTAAAAAAACACACTATGAATACAAACATTAAATAGGGTATTGCACACAGAAGCTCTACTTTAAATAATCTTCCATACTAAAAGCCACACATGTGGTGTCATCCAATTAGGAAAGCAGGCACAACTTATTTGCAGCCCAACAGAATTGTCTGGCAAGGTAGCTGTGAATGAGGAAGCTTCAGGGCACCCCCCAAACTAAGACCTGTATCTTATTTTCACAGGGAGCACCATGAGACCTCTGATTGCTTCCCATCAGCTGCCCTCAAGGACACAGCAACTCTCTCAATGGTCCAGTCTGTTTTCACTATTTCACAAGCCAAACGTAAGATAATGCTGATTCATAGTTAACATGGCTGAGAATCTGTACTCCAAAGTATCAGGTCAAATTGACCTGACATGCTTGTTGTCCATTTGTCATAGAAGTGTTAGAAGTGTTTTGGTATTTTTTTCCCAGAATTTCTAGGACCCAGTTTTGGTCTGACCTTCCAAATAAATACCAATGCATATGGCCCTCACCTGTGCACTTGATCCCATTTCCAATCCAGCCAGGGCTGCAGCTGCATTTGAAACTTCCCGCCGTGTTTGTACATATGGCGTGTCTGTCGCAGTTATGGGCTCCGATTTCACACTCATTGATATCTGTAAGAACACAGGGATGATTGAAGAGCTCATGGATCAAACTTCCCTGTAGCCAGACAACCGATACTGAAATTTCTCAGGAGAGACAATGTGAACATGAAAGCAAACATAACATGACATTTAAAAATAAAGCAGATGAGAAATAAAATCACAGCAAAGAAAAGCAAAGAAGCATGCAGCAGATTTCAAACACATACTGCCCTACTATCTATTTTTCTGTTAGGCAAATAAAGCAGTTCTGCAGTTCACTAAAAAGCCTGGTAACTTTTATATTCGAGGAGGAAAACAGTAAATCAGATTTTCCTTCTAACTGGTGAGCTCAGAAACAATGTGAGGCCACAGACTTTGGGAAAAAGAGGACTAGCATTCATAAAGATTATCACTGCAGGTGTTCAGCATCCTGGGATGTGTGTTTGTCAAACAGCTTTGCAATAGTTTGTGGGTCACATTCAATGACTAAGAGCTGGTGTGAATACCTGTGCTCCCCTGACAAAACTGATATACTGCTGCAATGTACTGGCTTGCATCTTGACCATACCTTAAAATGACTGAGGGAAAGAAGACATCTATCCCATCTGCCCATCCTGGAGTCTGCAGAGTAGAACTTGGGTGACCCTACATTGCGTGGTCTGCTGAAGATCACAGAGGCAACTCTGCTACTTAGGGACCCCTGGAATGCATCACTCCCACAGCCCCCACCGTATCTGCAAGGATGCTGAAAAACACCAGCTGGGAACCACCTGCAAACTCCTTCTAGGATTATCCCTAGGCAGTTAATAAAACCAGGTTCTGCTTTGCCAGAGACTGGGTGGAAGGTGGAGAACAGGCCGTACCACCATATTTAACATGACAGCTGATGGACACAAAGCTCATCAGGCATGAAGTTTATTAAGAACTCAGGAAACCTAACACAGTGGAAAAAGTCAGCATCCTTGGAGACACCAGGCAGCAAGTCATCTGATCTTCAACATACGCCTTTGTGCCAGCACATTCTATTTCAGTACTTGCTATTTTCACCTTATTTTCATTCTTGGGCATTTTCTGGCAATGTCAAACTGCATAGACAGAAAAAACCCCAAACTGAACTCCACTCTTCCTTGACATAAAACAATATTAATGCCTCATGTAAGTACTTGGAGAATGTATAAACTCAAAGGCAAAGTTTCCAGAAATTTACTACTGGTAACTAAAACAAAACTGGCAGAAATTTTCTTACACATCTGAGCTATGGATTTTACAGCATTTTCTGTAACTCAGCTCTCTAACTGTGCTTTAATTCCATTCAGGATCTAAATTATCTAGAATGCACATCAAACCACTTTGTATTTATATCTATTTTTTCAGTCTTCCGAAGTGCCTTTGCTGTTGCAGTAAGCCATCCCATTCTGTGCAATAGCTGGCAGAAAGGGAAAACAAGCTCAGAAACTGTGCACAATTCAACACACAAAACCCCAGCTCAGATTCCTCTCAAGAAGATGAGTAAGAAAAGGCATCAGACATCAACCATGTAACAACCTTTGGATTCTCAGCTCCCAAGCCACAGACTTTAATCCACTTAGCTCTTTAAAGACAGCAAGAGAGCGAAGCCCTTGGGGAAAGTGTCCAGGTACCATCTTAACAATTTCCTTTAGTTTTTCTGCCCACCCTTCTTTAGACACAAGGCTCTGTGTCCTTTCTCTATGACCTGTTACATATATTTTGTCTTTTCCCAAAGGCTACATGTGACTCTGAGAAACAGACAACATACATCTGTCATCCTACAACTAAATAATACTCAAGTCCAGAAATTACCCAGACCCACTGTTGGTTTGGGGATTTTTGTTTGGTTGGGTTTGTGTTTGGCTTGGGTTTTTTAAAATTTATTTGGTTGGTTGGTTTTTAAGTCTGTAGAGTGGAACTGCATCCAATCCTACTTTTCTGGGTTTCTTTCTAAATGAGGCATTGCTCTGAATCAAAAACCCAGACATGAGTATTCCCATAATCTGAATGCTGAAGTCTAGATATAGATCTAAAACTGGCAGCTGGAATCTACTATTAATGTTGACTGCACCAACAAGCCTGAAAACATGCAAACAGACACTTAAAAGAAAGGTCAGGAGCAGATAATCTCAGAGCATATTTGCCTTTAGCATGTGCATTAATTCATATGAAGATAACATCGTCCTAAGCAGGAAACTAGTGTCTATCAAAAATCTTAAGGGTGGTCAGAAAAAAGCCCTCCTTTTGGCTTGGACTAAAGGGAAAGACTAGAAGGAATTTTGAGAGGTCAGCTACAGTATACATTGACATAAAAAAAGCTGAAGCAAGCTCTCTATATTTTAACCTTTCCATAATTTTAAAACCCAAACTGTTAAACCACTACTAACTTTAAGATCATGCTGTATTTGATTATTTGATGCTCTGAAACATACAATCACATGCTTCCTTATACCCTGCAAAGCACAACAAAACAACACAAAAAATATCATCAGTGAGAGAGATTTCTGCCAAGAATTTTGTGTAACCACCAGCAAACACAAACAGAAACTTGCATGCAACAGCTACACCGCAATGAAGTCATGCTCAGGCTCAAATTTAAGGCAATCAAAACCAAATTTTCATCTCTACAGTAAAGTGACTGTGGTATCCATCCCATCCCACCTCACACTGACCCATTAACACTTTGTACCAGAAAGCCCCTGCTAATGCCTCTCAGACGAATGCCAGCACCATGACACTGGTGCCCTTGCATGCGACACCTTCTCATCCATCAGCTATTTCACACACACAGACACACACACACACTCTAAAGAGTTTGGAATCTTCTGTAGGATGAAAGTTGCAAGCACAAATCTATATCCAAACATGGGTATTTATGACGGGATTGACTTGCTCAGAGATCATCCACTGAAATGCCATTCCACTTACTTTGAACGAAATCCCTAAATCCTTTTCAGCTTTTTTCCAGGCAAAAAAATAATTCAGTAGATTTCAATGCTTTTTGCCTGGGTAAAGAATACATAGGGAATGCAAAATATATACTCTAATACCACCTACCTTTACAGGGACATTGCAGGGCTTATTTCATTGATGCATGGAAAGGTTTTCAGATACATAAATGAAAGCTGATTGAGGCACATAAAATACCATCTCTGGCTTCATCCTGGATTTTAGTTATTTTCAAAGCTATCTGCATTTAACTCAGATGTTGTTTTGCTATAATCCCTATTCTCTCCTTTCATTGCACAGCTGAGTTATAAGCCTAAATTTATTGCATTGCAATTATTTCCAAGGCAAAAGAGATCTCAGACCAAACATGGTCCTGTGTAAACAGGGCAGTGAAATCAATGGAATTTATGCCTGCTTATACTGGAGCTTAATATGGATTTATGTTGCTCTAAGTATTGAACCATGGCTTCAGAGAACGAAACAAAAAGGAGAAGTTGAGCTCTGTAGGGGAAAAATTAACTCAACATAAATATCTTTAATAAGAGCAGAGTCCAGATTGTGCTGTCTGCATGGCAGCACACACAGTACTACACTCTTCAAACACTCCAACTATTTTCATATAATTTTTTGAAGAGAAATGCATTACTCAGTCTGGGTAAAGGTATCATGACCCAAAGAGCACAAAGGAGGACACCACTCAAGTCAGGGTTTCACACAATGATGGCCTATTCCCATTGACTTCAGGGGGATTTTCACGGAGGGTAAAGGAGTGAGTCACTGATTTATATCAACCTTCTCCTTCTGCCTCCAGCATGAGGCCATGACAAGCCAAGGAAAATAAAGACATTCCAATCTGAGACTAACACTGCATCCTCAGCCTGTTCCATTGTGGCCCAGTCCTCCTGCACACATGTTCTCAGCTTTGTAATTGCACAACTCCTGTTAATACTAAGGGAGTTGTCTGCCTACAACAGATGAGAATACGCATGATAAATAATATGCAGATCTGACATCATAATAATGCCAAGCACTCTGGGGAAAAAAGGCTGTCAGTCACACTATTTTTTTGGCTCCTTCAATTCTTTTCTCTGGACAAATATTTTTTCTCTCAAGCCTGTGGCAATTAATAAAGCGTCTCTTTAATCACAGAGGCACAAATTGTTAGGGCTGTGGATGTGCAGCAAAAATACATGTCATCTATACCTGCCGTGTAGGCACTATGCTTGCAAACATGGCGACCAAACGAAAGAAACAGCTAGCTAGGGTCCTCACAGTGCATCTCAACACAGTTTGGAAGTGGATCATTAAACTTAGCCAGAGAGGAGCATGGGGTTGTCACTGGATTCTCTATGGAAACACCCAAGTCATTCCTCTCCGTGTTCCTCAAGGTACTCTGTGTACCATTTACATTTTTCTGTTCAGTTTCACTGAGGTTTCAGTAGTCTACACGAATTCTTAGCAAAATATGAATTTAATTCAGTCTCTGCCTATAAATCAGTACTGTTTGTTGGAATTATGCAAATCCCTTAAGCATTTTCTGACTCTAATTTTTTTGGCCCCCTCTGCATATCTGTGCATTTTATTGTATTGATGTTTCACTGGTATTTCATGGCTGGGCCTGATTCCCACAGGGCCAGTCATCTGGTGGCAGTGACAAGGCATTTCCTTCTCCTGGACTGCTGCCCTTGTGATCAGGCAGGTAAAGGGAAGGATTTTCAGAAGGAGAAGACCATGAGTTTGAACTTAGAGCCCACAGTAGAAAAACATATGGAAAAAATCCTCCTATTCTGGTCTTCATACCTGTAAAATTGTTTTCTCTTTTGGAATTACTCTTGGAATTTCACACGGGGCAGTTTGGTTTTTGCCTGCTATCCATTCTTACGTCATCAGCCTGGGGTGCAGCATGTTATTGCCGGATAGATGCCTACTCCCAATATGCTCCTTCTGTAATAGCCCCATTTGGTGAGCAGCATCTTAATATTATCATCTTCTGGTATTTGGCTTGACACAGCCAGCTCCCAGATTCATAAGGAGAAATGTATTTGCTTCACTGATACCAGAACTCTCTTGTGCTGTCAAGACTGAAACACTGCTTTTGCATTGGCAAGAAGCCAAGGGAGAGAGGCAAGCACATTGAACAAGTCACAAAACATTATGGACCTATTTCTGAGGGCAAATGACTGGGTACAGCTCTTCCTTTCACCATATGAGGTGTTCTTTCTCTTCATAACGATACTGTCAGCCATGCAAGTATCCAGTGTGCACTCACTCCTCCTTTATCCACTATCATCATTACTGGATGACAGCAAGTAATGCTCAAGACCAAACTCTCTAACCTCACTCCCCACACAAAGGCCACAGCTGAACATCTTCCACTGGGCCTTTCTCCAAGCAGGACCAGCACAGCCCTTGCAGAGTCAGAGACTGGTCTGAGCCCTTCAACTCCCTGAGCCTGCTGTGGGGAAATCCAGATGACTTTTAAACATTAATGTGTGTCAATACAGGATTTCACCTCTGCACAAATACATGTATAATTTATTGACAGAAAAAGCAGTTGATAAGATAGTTGTCATAAAGCTGGGCAATCTGGAACTGGAATAAGAGTAAACTGCAATCTGCACTTCAGTGGCTATGTACCATCATCTGCCTAGAAAAATCTCAAGTAACTTCTCTAAGTCAGTCTTGCCACTGTGAATGGAAATTAAACCATTTGTAGCACTTTGCCTAGGTAACCTGCATCTACAGTGTACAGTTTTGCATAATTTTTAAAAAATTACATTTTTGTTACTAAATTCTGTCCACATTCTTACTGAGAGCCAAGCAGGGGTGGGGGGGTGTGGAACCAACATCTGTGTGGGGTGGGAATGTAAGTCAGTGGGTGGATTCTGAGCACTGTTAAATGATTAGGGAAAAAAATTATATTTATTTGTTAAAACGGAAACAATCAGTGATGACAACGGAGCTGAAATATTTAGACAAAACTGTAATGGAACTCAGAGGACATTATTTAGCTGTTTTTGGGAAACATATTTTTGCACTTTTTTTTTTCCACGGGAGTTCCTAAAAACTATGGATCCTTTTGATCTGTAAGACAAGAATTGAATCCTGGGGTCAAGGTGCTATTGACAAGATCTCTCCAGAAGAAGTCCAGAAGGATGTTCTCATGGTCTGCAGTATCTGGCCCTGGGAACTTTTGCTCTGCTCTAATATTATGCAAACACGAGGTAGGCAATTCAAAGATCTCCACCAGTAAATCAGATTTTTCAAAACCACAACGTGTGAATCTGTATACTGTATTCACAATGGGACCTGCATCCACATGGTTTCTTCAGCATGAAACCAACCTAGAAAGTCCTTGCTCTGAGTCCCCCCTTTTCTTATTTAAATACAAAAGATTTTGGTGATTTGTTTTGAGTATGGTCTCATTTCAGTATCAGCATAACTGATATTCTCCTTTTTGTTTTACACCACCAGCCTCTTTCAAATTAACAAACCCCTCTACAGCATCTCTTGTAATTACAGTGTCCTGGTGGTTCTTGTGGTGACTGCCATCTTCCCTGGAATACTACAATATAGCCAAAAGCAGTGCAACACAGTGCAAAGAGTCCACATGACAGACAGTGTCCATCCAGAGGGCTGGGCTTGGCTGGGACCAGGAGAGAGGGATTTCTCTGTCTCTCCATTAACAAAAAAAGTATTGCTTGGGACATTTGCCACTATCCTGCATCACATGATGCCAAAATGGTGGCTATTTCCAGGCACTTGCCCAGAAGCCATGCCTCAGATTCCTTCCCAGCAACTATGACCTTTCTCTGTCTTTTGCCTTCTACTAGTTGTTTCATCTTCCCTGACTGCTCCTGACCATCACTTATTACGATGGGAGTGATAACTTCATCACGTGTAACTGATCAGCACAAGGGTTTTCAGGTCTAGAGTACTGAAGATCTTCATGTAATTTAGCACAGAAACAAAGACCATTGAAATGTTGGTCTACAGGGTACAATTAGGGATTTCTTGGATTTAGATCAGTTCATATGTAAGTCAAAGGCAGCTGTTACTAATGCACAACTATTCATCCACAGTCCAATATGCAAAGTACAACTCCAGCTCTCAGATTTTTCTATGAGAGCTGTAAAAAAAAAAGCTTCATATATTTGGGGCACTTACAGAAGTATATTATTAACTCTGTATAATAAGGGCAGACTAAGAATATAAGTTTGTCTCAAAAACATTGCCAGAAATGTGTTTACGCTATGTCTGCATTAAAAATTATATTAAACATATGTTTGCATTTGTACTTGGGCAAAGCATAAGACTCTCAACACCTTGGCTTGGGATACCAGCACTAGGATTATTAATATCATGCCCCTGAAGCCCATATATTTGAATCTCGTTTCTGTTTGTTGGCAATACATGAAATAATGCAAATTCAGATTTTGCTGATATCATGTAGTTGAGTAGCTGTATTCTTGCCACTTCACAAAAATTGAAAATATATTTTAGCACACATTTCAAGTCATCTGTATTTGCCAAATAATGCTTGGAACAGATAATTGTGTACTATGCATGCAAGAACAGGTAACTAATCCAAATGCACTGAGGTCCTCGGGAGTCTGTCAAGTTACAGGCAATGGGTTTTTCTGTTCTCTTAGACCAACAACAATGCCATAATAAGCCAAATTTTCCCAGTGGACATTCTGTTACTCATTTCAGCAGAAGCAGTACCAGGCTGAATGCTGTACCACTGAAGTTCAGCAGAACAAAAGCTCAAGATGTTTGGATAAGAAATACAGTATCTAGCACAAGTAAGTGAAAAGAAGCACAGTGATAGGAGGATTTAACACAAGAGAAAAGGGTATGCTGAGTCATGCATTTAACTAGAAGTTAATAATTAAACTTTAAAACATACCTGTGCAACCAGTTGTGCCTTTCTTGCCTGAATATCCCATATCACAATGGCAGATAAACGAGCCTTTTGTATTCTCACAGGTTCCACTCAGACAGATGTTTGGATGCAGATCACATTCATTAACATCTAAAAATCCATGAATTTAAATTTATTAACTAAAATTCTTAGAAAGTAACCGGCAAAATCTCTTGAAATATGTTGTTGATATCATATCTGTATTAATATACCTTTAATTCCAACTTCAAAACAGAGACCAAAATTCTATTCAAAGAATGACTATGACTATTCATTGAGGCTTTCTTTGCCTATACTTTTATATATACATGTATAACTTATCTAGTTTTGTACAAATATTTCTCCTCAAATACACTCCAGGTTTGTAATTTAAGTGTGGAAATGTGGTTTTGGAGATGCACCGTTTCATTACTTTGTCCTACCAAGGTGCAACTCTTGCTCACAGTTTTGTCTTAGAGACAAGTTTAAAATCAGCATCTTGCTAGAAATTTTCCATGGTGTCATCCACCAGCACTTGCCTTCTGCAAGTACTCTTTCATCTGAGCACCGGAACCCTCAATGGAAGAGGACCCAAAGATATCATGCTGCAGATCATGAAGTTTGTATCCCATTCTACAGGGATACAGAGAGATTACATCTACATTTGATAAACAGAGTTTATGCAGTGTGGTCCTATGGTCAGGCGGCCAAAATTAGGGCATAAAAGCCCCTCTTTAAATATCACTGTCTCCCTACTTGGAAATAGTGCCTTAATAAGTATGTTTTCCCTAGTTCACGTAAATTGGAAAACATGTACTTTCACTTACCTATGCAAGTCTTCATGTCTTCAGATGCCATGAATCCATCATAGCAAAGACACCTGTATTCTCCTGGTATGTTTGTACACTGGCCTCCATCACAGATGTTCGGATTGTCTTCACATTCGTCAATATCTGCAGGGAAAAATCAGATTAAAATACATTACTTTTATGCAAAGTAACTAACCATAATCATGGGAAGCAAACATTTCAATGCTCTGATAAACACAACCAAGATTGAATCCCTGCAAACACCTGAACCGTATATTGCAAAATTCTCCTGGTGAGTAAGGTACTTATTTCCTTACTTTCCTAAAGTCAATGGCAAACATTGACTGGCTCCAATGGGAACAGGGACCAACTTTTTAGGTACAGATGTCATGGACAGAAAAAAAAAACCAACCACCACATGGCCACACACAATCAGAGATTCTTGGATACAATCCATCATTGTTGAAGTCAATGGAAGCTCTGAAGTCAAATTCAGCGACAAAAATGTCAGACTTTACAGAGCTTAAAAAAGCCATCATACATGCAGAATACCTCTACAGGTCTCAAGGGTGGTGACAAACTGGAAACAAAGTCAAACTCATGATGGGAATAATTACAGTGCATACATTTATTTCACCAAGAGATTTGTGGGGGAGGCCAGCAATACAGCTACGTGCTCTAGCATGTAAGTGGTCTCAGCTCATGAAATTGGTCACCACTGATTGGAGCCAACCTGCAGAAGCAGACACTTTCTATATTACTGCAGCCATGCTGAGGTTTGGAATCTTTCAAAGTCCTGGGGTTTATAGTAGTGTTCCTTCTAAAAATTTCTAGAATCTCCCTTTGCCAGCACAAACGTAGACCAGCAAGAGCAAAAATCAGAAACTCTGCCTAACGATACCATGGGAAAAAAATCAGCACAAAAAGGACAAGATTCAGGAACCCCCTCCAAGGGACAGGGTGTAACTCATTATCAGACCAGTCTATTGTGGATTGCAGTAATTATGCAGCTGCAGAAAATGAACTCACTTTCACTTAAAATATTATGTTCATTACTGTGTATTTCTAGCAACTAGTGCTTATGTGGATACACAACTTCTGCAAGGATGAAGGCTGACCAGTCCCCGTTCATCTTAACAAGCAAATAATGTTGGCATGGACATTAGCCTGGAAATGTTAATTTGGAATGGAATTTGAATTAACATGCAAAATTAAGCTCTAGAAACGGGGATAATAATGACAAGAAATAAAGAACTTTATTTACTAACCTGTCATTGTACTGATTTCACAGTTGGGGGAAAGTCAGCTGACAAAGAACCTGTTGTTACTCCTAATTGAGCAGATTATTTATGCATAACCTCACCAATTCAAACCTGACCTACTACTGAACTGAACAGCATTCTTACCAGCTCAATTATCAAGAAACATACTCTGTAATGGCTTCCGGCTTTGTGTGATGCTAAAGATAAAAGACATGTTCACACAGAGAGCAAACTGAAAATGTAAAATAGCTGTTTCACACACTCGGGTCACAGTGCTACTATATTTTGTACCATGTACAAATTTCCAACAGGAAAAGCAGATATTCAATGCAGTGAGTAGAAATATACCACAAAATAATTTTTTTCTTATGTTTCACTCAGTTTGAGCAGAGAAAAATTGCAGCATGTGGATTTTGGATATTGACCAGGTCTTTATATATGTAATTAACATCTCAAGAGAAGGTGGCAGCATTTTTAGATAAAAAGGGTGGTAAGGGTGACCCCTCACTTCTCTGAATATTTTCTAAGGTAGAGTTTGACTTGACATCCAAAGGTGTCTGATGTCTCTGCCATTTAAGTCTTTTTGTATGTTGGCTACTGCATTCAAGTCTTTCTTAGAGGTAAGTATGAAAATTAATAGCTAATAGCTATTACTGGCTGGCTTATGAATGAAATTGTATTTTTACAGTGTCAAAGCTGGACATAAATATGCAAAAATTCACAGCTATGATGGGGTTTAGAAGTGCCTTTGGGTGGCTTAGGCCAAGCAGGAGTAAAGCACAGAAATGCTTTTAGCCAGTAAACTTGAGATCTTTAGGACTGTCCAAGTACACACTTGGTTCATTTAGTCCCCAGTCAAGCCAAGATGATGAAAACAGAAAAGTGGCTCACAGTACCTTGCTCCACCCTTGCCTCTTCCCTCTCGTGTCCCTCTAATGCTGTCACTTGGGTTTCAATTTTGGCTGAGGCAGAATTTGATCAGCTCATTTTATTTTTGTATTGAAAAAGTGCCCTGACAACAATGCTTGGGGCAATGTTTTGTACAAACTTGCCTTTCCTAGAAACTTTACCAAAAGCAGACTATTTCTAATCTAAATATTTTAGGTTTTGAAAGAATTAATTTCAGGGTCAGTCAAATTTGCATTTTTTCTGGTTGATTTGTTTCTTTGAACAAGGGTCTGATCTCTTGCTGAAGACTGTCTACTTTACATCTTTCTGACAGTTTATGCTACACGGGGGAGGGGCAAACTGCATTTAACTATGCTTTAAGGCTCTTCTATCCTTTGGAATGGTAGCAAGCAGCCTCAGGGTAATTGAGACCCTGGTCAGAGGTCTATAAATATTTACAAATCTAAATATGAGCTCTCTCTATTAATTCAGTATAGAAAACTCCATTTGTTCAACTATGAAGGCATTTCTATTCCAAGGGATTAACCTTGTTATATTTCTCAGGCTCTTCAAGGAGCTCTTGGATGGAACTGGCAAACAGCTGGCAAATATTCACGTGCCTCCGCAGGCCACTGGTTGTACAGAAGTAAGAGAGAACAGGGTAGAATTATCTTTCCAGTAACCAATGTGGAAATCACCATTATCATTCACTTACTGGGATTATGACTCCCACACTCTCAAAGGAGAACACCCGGCCATTACAGAGCTCTGAAAAATTTCTCACAAATGCTGTTTAGAGTGCAAGAGAGCTGTTTCCTAAGAAAGGCTCATACTATTCAGATTTGGGTTTGCCTGAAAGCCATTCAGTTTTGATGTAATGCAACATACTTGTATTTGACTAAACAAAGAATTAAAAAAAGGAATTTTCTTGCTTGCTTAAGAGCAGATACCACACAACCACAGCACAGGGCAACCAGCTCCTTTTCTAGCGTTTCTGTCTATTCTCTCTCCAATCAGTACACATGCAGAGCATTCTGGCATATGTTTATGATGATTCTTTCCATTAACTTCAAAGCATTTTAGATTTGGATCAAATATAACACCTCAGGGGAGAAAAATTATCTCCTATCAAAAAAACTATAGCTTTTTGTTACCAAAGGCAGGACCAAGTTGTATACTTTCTGACATTAGGAAGAATCAATTTCCTTCAAAGGAATTCAGTCTGCAGTTGTCCAATTCTGACACTTTAGGGATGTTTAATACATTCCATACATTGGTTTGGGGGGTTTTTACACTATATTTGTTATAATAGTTTTAATCTTAAAAGAAGGCTCATTTTTAAACTACTGATATAAACCCTCCCAGTGGAAAAGTTCCCAAAAATCTCCCTTACCGGTGCATGTCCTGTGGTCTGGCATGAGTGCAAAGCCTTGTTTACAGCTACATTCATAGCTGCCCTCTGAGTTTGTACAGAAGTTTTCACAGCCGCCGTTCATTATACTGCACTCATCAATATCTGAAAATGAGAAAATTACAGTTAAAATCCACAATACCTTTTCTTTTAAATCACATTTTAAGGACACACTTTGAGTCAGCTTTTCCAGAACAGTATCAGCCCAGCCTCTACACTTGATATTTGCACAGTTCTTGAACATTCAAGTGTTTGCAAATAGAGGTATTGGGATGGATGTCAGGCAAACCAGGGCAAACCAGGGAGGGAAAGAACCTCTGCAGTTCTCTTTCTACACACAAAAACACCACTGTTGGGTTGCCACAGTATCATGAAGGCAACAAAGAGAAAAAACCTATTTATTAGGCAGAATTAAAGCCAGTGAATTTATCCTGTAATTCTGTGGCACAATGAAATGTATACATTTTTATAAAAGAGTGCACAGCATGTCATTTAAGCTAAATGTCATTTACAAAATGTGGCTCTAAGAAAACAGTTACTGGAAAGGCCCTGTATTTGAGACAATTGCAAATCACCTGAACCACATGATGCTAGTCCATGGTCTGTTGGGAATGCTATGCCGATTTTTAATAAAATACAGAACTCAGGATTTAACAATATATTCCCTCTTAATGATCAAAGTCTGAAGTCTTTGGCCATTTAAAATGGTACACTGTTTTAGGCATCATGACTGATTTACTAAAGGAAATAAGCTACTACAGTTAACTGTAGCACTGCCATGATTTAACTCATGCCTCACAAGTCATGGATGTGCAGATTTTGGGTTTTCTGCATACTATTTTCACAGTCTGCACTGGATTTTTGAGTCACAGTTTAAAATGTCTTTATACATCTAAAAATGAAACAATTATTTGTGGTTTACGATCCCTATTTGCTAGACATCCTCTGTAGACTTTGTACTTACCAACACAATATAATTTGTCAGGTGTGGACTGATACCCAGGGTCGCAAGCACACTGGTATTTTCCAATCAGGTTGACACAATGTCCGTTTCGGCACAGGCTGGTGCTTAGGTCACATTCATTGATGTCTGTTGCAAAAGAAGAGGAGGAATACATATTAGGTCTGAAGGAAAATGATATTAAAGGAAACATTGTAAATGCATGTGCAGCACAAGGGCAGTTTAGAAAGATATGCTCTACATTGATTTTGTCTGCATGACTCACCTATACATGCAGAAATATTTGGTGATATCTGATGGCCTGGAGGACAATCACACCGAAAACTTCCCTCTGTGTTGATGCAGGTGCCACCTCTGCAGAGAAGGGGGTTACGCTGACACTCGTCGATGTCTGTGGGGAGAAAGGAAGGCACATCACGCAGAGGCCAGCACTGCCAGAGTGGCAGCCCATCCCTCCCCATAGCATGCTACCCATCGCAGCACCATCTGCCTAGATTGGGTCTGGAGCCCTTCTTACTGGAGTCATCCTTTATGCTACCATGCAGGTAACAAAAGACCCTAGCAAACAAAAACACTCCAAAAATTAAAAAGGCTTCTTCTAAATTTTAATCTACATTAACTTCAATGTTCAGGACGGTGTCACACTAAGCAAAATGGGGACTATGGGGATAAATTTAACATCCTAAAATCCTGAACCTTGCTTGTTTATGCTTCAGTGTCCTGCAGAAGCAGTTAATTCACATTTGGGGTGGGAATCAATTTAAACTGAGTTTAAATAAGACTCAAAATGAGAGGGACATAAACTCAGGTGCAATCAAACCTTCAAAAAAACCAAACCATGCATAGCATAATAGTACACAGCATACTACAGCACACCTATGGCCTATAAAACACATACCCATGCAGTTCTTCATCATCATAAATCCACTTTCATAGCCTTCAAAACATTCACATTCAAAGTCTCCAGGAGTATTGACACAGATGCCTTGGCCACAAAGATCAGGAGAGATGCGGCACTCATCAATATCTGTAACATAAAACACATTCACAAGAGTTTCAAAGGAGTTCAGTTTTCCCTTTTCAAATCAGTTACAAGAGATACATCCATGCAGTTTACCTGTGCAGTTCCTCTCTTCAGAATCAAGGGCAAATCCACTGTCACATCTACACTTAAAACTGCCAATGGTATTTCTGCATCTTCCATGGGTGCAAAGACTGGGGACCATTTTACATTCATTGATATCTAAAAAATGAAACAGTAAGGACATAAGATGTCATCACTTCATTCATATAAAACCAGAGCAAAAAGGAACAGTACTGAGTTCAGAGCTCATCCTTTCTCATGATAATGACCCCTCCTTTTGGGAAACTTATAGACCACACTACATGAACTGATATAGACAGAGGACCAAGCCCTAAAAGGGCAAAGAAGGCTTCCAAAAGAATCGTTCTGACTTCTGGATTCTGAGAAAAAATATGTGACTTTGATGAGTCACAGACAACATAGCAAGCATAAATAAAAGCACATGTCACTTTTCTTTATGGATGATTAATGGCTCAGTAACTGTTTATAAAACTAAGGCTGAAACTAACAACAGCAACTGTCATTCATATATATTTTCCCCTCCATTCAGACTCAGAATATTTAGGGTTTGGGTAACTGCATTTCTTTAAAACATGTTCACATCCATTTGTGCTTCAGACATTGTCCAACTTAACCCCACTGGCAAACCCTGGAAAAATGGCTTTCAGCACAGGATGCTTGGGTCTCACTGTGTGATTCCCATTTAATCTTGGAAGTTTACCAACAACAGTCATGACAAGACTTGGTTTACAGTAAATTAAAGTCTGCTGATTTGAGCTATCATTCTGGAAACATTTTTCTCTACTTCTCCACAATAAATTCCCAAAACTATTCACCCTCCCTTGATTACTCCACAGTAGAACTGAAGTTATTGCACCCTCCACAGATGAGAGTTGCTCTTTCAATACATCCAAAGCTGACTGCTCAGTTCCAGTTCTTATACTGCACGGCGTCAGGTTTTCAAAGCTGTTCCATCAGCCAGAGGTGCTATTAGATGCAACGCAGGAGACAAAGTCAGACATGATTTAATCTCTCTACTAAAGACTCAAGTTTTGTCTTTGGAGGCTGCAGTATGATATGGCCTGTGACACGGACCAATTTACCTGGTGTTTTATTCTAGCCTTCATTTCCATGAAATCTAATTGGGTTTTCAAATGTGCCATAAGGTGAGTGAAATGCCCAGCTACTGCTGAAATCTCCAAACCCACAGGAGTTGTCAAAGGGAAGCGTAAAAGGAAAAGCCAGCAGGATTTGCTGGCAATGAATCACAAATGGATTGCTTACCTTTAGAGAAAGGTTTCCCAGTTATCTCTATCTTTGTAGAGAACCCAGATCCTCTTGGACAAAGAGCTTCAAATTCAGGTGATCCCTTCAGAGGGCACTCCTCACACTCAAAGCCCCACGCTGCCCCCACTGAACAGCAACAAGCATCCATTCGGTGTCGGCCAGGTATTTGTGAAGTGCATTGCTCATCTTCATGCTTCAGGTAGCAACTCTCCAAGCGAATGTCTGTTGGGCAATCAAACAATATGTTGAAACAGAAAGAGAAAATTTAGTTCACTGCAGAGGAATCCTTTTCCAGAATCCCTTCACAGGACAGTCTGCTCCATGCTTGTGCAGACTCAGAGAAGCATACCAAGCACACTGCATAATTTCTGACAGCAAAATATCAACTCCAAATTCAGAAATTAGTTAATCAATGTTATTTACCAGCTAGCAGGTGGCGATAGGCTTTAGCTATTGCCATTGGAATCTTTTCATATTCCAGTTGAACTAAGTTCATGTCCTTGACTGATTCCATTTGAAATTTTTTTACGTGGAGAAAAATAATTTTGCTTACTTGTAAGAAAACATGCAGTGCAAACATTGCTCACCACATAGATTTGCTCTTTCCTAGTAGACCTGTAAATGGAATTAATACCTACCAAGACACATTCGTCCAGAAGCATCTAAAGACATTCCATTGGGGCACTGGCAAACAAACGATCCCAAGGTATTGACACACTGCCCATTTGTACAGACTCCAGGAAACACCTCACATTCATTTACATCTATTTTTAAAAAAAATTAATAAAAGTAATCACTAGCATGCTAAACAGGAACCAATTGGAAAAAATATGAACATTCTAATGTTTGTTTTTAGGATAAAATACAAAACCACACCAGTTTATATGGCCTGACAGAATTCCAAAAATTTAGCATTTCCTATGCAAGTCAGCCAGAACCAATTAATTACAGAAAACTGATGATGATTAGAAATAGTACATGTTGCTATTTGCCATTCCTATATATACTGAAATCAAACTCAAAAATAACAAAAAAGGAAGGGTCACTTAAAAATTATAACAATTTTCATACTCACTGAGGGCCAGAGTTTTGAAGCAAATGGCAAAAAAAAAAAAGTGCATAATGAGACTATGCATTATTCCAACAAGATGAAGTTGTGCTGTATTTTTTAATTTTCTTTTTTAATTTTCTGTGTTTTTAAAGTTTGTCTTTTATCAGAGCACACCTCTGCTGCATGTCTGGAAACTACGCCATTTCAAATCCTGGCCTATGAGCTTGTCAGCAACTAGTAACTTTATATAGATAAAAATAAACTCCTTATGACTGCACACAATTTAAGTGCTTAGTTTAACTTTCATTATGTTAAACTTAATGAAGTTTAACTCCATTAAATGGAGATTATGTTTCTACATTTATGTGACAAATTTAGCACTTTTAGTCACTTTTATATGACAAATTTAGCACTGTGCTATCTTGGCCAAAGCATAAATTGATGTTTAGTAACCTAAGTGTGGGGTCCTCTCACACCTTTCCACTTTTCCATTGTGAAAAGCACATGCTTCACAACTGCCTTTAGGAAAAAGCCTCCTGCATTAAATATGGCCCAAGACGAAGTGTGATGATTTTTAAGACAGGAGAGGATAAGGATAAGAAAAAGAAATGAGAAAAGCATTACTCTGATAACCTTTAACTGAACACTCATATATAGAATAATTGAGAAGTGGTTAGGGTGGACTCACTAGACCTCCAGAGAAAACTCCGGGTGTGAACAGACTCAGCAGCTCTCAAACCTCATGGAGCAGGGTGGAGGACACATCAGTGCCCTCTGCCCTTAAACAGAAGGTCCATATTGTCTGCATGGCAGGAAGTAAAGCCAGTGGATGATTAGAAACCACTGAAATACAGTTGATGGCCTGTAAGCAATATTCCAGCTGACAACTCCAGGGCTCACCCGTAAACTACAGTAACACTGCCAATTTAGTTTGCTTATTTCCTTGCACAAGGTCCATTACTCATTTTACATAGACTGTGTATGGGAGAACTGAGTATAACCTTTTGGGAACTAAACTTACTCCCTTGTCTCGTCTCTCACTTGCCAGTAAATTTCCTAGAGATCTTCCCCTGTCTTGAAAAATGCTTACATTGGTTGAAACCCAAATACAGCTTCAGTATGTTAAAAGCAGGGGAAACTACTCTGAAAAATCTGGGGCTATCCAGGTCCTATTGAAATAAGAAAGATTAAAGAATGTAATAGATGTAATCCGAAGTGCTGGTAAAGGAAATGCTGAAAACAGTTATGTCTACATTTTGGAAGGATAAACTTTCCATCCCAGTAGTGTTGAAAATGTTCTAAGACTTTCCCTGTGAAGAGAGATAGGTGGGGCCACTTCTTTCTTTTTTCTTTCACTTACACACTCCAGAAAGTGTTGCTGAGGTCAGATAAGTTATGTACAGTGGGTCTGCAGCACAGACGTGCCAAAGTATTCAGTCATCATTTGGAAAGCAAAGAATATGTGTGAGGGTGTTCCTCTTCTTTTTATTTTATTTTTTGTTAAGGGAAAAACAATGTTTCTTTATGGAAGCTACATATGGGAGTAATTTTTAAAAAATATTTTAACTGCAGTGTCATGTCAGATGTTGTCAGTCAGGATGACCCACAGCAGTTTGAGACTCTCTGAGCTTCTGCATATTACGGAAATATGCAGTACTTTGCCAGGAGTTCAAATCAATTTAAATGAAGATGAAATAGGGTGGGATCTTCAATTCTCACAGAATAGTATAGAGTCATCTCATACCAAGCAAAAACCTACACATTTAAAAAAATATCTTTAACCTTTTCCTTAATCAAATTTTAACTGTGTCCTGATGCTTTTTTTGTTTTGTTTTGCTTTGCTTTGGGTTGGGGTTTGTCTTTTTAAATGAGACAATGAAACTATGCTTTGGAACATATCTG
This sequence comes from Hypotaenidia okinawae, assembly GCA_027925045.1. Classification (NCBI taxonomy): domain Eukaryota; kingdom Metazoa; phylum Chordata; class Aves; order Gruiformes; family Rallidae; genus Hypotaenidia; species Hypotaenidia okinawae. The sequence continues at coordinate 11,009,659 of BSDF01000012.1, forward strand.
ATTTCATACAATGTTGCATGGAAGAAAGCCAAGGTTAGGAAAACAAACAAACAAAAACTTTCAATGTGAAAAATAGTCTTCAAATATTCTATTTCTAAAGCATACTCATGGCTTGTCATACTGCTGTATCAATAATGCCATGCTTGATAACATATAAGATGCATACTTTGCCCAAATAGGTTACTCAGCTAACAGAAATTGAAGGGAGAGAACCATCTCCTTAGAGTGGTAGACACTATATTTGCAAGTGTGTGCTTTCAGATAAACTGTATGTAGGAATGTTAAACAAACTGAAACCAAATTCACCCCTGACATAGCTTTAATGAAGTCAATGGAACTACACGAGGTAAGAATTTGGCATACTGTTCCTCTATGCTAAATTAACTACTTAAATCAAAACACTGGCATTTTTTCATTCCAGCTCTGATTTATGTTAAAGCAACAATAAATACCTTCACACAATGTTCCTCTTATTCTCGAATATCCCTTTTGACATATTGGGTCTGTAAAACAAACAGAAGTGGACTTTTAGAGTGCTACAGTCCAAAACTCACCATTAACTTATTGTGCAAAACTAATCATGTGAAATATTATCTAGAGTTTATTGCTATGAGAAGTCTGAGTGCTTAGACAGTATCTCAGTATTTTCTGAAATAATAAAGAGATAAGATGGAGCAGCTACATAAACTACATACAGTGTCAGCCATTATCCTCTTCTGCTTCCCATGTGTCCCAGCTAGCTAACCCAAAAGTGGTTACAGGATTCCTGTTTCATTCAAACCAATTAATTCATTTAACTTGATCACAGCACATTGCAGCCCTATTTACCATGGATGGATGAGGATGAATTCTCCTAAGGTACACAGGATGAATTTGACTAAAGATTTGAGCAAACTAGCAGGTTTCAGCATATAGAAACAACAACCCACACACATTTCTGCATTCATCAGCGCAACCCTGCATTCCCAAGTCCTCCCACAGTTCCATAACTATTAAGTGAATATGCAAAGACCTCAATCCATTTCTTGATAAACTGTACAGCTCTTTAGATCATCAGTTAATCTACAGAGTATAATAACAAGGGCTACTCCCTCTCCTTCCCCCATTACCACACAAAAGATCTATTTGTTGCAAACATTTTCTTTGGAGCTCTGGGGAACATGTATCTATTGCTACGTCATTAGAAACTCTAGATCACTAATTATGACAAAGCATGCTAAAGCAATGCTGCAAGTTACAGACTGTAGGTGTGGTCCCTTCCCTTCATAATTTTAACTTGTAAAACGTCTACGATAAAATTCAAACATAGAACCTTCTATAGCTACATGCTATTTCTCAAATATTAAGACTTCTCTTTTTCAGACTGAATAAGGAATAAATGCTTGATAAAAGATACAAAGTTACTTGTGTAGCTTGTGCCCAAACTTGTGAGACAACAACCTGGACCAACTTCACAATAGGAGAAATCCTAGGCTCCTGAGGAAAATTGACATCATTACCTCGTTCACATGGGGTACATGGGCTTCCCCAAGCAGCACCTAGTGAGGAACAGCACTGGGACTTCAGAGTTGCTCCATTGATATTTATTTCACATCTTCCATCCACTATGTTCTGCCAACAGGTACCCTTAACAGTTTCTTTTTGGAAAACAAAACACAATGTATTGGCATGCAGAATTCAACCATGAAAAGAGTCATCCTTTCATTATAATTTACCATAGCAAACCTGAATTTATTTTAAAAGCTCTTAATTTATCCTTCTCTATGCTGGATTATAACCTGAAATCAAACAAGCACAGAGCCCTTGCAAATCCTAGTTTATACTTTTTTATCTGAACAGGAAATATCTCAGCACTGTTCAGGGTCTGAGTCAACACATTTATTATTATTCAGACTAAAGGCACATGCAGATAAACAGGTAAACACAACCCCTTCCTAGATCTTCCATTAATCTATTAGATCTCCCAGTATGGGTATCTTATCTTCCCATATAGGTAGTGGCAGGAGATAGATAAGGATGAAACAGACCTAGAGTTCCAAGGTTTTCCTCACTGACTAGCCAACAGATATAAACTACTGCCCATCCTTCTTGCAGGAGGGATGCTCACTAAGTAGGTGAGCATAGACCTGAAGAAAGAGTTTTAGTATTTCTGTATTCCACCTTTCCAATTTCACATGGAAGCACACCACACTCTCAAGATCTAGACACACTTTTTACCCACTGTAATGGCAAACATAAGCACTTTCTTAATATCTTTTCTGTAACATTTCCCACTAAATTTATCTACACAAATTATTTTAAAATATTTTCTAAACTTGGTATACAATGGACATTTTCAACCAGCAAGCATAAAATCATCAGAAGAATAAATACCGATGCAGATGGTTCTGGTTGTATCCAAAGTACTTTCAGGAGAACATTCACAAGCAAAAGAACCTGGTGTGTTTTTGCACACCCCATTAACGCAGGGGTTAGATTCACACTCATCGATATCTAGAAGAGAAACACAGTGCAGTCAGTGCCTGGAAGTGTTAACAAAAATACATACAGCCTTCCTTAGCTTCAGGAAAAATGGAAGCATTCCTCATGACCACTTTTCCTGCTATTCTGTCTGTTGCTATCATGAAACTCGTCACAACAGACTAATGATCTATGTGTCCTAAAGACACACTAACACATTAGAACATTAAAACATCGAACTTGAAAGCAGCATCTCATTTTATAGTGATATCCAGCTATTGCCCTGCTTTGTGGTGATGGACTGCATTGTTTAAATGATGTGATACACCACCTGTCTGTTGCTCAAAAAGGGTTCAAACTAGGAGTCCTCTATCTCTGTTCTCCTCACAAGGTAACAGATCAGTTTGGTGATTCTCCATTTTTTCTCACCCCTGGCACAACCTGAGAGCTATCCAAATGAATAAAACTAGGACAAAAGGAGTGGTACCAATTACCTTCACATGTCTTTAGGTCAGGAGTGTATACGAATCCTTTTGGACAGGTACAGGTGAAACTTCCAGGGGTATTTCTGCATTGCCCATTGTCACAAAGCAGCATGTTCAGCGCACATTCATCAATGTCTGTAATAAAAAACAAGAACTTTTGAGGACAGAAATAATTTCTGGAATAGAAGCCAGGACAGAGTTTCCCTCCCAACAGGCACATTTCTTTAGACTTTATGTATGCGGAGAAAAGGAGGAGACAAAGGAGAGAGAGTACTCACTTAACATGACTTGCACTGTATTTCAAAGTCCCTAAAAGTCTTTCTATCTTCTTTTAGTAGAGAACAGGTTTGGAATTGTTTGAAATGGACATCATCATGCCAAAAACTAACACTAAAGTTCCTACACAATAAAGCTTCCTTCTTCATGAAAACTACCATTAAAATAATGTAAACAATACTAGTCATGTGAATCCAAATACACAAATGTTATCTAGAGAAAAAAATCAACATTTTAATTTTTATTTTTTAAATATTGAAAACAAGCAAACAAATAAATCAACCTTCTCTATATATTTTCCTTGACTTTGAGCTTTATTCTTTAGCAGGCTCCTAGGCTTTTATAAAAGCTCATGTATCCTTTCTATACATATTCATAATATGTGACAGCCTCACCACGGTTCAAAATAAAGCCTGGAATCCTGCCGATAGCGTGGGATATGTCTATGTAGTCTCTGAATCCCTGCACAGCAGCCCCCATAGTCATGACAGACACAAGGAGAGGATTGGTTTGGAAATGTTTGTTGGTCATCCTAGTCTTTAAATCATCATTTTTTTCCAAGCTGGCTCTGACCTGTCTAAGATGTTATGTTTTACAAGGCCAATGTAAGTCTACACTTGCTTCAGAGGTGAAAAATTTAAATAGAAATGCTAGTGCTAAAATTCAAGACCCCTCAGGAAATCTTTGGAAGAGCTGTGGTCATTAGAGAGAAGCTGCAAGAAAGTGGCAATGGGCCATGAATGGCAGGTGAAGACCAGGAGAGACACAAAGAGCAGACAGGAACAATTGGCTAAGTCAGAGAAGCCTCAGAAAGTGTTGAGAGAAGTTGGGAAGACTCAGAGGGTCAGCGCAGCAGCTGGGAACAGCAAAAGTGCTAGAAAAAGCAGGGAGATTTGTAGAATACAACAGACAGTGTGGGAAGCTTCACAGGAGTTCAGAAAAATTGAGAGAGGGCCAGGTGGAACATTATGGAAGAATGGGAAACAGCTGTGATGGAGCATGGATGTGGGCTGCAACAGGGTGGGCTGGGGAGCAGCTGGAAAACTCACAGATGGATAGGGAGAAGAGAAGGGATGCCATAAGCTACAGGCAGACACTGAAATGGGACGTGGATAATTAAAGCCAAAGAAGCAAATGGGAAAATGAGAAGAATTACAGCGTGACTTATCAAAGATAGATCAACTCTTATTTTTTTTTAAATAAGATAGTGGATAGTTTAGACTGGGATAACATAGATGACTTAAGCTATTTAGGTTTAAGTAGAGAATACAGAACCCAAATAAAATTATGTAAGCTGGAGATAATAAGAAGGAATTTAAGAACTTTAAGGTGGTTCCAGAGCTGGCTGATGGACAGCTTACAGTAGGGTATATTAAAAAGGGGAGTAATCATGATGGAGAGAGGATATTAGCAATGCCTGTCAGGGATCAGTCTTGAGACTGGTCCTATAAAATATTCATTGCAATGTAGAAATAAAAAATGAGTAGGATCAAAAACTGTGGACAACAATAAGCTGGAAGTTATTACCAATGCAGATAATCATGCAAGACTCAATTAGTTTCAACAATATTAATGAGAGAAATAAGATGAAATATAATCACCAAAAATTGCAAACCCTTGCAATTATGGAAGAATAACATGCTACAAACCAGAACTCATCAGTTGAAGACTACCAAGAAGAGAAAACTCTGGATCTAACTCCCAATTAGAGGTTGACTTTGATCCCCAAGTATAACATGTATTTGAGAAAAGACTAATGCACTCTAGATTAAGTTTAGAAAGGATATTCCTAGGGGCAATGGAGAATTGCTGGCACCACTATATAAGGCACTGGTCTGACCTCATCAGAACACTGCATACTGGTCAGATCAGTTGTATTCAAGAGAAGGCTGCAGCCTGTGCTTTTATGAAGACTGAAAGCGTGGGTTTGGATAGTTTAGCCAACAGAGTTTGAGAAAGGATATGATGATTCTTTATAAACACTTTGGGGAGAAGTGCTGACATGGTGCTAATTCTAAAGATAATATTAGGACAACATCAACCGGTAATAAAATGATCACAAATAAGTTTTAAAAGGAAACCAGAAGGAATTTCTAATCAGTTGTGCAAAGCAGGTCTGGAAAAATGCACCAATGCAGGAGTGGAAGGAATCTAAAGGGTTTTAAGTTATGAGTTATCAATGGGGACATGCAAAAGGATTAGCAGAATTAAAATTCATAACAGGAGTCTGCGGGTATCTAGGGAGGTTTTTTTCATCCTAAACAGAGTGAGAAGAGACTGGACTGCTACCTATTTGAATTCTTTTTATCCCATACCACAGTGCTTCATTTGATCATCTCTAAGGATCAAGAAGAAAGTATTTCACCTTTTCTTTTCGGCTTTACTTTTTTTCCCACTTGTACAGCACAGGAAATAAGCCCTAACTAGAGACATCATGCCATCAGACTGCAATGGTGCTTCCAATGACAACAAAATTTTTCCTGTGTCCAGACAGCACACTTAACAGTTAAACCAATAACCTTGTCTGAAAGTTGAAAAGGAATTTTTTCTAAAGTCAGAGGTGGGAGAAACCATGCAAACATTTTGTAGCATATGAGATGCTTATCTTCTCATGCTCAGATGGGAATTTTACTTAAATTCCCTGCTCTTGGAGGCACCTAGCACACTGGTGATCCTAGATGCTGCCTATAGTGCATTGTAATTGCAGAATCTGGCTGCTTTTGATTTTGAGAAACATTGATACTGCAGAGAGTATGTTCAGCGGACTTAACTGAACTGGATGTTTATTGCCTGGTTGCCAGTGTTTGAGTCATTGATGGCAATGGTCCCTTACAGCCCCACAGCGGAGGATTTTATGAACATTGCAAAGCACTGAAACTGAAGCAAGAATTCAGCAGAAACATCCAGAAATATCAGAAGAACAGCTAGTGGATCAAATGAAACACAAAAAAAGGTGAAGAAGGGTAAAAACAAGTATCAAACTTCAAAATTAAAAAGGGACATTTCATACCAATGCAGTTTTTCCCAGTTGAATCCACCTCATATCCAGGGTTACAAATACATTTGTATGTTCCATGTAGATTCTCACACCTTCCATTTGGACAGAGATCAGTATCCAGTAAGCACTCATTAATATCTACAGAAGGGTAAAAAAAAAAACAAACAAAAAACCCCCGGAGTCAATTGCTGTGGGGTTGTGTGTGGGGGTAGTTTTTCAAACTAGAAAAAGATCTATTTTCAATATCCCTAACATGGGCTGCTCAATATTTATAATCAGGTAGCCCTGACCAGGGAATTCACATCTAAACATTCACACCCAAGAGAAAAAAAGTATCCCTTTCACACTGATTTAAGAGCATCTCTAGTCCATAAACATTTAAGAGATTTACAACTCTAGATAAAAACTGGGATATTAAACTGGAGTCTCACATTTAGAGAGACAGTTGTACTAATCCCCGCTGTATCTCCCAATTCATCGCATTTCCCAATGACATCAGTCTCCAAAGCATGAACATCCATCTTTTCTGAATGCCTCTCCCTCTCTGTTGCTGTCACATCTACTAGTGAGTACTGGCTGACTTGGTGTTTGCAGTTTCCCAGTTCTACGACTGCAAAGCTTTTATTGTAATTGTTTGCTCTTTCTCTGTAATTAACCAAACCCTGCCAGTCTGGCCTTTCTGACAGGTGAAAAATTGCGAGAAAGATCAATGTTCAACACGACTTTATCTTTCAGGATGGTTTCAGTTGAAATGTGCAATTCTGACTTACATATATGATTTCCAAGTCATACAGTTAATAACACTTCTCATGAATTTGCCACTATTATTTAACAGCACTCATACATTCTGTGGGATAAAACGGAGAGGGCTCCACTCATTTCACCCTAAATTATTCTAATGGCTTGTAAACAGCGATTTGAATAAGCCTTCCTCCCATTCTTTGCTGCCATCATCCCCACCAACACAGATAACAAATCAAGGATATCAAGGCAACACTTCTAGACAGAACTGCTATAGCTTGCATTACATTAAGTGATCTTACCATTTCCTCCTGCAGTCATGCCAGTTCCACTGCTGCACAGAGCCTGATATTCAGCTGGAAAAATATTAAAATCCTCATTGCTTTCAGCATCATCATTTACAATAAAATTTACGGTATTTGAATAAAATAATATGCTTGTTAATTGTTATAAAAACCTTATTAGCCTCAGTGTTCTGAACCCGTGAAACATTTCAGCAGATTCAGGGCCTGCATCTGCTCATGAAGATGGATGAGGAAAAGCTTCACATGGTGAAGTGAGGCATTTAGGAATAGACATAAACTTCATGCTGGCCCTACTACACAAATGAGGCAGAACATATTCACAGCAAGATTCTCCAGAACTCTTATGTCCAAGCAATTGCTTAAGGTGCACATTCAAAGTGACCAGGAAAGAGAAAGTTTTCCTATAAATCTAGCCCATATTTAACTCCATCTAGCAGGACTGCCTTCAGGAGTTCACAGCAGATCAAGGATCTCTTACCCTTAAAAAAGTAATAAATTAAAATATATATATAAGTATCTCAAAAGTCTTAATTACTGCTGGGTTCAAGTTCTTCTTTTGAGTTCAGAAAAATTAATAAACTGACAGCCAGATCAGCACCAATTGTTGCCTTCCCTTCCCAATTCAAAGAAATTGTACACTTCACCCTTGATGAAATTACATTTTTTTAGCAGTTGAAGAGGTGGGAAAAAAAACACAGGAAAAATAGCTTCCACATACATAGATGCTTTGCTAAGTAATTAAAATATAAAACATAGGTCAATCATACAGAGTCCAACATTTCCAAAGGTTTTAAACTCTATAATAAGAGTACACTAATATCAGTAGAGGCTGCTGGAAAGGGTCCTTCCTGTTCTGGTAGCATTTCTTTGGTGTTTTGCTATTTAAGTAACATGGCATGTCATAAAACAGTAGTTTTCAGCTCAACCAAATTCATTTATTCCAACTGGCTTTGTGTCCCTAATGCTTTTCATACAGCTATCAGGTAAACAAGGATTTAAAAAATAAGTCCAAAATTATTTTTGCCTAAAAAAACACGTTAGTATGACATGGTTTTGAACTACATATTGAATAGCATATTTAGATGCAACAACAAATTTGCTGAGTGCCAAGAATCACTCAAAGTTGGGCTTCAAGCTAGCTCCCTGCAGTCAGTCACCTCCACAAAATCAGGGTCTCTACTGGCTTCACAGGTACTTTGTCAGCACAGGCTTCTAGGAGCAAGAGCTTTCCTGTATAATCAATTTCCAATCACTTGAAGGATGTAGAATTTAGGCAGCAAACACTTGACTGGCAGGTGTACATAAGGATTTGAGTGTATGAATTACTCGAGATGTTTCCATTAACAACTTGAGGTCAAAATTGTATTTTTTTATTACCCACTTCTAATAAAATAGTTTGCCATCTGAAAATCTGTTTTCATGTGTGTAACAACTCTGGCCCCAGACACTGGCATTTAGTGTTGCCTCAAAAATCATGTCCTGTACTCTTCCAACATGGAAAATAACAGATTGATTCACATGTGTAACATGTTATACGACAACATAACCCTCCTGATTCAGGATGCAACGTTAATAGGAAACTGTATTTTACCTTTCTAAAACAAGTTTATTGACATAAAGCTTAAATTAGAATATGTACCAGTAAATATGCCATACCTGAATTTTGTGCTGGGCAGGGCTGACAAGGTTCCCCAAAGGCATAGTCAGTGCTGGCACAACAGCACTCTGATTTCGTTACTGCACCGGTTAGTGGTCTCACGCATTGTCCTCTCTTATAGCCACCGTAGCATGTGCTTCGCATATGTGTGTCTGAGGGAAGAAATCTCTCTTAATCTTGCCATAGCCAACTATGCTGCCATAAATTGCAACAAGTATTAAATCTAGCTCAGGTGTCACAAGCACTATAAAATACCTGTCAAAACAAAACATCTTTCACCATTTCCCTATACTTTTCACCCACTATACCCTCACTCTACTCAGGATAGGAAATTCTTCTTCCTCAAGCTCCTAAAAGGTTAGACATACAAATTACTTACTGCATTTAATGACATAACATTAATTAGTGAAATACTAAGGGAGCCATCAATACTTGACCTTGAACTAGAAAGAAGCCATGGAGAAAATCGACAAAGTCTCTGCCCTGTGACAGGGATGTAACTAACTCAACAGGCACAGCAGCAGGATCTCAGAGCTAGAACCAAGTATATCTCAAAACTTCAGAAAAAAACTTAGTACTGTTTATTCTCAGTACTGTTTTGATTTTAACAAGAAGCATTTCCCCTCCCAACTTTGTTAGTTGTTTCCAGTTCATTAAAGCTAATATCACCACTGGCACAACACCATGGATTAAGCCCACTAAGACCACACCCAAACTTTTGTTTATATTTTATACCTGAAAAAAAGGCAGAAGGAGAGATAAGGGCAAACTTGCATAAAGAAAAGATCACAAAATATGCTGTCATTAAAAAAATAAACATATCTTTCTTTGCTTGCAAAAAACAACAATAAAAAAATCATTAATGCTATTCCAGAGCACCAGATTTAAAATGTTTATCTTTTCAGGTCCAGGGTGACATTTCTTACTTTTTAAAAGCTGGCCCATTGACTGACGCATTAAAATCTTAAAATCAAACACCTCAAACATCTTTTGCTTGTAGAGAAACAGGCATAAGTGGAAAAATTGCTATGTCCCACTTCAAAAAGAGATGAATGAGTAATTAAATCTTAAGCTTAGTGACAACTGAGTACTTTTATATTGACATAAACGGGGCAAATTCTCACCTACTCGAAACTGATACAACACTAGTCACCTCCAACAGTACTATGTTGCATAGTCTATCTCACCTTGTGATTTGGCCCACACATTTTTTCCCTTTAAATGTAAAGGAGAAGACAAAAAGTGCAAAATGTGCTATTATAGTAAATATCCCAGAGCCATTACTTTCCAGTAAAACTACCACCCACCAATCCATGGCAAAAATGGGAAATTCCACATTCAAACTTCATCTGTCCATCAGTCTAGCATTAATGCCTTAACATCGCTTAATTGTGACTCGCCACACATTAAGCTTGTCTTACCAACACACACACGTCCGTCCAGTCCTACTGCAAGGCCAGGGAAGCATTCACATCTGAAAGAGCCATCAGTGTTCACACAGCGCCCGTTCATGCATATTCCAGCTGTCTCACACTCATCGATGTCTGTTGGAGAACAGAATGAGCTTTATTAGAAATTAAATTACATACTGTTCAATGCCTGGCTGAAACTTGCATTTGTGCAGCTTATTTTCAATGGATTCTATATAAAAATATCAAGTATAAATGGAAACTCGTTCAAATAAAGGTTTTATTAGGAATAATAATTAATTCATTCCGTGAAATGGAAGAAGAAAAGGCAAGATTCAGAGGAAATAAACAGAACAAAACAATTTCACTCTCCTTAGAGAGCAAAAAGGGAATACATTTTACTAACTTGTTCCCAAGAGGTAAATATTCCAATTTAAGGGTCATTCAGGTAAAAACATAATCAGAGGAAGGAGGAAACTGTGACTGCTAAGACAAAGGACTTCTGTAGTGTGTAAGGGGGCATTCCCTTTGCTGTGTCAACAGTTAGTTCATGTTGTAAGAAGTAAGTCCAGAGAGCAAGGAGAATCATACACACACCCCCACGAGGTGCCTTCACAGGGCCACCAAAGAATTTCCCTTCCTCCTGCTGCGGATTGAGTTTTTAGAAGCACATCTGAATGTCCAGTGTCAGACCCTGCTCACACATAGTATCTCTCTGGTAATCTGCACGACAATTGGTTTTGCCTATCAGATGCTCATTACAGCTCATTTTATGAACTTTCAATGGACAGACTGCACTCCAGTCCTGAAAGGAATTTGTTAATGATTTGAGCCCTGAGCAATTGCCGAGCACAAGCTGCCATCTTTGCCCAACAATAGTACATTGAACAATAAAGCCCTTAGCAATAAAATACAAGAATGAAGCCTTATAATACAGGACAATCACAAAGGGATGTCAAACTAGTAAAAATATTATATAGGCTGCATATCCTGTTAATAAGTAAGATCATTCTCTAGATACAGAGATCATACCATTATTTTATAAGTGATTAAGAAAAGGAGTGTTTAAAATATTGTTTGGAAGTATGTATAACCTTTATAAAATAATCACTTCATAACAACTCTCCCTAATATAAACAAGAGACAGTGTGTGTGACAATTTCCTTTTTCTGACCTTAAAAGGGCAAATTGAGAGTGAAACACCTCTGTGTTTTACTTAGTTTGTGTTGTTTGGCATAAAACATGGCTTGTATGATCCAAGATTCCTTTTTCAAACTGCATTTTAAAATAGAAGTTATATTTAAGTACATGGGCTCAATTCATTTCTACTTTATCCTGCAATCTTTTGTTCTGTTTCAGACAAATCTTAAATGTTTTTCCCACTTTAAATTTAGTCCTTACTCAGTATAAGTGAAAACAGAGTTGGGGCTTCAAAATGTACTTAACAGTGCAGATCATTATTTTGTTACACAACACTGAACTCCTTTGACAGATACAAGCTCTCCTAAAAATAAAAAAATTTTAAAAAGAGCAAAAAAATCCCTAACTTTCATTTTTAAGGTTACTTACAGAAACAGGCAAAGTTACTTTTTTGCTTTTCCTGGAGTTAATTTTTTACAAAAGATTTTCTAGGCTAATAAGGGGCGAAATATGCAATCCATTTCCTTTGCACCGATTTACAAATGTGTTGAAATTGCTGTTATAGATGTTTTATAGAAAGGTAAAGTGGGTCACTTAGAATTGCACAGATCATCCAAAACTCTGGGTCCAGTAAAGATGGGGTAAAAAGCTCCTGCTTTTACCAGAGCTGAGATTCCACCCAGTAAGTCAACTGCACACACAGGCAGAAAGTCCAAATTCCTAACCTTGACGGGGTTCTGCTGTATTCTGTGGTAAAATTCACCATTTGGACAACTTCAAAAATACTTGTTTTTTCTGACTTTTGCCAGAATACCTCAACCTGGTTCTGGAAAACCAACTAATGGCTTCATTCTCCACGTCCAATGAGTTTTTGCCTTTTTCTGCTTAGCTTGCTCAGTAGTGCCAGCTGGGTACACTAAGTCCTAATTTTAACCAGGAAAAATTTACTCAGTTGCCTTGCAATAGCTTTCACTTTGGGGAACTCCCGTTTGGTCTAAAGATGAAACAATGTATGGAACAATGCTTTAAACCTCTGCCTGTCTGATGTAAGTATTTGTGAAAAATCATCACCCAATCATCAGCAACTGAAGCTAACAGTGAATTAGCTTAGTATGTCTTTTATTACAGGGAATACACAAGACTATGGTGTAACATTCTTTTTTGGCATGTTGCTTCATAAAGCCCGAGTGGAATTTTTTACCAGACAGCCAAGCATATGCCTTGTACTTATACTTAAATTCCAATTTTATGAAAATAAGTCTCAATTACAGTATCCCCAAACTTTGGGTTAGAAATTCTTCTTAATACTAGAAAATTCAGTTTAGAGTGCATCAAGTCAGATGTTTATAGGAGCAATGTGTTGCAACACTGCAATTCTTGTATTCCTTTGATGATCCCTTAAAGAGTTTAGCAAAAACACAATTTCAATTCCATATCAAAATTGCTCAGGCAGGTAGCCAACTTGCTGCAGAAATGTTAGTTTGCACACACATAGATTCCCAGTATGCACAAGCACTAACTGCGTATGGAAGCAGAAGCTTGTGTAAGATCTTAACACATTTACTTCACAAACAAACTCAGGATAGGCAGTGTGAACAATGAATGTTTCAAAGGGTAACCATTCTGTAGGACATAAGTTATTTACTCTGTACATGTGGTGTGTACAGAAAGGACTCAATAAAGATAAATAGTAAAATCTACAGGAAAAAACCATTATATTAAAGATCAATCTTTTGAACTTTTACTAACATTTACCAGAGTTGTTCTCTCTCTGGTCACTACATTCCTGGGAATTATTTCATGATACTTTGGGCAAGAGGAAGAAAGGAGACAAATATGAATTTGGGAAAAAATGTAATTCGGGTGTCAAGGTCTCCAAATCTGGTTTGATTTTGACCCAATAGCAATTTTAACATATAATGAACGTTTGCATGCTCATTCATAGAGAACAAGGCTTACTGTAAGTGTTGAAAAGCAGTGGGAGAAATTCTTCATTTTACTATAAGATCTGTTCCAACTTTCAGTAGGAATCAGTTGAGTTGCCTGCAATTTTGGATAATTTTCAACTATTCTCCCTTTGATGCACAGAAGTAACATTTCTCTAGGGCCAGAAACCCCTTTTTGGCTGTATCCATACTCCCGTTTAGCCAGAAGGCATGTAACAGACGCTGTGAAGTTAAGTATCATTGGTTTTTAAGTAGTCTGAAGCAATTTACATACCATCTCCTTGGATGGCATTTCAGTGCACAGACCAATGTAAAAGAGGAAAAAAAAAACACCCCAAAAAAATCCCATCCAAAAAACCACCATACCAAAAGCTGCTGAAGGCAAAAGTCAAGTCAAGCATTTGGGCTGAGCTTGAATTAGAGTCACATTCCTGCTAACAACACAGTGGCCAGTGGGCTTGGGGAACACAACTGGCTGATGTGCCAAGGCCTGATGGGCATTGAGTTCTGCCCTGCCAAGCCTAACAAAGTCTTGTTGCCATTTCACACACAGACCAGGTGGAAAATAAGCTTTGACAAAGCACAGACATACACCTACCACTTGGAAAACAGGTAAGAATGGAAATAAAGTGTATTTTCTGTGTGTGAAGGCTGCAGCCAACACACCCTGTAGCTGCTAAGCTAAGGAGACACTCTATGTAAGGATCTGCATCTTTGTTCATCTGATAAACTAAAAACCAATTCATTCTCCCAATCAAAACAACCTCATTACAAAGCAAGAATGGGGTTGTCTCTCATTAGAAATACATGATTCCCGCACCCAAAGGCTGGGAAACACTGTCCTGCATAGCTAGCGCAGCAGTTATCAAATGCAAGAGAAGGTCAAATGTTTTATCAGACTCATTGGCCAGGTTTGGATTTAAAGTTTAAGTATAGACAGAATGCACACACAGATCTAAGACTGGTACAGCACTCGAGTAGTGACAGGATCCAAATGAATTCACCTTTCACATCTGTAAATCTCAAAACCAAATTATTTATTCAAATATTTACTTTTGGTTTCTGTCCATGAGAAGATACTGCTGGGTAAACCAGTGTGACATTTTTTAAAATTTGCCAAAGTGTAAGTGAGCACACTGTCTGCCTTGAATTCAGGAGTTAAAAGATTTTAAATCTGTCAAAAGAAAAACTCTAAGTACCTTGGCCCAGCACTTGTTTATTACTTATTTCAACTTCTGCTTTGTGCCTATAAAACTTGTTGAAACATGAAGATTTATACACACAAAACTTCCAGTTCCTGATGGGACTGAACGGAAACTGATGACATAACTAGCCACCAGAACACCACAGTCGCTCCCACAGGGGATATTGCTGAGCTAGCACAGCGAATGGAAAAGGCAATCTTGCTGTGGTGGTCATGTCTGCCTCTCGGTTACATGGGATGCTGGGGACCTCTTGGAGGTGCTGTATTGACTAGGAACACCCAGGAAGGAATGGGAGAAATACCCAAAGAAGGCAATGAGTCAGGAAGTTTGGGTGGACAAATGCAGATATACTGGAGCCAAAATGCAGAAGACCTCATAGGCAAAAAAACCTGGCATTTAACTAGGTCAGATCACAGAGTCCTTGACGAAAGAATGTTTCCCAGTGGTTAGGGCAGTTGCTCAACACTGTGGAGAAGCATTGAGTACTGTCCTGCACAATGACAAATCTTTCTAGCTGATGAAAAAAAAGGTATCTTATGGGAACTCAGACCAGCATTTCTTGTCCTCAAGGATCACTGTAAGAAAATAAGGTGATTCTTGAAGCTACCGAGGCGGTACGACACACAAGCTTTTGGAATCCATGCTCACCTCTGCAATAGCGTCCATCAGATGCTAACTGGAACCCTGGTTTACAAATGCACTTAAAACTGCCATCTTCGTTGATGCACATCCCATTGAGGCACATGTTCCTTATGCTGCATTCATCCATATCTGAAAATGTATATAATAGACATAATTCTTGTAAGGTTTAACTAACATTATATCGAAAAGATAAACCTTAATTTCTTTATTAGTTGTCAGACCTATATGATAATCAGGAACATATGATGGGACATACTGCGCTGTCTTAGAGGATGTGTCAAAGCAATGACTGTTTTTTTCATAATGAATCGTTAACATATAAGAGTATGCATCCAAATAAAGAGAATGAAAAAAACTGGACAGCTTAAGAGCCAAAAGTTGGTAAAATCCCTGAACAAGTGAGAAAGCATGTAACTAAGAGGGTTTGCAATGCTGATGTAGATAGAAGCTGGTTAGAAACAGCCTCCCATTTGGAATTGTAAACACATTTTTATGTTACTAAGAGCACCTGAAAGGGGAGGATTGGGCGTTTGTGTTCGTGAAAACTTTTGTAATGTCCATTGGATGAATCTAAGATTTATGATGTGGGAGAGACTTGCCAGCCCTGTGCTCAAGCACGCATTCTGTGGGCACTTCCATCATCAAGTACCATTTAAATAAAACCTACCCCGTTCCTGGATTTAGCATGACAGGTCAGATTGCTTCATATTAGCATTGTTCACCCACTGACCTAATGGCATAGCACAAAGGACTTGAATAGAAAAAAATGGACACTGCTATTCTGAACCCTACAGTTACATCAAGAAGAAGGAAAAAAAAAAAAAAAAAAAGAAAAAGCAAGAACAGAGAATCCTGTGCTTGATTTGAGTAAGCTTCTATATCTTCTTAGTTTTTATTTCATCCTGGCACAAATGAAATCAGCTCTGCACATTACATTTAAAAAAAAAAATCAGCAGTATTTACCAGTTTTGTCTGAAGGATTCTACACCATTACATTAAGGCATGGCACAATGCCACGGTCTTTGCTGATTAGTATGTGTGCACATGTATTCCTCAGAACAAAACTCAATGCATTACAATGCCAGAGATGAAACTGTTTCATAAGTGGATGCAACAGACATTCTGGCAACATATGCAATGGAATTAAAAATGTTTTACCAGACTGCCGATGTCCTGGTTCTTATTACTATTAGCACATGGTATTTGGTGGGAAAGGAAGAAATCATAATCGAGGTTTTTTTCCAAAATATATTAATTTCCAAATATATTTAGTCAATATAGTTCCATTAGAAGGTATTTAAAAAGCAGCTTATAGTGCTAAACTGTATCTAAAAGGGAGTCAGGAAAAACAGAGTCTTAAAATGTCTGTCTCTACCAAGGATTAACAGAATCACTACTAGCACATAAAATCACTGGATCATAATGACATTACAATATATTCAGAATCGTGCTATTTTCCTTAATATTGCAGCTGTCTTGGACAGAAATTACACTTCTAGACATGGTGTGTTTTCTTTTTACTTACAGGCTAAGTCAGACAAAAATAATTTATGATTTTTAAAAAAAAAAAGTATCTATCCCAACCAGGAATTTTGGCATTAAGTCTTTGAGCTGAATCACTGAGATAATATTCTGCCAAAAATGTTTCTAAGAACAGTGCTTGAAATTCCTTTAACGTATGAATAGATCATTGGGAACCCTCCCAAGGACCTTGGGAAGCATGATAAAGAACATTCTTCTTCCTCCCTCCACCCCCCTACCCCCCACCACCACTTACTAAAGGTCTGGGAGGTAGGAACACATCAATTATGTTTACAAATTTTTCTTAAAACAGTTTTTATGGGTCAGACCAGACTGCATCTACATAAAACACATTGCTAGTCACCCAGTAAGATCCCATAAAGCATGCTGTTAAACACACAGTAAAATCAGGCAGCATGTGACTCGTGCTCCGTTTTAAAAATGTACCACTCCCATCAAAGAAACTGCATTTTGCGATAGTGGTATGTGCTATTTCTCCTGCTGGACAGACATCCCGTTGAGGATTGCCAAGCCAAGGCTCCAGAACTGGCTGCAAAAGACAGTTTACTTGCCCTCCCAGATACAGCAAAAGGTATTTAGAAATTTGATTCTTTGCTCCTTCCCTTTCCCCCCACCAGAGGTCCTTTTCTTTTTCATTGACGTGAATAACCTCCTGCAACGGGAGTTACTGATAGGGAGGAACTTGAGGAAAGCCTTACCTTCGCAGTTTTTCCCATCGGCTGCCACTTGAAAGCCGGCATTGCACACACAGTGAAAACTGCCGTCTGTATTTATGCAGCGCCCGTTGTTGCAGATACGGCCGTTCTGCAAACATTCGTCGATGTCTGAAAGCCAAACCGAAAAGAAATACAGCATTGCACAGTGCTGCTTCTTTATACTGAAGAGGATTTTTTCCCCTTTCTCCTTCCCCTAGGTTTTTAACCCCACATGGAAACTATATTCACCTGAAAAATCCGTTATTTTGGTTTCCATTGATGAACATTATGGGGGTGTTCATCAGCTTGACATTTCAAGCTACTGTGAAAGAATTTCAGTGACCGTTACCCTGCAGCTTGCTCAAACGAGACCCCGACCCCTTCAATTGGTTGGGTTTTTTTACATTTTTGTTCATCGTGAAAATATTTTTACTGAAGTTTAACTTAACAATAGCTAACTACCGAAGGAAAGACAGAGCACTGCTGCTTTCTGAAATAACAAGAAAGCTTGAGACTTTCCCACCTCAGAAGATATTTCTCCTGCTTATTTTATATTTGAAACATCAACTCCTCATTTCCCTCTCTCTGCAGGAGGTGCTTGGCAAGTGCTTTGGAGGACCTGAATAGTGATATCACACGAGGTTGGCAGCTCTCCCTCTCCTCCAAACGAGGGGAGAGGAGATGCTGAGACAGACTGTCTAGACATTTTTCAGATTGCTCAGTGTTCTCCATCAAGGCCTGGACCATCTCCCAGAGATTCCTGCACACAGGGGACTCTGCTCACAGAGATCTCAACCAGCCCATGCAGACCTATGTCTCATGCAACCCACAATATCTTCCCAAATATCCTGGGGGTGTCCTTCCCCAGGCTCTCTCCACTGGAAAGTAATGCTGTGCTTCAGAAGAAACAGAGTATGAGGCATCCTCCCAAAAGTCCTTGCTCTCTAGACACGTATTGAAGGGGAACTGATGCCTCTAGAAATTCTGAACCTGTATTTACCCTCTTAGCAGCACAGTAGTGCTGGGAAGTTGCTACGAAATCCCTGAAAATAACTGTTTTGTAAGCTAACAACCAGGTCAGCAGAGGCAAGAGCTGCTCAAGTGACAGCTCACCGCATGGCAGCTTGCAGTCCTCTTGATTTCCAGCAAAAGTGGCCAGGCTTGATAAACCTCCCCTCATTTGATAAACAAGGATCATCAATGCATAATATTGAGTTTTCTCTCTTCTCAGTCCCTTCCCTCCTCTCCACTTCCGTGGCACGTGCTTGTATGTGCGCCTGGCTTCCATTACTCCCCCAGTTTGCTTTCTTAGAACAGACAGAAATGCTATAGCATCTCAGGATTTTCCTGGCCTTTTAATTAGAGTTCATTAGGATTTGTAGTTTAATGCATCTGATGCCATGTAAATCATGGTGCAAAAAAATTAATACAGATTCTTGTTCTTTATGTATACAGTGCTGACTAGAGACCCACCACTGGTTTATGTTACATTTCTAATTTTCAAATTATGAAATATCATTGTGGCTTCCCCCACCCCAAGAAACTTGCAAAAATCACAGGTCACCCTCTCACTATATGTCCGTAACTGCTGCCATGTCCATGTAAGATCTGTCCTCCTCTCAGCAATGTCAGGTAGATTATAGTAAGGCCTTAGCTATTTAAGCTGTGACTCCCATACATTCATAGCTCATCATCACAAAATTTCACTTCTTTTTTGAGGTTCATTTTACATCCCTTCTGCAACTGAAAGGCATTTTTTGTTTTGGTCACTAATCATAATGTGACAACCTTATTTATGTATGTGTCAAGTTAACATACGCATTCAGCCAAACTCCTACTAGAATTATAAGGGATCCTAGTAACAGTTGAATCAGTAGCTTCAGAAACAGACTGCGATGTTCAATCAGTCACCTATCAGACTCATCATGTAGAAAAAAAATACTCCCCTAGAACCTCAGAGCAAGGAACAGATAAACATCTGGTCATTATGGAGACTTCATTTTTCAAGTAGGGACGTAAGGAATACATTTGCAAAAGCATATCAGCACAGACACATTTGTGTATGCAAAAAATAAAACCTCAACATACAAAGTAGTCATGCAAAGTAATTTCACAGCAAATGCTGATCTTGGCAGGCGCCAGTGTTATATGCATATTTGCCAAAAGCACCCCACAAGCCCTTTTCACTAAACTGAAAGTTTTTTATCTCCTAAAAGTTCCTTCAGAAAACAAAGATATAGCATTTTCTGAACTGTCTGTCAAGCAAGCACGGTTCCCATAGACTGCAAAGGAACTGCTAAGTGACCACACTTTAATGCCATTAAGCTACTGGGTTTCTGACAACCATGTGTTTGTGTAATGAATCAGTCAAATTAAAAGCGTGTGACAAAAATGACTCTTGAGTAAATTCATCACCACTGCGTCTCCAGCACTCCTGCACCACTAGTCAGCTGAACATACTATGAAGATTTTTCCACAGCATGGCTGCTTGGCAGCAATTAGGTAAAATGTTCCCAGCAACATGCAGCCACGATGCTGGCTTTGCAAGACTGGAGTAAGCTTCTGTACCACAAACACCTTTCTGACTCACAAAAGGAAGGGGGAAAAAAAATAAAATTCCCACACTAATACGCTTTCTTCTCTCTTTTTATGAACTATCTGTTTCAGGATGAGACTCCCTCCTCTTAGTGCAGAAAGCAAAATATGAACACAAGCTGGGACTCTGAGCATTCAAACATCCTGTTTCATTTAGATGTTTCATTTCTTATGGAATATCAAAGTAGTCATTCTCCTGCCAGACGTCTCTCATTATGACTTAACTATACAGGATTGCATCCACCTTTACAGTCAAATTCCCATCCCAACACAGTGAGGGGACCACAGAACCCTGACAGAGGGCTGACCACCGAGAAGCTACACGTTCCCCACACCCATGGGAAAACAGGGTGAAGACCATCAGGGTTACTGTTGAACCTGGTCTTGAAAACACCAATAATAGGGATTCAACAGCTTTCCCACCTAGACCTTCAAGGCACTTCACTACTTTTCCATACCTTATTTAAGCATTCATTGCAGTAATTTATGTTTTCTCCTTTCTCTGAAAATGGGCCCAGAAAATACACAGGCACTGAACTTTTTTATTTACCCACTGGAAGACTTATCTTTCTCCCCAAGCTTTTTAGATTTTTAACAATCTTTTACAGGTAAAGGGATTGCTCCAAAGAAGTAATGCTTAATTGTCCTTGAGATCCTCAAGAAACAGAACAAAAAACCCCAATAGTTAATAAAAAATATATGTATTTTTACTTCTCCACTTCAAAGCCCAAGATACTTTCAGCACAAGACAAAAATTCTTTCTTCATAATTCCTTCTGTGAACAACCAGTTCAGGCAGCTTAATAATTTTTACTGCCATGTAGTTTGGTTGGTTTTTTTTAAATTCTCCTAAGACATCTGTTAAATTTTGCTTAAAAACTATTTTCCCTCCTGGTACATATACAATAGTATAGTTATGGCTGGAAAACTATCATTTACCTCGGCACTCTGTTCTAGTTGGCGTGCTTTGATATCCTACACGACACTGGCATATGTAGGATCCCTGGGTGTTCACACAGTCTCCACTTATGCACGGATTCTTCTCACATTCATCAACATCTGTGAAGCACAGACAACATATTTTTAATAAGACTTTGGTTGAAAGGTGTTCAGGTCTGTAGAGATATTTTATTGTTTTGTAGTTGGAGAAATAGTGTGCTTCAATCTGAAAGGAAAGGAAGAAGACATACTGAATTCCCAGTAAAAGGATCATAGAATCACAGAATCATAGAATGTTTAGGACTCAAAGGGACCTTAAAGATCAGCAAGTTCCAGCCCCTGTGCCATGGACAGGGACACCTCTCACTAGACTAGGCTGCTCAAGGCCCCATCCAACCCGGCCCTGAACACCTCCAGGGAGGGGGCTCTCGCCACATCCCTGGGCAACCTGTTCCAGTGCCTCACTACCCTTCTAGTAAAGATTTTTTTCCTAAAATGCAATCCAAATCTATCCCCCTTCCAATTTAAAACCATTCCCCCTTGTCCTATCACTACATGCTATGTTCCAAGCTAAGCAGGAGCTTAAAAATTAGCCAGCAAGACAAGATACTGCATGCATGAGAGGTAGAGGCCTTAATCCCATGCCTCCATGTTCCCAGGCCCAATGGAAAGATTTTGACAAAAGTAAATTTTAGCAGGTAGGACAGCTAATCCTTGCTCCTGTCCTCAAACTCCAGCAGAGTTCCAAAACTGAAAGGCTCAAGAGCCTAAAACAAGACACTCCCAATGAGCTGAAAGAGGACTTGTAAATCTTACTAAAGCTGAGATCATGACTGCTTTTTTTTTTAACAATAGATTGTTTGCATACTCAAACTGCTTGTAGCATTTTAAAAAGGTCATTTTCAATCACTAATAAACACATAGTCACGGGTCAGTAAAATAAGAAATCCTTACTTCTGTATAAATCTGTGGCAAGTTACAAGATTCGTTAAATACTGCCTTAAAGGCAAAGCTGCTGTAAAAATAAGATTGCAGTTGAAAGTAATTAGCTGTTGAAAGTATATTTACTGGTGGGTTGGTTTTGGTTTTGGTGTGGTTTTTTTTTTTTTTTTTTGTTGTGGGGGGGTATTTTGTTTAAAAACTCAAAGTTACTATACTATGTAGAAACTGGGTTTTTTTCTTTTAAACAGAATTCCCCTCTGATTTACAGCAGAAAACCACATACCAATGCATTCCCCTCTAACATCCAGTTGGAATCCTTTGTTGCACTCGCAGCGGTAGCTCCCAGGAGTGGGAATACAGCGCCCATTAAGACAGAGATGTCGGAACAGTTGGCAATAGTCAGTGAAGTTCACTGGCAAGATCACTGAGGTAAGAGTTGGAAAAAGATTTTAATAGTTTGCCATAATAATTTTCAATCATTTGCAACTTGTGCAGCATTTTCCATTGAAAGTCAACATTTACCTTCCATCATAATGTGAATCATACAGTAAAATCAGCATTGGGAGAGAGAAAAATGGCACTTTCACTCTTTGAGATTTGTCTGAAAACACCTAGCAACCACTAATTATTTCACTCTGTCAAGTCTGATCCTGTTTTCCTTCTTCGCAGGACAAAAAAGGACCAAGTCTGTTCATACCTGGTGGTGAAGGGGGTATGTGGCACAGCAGGCACCCAACTGAGTCTACAGTAGCAGAGAATAGGCAGAGTGAGTCAGTTATCTCTGCTTTCATAGATCCCAGAGTGAGAGGAGGGCAGGGATAGTCCTGGAAGGTATGCCTATACTGCCTTTGGCAGGCAGACGGGAGCTGGCTCTGTCCATGCTCCCAGCTGACCAGAAGCTGTGCAGCTACGTCAGTGCAGTGTCAGGCCTCAGTTAACATACTTGCCTCTTAGGCTTATTAGCTCAGCTTGGTGCTGAATCAAGACTAAATAGTTCCAGCTGGTGCCAGCACAAGCTGAGCCTGCTTGCATCTGCACAGAGCATGGTTGGAATGAGCTTGTGTTTACTTGCAAAAGAGTTTGTGGCTATGTCAAACAATTTTAGGTGGCAAAATCCTTACCGCAGACCTTAATACCGCGGGTACTAAATTCCCTGAGTGAGGGACAGAAAAAGGAATATACCTGTATTCTGCTGTGGCTTCCTCCTTGCTCCTGAGAAACCTAACCTATCCATGTATCAGTGAAGAAAGTTGTTTCTTCACCTTAGGTCAGCCTCCATGTCCAGCAGACCGGTATTTTTACCTGCACATTTCATACCTGGCCAAGTGAGAGTGAGGGAAAAAACCTGAAAGAAGCTGCTTTCTCTCAGCCAAGCTCTTTAATGTAACTAACCCTAGTCAAAGTGTTATTCCTCAACGTTGATGTGCAGGAAACCTCACAATAGCCTTAAAATAACAGTAATATACCTACTACAACACAATGGTCTCAGTGGAGACAGTGAGGATGTAAATTTTGAATCCATCTTAACAGGGAAAACAGTACAATGAGGCATGCTTGCTATAAAATACACGTTAACCAGACTATGATTAGAAGGATCGCCAGAGACTGTATGACCACATAAAGTAAGCAAAAGATACCAACAGCTGAAAAGAGCACATTGCTCCTGAGACACATGTATTTTTAAAGAAGCTTAGAGCAAATGGTTCAGGGAAAGTTTATTATTTCTTTCTTACCATGAGGTGGGGGAGCCCGAGATGGGTAGACAATTTCTGGCTGTTGAGGAGGGAAAACACCAGGAAGGAGTGGTGGAGGGATGACTTCAGGACGGCCAGGAGGAAGGTCAGGTCTTGCTGGCAGCAGAGCAGCTACTGTGCACAATTTGCGATACTCATCTGAAACAGGCAAACATGAATGCTGTGTTAGATTCTTGTAGCCTTTCCATTCAATCCAACCCTCTCCCTTTCTACAGTGTTTCAGATTAGCAATAATAAACCTTAAATAATCAGGAAAGTCTGAGTCTATATGCTTTCTTCATAGTAACAAACTGTGTGAATCAGGTTATAAATCCATAGGAAGATATAGGCACTACTTGTCAGAAGTTTTCTAGCAAAACACAACTGACATTCTGGATATGAAATTGAACAGTGCAGCAGGGACCTGATTTTAATCTACTTGGTCTTCTTTCAGGTAAAATCCTTGATGAAATCGGTGGGAAGTTTACCTAAAGAAGGACTTTTGGACTTTATCCCAAATTAATTTCATACAAAGCTTGCCACAGAGTTAGAAAAATACTGAACAGGGAAAAAAGCCCAGTTTCAACTGGATTTCTTAAAAGTAAGCCTCCTAAAACAAAGAAATAGAAATACAAGCAATGAGGCAAAACCAATTAGAGAATGAATACACTAACACTATTTCCCTATGAAAATGAAGTTTGCCAACAAAAGCAGAAACCAAATGAGGTGCAGTCTAAGGAGCATAGACAAAGAGAAACCAAGTCAGATCCACACCAAGTTCATCCTTCCCCAGACGATGGGAAAATGATCTATTTTGCAGTAAGCATGATCTGTGCCGAGTGTTATGCATTCTCCTATTGTTTATCTCTATTAGTGGCATCTGCCCTACTGCCCCACTTTTCCTCTTGCCCCTGACTCTTTTGTCTTTGAGAAGTGTGGGTTTGGAACATGTGATTCAAGGAATGCATGCAGAGTTTCACAATTAGAGACCATATTTCCAGCTGACCTAATTCAGGTCCACAATTCATGTGTACACAAATAAGCATGCAGCCAGTATCTCTGAACTTCAAAATTTTAAAGTTTATGGCACAACAGGGGAGAGGAATTACATAATGAAAACAAAATGCTACAGAGATGCATGAATTCCTGAAACAATATAAAAAACGTGTTGGGTGAACTAAGCTGGATATTTCAGCCTTCAACACTTTCAAGATCATTTCTATTTCCACCTGTAAAATACATTAGAAGCTCTTCCCAAATCACAGAGGAATTGTTAAATAAACATGGTAACCTAAAGTTTTGCTTTTCCTGATTATGATCTTTGATTTATTTTAATGCTTTTAGGTGATGAGTTTGCTTCATGCGTCACTGCATTTCTCTCCTTAGAGTAATTTTAATTTTTAAATCATTCCCAAGTAAGATTTATTGAATATTGTAAGAAGACACAGTGTCTGCATAAGTATGTGCACAAATTTCAATATGCAAAACTTTGCTAATGATGGTTGGTTTAATAGTTAATTCTCTAATCACACATTCTCTATAGTGCACTGATCGGTCTTTATGAAAGAAACAATACTGTATTTCAGTTTTACTCTAGAACGGTCACACCCAATTATTCAAAGCCAATCCACCGGGAGCCTGGGTCTTTCGGGCAACAGGAAGTCAGAGCCTTGGGGCTGCCCACTGTTGAATGGAATTAGCACACATGAAGGGCCTGATGGGGTAAGAATTGAACACGCACACAGCTGGATTCCAGAGATACCCCTCTGAAAGTATTTATAGTGCCAGTGGTGAACTCTGTCATTCTACATAAACAATTATTGCCACGTTATGCAAAGAAATACAGTGCAAGCCTTTTTTATTGTGACTTTAATCTCCACGTATAATTACTAGCAATAAACAGCTTCTTTTTATAGTAACATCTGGGTTTGCTGCCCACATTGAAAATGCAACTACTTGGTTACGTTGTGCAGCTAATGCTCCACTTTAATATTGCAGTAAATTTCTCTTTCAGAGTTAGAGAGACTTTGGGCCACCGACAGCTCTAAATTCCTCATCTTGCTTGCTCAGGATAAATTTAGGAATAACTGAACTTGATTAAATATGATAGAAATACTTTACATACATATAAGGTCCTTCAAAGAATTTCAAAGCACTTTTGGAATAGAGTAATTTATATCCCATCAGGAAAAGAAAATGAAATGTTATGAGGGGGAAAAAAAAAAAAAGTGACATGTAACCATGACCTGAAAGTCTTTGTTTGTATGGACTTGTAAATCAGGAAGTCCTGGGTTCTAGCTCTATCTCAACCACTTCTTTCTCAGGCTGTGGACTTGACCAATTTACTTCAATTTTCCACCCAGGTTATTCACCAGTTAGATATGAATAATTATTAAGTATGTAAAGAAAAGACTGCATTAAGACTGAAACCTTTCTTGTTGTCTTCCTATTTCAGAATAGACTACACTATTTTGTTAGCATTATTCTAGTCAGTCTTGGACATTTAGCCTGTTTAAATATTATTAATGAGATAGTGAAAGAACCAGGAAGAGTCTTCCAAGAGTTGTTCTCCTGTATTATGCAGTTTGACCCAAAGAATTAAAAACAAGAAAAACAAACACTCCCATACCTGACCTCTGACAATTCCTCTGAGTTACACTGCTATAGTGTTATGACACCCATTTCTCCCTAAACTCTGTACCTCCCTCATACTCTCCCTTCAATCCTTGAGCTTCCTGTATTATTCTTTTCTAAAGCATTTCATTAAGTCTCTAGTCCTAAACAGTCTCTAAAGCATCTTTGCTCCACTCCCTCATGCTTAATTTCACAATCTGCTCAAAAGTCAAAGCTGACATTATCGAGGATCTCAATACACAGGGAGGCAATAATGTACAGCACATTTTGGTAAATGACACAAATAATGTTCTGTGTCAAACCAGGAAATAAATGGCACCTCAAAAGGTAGACATAAGTGGAAAGAAACACCAGTTTTCCAATGAGGATGAAACAGCAGAGCTTTGAGCAGGGGAGTTTGACTAAGAAATCTCCCAAGGTGCCCTCCAGTATCAACAACACTGTGTAGTTCCTTAATGAAAACATTACTGATAAAAGAAAATCATTGCTAAATTCAATGTTCAACCACACTCAGAAGAACACAGGTGGATTCATACCGGTGGATCTGATTGGGCACATTTCAGGAGCGGTGGCTACACCAGAAGACCAGCATCGGCCGCTGTCGCAGCAACACTGCATTTTGGACAAAGGCTGGGGGAGCTGATTGCCACAGCGCCCGTTGGTCAGAGAAGCGAAGCAGTATCCAGGACGCACGTCTACCAAGAGAAAGAAATGGATATGTATTCATCAGTCCAATGAGGAATGGGACTTACACAAAAGGGAAAGGCCCCGTTTTCTTAGCTGATCACATTATCAATGACCCAGGACTTGCAACATTACAACAGTCAGAAAATAAAAGGGAGAAACCAAGAAAAATCTAGATAGTATTTGGGCTGCTTTGGATTCAGGCAGAACCTCTCCTGTGAGAAAGCTGAAGCAAAATATGGAAAAATAATGAATGGAGTCAAAACCAGAAGAGAGATGCATGTTCTGTGTATAATACAATACGCTTCTGTGCACCCGGAGAAAAACCACAGTGTCATCTCTATTAAAGAAAATGACAGATCAATTCTGTTTAAGCTTCGATTAAAAAGCCACTGATGTACACCATTAAACTCACAGCACTGCAGCTCTCAAAGCATTAATTTATTTTCCATTAGTCATGGCCTCCTCAGCTAAAGTATGCAGTAATTTGACAAGATATAGCAGGCAAGAAAGAGCAACACAGCTTTAACTGGTGTCATCACATTGTTTATGGAGATGTGCCAGCTTCCTGTCTGAAAAGGGTAAGCACGTGCTGTACAAAGACTGTCCTGTACCCTTTATTTCATACACTCAGCTCTAACATCATTGCACAGGGATCCCCCAGGTTAGAGAAGGTAGAGAAAACGTGGATGGGAGAAAAATTAATTAACTGAAATAAAATTTAAAAAACCCTTGTAATACAATCTGAAGCTCTGAGCAATTGTTTCACAATACATCACATAATATCAAACTCAGTATAAGCTGTGGTCTTAGTTGATGCTGCACAATAAACCAGATAAGTTTGTTTCTAAAGTATATGAACATTTGCTGGCAAAATGTAGAGGAAAAAGATGCAGATATAACCTTAAAACAGCAGACACCATTCCCTAAAGAAATAGTATCTCAGTTACCCAAGGCATGGTGGATTCATATGTCTAGTAACAGTGCTTTCCAAAGTTTAGTATATTCTAGTGGGTATCAAAAAAAGCAGGGAAGTTTCTTATTATTTTGAGGAAATTGATATATAGTGATATGTTGGGAGAGTCTGTGATGGCTCTGCCTTTTATTAGCTGGAGCCCTGAACACGGATATTACTGGCAGTACAGCTAAGAGTCAGTTGGTCTTTGCTTCCAAATTTTAGATAGTTTGCTCATATTACCATATAATGGAAATCTGAAATGAAAGGAGGGGAATGATAAATCTACTTACTGGTCCTCCTTTTTCTCCTGGTACCCAACTAGACTGACAAACACACACCCCTTAATCCACCATTTTAAAACTAAAATAGAGCTCTGATGCAAACTGTTGCCCCCTGCGCCTGTTATAACTTTGGTCTTGTTTAGCGTGGACAGATATTCAGATGATTGGTGTGATGGTGGGGAGGATGTTAAGGAAGAAAGTCCTCTAATGGACCCTACCATCATCCTCTGTAATTCATTCATCTCAGCTTTCATCAGTTACTTAAAAGCAGTAATAGGGAGAAGTGGAAAAAAGATCAACACAGGATCTGTGCAAGCACAAAATATGCCATAAAAAGGTAAACACATAGCAAACATCTTGTCTACCTACTGGTGTAAGAGTTCTTCCAAAAGCCACATCATTTTCAAAAAAAGTCAGTAAGTTTTTGAGAAAAATGCCAATCTTTCTGTATTCCTAATCAGAAGTGATTTTTTTTTCTTTTTTCCTCTTTCATTTTTTGTTCCAAATGGTCAAACAGACAGCAGGAAACAATTTCTTATACTGTTTCCACTTTTAATATTTTAATTATTTTTCATTTAAAAAGTATTTTGAAATGGAAAAATATCACCATAAAAATAACTTTCAATAAAAGTGTGCCTAAAACAAAAAAACCACAAAACAAAACAAAACAAAAAAACCCAAACCATACAGACAAAACACAAACCACAACAACAACAAAACAAAACCAAAAAAAAGAGGAGGAAAAAAAAGCCATTGAAAAGTAACACTGACCAGCCAAATTTATGCCAGCTGTAAGTCTGGACTAAGAGATTTCTTCATAGCACCCTTCATGTACTTGGGTTGAGATGTCCTGCTCTTTTTCCTGCTCTTAGTTCTAGGAGATTGTATCTTTGCTTTGTCTATTCTAATTTTTAAGGTTTTTAATAATGTAACTCCTGTTTTTTTCCTTTGGATGTTTTGCTCTAGAGCTCTCAGACTGAATCCCATAAGGGATACATTTCCTAGAAGCACTTCCTCATCTCTAACAGAACAGACAGGTACAGCTAACACTTCTCACTTAAGACAAACATGTGATTCAATCAAGATTACATGTTTTGCCCAGCTCAAATACAGATCTGGGCTCTGTCCTTATTAATATGGCAAGTATGCAGCCTGCATATTAGATGTGAATCCAAAATATCTGCAGATAATTAATAGTGCCTCTCATTTAGCATGTTTTGCTTTGGATACAAAGCCAAAATTTTAATGATGTCTCATAGTCTGGCATATTACTTAAAACAGCCTGTCATCATTTAAATACCCAGTTCTTTAGCTGAACTATTTCAGCCTACAAATACATTGGGTAAAAAAGCTGGAAAACTGCAGGAATATAACATGGGTGTGGATGTTGGGCAGTCCTGACTGAGCAATAACTGTAAAAGGTGAAAACAAAGGGAAGCTGTACATCACTAGAAATTTTCCTTTACAGAAAGATTAATCTCCTTCATAAATATTAAGTACAAGCAGTAATCAATGTTTTAATGATACACAGTCATTTAGGAGATATTAATCTGAAGCAATAAAAACAACTCCTGCTGTCATTTTAAACATACAGTATGTTTCCAATCTACCAAAACATTGTTCTTGATAACAGAAGAAATAGTCCCTTTCTCAGAACCTGCAGAAATAGAACAGCACCATTCAAAATGAATCATAACCCAAACTACTTTCATATCTCTTGGGGAAGTTAATATCATTTTGTACTTTTGTACAGGGTTTTGTATAGGGTTTTCTCAAATTATTTTCTACCAAAGGTACTATACACAGGGTGCTCTCTTGATCCTCAGTGCTGTCACTCTGCACCAGCCTTTAAAAAAACAAGCCAAAACTGAGGAACTAAACTTTTCATTTGATTTTCAAAATTCAGCACTGGCAGTCATAAAAGAAATTATTGTGCAAAGGTGAGGAAAAAAAATAAATTAATTGAATACTTGACCTGCCTCAGAGCAGGCTATATGCTTCCCAGAAGCAGTAAGAGCTAATGCTACTCCTTCCTATCTTTGGCACGACAGTGGCAGTCGTTTAACTCACACAGGTTCTGTACTGCCACAGTGAAAGCCTGAAAGAACAGAGCTGCCAAATCATCATCATCATGAAAGCAGATACAAGTGTTCCACACCCACCCTATCACACTCCTTTCTTTAATGAAAAATATTTGCATTCAGGTCATAACACTTGGAATGAAGAAAATAAAGCTTGGAGTGATTACCTTCTTTCTCAAGTATATTTGCTTTTCAAAATGACTGCTGAATCTAACATGGACTGAATCAAAGACAAACATGAGAGCAAGAATACCAAGGAGGTATGTTAAATAAGTTCGGCCTATTTTAGAGCAACAACTGCAGCATAACAGAAAAGCTGTAGTAGGAAAAATGAAAGGGAAGGTCACAATGAAGAGGGAAAGAGGAAACATATCCTGGAAATGGAACACTCATTACAGAATACATATATAGGCCATATAAAAGAAGGATTCCACAAATTGAATTATGTTCTGGCACACTGCCATCCATTTTATATATTCATACATGTTCATGACACTTACTGTCTTCTTATTTACATGATTCTACTCACCTATGCACGCTAAGCCATCAGGAGCTGTATAAAACCCTGGAGGACATTTGCAGAAGTAACTGCTAACTGTGTTTGAACATTCTCCTCCATCACAGATTCCAGGAATAGTACTGCATTCATCAATATCTTCAAGGCATAAAGAGAAGCAAAGACAGATTAGCTAAAAAATTCTGGCACAAGAATAGGTATTTTATAATTAGTATTAATGATGAAACTCGCTGTGGTCTGAGACCCCTATTAACTTACATAGTAGGGGCATAATCAGCACTTTTGAATCAGGATCTTTTGTTAGGAGTCTTATAAACACAAGTGAAACAGAACCTAAGAAAATATTGTATCTGAAAATTGCAAAAAGCCATAGAGTTTATTTTACTGCTTAATAATGATGGATGAAATTCTTAAACTGCAGAGGAGATTTACTAACTGTAAGTAAACCCTAACCCCTCAAGTTTGAATTCTGCAACCTAGAATTAAGAAAATTGTCATGGGACCTATAAGGAGCATTAGCGATCAGGAGCTTAACTTCTGTCTCATGGTATCCCCAGCAGCACAGCATCTCCTGGCATCATACTGAGGCAATGGTTCAATAATGGCACAAAGGGAAGTGTACCACCTATGAACTGTCCATCCTTCCTACTACAATGGGGTTTTTCTTGGAAACCCCTAAAAACCTTGAGCAGCTAGACACAGTTTAACTAATGCAATCTGACAGGATCATAGCTTAAAGCAGGATGACTGCAGGCAACAAAAATTACCTTTCCTTTTCTGGCTTTTCTCCACTAAATAGATGTTCTGAAGTTTCAACAGATTTCTAGATAGTAACTGAACTATCTACTGCAGAAGTCAGGCAATGTCCATAATTGCCTCGGATTTTGTCAGTGATTTAAAAATTCTCTTCACCAACAAATCTCCATCCATACACTAAATCATCATCGTAGATCCAGTGCAGAAAAAATGTCAAAGTCTGTAGAAAAAGCCCAACAAATACCTTCTCATAACTAATCATGAACAGAGGGAACCTGAGGAGTTTCTTCCACAGCTAGTTTATGTTGTCTAGAGTCACATGAATAACAACCTATGCCAGCCCAGATCGCTCCTTAATTACCATCAGTAGCCTGCCTGTGATGTGTAGTTACTTTCCCCCTGATATCCAGTGACTGTCTTAACAATGCAACTATATTTACTTAGCACTGCTCTCATCCTCTAGAAACCTGGAGTCCAGATGAGCTTAAAAACAGCTCACTTTTTTCCATAGTACCTACAAAAAGAGTTGGTAAAGGAGTACAGAAAAGCACATTATTTTCTAGAGTGGTCAATGACAGCTGCCTATCACTGCCATCTACGATCACCCAGTTGCTCTCCTGATCGAGAGAATCCAGCCAGAAATAATGGCATGACAGGACTCTATCCAACCTCTTCTCCAGAGATCTACGGATAGACACATGGCTATAATAATGATTTCACCAACCACAAAAATTTCTGAGATGAAATACTGCAACACCACCCTACACACCAAGGCAAGCAGTGAATAATATCATAGTCATTAAAAACGATTGGAGGAACTGAAATGTAACGCCTACATTGGAATTTGGCCCCACCAGATGGGGGAACACCCAAAGTCCCACAGGACCATTAATGACCCTTTTAGCAAGTAGAGAGGATCTCTGTTCTACTTCTCTTGTGAAGACAGTAATACAAAAATTATCAATTCCTCTTTCTCTAGGTAACACATTGGATGCTCTAATACCTTTGCGGCCCTTTGCAAGAAAGGAGTGGAGGGATGAGGGTGGCACACAGATAATCAGTTTACAGACTGACCTGTCCTAAGCCATGTGAGGCCTTGGGTCCCCTGTGCACACATTTCTGCCCAGCATCTTGCTAGCTGTCGTGATGTGGGTCACATTCTTCACTTGGGTGTGTGAGAGGGGTGTGACTTTTAGTTCAGTGCTACTTGGAGGGTGTTGCCAAAGCCTCAAGTCTGAGTGCTCTGGGAGCACTGCTAAGAGACTTCTGGCTTCTGCTCCAGGATTATACTCCACAGGAGTCTCAAAAGTCTCAGTGACAAAAAATGTGGAAATTGAATTTTGGTCTGAATAAAGCCCTTAATTAGCAGACAAGAATGCAGTCACTAAAGGATCAGACTCAAGCATTTTCTGACTCAAATTCACCAATGTTTATCTTAAAGTCAGTGTTGCCACTGTTTATATAGAGTCTGACCTTTTTAAAAGCAAAATCATCACTCTTTATTTTAAGGTTGAGCCTAGCCCAAACAGTATTTCACTATTTATATTAGTGTTGACATTCATATAAGCAACATTGTCATTGTTAAGTGTGGAAGTTTCATAAAGGTAAGTATACTTGATGTACTCACAGATGTCACTCTAAGAAAAACTACTCCCTGAAATCCCCACAAAAAAGTATTTACTTCAGCATTAATGTAGCTGAAAGAGGAACGGTTATATCAAGCAGTGAAATAATGTAACACTCAAGTACAGTTTTCTACCAGCTGTGCTAATAAAGAGAAGTTCAGCCAAGACACCTCATTTCCCATCTTCTTGCATTGCCTCTCACTGTACCTGATGATTTCTACCATGATGTTACTTTAATGGTGACCCACTGAAAAAACAGCACTAGTAATTCAGCAGGTAGCTCCTAGATCTACAAAATCAGTGACCAAGGATACACCACAGCTGCCAGAAGTCCAACCTCCTGGCTCAGAAGTTAACCAAGCACATGATTATTAGGTATTAGTATTACTTACAGTTAATTGCAATAAGGCAAATACCTTGTCTTATATTGGAAATTTCAACTTAAAAATCAAAGGGATAATTTAAAAAAGCAGAAGGGATACTCTGTTGTTATGTGACTCCGCTCGTAATCGCTGAATTGCTATCCTATTTCATGCCTCTGGTATAAGGGTGTTCCTTTAAGTTCTCTGAATGGTATTAATGCCCACAAAACTGTAAATAAAATTGCTCAGTACATGCAATACACAGATGTACTGACAGTAAGTCTGCATCACTGCGTCACTGAGGCTCAAAATTTTACAGGTATTTTGCAGACTGGTGATCACTCTAAGGGGATTTCACAAGGTGGAGCTGGAAATTTGTGGCAGGATTTGGGAATGAACCAAGCTATCCTATGTTCGTTGGTTCAGTCCCTCAACTATTACCAAGTGCAGGCTCTGAAGGTGGTGGTTGTTTGGGGGTTTTTGTTCTTTCTGGTTTTTTGGTTGGTTGGGTTTTGGGGTTTTTTAAACATGATTCAGCAATCAAAAAATACCATAGGGCAGTTCATACAATGGAGCCAATGCAAGCTTACAGTTGTCAGTTTTTCAAGTACTAATACTTAATAAGGCATGTGCTCAGTCTTTCCCATTCACCATGTTCTTGGTACTTCCTCTACAGAAAGAAACATTTGCATTGTTGTTCTACTCTAAAGTTGGTTTACTTTCTGCCAAAACCATTGGTAGTCACAGGAAAACCATGCTTCAACAGGGATTTTTCTTTAGAAAAAGTAATTATTTTTCTAAAAGTACTAAAAAATTTTGAGTGTTTCCTTAAAGACACCTGATGCAAGAAAGGCTGGTGCACACACACCTTACTCTCACATTCACACACCTTTATGGTATTGAAAGCTGGCACTGCAAAACCACTAACCACTTATAAAACTTGTCTGCTGAAATTAATTTAATCTATGTCTAATGACAGAAAGGAGAATCAGTTGTGTTTAAAAATTATCTGGACTTCACAGTAAAGAAGATGAATCAAAACTGCAATTGACATATTTCAGTACTAATTTCCTTATGTATATGAAATTCTCTTAAAGGAGACATCTATGCCTCTTTCCTTTATACAGAAAAAATATGATCTAATCACAGCTAAAAATTAGCAAAGTTCCATAATCAAGCACTGCAAATTTCCACACTGATATCTAACCCCTGTGGTACTTCCAAAATTGGACAACCAACAAGGCAAGGTAAAATGTTTGTCTATTTTCAGTGTCTGCAAGGCAAGCTTAGAGGGTAGTCCTGCAGTCGTTACTCAGCAGTGCAGAACTCCCACTAATGTTTACCTGAGTAGGTGGGAATGTGTTGAACCTTCCAGTCAAATATAAATACACTTTTTGGTTAAAAGACCCACACAGAAATGTGTGCCTTAAGCACCTCTAAAACAACATATTAGTAAAAAATATTTGTAATTTTAATATTTAGTTTTAGATGTACCTTTAAGTCTGTAAAATATTACATGAATAAAAGGCTGGACAAAGATGCATAGCCAATATTTATGATTCTCTGGTTAGAAAGAGAAAGGATAATTACCCGTATTTGTTGTGAAGAACGCCATTTTGCATATTCAATGCAAAAGAGACTGGAAAGTTTGTTATAAACTTCTAAACAAAGTTGGCCCCAAAATGAAGACTTTCCCCCATTTACTCTCAGAAGAAAGTTTTAAAAGTTCTTACCATCACATTTTTGTGTCACTTCATTAAACTTGTGTCCAGCTGGGCATTTGCACTCAAAAGATCCAACAGTATTAATGCAATTTCCCCCTTGACAGATACCAGGGATAGCTTGGCATTCATCCACATCTATCATATAAAAAAGGAAAAAACCACCCACTTTTAATTCATTTCTCAAGAACAACCATAATAATTTGTCTACACAGAAATTAAAGTAAATATGCCTAAATCCATTCTTCACCCATCATAATATTATGATACTTGCTTGTGAAGACAGACACTAATTTTGTAATTACTCTATGCAAAGTATGATTAAGTACAGTACTCTAAATATTTTCTGCAAGAAATCACATGGTTATTATTGTTACAGACATTAAACATCTAACTGGTATTGCTTTGTTTTTCCAAAACATCTGGGGAATGGTGTGTAGAGAGCACAGCCTGCCAAAACCCAGGTTGGTTTAAAGTATCTGAAGCTGGGCACCCAAAATCACTTGCCCCTTTGAAAACCTTGGCAACCTCATACAGTGCATAGCTGACCAGTACAGAGATGCAGGAAGTGTGGAGCAGCAGTCTGCAACATGCACGAAGTGGGTCTCATGAGGAGGCATGGGGACCTGCATAGTCATTACTGATGGAAATTAACTTGTCAATCCAGCAAGATCAGCACTAATTACCTTAAGCTTTGATTAGGATTTGACTCAGGGAGTTTCACAGCCATAATTCATGTCTCAGGAGGAACCTGCTTAGACATTCATAAATTTGGAAAATTTTGCCCCCTTTATTTCTCTCTCTTTGCTTTTAATTTTTTCACTGAGGAAAATGAAACAACAAAGACCATATCACAGGCTAGGTAGGAAGCTCAACATTTTCAAGAGGCTCAGTTTTTGCCCTCACAACTTTTTTTAGCACAACAACGTGCGTTCCTCACTTAGCTGCAAAAGTGTTTCTAAGGCTTAGTAACAGCTAGAGAAAAGACACTAAGGAGGTAGAGTGGTATTC
The DNA here is from genome assembly GCA_027925045.1 of Hypotaenidia okinawae. Taxonomy (NCBI): domain Eukaryota; kingdom Metazoa; phylum Chordata; class Aves; order Gruiformes; family Rallidae; genus Hypotaenidia; species Hypotaenidia okinawae. Next base: position 11,045,998 of record BSDF01000012.1, read on the forward strand.
CAATAGAAGGAAATGGAGATCTGGCTTACAGTCCCCAGGGGCTACCCTGTGCCTGCTGCTCCCTGTCCTTTGGCAGCAAACAGAGCAGTCACCACTCTCCAACTCAAACACCTGCACTTGCCCCATTTCCCCAAGGAATACCAACTTCTTCAGTTCTTGGGCTTCACACTAGAATAGGTTTCAATGCAGGGACACAAGCTGAACAAGATAATGCCTTCAAATCTCCCTTTATAAATCCCAGAGAGCCAGCTGTAATGTGTCTTGTAGTCTGAAAAGCAAAGTATTATGTCTGTACAAAAGGCCAAGAGGCAATTTCCCTGGGAGCCACAAGTAGGAAGCCTCAGGAACGCCAAGGGGCATATCTGTACCACATCGCAGAGCATTATGTAAAGATCTTTGGGCTGGCTGAACTATGCAATAGCAGAGCCAGAGCCGTGCTGTGCCTGAGCTAACCACTGTGCTGGGAGGCACAGAGGGCTAGCATGGCCTCAGCACCCTCGACACAGCCACATTACTGCTGGGACTCAAGCTACAGCAATATGCTGTGCTTTAATAACAGTACTCAGCCAAACTTCATGGCACTGAACTGACTTTGGAAAAAGAAATTTAAAAAAATAGAAGCCATGTTCCTGAGTCACAGTATGTCTGTTTCAAAATCCCACCTTTTGGCTTTCATTTTCTTCCTTTGTATCTTTAAAAAATCTCAGCTGTGATATTAATTTAACTTTCAGCCAGCCAGCCAGAGTCAAACTGTGGGCAGCAATACTCTATTTACTTTTTAAAATAAACTTGCCCTCCCCTTTATTTTATTTTTTCTGACTTCTCCACACAATAACAACAGTTCCTTTTTCTCTTCACAGAACGTGGATTTTATTTAACCTGCTTTCCTTTATTTAGATTGAATATGGATGTGAAATCCCTGCAATGTCTTCAGTCTGAATGGATGTTATCTGATTTCAAAAGGACTGGATTTAGTACAATTGCATGAAAAATAAAGCTAATATGTGGTTCCATAGCAGATCTGTTGAAATTATGAACACATTACAAGAGAAGGAAAAACTGGAAAGTGCAAGTCAAACATACAGGGCCAAAACTGTTGGCACTGCATACAGATTAGCATAAATGCAGATGCATGCTAAGAAACGTGCAGCAAGCTGAAGTAGCCTTATTCTGATCTGCACAAACCCATTAGAGAGGTCACTGCAGCTTTTCTGTGACACAAATGCGAGGGATATAACTAGGTGTGGCATGAGTTCAGGGGTGTGGGCCACATATTTATGCACATAAGATTTCAGAAGTGTCCAGAACCTCGATTCACAGATTTCTGCATAATTTAGTTCTGACCTTTACAGTGAGAGGGGGAATGGAATGGCTGAGGTCAAAATATGTGCACGTTATGCAGCATACACAAACATGCCCATCTCAAAGTTCATCATGCCTGTCTGCAGGCACCAGCCAGGACTTGGCCTGTGACAGAGGATATCTACATTTTTAATGCAATGGAATGCCTTGAAGTCCTTCAGAGGAATTTTATGATTAAATAAAATTACTCATAGATTTATAATCTTTATCTCCCCTATTTTAAAAAATATTGTAACTCATTATAAAATGTTACATGGATTGAAATAAACTAGCCCCAAAGATACGGTCCTGGGAATGTATAATCCACATCAGTTTAATACATAACTGCCCCTGTTAACTTTCTCCTGTTTCCTGCCAGACATCCAGACAATAAAAGAATTTATACAGCTGGAAGTATTAGAATAAAAGCCAAAAGCAGTGTAAGGACTTTCTATGGTAAGGCATGCTCTGAAAGAAGTAAGCAACATCTGGGTGGATTTTACGATTTGAAACAAATGCAAATGCATTTCCAAAATTGTATAAAATATATAATAGGGCACTTCAAATGGCACGACGTGCACTTTTCTCCAGGTTGAAGCGGTGTAGCTTGAGAGATAAGACACCCAAGATTAATCCAAAATCAACAAATTTTAGCTAAAAAATCCCACACCAGATAAATGGATCCGTACTGCCACAGGTTGATTTTTGCATGTTTTGAGTGCTTTTTGAAACAGAATAAATTCCTCCATGGAATGATCAAGTGGTACACTCAGAAAAACACCATTACAGAACCAAAGGAAAGGGCTGCTGGCAGTGAGAAATTCATTAAGATGCTGGCTGCTCTCACATGACCTAAGTTACTAATGTACTCACTTGAACATCAGGCACTCACTGAATCATGAAGTAATGCATCTGACAATGTTTTTCCATTCTTCACACATATAGCTGAGAATGGTTTAGGACAGGTTATTCACAGCAGTGTAACTCAATTAAGATTAATCCAGTAACAATTTCAACAGCTTTTGGGGAAGCTTTGCTGCTAACTTACCTTGACAGGCCCCAGTTCGAATGTTTGGAATGAAGCCTCGGCGGCAGGGATGTGGCTGGGCAGGACACATTTCACAGGGGTGGCCCCATGCTCTCCCAACTGTGGCACAGCAAAGGGTTTTTGTGCAGACTATTCCACTGAGCTGTCCCTGGCACATCTGGTTGGTTATTAAAGTGAAGCAAGGGCCGGTCCTGTAATCTGCACCAAAGACAGGAAACCTGATCAGCACCATGATAAAAGCACACAACGGAACTCATAACAAAGAAAACCAACAGCATATTTAGGCAAGCCTTCTGCACATAAATTGCCCACCAGCCCAACAATTTTACTCAGCAGTGTTCTGCTGAGGATTTTTTCCCAAGTTTTCTTCTCATTGAAATCCACTGAAAATAAGCAGCTCTATAAATACATTGTGACTGTTTTACCAGGAGTATTATATACTTAAGATTCTGTAGGTCCCCTTTGCTGTTTGATTTAATCTCTAATAATATCCTTTGGGAGGCCTCTTCAACAGTTTGTTTTAAATATTGAGTGCAATAATTAAAGTAATACTGATAAAAGATTCAGGATATGTTTATTGTTATGAGAACAAATGCTGTTCTCAAACGAGTCTCAACAGACTGCAGGAAGTTTTTTGAGGACAGTTTTCACTGTTATTCAGGCATACACTGTAAGAGATATGTGGGTAAGCTTTGCCTACAGCTGAATGGAGGGCATGTGGAACACATCTGCCTTGATTTGTTTATGGCAGGGCAGGCTACTTAACCAACAGACAGAATTAAGCTAAGATGTTAATAAAATACTAGTAGGCTTTATTTTGTTCCATTCTCCAAGGGCAACAACCAAATAGGGGTACTGCCAACTTCTGAAGTCTCCTGTACATCCAGGGTGGCACACTAGTTAATTATTTACGAGTGACCCTAACATGGTTTTCTGTCATGGTGTACCAGGAGAGAGCCCAGCATCCTGTAAGTGCAGCCACCAAATTGTGAACCTGGTATTTGTCTGTACTGAAATACGACACTGGGTGCCTCAACAAAGGTCACTAGGTAATCCACATTGCCTTATAGTCATGACATTATAAATTCTTCCAATTTTCATGCCACTTCCAAACTTTGGTAATGTTTCCACTAACCGTTGATAAAAAAGTGTTAAACAGGGCAAAAGTAAGAACAGATGCCTTTCCCATCTACCCCACCTCTCCACACCAGGTGCACCTTGAAACATATCATTTAACTAATTTTCATTCCAATCCAGGGATGCTGTGTCCATCTACTATAATTCTGCTGATTAATCAAGCCACTTCTTGATATAATAAATAAAATGTTTATGAAAGTCCTGTAAGCCATACAATAGTGCTATACTGTTCCTATTATCTTCAACTAAACATGCTCACCCACAGAAAAGGATATCAAATTAGTTCAAAAGACCTATTTCTAATAAAACTAATTACACTAAATACCATTTACTCTTAATTAACTATGTATTACATTTTATAATTGCTTTTGTATCTTTTACCTATTTAACAGACCTATAATCACCCAGATCGTCTCTTTTCCTTTTAAAATATTGGTACAACCATATTTTTCTTTCAGCCTCTGGAAATTTGTCCTGTATTTCCAGATTTATGGACAATTAAGCTGCATGATAGGAGAATGCTTTAGCTAGTGCCTTTCAGCCTCCCTGAGACCGAAAATATCAGATTGCAAATATAAAATTTCTGTCCTATTCCCTCCAAACAGTACTGAACACTTCATGCTCCTCCTCTCTAGCAATTCTATCAGCCTCATCATGAAATGCATCAGAAACTCTGAAAACAACTTTCTTACCCTTCATAACTTCTTTCTTTTTCATCAACTTAACTCATCTTGGCTTGGTATTTCTTATTGTGTCCCTTCACTTCCCATATGATTCTTTATACTACAGCTTCTCTCAAGTTATTTTTCCATTTCTAAGAATTTTCCTACCTAGACAGGCTTGTTTGTCAAAGCTTACATTGCCTCATTTCTCATTCTAGAAATGTGGCTTTGGAAGCATGTAGTACAAGCCTAAATATTACTGGCTTTATCTTATTCCTTCGACACACAAATGAATACATGTAAGTCATGATCATTTACACCTATCAATTAAAAACCTTTAGTTCCAAGATCGATTTTTCATCCTTGAACAAAATGAGGTCTAAAAAGCTATCTACTGTGTGCAAAGGTCGCAAAATTAAAACTCATAATATTAAAACAATATACAACAATTTCTTTAGAAACGCCAGTTTTGTGTCGGCAACAGGAAATCTCCAGTGTACCTCCTTGGAATGAAATCTCTCATTGTAGACTGTCCCTATGCCATTTATATATAGACGGCTTAAGAAGGAGTCATTTTGTTCTCTGTCGCGGCGGGAAGCACACATCAGACAGTAGTGAATAACCCATCTTGTATTTTATGGTAGAATATGAATGGATCAGCATTTACAATTGTTTGCTTTCAAGCTATAAATGACTTGGCGGTGGCTAATATGACTTAGAAACATGGTGAACCCAATTAGGTTAGCTTTATAATCATGCAAATCTTTCCACAAGGTTTCACAAACAAGAAGTAGATTAAATAGGCACTCAAAAGCAAGCAAATTCAGCTCCTATTTATTATCCATGTTGATAGCACTTTAGCATGGAGAATTATAGACTTTATTTTTACCTAATGGGGAGAAGTGTACCCAGAAAAGCTATTACACTGTGTGGTTTTTTTTCCAGAGTTAATTTCATTTTAACTGAAGAGTGTTGAGACTTGAATTTATTTTAGTCTAACTGATAATTCAAGTGTTTTAAGCCACTTCTAATGCAAATTTCAGCAAGTGCAAGCAGCCTCCAGTAAGACATTAGTCATATTTATCTAACAACTGTATCTGCTTCTTCACATACTTTTTAGCTATTTTGAGAAGGAATAATTCCACAGGGAGCCTCAGACTACTGAGAACATGGCAGAAATTGTAAAACCACATTAAGTCCATATACCATCAAAAAGAGCAAGATGACAATAGAATGCTGGTTGCTTATACCATGCAAGAATCCAGCTTATTAAATCTGCCGGAAAGAATCAAGCTGCATTTTGATGTAGAGCTCGTTCCTGTTTCAGTCACAATCATCAAATAATTTTAGTTATCTTCTCAAAAGATCCTTTATGTTCCGAAAAGCACCAGAGGCTGCTAAAATATGTAGTACTGGCAGGCTTTGATCAAAACCAAGCACAGCAATAAGTAGTGATAATTGTTCCAAGTAATGCTGGACAGCACCAAAGAGACTCCAAGCACCAGGATAATGCAAGACTTTTGACATCAGATACACATCTAAAGCCCTCGGCTCATGTCACCTTCTGTTTATTTCCAAACACAATATAGGTTTTAACACAAAAATACAGTTTAAAAAAATTTAAACTAATGGAACACAGATTAAACAATTAGGCTACTGCAAGGATGCTGGATGAAATTCTGATCACTCTTTCCTCCAAAAGTCATTCCCTATAAATCTCCTAGAAAGAATTCCCTATGTTTCAAATTAACAGCCGTTAGGATGGTTGACAGACTCCTCCACCTCTGTTAAAATAAATGAAAACTGAATGGGTGCAAATGTCGACGGATAGGGCAGCATTTATCTTATCACAATCAAGATCTCATTACTGAAAACAGGAAAATGAGTACTGTTCTTTCAGTTCTTGGCATGTGCTGCCCACACAGTGCCTTGTGCTGCGCACCAGCTGAGCAGCAAACTCAGACCGTTGGGTTAGCACTTTGCATGGGTAAATTCTGCATGAACCTCCAAATGAGCCAAGACTGCTGTGTAACTGAAACCACCCTCAGCAATGCAAACTGGCAACTTTCCCTTTCTTTAGAACAAAGGAAAAGGGAAAGAAGGGAATATTCCATTATCGTACAAATAAAGAAAAAAAGGTCAGAAAGGGCTCTAAGGCAAGTGAAGTACCTTAAAGCTGATCTTTATTACAACTTACGTTCCTGTCTAGCAGCATTTCTGTTTCTGCTGTTTGGTGGGTTGTTAGTTGGGCTTTTTACCAGCTGGAGATAATAGAGGAACATTGGATGTGAAACTGCACAAGGCCAAGAGAATCTGCATAGCCTGCTCAGCACAGCTCACCTGTGACCTCATGACAGCCCATGCACTCCTTGGCCAGCCATCAGCAGAGAGAATTACAACTGATCGTACCTGAGCATGCTGTTTTGGAAACTGAGCTCACACAGCCAAAGAATAACACTACCTAAAAGGTTGGCAGTCTGAGTTTCAAGTAGCAGAATCCTTTTAATCCACTTTTTTTCCCCCCAAGCACCCAAACCATATATTACTAATGAAAAAAAAAAAAAAAAAAAAATTATAGCAATTCTCATTTTCAGAAATGGATTTCCAAAGGAGTTTCCAAAAATTTCCAGTGACTGGACACTTCTATATAGGGAAAAATAGGGGGAGAAGGGAACTCTGAGCCTATTAACTCAAATGTCACCAATAAAAATGATATAGGTATGACATCAAGCAAATTATGGTTTTGGAACAGAGATAAAGACAACGTTTTTAAAAATCAGCTTTTACTGAGCCATGAATGAACAATCTTAAATGAATCCTAAAAATTCACAGATATAACCATATTTACCTAGACAAAACTCCTATCACTCTTCTCAAGTTTAAAAACCAGGAATGGAAGATATGTGTATCAGGTATTCTGATCTAAAATCTAAAACGGTAACACAATGGCAGCACAGATATGATAAGAAACATCAAGTCTTAACATTTTAGTTCTTTCAGAAAATCATGTTTCTTGGCAGTGTTGAAAACCACATGATATGTCTCACTATACAAACAACTATATTGGTTAACAGGAAAACACAGCTCCCATCACTACATATTTCACCATACTTCAATCATTTTATTCTCTTCAGAGCAGGTAGCAATACATTTAAAGATGATGGAGAAGACCCCTGTGTGCCTCATTTCAGGAGGCAGGGTCTGCTGTGCCTGAAATGAGAATTTCTGCAATAAAACTCCCAAGAATCACAGACATTCTCAGAACTGACATAATACTATGGCGTGACCAAGCTGGCTGCAGCAGTAAGCACCACCACAGCACAAAGTTACAGAATACAAAAATTTAGCATTTCAGGCTCAACTTCCAAATGCCCTTCAAAGTCATTCTAGGTATTTTCAGACACACTAAAATCCCCTGATAAGGACAGAGAGAACAAACATGATGCTTTATACACGTACCCCTCCCAAAAGGTTAATGCAAATCTGTGTGTCACTGTACCAGAGAAACAGTGAAGGGCAATATGCTCCAGTCTCCATTCTCACCCACAAAATGTTCCTTTCAGTTGCTTGTAGGTTATCACAAAATCATGTTTTGCATACAGGACTTTGTGGTTTTTAAGTGCTGGTGAGAAAAGTGAATGACCCAACTTCAGGTACCAATGGGATAACAATTATTTACCTCTGTGTTTCCTAAGAGGAGACATGTCACACAAATCGCTTCAGAGACCAAATCAAGAACAGACACATAACACAACATTCCCACATTAGCTCAATGCACTGACTTCCAACCATTTAAAAAGTCAGACACAATAATTCTCTGTCCACAGGTGACACTGAAATGCCAGTTGATAAATGCATCCAATCAAAACACTCTTTTTTCTACACGGGCCATTTCCTTAAATAATTACTCACTGTTAAGCACTCCCTGTCCTCTCCTCCCCCAGCCAGACACCATTACTCACCCCAGTCAGATCCCAATGTGTCATCATTGGAAAGTACATGGCAAAGATATCAGAGGGTGTTCAGAAGGAAAGAAAACAAAACTTTGTAAATATTCTAAAACTTACTTCCTACAATGTCTACCACGTTTTACCGAGAGGTTTGGTACGTTAAGCTGTGGTATGTTAACAATTATCTGTGTGCCACTTCTGCCTGCTCCCTTTCAGTACGACAGACGGCTTCATAGATTAGCAAGACCCTTTCCCAGCTGCTTCAGCACACAGTGCAGCACAGAGCTCACACTGCTGAGATTTAACACTGGCTAGCGCTGAGATGTCACTGGAACTGGGGACTCCAAGTGCAACCATTCAGGCACTGTTTCTGGCAGAGGTAGAAATCTGGCAGCAGAAATGTCTCAAAATACCACAGCTGTGCTGCGGACAGATCACAGCTCCAAGTTGCCTCTCATTATTTTAACAAGAGTAAGAAACTTCTATGGAAGCATATCTAACACTTGCAATAAATAACTACCATTGGTATTGTAACTCTTTAATCTGTATTAGTCAGCCACGAAAGTTTGTTATTGTCTCATATATTCCAGCCCCAGGAATATTATCCTCTAATTCATGACTCTGATGACCCCATTTTTGCATGTCTTCCTCACCTTTGCTTGTTGCAAATTGTTCTCATATATTGACTTGTTGGCACACTTCAGCTTAAATTTATTTTCCATTCCGTAAACTGCTTCACAAATCCATTTCTGCACAGATGATTTGTTTAACATTTCTACATAGCAAATATTATCTAGTCTTCCTAGGATACTGGTTAAAGAACAGGACTTTTCAGTAACAGCTTACTAACCATGTGAGACTAACACGATCAGTTGCATTTGATGTACAGAACAATTCAGGCTGACCATTTTCAAAAGTATTTTGGCAACCCATTTTCAAGAACAAATATACAACTATTTTCATGCCAATTCTGTTCTCGCAACTGACCCAGTTCTCGAAGTCTGCAACTGAAAAGTAATAACATTACAGTAATAAAATAAAAAAATAATGTTCAAAAATTATTATAGAATTGGAGTGATTTGTTGCACACATTTTAATCCAACACGCAGACTAAGCATTTCACCAAAATCAAGGCTTTAGCTCTGTTGTTCCCAATTATGTGCGGCAGCAGTCCAAATACAGAAAATTGTTACCACATTTTATTCTTTTCCATGATGAAGAAAACAGTAAGCAAAGCAGCTAAATGCAGAATAACTTCTCATTTCTGAATAATCAGTTACCTGACAAACTCTAACCCACCCTAGTTTGCTGTAGAAGCTACAAAGGAACATTTTCTTGCAGATTTTAATATTTCCAATTTCTTTCACAGGCGCAACAATGAAATACAATTCTGAGTTGATCTATATCTCTCTTTGCAAAAAAGTGTCTAACTTTGGTGACATATTTATTGTCAAGACCAGATGATTATTAAGCAGAATGGATTCAATTGAAGAACTCTGGAAGTTTCACTTAAAAAAAACTTCAGCCAACTTGTTCTCACTACTTTTTAAAGAGTTCTTAAGAAGTGCCACGTTATAGAAACTCTCTTAACATACCACAAAGTATTAACTATTAAATAGCAAGGTAAAGACAAAGCTAGTAGACGAGCTCTGCACATTTCTTCCTGTTGGCTCCAGAAGACATTGACTATAAAACAACTGAGGCTATCCAACAGTAATGCAAACTGTCTAAGAAAAATATATCCTAATGACTTGTAGTATATTAAATAAACCAGCATCCAAAGAAGGGGGAAATGCTTTCAGACAATGCAACACACAAGACTTAAAGAGATAGGGTTCACATCTAAAAGGGAGAAGGAATAGTACAATACATTAGAAATCAATTATTTTTTTTTTAAAGTATAAATGTTCCTCTGCAGTGTCATGAAACACAATACAACTGCAGAGCACTGGAATGAAACTCCGTGAAAACGGGTTATAAATAAAAAGGGGAGGTGAGAGGGAGGAAGAGAGCCAATTTCACTGCTCAAGCTAAGTGAAATACAACGAATAAACACACAGCAGGAATGGTGAGAAGTCCACACACTTTCACTTAAAGGCAAGGCAGTAAATGCATTGCTGTTCAGGGTGGTGGTAGGTTTATATTATCATAATGGCACATGGACAAATAACTTCTGTGGTCCTAACAGAATGCAGAACTTCAAAAGTCCTGGCAGATCTTTAGCAAGGTAATTAGAGCAATCAACAATTTCTCCTTACTCCTTTATAACAGCTGCCAAGAATAATCTGGCCCATCCTAAGTAAGATCCCTCTTTGCTGTAACCCAGAAGAACCAGCACTCCTGAGAAATTATGGAAAACATCTACTGAATAAAAGCAAGGGGCACGCAGATTGTATTCCCATGAAGACCCTTATCCACATGGTGAACAATTCCATGACTGAATTTCTTCAACCAGGCACTTGCCCTGGTTTTTGTATTCTTAATACTTCTCAGATTCATGTGGTTTCAGTGATCTAATTTAAGTTATGACAGGTCTGATATGATGTAAATACTGAATATTTTTTTACTAGCCTGAAGCCTTTGATAACTAATACTGTTCTTTTTGAGAAAGGTTGTAACAGTTTTATGTTGTAAATAGCCAGCAAAAAAACCACAAAAAATTTGAAAAAAACCCCAATATTTTGATTTTCAGAGAAGTACTTCAACAATCATTTGATTTCATGACTGCACAATAACCCCTGAAAAGTCCCAGAAAGTGTTACATATTTAAGTCAATAATGTACAAAAATTGCTTCAGACACTAATATCTCTAACTCTATAATGACACACATCAACTGCCTAACTGAAATACCATGCGAGCCTCTGTGTCACGGGAGATTCCTCCCTCAATGAAGCTGTGGCATCACTCTGTGTGTACATCAGTGTAATTGCGACCAGAATCTGGCTCATTTTGCATAACCATATGTATGAGTTTGCATTAAAAATAAACATGTTGGTAACACGTACTACATTGAGTAAGTCCGATGGTATCCTTGATGAAGTGTTACAGAACACATGGCATAGTTCTGGAATTATCTCTTGTATTGAATACCTATTGCTAGAAGTAGGAAACATCTCTTTGCAAGAAGGCAAATGATCCAACCTTGACTCACAAGCATTTTCAACTAAGCAAGTATAATTTCATTTAATATAGATATTGTGCCCACCAATATAATGACATGAAATGCTAACACTCATGTATTTCATTACTCTCATATTTTTTTTACAATTCTGGATATATTACTACCTTTAAGTTGTTATTATTCTCTTAGTTTTCTTTGGATTGTACAAGTTTTCAGTGAGTCTAGGGTTCTCTCTAACACTTTCCTGTGGTGTTTACTAAAGGATTAAACTGTTCTGTTCCTAGCTGTGAATGATCTTCAGAAAATCTAAGATACTCACAGAGTTCCTAGATTTATATATTGGAAAGAGCCAATAAGCATGAGAAATAGTAGTATTTAATTTTAAGAAGTAAACTATCATCAATTTTTTAAGGTCTATTGTCATTCCTGTCTCCACTGACCACTTGATTGAAGGAGTCATCTCTTTGCTTAGCACTAACGGGTAGATGTCCCCAAAAAGTCAATGAATGACCGGCCTTAAATGACCAAGGACTTTCTGCACCCATCACATCTTTAATCTAGAGATTCTAGAAATGATTTTGGACAACCGTTAATGAAATACTTTTTGTTAAAACTACAGCAAAAGCCTGGTTTTCTTAAGTAGTTAGAATTGTAATTAAGTATCTTTAAAAAGAAAAAAAAAAAGAATCCACAGACAATTGCCAAACTTAGTTCTTTTCTTACTCAGATGCTGCAGGAAAGAGAGCAAAAGGTCTTTATTATCTTTCCTGTTAGTGATGCAAAGACAACGCATTTTTTCCCTTATGATACTGGTTGAGAACAATTGCAAATCTTTCTAAAAGACTTCACATTACACAAATATTCCAGACAAACATGGGAAAATTTTTGCCCTTTTACTCAAAATGCAAGCAATTCCACATTCTCAACATATTGTTGAACATTTAACTTTTTAATAGCATCTGTGGCCTTTTATTTGTCACACTTGCTGTGTATGCTTTGTTGTAGTGTAACATATTGCAGGTCTATTTTTACCTCAGCACTGGAAACTGGCATCTCTTCTACCTGTTGACAGTAATGTCAGGTCGTAAGATTTCTTTTGCCTCCTCACATGGGGCAAATCGTTAAAACTTGTGAACCAGTTACCAGCCTGAATGCTTTGAATATGAACATTCAAGGTCTCCTCACAGATTTCTGTTTCCTCCCTGTTAGATAGGACTTGGTTTTCTAGGTGCACAGACATGGACATCCAGCATCAAGTCCAGGTCCCAGTTACAAATAAACCCATTGGCTTTGATTAGCGAATGACAACTCAGCGAGGGAATCCCACTGCCTGTGCATGCACACACCCACACATGGAAAACAGCCAGTGTTAAGGGGGTGAGGGAAAGGGAGAGATCCACCCAGCTTCAGAAGCCTCTTTCCAAAAGCTAGGCCATACTGGCTCGATCAAAAGTGACACACTCCAATTGTATTTTACTAATTATATGCTCATGGGGAATAGCATCAGAATCTTGGAAACTGTAGTTTGTACTGAACGGTCCATTACACTGATCACCACACAGTTTTGGATGATTCTCACCACTTATTTTAGAGATTCTGAGTTGAAAAACAAGGTTTCTCTCACCTCCATGCTGCTTAAATCCCAGTGGTTCTTCAAAGCTGACTTTTTCTTTATTTTTTGCCATGACAATCACTGAAATATATCTATGTATATACACAGAACATCTGGAATTAATGGTTTCAATTAATGGTGTTCATAAAAGCGGTGTTCCAGATCATACATTAGTGAGAACCAGATAAGTAATTTTTATTTGGGCGATGTTGGAGAAAGGAATCAGGGGTTCAGCGAATGAGCCAGGTGTTTGCGAATGGCAAACTAGGGCACTGAGTGGAATGAACAGTCCTGGTCTGTTCTTTGTATACATCAACACAGTAACGCTGATTACATGAAAAATGAGAGATCCCAGTTGAAGGAGGATGACAGATAAATATATATATATATATGCACATATATATCCATCACATGTGAGGATATATTTTTTTATATATATATATATATGCACATACTTGCACTTCTTTTTTTTTTCCTCTCCAGTTTGGGGTAGAAAAAGCAGTTTTGTTATACTCTGTCTGACTATGCAAAAAGATATGCAAATACTCAACACAATAGGAATCACTCAGATGCAGGTCAGCAAACTGCAAGCCTCACTAACTCCCAACACAGAAGTACTTAACCTTTGAGTAATGGGTGTGTTAGCCTGTCACAGGACCCAAGCCTCCCTTTCTCAGTTTACGCCGCATGGTGCAACACACTACATAGCCTGGCGTCTCTACGCATCACTGCTAATGTATCATGATATATGAGTAGTATCAGAACCTAAAACATATGAAAATTAGAGAGACACAGAAAACTGAAATCCTTTAAATACCTTTTCCATCTTAAAAAAAATCATTCAAGTGCCTTGTAATTAAGCACAGTATTTACAGATTTAACTATGCTATTTATTAACAAAATAGTAATTTATGTAAAATTTACAAAGCCCTTACAAGCTTTGCTTCTGTTTACAGATAAAAGTATCCGCAGAAACTGCTGTTGATCCAGATGCCTGTCTAATACATAATACTTCACAGCCTTACAAAATGCTGTGTGTAAAAGAATGGAAACTGCTTTTTGGCCTACTTTCTACACTGACATACTGAAGAGGAGGGATAGTCTTGTGGTTGAGACACTTGGCTGGGACTGAGATGACCTGGGTTCAGTTTCAGACTCTGCTACAGACTCCCTGTACGCCCTTACACAAGTGACTTAATCTCCCTGTATATTAGCTCCCCACATGTAACGTGGGGCTGCCAATACTTCTGGATGCTGTTGGGGTTTTTTCCTCTTCAGACTTCACAGCCTTTGGGACACAGACTTGTGTGTTTTGTGAATGATAAAGGGAGCCTCAAACTGAGTTCAGGCCTCTTGGCGTTATTGTAACAAAATAAGAAATGACTTTTTGTGTAATCTTTTTTGCATTAAGACCCTTCAAGTTTGGGTTTGTTTTGTTTTTAATGTTCAATTGTCAGTTTCTAGTAAAACACCAGAGGAATTAGCTGCTGAGATTTTCTGTGCAGGGCAAGCGCAACAGCAGCAGAACACATTCCACAGGGGAACTCATGCACAATCAATTAGGTCGTCTAATTAATTTTCCAACTCAATAGATGCTATGAACTATTTTTTATGCAGAAATATATCTATACTGGATACATGTGTAAAAACAATCCAAAAACTTTTAAAATCTTACAGGATAGATCATAGAATCAGAGCGTAGTTTGGGTTTGAAGGGACCTTTAAAGGTCATCTAGTCCAAACCCCCTGCTGCAATGATCTGGCACGTCTTCAACTAGATCAGGTTGCTTGGATCCCTGTCCAATTTGACCTTCAGCATTTCCAGAGATGGGACAGCTACCACCTCTCTGGGCAACCTGGGCCAGTGTCTCACCACTGTATAAAAAAATTCTTCCTAATATCTAGTCTAAATCTACCCTCTTTTAGTTTAAAACCATTACCCCTTGTCCTATCACAACAGGCCCTGCTAAAACTTTGTCCCCATCTCTCTTATAGGCCCCCTTTAAATACTGAAAGGCTGCAATAAGCTGTCCCTGAAGCCTCCTCTTCTCCAGGCTGAACAACCCCAATTCTTTCAGCTTTTCCTCACAGAAGAGGTGCTTTAGCACTCTGAACACTTTTGTGGCCCTCTTCTGGACATGCTCCAACAGGTCCATGTCTTTCCTCTATCAGGGATCCCCAGAGCTAGACACAGTACCGTAGGTGGAGTCTCACAAAAGCTGACTAGAGGGGCAGAATCCACACCCCTCAACCTGCTGGCCACGCTTCTTTTGATGCAGCCCAGGATACAGCAGGCAACTACATCAGCCAATTCCCTCAGGACTCTGGGATGCATCTTGTCAAGTCCCATAACATGATGTATATTCAAGTTCCTTAGGTGGTCACGAACCTGATCTTCTCTTACAGTGTGGGGGGCTTTGCCTCCCAGCCTCTGCCTTGCAGTCTGTCTACTTGAGAAGTGTGGTAAGAGAGGCTGCCAGTGAAGACTGAAGCAAAAGAGTTGCTGAGTACCCCAGCTTTCTCCTCACTCCTCACCAATATTCCAGTCTTGCTCATTAGGGGAGTATACTTTCTTGGACCTTTATTTTTTGGCTGACATACCTGCAGAAGCCCATGTTATTCTTTGCATTCCTTGCCAAGTTCAGCTCCAGCTGTGCCTCAACCTTACTAACCTCTGCACAACCAGGCAGCATCCCTATACTCTTCCCAGGATAAGTGTCCCTGCTTCCACTGTCTGTGAATTTCCTTCTTCCCCTTTAATTTGACCAGTAGATCTCAACCGAGCCATGATGGTCTCCTGTCTACCTTGCTTGATTTCTTACACCTGGGGATTGAAAGTTCTTGTGCTCTACGGAAAGCATACTTAAAGATCTACCAGCTGTTCTGGATCAAACTCCCCAGCAGGATGAAAGCCTGCAAGCACATCTTTTGTAGCTGCAGTAAGAAGGCTTGGTCAATAGGCTCCCCTTGATGGAGTGACCTATAGTAGGCACCAACCACAACGTTTCTTTTGTTGCCTTGGTCTCTTAATTCTTACCAGTAAGCTTTAGCCTGCTCATGGCTATTCTTCAGAGACAGCTCTCTCCTCACTTTATCAATTTGTTGATGTCGTGGGCAACTCCACTTCTCCTTCCTCACCTGTCCCTTCTGAACAGCTTGTTGACACTGATAACCATATTCCATTTATGGGATGCATCCCACCAAGTTTCATCATTGGCAACCAGGTTATAGATTTCTACCAGCACAACGGCTTCCAACTCCTCCTGTTTGATGCCCATGTGGCTGCATTGGTGTAAAGGCACTTCAGCTGGGGTGTTTGCCATGTCACCTTCTCAGAGGAACACCCTGAGGTATTTCACTGGTGTTTCCTTGTTGGCTCCTGCTACCTCAGGAGCCCCTGGCTCACCTCTGGAAGACTTCAAGTGCACTCCAGTGTAGCCAGCACATCTCAGAACAACAGGCTGAGTGCGCACATTAGCACCTGGCCCCTCTAACCTTGGCATCTCATCCCAGAGCTTATCACAGGCAAGCTTGATAGATCCCCCCTCCCTGATATTCACAGAATCACAGAATGATGGGGTTTGGAAGGGCCGTCTGGAGGTCATCTAGTCCAGCTCCCCCTGCCTTGAAGGGAATGGGCTGCTACCTCAGAACAATGTCCTCTCACATGGGATTCATGTTTCTGTTATGAAAGGAGAAAACACATACAGGGGATTGGAGTATTTTCAAATTGACAAGGTTGTGTGGTTACCATTAGGGACTGACTTGTTAATCGGTATTTAGAGTGATTTATTACCTTAGATACCCCACAGTTAGGGAGAATGAAAACACTGGTCACATGGAGAGAAAGAGCAAGGGAAGTACTGAGAAAATAGGTTTCAACAAAATAGGCACAAAAAGTATAGGTATTTATGTGGGGTTTTAACCACAGGTGACATGAAGTTTGCTATAGCATCTAACAGAAATCTGTTTCTCTAGTCCTAACCCAGACAAAACAATTAGCATCAGCAGGACCTGTGTCTGAATAAGGACTCTGGAACAAAGACTGAAACAAGTAGGAGAAGAATGGCCACAGAATTTTATGCCTTCTCTCACAAGGTCTTCAGCAGCCAAATTTCAACTGCATGAAGTTTCACTGCACCTCCTTTCCCATCATTGTGATAATCCAAAAGTACTTATTCCACACTAATATAATGAAGTGTTTGTGAGACTAGTTATAATTGCAACGTCTGGCTTAAAATAGTGAGTTGCGACATTGCTGGGTCCTAAGGGAGATGACACTGAGTTACAGAGAATGCAAAGATACTAGATAATCCACGACCATGGGAAAGATGATACAGAAGTGTGAAAAAGTGCTTCATTTGGGATTTTATCACAGGCATTTCTATGTAAGTACAAGACTATATTTATAAGGGAATTTATGAAAATGCCTAGAGGAAAAAAAAATTATAAATGTGCATGTTTCTCCAACTTAAACCCAATTGCTGTACTGTTAATAAGCATTTCAAATAACGTGGTTGCTAGATCAGATGAACAGACAAAAGTGAGCCAGCAAGCTCTGGAAAAGATGCATGCTGCCTGTAGGTAGGGGAAAGCCAGAGCAGAAAGCCTTCAGGGAACAAGTGTGAAGGAAACAAGGATACAAAGAAGAAAAACAGAAAAAGAGCAGAGGGAAGAAAAACAGGAAGGCAGCAAAGACGGAATGGATCAAAGCAAATCTAACAAATGAGTGGGAGGCACAGAGACATGGAGAGATAAACAGTGGGAGCCAGCAGACACCATGTGTGAGAAGGGGAGAAAAAGAAGGGGAAGGAAAGGCAAAGGCCTGACGGTCCAAGAGCTTCACCAGCCAACCAGGAGAGGGAGGTTTGCCAGGACAGGCTGGCCAACTAACTACTTAGAAAGGAGGTCCAGAGTGCCAAATAGTGGAGAGCGGCCAGTCGTGCAAAGCCATCAGGGAGAGGACTCCACATATCAAGCAGAAAGGGAGCAATCGGAGCTCCGCTAGGGAACTGGGTGACCTGCAGCAAGCACTACACTTTGCAGAGGGGGAAAGGGTATTAGCAGTGCTCACCTTTGTGCTCCGAGAAGCAAAAAGGTGCCCAAGAATGTCACAGCAATATGATAAACATCTCACTGACACAGTAGAACACAGTATCCCAGCTGGCTATACACTCTGAAATATTATCCACTTGCTAGCAGTGGATGACCAAATATGAATAAACAATGATTACACAAACTGCAGGTATTAACTGTTGATTTTCCCAAACAGCACTTTCATCCCATCTGTAGAACTGATTTCCATATTCCATTTCTACTTTGGTATTTTCAAGCTGATATCATACAAATGATGTACCCTGATATTGTTTGTATAGTTCAATGTCATAATCCTAAATCAGGAAACACAAACATCAGGCCAGTGATAAACGAAAATATGAGATTAAAAAAGGGTTTACAAACCCCATGAAGAATGGCCTAATCCATCTCTGACAACATACTGCTTGCCTGTTAAATTAGGCAACTCCTATCTATCCATCTAAAAGAAACAAAATTAAGTGCAATGAATTTCTAGCGGATAGCAAATACGTGTACGGTCTTGTGAAGTCTTTTTTACACTGAAATAATAACTGATTGGAGCAGAATAGAACACAGCAAGGCCTAATTGTTTTCCCACCTGTAGATTTAACATTCATCTGTCAAGAAAAGAAAAAGAACCAGTAGTAAAAGATAAAGATTTAAATTATTTCTGAGAAGAACAAGCTCCATTTTATAGCTACCGGACTGTTAAGCACATCTTGTTAATTTTTAATCTCTCTGACAAGCTTTCCTGCTGTCACTGAGCATCACACAAAGCAGGTACTGAGGTTAAGAGGTAGTTCTATCAAGACATCAGAACTCACAGAAAGAACAGAAGCAAGGTAATCTATGTGTGACCAATGCCTCGATGCTTACTTTGCCCTTCTGGATATAGGATCTGATTCACATCACTGAAACCCTTGGGTATCTTTTGCCTTTAAACTTCATTGGGCTCTCAATGAAGTAGTAAACTGTTAGAAAGCTAGTAGTCCAATTCAACTCCTGTAGGCCCTGACAGATTCACAGCTGAGACAGAGAATACTTAGGTATTAAAAGTTGACTTCTGCTTGGGACTGAGTGCAAGAGAATGGTACATTCAGCACCTTGAGGATCCTACAACTGGTAAGAAGAGAGAGAGGAATGGAAGCAGAAGGGAGCTCCCACCTACTGCTCTGGAGCAGCAAATAATTCAAAGGGATAAGCGTATAGAGTAAGGCATAATACAGTCTAAAGTTTCTCTTTGGGTGCTGTGGCATCTGTCTGAGCTGCAAGGTACAGCAATTACAGTGCCAATTTAAACTTGTACTTAAAAATACAAGAACTATTTTCTTTTAATTTTAATAGAACAGGTACATTTAGGAATGTAGGTGGTCACCAATACACATGTGCATCACTCCCAGCAATATTAATAGAACAACAGACTGTTCCGAGTGGTGTCTAAAGTTTCAGCTGCTTGCAAACTAGTACAGTGAGAAAACTTCTAGGTAGCTTAAAAAAATTATTATAAAACAGTAGAAAGCTAATAATGTAAGACACTTCAGTGGAAAACTTTCTCCTCCAAAATCAGAGGTATTTTGCACTCTATCCAAAAGGTAAATAAGATTTCTCCCAGAAATACTGTCTTTTATCCACATCATTCTTGACAGGAAAGTGCCTGAAGCTTAATTATTAAAATAGATGCTCAGGTTTCAACTACACTTGTGATAAATAACACTCACATTAGAAAAATGTTAAAGCATCAAATAGTTTAGCATTATAAATAAAATAAGGTTGCAGTGGTTAAACTGACCTTATATATGATCTTTTTATTAGTGTGTGAATATACTATAATCCTAAATTATAAAGATAATGTAATTTAGCCCACATGTTTGAAATGAGATAACCATTGGATTGGAACTCTTGCCTGGCAGCATGCTGATCTCTTTCTTTCCCTCATTTCATTTAATTAGGAACTTGACATTTGATCAGCAACTTTTAAACAGCTGATTAAAAGGCCTGTTCATAAATGTGATTTTGATCATTTTTCACATGTGCATCAGGCTGCCTTTCTGCAGGGCAGCAAGCCTGCTGCCTGCTTTCTCATTCTGCTTTGAAGTAGACAGTCACTGGCATCCTGGGTACTCCATTTCCACCTCTACACCACCATGCTGCAACCCACATCCAATACCGACTACTTAAATAAAACAACAACCCAAACCACCAAAAACCAAAACAAAGTCATCATCTCATGGAAAAAAAGAAGAGCCAAATCTCTTCTACATCTGCTCAAATTTGAGCATAACTTAAATCCAACTAAAATTCATGCAAAGATTCCCTTCAGATTTAAAAGTGTTACTTACACTTCATCAGAGGCTACTACAGGACGCGTATACAAACTTCTCTGTATGTTAATGTATATTATGCAGTCAAGAAACACTTTAGAAATGAGAGTATCACATGAAAGATTGTGCTTGCAGCACATAAGCCCAAAAGAAAAAGCACACAACATTACAAAACTAAAAAAGGTTCTGTGTATTTTGTTTGCTATTTACTAGCAAATTCATAATCTTGAAATCCTGTCAGATAAGTACCATATAATGGTCTTTTCCACATCCTACAGCCACAAACAACAGTCGTCTTTGCTAATACAAGTACATATCTGTGGCTTCTGCCTTTGAGTCCTTCCTACTTTTAAACAAAATTACTGATTGATAGTATTCTGTGGTTACACAGCACAGGGCTGATTGCTTTCTCAGTAACCTTCCTTGAAACCTGGCTGACAAGATCTGATCCTCTCAACTCTGACTCCTGATTCAAAGCCTACTAAAGTCCTTGGGCATCCCTGTCTTTGACATGAGTAGGTTTTGGATCACTTCCATAGTTACTGAGAAGTTTCATTCAGGCTTCACTTCTCTGAACAATGTTAAGACTTCTACCACTGAGATTAAAATACTGCCCAAATGTTTGACTATGCAACCAATACACACGCGTGTGTGAGAAATGCCTGTATAATCTATCCTCTGGACATAGCAAAACAAAGAGCTGCAGAGTAAATGCAAACCATTCCCTGCAGGGTCTTGGCAATAGTTTACAGTAAGTGGCAAACCATCACTGCTTTTGATGTTTATTGCAATGTTAGCCATCTTGAAATCTTTACTATTTCCTTGGATGCAGTGGGAAGTTGCCTAGAAATTTAATTTGTGGTATTTAATGCAGAGTCCCTACATAACATTTTGTAAGATTGCCCAAGTCTTCATGTACAAGGAATAGAAATTGCATGTACATTTGTACAGAACCCATATAATTTGATTAAATTATTTCAGACAGTACAAAACAATTCTCAGATCAAGAATTCCTTCAGCAAGCATGAAGAACAGTGGCAGTCTCTTAGTGACAGGTGTCAAGAAGAGCTCCTGTAGCTGTACTCCAGACAATTACAATTAAAGTGACAAGTCTTCTAAGTCCTCTCTTATATGGAATTTAAAGGAAGTGTTACCATTTATTTCAAACAAGACCAGGATACCGCTCGTGGTATATTTGGAGATAGTCAAATCATTGCAACAGCAACAAGACTTTGCATAAGAGTAACAAAGAGAAATTCCTCCCAGCTTGAGACTGAAGCAGACATCAACAACATAGGCTGAAGGAAGTTGTTATTTCTATTCAAAATTCTAAACAGCTGTTTTCAAGGCAGATTAAAAGATTTTTCAATGTTTGGATTCAACTCAAGAGCTTTATCTAATGCATACTTTGTATTTGAGTATTTGTTGAATTAGAAATTTAATAGAGCAGCTGAGTATTTTAAAATCTTTTGGAAGATGTGAAAAAGGGATGTGAACTCTAGCACACCCTGTAAAACATAAATTTCTTACCAAAAGAATATGTTATTCATGTGCTCTGTACATTAGGTCAATTATTACTCACTTTCTTTGGAGAACAACCAAGTGCCTCCACCCTTTATAACAGAGCACTGTAATCAACTGTAGTAAGAATAGCAGAATTATTCTAATTCACATTGGTGGCTCAGGCCCTAGCTCAAGGAGGCTAAACAGTAAGGGACTAAGATAGATTTGCCATCATCTTTACTTTTTTTTTTTTAAGAGGGAAAGAAATCAATATTTCCTTGTACACCTTTGTAAATAATTTCAATTTCACATAAATGGAGAAAAATTATAAAAAGGAGCACTATAAATTGGCCCTCCAACTTAAACACTTGTTATTTAATGACAAATTCC
The DNA here is from genome assembly GCA_027925045.1 of Hypotaenidia okinawae. Taxonomy (NCBI): domain Eukaryota; kingdom Metazoa; phylum Chordata; class Aves; order Gruiformes; family Rallidae; genus Hypotaenidia; species Hypotaenidia okinawae. Next base: position 11,068,160 of record BSDF01000012.1, read on the forward strand.
ATAAACATTCTGATACCAATACTTCTTCCACTGCAATAATTTCATTTATGCTAACCCAATTTAACCTCTCGTCTTCCTTGCAGCTGTACAAAGAATTAAATACCACAAATGACATCAGCAAGTGCTAGTGCTAGATTTAAAATGCCTTCTAAAAACGGGACTTTTGTATTGAATTTGGAACCGAGTTTCATACAACTTGTACTGTTAGTTTAATATAGTATCACCTTTCATGGAGCCATATCTTGTTGGGTCCCTGCTGGGACCTGAGAGCTGAAATAGCATAGGGTTTAATGCATGGCACTTCATTTTGCCCAGTCTGGCTCAGGCCAAGAGAAGCATTTCAAATTATTTAGATAACCACACAGATTAAATACCCAGCAAGATAGCTTGCTAAGTCATTCATCATTTGCCATTCCTGGACTGTGCTTGTGTCTAACAATGTTTTTACTAGAAGAACCGTTCAGATGAATGGAATGTACATCTCTGCTGGGTTTCCCCTGCCCAAGCAGCAGTCTAAACTTCTCACCCTGCCTCCAACACTCTTCCTTAGATGTGTGAAAACTATTTGGCCAGAACCCCTCTGCCATCTTCTCACCTATCTCCCCTCCTCATCTGCTTCTCTTGGTTTTTTTTCTTTATGAGCCCTATACATCTACCTAATTCCAGTGCATTAAAACATAACCCTCTCCTTATTTCAATCCCTCAAATTGTCCTCTTATTACTCCTTTACTCTTCACCTCAAGAATTAAGGCACTGGAATAATTCACACTGTGTGGTGCAATTCAATCCCAGACGTAATATCTGCATCAGTAAATTATATCATATATTAAAGGTTATTGGAGCCCAAGTAATCTAACATTGACTCTCCTTTCCCAGATATCTATCACTTACCTCTTTTTCAACTGCCCATTGCAATGGTAGATCTTTTTGCCTTCAAAGCCTGCAGTCTGGAACTCATTTTTGACCCTGTGGTTTCTTTTGAAGCCTGTATTAATCTGATTGTAAAGCTGTCGTACTACCATTTTACAAATCTCTCCAAGTTACCACCCATACTGTCCCATCGGGACATGGAGATTCTCATAAAGGCTTTCATCATATCCCAGTAGGACAATTATAATTCATTGCTCGCTGGTTTTATTATTACCTCTTATAAACATTTCAAGCTCCAGTAGTAGTCTGTCACTGTACTGCTCAAATGAAGTAAGATGTCTGGACATAATATTCCAGCACAGAGACTAGTCCAATGGTCCTTGAAGATGCATTTCAAGGTGTCTCACTAAGATCCACCTTAATCGCACTTTGAGGAAAGTGTGCAGCATGCTCTTTCCATGCTATGTTTACTGCTTCATTTCTTGTCCTGGGCAACCTGCTTGAACCTACTTGAGCACGGGAGTTGGACTAAATGATCTCAAGAAATCCCTTCCATCCTAAGCAATTCTGTAAGATGAAATATTGTTAGAAACTATCCTCTCATCACTGTAATTCTCATGGTTCTATTTTTTTTTAAATGTAAATACATTCTTTGATAGGTTGGAGTCACTTCACTAAATAGTAGATGTACATTTTAGTGTGTTTCTGCTTTTGCTGGAGATAAACTCATTTCCCCAGCCTTGCTGAAAATTAATCTATCAATAGATTCAATGGAGCCATTGTAAACAGTGGGACCAATGTGAAAGGACTTCTGGCAAAAGCTGATGGCCTAATCTTGAGACCAAAGAGCACTAAGAGATTTTTGTGTGTAGAAAATCATAAGTTTCATTAAATGCCATTGAATTTATTCCGACTGCCACAATGCCAGCAAGGGCCATTTTCCTGCTCAGCACAGCAGAGCAGAGACTTTGTCCCAGGGTGCATGTAATGATACAGGATGGAAGCATCAGCCACCAGCCACCACTTCTCCAAGGAGGCAAGAACTGTGAGCATACAGGGTTTTTAAGTTCCTGTTTCCCCACTGTGGTGGTTTTGCATGGCAAGGTTCTGATGGAGGGGGTGTGTATGCACAAGGATGACTTCTGAAAGAAGCAGCTAGAAACTTCCCATAGGCCCAACAGACTAAACACCAGCAGGGCTTAAGGATGGACCCACCACTGACCAAGACAGAGCCCATCAGTGACAGTCATGGCACCTCTGTGAATCACATTTAAGAGGAAAAAAATGCAAGTGGATGTTTTTTGCCTCCAGACAAGGGAGTGAGAAGACGTAAGAAACTTTGCAGACACCAAAGTCAGTGAAGGAGAGGGAGGAGGCACTCCAGGTGCCAGAGGAGAGAGATTCTCCTGCAGCCACTGGAGAAGACCATGGTGGAGAATGCTGTCCCCTTGCAAGCTGTGGAAGACGATGGAGAGCAGAGATCCTACCCACAGCCTGTGGAAAGACCCCCACACTGGAGCTGGTGGAGACATACAGAAGACGCCATGACCTGCACTGGAGCAAGCTCCTGGCAAAACCTACAGCCCACGAAGAGAGAGGCCCACACCAGAGCAGGTTTGTTGGACTTGTCACACCATGGGGGATCAGGCTAGAGCAGCCTGGGCCTGAGAGACTGCACCCCATAGAAGTGACCCACTCTGGGGCAGTTGGTGAAGAGCTGGGGCAGGGGAAGAGTGTGAAGAATGTATAATAGCACAATGAAAAGTCAAGTGCTTACAAGGTTTCATACTTTTGTTCCTAAAATATAAAACCATATGTGTATATATATGTGTGTACATACACACACACACTTCTAATAACTTACTTTTTTTTTTTTTAATTACTTATCCCTAGTCTTTGCACATCTTCCTACAATGATAAATACTGAGTCTTGGTTTTGTAAAGAAATTCTGCCTTTTTCCAAAAGGGCTTTTTTCTGGATAAAGAGTGCAAAACTAGGCTATGTTTTACAGCAGAGGAGAATTTGGAGAGTGATCTTTCTCTGAGGGCTCCTTTCTTTTCAGACCTTATTTAGGCCTCTTTTCTTTTCCTACAGTGTTTCTCTAGAGTGCCAAACCGTACAAGCTGTCACTGAAAAAAAGTATAAAAAACACTCCGTCATTATTCCTGAGCTTCTTAAGGCCAATTGGAAGTGAGATTCTGACTGTCCTTAAGCTGCTCTTGGGTAGTCAATCCTGTAGCTTTTTGCAACTTTTAGGATGTTTCTATATGTAACAGTTTACTTCAGCAAAGCTTTGATCAACTCTGTTACAAACATGTTGCAAGGAAACTTAGAGGTGACAAAACATCTGTACTGACCATTTTGAGCACCTCCACTTAAGATGCATTTTTATTAGCATTTTGCAGCTGACCTACATAAAAGAATTGTTTTACTTGGAACTGCCCTTGTCAGTTATCCTTGCATTAGGTATGATCTATGATGTTTTAAAAGAGGTTCTTTTTGTTAGAACCGATCACCATGAAAAGAAACTATCACACAAAGAAAATATGAATCCTGTGACACAAACTTGAGTGAGGTATCAGACACACCAATACTTGATTTTTTTCTGTTGCAGCAAACAAAGTTTTTCAGCTTACCAGCTCAATAAGAAAATGTGTTTTAAATGGAAAATATTCATAGAAAATGTCAAAGTGATTCACAAGGAAAACATTTGTTTTCACTGTAACAAATGAAAGGATTTCAGGTAACAGTCCTTTCTTATATCAAAATATATTGCAGCCTAGAGAAGGAGGAACATTTTTCTCCATAAATGGCTAAGTGGACACTGTTAGGTAAGTTCTCAGCTGCATTTACTCACTCCCTGTATTATATTCAACTCTAGGAGTCACCATTTCAAAAGCACTTTTTCTATGGAAAGCTCTGTGAAAAAATAGATGTGCTCAGCTTTTTTATGTTCTGCAAGTTCCGTAGTGATCCAGAAATTGGCAGATAGCTGAAACTGGAAAAAGGGGCATGTTACAATGGTACTATGAGAACAAAAACAGCTTGAAGGTGCTCAATCTGAAAGCCTCAGATTCAACACTGTGCTGCAATGACAACCAGAATCAATAAAAACTGACTCAGTCTTTTTGTACACAAAAAAACCCTGACTCCCATGATATAATGCATCAGGCAGATTCTTCCCAGCCCCCGCCCCAGCACTCCAGCGTGCACAAATTACCTGGCAGTGCAGGTAATTCAGAGAAGTATCTTTCAATTGCCTGTATTAATGTAACATCCCACAAGCACAGACATCTCTGTGTATAAAAATTTAACAAAACCTCTTGATGAAAGCACAGGCCTCTGCTCTTCATGTCTTAAGACACTACAAGGCAGATCACAAGTATCATGCACAAGGAAAGCCAGCACAAGATGCAGCACTGTCTGAATGAAAGCAGACCTGAATTTCTTACAGAGCAAACGTGTGCCACAGGCTGCCAGCACACCTGGAGGAAGGTGTCACATTCAACAAAGTTGTCTGCAGTACCAGGAGAACCATCTCAGGGATTTTCATGTGAGTCCCTTTAATGTCCTACATGCAAGAGTCAAATCTTACAGATTAGCATAATGCAGCTATTTCATTCAAATGTTTGTATTATAATTTATACCAAAAGATAGGCTTTTCAATTTGAGATTAATTTTGTATGCATCTCCACTGCTACAACTAAAATCAAATCAAAACAAAGTCCAACAATACATTCCTGTGCTTCTAAAGGACAGTGTCCTTCGCAGCCAATCTAGAAGGCATGGAAATACAGAAAGGGCTGCCAAATAGTTAAATGAACACTTTGGATTTGTTTGACTGAAATCAAAACTCAATTTGGAACAAAATGTAAATGTTCAGCTTCATGTACAAAAGTTGGAGCCCTCACATCTCACAAGAGACCTAAATCCATATGTACTGAACCATTTATGGATCTTGATTAAGCTTTAAGCATATATCTGAAGAAACTTTTTTAAACCTCATTCTGTGATATTTTGAGATGCACAAAGCATAGAGCAAGAAACACAGGGCTGGTTATAGAGTATATTTCCAAGAAGCAGAACGAAGGATAAAAGCATTCACATACACAGGATCCCAAAAATGCTTTTTGGCATTAAATAACAGACTGAGCTCAACACTGAGTTCTGATCCAGAGATCTATTGATTATATTGCTAAGTATTATACACCATCCTAAATCTCACACAGCAATTTGCAGAGGCTGAGTTTTCCACCATTAAGCTGCAACTACACTTTCAAAAAATAAAAAAAAAAATCATCCATTTATCTCAAACTCTTTTATAGAAAGCATAATCTAACATACTGATACTGAATTTTTGGTTTAAAACTGAAAGACATCAAAGGTGGCAACCTGTATTAAAATTACTTTAAGGAGAGTAAAACATCACCCTGTGACTGAAGATATTTATCTTTAGCCTGAAGCCCTTCCTCAGTTGTTTTTGGGGAAAATGGTGTGCAAGAATCTTTGTTCCAGGCCTTCATGCTTAGCCATCCTTCAGTTTGCTGTTATAATACTGTACATGCATTCATGTTACAGGGCTGCAGAAACTACATGTCTATGTCAACAGATGTGTTTCTTGGAAGACAGCTACAGAAATCAAGTTTATTCAAATGTTTGCCAGCTACCATATGCTGCAATACTACTTTAAATGCAACATAAGGCTTTGGGAACATACTTTTACTGCTATCTACACTTTGTTATTTACTTTCCATTTAGACTAAATACCAGAGACGGGGCACACTAAGGGGTGCAGTGTCCTCTTTGTGAAAACATTCTACCCGTTGTAATATTTAGAAAGAAAAAAATATACACAGCCCTAAACTACTCTCAACCACTTTCAGCAGCTGTACTTTCATAGAGAGGCTCTGGGAAAGATATTTTTACATATGGCATTAATTCTGGGAACTTTTAATAATGGCCAAATATAATTAAAAATTATGCAAAAATTCCTGCCATGAAGAGAGCAGTACAGAAATGACTCTGAAGAAAAAGCAATCATTTGCTCATATTCTGAGTCCAGAAAAAAAAACAAAATACACGTGGTACTTTTTTAATATTTGAACTACATCAGGCCCAATTCTGCCTCTATGTGAAGTGAGTGGCAAAATGCCAAAATGCAGCAGGATTGAGCCCCTGATGTTGTCACAAGTATTCAAATAAACAGACAAGGCTGTAACACGTTCTAAGCTTCCACTGTGCTCCTCTAAATAGATTCAGGCAGAAAAAGAAAAGCACATTTCATTACATTTTTTGCAAAATGAGGATAACAACAATATATGATTTTATATTATATAGAAGTCATCCTCTTCAAGTATAATTATCCAAATGTCCATAAAGAAAGTTTCAAAGAGTCAAGAAAGCTTTTATGCAAAAATTTGGAGGACACAGTTCTACCATATCAGTCAGATAGAGAATGTGCATGCCACAAAGCCGTATCACTTCACATTGCATTTGTATCCAGAAATGGTATTTTCAGAACAATCTGCCTCACTCACTTCCCCAGAAATAAGATCATTTAAGAGATTATTTCCCAAATAGTTTCCTCCCCCCGCACCCTGCATAGAGATGTTTTGGGTTTTTTCCTCCCCCCACCCTGTGGTTTTTGTTTTCCTAGTAAATACACAGTTTTACTCTAGAAGGCATGAATCTTGTGAATCTACTGGATAACATCCATCCACATATACATCAGAAGCCCACCAGGGAGTGTCACAAATCCACATAACTTTCCAAAGCTAAACTCAAAATATGGACCTCTTACTTAGCTGACAGATGTGTAAAATCATATGCAGCCAGACAAGTCCCTATTGACCACACAGGTGCATGTGCTGAACAATGAAAGTTATTCTAAGACCAACATTAGATATTAGAAAAGTTATCTTCAGAAAACGTTTTTCTGATGGCATAATGTGATTCTGAGACCAAAACCCACCACACCCTTTTTAGAGGAGGAGAACATATTAGCTCAGCTAGGTAAAGAGACTGCAAGAAGTCACATTTCAGAGGTTTTCTAGGAAGATATGACTATCTTTTGGCCTCAATACAGCAGTGAGCGTTAGCCAGATAAACTACAGCTCATTAATGTCTATTTTCTCTTTTATTGATAACTATAGAATCAAACACATGTTCTAAAGAAAAACTGCCCAGGGACAAAGCATCTAAGTTACAGATTTACACTTCAATTGTGCTCAATAACATGCACGGGATTTCATGACAGCATGATTTGGCTGAAATGGCTCTGTGTCACCAGTTTCTCACTCCACCCGACACAAGGCAGGAGCCCTGAGGGACAGGACTGAAGCTGTTGGCAGACTTCAGCCTTGAAACTTGCCCTAATGAGGTGGAGTCAAACTACTCCCAGATCAAGAAACGTAAAAGCAGCATTGAATAGTCTTCTGAGCTGCATTTCACACACACCTTCTCACCAGACCTAAGGCTCAAACCCTTCACACATGGAGAACAAGCAGTCACAGGTTGGAATTCAAAACCTTTGCAGTAACGTTCACTACATTCTTTATCTAAAAATCATTTATCATCTTCAAAATTAAGATCTTTAGCCTAATTTTCCATTCCTCTTACTTTTCTCCAGCAGTGAGATCCCAAGACTCAGAACAGAGTTATTTTTCAATCTTCAGAAAAACTTCACTATCAGTTTTAACTACTTCTGCAACAGCTGAGTGGATAACTGGCAAGACTTCACACAGTGCCAATGCAGAAATTTTATCTGCTGTAAGGAGGGCAGGAAATACCTGCTTCATCCTACCATCTGCTCTAGCACAGAACGAAAAGCTTGGTCCTCTAGGATTTGTTGTTCTGCATCACCCACGTATGCTGCCCATATAAAAAAGCTAGCCATTACTCCAGGTACAGCACTGATGATGGTGATCATCTGACACACACACTGACAGAAATTTCATGTCCTAAACATATGCCCTACATGCAAGCCCAAAATCAAGCTATTACTGTCTGTTATGTCTCAGGTTCAGATCAATTGATAGCTCTAACAAATGAAAATGGTTTGTTTAAAATATGACAAAATTCAGTGCAAAAATTGTACCTAAACATTGTTCAGTATATGAATCTCTCAAATGAATTGTTAACTTGGTTTTAGAACCCTGAAAAAAAAAATCCATATATCAGCTAAGACAGTTGGTATAGCTGCGTTGTCATCTGGAAACAGCTGTGACTATCACTATGGATATACAAATAAAAAGGTAAGATTGAAGAAAATGAATCTGTACAAAATGGAAAAAAAAATAAACTCTACCAAAACAAAACATGTCAAAGATAGAGGCAAGATGCTTCTAATCATTGGTAAGGAAATGTATCTGAGATACAAAGAGCTTTTTCTGATGGCCTAGAAACAGAATTGAAGTTTGATTTAAAACACTTATCAATATTTTATACTTGCCACTTCTTCCATTGCAGTGTTTTCACAGCAAGTAAACAAAAGAAAGGCCTTAATCAGTTGCATGTGTGTTTCATCCTGGCCTCTATCCTTATGAAGCTCACATCTTCTAAAACTGCTACTTAAACTTTATTTTCAGTCTTGAAACTAACCAAACCAAATTGAATCAATTCAGCCAAATATTAGAATAGGTAATGGCTCAATAACCCTACTGTTACAATACACAAATGGGGATTTTTTTTGCCTTGGGAAAAGAAAATGACACTCAGTAAGGCTACTGTGAGCTGAAGAACTAACCATGAAAATCCTACCAATCAACACTTGTGATACAAAAAAGTCACAAAAGAAGATAAGAGTGAATATTGGCTTTTAAACCAATACTAAATTTTTCATTCTTGTTAAAATTGCCATTTAGGAAAGTTATTACCATTTTAATTTGTGTTATTCCACAACTCGTATCTCCACAATTTTCTTAGACTGGAGTTCTCCTTTCAGTAGAGATTTCTCCCATTGCATTCTCCAAGAATACTACTTCTATTTTACCTTATTCATAGATAACAATATAGTATTACTATTTAAATATTTTATTTCATATTACTATTTAAGTATTTTTAAGATACCATTAAGCAAGTTGGAACATTATTTTTTCTGCACTTTTTTAGGGAGCCTACCTCTTTCACACTGGGGTCCCGTAAAGCCGTATGTGCAAGCACATCTGTTCGGAGCCACGCATCGCCCTCCATTTAGACATCCATTTTCACAGACAGCTGTATCAGAGGGAAAGCAAAAGTAATTTTTATTAGCCTACTTGCAGAACAACATGAAGTTATATACTTGATGAGCTTGGTAAACTGGTAAAAATGGTAACCAGGACAGGACAGGATGCTTTTATTTTCTGGAATCTACTTGCAATCTTTTCCTATTTCCTGGCCTCGTTAGTATCATGAATTCATCTTTTCAGGAGAGCATAATATAAACAGAGCAACAATCACAGCTTTTCTGACCTCTCAGAGCTTTCTCTTTTTGATGGCTAGGCAATTCCATTACTTCAGAACGTCTCTTTCAAACTTTAAACAAAGAAAGACTGAAAGAGTAGAGATTGCAGACAGAAGGTGCAGAAGAAAGTTTCATCTTTAAATCCTCAAAATTCTTCTCTGTTCAGAAACAAACGTGTTTCTACCATTACAGAAAAACAATCTAGTATTAAAAGGCTCTTTGCTGATGTTAAATAGTTCATGCTATCAACTAGAAAAACAAAATGTAGTCAATATCAATATCTATTTTGACTAAGTTAGTCCAAAATATTCTTCCCCTGTACAATGCTGTCACTAGATTCAGAACCCAGTTTACCTCATAATAAACTCCAAAAGCAGTTGCCCTCAGAAATAAATCAGAAAATATAAGGTTCATATGAAAAAAGACACTTTTAAATACAATTTGATGCTCATTGAGTAATGTTATTCTTTGTTCCGTTTCACATTCACTTCAGTAGAAAGAAGGTTTCCATTTATCCTCTTTTATCCACTTGATATTTCACAGAGAAGGCAGAAATACAACTCTTAATCCTTTCACCATGTGATCCTCTTCCAGATTATTAGGGTAAATTCCTGGTCCCACTGAAGTTCATGTAAAGTGTGCCACTGATTTTGACAGAGCACAAAAGGTTTTCATTAAACAAGCTAAACACATTTTCTCTGTCAGACCAATAGTTCGCTAGATAGCAACATGACAGCCTTGGTTAAAAGCACTGTCTACATCTTTATTTGAGTTTCTTCACAGCATTCCTGCCAAGAAGAGCAAGAGACCACCAGAGTCAGTTTGGGAGAGATTTCAAGCAGCAGATCCAGGAATGCTGTTGGCTCAGCATTGGTTGAGGAAATCAAAAATATGTCGATCAACTCTAGTAAGACAACAAAATGAGCAAAATACCTAAAGCATACTGGCTAACTCTGAAGCAAACCCCTGAAATTAAAACAAGGCTTTTTATTAAAAACCTTAATTTTGTCTATAAGATGAAAACTGAATCCCGTGTAAATTCTAAATGTATGGCCTATTGCTCTAGTGAGTGGAAAGCCCTGGAGGTCAATGGGAATTATGGCAGTGTGAGAACTACAGGATCAAGTTATATCCAATTATTATGAATTCACATTATGTTTATTTTAATAGTCCTGATCAGAAAGAATTCACTCAGCATTTATTACAAAGTCACGTTTTCCTGTAAAATTCCACTATACCTGATCAAAATCAAGCTCAACATTAGTTGAAATGTAGTGCTAAAGGGTACCCGCTCCACACATTCCAGAATTACTTGACTGCACACATTAACTACATTAATAAAAGTGTACTTACGCTGTCCACAGTGTGTCCCTGTATATCCCTTCTGACAGAGGCAATGGTCATCACTGCAGCTACCTCCATTCATGCACCGGATGTTACAGTGTTGTACTTGAAAGAAAAGATTTTTCTCAGTTAAATTAAACTAACCAGAAACACTTAGCTGTCTGCTAAATTATTTTTATTTATTTATTTATTTATTTTTAGGGATTGTTTCCATGAACTAGAAACCAGTATTAGAAACCCAGCATACATGGTTTAGGACAGCTACTTTAAATGGCAGAACAGAAAATAATATTGAGTTACTGTACCTAAGGAATATAGGTCATGGTGCAAGAATTTGATACCACCTTTATTCACTGAAGTCAAGGGCATTCTGTATGAGCATAAACTTACAGTGTTTGTCTCCTAGTTTGCAATGATTAGGAAAGACCATTGATATGGGAAAGGTACTACACCTCTGGCAGATATCACCAAGAAGAGAGTCTTATCAGCTGAACAATGGGAGAGGGAAGTATTAAAGGGAAGCACATAAGGAAGCTCCTGAAGACAACCCAGTTCCACCAACATCAGAAGCTGGTCTGTCCAGGTAGGACTTGCATGAAAAGGAAAAATAACAGAGCTATTTCTTTTGTACACCATCTGTGGGGTCACCCCATCTCCAGGTAAAGCTGCTGCTGGCTGCTGTGCTTGGAAGCTGCAGAGCTCACAAACAGCATTTGCCCCAGAGCCAACCACCTTTCCTGGGAAGGAGCAGCGGCAGGGGAGCTGCATGATTAACACGCAGCTTGGGTTTCATGCTAGTAAAATCTGTGCTGCATTTTTCTAGTAAGAAGGGCAAATATATAATTTTAACTACAGATTAGGAACAACTTAAAGTATGTCAGGCTTTTAATCAGGCATAGAAAAGCAGGCAGCCTTCCCAACAAAGTGAAGTCCTCCTTACAGGTTCTGCTGTCCAACACAGCTGTGAACCAGGACAGGCACTCCAGCAAGCAGCCGGAAAATGGTTTCCCTCCTAACAGGAACCACATGAAAGGCTCCTCCCCAGATAGGATTACAGTCAGATCAGAATTTCGGCAGATTTTGATGGACACCTGGACACCTACAAAGTGCTGTCTGAAATGCCCAGAATGGCAAAATATAAATGGAATGTGCCACCAGAACCTGTTGCTAACAGGTGCCATGCCAACCACTGAATTTTTCCTGTTGGACAAAGTCCTTAAGCATCATTTGGCTTTTTTAAGTTCAGAAATATGTGAATGGAATTTAATTTTTATTTTGAAATAGAATTCATAATTTTAACTGTATTGCCTTCTGTAGCAATATGAATCCACAGAACAGAAGTTAAACATGCAACTGGAGAAAGGACTTAAAACAATCTATCATTTAAAACATTGCTACTCTTAATTCTTACATTATAAAAGTAAAAAGTGTACCTTACATTTCTTATGTGTCTAATAGTTATGATACATCTTTGTTCTACTTTGGATGTACTTCAGTACTTCAGGCAACAAAAATGTACTAACATTCCACAACAAAAAGTAAAATTGTCTGCACATACAGAGTGAATATCTGGTGAAGATTTTTGGACAATGTCCTAAGTAGGTCAGAAAAAGGTGTATAGTTACTTTAAAATGTGTAGTTCAACTTAGCTTTATACAATCTTAGAAAAACAGAGGGGATTACAAAAAGCATAGGAAATGATATCATCTGTCAAGCAGTGAAGGAACTTAAAAACCACAAAACTGATTTCAATTAGAGAAAGCAATGCCAAGAGCTAATTTCCATTCCCACATGAAGACCAAAGCCATTTAAATAGTTTGAACTACATTTGAGATAAAAAGGTTAACAGTAGCTTCTATGATGATTTTCATATTATTTGTTCAAGTAAAAGTAAAGTATATTTCCTCATTTTGGGATAAGGAGTGGTTTTACACATAACACACACACAAAGTTTCCATAATTTGTCTTACTGCTTCTTAAAGGAACTTTTCCAAGGTAAAATATTTCTCGTCCTTTGTAAACTAAAATCATTAGGGGAAACTGCTGGGACCCCTAGTCATCTTTATTAAAATGAACCATTCAGATCAGTGAGTTTTCTTCCTTATTACGATACAAGAAAATCAGTCAGTAAAATTATTTATTTTCTGCCTTCTTTCAAGGGAATGTTGAAAATAGTATTTCCAAAATCATACAGACTATCCTGAAATATTACCCTTCCAAAAGTTTATAGAAACATAGACAAAGGCTGTCTGGAGATCGAATGATGATTTTAAGACTGCATTTTTGAAAAGCAGCTTATTAATGCAGGTCCAGAGTCTCTTTTCTCAGCTATATCAACAATTCCATAATGTCAGCAGAGATATTCCAGTAAATGAAATAACCTGTTCCAAGGTATTGCACTGACAGAGACTCAAGGAAAAAGCACAGGAATTGCCATAAGGCCGGTAAATCAATGTGTATAGGTCTGCCTTAGCCCAGCATGCACAGGAATTGTTGTTAACAGCATTAATAAATTATTGCTTTTTATCAGTTATTGTTCTCTTTAACATCCAATTTGTAAACAGTCTGCACTGGAAACTTGTGAAGTCAAAACAGGAGTAACTGCAGGATCATAGATTTATAAATCTGCAAAAAAAGAACCAGCAAGACAAAACACATCCACATGTGCTTTGTGTGTGGTCAACATTTGCATTGTTTATCAAAGTGAAACAACAAGCTGCACTCTTAAGCATAACAGTTCTTGCCTCTCTTAATAAAACTCAGTCAAGACTTCATCACACCATGAGCACTATCAAACAAAATTGCTCTCACAAAATGTTCAGGAGCTCACCAAGCTGATGAAAGGTAACACACACACCACCTACTCTACGATCCCAAAGTAAAAAAAGTGAGGTGTGAGGGTCTGTGATCCTCAGGTGGGAAAAGCCAGCAGAGCCGCTTGCCCAGTGCCTCAAACCGAGGGCGCTCTCAGGGCCGGCTGGAGGGCACCAGTAAGAGAGGCCGCCTCTCCTCTCTCTGTACCACTGCTGTGGAAACGCTCCCAACCCTGACCGTGCATGACGCAGGGCTTTGCCTGCCAGAAGCTGTAAACAAGGAATGACAGTCTCATCACATCCCAGATGCTCAGCATGCTTTCTCTGTCAAGTGACTGACTCAGGAGAGAGATGGCAGCTAGTGCCAGGACAGGACACAGGCCTGCAGCCCTGCACGGGGTTCTGAGAAAAGCTGCAGCAGCCTTGAAAACTCTGGAAACATTTAGAATACAAGATCTTCAAAAACTCTGACAGGAGCAGAATAAAAGGGGAGGGGCTAAGCTCCGGGCTTTACTGCCATTGAACACACATCTACTGCGTCACCCCAAGGAGTGGGATCCCAGGATGTGAAGCTAGGGCCTGGGCTCCAGCCTCCCCCACCACAGCACATGGTCTCTGAGGAAGACCTCAGTCCTCAGCTGGCACCTCTGAAGCTGCTAGCAGGTGAAGCAGAGCAGGCCCCATTTTGCACTCAGGCACTATAACCAGCCTGCCCAAAGGCAGAGACACTCATCCCTGCCAGCTGCCACTGCAGCGCCCACCTGAGCACTCACTGCCTCTGCCATGGCCCCCTTCCTTCAGAGGTGGTAAATGTCTTCCCCCATCTAGAACAAACCAAGCCATTCTGACTAAAACAGATTGAAAGCACAAACCGTGGCTGAGATCATAGATATATCAGACCCATAACCCTATGGTCAGCAGGGGTGACTGATACTGAAGGAAAGATCCTCCTCACTCATCCCCCTGTTCCCATAGGGGCAAAGCAGCAACTACAACACGGCAGGATTGTAGGACACATCTGCAGCACAAACAGGGGTATGGCTGCCGCAAGAATAGTGACAGTCAAAGGAGCCATGGCCTGGGTGGTCTGGGAAATAACAGCAGAGCAGCCACCAGGGAACTGGAGCAGCACAGGGTGTAGGACATCTCCCCATGTGTGCACCTGCAACCCATAATTCAGAGCCAGTGTGATGGATGACTCCCCGCCTGACAGTCTTATTTCCAAGCTTACCATAAGAATACCCAAAAATTCACTAATTACACAGAAACAACCACTATTCAGCCAAGCAAGTTCACTGATGTCACGAAAATCCCTGCTGAGAAAACCATTGGTTGATCTTTTCAACCACGACTCAGATTCCTAAAGCTGACTCGTAACCAGAAAAGTTCCAGCAACTGACCTGCATAAAAACCAGACTTGAAGGATTTGTTTTGCTTTCAAATCTGCATTAATTACTCGATTCCAGCAGACAACCAGTATGTAAGAGCCACTGTGGATTCAGTTTCTGCCTATGGTTGTTCATGATATAAAACCTGTGCCCACTACCGATTCCTTAAGTACTAAAGACACATATAGCTTAAAATACCTAGAAGACAACTCAGACACATCTCATATAACAGAAGCCATACATTTAATCCTGAAAAATCATGGTATTTTGAGTGTGATTAACTCCTATCTACTTTCGAATTTTTTTTTAATAGTTTTTTCTCATTTTTTTAAAACTTATAATTAAAGTTTCATAAATGCATTTGCTGGCAAAATATTGTTACAAATGGGAGTTGACAAGAACCATTTGATGTCAAACAGTATTTTTATGTTATGTTTACTTTGTTTCCTAATAGCGGATCTAAGTCGTTGTGGTCTAATTGAGTAAATACGTATTCATGGATTTTGTCTACAGTGCCAACAGAGCAAATGAGTCACAGAAAGTATATGTTCTATAAGTCTTAATGAGGTGCTGGGTCATAAACATTGTTACACAAGAGTGCACAGAGGCAGTGGAGTCTTTTCTCCCTACAACTCAAGACACACTGCTTGTGGAGGTGGTTTGCTTTAATAAATTAAGGTGATGTGGCCACACACACAAAATGCATCTTAAATTATTGCATGAATTAAATAAGATACAAACAATATCTTTAAGCCAACTCCTAAGTCTATTTGTTAATACCTATGCTGTATACAGAAAAGCAACATTTGAGAGTGGGCAAACCTACGTACCAATATAAGGAAAATGTCAGCACTGATTTGATTAAAGCTTAGGATTAGTAGAATACTCATACCTAGGACAAGTAATTGCTAACAAGCAAAATAGCTATGTCATACAAGCTTTAGAAGCTGCTTAATCATAAACTGTAGTAAAGTCTTTCTGCACACACTTATCTGTGCAACTCCAATGAAGGCTATAACTATGGACATCAGTGGTAGAATATTTCACAAAAAAAAACCCATGAGAAGAACTGTAACTTTATTCATACTTCATTTTTCTTTTAAGTCTTGACTCATAAAATATTTCAGTGTGGCCTAAGAAAAAAATGAGGTAATACTAAGGCCCACTCGTTTCTGCCTTTTACAAAGGTGCCAAAACACGTAACAGATGTAGGGATATATCTTTCCTTCTGTACCCTGAGGGGGACTTGGGAGAAGGTCACACTTTCCTTTACTGGCTTATGGGATTAAGGCATATGCACCTGGTAAAACAGTAGCTGGAAATCGAGGCAGGAACACAGCAACACACACATTTCTGCAGCGTTTTGCACCCTTTCTCCTCTCACTACTCTCTGGGAGCTACATAGCTCCATACCCTCCTCAGGCTGGCCTCTCCTTAACAGACATCACAGGAGCCTGAGAAAGGAGTTGAACTACAAAGAACAATATTTACCATTTTAGTACATGACATTCCATTACATTCCACAGTTGTTATTGTTTTTCCACTGTTATTGCATGAAAAGGATGCTAAAGCCACAAACTTAAGTGGCCAGTTATGTGGGAAAATTCTTATCAACTAGGAAACAAAAAAAAAAGGCAAGGTAAAAAAAATGCAGGAGCAAAGCAGACCACACACTGAATCCAACAAGATACTCAGAATTAAAAGGTTGACCATCTTGCATAATGTTACAGACCTCAGGTGAGCACATCCCCCCACCCCAGTTTCAGTTAATATGTTGTTGAGATAATTACGGGTATTTGTGGGAATCAGTTTCCTCCAAAATTCTTCCCAGAAACTTCACATTTTATATAAACATCAAAATCTTCTATATTCTAAGAGACAAGCCCAATACTCAAACAAGAATGCAGTAGAGACTACTGCTGGCAGTTCAGATATGAAATGAGATACTATTCCAAGCAAAATCCTATTTCACATAAGACACTCTACCCACAGTTAGCCATATGAAATGAGACACGATCCCAAGCAAATAGCCATTGAGCTATCTTGCTCTTTGAATAATTTAATTTTACTTTTTTTTTCTCTGAATCTGGGGAACACCATGAACACCTGAAATCCAAACATTTGTTGGAAAAGACATCTCTCTAAAAAGTCTCATTTCCAAATCATCTGCTTTTTTCTGTTCTTCTGCTTAAAAACCTCAACCAATTCTGTACCTCCATCACCTACGGAAATATCACCTGAATAAGGTCAGCAATATTAGATTAAGAAGATCCTGACAAGAAAATGCTGTAATACTCCCAGGCCTATGTATGTAAAATACAGCATATAATCCCTCAAATGGAGCAGAATTACAAAGCAAGTAAAATTCAGCCAACTGACAACAGTCATCTCTCTACCATTACGTTTTTGCTGTCTATGTGTTCGTGTCTACCACAAGAGAGGTAAGGCATTTTCCAGAAAGCAAGGGAGTCTGAAATTAGTGTTACAAACTGGCAAATGAATATTGCTTCCAACAAAACTAATTTAGTTTTAATTTGGCAAAAAGAGTGTCCCCAATAGCTAGTCTCTGAGTCATACTTCAGTTTCATCATAGGAGGCTATGCTTTCGTTCCTGTGGTAAAAGTACGTCTGGTGACTCAGAGGTTATTTGTCTTAAATATTGAACTATCTTACATACCTTAGTATCTTCAAAAACTCAAAAGAGCAATATCAAAGACACATAAGAAATACTTACTTGATTTTGAACCACAGGAGGGGGCTATCTGACCATTTGGGCATGTGCACATGTTTGGTCTAGAGCAAAATCCGTCCCCACAGGAATGTCTGCAGATTGCTATAAATAAAAAATAAATGCCTTTAAAATATGCTTCAAAAACCCCAAACACATGAAAACACCTGATAGACAACATGCATTCAGCACCATAACATAAATAGCTACAAAGTCATTAAATTGCATTCAACAAATTCCATAATGGTTCCTCCTGTTTATCCCCATCTCTATAGGGAACAGTAAAGCTAGACCTTCACAGGCTCTTCTGAAAAAGCCTGGGAGCGTGCCACAGGCCACACGGGATAGAGAGAGATTTCCTTGGAAAAGGGAAACTGCGGTCCATTTCACCAGACTTCTCTTACAGGAAGGATGGCACTAAGGCAGCATTACAATGCTCCATTTATTTCTGCACCACACACACAAGCATAGCAATTCCTATCTAACAGCATGTTGCCTCAGTGTCTCTGGAGAGGGTCTTATCAGAGTGCCTTTAACAATCATTTCCGGTACACTGTACTGTTACACATGAATATGTGTACAGAACTATAATGTATATATGTATGTATATACTTATATCCCTACATATTTATCTCAGGTCTAGGGTCCAAACAAGCAGAGCAAATGTCCTTGCTGGTCCAACGCTGTTGCCTCCTTCCATTTACTTAAATAGATTAACATATTCCACAGCTACTCAGTCCTGAGAGTCCACACACCCCTTGGATCCCTTACCACAGACTCAAACAGAACATGTGGATGAGATTAATCCTTTGTTAAATACTCATATCACATCACTGTACTGTAGCCCGCAAAACTTTGTATATTAGTTTAATATATTTAAAATGGTAAAGAAATTACATACAGCTGCTATTGAAACCATTTAGAAACATATTTCAGTTCTGGTACACAATTAAAAATACCCTGACATAGAGGGACAAAGCTAAACTTCAGTCATAACACAGAACTGGATTAACTTACGGACTATGCATTGGTTTCCACCAGGTAAAGTTTTCCATCCAGGGCAACAGTAAGCATTGTAACGTGATCCACACACATTTGGTCTGGGAAAAAAAGAAAAAGACAAGACAAATTCTTATTTTTATTCAGAACTGTGTTTTAAAAATAGAGGCATAAAATCACAGAAAGTAAATCACTGCAATATACATTTCAATAATTAAATCTAGAAATGTTGCATGATTTTAGCAGAACTGCATGCTTTGGGTCATTGGGTTTTTTTAGATAACATCCTTTTATAAATTGAAGATTACATGATAAACATGAAATCAGACCAGAAACATCTGAACAACAACAGAATGGGCAAACCTTGTCTCATATCACTCCATATCTGGAAAATCAGCATGCAGGGGTTTTGAGCAAAACTCCCATTTAAATACAAAATGAGGGATCACACCCATCAGCATATGTGAACACAGAGGAAATCTAGTGCTCTTTGATAATTTTTTAAATCCATGTTGCTTTCTCTTCTTTACTCTAAAGCAGTATTACTGTTCCCCTTTTCATCCATGAGCAAAACTATGCATGTACGTATGTATGAATGAACCATGCCAATGATGACATTAGCCAAACCAATGAGCCGAAATAGGTAAATTCTTTATTAGCAAAAGTTACTGACTATCAAAAAAATCAATGATGTAGGTGCATGTAGAGAGCTAGGGTCCTGTGGAACCAATATAACAGGCCCACTGCACTCCTTAAATGATGGATCAGTAGGATTTTTTCTTTCTAACCCATTCCTCTCAGCCATACTTACCCTTTCAAATAACTAGATCACTAGAATTTACAACGAAATCTGACAGAACATGACGCTACTGCTATCATGATTTTATTAGTATAACCAGAAAAGTTGAAAAGGTTCTGTGCCCCTCAGATTATTTTTTTTAAAATCTAACTTGTCCTATTTATTTAATGTACCTATCCATGCGAGTAAAGCTAGTAAGAAGGTTCAAAAATTAGAAAATATGCCTCCTCTTTTTGAATGTTTAATAATCTTAGAGGAAATTTTTACAACCTCTATTAATATTCTGAGCTATTACCCAATAGATTAATGCAACTAAAGCTAGCTATAAACTAGTACTTCCTAGAAACTGCCTTATTCAAATACTGTATACAGATCAGAGACAGATTTAGAGTGTTTATTGTTTTAGGAAGGGTTTTCTATTATTATTTTGTCCTTGGTCTTTCAGAAAGTTCTTCATGCCTAGTATTGCAAAGTCTAAGTAAACAGCAGTTACCTCATATGGTGAGGCAACTTAAGACAAACAATCTTGATATATACAAACATTTATTTATGCACATTTTCTAACTAACAAGGCTTTTATACTGTATTTATTTAGGAATCTGCATTGTTAATGTAATTTCAAGTATTCTGATTACACCAACTTCAGTAACACCTAGTCTTTTCATTAAGTGCTTGGCCAGAAACTATTAAAGTCAAAGCAAACACAAATCATGCTTCCACTCGTTTTGGGTAACTACAAAGTGGTAACCAAGGTGAATGAGAGCAACACAATTAGACTTGATGCAAGGCCCTCTTCCCTTCCTGTAACTGGTGCTACAGCCTCAAAGTCTTATTCATATAATTCCAATGTATTCAGTTTTAGTAATGTCAGCTACTTCCCCGCAGGGCTATAACCATGTAACTTTCCTAGAGTTCCCTGTTCATCAATGCCAAATGTTGCTCCACGATCATCTGCCAAGTAAGACTGGCAAGCAGACAAGTAAGATTGCTTTTCACCTTCTCCAGTCAGAAGAAATAATGGAATTTATTAAGACAGACAGAATGGGTTTGTTGCTACCTGTTACAACCTACAGGCATGAACCACCCATTTCCAGTGGCGTTGGTAAGAACCTATAAATGGCTGACCATAAAGTGATCTTTAGGTATTCAGCCAAATTTCAGTCTCAATAAGTATACAGCTTTGGGGACCAGCTGGTCCAAGTTTAGAGTCAGGAGCACATTTTTGTGCCATGGGGAAACCCGATTTTTAAAATCTGTTTCCAAAATGGGGCTCTAGAAAACCTAGATGTGCCAACAGCCGTGAAGTCAGAAGCCCTGGGAGCTTCGAGGCTGTCCACAGGGTAGGCTAAGCTGCAGACCCAAGAAACTCAAACTCAGATACAGCTTCTTTAGCTCGAAAAAAAAAAAAGTCATCAAACTGTACTTCCATGGAACAGTTTGAGCCTGACAAGTGCATTTTCCAGTGGAACACTTTTTCGTCATAAAGCTGCTGTCTAGCTTATAAAAGAAACCTATATTGAAGTCTGAATGCTACTTCTTTGGGAGGGAATGTTCTTTACTTCTGCCTGTTTGTACAATGTGTTTAAAAAGAATTAATTCAGAAACTACAGATATAAATCCCCATAAACAAATAAATAAAGGGAATAACAATTCACCTTATTCAAAATCACAGAAACCATCAATCAAATTGTAAAGTCTCTATCATAATACTTACTGTAACAGTTACCCACTGTTATGTTTAATAGAGCATATTTTCCTGCTGATATTATAGGCCATGAATGCTAAAGAAGCATTTTATATTCTTATAAAACTGTTTTCCCGAATAGCACTACAGAGTTCAGTTGTAAAACCTGATTTTTAATGGCAAAAGAAACAGAACTGCAGCTATACAGACCAGAGATGGGACAACCCTTCCAACCCAAAGCAGTCTGTTATTTTTGTAATGGTATGGTGCTGAGAGACCTTACAACTGATGTCCAGTCTGTCAAAGATGTTCAAAATTAACAAGAAATTATGTCTTTAATTAATGATGTGTAAGTACACATTTCTCAATTTGAATAATTATCAGAAGACATTAGTCATCAACTAGAAAACTCTTAGAATAACACAGAGAAAAAAAGTTCATCTGAAAATTCTGATAACTAACACCTGAATCTGACAGGTCTGGCTGACAGCATCTGCGTGCACCAACTAGAAGGCATTACTCTTTTAGAGCAACCATAGAGAATCTCCACTCCCATCATAAAATAAACCTTTGTCAGTCCTTTCCACCCACATGGGGATGGATCCTTGGCAGGACTACAGCATCAGGTCCTTTAGATGGACGCACTTGGTCCTGCCCCAGGTCAGCACTGCGCTACTCCTGGCTGCAGCACTACTTCTGCCCGTCACACAACCTCAGATAAACACTCTCTTGTCTCTACCGGGCAACACTTCATCATCGCACAGAGAGGACCAACTGGGTCAAT
Organism: Hypotaenidia okinawae; assembly: GCA_027925045.1. Lineage (NCBI taxonomy): Eukaryota > Metazoa > Chordata > Aves > Gruiformes > Rallidae > Hypotaenidia > Hypotaenidia okinawae. The sequence continues at coordinate 11,090,013 of BSDF01000012.1, forward strand.
CCCCTCCCTTCCTACTCCTGCTCCCAGTGTCCTGTGCCAGCAAGAACAAAGGGCTGCCTGGCTCTCCCAAATTGCACGAGATTACACAGCAACTTGGGGGAAGATTTATGGAGCGGGCACTTCAATATAAAATGATGAGAAGCAAATCACACTAAGTTGGTAGTGTGTTCTTATCAGATATAAGCAGGCAGCGGGGGTATGTCACAGCCAGACAAATGAGGGGACAGGGGACTATTCATAAGTCCTGTGTGAAGCTGGCAGTGGGAAACACCACCCAGCCCAGGAACAGCAAGGCAACTCTAGCATCACAGCTGTCCTCTCCAGGGCCCCAGCAGAGACACAGCCAGAGCTCCATGCTGCAGCCTGCCCAGGGGGTGCACTAATTCTGTACATCCCTGCTCTGCCCTGCCTGTGACCCCTCAGGCAAATTACGGCCCTCTTCTGAAGAAAGAGTTGCCCATCTGCAGCTCCCACAGGCGGAAGAGTTTCTGGCATGGCTGTGAGCAAGGCTTCAGGAGGAAATTTCGTCAGCAGCATTGCCATGCACCAGCCAACACTGGCGTAACCCAGGCTGAATCAAGCCCAAAGCGTGGGTCTCAAAGAAATTAGACTGAGAGACCAGACAGTGTGGGCAGAAAGTGGTTAGAGAACAAGAGAGACAGCTGATCTCCAGTTAGAGTTGAGCTGAGGTGCAGGGATACCGGGAAGGGTTTCTAACTTCTCCCACAACTCACTTTTCCTCTCTCTAGGAAAACACACAGGGATTCTTCCTTGCAAGAAAGTATTTAATGAAGGACTTGTATTAACTATTTGGCTGCAGAAGGTAGCATATGTTTAACATAATGTAGGGACCAAATTTTCTGGCAGAAGAGAGATAATTTAAAGCAACATCAGCTGCCAATGGTTATTTTTAAAGAAAACTTTGTCTATTTTTCTTCTTAGACGGGTAACACTGGTACCTGCTAAAACTGTACCCAGAATTATTTGCTGATCATTTGCACACAGAATTGGAGTGGTGTTTCCATGCTTGCACTGGGAGTTAAAAAGGATGGCAAACTGCACCTGAAAAAACGGTAGGCTGGTCTCTAAAACATGGTTGTCTAAGTTTGAATATAACCAACATATTAAGAAATAGTAGCTAAGGCTCCAGAATGTGAAGAGGAATAGCTTTTACTAGCCGTTTTCCAGAGACACATAATCAGATCTATACCTTGTGCTGTAAAACAGCTTTATATACCTTCCTGAACTCCTCAGCATCTCAGAGAAAATGTTAAAAGCACAGAGTAGCCCAGCTTTACTGACTCCATCAGAGCTTTACTCACCTTTCCCACTGAATCAAGAATTTCCATTGTTAAGAGATATTCCAAACCTGAGTGGTCATGGCTCAAACAACCCCATTTCCTGCTCTGAGCAGGGCTTGGACCCGCTTGGTCTTCCAATGTCTCTCCCCACCTAAATTACAGAAGCCAGGTACTTGGTGCATAAATTAGAGGCTGACATCAAAAGCACCTCCTGTACTGGCACCTACCCTCTCCTCCAAGGAGCAGCAAGCAAAGGAGGACAGGGAAAGGAAGATCTGGCTCCAATGGGACACAGGGGCTAACAGCTCCAGCACGTGTCAGCCAGCCTTCCCAAGCTACTCACCACCTTGACATGTACCACTGCATGTGAAAGCCAAGCCAAGCAGCCTGGTTGTTCTTCAACCTCACCACTTCCCATGAGCACATCCACAAAGTGGGAAATTTAACTATGTGGGTGGGATGCAGCAGAAAACAGAGACACACATTTGCAATGAACATGCATAAGTGTCATTTCCAGGTACCACAAATACTTTAAACAAGCATTGCTTCCCTGTTGCTTAGCTAAATGTTAGAAAACAAGATGGTTTCAGTCACTGTGCTCTTTTTCATCATTCAGTGAACATTATTAAGAGCCCTTCTGAAGCTATGTATTTCAATTGCATAAAAGGAAAATCTAGGAAAAAATGTTAGACTCTGAGAGCAAACACTAAATTTAGCTTCCATTACCCTATAAAGGATGAGCATGCATTTTTAAGCAAAATATGTTTATTATATACAAAAGATTGCATCTGGTGTACTGATTTTTACCATCCAATAAGTGAGCTTGGATGTTTGTGCCATGCAGAGAGCCTAATATGATAACTATTTCTCACTCTGACAGTAAGGATACCGCTGTCCCAGAATCCTGGCTCAGTTCAACTGAAAAAATAACATGCTGAGCAGCTCTACGGGTGTCTTTGGCTCCAGTCTATGTGCAAGTCAAGAGTTCAAAATGACATGCACGTTTCCTGCAGCAACACTGAACATTTTCCTAACCCTAACTTCCATCACACTGTGACACCTAAATACGACAATCCAACAACAGCATTTGACATTAAGTGAATTCTTCTGCACTTGCTCTCAAAAATCTGGCTATGTCTTTTGCAGGGACACACTCATCTAACCTGAGAGCCAGGCATTGTTCTCCTTCATAGCCCAGGACAGATGCCTTTCTGGCACATACTGCCTCATTTTTTCACTTCAGAACGTCAGTAGGTCCAGTTCGACACCCAATCTACATGGCTGTATAAGACATGTCAAATGCAAGTATGCCACTGGGCCAGCCAACCATTGCTGGTAAACAGGAGGGATCCAGCAGGTACTGTCTTAAACACAAAATAAGGAGGGAAAAAAAAAAAAGAAAAACTAAGTGCCTTCAGGGTACAAGAAATCATAGCCCTTCTCCCCAGTAGCACTAAATGTCTCCCATGCGAAACAGATGTAACTGTGGGCTAGGGCTACCCTTAGCTCTCCAGTTGTTACTTCCCAGGAGGGAGCAGGGAGAGACCAGGTAACACGTCCTGCACCGCTGTCACCACATACTTGCTAATGGCTGTGGCTGGAGGGAGACCTCTAATACAAAAGAGAGAACAGTGCCCTGTGCTGAGCAGCCAGCCCCCTGCCAAAGTTTTTCCAGAGGCTGCAGGATGAGCTAGTGCTACCCATCATTCCCACCTGGGAGAAGTGGTAAACATTTAGGGAGAGACTTTCATAAACCTGATACTTCTATCAATACTTGTCAGAGAACGCTCTTACGTGTTAAGCAATACCATTAACTTAAGTTTTCAAGTGCTCTCCCTCAGGCTGCTTAAAGATTTATTTTAGGTAAGACAGTAGTGTTTCTTCTTCACAACACACTGTATCCTACCCTCTGCCTCTCTCCTTGCTTGGATAGTGATACTCTGTTTCCAAAGGCCAGTTAACTTCCTGTCTGCCATAAGGCAACAGGAAAACTTCCTCTTGATAGGAATCGTGCTGGCTTAGTTCACCTTTTTCCTAGCAGCCACTGATACTTTGCTCTGTGTACAGGGAAGAGAAAAAGATGACATACCAGAGGGAAAAACAAAGAATAAGAAACAGGAAAAATATGTTCCTGAAACGAAACAAATTTTAGTTTGAAACCTCAGCTGAACACCACTGAATATTCTGTTGTCCTCCAGCAAAACATGAGAGGGAAGCTTGAAAAAGAGGATGAAAATGATTAAAACTGTAGACAAAAGAACTGCGGCTTTCATTTGGTATTTCTGAGGCTTTAATGGTCATGAATCATTGCATAAAATGAGAAGTAGAAAGGAAAACAACGGATTCTCCAGCAAGTCAACATTCAAAATATTCCTCCAGATAAAAAGCTAGAACTCCTTCATACTTCAGTGAATTTCTATAAGCAAAGCAAGAAGACATAGGTTTTAACTTAACAGGATATATTTTACCTCCCAACGTACCTTCCAAAGAGACCAACTTTACTGAACTGTCACTAAAAAAAAAAAATAAATTATTCTTCTCATGCCTTTATCTGCACAACCACCTTAACATAAATAAGGCTGTTCAGTATGTCTGAAATGCTTTGAAAAAAACAAAATAAAACTGAAGTGGGAAAGTCAGAATGGTTTAGAAAGAAAAAAACAAAGGAGACATTCACAACACAATACCAAAGAGCTACAAATATATTTTCCAGCACAGTGCAATGGTTAATCAGAAACACTCCAGGCCACAATTGTTGCATTCTACAAAAATATTTACTGAGTTTGGGGAGTAAGACCAAAGTGACACACATGCATCTATATCCTCTTTGTCATCAAGGTTCAGCAGGGAAATGAAGAAGAGGACTAGTATGGAAGGTGATCTCATGGCAAAGCAAAAAAGCTAATCATTAATTTGTTACTACTTCCATAAGTACATATTCAAAGAAGTCTCACTTAAGTAGAGACAGCCTCCTATTAGCAAATATCTACTACATTTCTATCAAGAGGAAGATTTCTTGGAGATCCATGTTGTTAAATAGTTTGGGTCTTGCGTTTTGGATAATACTATTCTAATAACCACAGGTTGTTGGGTCCATGAATGTATTTAAGTGACCCTTGCCAAAACTTGCATTGCAGTTCATATAGAAAACATTTGAGTTTGCAGGATGAGAGGCAAACGGCAATGAAAACCTGTCCTAAGCAGGCAGCACCACTGATCAACACACCACAGGAAAGGAAAATAAGCATACAGGAAAACAGAAGCTGCAATTTTATTCAATAAGGATCACCGTAAATGAAGCAGACAGATGGACTGTCTCTGCCAAACCCTAACCCAGTGATGCTGCCATTGCTCCCAAAGAAACAGAGAGCAGCCCTATGCTTACTTCAAGTCTGCATCCTCACGCCCAGTATAGCCCCAAAGTTTCTGGCACAGCAGTGTGAGGTTGCACGTAGAGTAGCTTATCCGGTTAGCAGGGCAAAAGTACTCAGATCAGATTGAATCTGGTGAATAACTCGTGGAACCGCGACTGAACACAAAATGCATCCTGAGGAGATAACAACTGAGGAGAAACCTACTTGCATAAACTTTAGGTGGGCTTTTGATTGAGGAAAGTGCAGCTGTGGTTAACAGCCCTGCCACAAGCCCGAGGCTTCTCCTGCCTTCTCCAAACAATTCTCTCTGGAAACCTGCACTGTAACCTGCAAATTACAGTACATTACTGTAATCAGGCACACTCCCTGAAGGTGCTGTTCTTCCCTGAATCCTTTATGCCTCTGGTTTCTAAAGACAGAGGGCCACCTGTCACCCCTCCATAGAAGTTCAATTAAACACCAAGAACCTGAGATCAGAAAGTCTTCGGGAAGACAACACTGCACAAAAGACTGCACAACTCCATCACAAACCCACAGAGGAAATGATTACCTGGAACACAAAGAAAGAAACAAAGCACAATCCATGTCATCTTTTGTTCTCTGTGCTGTAGCATAAATCTGTTTCTCACCTGCCAAGCAATTAAGTCGTAGCTACCATCAGCCTTACACAGGACTTTCTCAGGATGGGGGACAGCAACATAGCTTCCTACGATGGGACACAAGGTGGCAAACCCAATGTGAAATTCTCCATTCGCTCTGTACAAACCCACCAGAGGCCAGCTGTGACCTGTCGTGCAGCATCTGGGACAGCATATCAGGCCAACCTGATATAGTTAAGAGCTATGCAGACCAAAACAAACAATCAAACAAATAAATTAAAAAAAAAATTCAAAAAAAACCAAACCACCAAGAAGGAAAGAAAGTAAAAGAAGTACATCCAGTCCTGCCCTCCTCATCTTCAATGCGTCACCTTGGCAAAGCAGTGCTTGGTGACCTGCTTCATCAGAGTCCCTCAAGCCAATTTAACAGTATTTCCAACAAAATCATGTTACATACAGTATGTCAAATACACTGCTATACTGTTTATAGCCTCTTTGCTCTTTGTTCTATTTGTGACTGACTACCATCAACTGGGAAAAAGCTATTTCTGTAATGTATGGGGGGGCGGGGTGGGGTGGGGGAGAAGGTGTAATCAGGGTCAAATTTCAAACAACAGACTCTTGGCACTTCAAAATCATTTGTGTCCAGCGATGGTAATACATGAGAAAAGATCACAGAGGGGAAGGCTGAGCACGTGGTTGGTAACAGAACCACTTGTGCCTAAGATGCTCACCGGGTAAACAGAAACTACAACAGTGCCCACCCCAAGTTTTAACCACAGGGTGTTTTTTCACTGCCATGCCCAAAATGAATTGGGTCCTAATTCTGCACTAGGAACTACACAGGCACAGAAGTCTATCTCCATAGATCATAAACCAGAACTGGGATTAAGGCTGTGCCTATTACATGACAGGATTTGGAAATACAAGTGGGGAGCACAAGGACTGCGTAGGCCTGAGGACTATTTACTTTTCCCTGTTTTTCTTCCATCTGAAGAACAACACTGAACTTTAACAAGAATGCTAGCATGGGAGCTTTGCATTGCTACTGGCTCTGGATAAAGCAATCCAGTGTAAACTGTACTCAGATAGCTTTCATTAAACACATTTAAAAATTCACACATATTTAAACTAGTATATTCCAAAATGTAATTGTAGCCTACTGTGGCGGCCAGGGAAAGACAGCTATATGTCAGAACTGAAAATAACATACTATTTCCCTTTTAAATATTGGCCCTTCAGCATGTATTAATAACAGCCTTTGCCACAGAATAGATTCTATGCTGGCTTCTTGCTTGGTTCTCTTTGCTCTCCCTGCTCCTCATCCATACAGCCTGCTCCCTAGAGAAAGTCACACCTACATTAAATCACATCAAACAGTTCCACTGAAATAAAAGGAAACATACATCAGACACAGCACCAAGATCTGTGAACTCATTTCACTCCAGAATTAGATTTTCAATCATAATGTAATAAAAAATAGTTAGCATCACAACCATTGGCAAACACATTCAGAGAGATGCAAAATCTTAACACTGTGTGTAGCTGCCAGGGACTTCAGGCTTTGCATTAGGATGCACCAGCATGAAAGCTCTTCACCCTCCTTACAGGCTTTATACTCTGTAAGGCACAGAGGCCTGGAAGGAGGGTGGCCATGCTGCCTGCAAGCCGGGTGAGTGCTGCAGCACATCAGGTATTACAGTAACTTGCAAGTACTTTTAATTAAGAGTTTTATTCCCTAGTGGTCAGGCTGCCTCCTGCTCACAGAGGGACACCAACAAGGTGTGGCACCAGCAGCTGGCCAGAGGTGTGCAGGCCAAAAGTGGCAAGGAAAGTGTTTGAGGTTTTTCAGTATAAACCAATATTTACCAGTACGGGAAGTCTGCTTTTCTTCAGCAGCCTTTTAGTGGTAAATATTGGTTTAAAACGAAAACCAGAAGCCTTAATTATATAGTTGAATGCTAGAATTATGTTATAGATTTATAAGATTTATTTTATTTCAGGGAGCAGTGATGCATAAAAAGGGACAAAACCAACCAAGTTTACTCAAATAAGCATATCAGTAAACCTGTGGACTTCATCTGGGATGACCAAAAGAAATTAGTCCAAAAAACCTCAATCCCCCATTGGATATCTTTAATCCAAGAATTTTATGAACCATTTTGGAGCCAACTATTCTGTTCTGCAATATCCATCATCATTTCACCTTAATAAAAACAAATTAAATCATTCTTGCACAAATGCATTTAATTAGCATCTTTCTTAGTCTCATGTCACAGTTCAGCTATCTTGAAGAAATTTTAATTCTTTTCAAATTTCTGCTGAGCTATTTGTTAGGCAGATAACTGCTGCCTTTGGCCATCGTACCGAGAAGAGACTGATAAAACACAATAAACCTTGCTTAAAACATTACTAAGAACTGACTGATCCTCATTAGAGTTTGAGATCTTTGTCTAGCATCATCAGAAATGATTGATGTCAAGTACATACTGTTTACAGAAGACTTCCCATTCGTGGCCAGTTTTGTAGGGTTTGTTTCATCAGAAGTTGATGCTACATTCCTACGTGTTTACGGGGTAGCAGAGTAACAACTTAAAAACTAAATTTCAATAAATGAACATTTGTGTTAAAGTTTTCAGGAGCCAGAGAGCAAAAGTGTCTCAGTTTATTTTTTTAATTTCCTAAGCCACAGTGGATTACAACAACATTCCCATGAATAGAGAGCCTAGTTATATCTTGAAGTAATCACTGCCTTTATTCTGATTGCTTTCTGATCACTTAGAGGCACCAGCATATAAACACACGTTGCCTTAGACCAAACATAGATGGCATGACAAGGACTTCCCTGCTACTGCCTTTGTAGATGGACCAATTCAAACTACATGAGCAGCAGGTTTAAAGTCTTAAAATGAGTACCTAAGAGGCATTTCCAAATAATTTATAATTATTAAAGTTAAAACATACTTCTAGAATCTTGTTATATGTTCGGACAGCTCACTGGCATAAACAGGAGACAAAGGTCACAAGGACAAAAGCAAACATCTCCTGCAGTCAACAGTTTTGGGTAAAAAAATGTTGTGGGAAAAATCATGAGAATTGAAACAGATCTTAGACTTCATCGTTCTAACGTACAAGACCAGTATTCACACTGAGACTAACCTCAGTATTTTCAAATGCTAAAAGACTTTCAATAGTCATTACAATCAACCAGACATGAAGGCTAAATGTAAAGGGTTTTCTCCAGAGATGTATCCCCATACTCCTACAATCAGAGCAACAGTTCATTGCAAAAAGGAAAAAATTCTTAGGAACAGGAAAATAAGTTTCCCAGCATGTTATGACTTGCATTATAACTCTCATTTCCAAATGTATTTAGACTGATCAACAAGTTTAAAAAATAGTATGGCTTCTGTAAAATCATATTTCTAGTGGTTTAGTGCTTCAATAACAATTCTCCTTGTCTAATATATATACAGTTCCTGTACATTCAAAATATATTTTCCATCTGGCTTCCTAAAGAATTAGTTCCAACCTTGACTTTTAAAATGACAGTTCTTTTTATTCATATTGTACAGTACCACACCTAAGAAAGCACTTGGAATTTTCAAACTGGAAATACCCAGCAGGATTTACCCAATAATGATAAAGATGACTGTGTGCTAAGAACCTCCTCCAAGCAATTTGGAAACTCTATACTAAACCTCAAATAAGAGTTACAGAAACAAAAGAAATCTAACAAGCGACCAAACTAATAATTTGTTCTGTCTTTACTGTATCATCTAGCAACTTACATTCTTGCTAAGAACCTGCTTCCCAAGGGCATTCATTCAGATTCACAATATTGCAAATAACTGAGATATAAATACCTAATATTGATATTGCCATTATCTTTAGATTTGCAGATTAATAACCAGATATGTCACTCATAGGTAATACACAATAAAAGGAAGAATCATTGCAAAGTACATTATAAAACATTCTATGATTCTATAAATTGAAGGCTTTAGCTAAGAATCAAGTCATAAGACTAAACACCTTAACCTGTTTTCTATTAAAAAAGTAATTAACACCTAAACTATCCTCTCATGATGCTCTCCTATTACTGTCTAAACAGCACAGTTTTAGAGCAAGTTACATTCATGACAGAAGTTTTATCCTCAGCTAACACGCCTCTTAAGTCCCACCAAGTCCATCAACTCAGCTCACGTGTTAGATGGCAGACTCTGTTCTGCTGATCAGAAAATGGTGCTTGTTGGTTTGATATTAACACAAGAATTCTATAATGAGGAAGTTTATTAAAACACCCTGAGGAATATAGGCTCTTTCTGATAAGTATTCCTCATCATCTTTTCTTGCCTGCAACTAGTCCTACAAATGTTATGTCCTACTCACCTCCTAGAACACGTTTTGTCTTAGGGAAGATCTACTTTGTCCACCTCCCATGAAAATGAAATGAAATAAGAGAGTCTGACCCCACAAAATCAGATCCTTGAAAAGCAATACCAACAGCTTGCATATATTTCTGCAGCAAGGAGACCTAAAAACATAAACCTTGTCCAATTATCAAGCATTAAAAAAGCACCAAGATTACAAATCTAAATATAAATAAAAGGTACCACGCAAGTGCAAGAAAATTAGCAAGAAATTAAAGCAAAGTCATCAAGGACTTGTAAGTTTAATAGCTCCTTTTTGAGGAAATGAGGAAAAGACATCCCTTACCGAAGCACAACTATAAATTTTGCTACATTTGCCTTCTGCCTGATGAGTGAAAAGTCCAGCTATGGGCTGAAAAAGGAAACCTCTTTCTTCTTCCAGTATCACGAGCTTTTTAACCTTTATAAGCAAACTAAATTTTCAACTACACGGGCACAATGCTTTTTGGTTGACTTAATTTTTGCATCAGTAGGGCGTTCTGGTAGAAACTGGGAAAGTGTTTGCCTGACACAGAATTGCCCTTTAAAAAGCCACTGCTAAGCATGTAGCAGAACACTTCATTATGATTTCAAGCTCTTACATGTTTGGGCTCATACTAGTACTAGATACCTCTGGCACCCAAAAATGGTCCCTATTCTTCCCCCTGCTGTACCCAGGTCACAAGGAACACTAGATAAGCAAAGTCAGTCCGCTGGATCACAGCGGAAGATGCACACCACAAAAGGTTTAAGGTGGAGATGAGAGAGGAATGGGCACGCTGTGGTCTCCGGGCCTCGTTGCTATCCTGCTTCATGCAAAGCAGGAGTACGGGACGCGGGAGGAATGCACAAGCCCACGGTGTGTTTTTATCAGTGTCCTTCCAGAAGCTAACTTAGCGACGTCCGAGCTGCAGGGGCTCATCGTCGCGAAGCATCACCCACCCAAAGGCGAAGCATCAAAGGTCAAGCAAGGCTGCAGCCCGCAGGGAATCCAGCACCCTGCCGGGGGCTCCCCAGAGGGCGGCGGGGCTCCGCGCCCCGGCCCGACCCTGTGATGCTGAGGGCGGTGTCCGGCGGCCTCCAGCCCAACGTGCCCCTCAAGGTGGGTCGGGAGCTCTCTCACTCCCACCAGCTCCCATCACAAAGGGGCAATGGATAGGGATGCACACGCACATAACAAATTACTCTCGCTGCCCGCACCGCGGTACCCCGGGAGGGGCCGGCCCCGCACCTACCCTTTGAGTGCGTCGTGCCCGCCGCCTCCCTGTCCTCGCCTCTTGGCCCGGCTGGCCCGGCTCTCCTTGGCGCTCACCCCCTCGGCGTGCCCGGCGGCGGCGGCGCCCGCTTGGGACGCCCACAGCACGGCAACTCCCAGGGCGATCCCCAGCAGCCGCCCCCGCCACATCGCGTCCCCCGAGCCCCCGGGCTGCGAGTGGCCGCCGCCTCCTCTCCGCCGCCGAAGTCCGCCGGTCCCCGCCGCCCTGTCTCCGACCAGCCTCTCCAAGACGAGCTGCAATGGAAGAAAAGGGCAGGAAGGGGGGATTAGGGACGGAGGAAAAGCGGGCGCGGCCGCCCTGCGCCCCCCGCCGCCTGCCCCCGCGCCAGACCCGGCGCCGTCGGCCCCCGGCCAGCCCGGCGCTAGCCCGCCCGCGGGAGGAGGCGGCCGCGGGGGATGGCGAGGGGCTGCCCGGAGTCGCGCGGACTCTACCTTCCCTCCAACAGCATCCGCGGGGGCTCCCGCTCCCGCAACCGCCGCGGACAGCCCGCGGCCGCCGCCACCGCTCCCGGGGCGGCTCCGGGGCTGCGAACGTCTCCCGGGCATGAACCCTTCCCGGCTCCCCGAGCCGGCGACCGCGGCGAGCCGCGACAGCCGGAGCGCGGCGCCCGGCCGGGGCACGTCGCAAGCAGAGAGCCCCGCGCCCAGCCCGCCCGCCCCGGAGAAGCCCGCTGCGAGGGGCGCGCACCCGCTAGAGCCGCCGCCGCCGCCGGCTGCCGTTCCCGCTGCTGTTCCAGCTGCGGCCGCTGCACCCACCGAGACTCCAGCTGCGGCTCCAGCTGCCCCCTCCCTCCCTCCTCCTCCTTTTTCCCCTCCTCTCTCCCCCCTCCTCTTCAAGTATCGCCCGCGCAACACTTTCTCGCGAGAGAGAGGTGAATAAAAATGTCCCCACACCCCTGAACCGCCACCCCGGGGGCTCCGGGGGCGCTCGGCGTAGTCCGGATAGCCACCGCGGCGGGAGACCCCTGGCCAGCCCCGCGGCGGGTCACCTGCGGCGAGCCGCCGGCCCGGAGGGATGCTCTGCCCCGAGAGGCACCCCAGGAGCCGCAGGAAGCCTGCGGTCCTGCCCAGGAGGACGGGGCCCTGCCGCGGCCAGGCAGCGCTGCCTGCTCAGGTTACCCCACCGCTCCCCGGCTTAGGAGGAGGCAGAAACATTAGCGTCTGGGCTAATGTGAGTGTGTAACGGAGGAGCGAGGGGGACTGAAGGAAAGGGACGCCTATCCCTCCATGAAAGAAATACGTATATCCTGGAGGTGCAGCATCTTGCATCTATGTAGTGGCTTAAGGAAAAATCCGTAACAGTATTTGTTTCCCTTATAAGGAAAACCAGCAACGATTTTGGCTTTACCTAGAGGCTGCTGCAGAATGAATAATGCACTTTTCTAGCAAGTAGCATGTCACAGACACACCAGCCTCTTCAATATATACTCCTAAATCTCTACAACCACTTCCAGAACCAATGCGTTGTCTCATCCTTACCAAGGAAACGGGGGAGGGAAAAGCCCTGCAGTTTTTACTTCTGCTTTTGGGTTGATTCAGAAATCTGAAGAGCAAGCCCCTACTAGCCCCTTGAAAGGGAGAAAGTTTTAATAATGAATGAAATAAGGACAGTTAATAGAGTTCAAACCCAGATTCCATACTCCAGGCAAGTAGTTCTGTACTGGGATTATCGCATTTCAAAACACACAGAAAATAACAAAACCAAAAAAAGCAAACCTCTTAGACTGAAAATGAATGGTATTTATGCATTCTGCTGCTTCCCACAAATATTTTAGAAGAAAAGCTGGATTTCCCACTTTGCAGGTAATTTAATTTTTGTTTAAGCAGGTACTGATGGTGAACCGATACATGGCTATCAGTTAATTCATCTAGTGAAGTACATCGCACATCACTGATTTCTGGTGTGTCATTTTTAAGACTATGCTTACTTATCAGAAGTACTTACAACTGTTGACAGCTTTTAAAATAGTGCCCACCTGGGTTCTCAACCCACTAGAAAAATACTGTCACAAGCAAAAGACTTAAAACAACTTCTGCTCTCTGGTGCTGAACAGAGTTACTGCTAAGGGTCACCCACACACTTTCCCACAGCCACTTGAGCTTTTGCAAACACTTGGACTCTGTAGAACATCCAGACAAGCAGATTCCTCTATAGCCTCCAAAACACTTGTCATCCACTCAGAAGTTTCCCAAGAAAAAAACCAAGCAATTCTGATAATCCAGTTGATCACCATCTCCCATGATAAACAAAAAGCTGAACCCTTAGATTAGCTGAGATTCAGAAGCTCCTTGATCAAACCCTAGAATCAAACCCAGAAATAAAAGACAGCAAGAACAGGGTATATAATATTACTATAACATGCACAGCAGGATTTGCTATAAGACATAAACAAGTATTTTTCCATAATGCTGATTCTTCCACATGATTTTGAGGCTCTCCCAGCTGTATCTTGGAGGATGGAGATGGCATGGATTATGGTGAAAGGGCCCAGAATCAGGGGAGTATAACTATAGGTAGATTGATTACAAGAGGGAATGATAGAGAAGACATAGACTAGGTATCAGCCTGTAAGCAATGATCCTAATAATTACACATGATTTAAATCAAGACTCCTAGCTAGCCACACCTCAGTGCACCTCCCTATGCTTATCAGCACTATGTACATAAATCATTTTATACAATTGCTAAATTATAAAAATTTAACTGATTGTCAGAGAAATACCTGTCTGTCCTGCTATTCAAATGCCATAAAAACATCAGAGTTTTCAGTGCTGATGATCTTTGTGTTCAGCAGGAGTGATGTCAAGTACTGGTGTCCCTTCTCCCTGGCCTTTACCAAGCTGGTCATCTTCATCTTGGACAGACATTCTTCCCTCTCCTCCTGTAGGATGTTTATCAGAATTGTCATATTTTATACATTTCAGTTGTTTTGAACTTTTGGAGACAACAAAAAACTCTTACCATGTGGGATTACTGAGATAGAGCAAGTTCATTTCAATTAGGGTTTTTATTTCTATTTACATGAACTTTTGCAGTAATTGTATTTTAACTGTAAATTTACTCCAACCCAAGTGAGCACAAAATAACTATGTCCTCTTACATATTTCTTAATAAAGAAAGCCTTGATTATGCCAATGAAAACAAATAGCGTGGGAAAGTTTTGATATGTGTATTTTTAAGTAAATTACAAGCACAAACAGTAATTACAACCAGACAACCAATTAACTGGTTTAAATCTTAAAAAAACCCTAAAAATTAGGTAACCCAAAAGAAAACAAACTATCATTCGTGTTTCTTAACACTTTTTAGTTAGACAAGCTGTAAAAACTATGAAATCCATTAGTGATAGCTTTTGGGGGACAAAGTTCACTGAAGACTCACTTCATTTTTACAAAAGGTTTTATTTGAAATTTTCATCTGTCAGCTGAGTTTATAATGGTAAGAGGAGGAAATCCAACTTCCATTAGCATATAATTCTGTTAATTTGTGATACTGTGCAAAGCATTGGGGTAATATTGCTGCAATATTACAAGGATTAAAAGAAAGTCTCTATTGGCTCAAACATTAGGGGCCTATGTGCTTCTGGGGAAATCCCAGCATTTTATCTGAGCTGTATCCTGGATGACCATAAATCTATTACATCTTATACACATTCAGATCACATCTCTCCTCTTTATGCCTGTATGGAACAGTTTTAGCACGGAATGTATGTTGCTTTAAACAAAACAATCCCTATAATTTACAAAAACAATACAAATTTTGATATGACCCTCACAAAAAAAATGTTGAGAACTCAAAATAATAATTGCATTTGTCCTTACTGAGATCTGAATGAAACAGATGTTCTTACTCCTCTAAAGCACCTGCATTCTTCAGTAACAGTAACAAAGAAAGTACAAGGCAACTTGAGGGATGCCCTAATTCAGATGCCCCCTTTTCAGCACAGTTTTGAGGGATGTGCTATCCCATATTCATAGCTATTTACTTTTATAAATCTAGGTCTCATTTTAAATCAGCCTAATAAGAATGGAACTGTTATACTACAACTTCATTTACCAAAGACACAAGAGATTCCATTAATGGGGTTATTCACAGGGGTCCTAAATAAAAGATAACAAAAGCATAAGAAAACCCATGACTTCTACTCTATCCTCCAGGAAGGGGAAAGGACACCCTATCTTTTGCAGGACTAGTATTGAACAGAAATACAACTAAAATATAGTGGATTGAAAAATATTTATTCAAATTCCAGTCTAATACATGCATTGGCATATTTAGTTCTATGTGTAAAGCTAGAAATCCTCAAGTTTAATAATAGCAATTGTTTCTTTGATTTAAATATTTAAAAATTAATAGTGTCTTAGTGCAAGAAAAGGAAACACATCTACTACTACTTTCTGTCAGCTATAACCCTGTCAAATTTAATGGG
Source organism: Hypotaenidia okinawae (assembly GCA_027925045.1). Classification (NCBI taxonomy): domain Eukaryota; kingdom Metazoa; phylum Chordata; class Aves; order Gruiformes; family Rallidae; genus Hypotaenidia; species Hypotaenidia okinawae. Next base: position 11,105,405 of record BSDF01000012.1, read on the forward strand.
AACTTTGCCAGAGTAGCAGTTGCAAGCCTCGTTTCCTCAATCTTGCATTTGTCCCCGGTGACCTCTTAAATCCCACCTGTAAACTCAAAAGCAAAGTGAAACAATTTTCCTGGTTTAGCATGAAATGCCAACTGCTGGGTGAATGTTCAGGCTAAGACATTGAGAAAAACGGATACAACTTTTTATTAGAATTGGTACATTCCAAGTGGGTGGAAATCAGTAACTAGGAGCCTCTTCTTGCAGCTCTCATTTATGCAGAACTCCCTACTGACTTGAACAAAGACAGCTGAATCAGACCCTACATTCCTTGAGACATTGTGTCAGCAAGGGATTGGGTGTCGCTGCCTCTGTTTTCCATCCCAGTGTTCCTCTAGCTATGAGATGTCTTGGTTCATAGGGAGTTGCCCCATGATGCAGTTGAAATAATAAAATAGGTAATAAGAGACTGGGGATTAGGCTCTGAACCCACCACATTCCATCTGCAAGGCCCTTCCTTTGAGAAATAGCACTATGAGAGTATTGCAGACAGCTCTCAGGATCCATGATGAATTTAGGTTGGAAGGGACTTGCAGAAGTCATTTGGTCCAATCCCTTGCTCAGAGCAGGACCAACTTCAGGGCAGGCTGCTCAGGCCCTATCCAGCTGAGTTCTGAGTATCTCCAAGGTCAGATATTCACTAGTAAACGACTCCATTGTTTTACAATCCCCATTACAATTACATTTTCTTAATACTTAATAGGAATTTCCCTTGTTATACCACATGTCTGTTGCCTCTCATCGTACCAGTACTCAGGCCTATTTCCTCTATACCCTGAAGAAAGTGGGAAGATCCTCCCTAATTTAAAAGTTATTACTTAGATGACTTGAAATGGGAGTGACTTTTACCAGTGTTTCTAGTGCAACTTATTCAAATCACGTATTTAATGTGGGAAGCAATTCTAATGTTTAAAAAAAAATCTGAAAGCTAAAGGTGTTTTTGCTGTTTGTTTGGGTGTTATTTCAATAAATAAATACTGCCTCTAAAACAACCCCAATGGTTTGCAAATTATCAACACCAGATCCACCCCAAATTGCTATTACCCTCATGAATGGGGTGGAGTTCAGAAGAGATCGATCTGCTACGTTTCTTTTTTGAAGGGATGAGTTTTGACAGTCTACAAATTTTAAATAAAAATGTTGAAAACTGGTTTTAGCTTTCTGAACTCCTTCCAATACCAAAGAAAATACCACATAACTTCAGACAAATAAGAACAGAGGTCAAACAGGCACACAGCAGAGGAAATGTCATCTGACACCCATAAAGGAAAGCCAAGGAAAAATACTCAAGGGCAGGAGATGCTTGGGAAAAAGGACATCTCTATCTATCTATCTGTAGATATATGGATATATAGTAAGGCTGACTTTTCCCACTCCTGTTCATCAGTAAAAGGAAGTCAGTTTAATTTTATGGATGAAACAGTGAGTGGGTGATGTAAATAAGGAGATTCATGCTGCCTTTTCAAGATAAGAAAATCTTTCAGAGGCTCCAGTCTGGACACATTTTATGATAAACTATTGGGAAATCAGAGTTTCCCTGTACTGCAATGATCTAGAGAAACTTCCTTTGGCACTATGAGCCTAGTCCAAAGCCTGAGATAATTTTTTTCCCCTCCACTTATTTCAGTGGACTTCAGAACATGGCCTGACTTCAGTGTGGTGAACACTATTCCATCAGTTAAGCTAAGCTAAAGCAGGAATGTTTCTGAAAACAGCATATTGCATGGATTCTAGTGCATTATGGAGACCTAGAAACAATTCCTTCCATACAATTTGCTCAAAGTCTTTCCCCCTTTTCAAAATACAGTCCTCTGCATTCTTTAGTCCACACACAAGACTCTTCACCTACCTGAGTTTTTGGCACAAACAGCAAGCCAGCAACAAGTCTGTGCAGTCTTGCTGACTAAATATTCAGTCTCCTGCACAGTGAAAATACCAAGAGAAATCTTGACACTGGTGTCCAAAATAAGAACGTTATTGCTTCTTAAATTAAGTCCAACTTGTAAAAAATAAGTCTTTAGAAATCACATATGTATCACGCTCTAACACACATGTTCAGCAGAGAAATATTCAGAGTTAAATGTGTTGTGAAAACAACCCCATCATTGTATAGGTTCAGTGGATCAATGATAACGCATGTGCTGACAACAGTCACCCCCCTGGAATTCTTTTTCTAGGGCATCTCAGCATTTGAAATCTTACTAGCCTTTTCTGAGGGTTTTTTTTGTTTGGTTTCTGCCTCTCTCCCTCTCTTCCAGTAGCATCATACGCTGCATTTTAAGAGTAAGTTGACTTACGCAACTCTGGTATCTATGGCAGCTACTTACCCTGCTTTCACAGGTTGGTTTCACAAGCTCTTCCTGACTCTTCCTGCAGTTAAAAACTGGATAATACAATCGGGGGGGGGTGGGGTGGGGTGGGGTGGGGAGGAGGGAGGGAATTAAAGAAAATATTATCCTTTATTATCCTTTATGCCACCTGCTTACCCCATAATATGGAAAACACTAGCCCTGTGTTTAATTGAATCCCATGCTGGACAAAAGAGCTCTTCTAATGCATTTGGAACTAAATTCTGTGTTCTGTTAATTGTGACTGAAGGATCAGAATAGAAAGTCTAAGGAACTTCTTCAACTCGTGCAGAATGCAGGTGGGATTTAGCCCAGGAAGATACTGGGAAGTACAGCAGTGTGTTAATCTGCAAATCCCAGCTATAAATGTATCTGAGTCTGCACTGTTCAACCCTCCTCTGGAGCTATCAGCAGACAGCCTTGTTTCAAGAAAATGCTGTCCGACAGCTGCCAGGTGTAGAAGTTGCTGTTCTTCAGATGATCAGCAAAATATGTTCCACAGTTGCCAGCACTTCTGCAAGAAAGCATTCAGCAGACAGTGTGGTGATTTAATTTATAAGGCTGTTCATATTCCAGAAGCTCTCAGAAACCCCAAGTGAGACTGTGGCCCTACTGCACTGTATTAACAGCAGAAAGAGAAAGCTCCAGACAATTAGCCATTGCCGTTCAACTCCAGGTCCAGGCAAACTGTAGTAGTGGTGGAAGGACACTCTGACATCAAGGCAGAAACATATGCAGTAAACAGTCCATCTCTAGGATGACTTAACTCACAGTTTTGGGGTATGACTATGCAAGTGAGCGAAGGGGTGGGGGAAGGTGGTGTGTTAGATGACCTCCAGAGCTCCTTGCCAGCCTCAGCCATGCTGTGATTCTGCAGTATAAGTAAGGTTACAGGGACCATAACCGTCATATCGGTATCTAGTCAGTCATTTCCTCTCTGATACTTCTACCGGGGCACAGCATTTCAAACAGATTATTTTCTGTTTTGGAGACCTAGAATCATTGAGTCTGAATCCATGCTGGCCAAGTTCCCTCTTCTGAGCACAAGAACCCAGAAGTCCTACTTTGACTCAAGTGTTAAGCTGCAGAGCTCTTAAAGAACCACATCAGCTTCTTTGCAGAAGGTAGTGGAGCATATGGATGTCTGAAATTGCAAGGTTATGGGACTACTACGCAGATTTGATGTGGAGAGCTAGCAGGACTGAACCTGCAGAGAACAGCAACAATACCACCAGAGGAGGCAGGAAAACTTGTCTCCACTGTCAATGACAGGGAATGCAAGGAAATGACAGAGGCGGGATGAGCCCACCTGCAGAACTGCTAGGTGTCAGCCAGGACACCCCAAGCAGCAGTGGATCCTTCCCTACCCAGGTCCACATGCTCCCAAAGGCAGGGCCCATCAGCTCTTTTGAGTACAAACTTCTGCACCAGTTGCCTGCCTGGGTGTTTTTTGCAGCTGTACAGATAATTGTGTCACCATTACATACCCTACCTGCTTCCTACAAGCATACATGTGAATGATTTTGATTTAGTTTGACTATTGACACTGCTGCTCACAAGAAGAGTTAAGAACAAATAAAACTCCCTGGCTTATGAATTGGTCACAACTTCCCCCAGGGACAGCCCAGACATCCGCAATGATAAATAGAGTCAAAGCCTCTACTGGCTCAGCCCATGTTTATTAGAACTATCTGCTAATGACCTAGAGGGAACAGTCTTGAGAAACGTAGGAAATAGTTTCTCCAGCTATTGGTTATTATACTGTGCATTGCTGACACAGGCAAATGATCTCTTGTAAGAGTACTGCAGGAAAACAGGAGTTACGTTTTATGAAGGATTTTACTTTTCACATTTGGTTTCCTTCCAGCTTGGAAGGAACCCGAGATACTTAAGTTTTCCACAAAAGAAAAATCATGCGGAAAAAAGGTCGGGTTTGGATCTCCTGAACAGTTTCATTTCAATTTTGACTTTTTAGGGCTGAAAAAGTTTACAAATGAAGATTCATTTTAAAACAAAAGGTTCCACTCAAATAGTGTTAAAATGTTTTGATTCCTGGAACGTTTCCATTTTTCTTTCATAACTAAAAATGAAGACAAACAATTTTGTGAAGTATTTTAGGAGAACTATATTTTCAAATGGAAAAATTGTCAACATTTTCTTTATTGACTCTATACCCCTCTTACTCCCCTTTCTTTTCTTCCAAATATCAGTCCAAGGCATTCTAAAAGAAAATGGAAAAGTTACGAGTGGGTAGTTTGAAAAGGATAGCCAGATTCTGAAAAATGAATACTCTATCTACATTTTGCCTAATATATTCTCTCTGAACAGAAAAAGAAAAGAGACAAGCATCTTATGAAATATCCTATCTTCTCCAAGGACACTGTATTAGCAAGTCATTTCAAAACCTTTAAAATACAGACTCCAGGAAGCAAAAGAAAAATTTAGCTGAGAACTTACCCATTAACTATTGCTAAATTAAGCCCATGCTGCACACCTGTATAGAGCTGATTACAACATCAGTAACTTGAGCAAAGAACCAGGGAATTACTGGAAAAGCAGAAGTTTCCATTCTGATCCTGTAGGTTCTCATCTGTTTTCCAGCTAGTGGAAGCCACATCCTACACAAAATGGCCAACTGGCAAGCTTAAAGGAGGAACCCAGTCATTCGACAGTCTCCATATGTCCCACAACTTGCACAGGCCCAAACAGCGTTAGACACGCACCAAAACTGGCATGTCCCACAGAACAAACATGCAGCAGCACTACAAGATGTGACGGTTCTGCTGATGCTTCTACAGCCTTGGCTGCAGTTTGAGTCACCGTGACATTGACACTAACACCCTTCATGAACGGGTTTGAGGGCACAGAAAACACAGGTTTAGTACACAGCTTTAAGATTTTTTGGTACATACAGACTTTAAAGCTGTGGGTATAATTTGGCCTTATTAAAGTCAACATATAAAGAACAGTTTCGCTTAGAGAGTTACATTGGCAAGAATCCCAGTCACAAACAGGTTTCTCTATAGAATGAGCAGGAGGAAAGAAGTTACCAGTAGACTTCTGGGTTTTACAGAATATTAACACCAGCCTTAAATCTATTGTGATGAAAAGTGTTATGTAAAAGTACATATGATACAAGACCACTAGAGGGGAGTAAAGTAACTTGAAAGTGAATGTTTCCTCTACTTGGTTTTGCTGTACAAATTGCATTTGCACATGTTAATTAACAGCTATAGTAAAACCAGAGTATTAAAGAATTGCATTTGCCTAACATTCTAAGCAAAGTTGATTAGATAATTACAGTATTTCTGTACCATTGTCCCCTCTCACTAGGCTGCAGGCTGACAGGGAACATTCATCATCTGGATGAAGCCAGAACACCAGGGATGGCATTCAGCCAGAACATTTGGCAATAGACATGAATTTCTTTACTTGTATTTAGATTTATAAAGAAGCAACACTGCATGATGGAAACAGACTAATTATATCAAGTGTGAAAAAGGCACCAGGCTTAAAAGCTTGCCTAGTAGGTAAGTATGTACAATAGGCAGGAATACAAGAACCTTGGATTCTCACATAGCTCACTGCCCAAGTCCACACAACAGTGAAATATTTACCGAAGCAACAAGAACAGAGAGAGAAGCATGATTAATTTGGAAGTGTGAAGTACTCTGCATCAGAATGCTGGGTGAAATCTCACTACAGCTGCAAGTAATGTGCTCCTGTATCACTGCCAGGTTACCATCATCTCCATTGTAACCCATCTACACTGTGGGAGACAAGACTGTGCAGTGAATCTGCACAAAAGACCAAACATTTAAAATAAATTTCAATGGGAAATCTTAGCAACTCCCACAGAACAAAGGGAAACATGAGAACTGAGTTCCAACAGCAGAAGAATGGCTTTGACAGCAAGTTTTAAGGATGAATGAAATATATATATACGTGAGACTGTATCTCAATACTTCTGGGAAGTACACCCAGCTTGAGATTTTTATGGGGAAAAGGACACTATACTACAGTAACTAGATCTCCAAACTTCAGGGAAAAGTACCAGCTACAAAGTAAAATAAGAGGTAAGGGGGTAATGAGATACAAAATTCCAAGGTTTAAGGAAAGCCTGAGAATGAGGGCAAGCCTAAACTCTCCTTAGTTGCATATCCACAGGTTACACTTACAGGAGTTGGATTTAATCATAGCTTTCTTGAAAAGCTTTCATAATCACAGATAGGGTGTTTTGCAAAGACTGGAGAAATTCTGAAGAACAGACAACCAGTTGAACTAGTCTAAAACCTATGAAGCATGGTAGGACCAAGACTGCTGGGTCTATTTTTCCCCATTTACTATTTGCTGTCCTTTGGACTATATCCACATGTGCACACAACAACAGACCCATACTTCTTAAAAGCTGACTTACACACAAAAAAAAAAAAAAGACTGTGAGAAGAAAGGTTACTTAAGAAAACCGAGGAGGAAAATAGTACCTTTAAGTGTGACATAAAAGAAATCTTTATTCCATGTCCTTGGTATGTTGGAGAAGCATTAATAAGCTTAAACCGCAGCAAAAGAGTTCAGGTAAGACACAAAGGGAACGGGGAAGCAACCTTCCAGCAGTAAGGATAATATTGGAAAAGATTTGTCTGGGCAGCTGTAGAGTCTCCCTTATTGGAAATCTTTCAGAACATATTGGACAAATATCCATTAGGACCAACACCAGCTCAAGTGATTCTGCCCTGCAGCAGGAAAAGGGACAGCGTGTCCTTTATAAAAAGGTAAAGGTGAGAGGGTGTAAATTGTAATTCCTTATTATCACATAATGGGATGAATCAGGTTACATAAAAAAGGTATCTGTTTCTCTGGAGAACAAATGCATCAAGATTAATTGATTTCCCACCAGCAAAGGCCAAACCAGAGTATGATGGGGGCGTGGGCTGTGTGGGATACACACACCTCTTTAAGCAAGTTAAACCCCACCAATTCCACACCTACCCCCACCCCCAAAAAAAAAAAAAAAAAAACCCAACCAAGCAGAGGCCATACAAAACCACAAAGCCAAAGGGAAAGAGGCCAAGATTAAAATTAGGAAGGGAAAAAAAAGAAAAAAGAAAAAAGCTAAGTGCAAAGCTAGAAAAAAGAAAACTGACCAACAAAGACAAAAGGAATTTTTAAAAAGTACAAGAGGATAAACCAGGCCAGAAACGAGAACAAATCATAGCATAAAAGCACAGAAAAGCCATCAAGTAGAAAGAAAAGATAATTTAGTGGATAATGTACTCGCCTAGGATTTAAAAGATCTGAGTTTAATTCCCTGTTCAGGCTTCTTAACATCTCATGGCCTCAGTTCCTACTTCAGTAATTATTTCTGTGCACAGCACCTTGCTGTGATAGCAAACAAGTTTCAGATGTGCATATACATCTACGAAAAATAAAGAATGTGGGAATTTAAATCTAGTTTAGGCAAGACCTAGTCTTAACTCCTTTTTGTTAATAGCTACAGGTGCTGCTCATTCCCCCTGGAAGAGGCAGCTGAATTGACAAGGTAAAACTCCAGAACCCATGACCAATAATTCATCAATTAATTACTCAAAATATTACTCAAAATGTGCATGAGTTAGACAAATCCTGTGTTTTCTTGTCCTGTACATCACATATAAACATCATATGCACAATTAACAATATAAAAGATGTTAAGGATGTAAATAAAAATGTAAAGTTTAATTACCATTTAAATGTAGTAGAAAAAGTCACCTTGGACATTATTTCATGCCAAAATATAGATGTGACAGAAGTTAAGTGACACATTCTTACAAAGAGGCTGTTTTAAGTAGGAACATACAGACAGACTCTACCTACAAGGTAAGTCAGCTAAAGAAAATAGAATGAGCAGAAATAAGGGAAAAAAGAGAGTATCACTGCATTCTGCTGCTTTGGGGATGGAGGGTGGTGTAGTTTAAGCTAAATTGTGCTGAGCTGCAGCATCACTAGATGAAACTTTGATCTAGCTCCTATAGCATAAATGCAGAATTAAACCAGGGACTCACCTGAATCAAAAAGACATAACAGCAGGTAATGAGTTCTTGAATAAAACAGGTAAGTCTTTTCAGCTTACCTAATGGGTAAGAATACATGGCACTTAAGAGTTTATTTAGTGGCTCTGTTACAGCCTTGGCTCTAGTATACAAGCCCAACCACGTGTATTGCGACACTACATCCCCTTTCCCGACTGGTGTCAGCTGTCCAGTTTCAGAAGTTGCCACCCCCTCCCTACGTTAGCATGTTACTGCTTCAGTTCATTCTTTCCTACTGACGTTAGGAGGAGGGCGGATGAATGCTTTTGACTAGAAGTTGTTGATTCTTGGGCTAAGTATCTCTTTGTTCCTCAAACTTAACTCACCAGGAAATGAGTGCTGCGCTTTGGGTATGGATCTTGCTTGCACCAGACCTCTGCAGTTGATTCTCATTAAGGAAAACTTAAAATGTCCTTGGCAGTGCTAGAGCTCTCTGGAGTCATCAATGCAGTAAGACATGCAAAAAACAGTAGATGAGCAAGGATTTAACTGAATCCCTACCTAGACCCACACTCCCATATGTTATTACAGTGTGATATGAAACAGGAGCAGCCACATCTAGATGTCCACATTTAAGTACTTTACTACCTGGGAGCTGAAAGATTCCTGCTGCCCTTTTTGCCCCATCTGCGTAACATCTTTCTGCTCCATAACATGGGACAAGGACACCCATAACAGAACCTTTTCTCACATCAGGCTGCAGACCCTGCTGAAGAAAACTCCTCTGTTTCCTCAGTGTAGTTGGGATTTGCTGGGCCAGAGCAGTCAATAATGCAGAAGTTCCCTTCTCATCAGCACAGGACCCATTTCTAAATTCAGTATGTAAGAGTCATCAGCTGTTCAAAATTTTAGCAAGACTAGGACTGTAAAGTACTTCATTCTGCACTGAAACCACTGAGCTTTTAAACACAGGAAATTATTTAAAAGCTAGAAAAATGAGAGTAAGTTATGCATGCAAACAACACTGAACAAGGCAAGAGAAATGAAGAAAATACACTGTAAAAATTACATTTAGAAGAATTCTAAAAGCAGCTTCCACATTTGCACCAATTTTGGTATTTTGGAGAACAGTTACAGAGAAGCTCTTGAACCCCTCAGAAAAAGGATTACTTGAAAAATTATGTCTGGTCCACCCCAGTGAGATGAAAAGCCCCCAGCTGCTCTGTCAGAGTGGTCAGGTGTGACCTATAGGACAGCTGCAGGTTTGCTTTGACAGATGCAAGCTTTCTTCATCCGGGGAAAGTTTCTGAACTGTCCCAAGGAATTAATTAATCTGATGTATTGGTTTAAACACTTGTACTGGTACCTCTCACATGGGAATAAATGTTTCTTTACGTTGTACAATTTGGGAAAACATTTAAGCTAACAACAACAAAAAAAGAAGCCATTCATCACTGAAAAAACCCACCAAAAAACCTGGGCCTTAGAGGACAACTAGTAAAAGCTTTTCCCTGCAGACAAGGCCACAGCTATTTCCTCAGCTAAGAGCTCGGAATTTGGCCCTTGAACTTAACCACTGCCCATGTTTGTTTAGGCACAAGCAGTCCCTCGTGGCCTCAGCTTGCTCCCACTGTCGATGACAAACCCCACCTTCAGTAAAGAGGAAGTGGGGTTGGATTTATGGGCAACATTAACGGCCACCAAGAAATTCAGAAGTCTCATTAGATTGCCTGAGAGTGCCTCGATTCCCAAGCCAGCCCTGCATACCAAGAGCTGCAGTGCATTCTGCCTTGCCAGTTGGCCTAAAATGTAAACAGGGAGAACATTTTTGTAAAGGAAGTTAAACATTTTCCTTCGACATTCAACAGAAATCTTCTATTTTCCTCTTAAAACCGGAAAGATACTCAGCCCAGACTTCACTGAGCACCTCCTAAAGACCAAGTGTGCATCTCTAAAACAGTTAAAAGTTGTTACATGTGAAAAGCATATCCACGATCTGTGAGAGAATGTTCAGTCTTTTTTCTTCTATCGCAGAATAGCAAGCAAAGCCTTTTTCTTTACCCTTTCCTTATTACTGTTGATGTAAACTGCTGTCCCATAACCATACTATTAATTGCAACAAGTATTACTTAATCATGCCCTGTGGAAAGCAAGCAGTGAAAAGGCTCTATTCCTCAGAGTATCACTAGAAATGCCATCCCAAAGCAAGCAAAAAATCTAGAAAGATACATTGCATAATTCTCTTCAAAACACAATTGGACCTTTAAGATACAAATCTTCCAAACATCAGAAGCAATGTTACTACATCTTCAGTGTACATTGATGGCTTATGCTATTTAAGGAACTCCTGCAAAATGTGGTTAATCTGGTTTATAACTTTCTTCTGACTAGCACAAGCTATTTTTTGCTGTACCAGGGAAGACATTCTTGAAATGTGATTGGATATAATAATTTAATGCAAAAATGTCAGTACTTTCACTTTTATTATGACAACACAAACAGAGGCTTACAGGGGATCCTCCAAAATGGAAGAGTCAATTAAAATACTTACTTCAAGCAAATACTCTCACTGAACTCTGAAGGAATTTTCATAAACATTAAAAAAATTATCACAAGTTACCAGTAGTTTTGTTTTAGATCAACACTGCACTGCAAGCTAAATTTCATATAAAAATAGATTCTATTTAATAAATGTGTATATAATACACTGTAAACAATGTTGAAAGTGTTATTACAAAGGTGAAAAAGAAAGCTTGTATTAATATTGACAGAATTTCTTTACCTAACGTTAAAATTGTGGAACATTGATCAAGAAATGGACACAGTAGATAGAACAGGTTTTCCCCAATCCTCATACTTTTTTCTAAGTATCAAAGTATCATCTTTTCCTTCAAACTAGGAATTGCTGGAATCAGCTCAAGTTAGAAAGGGGGCTATCAAAACCACTATCTTGAAGAGACTGGGGTTCCCACATGATTTTTTTCCAAGCATTTGTTGCAGCATTTTCCTATATTTGAATCTGGTGATACACTGGGCTGTGTGACAGCAGAATTTGGTTTGTCTGAGTTGAGGAATGAACTATGCCCTGAGTTTGTCATCAGATGGCCTCTACTGTAAACTGTAGTGCTGTTTTTTGTGCTGAGAATTGTCCCATTGCCATCAGAAACATTTCTCCAAGAAGTATCAACATGTTCACCTGCAGGGGAAAATGACCTGGCACAAGGAAACTCTTCACAGTACACAGTCTGTGCTTGAACATTCATGCTGGCTCCTTGCTGAGGATACATGAGAGGCGCATCATTATGATCCAGATGCATGCTTCCATGCAAAGAACTCCATTCACTGCAGCTTCCTTCATCTCTTTCTGGAGTTTCTTGAAAATCAAATTCCTGAGTTCTTTTAGATTTAGTTTTACATTTTCCACAAGACTGGATGCATTTATCATCTTTCAAGACCATTTTTTCATTCTTGCTCTTAAGCATATGATGAGTTGTCCCGGAGATGGTATGGCCATTTGTAAAGCTGGATGCATGCATATTTTCTAATGTTACTTGAAAAGCAGATGGAGGAGCGTTCTGATGTGTTATATTACTAGCAGCACACAAGAGTCTTTTGTCTGCATTTACGATGGGGCCATATTTTTCTCTTCTTCCATCTTCATTTGGATAAAACTCTGGCAGAGGATCGCCTGAGGCACCATCCAGATTTTTAGAATTATTCCCGTTCTGAATACTTGAAGTCACTGTTTCATGAAGCATATGTTGAGCTTTGGTCTGCGTTGCATCAAACTGCTGTCTCAAGTCATGTGGTACACGTTTCTGGACAACTTTATCATTGGCTTTTTCAGTAATGCTTTTGCCACATGATTTACTTTCCATATGGTTTGACCTAGTCTCAAGCATACGATCTCTTCTTGAGTACTCTGCTCCAGGTGGTAGATCAGAATTTAATAGCAGAGCTAGGAGAGAAGGGAAGGAAATAGATTAATAGGAGGAAACATTAATGCTGGAAGAAAAACTAAGCCCTTTGATTTGTTGTTTGTTGCTTTCTTTTCAATAAAGGATTGTAAGAGCTGTCAAAAGAAGCAGCTTATATTTACACTTCCATTAGCAAGCTCATATGCTTTCCATATCCACATCCACTGTCATTACTACATGCATTAAATCTATATGATCAGGAAGAGAACAACTACAGACTCCAACATACCTGAGCGGGTAGATTTGCTTTGGGGAACGCGTCGAAGAGGTGTTTCGAGTCCTTTGGCCATTGTAGCAAGCTTACTGGCTGCATTCATTATTTTCTTTTCAGCTCTGCCCAGAATTACAGAACATGAAAAAAATAATAAACAGTAAAGGTTTAAGAATAATTCCTTTTCAACTCTGCATTTTACTTCAAGGTAACTGTGTTGACAATCAAAGCATACTGAAAAGACAGTCTGTCAGTCTGCTCGACAGTAATCCAATCTGAGGACACTGGCAAGACCTCAGGTCAGACACTGTTTGCTCCAAGGTGAACAACCACCAGATTAATGTCTACACACCTCTTTCAAAACAACCAGTAATTTCTAAATATATTTCAACTCACCCTTCATGTTTCCCATTATCAGTAAGAAGCTGTTGAAGGCATGTCAAATAGTATTTGCGCATTTTCCGTGCTGTCTCTTGGCGCTCCCTTAAAACCTCCGCTTTAATCATTTCAGCGGCTCGCTCCTTACTTTCACGGATATAACAAAGCATATCACCTACAAACACACGTCATTAGTAACAGCTTTCCCCCAGAGTGGGGAAAAAAGCCAACAGCACAAGCAGGGATTGTCTAGCAGACCTGCAGCAAGTCAGCAAGGGCCCAGATTTACCTGCCAACATGCCAAATTCTTGTGCCAAGTGTTGCCTACTGGACAAATGCCACTGAAGACCACATGCAGTAAGTGAATATGAAGCATCAGACATGAATTCAGTTGTCTGATTCTGCATCTTAAACAGCAATAAAAAACCACCAGGCACAGGGATTTGGAAGGAATCTTGGCTGGTAAAATGCAGGTCTAGGAATTCTTCAACGGCACTACAGTCAACCCTCTCTCCACAGCCAAAAGGGTGCTGATTAAGCCAGAAGGCAGGATACAACACAAGAGAAAAGCAGATTCTCCCTCAGGAACAATTGTACGGTAGGTGGATTGTTTGCTGGAGAAACAAAATCAGTTTTCCAAATACACTTTAGTAGACATAATACAGTGCAACAAAGCAAGGATGGCATAACAAGGCTTCACCCATCACAATTAATCTTGTCTAAGATTATGGTGAAAATTCCATTTCTCACATTCAATCTAAGGAGGAAAAATTTACTTCTCATGCGAGTTGGCCGTTAGACTCCTGTGCAAGTTGGCCGAGGAAGGAAGTGACAAAGTAAATTATTTTCCTCTTCTAACTTTTTAGCTAAGACCTGAATACTTACACTTAATCTTGCTCACAGCTTTAATGTACTGAGCACGTAATTCTTCCAGCCCTTTCACAGAGTCACAGGATGTACAGGGTTTTGAGATGCCACCCTTAGATAGTGACCTGAAATGCACATAAATCACACTACAGAAGCAGCATACATCTTAAAAAAAAGAAAAGAAACTCAGCTTGTTTAAATTTAAATACCTTGGTGGTGTTGACAGGTTTTTCAGCTTAGTCTTCACCTCAGAGTTTTCTGAAGTTAGAGCTTCTACAGCCTTCTTGTCTTCTACTAAAAAAAGGATGAACCATAATTCGCTCCACTTCTCTAAATTCAAGTTGAATTCAGCAGAAGTTGTTATATAAACTGCTCTTTCTGGTGTAAGAGCTCAATGTCACAAAGCAGCATCAGCAAACGTACAGCTGTTGCAGTAACAAGCATGTAGGAGTCGATCGTAACACACTTCAGTGAAGCCTGAATATAAAAGTCATCTCAGAGTAATTAAGCAAGCTTAAAGCCTTCAGATGCCATTGCTAACACCATGCTGGAGGCAAAAATTCAGAGACTGGGTGCACATATAGAAAAGAATAGGGAAAAACAATCATGAGTGTTGTTTTGATAAACACTGGAAAAGAATTATTAATTTATTGATTAGCAGTTATGCCTTCTTTGGGGTGCTGTGTTTTTTTGGGTTTTTTAATAACCAAAAGCTAGCATTACAGAGAAAGGCTGGACTTCCAAGCTGAACTCTGCTCAGTGCTACCAAGAAGCATATAAATATTATAACGAGCCACCACAGAGAATGTTAAGATAGTGGAGCTGAAAAAGCCCAAAGCATGGGGCATCAATATGATACTGAAGACTGCTGATCACATCATATAGATAGTATTACCATGGGAATAATTTCCCAAAAGTCAAAGATCCTTAAAACCAATTTATTGTCTGAGTAATCTTTGTATGTCTGTGTATGCAAATGATTATTTTTAGAAGAGGTACAAGTATTTAATTGTGTTGATGGATAAACTTGTATAGACCCATGAAATCTCTAGCTTTCCTATTTTAGGAAAGAAAAGCAACACGAATCAACCACCTACACTCAACGACAGAGATACCACCACCACACCCAGTCACAGAAGTTCCAATACAAATCATGGTATAAGGAAAACAAAGACTGTCACCATACAACAGAGGGTATGCTTTAGAGACAAGTCTTCCTTCTGGAAGAATCAAGGCTTTCATGTGTAGAATATGAGAACCTGAGCCCTGGGAAACAGACACAGACAAGTTTGGCTTTCTTCCTTCTTTAGTGTGATGCACAGAACAGCAAAAAGCAACCAGCCATCCTAGAATACAGAGAAAAGCAATTCACGGCCTCCAGAAATTCTCTTTTTTGGTTCAGATCTCATTTTGAGGACTTAAAAGATGTATTTGTGATGACACTGGTGACAGCAGTAGCCTCTGTTTTAATTAACGGATCTCCTATTATCCTTCAATTTTTCCTCCAGTCCCTGTGGAAGTTGATATGTTATATGGTTGTCAATGAAAGAGCACAGAAATAGCGTTACACACATCTGCGCGACTTGCCTACCTAGCCTTGCTCACACATCTGCAAGCTGCCAAAAACCTTTCCCTCACAAACACACAGCATTTTACTCATCCTCACCTAGCATAACATTTATTACAGCGGGCAACTAAGACTGTTCATTAAAAACAAGGTGGGTGGGGGGAGAATCCCCAGCCCACACACAGCCCAGTTCCTCAGATACCAACTGAATGGGAACTGTGCTCTGCATGGTACAGTATGCTCAAGTTCTAAGCACAGGAACGAAGCAGAGCAGGAATTCCTCTTACAAATCATCTCACATCTAGACAAAAGGAATGTTTGTTGCTATCAGAGACAGATGCTTCAATGTGACTTCCTCTGAGTACGAAGGCCCACAGAGGAAGACCCAACTGCAGCAGTACTTACAGTTACAGCAATGGACTTTTCATCCTTGTTAGCCCAGATTTTACTATAGTCACAGACTTCTACCAAGTTAAATAAAGGAATAAAGGATAGAGTCTACTATTAGGGGTGACAAATGCACATGATGCAACAGCATCCACAAACAGAGGTATCAATATCAAGTCTGACAAAAGTAGAATTGATAAAGTGACAGCCAAGTCTCAGGGAGGTTTTAATACTAGACAATGTTAGTCTGTCCACAGAAAGCAACATGGATATTGAGAATGACAAAAAATAAGACAGCAAAGAGGGCAATTACAACAAAACAGTAGAGAGAGTCATCAAATAGGAAAGAAAGATTTAAGAACTAGAGACCTTCTCAGTCATCTATCCTGTATCTGAGTGACACAAAAGAAAATAACATCTTCACCAAAAGGGTAAAGAGATTAAATAAAGCCTGCTTAAAACCTACTTTAAGGTTTACAAAAAAAAAGAAAGAAAATAAATTTAACTGAAGTTTCAAGCTTTTAACTGCAGAAAGGTACAAGAAAATGGTGGTCAGCTAACTGGGGCCAAGAAATAACATTTGGGGCCACTCTGAGAACCAACATTCCCCTTTTTACATTTTTTGCCTACAATAGGCATTGCTAAGGGTTGGTCATCCATCAACCATAGGACCACAAAAAGAATCAAGCCCAACCTTACTATTTCTAGTGCTCTACTTTGTCTTGCTAGGAAAGTATACATCACACAATATAATTAAAATAGTCACAAGCAGCTGGACCAATGTTATAGAAGGTGCAGCAGCATCTATCAAGGCATTGAGCCCTCACAGACTCAACACATTCCCCATCAGTGATGATCTGCGTCTTCAAACAGCGATAAGAGACTTGGAGGTTGAAAAATACCAAACAGCAAAAATAACAGCCAAACAGGGTCTTTTCGAGCCAGCTGAAGCAGACTCCCAGCTGGGAAGCCTCACATGCAGCTGAGTCCAGTTAAGAAATTCACAAAGACTGGGCTACTTCCAGGAGAGCAACGGCTGCTCTCTATAGCCAGGACAGGGGGCTCTAGAGACAGAAGAGCTACACTGCTTGTATTGTTTTGTGTAAATAGATGGTTTGTTATTTTGGTGTTGGAGGAATTCAAGCCACATTACAGGCATAAAGCCAAAGATTCTCTTGGGTTTTCTTGCTGTATGGTTTTTCAGTTTCATAAGAACTCAAACTAAACAGAAAGCTCCAGAGAGTTTTGTACCTCCCGTGAAGTTCTTCCCCAGCTACACTGTCTCCAGCTTAGCCATAGTACGTGTGACAGCTTTGCAAAGAGCTACAATGCTAAAATATATGGGATGGGGGGAAGGGGACATGCAGGAGTAATGGGAGAAATATCACCCAGGGATTTTTATCTTTTCAACTATATTCTTGATCAAAAGAATCAGAAAAAAATATTATGCCAGGTGAAGTATAATTCTTGACACACCAATATCTTTTACATGAATGCAGAATTTTGTCTTGTCTAATGTCACGAACAAGCAGTATAATTTGATCCTCAAAGCTCTGATATGGTATTACCCACTTACAAGACATAGTTCAGAGCATACCCTGCTCATCATGTTCAACACTGGCTTGCTGTTATACACCAGAGGTACTAGTGTTCAAGTCCAAACCCCAAGTAGTATTTACACCTACAGCAGATACAGCAGCTATTTCTTCATGCCTGAAGGATGTCTTGAAAAAAGCAGAAAGCTACTAGCCTTTAAGAAAATTAAAGTTTAAGTCATAGTAATAAGGTAGAAACCAGTACCGTTTGTTGCACAGTTTGTGACTTTAACATAGCATGAGCTTACAGAACATTCAACAACCTTCAGTCAGAATTGCATCTTCTTCTATCACCCAAATATTTGCTAATTCACTAGCTTTGCATTAGAACCATCATTGAGACAGTAACCATTAAAGACTGCTACTAACCTGCTTAATTTGATCATACTCAATGTGCCAGATTAAAAATAAACCAAATACCTTTGTCTGTTCCCATATCCTGCAAGGGTGGCTGTTGTCTTTGCCTCCTTTGTGCTTCTGCCTTGTATCCAACACTGCACACAGGACTTGCTGTTTCTCCTTCACTACATGGTAGGCAAGAGTATGCTTCTTTATTTATATTACTCACTAAGTCTTCATATTTCTGCAAGTGAAAAACACTTCCTGAGACTCCAAAGCACAGGAGGAAAAAACATCACCAGAAACTCATGCTCCTTTTAAGTAGGCAAGCAGTGTGTTCCACATGAAAACAAGCAGCCCTAGGCACTGAGCAGTTTCAGTAGTTCTAACACAAGTGCTTTAAACCTGCAATAGAACTGTGGGTGGCAGCTCAAGTCAGGAGGAAAACGCGTATTCTAGCATACAGAAGTTTTACTTACTATAACTCACTGCAACAGCAGCGTCTGGCTATCTTGAGTTTTGGTGTTGGAAGTGTCAGTAACCCTTAACATCACAGAATTATATAGTGGTTTTCAATAGTTGAAGCTAACTAGTTTTTTGAAAGCCATATCCAGCAGAAAAAAAAGGGTTGGACCCAGTTAGAATTTCTGTACAGGTATGGGTAGTAGAGGGACAGGAACATCACCCAAAAAAAAAAATCTAACAACATAAGAGATTGCTAAAAAATTACAAAACCTTCATTAGAGTAGTTGAAGCTAACCAATATTCTGAAGTTCAAAGGCATGTTAAAAACAGTTTAACCAAGAGACATTCATAACCTATTGCAAAAGATGCATCAGGCATAGGAAAAAACCTTCCAATTGTCTTTACCATGTAAAATAACTCATAACAAGAAAACTTAAATGGACAACTTTCTGAACAGAAGCATATTACCACCAAAAACACCCAGGTAACATTGTAATATGAAATCACTTCATATTAATTTTCCTCCATCCCATCCTCTCTCAAAAAACAAGACAGTTTCTTCTCTGTCGTAATTTTGTGTAATTCTCCAGCTGCTAAATACTAGGTGGTGATGGCATTTCCTACGGGATGCTCCCCATAACCAAAAACTTACTACAAGCATAAGCATTGCAAAAGAGCAATCTGCCAAAGCAGAGGAAACAGAAGCTTTTCAACAGAATTCTACTTATACCCTACCCTCTGCTAGAGGAGTTTAGGGCTCTTTCCTCATTTGGGCAGGCACGTTGAAAAGAATTTCCTGGAGCTGCAATAAATTTAAGCACTACTCTTATACCCAAGATAGATCAGTTTGTCAGTTACTGATCTCTACTACAGATAATCTGCAAAAAGGATTTACTGTTTTCACCTTTATTTGCATCACAAGGGAAGAAAAAGTATTAACATAATCCTTGATCATTATCCAATCATGATTCAAAATTGCTAAATTACTCAAAAAAAAAAAAGCAGTAGCTATGCAGAAAATCTAAGATAGGCCTTAATGGCAGAACCCACTTAAATGTCACATAGAGCAATCAATAGGCTCACAAACTTAAGACAGATGCATCTCCTTAATTTATGAAGCTTGACATTGAAGACTGACATTCCTCATCTGGCTTTCTCTCCCAGAAAGATCAATGGTGTCAAAGCTACATCCATCCTTTCCCTTTTAGTTTGCTAACAGATTTAACCCTCTGACATGATTTTAAAGGACTGTTATCAATTAACTCATATGTTGGATTCCATCACTTCTCAAAACCCTTTTCTAGCTGGCAATTACATTTTGCAGAAATATTACCTCTTGC
Organism: Hypotaenidia okinawae; assembly: GCA_027925045.1. Taxonomy (NCBI): domain Eukaryota; kingdom Metazoa; phylum Chordata; class Aves; order Gruiformes; family Rallidae; genus Hypotaenidia; species Hypotaenidia okinawae. The sequence continues at coordinate 11,124,923 of BSDF01000012.1, forward strand.
CATTCTCGTTCTTTCTTTTCCAGAATTGTGTATAATGTGGTTCTGTAGGCCTTTTGTAAGCAAGCCTTCAGTTTGTCTTTGCATTGAAGGTTTAATTGAGCAGCAGTATCAAAACACTTATCCTTCCAAGAATGCTTACTATGTGTGCACTTGACTAGCTCCTCATGGATTTCTCTCAACAAGTGCTCAAGGTCAACCAGAGTCTTCTCCTCATATCGATTAATTGCATCCTGCAGTCTCTTTGTTTCCTGAGCCTCCCATTCTCGCTGCTTTTGGTCTAGTAACATCTTTATTTCTGTCTCTTGCTGAATGCAGAGATCATTCTTCTGCTTTGCAAGATCCTCCTTTGCTGTTGCAAGTACCTCTTGAATTCTGTTTCTATGATCATCCAAGAATGACCGGTAGTCTCTCTCATTTTGTTCTTGAATCTGCAGGATTTCTTCTTGCTTTTCTTTGTTCCACTGAGCACGAGCTTTTGCTAGTTCTGCTTTGATAGCTGCAGGGATTTCTTCTCTCTTTAGATCCAACTCCTTCTTGAGAGAAATTACTTTTTCTTCCAGTTCTTTCACTCTTGGTCCAGATTTCTCTGCATTTTCATATTCTTTTTTCCATTTCTCTTCAGCAGCCGAGAGAACTAGGGCTAACTGGTGAACATATAATGCAGTCAATATAAACACATATGTACATTTATATATACATAAAATATAGCCCTGGGTCATTATCAATCTACTGGAGATCATTTTCAACTTACTTAAAAATATAATCCTACATGAGATAAACAGATCAGTATCAGAGTATGCTAGAAACATCTTTCCTTAATGATTCCCCACCTACAGCTGCATTCATTCCTCACTAAGTATGGGATTAAGAAGACTGAAATGCTTATCAATATACCTATACAAGTATTTTGGGCTACCTGCTTTGCTGCAGTCTCTTTGTGTTCTTTTTCCCACTTTTCTTGTTCTATCTTTAGATTTGCTTTGTACTCTTTGAGGTCTGTTAACTCTTGCAGCCACCTGGCACGAGCTTGGGTTAAAGCTGCATCTACCTATCAGCAGAAAAAACCTACTTCAGTCACCACCAAATACATATTTATTATTAGCTTCATGTAGCAGTGAAATACTAAGACTTCAGCTTGGATAGCCTATATTTACAGAAAGTAAAAGAATCATGCCAGCAACATGCAGTACATTTCTTAATGCAAAAATGATATCAAGATGATGAATATTAAATTTTTTTTCCTTAACAAAACAGTATCAGCACTAAGCCAGTTCTGCTAGGTTCTGTCCAAGACTCAGGCAAAACCTGTCCAGTTTAGTGAAAAATTAACAGCTAGAAAAAACAAGCTACGTGCTACAGCTTCTTCAGAACTATTTTTTTTTAAAAATAATATATTTCTAATATAGCAGAGGATAACTACTGAGCATAAAGTCAATGGAAGAGAACACTTTTTTTTTTTTTTTAAGGTGACTTGGTTGCACAGGCTCCAGGCAGACTGAACAATTAATTGTTACCTGGCTGGCAAGGTTTTTATGGTATTTGTTTTCCAGTTCTATTTCAAATTCTTTTAAGGCCTCTTCAGAGGCCTTATTGTCTTTCAGAGCCTTCTGGATCTGCAGCCTCTGGTCTTCAACAATCCATTCTAACTCTTTAGTTGAAGATTCATCCGCAATTGTTACTTGGTCAGTTTGGCTGCTGCCGTCATTACATTCAACTACAGGTCTTCTTATTTCTTCCAGCCTACTTTGCCACTCTCTTTCTATTTTTGCAAAGGCTCGTTCTTTATTCTAAGGAAAAAAATATTTTTAAGAATATTCCCCAGTATCCAAATAACTAGAATTTCACTGGTATTTAGCAAACAAAACTCAGTTTATACCAATAAGCTTCCCTATCAGGAGAAGAACAAAACCATGCTCAGAGAGGAGAGAGTTTGGGAAAAAATTTGTTGCTTTTTTCTCCCTCATCACAGCTCTCTTCTATGGGACAGGATACACAAAGGACTATTACATGATAACAAAACAATAGAAAGCGTAACCAGTCACCCAAGGATCAGGGTGAAAAACTCCAGTATATACCAGCTGTGACACTCAGGACACTTCGCATATTACTTTACAAGGGCTAGGTAGTGGGGCTTTTTCCCAAAATCTTAAGCATATATACTACCTACTGACTTCTTCAGAGCCTTAAAAGCCACTTCAAATGGCAGAACAACAGCACATAAGTCTATCAACATAGCATATCTCCTTCTGAATATACAGCAACAAAAAAAAAAATATTTCACACACTCGACCACCCTGCTCTCTGTTCCACACCTCTTTTTCTTCTTTCTCCCAGTGAACTTTGGCTAATGCAACTTCCTCTTCAACCTGCTGTTCTTTCTCTTCCAGCCACTGCCTCTTTGCTGCTATCATAGAACTGCTGTGTTTCTCTTCAAGCTCATTCCTCAGAATGTTAAGAGAACATTCTTTTTCTTCTAGTAGCTGTTTCTTGAGCTAGAAAAAATATAATTATTTTCCAAGGCATAGCAAATTGCTTTGCTACTGGTACAAAGCGATAAGAATGCAAGAGAAGTGATTAACTCTCTGCTAACTGTACACTGATCTTACTGATGACACCCAGACAAGAGATTCAGCTCTCATAAGAAGGTATTCTTAGGGTGTGATCTCAGAGGTTATTATAAGCTGTTGCTCTAAACTAAGTTCTCTTATCAAGCATTTTTATTCTCAGCATACTGAGTTACCTCTTCATTCTACTTTACTTTGCAAGACAGGTGACCTGCTTCAGTCATTTCACATTGGTATCTTCAGAAAATTCGCAAGGTATTTTCAGATCAGTTTTATACAGAGAGAATAAAACTTATACTGTCATTCAAGTTTTTTGAAAACGTGTCACAAACATAAAACCTCACCCTGTTGACTGAGCAGTTGTCAAGAGTTGAAACTATAGTAGCTGAATATGTGAAAACAAATAGCTATTTGAAAGTGTTGCTTCTACAATATTGTATACCACAGGACACACAGCAAGTTAACTTAACAACCAATACATCATGTCTATTCATTTTCTGACAGAAAAACGGCTTTTCTTCCAAATGTCTTCCCTGCACAATTATAAAGTTAAATACACTTATGGAAATTACATCTTAAAAGCAGTCTGAAGTTATCTGGTTTATATATGTTTACATTAGTACCTTCTCTTCCTTCAGCTGTTGCTCTTGCTCAAATTTCTGCCTTAAAGTAGCTTCCAAGGTGTCCTTCTCCTCACAGACTCCAATGTAACATTCCTTCACTGTAGTCATCTCCCTGTTCAGCTCTTCTATGTTAGCCCTTCAGAATACATTGTTTATTACCAATTAGTCTTTACACTCACAGGACAAATCTGTTTTTAAAAAGTGTGAGTAGAACTGAAGGCCGGACAGGAAACGTGAAAGTTTCAGTAAAAGGGGGAAAATAACGGTCTTACTTTAACTGTGCGATTGTCTCTTCATAAGTTTGAATAAGCTGCTGCTTTTCAGCAGCACACCTCTCCATAAGGTCTCTCTCAAAATGTGCTTTAGTATCCTCATGATGTTGCTGGTAAGTTCTTTCACACCTATGATTTTAAGAAAAGAAAAATACCTAAGTTTTTTTCCACCCTTTTAAACAGAGTTCAACTTTTTCTTAATCAAGAAAGTAGCTTTCTAATGCTGAGGTCTTGTACCAGGTAGCTGGTACAAGCTTGTACATGCAAATTAAAAGTTCACAAATGGAACTAAACAGATTTACCTATCAATAGCTTCTTGTTTATCCTGATCAAAATCCTGAACCATCTTTCTCATCTGGCAACACAGATCCTGATTTAAGCTTTTCAGTTTTTCCTCATTTTCCTTCAGTTCTTCAATAGTCAACGTATGGTTCTGGACAAGCAAGGGTAAAGTAATAGATGGGTTGTAAAGAACCTTTTCTAATGGCAGGTTTTAGGGCAGGGTGAGGGTTGTGAGTGTTTTTTGTAGGAATAAGCAGCATCTGTGTCTTACCTCAACTTCCTGCAGCAAAGTTTCATTAGCTTTTCTGAGTCTCAGAACTTCATCCTTAAGATTATCAGAAATGGAAGGACTGGCCACCAAGCTATCATTCAGATTTGCAACCACCTAAAAATGAAAATTAAGATATCTTTCAAGATATACGTGATTTAGAAAGTTGATGCTTAAAAAAAAGGAAAAATTGTTGTATAAAAATTTTACTCCAAAAAAATAAAAATTATAACTGAATGAAATTATTGCAGTGCAAGACATAATAGTATCACTATTATTCCAGATAAATTCTGCATGTTCATAGCATCACGAAGGTTTAAAGCAGCACACAGGCAACGTTGCATTGGCAAGCTGAATCACCACTATCACCCAACAGAGAGCATGCTTCTCAAGTATACTGTATTCTTATCCCACATCCAGGTCACAATGTATAGATGACAAGAGCAGCTGTCATAAATCTGATCAATTTTTAGAGGAAAGTTAATAATGGGGTGAAGAGAGATGCAATATTAAAGAGATGCCTTGCTGACCAAATCGCATAGTGAATGCCCTCTGAAGGCAATCCATTTAGTGTTCCATTTGTATAAGTTAATAACTTAATAAGACCTTTCTGGCTAAAAAAAATTTCACTGGAGAAAGTAGGCTATTTCTGGAAAAAAAGACCCCAAAACAACAAAGAAACAACCCCCCAAAAAACAAACAACAAAACACACAACACACTCCAATCAGAGTACCATTATGTGCTATCAAACAAGTTATCCATCATATCAGAACACACTAAGGTGGCATGTGCTGCTCAAGTTCTGCTATTCAGTTTGTAACTTTTTCAAAAGATAGAAAACAAGGTATCATCCAAATGACAATACTTCCCTTATGAGCAAAGACATATTTACTTAGTTGCTCTGAATACTCAGCTGCGAGTAAATTCTTCAGTTTAAAAGTTGGTGCGTTTCACTAAAATCTAGTGCTTCTTTACTTTTAAAAAAGTGTAAAGAACAAACCTCTGACTCTTTTGATGCTTTTTCTTCTTTCAACAGCTGTCTGTATTCCTCTAATGTCTTCTGGCAATCTTTAAGATCATTCTGTAATTGAGTAATCTGGTTTCTCTTCATTTTATTACTGCTCAATAAACGTTCCAGCTCAGCTTTTAATTCTACAATAATTTCATCTTTAGAGAGCTCTTTATCCACGTCTCTGTTCCGTATTGCACTATTTGGGATGACATAACCAATTCAGTATTTAAAAGACAAAAAACATCTGAAGGGTAGTGGTACCAAAAAGAATACGACCAGAAGGAGGTTTGTTCAAGAGGTAATGGTAAAAAGAAAGGTAACATGAATACAAGAGCCATATGCTTTTTTATCAAGTTGCAGTTAACGTACAGAAAGCTTGCTCATTCAGCTGTTTCCCCAAAAGATTCACACTCACATGATGTGAGGTATTTTGAGACAACTCAACTGGCTGCTTTAAAAGCAGCTTTAGCATTATGTAAATATGTGGAACCTTTAAGCAAAAAGGTACCTGTGAATAAAACCCATACAATCCACAGATCAGCAACATCGCCTCTACAAAACCTGAAGACTCATTAAGCAGCAATTACACATCCAATTTATGGTATTAGTCTGGTTTCCCATTTCCCAGATTACATGTCAATACTAACAGTATTTCAACTATCTATCAAAAAAAGCTGTATGTTGATCACTTTTTACACATCACATATAATTTCTTGAGGATTTTAGGCTTTTCTTTCAACAAGAATCACTCAATACCTGCAGAACTTTGGTTCCTTCACTGTGATTTTTTTAATTCCCAAATCTACATAGGAATCACCCAGGTTCGTATGCAGCTCTCCACCCGCATCATTCAAAAATACTCCAAGCTTGGCAGCAGATTCATACAAAGCTATTTCTTCCTTCAGTTCCATTAATTCTTCCTTAAAAAAAAATAAAACATGTTTCCTATCACTCAGTATGCTTCAAGGTTCTTCTTACAGTTCATGCATGAAGTTAACTATTATTTCTTTTGCTCTTAGTTCTTTCCTGCTTTCCTTGTCCAGTAAAATACATGAGAAATACATAACAGGAAAATCAGCCTATTACTCTAGTAGTTATTAGGATTAATAATTTCCAAGAGGGTAGATTTAAGTAAAATATATGAACTGGAGACACAGGCTTCCACTCATATTTTACAGAGGATCCTCTAGCACTGCATTTGCTGGCAAAAGCGAAGTTTCAGAACAGCCTCTCTCCAACTATCCCTAGACCTTAAGGAAGTTAAGAAATTCCCAGCAGAGAATTTACATTCTTTATCCATAAGCAGGTTGCTTTGTTGTGCAGTTTCAGATTCACACCTGCTGGTTTTTTGGGGTTTGTTTTTTTTTTTTTAATTAGAAGTCCACCATGCCACAATGGGAGATGAAGCAGTTGGTAGTCCTTTCCTGAAAGGACTGTGATTGTTCCCCCAACAAATAAAGAGTTTAAACTACCAACCTCTTAGCTATAATGCCTACCTCCTAAAATCAAAACAGTAAAATATTTAATAAAATTAACTAACCTGCAAGGCCTTGTTCATGTTATTGCTTATCACCTGCGCCGACTGAGCTTGTTGCAACTGAAACCGTAACTGATTTGTCTCCTGCATAGCACCTATTGCAGGAAAGAAAAGGGAGAGAAAGCATGTCATAAATGCTCACTGCTGGAAATGGTGATGTTGATTCTGGTAACAGGCATTCTACTTCCTTGAGCTCACAAAAAAGAAAATACAAATAATGAAGGCAAGAATATTTCAGCTTGAACTGAGCAGGTGAAGGGTATTTACTACATAATACAGATCCAATAAGGTTTTCTCCCTAACATTTAGGCTCTCTAGAGATATTTCTTCTCCAGACTACCACAGCTCTTGAACATGCTCTAAAACCATGATCCAGGAAGACAGGCATTTTATTAAGACATTTCACTTCTATGAAGAGACTACAACATGTAAAGGTAGGCACAAATCAAATACAAGCAGAGCAGAATGTTTCACATGCTATTCCTACTGACCTAAGTTTTCTGGAACCAACCTCCAGCCACAAAAATAATTCTTTGCTCATTAAGACTTTAATTTAGAATGACAATTGAAGTCCAATGCTTAACACAAAAGTAAGTAGCTTGCTCCCAAAGCCTGTTTTTTACTCCAGAAAAAAAGTTTACACATCTGCAACACAAGGCATGTAAAAATAGCTTATACCCCTTCACTTGGGTTTTTGTTGGGGTTTTGGGTTTTGGTTGGGGTTTTTTTTGGGGGGGAGTAGGGGTTAGTTTTTATTTTATATTCATTGGGGGTGTTTTTACACATCAATCTAGACTTAACTTCATTAAAGTTTTACTAATACAATGCATAGGGAATGATTTAGTACATGTTTAGTTTGATGTTGATTTCAATAGGAACATGGGCATGCAATTCTATACTTCAAAAATTCAGAGCCATTTCTGCCAAGAAAGATAAGGTATGAATAAAAGGCTGACCTGTTTGCAGTAAATTTGCACATTGTTTTTGGCTTTCTTCTAGGCTTCTTGTCAGTCGATTTATTATTTCAGTTTTTTCACATTTGGTTTCTTCCAGCATTTTTTCAAGTTGCTTAACATGCTCTCCTAGATTTTTGCAAAGCTCTTTCTAAGAAAAGAGATTATTTTTACTCATGTTACAGACATCTAGCCATCTAGGACAGTTTCAGATATGAAAAGACTCAGTGCATACAAGAAACAGGAGAAGAAGATTGAATTGGATACCTAAAGGGGCAGAGGCCAGCTAAATTGGAAATCAAATGCTATCCTTGGCTGGCAAGTCATCTCTTACAGCACAGTTAAGTTTTCACAAGGAGTCAGTAAGTATACTCATATATAAACATACATGGATGTGAACCATTTCTTATTTCCTAGAGCATTCAGCATGTCAGATTATCCCCTGCAATTAATCACATACAGTTAATCTACTGTATGTGCATACATTCAAGTCTTCACATTATTTATATTAATCTTGAGCTTAACTCAATATAGTTTGCCTTCACTGAGCTTAAGCCAAGCTAGCAGGTTCCAATGCTCTGTAGAAGAGGAACTGTAATTATTTCACAACATAAAATGTAGATCTTCATATGGTATTGCTCACCATGACCTACAGACATCAGAAGCACAGTACCTCATCTCTACACCTTTTGACTTTTCTATTTTCTCTCAAAAAACACAAGACCTTTCTCTAAATATCCCAAACATACTACCCTAAAACCTTTTTTTGCAGCAGAGATAAAGCTGTTAAAGTTTTGTTATGGTACCAGTACAGAGAAGTTCAGCAGTGTATATCTGTTTACAAGCAAGTGCTAAGTTACCTTTTCAAGTTTACATAGCCCATTTCTTTTTTATACATATTTACGTTGAGACAAGAATTACAGACCTAGAATTAAATTTCTTTAATTCTATTTTCTTTATATGACAGAAGAGGACAATTTATTAAGGCCTGCCTAGACTACATAGAATGATTTTAATGAGTCCATTACGTTATTAGAAATACTCAATTTATCTGACATGTAAGAAGGTCTATAACCATGTGACACAATCCATATAAAACTCCAGCCTTATCCATATTAAAACCAGCCTTTTTTCACCCTTTCTCCTTTTTAAATCCATACTTCTAGAGTGACTGTTGAGTGGTTAGCTATTAATCATTTTGAGACTAAAGCTTTGCAAAAGACTGTTGTTAAGCAAAACAGCAAAAATATCCCATAGTTCTTTTCCTTCCCAGGTTTATTTGCTGGTACTCTTCAAAAAGATATTGTGTACAGAATGAGAGTTCAGGAGAGAAACTAAGGCAAGGAATTCTTGACCCCTCTGCATCTTTTACCTACATACACACAATCTGAGCTCACAACTGCCTGGTACCACATAAGTCTCAATATGGTGAAATCTAGGTATAATTTCCTTTCCCTTTGCTTAGCAACTGTCAGAAGGAGTTCTCAGAATTATAGGTCAAGTGCAGTTCAGGAAACATGGGGAGCTCTACAGACTCTCCACTAAAGTACTTAAAGTCCTGAAGTAATTTCTCACCTGCTCTCGGAGTGCAGATTTTGTAGTATCAAGTTTCTGCTCTAATGATAATACTTGCTTTTCATACTTCTGCTTGAGTGCTGAAATAATGGCTTCATGTTGTTCCCTGGCTCGCTGAAGGGCATCTGATCGCTGAAGTTCTAACAGCTGCTTCTGCATGCTTTCCATGGCTACTTCTGCCACTTTGGATTGCTTCAATATCTGTAGGAACAGTATTAGGGTAGCTCACAGTCACATATGTTTTACTCCAATGTTCTGTATGTCAGCTCAAGTTTTCTTTCATGCAAGAGTTGCCAGAAGGTCTCAGATAATCCCTGGATTTTAATATAAACTATTTTCTAGTAATGTATCCTATTCGTTGATCTGTGTATTTGATGCAATGATAACGAACAGCATTGAGACTAGCACTTATGTTTAATGCAAAGTGCCACAAATAGAACTGTAGAGATCTTCCACAACCAACAGTTTTCACAAATATTTGTAGTACCTGCTCTTCATTGGTAGTAAGAGTCTGAATTTGAGTTTCAAGGGCCTTTATTTGACCTTCAAGATGTACTTCCCGTTCCTTTCCATTCTGATAGAGCTTTTGAGACTCATGAAGACTAACAGCCAAACCATCCTTTTCATCTTGAGAAAGAGACATAACAACTGTGTGAGAAACACGGCCAGCCATCTCACAACTTCATGAAACATGACTGTTCAGAACCCCTGCTCTAGAGAACCATTCAAGAGGAGTGTTCTGTCTCATGCCATGGGCAACAAGCAGAAGACAGAAAGAAACTACTCTCAGTCTCCATCCAGTAACCACTTTCTCCCTCCAGTAGCTGGAAGCCATTCTGATGTACTGTGCCATCAGAACCATAGTGGTAACAGGCCCCATTCTGTCAGCACTACGAACTAGCATCATCCCTCACACCATTTAAGGGGAGAAATAAAACAATGCCCCTGTACTAACAGCCAAGACAAAGGAAAATGTTTGACATCTGAAGCATTCTCTCTCTCCTGCACATTTTTACATTCTAAAAATTATATTCTTAATTCTTTAAGATCACAACTCTTTTGTCTGTTCCTATAAGAAAACAGAGACCAAGACAACCACCAGTTCCCACTACAGTTTTGATCCTTTTGGCAAACTTCTCACTTTTCTGTCAATATTCATGTTCAGCACATGGGGACTCTGTAATAGAGTGATGGTCTTGAGAATGCAGTAGAAGTTAAGACAGGCAGTCAGGCACTAATCCAGAGAATTATCTTCAAAGCCGTGTTGGGAAGGGAAGGTTAAGTCTACATAATTCCAAATTAAGATTATAAATATGATGAATACCTGCAGAGACACTACCTAAATCAAAGTTTGAGAATAAAAAGTTGCTTGACACAAAAATCTAAGAATTGATACAAAACCTAAGAATTAGAGACCCATACAAAAACATTTTACCTTTGACTATTGAAAGCTGATGATTCAAATACCTAATCTGCTGTGCGCTTTTTTCTAGTTTTTCTCTCAGCTCTTCCAGTTGTCTTTCTCTTGCTTTATTTAGAACTTGAAGTTGAAGAATCTGCATATTTTCAGAAGAATCTGCCAAATTTCAAATAGCAAGTTAGCACAGTCAACTAACCAAGAAAGTCATCATCTTAAGTAACTTCTGCCCCAAGATACTTCCTTCATACAGTGCCAAAGTCACTGCTGGTTCACAAAAAACCCCATGGATTAAAAATTGATGTGACTTATTCATATCATCTGAGTTGCTCCAGTAGCAATAGCTGAACTACTGATACAATTCAAACCTAAGAACAAGCCCAAAGAATGACTTACATGCTGTGAATCCATATGCAGCCTTGCAGCAACTATAAATTTTCAAAATATCTAAGCAGCAAAGTAGTTCTGTCATTTGAAATGTACCTAACAGAAAATCCTGATGTGGCATTAAGCAAAAGAAGGAAAAAATGCTGTTCAGAATATTGTTTTCTAATACTAAAAACGATACAAACCATAAGCAAGTGCCAAGATCAAGTCATTAGAAATAGTTTTGTTTACAGTCTCACCAATCAAAACTACATTTTTAATGGCCCAAAGCTCAAATACTCTGATCAAAAAAGCCGATTTCTAGATAAGCAAGGGAGAACAAAACACAAATTTAGGAGTATCCCAGTGTAAGCCCAGAGCAAAATAAAGATCATATACATACACATACTTTTAGTTATCCTCTTACTAAAAATCTACAGAAATACACAGGTTTTCTGTTGCTGATTTCTAGTGGACTAGTCACACAAGCTTAATTCAAATCTAAACAGCAAACACTTACCTTCATCATTAGCCAAGAATTCACGTTGCAAATCTTCAAACACTTCATTTCTTCTGGTTCCTTCTTGGATTATGGGAATATTTTGATGAATGCCATTTTGGTATGGTTTATAAGTCACTTTATAAGATTCTGGTGATTTGCCACCAACAACGTCAGATGCAACAAATTGCTGCTGTGACAATATATACATAAGAGGAAATAAATTAAAATTACAACTATAATCTTGTTTGGTGAAAATATTTTTCATTTTAAAGGCTGAAATTAAGAAAAGTTCTAGTGACTCTTCATTTTCAGGTTCCAATCCAGCACACCATTTAAGCATGATAGAAATTTTCATTAAAACATCCAGTTAAGGAAACTGGTGAAGTGTCAAGTTCAATAGAGTAAGCACACACGCACTTAAGAGAATCACATTCATTCTACTTCATGGAATTCTACCTAACCAACAAGAGAAGGAAAAAAATAATCATAAAATGCACATGTGAAAATCCAATTACTTAACTGGCAAAATAGACTACAGAAGCCTTCCATCACTTTTTACACTAATAAGAGACTGAAAGCATTTAGAAATATTACTACCAATAGTTAAAGACCTCTGAAAAAATTCTAAAAGGGAGAAGAAACTCATCAGCTTCTGAATATACCTTAAGATGTTCCTTTGGAGCATCTGGAAAATTTATTATTTTACTTTGCTGACTGTTAAGTTCTGGTTTATGGCTGTTTGTAAATGGCCTGAAGTTTTCAGGAAGATGATACACATTGTTCTGTTGGTAGCAACTTGGAGCATTAAACCCCTCTCTACCAATATACACATCATCGGGATCCTCTTGACCATTCTGGCCACAGTAATCTTCTTTAACATCATATAGATGCTTCTTCTCTTGATCGTTATGTAAGCCATTCCAATTCTTCCCATGTTTTTCAACATGATCTTCTTGCTGGTCACACAAGAATTGTTCGGGGTACAGATTCTGTCCTTGTTCATAGCCCTACGAATGGATAAGAGGTTTAGCACTGTTCTCTGAAACACAGATTTCCACCACCTTTTTTTTCTGAGCCCTAAAATTAAAAACACTTCAAATGAATAGCAAAACATGTCACTTACATGAAGGGTATTTCTCTAATAAATTTAAATAATCTTTAGCATGTTATTATGAACAAGCAGTTCCTACTAACTACGTAACTTTTCATGCAAGCTTACATTTTGAGCATTACTTATCAATGGATGATCGTTCCACCTTCCATCATGTTTCCCAGGCTCACGTGATCTAGAGAAAGACAAACCGCTTGACTTCGTATTTGCAATTTCAGAAAAACAAACCAAACCTCCTCTTCACTAAATTGTCACCTATTTTTTTTCTTGTAGAATGCAAACGTCACTCCAGCCCCCTTTAATACACCTCATCAGCTGAGATTTTGTTCTGTTTTCAGAAGCACAATATAAATAAAGTGATGCAAAATGCCTTACTGCTCCTCAGAGTCGTTAATGCTACAGTCTGAATAGCTGGAGAGCTGGTCTCCACTGTCCTCCAGCATATCATGGGGAAGGTCTGTCAATAGTTGTTGCAGCTGAAACAGAACAACCAACCATTATATGCTTTTCAAAACAATTCAATCAATCAGTCGGAAAGAGACAGAGGCAGCTGAGACAGGCCTGAAAGCAGCACATACACAGTTCATAAAACATCTGCATGAGGGGTCATATTTAAACCAAGCTCAGCCAAACAGATCAGCGAGCACAGGCCTCCAGATGTGGGTAAGGGCTACCCAGCTCTTAAGTTAGTGCCAAAATACTCTCCTACCATGTATATCTCCCCAGTTTTCAAGAAAAAAAAAAACACCACAAAACAAGTGTGGTTTGCTGTGGCAGAAAACGTAATGCAGAAAGTCTTGGCTCATGTCTTGACCAGGGAACACAGCAGAGCCTGTTTAACTTCCTTTTAGCAATCTAAAAGTCACATCCCACTGAAATATCTACAACATGTTGTTTTGCGGACCCTTTGTGTGACCTGTAAAATTTATCACTAATTTATTCTAAAGAGGCTACTTCTTTTGTGCCCATTGCCTCTTGTTCTGTCACTGAGCAAAACTAAAGGAGTCTGGTTCCATTGTTTTTACATCCTCCCTTCAGGTGTTCATACACATTTATGAGATTCCCCCAAACCTTCTCTTCTTCAGGCTAAACAGTCCCATAGCCTCTCCTTACAGAAAAGATGTTTCCCTTCAAAACTCAATTTATAATCATAGGACTTACACACTCTCTCTCTTACTCTTATTACTAGTAATAGCCCTACAATTATTTGACTCTTTATTCTATAGCACAAGCACAGCATTCTTTATCTGGGTTGAAAGTTTTGGAACAGACATCAGATTCCCTACAGTGTTTGTAATAGCCGCTTTCCAAGATGAAAAGCTATTATTCTACTATGTATTTTTTGTGAACATTTGTCTTTACATTATCTCCACTCTAGACAGTGATCCTTGAAGCACATATTGGGGTGGTTACCAATGATTTACCACCCTGCCAAAAAACATTATGCATATTCATGTTAAACACACATTTTGCCAATTCTCTTTATGAAACAAAAAGAACAGAAACATCTGAAGTATTTCAACTGCAAAAAAAGAATCCAAGCAAAACATCTGAATATGTAACTTTCTAGAGATTAAAGTATGTAATTTATAATCATAAATTCAAAATTCTGATTAGAACTATTCCTCACTCTTTCCAAAGCTAACCAAGTTTTTAAGTGAAAGAGATGGTTGCTTTCTAAGTATTTGTAATAAGTGAAACAGCTGTCAAGAAATACAAGATGTAGGTGACACCAGCCTCTTGCATTTTATCTATTGCACAGGCAAGGGGTAACAGTTTTCCAGCCACTACATAAGACACTGCAAGGCTCTTAAAATGCAGCATCTCTTTACTTTCTATGCCACTCTTGCAAAGCACAGTCTGCACTCTCATTTGCTCTTACCAAAGACAGCACAAAACCTTTAGAGAGGTCCCACAACCCATGCCTCAAAAAAAGCCCTAGACTTAGAGGAAGATAGGAAGAGGCCAGACATACAAGATGTCATATAAAACAATTTAATCTTTTTCACCTCTTGTTCTCTTGCATAGTCCTCCTGGTCATAGTCATCATCTTCATGTTGAGTTTGCAAAGCTCCACTATCAAAGTCAAGGGACATTGTTTTCTAATAATGTTTTTGAGTATCAAGCAAAACCTACTGCAAAACAGAAAAACAGCCCACATGAGCAAAAGGGGGTGAAGAAGCAAAAAGTACCACTCTCACTTCCTGAATTAAGTAGCCAAACACACACACAAAGGTAATTTTTTTTAAAATAAACATTGCACATTATGTCATTCAACTGAACTTCAGTTTCTCAGTATATCCAATGCTACTTGTTTCTAAGAGTTTAGCATTTAATACAGATTGGAGCTTTTCATATGCTGAAATTATAAAATTATAGACATTCACTTATAACCAGACATTATTTTCTTCAAATTCTAACACTGTATGCTATATATATGTTGTGATATATATTTATAGCCATGCCCACTTTTAAATTTTGCTTAATTATTTCTACAGAATAACTATATTTTGTACTAAATACTGAAAGCATGCTGTTGCTTGCACACTTGGATAATAGTTCTGATAATAAAAAAAGGAAAAGTATCAAGTCAGTTCTAGATTTAACTGCTTAATGAGACTCCCAAGGACTTTGCTACACTGAGCAGGGAGTTCACAGCAAGCTACAGTATCTAGGTGCTGGCCCACATCTGGTTGAAAACTAAGTTACTCTTTGATGAACGGAGAAAGACTGACAGCCAGTTATGAGCTAGAAATGAGTGAAGATTTCAGAGAATAGCACACTGCCTGGGCATACAGGTGTAGCTCATGCTGAAGTCTTCCTTCAGTAACCTGTTAGCAGAGCATTGCTCCCAAGATAAAAGACGTTAGTGTGCCATTCACTTCCTTATGTTTAAAGGACCTGCTTGCCCGGTGGCATTCAAGAAACCTCTAGTACAGTTGGCAGGAAACCTAACAGCACAAGTGCCTACCCCTGCGCACCCCCTGAAATACCAGATTCCACAGCGCGGGCAAGACCTCCCGCAGAACGATGCTGAAGCAGCTCGGCCATCTTCCCCCAAAGCCGCACCACCTGTAAGAGGCCGCCTGCTCTCCCCGCCTTCCCTAACGCCTTCCCCAACCCCACGGGCGATACAGCCCCGCTTCACTGGCTCACGGCCCGCGACAGCCGCAACCACTCACGGAGAGCTGGGGCAGGGCAGTGGGGGGACAGACCGAGGAGAACCCGCGCTGGCCTCAGGCCCCTCAGAGCGGCGGCGCGGGGCCAGCACCTGGCGGGGACGACTGTTGCCGTTACCCACACCGCGGCGAGGGCTCCTTGGCCGGCTGCACTGCGGAGCTGGAAGAGGAGGCAGAACACGGTCCCAAGCGCCGAGTCTCACCTGCACGGCGGGCAACCGCCCGCCTCTCCCGGCCAAAACAAAGGTGTGCCCGCCGTTCTTCCGCATGACAACCGGCTCCCGCGCCCGCCGCCATGAGTGACAGTCGTGAGCGCCAACCGGCGGCAGCAGCGGCACCCGCCGAGCAGGAAGGCGGGAGGTATTCGCCCCGCCCCAGTCGTGTTCGGCTGCGCTGCAAACCCGCCCCTGCTGACTGTTCGAAAGCAGGCGCGCACAGCCGCGCGAACATATCTGGCTGTCTGATTGGGTAACCGGTAGACCAATGGCTGCGGCTATTTTACGTGACAGAGTGGTCGCCCACCCCGTGACGTTACAGGTGCGCGCGCGCGCAGGGCGGGTGATGGAGGCGCCATCTCGTAGTCAGGATGTAGTGGTGGCGGGCGATGTTCTCGTTGCGATGTCCTCGTGAGGTCACAGCCCAACGGGGTGACATCATGCGACTGGGGGGCTGTTCCTCACGATAGCGTCACGATGAAAGCTTGACAGGATGGCACCAGCTGCTCTCACTTAAAGCAGCTGAGTGTCTGCGTTGCCACTCCTCGCACGGGAGCCGTCCCCGCGCTGCGCCCGCGGGCAGAGCTGGACCCGAGGAAACCGTCGGGGGCATCGCCCTTTGCCCAGCGAAGCCCGCGGGAGCGCCCGGGGCAAGCAGGGGCAGCCTACCTGGCCCTCAGGACGGGCTTGCTTCAACCCACTTAAAAGTGTCTCTGAGAAAACAAACTGCTCCAACAAAACCGCCTGTAGCGACCGTTCAAATAAAGAAAGAAATAAATAAAGAGTTTTTTGGAACAATGAGTGCTCGTTAGCCATGAGACGGATCTGTGAGAGCGCCATCTGGTGACGCGTCCCCTCATCAGGAATAACGCTACCCGACGGCTCCAGCCGCGGAAAATGGAAGCCGTGGTTGGAGCCAGGCACTTGGATGGTTTGTTACATCATTGTATTGCCGGAAGCAAACAGATAACGTGTGTTAATGTGTTTCGGTGCTGTCAAAGAACGAACGTGCCTTGTAACTGTGGCATTCTAGGCAGAACTAGTTGTTTTTCCCAGGGGAGCCTGGTAACCATTGGAGCAGAACTTACCCAATTCTCAGCATTTTCACAGGCATAAGGCAATTTAAAAAAAATAAAGTCTGACAATTCATACTGACTTTTTCAAGAACAGCATTTTGGAAAACTTTCCAAAGATTAATATAGGTTTTTCTTCTTTTTAGCATAGTTACTGAGTTCCACGCAGGACCTGATGGTGTACTTTACACAAGATGGCTGACGCACAGAGGTTAAAATTAATAACTTGGTGAAAGCACATAAATGTTAAAAATCGAAACCGATTTCCTAGTTCTGGGTCCAGAAGAAAGAATGTACTTTATTCTAGGAAAATGTCTGTGACATACAGATGTGTTGTGTTTGAATTGCATCTGTCATTAGTTGGCTTCTTTTGCCTTCTTTTGTATAAGAGCTTTTGAGATACTTGTTTACCCTATTATGTCCTTTTCCTTCCCTTTTTCTTTCACACACACACACACAAAAGATGCTGGAGACACAAAGCAAAGATTCTGGTCTTACTTCTGTTAAGCTGGTGGTGTTCAAAAAGAAAGACTTAGACTTTGCCGTGCCATGATCCAAACATCACACTCTGGCTCTGGATCATTTTATGCATCAGTAAAGTGAAAATTGCTGAAGGGAAAAAGTCCATGGCAAAGTCATACAACTTTGATCTCATACTATCACACCTTCAAAATGTATTATTCCAATCCCAAATAGCTTTCATTTGTACTAAAAGTAGAGATGAAGTTTTTCACATTTTCCTTCTATGACCTATCATAAAATTCATCTTTAATGCAAAAATCAAAACCATCCTATGCAGGTCTTTCTCCTTGACATGCCACATAACTTGATTCATTGTCCAATAAAGTCACGTCATATAATGAAATTTGGTAAGCCATGGGAATAGGAAGGGTACTATGCCGGGACTTAATTTTCCAGTTAGAGTTTTTTTACCAGCTATCCTGGCAGTGGCACAAAGCTTACACATGGACTCTTGTATAGGGTAGAATAGCTCTAAGCTTGAGCTTCTAGTCTGAAGGCTTGAGGTATCAATAATATAATCATAATGCCAGACTGTTACTAAGGAAATAAACTAATGTTTTAAAACTACTTACTACTTTAGTATATGCAGTCAAGTATTTCAATCATCGTTATTATCAAGGAATAAAATCTATTTTATGCCTGTTAGCAGAGGATAAGAATAAAGATGGATTTTTGTCATCTCTACATGTGGCTATTTACATCATATTTTCCCCTCCAAGGAAGCTTACCTCTTCAGTAATTTTATGTGCATATGACCCCTCTTGTTTCTAGAGGAAAGAGCTGTTAGTGTAGTGCCCAGTTTAACATGTACACAGGCAAAAGAACAGAATGTTTTTCTCTTGTTGAGTCTTCCAGCAATTGCTGAACTTCACAAAAATTGTCTGCCTCATGGAACTGAGCTGGTGGGCTGGGAGACAGAGAGAATGCTCCTGCTCATGCCAGAAGACATTGCTTATCTTAAAAGAACAACTGTCTCAGGCCGTCACCAGGACTACCAGTCCCCTAATCCTCCCCACCTCTCTTCAGTTACTTACTAAATCACCATTTCTTCAATGGGAAGTCCAAGAAATCACTGCTCACACTGAATAAAGAATTTTTCATATTTAGAGTATTTATTGTGGCAAAGCAATTCATAGATTTCCTTTAAAACTTTTTTCCATGTTTAGGAACAAATGGACTCTACGTGAAGAAAGGGAAAACCGTATCTTGTTTTGGAAAGAACACGGAGTAAGGGCACATGCAAAAAACTATTAAATAGTTTTTCTCTCAAAATGTATAATTAGTTTTGTTCAGTTTCTCTAGTTTGTAAACAACTATGTAATCAATGAAAATATATTTAGCCTACCTTTAAAAAAAGATGCCTCCAGTATTAATTGGTAATAATAGTAAAATCATATGCAAGACAAAAATATTAGGATCTAGCATGCTTGTCCTTTAACAAGTTCTATTCCAAAATTATATTACATATATTAATTTCAACATTGTAAATGTTGCATAATCTCAAATCTTTGAGTAGTCAGACAGTGATTAAAAAATGATTAAGAAACTGGACATCCTCTCTGTATATTGTGAATGCTGTTCATTTCAAACATTACTTGCTAGTAAAGTGCTGTTAGAAGCAAAATGAAATCGTTAGTGTCTATCGAAAGCAGATGACATTTTAGTAATATTCAAATCGTAGTTGTTTTGGCAAATAGTTAAAAGCTTAGACACGTTTGTTTAACCGCCCAAAACTAATTAAGTATAAATAATATTGGTTTCCAATAATTCTATGCTAAAAGGCACATACTAATGTTCCAGCAGTTTGTTCAAGTGAGCTTTTGCATGTAGAAGTTTAATTGTGCTTTTAAATAGTTACTGATTCAGTATGACCTTGAAAGTGACATTTGTGCATTTCTAAAATACCTTCTCACAAATGAGTCTCACACTCTGAAGGTGTAATTTCATTAAGATTATATATATCTATATAACTATGCTTGTTGATCTTCACAGATCTACATAGATATACACATATACATATATTCATACATACACACACAAAAGGGTATCTTCTGGAACAGCAGCAGAAAGTGCAGTCTATACTTCTTTTGAATTGTCTTCACAATGGAAAATTCTCAGCACAGTTTTCCAGATATGAATTGTCTTGGGATTTCTGAGATCCAAGGGATTATTTTTGATACTGCATGTGTCCCACATTACTCTCTTTCCTTACAGGCTGCTTCAAGCTCACTTCACTTCCAGAAGAGATGATTGGCAAATTATTTTCCATGTGATACTGAATAAGATGGCCTACACTGTCAAATACGTGGTCTTTGGTTCTCACCTAATAAAAGAAGCAAAAGAATATATTTATGGTTAAATTGTGCTTATAATTGGTTGAGCATGAGCCAAGTGCATTAAAGTCAAAAGGCATTGATGCCACTGAACTCACTGGATTGGGATCATTAGGCTGTAGACAGCAATTCAGACTTATCCTGTGACCTACTGTTAGCTGACGTGCAAAGCAGAGGACCAAGTTAAAGAGACTGTATGTAGATCTGGGCTGATTCTGCTAAGGGGCTTTTTTTTCTGCAGAAGAGAGATATTTTTCCCTAAATCCCACTGATTTACTGTGTCCTCTGAGAGATGGCTCTCAAGAACACATTTCTAGCCCCGAGCAGAAGCAGGTAGAATTGAAGTGACAACAAACCAGCCCTACCTCTTCTGTATCTAGTAGTGTGTTACTAATCAAAGTATTTATTTCATGTTAGGGTTATTCTTCTAGCAGTAAAATGATGAGTGTATACATTAATTATCAGCACTTAGACTAACACAAATATTTAAGTACATCACTGCTAATTCCATGGCACCTTGATGCTTTAAATTTCTTAAATTGAACTTTCAAACCTGCTGAGGTCACTGACTAAATTTAAATTAACCTGGATGGAATCAGATCAGTTCCACTTCCCAGAAGGCACTCATGCATTTCGACTGAAATAACTGAGCAGCCCTGAAATTTCAGGGTATGAAATGTTCATACCTTGCCCTCCGGGTCCACCAAGAGTAGATGCTTTGCTTGCCCTCCCTGAAGTCCACTGAGGACATACTGACCAGGTGACGTTGTGCTCTCGCGCACCAGAAAATCTCCATCGTTGACTAGGAGGCTCTCTGCTGCTTTCCTGTTTAATTTGCCATGGTAACAATCTTCATTCTTTAGCTGCTGCTTTATTTGTGGCAGAACACAGAGACCAGCTGTGTTGCTTGTGGCACTCTGCTGAACAGCTTCTGGTAACTCTAGAATTAAACAAAATGAAATGTATTGGACACTTCACCTAGGATTTCAACCTAGAAGGATGCAAGACAATATTTTTTTTATAGCTTTTAAAAAATTCAAATGGTTCAGTCTTGAAGCTGTGATCAAACCAGCTCTACAGACTGTAATGATATGCACACATGAATGCTCACAGCACTCCAGTGCATTAGGTAAAATTATCACACTATCTCCTCCCATACCTTAGATGGGAAAGTCTTGGGTCGCTAGGCAACAGGGATTTGAAACAGGAATTTCTCTGATGTTTTACTGTTTTGAGTTTGTGTTTCTTTTGTTGTATTAAAAAGTAAAATCTTCCCTATTAAAACAAGATTTTCATCAGGTTTTAGCCACATTTAAAAAAAAAAAAAATCTAAGTTTTCCCTTCTTCCTTAACAAGCTCTGAAGAGATTGTCATGGATCATTGGGAGAGTCATGTTGAGTGGCTCCAGCTATGTGAAGGAATGTAAGACAACATGTCCAGCGTAGCTAGAAGGGAAGGATTACAGCATGATGCATCTGCTGTGAAAAAACGAACAATTACTGAATGTACTAACAAAACTGGGTGGTTTGGGATACAGCCAGTCAGACTGCAAATGATTCACAGACAGGATTCTTCTAAGGAAAATAAGAGGATACCACTTCTTCAGTGGAATTGTGCAACCTAAGGGTCCTCGGGATATATCCAGTTCCTTTCAGAGCATAATACAGCCCCAGGTTAAAAACGTCACAATGGTCACAGATTTCCTTTACTGTAGTTCTGGCTGACCCTTTGCCCGCTTTCCTGTGCAGAGCCAACTCTGACAGAGAAAATACTTGATGGGAAACTGTAAAAGGCAAAGCTAATAAAGCTTTTTTTCAGTAATGAGGACAATCAGTAGTAACTATTTAGTCATTTAATGGATATCCACCACTTGGGGTCTGTAAATCAAGATTTGGATATCCACTCTTGGAGTCTCTAAATTGAAACTTAATTTGACCTACATTTAAGAGATACTACTGATTTAGTTTGATTTAGAAATTACTGGATGAGATTCGGTGGTCATTTATGCAAGAATTGAGAAAAGATGGTCATAATGATCCCCCCAGTTTGGCCTTGCACACTACTGCCTGTGAAGCAGAGGCACCTGAGGCCACTTGCCCCTTACAGTGGTTAAGATCTTGAGCATAAAGGAGAACCATCTTCCTTGAGGTATGGTACAGTCCCAAGCTTTCACATAATCTTAAAGACTTGCTTATTATATTACCTGTGAACAGTATTTATTGTCATCAACCAACTACAGAAAATAAAGTTACTCTGCTCACTTACCATCACTACTTTTACTCTTTAATTACCTTAATCTTGAATTTAGCAAATAAACAAAACACACCAAAAAAATTAGGAAGGATCTCTTCCCCCCATCTTTTCTATCTTTCTCCATGCACACAGATAAGAAGATCCCTGCTTTGAAAACTTAGAAGGATAAGGTATTGCAATGGGAACGTACTGGCCTGACGCAGTGGGCTCCCATGGATCTGTGCTGTTGCTGTACCACGGGCTGTACAGACTGTGGACTGCAGAGTCTGTGTGTTGATGTAACATGGATCATCAAAAAGATCTGTTTTGTAGGCAGGCTTCAATAATGTTGCCTCCTTTTTTGTCTTCTGTGATCTTTCACCACAATTACCTGCAATTAGTATATAGTATGTACAGACTTCCTTCTTTTATTTTTTTTAAACTGAAGTTAAAATAATTGTAAAAGCTGAAATAGGAGCATTGTTTCTTATATATACCACTGAAGTCATTCAGAAGGAAAAGAAAAATTTGGCAGATGGACTTGTTTTTCCTTACGGCAAGAAGGCACAAGTTGCACTATGTAAAATGAGTTAGAATCCAGTTTTCAGAAGTGTTCTGCACTGGTTCAGTACTGCTTCAATCAGTGTCAGCAGAAAACCCCCCACTGATTGAAAGGAAATTAATACATACGACTCTACAGAGACACAAGCCGTATACGTCGTTTCTTGCAAAACCCTTTCCTTCCCCTCTGCACCACAAAAAAACCTTGTGGGAAACTGAACAATTCTCTTGCTATTCTGGTGGAGCAGGGAAGATGGAGGTGGTTGGCACTTTGTGGCTCTGCCTGGAGAGCCAAAGCCACATCTGTCAGGTCAGGATCCAAGCCTAGGACCAGGCTAACAGAATCCCCCCTGCAGGGTATGAAAATAATAGCACTTCACCTAGCCAAATAGCACACATATTTTTCCTCTTTAGCAAACGTTTTATTCATAGATCTATTCATTCATTCTTTTATTTGGTAACCATCTTTTTGTAGAAACCATTCTATTCTCCTCTCCTTCAATCAGAAATAACACAAGAAACAACCATCCCCTGCAGACAGTGCAATGGATCGCTTTAGAGCGGTGCAGGTGGGAATTCAAAAGGACCTCATTGTGCAGCAGAAGAAAGAGATGAACTGAGAAAATATGCTGGAGGCATCAGCTGTGGCACGGGAAGCCCAGAAAGATAGGGAGGCTGGTTGTCTCTGGGGTCCCAGAGAGCAGGTTTTGCTAAAGGCAAATTGTCTCAGCACAAAGCCTCCCAAGGCAGAGGAAGGGTACAGCCACACTGAGAAACCAGTTACGCTGGGACCAAGAGCACGGGCTCTGTTGGAACAACCACACGATGCCAATAGTTTGAGTCTCGCCACATTTGTAGGGTGAAGGGGTATTTTCAGCCATTGATAAGCATCAAAGCATCTTCCTTTTTCAAAGGGCATGAAAGGGAATAAACCAGCAAAGACTATGAAAGAGAATAAAAAAAACAAAGAGCTACTGTACAGTATGTATCATGACAAGTAAAATGATTAAGTCTGCCAGCAGACTTGAAGATAGATTAGTGGCCTTTAGAAAAGCTGTAAGGCTTTTTTGTCCGCCCTTCATCTAGGGAACTCAAAATGACCCAGTAAGTAGAACACTTTTCACCATTGTATCAAAAGCAGAGGGGCAGCTCTACCAAGCAGCCTGCCTTGGCTAATTCTGCCTATGCATGAGAAAGAAAACAGAGTACATACCCACTTTTTTTTTTTCTTCTGGGCAATTTTCGTATATATTGATGAATGTTGGGCTGCCCGTCTGCAGAAAAATTGTGAAAACAGTCACATAAAATAGTCCCTTAGAAACCTCAGGTAACCTCAGAGCATCCATGCACAATTTTGGGATTCAAATACAGGTAACTAAATGTATCTTCTCCACCAAAAACTCCTATCTCCTCAAATAATAATTCATGCTGATACTGTTCTTTCTACAAGGTATCATGTCTGAACATACTCCAACCCCAACAAAGACTGTTAACTGCCCGATCATATATCTAAGGTTTAGTATATACACTACAACTCCTAGGTTCAGATTTTCTTATGTTACTTGCAATAAAAGCAAGGAGAAATAACTAGACATCATGGTTTGAAAGTGAAATGGTCACCCAGTTTTATGAGCAGCACTAGAAGCTCATCAGAACTGAAAGGAGAAAGCAGAAGTAACATCCCCACAGAAAAAAAAAGGCACTTGTTTTTACATGCTGTAGGATAACTCCTTGCAAGCTTTGAATGCAAACTCAGGATAAAGCCAGAGACCAGGTGGGGAGACGCAGCTCACCAGGCCCATAGACAAGGTGTGGAGATGGTTGAGGTTAACAGAGCTAAAAACGGATGGGGCAGTAGTGCAGGAACCTGGGAGCAGTTGCCACCAGACACAAATAACACTTGGGACCAGCAACTTTTTAGACAGCACCAACTGGGTTCCAGCAGGCACGTCTGAGTGTGCTCCCTCTGACAAAGCCACGATGCCTGCTTCCCTGAGTGGGGAAATGCTGATGTTTCCAAGGACTAGCACAGCATGCTTTAAAATCTGCACAGTCTGCCTGAACTCATCTGTTTTACTCCCTGTTCTTTATTCCCCACTATCCCAGAAAAAAGACAGAGATACATGTATCTTTTGCTGCTGTGGCTGATTTAACAGAGGCTATTGAAAAACTCCAAGGGTAATTAATGTTGTATATACATTGTAAAAAGTTAATGGTATATGCATAGGCTGTAGAGCATAATGGACAAAATGAAATATTTATCAGATCACAGAATCAGGAGCCAGGAGGTCCCAGATTTTGCAGATGTTCTATCAGACAAGCCATTTAAATCTGTATCTATTTTCTTCTCACAGCTAACAAGCGAAGAAGGGAATATTACTTCATCTCCTAAAAATACTCTAAGGACAAACCAGTTAATATTCAGAAAGTGCTTTGGGATTCAATTATGTATTAAGCATCATTAAATCTAGCCTAAAAACCCCTTTCCCGGGATAATCAAGACCTGGTTCTGATGCTAATGCCATCCTTTACACCACAGCAAAACTGTGGTTTATTCATGCCTATAACAGGCACCAAATAATTATCCCAGAAGATGATGTACTTACTGAGTAGTACTGCTTTTTGCACTGTGTAAGACAGTTAGCCCTTTGGTCTGTTTGCACTTTCATTCGCATGTCTAACACTCCACCAGTGGGAGGCTCTTTCCCTGGAATTTCATTGTAATATTCATGATCCTCCTTCTCCTGTGAATTCCCAGCTGATCCATTAGCATTTGCTGCCTCACTGAAAAAAATATGGGAGAAAAAAACGTGCAACTGATGAAATCGACTGCTTCTCAGTGTAGACAAACATCCCCAGTGTTTGCAAATAGCTCGATACACAGATTAGCCATATGGAGGCTGTAAAGGGCTTTGGGCCTCAACTTTCAGAGCTCCTTTCCCTGTTACTTCTTCCTGAATTAAAAATGGAGTCATTACAGCATGGGGTGCAGGGAGGGACAGTCATTTTCTTAGCACTGCGCAGCCCACAGCCCTTTTCTTTGACTTGAAAATCACTGAAGCTTATTGAAGTTTTAAGACAAGAATGCCAGTACATCACTGTTCATTAAGCTGTCCAAAATGTAGACCATAAAACCGATTCCTCCAGTTTCTTGTCTCAGCTGTATAAAATGCTGAGTGGTGGTGACTTAACAAGAAAACCTCATGGCATTTAGTTAGACAAACCTGCAACTGTTTTAGAAAATCAAATATTGTTACAAAAGAAAATAAATGAAGCTTTGCTGAGTGGAATGCTCCCTGATTTTAATAACCATAATCAATACAACTGCTCTGCTTCAGTTTGAAGAAAACACTGAATGACATGGAGAGCACACAGTGTTTTTCTTGAGCTAAACCAGAATGATGATAGTTTAAGTGTACAGCTGATATGCTGCAAAACAACTAGGTGCTTCCTGTACTGTCTCCGGTCCCGAAATAAAAAGCTCATCTCAAATCTTACTTCCCTGTTTAACAAGAATATAATTGAATAAAAGGCCTCGAGCAGGAAAGAGATAAAGTTCAAGTAGTTGATTATGTGATATGCAGTGCAAGTATTTGATTATGTGATTCATAGTAGTTTGGAAGTGAGTGACTCATTCACGCAGCAATATCCGACTTCTCTGCCCGAGGACCGTTCTCTGAGGCTGGCTGTGGGTTAGGCTCAAGGAGGGAATCTAATTAGCCTCTTCCATTTCTCCTTGCTCTGATTTACTTGTGGCATAACCTACCAGAGTTTCATAGGAACAGCTCTTCCACTGGTTATTGTCCCCAGGGAAAACAGAACAATATTAGAAGTGGAATGGGAAGAACCACTATACACAATGAAATAAACATAAACTGAAGCTGGGGGTGCTATTATGTAATAAAACCAGTTCTGTTGCATTGCATCAGGCACTGTACCAGTGACGTTGCCTGCACAGTAACTCCTGGTGCTCAGAATGCAGCTAAGCAGCACTACAGCTTTACCTGCTCATGGAGGTAGCAGGTGATCAAGTCTGGCATAACAGTAAAGACTGAGAAAAATAGGCAAGAGAAGAGAGCCATAAATTAGAGCGAGGTTGGTGTCCCCAGTGCAATGGAAAAAGGGTAATTGAAATGGGGAATTGCGGTCCAGAAATTAATCTAGGCCCTGTATTTTGAGCAACGTGCAGAGGACAGGGCTTCACACTTGAAAAAGCCAAGCAGTGGCTGTGTTCATTTCAGTATACAAGGCTGATGTCTGTCACACCGAGTGGAATCTGAGGCTGCTGCTGGGACATGAGCAGAACAGTAGAAAGTTGAATTACAATGGCTTTTCTCTCCCCCACGCACCCACTTCCAATAGCTACAGTAAGCTTAAATTTGGCTTGGGTCAGGACTGAACTCAGAAAGCGTGTGTGTGCATCCATACGCTGTATTTATAGAATTGGGACAGAGTAATTTGAACATTTGTTCTGCTTACTCACATGACTTAAGATAAGGCTGTTTAGCTAAGGAGCAATACTGCTAAATTCTGTGTTATGCACCTGTATAAACGTCTTAGAAATCAATGGAGTTTACTGGAATAATCTAATTTTACTCTATTGTATTCTGTACATACAGCATATATTACAATTAGCATATGTCCAGAAAGCATATTCAAAGCATCTTATTTATGGATCACTTTGGAGTATATTGTTTTCCTGAAAAGTCTTAAAGAGAAGGAAACCACCAGTTAAGTTGACCGTAAGTTCTGACCTTTCATTAGACGTAACCAGGCTAGATGGGTTCTTCAGGTACTGTTTGAACCGGAGCTCAAAAGCCTGCCCTATGGTGTTTATCACCTCCTGTGCCATCCCATTGGGACATTCCAGTATGTGGCATGCTGCAAAAAGACACCTTACTTTAATAAAGTAAACGCAATTAATTCCAGAAAATAGACACACAAGCTTACAGCAGAAAAGCTGTGAATGAAGTTATGCTTTAGATAGCTTTAGGACATTATACAGACTAAGATTTTTTTGATGCTTTAAGGAAATCACTCTAGGTATTTTTTTAATCAAAGTATCAGCTTATAACTCAGTCAATAAAATTTCTCCATTTATGCTTCCAGCGTGGAGTGCTCCTGAGTACATACACCACTCTGCTTTCCAGCAGCACACCCAGGAGTTAGATGAAGAGGCTGATTCACTACCCTCCGCTCATCTGGAAGCTGCTCCACAGCAGGAGAGCTGCCCACCTTGCCAGGCTCTGCCCTCCCTCCCAAGGCAAGGCCAGCCTGGGAAGTCTCCTACCCCTGGCTGGAGCCAGTAGCTAGTACAGCTTTCGTCTGACCTGTAGATTCTCACCTCGCTGCACAAAAAATAGGATGTTTAAAGCCACATCCTGTGTACCATCACTCATATTCATACAGTGTAGTCAGAAATTATACAAAATACTGACCTGTTCAGTAGCTTTCTTATTTTAAAATTCAACAATTCCTTGGTAGAGATAAAGCAGGGACATAAACATGTATAACTTTATGAAAGTTGTTTCCATACCTCTCTGATTAACAGGATCTTTTGCTACATATGCAACATAGTCTGTCGTATCCTATAGGAAAGAAGACAACATGTCTTTAAAATTATTATTATGAACAGCCCTACCATCACAGGAAAACCACTGAGTCAAAAGATAAATATAGATATGTTTATCTTTAAAAAGCACGCTTCTTTCAGGAAAAGCAACTGCAGGTACTAGCAAAGTCAGGTAAGGGAAAGATCAGTTGCACGCTGGTGGCTATTGGCATAGTAATTGTCCTGGAACCTTTTTCTCAATGCAGTAGACCATTTGTCATTCTTTGGGACTCAAACTCTGTTTTCATTTCCAAACTCTGCAACAGGAGTAGAAACACAACTGAAACAACACCAGGATGTGAAGATGCTCTCTTCCACTCCTCCCACAGATCTCAAAGCCTCTCCTGTGTAATGCTATAGGTCTGCACAACTGCCAGTCACAGCTTTTAACTGGGACAGTCCTCATCAGTGTCAGTGGAAGGAAAACCAGTGCTAATACAGAATATTCTGAATTTGTAGCATGAATATTGAGTTTTGAAGGCATCTTAGAGAAAAATTGATCTATAAAATATTGTAAAATACAATAGGTATCTGATCTCCACTGCTGCTGCCTGAATTTAGTCTGGCTACAGTTAAATTACTCTGGATCTCAAGGCTGTTGCTGAGATCAGACAATCTCAGTATAATCAGTTGTCTGTTTCAGATTCTCTTTGCAGCAACACTGAAATAATCCTGATGCTTTCTAGTCAAACTGAAAAGGGAATTGGAATGGCAAAATTAACATTTCTATTGATACTGCAAAAGCAAAGAGTCACTTGATAATTCAGTGGCATAGTAAAAATGGTGAGGTAATGAATAACATTCTTTTAATTATTAAAGATGCATTTTGTTATTTTGGATCTTTAAGGCGGGATAGGGGAAATGCAGTTCGCAGCTTAAAGGCATGGCTCTCTTGAGGGAAGATGTAATCAGCTGGCAGGAAGCAAGGCCCCCATTTGCAATATGCACAAGAGCAATAATTTAATAATTCACAATGAGTGACACCAGAGGTAGGTCTTAGGGCCAGCAGAACTTGTCCTAGATAATGTTTTAAATCTCCAAAGTTAATATCATCAAAACAAAGCAAGCTAAATATTTCTTACGCATTTTGTGAACTCACTTTCCCTCCTTTTCCTTTCAAGTTTTTCTTGAAGTTCATAAATATTTTAGGATATGTTTTAAAATAAATTAGGTCTAGAGAGCAACTAGAAATTCATTTCACTGGAGCAGTACCCACAATTTTTATATCTTTGTAATGTTTACGTATATGCACGGATGGCTTTTCTTTTAGATAAAAGCTAGAAGAGGCTTTTTATTCTGGGGTAGAATATTGTGAGTTCTTAACAATGCAGAACAACACTGAACTGCAATTAAACCTTGGACACAGGGGCAGATGTTATGGAAACTGTCTCCCATATAAATGTAAAGGGAGTTTTGGAAAAATTACTTGAACAAGCTGCCAAAGTCACCCCTTAAGTGAAGTGCCACTAAATTTGTAGTTACCACTGCTGAGCAAGATCTCTTTTTTACATACTCTCCCAGTAAACGAAAAGCATCACCAGCTGCACCACCAAGCTCATTTCCTGCAGGACATCTGTATGGAAACACATCTCTTGGTGGTCCAGCCATTAAGCACTGACCAAATCCAGCCCTGTGTAGCCTGTGAGATCTGATGGGATCCCTGTACAAGACCAGTGCCGGATAATAATATTTAAAAAAAAAACCCAACCTAAAAAAAGTAAACAACCCTTGGAGAATTACTCATCCAACCTGCTAAGCAAAGGGCTGGAAAAACATCCCTGAATTTTCCAACCTGGAAGTGTTGAATAAACACAAACTAGAGAGCCAGCATCTAGGACAGGGTACATACTTCAAAATCAAGTCAGTGTAAGGACATATTTAAACTGTTTAACTATCAAGAAAACTCTAATTTGGAAATGCCACATGTTATGCTCAGCACAACAGCACTTGGAGCTACCTGGAAACCTACAACAGGAAGGGTAGACAAAGCCCAAGGACTGTACTGTACAGCATGGTGTACTGAGATAGCACAGGCATCTAGAGGTGAAATTTGAACTTCTTAGATTCTCAAAAATCCCTTGAGTTATAAATGGGATCTTCATAGCATTCTGGCACCAGGCCTGTGCTGTACCCCCTCTTCTGGGTGCAGGACTGACAGCACAGAGCCTGCACGAATGCTCACTCCCCACCTCCCAGCCCAGGTCCAGAAAACTCCAGTTCTCAGGCACCTTGGGCAGCACCTCCCTGTGCTGAACAGAGCTGGGGTTCTTACATGACCCTCATGGCCCTCCAGAGAAGATCCGTCAGCCACACAGGGCCAGTTCCCAGCTATTTTCCCTTGCCTGCTCCTAAATCCAAAGAGGCTGATCTGTCATTTTTCAGTCAAAGCTGGATCTGGCTTCCACCCCAGTGTTATCAAGAGCATGACCCAGAGCCTTCTCTTTTCTCTGTTTCATAACACAAGAACAGGGAGACATTCAACAGAAGTGAAGGGCAGAAAATTCAAAACTGATTAAAAAGAAAATACTGGTTTTGTACCACATGGAGTGTGAAATTCAGAATGCTGGCAGGGCAGGGCAGGACTCCCTTAGATTCAAAGGGGGAATAGGGCATCTTGAGGGATGACAAATTCCCTGCTTACAAGGAGTTTGGAAAAAGATAAAAAACATCAATGACTTCATGACTGTGATACAAGGAGAAAAACCAGTATCTGCAGGAATAAGGTTATGCCACATCTGTTTCATCGGAGCTGTCTGACTCAATCTAAAAATGTAGAGGTGCCAGTGGTAACAGCTTTTGTGGCAGGTATTGGATCACAGGGACCAAAGAACTGACACAATTCCTATGCTCGTGTGGTCTCATTTTCCAACCCCCAAGTTTAAGGGGTTTTGAATGAACTGAGCCTCATTGATGGGCAGCAGGAAAATTAAATATGTATATATATATATATCTATAAAAGATCCACTGAGTCTCTATTCGATGTCTCCTTTCCAGTCTCAGTCCCTCAGTCTTCTTGTATTACTGGTCGTGATCCAGAAGTGAAGCGCAGCCTGTTAGTGCTTGTGGATAGGAAGGGATGAAGCAAAGTACTGCAGGTACTTTTATTCTCATAATAATTTCATTATACCTGTGGAAGTATATTTTATAAATCAATACTTACTGGGTCACCTCCAGAAGCAAATGAGATTGACTGCATGTGATGGTTGGCAATAATCTGAAAAGCATGACAAACCAGGTCAACATGTTATATGCCACAGATTTAGAAAACAACAGAGCATATAACTTCATAGAGCAAGCAATTAAGTTAATGACAACCCATCCATTAATACATGCATGTGTCATTTGTGAAGGAAGGAGATAAATATTGGAAGATTTCTGACACTATCTATTCACTTTTAGTAATGGCCAGATCTTCCTTAAAGTAATCTTCCTTAAAGTGTTTTCAGAATGAATTCAGCCGACAACTTCTTCTAACCTGGTCAGCATGAAGCTAAAAGAGGCTTTGAAAGGGCAATAAGTGTAAATTGTTTCCAAAGTCTTTGGTATTAATTAATTTTAAAATTACCAGTCATTTTATTTAAATGCCTGCTGTATATAACAGCGGTTTTATAGACAGTCCCCACCAGTAACTCTAACCCTAGTCTCTCTCAACACTAGCATCAAGCCATTACTTCACTAGCCAGATCAAGCATCAA
The DNA here is from genome assembly GCA_027925045.1 of Hypotaenidia okinawae. Classification (NCBI taxonomy): domain Eukaryota; kingdom Metazoa; phylum Chordata; class Aves; order Gruiformes; family Rallidae; genus Hypotaenidia; species Hypotaenidia okinawae. The sequence continues at coordinate 11,156,827 of BSDF01000012.1, forward strand.
CTTTTTTTGGTTTCCAACACTATCTCATCTCTGGAGACAAACTGTTCCTTGTTTTAAAAACTGCGCTATATTATGCAGGTGTCAACATAATGAAAGGTGGCGGCAGCACAAGACTAGAATGAGTAGGATTTCCCATTTGTAAAGGTCTAGTAATGTAAGACCTTGAAAGAATATCCAGACAATGCCCCACATGCCTATGTACACAGTGACCAGGCACATCAGTGCATGTGGAAGGAGATCTGTCCAGGCAGCTTTTAGTCCCATTACAAATGGGAACAGGTTAAAAGGGCAATACTTGAGCTGCCAGCCCCCAGGGTTTCATCCACTGTAGGGTAGCCCGTTGCTCCAAACCTGGTGCCATAAACCACTTACCCCTCCTAGCACATAGGCCCAAGGGACAGGAGACCTCTGTGCTGCAGACAAACCACCAAGAACAGCCTGGTGCTCAGCATGGCAGCAGCTTAATGCAGTAATTCCTCAGAGCCAGTGAGCCAGAACTGCCTCCCTGATGTTCCCCTGTCGCAGCTTGGAGCTGCTGGACTCATGCAAGATCAAGCTGGGAGCTGAAGCCAACTGCTGACAGAGGAATTAGGGGGGCAGGATGAAGCTCCTCATCACCTCTGCCAAGAAGGGAGCACGCCCCAAAGCCCAGAGCAGATCCATGCTCTCAGCAACACATCTCAGTGGAGCCCAGAGACTTTACATAGTATAACTGATTATGCACATACATTACCCAGCTGTAAAATAGCTTTGAGTAACAGCAAAGCCAAGCTCTGACTCATTATTTGTATAATTTTTTCCCCCTAGAACTTGTCAAAAACTCCAGTTGGGATTAATGCCTTGTTTATTATGCGCTGTACAGGCAGAAACACACACACAGAGAAACAGTTTGAGAAGTGCTTAAGGATCCCTCCCCATGGAAGACATCATCATAAACAAAAAGGTTGTGTGCTGCATGTCCAATCCCTCTGAGTCGCACGCATTTTTAACTTCAGAGGCAACATGTAATTCAGTGGTACTGGGCATGCACAAGATGACTAAAGGGTGCTGCTTTCCCTTCTAAATGCCTGGCCTTTCCTTCAGAAGCCAGGAACAGAGAACACGGTAGCACGGAGAAAAGGACACTGATTCATACGTATCCTACCTGCTGCGTGTCAACATTAATCAAAGTGAGGCTGCTTGTTGAAATGGTCAGCTTTATATTCAAACCAGAAAACTGAAGGTTACTTTTGCCAAGTACTGAAGACAGAAACTTCACTGGAGGCTTTGAACAAAGAAACAAAAGAAAGACGCTGTCAACTGAATCCGTCAGGGGCAGAAATATATCAAAGTCAAGTACATTTTATGATATCTTATTGAGAATTTCAATGGAGCAAGGATAATGGCTTGATCAAATGCAAATAGATCTCCTAACAAATATCAGCTTTGAATACTTGTAGACATGGGTTTTATGTCAATAATGGGGAAAAAAGTTTTAAACCACAATCCCAGCGAGCTAAATGTTATAGCTGGGTCAGTAATTCAGAATGCAGTGTCCCTGCTGAACTCTGCTTTGTTTCCTAGACATGAAGCATTTCTGAGCAAGTCAAGAAATTTTCTTGTCTATTTGTCTTTCAAGAGCACATTCACTCCTCCCAAGCTCTACAGTTACAGAAGGAAATCAGTAACTTCCACTGGACATAACCCAACAGCAGCCACTGACTTTGCTCTTCACTGCATCCCAGTTATTAAGTAAGTTATCAACCCATTAGACACTCCCATTTTAGTTGTCTTCAGTTTGGGGTTTTTTGAGATAAACAACAAGCAGGTAATCCTCCAGTGAAGGAGCTCCTTTTTGCTATCAAAAGGTCTCCTCCATTTTACCAGCTAGAACCTAAAATGCAAAAAGCACTGCAAAGGCTGCAAGGAGCAGGAACTCTGGGAACGCCTTTAATTCTGAAGAAAAAGTGTGGCACAACCTCAGCCTCAAAACAAGCAGGCCAAGCACCCTGCTACAAACGCTCTTTCATGTTACACCGAGTTCAGGTGGATGAACGTGCACTAATGCCAGCACAGACTGAAGCCTGTTGAGGAATTGCACATCCAGCCTATCAAAAAGCAGATATAGGAAATTAATCGTTCAGCTAAAACAGTATTTACCTTTCGCTTTTTTATAGCTCCATTTGTACCTGATACAGCTTCACACAGACGGCTTATTGCTTCCCTGTGAATAGAAGAACAGAGCACGCACTGTTGGATCATTTCACATGCATCATCTGTAACAGGGCCAGCAAACCTGCAATTTATTATTATTGTTCCACTTATAAGCACTTAAATCTTCTGGAAGGTCTTTTACAGTTGTTTTTCTTTCTTCTTTCCTCCCACTGTTAAAAAAGCCAAACCTATTTAGCAATGATTCAGTAGCCTGGTTTGCATTGATTACTTTTCTTCATAGAAGACATCAATTTCACCTAATGAAAATTTGTTTCTTGAAAAGAAAAAACATCAGCTAACCATGAAAAACCCCGACCTAATGCCTGCAAATCCTTTTTCTCTATGTGGTTGGGAGGTCTCTTGCTTGGCAGGTAGGAAGCCTTCTTTAGAGCAGCAGGGGCGTGCTGAGTGAGCTCAGCTGGGTGCCCTGACTGCCCTTCTGGTGATCAGGGAGAGGGAAAAAAACCCCAACGTGTGTAATCAGCTTCTCCGGTTCTTTTTTGTGTCTGAAGTGTCAATCCATATCTTTCCATCTCTGGCAGGTATGTCCCAAACTAGACATCCTTTTCCAGCCACCCACTGTTCCCTACAGGTGCCTCTCACTTCAGGTAGCAGAAGAGTAAGGCATAAAGCACTCACAGTGTTTATTGGTATCTATCAAAGACAGCTAAATTACACACTTGCTGTAACACAGTGGTGCACTGTGCCTATTTTCTGCACTTGAACAAAGAAAATCCTGATACAGGCTCAGGCAGGTGGCTGCTTTGGACATACAGCGGAGTGCTCGGCCGCCCTCAGAGAGGTTAGCACGGCAGCTGGAAAATAACCCTTTTGCAGGCAGCCACAGGCTTTCCCTGGCTGATACTCACCACATGAAATGAATAGGGAAATGGTGACTGGGAGGTGTTTTCTTCACCTTGCCTGGATGTCCCAGTCTGAGCCACAGACCCCAACCTCTCCAGCTGCCCTGGGTCTCTGCTGTGGGGCTGCCGGGGAGACCTGTGTCACCGTGCCCCAGTCACCCTCTCAGACATCAACCCCATATTGGGTGATTTTATTTTGAGGCCGTAGCCTCAGCCTTTCTCTCACAGCTTAATTCAAACTTTGGCTTTCAAGAGTTGGGATTCTGATTTGTTCTTAAGGAAAAGAAAATTAGTTTCTTTAATCATTTGTGTATGTTATTGGATTATTAACCAAAGAGCTAATTAGGCAACAAGCTAGTTAGGAAAGTTTGCTTGTTTTCAGATTCTGCCTTGTGCATGAGAAGAAGACAGCACTGGGCTTCATTTCCTGAGAAAGTTTTGGTTCAGAAAGGCTAAAAAATACCATGAGACCACACAACAGTGCAAGGCAGCAGCCAGGTATGTCCCGCAAAGCAGATGTTCCCTGGTGAGGAGTAATTTCCCCCCAGGACCCTGCGTTGTGCCCAGGGAGCAAACCATCCCACACGTAACGCCAGCACAGCACCAGTGAGCTGCAGCATCGCTGCTGCCCCTGCTCGGTGCCCCATGGATCTTGCTACATTGGTGGGCTGTGTGCTTATATCACTGACGATCAGTGATGCTACATCAAGTCCTCCTGTCAGAGAACATCCTGAGAAATTCAACCTGGAGACTGTCAAATGAACAGAGGCCTCACCCATGGCAAAATAATAAAATGCAATTAATATGTTCTGAGTGAAAACAGCAGGGAAGAGGAGGAACATCATCATGGGCTACAAAAGATGGGTCAGAAATACAGCTTCTTGAACACTGCCTTTTTTAAGCCTTTTAAAGCAAACGATTTCCCCCTACACAGCTGAAAATATGCTCTTGAATTCCCAATATCCTTTTTGTTTAGCTCTTGTTTTATTTAGCTGTTACTTTAGTAGAAAGGCCAAAAATAAAAAAAATAAATAAATGGGAAAGGCATCTTGCACGATGATCTTGCAGATTCCAATAATCAGCTTGGAAAATGAGCGCTCATCTTCTCATTCAATATTAAAGGAAATTAAAATCAGAGCCAAGGCATTAAGGCTACATACAGCCTTCAAGTCTAGCTTTACCTAGGAAGAAAACCAGATACAGAGAAAATTGGAAAAACAAGGAAGTCATCTATTTTGGTGACAAATGAGTTCAGCCCATGTGGAATAAGGATTCATTGACAAAACTGCCAGCAACGGACCCCATTCTTGCTCAAGCCAGTGTGATCGCTGCCCACTTCACTGTGCTGTGAAGCACTTGTCCAACAAACAGGACCCAAGAAGCAAGGAAATCATTTCTACTTAATTGTTTCTATTACCTCTCTTTAGTAGGGAAATCATCTGCTCACAGACATTTCTTGCTACGTATCTCTGGGTGGTTTTCCAGAAGATCTAACAAACCAGCTGAAATAACATGTGAAAGGTGTGATGTCTGGAAACACCTTCCCACTAAAACTGAACACATCTAGCATTCAGCCATTTCCACGAGGCAGAAGGGCCTGAACTAGAAACCACACCATTTCTGGTGCACTAGGAAGGAAAGAAACTCTGGGTGCACCCACGATAAACTGAAATAGGATTTACTGTATCTCTGCCTTCTTCCTGGAAAATTGCAATCAATTCATTCTTAGAGCCATTCATTGCCCATCACTTGCTCTGGTAGGTCTCTGCTTTTAGATCTGCTGGATAGCATATACCTGTGCATAGCTCACAAGGTAAATTGCCTTTTTCCTGGATAGATGGGCAGCCTTACGGGTTCTGGCGTTTGCTTGTCCGTTTGAAATCTTCCAAATCTGAGACAGTAGCAGAAAATATGGCCTTGTTATTCCAGTTGTGTTTCTGCTTTTTCTTTCTCGCCTCCTTGTCATTCATCTCAGAGCAAAACACACTTTAGGTTGTTTGGGGTTTTTTTCCTTTTAAATCACCCTGAATGAGATAACTCCACTTGCATACTCTGCAGCGGTTGTTCTCGACCCTGGGAGCCACGGAATGAAATCGAGAGCGCTGTGAGGAATTTAAATCGTTCCTGTAGTTTAAGGGAAAGAAAATCTTTCTCCTCGACTCCTGGGGCATCTTTTGCCATTTGAAGTGGAATCACTGCGTGGTCCTGCAGTGCCCACATGACTTTCCATAGTGAATGGAATAGATTTGGGTCTTCTGTTTTTGCCATCCTAAGAAGTATTACTCTGAAGTACTTTAGCCCACTGGGCTGTCTCCAGCAGCAGTGTTACCACAGAGGCAGGGTCCCATCCATTCTGGGGAGAGTTTCTCAGAGCTTATTCTTCTGGGCACCAGGACACTGAGGATCAAAACTGGTAGTTCCCTGGGGGCACTGCTGTGACATCCAGGAGGTGGGATGGGGATGGGGAAGCAGGACTATTCCTCTTTGACTGTGACAGTGAAGCTCCTGAGCACACTGCTGTACGGAGCTCCCCACTTTCTGGGCTAGGACACACTGAGCCAGGACAGTGCCACAGCCCCCATGCCAGTGACTACTGTGGGAGCTGGCAGCTCAGGGAATTTTTGGTTGCTCCCCAAAACACCCAGTCCAGCCCCTCAGAGCACAGCCCCGTCTGCCTGCTGAGTAGGCAGCCAGCAACCCAGCCAGGCTGTGGCCAATGGCAAGGGTTCAGCAAGCTCTGGGACAGGAGAGAGTGACAAGGAGAAACCTATTTTTGGCATCCATAAGCCTTTAGACCAGCTCAGTTGTGCAGTCTACTGGTTTTCTCTGGGTCTATGCCCCTGGAGCGAAACCCATGGCTGACTCCTCCCTGCTCTTCCAGAACATCCAGGAGAGCAACGTGCTGGCAGTAACAGCGAGCCACTGTTTATTGTTCCCCGAGCGAGAGTAGGAGAAGAGAGATGGGCTGATGTAAGCGAGTAAGCATGCTGTTGAAGATTTGCTTTTAAGCATCTAGGGCTCAGCCTACACTGTCTAACAGAAAGTGATTGTGCGTCTCAACAAAGTTGAAATTAATCTTCCAAACAAAGTGAGCCTTCTTCCAGCAGCCCTCCCCAGCAGCATGGTTCAGACGCCGTTCACTGCCTCACCATTTTCAAGTTTGCAAGTTAATGCCCTGATCAGAGATACAGAATCCTTCTTCCCATAAATGCCCAAACATAACGACTAATAATAAGTTTGATTTTAACGGAAGCAGGAGATGCGTAAGAGGAAGAACTGAAGGGCTGGAAAAGGGAAGTACATGTCAGGGTCCAGCAAAGGCAGGACCTGTCACAGGACAGGGGCGACAGCCCAAACGTGTCTTGTGCCAAGAACAGCAAGCACAGCACATTTAGAGGTGAACCTTCAAAAAAGCACAAAGCCTCTCAAGCAGAGGAACCCATTAGCCTTACTGTTATCTTGTGGTGTTACTCTTGTCAGCTACTTGGAATTTGGGATCATAAATTTCTGCAAAATGGGAGGGATGTCCTAAGGGCATGGGAGTTGGGTCACAGGCAGGCATGGCAGAGAGCTGGAAGAGAACACTGCTGCAGCAAAATCTCCTCTGCCAACCTCCTCACCACACAGCTGCTGAGGGTACAGAGCACCTCAGTGCCTGGCCCTTCCCCTGCTGCACTGCGGGCACTTGGCCTGATGGCCACAGGACACCTCAGCACCCCGTGGGCATTTGTAGTGCTGGAGAGGCCACTTCCGCCTCCCTTACCCTGTGCCTGGTAAGTGACGGAAAGTGCAAGTCCAGCAAGAAACAAGAAAATAAATTCTCCATGGTCATCTCTTTTGACTCCTCACGGCACTTTGGCACATACAAGTGTGTTGATCTTTCCAACATTCACCTAAGGTAGGCAAATAACACCTAAATTTAGAGGTCAGGTACAAAGAATGCAACTACACATAAAGCAAGGCAGGGAGCAGACACGAGAGACCCTTTCTATATAATTTTAAAACAGAAGATGCCTCTCTGTTTAGTGGAATATCATGGGAGTAAAAATATTTTTTACCCCCCATACAAATAACAAAGCTGCTTAAAATGGATCATTTCCACTAACTCCTTGGTTGGTGCATTGTGCATGCCATCTATAAACTTACTCCTCTGGGAGAACAACAGGGGAATGATCAATGCTATCTTCACTCCAGTCAGCTTGTAATCAATTGAACTTTAAAGTTTGCATGCAAGAAATCAGCACTTCTGCAGCTGGTTTGCAAACAGTTTAAGTTTTGGATTTCCCATGCACAAAAGAGCCCATTAAGGCCAGCAGCAGCACTTTGTTTAGGTGATGGAATTATTTCCATTGTTAAGTTTTCACATAGCTCCAGTTAACAAAACCTTTACTATTTGGGCCACAGTAAAGTTGGCAAGCTCTTGTCACACAGTAATTCAGATCCCCTGTTTTCCAGACAAACCATCCAGAGCTCTGCTTGGTAAGGTAAGCAGCAGACATACTGTGTGTCTTGAGGATGGGAGATAACCTTGCTCCTTGGCTAAGGCTGCTGAAGAGTACAGTGGCTTGGTCAGAATGTGCCAGGCTGCCTGCTTTGGGCTAAGTGTGCTGCACGGCTCTTCTAGGCTGAGGGAGGTATATTTGTGTCTCAGGCACTTCTTCATAGATGCATGCGGGAACTGGGAGGGTGCATTCTTATGCTGATTCTAAATGTCAACAACCACTGGTTTTCCATATAAACCAAACTGGGCAGCTTTCAAACGTGGCAACAGGCATTTAAGGACTCAAGTTTTTCAGTTTCTTCGTTTTAGCTGATAAGTCTGGCAGGCACTAGGTAGAAATATAATGCTTATCTCTTTGTGTTCCTTTCCTTTCTCCGGGATTTGATATGAACACTTGAAGAAGCAAAAGAGCATCTGTAAATCATCCACCAGCAGGAAGGAAGAGTTAGGGAGGCACAGGAAGCCTCAACCACACTCCTGGCATCCTCAGCATGAGCCGTGCCAGAAAAACAGCTGAGAGGAGGAGGGAACGTGCCTAAGGCTGGGCCAAAACACTTTACATCCACCCCTCCGAAAAGGCTTTGGGAGGTGCCGGGATGCCAGGTGGCTGCTGGGGCTGCCCAGCAGAACACCAGCCCTGGCTGCTGGATCACAAGTGCATCCCAGCAGCACGCAGCACTCTGAGCTGGAAAAAGGGTGCTTATTGAAAGCTCAAACAATCCTGCACTGACAGACTTATCAGAATAAAGGAAATAGTAAAATTTGGCTTCTCTGTTTCTGATGGGACATTTCAACAACCCCACAGGTGTCTATGTCAATAATCTACACCCAGTGATGGGCAGCCATCTGAGACAGAAGGTGCAAGCTTCATGAGAGCCCACAAAATATTTCCCATTTGTCCCCCATTCAGTTGTATCTGAGAGCCAAATATCTATCTGCTTCCACTTTACAGCCTGGAAACTTGGGCCTACAGTGCACTGGGAAAAGACTGTGTTTCACACATCTTTCTTGTGACTCTGGCCGTGGTGCAGGTGGGGCCAAGCAATGTCACCCATCTGGTAAAAATTCATTAGATGACCTTGCTTGCTTGAGAGACCGATGTGTGTCAGGTGTGAGAGCGTGGCAGAGGCTCATGAGCAGCCACAGCATTACCCTACATCCTGTGTGAGCTGTGTACAGGCAGCGCTGAGCCGCATGCCTGGCGTGGCTGCTGCCAGCACCCAGCTGGCTGGGCATGTCTGCACTGTGCCATCACTGCAGGGGGGGGGCCTCTCTGCATCCAGAACAAGAACTGGGAGAGAAATTAGTCCTGCGGCTAAAGCAATTTGTTTTCCAATGCAAACAGCCTATTCTAATGACCAAGCCATTCAAATCGCTTGGGAAGAACCAAACCAAACATGCAAACTGCTGTTCAGAATTGTCTCAGAGCCTGGCACATACACTTGGCTTCATACAGAAACCAGTGCTCAGGCTTTGTCTTCTTGGGCTGGATTTCAGTGTGGTATCGCCTACCTGGTGACTTGCGTTCGCGTGCCAAAGTCCAGGGACCTCATCGACTGCAGCACTTCAATACAGCCCATGTACTAGGGAAAAGAGAGAGGGGGGCTCTGTTAATATCTAGCAAACAGGTAAGGGGATGATCACAGAAGGAAGCAAATGTGATTTCAGTCCACTAAGTATATGCAGAACCACAGTCTAAATGGAAAATCGAATCAACCAGTCTAAAGCTGCTTCCTAAATAGATCATGTTTTACTGAAAAGTGTAGAGAAGAGCAATAAAGATATCAGCAGCTTCAACAGCATTGCACAAAAAGGGGAAAAAGAAAGGTAAAGCACTCTGGGGACACAAAATCCAATCATTTCTCATTTCCAATTCTGCTTATTCTCACTGATTAGCCTATGGCCCTGAGCTGGGGGGAATGCATGAAGGTAGGAGGGACATTTCCTGGGAGCAGGGAGGCTCTGAAAGCCCTACAGGACTGATGCACGCAGACCCCCCCATGCAGGAGAGCTGGCTGTCCCTTCGGAGCAACTGGAGGCATTACTAGGCATGAGGAAAACCACTGGCTCCATGCTGCTGCACGTCTGATGACAAATAACCTCTGCAGAAGATGAAGGAGGTAGAGTTGCAATTCCAGCTCATAGCAACAGCTCTTAAAAGCCTGCACTATTAGCTGACCTGCTTTAAATTAGAGGCTGACTCCCACACTTCTGTTGTTTGGGGCAGAGCTGGGGGCTTTTTCTACACTCGTTTGGGGTTTGTGTAGGACTAATTTTCGGAAACATCAAGAATGTGATGACGTGTCAGCCCATAGACTCCTTTGATGCTCTGTACAAACCTGGAGAACATTTTCATCTCAAGGAAATGCCTATCCACTGAGTTTACCTCTCCCAAAACATATCTTACTAATTCCTTCCACATTTCTGTCGATATCCATCTCTCTGCTGTCAAAGCACACTGACATCTCCATTTCATAAGACTGGCATAGATCTGGGTCTCAGCTTGCATCCCCGCCCACCTTCACAACGAATTCTCCTGGAGGGCAAAGGGCTTTTGGGAGCATCCTGCAGTGCTCACACAGTGCTCGTGGGCTCCTGCAGCAGCCTACAGAAAGGCAAAGCCTCTGGGATGCAGGAGACAGCCTGGAAATCCCAGGCAGGGACATGCACGCGCCGTCCTCTTATGCTGACTGGGCGGAAGGAGCACTCTCTGTCCAGAGGAAGGTGCTGTATTTACCTCCTCTTCTTCAGTTTGCCTGTGAATTGATTTTTCTGCTGAGCCATTCAGAGGGGGGTGGTTTATGCCTCTGATTCAGCTTTGGAGACTTTCAGAAATGAATGTGCAAGTTAAAGAGAGAATGTATGTGTGCAGTCAGACAGGGATTCCACAACAACCGGATTATCCCTGTTTTGGTCTCCCTCCAGATAGCAATGTAACCCTTGGGAGCACTCCAGAATTAGGTCAGAGTCCTGGAAGGACATCAATAAGTATCTGAAGGGTTAGCAGAACTGCTTCCCTAATGAACATTTAATGACTATGTAAAGGACTCTGACAGCTATCTTACTTGTTAAAGATATTCCTGCCTAATGGGAACAAAGCAAACATGGAAAATATGTTTTGAGCCTCAGCTTGTAGCACAGTAGAGATCTCTGATCCTACAGTATAAGGTTAAGCATCCTGTGAGCTAGTTGGCTGCTCCTCTATCCTTGAGAAAGGAAGATTTAGAGGGGTAGGTGAGTCATATGCTGATAAGTGAGTCCCCATTGCATCCTGAACAGATGCGTGGGAAGCTACTCTAAGCAAAGATGAAAAATCAATATTAGGTTTTTGCATAAGTGACCCTGAGTGAAGCTGAACTTATCAATGATTCACAAAAGCCCTTTTTTTTTTTCTCTTTAAAAGCCTGAGTAAGGAAGTGCATTAACATGGCACCTCACTGCATCTCTCATTTATTTTAGCTGCCGTTGGTTATCTAAACCAGCACAGCTAGTAACTGCCAAACCTTTGCATCTCAGTAGGAGGGTACAGAGAACCCAGAGCCTTGGGCTGGGGAACTCTGTGGGACTGGAGCAGAGGAAGTCATGGTCACAGAGCTGGGGAGAAGCCCATGGAACACACAAAAGGACAATGGGATACCAGAAGCCTATTCAAGAAAACAAAATAAATTCTCCAGGGAAGAAAAAAGAATCAATAAATAAACAAAGAAAGTATTAACCCCTCCACAGCCAGTCAGGCAAGCAGTGGAGATAAGAGAAAAAGGAAAACAGGAGACAAGGGCCATGCCTGTCTCAGAGACTTCTCCTGTGCCTGGACTCGAGTTCAGATGGTGCTCCGGCTCCCCATCCTGTACACCCAAACAGCAGCTCCCACAAAAAGCAAGTGGGCTCATCTGGGGAGGCAGAGTCAAAGCCACCCCCTACTCTCCTGCTGCAGGGAGGGTTAAGCAGGGCAGCAGCCATAGGTGCCCTCCCACAGCACCCAGGAGGGGCAGCCAGAGCAGCAGGCAGCCCTGGCCCCACTGTGTGACAGGACCGACCTGCCCCGCAGGGAGCCCGAGCTACCTGCCAGGTGTTTTTCGAACACGGCAGTAATGGTGTCAAGGGTTCAAAGGTGGTGTACGAGGAAGGGGGTTCATCTTCCAGATGCCCACAAAGAGAAGCACAGCTGAGCTGCTAAAGGGAAGCTGGACACAGGCACGAGGGTGCTGTAACCAGTCCAGGAGAACAAGCATCAGAATTCAAGAACCTATGGAAAAATAAAATGCCAATATTGAAACAAGCAGAGTGCTAAAGGCCTGGCATTACCAATGCAAGTGTATGCTGAACCCACTGCAGAACAGACAGCTCTTGCCTGGACAAGCAACATCTCTCAGGAGGGAGAGGAAAGACTCACTCCCCCTGCAAGAAAGGGAACGGCTCCCCTAATAGCGCAGTGTGCAAGATTGCCCCATCTCCCTTCAAAGGACTGGGGAGAGCACCGGCACTGGGGACACTCCATCTCTTGGTGTTTGAATCCAAAGGGTGATCTGGGGCTGGTTGCCATTCCCCCGCACCACCAAGATGGGGAGGTGGAGGAAAGGAGGGCTGTTACTGGAGATGCACACATCTTTTCACATCTATTTACAGGAGATGATGGAGAGTGACTGCAAACAGGATGAGGGACTGTGTGGGAGGAGATGTGAAGGCACTAGGCAGGGCCCATGTGAATAAGCTTTTCAGGCACCCTCTAATCCAGACCCACGTCTCGATTCTTTCCCTGCCATAACGCAGTTAGTGGCTCCAGCCTGAATGACAGCCAGTGATTCACCCACAGGAACGATATGGCGAGCAGCGCAGAGCTCGTAATTAAACAACACAGCTGCAGCCTTGCAATTTTACCTATTAGTTAGCAGACATCAATTCATGTATAATGCCAAGAGCAGCTCCTACAGACCCCGTGGCAACTAACAATGAATCCAAGGGATGGGATTTGCTCACAGAGGCAGACAGGTAACATCCTGCATCTAAACAGCCTCTGTCCAAACAAACGTGAGATTAGGTTCAAATTTCCTAAAAACACAGGTAACACTGGTGCCTGGGCAGAAACCTGCCACCAGCAGCAGTGCCATGTTCTCCTGGGCACTGCAGGAGCTGACTCCCATGGGAACATTCATTTCCCCAGCACTGCTTTAGCAAAGTGCTTTTAAAGCAAAGGGTTTTTCCATTCCTGAGCTTCCCATCACCCTTTCCTTGCAGACAAGGGCTCCCTGGGGTGGATGCTTGCCGCCCTGGGAGCCCTAGCTCTGCCGCCCTGGCCAGAGGCTGCAGAGCAGTGGGAGAGCTTGGCCTGACTTGCTTGAATGACACCTCTGGCTTGTGACTGGTCCAACAAGGAGGACTGGGCAGAAGTAAGCAGCAGGGACCAGTGCATGGCAGGAGGATGGCACTGGAATTATAAGGAGACAGACCTTTGCTTTTTGTGCCAAGGAAAAACAACTTCTGCCTACAAGAGCTGGGGTGCTGTCCTCCCTGTGGCTGGCTGTTGGGCTTGGGGACATGGTCTCATGAGTTGCAGCACCTGATTTGAGATTGCCCAGCTTTCATCCTGTCAGTAAGCTCTAGCCTCCCTCCACGAACAATGCCAGGACCCAGCCAGGGATGCAGGGAAGACACAATGCTCAGATCATTGTGGTTTTGGTGAGGAATTTTTCTTAACCAGTCCTTAGACACTACCTGGGGTGGCTTTGGGGCTGAAAACCCTCTCATCCACTGAAAGCAGGGACTGCCATGTCTACCCTGGCAGTGGCACTGTGTTCCTGTCAGCTCACAGCTTGTACCACGCTGCTGACCAGCCCATCAGCTTGGCTGCTCATCCCATAACACACAGCAGCATTTTACCAGGCTGGGATTGGTGCTACATAACGCTGATAGCAGCCACCAGTCAGGCTGCTAATGAAGAGATTTGGCCTGCATTTGCACCCTGCAGTGGTTTAAGCAGCTCATTCCTCAGATTGAACCTCACCAGCTTCCTCCGGCAAACACCAACCCCTTCCCGAGCCGAAAGCAGAGCCTGCTCAGCTGTAACCCCACAGAGAGCAGAGGGGCAAAGGCAGCCCACAGCAGCAGCCTGCACAGCCCCAGGCATGGGTACCTACCAGAGAGCACAAAACTCCGGCAGAACAAGCTGGAAAACACAGGTGCACCTTCACCACTGAAGGACAGCAAGCCCACAGAAACCTGCTAGTGTTTGGCAGAACCAACCTAACTCTCCTGATGTGCAGGCCTGTCCCTAAGGGGCAGCAGGCAATGGCTTTCTGTCATGAAGAAAGGAAGTTTCCCGAGACAGTCTGACACTTTGATTCATGGGCTTTCAATTTTTAAATAAACATTTTAAAATAAACAATAAGAAAAAAACAAGGGGAAAAGGTTGTAAATTTAGAATTGCTTTTATAAATATACACACACACACACACGTTTTCCTTTTCCTTTCAGTTTTGTGCTGAAAAGCCCCTTTCCACAGCCCTGCGCTCAGGCCAGGGCTCCAGGGTTCAAACTGCCGTGTCCCCATGCCTGCGGCGGTGACAGAGAAAACGGCCCAAAACCATGCTAAGAAGCTGTTACCCAGAGATGCACCTTGGAGGCAGTGGCAGCTGGGGACAGGCAGAGCCTGTGGGTGCTGGGGGGCTGCCACACACCTTGTTCCCATGAGTCTGGCAGAGCAAGCTCCACCCCGGCACCCTACAGCCCTGGCTCACATCTCCCAGCTGCGGCTCTGAAGCCCTGAATCACCAGAGCCCATCTCCTTCCTGCGAAAGCCCCAGCTGCCTACATCTGTAGGCATTTACCAGGGGCGACGCAGAGCAACTTCCCAGTGCAGTGTCAGGGTGCCATGCCAGGGAAGCGGTTCCAGCTGAAATACCACAATTATTTCCCTGCCCTGAGCATGGAAGAGGAGCTGGCAGCTGTCGGGGGCTGGCAAAGGGCTGCCCCAAACCACCCTCCCACACAGAGACAGGGAGCAGGCTCCCCAAGCTGACCTGCCACAGGCTCTGTGGGCAAAAGCAGGACTGTGCAGGGGACAGGTGCCCATGTGCTCTCTTTTGCTGAACTCCACATCAGCTGAACTCCTACATTAGCACAGTCAAGCTCTTTGTACACTGGAGCCTAGCAGCTGATTAAATATGTATAGATGCACATGTATGCAAAACTGCTAGGAGAGCATCAACCTATATATTGATAAAAGTCCAATCTAACCATCCTTTATGAGAAAGGATGCTGCAAATAACCTGTACCACATTATTTCACTGTGATATTAATGTACTTTAACTCTATCTGGCAATAGCATTTCCCTCCCATATTTTAGTTAAACAGAACATTCATTTACTAATCTGAACATCCTCTCTCAAAGACTCGAGCATCATTGATTTAAGCTCAGCCACAGAGCCTTACTCTATGTTAGCTCCAGTAACACCATCCTGCTGGTCTGCACTGGTCTGAGAGGGCCACTGGTGTGGGATAGTGCTCCTTCCAGCAACACCCCTTCAGACAGAGTCTCCACAAAATGTCCTGACATGCAGCAAGACCGGCAGAAACATTAGGCTGGATATAAACCACAGGGAGCAGCAGGATCACGATGCCATCCCCAGCACAGGCCTTTCCATGGGGCCGGCCAAAAGCATAGTGCCTGGAGCTGCAGTGGTCCTGGCACTGTCGCTGTAAGTCACAGCCTAGGTGCTCATCCATCTATTTTAGCAGCTGGCTGGTGTCAAAACCTCATCTGTTCATGTTAGCATTAGAATTAAAGTAAACTTAGAAGGACACCTATCAGCACAATGGAATAACGTGTCCCCAACCTCTGCCTGCTGCACCCCAGGAGAACGTCCCAGGGCCTCCTGCAGCTCCGATCACAGCAGCCAGGGCCATGCTGGGACACCATCACCTTTCAGATAACATCCCATCAAACTAGCTGGATGCCAGGAAGGAAGAAGGAATCCCATTCCTGCTTGGGGACAGGTGAACATGGCTATTTCCCCTTGTTGTTCTCCTCCCCTCTGACTTGTCCACCCTCCTGCAGCATTTGGAAAGGGAACAATTGTTTTTTCTTGACCTTGCACCTTTCTTTAGGCTTTCCTGCTGGCAAAACTTCACATGGAAGACACAAATTTAGCACTGCTTATAGTATTTTTACACCTGCTGGCACATTTTGATACCTCCTGTACACCAAACCGAGAGCTTACACACACACACGCTCCCCACAGCCACCCCCTGGCCTGCACTGGCTCCCTCCACGCAAGCAGCAGGTAGTTTTTGCCTGGGAGTGCTTTTGACAGATGAAGCATAAGCTCTAAAATGTGTCAGTTTTGAGGTTCAGAGCATAGAGGAGGAAGCAATAGGTAGCAAGTGGCGAGGTCTGGCCGTGGAAATATATAGAAAGTCCAGAGAAAAAAAGGAAATTACAAAGCTCCCAAGTGTGATAGGGTGGAGAGAACAAAAGCACTGAGCCCAGGAGGCATGATTGCCTCTTGGCCACTGACTGCTAATTAGAAGACAATACATACCGACCTGTCCACTACATAAAAAAAAATGAGAAAGGCTATTTCAGAGTGTCTTCTGAAAGAGCAGGCAGTGATTCCTGCACATGTTCTTTACAAAGAACATCAGACACAGCTCTGTAGCATCCTGCCCACTCATTGCCCAGAGGTGCTCCAGGCAGCAGCAGTGGCAGCAGCTCTCCCATGCCTTCCATGTCAGACATGTCAGCAGCCTGGGCCAGCACGCACCTAGTGCCTGGGAGCTTCTCTGCAAGGGGTGGGAAGCCCTTTATGTGGGCCTCCTTCTCCCTCCAACCTGCAGTTCAGGCCAGAGCAACCCCTGTTTGGATTGCAGCTCAGCTATGCTCCCCAGAGAGTCTAAATATAGTCTTTTGGAATTGGATGTTGCGTTACCTCTGGGAGCGGCTGTGGTCCTTTTAACTCCCTCAGTTCAACACCACAGCCCTTCACACATCAGGGAAGAGGAAATATATGGGAGAAGTCAGTGGTTTGGGGCATTGGCTCCAGAAGTGGGGACACAGAGGCCACCCTGCAGCCACCTGCATGGTTTACTTTGTCAGAGACTGTGAGAAGTACTCACCCGCACGCTGTAGGTCATCCCCAGCTCCCCCACGTTCTCACCACTCTGCACGAGGCTCCTGTCCTGCCTGCCCACAGGAGCAGCCTCCTCAGCTCCCCACACAGGGCAGTCACCCGCCGGCTTTGGGATTAGGGCCAGCTTGTCCAGGTCGGGCTGTGGATAAGAGGCCGAGAGGCAGCTGATCTCAGGTGAGGTTGGGCTGCTTGGGATGGTAACGCACTCCGTGAGTTTAATTCTTGGCACCTCTTTTGTTCCCAGGCAGAAGCTTTTCAGGCCAGGCAAATTTGATGGGTTGGCAAGTTTAATGTTGGCCATCCGGGGGATCAGCGTGCACAGAGTGGTGCAGGTGTCCTGCGGCCCCAAGGAGACATCTTCTGTCAGTAAATTAGGTGTTGAAGAATGGGGAGAGGAGGAAGAACCTTTGATATTTAAAGTCGTATTTTGTGTACCTTCGTCTAGGGATGTTATCGAATCATTCCTGAATCGGCTGTACTTAGCCCTGTGCAGCATTCCTGGATGTCTGAATAATCCTACATACAGGACGTGTCCACCGAGGCTCTGCTGGCTGCGTTCTCTCATAGCCTTGGCAGTGCTGTAACAGGATACTCCTGCATAAATCGGCTCTTGCAGATAAATTATATGGAAATCAAGCGAGTCAAACGATTTTAAAAACAGAAACCTATTGGGTATTTTTGCTGACTCCCTCTTGAGTGGTTTATTTTCCTCAATGGACGAGGCTTAAAACCGCACGGACATCTGGTATTTTGTAAGCAGCAACACAAGCAGCATACGGGAAAGCACATTAGTGGTACAGCAGTTTAAGCTGAAGAACCGCTATCCAAACCTTCATTCCTGCCTCGAGCCAGGCACTAAATCCCGCCTAGCGCCGGCGACTCACAGTTGGAGCATCGTTAACCGCGGAGTCCTGGCCGCAGCCAAAGCTGAAGCACGGTTTGCACAAAGCAGAGCGAGGTAGCTACCAGCTCAAGCACATTCTCGGACAGGCACGAACCCCGCCAGGCGCCCAGCTCCCGGCGCTTCCATCCCCGCGCTGCGCCGCTCCCGCCCCGCGGCCAGGCGCCGGACCGGGATTGTAAGGATAGCACGGAGCAGCGCCGGCAGCTCCCGGCGCCAGCCCCGCTAATTCTCGCCGGGAAGTCAGTCCTTCAGCACCGTAACCCAGAAACAACTGGATGTTCCTGCGCCTCCGGCGTCGCTTCCCGCAGAGCCGCGGGGCAGCAGCTCCGCAGCCCCGAGCCGCCCCCGCCGCGCCGGGGCCCCGCCGTTGCCGCCGCCGCTTTTATGAATGAAGTTTTTGTGAATGAGGCTCGGCGCGTGCAGGCGGGCAGCGCCGTGAATGGCGCTCGGCGGGCGGCCGCGGCCCGGCGGCCCCGGGGCGCGCCTCGCAGCCAATCGCCGCCCGCCGCCGGCTCACGCGCCCTCAGCGCGCGGGGAGCGGGGCGGGGGGCTGGGAGAGAAGGGGGCGCGGGGGCGGGAGGGTCCCCCGGGCCGGCCCGAAAGGCCCCCCCGGAGCCCCGTTCTGCGGCGGTCCCGGCCCCGCCCTTCGCGCTCCGCAGGCAGAGCCGCGGGCTGGGAGTCAGCCGGAGCCGGGGCTGCCGTGCCCCCGGGGCTGCCCACCGGGCACCGAGGGAAGGACGAGCTTGTCCCGGCGGCCGCCCCGCAGCTCAGCCCCGGCCCCGGGGTGACAAGTCCATCTCCCCTATCGCATGCGCGCCAGGCAGCGAAAGAAGCCGCCCAGTTTATTCTGCTCCCGAGGAATACCTGAGCCTCCGGTAGGAGCTGCCTCGGCGCCGTGCGGGGTTCCGACGTCTCGGGCCGGGCAGGAGGAAGAGACCTGCAGCATCACGGAGCGGGGCCAGGGGGAGAAAACTGCCACAGCGGCCTCGGTTCTCTCCGGTAGCTGAGGTCTCTCACCGCTTTTCCAATATTGAGTTCACCTTCCCTGCGCTCCCAGGGATCCTGGCCTCATTCTCTCTCTGCACTCCGTGCTGTAAAGCCGGGGGTGCCGAGAGGCCGTGCTGCCCCCCGCTAGGCCTGGAGCAGGACGAGAAAGGCACCAGCAGAGACCTGGAGCAAGAGGGACAGCTCAACACAACCATTGCTGTTTTTTTTTTCTCACGTATAAGAACTGGTAGTGATCCTAAAAGATTAAATGGTTGCTACAAGAAAGTAGGGAAAAGCCCTGATCCAGACTCTGTGGCTCAGAGAGGCAGCAACTGCTCTGGAATCAGCCCTTTCCAGGGAGGATAGCTCAGGCTGCTCACAAAAAATCAAACCCAAAGGCAAAACCTGGACCAGTCCCTCATTCCAAGGAGTGACTAATTTCTCATGAAGCTTTAATGATGGCTTTGAGCACAAAAGGATAGAAAACATTCAGAAGTGATTAGCAGTGCTCCTGCTTGTACATAAAACACAGACACCCTGAATGTTCCCTTTCCACTCCTCCATTTTGATGCCATGCTAGAACACTCAACATGGCTGGAAGAAACCGCTGGAGCTGAGAGCCCATGGTGCTCCTACTGGTGAGGAGGAAGACTGGAGGGAGTGAGAGTTGTGCTCCCCAAAGAGGGGACAATGAGGACCAGTGTACAGGGAGATGCACACGCCCCAGGCTCCTGTCTCCAGAGTCCTTCCACATTTCTCTTTCTACTGCCATGAAAAAAACTGCAACCAAACCAAATTCCCTCTTCCTGGGTGATCAGCCTTAACCTCCTTCCCACCTTTCCTCTGAGAGTCTTCCTGCCTTACAGCAGCCCCTCAGCATAGATGGCAGCATCAGGAAAAGGTGGGGTGATGACCAGGACAGTCCCCTGTGCTTTGGCTCAGGTAGAAACTAGTTAGCAGGTGTGGGCTGCCTCTGGCCTGTGCTGGTCCTCATTTCCTGAGTCCTCCTGGCACTGCTTCTTCCTCAGGAGGCAATCTGAGCTTTCCTTACCCGTGTGAGAAAAGGGTCCCTGCTGGCCCCACAGGACAGGCAATCCCCACTGTGTCCTCCTGCAGCTAACAGAGAGCTGACTGCAGGGTTGATGGGACTGGCTCCCAACCTGTGTGGGGAAAGGGAATGTTTTCAAGAAAAAGAAACAATAATGCAAGAGCCTGTCCTTCACTAATTGCCCAAGAGCTGTGTCTCGAACCCTGTATGGCATTAGCACCTGCTGCCCCATGGCCAGAGCACTGTTGTCCTCCCTGGGTGCCAGTGGGGTTCATGGGGACATACCTAGTGGGGTGAGGGAGCCTAATACATTATCCAGCACTTCTCAGCTCCCAGGCACCGGCAAGCGCAATTACAGCGTGGGAGGTGAAGAATAGCTGGTGTTTTACAGCAAGTTCCAGAGAAAAATGCAATTGTGACAAGCTCTGTTTTCAGCAGCGATCAAGAAATACAAGCTAGAGAGCAGAACCCAGCAAAGAGCAGCATTGTCCAAGGAATAGTAGCCATTGTGGGGAGGGGTAGGAGGGAAAAGAAAAATGCCTTGCCTTTATAAATTAAAAAGCTTTTTTCTCAAGGCTAAAAACAAGATTTCTGTTTAAGATAC
The DNA here is from genome assembly GCA_027925045.1 of Hypotaenidia okinawae. Classification (NCBI taxonomy): domain Eukaryota; kingdom Metazoa; phylum Chordata; class Aves; order Gruiformes; family Rallidae; genus Hypotaenidia; species Hypotaenidia okinawae. The sequence goes on from BSDF01000012.1 coordinate 11,177,052, forward strand.
TGGGAAATCAACCTCTATCCAGGACAGAGAACAAAGCTCCTTTAAGCACTGGCGAAACTGAGCCTACAGCCTTGTGTGCCTCCTAAAAGGAGCCTGTGTTTCTTGCTCACAGCTCAAGTTCCTGGTTGCCTGCAGTGCTCAGGGCCTGGGGAACTGCCCCAGCTCACTGCCCATGCGCCTTCTGCTGCCCTGGGAAGACAGAGGCAAAAATCATTTTGCCCCTCACATGGCTGCTCAAGGGCTGGGCCATGCAGTTTCTCTCTGGCTATGTGGAAATGTCCTTCCAGTGCACCATTATGAGCTGAAACCTCCCTCGGTTCTCTTACCAACCTCCTCACACCTAAACCCTCCATCACTGCTGTTTACAGCCCCAGGCTCTCAGCCTCAAATATGCTGCATGAAAAACTGCTGTGAGCAGCCCCCAGTCACATATCATCTGAGGGAAGAAGAACCTTGGCAGGTGTAAGCTGCAGCACCGCTACATGGGGGCAGGAGCAAGCAGTTAACCAGCTACAACCACCTACAGCACCCCTCTGAAACAGCTGCAGAGAAGGAGGTGAATTAACAGCAGCCACATCTCCAGTATCACTGTGGGAAGCCTTTGCAGAAGAAAGGAGTGGTGCCAGCACGGAGCCCCTGGGCACCTTTGGGAGTGACCCCATTTCAGATGCAGGACTGTGGCAGCGCAGCTCTAGCAGGCAGTTCAGGCCCCCTTGCCACCCTGTCTTTGCAGCGCAAGGGCTCATGAAGGCAGATGCTGGAACAGATGCACGTGGTGCTCAGCAGCAGCAGGAGAGATCGAGGCAAATTGAGGACCAGTTTATAAGACAGCAGTCAGCTCAGTCATCTCACACTGGGAGCATGTGTGGGCAGCATGAGGACTGAAGCTGTCGCTCACCCGAAAAGCAGTTGCACTCTTACAGGAGCCTGGAGGAAGCTGGTACGTGCTTGTTACCACCAGCACAACAGAGCTCAGCATTTCTGGTAGGACGCAGGGCAAACAGGGGATTTTTTTTTCCTGTATAAATAGCAACAGCAGAGTTAATTCGTGCTAAGGTGCACCGAGCTGATGTGCCTGCCTTCCGCATTGACATGCCTGGCTGGCGCCGGCAGAAATGAGCAAAGTGTCACAGAATGGCAGGAAAGCCCCATAACCAGCAGCACGGCGACAGGTACCCCTGGGAAGCCCTGGAGCTCGTGTTATCTGTACTACCCAAAGTCATGCACAGCCACTGTAGCATTTCAGTCAAGAGAAATTTGTTTTCCCAAGTAATGAATCTTTGGTTTATCTCCTGTATATTTCCCTTGCCTTGTTCTGAATGAGTTAAACCCAGGTACGTTTGACAACTGCAGCCCACCCCCTGTTCTTCAGGAGAGTCAGAGAAGGCTTGCACAGGCTGAGAACTCTTGCCTTTGAGGAGGACAGATGCACAGCAGCTACAACATCCCTGGATACAAAAGGGGAGCCAGAGATTAGACTCTTGCTGCTTTTCTCCTGTTCTAGCTCTGAAGGACCCAACAGTGCTAATCCCAGAAAACATGTTCTGTGGTGGCTTACAGACAAGTTGCAGTTTTCCTTCTTGGGCACCACGCTGTGTTTTGCTCAGCACAGTTTAATCATTCACAGCATCATTGCTGTGTCCAAAACCGCAGCTACAAGGCAGCAGAACCATGCTGGCACAGGACAGCAGAAGGCTGGGTTGCTCTGCCTGCATCCATGCGGCTGAGGTGCAAGTGCAAGGACTCAGCACAGTACACAACAGTGCTTCAGAAGACAGCCTTCATGCCCTTCCTTTCAACCTCCTCTTCACCTGGCAACATCACCACCTCCTTCAGACACTGTTGGGCTTTGCCTTTCGCACCAGGACAGCCCCAAGAGACACTAGCTGGAGACTCTTGTGCAAGGACCCGAAGTTCAGAGCCAGAATGTTGCTCAACAGCCAGCACAAAGCCAGTCCTTGCAGCTCTGAGGGAAAGCAGTCAAAGATAAACCCCACATACCCCAGGCTGCTGACAGCCCTTGAGGGGAGAGCTGAACATGGGAGGAGAGCAGTGTTGAACACCCATACCACAACTGTCCATTCTGTGAGGGAGATGATGTCAGCCTCTGCAGACTCAAGGACATGCTGAACACATCAGAGCTAGTCAGAGCTGCTGTAAGCCATCAGAAACCCACGTGCTGCCCTGACCACCACTTTCTGAAAGAACATCTGCAAGCTAAGAGCCCAAAGATATGTTTAGCTGGACCACCTCAGCAAGGAGGCCAAGTCGTCACAAGCAAAACCCAGCATCATTCCATGTCTGTTGCGCCACAAAGTGCTGAAAGCAGCAGCAGATTAAGCACTGAGTGTCTGGCCCTGGCTTTGAGCACAGCCCCGCAGCAGTAGAGATACAAGTTTCAGCCCAAAGTAGCCTAAAGCTTCATCTCAGCAGAATTACCCACCACATGAATCAAGTTTCAGCAACAGCACCACAAAACTAGTCAGCTCAGAAGGAAGCCGAAAGCAGTCATGCTTTAGTGGCATCAGAGGGCTTAGAATCCACGTGGTAGCAGGCAGTGAGCATCCTTTCCTACCATTCAGATTCAAGCTGTGTTGTTCTAGGGCACTCCACTAGCACGCATTTGAAAAGACTAAATCCCATAACATGCTAGAACTTCTACCCATGTCTCCTTAGCTGTGCAGGGGAGACCCAAGGAAACACTGAAGGAGGTACTGTAAATCAGCACCTCCTGTTTCCATCCTTCGATGGTTGCCTTTAACTTGGCTGTAGTAAGTCAGAAAGGAAACCACGACAATGGGAATTTCCAATTGCTTTGCTTTTGGTAGTTTGCCCTCTTCCTTTACAATCAACATCCCTCTTTTAAGGAAGGTTCTGCCAGAGCTTCTTTAGTTCTCACTATCTGTGGTTCTTTTGCTATGCATCCTCACCTTCCCTGCGATCACCTCCTCCTCCATGCAGCCCGTGGCTGAAGGGGCACTTACCTTCTGCAAGGGCAGCTAGCAAATCCCAGAGTTTGATACAATATGCTGAACCCATCTGAAAACACTCCCTTCCCTCATGTGAAATGTATCCTAAAGAATTTAATGCTGTAAGCATGTGTTCTCCTCCCAACTTTTACTGCATTTATTTTTTTAAGTGTACAAAACCCCCACAAGTTTGGAGTGTCACCACTCACTGTTACCTTCTAACTTCACAAGAAACGAGTAACTACTATCTAGCACAAAGCCTTATAGAAGCACAAAGGTATTTTGAATTTAGAGTGGACACGCATTAACTAAATGTGGCAGACCAGAGCGCTGCCTGCATTGCCAGGTGCTACCACAGCCTCTGCAGTGTCCAAGTGGAACCTCAGCACCAGCAGCACTGCCATACAGATAACCAATGCAGGTCACTCTCTCCCCTCTCCCATCTCTCTTTGTATTATCAGTACTACATGATTACTACATTCTTCTTCACTCATTAGAGTGCTATCCTTGGAAAACAACACAGAGATAGCTGGGTGGCTTCGACAGCGTCCAGATGGACGCCCACACACATCCGCCTCGCAAGAGCTCACCGAGCGTCGGGGGAAACCGGAATCTGACAGCTACAAGCCTACCCAGGGCCTGGACCTGTTGCCAAAAAGTACATTTCAGCTGAGGTTTCCCCACATTTTGGGCTGTTTTCTAACACAAAGATGGCCTCAAAAGGTAAATAGTCTTCAGCTGCATCACCTCCTCTGAGGGTTCTTGGGGTCTTTTTAAAGGACTATTGGATTTAAAAAAAAAAAAATCAAATTCCTTTTGTACACAGTGATGCTAAAAAACCTGAAAGCAAACCCAACGAGCAACCTTTTTGCATAAACAGTATGATACCACTGACCAGGGACTTTCTGTGTCTCACAGACCTGTGAGTTCACAGGCTCCCAGCCCTGTCAGGATAAACCTGGTACCTGAGCACTCAGATATCTCTTGGCTTGCAGGCACTGTTACTGCTGCATCTATTTTTTCCTGTGATGGTTGTTCTGTGTGGGCAGCAATGCAAAGCACCACGAAAAAGAAAATATCTAATAGAGGCAAAGAACTTTCCTCAGGGGCACTACTACAGGCTTGGTGTTTTTTAGATGGTGAAGAAACAGAAGGGGAGAGAGGGGGAAGAAAATCCAGTTTGTAAGGCTTGGGGTAATTAATTCTCTTATTTCCATAGCACAACTCACATGATGCCACCTATTTTTTGTGCTTTCCAAACCTTGTATCAGGTTGAGAAGATACAAGCAAAACCCCCAATACAAGGAGTAACTTTGACAGCAAGTGCTAACACCTACAAAGTAAGGTTTCTAACAGAAGCATTTTCAACAGAAGACAAGGGCAACAGCAGAATTGAAACATGAAGTTAAGGCACATAAATAGAAAATTCAAAATTACAGGATGAAGCTGTATCCTTTTTGAATTGCTACAAATATTCTCACTCGTGGGAGTTACAAAACCAGTTAATGACACTGTTACTAGAGCTGCAGAAGCATGAGCAGTTACCAGTGAGTCACTGGAGAGCAGGGGACAACACGCTGAGAACTCAGTGTTATTTTCCAAAGGTGACTTCATGCACCAGCCTAACAACAGAGGCAGGGCAAGTTAAATTAACAGCATGCAAGAAATCCTTCTTTTTGGAGGTACCTGTGGTTACTCTTACTCATTTGCTCTTAAATAAAATGCTATTTCCAATTCAATGCTCTGGGCCTAGTCCAGTCCAATGGTGGCTGAAGAACCATAGGGTTTCTGAGACACTATTTTTGTGGGCATCACTGGGGTGGTGGCAATAAGGAACAGGATTCCATAATGTGACGAATCCTCTGCTAATCCTGCTCCTCTCTTCAGCCTCCCTGACAGCACCTATTCAGTCTAGGTGACCAGACGGGCTCAGTTCCCTGTGACCCCACGTGCCACCAATGCCAGAGGTGAGGAGCCACCACAGTAGTGCCAGTGCAGCATCTGCAAACCAACTCACGTTAAAGAGAGTTATGAACAAACATAGCACTGTAATAAAGCCATAGTTTTCTACAATCATTTTATTAGTTATGGAAGAACCCCCACTAGTATTTACATAGTGCAAAAAAGCTGTTATTACTCCAAAAAGTACGGTAGACAGAACAATTATCCTTCATACAGCAAAAAAGAAATGGAACAAAACCCTTCATATTGTATCTCATAATGATTTTTCTACTGCTTTAACCTAAATATTACTATAAATTTTAAGACATCAAAGATTAAACAGCTTTCCTTGTTACAATCTATTTAAAAGTAAAATATACGAACTATTTATGAACATTTAGAAGGTGGGCTGTGCCAACTGGGTTTCTACTTTCAGTGTTACCGTTCACTGGCGTGGAAGTTTCGGGTCAGACACTCTCGCATTTGTCTGTGGCGAGGTGGGTAGCCAACCCACCCGGCTCGTTCCTATGGCTTGCTTCTGCTGGTTTTTGTTGGAGTAACAAATCAACACGTCTCATTTTTAAATGGCTAACAGTGGTATCAGCTCGACAGTTTCATTAGTTGGCACAACTTCACAGGAAATACTTAATGACAGGTTCAGCAAACAGCAGCTTTTCAAACAATAATACTTTTTTTACATAGGTTTTTAAAGTAACATTATTAAAATTTAAGCTTGTGTTAAAGAACTGGACAAAATCACATTGTGTAAGCTCCCACCCACCCAAACGCACATGAAGACACCTCTTATCTTTACCAGAAGAACACCAACGAGTGCATTACTGAACATTTTCTATAATGAATTTTTTAAACACAGGTCAATACCCTCTGTCACCGTTAACTCCACTCCTACAACTACCTGCACACAACTGAAGCAGATAAACAGGCCACTGATTTAAGCCAGTGGAACTAATGCTCCTAGGCGTGTACTAGCAGGAACAGGTCCTGAACCTTACTCAGACATTTTCACTTGGTCCAACTAAGGACAGAAGTTCTGAGGAATTTTTCCCTTTTACACATTTGTAATACATGTTCTTTTATTATTTTGACAGAGATACTTATGTATATAAATAGGTTGTGTACATAGCCACCTCTATAGTTTTTGAAGGTTCCCTACCACAGATACATTAGTTTTCATCTTACCAGATAAATTAAGTGGTGAAATCATTTCTATAAAGAATGTATTAAGAAAAGTAGATTTCTGAATCATTTTAACAACAAAAATATCTATACACCTATAACTACAGAAACATCTTTGCATGGGGACAGTAACAACCTGTATAATAAACTGCATACTTTCATACCGAAATAGAAATTCAGCTACTTTTTAAAAAATTATGGTATTGTAAAAGGTTTGTACGCTTTCCTTTTAAATTCTGGTGATAAGAGAATCAAAATTACCACAGTGAGATACTCTCCTCAAGTGCTCCAAGTGGCAAGGAACTTCCCTAGTTTTAGAATGAAATAGATCATTCCTAAAGGAATTACAATGTCATTCTCACAGTTATTGCTCATTCCCAGCTTATCAAAGAGGAAGCACTAAAACCAGTTTCCTTTACTTAGTTTCAGTTTGTTCCTCCAAGGGTGATCTGCCACATTTTAAAAGGAGGCTAGTTCCTTATTTACTGGCAAATTGAGAGATATTAGAAGTGCTATATCACCTTCAAGAACTCTATTAAACCTGTAGCAAAATTGCAGTTAAATAGTGGGCTGAATATTACAAGACTACTTTGATATAAATGTCAGAAAACTTTAAAATGACAGTCCAAGTTCAGAAAAGACATATAAAAAGATGCGACTTTGATGTTAATACTTCAAGATCAAAAGTTATTTGAATTGCTGGCACTGAAAAAGCAAAAGGAAAAATTATAAACACCTTTTTTGTTATTCTGGTGAAGTTTTGCCCTCAGTGTATACACTGATCTCAGCTGGCATCGAGATGTGCTTACACATCCAAGGGCAAGTTTTGCTCATCAGCAGTTCAAACACCTATCATTTCCTAAAGCAAAAAATCTTTCAAAACACAGACAGTAGAAATCTGCCATATGTACAGTAAAGGGTTTAACATTCAGGAGGCATCATTCCTTAGTCTTTGTTTTCCTATAAAATGCCTGCTCTAATGTCTAGAAAGATTACATTAAGGAACTAAGAACATGACAAAACAGCCTGTTGTCCTAGCAGCTCTCTATGCTGCTTATCAACATAGCACCTGCTATGGCTACACCTATCAAAGCATTATTTACATAATACACAGTTCCTATTATTCTCATTAGCATCCCAAAAACACAGGGGTAGATGTCCTTTAAACCCATCGTCTTATTTTCCCAGTGCAACTTAAAATGCCAGCATCACTTGTCCTCTAAGCATTGGTCCCATATTAATAAGTGTGGACTAAACAGAGATACCCATTTCCTTGTGGTTTCCAGCCTACCAAGAGGCTTTTTATGCATTTTGATACAAGTGATCAAAAAAACCAAGTGGAATTGAAAGAAACATACGTTGGGTACATAATTGTTATTCGTGTGAGTACTCTCTGGCTACTCCCATAGTGAAGCTCCTGCTGCTGGCAGTTTCAGTACACCTCTTGCCAATGTAAGACCAAGACCAAGAATGTAAGAAAACGGACTCCTTGCATGCAAAGTTTAGACATATACTCCATCTCCAGTGAATTCCTCATCAGTTTATGCATTTTGATTCCATATTCAGAATGGAACAACTCTCTAGCAAGATGTATGCTTCAGGGAGAGTGCATTTTTTGTTTCTTGTACCTCTGAACCACTGAAATACCTCCCCATACTACAGGGCACTTCCCCTTTCCTGAAGAAACTACTTCCTTTTCTACTCTAGAGGCCAGCCCCAAAAGCTGCTACAACTGTGAGAACTGACAAATGAGAGTCACATTTTGAGTAAGAATTGTCAAGATACATCCTCAGCTCAACACAAGGGTGGCCAGGATGAAAGCATGTAGGCAAAAGTGTCAATACATTGAGTCACCATATCATTCACACTAGCTGTTAAAGGATTATTCTTGCTTTTTGCAAAGTTATGTAGATCATAATATGCAAAACAGCATTCCTGAGGTAAGTGACAGCAGAAAGAGGAAGTCATCATTGCTAGAATGGATAGGGATTATGGTTAATGATTCGCTTAGTGTGGTTTGGCAGACAGCAACTGTGGAGAGCATGGGGAATTTCTGTTTTCTTTCCTACTTTTATGCAATATTTCCACCTTGTAAAAAACCCACAAAACATTCATTATATTCCTCTGGTTTAAAGTTTTTCTGGAATCAAAGTTGTTACAGCTTATTGTAACCATCTCAACTATCAGCAGCTTTTTAACAATAGGTTCACTGAGACCAGCTAAAAAGCTGCATCCATCCTAGCAGAAGAATCACACATACTTCTCTGTTTACTTCTCATTAACACTGCAAATTGGGTTTTCTACCTTTTCTTTACAGGAGAACCAAAATTTTACTCTCATTTCTAGATAGAATGAGAAAATCATGGCCAAATGCCCTGACCTGCCTGGCATAACACTGTAACACTAATGTGAAGTGTTAGTTATTTGTCAGTCTTAATGTAGGGATCTATTTGAAAGTGAGCTAAGCAGTCAGATCTTCAAAGCATTTTGCCTAAACTGGTCAGTTACAAGTCCTTTCCATTTACAAAAGATCAAATGAATACTTACTGACAAAGTTTCCACACAGTTTCTATTCTGGGAAAGAGACACTGGTTAAGAGCTAAGCTACTTTTTAAATCAAACAAGTAACAGACAGCTACAAAAATATCATTGTGAATTAAACACACATTACATGTTTAACAGTGCAAAATGTTGAGATGAAGCATATGAAATAATGGCTGCAACCTTTACAACAGTTAGTTTTAATATAATTTCTAAAGAGTTCCTGAGTTCCTGCTTATTATTACGGCATATAGATGGAATCTGTGTGTTCTTTATTCAAAGAACTGCAGATGGTGGGTTTATGTTGAGCATTATTTGCGTGCTTATCATTTGTCCATTCCTCACCATCAGTGACTGGATCAGCCTGCTCAGAAGTCTCTATTTCCTCCTCTTCACTTTGCTCCGCATTGTCTTCTTCAGCACCACTGAGGGTCTTCCCAAGCTGAAGAGTCTCCATAGTTCTCTGGGTCTCTGAAACCCAAGATTCGATTCTGCTATTAAGCTGAACCTCTACTGAAATTGGTTCATGGGCATAATCCTCATCATCATCATCATCTTCCTCCTCCTCCTCTTCTAGCATTCCTGGTACAAGAGTACTGGTGGTACTGGTCATGGAGGAATTCAAAAGGTCTCGGCAGCTGCCATCCAGTGATCCTGTTTCTGTACTCTGCTGTGAGTCCCATTCCAGATTGTCATCTGGTTTCACCTCATCCTTATCGCCTGCTGTGGATTTTCCGTGATTTGTTCCTGAGGTAGTGCTGGCTGTAGCCAGGGGTGGTTGTTTATTAAGAGTAGCTTTTTCAATTTGACCATTACCAGCTTTTTCTGCTACTGCAGTCTTAGATGAGGATTCTCTCTCATTTTCAGAGGTTTCTAACCCATCAGATGTTTCCACCATATTTCTCCAGTTTGTTTCTACAAGTTTCAAAAGAAGTTTAAGGAGGAAATATTAATTCTTTCTCTATAAAAATATTTCCCTGCATCCCAGAATTGTTTGCAAAGGACCAGAGTTTAAATATTATTTATGCTTGCTAGAAAAATTTCAATTAGAAAAAGGGGAAAGAAGGAAAAGGGAGAAACAACAGAAACAGCTATGAATGTCTCTGGGGTTTTGCAGTATCCTAAACCAGATGTTACACAGTTGAGGGTGCACTTAGTTTCCTCTGTAAACTGTGAAAGCGCCAAATGGAACAGTGAGCATAATCAAAGCATAAATTAAAAGTATAAATTGCAACAGTATTAAGTTGTCTGTTTAAGGATTTACTTGAAAAAAATTTAACAAATGAAGTTTGAGACACCAGACTTAAGGGGAAAAAAAAAAAGAAGCCTTTTGACTTCAAGCAAACATTTTTCCCTCTGCCATCCAGGCTTAAGCAACTGCATAAGTCAATTTGCTTTTGCTCACACTATAATATTTCATTGTTATCTCGAGTCTCAAAATTTAAGCTATGCGTCGTATTTTCAGAGACCTTGATAATTTCATTCCTACCCTCTGTCATTAGTTTTTCCTCAATCATATAATCAACTTTGTGTTTGGTACCAGTTCAGTAAAAACTGCCTAAGCCAACTCCACCAATGTTCAGTAACTACAACATTTCAGGGGATTAGAAGTGAAAATTACTCTCTGGACAGAAAACCCACAAAACTTACACAACTACCTGAAGACTAACCAATTTTCTTACCCTGAAAGCTGTAGGAAACACTGTATGTTTAGCTACCTTTTGCAAGAAGCACCATTTATAAAATTCCGGCTTCTAGTTACTAAAGTCAGGCTTAAACACACTTACCGTATTCTTTCTCATTCACTTCGGATATGGGTTCAGAAATAACACTACAGAAGGAGATAGCGCTTGCTGCAGAGGGGTTCCGAGAGTGACCCATATGATGGGGTGCCTTCTTGACATTCTTCAGGGCTTCTTCTGCCTGCTCCTGTTCCATTGCTGCAACCATATCTCTGTAGGCCTTTCTGGCCTCTTCAGTCAGTGATACCAGCTTATTAAACAGGTCCTAAGTATGAAGGCAGTTTTCATAATCAGTACTTACTAGTAATTTTCACTTTAAAGTACTCCATTTAGTCGAAGTATACTACATTGTAAGTCTTAAGCTTATTAACACCAAATATTTTATTTCAACGAAAAATTAATTCTTCTCTGTATTAAAAGGACACCACACCATATTTATTTTACGCTACTTTGAGGAGATGTACTTAAAGATATTGTTTTCCTTATAATGTTAAGCCTCCAGAGAATTTCAGAGGGCATTTAAATAAGCCAAATTCTACTCAAATAGAAAGCTAGGGAGATGATGCTACCAAAGTGTTCCAGCACAGTCTCTCAGTTCTGTAACTACTGTGCTTTGAAGAAAAATGCACCCTAACACAGGGTCAGGGCCATTATCAACACATTAGTTAGGTGCCCTGTCTGTGCCAAATCAGTTAGTAACTACAAGGCTGTTTACTCCAGCCATTTATGCGAGCAGAATTACTCACCTCAGCACCTGAGAAGTTGAAGATACCCACTACACTAACAGGAACCAGTTTGTTCACACAACGGCCGAGCGCTTTACGTCCAAGAGCAAAGACAAAAGGAATTTCTTGTTCCCGCGCCATGGCTATTACATTATATAGAGCCTCATCCAGTCCACCTTGAAGAAAGCAGTTTTAAATAGGTATCTAGTCAGTAAAAGTCAGTGTGGCAAGATACAGTTAAAATGGGATAGAGAGTTGTTATTAGCCGGCAAAACTTCACCACACACAAGTCACCAATAACCATGTTCTATACATTTCAAGTAGAATGAGTATAGATCAAGGCAATACTCTGTACTCTCTATTAGTCCTGCAAACACATTAAATCAGAATTTTTCACAGCTGTTTGATTGAGCTGAGCCTTCCTATTCTCATCTCAGGAAGCCTGTTTACCATCCTGGTAGTGGCATAATGTGTTGTTTGGCTAACCAATTCACACTTCTCTTAAGGAATCCTCCCCAGAGCTCAGACTCTAGGTGTATCAAAGACCAAATAGAATAAAACTGAACTCGATTATAATATCTATTTTTCTTTAAGCTATATGCCCCTTGTGAATGACTTTCATCAGGAATGGATTAGAATAAAGCAAGTGAAGTGGCAATTGCACACTTGATTCTGAAAGTGTTATATCATGAACAGTAACTAAAAATATGTTTCTACTCTTGCTAATCAGCACAAGAAAACTAAACAGTGAAGTGCACCACTTGTTTTATCATTTGTACCTTTTGACTGGATTTTTTCGCAGTTGGGAGATATGATTACACACTTGATCTTGTTTAGTTTCATATGCTTGGTAACCTCACGCAACCCCATAACAAGTCTTCTCCTTGCTTTAGCTCTCATAGGATCCTTTTGATAAATCCGTTCCTGGAAGCTAACCAGCTCTTGCAATAAGAGAGTCACACACTCATCTATTTCTTTACTTAGAACTTGGTTACAGTATCTGTCAAGTAAAAAAAAATAAATTATTAGCATAACAATTCATCAACACTATTTCACCATGAGCCTTTTACCAAACAAAAATAATTTTACTCCTTCAGAACAGATACTAAATTATTAGAAGCTATTAAAATAATCTAGAAATTTGGCTGTATAGTGTAAGTTAAAAATACATCCCAAAACCGTATTTCCAGTAACATCCTTTACCTCAAGAGGTCAGTCAAAAAGACTATTAAGAAACCCAAAGAAATACGCCAATAGGTGCCACAAGCAACTGTTTCTTCCTTCGTTTGGTACTCTATAAAGATGATTTAGTAAAAGCAGCAGTAGTATATTGTGAAACTTTTACAGTATTTTCAGCATTCATAAGTACTCCTTCCCTATCCAAACTGTCTATGTATCCCTCCTTCAAAAAAAACAATCCAAACACTTTTTCCAGAATATTTCCACCTAGCTTATTTGTTGCAGCAAGCAAAGAAAATCCAGAGTGCATGTGTGTACGTGCCCAATATATATACACACTTGTATATGCATATACACACACATCCATCTGTGGAAAAAATACTTGCAGAAACTTCTACCAGTGAAAGGGTAGCTTAGGTTTGTTAAGCTCCTTCTCAACCTAGTAAACCTATCCACACTTAAAACACAAGACTGAATGAAGAACAAGCATTGAATTCATATGAATAATGTAAAGCTCTTACTCTCTGAACCTCTTGCTGTGAATTTTGGTTATTGCAGAAGATGCCATTGGACTGCCTATTCCCGAACTAGCAGGTGAGCCTTGGGACACTGGTGTCATGCAGTATGGAGAATTCTGACTGGCTGGTGAAAGCGAAGTATCACTAGGCATACTTAATCCAGTTTCTGAAAGACAATTTTGAAACATTATATAAAGACATTTTCACCTAAAAGAAACAGCATCACACTTCTTGTGTCTCTCTCCCTTATGTTTTCAAAACTACATTCTTCACACACCAGTCAGTATTCATTCTGCGGTGGGGAATGGGGGTGGTGTGGAAAACAAAGTAAGCACATATCTATTGCTCAGCATGAGTTGGCTACAGAACCAGTATTTGAATACGCATTAAATTATATCCAAACCTTAGTTTGGGAAATGGACAGAAGGGAAAACCAGCAACTTTGTCCAGTAATTCCTTACTGTTTAAAATATATAGTCATCAACTAACTTATTCCTAGGATATTTAAAATTTTGACACTTATCTTCCTTCAGTCAGGTCATTCAGAAGAAAGAGCTCTGAAGCAGTTCAACTGGAAACTTTGGTAGCACCCTTCCTCCCTCTGCCCCCCACCAAACCCTGACGTATGAAAGGCACGGAAAATTCTTTGGAGTTCCCAGTTGCTCAGAGCTGTTGCTGCAGATTGACAGTCCAGACACTGAACTTGATTGACAAGAGTGTTCAGCAAAATAAAAAGCATTATTTACAGTTTACAATTTCAAGATTTGGAAAACTTTCAGGATGCTTGTCATTAAAAAGCATTGGGATCAACATAGCATAGGTGATTAACAGGTCGCACTGTGTCCACTTATCAAAAATGTTATCAATTCTGATATGCACTAGGAATCCCCTCAAGAGAAATTATGCATGCACTTAGCACACATACCCCACTAAGCCTTCCACTACTGAGGGACAGACAAGAGGTTTTAGAGAAAGTGTTCTAATTTCTACTATTTCATAATGTTAAAGTTAACATCACTAGGTTGTGTTGCATAAAAAGGAAGACCAAATATTAAAATAAGTAGGTTAGTGCAACTGGGGTGGGGGGAAGAGGGACCAGAGAGATAGAGAGATCAACCTTCTTGAGAGGCCAGCTCCTGAGACTGATCAGCAGACAAATTTAGATGAACCTCTTTCTGTTCATCAGGTCCCAAAAGGTTATGGTCAGCTGATAAACGGCCTTTCTTCTCTTCTCTCTCTTTCAAAATAATCTAGGAACAAAATCAATAGATATCAGCATCTGAAAATTATAGATACACCTGTAAAATAGTATGGATACACATGCAAAATAAAGTTCACCAAGTTGCTTTGAACCTTCCTACTCAGAAAACCCTAACACCATGTTTCCTCTATGATCTCAAACAGTATTTCATTCCAGCATTTGACAGATGGTATACTCAATACTGCTACATACCTAGTGCTTTCAACAGTGTAAGTATTAAGTACTTTCACAGCATCTGATACATAACACTCACTTGTTAACAATTCCTCACCCCCACCCTGTATAAAACACCTTATGCAAGAATACTAGTCATCTGTGCAAAGTACCAGACAACAGATAGAATCCTTTCTTTCATAGAAAGGAAAGCGCAAAGATAAGTAGCAACTGATATATTGCTATGATAAGTAAGCCTTGGCAACAGAAAGCTTAGAAAACTTCTGAACAGGTAGCTGTAAATTCTCTGACTCAAGTAGATCATGGGTAAGTCACATAAAAGACTGCCAGGGACTTTAAAACACAAAAACCATACCTCCCCCAAAATAATTTAGCCAAAGCCAAGGTTTGTACAAACGCAGCTCTGCCAGATTCTAACTGCCCACATCACAAAGTGATCTTGATAAAAAACATGGTGCATGAGTACAGGTGAATTTCACACTGGTTTTTTAAGTCTTTTACACTTTCTTTTTTAGAGCTAGGGTTTTTTGTATTTTACCTTCTGATTTCAATACATAGTGTTCTCTGTGTATATACATACTTTACATGTGCATGTATATAGACATACACAACCAATTACTTCTAAATTTACTTAATTGAAAATTGTGGGTTTACTTCCAGATCTATACCCATCACTAAAAAAACCAAACAGGAAATCTTAAGACTAGCATACTATATTGCACTACAACAACATAGTACTCAACATGGAAAGAGATATGCAAGCTTTCCCATACATCCTAGCACTTACAACTAAGACATCCTTGCAGTCCACCTTGAGATAAATTTGTATCACCTTCCACTGACTACAGGTCTATAAAAGCTGTAATATGTGCCTAGATCTAAAAGACAGGGTCACCAGTCCTCAAGTAAAGAAAATAGCAGGTTTCAAAGTACGTGTGGGGCAGGACAATCCAGGGTTGTGGTGTTTACCTTTTTAAGTGCTGTAGGACGTTTCAGTTTTGCAATCTCTCGTTCTTTTCCTCTTTTCACTTTTGGGGCAGTTGAATCCAAAGGATTAAGGCAACCCATTGACGGCTGTCCCTTTGTTAAGGACTTTCTGCTGGCAGATTCTTTGGTATGAAAGGGAGCAGCACTGCCAACTAAATACAGGAGAGATTAGTTTCACCAAAAGGCATGTCAGCTTTATTTCAACACTGGTTTTAGACTTTCCACTGATGAATTCTCAAAGTACATTTTCCTTCCTTGGAAAAAAGCAGTTCATAATGACAGGAAAATGACATCATCAGATATTGTCACTTCCAGATGGTTTTAAACTTTCTTCAACTTAGTCTCACATTTTAGGAAGCTATGGATTCCAGAAAATGAGTTACTCTAATACCAGTAAGAGATCTTTCTCAAATAACTATATGTAGCTTTATTAGTAAGATAAGTTCTAAATATTTATCCAAATGTTGATTTTTATTTGTCAAAGACTTGATGGGGTAAAATAGATGAGAGAGTCCAGCATGTAGTTAAGTGTTTCTTCTGAAGAAAGAATAAAACAAATGCAGTTTCCAATGGAAATGCAAACTGTTCTTCACTGAGCTTTGTCTTGTATAAACTTGCCAAGTTGAATTAATGTTTGAACACAGCTGAAACTCAAAGCAGGTAAATGAAGAAACATATAAGAAGGAAAACAGTAACTATGTGGATAGTGATGGACTCTAGGTGACATACTACTGCTCAGGAATGAGATTCGTGGGTTATAATAGATAGTTACAAACATGTCAATGCTGTATTCAGCAGCGAGCATTAAAAAAGCTAATCTAACCTTAAATGTTGATAAAGAAATAGTGAACAAAAAAGCATAGTTAAGCTGCTGCATACATTCATGATGGAACTGTAGTTTAATATTCTGTGCATGTCTGATCTTATTTTCAGGAAGATAAAGTAGAACACTCACACATTCCTCCCCAACCCCCACCCCAGAAAAGCCACAGTAGAAGGAAAAGCCTCTCCACACAGCAAGTAACTTTAGAATTTGATGCTACTGCACTTCATTTACAGTAAAAGCATGTGATAAAAGTGATATACTAAGTTTGTTTCTTAAATTGTCCAAGACAGCCTTAAGTCAGGACGCCCAGAACTATAATCAGTAGAGGCAGGAAAAATATCCTGGAACGGTATCCCTTCTGTATCACAGTACCCTCTCTAAGCTGCTTTCAAAGAGAATTCTGTAACATCTGTCGTATGTTTGGTTTAACCATAGGTCTTTTCACATATTTATTTCAGCATGGGATTACTCTCAAGAAATAAATCCTGAGCAGTAGGTCTTTTAGAGAAGTCTGAGCTGAGTTCTACACAGACTTTCACCACTGCAGCTCAGAGGAAGATCGCACATGTGAATTTGAGAAATGCATTAAGAAAGTCTCCTCAGGTTTTTATGATGTTTATATACAAAACCTAAAACTTAAAGCATACTTAGGATGCTGAGATTAATCCCATTTATATTGTCACAAAATACACTTAGCAATGGTCAAGCAGATCAGAAGTACCTGTGTATGACAAGGGCCTGGTGTTGGTGATCTGACGAGCTTTCATAGCTTGCTGCTGCTTTTCAAGAGCTGCTAACATGTCACCCAAGTCTAACTGAACAGGGGTCTTGCTTTTCTTTCCAGCTGCTTTCGATAAAGCCTCCTGTAACATGAACATATATAACATGAGAAAAAAATAAACAGTGCCTGCAAAACGGTATTTACAAAAGATTCTTGGTATTCTGAAGAGGAGCAACAGCTAACTGACACTCCTCTTTACCAACTACAAGGTGGGGTGAAAGGTGGGGGGAGTAGCACTACACACTTGGAGTTTTTTCTGTTCCATGCTTATCTCTGAATACTCTTGAGCTGTGGCAAGCGCTGCTGCCAAGGCCTTCTTCTTCTGACTTTTTGCACGCTTTGGTACAGAGGTTGTAATGGGAATTGGAGTTTGGACTATATTGATTGGAGAATTCTCTGGTAAGTCATCCAACTAGGATTTTAAACAAAATGCAAAAAAACACACAATTAAAGACCTTTCTCACAAGACTAAGAAACTAGGCACTAGAGAAATCAAATGAACAGTTGCTTCGGTCAGCAGTATGACACCCCAATTTTAACATAGAGCTAGATGGCACAGTGAGAAAAGACTGCACCAAAGCATCAGCCTGAGCACAAGCTCTCTGAGTCAGAAGGAATAACCAGGATGTAGTTTGTGTATTCACACAAAGCAAACTCAGTATTTCCCAAAAAGTAAATGTAATCTCAAAAAGCCAGCTGCATCTACTGGTCACGCAAACTTTAGCACGAGACTTCAAAAAGCACAAAACTCCTGAGAAACCATCAGTGAGATGGAGAAGTTAGACTCTCTGATCCTTATGGGTCTCTTCCAACTTGGAATATTCTATGATTCTGTTTACCATACATATCTCAGCTTCATTCATTAAAAATCTCATTAGCAGACAGAAATCCAGCAATCTTAAGATGGGTTCTCTGCACCACTTACATTATTTGGCATTTCTTTAGCATCCAAAACTGGCAATGCAAATACAAGAACATCGTGTTAGCACATTGTAAGTATTGTAGCATAGATTCATAAGAGACTTAAAAAAATGAGGTAGTCTCAAAACAACTTAACTTAAAAATTCCTTACAAAAATAATTACTCACAACTTTGGGTGAAATCTTTTGCTGGAGGTTACTACTTTTGCTGCTGCCATTATCACTATTTAGCTCTGGAAATTCATCGTCATCCTAAAAACAATATACAAAATAAGAATGAAGAGAATGGAACCAGAACTCACATGAAAAGCATAAATTGAAACCACTGAAGCTAGAAGAATGAATTGAATCCTGAAGCCCCAAATAAGCTAGAATGGCTCAAAAGTGACACAAATAAAAAATTACAGAAGATTAACAAACATTTATCTGAATAACCTTTTCTTAAAAAGCCCAAGAATTTATTGTTTTATACACAAATCTAAACATCATTAGGGGAAAGGAGAGATAAACCAGAGAACACAGTAGTTTTTATTCACAAGCAGAAAAAGTTACTTGAAAGCTGCTTATCCAATTTGTCCATTGCTCATAGTTCTAAATTCTTCATGCTTTCTGAAGCATCCAAATATAAGACTTTGTACACACAATGAAAGCACCATTTAATAATTGAATCAGTACACTATATCATACACCTTGGAGTCAGATCGTTTCTAACTTCCTAAGAATATCATTTATCCCACACACAACTTGCATCACTAAAATGCAGATGTTTTCAAACAAAGCTACCTCAAAATACAGAGGTTCAGGACTCTGCTCTGTTCTACTTGTCTGGCTCACAGTTAGAGGTTTTTCAAGTCGTTTCTGCAAATTCTGCCTTCTTTCTGAAGATGTGCTGTGGTCTCTGCATCTGAAACCAGACTGAAAACAATGAACGTGATTAGCATTTTACAATTGCCATTTTTCAAGCTGTGTGCAGAGACATGTAAGGGATTCTCATGTCGCTGATGAGCAACTAAGCGGGGACAGCTCTTACACAACCAGATTTAATAAATTGTGCCTGGGTGGTATTTGGGTTTTTCTTTTTTATTCATTGTTAACTTGCACAAATATATTCTATAGATAGTATCAGATTATTTCACTACACCACACAGACCAAATACAGTATCTCTATATATTCACCTCAATTTTAAATTAAAAAAATAAATAGGGACCTTCCAGCCAAACAACAAAAACCCAAGACTTGCTGGCGATTCTGTATAACTCAGACATGAATCCAGAGGAACTGTCTATAACCATGATTAATCAAAATAATTTCTCCCATTACATTGCTATTTCCTTACAAAAATGTTTTATGACAACGCACAGAGTTCAGCAGCAACCAGAGAATTCAGTACAGTGGTATAAATATTCTTTTGTCTATGGTTGAAAGGTTAGTGGAAACTCATGTGCAAGTCTGGTTAACTGAAAGCAAAGTTTTATTTGAATCTGAAATTCTGGCACTCTCACGCCAATGTATTTCTCAAGAAAATTTCCTACAGACCTGGTACAAATTTAGCTTTAAAAGAAAAATAGTTTCTAGGACAATTCTGCCTTGAGGTATAGTACATTTGGCTGGGGAAGCCTCATTTAAAACTCTGTGCCAGCTTTGTTTCTAAATAACTGCCAGATTTAGAGTCTAAAGTGTGACTGGATGAAAGGAAATCTGGTTCTTCCTACTCCCCAATGCCATAAACCACAAATAGTGTCTTCTAAAAGCCTCTGATTTGACTACAGGTTATAAAAAGATTTAGAACTGCTATACTAACAGATAAAAGCATCAACAAGCTTCTTCATGTAATAAACCCACAGACACCAAGTAGGAAGAGTCAAGAGAAACTAACAATTCCATTTAACAAACAAAACAGGGGAAACTAGCTTACGTGTAACTGTGCATACAGGCACGCCTATGATAAAGCTCCCACTTCAAGCTCAGCTATTCTTTTCTGCAATAACTGAATTCAAGCAAAACCTAAGCAAATGCAGATGTTTCAGCCTTCTCTTTGCCCCTCTTTACCCCCCCTGCAATTATGTTAGACTATCAAAATTAGGAAGGCCACTTCCTTCTCACATAGTAGTTACAGAAATCCTGTCCTACTTGAAGTGTCACAAAAACATTCTTCAAGCCTTAGCATAAAACAATTATTTCATTTATCAGCAATAAGTTTCAAAGACAACAGGAGTGACAACACATGATTCTAGTTCATTATCACATCAGAATCCTTTTGAAATTTTTTTTCCTGCCTTCTAAAATGCGAAGGGTCCAAGTAGCGAACTAACTTCTCTACACCTACAGAGCCTTCATATCACAAGTTACTTGATATATGTAATTTTCTTCCTAGGTAGACACATAAAGAACAGGCTATAGCCAGAAGATTGCCAAGTACATGAAATTATATATATACACATATGACATAGTGATATCTCAAAGACTATACAAGGTAGAAACATGCAACTGGACTTTCAGGTTGCGTTTCCACACTTCTCATTCTCTGTTTCTATTAACTATTCTTTGCATGTGAAGTAATTTGAAATGAATTATATTCATGTGTTACAAGAAACAGAGCACCTAAATTTAGAACCATTTACAGCATACCTGTGAATTATTTCTCTGCTCAGCTTGTCTTCCACCTCTAGAAAATGTCTGAGTTTTTTCAATCCATGGTTTTTTTTGAGTTGCCTGGGAATTTACATTAGTCCAACTTATGCCAGTGGAAAGAGAAGTGCCACCTATGAAAAAATGGATTAGGATAACAGAATCATCATAATGATACACAGGCCACCAGAGGCAAGAATACATAGCAATACAAATAAAGTCTTCTAATAAAGTCTAATTCTCCTTTGACAACACTTTCTTCTGTAGCTATTTCTATGAAGTTAGTAGAAATGCCTTCATGGAAGAGTCAAATTACACAACATTCAAGTTACCTACAACTGATGATCAGGAAGCAGTCAAGGGAAATCCCAGGTTTGCATTCATAACAATTTAGGGCCATATATATAGGCCCTAAATGGCTATATATAGAGACGTTAGTGCTACTCACTACCAAGAAATTAATCGCAGTATTCATGCTCTAAAGTTTCTAAAAAGCTATCAGTATTACTCAAATAGAGAATGAGAACTCTGACTCTAGTACTACCCAGGTATGAACTACAGTCCAACAGCCTGAGAAAGCTTAAGGGTAACTCACTAGCAATAGCTACTTATACACTTGCTCATTCAACAAGTAACAGGAGTCTTGGTAGAGGTAGTGGAAATTACAGTAAAGACACATCTTTCAAAGAATCTGAGCTGTTAAGAGTAGCATATTGAAGTAGATTGAGATGGTTCCTACCAAAGTGAAAAGCAAGAATATAAGAGTGACCCAGCTAAATTTTAAACAGCTCACCAGCTAAGACAATGCTTACTTGTATTTACTGAGGGTTCTACAACCTGAAAAGGAAAAAAAAATTTTTAGTAATTTTTATTAGTCTGTAGGACACAAATATAGTTAAGCTATTCAGTTATGTTTACATACATTCATTGCACAAGAATCTGTATTTCTTGAAGCCATGGCTGCAGCCTGGTTATTGCCATGCTTAGGACTACAATAGCCACTGTCACTATCAATGTCTGCTTCACTTGCACCCTGTTCACTAGAAGACTCTGCAGCAGGGTGAGAAGCTCTTCTGCGCCTGCCTTTTGATTTCCAAAGCATTGTAGAGGCACTCTCAGAAAGTGACTTATTAGCTATATCTGAAGGAAAGTCTGCAAGAAACAATAAAAACAGTTACTAATGCAGGAATTGTTAAAAGACAGGAAAAAACTACACACCATGAAAACAAATGTAAAAAAGATGAGGTCTTTGCACATAACAGCACTGAATTGAAACAAATTATGCCTAGATCCAACTATTCATAATTATCAACCCCTTCCAGAAGGGTCCGATTTTTCAAGGTAAGCCTCTACAAGAGTACCACAAGAGTATCACTGCAACATTGTAATATGATGTACTGAGTAGGTCTCTGCAACCATCAGCACCCTTTCTTCATTATCTTTTTGATCTGCAAAGATTTCTTTTGAAAACCACATCTGAATTTGGTTCACCTCCTTGTATGAAAGACGGCGAGTGATATGCAGTTCTAGTTACTTCACAGACCCAGAACACAAGAAAGAAGTTACCTGTTTGCTGTGATGCATCAACCAACAAAACAATCTTTGATCTGTTCTCAGGACCTGATGAACTAGTCTCCTTTTGAGTGGCGACATTTTTCACTGGAGGACGTTTACTTTTTATGTGCGTCTGTAACTGCTGTTGCTGTTTTCAAAAGTTAGCCACATGTAAGTCATATGATTTGACTTCACAGTTGTAATCAAAGCAATTAAAAGCTCTAGTGCTCTCAACAGAAGCCACAAGTTTAAAGACAAGAGGTTAAGAGAAATAGTCATTAAAATATTTGCTTTATTAACCTCTTTGCATTATTTTCTTCATGTACAACATTATTTGGAAGTAGCAAAAAAAGGGGTAAAGAAAGTATGGCCATACTTCCTGTGTTTTCTAATAAAGTAATGCTAAGCTCAGCTCAAACTAGCAGAGAGGCAGTGGAAAGGATTTTCCCATGTTATATTTGCACACTTTATAAACTCACCAAGCATTTCACCACAAAGTATCTCAGTAAACAGTTTTGCTACACTCAATTAACATCTTTTCTGTCCACCTTTACTTCCATTCGTACTACTGACATATCTGTTCTCACTTAAATGATACGTGGGCTTCCTGTGCAGAGACACTTTTTACAGTTCTACTTATCCTATTAAAACACAGACTTACTTTTTGTATGACTGGTCCCCTGTTACTACTTCTGCTCCGCTGACTGGATAATGGAAAAACCTGGCCAGTCGGGCTGGGACGCTCAGTGCATTCTGCAGTAACTGTATTTACAGCATTTGCTGTTTGAAAGGGTGTAGAATAGGGTGCAGGGAAAGGATGATAGAAACCCATGACCTGAGCACACGGTGCTGGCATCAGCTGATAATAGGTATATTCTGTAGAAACAGGTGGTTGTGCAGATATTATAGGATAAGCAAGGTATGGTCCTGCAGGATTTGGGTTAGGTTGCTGCCATCTGATGTCATTGCTGTATAATGGAAACTGTCTGTAAAAATAAAAAGGTAGAGACAACTGCTCAGTAAGTTTTTCCAGGAAACTCAGACCCTGAAAAAAAGATTCTTAAAAAACCCAACAAACAAAAATAAACCCAATTCATTTGTTTTATGAGCTCCTGGCCTTTAATAACCAACCTTAAATTTACTGGGACTTCTTAGAGATGCCAATTATGTTTCACAAGCTCACATTATACTCAAGTGCAAAATAAATATCTTTCTTGATCTTGCAGTTGTATAAACTTAGTAATGTTCTAATATTAAACTTAGAAATAAAATGTAGGCATTTACTTTGACTAGTATTTCAGACCCATTATAATTTCATTGTTCCAGAAAACACACATAACCAGTAGACAGATGCCTAAGCTTACACGCAGTAAACTAGCAGACACATTGAACAGTATCATACTTTAGCCAACTCAGGGCCAAGTACTTGACTATATTAAGTTGCCAACTCACCCCTTCTTCAAACCTCACATGAAAATGCCAGCCTGAAGTAGTACATGTGAAAATAGGCATTCACAAACTTACTACTGAAACTAAGTGTGGAGACTTCTTCCTGCATGTGTGATACAGCATAGTAATGAGACCACCCCTTGGAAACTATGACTCCCATTTCCTTTCTCTTCAAACCCCCAAGAGACCAGGAGACCATCTACATGGAAAACGCAGAAGCCCTACTATTAGATAAAGAGAATAGGGGAAGTAAAAATTGAGGATAATTTTACACATCTGCAGTAGGCAGTTGCTAAAGGATTATTTTGGTCTCAGCTATTCAAATGCTGCAACAGTGAAGTGCTGACCTAAGCAAACATCATGTACATTTTTCAGAACTCTAATGGCAATAATTATTTATGCCTTCAACACAAAGTAATCAACCCTGAAGTCGTGCATTCAAGGAATAACATATTTGGGCTGGAATAAAGAGTTCCTAAACTCAATAGATTATAACTAGTTATGCAAAGAAAACTAGATACAGCTACATTCAATACAAGTGTCAGCTGCATACTGCTCCCTCATGGCAGGATCTAAGCTGGACACCTGGAGCCTGGCTACAGTATCAGAGATTCAGATGAATCTCTGGTAGATGCAAGTGTACAGCAGGTGACTTTATGAAGGATTTTTCCTCTGTAGCCAGGGAAAAAAAAAAGGCAGCAATGAATATGAATAATGGAGAGGGAAGGAAATAAGTGTTAAAAAAAATATTAGAGACAGATAGATAAATTTCCTCATCCTCTGGGGGGTCAGAAGATTAAACAAAATTAACATCAAGCAAGCAGTCACTGACTCCTCTTCAGTTACCAAAAGTTTAAACTCATTTAAAAATAGATCATCTTGCATTAAGACCACAACTACTTATTACCTATTGGATTGGTTTTCCTGTACAAATGGATAGCAGGTAATCAGGTAGCTAGGGATAGGTGTTGGTTCCATGCCATTAATTCCCCCGCTGTCGTTAGGAAGTGCCATTGGGATCATTAGCGTTTCTGGACCCTTCTTCTGAGGAATAAATGGTTCTACTTCAGCTGACAGCTTGACATTCTTAATAAAGATAAAAGAAACAATGTCCTCATTAGTTGCTTGAGAAAACAGATTCATGAAGTTGTGTGGTAGCTACAAATACCACAAAATAGCAAGCAAATGGATGACAAGACTACAGGATTTCTGCAGCAAACCCAAAGGTAGAAAACAGTTGACAAGTGTTTGTTACATCACTCCAATCAACCAGGGTATAATACAGATCACCAACATTTAGCATTTGTATTAACCTTTATATTTCCAAAGTGCAATACAAAGACTAATTAAAAGGGACTGAAGCTCAGATCTAGTGGAGGATATACTAGTCTGAGCACAGAAAGACATCAAATTAGCACTGTAGGTGGAGCACAGTTGTGTAGGCTTTCATAAGTGAAACCAACATATGGAAGATGTAGTAATGCCTGGCCTGCTCTACAAAATTGACCATGTTCCTAGGCAATTATAAAAAACATTTTTCAGCAGTAAGCTGTAGATTCACTGCTAAAATAGATGGTGTATCACAGAAGAACCACACACACACATTCCATCTGCACAATTCTAACATATTTTAAAGTGTTAAGAATATAATTAAATTTTGTCATGAAGAAAGAATTAAAGACTGCTTAGAAATAAGTTTTAAACTCTGCTTTTAAAGAAAAGCATTTTGCCCTGTCCTGAAGGTGTTTTTACTTATGCTTTTGGTCTTGTACAGAACAGCTGGATCTTAAGCAATGAAAAAATGCTCTATTCAATAAGACAATGACAGATCCAAACTAGCCATAAATTCTATATCCCATTATAAGTTACTTTCAGCTGAAATGCATCTATTTTTGTACAAAGATTTCAGCTTGATTATACTTGCCTCATTTTAGTATCTCATAGAGTATCAACTTCAAAGAAGATTCTCTCATAAGGAGGCAAGGACTCACAAAACCTTTCCTTCCATTTGTCTAAGAAAGAATTCCAAAGGCAGCACGTAACTATTTTACAAAAAAAGTAAAGCCTGGAAGTTTGGTGGGCTGAGGACAGTCTTATATCCTCAGTATTACCTAAAGAACATCCACATAAGCTACATCATGGCAAGTAGTCCCACATCTACCACACTTCTCAGTTCATGCCCTTGCTCTGTGCCAAAACCACAGTCCACCCAGAGACAGCCTTACTGTCCAATATCTGAATTTAAATAAAATGCTTTTTTTTTTTAAAAATTAAGAACCCATATTTGTTTAGTAGCATGGGGGTGTAAGTGGCAGGAGGGGCAAATCCAAAAGCGGTTTCAGTGTTCAGTTGCCCCAGTCAGTAATGAAAGCTACTTTTACTTGATGAGTAGGTACTTTAACATATCAGAAAACTAATGTATCTGAACTAGAAAAAGTGAAGTTAAGTACCACTCATGTAGAGTACTGGATCTTTGTTTAGTCTTATACACACATACAAGAAAATTTAATTACTGAGCAAAAGGAAGAATCATCATCAAGTAAATTACTAGGACAATGAGTTATGCTGTAATTCACCAAACAAATATTAGAGCACTTTGCTATCCTGTACTCTGAGAAAGATGAGAGGAAAAAGACCATAATTGAGACTGTAAGCACCCCAGCTTTCAGTATTATATTCACTATTAAATCATCATAGCTACCAATAACCAACACATTACAATTTTATAGGATTACAATCGTAACACATACTGAGAATACATATCAGAATTCCCTGGCAATTTCAAAAATTAAACATAAAATCGTGCTCAATGCATTCTTTTCAACTCCAAATATGCCATTCAAACTAAGTAACTGAAGAGCCAGTCATTTGTTAACAGCTATTTGGACTACTTGTACGAATAGAATTAGACTTCTACAGAAAGTGTTAGCATATATAACATGATACCGCTTTCTTTTTACCTCTCCATTAAATTTGCTAATTCATACTTCTTTCATGCTATTTTATGCAGCATTAGCTCAAATTTCACCATCAGCTATTTCCTGTAAACACCACTTCACCAAATAATCTCTATTTAAACATCACTCCCTTTTTCCAAATACTGTGCACCGTACTACAACAAACTTTATAAACAGAGGAGTAAGTTTCCCAAGTGTAGCACTGTTTAGGATAGGCAACTGGTGTCTGCAAGTACTGAGTTCAAAGGTACCTCATTAACAAATGTTATACTAGGATATTCTGCAAGCCACAGTGACTAAGGCCAAAGACTGTTTATAACCAAACTGAGAATTTAAAAAAATTATACAAAATGAGGGGGAAGCAAAAGTTGAAGTAGAGTCCATTATTATTTTTAACCATTTATTGAGAAGCTTCTGTCTTTGGGCTTGTGAAAGTATATCTCATCCAACAAAATTAATCTCTGCTTAGATACCTTATTTAGTAAGAACATCAGTCATTTACAGACAAAGCTACAGTATAAAGAGACCTGCAGCTTTAGCAGCAACCAAAAAAAGAATAGATATCTAAAAAAAAAAAGTATAGAAGTCGAGCTAGAGGGGCCGGGGGAAAAAGTATGTCTTAGCAAGTAACAAGATAAACTATCCCTGTCAAAAAAGTAGTTATTAATGACTGTTCTGAAAATATTTATGGCTATAAGCAATGATAAAGAAGCATCACTACCTGCTGTACAACAAAGTCTGCATTACAGTAGAAAAATCACCTTAGTATTAATTAAATGCATTGTCTGATCATTAAGTGGCAGGCAAATGTTCCTTCCTTCTACATTAACTCTTTTTCAACTCCTGAAGTTACATTCAGGAGAAAAGCTGTGATGCAGCTCCAGCAGCAGCACCCAACTCATGCAACCCAGATAAAACGCCCAGAGCTTCCTCTCACCTCAGGCACATCCCTCAGCTGCAGGGTGACTCACCTACCCTCTGCAAAACTCCAAGGCATTCCCCTCAACACACAGCACACCAAGTGGATAAACACTTTTAATGGAAAAAACACCCCCACATTTAAACATCCTCAAGTATTTACATACAGTGATCACACAAATGATAAATACCAACACTGAAATCCCTCCCTGAAAACTGAGAGGGGTTTTTCATGCTATTTCAAGATTGCCAGGCAAAAGTATGGCTTAAAAGGAGATTCAGTTGTGGATTGGCCTATAAAACTAGATGGCATAAAGATTAAAGGAACACCCCAAGGCTGTCTCATCCATAGAAAACATCAGTAAAACCAGGATGAATGCTTCACAAACATGGTATTCTTAAGGAAGCACTGAAAACTTTCAAACAACTGTTCCTAACATCCTGGTCATTATCTCCTAGTAACACATCAAGCAAACTTTAGCCAAGATACTAATTATAAACGCTGGAACTGCCACAGAAAATAGTCAAAACATTTTACTTGTGACTCAGGTTGGGACAAGATTCTCTATTTTAAAAGGTTTTTCCTGTCTGGCTGCCTGCTCTTCCCCTACATTATTTTGGTAAATTGACATGGAAATAAATAATTTCTTAATGGGAAGTCACTAGCAGAATGCTCTCATTGCAATGATGTCTGTGATACTGTACTATATCTTCATTCATTATTAGTATTACGGGAGCGCAGTCCTTCACATGAAGCACTGTAAAAGAAGATAGACCTGATCAAAGCAGGAGCTGAATAACTGCCACCAGCAAGGCTGCCATAGCAAACTATTTATAGTCAATTTGCAAAGCTAATCCCTATGTTGCTCTTCCATCCAAGTATTCCGGGCAAAGATTTCTCTAAATATCTCAGTAAAAATATAATTATCTCTCTTATACTTTGGTTTTTTTTTTCCTCCCTTGAAATTTATTTTAAAACCCCACATTGTTATCACATGTTTTAAGAAAGTTTCATTTGAACATTTCTGCTTGATTTTGCTAGGTTCAAACAATTCACAGATACCCAGACAAGAAGGACAACTAATGAATGTTCCCTTTCCCGATGCCCAGTCTCTTACATAGGTAATGATTAACCGTTGCTATGACAGAGCAATTGGCTGATACTATTTAATTACCATTTTTTTGTACAGCTCAATATATTTAGCTTACTTACAGTGGTAAAATAAAGATACAGCATATTATGTAATCATAAACACATGCATTCTTTTTTTGCCTACAGGACTTTGTTAGTGTCTCTTATTTAAAGGAATCAACACTGCATTTCAAAAGTGTTTTACATACATTATAACTTATAGACTGCTTTCTTGTGCAACTTAATCTGTACTTACAGGTTGGTTTGGTTTGTGGAGAGATTTTTGTATAAGATTCCAAGAAACTCATTTCAGCAGAAAGAAAAATTTAGGGTAAAGCTCTGTTTAAATTTTGCATTCTGCTCTTTAGGCACTACATAAATATAACTCACAAGAACAGCAACTGAAAACTTAAAGTTTAAATAATCATTCTGCAAGCATAATACAAAGAATCCACAGCACAACTGAGAGATTTCATTAGAGAAGAAAGCCCCATTTCCACTTCAGGATAGAAAACAAAGAGCAAGTGCATTACCAACAAAACAAAATCAATTTCATTGTAGTATTTTACTAGTCCTTTTTAACTTAACGAGTTCCTTTTTTACATAGGATGTGTCTTCAGATGAGGACAAACTTCATTACACTTAAAGCAAAAGGGGAAACAAAGCAACTAAGGTCAGCCTGCTAACCAAGGCAAAATATAAACAGAATTAAATCTCCAGTGTGATTATCCAGACATTTCAACATTTCAGCAATGGGTAGTGGTTTCAGTTAACACGGGAGGGAAACAAAACTGCAATGCTAAGTAATTTGCCCAAAGTAATCTATGCAGATTTTTTTTTTTTTAGGACTATGTTCTTCTCAGCTGGGAGGAAGAATTGATGAAGATAAACAGCAAAGTAGGCTGTGTTTGTACTAAATGGCATTTTAGGTTTCCCGGCTCCTAATATGTTGTCAGAACAAATAATATTTGTTACAGAATCAGTACAGAATACACTATTAAAGCAACATTATTTCTGTATTGAACAAAGAGAAAGTGAAACAAGAATCAAAAAGGAAAGAATAATCAATGCAGTAGTAAAAAGGTTGTGCTAATTTCTTGTTACACTAGACAAGAGATCTCCAAGTGAGAGTTCGTTCTTTTAACAGGTTGTCTCTGCTTCTTTGGCCAGACACAGAAACATAGTAACAACAAACTGTTTTATTCACCATTGGGTTGAGGTGGTTTTTTTAAAATACATGACAACATACTTGAGACTCATTGGAAAATGCAACCAGTGACAACCAAAGTAAACTCCAAAATAAGAGATGAGATCCTTTTTTAAATACCATTGTTTCAGAAGCTCATACGAAGCACGAAGTGCACAGAAGTATGGATGAACAGACATGTTCTAAGACTCCATCCACACAACACAAATGGAGCGATAAGTGCAGATGAACTGAGTGACCAGGACTGATCATGCCATCACTTTGTAACCACAGGCAAACAAAAAGAATTAGACAGGGAAGTCTGTCAAATGCTAAAGAATATGGGCAAAGGTTCCTACAGTGTGACTAATCCTTACAACAGAGCACCTGTGATACTAATTTATGTACTAATAGTTCTCACAGTATTGACATTTATTCTAGCCCATATTCACTGAATAAACTCACACTTTGCCACTGACATCAGTAAATGCAGGGTCAGACTCTTAAGTAGTTAATATAACACATTTGTGATCAGGCAATCTGAAGGCAAAATTAATTTTATTTTAGAGTACAACTTGTTTATGTTTGTTCAATCTTACAACAAAGTTAAACAAAGCTTTATTGAAACTGACCCTTGATAGCCAAACTTGATTCTAAATATAAATTTGTCATGCTGAAGCATCAGATTTTCCATCAGTTGCCTATTAATGGAAGCACACCCCTTCAAAAGAAATCAAGATTTATAGAGAAGTCGCTTTTGTAAATATCCGCAGTTTCACTTTACCAAATGTTTTGCAGTAGCTCATTACATATTTCAGTCCAACAACTACAACTCTTTCAAGACAGAATATATACACTGAAGCAACCCTTTGTTTCCTATATAAAAGCTACTGTAGTCATCAACAGCTGCAAAGACAGAAGATGACACAAGCAGGAACAGACTGGTAAACTTTGTCCTATAGTTATAGCACTGTATGTTTAATCTTAGAAAAGTTTTTGTTCATTGTAGCTTAACGTCATTCAGCATTTTCCATTAAATAGGATCTCTGTCAGCTTGTTCTCTTAGAAGACAACACTGGGATATCAATCCCATTTACAGGGTGAGAAAATAGACACAGATGCCACATTTCAGAGGGCTGTAATAAAATCAGCTGGTTTACTCTCTCAAAGTCTGGAAACAAGGTTTCCTCACAAGCATAAGAAAAACATAGCTCAATGCTTTTTTTTTTTTTTGGAAAACAGCCTTGCCTCTGAAATTGGGATTTCCAATTTTAAAAGCAATGCTAGTGGGAGGACAGGTCACATTTAATCTATTTTAAAGAGAAACTTTACAAATATGGAAGTCATTGTTTCTATAATTAGTTGCTTCTAAGTGGCAGATACTTCAGGAATGGTAAATATGCAGCCCAACTGGAAACACCAGCACCAGGCCATTTAACAAGGCACAAAATTTAATCCTCCCTATTTAGATTAAACATAGTAATTTCAATACAACACTTAAAGCAAATGCACTATGAAGTTTGTCTTCTCCCTTTGCCTTGGCTCATAATAAGGGAGCCATGCATAATTCCCTTCCCTTTCACAGAAGAAAGTACCATGCTCAGCGTATAACAAAGCTAAGCGTTAAAAGCTTTGCATGCATGGAGTAAATGAGCAAGTAGTACAGCACAACAAATTGGCCTGTTTAAACTCAAACCTAGAATATTTTAGGAAAAAAGGATTTAAAAAAAATTGTATTTACAGTTACAAATCTTATCCAAAGATTAAAAAAGTTACCAACAGGATCCTCTTTGCTTATGTAGTTTACAGCACTTAACAGTAGATACAAGCTTCTAAACTTAACACTATCAATGTTAAGTAGCGATACTGGAGCAATCTGTAGCCTGTGTACTAAAAGTACATCAACTATTCTTGTAAGTCACTTTGCTCATCTCCACAAACAAGACAATGATAAATTTGTGATCAAAAAGGCACTCATATCAATAGCATTTAAATTCACTGGAAAACATATTCCATTAAAAGATAATACAAAACTCTGACAAAACTCAAATCCTTCTGCACTTCCAAGGTTCAAAAGCAAGTAACATACAAAACATACAGAGCAAGAAAATTGTCCTTTTCCAGTCTGCCTCAGTTGAGATTTCTGGCATCTGTTAGAAACACTGAAGGAAGTGTTTCTAACTTTAAGGAAGCTTAAGAGCACAAAACACTGATCTAGAACTAATTCTATAGCAAGTATGTTATCAAGCCAGCTTTGAATGGTTAAGAATAGTAGAGGCAAGCAGTACAGGCTGTCTTTAAGCAATACTAACACAAAACACAGGTCACTGATTTTGCAACTTCACCTGATTTCTCAACTGCACCTAATGTCTTAATCACAGGGCAAGACAAATGCATAACTGAGAAAAATCCTAGCATAGCAGTACCTTCGAGAAGGGAAGTTGCTTCTCTTCAGGTTTCTACCACAACCAGCTTTAACAGAAAGAATGCCAGAGGTCACACGCTGAAGTTTATCTCTTGCAAGAAAAATAACCTACACTTAACTGCTGAAATCCATACTCTTTTTCATGGGAACAGCTTTGGTTTTGCAATAGACAGAAGTAAGCTTACACACACTACAACAATCATGTCCTACACCACAGAATAATTGATTTTAAACAGAATTATGTTTTCTTCTAGGTCAGCTGCCAAAATATCACCAGGCATATTTTAACAAGCAAAGGTATACCAGAATTTAGGTAACAAACTTGAAGAGTAATCTACAAGTGACATCTTTTTGTCATTTAGGTGTCCAAGTGTTCTTGGTGCATGGCATCTCATAGTGATTTACCACCACCACAAAAAACTCTAATAAATTCAGTATCAAAAATATTTGCACTCACCCTTTACTCTTTAAATTCTATAACATAATATTCCTCCTCCCTCATAGTCTAATTCCATTGTAGTTATTCCTATCAGTATGCACAGTAGCCATACTGTGGCCAAGAGAGTCTTCCAAGTGAAAGGGGAGCAGAGGTTAAATACTGTTAGCACACATCGGCCTGCTTTAATATTCATTTATCAGATGCTATGCAACACGGGTGCAGAATAGAGTCAAGAAATTAAAAAAAGGATGTAACAGCACCCAAAACTGATGCAAGCTTACCAAATGCTTACACTGGTAAAGGAGATTAGATTCAATTCTTACAGCACAAAAGGTTCAACCCCAAAGCATTTAGGGATCTCCTAATCAAGATGCTACTGTATAATGAGAAGACAAAAGCAGCAAGATAGTTGAATCATTTTAGGAAACCCAACAGGTATTAATAATTTGTCTGCCTAGAAGCCTTACTACTGGATAAAGAACCAAGAGGACTAGATATGCTGCAAACAGAATAAACAAGAAGATGGTTCCTGCTTCAAAGTGCTTAACTGCACCTCCAGTTTGAAATATTGCACTCAGTCAAGATAATCACTTAAAGTCAACACTTTACACTAGGAATAACACAGTTATTCTTCGCTTTCACAAACTATTTCTAACAAAGAATGGTTTGATGGGGGCATGCATGTGAACCTCTGGTAATGAAGAGCTCAAGCAACAAGGAATAAATATTTCACAAGTGTACTGCAGCACTAATTACAGATGAACCAAAGGGGGAAAAAACCCACATCAAACCCCAAAATTTTGAAGTGAAACGCACAACAGATTAGATTAATCTAAGTTTTACAGAATAAGGTCAGGTTTTCTACATGAAGCCAAATAAGAAACCTTGAAAAAGTGAATTTAAAATCATTATCACAGCAGAAAGCCTAGTAAGAAAGACACAGTGGGAGACATACTGTAATAAGATATGCTATTCACTAAGTTCCTTAGACATACACACAAAATGAAAGCAATATATCTTGACACAGTGCATTATTACACAGTATCTACTTTGCTACAGAAGGTGGTTGTATTATTTTATTGTTTAACCCTACTATTAGAACTCCTGGAGATACCAAAGCTGAAAACTACCAAAAAACACCTCCCCCCCCCCCCAATAACGAATTTTCAACACATTCTGTTGAAACAGAAACTTAAAGGTGAGATCATGTTGTTATGGGTGGTAACATTCATTTCTTTCAGAACTGCCTTCTCATGATAAAACATTTTACTGCACATATGTAACAAACCATATGAACTCTAAAATCCCAGCTTAAGCTTCTTCATGCCTACAGTCTGAGTGGTCTTAAGAACAATGCAAACCAATTACCTTACCAAAGCCAAGATAAATATTGAAGAAAAAAAAAAAAGCAGTGACACCTAGAATTAGTGAGTGAGCTGTACCCAAGTCTCTCCCACTCAGCTAACCAACTAAGCCCATCAGCTATGTCCTAACATTGAAAATTTCAATCTGAA
Organism: Hypotaenidia okinawae; assembly: GCA_027925045.1. Classification (NCBI taxonomy): domain Eukaryota; kingdom Metazoa; phylum Chordata; class Aves; order Gruiformes; family Rallidae; genus Hypotaenidia; species Hypotaenidia okinawae. The sequence continues at coordinate 11,211,016 of BSDF01000012.1, forward strand.
CCTATTATTTACAGTATTTTAACAGGAGCAGCCCATCTTTCACACTGCAAAGTTCTCAAGAATCCTGTAAAAGTCTCTTCTAGAGACCAGACAGACTTAAATTAAATGTCACTAACTGCAATTATCCCATAAGCTTGACACCATGCCTGAAGGAACAGGAGGGAGAAGGCCAAAAAGGAGATTCGCATCCCTTTGCGAACACCGAGGAAGATGCTCACAGCTTTCCAGCCCACCCAGACAGACCAAGCCCCGGCTCTGCCGAGGCCGGGCACGGCCTGACGCTCTCGCAGAAGGCCAGCACCCAACCTCCTGCCCCGCGAGAGGAGACAGCGGCCGCCTTACCAGCCCGGCAAACACACACCGAGCTCCCGCTTCCAGCCTTAAAAACGCCCCGTCTGAAGCCTCCCGGGGGCCTTTCTTCAGCGGGGCAGGTAAAGCAGCCCCTCGCCACGACCTGTCCCTCTCCCCCATCCCGGGCCACACGCCGGCCTCGGCAGGCCGCGGGCCGCGCCCTGTCCCTCCGATTCAGCGGCTCGGGGCCGCTGCCTGACGGGACAGGCCCGGCAGTCACGGGTCTGACAGAGCCGAACAGACGAGCCACCGCCCCAGCACTCCCCTCCGCTCTCCTCCCCACTCGGCCGCTCGCCCCCTCACCGCGGCGCCGGGACGTCTCTGTCCCCTCCCGCCACAGCTGTTTACAGCCGCCTCAGCGCCGAACCCGCCCCCCGCACCTTGTCGGCTTTGTCCATGGCTCCAGCTGGGCTGGGCGGCGGCTCTAATAAGGACGGCGGAGAGTCCGAGCCGCCTCCTCCATGGCGCTCACTTTTCCCCCCGAGCTCCAGCACACACCCTGAGAGGCAGTGACCCCGCTCGTAGCTATCACGGAAACCGAGCCCGGCTACGCCACGGCCGGGGGCGGGGGACGACGGCGGGGCGAGGGCGGTGGGGAGGGATCATCTGGGACGGAAGCCGGGCGGGCCCAAGCCGCGCGGAACGCCTTCGCCGAAGCGCCTGCAGGAGCGTTCAACGCCCCGTTCCCCCCCGCCGCGAGTGGCAGTCATCTCCTACCCGGTCGCTCGCCGAGAACAAGCGGGACTGTGACTTAAACGTTAAAGCAATCGTCAAAAAAGAAAAGAAGGGGGGCTTCAGGGCCGTGTTATTTCCCTGTCCGAGGCCGTCGCGTACGCGGCGCCTCGAGGGCGGCAGGTGCATTGCAGGCCCGGTCTCATCGGAGGCGGTGTCGGGGGAGCCTCAGGCAGACGGTGGCCTCGAAATTATCTGGAACATCGAAGGGGAAAAAAAGTTGCGTGACTTATTTAGAGGCAGAAATCTGGAAGTGTCACGGCAAGCAGCTGAGCACAGAGCCGGGCTGTGAGGCGGATCGGGGCCCGGCCGCGGCCTGGCACCGTCACCCGCCGCCGTGCGCCCAGCACAGCCCAGCCCAGCCCAGCCCGGCCTGGCCCAGCCCGGCCGCTGAAGTCCCTCATCGCGTCCGGCCACCGGCTCGCTGCAGCCACGCGGGGGTCATTAAAGGCAGGGGTTTCGTTAAAGCTTGTGTGATGTTTCCCTTACTAATTTTGCTGCCCTGATTTTAACTCACGTTTAATTATCCTGAGTAACGGCAGCAAAGCCCATGAAACTGCTCACCCCTGAGACTGTTTATCCACAGAGGATGGACGATGGGTGCACAAGCCAGCCCTGCATAACAACATAAGCTCCCGGAGATGCGCTCAATATGTAATGGTCCTACATTTCATTAAGTCAATACATCTGCTGCCTTGGGTTTAATGGAAATCAAGCATGATTTATTTACGACTCAGTTGATGATATTACACCAGTATTCCTAAATCCTGGCAAGGGGGAAAAAAAGTAGACTAGACTAGTAATAGACTAGAACTAGACTAAGTGCCTTTGTAAAAGAAGAATGGTAGTCTGCAGCAGACTCTTGTGCGCTTGCAGGTAAAATACATTTATATAATGTATTAATACAAGAAGTAGGTTTCTGCTTGATAGGTGCTTGTGTGAGGAATAAATGGCCAAGTTAAGGGAAGGAGTAAGTGAGCCTGTATCTGAATCTGACAGATAAAGCTACCAAAAATGTATCAAGAGTGCTATCATGCTGGAGCTTCCTGGGTTTAACCTTTATTTTATAATTATTTAATATTTCCAGATTTATGTTCATTATGCTATGTAACAATTTGTTATACTTTAAAAATTTTTTTTCTTGGATTAACCCACATAATCCCTATTTTCTTAAGAGTTGCTCTTCACCATTAAAATTTCATATGTAACAGATGGTATTATGAAGATGGCTATTACATTGCACAGTAAGATCTCATCTTGTAAACAGATGACACGAGAAGAAAACTTGTGCAGACTGCCACTGCCTTCCCTGCTATTCCAGCAGGATTACTATCTAAGTGTAACTTCTGCTTAGCTGTCTGCAACTCTGTTTTGTGATGTTAAGTTTTTATGGGGTTGCAGCCAATAAAATCAGAGGTCTCGCAGTCCCATGGATCGTACAGGAAAGGGAGAGGGTGAAGTGGTAATTCCAATAAAACTGAACTATAGGATTTCTGTTAACTTCAGAGAGGACAGTGTTTTACTACAAATGAAAAGGATGGGAGGGCTGCTGCAGCACCCTAATTGATACAGAAACCTCAACTTGACTGGAGAAACTGCAGCAGTTGCACAATATATGCACTTCTGTATCCCAGCACTTTTCTTGACAAGACTAGACAGCAGAACTAACACAAGTGTTTGTAACCATATGTAGCCATTTCAAGGTAGTAACACAGATTAATCTGAGGTTATGATGTTACATTCCCAGCAGCTTTTACACAATGATATTTGTTATTTCAACACAAGAAGTCAGAAAGTAGAACCGAGGATTAAGCTGGTTATATCAAGAGGTTTCAGCTGATGCAACATAACAGCATTTCATCAGTCATTGATGAACTTAAATGAGATGTAAACCTACACATAAATAATTATGAAATATAAAATAAGCCACCTGAACTTAATCTCCATAAATCAAACAACAAATTTCTACTGAGTGAAATTTATTTTATTCCCAATTTTTGAGTGTGTTTTGCTTATTTGTGCAAAATTAGATTTAACTTACTTAAAACTTAGTCACTTTTCGTCTCCCAAGTAATGTGGGAGAACTTGCCTGACTGGTCAGAAAACAGTGAAAATCCCACTGAAACTAGAACAATTGTTGTCTTGTATTAGCACACCAGCATTTTCGTATGGAATGCAGCTTAATTTGGACAAATTGGTGCTGACCATGGAATATATATTATGACATTTGCTTAAGATAGTTGCTGTATTTTTAAAAAATAATGACTCATTATGGCACGGCTGTTCATTATGAAATTCTTCTTTTGTTCCCAAGATACATACCAACAGAAAGGTCACACTTGAAAGGGCTGTTATGCATACTTAATAACAAGAACTGCTAAGATCTAAATTGGGCAGTGATTAAATGGACATCAGATCTACATAGATCCATACAATATACATAATACAGCAAGTCATTCTGGGTGACCTTAGTGGTCACTTGGGTGAAAAGAACTCCAAGTTTCCCATAAAATTTAACTAAAAAAATTATCACTTAAGAGATACCAAAGCACTCAAAACCAGTTATGTTAGATCCTCTATCCACAGCTATCACAACTATGCCAAGGTATCTGGTTACATCACCGTCATCTCAAACGAGTATTGTGCAAGAGAACTCAACAGTGCTCTAATTCTTAAGGAAGCCATTAAAAAAAAAACCCACCATATTTTTGAACCCTGCTCAATTTAAACTCACTGGTTATTGTAGTAGCTGGTTTTGAAGATGCAGTCCTAAGGGTCCAGTTCTCCAATCTACCAGCTTATAAACAATTATTGTTACTTTTTTATTGCAACATGAAACAAATTATTAGTTTGGAAGCAAAAATGATGCTTTAACCTAGCAGGTATTGACTGCAATTTTGCTTGTAAATTGTTTGGTTTATTGCTACATCTGCTAGATAGCGGAGGTATCCTTCCTGAATACAATGGAGGATACTGACCAAATGAAGAAGAAAATCTAGGTCAACACAAGAATAAAAGTGGAGTCTAAACAAAAATATCTCAGCAGTATGAAAAGGCACTTGGTAATGACTGTATTTAGAGTTAACATCACAGGATTACAAGGAAATCTAACAGCATATGTCTGGCTGCTCACACTCTACTCACATAGGCTCTATTTACTTTGAGTGGGTAAAAATTCCTACAAAACACATAAAGATGGGATTAAGCATGTCTCACTGAAATCAGTAGTTTCTTATATTGAAAGCCAAACATACATGTAACCTTAATCACACTACCATGGAAATATGAAATAAGGGTTGCTCAATAATATCCCCCCTCCAGCCCTGAGGTGTAAGCAGGCTGAGACTGAGATACAAGGCAGCACCGCTGTGTGAACCACAATACTATGGGATTTGGAGGCTGCTGCAGTGAGCAAGTGGAACAACAATTTTACTGGACTGGAGCTAAAATCTTCAGCCTCATTATAGAAGATGACAAGTACAGAAAGCAAGTATACCTTGGCAAATGAATACTCGTATGTGATGTGGGGAGATCCAACATGTAGCATCCTGCACAGGCTGCTAAGGGCAGATGCAGCAGGGAACATACTGCAACTGAAGTGGGAAGGTGAGCTGGGAACTAGTCCACAAATCTGAGAGTCACGATTCTGATAGCAGCATGCGATTACTACCTGGCAGAAGCCAGAAGGAGCCCAGCACTCCTACTGAGAGCAGCTGCAAAGAGGCAGCAGAACCAACCAGGACAGATCCTGCCTTGCAACTCTTTGTAATAGAGCCAGGAAGGGATTAGCCTTTACTCTTGCTGTAATGCTTACAGTTATTACAACTAAAATTTAGGGCTATTCTATTATAATGCTGATGCAGTTTGCAATCTATCTTTCAACATCTTTAGGAGTATGTAAGGCAGCAACAATCCTTTCTGTCAGTATCTTAATTAACACTTAATTATGACTAGTTGTAATATAGTATTTTATCTAGTTCTGTAATCTGGTTCTAAAACATATTTTTTAGCACTTTGAAAATAATAAAATGAGCTAAACTTTTATTTTTAAAGGCTGCATTAACACCTATATATACATTTAGTTCAAATAACTGCTGTATTTTTTTAGAAAGCCAGGGGTACTGTCAAGAATGATGTAATTTTACTCTTAATCCACACATACACAGTTCTGGTCAGGTAAATTAATTCACTCCTCAAAAAAAAGTAAATGTGAAAATACAATCTTCAAATATAGACATAATGTTTTACAGCTGACAACTGAGTAATTACAGAAATCAGTGTTTATTAACAGACTACAATTCAAATACTTTCATTATATTACTGTGCCAGGTGTGTTTCCTTGCATTGCCTTGCCTTTTTGTTGTTCAATATACTCCTAAGCCTATTCAAAATGAAAGGAAAATGAAATCCTCACGACATCATGGTTTCAGATCCAATCTATTAGACTTTGAGATGAGAAAAGAATGCACTCCTCCAAGGTCTGCTTGATAAGTAAGAATTAAAAAAAAAACCCACAAAATGCTTGCAGACATAGCACCCACATCCTCCCAGATGTCATTTGCATTGTGTTCAGTTTTAATGCTGCAACTTAAAAGGGAGATTTATATATACACAGTTTAATCACTAGTGTAATCTTATGTAAGATTACAACAGCCATTAAAATGTTCTTTTAAAACAGTATTATGGATACAAGCTAAGGTGCCTGTTTGTCATATACCAACAACAAGTGTATAAAAACATCCAATGTTGTGAAAAGTGTGGCTCTGACAATTAATGACAATGTAATGATTGGAACTGAGACTGGAGAATGCAGTGAGGCTGCCGAGTCTTTAACAATCTATAGTGCATTAATGCTATTTAGGGGTAAGGGTGGGGGGAGGGAAATCACATTCACACTCTTCAAACGACACACTCAAAAAGCAACATCAGAGCCAGATCTACCAGGGGCTAAACGGTTTACAGCAACTATTAGCAATTTCTGCTGCAGTTGTATGACACCACAGCTTCTCCATATTTCCCCACAGAAAATTACCATATTCCAGGTTAAGAACAACAATGAGAACTCAGAAAAGGGGTAGAATCCCTCAGGAATTATATAAATCTTTGTTATGTGCCTCGAGCACAGATGCTAAGGCACTGTATGCATGAATAAGAACTAAAGTATGCCAAAATACATAATTATTAGAGGTAGTCTGACACTTTTTCAGTCTAAAAACACATTGCTAGCCCTCACTATTCAAACTCATAGTCCTTCAGTAGTTAGACTAGTCCTACTACAATTAGTCCTTCACAGGGAACTAGATGGCTAGGACAAGATGTACTGCAGTATTCCCATCTCCTTCTTGAAGAATCCAAACATGCATCCCCAGACATAGCTGGGATAGGAAGGGTTACATCAGTTACAACAGACAAGTCAAGATGACTTTCTTTTTTTTCACCAATACAAAGTTTACACAGAATTGGGGTTTTTTTCCCCTCCTTTAGAGAAGAATAGTTACTCCTTCCCACAGCAAGGGTGGCAGGAAATGGCAGAGAAAGGAAACATGCTGAAATAGCTGTCACCATCCCCTGTCCCTATGGGAACAAGAGTCTTGCAAGATGGGCTATCCAAATTAAAGTCTCTGGATCTGTAGATAAGGGTCCAAATTACTGTGCAGTATTATTCAGTTCAACTTCACCAGATCTTAGTGGAATTTTCAACTAAAAGGTATGTTATACATCACAGCATTGTAAGGAAACAGAAGTACAAACAATGTCCTTGAGTATTAGTGACAGATTTTATGAAGGAAAAAATCTTTGCCTTTGCTTAAAAACTGAGTTAAATTTATATTCATATTTTACTATTATTTTAAATCAGTGGACAAATTAGTGGACGCATCAGTGAAGGAGAAATGCTCACCCAAGATTCAGCATCATGCTACTCATGCAACATTTAGTTTTTAAGTGTAAACACTAGGAAAAAAAAAATCACTTGCTTTGACAACTGCAGAGCAAAGTAATTTTCTAAGGGATATAGCTATGCTTCAGATTAAAGTTAATTTTATCCTATTTAATTATACATTGTTACCAATTTAAATCCTGTCCTAGAACATTGAGTTTAGCACACTGCCTTGCATGGATGTGATGGGCATGTGTCATTTATTAGGCTTTTTCATTATTCTGGGGGTGGTGGTAGTTGCTCTATACACATATTTTTCCTACTACTATAACAATGAGTGTGTGTGGTGCCGCTCTGTGCACTGTAACACCACATCCTCTGCTTTAAAGTGGAGTACTTGCAGTTACGGAAGAAGTGACCCCACAAAATTTCTCAGACCTACAAGAGAACTTTTCTGTCAGCTCCAGACATGGTGCTACAGGAAGAAAAGTTGCTGCAGTTGTCACAACAGGTTTATATTTTAAATGGATGTGATAATCCCAAAATTTTAGGACATGAAACACATGCGTTTACTATGTGGTAGGACTTGACTAGAGTAGAAGCTCTGAAGAGACTACAATACAATCAAACGTTTGAAACACAACAGATTCTACTATTACTGAGGTCACTGTACTTGGTCCTCACACTCTGTGAGGGCACACAGACTGACTATTTATATATGCTGAATTCAGTCAAAATGACCACAGATTAGGCAGGGAGATAACAATTGGGTTCTGCATTTCTAGTCCCAGGGCACTGTATGCTTGGAGTATTCTTGAAATACCAAAGTAAAAAGCAAGCATATTCCTGAGAAATGCCAACTACTCAACATCCACTAGGCAGGACTGGTAATAAATAGTTTGGCGTCTTGCAAGATAAAAATCAGTTAGCAAGAGTGCTAAATGTCAGCTTTTCAGCTGTTCAGAATTTGCATTTAACTATTTCAAGGCAAAAAAAAAAATTAATCCACAGCACACATACCAAGGTTTTGACTTAAAATCTCCATATTGTCCTCCACAAATGAGGTGAGGATGAAGTAATACCTATTTTCTTTTGTTATTTTTACAGTAAAAACCAAGTGTAATGAAAGCACATAAAGAAACAAACTACAATTTCTGAACTGCACTGTTTATTTTGCTGCTTGAAACCTAAGTGACAGTATGCCACTATAATTATGGGGTTTCTTCTAAACCTTTACTACACTGCAGGTACAGAAATATACGGACACGTTTTTGGAGAATTGACATTTTGCAAAATGCAGCAAACATTTCAATTTATACATGAGAAAAGGAAGTGTTCAAAAGGGTATGCATTTCAAGTTATTGCAGGTTATTTCTGTGAGAGAATTTGCAGGTAAAACATGTTTAAATTTAACCAACAGTAATGTGTCAGTGTATTTAAAATCATGACAAAAATCTTCTCTCTGGTCATTAATTGCCCTTTGACAAATTACTAGGATGTTTTATGTTTAGGGCAAGATGTCAATACAGCATAAATCCCGTGGCATTTTGGTTTTCTTCTGGAGATTAAAGCTGTTTTTTTCTTGGGATAAATGCAGCAGCAAAACACAAACCAGCTGATCAAAAAAGCACTTCTGCCATAACTCCAATAATTTCAGGGCACACCAACCGACAGTTTTGCCATTCCCAGTTCTTTTAAGGTTTACATCACTGCACTGTTGCCTTAAGTATGTTTGTAAAAGCTTGTTTTCTGTTAGGCCAGCTTGCTGACTACAGCCTGGTTGAGAGAATTTAGTTGGTTGGTCCATTTATCTAATGCCGTATACCGTGCACCACCTCTCTTCTGATGATCCAGTTCTAGGAGCTGGTTGACTTGATCAATTCGGCCATGTATAGTGCTAGAAGTAAACAAATAAATATCTATAAATCGCTAATGCACATGGAAATAGGATCTAACAGTAAATCAGAGATAAAATATGAGGTTGTCCTATACAAGAGAGACAAAGTCCATTTCAGAATGCAGCCCTTTTATAAGACATTGCCCTGGGTAGTACCGCCTCTTTAGTTGTCATCATGATTAGAAATCAAATAAACTAATTCATTGGGCAATGCGTATTTTATCAACCTAACCATGATACACATATCAAGTCCTAAGCAATATGCAGTAAACAGTTCTTGAAAGTCAAGGATCCTGTAAAATTTAGATATAGGTAAAAAGAAATTAAAATATAAACCCACGTATGGGTTATATTTTCCTAGTAGATATTTCAAGTTACCCTCCAAACCCAGATTTTTACAAACTGTAGTCAAGTTTTTCCAGTCAAGGAGAGCAGGCTACGAACTGGTTGACTTGAAAATATATGTGGGCATATTATATACTCATATATATAAAATATACTCAAAAATACACATAGGTATAACCAGCAATTATTCAGCACAATACATTTCATAATTTCCTAATAATCCAAGTAATTTATTACGTAATTAAAAATTAAAAACATGCCGCTCAGCCTCTCTGCATAATTTTCTTGGCTCACGTCTTACAAATATTCTTTACTGCTCATAAGCTAAGCAAACCCAAAGCCAGCATTGCTACCTTTTGGCTCTAGAATCAACTAGTATTGCCACCATGCAGAAAAAAATTGGTTTGTGCTTTTTTAATACTTTTATTATTTTAAAGTAATCAAAGATCAGTAATCAAGAATAAAGGACATACTTATCCAATATGCACTGCACAAGCAAGCTTTCCACATCAGCTACATCTATGTTTAACTCCTAAGAGAGAAAGAAAATTCATTATGCTGCTACTCTCTTTTGCAACATTAAATCCTCCCAAACTTTATTTTCACATACAGAATTCACTTTCATTTCTATTTCTTACTGTCTACTCAATAGTGATCCACCAAGCAAAATAACTCCACCCAATGTATGTATGGCCAACAATCCAAGGGATCAGTAACCTCTCAGAAAAGGCTGAAGAGGAAGGCTAAAGCAAAATTTTTGGAAGTTTCAAAAATTAGCTCCTTTGCTGACTTACTGAAGAAAACACACCACAAAAAAACCCAGGAAATAAGCCAATAATTATCTGTCTGTTTGTCTGTACTCAAAACCACTTAAAGGGCTAATTGCATCCTCTGAATCGAGCAATTTCTACAAATGTGAAACTTTTTTTAAAAAGCATACAGAGTTCCAAAGAGAATGTAAGCATAAAAATAATAGGTGTATCTAATAGTTCATGATCTATTTTGGAATGCTGTGATTTTTCTTGCAAAAAAAAAAATAATCACAGACTCACAGGAGAGGGAAATAGGCATCTATTGTCACTGGGTTTTGATTTTGTTCTTTCCAGATTAGGGAATGAAATCAGCAATTCTAGTATAATAGTTGGTTTGTTCTATCACCACCATTCTGTAACTTGTACAACATAGACATTAGAAGATGTCTTTTGAACAAAAGGAATTATAATTTGGACTTCTATCTCCTTAAAATTTACGTTCATAATTACATTTTGAGTTATAAAAAATTCACATTTTATATTTCTCTTCAGAAAAGAAAAGTACTTTTCTACACTAAGTAGAAGGTGGTGATTGAACATTTTAGATTTATCATAGTACATATTATAAAAAGCATTGAGACGACACTTGAAATTTACATTTTCGCACTGCAAAGCTGCCAGCAATGCATCAGTACTACTTTATGGTTTAGATTATATTTTAGCTGTTCTATTTCTGGAAGCACAGAAGTCATTTAAGAGCTTTTATTCACAATTAATCATTTACTTATGCAAATGTAAGGTTCCACTGACAATACCTTAGAAATAAAAGGAATATGTATTCTTGTGTAAGGCTTAATTAATTTTATAAGCACTTGTGTTCTGATGTTTCGCAAAAGCTCTGCAAGAGAAGAAAAAACAAATACTGTAAAAACAACAGTACTGAAATAAAGTTGCAATAAAGATTTCCATATACAACGACATCCTAAATACTGTGATCTTTTAAGGTAGTAATTCGGTGAGGTAGGGACACACACGCTAAAATAAAGGGACCCTCTTTTTCCAGGGATCCAAGCAACATGTAACTCTGAAGATAGACAGATAGAGTTGAAAACTGTTTAAAGATGGAGTAAAGTATTCTCTGATAAAATTTCAAATTATTCAGATTAACTGGATAAATCATACAGATTATTGCATGGTATGCATACCCTCTGATTTATGGCTAGAACACTTGCCTTGTACAAAAGTGAAAGAGGTATTCCTAAGGCTCTGAAACTTGATCTGTATGCATTTAACTTCACAGGGTATATTCATTTTTTAAGTCAAAAGATCAGGGCCAAAAGGTATAATTATGGTGAGGAACTGAGGAAGCAAAAAACAGACTCTACATGAAGTGACTGATTTTTCTTAGATAAGATAGTGCAGCCATTGTTTTAGAAATTTGTACCTTACCAAAGAACATTTAGATAAAAAGAAAGAAAAATTACAACTGTACATAAAAAGAAAAAGAGCCAGATCCATTTTTACACAACTAGTTACACAAGGAATGTTCATAAAATGAAAAACAATACTGAAAACCAGATTATGTATTGCAATAAAACTAAGGAGATTATAACAATGAGGCAAGGTATGTAAACATTATAACCAGAAACACTCATTCTGTATCACTAAAGAGTCAAAAAGATAAGAATGTCTTTTTTTCCCTGGGTATCACTAACAGACTATTATTGTATAAGGGATAAACCTCAAATTCTCTTCAAGCCTTCGATTCAACTGTTTTCCTCCTCTACCTTGCCCATTCTGTCATACTTTCTTCCTTAGCACCCATTTCTCTAATCTTACTTCTCTAAGCTTTGAAGCTTACCAGTAGTCGACACGTAACAGCAGTAGAAGGGTTATATTTAGCTTTCCCTGCTGTTTGCCATGTTCTCTTTTACAAACAAGAATCGTAAGAAAACCAGGTCTCTGGATTTAACTCTTTTCTTTCATGAACTATCCAGATAAAGGATCTTGCAATGCCACAGTAAGCCCTACTCTTGACAAAAACAGTAGTTAGCTGAAAAACTGGACACAACATTCAAGTGAAGAGACTTTTAACGTCTCAGATACGTGACAAATGCAGGGGTAACTTTATGTTGTTGTGGTAATGGAATGGAAGGGCATGTGGTAGTGTGCTTCCTGGTATTAAGTATAGGTACTATAAATCCAAAGGTTGTTTTCAACATATGCATTAGAATCATAGAACTTGTTACATATTCTATTACTAAACATTTATTAATGCAACTTTTGTTACATTGTCTACATATTTCATATTTAATCTGAATCAGGAAATCAAACTTAGAAAGTAGCAAACATCTAACTGTTGAGGCTGACACAAACAACCTTTTTAAGTAAGAGTTGCCCTCATTTAATCCTACCAATGAAAAAGAAAAACCACAACCTAAACTTCAAAATATTCAGTGCTTAACACCAGCATAGATATCTTCAAATATTTACTCTTGCTAGGACTTTCTTTGTTACTCCTGCGATTTATCAGTGATTCTACATGCCTGGATTGATGGATATTGGCCTTGCCCAACTTCTTTAGAACTTGGAAACACTACAAAAATCATCCACGAGTAATTACAAAACACTCTCATTTTGCTAAGAAGAAAAATAAACTGGGGGGTGGGAAAGCATCTTAACAAGTAATAGAGGAAAAAAGGAGATTAAAACAGCCTGCAGAAATACCTTCAATGTGCTCCCTTATGAAGGGATCATCCATGATGTTGCTGTGATTTGTTTTCAGAATCTTCTCAAATTCAGTGATGTCGTTATTCTGATAGGCACTTCAGAGAAAAACCAAGAAACTGGATTATTATTTTTGAAAGTTAAACAGGCTCATAAGACTTTGTTCTATGACTTATAAAATAACCTCTGTATTAAGTATTCATAGCAAATAATTACATTCAGGACCTTTATAATGAAAAACTATTTCAAGATGAGATGCAACCTTTCTCCAATTACAATTTTAGAAGCATTTACAAAAGCTGAGTATGGGCATTTAGTTAACCCACATGTGCACTCTAATTTCAAGAGGTTATTCTTTAACAAAGCCTATACACGAAAAAACCCACAATTTTGTGAAATATCATTACTTGAGTTTTGGTTCATGAAGCCATACTTTAGGGAACAAGTGAAAACTAAAAACAGTCTAGAGGACTGTTGCAGTTTCTAGAATGTCTGTCTTAAGCTGAATTTTAAAAATACTGGCAGAAGAAATTTTGACTTCCACGATTAACCATCAGTATTTCTGGCATAATATCTTTTAAATTTTTACTTATAGCTTATATTTAGTATATATATTGTTTAACTATTCAATCTTGTTATTTGGGAAAGGATTACAAAAAGGTGGATTTAGACACCTATTGTCCAGTAGTAGCATCACAGCATGATTCAAAGGTCAGAGCTGTACCCACTGAAACAAGATCTTTTTCTTGAAATACAGTGGTTTTAGAATTCAAATTTATCACCTTTTCTTACAGGAAAAGTGAACTGTAATTGAAACTATCAACTAATCAAACTTAAAGAGTAATTTAGTTATATTAAGCTACAGGCTATCGATATTTAACCTGAAAGACATAGTGTTCAATACATTCTTTTAACTTCTGTTTAATACTAATACCAAGCATTTTAAAAACATCTATCTTTCCTTCATAGTCTCTGTACCCTCTCTAATTGTTTTTAAATTGGCTTAAAAAAATTATCCTTTTTTATCAATAAAATGGGCAAGGAAAAGACCTGTTAAATTTAAGAAACTTGAGGATTTTATAAATGGCATGGACTGTATCATATGAAATCATTACATATTACTTCATAATTAAAACCAATTTCACTTAAGCATATTTCACTGTTTATTCCAAAAATCTCTTTGTATGATATGTAAAACATTCAAATTCCCAATGTACAGGAAGAATGAAAACATAAAATCAATTCCAAAGATAACAATTATCTTTTGCGTACTTCTTATCTACACTACTTTAATTGCATTATTAATTTAAAGAAGCAGTTATACTCAAATGTCAAGATATAATGTAGGAATATGAATAAAATCAGATTGGGTAAGGCCATCTGGAGTTCCTTCTGCCTCAAATTCACATGAGAGTAGTACAGTCAAGTAGAAAAGGCATGTCTAAAGTCAAATTATTTGAAATAGTCCCTTAATGAACTGCCAAATCATTTACTCATCATTATGTCAATAATGAATGAACATTCTCACTTTCAGAAACAATTTGTATGCATACAATGGTACAGCACCATAGCAGTATTGGGGCAGGTTTATTCCAACATGAGATCAACTCTGTGTTTCAAAATGTAAGCAGGCATTATTTCTTATGCAAAGAAAAGGTGGGAAAAGTTTTCCTACATATTTTGTTTGTTGGCTTTTTTTAAACTTGATACAGCAAAGGCAGTACAGAGTGGATGGAATAGGTTAGCTTCAAACCACAGTGTACCAAAACTACTTCAATTCCAGTGATTTTGCCTGATGATCTTTATATATTAGAAGATCTCACATCACAGTTCCTTCTAAGATGTAATGAAGCCTTCTTTTGATTTGCATGTTTGAAGGCTAGGGGAGATTACTTGAGAACTCAGTTTCATATTCCTAAATTATGGAATTAGTCCTTTAGTAATCATCACATATCCCTGCTTCCAGTTATTCTACTGGCTTTCATATGAGCTCTAAGTCATCTCAGTTTCTCATATATAATCAGCCAAACCCACCCCACTACAAGGTAAGAGAACTTTATTGAAGGGAAGAAAGTTTTTGCCACCATATAAAATATTCAACAAAGTAGAAGTAACAGCATGCTGCTGCACCACTGCCTGGTGTGTTATAGATAGGTACGGTTTTCTTAAGAAACTTATTTATTGTGACATTCTACAAATATTTACCCAGTATTTATGAAATTACTGTGCTAGGTGTGCAGAGAAACTAAGAATACTCAATTTCTGGTTTGGAAATTACACATTTTCTCCAGAAAAATTAAAATCTTACCTTACTAAATTCGTCATTGCAAGAATCTCTGGATCATTTTTGTATGGTTTAGCCTACACAGAACAGAAAGCACAGTAGGCATGTTTAGATTTTAAATACTTTTTTTCCATTTTCGTCTTTTGGGTAATTTCTCTTGTCAATTCAGGAAGGGGGAGGAAGGATAAAGAAAAAATACCTCCTGAGAGTCAAATGGATTTATTCCGGATTTCATGAGCATGTTTGCTAAGACCAAGTATTTTAAGCAAGTGGTTCTTCTGGGGCTCCCTGATTCATCGTAATTCTTGAATGCTTCAAAAAAATCAGTATGTGCCTTTTCAAACTCTCCTTCTCTTAAGTGCATTTTGCCTCCACATTCTGAAAAAAAACCCCCACAGATGAAGAGAAAAGGAACACTGCGTGCTTGTTGCTGACTACAATAATTGTACTCAGAAGTTCCATGCTATTTCTAAACAGATTACTGAAATATTTTCAGGAGTCTTTTCATTCTCTGAAATCGCAAGGAAAAAAAAAAAAAAGAAAAGCATTAAGGCCTTCACATACAGGACTGCTGTTTGAATAAACCCATTCCAAAAATGAAGAAAGCAAGCCCAACCCACACCATAAATCTAAAAGAACACTAAACCTCACAGCCAATAATTATTTTAACCTTATGTGGTTAATACTGTAAAAACTGAAATGAAATTTATCTTCATTTCAAAGGCAATGAACTTCCTGTATTTATGGAATTCTTGCTGTGCCTGATTGTCTTGTGCAGGTGTTTATACCAGGGGAAGAGGGAAGGCACAACACTATTTTAGAGAACATTTGTTCCAAGACACATGGCATGTTTCCACCATAATTCCTTATTACAGATAATAAATATTTTCAAGTATATCTATCTTCAAGCTCTTCAGTTCCTGGTAAATTTTAGTGAGATACCATGCACAAATTTACAAAAGAGGATTGCAGAAAAGCAGTCCCTTCCACTAGCAGTCCTCCCAAGCCTTTGGTTTTATCCTTTGCAAATGCCCTTGCATTTATCCTTTGTTGCCTGACATGGTGTCAAACAGAACAAGTATTCCTCTTGTTCTACTGCTTCTCTCCTACAGTATATGTGGGCAACTGTCCTGGCCTTCTGACCAGTAGGCACCAGAATAGCAGAGCTGAAGCCTTACAGAAGGCAAACATTAAACATAGCCACCACATTTCCAGTCCTTCATTCACATATGGTTTGTGTGCCTCTGAATCTACAGCATCCTCTGTCTTTATAACCAGAACTGGAAAAAAACATTCATTATCAGATTTTTCATGAAACTGGTCTATGCAAGAGAAGCTGAAGGAAAAATTCAAGATGAACTTGCCTCTGATAACTCCCATGATCAGTGGATGAGGAATGGCTGACTTGATGTGCAATGACTGTTCATATAATGCTTTAAGTTTTTTATTATTTTTCTGTGCTGTATACATCTGAATTTCCAAAGCATAGATTTCCAATAGTTGAGTACCTTTTTTAAGATCATCTTCCCCATCATCAGTCTAGGATAGATTAAGTAATAAATACTGTAAAATTTTAAAAGAACAGTGATTTCAGTTTTGCACTAGGAAAAAACCTGATTACCAAATACTCGCAGTAATTTCCTGTCAGAAATAAGGGTATTCCAAAAACTTTAAAATTTTGATATAACTATTACCACAAAACATAATATTCAAAGAACATATAAACAGGCCAAATTTTGAAACTCTTTATTTAAAAAGTCAGTACCTCTGTTTAATTAAATATTTTGCTCGGAACTTTGCCCCTTAATCTTTCCCCCTTTCCTTAAACCACACACTCAGTATATAAATGCAATGACTCACACACACACATATATATAATGTATACAAAAGACTCTTCTGTTAGCCTATAACAGAACCATTTCCCAGATATTTTTATACCATTTTCTATGTTGGAGGAAGAAACGGGGACAGAAGCAAGCACAGAAGGCTGCATGGCTAATTTCTTTTTTGCCACCTTCCAAATGGGAAAGTAACAACTGTATTTTCAGTTTTGAGTAAAGCTCACTTACAGTCTTCACTATGTTTTAAAATAAATGTCTATCCATTATAGATTATTCATATGTGCTTCTCATTCTTGCACCTGACTAAAAGGAAACTTAATCAGCAGTTGTGAATATTTTTTTTAAATCATTTTTAAGCTAGGAGTAAAACAGTTACTGATTTTTCTTCACACTATGAAATGGCTAACAAATGAAAAGCAAGCACAGTATTTCTTCCTTCTGTACTAAAGCTCAGCAACGTGCCTCAAAGGCCACTAACAGATGTAAAAAAAAAAAAAAGCAAACAAACAAAAAAACACCAAAAAAACCCCAAAACATTGTTTACAAAGCTACAGTGATTTAGAATATAACAGTACCTGGCATGACTGATGTAGCTGACGCAAAATCTTTTGTAACTTTCCATATTCTTCACGTTCTAAATATAATTTGCCAAGCTGTAATGAAAAAAAAGTTGAAGTACTAAGGTCTACTAAGATTCCAATTACCTTTCATAAGAGTTAGCCCAAACAAACAAAAGCAAAAAACAGTAAGTTATGTATTTTACCTTTGTGTTTGTCTTAAACCACAATCTATCATTCTTAGCATCTTTCAGAGCTTCAAGTGTTGTTTCATAGAATTCCTGAAGCAAATCCATCTGACATAAAAAATCAGAATTCTATAATTGTAAACAGCAAATTTATACCTGTTAATAAACTCAATCTGAACAAACTATAAGTGCATGCTTGAACTTCAAAATAAGAAAAGTATCTGTATATTACTGAATGTCTGCTTTGAAATCGTCAAGAGCTTCTAAAGTAGCAAATCTAAGTATACTTGTTTTTCTTATATGAAATTTATATAGTTAATAAGAACTCACATGTTAAGATTTGCAACCATCTATCATGCTAGTGAAAAGTGAAAGCCACCTTACACAAGCCCATCTTACATAACCAAGTAATAAAATTCTTACATTGTGTAACAAAAGACAAACACTAACAGGCAACGTTGCTCCTACTTAAACGCAGAAAAGCAAAAATAATTTGCATATCAAAAAAGTATGATTTACAAAGAAAGAAGGAAGAGATGCTTTTTTCTTTTTATGCTACATATGCTGTGTGAAAGAAAGCTCACGAGCATGGTGAACTGTTTTGTTGCAATAATCCCAAAAATACAACAGCCAAAATGGAAATCAGAGTGCTGAGTGTGACCTTTAACAAAGGTTCTACAGAGAACACATTAGTATTGTTTATGGCCATTGTTCTTTTGGGGACACCAGATCAGTAGTGATATATCAAGTTAAGATAAATTTATAAAAAGTTGTGTGCTGATAGAATCCACTATATGTAGGACAACAAATTAATACTGCAAATATTCTCTATTAAGATGAAAAAACCCAAAACCAACAGACTACCACACACGAAAAAGTCTATAGTTAAAAATACAGAAAGGAAAACCATGAAGATGAAAGAACTGATGATCTAACCTGCTTGGAAGTAGAGATATAATCAAGAATAGAATTGATAGATTTTTCAGAATAATTCCTTGTAACTGCACTCCGTATGTAGGTCAATAGCTGTTTATATCTGTTCATCATTTCAGGAAAGTTAGTCTAAAAGAAAAACAAAATTATGTCATAAATTTTAATGACTAAACATTAAGTTATATCTTGCAAATATACATACAGAGAAACAAGTGTTAAGGAAAACCTATACAGTAGCAGTTGTTATTAGGAACTTTGACATCACCGCTTTATTCATAAGCAGCAGAAAAAGGAACAACTTCAGCAAGAATGCACAGAATAGACATGTAAATTATTTATCTCAGCAAACAAAAGAGACTTGGCTACACAACTGTTTGGAATGGTTGTGTATGTAGCACATAAGTTTTTCAATTTGTTCTAGCGAAGCACACATATAGGAACATCACTGATTTCAATGCTGATACCTCAGGATAGCAAGGACTGAGCCTCAAACTTTCAGAGTATCAGCTGACTCCAGCAGCTATTTTGTACCCATTTTACCTTTGACTTGCAACCACCAAATAGTTTCTCTACCATGTCTGTAGTAGCCATTAAAGGCCAGAAAAGACAATTTCTGGCAGAGTTAGTTATCATAGCCATAAATCCGAATAATAACTTAAGATCTTTAGAGCAAATACATATTTCTGACATTTATTCTGAAGTAATAGTGGTAATTCCTACCAATTTAAAGTTTATTTTAATCATCTGTTTCAAAGCTTTGAATCCCCATTCTCCTTTTTCACCTTCGAGCTCCAAAACCTGAAATAGAAGAATTTTAAAAAACAATATTTGTAAAAGCTTTACTCAAACTGAAAATTGATTTGCATCTTGCTTAAAATATACATCTCCCTTACATGCCTCACTCACCTTTTTTTTCTTACAAAGTAATATTTCACTCTGCCCTTTCTTCCATTTTTTACTCTTCCCTGATATTACTGAGAAAGCTAGTGAGGGGTATGTATCTTACTGGTTTTCACCACACAGCTGATGTAGGGAAGGTGAATTGTTACAGGTTTTTTGTTGTTTTCTAACATCAAACACTTTAATGCCACTCCATAAAAAGTTGTAACACTCCCTGCAAAGTTGACTCACCCCACCCGTTGATTAGATTAGTCAAAAGTATACACCGTGGAATTACTATAGTTTCTTCACATATAAGAGAGGCTTCTAGGCTTTAATGTAACATAGTAAAGGAAAGCTTTCTATGTAAAAAATTCAGAGAGTTTTGATTTTTTTTTTATTTGTCTGGTATATAATGTTGCTGTACACTATAAATAAGACAAAACCCTAATTTTTCTTTAAAAAAATACCACTTTCTACTGGTAGCATGCAAACACCAAAAATTTAAAATTGCCAGGAAGGAAAGAAACTCTGTTTCACTTAGTACGTACACATTTAAAGCTTTGGAATGAGAGAGCAAACCAAAATATAATGCACTGAAGGAAACGCCATAGAATTTTAAAACCAAATGGATCTAGGTTCTATAGCTGACATATGAAAACACACTTAGGACTGTTTAGTTAACTTAGTAAATCCTGAAGATTAAAAACTCAGTTATGCGACAAAATGGGACTATTACATGTCTTATTTACGCTCCCTAAGCATGATCCTGAAAGGCAGTCAGCTGGGAGTCTAAGCTGTCCATTGGTAGCACATTAGTAAGTTAAAATATAAACGCTACTCTTAAATTTCCAGAAAATAACTCAAATGGTAATCAAGTATTTTAAAATATGAGTGAAAATGAAAAGATGAGAGAGAAAATAAAGACAGAAACCTTCTGAAAACTGCTTAATGCCGCTTTGGGATCATCTTCCTTCAAAGCTTTGGAATTGTAGTATTGATTTTCCAGATCCACATTTGGTTCAGAATTGCTGTCCTCAGAATATTCCTACATTTTAAGGAAAAAGAGTAGAACAAATAAAAATCAGAGAAAGGTTCGGAACATCTAACTTTCTGCTAAAAATTGATAAAATACAGTATGACATCTTGCTCAAACTGTCATGGAATAATTGTGTATTAAGAGAAAATCTTCAGTTTTAGAGCACGTAACAGGTATGGACTCTTACAATGATTTCATCTCTCCCCCATTACTAGGACAGCCTCACTATCCACTAACACTTGCTTATCAACAGATCTCTTTCTAGGCTAATGAACTCAGCTCTACCAACTTCGCCTTTATGACAAGTACAGACTGTATTATTAAAATTCTGCCAATTTTGGTGTTTAAGGACAGATGCCTAATAGCATATGTCATTTCTGTATGGGAGAGAGAGAACATGCTAGTTACTAGTCTAAAAAGCACTATCATATGACCCTTCCTATCCACAGAAAACACTGGTTGTGCTGCCACACAAGTAATGACTCAGCAATGAAGTATATAAAACGCTTCCATGAATCTCTTGCTAATCTGCCTTTTTATGTCATAATGATTCATACTTGTCTAAGGAAATTAAAAAAAAAAAAGAATAATGACGATAACACCAGCTGCTTCTGTGCTGAGAAGCAGGAGACGATTGAGAAAATACTGTCGATCCTGCCAAAGAGGGTGGGGCACAAGCACAATAATTTAATCAAATAATTACCCATCATGTACACTAGGGCCAAACTCATTGAAGAATTTACTTCTATCAACTATTACTTCATTTAAAAAAAAAAAGTACTCTTAAGGCTCTTTCTGATTTAAAAAAAAACCCAAAATCTTAAATATTTTATCTTTTACTGGCCAACGTTGCATGTCTTAATAGCAAAACACTAACAAAACTCAAATAATCATTTCATTTGAGGTTTACACAAGTCAAAAATATTTCACACCTCTGCTCTTCAAGCCAACAATGGAGTGTATAACTATTAGACCAACTGCTTAACAAAATGTTTAAAACTCAAAGTTAGAGAGTAATCAGAGAAATCTTCCCTTGTAACAATGTATATACAGCGCATAGTCAAGTGCCCTTCTTTACACTCGAGTTTCCTCTTTCACAATACTTCTTGCTCAAACATATTTATCTCATGTTCATTTGTATACTGCTAATATTAATGGACTCTTTCAATACCATGGGAAGGAATGAAAAAGGACGAGGCAAAAGAGAAGTTTTACATTATCTCTCTGTTCCCTGCAGCGCAAGCAAATCTTTCCAAGTTTTAAGTTTTCTCAAGTTCTAATGGAAAAATTCATGACAGAAGTTCAGTTGGCCCAAATTTTATTAAACATGGTCCTCGAGGCATTTTTCCTTTATCTGCTACTGGTTCTGTTTGTTACATGTAGACAAAGTTCTTCACTTACATATTTATTTATACTCACAAAGTATTACTATTTAGTGAGAATGAATGTATTTAAAAGCCTACTTGAATTCCATAAGCCTGCCTTCTGAATTCCCAGAGAACTATAAAACTTGATACTGAAAAACTGCAAAGAAACCAGGAAGCACACGTCTTCTTTCATTGGGCAGGCTTTCCTTTTGGTTAGTTTGTTTTTGTAAAGGCTCTTCCTTATTGATCCAACACTGACAGAGCAGCTGCTACAATGTGTACACAATGTCAACAACTATATGCAGATCCAGCACCTTGTGAACATACAGGCTGCCAAAGTTTAAACAACAAAGCATTTAAGATACATGTAATCAGCTGACGTCTTGTTTATACTAAAGTTGAACAATGGGGAATATTTTTGGCAGAAGTATCTTTTTAGGAAGCAATGTGCTCTGTTAGCCTAAAGCCAGAAACATCTGAATGTTCATCTTAGCTCTGGCAGCGATTCTGGATGTGGACTAACGCAGGAAGCCTTTCTTCAGATAATTTCTCTCAATGTTACTTAAGCATCCCATAAAGCTGTTTTCATAATAATATTAATACATAACACAGAGTACGTGTTAAGCCTAGTGATTTTTTTCTAATGGAAATGCTTTGAAATTCATCAAAGGTAGTGTTTCATGTTCTCACAGCAGTTTTTCCTTTGCTTGATATCTATTTGCCTCACATCAAATTTAGGATGTGGATATGGACTCTAAGGCCTAAGGGAGATAGGGCATTCCTACTTCCAGAAGACATAACATAAATTGCTTACTTTAAAAGATATATTTAGACTTAATGGATGTAAAGAAAACTTTAAAACTATGAACTAAGTATGAGATTACACTGTAAATCTGTAGACATTAAAAAATAAACTAAAATAAGCCATGTGAATGCTACATCTTAATTTAAGCATCAATGCTAATTATGCCAGTGCTGAACAGTTCAGCAGAACCAATACTCTTATCTTCTTTTGATGCAGAGATGACTTAGTCCAGTACAACAGAAATGTGAGAACACTCTGCGTTTGCCAAAAGCAGAAGGAAAGAAGGAAGAAAAGTGAGAAACTCTATACTCAAAATTCAAACTCTGAAAAAGAGGCATTTCCTTTCCTGTACTGAACACAGAAAAGTTCTTTTAACAATAAGTTCAGATACTAAACACTTATCCTCTCCTCACCCTCAATCTTAACACCAGTGCTTCCAGACTGAACAACTTCCTCTACTCAACCCTTTATGTAGAAAGTTTGCTGCATCAAACAATGCAGTACCAAAATAAAAGTGCAGGAAATTAGGTAGAATGTCAAGTTTACAAAAAGGATTTCTACATAACTAGAAATCTCTACTACACTATCTAGACCAAATATTCTGCACAGTGAAGAGCATACTTAATTATAACTTCAAGATATGAAACCACCTCTGTGATATACTTCAGCTGACAAAAAACTAACAGGCCTAAGAATTTTTTAATAAAGATGTTTGGGTGTATTTTGTCAATGGACTTGAACACTGGTAGGTACAAATGAGAACAGAAGTTTGAGTACGCAGAACTGATCTTTGAAATCCATTTAGTTCTCCCTCCTGAGAGAAACAAAACAAACGAGTGAGGTTTTTATTATTATTATTACTCATGAAACTAGAAAGCCCTGACACAGCTTTAAAAAAAATGTAGTTTAAAAAAAAAAATTAAATCATTATTTAAGCATTACTCCATTGAAAATCTGCATACTCTAAGTGTAGTTAAACAATCTGATCCCATCACAATACTAAGGGGTGGGGGAGGAAGAAAAATTACCACATTAGCTCAACTGTAATGGAGTTAAAACCTCTGATGTAGCTTACTCTGCCTGGAACACAACTCTTCCAAATAATTTTAATAGAAGTTAAATTAGTACCAAGGAACCGATTTAATTTACAAGTCTTTATTACATTACATATTAACTTTTCACAAAAATCCATTTCATCTAGTAAACAGCTTTAAAACATTAAGCCTCAGTTTCTAAAATGAACACACAGACAGGATAATTCACCCCAATCGGCTTTAATCATCCTTTCTAGGGCATGGATCCATGCACAGTTTCTCTAACAGCAAAGGTGGATAAGGACCAAGCGCTCCCCGACCTCTACGTTCATTTCTGGCCCCAGCATCCTCTTTCTTTCCCCTTCACTGCAGAGATTCAATGTTTCATGCAGTCTGAGTCCCTGATGATGGCAGATGCTGCTTGGGCTGAGCAAACAGGCTTGCCAGCGCTCAGATACAGTCTTAAAGCTGGAGAGCTACGGCAGAGGAGCAGGGTAAGAAAAACAGCTGTGGTTTCAGAGAACTGTAGCAGGAGCCTTAGTCAGTGTGGTCTCAAGAGATGGTACAGAGACCTCGAAGCATGGCACCTCTTCTCTGAGCCAGAATAAGGCAGCTGAACTTGGAGCCTGAAGCACTGTATCAGTGACATTTAACAGTAGATTTGTTGTATTCTAGCAGATTAGAGTGGCACATTATCCTGACGAAGTTAAACACATACAAAACCAAAGATACAAATATTTCATGTTTAAAGCACTTCCCTAACTGCTACATAAAAAGTGGACTTACAGTCTAAACTTCTGCCTCACTGTGTATCATTCACTAGCCAAACTCCTACTTTGCAAACCTTTTTAAAAAAAAAAGAGAAAGTAGCTATACAGAGGGTAACTTTCCAGAAAAAAGACACAATACAAAGAGTTCTATTTCTGTAAAAATTTATCCTTCAAGGACATTGTTAACAATGCTTATTATTGTCGATTTTCAATTGCTGGTAATTTTACCAAATTTCAACCATTGGGCTGACTCAAACCATTCTTTTTTTATGACATGCGATTGTTTCTGAGAATAAGTCTGCTATAAATCTGATTTTATTTTATTTCAGCTTACTTTGTTTCATAACCATGGCATTTAGGAGGTCTAGGATTTGGAGCGAAGACCTGACATTTTGCAAGAGCACCAGTGATGTGGATTTGGGGGGTATTATTGTTGGTGGTTGTTTTTAAAAAAACACCACAAAAATGCCTACATTAGGCCAAATTTAAAAAAACCAACAAAACAAACAAACTCGAAAAAACCCCACCTGGTATTAACTCTTCAATATATGAATATATTAGCTTGCCAGGTGAATATTTTTTTTTAAAAAACATTTCACCTACAATGAAGATGCATTGTTTTCACATAGCTCATATATACTGGCCATAAAAGTGACCATCCTGGTGTTAGGTACAACTTTGCATTTGCTCTTCCTGGACCACTGGCCTCCAGGCACCAGGACAAAAAGCAAATAATTGTTTCTATGTGCATTTACCACTGGTATCCAGGCACACAAATATAAAGAAAGCATCAGACAGGAATGCAAAAGAGTAAGAAGGAAAAGAACAGAGATGTGAGAATGAAAACAAGAGTGTGATTTGTGTAAGAAGCCTGCAACAACTCAAGCATGCATAGGGAGTCCTGGTTTTCTTTTCCACATTCCAGGTCTCCCTGCTCTTCTGCTCCTACTCAGTAGCTCTGCAAGTCATCTACTGCCTGCTGGCTCACACCGGGACTGACACCAGGAATAAGTCTGTGAAGCCAGCTATCTGCAACGGGGACAGTACAGACGTATGGAAAGACAGTCTTTTTTTGTTTGCTTGTTTTGTTTAAGCAGAAGTTGGAAGATGCACAGAAATGAGACTGGAGACTGCAGAAAGAAAAATCCTGTTATTATGACATGTAAAGAGTACCAAAAATGTGCCTTTTCTTTCTACCTCTATCACACAGCTCTCCTATAGTTAAGGGAATCCATTTCTAAAAGTCCAGTTTTTAGCATAATTTAACACCCAACTGCCCATGAGATCCTGGGGAGCTCTGTTCTCAAGAGTGCCAAGTAACTCTCTCAAAAGCAACCCAAAACAAAAACCAAAGAAGAAAAACACACCAAAAAACCAACCTTCCTCCCCCACCACGACCCAGAACTAAAGTCAGCTCTTTAGAAGAAGAGTCAACAATATCTACATCAAATTTCAATTTAAAAATGCATCAATATAAGGTAGGAAAATTTCCCTGTCTGCTGATGAGATTGCTTAGCAAATATGCTAACACAGAACTTCCATTTGAAATGGAGTATATTTCTTCCTGTTGGAAAGAAAGAGCAAACCAATCATCTACAAAGCTGTCTTTCTGACAGGCTGAAATAAAAGGACTGCCTATTTCCTAATATCAACAGAGCCTGAAAAGGGAAACCCTCAGTAAACTGAAGGTATGCTTCCCATATTTGAACCACGACAATCCTTGTGAGCATGTGGCCATCTCACTGGGGTGCAAATCGCTGGCTGTTCAAATCTTATACAGCTCTTCTACTGACATCACTGAAACAATACAACTCTGTAAGTTTAAAAGACAAGTTGTTCAGCAAAGAGATTTGTCTAGCCTTCCCCCAGATGAATCTTAAAGCTGAATTTCAGACCACAGTAAGATCTCTCATTAAGAATACCGCAAATCCTTTATTTACTTAAAGCAAAACAAAACAAAAAAATCAAGTAAATATATTACAGCAAGTGTCAATGTGTTGTCGTTGTGCCTGGAAGAATCAATTTCTGAAGAAAGGCTGAATTTAGTCTCAAAGTCAATTCTAAACACAGCTTTTTGTCTGAGACTGAAAACAAAAATGGAATTTACAGTTGTCCTTCCCTCTTCCTCCTTCTCCACCCTTAAGCTGAAACTAGTAAAAAGAAACTGTACTGAAATCACAAAATCTAGCATCAAACTAGAAACTACAATTGAGCGCTTTTCATAATGACCAGTAAACATTATTCTGTTCACTGAAGCATAAAGTGGAATAATCCATGTTATTATCAAGGCTGTCACTGTACATTACTAACAAATTGTGAATCTAGATCTATTCACCCACAAATACAAATGGAATTTTTCCTGATATCAAGACCTCCAACAGATAAAGTTAACTTCTACAGGAGTGGTGGAGGTCATTTACATGCAACATCTTGACTTTTAACCCCATGAAAAACTACACAGAAAGAGTTAACTAAGACCTGCAAAGAGTAGTCTTCAGTTGATTAACAGTGCAGTAATTATTCTAATTATATAAAATTTCATGATGAAGCTGGGAAAGAGCTGGCCCGTCAGAACGTCTGTTCTCATTTCCGAATAAGCACAAAACATTTGCATACTTAAGGAAATGTAACCAGCTGGTTCTACATATTCAGCAGGTCAAGAGCACGTTTGAAGAGGAACAGCCATCAACACTTCCAATAAAGTATGACAAAATGAAAACTTTTTGAGGAGAGTTTGTTGGGTTTTTTTACTACTACATTTGTGTTAGTAGATATCCTGCGAGACCTGAATCTAGTTTCACCATACTGTATTTTGACAAAATAGCTATTCCTTCTTTCTTTAACTTTCTGTAATTTCTGCCTCCTATTCCTTAAAAATACATTCCCAACACTCACATGTACGATTATTTTTAATTCTCTACTTCTCTGAGTATTGTGCCTTGCACTCATTTTTTTGTTCCAAACCCTTCTGCAGCAAAACTTGAAAACCATGCATCCTTGCAGCCGTCTCTCAATTTAACTAGATTTATATCAACATGAAAGGAAGAAATCAGGCCCTGTCTTCAGGGTCCTTCACTATTTTCCAAAACAGCTCTGCCAAACCCTGTAATTCCAGTCTCAAGCTCATCTTAAAACAACATCCAATCATGGTTTGTTAGTCCAGAAATGCTAAAGTTAGTCTAGCTGGACTACCTTTATTCTTAAATTCTGAGGGGGTTTCATCAGTTGTAAATCCAAATTAAGTTTTTAAAATATGTTTTACTTAAAGATTTAAAGAATCAAATGCTATTAAGATACATCAGAATTGCATATAAAAAAAGAAAAGAATAACATGCTCGTAATTACTATGAGCATTATTTTTCAATTTTGGAAAGGTCTGGGCTAGTGGCAATTAACGATGACCAAAACATTCCAGGAAAAATAACTAACTAGTCAGGGGCTGAAATTTGCCACAAGTAAGAGATTTCAGGAAGGTTTTTCCAATGAGGAAGAGAGTACTTCAGGAAAAAGTGTTAGACCAGCAATTATTCTTGGTGAAAACTGACATACCACACTGAGCTTAGAGCTGCACTCTTACTCAAATTTATATGCAGACAGCTGCCTTTAGAGATTGAAAAATGTAATTTCAATGGTTTCTCTACAGGTCCAGTTCTCGTGTTATGGATATTCAACATGAATTCTGCTGTGCTTGGTATTCATTTGGTTATATCATGTGGAAAAATAATCGCAGTATTTTGAATCAGGACACATATTTCAGTGATAGTGGAAATTAATGAAATACCTTTTTTATCCAATTTGTTCCAAAATCTATTTTTAATATTAGTGTAAGTCTACTTCTTTCCGAAAGCTTGTTTCTAAAAGTTTGTGAATTCATGCAAGAACTTAAGTGGAAGACTAACAGATCTTGGCATACTGATGCAAGCAGCTCATAAGGTTAAGATGACAATGCCTGTCAAACAAGCACTCTTACGTGAATTTTAAAAATTCAAAACCAAAATGGGATGCTTTTATTCTATACTCAACATCATCCAGATATTCTGAGCAACTCTTAACAAAAACTGTCCAGAAACTGTTTCAAATAAAATCAGGGAAGTTTTGTAATGTGCATTCATAAATAACAATGATTAATGATTAATTTTTTTTAAAATCAAGTTTTCCAGAAGTAAGTATCTGGTGTTTTGCAATGAAACTGCAGTACTGTAAATATGGCCTTAGCTGAAAAGAATGAAATACAGGCTCTCAAGCCTCAACCATACACAGCTGTTTCAAAAAAATAGCCTGTTATAAAAACCTATGCAAAGTTCAGAAAAACAAAAAACTCCAACCAAATAAATCTCAAGTACCAATACAATTACAAAAGAATTAAAATTTATCAGGCACCACAGAAATATTTTTTTAAATGTAACCCCTATCTTATTCTACCAATATACCCAATAATGGACTTACTAGTTGTAAAAAAAATGGTTTTACTAATTTAAAGGAGATATGTTACATCAAAACAATTCCATTATATTACCAATTTCTCCCCGATAAATTAGTCTAACTGCTGGCAGCCTTTCTTTTAACTGTATAAGCTTACAACAAACTCTGATGTCAAAATATAGCTAGGTTTAACAGGGAAAACCCCAAATCCTGTAATAAAAAAACCAAACCCAAACAAAAACCTGAAAGGGCAAGAAGCTTGTGAAGACAAAGTAAGCAAAAAAAGTTAAAAGTCAGTACACCTTCGGTATGTTGCATCAGAAACTGGCTATGTGGTCACTGCTCCTCACTCCCCCTTCTCTTCCCCCCACTTTTTCCTGTTTGACGCTCAGGCAAGCACACGAACACCTGCCCCGATGACCTCCCGCAGCCGGGGGCTGGGAGGAGGGCAGAACAACTTTATCACTTCACTTCGGCCAGAGGCAGGAGAAGGGAGGGAGGCAGCGCGGCGGGGCTCTCCTCTCACCCTGACCCCCATGGAAGGCAAAAGGGGGGCCCAGGCTCGCTGGGCCCGAGGGGGCCAGCCCGGGGCCTAGTTAACTTCTCGGGGCCGAAGTTGGCCTGTTTTTCCGCGGAGAGGTGGCAAGGCACCCGGCAGGGCCCGTTCCGAAAGCAACACCGGTCCCTCGCAGCCGCTGCCCACTGCGGCCACCCCTCCTCCCCGGGAGGGAAACTCATTCTGTCAGTGCTCCCTCACGGGGCAGCACCCGGCGAGGCTGCTACTGCGAAGGACGCGCCGCGCCGGCACCGTCCGAGAGGGCACTGCTCCCGCTAGGCCCCCTCACCGCGCCGCGCCGCTGACCCCCCCATACACCTCCCCGCGCCCTACCAGGTCGTAGTCCTCCTCATCATCGCACATGAAATCATCCTCCATGTCAGACATCTTGGCCGGAGGACGGGCGGGGGGAGGGGAAGGGGGACGGGAGAAGGAGGAGGCAGCGAGGACGGCCCCTTCTCCCACAACCCCGCGCGGCGCTGCCCAATGTGGCTCCGCTCCGCCCGGAACCCACTGCCGCCCGCTCCCCTCCCGTCCTCGGTCCGGTGCACACGGAGCCTAATTCGCGCTGCACCACCGCCGGCTTCCTCTCTCTGCTAGCAACCGCCCCCTAGCAACCGCGGCCATCAGACGGGGCCCGCCTCCCACCCCGCCAGCCTGTGGTGGGGCGCTGCAGTACCGCCTCGCGCCCTGATGCCTGAGGGGTCTCCCCGATGGCGCCGCACCTCGGCGGGACGCCGGGCCACACGGCTCTGCCTCCGCCCGCACGGGCCGGAGTCCGGAGCGAGCCGTGGTGGCGCCGGTTGTCGTGTATCCGGGTGCGAGGCTGCGAGCCCGGCTCCTGTAGCGCGGCTGTAAGTCTTGTGACTGTGCGTCTCTGGATGGCAAATTCAAAAAGCCCGGCCTCTCGCTGATACCGCCGGCGTCGGGCAGGCCGTAGCGCAGTTTACTTGCTCACTCGCTGCTGCTGAACAGTTTATGCGTGCTGCCTTTACCGTAAGCACTTAATACTGTAGCAGCAGTTTTAAAAGGCCTGAAGCGTAAGAAGCACGGGCCTGGAAAAGCACTGCCTTTTTGGAGAGTTCTACACAAAGTGCTGCTGACACTTTCAACAGAGTAAGGCAAAAGGCCCAGGCGAGCTCCGCCACCACCATCTCCTCGAGGCCAGTGGTTCTCACAGACTCCTTAGATGCATTTACAGTATTTATGGGGTCTCCACATTTTTGTGGTGGTTATTTTATGTTGCTACGGTTTCTGCTCATCTTTTGTTTCCTATGGCTCTTGCTAGGCTTTTAAGAAACGTTTTGCCTATGCTGCCAGCCATACTAATTGGGACAGGAAAAAAAATACCTCAGAAAAACACAATGAAACATCAATGTTACTATGCAGGTCTCTGTCCAAGCACAACCCTTCATGAGCGGGATATTAGGGCTTCAATATACACACGGGAATAGTAAAAATGAGCAAGTGAGCTTGTAACGCCTTGGAAATGCTCAGTCCCTCAAAGTAACTGCAGCCATTATTCTTGAGGGGTAAACAGGAGTTGTGAGTGCTTGTTTGAAGGAAGCTGGCAGAACCACACACCATGGGAAAAAAAAAACCAACTGAAAACCCCCAAAACATAGGAAAAGTAGTGCTGTAGGGGAAGTCTGTGCCGATTTATTTATTTTCATTTGTATGTGCATTTTACCAAACTGCATAGGCACTGGTCTGACTCCATCCCCACAGGACTCGCTAGATGCAGCCCATGCCAGGCACTCTGCACCCAGCTGGGGCAGCTGTTAAAGTTTCTCCGTTGTCAGATAAATTGTGACAGGAACAATGGAAAAAAGCATTTCTTTCACACGTTGTAGGAGCATTCCTGTCACGTCTGAGCTGTGGGCGAGGAGTTGAGGGCAGAACGGCCTAAAGCCTGCCAGCCTGCGGGGTGGCGGTGTGCCTGCGAGACAGCCCTGAAGCCTCAACACCTTCGCCTCAGCGGTGCCCTGCCGCTGAGGCGGGGAGGAGGCCGGGCTCCCAGCTCTGTCGCCCGGAAGGACCGTGTCTGCCTGTCCCGTGACCGCGGTCCAGCCGGAGCCACCGCATCGCGCTGCTGCCCGCTTCACCCAGGGGCTAGCGGGGTGGAGTCGCTATGGCGGCGGACGCCCCCAGCACTTTCCCGGTTCAGCTGGTGGAGCAGCCCAGGTGGGTGGGTCACTCCCCTCGGCCCCGGCCCCGGCCCCGGCCCCGGCCCCGGCCCCGGCTCCGCTGCGGGAAGCCACGTCCACAGACCAGACGCGGAAACCCGCCGTCGTTTATCCCGGGTGGGGGAGCGCGGGCTGTCTGAGGGGCGGGGAGGTGAGAGAACGGGTAGGGCTGTCTGTCTCCGTGCCCCCAATGTGAGGTGAAAGTTTTGACTTGAGATATTTTAATTCGTCTCAACACAGATAGCACGACAGTTGCTTTTTGTATGGCTCCAGGAGCACCCTTGTTGCAGCCGCATGGCCTGGGCATACCTTTATTTGCCAGCCGGCAAATGAACCTGGGCTCCCAGAGAGCCCTGCAGCCACCTTTCTGCTGCTGCAGGGCTGCAAGCTGGGCTTCTGCCCCTCCCGCCCCTTTCACAAAACGTAGTTCTCTGCAGCTGCTTGCACAGTGCCACTGTGGCAGAAGGAGGAATAATTCATCATTCCTCGTAACGTTTTTTTTTTTTCTGAGGATGTTGATTGTCCTTTGATCCTTTTGGCTATAAAAGAAATGTCCATGCAATTCCCTGAACAGCATAGGTCTGGCTTTTTGCAACATGTGCTTTTTTCCCCATGGGATTGCACTAGTTGTGTAAGGTAGAATGCACAAGCAGTTCAAACAAACCTTTTTACCAGTGTTATCACTGGTCATATTTTAAAACTTTTGTTACTTGTGTACGATTGCACAGTGTTTCAGTTTAAGTCAAGTGGAAAGGACAAGTCCGGCATTTCCAGACTTGGATGTGTGAAGTTTTGAGGGATGCCTTTGCCTAACACTTTTGACAGTCATCTTTGATGTAGGTGCTTAAAATGCAGCATGCATGTTACAACATCAAGGCCAAAGCCTGTAAATAGCCTTTCATCAGGCTTGCTTGTAAAACCCACATTAAAAAAGAGATCAATCAGCACTTAGATAAACATGCCCCCATGACTGCTGTGTTTGTTCTTAGCCTGTTGGTACCAACACCACTATAAAAATATCTGTGAAACAAAGAAACATTCCAAATACACAAAAGGCATAAAGTTAACACCTAAAATTCTGCCAACAGATCCCCCCTATGGACTGTATTATTATTAATGCGATCTAGAAAAGGGGCTGTACAATGAAATGGCATAAATTGCTTCTGCTAATGGGAAGATTGATAAAGTAGTCAATACTAGCGGAGATTATAAGAACAGACCTAATAACAGCTTTGTTACTGGGCTCCAAAGTGGAAAAGCACTGAAAGATCTGTTAAAGAAAACAACCACCAATATTTTGTAGCTTTCCATCTAAAGAAATCTTAGAAAACAATTTAATATATGTAGTTGGACGTTAACACAGCTTTTACAAAGAAATACAAACTAAATAATTGACTGTGAAATTTTGTAACATCTGTTTCTCATTGCTGTTTTCTTATACTTTGTATTAACTAGGCTTCCAGTTCTAGTTTTAAACTAAATGTAGAAACACTAGCAGGGTTCCTATCACTGGATTTTTGTTAGCAGACTAAAACAGACTGGCTACATACTTTGAAGCCAACAAGGTATGCCGGTAAAACATTTTATGTCCCATTTTAAAGATGATTTTTCTTGTATTCTTACTGCATTTTCATCATTTTAATCTGTTGTTTACATTAATGAAAGTTGATGGGTTAGTGGGCAACTGAAATTACTTTAAGGTAGTTTTTAAGTGAATCACTATCAATTTTCTTACGCTTCACTAAGATAATGGCTTAATCTCTTCTCAGTCTTTGCCCACTGTTTGTACATGGCACACTAAAGCATCCCAACTTGGCAAACACAGGGTGGAAGCTAGATAACGTTACAGTCTTGAGAAACAAAGCAATGGGCCAAATTTTTCTTTGTGTTAAAACTTTCAGTGGCATGTCTAGCACCTCCAAATAGGCAACATGAATAACTGGGAACTGTTGCTGTAAACCTGTAGAGTAAATACTAAGTAAACCACAAGGATAATGTGAGGTTTGGAATTTTAGTTCTCTCTATATGCATTTGTAAAGAAATGGAGTAGTGTCTAATACATAAATTGATAAAAGGCCTGGTGTGGTCAGAGCTGATTTTGAAGGGAGTATCTCTGTGTGTATGTGACAAATCCCAGTGCCACAAACAAGCCATCTGTCCACACTGCTGGATTCTTCCTCAATTACAACGTTTTACTGAGCTGTGGTATGGGAGAGGTAGATGAGGACCATGTTATTTTGTTACCCCAGGCAGCTGCCTCCCTGCTTCTCTCTAGAACAAACCTAGACAGAAGACATTGTATTTAAGGGCACTTCTTTTCAAGTGAACAGACACATTTCTTATTAATTAGAATATTCTAAATAGAGTCTTCTCTGTCACCATCAATGTTATATGAAGATAAAAAATAAGCAACTTAATGTCACTCCTACTGTAATACAGAAAACTGCACATACTTCAAAAATCTGAATCAAATTTACTTCAAGGAACACTGAAACGTCTGCCTTTATGCCAATATAGTCCTTGTAAATGTTTCTAACCTGCCTTTCAGATTGCAGAAACTGAAGGAGATGTTTGTATCAAAATTTGGATCAGCTCCCAAGTTTTATGTTCGCGCTCCAGGGCGAGTCAACTTAATAGGTAAAAGAGAAAAAATAATCTTCTGTTATTTTATCTGTCATCATGGAAGCCTAGCACTTAACACCATGTTATTTTTTTCAGAGAAGTTCCTTGTGATGAATGGAAAATAAAATATAATACCTTACTAGTTTTTATTACACCATGTTTTAAACAACTGCACGCTCTTCAGAGACAGTAGTGATGGCTTTGAAAATTGAAGTAACTTGCCATCTGATGGTTGGATGCCGTTTTTTGGAAATCTCATTTAAAGTATTTCTTTTCTCTTCCATTAAAAGTTAAGTTACCAAATATAACCAGCCACACAGTAATGCATGTGATAAAGCATGAACTGATTCTACCATTATCTCCTCTTCATTATTCTTCCATAGAGATGTGTCCTCAGAACTTAAAATGGTTGTAATTTGCTGGCAGACTGGAGAGACAATTTTTTTATAATTAGTATTCAGTTGTATTTCTGTGGCAGCCTTATTTTTGAGATTTCTCTATCTATGAGAAATCTAGCTCTCCCTAGAGCTCAATTTCTTGTATATTCATAAAGTACCTCCATGCATTTCAAGACACTGTAAGTAAAATGTCCTGCAAAACAGAGCTTTAAAAATTAATTGCTTCACTCTGCAATTAATACTTTTTATCTCAGTGTTGTGTGAACAAATTGTAAAGATTAAATAGCATATGCTCACTGGGAATTATTCCCAAGAGAGAGGGTGTTTACTATTTGAATTTGAATTACTATTACTATTTGGATGTTATTTTTATGTGTTGTGTGTAAATGTATTATTATTTAATTATAATTATCTTCTTGGAAAAAGGTCCAAAAATTTTACAGGGGAAAAAAATTTCCACCTCAAGCCTTATCTAGTGGATAATGAATCACCCACCCACATGGGCAGAGAAGATCACATAATGAGGAGTCATGTGGTGCCTTTATCTCTGCTGTGCATCAGTGAAATGTAATTGATTTGACTTAATTTTTTGTACTGTCACAACAGTCTGCAAATAATGTGGCTGTTCTCATTGTTGGACAATAATCAACTTAGTGGTGGGTTTTTAAAAATTTTTATCAATCAGTGTTAAAGCATAAAGATTTGTAAACAGATGCAATAGATAAAATCTGAGGAAAGAACAAAAATTTTTGCAGTAATATAAAATGGAGGAAATGCACTCCAAACTTTAAATAATAACAACTGAAACTATACTCACAAATTGTCTCATACAGTAAACAACACTGAACCTCTACAGAAGCACTGTTACTGGTATTCTCAAAAGAATTATTCCAAAATATTTTAATGGTCTGTTTCTTTGGTAGGAGAACATATAGACTACTGTGGTTATGCTGTGCTCCCTATGGCTATAGAACAGGATATACTGATTGCAGTAGAACCTGTAAAAACTCAGGTTGTGCAACTGGCAAACACCAACTCTTTGTACTTGTAAGTAATTGCTTTTATTCACTAATTTTTATGAACCTGTTTTTGTGATTGCAATACAGGTTAACTTTTCAGAGATCTGACAAATTTCCATTGCAATGTAGAGCTTAATTGTGTAAAATGAATTATATCAGCAGATGGAATCACACTGACTCTGTGCTGTACATAGTAGTTTAGGGCATCAGGTTTGCTGCTTCTGTCTCCCACCTGTTTGTGCAGATTTCTCTTAGGAGGCCTCTGATTTTTCTATCTTTGTAAAAGTGCAATCCTGTCTTTCCTTCTTTTCACTCATCTTTCTTGATGTAATCCCCTTAATTGGCAACAGCTCAATTCCTCCTGTGGAAGAGAGTGAAATGTTTTGTAATCAATTACTGCATGTGTAAGCTAACACTCCTCTGCTCTGGAGAACCTGGGGCTGTATTTTCACAACACAGTGGCTTTAGCAACAATCCTGGCTCAAAGAATCTGTCTCCCCTCTCTTCCACTTCCTCCACAACTTCTTGTTTGCAGAATCATTGATTAATTTAGGTTTGAAGGGATCTTTAGAGATCCCCTGCAACCATCTTGATGGTCTTCTGCGGGACTCCTGCAGTTTGCCAGTGCCTCTCTTGTATTGGAACCCCCTGAAATGGGACACAGTATTCCAGCTATGGTCTCTCAAGCACTAGACACAGGGAAATAATCCCGCTATTCTTCTCAACTTCAGCCACATTTTTCTGCCTCCTTCCTTGTAACACACCAATACTTGTATGGTTGCATAGCAGTTCAGGTCAGGTCACTCATCCACATGAACTTCTGTGGGCATTTTTCAAAAATCAGAATAGCACAGGCTTACTTTAGGCTATTTTTATTAAGCCATTGGTTTAAGCCAATGGCAAATTGCTCTCTGAAAGTACAGTGTATGGCAGTACAGGGACAGGCACATACTGCCAAAAGGAGGAACTATTTAAGCACATACTCCTGCTTGAAACTCAGTTTGATATAAAAATATGTTCTGAGCTGCTGCCTGCAACTAAGGCAGTTGAAAGGAATTTTTACTTCTGTGGCAAGTATAAATACTCAAATATTTTTCACTCATTTTGTGGAGTGTGTTTTCACATTACAGCTGTGCTGAATTAAGAGTTGCCACCACCAACAGGTGATGACTTGCTTCTTTTCCCCCTAGTCTCCCAGTCCCTGCCTCTAACATTGATCCGCCTTCTGCCTTTCACCTTTGAACAAGTACTACATCTGGTAAAGTGTGCTGTTCTGCCATTTTGTTCCCTGGTTCATTTTCAGTCATTTTAGTGAGCTGAACTGCCATGTACTCAGCTCTAAAGCTGACTTGAAGTAAACAGTGGGAACATGCAGTGGCGAGCAGGGGGAAAGGAAATGAAGACATGAGTGGGACCTTCTGCAAGAGACGATAGTTCCAGAATTGTAATAGCTTTGATTAGGAAAAGTTATAATGGATACTAAATAAAGCAGTAACCAAAAGGTAAAAATTTTAACTTGGTCTTTAAGCGTTGGCACATTACACTGCAATTGAAATGGCCTTCTCCTAAGGTACATTCAGTTCCTACCAAACTAGAATTACACCCTTTAAATTCAAATTGCATACACAGTCCTTATATTTTTGTATCTGCCCTGGTTTCAGTTTCAAATCATATGTTTTAAACCATAAACTAAGAAGACATCTTAGAATACAGCATTAAGCATCTCTATTTTGTTGAGACACTGTTGCTTAAAAACAAAGCTAAAACATGCCCATAATTTCATAACAAAGAAATATTTTTCAACACTTTGAATGTTACACCACATAACAAAACTGTTGACAGTATAAGTTTTTTTCCCAGCCTGTTACACTGGTAGATTTATGCCTGTGGTGAATGCATATGTATAGGCCTTTGGCAAACAAGGACTAACCATAAGCCTCTGTAGAATCACTATTTCCTATTTTATTCTTGTTCTGTGAATTGATAAAATGTGTAACACTTCTGTAGCCCTTTTCCACCCTGTAAGTTCATGCTAACTTTTAATAAAAACAGGCAAGAAAAGAACACCTGTGTGTTCATCATAAATCATCCCAACTAATCAGATGCCTTTTATGTTATTTGGACTAAAAACAGTATTCAAAAGTTACAGTCTTTTGAAGTTCCTGATACCTCCAACCCTTCACGTAACATCTTTGTAATTGAGAAGTATGTTTACAGAGAATATCTGACATGATACTTCTCAAATGCCATCAGAACTACCAGAAGATGATAGTTACCCGTTTCCATCTCACGAAAAAACCTGAAAACTTTCTTTTAAAAAAACCCCACAGGCTTTTTTTTTTTTTCCCCAGAAACCTCAAACAGATAATCTAACAAATTGACAAAACAATGAGGTTTGTAAGAAAGAGCCATACTGGTCTCCCCAAAATAAGAATTAATTACTATTCAAGCAGTAAAAAACACCTCAGCCACATGTGGTTTTTTTCATGCTACCAAAAAACCTCACTTCTAATTATACAGTAGAATTGGAATGTTTTGGTCTATGCTTATGGAGGAAGAGCAAACTTTCCCAAGAATCTTTTAAAAGAGAAAGGTTGGAACAGACAATACCAGAATATTATTACTCTCTGGATGTGCTTTTCCCCCTTTAAAAAAAAATTATAAAATTCTTATATCGAACTGCCTACCTTCCAGTAGGAGGACCAAACCAGGTCCAAGATGTACTAATTTAAAATACATCTTGGGCATTTAGGAATTGGATTTTATAATAAACTGAATGAGGTAACAAAAAAATAGACAAGGTTCTGGGGATCTTGACAGTCCCACATTCTGTGTTTGTGTGAATTATGTCCATATGAAACCTACCAAAATCAATTTCCCTTCATTTTCTATGCAAGAAGATTACAGAAATGTCCAAGATGTGTTTTCAGAAGTCATTGTTTTCATTTATCTATAGTCATACATAGTATATGTCTTCTTGTTTATTGAAGTTTTACTTTGATTGTATAAAAAGAATCATGGAGATAAAATACCGTAGAACTCTTTTTTGGTGGAAAGAGGACTTTAAATTTGTTTTCAGTTAATCGCTTTTAGCATTGATTTCAGTCAACCTTGCTTTTTTACAATAACAATGTAGGGTTATTGTAGAAAACAAGCATAAGCAAACACAAAGTGGTTTTTTTACTCTATGACTCTTGACATGCATTTTCTATTTTCTAAGTACTTATCTTTTTTATTCTATTGAAAATCTATAATCAAAATGATGTTTTATTCTCTGGGACATTGTTCTAAATACACATGAATCTCAAACTGGAAACATTTACAGGTATTGTCAAATTTTCCTTGTATTATAATAACAATAATTCCTTTCAGATCTTTTGTATTACTCTACAAAATACATATTCAACTATACATCGATCTCTGATATTTCTGCTGTGTATTGAATGCATAACTGACAAAATCCTAGTTCTAAATTGATAATTACAGTGCAAGAGCTGACATGTAACACTGAGGTAGAAACAAGTTGTAGACTGGTAATACAAGTGGAGTAACTCACTACAGCATAGCTAGCATTAGAGCAATATGAAGAGAAGGCAGAATTGTGGGTCTGTATTTACACTGCTTGTCAGGTTTAGGGTTTGCACAACTCAAGGGATTACCAGAGAGCCTGAAGTGTATTTATCTCTATTCTTGCTTTGACAGACACGATTATTTAGATTTTTCTCCTCTCTAAGAGGCGAAAAGAACATTCATGCTTGTGAGTGGAAGGCATGCTGCCTTAATTAAGCATGCCAAAAGCAGTTTAATTGCTGCATTTATACATTCTATAACCTAAACAAAAAAATTATTAATAAAAGAGATATGTACAAAAAATCCTTGAAAAACATTGCACTGAAAAAAAAATTAACATCAAAATGCTTTTATTCATCAGCAGGTGGCAGTAATAAGCCACGTTTTTCCGAACTAAATTTACTGACAAGTTAAAGCTTCAAGGTTTTTCTGTTTTTTCCAGGGATTTCAGTACTAGTGTTAATAACATTCAGATTAACAAAGCCAACCCTCAATGGCATAACTACTTCTTGTGTGGACTGAAGGGTATTCAGGTAAGACAAACACATTTAACTTACAAATGTAAATGAAATATGACAGTCCTACGTATTCATCCTCCCTGCATTCCATAGCTTTTCTTAACATACAGTTAAGTATGTTAAAATTTGGAGAGGAGAGGCGGTAGTTTCAAAAGCACTATTTTAGTTTTATTACATAAATTACATTAACAAATAATTATGTATTGCATAAAAGTCATACTCAAACTCATTATCACGATGACATTTCTGTATTTCAAAGTTAATGCTTTCCAAATGAATAATCTAATTAAAACTTGCTTTTAAGAAGGTTCAGAGGCTTGTCTGTCAGGACACAAAGACTGTATTCTAGACCTTTTCCTCCTATGGATATGTTTTTTAAAAATACTAATTTCCATTAATGTTGGAAACTTAAGACTTGTGCCCAGCAACTGGGTGAAGCTGACTCATGCAGCAGGCAAAATAAAATGTGAAAAGTAAGTAAAGAGCATACAAAAGAAATATCCCAGTAAAAAACATCAGTTATCCACAGTTTTCAGTGTGTGGAATTTGAATGGGATTTTCAAAATTTCCTGAGTGCAGCTATACAGGAAACAGCACACTTACAGTAAAGGCAGGAACACTAAACAGACAGACGTTTTCCTGTCTGCTCATTTGAGCTTTATCTTCTCCTTTGTGAGCTAACCTGTCCCCAGACAGACTTGAGGACTGAACTGCTCATGAAACCAAATGCAGATCATTGGTGTTGTTCTGAGAGACAGCCTGAACTTAAAATTGAAGCTCCCTATAAATCTTACCTGCTGTTTGCAGGTGATTCATGGCCCTTTGAGGAAAAAAGTGATGACTACTCAGCTCCAGTGATATTTCTGGAAAGGTAGATGGCATAAACAATGGCTAGGTCAGGAAGAGGTCACCACAGCCAGCCCAAATTATGGGTAAATGTGCTTTTGAAAGCACCTGAAGCTTGCCTCAGGATAGGCCATCTAGATCAGCCCACAGGACAATCCAATAGATAAGGTCTGCAGACAGCCAACACAAGCCTGACTCAAACCTGCCACCCGAGTCTTCAAAATACAGTATTTGGAACAATCAGTGTCACAAATCACTTTATTACAATCTCCAGTTCCTGAACAGACTACCACCCCTATGTTTAGAACCCAATAAATTACTGCAAATGTTTGCAGTAAAATGGGTATTTTCAGTTTTGTATTGCTCAGTAATACAGGCATTTAAATTGCCTTGACTGTAGAGATATAGATTAAGTTTCTTTACAATATATCCTTTCTTATATTATAGCTAGCATGACCAATTGACTTTATTTATTTTGCAGTCTGCTACTGCGATTTGTTTCCTAAAGACAAGCTTTCATACTTGAAGGTTAATTTGCAAAGCAGGTTTGCAGACTCTAGCACTGGCAGAAAATAAGCATAAATGTTACAGACTTAAGAAATACTGAAATAGAAGTATTCAGAGGGTCCAGCGGGATAGTCTGTTTATATTAAGTTGAACATGCTATCCTTTTGGGACAGAACTATTGCAGAGCTTGGCAAAGTCCATTTTCATTTTTGAAACAAGTACGTTTTCTATTTAAACATCGCGTGATAAGTTTGCAAGCCTGATTCACATTCAAGACAATCCAGAAACTGTGGATCAGTTTCTGGTTACTCAAGCATTTTCTGGTTTTGAACAAGCCTGTCTAGTGTTCTTCATGAAGGGACATGGGCAGCAATAGTATTTTAGGTATGAATTCCCTTATATTTGTAGATAGGAAAATTTAAATAATTTGAAGTGACAGTAGAAGACATCAAAGGAGACTCTTTGTGCTTGCTGATCTATACCATTGGTATTTATCGTTGAAGTTGCTTTAGGAAAAGTAGAAATGATTTGAAGGTTGGCATTCCTTTATGGAAACACTACAGTTTTTCCTGGGTACGTATTAGAATGTAGCTATTCAAATACTCCCCATATACAAGCAATGATTTTTTAATAAGTATTACATGTTTATTTTAAACTAACAACAGAGAGAAATTTATATTAAAGTGATTATACATAAAAAGACAGAGCAACTAATGAGCAATTGAAAGTGTACATGAGGATATCTGTGGTTGTTATGTATGCAAAAATATTTTAAACATTATTATAAAATAAGTATGACAGAGACCATCACCGCTGGTAGGCATGTCTTTGTGCCTCCTGAAGCATAATGTCCTTCCAGTACCACTGTGATTTTCTTAGTGCAAGTCCTGTGGGTGCTTCAGGAGACAGGAATACCTGGCTTTGAATACAGCTGCATGGCTACTGGTTCCCCCTCAGGGCAATGTGGCTCCCTAAGACAACAGGCCAGCATTAGAAGTGAAGCATAAAGTGGACCTTAAGCTCTTCAGCATGCCGTAAGTGATGAGCTGTGGAGCAAAGGACAAAAGTGGGGTAATAAAAGGATTGGTAACCTCTGGTACTGTCACCGCGGCAGCTCAGAGCAGAGGCAGTTGCTGCAAAACCCACCCACGAAGCTTAGGAAATTCTTAGGCATTTAGCCCATATTGAATTCTGCTTGGGGTATAGTTCTGTCAGCTCATATATGTTTGCATACAGGAATTGTAGACATACGTTTGGCTGAAGCCTTACCATTGGCTTTGTTCTTGAGGAATAGAATGAAAATTTGTTTTATTTTGGAGATACCAGAAGCAGGTCTTTGGTTCCAGCAATTCAGCAGAAAGATTCTCTTTCTAAGCATGAGATAATTGCAAGCCTGAGCCTGTCTGTACTTGAAACTGAGATTGTTTATTTTTGCATTGTTAGGAACATTTTGGTCTTAATAACCCAACTGGAATGAATTGTCTGCTAGATGGAACCATCCCTCCAAGTTCTGGTCTCTCTAGCTCCAGTGCTTTGGTGTGCTGCGCAGGACTCGTGACACTAAGGGCTAATGGAAAAACCCTCTCTAAGGTAATTTACTGTAAAACACAAGAGTGTCAGCAGTAAAAGTCTACTTAAAATTAAATATTGTTAATGCCTGTAAACATTAAAAACACGATACAATTGTTTTTGCAAAGAGTTGTTGGATATAAACTTAAGATATTGCACAATTGAGCAAACATCTTTGGCCAAATTTTGGCAGGATTTGAATTTGGCAAGAAAACAGGCTTACATTAAAGCTGAAAAAAGGAGCATTATTGTAAGCCTGTATTTTGGCCAACCATCAGGTCCATGCCTGGACCAGATGTGCTATCGCAAGCCAGGACTGAGGATATATGTGCTGAAGCTTGTGGACCACACCCCCGAGGCCTTTACCCTCTCCCTGAATGACTTTTCATGGCTTTAATAGCAGAGCATCTGTTGGAGGCCTGTGGAACAATTTCTTGATAAATTATATAATCAGCACAAAGTAGAGGTAAAATTCTTCCATCTGACTCTCCTTATTCTCTTCACAGTTTTTTTGGAATGAACATATTTACAATCCAAAATGTATTCCTCACTTTTTTAAACAAACAATAGTCTAAAAACAAACCCCAAGTATGTGACCTGTTAGCAGTACAACTGTTAGTAGAATTTGGCTCATGTAATACAAATTTCTGGAGGAGTCATGGTCCTTGAAGGTGACATATGGGAATGAAGTTCTCTCCAGTAAAAATGTCTGGTTAAGTGAAACTAGGATCTTCAATTAGAACATTGTCAGGAAGAGAAAAGAACAGATCTAAATGTGACTGTTTTGCATATTTGTGCCTATTGTCTAAGGCAGACATTCCCAAATTGAGGTCCAAAGCCAACTTACTTAAAGTGGTACACGATGATGGCAGCTGCTAACTGTGTGTGTATTACAAGCATTTCTCTGAGCTATGAGGTAAAGAGATCCACACAGAAGGTTTTTGCTGATCAGTTGTGACTTGCTTCTCTATGTAGACACAGTTGCAGCCATCCACTTAGCACTAAGTGCTCCATCACACACTGCACACACACCTTCTTCAGGAAGCTATCAGGAATGTTTGGGCAGAAAGAAGCAGGGTTGGTGAGACAGGGTGGCTTTTTTACGTAGGAGGTTGTGGCTACAGTCACTGACCCTGGTGTGATGTGTGGTCAAAAGGTAAGTAAGGCACAGGACACTTAACTGAGGCTCTGGTTTGGGAGGTGAGACGTGTAGTGCAATGATAGGTAAAAACATGGAATTGAGTCCCTGGCATGGCAAGAAGCTTTTGATTTTACATAGGTGGTCTTTTCACAGGTTAGCATCATCTCTGAAGGTGGAAGCCACATGAGCTAAGCTTGGGAACTACTGATCAGAATCACT
Organism: Hypotaenidia okinawae; assembly: GCA_027925045.1. NCBI lineage: Eukaryota > Metazoa > Chordata > Aves > Gruiformes > Rallidae > Hypotaenidia > Hypotaenidia okinawae. The sequence continues at coordinate 11,254,968 of BSDF01000012.1, forward strand.
GGAGTACATGTGTTCAGAAATTGGGTATCTATACCCAGTGCCATAAAAGTGACAGAGGTCAGAAAGCCCGAATTTTACTGGGTTGTAGAAATCTGTATCTGGAAAACAAGAAGCCAGATTCTCATTATTCCAAGAAATACTGCATAGCTTTCCTCAGAGAACAAATGATACAGTGTGTATCCTGAGCTGAATTTACACATGGCTTGGGAGTACTGACCAGCCTTATGCCAGACCTATTTTAAAGAAAGGTGCAAAACTGTTTTTGGCATTTTCATAGAAACTTGTGGAGGAACAGAAGGAAGACAGAGACTTCACTAAATATCTTTCCTTCTCCTCATGTGTCCTGTTCAATCAACCCAAAATCTCCTCTGCTTACTAGTTGGAAAACATGCTGAAAGTTAATCTTGTGTCTCAAATACAGTTGGACAAACACAAGAGACACAATTGCACATTTTTGTCAGGAAATCCTGCTGCCTGCAGCCAAATATTTTGCACTTGTGATGAAAAATGAACAATTAATATACAGATGAGAATTCCCAATAGCCAACATAGGAGCAGTTAAGAACATATCCAAGGTTTGGTGTGTTTACATAGACCAAGACACCTGGTTGTGGTGGTTAAGACAGAAGATGACAGCTCTGAAGACTGATTGCTTTTGTCCAGGCTCTAAGTTTCCCCAGATCTTACAGTACAGTAAAACCAAGTTCAGTGTTCTTGTCTAATTTACGATTTAGCATTAGAGACCTCTTATATCTAGCTAAATCCAGATTCTCTGTTGCACTGAATTTATGCTTGGCCTTGCAGAACTGCCTTGTATAAGGCAGAGCTAGTCTGAGTATAAATTAGGGCAATCCAGGCATGTGAACCCTTAGAAGTATAAAACGTGCTCTGGCCACTTCTTTGCAGCTCCTAATGCATCCTGTGCTGGTGTCAAATGCTATCTGTGCAGGATCCAGTAATGCTGGCTGTGTATCAGCTGGGAGCTCCCCCTTGGCAGGGAATTCTTAGCTGACCAGAAATAGGGGCTTTCCAGATCCTTTCTACTAGAAAGCAAACCAGGACCTTGCACTTTTAGGTCTCTGGGTATTTATTTGTTTATTTATTTTTAAAGGAAGAAAAAACACTACCTCTCTTCTGTTTGGTTTTTTTTTTTCCAAAAGCTTAAGAGTTGCAAAAGTCGTAAATAGTAGTATTTATAAGTAACAATATTTAGTCATGGTGGTGATTTTATTAGAAAAGATTGACTTTTTGCCCCTCATCAGTCTGATGGACTTTGTAAAAATCTTAATATGATGGTCTGTAGCAGCAGGACATAGCAACTTTTGGCTTTGGAATCAACTTTGGCTGAATTGTAGGGCTTCTGTAGCCAAAGTTATGAAAAATTGACCTTTTACTGAATGGAACATTTATCTGGTTTGTTTCTGTGAAACTATTTTAATGAGAATATTTGAGTTATATGTTCTTTTTCCCTGATAAATCTAAGTTTAAAATAGTAGCTGTAGAGTAAAAGTCATTGAGCTTTTATGAGATAATACTTCCAGTGTGAAGTTCGGGGCTATGAGATTAAGAGCCAGGAAAAACCCAAACAACCCTTGAAATGAAAGATATTGTAAAAGCATGGCTAGAATTTCATGGTGGCTTACTTTAAAAATAGGACTTTTTTGACGTTGAAAACAAAATTAAAAAACCCAAACCCGCTCTCACTAATTATTGTGTGTAGCAGCCTGCAAGAGGGCATTGTTTCAGTGTGCATACAGTATTTTTTTTTAAAAACCCATCACACACATACACAATAGTTAGGGAAAATACCAGTCAAAGACAATTCAGCCAGATGTGCAGTGCTAACCAGTTGCAGCAGTGCAATACCATTCAAATAACAAGATGGAAAATTTAGAATGCGATATTTATAAAGAATCCATTTTTCTCACCAAAGAGGATACCAGTCTAAGACTGTGTTGGCACCACTCAAAGAACAGCAATGCTCAGTATTAGCTTTTGATTTTAAAGGGATTTTAATTTTACTGTTACAAAATCAATCTTTTGTACAGCTTTTCATCAGGAGAAGATACTTTTTGTAAAGGAAATAGAATAATGCTCTAAATTGTCCAAGCTTTGTATTTCATGGTAGGAAATAATGAGTACAGAAAATCACTTAGTACTTTTGAATAACTAGATTTACTTGAAAGATGTGATGATAGTGTTGCTGTCCAAATGTTAAATCTTGTGGTACTAAGTTCTGTTCAGCCACACTAACATTTTTTCTCTTGCTCAAGGCTGGGCCGCTGTGCACATACTCACTGGGAAAAATAGATCAAAAGCAAATAGGGATTATTTAATTTAATGTGAAATTTTGAGCATAGGAAGTTGAATTATATTTGGGTCTATCTAACCTGCCAAAAATCTAAGCCAGACAGAATGATAAGGACCCAAATCGAATCTGTAATGGCAGTGTCCATTGCCTTCAATTTCCTCAAACTATGGCTCCCATGAATTTGAGTGTGGGATTTTCAGAACATTCATCATCGTCCTGTATTTAAACAGTTACAATACCTGGCCATGCTGTTGACTGCAGTGGGAGGATAGACAGGCCAACCTGAATCCTGTTTACTTTATTTCCGAAGCCTGTATAGAATAAGGAGAGGGCTTTAACTGCATACTTCACACTTCCTAATAATTTTTTCTGATGTTCAATAGCACTTTGATATCTAGCTATCTGGCAAGAAAATCTGTGAGCATTCATATTGATAGTGTGATTTCAAAATTAATGAGTGCTGATAATATTGATCAGGATTCTTTTATAATATTGTGGCATCAAAAATGTTTGATAAGATGACATATCAGAAACTCAAATTGCTTACACAAAAGATGGTGCATAGAGAGTGTATTTTAAAGTAGTTAATACTGAGAAATTATGAAGTTTCTTTCTCCCTGTGGAATTAAAAAACAGGGTCCTTTAACTTATTAAGTTTGGCTATGTGTGTTTGTAATCAAGGGGAAACAGAGTACTTTGGAGCAGTGGTAATCACAGGCCATAATCTCCCTCTCATCAACCAAATTGATAACCTTCTATTTGAGCATGTGAGAGGGCAGATGAAGTCAAGCTAAGATTGCTGTGCTCATGAGGACATCCAGATACTATCTGACAAATAGTATTTTCCCATCTTGAGAAAAAAGTAAGCATAATTACTTTGCAAAACATATACGAAGTTTAAGCTAATTGGGATTTTGTATGCAAACTGGAAGCAGATGGTAACTTTCAGCAGTCTATTCCTAGTCAAGATCAGATATTCAAAATAAGAACATTCCTGGTGGTAAAAATAACCTCAAAATTCGAGCATCATTTTATACCTTAATAAAAGAAACATAGTGCTTTATATTCCAGAAGTTATATTCATACATTTATACATATGTATAAAACACGCAGGCATGAAAAAAGTCACCATCTAGCTAGACTTTAACTATGCCTTAAGTGATGGAGAACAATTTCTTCTTGCTGTAAAATCTCTTTATCTAACATGTTTCTTCTCCATTGCCAGTTCTGTGTGCTCTGAACCAAACTCTGTAGAATTTCATAGAAAGTCTACACTAAATTTGCCATAAAATAACCAACATTATTTATTGTAAAGGAAAGCAGCAGACTGAGTCTGTCTTTGCAGATTAAGCTGGCTAAAATGTTAATGAATGTGCACTGGGGAACCATTACTATATTGCAGTAGAGAGAGTAAATGTATGCACAGTGCTTGTGACTCAATAAACATTTAATTACTCCAGTTACTTAAATTTGCATGCTGAAGAGACATTTTGAGCACTGAAAATGTCAGTCTAAAAATAACTCATATTAACAGGAAGGAAATTGGGTTTGGATGTTAAGCATTAGGTATCACTACTCCTGTATTGTTAGATACAGTAAACCAAGCTAGCATGTTTAACTTTGGCCAAAATGGACTTACGTAAAACCACTGAGGCAGATGTAATTTAATACTATCATTTTATAGAGAAGATTGCTTTATTTTGGTTTCTGTCATTCTGGATTTGTATATACCAAGTTTCTGCATAATGTAGGGTGAGCTTTTCCAAAAAACTACTAAGCAACACTAATTCTGTTTTACTAACAAATATCTGCCTGTCTCCTACTTGCTAATTGTCTTACTCTTTTAACGAGTTTAATCTTACAGAAGTTTACTTCTTTAAAGGTCTATGTGAGATTGAAAGGGATTGATCACTGCTAGAGAACATATTGACAGTGACAGTTATATAGGGACAAATTCTGTCACAGTTTACACACTGTCCAGACCCACTGCATGAGGGGAAAATGAGAGCAGTTAGCCCTTGGCCTCTTTGTGAGCAAGGGGACTATTAAAGGTGAAACTCCCTTATCTCTTCTCACTCAGATAATTCTTTAGTCTCTATTTTTAGGAATTCTTTTACAAGCAAGTGATTATCTGTTCACTTTCATTATTCCTCAGATACCTAAACACCTTTGTACATTTAGGCCTTCACAGTCATTATCAGTAATATCAAACTGAGAGGAACTAAAATAAATGATGACCAACAGAGAATCAAGCGATCTGTATTGGGTGGTTCATAATTTATCATGCTACTAAAGTATCAGGATATACATGGCCAAATGTAATACAATGTTGGAGTGTGCCTAGGAAAAGAAAAATATTCTTTAATCAGTTCTTCAGCATTTTTGAAGGACCAAAAATACTCAATTGAAAATAAACCCCTGAATTTTAGGTGTTTCATATTGAAAGGAAACAAACAGAGAAAAAATACATAATGTTGAAAAGTATCATTTTACTGAAACCCCATTTTTTCCCATTAAAAATGGAAAACAAGGTAACATGATCCAGAGCTACTGATGAGTACTCATTACAAGAAATCTCTCCCATCTAGAGTAAATACACATAAGGCAACTAATAATAAAAAATCACAACCCTTCTTTGTCAAACTAAATTCTATCTCCACTAATATGATTTCCCAGATTAGACTTTCTGCATGCTGGATAGGAAATCTTGTGGCTCAAAGATAAAACAGTTTTAAGTGGTAGTAATTTCTTTCTGTGTAACCCAAGATTGACTCACTCCTTATCAGGGAGAACCTTAAATTGTTTCAAACAAAAACCAGAGGTAGTTAGTAGAGCTCCTAGATCAAAGGCTAGCCTAGGTCTGCCAGTTGCCTGGTGGACAAACTGGTTAAGTGTGGCCTCCTGCAATACATTCTGAGCAGACTTCAGAATTAAGCCTCTGAAAAGGAACAGCCTGAAAAAAAAATATTTTTTACATTCATTGTTTTCAATTTTTCCAAATGCTCCAACTAAAGTTGTCTAAAATTTAAGAGTTCAGTATTGAAATCCTTGAGAGACAGCAGTTTCCTTAAATGAGTGATTCACATACATTTCTTAATGCTTAATTGCTTATCAGGCAAGTGAATGAACTCTGTGCACTGATATTCTACTCCTAATGATGTGGTTTTGTGTTGTTTTAATTATGGGTAGTCTCATTTAATGTGTTGTATCTTTTTTAGTTGAATAAACAACAAAAATGTTAAACATAATATATCGCAGAACACACTGATACTAGACATCTCTCATGGAAGCACAGCCAACCTGGCACGTGTACTTGCCAACAAATGTAAAAGCGCTGTTTGTGCTTGTATGTAGCATATGGGATCTCACATTCAAAACCTGCAATATTTGGTGTTTCTTGACAGATGACCAGGGGGGCTACAATGTTTAACTCACCTACCAACTACTACTACTGTCACGTTATGCTCATCCCTCTCTCCTGTTCAGAGGCTGAACAGACCAATCGTATGAAATAGCTCAGGGTAGTGCTGGACTAACTTTAGATAGCTAAGTTTCCATTCCAGCTTCCCTGCTGACTATCACTCATCTTTCAGACCTCACCACAGTCAGCAGAAGGGAACAGTTTGCTTCAGCCATGCCACTGCAAAGCAGGTTTAAACAAAAGGACTTTGCACAGGAGTGGCTAATGTGGTCACATCATCTCTCCTGTTGATTATGGTGCCAGGATGGTAACCTCAGTGAAAGTGGTGGAGTAGTAGTACTGAACTGGTTGAGGTCGCATTACCAAATGGCTATGTCAGTGCTAATTAAACACACATTTTTTGTGCCTCATTTGCCAAACAAATAATAGCAAAACATACAGTATTTTTTTCTCTAAAGTAGTCTAAGAAAAGCTGTAAGTCTACCTCTCTCCTTACTTACCAACTAAGTTATACTGGAAAAGATTCAGAAGAAAGCCACTTATATGATCAAAGGTACAGAACTGCCTCCATAAAATTAAGCTAGGACTCTCTGGAAAAAGGAGGAAGTGATAGAGGTTCATAAAATGATGAATATAATTAATTGATGGAGTGGATAGGAATCAATTGTTCACTGCCCCTCACATTATATGAGCCAGAAAGTATTAAATGAAGCTGGTGAGGTACATGGTAATGACAAAGGAAATGGTTCTTCACCCTACAATTTGTGGAAGTCCTTTTTGCTGGATCTTCTATGTTCCTCGTGCTAAAATCGCAAGTAAGTTAAAAAGGAGTCTGAAAAAGTTCAGATATATAAGAAATCAATTGTTGGTTACAAAGTGTGCACAAAGAGTTCACATTCAGCTCAGGAAACTTTATCAAAAAATAACATTCTGGGGAAATATGTCTATGGCCTTTGGTCCATACTAAGAGCCCATTTTCAGAACTAGCAGTGGCATTGGTTTGACCCACAAAGCCCGCTTTTATATTAATATATTCTATACTTCTATTCTGACCTAAGTCTTTAAATGGAATTTAGCTAGCTAACAATCCCTTACTCAGGGCATTATAGGTTCTTCCCTTCTTGGCTGGAGTGGTGTTTTGGGGTAGAAGTGGGGGTGGCATTTGAGGTTTGGTTGGCTTTTTGGGGGGAGGGGAAATTAAAGGAAGTATCCCCTGATGTTTGAGCTTTACTTTTTTTAATTACTATGCCAACTATATCACTTTGCTTGTTTAATGGTGTAGATTACACCTCAGAACTTACTATCTGCATGGTAGTTGTTATGCACAAATGATGACCTGATGACCTGGTCTAGCCACTCCTGTTGGAACAACTTCCTGAAAGAATACGAAGAAATTCAGAGGGCAATAGCATATGTGTTCACACAACTGTTGGGAGAAGGAAATTTTTTATTCATATAATCATAAGTACATTTTTTTTGTACAGTCGTAATGCTGCTGTTCAGACACATTTTTATTTTGCTTTTTAGTATCTATTTTTTCCACTTTTCATTACCACCATCTTCAAAAGATTTTAACCCCACCCTGCAAAGGTTTCCCTGAGACCACATTCTTTAGAGAAAGAAGCCACAAGACTGGAAACGAGGGTTTTGAATTCTCATTTCAGCTTTGTGACTGATTCACATGACTTTGAACAAATCATTTAAATATCTGTGCTGTCTCTAAATTGAAGATAACAGCAGCCTTATAGGAATGCTTTTAAAGTAAAGTATGTAAAATTCTATGAAGACTCAAATTATGATTTACTAGTGTTTCTGAAATACTGCTTTAGGGATGGAAAAAACATGCTAATGAGTCTTGGGTGCATAGAACTAGATTTGTGGTTGGCTTGAAGTGATCTCTCGTAGGGATCAAAATACGTGGGATGGAAGCCTACTCTGTTGCAGATGGGGTTTATTCTTTCTGCATATTTCTCACGGTGCTTCATGAAGAACAAATGTCAGCTTTCACCTAGGTCTACAGGAACACCTGTTTAACACTCCTGCAGAACTCAATAGGGGCAACATTTATTTTATGTGTGTAACAGTTGTACTTTGAGCCCTACCAAAGAGTGGCTGGTTACTTCTGACCTACCTGTCTAGCAGGTGATTCTGTGCTCTAGTTTGGGGTGCACTTCCCCTAAAAGTGGCTGTGAGAATGCTCTGAGTTACTTCTCAGCAGGAACTGCAGTGCAGCCAAGAGGGAGAGAGAGATGCATGCCTGGGTATCGTTCAGACATACATTTGAAACCTTGCCAAATTGAGGAGTGAAATCTGGGATCTGAGAAGCTCTGTATTTTTACAGGTGAGACATACACAGAAAGATATAAATAACAGATAATTCGCCACCCTAAAGAACCTCTGACTGTTAGGAAACAAGGCATTACTCTAAGATAGGTGAAAGTTAATTCCTTTTATTATACGGTTTTAGCAATTTTTTTCATTAGAGAGATTCTCTGTGGAAGCCTAAAGTCTGAGAACTTCAGTAGAAAAATGTGCTTTTTTCAATTTCTAGTAATGAAGTCACACATATTTATAGCATTATCATCTAGGAATCCCAAGTAGCAATTACTAATGTCGAAGACAGGGAAGATGCTCTTTATTTTATTGAGGAAATAGAGCCATGATGAATTAGAGGGACTTTCCCTGAATCACATGAAACTTCAATGTGGAGCTAAAAATTGAGCCCAGACCTCACGATGTTCGGTTCTCTGTTTCAGTCATATGACCATCCTTTTCCAAGTATCAAATATGTACACAAGGCTCTACGGTTTAGTCTTCACATTAGTTTGCAATGCTACAATCCAGTTCCTCTGAACTTTGCCCTTTCTCTCGTTCTAGCAAAAAGGCAAATATTTGCCCATTTGTCTCAATAGTAAGTAGGAACTGTTTTCTATACACATGACAATTTCCTCTCCATTCACATGCTTCTCATCCTAGTATTAGAAGGCCAGCCTGTGTCAGCAAGGGCCTGTTTAAATTAGAAACCAAATAATGTTTCAGGGATGCCTTGGGCTGTCTTGTGGAGAGGGTTCTTCTCAACCCCTGCCAGTTACTACTTGGTGGTCCTGCCAATCCTCGCTGAATTTCAAAACAAAAGTTGCTCAAGCTTGAGCAGCGCTGTTAGCCCAGCATACGCAGCTGGACTGCTGGTGAGCTGGGACGAAGCAAGGCCCAATGCTTAACCAAGCACAATTCACCAGACCATGTAAAGGGACAGGGGAGTGGCACTGTCTTAATTGTTAACATTCCTCCTCTGCAAGACTTCTCCTGATATTTATTTAATAAGCCCAGGCTCATAAAGACTAAGCGATTTAAGCAATCAAGTGGTAGCTGATGTGTATACGAGACGACATGCAGCCAGACTAAGTGAAGGGTGAAATGCCTAATTTCTGACTTCGCAAAGCTTTATCTGGCATTGCAGATGAAGTAATACCTCAGGCAGCTGTGCCCAAGACTGGAACATACATTACCAGTACCTCAGAAGCTGTACTGAGGCCAGGTTTGCACAGCCAGAGCTCCTATTTACATGTGCATGACCAGTGTGCTGGTCTTTTTCAGCCAGTGTGGAGAAGTTTGTGTTGCTGTCAGTGAGTAACATTCATGAACTCCAGTCTGATGTCTCCTGCCAGTGGCTACAAAAATTAGGGATGTGGTATTGCTCTGTTCTCAGAGGGGTGAAAGGCAGGTTCAGCAGAACTGGCTGAAACATGCAGGCATTTCCACATCCCAGCAACAGATGTTTGTAAATAGGCACGCCTTTGCATGTAGAAAGGAGTGAGCATCTAGAGACTGCTGTGTGTGAAGCTCTGTCGTTTCTTTTCTGTTGAGATGTTGCTGAGTATTTTAGCATTAAAGGGTGGGTGGGGAAGTGTTATAACATTCATTAGCATTTCATTCAGTATTATTTCCAACTTATAGTGGAGCACGGACACATGGTGACTGGATGTTAAACTCTCACTGATGGGATAAAGAGGTCTAAGGCTTAAACTGGAAATGGGACTGCTTGGAGTGGATGTGGGACAAGGGAGATGGCACTGGAAGATGTCTTTTGTTAGAAAGAACACCAAAATGTGTGATTTTCCTATACTTGCTCATGAAAAATAAATGAAGCATTATCTCAATTTCAGCTCATCTTTAAACTGCACAAAGGAAAGGCAGTGCTGAAATTGAGAGTAGTTTTGCTGATTGTACTTTCTGTGTATTAATGGTCTTTTTCTTGTGAGTGGCCATGTACCATGTTTGATTCAAAGAGATCCACTCTGTATAGTTTTAGTGTAATTTTGTTAGTGTTCTTTTGATAAATTCTGCTTATCAGCCTACAGCTTATTGGCCATAACCGCATTGTGAGCAGAGTAAATAGGCTGTTGGTGCAAACAGCTCAGCGTGATTACATTGGTCTAAACACCAATTTTACAACTTTGTCAGTGGTGCCATTACAGAAACTGAGCGAGGAAGCAGGCAGGCACCCTGCACGTACCTCTCTCTTAGCGTGGTGATTTACTGCCTTGGTCTGCTGCCTTTTACAGCTGTGTGCTGGCTAATATCGCTCCCTTGCTGGTTAGCTACTCTCAATCCTGTGATGCTACCTCCTTAGTGAATCGGAATCTGACTTTCTTTCAGTCGGATGGCACAGTCAGCAGCTTTTCTGAAGTTCTTTTCCCATCTTCCCTTTGGTTACCTTGTGCTTACACAAACAAACTGGCAGGGATCATAGTGGGTGGACACAGATGCTTTCCTTCTGACCTACTTCTTTTTGGCTAGTCTATATTTTTTGACCATTCTCCAAGGCTGCTCATATTTTGTTTTGACTTGGTCTGATGGTTTAAAACTTTACTGTAAATTATTATTTTTGACAGTTAATGATAGTGATATTCCACCCTCCCATATTATCCTCTGACCTGCAGGTATCAGAGCACATAACAGTATGCCTAGAATGTCACAAAAGAATGCAAATCACACATAGTTACAAATTAGTTCAGATAAACAATGTAAGCATAGTACAATATCTCAAGGAGAAATGACAAGTACCACTGATTAGAGTATTTAGAGTAAGAAAGGATTTCTGGGTTAGATTCAATACTTAATTTCTAATGATGTAGTCAGTTCATTAAAAATTATAGAGTAACAGCTTGCCATTTTTCTGCGAGCCACCAAGATGCATATGTAGATGGATTCACTAATAAACAAACAAAATATTGGCTGTTGGGATAGAGAGGTGTGAGGTGAATGAGGAAGGGGAGGGAGGACAGCTACAGGAGTTAAGCATCTAAACAAGTTTACCCTGAAAAGTATCTGGATATGGTGGCTGCAGTGGAAGCTGAATAGTTGATTCTCTCTCGCTTCAGAACAAAAGTAGAAAGGGGCCATGTGGCATCCTGGAAGATACCAGCTTTCAGTACTTGGTGTGTGAGAGACAATGGTTTCAGAACTCTGTCATTATCACCTTTGTTTTCTCCTTAGTTCATACATAAGCAGTATAAAAGTACCATCTTTCCCCTTGGCTGAAGGTTCACATGTTAATTTTTTTTCAGGTAGAACTTGCAGAAATCTGCACAAAGAGCGAACGTTATGTTGGCACAGAAGGTGGAGGGATGGACCAGTCGATCTCTTTTCTGGCAGAAGAAGGAACTGTACGTGGATCTTTGTAATCTAAACTAAAAATGTAATATTAATTAATGTAAACTAATAATACCTTCATATGTATCTACCAGAAAGACAAGAAACTGAAATACCTTAGTAAGCCCTATAAGCATCATTGGTATGCAAATAGAAATTACATGTATGAACTTGTGTACAAATTAATATTACAAATTTGAAGGAATAAGATCATGAAAATGAGAAATGACAAGAAGGAAGAAAGAAAAGATGTGTGGAAAGATAGACCCTAGAAGAGCACCCAGTCCCACACTGCTTGGCTAATTCATTGATGAACTAAGAATGTTTCCCATATAATGAAATCTGAATGGTCGGTATGCCTCGTATTCAGTGCAAATGGGATAATCATCACAAAAATGCTTTCTTGAAACTTCTTATAACCAAACAGTTCTAGGAAGCTTTGCCAGATCCAGTTACAAAGACAATGGAGACTTTTTCCCCATTTTTACTAATTCCAAACAATTCTGTGGCTGGATTCTGATGTAGAAGGCATTTAATGTTCTTAAACGTTGTGACAGAAGGTAGACTAGCAATGATGAACAGAACCTGCCAAGTTATGCATGAGTATTTGCAGTGGAATTTACAGCAGAGGTCATTAACCTGAAGGTGCACAGGACTGCAACAGTTCAAACCTAAAACCTGTCAAAATATGTTTTATTGAAAGTAGTGTAGCGTTTTTTGAAAACCTTTACTTACTTTATAATTGTGCTCTTCTATCTCTACAGCTTTTGTTCCTTAATGCTGTATCTTGGATGGGCTTATACAGAAAATCATCTATTTCCTAGAATTACACCAAAGATTTAATTCCATCATGAGACATCTGTATTTTCAATTTCACTTCACCTGCTCCTCCTCTATACCTTCCCTTCATACTTTATACTGTTCATAGTGTACACACGGCTATGTGCACGCTGAATAAAGCACCATATTTTCCTGGCATACACACAGATGCTCATATAAGCAGAGGCTTTTCTGATATATAGAGGTGTTGATCAAAAGGGAAAAGAAAATAATAGAAAAGATTAGGAAAAAAAAATATGATAAAGCTAGAAGATATCCTTGATTCAGTGTACTTGCAGCTGAATGCAGTTCTGGCCTCTCGTCTCAAAAAAAATGCACCAGAAAAAGACAAGTACAGTAAAGGGCACTGAGGTTGCTCAAAGGTGTTTGTATGAACATTGACTAATATAGAACTTTTCAACTTGGAAAACAAATATCTTTGAGAGTGATATTTTGAAGCCCTGTAAAACCCCTGAATGGGTAAGAGAAGGTAAATTGAGAAGTCAGTGTTTTTCATAACCAAAGAACTAATGGAAACACAATGACATTAGCAAGCAGCTTGTTAGAAACAAACAAGGAAGTTTGTTGGGGTTTTTTCCAAAACATTCATTGTTAAATTGAGAAATACCGTACATTGTGGAAGGCAAAAGTTTAAAAATGGTTCCAAAGAAGACCTTTTTGGATACACCAATAGAGTATTAGCCTACTTTTAGCTATTAAACATAACAGTCTGATGTTTCTTCCGGTGGAAGTATAACCACCGTAATCTTTGCTTTGGGAAGAGATTGCTTTGTATATGTCCTATTTTTATACCTACCCCAAATATCCATTTATGGCTCCTGTCAGAAACAGGACACTGGACCAGCTTAGTGGTACATTCTGATCTAATGTAGCAGTTCTAAGAGGGTATATTTAAATGTAAGCAAGCTTGTCTGTCTTGATAGTAATTTTGTGACGTGGTCCAGAATCTCAATGGCAGGGAGTAACACACATGCTGTACATAATGTACAAGCAGATTTGTCATTGTTTATTTAGCACTCTAGCTGCTCAAGGAACTCTCTGGGGTGAACAATGCCAAAACCAGTAAGACGTCCCTGCTTGCAGTTAGAGTCTATTCTGAGAAGCCAAAGCAGGGCACATGATTTACAACTTATTCCAGTGAAAAACCAGATGTGAATTTAATCTCTTGATTACATTACATCCTGAATTATTTAATTAATGGATGCCTAGCTTATTCCATGAAAAGGTCACAAAATCTTGGGAACATCTTACACAGCCTGTGCAAGGCATCTGTGAGGCAAGGCAGTCTCTTATGTCAGAAGGAAGGACACTAACTACAATTTTATATATAGCTTTATTTCATTTCTCCGTTTGATTTAATTTCTCTGATTGTCCATAAGTAACATGATCACTGCCTCCAGTCAGTTGTAAAATTCCGGTGCTATTCTGTACCTCAGTGAACTAAACTTAGTTTTCTACTTTTCCAATAAATCAAGGGAGAGATGGACTTCGGTGAAAGGGAAGGGAATGTGAAGCCCCTTGTTTCTAGTGGCATGCACATTAGCTTCAGCCAGGCCTGGTACTTTTCTGTAGATCAAAGAAAAACTGTTGGCTTAAACAGGCAAGAAAAATAGGTTGGGTGGGGTTCTGTGAACTGCTGAAAAAACCCAAAGACTTAATGGAAACATTTTAAAATCAAGCTACAAGGGAAAGGTTTGAAATGTATGTGTAACTTGGCCAATGAGGTTAAACCTCTCTTCTCACTGTTTCATGTCAGTTTTCTTTTCTTAACTGTCCTGGATTTTCAAGAGAAAAAACATGCAAATTTGCATTTGATTTATAGAACTAAGTGCACTGTTACCTAGTAGTAAATTAAAACTAACCATTCATTTTTCTTTCAATAGGCCAAGTTGATAGAGTTCAGTCCTCTGAAGGCAACTGATGTTAGACTTCCAAGTGGAGCAGTGTTTGTTATTGCTAACAGTTGTGTTGAAATGAATAAAGCAGCAACTTCTCATTACAATATTAGGGTAATGGAGTGTCGTCTGGCTACAAAGGTAACGTATGGCTTATGTCAAACTCTAATGAAACCTTCATCTAAATATGTGCTTTTTTTCAAATTCTGACCAATCGTGTCTCTAACACCTGGCTAGGTGCTACTTTAAGTAGAATTTTTCTTTCAAGAGCCAGACACCTCTATCTCAGCAGATACAGAACTCTGTCGAGTTTAATGGAAGTGCAAGGACTGTGCCCTTATATAGAAGATTATGCGATTTAGTTCTAGTCAATTTATTCCAATGGAACAAATAAGTCTTATTTTCAGCAAAAAATATTCTCAGTTAATAAGACTGTTTCTAATTAAAGCTAAATAATGACAAATAATGGAAAGCAACCAGTGTGGTCACATGTTTATATGTATATATGGCAATAGATGTGTATTTTCTAGGATTTAGAGGACATCAAAGCTACTTGTTGGAGGCCTGGAAGTAATACTGGAAATGCTAAATAGCAGCATGTATGTCAGTATAATGTTTAAAAACAGGATTGAATCAAAACCCAACATTTAGGTTGTGTAGCTAGTTTACAGCTTGCAGTTACCTCCAAAGTGTATGGAATTCGAACATGAAAAATCCAAGTTCTGCTTTAATCTGGATCTTGTAGACCATATGTTTAGGAATATGTAGATGTAGGATTTGACTTGAAATTGTTGGCTTTTTCTTTGATTAGATGGAAGGGTAAGCATAGAGAGTCATTGCAATTATATCCAATGCTTTTGGAAAGATAGAATTTGGGTCACAAAGTCTAGATGAAAGTTTTAAAATCTGTAGTGTGGAACTCCTTGCCACAAAACACTTGGCTAAAGTCTAAGCAATATTCAAAAGTACTTTCAGCATCTGCTGGTATCATAATTCTATGAAAAATTGTCATAGTTAACAGGAGAGAGAGAAAAAAAGAGTTGAAGAGATGGTCAGGTACTGACAAAATGTAATATAAAATACTGTGTTGAGATATTTTTCTAGTAGGGAGGCTTAAATTCATATGACTTAAAGTAGGCTTTAAACTCAAGTATAAATAGCATAGCTGCCTTTTAGGTCTGGATAAGTTATGGTTAAGATAACAGCACCAATGACCATAGCTGAAGCTGCTGTCACTGAAGTTAATAAAAAGATTCTTACACCATTAAGAAAATCGAGGTAAGGACCTCTTTATTCTTTGGTTCTGGCATAAATGATAAACCTCTAACTTATGACAGTTAATTAAGTACGTATTTTAGGAAGAGCTTCTTTTGGATTTTTTTTTTTTTTTTTTTTTGCATAAGAAAGAGAGAGCCTTCACAAATGATCCAGTCTAAAAGGCAAACTAAGAAGAGTGCATTAAGTCCTAAGATACATTGAAGTGTTGTCTGGGTTTGGCTAGGAAGCAGATTTTGTGAAATGAATCACAGTTTTCTAAATTACTTGAAATAATTGGGGTCCTATGCAGCAAACAGAAAAGGCCATCAGGAAAAATGGAGGGTTTTTTTAACATTCCTGTTAGTTATGATGGAATTTATAAAAAGGTCCCCTTAGCAGATGCTTGATTTTAAGGAGACTAACAACATACACCTGTCTGTTTTTAAACATATGCTACCCAGATGGAAAGTTGCACACGCTATAAAAATACATTGAGCCAGGAAAAGACTGTCTTTAGGAACAGGTCACAGTGGGGTGAAGGAGGGCAGGTATGTAAGTGGAAGCAGGGAAGTCTTTTAAGCACCATTAAGCTAATGGAACTATGAAACAACACACGGCACCTCACAATAATGCTTTGAAAGAAATTCTCATTGATAAGTTCCTTAGGATAGGCTTCATCCCCCACAGTCCATCTGCTTTAGGTCTTTCCAGAATTTGATGTTTGCTGAAAGCAGTATGTAAGTAAAGGCGCCAACACAACATATCCCTGCTGGAATTAGCGTAAAACATTCTGATGTCAGTCTGTCCTACAGCAAGTGAGCTCTTGATCATACTCACAGAATTAACTTTCCTAGGTTCTGCTCCTTTCCTTTCCTTCTGGACAGTCATTCTTTTGCTTGTTATTCTCTCTTTTCTTTTGCTATTCTTCTTGTAGCCTCTGAGTGCTTTCCTGTACTCCATTAAACAGTATAAGACATTTAAGTTCTGCAGAACGCTTGTGATTCCAGAGGAAATTAAATTGTACTTAGTACTTCAGAAAACTCACACAGTAGGTGCTGCAGGATGAATATGAGCATTAGCAAATCCTGTGTTCTCCCCTGCTTCACCATGTGTGGTTCGCTTCACTGTCAGCTATGCAGCAGTGCCAAGAATGTCTGCAGCTGGAATACTATATAGTTAATCAACTCAGGCTTGTTAAACATGGAAAGATGCTCAGATGACACTGTAGAAATGTAAAGAGTAAGAAAGCAGTGTTGCTATATGAGCGAATTGTTCCTATACTAATTTTATTTGTCCCATCATTTACTATGTGTGTTACTTACAGTTCTCCAGTGTGCCTGCATTGAACAATGAGGGACCATAAAGGCTACAGATGCTATATTCTGGCAGTTAAGAGCCAGCTGGATGATGTCCACATCTTTAATCCATCTAGTTAGATATCATCAAGAAAATAGCCAACTGTGGGATCAGTATTGGGATTACTTTTGTACATTTAATAGATGGGATTTTCTTCTCCATCTCTGTTCCATATCCACTACAGTTTGAGCTGCTGCAGCTAGATTATTTTCAAAACCCATTTCTCTTTGCCCATAACATTTTCTTAGTGCTATTAGAATTGAAACTTTGCTATAAGCAGTATGGAACTTTCCAACAAAGCCCTGCCTGCTGGCCTGACTGGGTCAGTTTCCATTTGGAAGGTTTGACCTGTAAAACACTAGTGTAGTTAGCTCATCTAAAATACAGCATCTCTCCCTTGAAGTGTAGAAACAGGAATAGATGTGACAATACACATGACATATTTCTACAGGCAATTATTTATTTTAAAAGGAAGTGAAAAAAAATTTGTTGCCTTACAGAACATTACTTTTTGTGAATCCCTAGTTCTGTATAACTTCTGGTAGTAACGTCTAGGGGATGCTGAACATTAGGATTAAAATATGAAGAAAATAATTTCCATTCATTTAGCACCTTGAAGCAGATTTAAGTTCATAAATTGGTTATAAATACGCACCAACATAAGAGATACTATTTAAGTAAAACAAATGAAGCAGTAATTGTTAGTCTAACTTTTCAATAAGTAAACTAAAATACAATTACATCCAGGCTGTGGAGTCCTAGGTACTCAGAGCCTTTGAAAAGCAGGCCAGATGTGACTGAATCAGGCCTTTACAAGAAAATCTCCTCACCACGGTTTCTGCATTAACCACTAGACACTGCTGCTTCTTTCTCTGCCACTGAACATACAAGACTGTGTTTTAGATGGCGACAGAGTCATATGATTAGGATTTTGATTGGATTTTGTTTGTTCTGCTCTACTGAGCTTCACACAAATCTTAACAAGTCACTAGATGGCACCAAAAGTAGTTAATTTTTAGATACTGTAGTAAAGCAAAACTGGAAGACCCCCTGCAAAAGTACGTTGGAGTAGGGCAGGAGAGTGAGAATCTATTGCAGATA
This sequence comes from Hypotaenidia okinawae, assembly GCA_027925045.1. Taxonomy (NCBI): domain Eukaryota; kingdom Metazoa; phylum Chordata; class Aves; order Gruiformes; family Rallidae; genus Hypotaenidia; species Hypotaenidia okinawae. The sequence continues at coordinate 11,272,804 of BSDF01000012.1, forward strand.
GTCAGGCTGCAGATCTGCTTAAATTTCATGCTGTAACTCTGCACAATACAAAGGAAGCACTTCTGAAACATGTACGTAAAATCTGAATTTCTTTTAACCCAGGAAATTAAATGGCTTTGCTGAATTGGGGTGTAAGTTATTTCAAACCAATCACACTCAAAACCAGATTTTATTAAAAAGAACAACAAAACACATTGGGTGAAATGTTGGCCCTGTTGATGAGCAGTTTTAACACTGTTTTGCATAGGAAAAGGATTTCATTCCTTGGTCTTGCTGCACCGCTTTAAACTCCACAAATATACAGCCTGATCTGGCTTATGTGGAAGCTTTAATCTCAATTTAAGTGATGTGGAATTGGAGGCATGTTATGAGCTTACGAATACAGTAAAACTGATCCTGGCGTGTACCTGCTGATCTATGTCTGACCCTGTAGTAATCTGTTGACATTAAAGATGGTGTGTCAGTAGGGTTCCACAATGACCACTTAATATTCTTCTGTAATTCATAATACCAGAAATATTCAACCTCACGAGGAAAGCTGTTTTACTCAAACATATTCATTAGGCACATGCTACACATGTAGAAGCCTTCCAGAGGAAAGCCTTTTTGACATATTTCTTTTTAGGATTCTGGTGCCTGGAAGTAATTGCCAAAACATCGAAAAGGTATATACAGCATGATGTCAGTCTCTGGAGTTGGAAAAACAGATATATCTATAACTAATTAGCATCATAGCAATCATGTAGAAAGGGAGCAGATTCTGACTAACACATTGCAACCTTCCTGTAAGGCTCAAAAGTTCCAGTAAGTGGGAGGTTAAAATAATGTACTTAAAAGTTACTTTAGAGATTTGGAAAGGTCACAGTTAATTCTCCCACACAAATCTTATGCCTACTCTCATATTTTTAAAACTATTACAAGAAAGGGTTTTAATGACAACCTCAAATATTCCTCAGAAAACTCCAGGAGCATACTGCAAAGGTCAAACTGAGTTTTAAATGTTAAAACAAATTCTTAGGCACTTCTGGTGTTACAGTATGGTAGCATTTGTATAAGCAATTGTCTGAATGTGGTTGTGAAAGGTTAGTAAGTGCTTGAAGTAACAACATCCATGGAAAAGGATAAATCAGTGATTTGATATCGCAGAAACATGCCAGTAGGGATTTTACAGATAGTATCTGATTTGAGGGAAGAATGTCTATCATTTGCAGGCCTTTTATATGTAAATGAATAAATATAATGGTTATCTGCTGTGTGCTGATAAAAAGGAGTTTCTAATAGTTCCAAATTAAGTAAAAAAGAGTAAATGGATCTTAAAATTGTCCTAAAATAGACAATTAAATAGTTTTAAACAGGAAAACACAATAATTTTCTATTTTATTTTTTTTAATTTTAGCTTCTCTCAAACTCAAAAGGCTTGGACTGGAAAAAAACGTTGAGACTTTGTGATGTGCAAACCAAGCTAGGAGTTAGCCTGGCGGAAATGCTGACCATTGTTGAGGAGGTATTACATCCTGAGCCTTACAGCACAGAGGAAATTTGTAAATGCCTGGGAATTAGCCTGGAGGAGCTCCAGTCTCAGATCCTTAGTCAAAACACGCAAGATGGTAAGCATATATGAAATGGTGGGGTTTAGTGTACAATGTTTCTATTACATAAAAATGTATGTTTTAATAAGTAGTGCAAGTGGAAGTCTTGCCAGAATACTGCCCCAGAATCTTGGGTGGCAAGTCAGAGAATTGATACCACAATTTTCATTTTAACTTCTAACTTAAAATGGAGCAAAACTTTGATTTTGATTGAACTGTTTCTAAAATGGCAGAAGTACCCGATCACTTACTATTTCAGACTAACCTGTGCTGTTTGAGAATTCTCGCTAAATAACACACAGCTTTTATTGTAGGGAAAAGTCTAAACTAGGCTTCCTTTTTTGGCAGTAGCACTAATGAAACCAAACACTTGGGATGGTTGTAGCTTCACTGAAATGAATCCTCTTTGCTCTCCCTTTAGTGGTTTTAAGGACCAGCATAGATGGATCTTTGTGCTTCTGTTTTGAATGGATAAATATGTGATCACTTCCTAAAACGTGCTCTGGGCAGCAAGTCATCTAGGTTTCCAATGAGAAAGAAGTTTGTTACTATCGATTCACTGTTTTTCTTTTAGGAAAATGTTGGTGTAGGTGAACCATTTACCATTTAAAGTGTTTCCCATGTGTTATTGCTCATTATACCATGTAGTCATAAGCACTGGCACACGTAGAATGGATGCTGCATGCGTAATGTTGCTAATAATACTGAATAATCGAATATTTATGAAATAATTAATTTGCATTCATTACAAGTTTGCAATTGAGATCAGAATCTTCCTTTAAGAATTGAGAATAATCCTTACTTCTTTGTTTCCATCCTGCGGCCTTAGTACTGGCACGGTTTTGTAGATGAATTTTACTGTTGCCAGTGCCTCCCAAGACTGCTTTCAGGCACGTATATATTTGATGTATATAAATCAGTGACATGTCTGTGTATGCTGATGCTTATATTTAAATAATCTGCACATCTGGAACAATTGTGAACTTTATATATTGACCAAGGATCAGGCCGCTGATCTAGAACCTGTTTTGCAGCCCAGCGCCATCAGAGAGTATAAAGCTATCTTGTTCTCTTATTATGCTGCCAGAGGTGCCAGGATGGAATATGGCATCTTAATCCAGCTCTTTATCTCCATAGAAAGGCTTCTGATAACGCTGTGCTGTGTGTACATGAGAAATATCCTGAACCACGTACCTGCCCTCTGCAGCATTTTCATGAGAAACTGGAGGGTTGTAAATCTTTGACACTGCCCCGACTTTCCCCTTCCCGAAGCAATACAAGGCTACTAAATTACAGGTGTTGATACTCTTTATACCTGGTTTAGAAAACAGAATTGTACAGTTTGCTAGAACAGAACTGTTAATGCAGGTTATATTGATCCTTTTCAAAAATCAAAGTCTGGATAAAAAAAACTAAACAACAAAGCTACAGAAGAAACTCTAAGGAAATTTTATACTGTGGCTCTGAATAGAGTTTGCAGATGTGTGCTGAACAGAATCTCTTAAACTTACATGAGCACGATTTCACTTGATAAGGCAAATTAAAATGGGTTATGCTGAAGGCCTCTTTGCGTGTACACTATAAAATTAAATAACAGATTTCTGTAAAACTATATGCAAAGAAGAAACAAGACAGACAGAAAGGAGGAATCCAAGTCCACTGTTTGTTTTTGTTACACACTAAACAAATTACATTTTATGTTGGCCTTGGAAAACCAGAGGCTGTTTGACAAAAAAAATACTTTTCTTCTTTCCCCTGGGGTTTCCCACTGTATTTGAATGACAATGTCTGGCTTCTTCACATGAGAGCAAACATACTGACATATAAGTAATCTCTGCAGAGAATTTCAGATCGTTACTTCTTTGTTCAACATAAAGGGACATAACATTTAGGATATCTTTCTTCATTTGTGCACATTTTATCAACTTTTCTGATAAAATACTATAATGTTAAGGGTTAATTATTTGCATGAGAATTACTATTTAATCTCCTCGATTTTGATTTTTTCTGTGACTGAATAGAAATTGTCAGTAGTTTTAATTTTTTTATTGTTCAAAACCCAGTGATAGTTACAAATAATGTCTTGTACTGACATTGTATCTGGTGTTTAAGGATCTGAAAGTGCTGTGTAAATATTATTCTAGCCTTAAGTCTGGCTTCCTGTCCTCTACTCCTCCAGGGATGGTACTGTATACTTACATAAAGTTTGACAAGTGTATAAAGCTGACCACAGAAAAACCTCACAACCAAAGAAAAATGGTATGGACAGGCAGTGGGCAAGTCCCAGACCAGGTTTGAAAGCACACAGCAACTTTGTACCCTCTTTGTAGGAAGGTAATCAAGTGTTTTTGCAGGTCCCCACTGCACAGCCCACTTTTCCCAGGTTTGGATCAGATGGTGCCTTTCTAAACATCTTGCAGTTGTTCCTTGGCCAACTCAAAATCCTGAGTTTAAATCCCCCTTGCAAATGTTTATACATGGATTGCACTTGTGGCTTCTGAACATCTCTAGAAAAATAATATTTATTACTTTCTAAGGTGCCCTATGCCATAATTTTGGCTTGGCCTTCAGTGCTTCACAGAACATTTAGTGTGTGGTGATTGTGGGACATTAAGTATTTATAAGCTTCACCACAAAAGGATATTCTCCTGTAAAAGTGTACTCCTTTAACTATGAAATGTTTTTTTTCCTTCTTACATGAAGTATTTTAAAATACAGTTTTCCTTTTCATGTATAAAATTGTAATCCAATTTTGACATTTAAACCTGGGAATGAAGGCACCACGGGAGGAGCCAGCATCCATTTGCTATGTGGATTTGGCTGTTTAACTGCCCTCCTGTTTGTCCTCTGGAAAGAGAATTCTAAATCTGTGCTGTAGCTTCCATGAGTGGTGCTTGAATAGCCTTTCATTCCCACTGCCAAGTAATGCATGTTAATGGCAATCTCAGCACAAGAACAATTGTAACTTTCTATGCACTGACAGGCGTACGTGAAGATGGGGCTCCGAGACATTCTGTCAGGCTGCTCTGGGACACGTAAAGCTTTGCTGTGGGCATTAGCAGAGTGCCCTTGTCGTATAAGCTACCTCCAAAGCGGTAGATCTCAGAGCGCTTCCCAGCTTGAGGGCCCATGTGCCTGCTCCAGACTCAGCGTGATCTGCATCACAGAGATTTGACAGCATACCAACCAGTGCCACATGGGTTCCTTGGGGTGATCCCCAGAGAGGTGGCTGCTCCAGGCAGATCCCATACAGCTGCTGGGTGGATGCAGGCCCTTGGGGCACGCCACAGGCTGAGGCATGGGCACTGAGTGGCCTAGGTGAGTTGCAAAAGCCTTGTCAAAGCTAGTGTTCCTCTGGAGGAAGAATCACTTTAAGCCAGTAGATACCATAATCTCAAAGCAGGTGTCTGCTAAATGGGTCACTGAATCTAGCAATGACTCGTCCTATGGTTTATTTTCAGAAAGCCAGATTGCAAACAGTTACTTAAGCAGTCCCAGTAGAGTAACTGTTCCCCACTTCGAGTAGGGGGTTCACAATCTGGCTCAAATTAAGGCCATCTGGCAGCATTTTCTTATATACATTATGAGCCAGAAACCTTCACCCTCATCATGTTCAATCAGCAGGATGCCTAACAGAGAAGGGTACTATTCCACATGAGTAATGGTGGTAGAAACTGTCCCCTACATGATTTCGCGTCAGTGAGTTTTTCCTGTTGTAAATTTCGAACAGTCCCATCAGCCATGTGTAGCTCATTAATCTACAGTGAAACATATCTTAAGCAGCTGCCAAAGCAACTAGAAAAAATTATATAGCCTGAAGAGAGGTTGGTCTTCAGCTAAAGGTCAGGTAGAATTGTACAGGAAGCCTCTAAAGAAAGAATCTGCTGAAGTTAAAGTTATAGCAAATATTATGAGTTGCTGAGAAGCCATAATGTTTAATTATAAAGCAAAAAATCCCTGTAAATGGAAGGGATGGGCTTGCACAATTTTTGTAAAGCTAAAATTAAAAATATGACCATGCACTTGAAACCCCCAGTAAACTTCTCCATTATATTGAAATAACACACAGTTGTTTGGGACTAAGAGTCCAGGATTTCAGTTTGTTTTTAAGAGATTTTATCTGGATTTTGGACAAACTTGTTAGCCCGCTGTGTCTTAACAACTTGTAAGGTCCTTGCTGCAGTGCAGGCTGTTTGTGCACTGGAAAACACCACCATTTCTTTCAAGGGCATTTTGGGGGTTTGTAAGTGAATTGAATCTACCTGTTCCTGGATGACACTATAAAAATCCTCTGCAGAGGAGCAAAGCTCCGGTGCGGAGGATCCACAAAGGGTGGGCAGGAGTTGCTAACATTCTCTGAAAAGTTGCTAAGGACTAGTAATACAAAGTGGTTAACAGGGAGCAGATTTCATGTAGAAGATACAGTGTGCCCTCTTGAAACCATAGAAACACAGTTAGGCTATGACCTGAAGGTGGGTTAGCTGCTGCGCCAGCAGCCTGAATGTGGGTGAAATGTGTTACAAACTTAGTGCCAAAACATCACTAATAGCAGATAAGAGTCCTTGTTGTTCAAGTTTTCTGTGGTCTCATTTTGACTTGTCTGGTTTACTCTAATTCCTTCTGACCCTGTCTTTTCAGAAAGTGACAAAAGGGACCCTGTGACTCTGACTGTGTGAGTGGGTCTCAGACTAACGGGTCTCAGACTAAAATCCAACTGTTCATTCCATCACTGCAGTGAGCTATGCAGAACACAGCAGAGAGGAAACATGTAGTGATTGTCAAGGAACAGATTTTGAGACCGTGATTCTGTTCAGAGAGTAGATCCTCAGCAAGTACAAGTGTCCATCAGTCCAAATGGCACTACACCATTTTAAATGAACAGAGGACCTGAACTGGATATTTCAGAGACCCCCTTACAGAAGAAACATCACTTTAGACATGCCCTAGACAATTGCTCTTACGTCAACATAGAAGCCAGCTAGTTTCATTGCACCAGAGGTTTTAGGTTTTTCTCTAGTCACCAGAGAAATGGGTACCACGGGGCAATCTGGGTCTTGGCTGGGATAAATGGTTCCTGAACCAGCCCTGTTGACTGATAGAACACAGAACTGAGGGTACCTGTACCCCTAATTTAGAAGCAAAGGTAAGTGGGAGAACTCAGACCTTTATGGTTTGCTGGATGAGGAAATACTGCTTACATTTTCAGTCAGACCAAGTACCTAATTTCCATACTCTCTCATAGATGTCACAGTTCCCATGCTTTTTATAATCCGGCATATTTTGCTTTCCTTGGAGTCCCACAGAAGGCAACACCATATAACCCAGTCCTGTGCAACACTGGAAGGTTTCAGTTTAGGCCTTCAGTTTTTCCCATTTCAGAAAACTCCAGCTTTAGCTTAGATATACATGGACCAGTTGTGCACACTTTGGTTTTGTTTCTTTTAACCATGACAGAATATGGCTTAGGAAATCAGTCCTTTTTAATTGTAAAAGCTGTGCCTGCACAAAGCATGCAGATTCTGATCAGTTCCTGCAGTCTTCTAAAGTCACAGCCTCCGCAGCTCTATGGCATGTCCTATTACTTCAAGTTTTGTTTATGTGGTGCTAATATACAAGGTGTGATGCAGCAAGGGAATTCCAGTATAGATGCAATTTTTGGAAATATCTCATGTGCTCTGCTGTCTTGTACAATACAGAGATAGTTAGGTGGGATTACCCATCCAAACAGAACATATACAAGAGTGTTTCTCTATTACCAGAGGCATTTGATGTTGAAAGCTGAAAGTGACTCATTTCATTATTGCAGAGTAGGACTTAGAGTACAGAGGTGTTTGCTGTCCTGAGGATAAATGTACCTGAACAGTACACTACCAGAGAGGAAAAGCAAACTATTAGGAAAAAAAATTAAATATAGATGTAACTTTCTGAAATAAAATGCTGCCCAAACCCAATCGACAGCTGTGGTAATAATGCCAGCCTTTAACCAATGCTAACTCAGTAAATGTCCCCCAAGGAGCCTGAAAATAACGTGCAGCCACTCTTTTGCCCTCGAGACCTGCTGATAGGATTGCTTTGGCATGGAGGGAAAGCCGGTGTCAAGGTAGCAAATTCTCCCCTGCACAGGCAACTCTTCTGGGAGCGAGTGCTGCCAAGGACACTGCTCAGATCTTTTGGCTGGCAGCCAGCAGCCAGAGCACCCATCCTGGTTGCCAATCCATAACACAACGAGCACTACACAACCCCAGCGATTTTTAAGGTAATCTGGCCAGTAGAGCATTGCTCTACCAAAGGGTGGTCTCCAAATCAATCACAGCCTTTGGCAAGGCTGATGCCTTACAATTGAAACCAGACATGTTTTCAGTTCATTCTTTGGGTTACTACTGTTCAATGGTGATTTACAAGAGAGTGTGAGCTATGGCAATCTCTCACGCAACTTTAGATATTCCCTAAACGAATGCACATTTAGAAATCTCCTTGCTCTAAAACAATGGCTTATAAGAAAAGAATATTTAAAGAGAAACCATCCTTAAAAATGGGCCAAGATGCCTTTCTTCAACATTCAAAAACACTGAGGCATCTCTCTGCAAAACACAGTAACCCTGGCAGCAACAAAATCCAGTGGGGTAAAACACACCTATAAATGGGAAACCCAAATATGCTCTTCCTGTATGATACTCCCAAGAGGATGTTTCAGGGGGTATTCAATTTTCTTACTTCTGCCCTAGTTTGAAATGTGTTCAGAAGGCCTGTTCAAAAGGCAGCAACGCAGGGCTTCTCAGCAGCAGGTTGTATTGAATTACAAAATAAATACCACCAGAAGCCATGTCACTGCTATCGCTTCACTATCATTTGAGGCTACTTGTGTCTGTCTCAGCACTGGATTTTCAGTATTTACAGTTGTGATTTACACTTACTCTTGAGAAATAAAAAGGGCTTATAGAGGCACTGATGAAGATTTAGTCTGTATGGGTTGCAATCTGGTGTTTATACTGGACATAATTTTATTTCCAGGGACTTTATTTTCAAGGAAGATTTCTACATATACTTGCAGATATAGATTGCTGAAAGCATCAGAAGTGGTTCTAGAACTTTGCTGTCTCCACAGAACAGCCAAGTAGGAATTCCATGTGTCTGGGTCAGTGAGTGAGTTCTGCTTTCAATACAGGACTTGTCTCTTTTCTCCTTTCACCTCTAATTGTTAAATCAGCCATTTTGAGAAGAAAAAGAGACTAGAAGCTGAAATGGAGACACACATGTCTCTAAAGGAGAATTTATATCTAGAAAGAAAATGAGGGATGTTTGGAGTGTGCTTGAGTTGTGATGAAATGAGGAAGCATTGCAGTAGGTGCTCCACCTAGAGAATAAAGTCCACATATCTAATATTTACCACCCAAACAGCTCAAGTAAACCAAGTTAATCATGATTTCATTTATGCCAAGCACGCTTCGGGTGAACAATAATTCCCTAACAGCAGCCACGGTATTAAAGCAAACAGCTATATTGGGAGAGGAGGACAATGAATGACATAACGAGCCTGGGACAGGCAGATAGTACTTTTCAGATATTAGTTGCAAAGCAAACTCTTCCTGTAAACAGAAATAGCTCGAGGAGCCTTTACCAACAGCCATCCCATCCCTTTTTATGCCCCACTGGTCAGGCTTAGTGGAGGTCTCTACCCTGATGGCCTCACCCTCCCTTGCCAGAGGAACGGCTTTTTCAAGGCACAACAGAAAAAAAATCAGCCCAAATCCTTGCACTAGCTGTTGATCCTAGTAGGTCAATTCTAGGCAGTACTGGTGTGGGCTTGACATCTCTTCACAACCACGCTCTGGCTGATAACACACATCAAAAATAAACCCTAAAAACCAGACTGACAGTACCTGTGCTGTTCACTGTGCCTTTACCCTGGTATTACTTACAGTTAGGGTGAGCCCGCACCCACCACTGTGAAAGTCTTTCAGGGGCTTACTTACCTGCACACCAGGAAACAGGGATAACAGCATTTTTGTTAATCTGAACTTAAAAAGAAAGGAAAAAAGAGAAAAGTGTTTGGTTGGGGTTTGTGGCATTTTTTCCCAGAAAAGGCCCACCCTCACAGTTACATCCTGGATCCAGGTTTGGCCTGGAGCAGTCACACGATGTGGTCACACAATGCCCTGGAGGGCACCGGGCACCTTTCTGCTCTGCCCATGGCTCAGTTTTGCTGTTATTTGAAAAGCTGAAGCTTTAAATTAAAGCCCAAATGCATGTTGAGCCTGAGTCCTGAACTTGTGGTTTGCCTCTGTAAAGCAAAAGGAGAGGCTGTGTCTGCTCAGTGACAGTGCAAATAACCAGAGCACGGGCAGGATGATACAACATGCATACGTTGTGTTTTCATGAATGCTAAATGCTATTTTATTAGGGTTTTAAAGAACATGCAGGTGAGTTTTGCAGAAGACTCTTAGCCTAGAAAGTTCTTATATAAAATGGTTTACTAAAAAAATACAAGTCTATTATGTTTCTGTATGTTCCTTTTGTAGTGAATATTAATGGATAACTGCAGTACTTAACATTTTCATTTTGTTTAGTTTCCACCTTTAAGTTATACCAGCGTGCGAAGCACGTGTACAGTGAAGCTGCCAGAGTGCTGGAATTCAAGAAGATATGCAACAAAGCACCTGCCAATGCACTCCAGCTGCTGGGGGAGCTCATGAACAAGAGCTATATCAGCTGCAAGGAAATGTATGAATGCAGCTGTCCTGAGCTGGATCGCCTGGTAGACATCTGCCTGTAAGTTTTGACCACAAGGAAGAGTAATCGCCTGTTGAGAATATTGTTTGAATTGATGAGAAAATATGACATCTTTGGCTATTGCAATTTTAAAACGAAAGTATTCTTGTCTCTTATTACAGAATTAATCTCCTGCAGGGACATTACATGGTCAATTGTTTCCCTCCTGACATCTGTGTAATACTTTTAGATGAAAGCTGCAGTTTATGGCTTTATTACAGACTTTTCTTTTGGACTGACTCATCATCACAAGCATTACGTTAGACTGCTGGCTATTCTTTTTCTAAGTTCTAGGAGAAGTCATAACTGCTTTTCTTAAAACATCATCTCAGTGGTTCTCTCTGAACTCTGCCACTTTTTATGTATTTCTTAACCATTTCAGAACTGCCATCCCCAGAATTCCAGAGCGTAACCAAGCTGTTCTTCATTCTTAGGTTGCCTTGGAATCATAATGGTATATTGTGAAATGCTATTGCATTTATTTCAATTAAAAAAATATGTTGTCTAGGGTATCAGAGAGGTTGAACAGTTTAAAGGATGTGTTCGCTGTTACAGTGGCTAACACTCTGCTGCTCTCAGTGCCTTGTGTCTGAGCTCTCCCCATGTCACTTAGTCTCCATCCCTGCTTCAAGCTCATTCTTTTATCTGGGTTCCCTAAGTTTGTCTGCAATAAAACAAACCCTCTTAACTCCCAAACACACCCCTGAGTGCTAGTGTTCCTTCTTCTCTCCCTCTGTTCCTCCCCAGTTTCATGTCCTCTAGCCAGAATAAACAGAGTTTGAGAAACCGCGCCAACTGATTTGGAAACCAGAGGTGGTTGTGTGCAGCAGCCTGTCACTTTCGTAACTCTGCTGCAGTGATGAGGCTGGTATAACCACGTGCTAATCCAGAAAGTAAAAAAGAATTCTTAGTACTCACATTCTGCACGGCACTTTGCCCACAGCACAGGACCAGCATGAAAGGACATACACGTTTCAGTCCCTCCTAATTTCAATTCTTCTGGTACACCTGATCATGGGACAGGCAGAACTTAGATCAAAGTTCAGTGCCTACAAGAGGAACTCAGTGGTTGGTGATAACTTTAACAGTGGCTTGGGGGAATAAACAGCTGCTCCCCTAAGCTTTCCCACCACTGCTCCTTTCTGGCCTTGCCTCAACCACCTTGTCCCAGCTGCTTCCCTTCGTTCACTTCATTCTGGCTCCTGGTGATGCTACCTCCATACTTCTGCTCAACCATAATAGTTCCTACTTCTCTTTGGAGGAGAGTGTGCATAGTTTGGGAAGCTGGCCTAAGCTGGAGTGTTTCTACCCTGCCAGAAGGGAAATGTCAGGCCTTTAAGTATTTGCAGGCCTGAGGTCAAATGTTGTTTCACTGTCTTTTAGAAGCAGATACTCTATAAAAGTATCCCATCCTGTCTCTGTGTCTTAAAGAAAACAGAAACTGTTTCAATATGGACCTAAAAAAAGTGACTCTCTTACCACCAAAAGTGAAAGTTACCAAACCACAAAAATAGTTCTTTACCAGCACCTGGCCTTTTAACTAACGACTTTAACTAAGATTTATTTTTAATAAAGAAATTTCATTATGCCTTATAATGAAAATACACATTTTACAAACATGCAATCTACCATATGTTTTCTGACATCTCTACTCATGCAGATTTTTTAAGTTGTAATACCCATTTACCAGGTTTGTAAATGATTAGAGTATGATACAGATTATTTAGGTTAGTCTGATTCCTTTTGCAGACGAGATGGAACAGCCTGTGAGCCAGAAAACTACAAATTTAAAAACTGAACAGAAGACTTCTGGGCATTCAGAGATTATTTTGCATATGGGATACACATGCTGCTTTGTGATAAAACACAGAGAAGCCCTGCTAGCCATTGGACAATCTGATAGTAATTTAGCAATACAATCTTAGTTCCTTCTCTTGGGAACCAATCCGGTACGTAACTCACAGGCTATGTTCAGCTTATTGTATCACATAACGATCACATAATAGAACAAGCTACAACAGTCACCCAGCGGGGCAGTTCCACCATGGTTATCCCAGCTACGCAAGGGGAACGGCTGCTCTGTGTGTGAGAGGAGAGAACTGTCCCGAGTCAGCTGAAGGCAGAAACTATGTTTGACAGAATTATCAAAAGCCTTGGGCTATAAAGGCGTGATCCAGCACAAGGTATCAGCACTGCCTGTTCTGTGACCCCACTGACAGAGGAAAAGCCTTAAAACTGAACATCTGCACTATTCTTAGGTGCACTAACTGCCCACTGTTGCTGTCTCATCTGAAGACTGAACTTCACCAAAGTGCCAAGCCATTTGGAGTGTCTTCGTTTTGGGCAGACAGCTTGAGGCATACCCACAGGGCTCTTCCTCAGAAATGCTGGGAGGAAGCCAGCAGGTATAAAACCACTGTGACCTGCACTGCAGCATGGTGTTACCTGTGCTACATTTAACATTTAAATAAGCTGGTGTGGATGTTAGCACCAGCCTATTGCAGCAGGATGCTCAGCACCAGGATGGAAAGTCTCTGGTTCTCATTTACACTGAACTCTGTGCTTTCACAGCTAGACAGCTGCTGCTCTCTGAGCTAGCTTGGGTATCATGACACCAACTTACCAGCAGTAGCATAAAGACAGCCACGGGCCTCAAAGGAAAGGAGCGTGCAGTTAGGATTTTACTGAATTAAATTAAAATTAATCAGAGCATTTCAGTTCCAGGGACCAAAACATAAATAGTGAAGGAAAGGAGTGATGTGTGTGCCCATGTAACATCAGATGTCTCACTTACTAGCAGAGGAGTACACAGCTAGTACAACGAGTGTAGCTAAGCACCACAGGGAACTGTCATCCATGTGAAATGGTTTTTTACTTTTATATTACTATTACTTAATCTGGGGGGGGGTATTATATTCACAGCGCAGAAACAAGTATGTTATTTGTTCATTATTCTTCAGTCTTGTCCCATTAAGAGTATTTCCTACAGAAGAATAGATTTCCTAGAAGTTTGATGTTTAATGTTCCCCTGATTCAGTGATTAGATTTCTAAAGGTGTAGGTGTTCTAGATGAACACAGCTTAAGCCAGAATCTAATTTTTGGAAACTATTGGTAAAAAGCCTTTTCATAAATTGTACGTGAAAACACTAGCAGACATAAAATCACTAGTCACTCTAGGAAAACTTGGCTGATGTGATTATAGAAATGGCCAGGACCTCCAGAAATTACATTCTTAGGATGATATACAGCTGCCCTGTAACTTTAAAACACCCTTCCAAAAATACATTCCACCACATTGCCCGAGTCTACTGCTGCTCTCTCCTTACAAGGTTTAAACTGTGAAGAATAATCTGCATATCCAGATGTTTTCTGTTTTGCCTAGATCTTTATGTTTTAGTGTAAAACCTCTGCCAAGAAAGAAAGGGATCCATACTCACTGTGGTTTGTAGTGATGAAAACTGTAACCACTAGTTGGTCAGTTGTTTTTTTCCTTTTTGCAAAGACAGAAGACTTGTACTTTCTTTAGCCTCACTCACAATGTTAAGAGCTGTTTAACCTGTTAGTCTTTTCTCTGGTTAATACCAAAAAATGACTAAACGATTAAGGAACAAAAATTGGATCTGAGCTTCTGAATTTATCAGATACCTTTGGAAATCTCTCAGAATCCTTGAGTGTTGCAAATAACGTTCATTCCTGTATTCTCCATCTTTGGTGGTATAAATCCTGATAACTTCTGTTACCACCCATGTTCCTTACAGCTGAAGATAGATGAATCCTCTCTGGTCACTCTTAAAAGATACAGTTTTTACACTGCATCCAGGTGGAGATGCAGTGGCCAATATAAATCTGCATTTTATCAAGACTCTTATCACTGATGATTTTCTTAAAGCTGCAAAGCCAGGAATCATGGCACAATTTGAAAATTCAACAAAACCCCACCCTACAAAAAGAGAAGCGCAGTTCTTTCAGAGCCAGAAAGGCTTAAAGATGCAGTTCAAATGCACACTAAGCTACAAAACAGATTAAGCATAATAAACCATCCCCCATTTATGCATTTAAATCTCATCTTGTTAACTCCATGCTTTCTGAATAGCTGGTTCATAATTTTGAATATATGGAATAAACTGCATTGCTCTGATTTTTTCACCTCTTACAGCAAAATTATTTTTAAAATGAGGGTACTGCAGACCCTATCGCTTCCATGTACCAAAATACGGGACTTCCATTTTCACTCTTCTTTCCTTTGCTTCAGTACTCATGGGTTTACTCTCATGTGCAAACACCCCCTTCCTCATAAGTAATTCTTTTTATCCAGTGAATACAGGAACAAGGATGTAGGGTGCTTCCCTCCCCTAAAATCCACGCTGCCCACATGTGGCTGAGCACTCCCATCCTCAAGATTGCTATCTGCTCATCCCTCTTTTCCTAAATGCACATTTTGGGTGCCAGTGCACAAGAAGAGTGTCTGGCTCTGAAAGCCGCTGGAATCCAGTGTAGGACTGAACTGGTGAAGACTCAAAAATGACTGTTTCAGACCTGTTTCAAAGTTATCCTTCTTTTGTTTTACCTAGACACCCCCATACACCACATCTCCAGCAGATGCAGAATTAGGCACTTACTTCTGAATTGTGTACTACCAGGTACCTCCTTTCTATGTGTTACAGCACTGTCCATCAAAACACCAAGTCTCTCAGCATTAAGTCTACATCATCACCACCACATTTGGAACTGTTAGCCACAGTATTTTGAAACACGGTGACTTCAGCTCTGAAACAAGCATGCTTTCTGTCTACATGATGCTTTATTTCAACTTAAGTATTTTTAAATGACTCAGTAAAAATGAGGCATGAGCATGACCACAGAGAATTTTGAAATCAACAAAAGGTTAAGAACAATTCTGAAGGGATTTCAGTTGCCTACCAAAATAAAAGCCAGACACCATCTGAAATCCAATGTTCTGACTGAGGTAACAGACCAGATGAGTACAGACAGTTGATTTAGCAAACTTTGAAAACTGGATTGGGCCTTATAAAGTCTATGGGAATTTCCCTATTGATTGCAGTTGAGACTGGATTGGATCCTGCCCCTTTTACAAGGTTACTGCACGGACCAGAAATGACAAAAATTGCATCAGAGAATGAGTGGCTTACAGGAATAATAATATGTAAAAAAACCCAAACCACCAACAGGAAATAAAGAATGAACACAAAATCAAGTCAGTACGAAGCGTGGCACCACACGGACACACTGAAGAAAGTGTTTCTGTTCAAGAAGAGATGTAAGCACGTTTAGAATCAAACACATATGAAAGTACTTGCTTGAAATATGACCTAACCCTCCACTAACCCGGCAGTATACCAGATTTATTTAACAGAAAATGCACATATGAAAGATTTCCACAGCCTGCTCGGAATGAGCTGTCATTCTCCAATGAGTTACTCACATGGTGCCATTTCTCCCTCAAACGCATTCTAGGACCGGTAAATCTCTCCGTGCATGGCAATTGAAAACACATCAGAAGTATTTGTTTACAAATCAGATTAGATCTCTTGTAAGAATAAGATTGCAAATAAAGTTTTCTAAATCATGCTGTTCTGACTAGGTTACAAAAAGCCCCAAAGAAATTTATTAAATGGTATTTTCCTACTGTCTGAATCTAAGTAAAGATCAGGAAACACAGGTAAGAAAACCAATGTAATAATTTGACTGAATGCTAATGAGATGGCATCCAAACTGTGCAGAGAAATGGCATGGGATTTGCTGTAGGACATTTCTAGCAGGCCTGTGTCTTGAGGCTGGGAATGGTTTGTATTTTGGATGTCATTTATTTGGCATTGTTCTTTCTCTTCACCCTTTTTAAGAGCATTTTTTTCTTTGGAAACTAAAGTTCTTATTTTACCTCTGCTGCTGTGAATCTGTGAAGGTCACGAGGCTCCTCCAAAGACATACACCTAACGCTGTCCATTCAGCATAGATGGATGTTTGAGGGGAGTGATGATGACTTTGTAGGAGTGTCTGGACTCTCTTTATCTTGGCTGGCACCCTCAGCAGCCCTGCAGAAGCCTGTGGATCTTCAGCGTGTTTTAGATGTGTCCTGGAAAAATACAGCTATTCATCTTTGCCGTGTTAGAAAAAGGCTTGCATGCCTACATCCTGGGCAATTAGTTTATGAACCCTCTTTTGTTATTTTTGTCATGCATTTCTGTTTTCACTTCTGATGTCTCATGAATTCCTTTCTTCATCTCAGCAGTGCTGTGATCCGCGAACAGCTGATGTTGAAGCATTATTACAGAGGGTGACTTTGGGGATTCACTGAAATAACTATATTGCAGTTTAAAGCACCAGCACGTTGGTTTTGCTCCACAATGGTAACTGCACCTAGGTGAAATCTCACATACAACCAAGTGAATTCAGAAAAATCAGAGGATATAGGTGTGTTCTGAGCGAAGCATTACTAATTTCCTATAGGCATTTAATGTATGAGACAAATTTCCCTTTTTTGATTTATCTGACATGATTTTTTTCTCTTATTTTGTTTTAGACAATTTGGGGCCATCGGGTCACGCCTGACTGGAGCTGGATGGGGTGGCTGCACTGTGTCAATGGTGCCTACTGACAAGCTGAATACTTTCCTAAAAAACGTAGAAAAAGCTTATTACCAAACCGATGTGCAAAAGTTAGCACTGGAGAAGAGTCTATTTGCTACCAAACCTGGGAGAGGAGCTTTGGTTTTTGTTGAGGCCTGAAGAACGTAAAAATTTTAAAGAAACTATGTAGGGCATCTGGAACTGGCAGTACTTCCCATGCCACAGCAAATTAATGTCTTCTCTGGGTTTTATTGTAACGTGCAGTTGCTATTACCAAAATACATTTCTGAAGAAGCAGTTAAAAGAAAACTGATTATAAAGGCTCTTTTTTCATACTAAAAATATCTTTCTGTATAAACTTCAATTTACAAAACCTGTTGACAAGGAAAACTGGAAAAAAGGGAAATAAAGCAGATACTAGGTTACAATAGATCTCTCTTCTGTTCCTTTACTGCCACCAAAGCCAGGCCAGGTGGGGCAATGAGCCCCAGAGGGTAGGAACCTCAGTTTGCTGGGCTGTGTGGTACTTCCTCCCTGTTTTAGAGTTCTCTATAAAAATGGAGGATTAAACTGAAGCATTAAAAAATTGGAAGGACCTTACTGAACATTATATATTCTCAGATTGGATTATTATTACCGTTGTAACTAATGATAACATTGGAGGAGCACCTGCAGGCCAAGTAAAACATTAGGAACATGTTAAGTGGGAAAATTTCACTTCTAGCTGTGTCTCCTGTGTATCCTTGTGCAAGGGGACTCATGAAAGTCTGAACAAAAATGAATGCTGTCTGCATGCTGTACAATATGTGTTTCTCTAAGTGAATGATCAAAGCATGAAGCAAGGTTTGGTTTTGAGGTATCCAAACACCACGTTCTAATTGTTGAGTGCTACACTCAGCAGCAACAAGGGATTGACTGTGTAAAAGGCAATTAAAATCTATGAGGAATAATTAAGAAGATAACTCAGTTGTACTGAGAAAAATGAACAGGTAAGACCAAGAGAAACGTCACTGACAAACGTCACTGACAAACTCCTGACTCGCTGCCACCTTACACTCTAACAACCTGAAGGCTCTAACTGCAAAGCCCTGGACGTAGAGCATCCACAGTTCGTAACCCATCTCCTCAGTGGGAGGAGGGGGACTCTACATCAAGACACCACAAAGATGTCCTAACCCAGTTTCCATGTGGAGATTTAGGTTCCCCTGTCCTCACTCTCACAGTGGACAAACTTCCACTTCTCTGGTACCTACCATGAAATCACAAGTTTTTCTAGTGTCATAACCCTTGGAGCCATAAGAGACGTAGCAAGGTTTGTCCCCAAGCACATTTTTGTGACGCTCAGCGCAAGATACGGTCCAGAAGCCTGCATCAAATTAGAGATCTCTCAGGAGAGATCCTCTGTACATTACCCATGCTAATTCAGGCCAAAACCAAATTCTTAGAGGCTACTAACTCTGTGAGAGGACTCTGCCAAATCTGAACACAGCAGGATGAGCAAGGGCCAACACAAGCTGCCAGATCTTTTCAGGAACCTGAGAGGTCCCCTATAACAACGGTAATGCTATTACTAGAGAAGATTTCTGTTTTCTGACAGCCAGGAAAGGGGGATCAGAGAGATCAAGAAAATCAGGAGCTCCAGAGCGGAAAAGGATGGGACTGGGCATGATGTGGAGAGATGAAAAGATGGGATTTGGAGGGAAGACAGATTTGAGAAGGGGAAGCAAGGAGTAAAGGAGACAGCTAAGAACAAGAGCTACAATTACAGAAAGGTTTACTCTGAAAACATTCACTATCTATGGAAATTGAGTATCTTGTAACCCATTTGCAATGTACAGTAGGTATATTGTACATTCAGCTATACCTGTAAACACAGGACCCCAACAATTAAACAATAGAATCATAGAATGGTCTGTGTTGGAAGGGACCCCAAGGATCATAGTGTTCCAACCCCCTGCCAGAGGCAGGGCCACCAACCTCCAGGCCTGGAGCTACACAAGGTGGCCCAGGGCCCCATCCAACCTGGCCTTGAACACCTCCAGGGATGAGGCATCCACCACCTCTCTGGGCAGCCTGTAGGTAGAGAGGTTCTTACCTTGTAGGTAAGAATCTCCAAGAGAACTTTAGGGATTGCAAAGAAAATAATGCCATGGTTTGTTACCAACTGCCTCAGCTTAGTTCAGCTAGTTCCTGATTGTTATCCTGTCATAAACGTGGAGAACACTGCAGCACATGCCAGTCCTTTCATTAATATATTTGCATTGAACTTTAAGTTCATCTGGATTCATGGAAGCACTAATCAGGGTGGGAACAAAATAAAGATATATCAGGGGCTTTTTATTCTTCTTAAGTTGAATGTGACACACAAAGTCATGGAATCTTCCCAAAAACATGCAGGCTGTAGTACATTTCAAAATCTCTCTGTCAATGAATCTTATAAATTATATTCTCATAAACAAAGGAAAACAGGAAACTGGCCCTGTATAAAAGAATAAAAACAAGCATTCTAAACTTCTGATTAATTTCTGCCCTTTTTTACTGCCTCAGTGTCTTCCCCATACTTTTGCTGAAATATGCAAATAAAATTGGAACATAAGTTTCACTGAAAGACCTACCATATTCAAACTACATACATAAAATGACAGTGGCATTTTCTTTTTTTAAGTGACTATCAATATTTAGTAAATGTTTCTTTTTAAACAAGAAAAAAATGGAATGAATCTATATTGGGGGGGAGACATTGGTAAAATGAGCACAATTGGTAATCAGAGCACAAGAATGATACACCAACAGCACATAAAGTAAGCACCAAGGGTGCTAAGATACAACAATACAGCAAGAGGATTTTTAATTGGATGAAAATTTCTGTGTATAAAGCAGGAACTCCTAAGCATATTTCCTTGGCCAGTCTTTCCAGGTCTGCATTTTTAATAGCTTTTTCTGACTGTTTTTAAAACATCTTGTAGCTGAAACAATGCTAAGCAGTATACACACACACACACACAGCTTAAAAAAAAATCCAATCTCACAGTACATGCAGAGGTGATGCATCCTGTTAGCAGGAGCTATGATTATCAGTGGAGTGTGATGCTACCTTATTATGTCTGGCTGCAATTCATTCAATGATGAGTTTAATGTACTGTGCAGTAAGCAGGTTCTGAGCCTTTCCAGAAGGGATTTGGAATGGTGACACCGTTAGACATCTCAGTGCAGCAACACTGCCTGGTGCCATATTAATACTCTGCATTACCTTAATCCCACTGACATGTACATCTTCACCACTGTATTTGCTGACACGTGTATATTATGTGTACGATCACGCTCATGCTCTGAAATAGAATGAGAGCAAATTTACTGTGCACTCGATGGGAGGGGATCATCACTGTTTGACATTTGCTCTAGGACACAGCACATGTACACACACTGACACGTATAGATGGCAACCCAGTATCTAGTAATTACTTCCCTAACATCTTTGGGAATACTGGTTTCTAGTTAGTATGATCTGAATGCCAACTTTTATTTTAGTAGTTGCTCTGTACTTACTCAGTATAATCCTTCTGAAATTCCTCTCCGAGTCCATGTGTCCCTTTTATAAGAGCATGATATGCTGGAGCAACTGCTGCGTTACAGTCTAAGATTCAGACTTGCAGCTAACTGCAAAGTTTATTTGTGTGTTAAATCTCAAGCAGATACAATTAAAGAAAGATACACCCAGAACAATGTTCACAAGAGCTATGTTGTTCTAAAAAAGGTACTTTGCAAATCACAGCTGCTTTGGCCAGGGCTGAAGTAGTGCTTCCTGATTCTTGTCATTATATGCTTCATCAAGAAAAATGAAGTCTATAAAAGGACTTATACTGCAAAGTAACAACAGCATGAAAACCAGGCTGGTAAGGTTTAGAATCCCAAAACCTATGAACCATGCAGTGAATTAAATTCTATTTTAAACGCTAATTTTGAGATGGAAGGCTAGGAATGGATAAGAGACTAGTTCATAGGGCAGAAAGGAGTACAATGGGGAATTGAAACTGTAACGGAACATGGCTCCCTGTGAAACAGCCTCATCTGACAGATTTTCTTAGCACATACAGGACTGGCAGAGAAAGCGCTGCCAAGAAATGTCACATTCACCTCTGTCCTACCTTGGCTCTTCTACTTTAGCCATCTTTTTCATTGAACGCTCTTCTGAGATTCAATATCCCAGAAAATGGAGATAAAAAGATCAATTCTGTTATTGAACTTCTCTCCTACATTCCACCCTCTGCTTTTGGACTCACGCCAGAAGTGATGAACTGAGAGATTCTGCAAGGTACCACATCATAACAGGACCGTGTTTAGTAGGAGACAGACCACCACAGTGCTGATGGCAGACAGTACCTAACCTCCTCTGTCATCTCCCATGTCTCTGTGGGGCTCCAATACTCAGGTAGTGGTACCAAGCTGTAACTGATGCATCAGGAATCACTGCTTTCTGGGCAGATTTTTTTCCAGCAGGTCAGCTACAATTGTTTTACCAATAAAACCTGTAGATGAACACTTTCTGGAGCCCCTGAAGTTTCTGCAGATTCAGTCGGTGGGTTAAGCTAACAATTCACTCAGTAGGACAACACACAGTGAGATTTCGCACATAAAACCAACAGGCTTGGAACCTCATATGTAATTAAGGCACTCATGCCACACTCATATGTGTAAGACTTTCTAATGGAAAATCTGCAGAGAATAAAAATGTTGAAGCTAATCAGCTGAGAAGACACTAAGGAGCTTTCGGAAGTAATTGAAGAGGAAAACGTTTAAGATTGATTTCCAATAGCAGCAGTTCCTGTGGAAACAAGCAGCTGGATGAGGACATATACAAAAGCATTTGGTATATTCATTGCATTTTAAGTCTAATGCCCTTTGAGGTTTGCTATTGTTTCCTAAGCACTACTTTGTTGGCCAAAATTACACATTAATATTAAAAGAAAAAAAAAACCCCTCTCCCCACAAAAGCATGCCTTTCCGCACTTGGCACACGAGGCTCAAATAACTCAATAAAGATTAGATGTACTTTGAACTGAAACACACTGGTGCCCAAGCAGCTGTCTTCTTTCCAGCCAAGCTGTTTGTGATTTGGGGTGGGAATAAAAATATGTTCTATTAGCCAATGATCAAGCCAGATGCGTGGTATTTTATTTTTAAGTCCAAATTAATTTTTCAAGGGACACTGTAGCAGGTTTGTATGAAACTCTTAGAGCCGTTCCTGAAGATTATTATTAAAGGCCTAATTTTTTGCCAGATTGCATATAACAGAGTACTTTATTCATGTTGTTCTACGTTTTCTGGTTTCTTATCTCTCCCTCATGTGACAGATATACATATTTATTTTTGTTGGCTAAGCTGTTCTGACTTTGAGCAAGATTGTTTTAGTTGTGTTTCTAGTGACCAATTATCAACAGAATTAAATTGTTCTGATTAAATGCTGAAGCTGAAGAGTTTTCTATTGGCTTTCTCCCAGTGAACATCCTTTCTTGCAACCCCTTCCTTCTGTTTACAGAAGAATTAAGACAACAGTTGTACCAAAGACCCCATCCTTGAGAAAGAATTCAGTGAGCCACTTTTAAGCAGCAAGAGCAGCTGCATGCATAATAGTTTTTATGAAGGTCTGAACCTAATTTGATGTTAGAAACATAAAACTCTAACTTTCATAGCTGAATTAAAATGTTTAACAGAAAACAGGAGCTAAAATCAGAACTAAAAGACTGAAGCAAGGATTTACAGAACTTCTGTTGGATAAAGTTAAATCTGCACAGTTGTATACGGCTCCCAGTAAGTTCAATTCTAAATATTTTTTCTCCTTACTTTCCAGAAGACCATTTGAGAGGAGTGAGAGGAGGCCTGGGCAGCTTTTGTTGCTGAAGATCTATAACCTGATGATGGCCAACGGGGAGACAGGGGCCCTGTTGCAAATTATTTTCAATACTTCCTCTAGAGGGAATAGGACGGCTAGTGTGAGCTGCTTCAGGAAACGGGCTTACAGGCCTCTCACTATTGTTGTTGAAAAACTGCAGAATTTATTGTCTGAAATTCAGAAAATATTTAACTTTCTTGATTATGAGATTTATGGGGTTGGCCTTCACAAAGCTGATTTTTGCTAAAACAGATCAAATGGTTAAATGAATAAAAAGTTATTGACAGAAAAATGCATGGATTTGGGGGATTTTTTAGTATTGTACTAAACTAGCAGCCTCTTGCACACAACCTGCTCTTGGTGGCCCTCTTTCTTCCTGTCTTAGCTGTGCTCAGTCAGCAAGAAAAATCAGATGGATCTTCTGAAAGTGAGGGCACAACTGTGCCCAGAAATGCACATCAACTGTGACAGCACATGAGTTCAGGGCCTCGGGATGTTGGGGCACATTTAATACTTAATTTCCACCACTAAAGAAAATGCAGTGACTTCCTCAGCTCTTCCAAGTGAGCTGCAGGCGTTGGGTTAAGAGAGTCTGAATCCCAACTACCTGCTTGAGCTCCACTACTGAGATTTATTTTACTTCTATGTAGGTGGTCTTTAATTTCTTAAATGCAATTAGCATACAGTTGTTGCCTGATGGTTTTATTTATTTTGAAAGTGCCAACTAGTGGACTTGTTTTCATTGTTCTAGAGTTTCCAGAATTGACTTTTGTGCTCCGCACGCCTATTTTCAGAAAACATTTTGTAAGAGGGATGGTATTTTGAATTCTGCTTTTATGGCTACAGACACTTCTCCTTTTTCACTTCCCTTCCCTGCTCCTTAGGGCCTATCTTCAAATCCTAGATGTGTTCTTTGAAGGAAAGTTCCTTTCCTCTTACCTCCTTTTCCCATTAAAACAAGACATTAAAAATAGTCCTTAGACAAAGTTACATGCTTATTTTATGAGACTCTATGCTGTGTAATGTTCTGAGCGGTGCACCAAAATTTACATCTTTGTCCATTATATTTAGGTTTTCTCCAGGCATCACCCATTGCATTCATTGTATGCCTTTGGCTCATTAAATAAATGCATACAACAAATGCAATCTTGCTCTGTTTCAGCTGTAAAACGAATAGAACATTTTAGGCTTTTAATCTAACTATGAAAAATTTCAACATCCTGTTTTTTTGAGGATGACATAGATGAGTGCTATGTAGTGTTTCCAACTTTTAAGTTTTATTGCAGTCTAGCTTTCTGTGATTCATGAATTTATAATTCATACTCTTAAAAAAGAAAATGGAACATTTTTGAAAATCAACATCATGCATACTGCAAATTACAATAAACATGTCAGCAAAAATGGATATACTAACAGTTTATGGTAGCTAATTTGCTAATTTGTTCTTTTTATATAAATGGACAAATTACAAGTGCCCATTGTGGTCACATTAAAGGGACAATGGTGTGGAAATTTCTGTTCTCAATAAACCCATAAAGAAGTGGACACAACTTATTTTTAGACAGAATTCTGCTCATAATGTGAACAAGTCACCTAAAATCTCCTGAGAAAAACATAATTGGTCTCACAAAGAGTCTAAAATTTTCTTTTTATCCCGTTAGCCAACCTAATAACAACTTCTACTGTTTTGCCTTGCACATTTCATAAAAGCAATATGACAAATATAAAAATACCACATTGAAAGTGGGGGCTGGGGGGAAAGAAGTTTTCCACACTTCTGTATGACCTTGCAAAATTTGTTGAAGCCATTGAAGTTAAACTACAATAACACAGAATCTGACACCTAAACACACTGAATAAGAGGTACCATGTTGTAACCAAAGCTGCAGAGATTTCGCTATTCTTTATCAGAAGCTGTGAATTCCCTGTCTGGAATACACTGAAAAGCCACAGTAAACTAGTTTTTCTCTAATGTGCAAACACTTCAGTATACAGCAGATCAAAATTCTAAGTATTCCCATCAGAAAATGTTTCAGGGGAACTCAAGTAAGCCTTCCTTAAATCCTCCAAAACCAGTCTAATTAGAGCCATTTTATGTAACTCAGGACAAGAACAGGATTAGTAATCTTTGCTTTCTGAAACCCCTCAGTTTAAGACACAAGCACAAAAGGCTCTGAATATCTGTACTACACAACAAAAAATCCTCTCTACTTTTGGAAAGATAGATGTCAGACAGAACTATGTCCAAATTCAGAACAGATTTATAGATGTTTGGATGCAAAGAGCATATATCAGGGCCATAATAGAACCGACTCGATATGTACAGCTAGAATCCAGACATGATAGGCATTTCGTTACTTCTAGTGAGGTTTGATTTACATTTCTCACTTAGCCTTATTCCCCAAAACCTAACAGAAATACAGTAACCAAGCTGAAGTACTGTTGCACTTAAGACATTTTAAATCATAGGTTAGGTTAAAGGATAAAAAGATGAAGGGCAAATAAAATCTTTTTTCTGTATTTCTAAGTTTTTCTCTTTTAGGCAAACCACTTGCTGAGATTGTCTGCATTACTGTGGTCTGTCTCAGTCTAGAAAAGAGAAAACCGTCCCAGCTATTGTGGATCATAGCAGAAAAAGGAAACAAAATAAATGGTTGAGACTTAAGTAATGCATTCTTCTCCTCCCTGCCCCAGCTGGTTTAAACCATCTAGGCAAAAAGTTTTGAAGAAAGGTTTTTAAACACAGTACAGGTTGGGAGTCAAAAAGGACACAGTTGTTTGTAAACTTCAGTGCAATTAGTCCTGCAAGTCAAGGAATATGATACAGCATTATCTATTTCACATGTTTTAAGACAGTAGGAGACCAAAGGGCTTCAGCCACCAATGTCTAAAGAGTTCAGCCTTGCATTCTGGATCTGAACTGATCCAAGAGGACTGTAAAAACAGGAGAAACATCAATCATGTATATTATAAAGCTGTCTGAAAATAATTACAAAATAGGAACTTCTATTGATCATATTAGAAAATATTTTTTCTGAGAATGTTTTGGTGAAAAACATCTTAGTAAAAACCACCAAACAAGGTACATACTACTACGTATACTACATAATGGTGATATCAGTATAAGAAGGGATCAGGGTTTCTGCTAAAGACAGCTGGCAATAGTCTAATGCTGTGGGACATCCTTCTGTATTTCAGGTAGGAAAACTACAGGCTACAATAGACTTAAGAGCAAGTCCTCGGCACAGATTATAAATGCCTGCAAGTAAA
Organism: Hypotaenidia okinawae; assembly: GCA_027925045.1. NCBI lineage: Eukaryota > Metazoa > Chordata > Aves > Gruiformes > Rallidae > Hypotaenidia > Hypotaenidia okinawae. The sequence goes on from BSDF01000012.1 coordinate 11,298,910, forward strand.
CATCAGTTTCTTTAAAAATAAATGCAATATTTTATGCACAGTAATTAAAAAAAAAAATTAAAATCAGGGTGCATGATAAATCAGAAATTTATCAAGAAAGAACCTAGTGAATACCATTTTAAACTGCAATTTATTACAATCACACTCTTACCTTACTCTAATTCATTCTTACCTAAGGTTAAAGCATTTTCCTTTTGTGAACATTGAAAGCATTTTTCCCCTAAACTATTAGATTTTATATCACATAAACCATGTAAAAATAACCCAGCAAAAACACAGGTTATAAGAAGTCCAACAATAAATACAGCACTATTCAAAAACAGTGAGTAAAATTAGTACAAAGTTAAACATTGAATTTTTGTCTACTTTTCTTTAAAAACAAATCACACCTAAAGTTACTGCAACTCCAAATCACTAGAGAAAAATCCCCTCGTTTCTCAGTTTATTTTCTCCAGTTGCATGTATTGTTTTCTCTACAGAATCCTCTATATTCTGATATTGTCACTATGTAGACAACTTTGGTCTGTATTTTAATAGCATGGTCTAGAAATATTAAGAGAAACATGGCTTTTGTTAATGAGCTACCCATGCTACACTCCATTTAATATCAGAAGTATATAAGGCAAACTTCTGTTACAGTTTTGGATTCCTTTGGTATATTGCCTATATGTTCAAAGTCTTCACTTATTTCTTCACCTGTGATATATTTCCTATCTTCAAACAGATCTTTGCAAAGTCTGTTAACAAAAATATAAAAGGTCTCAGTTTCATTTGCTGGCAATACATAAATTTACTGTCTTCCTATTTGTCTGACATCCCTTTTAATCATATAGCATTTTCTTGGTACTGTGTGATACACATCACAGTTTCAGTGCAGCATTAGCAAACCAAATCCCCCCTTAGTACATTTTCCACAACTTTTTTTTCCAGACAAATGCTATGTAAAGAGTTTTCCCTACTGACAATGAATCAGTTAATGAAAAATGGTGCTAATGAGGTTATTTAATCTACTTTCTGTACCTTAAAAGATTAAGCTACATTATTGGGAACGTATTGATCTGTCAATGCACTGGAAACTAGACATTTTACTAATAATAGCAACAAAACACAGATCCTTAGCTCTGCCTACCTCAGATGCTTTTAAAACACTATTAATAATCCTAGATTCCATAGGTGCTAAAAAAGAGAGTGTAAATATCCAGTTTCACAAGACTAACATCCTTCTGCCCGCCCATCCCTACCTGCCTATTGCAGTGAAAAATAAGCTGTAAACCCCAGGGATGTGAGTACTCAGCTTTGTGGGGTGTGAACAGCAAGCAGGCTAATGGGGTTCTGCCCGTGCCCCATATAGAAGCGAAGCTTCTAGACTCTGCCCAAGTGCAAGCCTCATGTTCTACAAACCTCCTCCTATAATTTTTTGCTCCAGTAAGGAATGAGAATAATTATTACTGGACAAAGGGAGTACATAAGCATGACATGCTGAATTTTTTCGACAGATCTTGGGTACTCACATACTCACTGAGAAAAGCTGTCAAGAAAAGTTGTTCACTTTTTGAAAGTCTTGAAACAAACGAGCAAGAGAGTTCTAACTTGCAGTTTTACAGTAAATTGTCAGGCAGCCACGAAGCCGAAGCCAGATCTTAACTGGGCAAGTACATCTTAGCCACAGGTTATAAAGCAGACACAGATGTACAAAACTATCAAGACAGGAAAACAAAAATTTGGAAGAACAGCGAGAAAAGCTTTACATTTTTGCATAACAGGAAATCCACTGAACAAAAAAGAATCACAAATAACCACTAACATGCCTCATTTGCCGTAAAGAAATACAAAAGCTCCTAAAATGAGAAATAACATCAGTGAATAAGAACCACAAAGTGAAGAATTTTATTTGAAAAAAAAGTCTTTGAACACAGCAGCTCAGTGCACAGAGACCATGATGGAGTTGAAGACAAAGAAGTGCTAAAATAGAACTGAAGTGAAAGCCAAGATGAAATAGCCTCCTCAAGTTCGGATGCTGGCAGACAAACACCATTCAAAAAAAGTTTTCCAGCAATGACAATTATCCCATAGAGCTTCAAAACAGTTTATATAGTCACAAGAGGAATACGTGTGAGAATAATGTTCCAGGCTGCTGAAAATTAGTGAAAGGGGGAAGGAGGAACCAAGCACTTCCAGATAAGTTAATTTGAATTCTTAGAAAGATGTTAGGATACAAATGGGAAGAAACGTTACTTAATACCGAGACAAGCTGGTTCATGAACCCTCCATCTCACATGATTTCTTTTTGCCTTAGCAGTACACACAGATGATGGAGAGTTACTCACCTTTTTCAAGCCCTGCAACATGCCCAGTCACAGGGGTACTCAGTTCTCCACAGCTTCAGAAGCATTTAAAAGAGACTCATAGAAAATGAGCTGCAACAGTGATGGTTTATTTGGGCAACATATATAAAATCTGCAGTTACTGGAAAGTACTCTTCCCTTTCTCTTGTCCTTTCCTACACTGTAACTGGGGAAGATGTACTCACCTCCTGAAGCCAAATAACAGTTTCAAAGTGTGTCCAAGCGTTCTCTTAGCAGAGCAATGATTCAAAGAGTGCGAATGAAGCACTGTATTTCAAGCACAAAGCTTCAGAAAATCACAGGTGAGGCTCCAGATAGCTGCACTGCAGAGATGAAGTGGAACAATTGTTTGACCAAGCGGTGTTGTAGCAAACTCTTACCCAAACAGGTCTAATCACCAATGAAGAGAATCGTGATTGCCTCAGAGGAATTCTTTCCACGATCCATCATTTCAGTGATCACTCCCCCTGCAGAGATGTATGCAGTGGCACGTCTTGGCAATAGAACCAAATGAGGACATGATGAAAAATTTTGATTTTTCAGATATAACTCAGGACGTTTTGAAACCAATGACCATAGAAACACTTCAGAACTAAGTGAATGTAATAAGAAAATGGTTCCTGAATTGAACTGAATTATAATCAACTTTGTTCACAACATGGTGTTCAGAGACATGCTATCTGGGAATAACATCTGTGTGCTCTATCAAGATGTCCCACTGCTTACAGAAGTGATAGGCACCAAAAAAAATCCACTTAATCGGTGGAAAGGTGCAGCAGCAAGCAGGTTGACAAGAGCCCAAAAGACTGATCAACAGAATAATAAATCTAGACATCACTAGTGCAGGGTACCTCTGAGAATGAAATGCCTCACACGAGGAATAGAGGAGATGGAGAGATCCTATGATGGGGTACTGAGGGCAGAAGTTATATTGCCTATTAAAACCAAAAACGATCTCAAATCCTTGCAGTGCTCTCTCTCCTGCTGTGCAGTAGTGCTCCCTGGAAGGAAGGAAGTGGACAGAGTGGAACAGAATCAGTAACTAACAGAGGCTAAAGTAAAGCTGCTGTCATCAAAGACAATGCCAGATGATCAAAGAGGAGGGTGAAAAAAAAAAAAAAAGTTAAAAAGGATTCCAAAGAACATGAATATTTTCTCCTCCTACCTTGCCACCCCAGTGTCCCAGGCTAAGCAAGAGGAGAGAGGTAGGATCTAGTCCCCTTTGTCAGCCTGGTGAGAACAGCAGTGGAACAGTCACGTCTCAGAACATCGCTGAGCTCTACAGCCTGACAACTCAATAACAAGGTCATTGCTGATAACATTTGAGTACAACTTGAATCGCTAAATATCATTAGAATGAGGAAGGAGTTCAGGGTTACCACTAGTATCCCTTTCCTTTACTGTAACCTCCAAGCACAGCAATGTCAGAGACCACACTCTAACACATCTCAACATTTCCTGAATACATTTCTCTGATAACATTATGATCACAACTGGATCTAAAAAGCATCTGCATGTCTGAAAGCTGATGTTTTCCAAATTACATCATTTGGTTTAATTGAAATACTGCTTCTTCCCACAATCTTCTCTCATTTGTGTTACACATGAACACTAGATACTCAAATCCTTGAGAAATTTAAACCTAACAATATGATCAGGATGTCAACAGGACTTTTGTAACTCCTATGACCTCAGCCATCAATCCTTACAAGCAATACAAAAATAATAGCTCTGAGGGTTACTTCTCTTCTCCACATTCCTCTACCATAGGTAAGTCCAGAAACCATTTAAACAGACATAAGTGTTTACGAGTTAATAAGAATTCATTACTGAAAACTTAATCAAGAATAAACAGGACTAGAGAAATCCTGATTTTGACAAGTTTCTCATCAACATAATTAACGCTCATTTACAGGCCGCTGATGGACAGTTTAGCTAAAGACACAATATACCCCAAAGAACGATTTTACTGCTGACAGTAACACTTGGATTAGAATTAGCACAGCATGACTTTTAAATCCTAAATTGAGTCTGCAGAGATGGCAGTTAAAAAAGCGTTGGAGGTTTTTTACTTACAAACTGAGCAGACTTGATCTGGAAGTCATTAACAGATGATAAACATAACCTTCCCCCACTCACTCCCAAGTTGCCATCTCTACAGTCCCTTTTCAGAATACAGTTCTATTTTTACATGTCACACTGCAGAGAAGAGCCTCACAGGCTTCTCCCTCACTGCTAAGGGGTTAGTACCTTCTCTCCAACAGGACTCAGTTCCTAGCAAGGAAGAATGAGTGGAGTGAAAGGAGAAAGAAAAGTTGGTTTCCTTAGAGAAATGTGCTACTAAATTCTCTTCAGGATGACAAAAGCCATTCTGAAAAGAGAACAAAAAATAACAGCAGGTCAATTTCAAAGTGGGCTGCAACAATCAGATACCCAATAAAGCCAGCCCCTTATCTAAAGGCACAATGCTAAGCAAAGAGATCAGCCACCCCTTGAAGATATATCTGTATTTTTTTGGTGTTCAAAAGAAACTGGCTTATTTTGCATAACAGCCTTGTAAACTAAGTTGCAATATGTTTTTCTGGATCATGGCTGGTGACAGATTTTGTGAGCCACACTCCAATATCATCAGACTAAGCTTGGACATGCACCTTTTTTTACTCCTTGCTTTCCAAATATAAAAATAACTAACTTGAAAACAGTAGCATTACTGGTCTAATTAAATATATTCTATAAATACAATTTAAAAATACATAATTAAAAATAACTATTCTGTTAGTGTCTGAAAGAAATCAAATTTAGTTTCTCACACTTGTGGGAGTTCTTTACAGCCATGACAGCATGGGAAGAACTAGACCAGCTTTTGATTAAAAGGAGAAACACTGCCTCATTATCTGAGCAGAGAGAAGCATTGCTGTTTACACTCCTGTAGCTTCCAACTTCTCATTTTTTCCTTTAGAGATATACAAGAATTATGAAAATGCTTTTTAAAATATGACCCAAATTTAAGGAGAAAGAAACAGGAGATTTTTATAGGAGGAGGGCTATTGCCATCCTGGCCCAGAGACATGAGATAAGGTGCTTATGAAGGAAAATCTGTTTTACCAATTAAGGTCCATCAGCTTTTATTTTGTCGTTGAAGAGAGATGAACAGCATATCCTCTTTGCTCAGTGTGCAAAGGACTCAAATTTAGACGTGGTGTAAATGTAATTTCAAATTGGAGAAGTGATATGATCTACATCATGGGCACTATGAGCCTCAGAGAAAAATGGCTTTGATAAAAGAAGTAAGGATTGGTGACCCAAGGAAAATTAAAGAGAAAGACATTCAATACTGAGGGGATTAAGTGCAGCATAAGTAAACCACAAAACAAGATGTCAGACAGAGGCTGGACATTCAACTGTATGTTCAAGAAGAGGGCATTTCAAATTGTGACCGAGACCTCATTCTAACACTAATGCAAAAGAACAACTCTGACAGATACCACCAGATACCACTTAATACCCCTGAATCTTCTCTTCTCAAAATCTTGAAGGAAAAAATTGAGAAAACATTACTTTCTAAACAAGCTTGTGAAGTGAAGGCACACAGGCTCTGAGTAAGAGTGGAATTAGATAATTTGAAAATAAATCAAGACTTTTTGTTCATTTCCTCTTACTTAATATAGAATTTATAGATTAGGTTTTCTGCTCATCACTGGATGAGAGAACTTTATAAACCAAAAAGTAACATACTGAGCACTTGTATGACAAAGTCACCGGAGCGCTAAATGCTGCATCTGCTGTACTATACTTGAGAATTTGACTTTCCACACTAGAAAAAAAAAAAAGATATCTGGATTGTTTCCTGTTATAACAGAGGAATACAAGAATAGCTGTACTCTGTCAAACCAGAGGTACAGAGAGGGCAGTATCCAATTTCCAGTTCTGACCAACTTCAGATGCCTATGGATGGCTAAGAACGTGGCAAGCACATAGTGGTATTTCCACAGAAATCTCTCTTGGCCACAAGCATTTTGTGGCTCAGGAACCAGAGGTAGTCACTCCATGTAATGCCTCTGTGCAAGTTTTTTCTAACTAGTTCTGTAATCTTTGAAACTTTTAAAAATTTAGTATCTACATTGTCCTTTGGTGCTTTGTAATACTGTATGAAGAGCCGTTACTATTTCAGTTTAATCTGATATTCTGCTGTTCTCATTTGCTTTAAAATTAGGAAATAATGAGTGCACTTCTTATAACAATCTTACAATAGAGAGCTTAAGACTTTTGAATATTAAGACATCTTGCAAACCGAAAGCTGTTCCCCCAAAAATGCCCTTTGACAGAAGGAACTGGGGCTCCTTTTCCCAATTCTGCTCATTTAATATTCCTCAACTACTGGATAAGAATTTCTATTTTCTGGATTCAATATTTTCAAGTTCTTATACTATAACCAAAACTTTAAATAGCTGTTTTGTTGAATATTTTAATGTTATACTATATTTCTGAAGAGATTTTACAACACAATTTAGGCACATGAAGATCAGTCGTTCTCCCAACTTTTTTATAAATCTCTGTAAGTACAAGCTTGTCTGCAGACCAAGATACCAAGATGCACAATTGTTACAGTGCACTTATCTCAGTCCCTAAATAAAACAATCACACCTCACTTGACTCTCAGAACAAATAGTTTAGAGGTTAAAGAAAACAGCTGTTCTCAGCAGTGATTCACTCTGAGGCGCTGTCAGTATACAGCAACTTAAAATCTACTCTTCTCACTAGCCCTGCTGGGAAGAAAAGAACAAATAAACTGGATCAAAAGAGCAGAGCAGCTCTGATCCACAACCACTTGTCAGGATTCACCTAGACCTGTTTCTAGCGTAACCATTCCCTTGCTGGGTTTGTTAGCTTTACGCAGATGTTCTTTCAACAAAACATTGGGATATTCCCAGTTCTGTCTAGGATAACTAGAGAATAAATTCTGCAGAAATGCATCATCCTGAAATCAAAGGCCACTTAATGGAGTGAGTGGCCAAGGTGTACTGACATAATCAATGTGTCACCTGGCATGCAGGTAGGATCAATCAACTAGTAATCAAATAATGCCAGAATATTCTGGTGCAAGCCAACTACCACAATAAATCATCTTCTGGCTGCTGGCACTGCTGCCCAGACTTCTGCTTCAACAGAACCAATATTGTTGCTATCATTAAAAAGATTTATTCCTTTTTTCCTTTTTTTCCCCCATCTTGATTATTTTGTTATTAATTTGAAGTCAAATTTTACTGTACAGGAGATAATGAATTCATAAAAACATTTTGAGTTGTGATCACCTTGATCCTTGGAAAAAAATTCTGCCTCCCAGCAAGTATGGGAAATCTTTTACACCAGGTTATTTTAGACATCCCACATCATAGTGCCACACCTGCTGCACTGCTCCCAAGTGGAGAGTGGCTTCAGAACAGGGTTGTGTAGGTCTAAAATCTTCAGAGACCACTGCAAAATACACGCTGTATACAAGCAAATTAGATCACATGACCAATATATACTCCTTGCCACATAAATTAATGTCTAAGTAGCCAGGTTAGTGGCTGTCGGTCCTTTCATCACACCAGAAATACCAGCAATACATAGAAGCACATATAAAGTTTGATATTTGGCATCCAGTACTTCAAATCAGCCATTTCTGGGGAACAAGTGATTGGGAATTCACGTGCTTTCAATATTATTACTTTTATATCACCCAGATTTCATGTTCCTTCCCACACACAACTAGGAAATTATGCAGAAACTTGCTAAGTGGCTACATTATGCCCTAGAAACATGCAGCAGTAACTGTAAGAACTTAAAAAGACACTAAACTGACTACATTAGCTGAGATACCGTCTTACTCGCTATCTTGCCCACATCTTATCTTACCAGTATCTTAATGTGCAGTGGTAAGGAATGAAATTGTGTTGTTAACTGAGTGACCTGAAAGTGTCTTGAGTAATATTCAAAATAAAGCAGTTGAAGAGAAGACAAGCAGGCCACCCAGAAAGACCAAATGTCATGACTGGCCTCCAGAATATTTTTCCTCTTTTGCAGTGCAAGGTAATAATTGGATCAGAGTTTGGCTTTAACATCTGCTGCTGGTTGAGATCTCCGACTGGCTTTTCCAGCTTCAATCTGAGATACATTTTGAACATTATGAATTCCCATGACCTAGTGTCAAAGTGTGATAGAGAAAGTGATCTGGTTGCATTATCTTCCAGTATTTAATATCAGTTCTGGGTGGAAACAGCTGGAAACAATATCACATTTACTACAATAAATTTTCAGAGGAATTTGTTGAAAATATCTCATCTCTACAAAGAGCTGATTTAGAAAATAGATTTATAAATTGAAGGTGTGTAGAGAAAAGGACACACGAGCAAAGAGCTCAAGATGAGTAACTAATCAGGTCATACAGGACATACTCAGAAGTAAACCGACACCTTACAAACTCATATTGATGTCTAGGCATGGTTTTATCCCAAACTCTGAATCCAAATTTTCTCAGTTAAAGTGAAGTACAGTCTGATCATCTCCTATTTAATAATTATTAAGCTGTGAACGGGTTCTGCAATACTTCATGTGCAGCTGCCATTGATGTCAGTAGATGCTTAGCATGCAGAAACTTAGAATGAACTCTGAGCTCTAGCATCATGCACAAATTGTACTACATCAGTTTTTACTCTGCTGGGTTTTTTCCAGCTTAAATAAAAACATTTAACTCCTCAACAATGTTTCTTTTATTATTTTGCTTTTAAAAAATAATATATCTAGACTGTCATTAGTTATTGTAGCATACCATGAAATACTGCAAACGAAAGTAAGAAATAAAGAATTATTAACAACTGAAAGCAAGGTTTTATTTAGAATTACTTAGTCAGAAAAGCATGACAAAGTTTTGATAGGTCCCGTCTGCCTTCCCCCCTTTTATGAGGTGAGGCAAATGACCATTGCATACTTATCTAGGAAATTCCACTAGTAGTTTGTGCACTGTCAGAGAGATTACATGGTGGATGAACGCTTCCAGAAACATTCTGAGTAGTGTTTGCATGCTGGAAGAGAAAAATTCCTCTTTATTTTCAGCTAGGGAAATACTAGCAAAATATTTCAACAATCAAGAGCAGCAGGTTTCTGGACGTAGAAGTGGACTCAGACCACAATGACAATAAGTCTTCTCCTTTTTCTTACTGGCTAACAACCGACCTATATATTTTGCATATTTTGCATGATAGAAGTGTAAGATAAGGAGAAAATATGTATATGCTGTCTTCATGATTCCATGTAACCCTGTGACTAACAGCAGAGACCATATTGGCAAGAACAATCTGATGCATTTTTAATGGTGGTAAAATTTTTTTACTCTCGAGTCTTGAAAAATATCATGGTCATTCAAAGATGCATGCATGCCAAAAACCCCACCCCAAACAGCAGGTATAGAATTTCTCTTCCCCATTATCTTGAAATCAGAATGAAAGAGCAACTTCCAAGCGATTTTAGGAATTCATCTTGCTTCCAGTTTTCAATAAATGATGAAACACTCCAAGGCATTGCTATTCTCCAAGACTATTTGAGGCTTAGGAAGAGGAAGGAGCTAAGATTCTGGTTCTAATTATTACAGTAATTTTCAATGAATAACTATCAACTGATGAGGACCTGGTAGCACTTTAATACATTCCCTGGTTTTCAAAGAAGGAAGTAGAGAAGAACTGGTGCTGGAGGTGGAACTCATTCTTTCTGAGGTCTATTTTTCTTAGTGTAAATAACTGAAACTACCTAAAACTGTTTCTTTCCCTAGGGTGTGTGTTTAAGTCTGGAAAGTTTGGTCTTGCATATCATCTTTTTTTTAAAGTAATGGAAAGCCTGCGGTTTTTTTTGGTTTTGGTCCCTGTCTGCTCGAATACCAGAAGATAGCTTATAATTCCTCATCCTTTAATAAATAAATATTATCACTTACACAGCAATCTCTATGTTTTTCAAAGATCACCAGAGGAAGATTAAGAATACGCACTCTTAGGATGCATCTGGGTTGAACACTACAACTTTATTCCTCTTATTTTGACAGTCTGACACTTAAGTTCATATTTCGTTAACTTTTGAATACTGACATCAATATTTGAGCAAAGATAATGTACTTCTGTATCTATATTACTAGTCTAATGCTTGAAAACAATATTAGGTGTTAAATATTGATTTTACTTGTTTTCAGTGTCAAAGTAAAAGGAAAAGCGTTGTGACAAAGCTAATTGCAACGGTTTGCATTACTGCAAATGGTAGTACCTCTGGCTGTGACAATTAGCAGCTTCATTAGTGCAGCTACGCAGTTGCTGCTCCTAAGTTAAGGGGAGAGTTAGAACTGAAATCCTTCCACAGATGGACAATAAACCACAGATCACCCTCTTCATCTTGTTTTAATCCCCTGAAGTACAGAAAGCTGCTTTTGGTTAATAAAAAAAATTGTCTAAAATGAGAATTACAAAAGAGAAGTCACTTGAGATTTGCTCCTGATCTCTAATACTGCTCACTAAACTGAATTATCAATTTATAGATTATAACATCTGAATTCGAAGCCCTTTTAAGCTTAAAATAGCAGTAAGAGTAGCAAAGGAAAGAATGAGTGATTTATTTTTTTTTCTTTTCTCAAATTTAATCACTTCTGGGAAAGCACCACACCATCTGAATCTCTGAATACACTGGTTACTGTTGCCCAGAAGGCACTAGAAACGCACCTCCATTTAAAAGGCAAACTAGTGGCTACACACAAATGTATTCTCAGAATAGCAGGAAGCTGGAACAGGTGCAGTTGGGCAGGGAACTGCATGCCAACACAGGCATGTGGCAGAGGATCTAGCAGGAGTTGAGCTCTATGACATGAGGCACTCTCCTACAATTTGAACCGTATCTCCAAATATTTAAGTTTACACATTTATCTGTTTGCTATTAAAAAAACCCAAAAAACCAAAAAAACAAGAGAGAGAGAGACTAGGTCAATCTTGCAAACTGACTAATCTCCTCAAGAAGGTGCCAAAATAATTTATCCTGGCAAGAAATACAGCTGACTGACTGAATCCATACCAGCGCCAATTAATTTGTCACTCTTGTGACTAACTTAAAAAGAAAAAAACAGAAAAAAATAAATGGAAAAGCTGCAATACAGAGTCTTTAAACTGTGAACAAAGAAAACTAACATTTTAACTTAGGTTACAGAAGATTTCCCATATTATGAAATATGGAATGAAGTCTGAATTAACTTGAATTTCCTTGGACTAAGCATGAAAACAATACACTGAATTTTAGAAACTCATTTTGTGATAGTGTTTAATTTTAAAACAAATCTGGCCTACTTCAAGAGTAGTTAATCAAAAGGGATTGATTTCTGACAGCTGTTATTGTTTGAAAAGTTAATATCTAGGAATTCTGTATTGATTTGAAAAGGCATCTGTTTCTAGAATGTGTAAAGCTTTGATAAAGCAGAGATAATTTATCTGCTTTCATTTTGTACAATAAAGCTGCTCTTAATATTCTTATCTTATAATATTGGATGTTAAATAGAGTGACTTTATCATGCCATCAGTTTTAAAGCAAAATCATTGAAGTCAGGTGGGTTTTCTATTCCAGAACTGAGGAATATGATTCAGTATCATCTTACTTGTGGTGAGAAAGCAAAAGAAAACTAATGATGTATAACTGTACAAAACGAAATAGAAAAGGCTACAGTATGCCACTGATTTATAAATAATTTGCCCATTGAAAAAATTCTAAATTTTTCTTTATAAACAATTCCTAAATGTACATTTAATTCTATCATAGATTATAAATCATTAACTTGTTTGACAAACTTCTTGGAGACAGTTCATGTCAAAGATTTCTTTCCTACACACCCTGCATCTTATTTACACATTTATTCAGCAAAATTCCCACTGGAACTATACACACAGAAAGAACGACTTCAGCAAGCCAGTCATTTCTTGAGCCAAAGGGAAAACTTCTGTTAAAGAGACAGTAGCATCTTCCAAAATAGAAGGTGGAGCTAATGATTTTTAGTGGGGAGAGAGGGAGGGAAGTGTTCTGACACAGTTTGGCAAGAAAACATCTGTTCTGGTACTGAAATCAAGGAGAACACAGTGAAAAACTACATGCTTGAGCTGAAAACAGCCGAGTAATGTGTTGCATTGGTGGGGCAGGAAAGTAGTTATCAAAAGTCACGGAACTTTGGGACTTGTCATCACTGAGCCTTTATCCCATTCTGGGAATGTGTTTTATTTGACAACACATATACTGTTCCTAAATGTAGGCACACAGAAAACTGAACATGTACACTCTGTTTTAACAGTACAAAAAGGAGAAATATGATGACAAGAGGGGAAAAACAGATAGCGAATGTACACTTCAAGATAGAGCCTAAGTGGCTGCTCATTCTGAAAGCTCCTGCAGTGAGGCCACCTGATCTTAACTCCAAGATCTATGTCTACCTCACTTCCTAGCCTTGGAAAATATACATCTCTTCTTTATATCTTACTTTCCCCAGCTATGATCCCAAGTTACAAGGACCTTCTCTGTTATTTCTTCAGAATTACTGCTTCTTGCATGTCTGGTATGGAGTTCATAAGCTTTTTTTCTTGAAAAAACCAGCAAGGTTTCAGAAACCATACATTCACCTGTTGGGCAGGTTTTTTCCTTTTAATTATTCATTTACATGGTTATGCCCAAGTATCCTGAAAGGATTTATGCAACTCGTGTAGAATTTGAATTGTGATACATATGAAGGAAATACTGGAAGAAAGCACTTGAAATTAGACCACAAGGATATAAGAAATTAAGCCAAGGATCTCAAAAGACAAGTTTGGATTGTAATCACGATATAATTTCAACACCAGAAACAATAGCCACTGTGCACCATCTATGATGAGAAAAACATCCCAGGATAGAAAATTGTTTCAGTACCCACAGCTTGAAATTGGCTTCTAGGTAATTCTAAAGGTGTCAGACAGACAGAAGAGTGATTCTACACCCCCTTCTTCAGTAGAAACAGAAATATTTTTTGACCCATGAAAGTCCTTTCAAAATGAAACACTGTAAAGATGAGAATGGTTTATAAAATACAGCTGAAATTCTGAAATTATATAGTGTCAAACTAGAACTAAAAGTCAAACAAACAATAAGATCCAGTTCACCAAAATAACATTTAAGAGAATCTTCCAGATTTCCATTCTGTTCAACTCTATAATTCTCCCCTAATCTAAGTATTTCTTAAAGGTTTTTATAATATCCGGCAGAGAAATATAATAGCTCCATGATACAGTTCACATTCTAAAGTACTTTTACATGTAGAAGGTAGTAATATTTCCATTTATTTACCACTGAAATGCATCCAAGTCTATCAGGAATGTAGCATCAGTTCAAGTGAAAGCAAATAATGGCATTTGGCAATCTTAGGGAGATTCTCTCTTGTAAATGGGTAGTTGAAAATATAACATTTTGCCAGCATATCTAGCGTTGTGTTTCAAAATGATGGAATAAAGCTATTCAAGACATTTCCTCTGCCAACATAAGGCTGCAATACTATATATACCCTGCACTTGTTCCTGGTTTATTTAAAAATGCAAACCAAAGACGTTAGTGATGAGAGATATCGTGGCTCCCCTGCTTTAATGTGCAGTCACTGGATATCCCTGACCTGATACTCTGACCTCAAGCACAGATGATTTACTGAATTTCAGACACAGCATTTCAAAAGCTTAGCTCCTCTAAAATTTGCATTGCTTTGCTCTGACAATTTTGTATAAATAATTCACTCTTTTAGAGCTGGAAGAAAAATAGTTTCTTCTGCTTCATAGAATGAAATCATGGAAGTGCTAAAATATTCAGCCATTAATCAGTTGTCCCTAGATAGAAAAGTGAGTTGATAAAAGAAACCGAGAGCAGTGCCTACAGAACTAGATTTCTACACCTCCTTCATGCTCTCCTACCAAGAACACTATCCTTTAGGAGAATTCCCCTAATGGCAACTGCAATTACAGCACTATATAACATAACTATTTCTGTCTAAAAACTGAATTTGCAAAATTTTAATTTCTCATTTTTATTTCAGACTTTAGTTTTCCCTAAAACCAGGTTAGAATGAAAGAAGTACAGATCATGAACTCAAACTTTTACGTGGAGTTTTAGTCTCTAAAAATAATTAATGCATAACTGTCATCCTGTCAGGAACATCATTCCTGATTTGATCATACTGGTATTAAATTTGACCTTCCAATTTAAAATATGCTACATCCCGCTTCAGTGAGAAACTTTGCTGAACCAGAGTCAAGAGAGAAGCAGGTATGTATTAAAGGGACAGTTCCAAAAACTATTTGAAGCATGAATTAAAGGTTTTGATAGTGTAATCTGTTACCAGAGCTTTCTCAGTAAAGAAGATTATGTTCTCCCCACCTCTCAAAGTTATTTCTAAAGGACAGCTTCTTCACACTGTTCGGCAATATTGTGGAGGCCTAGTCTAGAGATGGTATCAAAATGGATATACTTTTAAGTTAAGCGGCAATGCAAATATTGATGTAACTGAGATAGGTCCACACTTCAACAAAGCCTCCCCCTGTCACATAACGTACTCGAGTCTGCTGCCTTGCTGGACTATTGCAAACCCACATGAAAAATTGCAGAGATATCATGTTTCAGTTTTACAAAGTTGCTCAAGTACGTATGTATGCATTAGTCACAGAAACGATAGCAGTCTCTCCTCTTTGTTGCTGCTTCAAACCAAGACAAGAAATACAGAAAGCAAGTCCTCCCACTTGAAGGTTGTTTGACCATCACTGTCGCTTTCTGGCAGTCTTACCACATAAGACAAGTAATCAAAAAACAAAGTAAAGAAAAACAAGACAAAGACCTTCAACTCTGTCACCTCTAGATGCAGAAGTGCATCAAATAAAATTCTGAACAAGTCTGCATACAAAGTAGCACTGGGGCTGCTTTACCCAATGTCTTTGTCAACTGATTGCTTTAGTTTCCACAACTGCCAGTTTGGCACTTTCCATAAGTACTAAAATGCTCACAACTCTTCAGGAAAAACAGGAATTCCTGACAGCTCGAAGGGTTCGCTCTGTGGCTCTCAGGTATTTCTCTGTTATTAGGACCCAGGGTGAGTTTAATCTACAAAGAGATCAGTTGGCCTACATCATTAACACACTTCTACAAACAGTGGATAAAACAGTTTTAAATTACCAGAAGTTGCATCATTATGGATTATTATTTTAGCATTGTTAGCCTTCTATAATATGATGTTGCTCCCACTGGAATACTGATTAAAATAGGAACCAGATGTGCTTTTCATGACCAGATTGAAAAAGATAAACAACCAGAAAATCAATTCAAATAAAAAGGATGCCCTGGGGGTGTTTCTCAAAACTGAAGAGGGAGAGCATATGTATCTTTTAGAAGGGTGGGGCAGGAACTGAAAAACGCTCAAAACCAGAGCTCTCCTCTTCCACAAAAAAAAAATTCACTAAGAAACATGAAACAACCTAATTCTTCAGACACCTATCTTGATTATACACCAATGCACAATTATTGGGTGCACCAGCCAACTCAAAGCAAAGAAAAACCTGAATTTTCAGTTTTGCTCATAAATACAGAATACACAAAGCTCAAAAATAAAGAAAAACCCAACAAAAGTAATTAGCATTTAGACCTCACTGTTTTACAAAAACACTTCGGTTTACTGGCCTGTAAGAGACCTTCGTATCAGCCTTAACTCCAGAGAGCCACTACAAGGAAGCCTTCGTGCCAATCCTAGAGGGAGAAGGCCAGTATCTGTAATCTTGAAGACTCAGTATGACTTAATGGTACTGTTTCACAGAGTACCCCAGCAGTTATTTCATGTAGGAGCAACGTTTCCTTTCACAATGGAGCAGGGATCACAAATCACAAAGGAAATTTCCGGACCAATCCTCAGAAGCCAGTTTCTACTGCAGATAGCAGTGTCCCCTACCAAGGCCCTATTTTTTCCCCCTGCACCTTTATATCTAGGCTAGGAACCAGAGACCACTGAAGAGGGTGGCAGTTTCACAAGCATGGAGAAGAATGAATCTCTTCACTTAGGTAGGAAAATTAGTAAGAATGTTAAAAAAATTATTATTTGGCTCAGCAATAACTAATGACTACCATTCCAGTTGCACTAGGTTATTTTGCTGTAGGTGAGAGTCACTTCCAGTGGGAAAAGCATAGGCCACACAATCAGGCTTGCAAAACTTGGCTTGAAAAAGCACACTATATAAAAGCAGAGCAGATAAATTATTTCTGGTTTTCACGCACGCTTTTGGGCATCAGTATCTTATTTTTTGTGTGAGCAAGGCTTTTTCACCATGTTGTACAGTAATTACCCAATCCGTAGAAATCCTTAAATTGCAGATTACCAAAACAAATTGAATATTACGTTTATGCACATAAAATTTAGAAATGAAAGGATTCTATGCAGTACAGCTTGGTGCACATTTGATTTGTCTAATGGTGTTATTTCTTTTAGATATGCTTTTAAAAAAAAAAAATCAAACAGAAGAAGTTCCTTCAATGAGAAATTCCTTGATCCCTCCCTGCACCTTCTTAAAATGGCCCCAGGATACTAGAGTTTACCTCCCGAGGTCCTCTATTTTCTAGCTCCTATTTCTTCTGACATACTGCACACATTAGGACCTCGTTACTTTCCCCTGCTCCTCCCCAGGCCTCAAGTCTCTCTTCCTCAATTTTTTCCATTATCTCTTCTCTTGCACTGTCTTTAAATGCTCCTACTTTTCTCTTCCCACAGCTGGTACTTCATTCCCTTTCACATGCCAGCACCTGCTTGTACACTGATCTGATCCTTTGAATACCTGGGGACACCCATCACTGCCCTAGTGCAAAAGTTTGCAGAGCTTGTACAGTAAGAAAACAGCCTGCATGAAAAGCAGTATTTGTGGATGTTGAAAGGCTGGTATTGGGCCAAAGTTTCATTCTTTGAGATATCTTCTGCCATGTTTGAGACAATGGTCCCTCTAACTATTACAGAGATGGTAAAAAGTGTATTAAGAAAACTTATTCTGCCTCTTTCTTCAATGCAAGGAGCAAAGTACCTTGACTTGTATTGCAAACACCCCTCTGGATGCATAAGAAACAATATTTCCATAAAGCAACATATTTGTAATGGAATAAATGGAGGCTTTGGGATTTTTGTAAAAGTTTTGTCATCCTACACTTTGTCTCCACACTACAAACTGTGTACATTAACAATTAGAACTATCAACTACACCAATATCAGAAGAAACTTAAGATCATGAAGTCATTCACTCTGAATGTGGGAAATACCAGAATTAACATTGCTCATGTAACCTTAGGGTCTACAGAGTTCATCTTTCTTTGAATCATCACATGTTTTTTCCCCACAGTTGTACACCAGAGATATCTTCCTATTGCTGTTAAAGCAATGGCTATCAAGAACATATTGGTATTGGGATTACTGATAAAACCGCAGAATACTCATAGAAGAGTTTAAGAATTCTTATAAACCCCAAATTTTAGGATACTTTAAAGGCAGCTTTCTTTTCCACAGGCTTCTCAATAAAGAAAAGTTGTAAAAAGTTTTAGTCCAACAGGAACACAATCAAGAAGGACACAGTCCACTTAAGCAGAAAAACTAATCTGTAACTCAGGATTATAGAATACATGTTAAATTTGATAAACTATTCACCAGAGACTTCGTAGAGACCAAGAATTCATACCAGGCACTGCCAATGTATTGTTCATGTCTAACAATGCTACAAAGCAAATAAATAAACAACAGCATAATCTTCAGAGAAGAATTTCATTGAAATGTGGTTAACTAGTAAAAAACTGCTTGTCAAAATTCTTGATTAAAAAAACTTTTCAGTAACTTTTCTTACATATTTATGTCTTCCTATTCTGTGGATTTCAGTCAACTGGACTGAAAAAACCCAACTTGTTCAGTTGACTGCCATGTCATTGCTATGTTCTGTAAATTCAGCACACTAACTTCAGCAGTGGAGCCAATATACCTACTCACTGTGAAAAGTTTTCACAAAGCCTTTTGTTTCTGTTGAAAAAAGGTGACTGGGGTTTTGTTTTTCATTTAGAAAGTATCTGGAAAAATCAACTTGGGGCATATATATATTTATGGAATAGATACGAAAAGCAATTTTTAGGGTATTGGTTATCTATGAATTGTTTTATGGATTTCATATTTGTGGTCAATAGCCTCCAAAATCACATTATTACTACTGCCTGAGTAATGAGCAGTCTTAGAAACAGCTATTAGATATCTTGTTTTACACTCACTGCCACGGTTTTTCACCCATGACTTACAGGGCACAACAGGCTAGCCCATTTAAGTCCTTGAAGGAAAATGGCAGTGTTCATATAGTCTGATAAGTCAGGTCAAACAAGTTTTCTACTACAGAAAAAAGGATTTCTTACAATAATGCAGTCAAGTACAGTGGAACCAACAGAAATGCAAGAGGTACAAACTAGACAAACACTGCAGATGGACTCAACCCAGTATCATAAAAAGCTGCCAGGGAGAAGTTACCACTACACTGCTTCCTATGAGGGCATCAACTTTGTCTTTTATAGGATTAAAAAGTTGTCTGCCATGGGGGAGAAAGGAATAGACAGATCCCTCGGTCCTAGCTTTTTCCCCTCTCTCTGTTACCTCCTAAATATTCTGCATTCCAGCTTCACATAACAGTAACATTTAAGTTTGGGTGGAGTATATTTTAGTCTTTGTTTAGAAAGTGTGAAAAAGTAGCAATAGAATTAATGTTAAAAGAGTAGAAACCATTTTAGTAATGTGCCAGTTATGATAAGCAAAGTAAGCCAGGAGGAAAGTAGATCAGAACAACATACGTTCTGATTAAGATCTGTTTCAAAGCCTGACCTTCATCAGTTGCTGACAAAATTCAAGCCTTGCTGATGCCACAAGCCAGGCAAATAACCATCTAACAGAGCAACAGCTGCAACGGGAGATGCTTAAACTCTTGGAAGTACAGCTGTTCACAGATAGAAGGGATCACTCCTTCAATCCGCAGATATACAGTGAAGCATGAGGGTGCTATTTACTTGCAGTATAAACTAACCTCTTAATACTCAATCTAGGCACCTTTAAATTACAGCCACTTTGAAATCAATAGTGTCCCATCTTGCCTAACTCTCTGGCAGCAGCTCTAAAAGAAACTCTGAAGTTTTGACAGACTCAATTTGCCCTGCTACTTTGAACACAAGGGTATTTTGTCACTTTTCTTCTTTTTATAATTAGAAAAACTGGCTCACCAGTCCATGCCCATAATAGATGCCTCAGGAATAATGCTGACATGCTCGTTCCAACCTTGCACTTGATATGGTGAACTGCACTCAGATCCCTATCATTTTACATCCTCCTTTCACACTCTTACTGGATTATCAAATGACTATTCTGGCCTGAATTGCAGAGATTTAGTAGGATATCACGGACTTCATTATCAGTAAGTGAGGGAATGGAAAAAGTGAGGAAATGTGGTGGAGCTCACTCTGTAAACCAATTACTAACACAGATTCTCTAGTAAAGACACTGTTTTATTGGATTCCCTCAGTTCAGCACATGGTTATCTACCATTCAAATGGTAAACAGCTGGAAAACCTTACATTTTTGTGACTAAGTGGTGTCCCTGTCTCTAACAGATGAGTAATAAATAATGCAATCATTACAGATTTGCTCTCGTTCTGGATCTGCTGGTAAGTTTTTAACTCTCTGCAAGCAGCACAACTTTGCAGGGGAACAGGGGACCTTTCCCCTGCATTATTTTGCTTTTAGAATACATGCAATATTAGGCCATACAATTAGCTGAAGGTTAGGAAAGGTCTTACTGCAGCTATTTCCTAAAATCAACTATTAAATACACAGTAGTAATCCATTAGCATTTCTGCCATATACGGCCTCACTTCTTATTATTTTGTACTTGTACTGACACCAACCTGCTTTATTGCCTACTTTGTATAGAGAAGTGTAAGCCACTGAAAAACATCCAGCTAAATCTCAAGGCTTCAGACACAAATAACACAGAACCATAAAGAAGGAATCCACATTAAACCTCTGGTGAAATGCTGGACTTGCTGCAGTACATGGAGATGCCAAGAGCTTACTTTGATAACATTGGTTTGGCTGTGTCTTGGAGTACGTGCTACAATCATTATTTTCTTCACAAGTTCCCTTCCTGATTCAATACGTGAGATGGAGAAAGAGCATGTTGCACCTTCTAAGTATTTTACTTCATGGTATTAATCATATTTCAACATACAGTGTGTACATTTGTGAGCCTATTTTTTAAATTCCATCACAGAGTACATCTACACTATGCAATAGATAAAGTACGTGTTGGATTCATCATACCTTTTTAATTGAAAAAACTCAAAACTGTAGAAGGTGGCTGTAAACACAGAGCAGCCCATAATATTTTGGGTAGGCCCACGGGCAGGTGAAGAAATTGCTTCTCCGTAAAGCTTTGTTTAACTTCAGGATTTTGGAAATGTTCCTATTTTCCTTGTCTACTGATTCACAACCTCCTTAACCTCCTTACTCGGGTCCCTGTCCCTTCCTCAACTTTCCCCATTTCCCTTTCTGAACTTTGCCTCTTCAGTGCTGGCCTCTCCTCTGCACATTCCTTGGAGTGCCCAATCCCAATCTCCTAATTAAATCCTAGTACTCTCCCACCCAAATAATTTTTCCCAAATTCTGACCAATCACTACCTCTTCTCTTTGCACAGCCAGCTCACTTTCAGGTGAGTTATGACTAGTTCACACATATATGGGCAGGGTTACCTCCAAGTTTCATTACATATAGGTATATAAGCAAGATGTTAAGCCAAGTGCCATTATACATGCTGTACATTTTCAGTAATCTTTTCAAAAGTCTTTTCTTTATGACTTTGGTAGCATCTTTGCATCAGAAAATGCAGTGCTCACCACACTGTCATCTATCTAGATGCCAACAGGCAGTTACTGGAAGTCTACTAATCATCTCAGCTTTTTCTAGTTTAATCAAGGAGCTCAAATCGTGACGTAAATCAGAGAGAACCGTATGCTGTGAACAATCTATTCTTTTCATGACTACATTTTAATTAGAAATATAAAGGAGTATTTGAATAAGATGATAATTTTCCATTCTCAATCAGCCTTTGTTCAATGGGATATATAGATAGTATTAGCAGATCAATGAAATCACAAGTTTAAAACAATTAAAAATAAAAACTAGGCTTAAAACTGGCCTCTAAAATGTGCCTTCAAGTGGGCTCCAATTAGAAGGAACTAAAATTGTTTTCTAAGACTAAAAGAGCAGCAGATAGACAGGGTAATAATATATAAATAATAATAATCAATATAGATTATAATCACAACAAAGCTTTATTCTTGCTTTAGATGTTATTCAAACTATTTTTAGATGGTCCATAAAATGTTTAACCACCAAGCAAATAGTTATGCTACATATGGACTTACGTGAAGGGTTTATTGTCATCTTTTCAATATGATTTTAATAACCCATACCAGTTACCAATTCCAAAAAGACATTCTTACAGTCAGGCAGAGAAAGGATTCATAGCTATGTTTTTTTTTATTCCTCATCTCTTTTGTTTTTACTGCCTTGTTAAACTAGTTTATTTTGCATGCATATTGCACTGTTTTTCAAATATCAATATTGATGGAAGGTTTGTACCAACAGTAGCACTCTTTACCAGTACCTTTGCACATAGCAAAAGTCAACCTTGATCCAATCCCAGTTTCTGAGGTCAAGGAACTGAGGATAAGGATTTAACCACAAGAGCATTTAGCACCTTCACATCTACAGAATTTTTTCTTAGGACCTTTTGATCCATTTTAGCTATTCCTGCAGGGCATTGAAACCCAACATCTTCCATTTTAATGTTTGATACAGAGATTTTTAATCTTTCTACCATCTTAAACTCTGAAAGTTCTGGAAGATGTGTCTAAAGCAAATTTAAAATGGACCAGGGAACAAGGAGCAGCAGAATGATACTTTCTTAGCAGGTATGTGTCACCCTAAGGGCAAGTTGGACCAAACAGAGAGTTTTTTAAAAAGTTGCATTCATGACCCAATGCCAAACCTGGGCGGTACATAATACAACAAGCCAGCCTGGAGATGAGGAAAGGAAGGATTCCTATGGTCATGTTTTCATCTAAAAGGACAAAAAGTAATTTCCTATGTGAGGGAAAAGTGAATAGACTTTATTAAGCTGTTTCTCTTTGAACTGAAAGCCTATGCACAATCTTTATAATTGGAAGAAAAACCCTTGCAATTAATTTCCACTTTTTTCTTTTCAGCACGTGTGCTGTAGCAATGCTGTGGACAACTATCTATCAACTAGGAAGCAAGAACTAATGCATGGTAAAGGTGGCAGGTTTAAATTTTAAAGGATGGCTTACAGCATGTGTATTTTGAACATTTTCATGTGATTCCTGACACCTTACTGCATTTCTACAAATACAATCTTGTCAAAGAAACACAAAATTGTTCATTTTAGGTGAACAATTTCTATGTATCATTAAGAACTTGCAGAAGGATTTGCAAAGCCCTAGTCATATATATTTCTAAGAAGATAAAGGAGGAAATACCAGTCAAGCTAAATCTTTCATAAAACGAAACCAGTTCAATTTTGGAGATATATTAGTTATGCATGGTTTAGACAGAAGTAGTCTGGATCATTCAATAGATCAGAGATTTAGGCAAATAATCCTGACTTGCATATGCAGATCAGGATGGAATCTTTTAATTAAAAAATACAAAGTTGCACTTGTTGCATAGCAAGACATAAACCTGTGTGATTATATAAAACTCCAGTTAAAGCACTGACGGAAAAAAGTTACTCTACAATTAGGAAACATGAGGATATGGATGCTATCATCAGTAATTAAAGAGTAATTGCATTTTTCACTGACTAAACTTACAGCTAGCGCCTTATTTAAACTGCTTTTCATTTATTCTAAATACAAAACTTCATAAAGATCTGAACTGAAGCACCACTTAAAAACACACTTAGAGAAAGTGATTTATTTTTTCAGAGCCAAGAGAAACACACACTGATGCCTGGACCATGAGTAGCTCCAGCTTTCTGGAACTAAAACCTCAGGTATGTATTTCTTCTCCTGTTACTAACTGTCAAAAACAATAAGTTAGCAAGGAAAAAGAAAAATTAAAACCAGTATGGATCTGAAAGTGAAAGTTGGTATGGCACATAAAAGATTCTGAATGTTTACAAAAACATTTCTCCTTGCATCCTACTTTGCTGAGTAAAACACCAATTACATTTCATCCTTGATTGCTTTCTTTATAATAGACAGCAGATAAGCCTTTTGAATACCACAAATTTTTTTCATTGCTATCATTCTGAATTCAGACCATGGAACAGATCAGAGAGCATACTGATATAAACATACTGGCAAAATCCACAACTGGGATAAATCACATCAGTCCCCACTTCTTGTCAGAACAGTGGTCATGGTTTGACAAGACACAAGTCAAACTGGAAATAGCTTTAATCACAGTTTACAAGGGTTAACTTAATGAAAGCCACTTTGTGTATCTCCTGCAGGCATCCAGACGTCGAAAACTCACTGAACTTCTCATATCGTAAAGGTGCGTATATTGAGCTTTTTGCTGAACTACAAAAATTAGGCTGAGCCAGAGAGCATGGGGAACAGCCCAATATGCTGAAATTGAGATAATGACATGAAAAAGATGGATCAGCTATGGACTTTGAGTGAAAAACAGTTTAAAAAGTATTCAAGGCAAGTGACAAACAAGATTAATCCAAGGGAGGACTGAAAAGGAAGTTGAGGATTTTAAGGAAGGAAATTACTCATCCTCTGTGTTTGTGTATAGGAAAGGCTGAGTAATACAAGGTTGGCTGCTGTCACACACCTTTATGTTCATTTTGGATCGCTCCCGTGGAAAACCCCAATTTACTCATGTCCCCCTCACCACAAGGTGGCACATACGTACTCCCTAGGATTTTCAGCTGCCTCCGCAGTTCACTGCATTTTTAAGAACTGTTATACATTTCTACAGAAAGGAGTGGGGATGGGATAAAAGCAGGGAATGATAAACTGCATCATATTATCAAGTACAGACAACTAAAGGTAAGTAAACTATTTTTAATATGTGGGTTAATTCCAAACTTTCCTTGTTAGTATTATTTACTAAAAGGTCTGAGTATATTCACCTCAACGGTGTGAATTTAAACAGGCCAAATAAGGAGCTATCAAAAACTTAGCTTCAGAATGTTTTTACAAACACATTCATCAAAACTCAACAGAATGTAAGGGTGAAATGGAACATGGACTTTAGACAGCAGACTGATGCCAAAGATGGAAATACAGAAGCAGAAAATCAGACGCATCTGCCCAGATTTTGATTCTCTGTATTTTAAGCCTGCTGGCCACCCTTTGGCTGGCATGCAGCGTAAAGGGTTTGGGGTTTTTTTGCACTGCTGAGACTTTGTTCTTATGTTGTAAGTTTCAAGAACTAATAATTACATGCGCTAAGGAAGGGTGATCCCTTTTAGTAGTTTTTCCTTCATACTGATAAAAGTTGTGTTTGAGTGTCAGACTTTGAAACATCCAAATACACATTCTCATTTTCACCTAGTGGCAGATCAAAAAAAATCTCAGTGTATTTCTGTGCAGTTGTTTCTCTTTTCAAGTCCAGGAGATAAAACTACACTGCTTAATCTATAGCGGCCACAAGATATCCTTCCCCACAATACATAATGGACCCACATGTTTCATATATCCATCAGAAAGGCAAAAAACAGACTATGAATCCACCAAACTGCAAACTGAGATAAGGATGCGAGTGCAAAAGAAAGGAGGAGGAATTTAAGGACAGAAAAATACTGACCTAAATCAAAGCACAAACACCAGCTAGCATGCAAAGCAATTCTATCCCCACACCACGGAGTATGTTTTTAGAAAGTAGATTCTTGGAGATTTAAAGTATAAACTATGTACATAGCTCCCTCTGATGACCATTGGACACGATACAATGCAAGTCTCCTTTTATTTTTGTTCGTGCATTCAACTGACAGCTGACTGGTTAAATTCTAATTGCTTCCAAGTGAGGTCAGCAAAGGTATTTATCGAAAAGGACTGAACAACAGGCTCAAGACACACATGCACGCGCACGCATAAGCACATACACACCATTTCTCCAGCGTGTTGATTTATGGAAACAATTATCATTCTGGTGGAGTCTTTCTGAGCTGAGAAAGTTTGTCGCTACAGTAGAGTGTCTCATGTTGCAAAAAGCAGGCAACAGAAATGGAATACTTGGGTATCCAGCTCTTATCAACAGAAACAAGTAAGTTAATTGTCCTTTATGAGAATATTCAACAGCTTCTAATAGCTAATAACTTCTGTTTTCATTTATATATGCTAGATATTTAAAAAAGCATTAAGAAAGCTATTTCTGTTAATAAACTGAAAAGGGTAGGAATGAAAATGCAGAGCTAAGACTATGAGGTCTGTTTTGAAATTTTAACAAGAAAGGCTATCTGATAGATTGTACTAATAGTGAATATATAGGTATGAAGTAATCAGCAGCATTTTACCATGCATGAAAAAGTAGTCAACTGAATCAATAGGGGATTTTTGGAGGGACTTAAAACTGAAGACAGAACTGTGTTTACAGTCAGTTTAAATGTCTGCTTATGTAAAAAGTTGTGTGAGAGATCTCTATTGTATATACATTTCCATATTTCTTTAAAAATCAGCTTAGCATGTCATACATTTATGTATAATGCTTTTCAGTATCATAATGTAACTTTGCATGTTTGTAATTGAGTACAAAGACTTATACACGCACCTTTTCTCACAGATCTTTTACTTTCAGTGCAAGCAGCAAATTCAAGTAGTACAGAAGGTCACGACAACAAAGGTTTTTATAACTTGTGTCTTTAAAGGATATTCTGACTGAAGAGATATTTAAGAAGCTCTTCTATTTCGCCACTAACTATTAAGGAATAACAATCAGAATTCTAGAAGAGGGAACAATCTCATTTAAATGAATCTGTAACTCGTAAAGACAGAAGGCAGGTCGGTGACCTAAGAGCAACAGCCTACTTGAGATTTAATTTTCATTATGTTGTTCATGAACACCCAGAACACTGCACTATAATGCACAAATGGATACTGACATGGATCCTGCCAATTTTGCTCTACAGATCATACTTTTACATTATCTTTCTAATGGGCACTATATCTTTAGCTTGCAATGACATGACTCCAGAGCAAATGGCTACAAATGTGAACTGTTCCAGCCCTGAGCGACATACCAGAAGCTATGATTATATGGAAGGGGGGATGTAAGAGTGAGAAGACTTTTCTGTCGAACTCAGTGGTATATGAGGATTGATAAGCGAGGCAAAGTAAAAGGGACAAGAGAAGCAAACAACAACTACAGTAAGTAACATTTCTGCTTTTCATAAGTTTTCAAAAGTTTACACGGTTTCCTATTTCTTGATTTAGCCTAATTTCAAAGGAATTTTTTTAGAGTGTAAAAAATTGTATAAGACAAGTTCTCCAATTAATCCTACAGCAGGACATTTGTTACTGATTTTGAAATGCATCATTTTAAATACTACATTGTATATCTGCTAATGTATTAGTTACAGCTGGTAACTATTAGCAAACAGAGAGCCTATTTTAACAAGTGAATTAAGGTTGTAAGTATGAAAATGTATAACCACAAACTCTGCTCATAAAATACTTATGAAACGTTAAACCGCATTTATATAGTCCACAAACTACCTAAAAGTTTGGTGTGTTTGAGTTAACAATTAGAACATATGCAATACTAGTAAGTTCAATGGAAAGAATTATGTAAACTCTCTTGCAAAATCTTTTAGATAGTTTGCCAAGCCAGGAACAAAATCTATTATAGTTTCTGCAGTTCATTATTGCAATGATCATGATGCTGAAAAAATATTCTCTCCCCTTTCTTCCAAAAACGTGACTCATCTAGAGAGAATGGACATATAATATTTTGCAAAGCTGTACAAAGTACAATTTTTGATCAACCAAAAGAATTGTTTTACTAATCTATATTTTTCACACAAATACCTCCAGATCTTACACTTGAAGGCATCCATTTTACAGTCACTGTCTTTGATACTTTGACTTTCATGTTATTACAAGTATGTTGTTTATTTAGAGAAGCATGACATTGAAAAGACATTAGTTTATTAAGATACAAAAGGAAAATACATAGGATTATATCATGTTTCAAAACAAGTTTATAAGGAAAAGGGACCAGAGATGCTGGTCTACTGTTTATAGTCAACTGAAATATATTTCCAAGGATACCATTAAGTATAGTTTTAATGCAAGTTGTATGTATTATAGTGCTTTTTATAAAAGCAGCAGCAAAAGAAACCAATAAATCAAACTTCAAGGACTGTTAGTGTGATTCAGCTTTCAGCTGAAGTTGATTGCTTATTTTCTATAAGAACAGCACTTTTGCAGGCTAAGCGCCTGGCTAGTGGGCTTCATAATTTATTTCTTTACTTCATGACTACATTAAGTGCTTGGCAAATTGTGTGGCTAAAGTTTCATTGACTAATGTTACTGTGTCTTTTAAGATTTGTTTCCATATGTCGCCTTTCTTCCTACACTATTATATAGTGAATAACCATATTCCTCTGAAAGACAACACATGGCCAGCAGCCAAATAAATTATTTGGTCCATATTCAAGATGACTCCCATTGAGTTTCAGGAGGACACTCATACAATAGAGATCCATAGGGCTAATTTTGAAATTCAGTGTTGGTCCCATAAAAATCACTGGAAAAAAAACATTTGACTGTTGAAATAGTTTCTCTTAAATTTTTTGCAGATAATGGGAATATTCACTTTTTTCTGTTATTATTTGCAAACACTTTAAAGATATTATGACAGCATACTGAGGTAACATAATTATAAAAAATTGCTTATTTTTAGTTTCATGATGCTGAAGTAAAAACTGTATTAGAAATTGAGCATTATTTAAAATTCAAGTAAAGGTTCTCAGTTCTCTGCAGGATTCCACACTGCTGAAGCAAAATAATGACATTCTGTAGTGAAGCCATTAGAGGACGTCAGATCATCTATACTAAAGACAACCCATTTTCTTGTAGTTTTCTGAACACTTTGCAAAGATTTAGTTATGGTAACTACTACGAATTGCAGAAGGGGAACCTTGAGTTGTTAAACCTTTACACTGTATTGCAGTGAAAAAAAAAAAAGGAATTCCTTTTCCTGACAAATGCAGCAATTATCAGGAAAAAAAACCAACAATCAATACTTGAATGGTTTATGTGGTAACTAATGTCCTCTATGATGAACTGTCTCCACTAAACTAAAGTATGTGGGAAGTCTCCACCATCTTAAGTCTCTTGGTTTAATTTATCTGTTATATATGAATAAATAATATCCAAATGCTTTTTTGGACAAGTATAATAGGGAAATATAGACAAAGAGGACTGGAAAAACATGATAGCTGGTAACAGCTTTTCTGAGAACCTCAAAAAAAATAGTACTATGAAAAACTTGTTTGTCTTACCCTCTACTCAACAGAATCTGCAAGAAGCCTTTTTGAGATGTGTTTATGGATCTGTACTAAAATACCCATAAAGAAAAAAAATGAGGGGAAAAAATAAAAACAAATGCCACCTGGATCAATACACTTACCCTAAGCAAAATGTTTAACATTAGAAGACTAAACTAGCTATACTTATCCAGGGTCTCCAAAAAGCATAATTTCATTTTTGAATCATACCCATCCTAAAGTGTATTAATCTGGGTGCTCAAATATTCTTGTTGCATGATTTCCAGTTCTGAAAGTTAGAAAGTTGTAAATCAGACCTGTTTCTCAGGATGGAGTCCCAGAAGAGTTGCAGTCAAATTAATCAACAGGTATGAAAGCACTGCACTGAGAAGTATCGTCTTATATTATCCTAATTTGCCACTTAAAGAAAAGGAATGTCTTTTGAATCACTAACATTGTGCTACTAAAATTCAAAAACAAACAAAAACCCACATTTTAACCTATAACTTTGCTTAAGGAAGCTGCATTGATACTTTTGCAGAATCTATTGCTTTTTTTTCAGCTCATGAATTGCTAATAGTAATATTCATACTGACACATGTCTCTAGAATGGGAACATCATAACAACTCTGGCAAGTGCCAAAATTCATCACACTTCTCTCATCAGTTGAGATTATAAATGTAAGAATGCCAAGACAGTGAGGAATTAAGGTCTGTGTATTTCAAACTTCTCTAGTAAGTTATGGTATATATCTAACACATCCTATAAAACTAATAGCAAAAGTAATGAAAGTGTTAAAATTTCCAAAGATTTTTAGTTCAAGACCACTGTACTAAAGGTATGTGGCAAAATTAAATACTGAACCAAATCCTTATTCACCAATTGTAATAGCCTATATTTATAGCTCATTTGTTTCAGAAGATATTAGCAGTTAACTGCTTAGTCCAAGAATACGTGTGCAGTGTTTCAGTGAAAGTAAATTGTTAGTTGAATCCTGTTGATGACCTTGTTGGGTCTCTGAAGAATATTATTCTGTGTGCATTTCAGAAAGCAGTAGAGCCTTCTACTGGACACAAAGTTGATAAGTGTAAACTAAGCAAATTAGAGGACAGTGGTCTCCACTAAGAATAGGAAATTGCTTTGCACCTGACAGCTCTGCTTTCATTCTGAACACTAAAAGGCAGAGCAAGAATTAGGAAACAGACAAGAGATTAGGTCACCCAGAAAAATGTGTCATTATTCATAAAAATCTCTTTGAAAAATCACTTCTTATACCTTGTCCAAGCCTAAACCATCTGCTTTTTATTTAAAAAAAACCTCAAAAACATTTACCTTGTTCAGGTAAAATAATCTAAGTGGTCACACAAACCAGACTTTTTGAATTCACAATTGTAATAAATGAGCAACTGAGCAAATCTTTGAGATAATATGGCAAATTTGTTAATTTTTATCTTTTATAGAAAATAAATCTGTCCTGATTGTTGCTTACTCCTTTCATTTCAGTTTGTGTTTGAGAATTTTGCCAGATTCGGTTTGATTTTGTTCAGAAAAAAAGGCAGCAAAAATCAGGGGTCTTTTTACTCTATCCAAGAGGATTTACAACTATGACTGGATGATGCTTTAGGACTTTCCACGCTCTGTTGCCTTTGGAATCTCAATTTGAAGACTTCAAAGGGTCTGCTAGTTACTAGAAAAGCCTTCCTGGAACCTGAATCCTAAGATGTCTGATCCTATCATTTTCCATGTGTGCTCTAAACCCAGAAAGTGCCTATTTCCTTCTCTTTTCAGTGGATAAAGCAAACAACAACAACAACAAAAAGAGTAAAAAAAAATGAAAATCTAGTGAGACCTTAGCACAAAATGGCTGAAGTCTTGATTAAAATTTTTATCTTGGAAAACTACTTTTATTTTGATCAAACTCCAACAGGTCATAGTTTTCAGCAATATTAAATGAACTCTAGCTCAGTTTTGTTCAAACCTAAACCTCAACTGATGACAAAAATACAGTTTATATTCATCTTAGTGGTTAAATACCCAAAGTTGCTTAGAAATCAAAATTACTTCAGATAGCATTTTATATATGCTTAAGGTAAAACAAATGTTGGACTATGTATGCTGTGCCACTATATAAATCTTATTTCTGTTGCTTAACTATGTATTTCACAGGGAAGCAAGAAGATTCAACATCTGAAAATCAGATATTTCAATGCAGGGATTGATGTACCAGATTCAGTTAAGGGTTATAGGCATTCCAACCAAACAGAAGAGCTTGCCTTTATAACATCATTCTTTGTTTTTCATGAGTTGTTTCAACCAACACATTGGCAGCAGAAGAAAAACTTTCACTAACATTGAAGTGCTTTTGCTTCACATTAGTACTCTGCTAATCCTTTCAGTTACAACAGAAAGTGAATTCAGATGGCATTATATGTGTATCCTCACAAAGCTTAGCCTGTAGTGCCAAGGATGACTTCCCCTCTTACAGCGATTAATCAAATCTAAATATAAAAGATTTCCCTGCTCCCTCTCTAGCTCTTTGTATAGCAGTGGTGGCAGATACCACCCCTCAAGCTTCAAACAGCAGAAAAGACTATGCCTATACCTTAGCCTTTACCTTATCACAAATCCCAGCTTTTCACCATCAACTGCTGATGAAGATGGGGTTTAGCAAAGATGCAGATAACAGGAGCAGCTGAGTTATGTCTGTTTTACAGCTTTTACTGACTTTTTCTGTAAGATTATGCTTTGCGGGAAATGAAAAGAAAGGAGAGAGTAAAGACTTGAACCAACGCAGGAAGATTCTTTAGATCTTGCCTATCAATGTCCAGATCAGTGCTCAACTGACACAGTGTAACAGGGGTGCCACAAAACACAATTAAAACCATTCATCACTTTTGAATTTACTTTCTGAATCTTTATCACCTTGTCTATTCCATGGTATTTACCAGCTGAAAAGGAGGAGTAAAGTCAGAATGGCTGCAGTTTATATTCTCTTCCTTCTCACTCTGAACACAGAGTGACTGCACAAACTCTGTGAGGGGAGAATCAAACCCCTGGCTCAGGCACAGGCAGCAGAATCAAAAGCTAACATACACCAACAGGGCTGTGCCTGCCTGCATGCGCTGTACGCTGGGGTGTGAGCTAAAATCAACATGAACAGTGAGAAACATCTAAGCTGAATCTGTACACATTCCACTTAAACTGATTCCTATGACCTTGGTACACCTTTAATTCAGCTGTGACTTGGCACTTTTTCTGAATCTTTCAATTTCTGATTTATCAGAAATCAGAACTGTTACATTTTTACAGAACCATCAATCAAGTCTAGCAGCTGACTGCAGTAGTTGTTACAGTATACATTTAAAAAGATAAATTGCAGCCCCTTCTTGCCCACAGCTCTTTTCCCCTCCATTGTTTAAAATTTCTGAATGTATAAAAAACCCACCCCACAAAAAACACAACAGTACTGTATTATTAAGCATGTCATTGCTCCATCCTGAAGCAATTGTGCTGAAGTAGTCCTGACCTGAGACTCAAAAGTCCAAACTTTTAAGCAATTTACTTACAGACTTTGGGAAAATTCATTCTCTGTGCCTCTATGACAAATAATTATTCAAACCTACAAAAACCTGTTTGTTAACAGATATTAAGTATTTTTATTATAGTCTATATACTAATAGACTATTAAATAAAGTCAGTAGCTAGACAGAAAAACACAGACCTCAAATTAATCTTTAGGATGCAATTTTCCATATAGTCAAATAGAAATTGGTATAAAATTGAATTCCTTATACAGAGTCTTGCAAAACAAACCCCAAATCCAGATATCTCTCTTCACAGCTTCCAGCTTTCTGTATTGTTTGTGTATCTGAAAGTGATTTTTTAGATTTCTAGGATCTCAGAGTACAGAACAAAGCTGTTTTTCCCTCCATCTTCCTTAAAACTCAGGAAGACAGAGACAACTGAAAGCATACAACTACATTCTGCCACACTACAAGACATATCAATTAGTAATATATTTTGGAACACTTTCCTCACCAAAACCGAACAAGTTTAGGCAAATGAAGGCTGTTAGTCTCCTTGGGTGGCACACTGCTTTCATTGCATAATTGACTGTCTATGACTATATTTGGCAACTGTTTTTCAATTGTCTTTTTTGACCTTTGACTTTATTTTTAATTTTTAATTCCGGATATGAGCTGACGGAAAGGTCAAGCTAGTCTTCTGGTGTATGCAATTTAGAAATATCATTAAGAAAAAGTTAACAGTGAAAATTCCTACAGCAATAACATAATAGAGGTTTACAATCATAGCACTGAATTGTCACACTTTAAAACTTTCATAACACATGACATCATTTATACAACTGGAAAAAATTCTTTGTAACAATTGGTGCTGAAAAGTTGGAAGTGGATAGTCACAGATGTGGCCCACAACTTCATAAAAACACATTAAAAAAGCAATAAAAATACCAATGCAATCAATATGGTCTCTTTACTATTATTTAGCTTTTGAAACAAAGAACAAAATTACTATTAAATTATAAAGGGATTTTTTACAGTATTCATACACTGCCTATGACATGACTCTAGTACCTGCAAGGTTTAACAGAAAACTATTCTAAATAGGCTGAATCAGATAATCAGACAGGTAAATCCCAGTTAATATCAGCAAAGTTATGACAATTTATTACAACTGCGAATTTGCTCTTTTAAAGTTATAGTGGGAATCTGAAAATTCAAAACTAACAGGTTGAAATGATTAAAAAGTCTAGATATTCTATTAAAAGCAATGACATCTTCCTTCAGCATGTAGTCTTTCAAAATTAAACACAGTCAGAATATTGATAGGTCAACGCAACACTATAAGCAAAACACAGAAGACTTGCTTATTTCTCAGCACATATAACAGCAATAACTTCTGAAACAAGGAGTAACAAACATCACTCATCTCCGTCGCTTCAATCAACACGTTTTTTGAATTACTTATAGGCTTTTCTTGGCATTAGTACCTCAACCTTTAACAGTATACATGCCCCAAGCTTACTTCCATTCTGGTAAACCAGCTTGCTTTGTTTTAAACGTGTTAATAGACACTGGGAGGTGCTATAGACTATAAGAAGCACCTGATGAGATTTGTTCCAGCCATTTTGATACCGTGGAATACTTTTAACTAGAAGGTAATGTGCTTCAAAACAGAAAAAACCCCACCTGCTAACTAGAAGTAAGTTTTCCTTAATAACCTGTGCTAATTTTATTCTCAAAATTTTTATAATGACCTTTAAAGCATTTGATATTTCAATTAGAAGTGTTTACAGAAAAAAAAGTAAATAGAGATCTTTGTTAATGACAGAGATTATTACAGATGAACATAAATATTATCTTGAGCTGGAGGGGTAGCATTGCAATCACTACCAACTTTTGAAGAGGTTCTATGTGAATCTGTGCTGAAGTCCCAGCACTGCTCAGGTGAGCCGCTGCCATGGTTCTGGAAGAACAGCTGCACACAATGTAGTGCCAAATGCAAAGCTTTTGAGGCTCGCAAGGTGTGCAGAAATGCTCACTAGAAGAGTTTTCTACCTTCTAGCATAACACATGCACAACATTGCATTATTATGATAGATTTGCCCTTTTACTGGTCTACATGAACTCTAAGGGTGATGATGTCCAGGCTCTCTAGCTAACCATTTAACAGATGTATTTGGAAGAAACTGTGGATCAAGCTGCTTCAAGGGAAGGAGGCAGCACTGAGTGGTGAATGGATTGATTCCATTCAACACTTGTGTAGTTTTCATGAGGTCTTTAGTGCAGAAGCAAGAGTTGCACTCTCTGACTCTGAAATAAAATACAAAGGATAAGTGAATCCTACAAAGCTCAACCTGTACTAGTACAACTAGAAAGTACAACTTTCGCCAGAGAAGCAAATTCAATTCCATCATGTTATTTCCTTTAGAATAGCCTATGCAGCTAAGGAACTACACATGAGGCACTACATGATACAAAATGATTCCAACCAGTTCTTGCATGTCTATTGATGAGACTTTCACAGGAATTTAGGGAACAAGAGCCAGATTTATGCTTTTGGAAAGGCAAATATAAGATCTTCCTCTGCAGCACTCCTTCACACTTGCCCGTGTGGGGAAAAAGAACTTGAGAAGCCTTGAAGTCATCACAGCCACATCACTTGCCAATACCACAGCAAAAAATTGTAATGTTACCTTTACATAAGGACAGGGACAAATACCTACACCTAGAGTGAGATTCATCCCAACTGAGCTGAACTCCCCACCCAGCACTGTTTGCTCGTGTTAGTTCAGCACCGTTTTACCAACTGTACTGTGCTGTAACACAGTACAAGAAGAAATCTCTGACACATACTGACCACGTCTCGCACAACATAAGAACTGCAAGCATGACAAATACCCAAAACAGTGCTCTGCCCGCAAATGTCATTACTAATAAAAAAAATAAATTGATACAACTTCAAGAGGCTATTTTCAAACCAGCTGGTGACAAAAAGCCATTCTTCCAAGTAAAGTGAGCCCCATTCAAATAACCAGACCTTTTACTAGGATCTCCATGCTCAGTTAATAATGTATTTCCAACAGACTGAAAACCAAAACCAAATTTAAAAGGACAAAATTTCAAGGGCAAGCAAGTTCCTGTAGAGCACTCTAAAATACTGTATACAAGACAAAAAAAAAAGAAGGAAACTGTCCAAATTATGATTCCAAAAAGACCATCCATCCACAAACAACAAAAACTAACACTTACCTCATAAGGTAAGAGACAACATAAGAAACATGGAAAAAACACAGCAGGAAACCCATGGAAAACCTGTTGTCCATAGGAAATTCTCCTTTCTGCTAGCTGGCTATACCCTCTTTCCTCCCACTTACTAAGGTAATCAACACAGGTGTTTTGAGTCTCCTGCTCTCTATTACATCCTGCCCCCCCTGCAGTACTGGTACCACTTGAGAATGCTGAGCATTCTGCTTGAGCATGTTTCACCAGTTAGGAAGGAAGTTCTCTTATTGAGACCATAAAAGACAAACAGCCTAGCATGTTTTCCTACATTACTAACTGTATAACAGCTATATATTCGGGTGAATCAGTGCTGGAGCTTGTAGTTAGTATTTATTAGTTCAAAGGAAACCAAATGTTATATAAATTTTGAGAGTATCCTTAGAAGAGTCTGGTCGTATTATGAAATAAATGGCAAGTGTCTTAAGCCAGTTATACTTGTCCATTTAAATGCCTCTTAACTTGAGCAATGAAAATAATACAGCTATTAATAAAGCCGTTCTTTTAAATGATTATACACTAATTTCAATCAGAATGTTCAACTTAGAAAACTGGTGCTCAGCCTACTTGATTACAAATACCAGACTGAATTACTTAATATGCCCTCCTTTTTTACTACATCTTTGTATTGCTTGGGAAATTCAGTCTATATTACTGAACATTACTGTCATGCAACAAAATTAAAGGAAAAAAATAATATTACCACATCTTTCTAGGAAACTATTACCACATGTTTCAAGGAAATCATGCTCTGCTAAATTTTTAGCTAAGTAATACAGGATTTTGAATATGAATTTTTCTATTTTAATCATAATATTCTAGGACATGTTCTGAATTATTTAATAAGAATATCTGAAATGGCATTTGCATCCTGGAGGAACACTGGAAGCAAAAATTATCTTACCAAGTTCATAAAACTAGCACTAGATCAAACTAGTCAAAAAGCAGCATATTTCAGATGATTCATAACATGAGGCATCACTCCCGTAAGATACTGAACAGCCTAGCTTTCATCCAACCAGATGATTTAAAAGAATGAGATGAGTTCCAGTAGCTATATCATTTACACAGCAAATAATCTAGTGATACCAGATATACTTATCATAATTGTTGTGGAAAATTATTGGAGAAATTTTTCAAAACTGTTTAACATGTAGAATGTAATAAATATATATGTTCACCAAAATAAGACTAAATACTAATCCCAGTTTTTCTTCTTATATAGCATTTTTTTTCTTAAACAGAAGTAGGTATTCTGTATATTGTCCTTTTCAGATAGGACCTGTAGACATCCAAGAGACAATTTTCTAAAAGCATGACACTTCCAGTTCACAAAGGAATAC
Organism: Hypotaenidia okinawae; assembly: GCA_027925045.1. Lineage (NCBI taxonomy): Eukaryota > Metazoa > Chordata > Aves > Gruiformes > Rallidae > Hypotaenidia > Hypotaenidia okinawae. The sequence goes on from BSDF01000012.1 coordinate 11,336,024, forward strand.
TTAAAAGTGTATACATGGTACTTAGATTTCTAAAGCACTGCAGATATTTGCCACTGTTATGCAACCGTGTGAGACAAAATAAATAATAGAATCCATATTTCCTGACTTTTTCCTAATCACTTGCAAATAATCATCTTGTATCCATAAGGTACACCTTTATTTTCCTGTTAGGGCTAAATTATAATGTACGACTTATATTTCAAAAATCTTTTTTCCCTTTGTCACTCTTCACATGAGCTGATCACTTTTTCTGTCCGTGATGCTATGTTGTTTGCAGTATCCTTATACGTGACTAAATTTAACAAACATTAGTTTTGTACAAATTGCACATAAGAGTAATCATGCTTATTTGTCCAAACAATTAACTACATGAATTCCAAAAGTAGAACATAGGGATCACCCCCTTGCAGGTGATGCAGGGAAATGCAGGCTATTTCTGCCTGTATACAGCACTGTAAATATTTTGGATCACAAGTTATTATATTGTCTTCTTGTTCATACTTCTGCATTCAACACAGTTACGGGTGCTTTCAGATGAACTCAGTTTAGCAAAGTGGAATTGCTAGTTATAGTGCCTGTTTCATTAATTTATTCTTTCCAGGCTGCAGACCCATCCCAGTGGGGCGGTGCCTGTCTTTGTTTTCCTCTTAACAGCTATCTGGCAGCTGCATCCCAAACTAACCTCTGGTAGTTTATCCCTAAAAAAATTGTAAGCACATCATCTATTGTAACTGCATGTGCTGCAATTTACCTCACAGGTGGTATCGTACCCAAGAGCCCAATTTCAGTCCTGTCAGACTGTGCCATATTTATTTCATTAACATAAATGTCTAAATTTTTTTTAACAAAATCTTCCTTTGCATGCATGGTATTCAATTGAAATACATTCTTAACAACACAGACACAGAATAAACATGAGAAAGTAACATTGAAAAGTACTGCATTACCTCTCTTTTTAACATACAGTCAAAATAGGGCTGTTCTATTCAGACCGACTTAGTGATCAGCTATAGAGAACTGTCATTAATAGTCTAAAAAGTTGCTGTTGAAAGTAAAAAAATATTGCACAGCTGTGCAGGAGTTAAGTTACTGACTAGTGGAAAAGCTATCAACCGTATGATTCATTAGGAAAAGTTTGCTCAAGAGTTGAAAGACCCATATTAGGAAAGAGACAAATATATGCCATTTCTAAAAGTCTGACTCTACTGAAATCAGTAAGTTATGTTACTGATGACCAACAATAGCTTGAGGATTTAATCTAAAAGTGTTCCAAATAATAACTATTGCTTCTGCAAATCCACATGCTTTTACTTTAGGATACGCTTTTATAACATTGACAACAGAGATTGGGCATTAAAAAAAATTCAAATCCTGTTCTACCATTAATCTCTTCCTGACTTTCAAGTCAGAATGACTTATCTGTATCTTACTAATATCTAAGATCAATGGTGCTATCTATTTATTCTACTCAAGATAGGGGCTTAAGAGAAAAATACTCTAGAATATACACAACTTAGGATATTCAACTTGAAAAATAGTTATTGGTTCTCAAATATACATGCAAATTCTGCAAAAATCTGTGCTAATACAATAAATCTGCATGAAGGATAGAAATGGAAACTTTTTGTAAATTTTTTCAGAGTTACTTAAGCCACAGATCCACATCTCTTTACTGAGCAGAAACTGATTGCATTATTTACCCTACATATTTAACAGTAGAAATATAATACATTACTGTAGAATTCCTTCTACCATATAACATCTGCATTTACAAATAAATCAAGAATACATTGCTTGTCCTGGAGGAGTTATGGTGACACAAAAGGACCAAGTTAAGAACAGCAGAAGCACTTTGTTTCATTTTGTGTAGTAGAAAATAATCCTCGTCTCAGTTAAATTTGGTACTTTTGCTACAGCTCCTGATTACAATACAGATGAAGTTACAAATATTTTACACCACTTTAAGTGCTTGGAAAAGCCATAATTGTTTCAGTCAGAGCAAAAAGCATAGCAAATTCTTTACCAAGAACAATGGGTTTTTATATATTTTAGAACATAGCTCTGTGGGTACAACCAAGCTCTGTGCTGGTCTTAAGGCAGTTCTAAAATTTCCTGCTGAGTTCACTGTTACACACTAACTTTTACTTTTATGTTACAAACACCAGGAGAGAACAGTAACTGGAAAGAGTAGAAACTATCACAAACACAATGCAGAATCAAAAAAGGCCTGCAAACTGAGCCTGCCAATCACAATATTATACAAGCTTAGTGCAAATCCTCCACAAAATCTAAATGTAAATGCTGCAAACCTTTTCTTTTTGCATATACCTTCTGCTACCCAGATCACAGGCTAATATTAGCGCTAACCTTTATCTGAGTTCTCTAGCCCTACCAACCTACGGAAGAATCCTCTACCATACCACTCTGCTTTCTTATAGAGAACATTTTGCCCTATCCTGCTTGCCCAAGGTCCTTGCTCAAGCCCATTAGCTGAAACGCAGGTTTTCAAACATCTACAAATCATAGACCAGCTGTTTCCCAGATTTTAAAGGGGTCTGTGTATTCTGCTACAGATTGCTTATGCATCCTCCCTCTATGGAGCTCATCGAAATGTTGTGATACATATAAAAGCAACAAAAGAATTATGTGAATTGTAGCAGAGAAACTGAAAAGTGAAGCATTCCCAAAGGCCCCTGTCTGAAGCTATTATCAAATGCTCGAGTAGTATGAAATCTTCCATTTGTTCCAAGATCAAGAGAAAAGTATGTCTTTATGCTTATTCCAGCACACTGCACTGTAGTCTATCAAACAGGTTGTTCAATTGTCAGAGATAGAAGTCTGGAGTTCTGCCAATATAATAGTATGGCTGCCAGGATGGGTCTCAATTTAAGATATTGAATACTTTAACAGACTGGTCACAGATAACTGTATTATAAACAGGCATGATACAGTGTATAGTATAGTAGTACCTGTGTGTGCTGAGAGCCCAGAAAACCAACTGGTGCAGTTTACCAGCACAGGAGAGCTCTTGTCCTCCCTTCTGTACTTTAGGGCCACAAGAAACTTTCCTTAGTAAAAGGAGTGAAGTAGTTTCTATCACATTTTAAATACTACCCTCTGGTTAATTGAGAGATGACTGTTATGGCATACTGATTTTACTAAAATTTTTAAATTTAATTTCATTGTTTTAGGGCAATTTCTGTCAAAAGGGTTAAAGAATCTTTTTAAGAGATTTCATCTTCTAATTCACTAAGGGCTGGGTTTTTAAGAATGTGGAGTTAACTCCACTAAAGGTGGAGTTGAGCAGCAATAGATATATATGAAAATCCTCCTTGTCAACCACCTTGTGGGTGGCAGGGAGGGGTGTGGGTACTGGGGATAATGGAAAGGAACAGTGCATAGAAACCAAACGCAGCCTTCTAATTTCATAGTTTTCCTTTTATATGTCCTCTCTACATGTCTTTAGCTGATATAAACAATGATAATTGAAATAAAGATAACTGCCCTGATTCACACATGGGGATATAAAAATTAGAAAAAAAACCACTGGGAAACTGGGTTGTGTACAATCCAAAAACACCTGATAAAAATGTGTTTAAGTTAATAAAAAAAGTTAAAGAAACTTTTTGTTTAATTTGGCTAAGCCTATGCTCTGTTAACTGTTCAGTCCTGTTGTCTTTATTCCATGACATTTTACATTTTGGCTAAGACTTCTAACTTCTCTTCAGAAGAGACTGAACCTGCTAACTTCTATCACGACACCCTGGAACATATACAGCCCTTAGTTCTACAGTCCTGTCAACTTTTAGGGTACAAGTAACCTTCTCTAAAAAGCTAGGACTTTATTTCTATGTAGCACTTGAGAAAAGCAAAGCACAGAAAGGCCGTAGACTCTAGAAAGCATTTCTTTGACACTGGTTGTAATGTTTCTCACCAACTTCCTGCTATTATGCACATGGGCAAAACTGTGGGCACAAATATTTGTATCATCAAACTCATTAACACACAATTCCCTCTACATCCTAGCATTTGAAGTCAAAACTCACCCACAAAAACATACATCAATTTTCAAACTGGATAATACAGTTAAATTTTAAAAGGCAGATTAAAAAAATCACAGAAATAAATACAAAATAAAAGAGAAATTGGGCTACAGCTCCCATAGTACATTTGCTCTACAATTGGTCCTGAATCAGAGGAACAGTTTTCTCCACTGCTGCTGCTGTTTTTCTTAGTTTGGATATGGTAGTGTAAAGCTAGAAGAAAAGTAAAGATTAACTGGATGACAGTGGCATATTTATAAGTTTATGATCATGTAAAGAAAGAGAGAGGTTTAACAGTGCTGCCTGTCTGTAATATCAAATGTCCTATTGATTTCCCCAAAGTTGGGCTTTCATCTTAGACAAATTTTTTAGAATTGGAAAAAGTGTATAACTAGAAGTTAATAAAATTAGGCAAAAGTAAGATGAGAAATTGTTAAGCAATTTAAAAAAAGGAGGAAAAAAGGTTATTGGATAATTGACACACATTTGATCCATACACTTAGCAAGACAGGATAAACATCAGTTATTTATCAGATTTTGATTACAGTATTAGATTGTTTCTGATTTTGAGAGGGGTTTAACTTTCTCCTTCTATTGGTTTATATTTCAGTGTTTGGTCTAATACAGATTTTGAAAGTTCAACTAAATCTAAATTATTTGTCGTCAGCAAATCAGAACAATTTGAGAGACCGTATCATATAAATATATGTCCAGCAGTGTTCTGAAGGCAGAAAGAGTGAGCCAGATGGTTTCTATCAATTCCAACTCTGTGGTGCAGCATGGGGTTAGTATGATTTTCTTAGCGGCTTCTTGCATTTTGTACCTTGAAAGAAATTATGTCCTGCCTGCTTGTGTTCTTGTAGACGCTGTAATTGATATATTTAGATGTCTGACTTCAGCTGCTCCTGCACCAAGCAGCAGATCAGATTTAGAAATCACACTGAAATGCATTCAGTTGGGTAGTGCTTGCCCTACGTTTTACAAAACTACGTGGAGTGGGAAGAGATGTCTCTCTCTTGCAATAGGGGTTACAGTGGCTATGAATTAAATGCACTCTTAACTGTGTGAAACAGAATTTTACCGTCAAGAATTTCAAACCATTTAAAACTATTTGCTCCTTTGCCAGAGGCTTTTAAGTATTCAAGATCTGGAATACTGCAACTACCTTCTTATACATCCACTATCAGAATTTTACTTATTAAAATAAGTCAGTTATTAACTACCTCTGGGAACATTTTCAGTATTAAAAATGCATTTTACTTTATATTTACACTGATAATACAGTTTTCAGCACTGAGAATGTCATTTAGATCATTCCATGAGCATTTCATAATAGCTCTTAGTAATATTTGTCAACAATATGTAACTCTAAATTATCCTGAAAGAACAGGAAGGCACTCCTTAGATTCAGTTTGTCCCCAGAATATAGACAGCTCTGGTATTCCTTCTGTCAAGGCTGTTTCAGAGACCAGAAAAGCTGCCAAGGAACAGCTGGGAACATTACAATATGCAGAACCAAACAGCTAGACCTTGAGGGTGAGGGAATACCTCATACAAAAAGAAGACATTCTCTCTTAGCTGCACTTTTTGCCCCTTTAACTAAGTCCAACACACAGTGCCTTGTTATATTTACGCCATCTTTGCAACTGCCTGCAGACAGCTTATACAGGTGATAAACCATAAGAGCACAGAAAATGCACCTGGAATTGAAGTTCTTCAGAACACAGTTCAGATAACAAATCATTCACTTTCTTACACACAGAAAAAGTATGTGAATATGCACTCCTGCTTTCCTTAGAAAAACATGAGAAAGTCTTCAACAAAAATGACATGAGTGATTTCATGTCAACTATGATTACTAATTCTACCCAGGAAAGGGGGAGGGAAATTTAATCAGTCATGATGCTGGGGCAAGATGCCAGCTCTTTAGTAGATGAAAACACAAAAATGTCAAAGAAAAAAATAATATATTTGAAGATTTTTGCATTACAGAAGAATTTGGAGAGACAGGAGGCTCTGGTCCTGCGTGGAACTTTCCAAATTGCAGATAATCAAAATAGCTGCAGGCACTGGAACTCTAAATGAGGGAAATTTTGCACCACTGAATGAATGTATCTAATTTTGCTGTGAAAAGGTTAATTAGCAGTATTTTATACTAATTTTGCTATTTTGAAGCTAGATTCTAAAAGTCTGCAAAGCTTGAAAAGATTTGGCACAAAAGATTTAAGTACTAGAAATATCCTCATCTGAGCTGTAGGGAAAGTGTTGTACAAGTTTAACAATTCATTCACTTTGTTACTGCTTGGAAATGGTCATATTTTGTAAACCGTCATTCCACCCTTTTTCCCCCCATTTTTAATATCAGTAAATTATTAATGCTGTAATAAAAGCATACTTTTTCAGACTGAGGATTAAGACTTGGATTTTACATGACACTATTAATTCTAAAAAATAGTATTATTTTTCATTACAACCATATGTTTAGCTCCAAGGCAATTTTTATTGGAGGGAAATGCAGTTTCCTGCAAAAATGAGAAATGACTATGAGCTGTACAAGAGGCTGATCAAGAAAATATTTATATGAAATACACAGTGGAGATCATCAAAGTGAAGATTTCTGATAAGTTTAACGAGAAATTCACACGTGAATTCACAAGTGCTGCTTGGGGCAGCACGTTATTAAGTTGATACCATAAAATGCTATTCACAAGTCAGACCTCTAAATTGAAAAGTTCCATAGTTTTACGATCTACTTCAGTGAAAAAGTCTCAGCCATTTGGTTTTGAAGATCAAAACAAGAGGAAATGATGGAAAGGCAGTGGTTCAAAGCACAAATGTTCCAAAGAGACATCACAAAAGGAGATAAGGCAATTTTGAGTCAGAATATCCTAGACCAATTCTGATTACACTAACATTTACAATGAAGAATTAAACATTTGATTTAGAAACATAACTCACCAACATTAGCAGTGAGTTAATAAAAAACTGAGGCCAAACAGGTTGTATGATAAGGAAAAACAGAGAAATTCTAAGCTATTTCTCTTCAGCAATAATTGATTGCAATATGGTCACTGATATCCTCACTACAGTAATTAGTGAAGGTAAGCTTTACCAAGTGTTGGAAACTGATGAGTGCTGTTTCACATTTATTCACTTTGCAAAGTAACTATAAAAGGTATTATGGCTTTTAATATTTCCCACTGCTGATCAAATGTGTTAAGCTGCTAAGTAAAAAAGCTGTATTTCCTAAATATCAATCTGGAAGTTCAAACCAGATTTTTCTTGCCGTGCTGCATACCAGTAATACACACTCAGATGGCCAGATGATACCTTTGATGATGCATATGAAACTGTGTAAATACTTTGAACAATGCAGACTTACAATGGAACTTAGCTTACTCCTTCCTTTTCTGTCATCAAGGTAAACACCCACAAGTCCAAGTACACATGCAAAGAACAGATCTTGTAAGTAAACTAACAGCATTTCTAAACAGTCATTTTAGTTCCCTATTGAACCTTTTCTCATGTTTGGTTATCATCTTGCATTTTTTATAGTAGCCTCACCACGTTTTCAAGTTAGTAGTTTCATTCAGAAATCTTGACATGGCTCAAATTCCTTAACTAACTAACCTGTCAACTGTTGAATACCACCAGGACAATAGTGCATTATCAAGTTCTATCTAGCAATACATGTATTAATCTGTTTGTAGGACTGGCAAACAATGGAGAAATGTACAAATAATGTAACATTGAGTAAGGAATCTTTAAAATCACCAATAAATGAACATCCATCAAAGTACGAAAATACTCTGATGGACTTCTGTTTAGCAGTTAGTTGACTTTTTAAAATACAGTATGCCTAGTATTCTTCTACACAAAATGTTTATTAAACATCAGCTACTTATGCTTAATCAAACATGTTCTGTATGCAGGCTAAATATTTTAAGCAAATTCTGCTACTCGAGGAAGCTCGAACAATATGCTGCATCAAGTCCTCAAGGAATATCTCGCTATCGTTAATCATGTTTTCTCAAGACAACTACGATTTTTCCTTCTTGGAAATTACACACAGGACAAAACCAGGAATTTTCAGTGCTTTGAATATTTGTCCATGATATCCAGATGTCTGGCACCTCACTGAAGCAGTAGCTTCAACTGTTCTACTGTAAATCCTTGACAGATCCATTGTTTATGTGCAGATCATTTTTACAGTCATATTCATCTCCAGAGTGTTTCAGATATTCTACATATGCACAGCAAATGCATGCATGGATACAGCACAAAGCCTCAAAATAAAAGCTCTTTTAGCCTTCCATATTGTTCTGTGCTGTAAATAATGTTTTATATATGTTTATGTCATAAACCCAAGTTCTGAGTATCACAAGAAGTAAATACATGACAGTTAAAAAAGAAAGTAACGGTGAATGTCTGTACCAGCTTGTTTTCTGTTACTATAACTAATTGTTTATTAAAATAATTTCCATAGGCAGAAAATTCTTGGGGTGGAGACAATCTCATCTCTGCTCTGAAAATTATTTTAATAGTTGGACTCCATGATCTCGATGTCTTTTCCAACTAAAATGCTTCTATGATTATATGACATACTTGTATACTTGCAAAGCTTATAAGTTCTGTGAGGTACCATCTGGGAAACTTATTCACTCTCTTGCTAAGGAGAGTGCAAATTTTATATTCTATCAATTGGAACTTAATAATGGAGAAGGGTAAAAAAAAAAAGAATTCAATCCTATTACAATCTATCTTAAATTATCTGAAATAAATATATTTATTTGCAGTATTTTTTTTTACTATTGGATTTTATATTTGAGAAAGAATGAGCACACAAATTGCTAAAAATTAACTTTAAGATGCATAATACATACTTCACGATATGCAAACTATTTTTTAAAAGGAGAGGGAAAGGAGTAATGTTTCCTGAAAACAATAACTTGTAAAACTATCCACTGGAAGTTTGCATTTACCTTCAGAAAGCAAATACTGATAAACACCACTGGAAAAATGTTTCAAGTGTAATAAGCCACCTAATTAATGTATTTACTGTGCTGGATCACCAAATGCACACATGCACTAATAATACCATGAAAATCTTCCAAAATACTATAAGATTAGTCATTATGATATGTACTTTCTCACTTTAAGAGGCACAAACATATTAAACTTACTAAATGCCAGGATAAAAGAAAAAATTGCATTAAATAGCATTAAACACTGTCTTGTAAGCAATGAGAATACTTTTCTTGGCCTTTAATCATCTGCAAAGGTTGCCTGAATTCATAAATATGTGGTCCAAATTTAATTAATTAGAAACATAAGTTAGTGAAATTTAGACCTTTCATTTTCTTTTGACTTATTCTTCATTCAAGTCTTCTCTTTCCCTATTTGACATTCCACATACTTTATCTTAAGACAATTCTGCCTAGCAAAAGATGTTTCACAAACACATTCGACACAAGTGCTTAACTGTCAGTGCCAGCCTCCCTACTCCCAAAAGTCAGCAACAGGCTGTTTTTTCAACTTCAGTATGCAGAGGCCACAGGAAATAAAGTGCTGTAAATATCAAACAAAATTTGGTATTTTTAAGCGTATAGAATATGTTAAAAATCAGCATTAGCTGTCTTATCTGTTAGCTATTTTTAAAAGAAAATAATAAGAATGTAAAATAACAACTAGCTCCTAGACATTTGCTTTTGCTTCTTTCCTTAAAATCTGTACTTGTCCTTTTCTTCTTCTTCCAGCATTTAGAAGACTACTGATGTCTTCTTAGCAGTTTCCATCTTACCCTTAAACATTTTCTCATAACATGTACCTGACAGAACAGAAAAATACTGGGATGAATTGCTGTTGGCCTTACTGAAAAATATCCTGGATGACAAAATTTGTCATTGAATCAATATCTACAGAAACTCTGGTACTAAAGTATTGAGGAGCAGTGACATTATAAGACAGTTACTGAAAGGATATCAGGAGATGTTTGGAAAAAGAGCCTGCTGATGAAGGACTGAATACATCGTGTATGATAAAAACAAAATTTTCCTGAACAATCTCATGATCTGCTATATTAGGCAGTGCCCTAGCATGTGAAAAGATATCTAGAACTCAGTGCTTCTGCTCCCTCTTCTCTGTCAAGGACCCATGGACAGGTTCTTACAACCTGCTGGGTCTTCAGTAATGTGTTGCGCATTGGTTTCCTCGCAGCTCTCAGGAGCAAGAATTGCAATTGCTCTTTCAGCCTCTTAGCTGCAGAATCATAGAATGCTTTGAGTTGGAAGCGACCTCCAGGACCATCTAGTTCCAAGCCCCTGCCATGGGCAGGGACACCCTCACTAGACCAGGAAGCACAAATGATTAAAGACAAAATTCATGGACTGTGCTAAATCACGAGGCTCTCACTACTTTGGAATAGAGAGGATATGGTCATTTGAGGGTATGATGGGCAGACACAAAGAAACGTGGCCTATTCAGCTATTCTGTACAGTTAGAAATTAGTTTAATACAATCCATAAGAAGAATTTGCAGCAAAGAATTGTTAAAACAAGCATCACAGAATTATGGTGTTGTAAAAGAAAAAAAAATCCAAATAAAAGAAAATGAAAATGTTAATGTGAACTTATTAAATAGAAAAAAAATAAAACAAAGGTACTTAATATCAGATGATTAAAACCAAAATTATCAAGTATCAGATTATTAAAACCAAAATTGATACAATGATGTAGCTAAATGCCAAATTTTCTGTATTCATTTTCAGCCTGAGGTATTGTTTGTCTTGTCTTCCAGCCCTCAGAAATAAAATAAATCCAGACATTTAAGTGTCTAATTGTAAAGTACTGAACAACTGATGCTGCCAGCATCCACAGTTATCTTCTCCTAAAAAGAAACTACAGACCATCTCAGCTGAGTGTCTTTCATGTACACCAGACAGAATTTCAGCTCTGTAGGAATCTTCATTCACTACAGAAATTTTAAGCTACATCTGATACACTGACCATGGAACCATATAAAATTGTTTGGAATTTCATGCTGATTGTTTTCAATTTTGTATGCCCATTTTCAGTTTTGTTTTCTTTTGTTTTTTTCTCTTCCTGTCTTTAATCTGATTTATTTCCCAGTTACTTTGTGGTATATTCAAGTCTTCTCTTAAACATCTTCTGAACTTTTATGTGGATGCTTTAGATAAAGTAACTGAAAAATATAGTTTATGGTTTCATTTTTAACTGAGGATTTAAGACCTTGTTTGAGTTTAGTTTTTTGAACTTAGCAGCAGCAGCATCTTCTCCATTTAAGCATGTCTTTAAAATAATTTTTAATTGTTACAGTATGAAAAGAGTATTTAAATGAAATGATCTACATGTAATAATTTTCTCTTCCCCTTCCTAGTTTGTTAAGACAAGGAACAGCAGCATGCTACTAGGCTGAGAAGTTTTCCTTAGTAGAATTTCTGACTAGATTTTACCTTACTATATCTCTCCTGCTTCACTAAAGGAACTACCTTAGTGATAAAATCCTGTCTCTCCTGAGTTTGTTGATCAATAAGTTATTAATACTTACTGAAGACAGAATTTTTGCATTTATGTATAAAAAGGCCTATAAACATAAAACAACATAGAAGCTTTTTGTCTATTACCATTTTTCTACAGATATAGACATTTACCTACCTCCAGTGAATCAGCTAACAAGACTTAGCATGAAGACTTGAAACTCAGCTAGGCTTAGGTTCTCAGTAGAGGAACAATAAAATGAATACTTTTAAATTAAGTTCGTATCTTAAAGGCAGTTCAAAAAAGGTATACTAGAAAAGACACTCTTTAGATTTGGTGAGTTTTGCTGAGCTCAGGTTACCATTCTTACAAAGCTAAACTTTAGCATCTACTACTGTTCTGTTGATTTTAATACCATCAGTTACTCAGAAGCAAAGCATTTAGAGAAAAATGAGATCCTTGGGTTACTTTCCAGTACACCAAATGTTGTTCCTGGATAGTCTGATTAAAGATGTTGCAGTGATGCAGAATTTGAAAAGGAAAGAGAAGAGAAAAAATAAGGTATGGTAGGTTTGGTTTGGTTGGTTGTTGTTGTTGTTTTAGAAACCAAAAAAAAAAACCCAACAAGCAGCTAACTAAAAAGATCACATTCACAAAGTTGGTTGAATTTCACAGTCACAAGCATGTAACAATCCATATACACTACGAGTATAAGGATAACCATATCCACTTAGATCCAAATTTAATTTAGCCCAAAATCCTACTGGCAACAATTGCCAGTAGTAGATGATTACAGAAAGTATAGAAGAAACATGAAATATCTGCAGTTGGCCAAAACTGCTTGAACAGTTTTAATACCTCTTAACACCTACTGATAAAGTTCATACCTGCAATAACACATCCTAGTGACTATTTACCATTTTCTAATTTCTCTTAGAGTGACTGAGTACCAGGAACACATAAAATAAAGACAGACCAATATGACTATAGTGTCATATAGTTTAATACATATGACATCTTGACTTAATAGAGATACTAAAATGAAATTAAATGAAAAGGGAAAAATACAATTTACTTTATTTTATTGATTTATTATTTTTTTCCTTTGGTATATCCTTTTGAATTTTCTGCTTTGATGCTATAATGATGATTTAATAGAAAAGCTCGCTTTTATATATAGATATCTTATAAAATTATAATTCAAAGAGACAATGATTTCCATTATCCACATTTATTTAATCTACAGGTTTGTGGTGAGTGTTTATATATCAAGCTGAGTATTTAAAAAATAGAAAAGTCATTCAGGTGTTTTTTACAGTGAGATTATTTTGTTTATAATTGTTAAAGATTGCATTAAGTAGTTCATTTAATAACTTCTGCTCAGAGAGTTATGCAGGCTACAATAGGTGTGTAGGAAAAAGCTGGTCACCTGCTGTATGTTCAGAAACATGGTTCCAACTACACAGTAATATCTTAATTTTCACAGTTTGCTAAAAATATGTTTCCATTTCCTATATAATTTTAAAAAAACCCCAAAAAACAATGTATTGCAGTGCTACTAGATTTTTGAAATGAACAGAACAATCACTGAGGCACAGCCTCCAGAAGAAAAGGGAGCATACGGTACGCAGTCTTATTGCTTAAAGAATGACTTAATAGACATGAACTCTGTGATGAGTCAATTCACTTGCACATCATATGCACAAGTGCGTGTGATATGCTGCCTGAGACCTAAATCACTTAACTGCTTTGTTGAAAAGGGGATTCATTAAGACACATCAGAACAGATGGAACATGATCTAGAACTGTGAATAGAAGAGCACATGCAGTTTATGATAGGATATTTAATTCCAAGGTAGACATATTCTGAGCAATGAACCAAAGAATCAAGAATACACAAGCTCAATTTCCATTGAACATGCTGTGGTCTTTTTTTCTTTTTCCTTTAGCATTGTAATATAAAAATATTACAACATTTTTAATGTGACATAGTCATTGGAGAGTTTATGTGGTGTTCCTGCACTAAACTTCATGAAGAGATGCACAGATGGGAGTATGTTTAGAGAAGTGCCATTTGAAGACTTAAAACATTGTTTGGATTTGGTATCACCTCTGAGTCAGGGTGTCAAATGTTACTTATGTGAGAGCTAGCCCCTAATTCTGTTATCTGCATAATAAATTATGAATCTCAATTTATTTGCATTGCTTTTTATGCACAAAGAGATTTTAACAAACAAGATGAAAAGGCACATAGAGATCTAAATGCAATAAATTTATCACACACAGTGTCCTTGTAAATTATAAGCAGAATATAGCTTTGATTGATAGATAATATTTTATTTTTCTATTCAGATTTTCTAAGAATTATCAAATAATTTTATATCCCAAATTTCTATCTTACACCAAATTCTATATGAAAAGTACAAAGTTTCCACATTAAAGACATTTATGTCTCAACTGATGATAAAGTAGAAAAACAAGTACCCAAACCCAAACTAAAATAATTCCTACAGGTTAGTTTGAATGTCACCATCTCCTTCAGAAAAAAACAAAACCAATCTAAAAATAATGTAAAAACTCTAATAATAATATTGCCTTGGATAAAAGCCTTTGGCATTTCCATTTTAAAACTGGTAGTATTTCTTACTACTGTAACTTCATCCAACATCAGCTTACTCAAGGAAATCTCAATTCCTCTTAGCATGACTTGGTTTAAAAAGTCACTTCGAATGTTTTTTTTTTTATTCTATATAAATAGAAAACTCAAACATAGATTTATTTTAAAAAAAAAACAACAACTCTCCTCAAGTTAATGGCCAGCACAGGCAAACGAACAAATGGATATAAGCTGTCACTGAAAAAATGCAGATTGCAAATTACTCAGAGTCTCTAGCCATTAAAATAAATCAAACTCTGGAACAGCCTTTGGCGGAAACACTGGGGGCAAAGAAATAACAACTCCAATTTAGTATTGGCAAAGTTTATGAAAGAGAATTATCTGATGCAATTCCCAGGCTAGCAGAGCACTGGACTTGATGACCCAGAGATCCCTTCCACTGTTATGTTCTTGTTTGGTTAGATGCAGATGTTCATCTGTTTTTCAGCCTCACTGTGGTTTTTCTAAAGTGAAATTTAAATGAAAGTTAATATAATTTTTTTAAGTTTCAGTTAGAAATTACCCTTCATAAGAATTGTTGCTAGGCCTGCAGCAAAGTGGAACTTTGTCAAACAATCCTAAAACCTGTACTTGAAGTTGGCTTAGCATTATAGAGAAGTGCAGAAATATATGTTCAGAGACGAATGCCCATCAGGGCAGACAAGATGAGAAGAGGTAAGTGATTCACTGGTAGGGAAAATAGGAAGGAAAAAGTAAGCAATGCCAGACTAGGGCTGATACATCAGAAATACCAAGGAAGAAAGTGAAGTTCATCAGGATATAAGAAACAATACAGGGGAGGAGAAATATCATAGATATTTTATGCCTTTCTGGGAAAAAGAAAATATTATCAAGTGTGGTGGCAGTAAAGAACCAATACAAACTTGAACTAGCACAAAAGGAATTGTTTTGTTCAAAAGGAAGGTCATCTTTCAGGTGTCAATCTAACACAAGCCTCTCTCTCCCCCTCCCTCTCTTCTCCCCCATGCTTAGCTATTTCAATTTGCCTACTGTTGGATGGCTTTGAAAGGGCCTGCTTTGGAGAACATGTCACAGTACAGATGCTACTGCACATAGTCCTGTATGTGATACAATATGGAAGAAAACAGCTCAGACTTAGAAGTATAACTCTAATCTATGACTTAAAACAACAATGATACTTAAGCTTAAAATCAACCTGGTACTCCTTAATAACTTGTAACATCCTCCTGCCTTTGCTCAGTTGTGGTGTTTTTTTATTAACATAAGAATATTTTTCATGCTGTAGGTAACTTAAATGTATCATAGTGACTACAGAAAGCAACCAAAGATATACATCAGCGGGATGAAAATAAAATAATCTACAGACAAGAATTCTAAATGTTTTCTGGTTTCGAACAAGAAAGTTCCTAGAGCAGCTTTTAATGATTTTCAAATACACGTATCTTTAGAGCTCTGATCAGTCATAAAAGCATACAAAGGGCAAGCAAATACTTTATCTTATTTAAGACACTGTGGTCTGTTTTCTGTCAGCCGCAAGTTCTAAGGTTTACACTCTTTCAAGGAGATGATACTGCTTTACAAATCTTCAAAATAAAGGCTTTACACAAATGCTGTGAACCTTGATGGCTATGATGTAATTCTTCCAAATGAAACCCTGAGCCTGATAAATTCTAAGCTATGCAGATTCTCTGAAAATAATTACTTAGACTAACACCGCAACTTCAAAAATTATCACCACCCGATCGTTAGGTGGCTGTGTGCAGACATGATCACATACATGATTTTTAAAGTCTAGCCCTTCCTTCACATGAATAAATACATAATTTTTCTGTTTTCTATGAACAATTGCTGCAGATTTTCAATAACACTGAAGTGTTACAGAATATTAGTTTAACTAAAACTTACAAGTTGACTGCAGAGCAAACAACCTTTTCACAGCCCTTACTGTGTGCCTTTCCAGGTATTCTAGAAATCCGGACAGTGGCAGTTGGAATAGTGGCAATCAAAGGAGTGGAAAGTGAATACTTTCTGGCAATGAACAAGTCAGGAAGGCTCTATGGAAAGGTATGGATGCAAACTTCTCTTGTGTGTACAATCTTAAAGATATGTATTTTAAATGTAGCTTCTATATAGTTTCTATAAAATAGATTCCTAAGAAATTAACGTGTATCCTGTATGTCATGTATGTGCCATACTGGAGTTTTATGTCTTTTATTTAATTCAGTGACTAAAGCTTATGTGCTTTTTAAAAATGTGTATTACTAAGGGAAATAGGCAAAGCTAAAATATTCAATAGTCAGATTTCAGAAGTCAAGTTTATTTATTAAGAATATTCATAATATGTGGGCTTTATAATGCACATTATTCTCCCATTTACCCTAACCTAAGTATTTTTAAAAAGCCTCTTCTACTTATTTTACTCTATTTTGTTATTTAATCTCAACAGAAAGTATGCAATGAGGACTGCAACTTCATAGAACTGATTGAAGAAAACCATTACAACACATATGCTTCTGCAAAATGGACACACAAAGGAAAGGAAATGTTTGTTACATTAAATCACAAAGGAGTCCCCATGAAAGGTAAAAAAACAAAGAAAGAACATAGAGCATCCCACTTTCTTCCTCTGGCAATATCCTAATCACAAATGATCTATAAAGAACTAGTTCCAGCAGGAAGATTATTTTTAAGAAGATTATTTGCAAGGTATCAAGAGAGGCTGGAATACTACTGAGAAACTGAACAAGCTGGACTTGCGCTTTTATGTTTATTTTTAAGAGACTACATGAAAAAGATTTGAAAATATACACAAAACCAGATTTACTAACTAAAAGTTGTAAAAAGTTCTAAAGAGTTGTACAATCATTATCTTAGTCATTGTAACTGAGTAGTTTCTTAAATTAATTTACCCTGAAGAATAAGTCATGACTTGATTATCTGATAATATTTTATTTAAAAAAAAAACCTATCTGCTTCTTAAATATGGCTGCTATAATAATAATAAGCAGATGATAATGTTGTGTAAAATATGTCAGACTTTAAGGCTGCTGGAATGAGTTGTCAGATTATCAAGTCAATAGTAAATGTGGAGACTGAGCAGTATTTTAAATACTTCCCCCAAGAAACCGATATCCTATACATAAACTATATGATCAGAAAAAAAAATATATAATCTTGTAAATGTTTATTGTTGTATTCAGATAAAAGAGTTAGTTTGGAAAAATTTTTACTCTACTACAAAATGTTCCTATCTATTAAACAAATACCTAATGCTGCTCTAAAAGATGTTTCAAATAGTGTATGTAAAATAAGAGTAGGAATACATTATGTACTTCATCTCACTCTTCAAAAATTAACATTTTATATAACGATGAAGCAAAAATTCAGACATATTAAGGTTTTTTATGTAACATATCCTATCTTTTGTATAATTCCTGTTAGGGCATACAGCTTTCAATATTGTTTTTCCATCCTTATACATGCTTTTTCTGTTGTTACAGCATTAAACTTTATTTTAAGTTGTATTTGAACTTTATTGTTCTAAGTTATTTAAATGTTATTTATAAAAAAAGATACTTATGAAGCTGCATCTGTTTCATATGCTTTTAATTCTAAAGGAATAACAAAATGGTCTGGCTGAAATGCATGAATTTTTTTCTGTGACCAGACACAAAGACTAGTACACAACCCTCCTGCCAACATACATTGGATGGCAGACAAAAATGACAGCCTGCAGCAAATCACACAATAGATATCTGAAAAGAAACAATGCAAAAATGTAAAATATCTTTGCCACGTACTCTTGCTAATTGAATTTACTAGCATGCTAAGAGTTATACCAGGTAAAAGAGGGTTACAATTCCAGAAGGTACTGGAACTAGTCCTCAGATGGTAGAACATACACTCGCAGATACAAGAGTATGAAAGAGCCTATAGGACTAATCTGAATCTTCAGCCAAAATCAACGTGACCTGATGAAGAAAAGACACCTTAAATTTTTACCTATTAAAGTGTTCAACTAAGCATTACATCACACATGCCTTATATCATTTCATTCTATTCAGTTTGCTACAAGTTTTCTCAGTATTGTGATAACTGCACTTAGATAAAGATCACCAAAAAAATTAGCTAAAAGAGATGCTAGATGACTGGGATGGAATCCATTATTCAAACTACTTAATTAAAAGCTCTACTTTTCATTACACATGCCTAGAGTCCACCATTTTTTCCTACATGAGACACATTCTTTATAACATCACTCACAGAAAATAGCAACAATTCTCTTTAACAAATATTTCGTTTAAAAAACCCAAATACTATAATCTGGAAATAATACATATTTTTGACTTGCTAATATCAAGCATCAGAGTGTAGAAATAAATGGGTTTATCCAGAAAAATCTGTCAATAAAGTTATACCAGTAAACTTTCGCTGTGCTTTTGCTAGTTTAGCTATTTCACTGAACACAATAAGCTGTTCTATCAAAGAATCTTTTTTGCTGATTACTGTTTACACTACTTTCTGTGAATATATCAACACTGAAACAAAGTTCACACTCATGATCTATATTAACATACTAGTAAAAGTTTCTAGATCCAATTTACGTTAGCTGATGCTTTAAAATAAAAATCAAAAGAACAAAATTTCATTTTTTGTGCTTAAAAGCTTTACTGAAATTTGAATTAAAATTTGAACATGCACATTACCATATCAATATACATACCAAAAACCCCTTAAAATTAAATCCAGGTATACACAAGCTTTTCTAAAGATCTTTTGATTATGTAAATCAAGAATATAGGAATACAGTCAAACAATTACTCACCCAAATGGTAATTAGCCTTTACTGCTATATGCTTTACCTAAAGGATCACTATATTACCGTTAGTACCAGGTAAGCCAAGGCTGCTTTATGTGTTATAGCTGTTATATCTGAAATGTATCCTATGAGTGAATGGTCCCCCAAAACACACATGAGTGCAAATAATATAATCCTTGAGTAGCATAGCCATATGACCTTATATTTGGTGATACCATCCTTACGCTCACTTAGCACAGGAGAGGCTCTATTTGAGAAAAATTAGTATTTTGCCTTTATTTTGTGATCTCTCTTTCACTTCTGGCATTTTAATAGGCAAACAGATTCAAGGGCTAGAACATATCCTAGGTTATTCTATTCCAGTATAAAATGGAAAAGGTGAATAGAAAAGCAATAGAAGATCAACCCAGTTGTGAGGCTTTCAATGTTTCTTTAACTTGGAAAATCTCTCCTGAAATAAAATATATTTCTTTTTCAGCTCTCTCCAAAAATAAGTTTAGTGCTAAAAACATAGAATAACAACCAGAAAAATTATAGTGATGTTCTACATCACCAAACTATTAAAAGACATGGATAAAAACCAGAATTGGTTAGATTTTAACAGGTATTATTCCAATAGATGCCAGAAATTCTCACAAAAGCTTTTTATATCAATTACATCACAATCCAATCTTAACATCAATCATGCAATATACCATGTGGGAGGAAAACAGGTTCATATGAAAAGGAACAGATATACCTGCCTGGATATGGCTCATTACTAACCCTTATAATACTAAAGTTTCAAGAGAATCCAAACCAAGTGAGCTATAAAAGCCACTCCCAATTGTAATTTCTTTGGTTTTCCTTCAGAGTTTCATCTAGCTTCTTTGTTTACCACAGATGCTACAAAGCGTAAATAGACTCTGGTGTACCATACAAGCTCCTGTGGTTTAAATAGCCGTTCTCTTAGTGACCTTCAATACCATCCACATTTCCCAGAAACTGCTCCGTCACGCAGGCTCCTTAACTAACACGGTTCTACTCACTTATCTTTTTTAGCAGTGCTGCTAAATACTCTGCCACACAGAAAGGAGCTAATCACATCTGGGGAATCTCACAGATGATTGCAGAATCTCCATTCTTGGAGGTTTTCAAAACTTTGCTGGACAAATTAGTCTAAATTCAGTGTGGGCCCTACTTTGAACAGCAGATTAGTCAAGAGACCTGCAGCACCCTTCCTGCCCCAATGAGTCTATGACTCCAAACAAAAGTTGTTTTTCTTAAAACAGCTTTCTAGAGTGCAATTTAAGCTCTTTGAACAACTACACAAATCACATTTTCAGTGTTAGGGGGAACACATTTGCCTCATAGCTTATCTATAATAATTTGTATGCCATTAAAGGTATGTAAAATGGTGTAAATACTTTCCATAGCACAATAAAGAAATAAAAACTGAATAATTCCCATAACCTTTAAAAGACCTGACATGGTAAAATAGTCTCACGTTTAGTTCTGTTGTAAATACTTTAAAACACCACCTGTAATAATCAGATTACTAAATGACAAATCAATTGAGTCATTATTAAAGCACACTTGTCTGTGTTTTAAATTACTTTTTGAAGAAAAAGTGTACATTCTTTTTGAATGAGGTAAAGCTCAGTGTAAGTCAATAAATAGGAAAAAAAACAGTATTTCACTGCAATCAACAACCAGTATCTGAGTAGTCTAAATACTTCTCAAGTCTTTGCAATCTAACACCTCAATACTAACCTAAAATAACAAATCATAATATTTAACATATGTAGAATTTAAAGTGACAGGTTAGATGATATTCTGTAAACTAGGAAATGAGTCATCATCAGGGTTGAGATCCACACTCATAATTTTTCAAGTCAACCATTTACATCACTGGATAAGTTTTAAAATGTAACAGTTAGTTAAATTACATGTTTACTTAAAACACGGAAGCAGGTGAATTTACTAGCAAAAAAAAAGCTAACTTCTCTGTGGTCTTAGAACAATTTTGAAGATTAGGAGTGTCTTTAAAGAAGAAACTCAGATAGCAAAATATACAAGGAGTTGCATGAGATTTTTAACATAACATTTATATTAACTTTGAGAATATCCACATGTCAAAATTTCTAAAAAAGCTTTTTAACATTGTACATTTAAATTCATAGTTTTACATAAAATAGAACTTCATAATTTAATGATAAAAACTTACCAAAAAAAATTAATTCTATAGTATTAAAGCTACCAAATGTTGAAACTTGAGTTCTGTAAATAATTTCACAATACCTGGTTGAGGAAAGCTAACTAGTAAATCTCATGCATGCCAGACACTGAAATTCTATAACTGCTTGCATTCCAGACCTAAAAAGGGAGATTTTTTTCATTTCTGTTTGGAAGGCAGATCCTGGCTTATCAAGATTGGTTGTTTCATCCAGAAAAGTCTTTCATTTAGAGGCCTGGCACTTGAAAAGATTGACTCTTAACACAGAGGGGGAAAAAAGAACTCAATTCAGAGGAAATTACTTCCTCATGAGAAGAAACGGTTTTCCTTCAGTGCTAACCAGAAGCACAGAAGAAATTCCAATGAAGATGCATAAACTTGTCACATAAAGGTTACAGTGTTTTCAGACTGAAGTCCAGTATCAAATAAGAGCCCTTACTTTTAAAGTAGTGTTTTAGCAAGGATGATTAACCATCTGTACACTGGGCATCTTCAATGAAGTACAGATCCTAAAGGATACCTTTATCCTTTATGTAAAGGATGGGTATCAGTACCTAGTGAGAACTCTAAGGTATCAGGTTAGGTAAACTGCCAAAGTTCAACGGATTTCCACAGGAATTAGATATCAAGTCGACTCAGCCACATTAAGAAAGTGGGACTCTGCCTTACTAGTGCCCAGGTTTGTGAAACTCATTACAATTTCATGTTACATTTGTCAACAGCTTCTCCATCTTTGAAAAGTGAGGCCAGTGAATTTTAACGGCTTAGTCCTCTGCAGACTTAGCTCTTCCTGGAGCTAATTAAGTCTGAAATTGGATGTTCAGAATTTTGTAAGACTAAACCACAAAATAATATTTTTATAGCTTTGCAAGGTAAACATGGAAAACACTTCGTTCTACAGACCTGACTTCATTGCTGCTTTGCACCTCTCTTTTCTGACCATGTGCAAAGGTATACTTCTGTATCTCTCTTCCCAAGGGGAAGAACTCTAACTGAAGATAGTTCCTTGTCCCACTTTTATTTAAGAGAATCTGTCTCATTTTATTGAAAGAATCACAAAATGGTTGAGGTTGGAAGGGATCTCTGGAGGTCATCTGGCACAGCTCCCTGCTCAAGCAGGGCCATCTGGAACCACTTCTCCAGACCATGTCCCAGTGGGTTTTTTTAATATCTCCAAGGACAGAGACTTCACAACAACTCTCTGTGCAACCTGTGCCAGTGCTCGGTCGCTCCCACAGTAAAGTGTTTCCTGATGTTCAGGTGGAACCTTCTGTATGTCATTTTGTGCACACTGCCTCTTGCCTTCATTGGACTGTCTCCAGCATGTCTATGTCTCTCTTGTACTAAGAAGCCCAGAACTGAACATAGAACTTCAGGTGTGGTGTCACTGGTGCTGAGTAGAGGGTAATAATCACCCCCACTATTTTTCCAACTAAATCAGTAATATCTTTAATACCACCATAAATGTTTTTATAACAATCATGATATGTGGTGCAGTTTTAACCAGAATTCAGGACCAACTCCCTTTACAATTACAACTGACTATCTAAGCATAAACAGAATTTACTATTACCTTGGACAGCACCAGTTATGATGGACAAGAATCAAGTCATCAGCTAGCGACTGATGAGTTTTCATGGTTCATCTACTGCCTTTGTAAACCTAGTTCTCCTACAAATTTCTTTAAGCAAACCACTTTCAATGTCCTATAAATAAGAAGTTTGAGTCCAGTACATGCTACTATGCATACACCCACACTAGCTTTACATTACCAGACTAAACAAAACAGGGCACAGGTCAGCAGAGGAGATAGCTGTTTCTATCCACTCTGACTGCCACAAGGGACACTATACTGTCTTAGATTATTATCTCTGTTCAAGCTAGCTAACAAGGTTAGCTTGTTTACATCTGCATGAGCTGCTGTGCAGCTCATATTGCACAGTGAAGGAACACTAGATGAGACCTTTGGAGGAAAAGGAACATTTGGAAACCACGGACACTCAATTCTTGTGTAAGACATGACATCAATGTGACAGCTAACTTGCCTATACACCCTATTTCGATTCTCTACCAAAACCTAGGCACCAAAGTGGATCTAGAAAAGCAACTAACTTCTCAGTGGTCATCAAAAAGAACAAGTGATTATTGGATAAAACTCTGAGCATCCCACAAGCTTAAAGCAATAAGGTAGATTGTGAAAAAGTGTAACAGGAAAAGCTAAAATACTAACGCTTCTCCCTCTTCTTTTATTATTATAGGAAAAAACAAGTCATTGTATCTTGGACAGAACCATCAAGATAACAATAGTTTCAGTGGCTTCAGAAATTACTGTTATTAAAACAGACACAGGTTAGAAGTATTATTATAATCAACAGCTGAGGGGATTTACTGAATCTACTTCACAAATAATCCCTTTCAACTTGATTTCATACTCTTGTTTTCACATACTAGTAAAGTATTACAATGATCAAGATCCAAAAGGAAATACGATTATACCAGAACAAACCCATTGGAATTTATAAAACACATGCAAATGTTTCCACTGGTTTTAGGTTTTGTAAAAGCATATTATTTTTTTAAACCCAAATGTTCCACTGTTCAAAAACATAGATACATTTGTTTCTAAAAACTGTGCTGCAAACTGAGCAACACAAAAAATGGATTCTGTAAACAAGAATTTCCTTTCAAGACTGTAACTTGATGAGAGTAACACTGACTTTCAACTTTAAAGAAACCACATTTCATTTTTTTAATCGTGCTTGAAAAGAAATACTAAAGTGAAAAAAGGAAAATTATTCAGGAAAGCTAACAGACAATACATAATGACAGTCAGATAGCTCACTTTGTTAAGCCCCATATGTGCATAGCCAATCCACACAAAGGTTCTACAAAGCTCTATTCATTTGCAGACTAAATCCTTCAGCTAGGTCTCAAGAGCAATTCTCCTCTTTGCTTAGATAGCTGGTTCCACTGGGAAAAACCCACGCAGTTCTTTTACATCTACATTATAAGGGAAAGCTTTGTGGGAATCATGGCACAAGCCAGAACATTTCCCTTCCTCTGACATGTCTGCAGTACTTCACTAATTCAGGATTTCCTGAGTACAGCATGTTCCAAACCTTCTCTCCTTAACATTAAGATATACAAGGGACAACTCTCTATCTTCCTCTAAGAATTTAATATAACTGTAGAAAAAAATATGTCAGAGTGACATCATTGAAAATGGCATGGGCTGGAGAGTGGAAAGATTATTATCAACAGAGCAGGATCAATAGCCTTGAAAATCTGCACAAAATATAATTTTCCATTCAGGTAGTTTTCATCACTAACAAATTCCTACAATCACTCTTATCTTTAAGAATGGCAATGAATATCCCTATTTTATATAGCAAATCATACACTAGAAAGTGGAAAATCAAAGAATCACAGATTTCACTGCCTTAAATGACACCTATGACTCAACTCTATGAGTTTTCCATGAGCTATTTTCCTCTGAATTATTTTGCTACAAAAATATGGTTTTCCTACCTTGTTGGCTTGGGAATGATCTAAATCCAGAAAAAGCATAAGAGCCCATGGAGTAAAGAATGTAGAAAAAAAAAAAGGCAAGGATGGAAAATGTTGTTTGGTTATGGTTGGAGCAGAAGGAAGATAAAAAAGGAGTGAGAGAAGATTGGTAGCATAAAACGATGGCTGTAGTTGTCTAAAGGAAAACAGTCGTTTCAGGCAGGCAGAAGATAGAAAAGCTGGCTAGTTTGAACAAATAAAATGTTGGATAACATTCAGAAAGGGAGCAAGCTAGAAGCAACAGCCCAAAAAGCTTGAGAAAAGCTGTTAAAATAGTGGCAATGAGAAAGAATAGCAGGCTAGTATGAGAAAATAAAAGTAAAGATCTGATCCGTCAGGACAGGGAAGACAAAGGGGTACAAGTTGGAAGGTATAATGCAAGACATACTGGAAATGGGAGCCAGGTGCCAGAGAAAAAGAGTAAGGAGAAGCAGTCATTAGCATTAGAGGAAATGACAAATCAAAACCATCAGATTTTAGTAGATGGTGTATTGGCAGCTTCTTTAAATATCTTGTAAGATCGTTTACAGCTTAATCAAATGGAAGTATCAGTATACTGGGAAGATACATGCTTAGATGATCAAAATCCACAGTTCATTTTTAATTGCTATAATATTTTGATTTTGTGCAAAACCAATTGAAAGTATTACTAATCATTGATGTTTGTTATTAGATTTTGCAATTTACTGTCATTTTCATTCCAAAATGCATAAAGTAATGTGCATTATGTGTTTAAAAATATTTACAGGACTTACTGGCTGCTGTAGAACTGCCAGAAGCACTAGCTGGTATGTTAGCAGTAGTATCTTTACTAGTATGATTTACTGTGTCAACCTTAGAACTTTTGAGATTCCATTTCTTCCTTACACATTTTCTTTAGACCTGAAAATAATTAAAAAATTAGAAAAACGTTTATGTTAACTTTGAAAAAATCACCTACAAAATGTCTTAAATTAAATTTAAAAACTGCTATATTTCCTGTCTCCAATGTGCAAATTTTTATGTCAATGGTCTACCCTAGGCTAGGGATCCAATGAAATAATTACATTCATACAGTTAGAGTCAAACAGGACACTTACTGCTTTATCCCTTCTGCTTCTGCTTGGTTTTGCACATAGGTCAATATCCTTACTTTGTGGTTGTTCCCATTCTGGTAATTTAATACATTTGAATGTGTTTAGTTGAGGTTGTGAATTATTCTGGCAGCAATACATAATTTACTTTATTCAGTGGTTTTCAATATTCATTTCAGTAGAATTTTGCACAGCTCCCACACCGTAAGCTTCATGCTGATACAGAATCTATTGCATAGTAGTGGTCTTCTAGTTTCTTGGGATTTTTTTTTCTGGTCTAACTAAATTTCAGTTAATTCTATCCATTATCTATTTATAGTGGTTACACATTACAGACTATACTGTGAGTTTACCCAGCTCTTCCAAGTTAAAGTCCCATTTGGAGTGCGGTGCATATATAACTTTGAAGTATGTAAACCTTCCCTAAATTAAATTTTTCAGGGTGATCTTTTTCTACATACAATTTTCTCTGCCTGTAACTAAAAAGAAAATTCTGCCCAACAAACAGTGATTGACACAGAGAAAGGTTCTGAGAAAATATTTCTGTACTTTATATCTACTTCAAAAACATATTTCTATTGCATTTGTCAATCGGCTTCAACGTACAAGATAATGAAATCCACATTGTCATGAAATCTAAATAAATGAACACTAAAGATAGAAATCTGCTCTAAATCTAAGTTTTGGAATGGATATTGAATGACATATTGCAAACTAAAAATCATAAACTGTTACTGTTAAAACATGCAGATATTTAATGGTAATATAATACTATTTCCAGTAGAAACTAAGGACAGGTTACAGTCTGAATCCTGTAAAAATATTTGTACACACTGACTATTTTGAATAGAGAGATACCTTCAAGGTCACTGGGGAAGATTTTAATTAAAAATAACTACAAAAAATTAAAATCCTCACTATGTTCAGCAGCTTTTCTGGGAATTAGTATAATTTTGCTTAAGGCTTGAATTTTAAGGCTGCCTTCTTGAATGCATTTATGTGCTTACCATAGATTCTTCCAGAATACTTCTCCTACACGGTGTCACAAAGCAAGCAGTGAAATGAAGTCTGCATTTATCAGTTCCATTTTAAGTAATGTCTCTGAGTATGATTATATCATTGCTGGCTAATTCTGCAATAGTTAAGTACTTTTACAGCTAAAAGAGCTATTACAGAACAGAGACTCTGCAATAATGCCAGGATTGGATTGCATTACATTACAGCCTATGTATAACCTTAAAAACCCAATACTTTAGTTGCCATCCTGACACCAACTCTAAAGAGATTATCAGTTCCCATCCACTGAAACTCTGAGGTTCATAAAGCTTTTAAACAGAGTGACATCAGAGCTTCATTTAATGGGGGAAAATATTTAATTAAATTCAACTGAAAAATGCCAATCTAACTTCATCCTCTTTCATCTTAAACAGGAACAGTTCCAAGGCTGGATCTAACAGGTACCATGATGGAAAGACAGAAATGCAAGCAGGTTGTCAGAAAAGTCTCATAATTTCAGTAATACTTTATCAGTACTGAACACCGGGAAGTTCAGTACAGCTAACCTTGCTACACAAATAAATAATTAGAATGCAGTATGCCTCCACAGTGTCAATTGTGTCAACTGTGGGATACTAAACAGGTTTGTCAGGACAGATTTATACAGCGCAATTTAACAATTAAAGCAAGTTACATACTTTGCTTGACATGCTTTTGCCAAAAACATTTTGAAATGTCTGATCCAGTTTTATTCTTCTTTTAAGAGAAATAATGCCATGGATAGTTCAGATTCATTGTCTCCTTTCCAGGTTAGAGTTTTAAACTATTTATTCACATATATATATACACCCAGCATAAGAATTAAAGGTATCATCATCATCACCAGCACACCTGGGCAAAGAAAGCCAGCTTTGACAATAGTATTCCTAATACTGAATACATTATGTATCCAGCATGTTGTTCTTCTAAATGTATTAACAGATTTTTTTAGTATATTGCAGTAGTTCCTGATTCAGACTAGCACTTAAGAACATGCATTATTTGAAGCATATGTTAAGTCTATCAGCCAACAATTAAGATGGAATCTAAATGCTGTACTGAATCAAAGCCAGTGTACATAATCACAGTCTCCTGCCACATGAATATTTTCCTTCTCTTCTTAATAAAGAACATAGTGATCACCTGAGGTAACAGTATCCAGACACTTTTGATTTATGTTCTTAACCTAAATATTCCAAAGTCATACCTTTTATAAATCCTAGCACCATTACACAAAGTAAGCAAACTAAAATAAACAGTCAATTTGATCTAAAGGTTTATTTTAAGCTTCATGGAATAAATCTGCAAACTAAATTAGTTCTTCATATGTTCAACTACTGCTCCCAAAAGTTATATAAAAAGTTAGTCTTGGACCTACAATTGATGCA
This sequence comes from Hypotaenidia okinawae, assembly GCA_027925045.1. NCBI lineage: Eukaryota > Metazoa > Chordata > Aves > Gruiformes > Rallidae > Hypotaenidia > Hypotaenidia okinawae. The sequence continues at coordinate 11,364,298 of BSDF01000012.1, forward strand.
GTTGAGTTTAATCAGTAAAACCCTTGCATTTTTGTACTTGCAGAATGTGCAGCTTATGTGTTTCATAATTACATTCATACACACTTGAGCAGGTACTATCAACAGGTCACTATTTAGACATTGAGTGTATCAAGGCTGTTCAACAACCTGAATTTTAAATCTATCCTCCACTCTGCAGAACTTGGTTTTATCAGCTTGACAGTATTTGGACTTAAACAAATGACAGGAATTAAGTCTCCTTCATTTATAAGTCCGAAGCAGTCAAAATTAATTCAGCAAAATGCAGTATGTAAGTGACATAATATTTAGAATATTCTTTAGTCTTATCAGTTAGTAACTATTCTAACATAGTTTGTGAAATTCAGTCTGTGTCATCCTATTTAATTATAGTTTAATTTGGGAAAAAAATCATTAAAATATTTTTATTTTGATTGATAATAACAACTTAATACAGGAAATGGATCAAAAGTAAGGATTTCTGAGTATCTGATACCAGTAACAAATCACTGACTGGTTTATTTTGTCTACAATTGTGATCACAAGACTATCAGGAATCTGTTCCTCTTCTTTATATATATTTCTGTACCAATGCAATCCTACTGATCCTACAGCATAAAGGAAGCAATTTTGGATAGCCACCTAGTAGATTTTTAAAATGTTTCTATAGTGTAAAATAAATTGGTTTTTTCTTTCTGGTCTAATTTATACACTAATTATGTATACTTATCTAATTTGTAGTTCGTTATTTAAAGGATTTACATGTTAAAGATAAATATTAATGAAAGTTTACACATTTCCACTTCAAGTAGAAGTGATAAAGAAATCTAACAGCCCGTATCTTGGCCTTTCACAGTGCCAGGAATTCTGACACTACCCCAAACTGACCGAAGCTGCCCTGACTTACCAGCCCACAGGAACAGGGATCACTGCCTGGAGCAGACCACAAAGATGAGACAGCTCTAAATCGCTCCTGTTTTTTCAACTGTTACTTAAACACTGGATTCACAAGGAAAGACTATGACTTCTCATTTGTCTGCTAGCAAAGTAGCTAAAGTATTTCTAACTATACCTAATTCTCACTGAAGTGAGTAAAAAGTCAAACCAGAAAGTTTAAGGTTGCAATAGTACTCTAAACTTTCATTTACAATTTTTGTGGCTGATTCAGCAAAGGAGCTGGTACAAAAGTTTTATCTTTACATATAATTAGTAACTCACATTAGTCACTTAAAAGATGGGTGCATGTATACTGGAGGAATTTGCATATCATCTAATAAATCTTGCCTTGGCTGACAAAAAAGAGCTGCTAATGAGCATTAATTAACAGTGCACACAGAAGCAGCTGGATGCTGCAAGGCCTTTACTGCTGTTGGTCACATGAAAGAAATAAGGAATGTCTTTACTGTTATGCCCTCAGGTGGGAAGCATGAGTATGTACTTGAGTATGTACATACAGCTGCTGCCACTAGTGCTACAAGATCAGCTTCACAACCTCGAGGTTCGTGCCCACCAGCTCTGGAATAAAAGTGAATGATCACCCACAGGAGAAATTAATTTGAAATCCAGTTGCATAATAGCATTCACGTGGTTTACTTACTTGTGAGCTCAGACTTTACCAATCCTACAGTTCCTGCAGCAAATCAGATGTAGGTCTTAAATAATCTTAAATCACTTCCTCCGCACGATCAGATTTGTGTACTCAATGACACATTTGAAAAAATTGATCATGTAATTTAAGATGATGTGTAACATATATGCAAAAGGGGACTGCAATATAAAGGTAATTTCTACATTCTAAATTCTGGGTTTACACAACTGCTGAATTTATTTTCAAGTTTAACAGTATTTTAACTTTATTTTAGTTATTTAATTTTTGGTCAACTCTGGGACAGGGCACAAGAAGAATCCTTTAAAAATAATGTTTTCTAATAAGTGTCTACTGGATTTCTCAATTCTGTAGATTCAAGAAATGCTAATACTGATAATAAAAAGAGTATGAAAGTGGAACACAAAGATAAATGTGTCAAAATATTTGCAATATTTTGTATCAGCAGCTTCTGCTTAGGATACTAGATAAAGAGTACGTACTTGGAGTTGCTGAGCTTTTGTAACTAAGTTCCAAAGCTTTGGACTTTCCAAATGTCTTGGTCATTATGGAATTTCTTCTACCTTGAAACCAGGACACTTACAGTTCTAAAAAGATAATAAAACATTTAGTAACTAAAACTAATTATTATGTTCCTTTTGTGTTAAATAGCTGCTCCAAAAAGAAAATACTATTATAAATAGATAAGTATTTTTTTCTAAAGTAAAATTAAAAAAAAAAATCCAGAACAGAGGTGCTCACTTTCTGGTGATTCCCATTTGATAAAAATACTTTCTTTACCATTTGCTTTCCTTTATTACCCTCAAGAGTCTGTCGAAGTACATGAAATAATCACTTGTTTTATGAGGTTTGTTTCTTGTGAGTTTTTTTCTTTCTCAAAAATGTCCATCAGGAATTTACTAAATCCATGCCAAATTTCTGAGATATCTCAGAAAATTCTAACATAGGATTTCTTATTTTTACATATCACAATATTTCCTTCAATTGAAACTTTTTAATAAGCCAAATTACAAATATGATATGGCCTCATGTAAAAAAAAATAGTAAACCTTATACTAACTCAATGGGTTATTAATAATTTAGGGCCAAATTCTGTCAGTATTCACTTTAAAATTTCAAACAAAGAAACTGTTCATGCCTGGTTATGTCTGAAGTCTAACCAACATTCAAGAAATACCAGGATCAAGCCATTCCAAACCACCAGACACATTCGTTCTCCCTCAATTCCCCTGTCCAGCACATTGGAACGTCCCAGACACTAGGCTCCAAAGATTTGCCCATGCTGTGCCATACAAATAAAAATAATGCTCATATTTGCACTGTATTGGAATTTCCATTACCAAATATATCTAAGGTCACATAGTCTTAGAAAAATTGACTGTCTCTTAATGAATGAATCTTAAACCTTTGCTTTCCCTTGGTTTGGTATCAGAGGCATTTCTCTGACTTTCAATTCAAAGCATATTCAGAATGCTGTGCACTTCTTTACATGTGCATAAAAAAGCCCACCTCTACATTTCTCAGTAGCAATGTCTTAAATATATTAGCCATGTTTAGCTAGAAATAGAGCTTCAATTGATGATGGGCAAACACTAAGTGTGTATGTGCACAAATCTTTACACACTGTATAGTCCTACTGTATCACTGAAATGACTGGAAGGTTTTAAAATCATCATTTTGGTCTTTTTGTATGTCTCATCTCTCCTTCCTATCACTCAGATTTGTGAAGCATAACATGTTTTCATAGACTTTTGCCTGCACTTTGTTTAGGCCTAAAACAAAATGTTCCTAACACTTTAGCTTATTACCATTTTTTTAATTATAAACTTGACACTTCACAATTGCAAGCTGAAGAAAAGCTGTAACCACTTATCTGGGCCCATGTCTGCCAGTTATTCTGTTCAAAGGCAGTAAGATATTCCTCTACATACACTAGTCCACACTGTAATAAAAATGTTTTTTCAGCTCTAGTTCAGCAATGCACATTTTTATTTCTTTGTCCAAATCTGAGAGTGGAGTGAGATTCAATGGAACATCTTCATACAGATATTTATATATAGCACTGAAGGAATAATCTTTCTGTACATTATCCACCGCAGAAGATGGCTCACTGAGAGAGAAATAACTTGGCCACTCATTCTGCATTCAGTACACAGTAAAAATAGTTATTTCTGAAAATCATACAAATGCAAAGATTAAATTAGGTAATATGTGAACTTCATTTTGCATAAAGAATTGTAATACCAGTATAAACAGATTTTACATAAACCTTTTAGAGTCTCTAATTTTGGCAACAGTGTTAATGCAGACTGCGATTCCCCGTCTCCCATACGCTGCATTCAGAGATGATTACATCATCTCAGAAAGACAGAAAAACAGAAATAGGCCAGGGAGGCCCATTATAGCATACACAAAGTAATTAAAAAGCCTATAACTTTTTAGTTAGAGAAGGAGATAACTCAAGAAAAAAAGGCTTATTATGTTTCTAAAGAGACAAATAAAATCATGTGCAATTTAGGTTCTCGGAAAGGACAGTAATGCCTTCCATCTGTTGAGAACAGCCTTGGAAGCATAGGAGGAAACTCTGTTCCTTGATCTAGCAAAGAATTTAAACTAGCAGCTTAAATATTTGATCAAATTGTTGAAACCAACAGTAGTCATTTGAAGTTAATCATCAAATTGGTCACTTTCCTGAAATAACATAGTAAGTGTTATTATAGAGTAAGCAATGTGTTTTTAAACCCTCTAGAATAACTGAATGACAATGACACTTTCTATCTTAACAGCAGGACAGCAAGAGAAATTATTTCTTTTAAAAAAACCAAATTAAATACTAGCTATTAATACAAATATGTTTGCTTTAGGGGAAAAGGTAAGTAAAACCCATAAGAAAATTAAAATATATTAATATTTTGCTTTTACATTATCCCAAAATAAAATGTTTCGATTTTTTTGTCAGATTGCTCCTCTTAATAGTATACCTTTAAAAAAAGGTAAACTTTATAATTAAATGTTTCATCTATCAAAATACTTTAAACCATTTTTGTTCCTTCGTTCCTGTGAGAGAAGAAGGTCTGGTTCAAAGCAAAAGAGCAATTTTTCTCATAGCTCTGTAGTTAAAGGCTTTGGGTAAATCAATACTTGCAAATAATGTAGGCAGGTCAAAAGGAATGTTCCGTTTCCTCCAAAAAGAATGTAATTTTGACGAATCACTGGCAACCACATTATATTAAATTCTTTAACAAAATACAAAGGCATATTCAAAGATTTCAGTCTTATGCAACCTTATCAGAAAAAGAAAAGAAAGCAAGCTCATTAAAATGCGAAAGTAGCTATTCCCTTTTTCATACTCATCAAAAGTTTTTGCCTCAGGGTGTAGGACTTTGTTATGTCAGTAATGCTGCGAATTGATCAAATATTTTAAACAAAGCTTGATTCAGTGTCATCACTCAAGCATGCTTCCAACAATAGAAAATTGCTGTACAGCAGACAAACATTTTCCTCCATGGTTTAACTTTGAGAAAAGGGGAAGTTAACAACAGAAAGGCTGCTCTCTGAAAGGCCTGCCATTTCTATGAACCTCTTAGTTTCCAGTGCCTGAGGGTCTTGGAAATACAATCTGTGTTCAAACTCAATTCTCAGTACTTACATTCACATGGCTTTGCTCAGGACCCTGACTCCTTCATGTTCACGTCACCATACACATGAGTAGTTAAAATAATAAGCGGTCGGACTCACCAAATCTTGAGCCTGTAAGAATTCTTCAAAAGTAAAAGAAGGTTCTTGCATTTTCTGCTGACATACAGTAAGAATTGTTCTCACCAGAATGTCTTAAAAAATCCTAAGATAACATATACTAGCAAATATTGAAATTTTAAATTACTATCATGACAGTCAGAGCTATCTCCACAGCATATTGTAATTTCTTCCAATAAAAAGAAGACTACTACACATTCTTAGATGTCAGGAAACATGCCAGAAATATATGAAAAGATATGTAATACTAGGTAATATGTAGAAAAGATATGTAAGGACACTTAACCATAAAGACAGAACTTCCATTTTCTTCTCAGTACCTCCACATGAAATATTTGTACTTTAATTATTTATGTACTTCTAAAATACATACTGAAGAAAAAGTGAATGTCGAATGACCTGGTAAGTCTGCTCTGTTCTTAGAGATTGAGTTTTTGTTTAGAAGTTGCAAGAAATGTGAGGGTTGAGGATTAGCAAAGGTCTTACTGAAAACAATCGTCTGGTTTCTTCTCAGTTCAGTATAATTAGAGACTCAAACTTTACAGTGTTGCATCTGAGCAGAAACCAAGTCTGAGAAATAGAGGTTTGGAAAAATTATCTTTTTAGTACAGAAATTGTGAAATTAAGAACCCTAAACAAAAATTATATGGCAACCATTCCCAAAAAATGGTTTTGTTAAATTCACAGCTTTTGTGCAAGTAACTGTATAGAACAAAAGTAAACAAAGGAGTAATTCAGATTTCAGAGCCTGCTTTTAAATGGCGAGCAGGCTCCATTTGTTCCCAAATGAGAAGTTACAGTTTAAGCATCCAATGAAATCATTCAAACAAAGTAAGAGATGGTACACTTTGTAAAACCTACCATAATTAAGTTTGGGAAGAAAGAATGTTAGAAACTATTCTAACAGTCTTCTTTGTGTCCAATAAACATTTTGGTATTTCCACATAATTAACCAGCACATTGAGATGTACTGTCACAGCATAAAGAGATAAAAAAAACATGGATGGAAAACGTAGCCCTATTTTCTTACTACTGCAATGCATTACATACTGCTGGCATGAAAACTGGATCAAGTCAAAACTAATAACAACAGAATGCTGGTAGAACTCCTCTGCCACTGAATGTAACACCACCGAAGCCAGAGAGGTTTTTGGGGTGTAACTGAGACCTAAGTTTGGCATAAAATTTCAACTTTTTCCCCTAAGGCTATTACAACTAATAGATCACAGGCTATTTTTCATTGAGTCAAGAGAAATATTCTTTATACCAAAATTACTGGTTTAGCATAGTCACTTCAACCTAAATATGCAGTTACTGACTGCATTTACTGGGTAAATGCTACTGTAGAGCAGCATCCTCAACCAGGCCAAGGAATGCCACAGAAAAGATCCCGTGTCCCATTTAGAGAGACACAAAACTGACAAGAAAGGAATATGGTAGCACAATTTTTCCAGCCCTTGGCATCAACCCCAAGTATGGAGTAAGCACACTTCTAGGTGGGGGAAAAAAATACAGGTATAAATATCTAAGTGATCTAACTTTGCTGGAGTTACCAAGGGAGTGACACCAGCTCTTCAGCCTCCCACCACAAGCCACTGGTCCCAGGGACAGCTACTGGGGGTGCAACCCCTCCCATGGTGGGAAAACGCCTCATGCTTCACAGGGTGGAAAGTGTTGGGACTTTCCACACAGGCTAGGAAAACATATAAATAAAACCAGAAGGAAAAGGGAAAGTAAAAAGGAAAAAAAAAAAAAAAAAAAAAAGGCTGGTTTCTCCCCATCAGGTAACAGGATGTGGTTTCTGTTCAGGATTTTGTGACAGAAAACATGGAAAAGCTGGTCGGGGCTGGAGGCCCAGATACGCGCAAAACCCACGTTAGAGCCACTCTAAGTGGTCAGCCAGCGCCTACGGAGATGTGAAGAGGGGAGGCCACCCCGCCGCGGAGAAGGGCCCTCAGACCCCCTGTCAGTCTGTCAGTCAGTCAGTCAGCCCGCCAGACAGTCGCGTGGGGCTGCCACGCGGCCCTTCGGCAGCCACGGGCGGCACACGCGAGCCTAGAGGCAGCGCGTGCCGTCGCTAAGGGCTCCTAGCAACCACTCCCCGCCGAAAAGCACTCTCGCGGCACGCTCTTCCGGCTTCCTCCTCCTCGCGGCGGCCAAGCCCGACACTTTCGTTCCGGGGCCTTTGAGGGCCGCAGAAGCGCCGGGCGCGGAAAGGCTGGAGCCGAGGGAGCGGGTGAGGAGCGGTGCGGAGCGGAGGTCCCCGCCCAATCCCGCCACGAGGGCGTCGAGGCCACGGGGGTGGAGGAGAGAGGAGGGAGAGCTACACGGAGGCGGCGCGTCCGTGGCAGCCCCTCGCCCCGTGAGAGGCAGACGGCCGCGGCAGGGATGGCGGAGCCTCGGGGCCTTGCGTGGGGCGGGCTGGTAGCTTTCTCCGCCGCGGGGGGCGGCTCCAGACCGCCGTCGTGACCTCCGTGTAGGTCGGCCCACGGTAGGAGGCGGCTTTCTGCCCTCTCGAGGCTCTGGTGTCCCTGCGGTGACGGGCCGCTCAAGCCGTCGCTAAGCAGGAGAGCCGCGTTGTTCTTTTCCGTGAGACCTCCGCGCCCCGCAGAGACAAACTGCGTTTCCTACTGCCCGCTTTATGCTGCCCGGGGACTTTCTTGCTACAAAGCCCCAGTGCTGCCAGCTGCCGGCCCGCGCCCGCCGCTCAGCTGAGGGTATCGGCTGGCCCACCGCAGCTGTCGGCTCTGCAGGCAGGCCCAGGCTCACGGTGCTGCTTCCACACCGCCCAGCAGAGAGGGGAGCGGCCTGTCAGCACTTCATGAACTTTACACAAAACCCCTATGTCCAGACGGAGGTTATAAATTGTCTTAGAATTGCGGTTGGAATGCAGAGGGTACCCTCCAGCGGCAGTGATTTATCTGGGCTTTGGAGATTAGCTGTAGATAGAATTCTAAAACTCATAAAGTTTACTGTCTGGATTGAGATAGAGTCTTACAAGCTGTGAAAATTCTATTGCTGTCTCTTTTTAGTATGTACAGAAGTATAGGTATACTGTACCTATACTTCTGTAACTTTATGAATAGTTATTATTTGGAGACCACAGAGGTCTTCCTGTGCTGTTAGAGCTGCATATCTCTTGTCAGTATCAATAGTGGAAATGCACTGCACTGGGGTGCTTTAGTTGAACACCACAGTGCCATAAGACATACAGAAAAGAATCAGTTTGCAGGCTGGGAATGCATGTCAAATTATGGGGCCTCTCGCCCTTTAATATACAGGCTTCAAGTTTCCTCAAGAAGGAAAGAGGTTAGGCTGAGGTGTAGGATGTATTTGGTTTATCTCTGAGACATTTAAAAGAAAATCTCACTAGTTTTGTATGCATATTATATTTTGTGTTTGTTTGATTGAGTATCCCAGGCCTTTTAAAGGTTAAGAGTTTGTCCGGGGAGGGGAAGGTTTCATAGCATGCATAAGTATTTAATTTTACCAGAAAATAACAACTAATTTTTCTGGGATTAATTTAAATTTTTTAATTGGAAAGTTAGCCAAGTGTTTTGGTTTTGTTATTTTTCAATTAAATCACACTTGGTTTTATTTAAACACTTAATTTTGGGTCCCATCTCAGGAATTGTTTGTTTGTTTTTGTTAAACACAGCTTTTGTTGCATCATTTCACAAGTGTGATCCCTGACATGAAAAAGTATACCTAAATTAGCTAAAAGCAAATACTGAGAATGAATGTTTTCATTTTAAGTGATGCAACACAGAGTGCAAAAGGCAGTTTGTAACTACTGCAGACGGTGAGCTGCTTTGAAGACCAGAGAAGAGCCAGAGTGATCTAATCAGGAGGTTTCACTAAAGCTGTGACAAACAACCTCCATACACAGCAATAATAATTCTGTCTGGATCAGATATGGGCATCCAGTCATGTTTCTGATACATTACTCAGAGAACACAGTGAAAAATCTCATGCCAGCTGCAGAGGGTGAGACCACATCTGCCCTGAAGAAACCCTGAAAAAAAAAAATCCATCAGTGTTATTAAATACACACAAGCTTGTAGAATGAGTCTAGACTGGGTCAGCACTTACTAAGTCATTTATGGACCACCAAAGTCCTGGAAGATTTCTTCTATCTCACAAAGTTCTGTCAACAGGGAAATCATTCAGGTATTTTGGTTTGCCCCCAAACAACAGATTTCAGGATAGAGATTTAAATTTGTACAATTAACTTCTCCCTTAAGGATTTCTGCCAGGTAGCTATTTAGTTAATGATCAGTAGTGATGCTGAGGACTCATGGGACTGCTCACCCAGGTAAACAGCATCCACCAGTGTTTCCCTGGGTTTTTGGACATTGATCCTGTTAATAGGAAAAAAATAATACAATTCTGCACAAAAGGAGTGGGATAACTTAACTTGGTAAAATTCTGAATGTGTATGTATAAGCACTAAGGATACAGTTCTCAAATTCTTCCTGTTTCGTTCTCATCACTATTTGGAGTTCTTGGTGCTATAACAACTGAATCAGATTATTGTATTAGTCTTTCTGTCATAGGATATACCTTCTTTGATGAGTATTTTTTTTTGCTAAATAGGACAGAATAATTTCCAATTAATTAGTTCATAATATATTTATTTTTATTTAACACTACTACATATTGTCTGTTTCAGCTAACCATGTCTTTAAATTCATCTACACTTTTAAATGAAGAAAAGTCTCAAGGACCAAAAAGAAATACTGAATGTTTGGAAAGTCTAGAATTGCAGACTCCATCATCATTTCAAGATAACCCACTTCAGCAATTACAGTTAGCATCACAGGAAGTACTTGAAAAGGCAAAAAAGAGTGGGAGATCAAGATGCCCCCGATGCAGTAGTTCAAGGATGTTCTATTGTTACACGTGCTTTGTTCCTGTTGAAACTGTCCCTACTGAAGAAATTCCGAATGTGAAGGTTAATATTTCTTATGGATTTTTTTTCTAAAAGTTTTGTCCTTTTTAGGACTGGGAACAGAGAACAGTCTGTAACCATTTCTTTTCTGATTCGTTCCTTATGGACATTTATCTTTAGCACAGCTAATTAAATTTAAATTAGTTAGAGAAAATTATCTTTCTTATTTGAGGAATTACAGGCAAACACTAACAGTGTTCCAGTCCTCACATAAACATTTATCTACTAGATGAGAATATAAGCTGAAGTCACTTAACTTCTCATGTAAGTGACTATGTTTTCACTTAGTTGTGAAATGTTTCTGTACCCTTTACCATGCTCTTACCTTCATCTTTTAGTTTGAAAGAACTCTGGCTGGAATGGTGTATTGTGAACAAAAAAATTACAATTTTTCCATAACCAAGAGTGAATTTCACATAAAATACGAGCTAAAAGGTGCTCATAAATGTCACAGTTGTGTAATTCAGATAACCACTCTTAAGATATAATCAAAGAATAAAAAGTATAGTTCCCTTCAGCTAAAATACTTGGCAAAATGAGATGAGACACACTTAGGAATGCATTTTGAAGACACTCTGAAAACATCATGAAAATACTTGAGAAGTACTTTGGAAGTTCGACCTAGTGGATTTAGGTGCATTTTCATTGAAATGGCCATTTTCTCAATAGGATGAACATGTAATGGAGATAAGTATTCATATTTAGGCCCATTATATTGCTGAAATTAAGACTGTATCTCCTTTACCTTACTATTTCTGGAGGTTTTATCACACAACTATTGCAGCATTCCAAATTACATTCAGTGCATACTTAGGAACTTATATGAACTACGAGAATGTAACAGGTGTTTCTTGTCACTTGCTTCTAGTTTATATCTAAACCTGTTGAAACAAAAACACTGTAAAAAATTGTCTTAGTTACATGCCCATAGGGATTTCTTCTGGATTTTGCATAAGTTTTTATATCTGTATGTACATGATGATCATAAAGAAGGCTTATTTCTTTTTCTTACCGTAGTTACCTTTGAAGATTGACATTATTAAACACCCAAATGAAACGGATGGCAAAAGCACTGCTGTGCATGCTAAGCTCCTGGCACCTGATGATGTTACAATTTATAAATACCCTTGCATTCCAGAATATAAAGAAAAAAGACATGAAGTAAGAAGTTCTATATCAATAGCTGGGCTTTGTGCTGGGGAGATGCAGAGGTATCTTCTGTACTTCTGTACTGCAGTGGTTTTGCACTCTGCTGGGAGGAAGTGGGGAAAAAAGCATGATTCTGTTACTCTAACCTACTTCATCTTGAGCTCTCTGAAAGCTTAGGCCTACAAGTGTGCAGTGGTTATGGACTGTTCTCCAAAGCTTGGAAAAACACTAGCACTGTCTAGTCACCTTGAATTTCCTACCTTTATCACCATACATAATGGCAAGTTTGATTCCTTATGTATCAAAATACATGTATGAAATATATGAAAGCATTTGTCTTACAGCAAGTTAAACAGTAGTTAGATGGTGTGCTGGTTTGGAGCACAAGTCTTATGGGGAGCAGCTGAAGTAACTGGGGTTGTTTAGCCTGGAGAAGAGGAGGCTGAGGGGAGACCTTATCACTCTCTAGAGCTACCTGAAAGGAGGTTGTAGTGAGGCAGGGGTTGGCCTCTTCTCTCAAGTAACTTGCACTAAGATGAGACAAAATAGACTCAAGTTGAATCGGGGGAGGTGTTTAGACTGGATACGAAGAAACATTTCTTCACTGAAAGAGGGGTCAGGCATTGGAACAGGCTGCCTAGAGAGATGGTGGAGTCAGCATCCCTGGAGGGGTTCAAAAAACATGTAGAAGTAGCACTCCAGGACATGGTTTAGTTGACAGACTGTTGGACTTGATTGGTCATTTCCAACCTTAAAGATTGTGATGCATTCTGTTGAGCAACTGCAGTATTTAAATTCCTGTATTTTTTTTTTAAAAACTGTTATAGAGAAGACCTCAAATGTAACAGTTATCTATCACACCCAGTAGAGAGCCTGAAGAGAGTGAGCTATGCACTTGGATTTATAGGCTTAGTATGAATAATCTGAAATCCATTATTTACATATTTGATGTCATAACACTTTCATTATTGTTTGATTACATGAAGAGGATAAGATAGATACTTCAGAGAAGTTATTTTCTTCAAGGAATGAGCCCTTAAGGAAAACACAGGTAGTAAAGAGGCAGGAAGTTGGAAAAAAGCAGAAAGAGCAATGAGGAAGTCAGGCAAAAGTGGGGAGAGAGTACAGGAACTTTGTATTGCCCAGGCTTTCCCAGTCACAGATTCTGAATGCTGTAATAGCTACTGGAAGAATGCTGAGTATGGTGATCACTGCTCATCTTCATGCAAGGTAGTTGGTGGACCTGCAATAGACACAATAGATAATTTTTGTGACCTAAAATCTGTGAATTTAATTAGAAACTATTCTTTATGGCCTCCCTGCCCCATGCACTGCAATGACAAGTAAAATCTGAACTTCCCTGCGGGTGATGCCATTGTCTTGGCTGAAAATAGGATTATTTTTACAGCAGTATGAGAGTTAGAAGTAGAGGCATGGAGGTGACAAAGATCTCTACCAAGTATCTTTATGCATTGTTTTAACGTAGTCTTCTTTCCTTTTAGACAATTAATATTTGAAGAGACACTCTTATGTTGTCCTGACTTGTGTGTGGGCAGGGGTAGCAAATCGCTTTAATGATGAAATTCCTGGTGTTTTATGAGATTTCATTGACATTGTTTTTCTTTTCTTCATTTAGATCGCACTTATATTTCCTGGCCCCAATTCAGTTTCAGTAAAAGATATTGCCTTCCATCTCCAAAAATACACCAAAAAAGGTGTTTGTGATAATGATGACTGTTCCAGAGAACCTTTTCTTAAGCGAGCAAAAATAGAACTGAAAGAAGAAAAGAATCTAAATGGATGCAGCACAAGCAACAGAAGTGAAGGCACTGAACTGAAGAAAATAATATTTATTGACAGTACCTGGAATCAAACTAACAAAATAATAACTGATGAGAGACTTCAAGGTAAAAAAAAATAGTTACTGCTACAGAAATGATTAAGGGAAATACATGTCTATTTAACAGACCTGAGCATGATCTAAGTGAGTGTACGTATATCTGAGCGCACCTGAAAGATTCAGCTACTTCAGTGCTGTAGGCAACTTCTGAGCCAAAGACTCCATTGTCAATTTGTTTTGCAAAACAGACTACTATTAAGAAAGTACTTACATTTCTCCCATTTCTCTATTGGAACAAATTTTCTCAGTTGCACAGAATGGAAGCTGCCATGTTAGACAACAGAACAGTATTTATATGACCTCTGACAGAAGCCAAAAAGATCCTTTGCAGGTGGCTGTCGTGTGTTTCAGGAGATGCAGGGGAGCATTTTTATGCACGCTAGTAGAGGACAGGCCCCTAGAAGATGAACAATGGACCTAGGAAATACACCACAAATATATCATGGCTTGGTTTCTATTTCTAGTCAAGTTCTTTGTTTCCTAGTCATTTCAATGGCCTTGCAGCTTCCCAGACAAAAGAGGAATGCCTGCTTGGCCTCTACACACAAAGCAAAAAGTTGTAATTCTGCAAAGGCTTTTTTGTCTTCAGTTCATTACAAGAAGTTCACATTTAAGTACTCTAAATCACAAAAGAGAAAACAGTTTAGCAATAGCATTGCTTCATTTGAAATCAATTAAAGTTTGAAAATACTCTCATTAGTGAAAAGGTGCACTTAGCTGGGAGGCCACTATCAGGTTTATAAGTGGTATATATATAACAGCTTTCCAGTGCTTGCTTTGCACTGGACCCCTCAAGGAATTTCACAGGCTTCTTACAGGCAAGATGAGTGTTGCCTCACTGTCTAGTCAATTTGTTGAAGAATCCCATATGTTAGTATAATGTATTGGCTAATTAAAACCCTGTTACTAAGTATTTAGTTTAACAAAAAACATACTCTATCAAATAAACTGAAGAATTACTGTAAAGATTAGAGTAATTGCAGATTGCAAGTTACTGTAAAGCATTTGGAACTTATTTTAAAAGGATGAATTTTAAGAAAGGTAACAGCCAGGGGAACTAAGCTTTCTGTGGAAACTTATACAGTGTATCAGTGGGAAAAGATTGTTGTTACTTTGGAGTTCTTAAACAGTTTCCAGTTACCCCATGTGAATGCTGGTCTGGTAGACTCTTGCCTTCTTTCTAGAACTCCTTTCTGTTCCAGCTGTATTCCAACCCTCTGCCTCCCTGAGGACCTTTCAGGATTGCTGTAAGGCATGACTGGTGTCAGGGAAGTCAGTCTCCTATCCACACCCAGGGGAGAATTTTGAATTCCATGCAGCACGTTTAACGGTGTGCACAACCCGTGCATTCCTTGGTGCCCCTCGTAAAGGGCCCAAGCCACATTAATGCTCCTTTTCAAAATTGCAGTTTTGCCTTCCAAGATGAAGGACAGAGTTTCCTTAGGCATAAGCTGATGAAATTATGTTGTACACACATGAAAACAGACAGCTATTGTAATTTTTCAATTCAATTACAAATGAAGTCATCATCTAAGAAAATATTCCTCATATGCTAAAGTTCTAAAAGGAGTGATCATAACACCAAATAAGGAGTAATTTCCATAATTATTCAGAAAGATGAAATTAGAAGATATACTAGATGGAAATATTAAAGCAAAAAAGCATAAAGAAAAGCCTTTTTTTGTAAGCCTGCATTTCTGTAGAGTAAATTAGCTAATTGTACTGCAAGAGAAAGCAAGAGTACATAAATCTTAAAAACAAACAGCCTAGAAATCTTGGGCCAAAAAATACTTTTCTATTTTCTTGGAGAAGTGGTATAATATATCTTTAGAAAGCAAAACTAAATCAGTTGTGTTAAAGACAGGAAATGCTTGGAAGGTGGTAATGTCTAGGATTGATTACTTCATTAAAAGCGATCACTAGATCAGAAAGGGAACAGTTGCATCTAAAGTTAATGATTACACTCTCATCTGAGTGATGCTTATTGGCAAACATCAACGTTGTTGTTAAAGAAAGACTGCTTTGGTATTTATTTCTTCAAGTTTTATCCACTTTGTATTAGCCAAATGTCTAATTTTATTAGCTTATACATTCTCTTGTACAGGGTTGATTCATACATCTGCTTTAGCTGTTCAAGTTTCAGTTTCCGTGCTTGCTTTCGTTCCTGCAAGAAAATAGTAGTCCTTGCCTATGCACAGCTAGGATATGAGAGCAGTAAATTGATGTTCTGAGGCAAACTCCCTTCATCCTCTTTCTGACAATTCTTGTCCTCACATTTTCATCTGTCTCCTCTCAAAGTTATACTCAGTGGTGCGATACAAAGAAAAGTGGGAGTTCTGTCATGAACTCTCACATACCTTATAACATGCTGATCCAGGGGCATGTAGCAGACACAAGGTGGATCCCGAGTATGTAAATCCCTTCTTCCTCAGCTCCTTAAGTTACTCAGACCTTGGGAATCTAAGATCTGGAAAGGAGTGGAATTCCTCCCTGCAATTAAATTCCTCTAAAATTAACAATGTAATTAAAATACCAGTAGGCACACTAGTAAGAGCTCAGACTTTTACTAGCTAGCATATTTACAAACCATAACAACTCATTACTTAATTTTCAACACTGGTATTTCTTGCACTAGTAGATCTGCCGCTTCACTAGACAAACTGTAGGGATGAAGAGGTGATGGAAGGCTCAGAGTAAGCAACAGCCTTCAGCATGTATGTAAACTTTAAAACTTACCTGCATCTTGGTGATAAGTCGGAATGTCTTAGATGTTTTATCAGTGACCAGACATGGTTAATAAAGAATCCTATAAGTTTGAACATTTGATTATTCTAGAGGGAGCACAGGGACCATGCTGTGTTAACAGGGTTTAGCACACCATGATAAAATGGATGCCTAAGGAAAGATCTCTGAAAGGTGTTATCTTCCATAAGACACATATACAGGTGAATAACTGGTTATCTTACCAACAGCTATTTAGATAGCAGTATTCCCATTTTGTTTGATTCATTGAAATGTTGATTTCTAATGAGCTCAAAGTGTGTGGATAATAAAAAAGCAAAACCAACATGTTGATTTCCTTAGGATTGTATGCTTTCACATGAACAATAAGTATTTGCAATAAATTGACTATATAGATAAAAATACAGTACAGATAGAAACACTCTGAGCGAACTACAATTTGATGATAGTTTTCGCCTCAGTTTGGCCTGAGAATTCAAGTATTGAAACCTCTCAAATGAAACCAGTTTGATGCAGTTTCCTATTCCTATTTTGAATACACACGTAGAGAATTGTTAGCAGTAACAATTAAGCTACAATAATTTGATTTTTCAGTGCCAGAATGCCAATAACAACATCTAAATTCAATGTTGGAATCCCCTGTTGTTCCTTTTTAAAAAACAGTATAGGAGAGATTTCTTTCACTATGGAAGACATACATTACTAACTGCAAAGCAAACAATCCATCTTGCAATTACACTAGAAAGAATTAGCGTCGTATGAGAGTAAGAAGTATAGAATTACGAGTGCTGGGCTATAGGCCAACTTGTGCACATGAATTTGGACTTTACTGAAGCTTCTCTGGCCAAGCTTCTCCATCCATCATTTCCAAGCAATTCTTAAAACTATACTGTTATTCATACTTTGACTTGTAGGTTATTCATACTATGCATGTAGCATACCACTTACATGTACCATCCCATGATGCACGCTCAGTGTCTGACTTTATCATTCAGAAAAAATAAAATTTTATAACCTGATCCTGGTTGTATCAAGAGATACATAGTATTCTTTGTAATCCAGCTTTCCATCCTGTTTGCAAAGTGATTACACATTAAGGTAGTTTTAATTTTGAGTAGTTTGTGCATCTTAACAACCATAAAACCTAAGATACATGTTTAAAATTCATCTGAGTAATAGAATAGTTAGGCACTACAGTAGATAAGACTTTCATACAGAGACCAAATATTTTTCATCTCAAGTGGGTATGCTTTTAGTTTTGAATAAAGTTAATGACCAGATCCTGTCACACTCCTGAGTAACCTCAGTGAGATTTCAGCTACTTAACAAGCACAAATGAAAAATGTCTGGCTTTTCCCAAATATTCTGCAGTTGAGTAGAACTGTCTGAGGGACTCTGTTTTACACTTGAAAGGTATTAGTTTTGCAAAAGATTAAGTTTGTTAAGCATCTTGGTTTCATTCTTCCCATCTGAGGAGCCCCTGGATTTTGCTGAGGGAAATAAGCCATAGGAATGAAAGGACAACCTGTAAATTTTAATGGCAAATACGAGTATTGTTGCCTAGAATTTACAGCACTTTCATCAAAATTCAAAAGGGGCCCACAAAGGAAGGTAAAATTATTTTCTCCATTTTCCAGGTGAAAAATGGAGGTACAGAAAGGAAGTTCTTTGCACGCAGACATCTAGCAGCAAAGTCAGAAAACAAAATGAAAGATTTGTTTGGCATCCTGTCTACCAATCCACATTGTCTAACCTCTGTCACCTTTTGTCTTGACAGGCTTGCTGCAAATTGAGTTGAAGACAAGGAAAACTTGCTTTTGGCGTCATCAGAAGGGAAAGCCAGATACGTACCTTTCCACAATAGAAGCAATTTATTATTTCCTTGTGGACTATCAGCAGGAGGTTTTGAAAGAGAACTACAAAGGACAATATGACAATCTGCTTTTTTTCTTTTCGTTTATGTACACATTGATTAAAAATGCCAAGTGTTGTGCAGGAAAAGAGTAAGATGCCTGCCTAGAGGTAAGTAAACTAGATTTTGTTACTTCTATAATGATAAACTGCACAAGCATAATTGAAATCTGGAAATAGATTCTACTCTTAATAATGGCTACAGCATTTGTCCAAAAGTGAGCTGCAGACTTAATGTCCTGCATTAAGTCCTTAATGGTCACTATTCATATGAAGTCCTTAATAGTCACTACTCATACGAACAGTCTGATTAAAATTCTTTATTTGAAAATAGTTATGCTTTGCTAAATATTGCCTGTTTCATACTGACCTGAAATGGTCATCACATTGAGAGTATTTTCAGAGGTGGGGATGAAGGACTTGGCCCCTCTTGCCATAAGGAGTCATGTCTCTAACCATAAAAAGGAGTTAGGATGCTATTGCTCAAGTGGTTTGTGTTACCCAGTAGTACTGATTTCACTTTCATGACATCAAAAGCATTCTGAAATTATTAAGATGGTATTAACTGGGGGGAGGGGTGGGAACAATACAAAATGAAATCCCACACTAAGGGAATAGAATATGAATTATGTACTTTCAAGATTCAGTCTAGAAAATTGTTCTAGTAAAGAGGTCGGTTTTTTCTATTAAGCATCATTATACCTTGCACGATTTCTGCAGTACCATTCACATACTTCATTTATATTAAGATTATTCTCAACTTCTTGGAAAATTTTAAACTCAAAATTAGTGTTTATTATTATTGTCATTACTATTTTGGGGAACACTAACTTAACAAATGTCACTACGGCATATCATAGACAGTAAAAGTTTGCAGATGCCACATACTTGTAAGCAGCAGAAAGGGCTCACTGCACTGTAGGAGCTGTAGATCTTTCCACAGAACTGATAGCAAGTAATTTGCTGAGACAAAAAATAAGGAAGATGGTGGTTCCAACCACAGCGTTTGAGACTTCCTTAAATGAGGCAGACTATGAATCTGCTGTTGTTTTTACTTTTGCAGTAGAAGTGCAAATTCTAACAGCATAAGTGACACTAAGTGCTGATTAAATTTTTGGTGGCATATGTAGCAGTGCTGGCAGAGTCACCACGTGTGACTGTAGTTATGCAAGTGTGACTTCACTGAGCTATACCAACACAGCTAATGCCAGCAGAGGTAAGAGACCTGAGCTGTATGTTCACAAGCTGAGCTCTGTGGATATATTCTTCTCATACTAGGATATTCTGCCAGAAAAAAAAACTGTGACACATACTGAAAAAGAATAGATTATTTTTTAAATAAAAATGCTGAAGTTTGTTGTATGTTTTCCTCAAAAACATCTACCTAAATTAGCACCTTTGGCATGCCCTCCAGAAAGACGCACACACCCTGATGAAGACAGAAACAGTACCTTGAAAAATACTCCAAGACAGTCTCTTTCTGCTTACACAGCTATTCATACAAATGATTTGTACTATTTTTTAATGTGTCAGGATGTTGAAATCAAAGTTAATATTGCTTAAAACACAAGATACAGGTACATTCTCTTTGTAAGTGTACTTACCTGCACATTTAAAAAATGCATTTCAGTGGACAACCAAGACATCTCCACTTGCAAAAAGGAATGCTATTTAAGTTCCATGAGTATGCATGAAGTGTGCATGAACTGTTACAGCACCACAAGAAACATGGGCTTGAAGTCCAAATGAGAAAGTTTTAAGAATACATACATACTGAGTTCACATGCCAGGCAATGAGACAAATCAGCAGTCATGTCTCAGCGCGATTGAAACACTATTCTTACTCATTTGGTTCTTATTGCTATTGAGAAGTTATTTTGGCTTTTTACAATGATTAATGCTCTTTCCTTTGGTATGAATTTTGATAGTCTTTTGACATTTCCATCTGTTCTTGTGTTTCTTAAACAAAGATTGTTGTAATATTTTTTAAAAATCACACAAGTATAATAGCTTGAGAAGGAAACTTTCACCCACTTTAAACAAACAAAAATAAAATGAACCCACTGACCTAATGTTTTACAAGAACCAGAGAGAAAAATTGGGGCGGGGGGAGGGGAAGTTACTTCCAAGACACATTTCCCTGAAAACATGTTTTTTTACGGTTTTAAGAAGCAGAGGTCAGATAAAAGCTTATATAAGCTGTTCTTTGTTACTTTTGGAAACTAGTTTCATGAGGTTAAAAATGGTTTCCAAATTTAAGTTTTGTGTACCTCACTTTATTTGAACAATGGGAATTAAGAATCTATTCCAAAAGTAAATTCACTTTAATTCTCAGGTGAAATCAATGTACAGAAAAGATTTTAAATCTGGAACACTGTGTTCAGGAATTAGGTTCAGAGTCTTTCTCTTCCAGCACAACCTCAGAGTAATGCAAGAGTCATTCTTACACCAAGTGACAAAGGCACGTCTAATATCTGTAATTAATTATGGTCTGTTGATATTCCTGTGATGATAACCTTTTATGAGGGCAGGAAGGAGGTTATTGTCACTTCTGCTGCAAATGTGTTCTGTCTGAGCAGCAGATGTAGTTCCCACTTCTCTCCCATCTCCTGCTCTCCCCTCTGGAAAAGTATTTAAATCCTCCATTTAATTTCAGTTCTGTATAAGAAGCCAAACCAAGTCATCAACTTCACACTGAAAATGTCTCAATATCACTGATAGATTTTTCCAGCTTTGAGACTAAAGAATCATTTTGTTCCACCAAATGAAAGCGATCAAGTGGTTAATTCTTTCAAGTGCAGTTAGCAGCACTGACCTCCCAGTTCTTCTAAATGAGGGTCATGGGGAGGTAAAGGCCAGTTCTGGGCCTTTTCTTTCATATCAGAATGCCCCTTTACTAACTATCTTTTCTGTTTCCAAAAACATCAGAGAGCAAGGGGGAAAACAGGCTTCCACTTCCATTAGCAGTAACTTAAACAGCCATAAGTTAAAGGGGGAGGAAAAGGAAGAGCATCTCTATCTATCTCCTTTCACAACAGAAGACATCTGGCCTCCTGTGGGGAGGCCCCAGATAACAAAGAACCTGTCATTACAAACGTCCGAGATGTGTTCAGAGAACCATTTTACCTGCAGTCTGGCTCATTCATTTCCTGCCACTGAAGCCATCTGCTTTTGCTTATTGTGGGTATTTTTGTTCTTTGTTTGGCCAGGAGCGTGAAGTGGCTTCACTTTAGCATGCCTGTATGCTTGGTCAGAGGGAGTATTTAATCCTTTGCTCAAAATGAATAAGAGAGGAGCTGCAAAAAACAATTCCTTTCCTGGAAGGTAGCACAAATGTCATCCAAGCCTAGGTTGAATAAAGGGTCATGTCAGTGCATGGGGTAAAGATATGCTGAGATTGAAAAGAGATGGCAACTTGGTTCTGCTGTGGATTCCAAAGCAGTTGTAATCTCAACTGATTGAAATCCTTTGCTACTGCTTCTTGCAACATTTTTTTTCCAGTTTGAGTCCATCTGGTTTTCCACACAGGCTTCTTCAGGCCTGGTTGCAGAGCTATGTAGCAGTCTGTTCTTGCTTTTCTCTTGCACTGAATTTCAGTATTTCACCTGAGGGCTTTAAAAGTCAGCCTATGTTCATAAATTAAGATATCATACTTTTATAAATAACATGAAAAAATTGTTCCACATATTTACCTATATTTGAAAAAACAAAATAAGGAGGGATGGAAACTTATTATTAATTTCCCATCATTTACTATAATGCCATTAATATACTCGCAGGTATATTTCCAGAAAGCTGTGTGTTAGCTGAATGCAAACTGGATTTGGTGGCTGCAGCAATGTTAAAACATTTTTCCCCTAAGATGAAATAATCATGTGACAATAAGACACTGATTTACCAATACGAGAATGAGGTCTCCCATTAAGGTACTCAACTCAAGATAATTCCTGGACTACTGTCCCTTGTCTTGAGACATCATTTCAGTAAAATTCCCATGCTGTCATTAGGGAAGGTGTTGATTTTGACTAGTGGTTAGTAATACCAACATTCAAAGTGAATGCTTATATGAAGCATTGACAACATTCTTCCTGTTGACTTGTTGGGAAGATAACTCATTGCTGCCATTCTATGGATTCTGAAGAGAAATCAGATGCTGTAGAATTTTGAAAGCAGTGTATCAACATTAAATTCTCAAAACACTCATAGTGGTGTGGTTTCTTCACCACTACCTGCCAGAAAAAAATTAAAATAATCCTAGAGTCCCACAACAAGAGGTGGAAACCACTTCTGATGCAAAACAGATTTTGTATGTTCACATCACTGAAAATAGACATTTTGCTTAACTTTAGTAATACCAGTGGTATATTTTACATTGAAATCAACTATGATTTTATTACTGATTTTTCAGATCACTGGTGTTGCAATAAGATGTTTAGAAACATACCACAGAATAGCAAACAGAAGAAAATGCTCCACACCAACATACCCGAGACTGAGTCATACTCAAGCTGAGATCCTGTGCGCTTCCCTTACTTGTAACATCTCTTTTTGCCTCTGAATAACAAGGCTCTGCACATGTTGCTGGACTCAGTGTGAAGTCTAAAGGCTGAGTGTTATTACTTGAAAGGTTCTGATGGTGAAGTTTTCCAACAACAGGGCAGAAGTACAGAAGCACATGTATATCTGTAAAATGTATACATCTCCCTCCTAGCAATAAGTGGGACAAGCCAAAGATTTTCCTCTGTACTGTTTCTGTCTTCGGGATAATAAAAACCAAGTAAGTCAGTAGCAGAGTTTACAAATTTAAAGAAAAAAAAACCTCTTATAGGTACAAAGCAAATGTATGTTTTAAATAGATACAGACATAGAGCTGAGCCTGGACTTACAACATAGTGGCTTGACTAGGATGTAATTTGTAAAGTCTTGATGCACTATCCAGCATAATTACTGTATTATCCCTCCAAACAATACACTGGAAAAACTAGTATTTCATACCTTTTTCCTCATTCTGAATGTTGATGCTAACGAGTCTAGTGTAGTTCCCTGCTCCTGCCTGAAAGTATCACATTTTCTTTGCATCTCCCAGCAGCACCGAAGTATTGGATTTGTTTAAAAAAATTCAGTTAAGCACATCCATCCAGGCTTAACAGGGCATGCTGAAAGAGGCCAAAGGGATAACCAGGTTACTCCAAAACAATTGAAAGATTAAAACTGCAAAGAAAAATTTAGGGAGGGTTGAGCTGCACAGAAATTCTGACCCACCTGCCTAGAGGAAATACCATGGATCATCCTCTGCCATTTGTTTAGCAGAGAAGAGAAGAGAAGAAAGGAGGAAGAGTGCACCCACCCTGGTAACTAAAGAAAAGGCATTTGCCTTAAGTAACTGCATACATAAACACCTGTAGTGAACATGCACATACATGACCCTTGATGGAAAATTCATATCATATATGAATTACTTTTTTTGCTCTTTTGATTACTTACTGGAGAATAAACTAACAAAGCCAGATGTAGTGTTTATCTTATGGGGTTGGGTTTTATTAACGAAATGCAATCAGTTTATAGTTTGTTTTTCCTAGTGTTTATTTCAGAGTAATTTTATTTTAGAAAAGGGTGCAAACCTATTAGTGTAACTAAGTTTTACAATATAGCTTCTGTCCTACCAAACTGAGGGAAGATCTGGCCTTTACTTTGGAAATACATTTTTGTGCATGTGATCTAGAATAACATGTAACTTGTTTTATTAAAGTTGTCTATGAGGTAAATTAGCACTGACTCTTCATTTTTTTTGGCTATATTTTATGTGTGTGTCTGATCCTCAGCATACATGCTATGTGCAATTATTGGTTACGATCTCTAGTCATGTTAATGCCTATCACTGTAAGTCCTGGCTTTATACATACTTTATGACTCTTGTGGCTTTCATCATCATAAGTTAGGATAGTGGAAAACCCTTGCTTCTACTCAGTTAAGAATTATGAAAAATATTGCTCTAATGCTCCATTTTTAAATGTCTCAAATAATCAGTGTGGTTTCTTTCTTTAAACACCATACTTGAATTGCACCCTCACACCCTGACAATGTCTGAAACTATTCGCTTTGGAGACCGATGCTAATGAATTCAACAGAATCAGGTTCCTTGTAAGTCTGAAAAAAGTATCTGCAGTGTCTTTCCTATAAAAGAACAATACTTTGGGTTCCAGAAAAAAAGTTTGCTCAAGCTGAAACTACAGACTTAATTTCAAACGTTGCTGCTAATGCTAACTAAGAATTATGTATTTCAATAATGTTTTATTTCTTTCAAATGTTATTTTGAGGCTTCAGTTTCACAACTAAATTGTTTGCCAAATGCAGCATGAATTCGAGCTGACTTAAACCTACATTTTCCAGTGCTCAGTCTATGCAAGTGAAACATGGTCTCTAGCTTTCTATGTTCAGAGGCTTCTTCTGGGCCAAGTGCAATGCATGTAAAGCATCTCAGTCTACTTGAAGTAGTTGAGTCACACTACTTCCTCTTTTAGCCTCACACATGTCTAAGTGTGTTTAGAATATTGGCTTTGATCCACACACCTATGTCAGTTAAGAGTACAAAAATGCTTGTATTTTTTCCTATCATGACTGTTGGCAAAGAATATAACATAGAAACCTTACATTGCCAAAATCTTCCTCTTTTCCTTGAGTATGGCTTGTTTTATCTGGGGGAACTGGTTTAAGAATATCAATGCCTGAAACAGCTGCCAGAGAATTTGCCAACAAAACTCTACTGCCAAACCCTCAAACACAGAATAATTTCTAACATAGGCATAGCCTAACTTATTTTGCTCATCTTAAAAGGAGAATCCATCAAATAATATATTTGGTGAAGGAAAAAAAAAGGTATCTCAAATCTTTTGAAGTCCATAGAATCATAGAATCATTTTGGTTGGAAAAGACTTTTAAACAGAGATTCAAGCAAGCAAGAGAATGTTCAATACTAGAGTTCAAACACGTGGATGGTCCTAGGGAAACATCCAGGATTTCTTTTTCTATTTCCCTGCAAAGTTCTGCCTTCTCTGCGTAGACAGTGGCCATTTTCAGCTAAACACATACCTGGGTATATTCATCTTGTGAGGCATCAATTTTAAAAGGACATTTCTTGTTTCTCTATGTTGTCACTTTTCTTGTGTCTTGTCACTGGTTTTTAGTACTTTGCTTTGCTTTCCAGAGTTCCAGAATTGGCATGCCGGTGATGAAAGAATTGGGATCTTCCTGTGATGCTGAGTTTACTGTGTCATTTGTACCAGTGACCAGAGCCAAGTCTGTATCTGAGAGAGAAAGGAAATATGTTACAAAATGGGTTATTATGAAAGGAAAAGTCACTGCTTCAACTTATCAAGACAACACCAAAGCACATTAATCAAGCATACAATAAATGATGACAGTTTGTTGTTTCATCTGAATGAAAAAATTAGGTCCATCTGTTGGTGTTCAAACCTAGAATTGAGTCTTGGCAGTTACATAGTGAAAGCTATTAAAACAAATACTCCTAAGATTTAAGAGGCAGTCTTACGCAAGTCTTACCTTGTGAGGTTGCTAAATAGAGCACATATGGGGAATCTGAGGATGACGTCCATTATGTTATACTACGTAGTTGATTTCAACACTACTCACTGACAGTCCAAATCTGTGCTCTCTGTTCAGTTCCTCAGTTCCATAACTCTGCATGGAAACAGGACTCAAGTACTCCTGTACACACAAGTCATATGTCCAGGAATTTACGTTTTAGTGGTCCAAGAAATTCCAGTAGTTTGGGTTAAGATGGTAGAACAGCACTCTAAACATTGCTAATGATTCCTAAAGCTTCTAGCCATAGTGCTCGTAATTCTAGTGTAACTCTACTGATAAAGAAACAGGGTTTAGAGTTGTAACTAGATCACCCTTACCCTCATGCCAGCTTAACCCTTCAGGGAAATGTCAGTGTGTGTGTGAAACGCAACGTCTGCAAAAGCAGCAGTGATTCTTCAGCCAAACGTACTTATGCGTATGCCCACCAATGCTTCTTTGTAAAAAAACAAAACAAAACCACAATTGGTTCACAGTTTGCCCAGTAAAGTCAAGCTTAATGTATATCAGTTCAGTCTCCTGAAGTTCATATTAAAATCAGCATCACATTCCATCCCTCTTAACCTTTTTAATCACAGGGCTAGCTATGCTCCCAGGAGCCTGGCAATCAGAGAAGGCAAGGATGTTCTGGCTGTACCTTTTTTATATCTTCTTGTAACAGCCTTCCAAGTGACTGAGATGCATGAGCCAAAGGAATTTAGTGTACCATTACATGGAGAACAGCTTCCAGGTATAAGACAACCATAGGTCTACTTGGAGCAGAAAGGGGAATAAAAGCAGTCCAGAACAGAAATGACTCTTTTCACGGCTCAAAATTCCTAAAAGGCATACAAATGGCAACAAACTTAAAGCATCAGATACAATAACGCAAGCAGAGTAGCTACATTTACAGCAACAAATCTACACCTATTTCAGATGTGTCTGAAAAGTAGGAACATCATCTTGCCTTCCCAGATTAAGTTAATAGGATGGACAGAGAGTCAGATGTTTTAAAATTGTCTGCTGAGAAAGACTGGATACGGAGGCTTCTCAGAGGCAGTAAGGTCAACATGACATCGTACAAAGTTTGGCTCGTAAAGGAAGGTTTGTCAGCTGTCACCTGCATATTTCCTTGGAACAAAATAATATAGTTTGACTCCTATCTATTAAGCTGCACCCAGTAATGCAAAGTGCAGAATTCTTACATGAAGGAAATGGAGCTGGTGCAAGGTGATGCAAAGATCTGAAAAGATGCTGTTGAAATTATCAGATCCCCACCCGTCAGTGGCCTACAGAGTCTCTGACTTCATGGTTGGCAACCCCAGGAGGAGGGGAAGGCCTGGAGACAGTACGGAGTCACTTTTGCCTTTCCTCCTGATGCTACAGATCATACACATCTCCAGAGGAATGATGGCTGCAGTTGTGATCTTCCTTCCTTAGACAGTGTGAGATGAATTAGGAAAGATTTGCCATCCTCACAAACTTAGGACTTACACAGCAAAAGAAAAATCCAAATGAGACAATTGAGTGAAAAATTAAACCCATAAATCATTAACACCTTGATTTTTGGGGTTTGCATTTGTGTTTTTAACACTGCAGCATTCTATTTGGAATTCACTGCTTTATTACAAATAAAGCCTTTGACCCTTTTAAAAACAGTTTCTTTAATCTTCAGGGGAAGAGTGTATAAACATCTTGACTAACAATGAATTTCTGCGACTTTTAGTGTTTTCTGTTGGCTATTTTAATGTGACTATACAAAAACAACTGCACTTTATGTTACTCTCTACAGCAGCCTGCTTTGCTGGGGGAGGCACTTTGGCAGTTCTTGTTCTTTTTTTCCACATCCCTCTCCTTTCAGAGGCCCCTCATCATGATGACCCATCCATTTGGCTAAGGGCTGCATGCAGCTGCATCTGAAAGAAGCCAACTGTATTCTTGGGTCAGCTGGAGAAGTCTGCTTGATTACGACTGTAGGCATATACAGTGCTTCTAACACCCGTAACCAAGGGGAGAGGTGACCTAGGCCTCACCTCAGGTTTCAGGAGAGGTGCAAAACAAATCAAGCAGCTACACAGCAAGTGCTCAAGAGCTTCAGGCAAGAGAGCACATAAAAACTATTTTAGAATTTTCTTCTGCATATCTGGAGCCATAGTCTTTTCACATGCATTCATAAAATACTGTAACTTTTTGTCATAATGAAAGAAGAATTATTAGCTGGCACATTTCAACTCAGTGGCTATGCTGTGCTGTAGATGAGATAGATGTGTGAAAACTAAGTGTTTCCTGGTCATTGTTAATGTTTTCCACGTATAGTTACCCTACAGAAATTAAACTCCCCTAATTTATAATGACACAAACTTTGTTATTGTTGCAAATTGAAAATGAATGTTGGCCAAAGCTTGCCATTCTTACAGAAATCTCTGACTGAATAGCTGATTACCCTGCATAAATCTTGGCAGTGCTGGGTTAGCCATTTTTAGGAAAAGCAAGAAATTTGTTATTTTATGAGAATTAGCACAAAGAGGGAAGCCTACTGAAGTTAGTTCAGTACAGTCATCTCATATTTCTTTGCTAGAAGCTAGTGCCATTGCAATGGTAAAAAAACCCATTCAAGGTTTGTGCCCAAATTCTTTCTATTTCCACTATGCCCAGGCACTACATGAAGAGGCCTTCATTGTCATTTTTTAAAATGAGAAAAAAAATCTGAGCAGAGTTCACACATATAAAGCAAGACCTTTAATTGTTCATTAAGGTCTAATAAAGAGCAAGTCTGACTAGTCTTTCATAACTGGAATATGCATCAGTAGTAAACCTTCAAAATTCCAGAACATGACAAATAGCACCAATTTAATAACCTCAGGATCAATGTGGTCTTCGGTCTAGGGCCTTTGTGAACCCTTTTGCCCTGTGCTTTACCATTACAAAAGGATGAGCACTGTAGCAAAGGCATATGTTGTGTTTTTATTATCAAATGTTATACTTCTAGTTAACCAATGTTTTCCATTAGAACATTAATTATGGTTGCAATTCACTACATCAGGAAGGATCCAGCTTTCACATTCAGGTCACTGTATTAAATGGGTTTAGTGGTGAAAAGTAGGCACTGAGTCCCCAAAACCATTTTTTTTTCAATGCATCTGAAGAAAGGTTTCGTTGCAAACTTAGGGAAGAAATACAACCTTCTATTTTGGGGACCAAACTTTTGTTATAACCCCCTTTTTAGCTCATATTGTATTTTTAATGTCTATAAAGCAAGTTTTCAAGTCTCTTGCATATTTGTGCATCATTAAAATCACAGGTAATACTTAGCACTAGTCTGCAACAGGCAAGGCAACAAAATCTGTGCCCTGAAACACTTAGAGTCAAAGATAATGTTGGCAAAGGCAGAAGAACAGACTTGTCAAGGTGAGCAGTGCTTTAGTATGTGCACTGAGGTAGTCTGCAAGTAAATGACTCAGCAGGCTTAGGGTTTCAGAACAGATTTCAAGATAATGAAAAGCAGCACTCTGCTGGGAATCTGGGGACACTCCAGGTTCCCAGAAAGCGTAGTATACAGGTAGGAACAGATGATTAGGCATGAAGTGGACTAATGATTGTACAGGTCTGTATTCTTGGGCAAAGCCCAGGAAGGAATGACTACTAACATCAGATGAGACACAGGTGGCATAAAGAGAGAAGAGTTAATAATTTTAGTATTTGGATAATAAGCATAAATAGGATATGTTCAAAGGAAGGGGAAATTAGTTTGAATTATTAAAGTAACAGCAAAATATGCAGGATGCTATTCAAGACCTGAGGCAGCTTGAAAAGTCTACTACTGAGTAACTGAACAACAACTATCTGAATTCTCACCTGGGGTAATGATAGAATTAGACTCCTTTGTACTTTCAATAGCTTGACCTAATCCAGCTTCAGTGCAAGTTCCAACAATATCCATAGGTTTTTCTTTTCTACTGTAGATACTGTGCCATATCCACCCAAAATAGACATTTGGCAAAGGTCCGATCGAGGCCTAAATGTGAACATATTCAATGAGCATATTGGTCAAAACAACAATTCCAAGTCCATTAAAAGAATCCCAAATAAATAGTTCATTTGCAGTAAATTCCCATGCAGTTTGTTTGGGAAGGCAGACTGCATTATTCTTCAGCTCATTAAAGTTTACTTTAACAAGCTGTGAAGCTGATACAGCAATGGTTCAACAGTTCAGTGTTGCATTGCTTTTTTTTTAAACTTCAACATCCCACTTGGCATAAAAAACACATTTCAAACAGATTCTCAGCTATGCCTTTGAGAAAATCTTGTTTTTCAGCCATTTTTAAACAGTTTTTCTTCTCCTCCCTAAACTACCTTAACATTTTCCTGGGGAAAAAAAAGATGTTGTTTGTTTAAATAACATCTCCCATCTTGCTTGTTATGAAACAGCACATTTCCCCATTTCCTCAAAGTCAGTTGCTGGGTGAGATTCTTCAGTGAAGGTCATTCAGCATTTTATAAAATATTAACTTACATTGTTAGTTTTTATGAGTAAATCACATTGCTGTTACTGCTTTTCCTAGTTGCATTTAAAGTTGAATTGCTAGATTTAGTGTACCAGGAACTATTCACGTGAGAATGGCTAAAACTTGGGCTAAGCTATACAAGTTCTCTTATGGTATAAGACTACCAGCCTGATCTGACTGAATCAATTCTGTCATGGCCAGTGCTTTAATCTCCATGCCAACATGTGAGTGCCAGTCAATGTCCAGTCTGCCATGCCAGGGACCAGCTGGAACTGAATTATTAGCACGTTTACACTGTTTGGCGAAGAGACACATAGAAACACTTGAGCTACAGGTAAAGGAGCTACTAAAAAGCAAGGTAAAAGTGAGAAAGGGCTCTCCCAGCATAAATATACAGCTTGCAATCCTTGAGTTGGCTGGACATCTCTATACAGCTGCACATCAGGAAGCCCAAACAGCCAGATTTCTTTGCTGTCCTTGGTATTTAAGATGTTCAATTGCCAAATCCCAATTCTAGAAAACGCACCAGACACCTATCCAGTTGTCATAACTTTTCATTATTTACTACCATTATGAACAAAATCCTGTCAGGAATCCAGTCCAGTCATCCAATCTCCTGCAACATATTATTTCTAAAAGTTTCCAAAGTAGATGCCCTAGTCTTATTTCACACAGAAAAGGGGACAAGCTAGTGGTATTTTCCTTACCCCACACACACAGTGCTTGACAGGACAGTGCTATCCAGAGGCACCAATCAAGAAACCCACGGCTGTCAAGACTGTTGTTGAGAAGAAATCCTTCTGTACACAAGGCTTAGCCAGAGTAACTGATATTTTTAGTAACACACACATCTGCTCCACCTACAGCTACCAGCATCAGTCCCAGAAATTTAGTAATCACCACATGAGGGAAAGAAAAATTAAATTCATATTTGAAGAAATTATATAATTCCTAAAATATTACATAAGTGAAATAAAAGCAAATAAGTCAAGTACCCAGTGAGCAGGAGACTGTTACCTATGATCACTATTGGGTTTGGCCATGTAAGCAGATATGCCTTTAAAATTTTTGCTGCAATATCATATGGATATGTCAGGAGCTGAAATAATTTGCTATTTTGCAGAATCAGACCCATACTCTCTTACATCTTTCCAAAACTTGTCTACAGTTACAATGGCTAGGATTACATATACATCTGACTAGATAAACATCCACAGCTTATTCTACAGCACTGCTGCTGGCTAAAAAGTTTTGGATCTCTGCTGTGCGGTTTGGGGGATTCTGCAGGGTCTTGCAGACTTCTTACAGAATTTCTGTAAGGGTAGATAAACATTCTGCAGAGTGTTTTGTTGATTCCTCACAATTTATACAAAATTTTTCAGCTAACATGCAAGACTGCATTGTGGCTAGCATTCAGCAAAGTGCTGGATGTGTGTGTAAAACCCTTACATTTATTTGCAATGAAGAGCTTTTAAGAATTGCTCTCTTGAGGCTATTACAATAATCACAAAGTATCCTGTAACAACCAGGTCTGCACACTAATCCAGGGGGTAGCTTGGCTCATCAGATCCAAAAATTATCATACTAGCTATAGATGCTGACAGCAAGCATGCTTTCAACTAGTTGTGCCTACACAGAAATTGTGCTGTTGAGCAGCTCTGCAAGCAAGCAGGCTGCTCTAACGCTGTATTGACACTAAAAGATCTGTAATGCACTAGAAATTAAGGCAGGCTACAAATACAGAATAAAAATACCAAAGACACTGGTCTCCTTGGAAGCTAGTTTAACAGGAAGAAAGATTCACCTATTGCAGACAACAGACAAAAGCTTAAGAACTTTTTTGGAAGGAATTATCAGAAATTAATGTGCTCCAGCTCCTGAGATGCTCCATGATTCCTTTTATTTTAGCCTTGTTGATGCTGAGAAAACAAAAGCAGTTTGAGATATGATGCCTTTGTTGCAAATAGGAATCAGTAATCTTTCAGAACACAAAGTTTCAATACCTTTATATCATCACAGTAAGAATTGACACATAGGGACCCAAAAGATCTCTTACCACAATTCCTGTCACCACTAGTTGTTCACATCACAGTCTTAGGAGTGTTGCTCTATGGAACCTAAGTCAGACTCTTAGTTAAACACTCTCTAGCAAATCCATCCAAAGAAGTCTTTGAGACTAACATCAACATCTTTCCTAATCAACACAAAAGCCAAAGTCACCAACCTCTCTTCCTTGTGTTCCAGTCCTACTGAATTTGTCAAGCTAAGTTGTATAAGGATACCTCCCTCCCCTTGCGAAGGAGCTAAGGGAATTAGCCCCCAACTCTTCCTAGAATTCAACTGTATTTTGAGGAAAACAAAAAAGGTCTTCTAGTTAACTTCATCCTAAATGTCATACAACAGACTAAATACCACCACATAGCAGTTTTCCATAAGCCACTTAGGAAGCACATCCCAGTATACCACCCAATTACACCCTGATTTTGAGAACCTGGGCAGCAGGGCAGACATCAATGTGAGGATATATTCAATCATGTCCTTGGCAAGACATTTTAAGAGCTGCTTTTGTCAAACCAACCAGATTGTGAAATGAAGCTACAAGCTGAGGAAGGTCAGAGATTTCAATTCCTTTTGCAATGGTAAGACATGCAAAATTAAATTATTTAGATCCAAACTAAAATATTACATTGTGGTTCATACTCAAAGCATAAACAGACTATTGAGCAAGAGAGGACTGTTTACTTTTTAATGTTGTTTTCCTTTTCATACAATGAAGTAGAAATATAGGAAATTTTAACCTAATGTAAGTCTTTTCCAAAAAGAGATTGCTAGAACATCTTGGGATGACAGTTTCTAAGAAACAGAGCCAGAATAGCTCTTTTGAAGCCACTGTTCCCTATGTATAGAAGACAGTTGTGTGAATGAACCCGACAGTTTCCAAACACATGTTGCCTACAGAGAATCAAGGCATGCCAAACGCCTCTGGACACATTAGAAGACTTCCACAGTCTAAGTGACAAGCTGGCAGAGTAGCAGCACCTTCCCCTCTTCTCTCTGACCAAATTTCAGTCTTGACCTCTAAGAATTTCTGTTGGCCTCCATAGTATCAGATACAAAAGCCTCCATAAAGAATCAGCATTAAAACTTTTTTCAAATATTTATTTCTCAAAAAATAAATTCTAACTCAGATCAGCTGAGGCAGTTAGTAGGTTCATAACAAGAAAATTGTTTCAGTTGAGGTTTTTTTTCATTTCAGAACAATATTCCTCTTCAACTAAACTTAAACTTTTAAAATCTTTTAAAACTTTTCTAAAGTTGCCTCTTTCCAACTTGTATTCCTCCCACTCTAGTTAAATTGCCACCTTTAAGAATCTATACACTTTCATAATATATTTCTTATCTTCTCAGAGGATAATTAATACACCTAAGGATGGTGTGAATTGAGCACAAACTTTATCAGATGCCTACATACCCTTGTGCCACCCAAATCAATTACTATAGACATCTGTGCAAGCAGTTCTGATGAAGATTTCAGTGCTCCTACTGCTGTTTGCTGCTAAATCTCTAACTCTCCAATGATACAAGGGCATTCCCAAATTCAGAAGTATTCTGACCAGTCAGCCCTGCCAGCACTCCCACACAGCACACAACTGAGCTGGAATACATCTGAAAACAAAAAAAAAGTGAACTCATAGCATTGCTGTACTTCAAACTTTATTCTTTGTAAAGGGATATAAAGATATTGGAAGGCTTTTAAAATCTCGAGGAGAAATGAGAACTAATAGTTTATCTCTAGAGATGAGAAAGAGTTCTCCTTTTTTAATTAATGCAAATGAAGATCCATTTCTGATTATAAGACTTCTGTACATTCCTCCCTTCACATTTTCTGGTTTCTGTATTTCTTCATGACACCAATTCACTAAGCAACCATGAAACAAATTAGCATCTCAGCAACTCAGTTCCAGGATCCACTGACATCTAATTGAGTACATGTTTTCAATTACCATCAACACTGATGTATTGTATTCTAATATTAGTCTAGAATGCCCCAATTACTTTACAATTCTTTATTGTTTTCAGGTTTATTTCTTAACACTCTGTTCCAAGTGAAAATTACTTATCACATTAGTTCAAGTGGAAAGATACGACACCTTTGCTAGATTTGCCCTGCACTGGATACATTTAAAGCCCTTTTAGACATTATATTCTTTATGGATAAAAGTAGAATATTTTATCAAGCTGAATAGGAAGTTCTGATTCTCTCATTTTGATTTCAGATGTTTCAATGTAAAAAGTGTTCTGAAATTCCTTCTTAACGTCATTTAGTAAGCATTTAGTCTTTGTTTTTAGATTTGAAGAGCACATAGTGGCTTAATTTTAAATAATAAATTGTCTTTTAACCTGCATCACTAAATGAGTTGAAAGTATGAAATACAGTCGGAAAAACTCCACAATGCCCAAATCTGGTCGAGTGAAGGGTGTCCCTGCTCATGGCAGGGGGTTGCAAATATGTGATCTGAGGTCCCTTCCAAGCCAAATCATTCTATGATTCTATGAAATCATAACTAACAGAAAAACACAGCCATTCAACAACATTCTTAGATCATTCAGAAAGGCAGAAGACCTTGTGTAGGCTGGAACCTTCAAGAAATATTTATGAGCTTTTCAGAAATCCAAGTCCAAAGCCTCAAGTTTGACAGAAGGGAACCTGACATACAAGGATAACAACGCTGACATGGAGCAAGCACACAGATACTGTATCCTGAGGAGATTTGAGGTTAAACAGAATAACTGTATTGATATAGCCTGTGGAAAAGATGTGAAGTAAAGCAACTGAAGGAAAAACATTTGCTTCTTGTGTAAAATCACTGAAGCTACAATGCAGCATCCAGTGATCCAGTATTTCTCTAACTAACCTGCTCCTCACAATGAATCAGGTCAAAAACCTAAGTGTAAGAATTATTGTCTCCTCTATTTGTATGCAGAATATCAACTGAAACCATCGGCTACTGCTTCCAGCTCAGGCCAAGCTCTCTCAGTTTGAGGCATTGAATACTTAAGATTTTCTATCTATCCCTTCCATGCATTGTATCACAGGGAGAAGTGTTTTACTTTATCCTTTTAATATATCTATGATTTATTCTAGTATGGTAACATAATTTAATTTTCAAGAAATCCAACACCTCATTTCTTCCAGATTTAATGCTGAATGCTTCTAGGATGTAGGAAGCCTTAAGGGCAGGTTAGAGAATCAGTTCAGGTCTGATTACTATCAGATTGTTTTCCTACGACATACTTCCTTTGTCTTTACAAAAAGATAACTGACAGGTAGATTCTACCTCTAATAAGAAATAGCTCAGATTTAGTGAGTTTTGAACAATGCATGCATCTGGAGGTGGATTTAAAAATAGCAAATAAAAGTAAATATGGTCTCTCTCCTGATGTACTTACACCTTAAACCAGGTACAGATTGATACTTCTGCAAATGAACAGAGTTTTGGTAAACATATTTCTGCTTTGTGGCTGACAGCATATTATGGAACTGGAAATGCAAAGCTGTTTTCTCTTGAATGAAACATTGCACAGTCAAAGGAACATGCTCAAATAAGGACAGTAGAAAACAAAAAGGCTATAAAATTATTTCCCCAGCCCTAGGGATAACAGATTCCATGATCTAATGAAGGATGGCAAATATTTGCCCATATAAGTGAATATTTCTCCTGGAGGGCCTCATTCTGCACATACCCCTCATTCCTTGCTGCTTGTAGCATTAATATTTCAGGCAGAATAAGGGTCTTGCCTTGCTCCCATGTCTAGCTTTGCTAGCCAAGACCACCCTCCTAGTTTCAGATTACTTAACTGCTGAATAGAAGAAAGCTCACCATTGAGTAACCTGTTCAGTGTTACGTCCAATGGCATAGAGAGGTACCACACCTCTAATAACCACTGCTTTAGGGAGAAGACAGAGATAATCACATTCTAGAGTAGGTCATTTGAACTTATCCAGCATTCTGTGTAATTAAATCACCTGTTCAGAAACAAATTTTACCTGTAAGAATTAACAAGCTAAAACTGCTGTATGTTTTCTTTCTCTGCACATCCTTTTATGTCAAAATTGGTGTAACTCATTTTGTATTCTGCAGATTATTCCAGTTGCAAATTCAGTTCAAATATGGTGTTGGATTTTACCTTATTTTTCCTTTTTGTGGGAGCACTTTTGATTTCATTAACTACTGGTGCTCTTTTCAAATGGACTCCCTATTCTCTCTCAAAGTTGGGCCTTCCTTACCCATCTTATTTCCTAATCATCTAGCATGGCTATGGTACTTATGTATGGTATGCTTGCTTAGAATTTCTACTTAGAACACACTTTAAAAAACAGCATAAACAGTAAAAAAATGTTAACTTTATAAAATTCTACCTTTGTTTTTCTTTTAGAGTTACAGAACTTCATTCTACGTGTTACCCAATCTATATGCTTTTCCTGAGCTTGAGTTTTAAAAAGTACCCTACAATCTTTTTAATAAGTGCCAATAGTCTTTCATCTTCCATTAGATAGAACCCATCCTTCTGTTGTAAGCTCTATTCCATAAGTTTCCTACTTGCTAAAAAAATTAAAATCTTTCCTATTTGTCCTGGTTTCAGCTGCAATAAAGTTAATTCTCTGGTAGCTGGCACAGTGTTGTGTTTTGGATTTAGCATGAGCATATCATCAGTGATGTTTTAGATGTTGTTAAGTAGTTGTATCCCCTACACTAAATGTAAGGACTTCTCAGCTTCCCACCAGGGATACAAGAAGCTTGGAGAGCACAGCCAGGACAGCTGACCCAGCTTTCCCAAACTGGCCAAAGGGATATTCCCTGTTGTATAACACCGTGCTCTGGGTATGACTAGGGAAGCTAGCTGGGAGAAGCATTTGCTGCTTGTAAATGGACATGCCATCAGGTTGGGTTTTTTCTTTCTGTGTGTGGTCAACAATTGCATTTGTGCATCACTTGTTTTATAGATTGCAATTACTACTATTATTCCATTCTTCTGTTTTCCTATTAAACTGTCTTTATATTAACCCAGGAATCTTACTTTTTCTCTTTCCTTTTTTGATTCTCTCCCCCATTCCACTGTGGGGGCTGAGTGGCTGTTTTAGCTGCCTGCCAGGTTAAACCTCAATAGCTCTTTGAATCAATTATCTACCTCTAACCATCTCCACTGTGCATGTTTGTGCAGACATTTTTGTTACAGCTTTGCTTCTGGACATTAAGTTCTGGAACAGATACTTTTGTAATCTCAAGTTTTCTACACCTTAGCACTCAATCTTGGGGACCAAAGTCCCTAACTTCTTTTCATCTCTTTCACAGAGTTGATGAGCATGAAGAGATTTCAGGGGCTGCCTTAGCAGTTTAATTATTTTTTAAAATATCACATTATTGATTTTCACATCAAATCCAGAAACCTGATATGAGACATACTGAGTGCCAGAGACAGGTTTGCAATATGGGGAAAATTAATTATTTTAGAAAATTTTTTTTTCAGAGCAAAGGTCTTAAATGACAACTGACTTCTATTATCAAAGCAATTAGGCTACACAAGTAGTTGCATTAAAAGAACAGGTTCTTCTGTCTAAAGTTCTATTAAAAAAAAATAAAATTACTCTAAAGCAAATCTGAGTTCCACTTGCATTCAGCTTTACTTAGAACAGAAACCAGTTTTAAAAATACACTTCCTGTTGTAAATGGAAATTTAAAGCTGAAAACTTGAGGAAAAGTCAGCTCTGCAAAACGCTGTACCCCAAGGAATTGACAGTTGACTCAAAGGATGCTGTTCCAATTGTAAATTCCCACATGCAGCTTTACGCTCCTATATAATGGTAAGTATATGTAGAATCTCAATTAGCCAAATAAACCTAGCTCTTTGTATATCAATGAGCTTTGGAGAATTTAACCTAGTAATTTCATCAGCTAAGAAACATTCCTTTTTTTTGAGACATCTTCCTTTTGGGACAAGACCAGGCAGGAAGAAGCTGATCCTCTGCAGAAGGAAAGGTAAAGAATACAGACACACTACCTGAGGTGATAAAGCTTCCTCGGCGTATCTTCTCACTACTCCCATTACTTCTGTTAAACATTTCATTTTTTGATCATCTTATCACTCACAGAAATATATATATTTACTCTAGAAGCAGTGGGTATAAACAGAGCCAATGCTTACAGTGACATTCCTAGATTTACAAGCAATGATCATTATACAATCCTCTGGCTGCTGTAAAATTTCCATGCATGAATATGCATTGTGTATCTAAGTAAAGATGGAACCAGCATTGTTTAGTGCCTCAAGTAAATGTTTTGAGCCAGGAACTCATAAATTCTAATCTCATTTGTAATTCACTTTGGGTAAGTCATTAACCTTGTTTTGACTTCCTGTAGGCCCCTCCTAATGAAATTGAACTCAAATCTGTCATAAGGAAACAAGAGAAGGTGGCAGCAGACAGCACACTTTGCAATAACAAATACAGTTTCTGGTATGAGAGGCAAATGGAGGCCAGGTGGGACTCCCTGGGTAGTGTGATAACCACTATTCCAAGAAAGAACAAATCTGGTCACCATTTGAGTAAAAGAAGGATTAGGAGAAACAAGTGTCAGTCCTAAAATACCTGCCAAACTTATAAAGAAAATGTGTGCTCTCAGAAGAATAAAACCCCACACATTTCTTTATTAATCATAAAATAAAAACAGGTGTAGAATCCAAACCCTATGTCCACTGAAGTTGTATCACTGACACCCATGGCAGCAGAAGGCATTTCCTGCACATGCTTTTACATGCATAACTTGTATACATTGCTTTTGCCAGAAAGTTAATTTTGGAATAATAGAATCTTTGTCAACCTGAGGATGAAGTGGGAGCCCCAGCATCCAGCAGATGCATACGTGACTGCCAAGCTACATTTCTTAAATAAAAAAAAATATTCCACTTGGGCAAATATGGAGAAATAGTTCATCAAAAAAACAAAATTAAATGTCATAAATTCCCCAGTGACTTCTCACAACCTTTACTGCTTTAGCAGGAATACAGACCACAATGTAGCATCTGAACATTGTTAAATGGATGCAGACCACACAACGAGTTCAAGAATACTTCCTTGGGAGAAAATGTTATTGCTCCCAGTACTAGTCTCTTTGACCATATGTGTTGGTGGTTTAAGGAAATGCTTTTCCCTCTTTAGGAAAAGACTAGATCATTTCATTAATCCAATATATGTCTCCAAGTAAAATACTCGTAGACATATTTTTTCATCACTCGTACAGTGTTTTGTTAAATATACCCAAGTAAGCTCTGAGCAATTCTACAGTATGAATTTTTTCATTCAAGACAAAGGCCAATGTAGAAAGATACCACAATCTCACTCTTGGAGGTCACAGGATTTTATTTTTCAGTTGAATTATAATTTTGTATTTATTTATAATTTTATGAAGTTTCTATTAAAACTTTTAAAAATTCATACAGATTGCCCAACATTAATCAAAGAAAACAGATCTTCAAATAAGGATGATACTTGGGACAAAACATTAAGTCAGTGACCCTGAGAGTAGGCAGTGAGAAGGGTCTTTCAGATGCTGCACCAAAGGCAGTTATGAATGGTTCATTAAGTGAAACAGACTTCCTTCTCTCTTCCTTTAAAATCCATTTTCTGTGCCACCAGAAATTGATTTACATGAACTAATAGATATTTCTATAACTTAGAGGAGCTTTGAAAGTAGTGAACCCTTGCTAAGGTGTGCTATTATGTATCCTTTTCCTTTATCACTTGCATTCCTTTTTCATTCTATCATTATTTTTGATGGCTGTTAAGACAAAGAGCGTAACAGTCTTGTTTATGAGGAAAATATTATCAAACATAATCAAAACCTTGCTATATGATTAATTTTCCATTTTATACATATATTTCGACACAGATAATGACATCTGGAGTTATGCAGTATATACAGGCCCTGATCCAAAAAGCTTTTGAGAACAGTCTATGTTAATTTCAGTTGGCCCTGGATTGGGTCCCTAACCTATACCATATTGGCTCTTTATTTCATACATAATTAATATCAGAAGAAGTTTCTGGGTAACAAAAGGTATACAGTGATTCACCAAGGATCCTGAAAAGCTGAATTTTTAGCCTTTCATTCAATTGGAAAGCAACATGATACATTACCAACTCTGACTTACCACCACCTGCTGCTTTTCAATGTTAATCCACACTACCTTTCAGGACTTATTTTTACATAATTATTCCTCATATCACTCAGCATTTGAATGCCAAACTGGCAACAAGAAATAGAGACAAATTCATTCTCTTGTACCTTTTAAGCAAATTTCAACATCGGCCTTCATTTTCCTAGATTGTGAGAGTATGGCTTTTCCTATTCTTGTGCTTTCTTCTTTAAAACTATAAAGCACCACTGTTCTTGGGGAAGATTACTGGAACAATACACTTTCCTGTTGTAGAATAAAACAATCATTACGACAGATTCCTATTATATCTTGCCTTCTATTGTATTATGGACTGACCCTTTGGGCAAAATTCTGTCATAGCTACTCATTTGTCCTTCTGAAGCTAGAAGTATTACCCACATGAATAAATAGAATGGGATTTGGCCTTTAACTTGCATTGATTCTTTAACCCTTAATCTCTACGATAGCACTGACCATTGAAACCATCTTGATGTTCTTACCTGTAATGCACTCCACACACACACACACACACACACACACAAAAGTGCCCAGGAAACAAGAAATAAAGAAAAACCTACCCAAATCCTAGACTATATACCTTAAAAGCTAACATGACTATGCTTCTCTTTGCAAACAGTTTTAGCCAAACAATAATTCCAGTCTGCCAGTATTGAAATGTTTAGCATGACTGTACTTTGGTTTAATGCTACCTTCAGGCAAACATGGATTCCTGTCAATCCTCAACTCACCATGACCACAGAAATTAAGCTGCTTGCTTTACTACATCCAAAATAGACTGATTCTTTTTCAGCTAACTTTATCTTCAGATATATCTTGCATACAGAAAACTGCAGCAAACATACAAGTTGTATCAGTTTTCACAGATCTTAAGGCTGCCTCCTGATTTAACTGTGTCTAGTTCCTTTTCTCCTCAGAATAAGGGGACAAAGACATATGAATGGTACGTGGGCTACTGATATTATAACAGAGACTACACAGGATATAGCCTAATGATGTCCTGTCAGGGTTGAAATTCATTTCATATTCTGATGCTAAAAGCCTGGCTGTTTCAATAGAAAACCACTGTATCTTTATAAGCAATGATGCTCTACCTCTCCTGACCTTGGCATAAAGATGTACTAAGTGTCATCAAACCACTTGTCCTTTGAAGTACTCGCACTACTTGAAGTCCTTTTGAGTGTCGCACACAGCTCACCTATTCCTACTTGTCAGCACCTTTGTTCAATATATACTGATTTGAGTCCATAAATTATCTAGCACTTGAAATCATATTGCTTAAAAGTACAGTTCAGTAGGTTAGGAGATGTGTTTTTAAAGAAAAACTGAGAACCAGCTCAAGTTTTAAGTACAATTGTAATTCTACAATATAGTGTTTTTTTATAAATCTCTTCTGACCCATATTTTAGTGCTTGAAACAAGCAAGAAAGTCCCTTCACCACATTATCATGTAGACATTGAATGAGAATATTTCCTTGGAATGCCTAAGCTCACTAACAGAAATCACTGCTTTCATAAAACACATTTTATACATTTTTATCAAATATTCTTAAGTGGTGTTGAAACTTACCTTCATTACCAAAATTCCACTGGTTACATGATCAATAGCCCATAATCTAAATCGTCCTTTTGTTCAAAGTTATAATATTTTTTCTCAGGAGAAACAGCTTTAATAATTTCAAGATGCTATTGGAATAAAGGCTACTGGCTTGAGTAGCCATTCTACTTGGCAAGACCTTGTAACCAGCGTTCACCACACCCTGATGAGAAAAAAAATAAATAGTTGTTGAAGCTTTCATGTATTGGAAACTTTTCACACGTTCTGCACAATCTGATGCCTGTTTTATTCATGCTAGTAAATCAAATTTGCATATTACTGCAGACACAAGTTACTAAAGCTTTCTTTTACAAGTTAAGGATTCTGTTTAAAACTAATAGCTTACTCTGATGCATGACCAAAGTCAGCAATTTTGTCAGGAAGCCAGAGACTAAATGAGCTGGGAGGCCAGTCAAGGAACTGCTTACAAAACCATATGGTGCTTATTTTTGAGAATAAGAAATCAACTACTTCAGATTTGAAAACACCTCATGATTATCTGATAAGAATCACATTGCACAATGTGTTTCACAGATTAATTGCACTCCAGTCAAACCTAAGGAAGAAGACAGATACCTCCAAAACTTAAAGTCTTCGCAAGTACATCTGGATTAAAATCATGTTTCTTTATCATCCATTTATATTATGGATACAGAACATAAAAAAACCACAAAAGAATTACAATGCCATGCTCTGAAAACAAATATTGAGTTCTGATTTTGAAAACTGTGCCCTAAATGATTGTTCTTTTCAGTGCATCATTCCAGGATAGCCATCTGGACATTGCAGTTGCCAGTTCATCCCATATGCAGCCACACGTTCACTTCAATACACATCCTGGAGTAAGTCATGACATGATAGTCAAGTATGGCAGCCACAGAAGGCAGCAATGTAAGGAATATAAGGTAAAATTGAAATACTTTTAGCTTGACTCTTCTTTTCACCTAGCTTTCCAGAACAGGCCAATGCACATATCCACTACCTGGAAGACAGTGAAGGTTGCAAGTATTCTGGTTTTGCTTTAGAGTCCACTTTCCCAAGTTTGTTCCTGATGAGAGACTTTTTCTTCTCAGATAAATTCCCACATTCTGAAGTCATAGTATTTTTAATTGCTTCAAATAATGGTTCTTTACAAAGGAAAGCAAATTACACCATACTAGAAAGGGGAAAAAATGCAATTACTGAAGAGAATAAGATAGGAGTAGCAGGTGCACAGATGATTTTTCTCATACAAAATATTATTTGAAGTGTTTCTATACTACAGGACTCTCACAGCTTGGATAAATTTTTCACTACCTATGCTGGGCATTTAAATTAATAGATGGAACAAACCTTTGATTCTCACAGCATACATGCAGACCACCTGTGTGCCTAAAAGCCCACCACTACACACAAACATACAATCTAGGTAGAACTTGTGGGGAGGAGACGCAACAAATATCTAAACTGTTGATTATGTGTGACACTAAATCAGCTCAAGCACAGCTAATCTGACTGAGGACAAAATACTTGGAAATGGCCCAATAACAGGAATACTTAAATTTGCAAGGTCTACATAAAATGTTTCATTTCAAGTTTTCAGAATTATCAGAACTGTTTCTCTTCCCAGAGGAAAAAAAATAGCAGAACTGAACTTACCCTGATAAGACAATAACAGGAAATTCCTTCTCAGCTCTACTAAGTGTAGAGTTGTGAACTATGCAGACTTAACTATCTTTAATCAGCACCTAATGTTGCAAATAGAACAGTTTTGACAAGCAATTTAAGACAAAGCTGGAGATGCAAAAAACATCAAGAGTCTAAGCTAGGCCCTCCTAGGACAACATCACTGTTGACTCACAAGTCTATGAACACTCGATAGCATAAGCTTTATGATGTTTATAATTTTCTTGAAGTTTTAACTGCTTAAACCAGATCATTACAGGAAAAAATCTTCCATTTAAAAAGAAAAATATCCTTGTAACCAAAGAAATAAGTTGGAAGCGTGACCCCTGAAGAGCTAATACAAGAAAGAGTTTAATTATATCTTCACACATTTTGAAGTGATCTCCTGTTTTCTTAGGTGTATCATGACTTAGGAGTGCACTGGTCTGGAAAAAATATCCAGCCCATAAAAGCCCACAAACATCTGGTAAAACCTGAGCTGTTTAGACAATAGTCTAAACTTTCTAGCAGCAGACAAATCGTTGCACCTTTATATCATCTTACTAATATACACTACATGACTTTTCCAGATCATACCTGAACTTAATTTTCATCTAGAAATAGTGATCTTCTGAATACTGATCTGATAAAATCTAGCATTCATATTGTAAAATAGCAACATAGAACCCTTTTTTTAACATTTAAATTAATGAAGTCTCTAAATTGTCTTTTCTCATTTTCTGTATTTAGAATTGGACACTCAAAATTCTTGCTAATAAAGCTCTAGGAATGAGTTTAAGGGCATTTATGGATAGCATTGTAAAAAATTATGTTACCATGTTTATAAAAGCCACAACACAAAAATATTCAAAGATGGAATGGTGTCTGGATAATATTCCAATTTGTGGTTTCATTACTTATGAAAGACTCTGCTTTATTACCCCACAACACATTGGTAAGAATTCCAAGACAGACTTAACAGTGGCTTCAAGGAAAGACAGTCTTTATTACTGTA
Organism: Hypotaenidia okinawae; assembly: GCA_027925045.1. NCBI lineage: Eukaryota > Metazoa > Chordata > Aves > Gruiformes > Rallidae > Hypotaenidia > Hypotaenidia okinawae. The sequence continues at coordinate 11,408,885 of BSDF01000012.1, forward strand.
ACATCTATTACTTCTTCATTTGTTAGAGCAACACTGACATTATTCATAATTTCTCTACACATCAGTTATTTCTAAATGCTAATGTATAACCTACACACCTTAGAAAAGCATTCAGCAGGATGAGTCATTTCTACTTTACCTCCAGCCTCAGTTTCATAATTCCTGATCATTCTTTCATTGACTCCAACACTCTTAGTGATTAGAATTGGAGCCTTCTTCCCCAATTTCATGTTTAAGAACAAGTTTATAATTCTTACTAGTACTTTCTAGTACTCCCTACTAACCACATTGACCCTGAATTGAAAATTACTAGGAAGCCACTAGCAAAGATAAAGAAATACACAAACCCATTGAATAAAAAACTGGTCCTGAAGGCTTTACTGTGGTAAAGGCTTTACATTAGTAGTTTTTACTACATATCTAGATACAGGCATGTTTCACTAAACATGTTATACTAATAAGAACATATGTTTAGGCTCTGCAGTTGTTATAAGCAGTATCTTACCTGGGATAAGCGCTGTAGTGTTATCAATATCCACTTCTTTACACTGTTTAGAAAATAATACCAGGTTTGCTTCAGTATACTCTTGGAACATTTCCATAGGCTCCAACATTTTTTCCTGTTTCAGCCATTATTCCTTCTAGAGATTCTGCTCCAAGGAATTTAAGCAGATACAGTGCTAGAAGTCCAAGCAAAGATAATGCAGGAAATGACAGATACAGGATGATTTTTTTTTCCTATTTTAATTAAAAAATCTACTGATTTCTTACCTTTCCACATATCAATGATAACAGACACTGTCATCATAACTCAATTTTTAAAAGAAAAGGGACAAGAATCAGATTTTAATGAGTGCCAGTCAAATTGGGCTCTCAGCCTATTTAGCAGCTTCTAAACCTTGTTTCAAACAAAAAGTTGAATAACAAAACTGATTGCTAAAATCCAAAAATACTTACTTGGGTGCTTATTTTAATAAAGAAACACTGAAGTTAGTTTTTCTCAGTGGAAAAAAAGGGTGGTTTTCCTCTTAAGTAGTTACTGCTCAAAACAGCTGTGCCTAACACATTTACATGTGCAATTTAATAACTTCATTGGACAATCCTATCTTCCCTCTTAAATAATGAGGGTTGCTGTTCCCTTACACAAACCGCTGACGATAAGTTCTGCAGCAATTAAATGGCACCTTTTCTCTGTCACAGGTGCCCTGGTTTCAACTAGGGGAGAAAAAAGGCCACCAGTATCCTGGGCATAAATTGCAGTGTTAATCCATGAGTACACAATTAATTTGCCCACAGACACCCAATTATTAAATGCATGAGCACGTAATCACTTCATGTGTGAGCACTATAGTGGGCATATATTGTAAGGTTTGGTGGCAGGGCCTGCAGGCATGACCTGAGCAAAAGTCCATGAACTACCCTGTACCATCCAGTTCCAACTGGCTCTGAAGCCCATGTAAACACCCTCTCACACACCAAAATCTGCCAGAGCAGCACATGGCACCCCCACTCACAGAAGTGGGAGAGGTGAGGAGATACATAGAGACATGCAATGCTAAGGAGACAGGCTTCTGGTGAAACACCCTTGGAAGTAAACGTTCCATACAAAAAGAAAGTACATAGCTGTGGGATCAAGGCCCAGGACTGACCCATGTTGGAGCAGACACAGCTGTGAGGGGCAGGTCAGAAACAGTTGCACACAACCCCACACTCAGAGGAAGTGGGATGCACTGACTGTAATGTGCATGGAAAAAAGTTGAGACTAGAGGTGAGGAAGATGGTGATGTTTGGATTAAGATGGGCCTGGGAAGTACAGAAGCATATTTAAGGTTTGAGGGGAGGGGGTAAGCGTGTGTGGTAACTTTATTGTCTTTTTCTGAATATTCAAGTCAGTAATTTGACATTTGTGTTAATTAGCGACATGTGAAATAAAAATTGTGCAAGACACTCTTGCCTCTGAAACAGAGAAACCTGGAAACTTCTTTTGGATGAACAGAACTTTGACCAGAATATTTTAGGGTGTTAAGCAGTGTTCTAGATTCCAAACCATATTTTCCTAACTCTACCTGGTATCAAATCCCCTGACAGTAAGTCCCATTGCTTTGTCGGCTCCTGCTGCAGCCAGCCCAGTAACGCCACCACCAATTATCAGCATACAGAGAGATCAAACAGATAGTAAAGTGCATTCTATGTTCACTTATTCCATCACATGCTGTGCCTGAAGTATGCCTTATCTTCAAAAGCACTTGGGCTTTAAAGGGCATCAGATACTAAAAACCTTTAAGTACTTGAGAGAAAAATCACAAACTTACCTCAAAAATGCAGAGCTAAACAGCTGGTTTAGGCAATAAGAACAGGTAGCCATCTGCACAAAAGGTACTATATGTAGAAAATAAGATAAAAAATTTAAATTAATTTAAAACATGACTAGGGCCACTTTTTCCTGTTCTACAGAACCTTAACTCCAACTTTGTTATCAAAGGACACTAACCTTATTTGTCCAGTTATGCAAGTTTTGTTTTAATAAAGGTCTTCTCAGATATGAACTCAGACAGATATGCTGAAGTAGGTACCATCAGAAGGCAGAGTTCAGTCTCAGAATGAAAAAATAGACTGGTTTATAATCCTGAAAAAAAAGCATCCTTCTGAGGTATGATGCAATTTAAGGTATTTTTACACTTAAAATAATAGGAACCAATCAAGCACTTGCAAAAAATAAGTGAATAGCCCAAAGCAGAACCAAACCATACATAGTGCACTCACCTACAAGCTTCAATTGCCTTTGGCTACATTAAAGCAGATGAGAACAGATAGAAGTTGTAGACATTAGTGCCCTGCCAAGCAGAAGCACATCGAGTACAACATCCTTTGTGGAACCACCCTGTGACTGATGCAGTCTCCTGACCACCGGGGGAAATCTTAAAAGGTTCTGAATAAGAAAACTCTACATTCAGAAATACTCAAATGCAGTTAAATCAACTTTTACAAGATAGCTCAAACGTCTACAACCAGTACCATCCAACAAACCCAAAAAATCATTGAATAGAAAAAAAAATATCAAATACTATTAGTTATTTCTTAATAGGGTCACATGGGAGAGCTGAACTGCCTTGATATACTGGTTGTCTGGCTTTTCAGTACAAAGTTTTACTCTGTAAACATTAGCTGTAGCAATTGTACTCTCACAGGAGAAACTTGCCCTGCCACCATTATCTGACCAGTAAAATCCCTACCAAAAGGATGGCGTTTCAGCACTACTGATTTGTACCTGAACATGGAACTGTTAGGATGGGTCCAGAGGAGGACCACAAAGATGACTGGAGGGCTGGAGCATCTCTCCCACAAAGACAGGCTGAAAGAGTTGGAGTTGTTCAGCCTGGAGAAGAGAAGGCTCCGGGGAGACCTGAGAGCAGCCTTCTAGTACCTGAAGGGGGCCTACAGGGACCTGGGAATGGACTTTTTAGAAGGACACGTAGTGATACGATGAGGGACAATGGTTTTAAATTAAAAGGGGGTAGATTTAGATTGGATATTAGGAAGACATTCTTCAATACAAGAGTGGTGAGACACTAGAACAGGTTGCCCAGGGAGGTGGTGTCTGTCCTGGACATGTTCAAGGCCAGGGTGGCTGTGGCCTTAAACAGCCTGGTCTAGTGAGAGGTGTCCCTGCCCATGGCAGGGGAGTTGGAGGTCCCTTCCAGCTCTAACCATTCTATGATTCTATGGAAACAAATAACATTACAGATAGATAATGACACACACAAATAAGAAAACATTCAAGTACCCAAGCCAAAAATATGCCATGAAATATCACACTCCCTAGAATCCAGATGTCAGTATACAAATTACAGAATCAGAGCCAAACCAGAGACAAATACATAAACCAAATTAAGTAGATAATTACTAGAAGCCTTATAATTACAACAACATATGGTCAATCTTAAAGCAATAGAATTTGAAAAATATATTAAAAATCATTCAAATTTATACCAGTGGCTCGAAAATGAAGCGCTTGATGGAGGACAAGTGTTGGGAAAAGAATAAATACCAAAGGTGGTGACTAACAGCATAAAGTGCTTCTTACTACTGCAATATTTTAATTCTTTATTTTTAATTCTGTGTATCAACTGACATGCTTATATTTGACTGACATCCCACTTACACAGAACACAGGCAGTGCAAAGGGCTGCTCAAAGCTATTCCAAAAATTTACAGCACAGATTCCCTTGATAAAGTAACAAGTTGATAATCATATATACTTTACATTAACTGGTAAATGGGTCAAATTTTTGTTACCTTTAAAAGGAAGTGTTTGAAACACAAATCATGTTCATAGTCACATGCTGACTAAGTCCTTCTGTAGAGCTTCTCTCCCAGTAAGCTACTGCTCAAAAACCTTTTCAATTTATTTGTTCAGAGAATAGGACATGACACAGAAAATTCTAAAATGATGTATTAGTTCAACATTTTGTAGCTATACAGATCACACCAGCATAAAGAATATATCTGTTTTTTCGTTAACAGTATCTAATACTTGCAGAGGTTTTGGTGTGGGGGCTTTTGGGAGGTTGTGTGGTTTGAGGGTTTTTCCAATTTATTGTAGAATTAAAGCAAGAATTGCTCATTTCTTCAGAAGTGCTGCACACATCCTATTACTTGAAGGGGAGTTTGCTGTTATTTTGGGCTTCTGCTAAAGAAATTTTCAGGTCAGTTAGCTATGGGTTTCTTACTGCTTCACAGTATTTGACCAAAAGGCCAAGCAAATTCAAGATTTTTCTTAGAAAAACTGAACATTTCAAAAAGGTTTTCTATCTTTACAATTTTATTTCTTAAAACCTTTTACTTCTTCATTCAAAGTTTAAATTAAAACTGAACTGGATATGGAGAACAATCCACTTTATGCTAAAAAAGGTAACAGATAGATATCAGTTTAATGTTTATCTGAATGCTGAAGCAGGGTACATCCAGTAGAGCTTTCCTTATGCCTTGAATAGAGATGGCAGAAAAATTGGTCCATTGTCAGTAATGGAGAGCAAGACAGACAGTCTTTCAGGGAATTCCTGTACAACTCTAAAACTAGCATTTTCTAGCTGTGTGATAGTTTTTCCTACTGAAGCTAATGACAAACTTTCTACTGGCTTCCCTGAAGTGAAACTTCACCTAGTGGAAGGAAGTGAGTGGTGAAAATGAGCACTGCTAATACCCAAATTGAGTCAGGGCAAGGCAGTCACTGCATACGCATGCTTTCTATTTTAGTTGAAATACTGTTTTTCTTCTGTGGGTATCATCTGCTTCATTGTCATATAATCCTGAGGTAATAATTAATTTTGGTCTACAGGCAAATAAAAGGATCAATGCTAAGTATTTTAAGAGAAGTTGGTATAAAAAAACCCCATCAACATTTAGGGCCCTGTGTCGGAACATTGGAGGGAAATCAGAGAGTTTGACACTAGGTTAATTAGATTTAAATAGCTTCAGAGAGAGAGAGTGCACAACAGGAAAACGCCATTCATCTTTGTAGTCAGATTGCTTAAGTTTACCAGAGCTGTCATCGAGACCTTTTAGAGACTAGTTTCATGTTTTTGTTTATGGTTTTGTAAGGAGAAACAATACTGACTGCTGACATTATCATGGCTTGCAATTTTTCCCCCTTAACTTCACTGTGTTTGACTACATTAGAAGTGACTTGTTTAGCTCCATCTCCTTCTGCAACAACAGAGAAAAACACTCCTTTTAATAAGATGCAACAGAAGGGCCCAAGCTAAGTCATGAGTTCCAGTCTCCTTCAATTGCAAACACCACACAATCCCCATCATAACATCATTCGTATTTGGAAATAGGTAAGTAGGAAATGTTTCCTATTAAAGGTAGTTTGAAGTGTGAAGTCATAATCACAATTACCTTAGAGATACAAATGAAGGAGCGAATCTGCCAAGTTAATCTTCTACTGTGAATGAAAGCCTTTCTTCATATACAATAGGATTCAAGTCTTACTGAAGTCAGATGAAAAAATGCACCAAGCTGTAAAGAAAAGCATCTCCAACTATCTCAGTTTTGATAGCCAGACACTAATCCAGATCATACTGAAATTAACTGCTTATTTCTGCAGTTCTCTTTGCTAGGCACTATTTTGTTTTCTCTCAAAGACATAAAAGACATTATTATTGTTTTGCAAGTAGCTATAACAAAAAAGTTTTAGTCCAAGGTTTGTGGAAAGACTTAAACCAGTAGCAGAATTCCCCCTCTCTCCAGCACTTTTCTCCCACCACAGTGATCAATTAATTCATCTGAGAAACACTCAGTGCCAAAAGGGAATAAAAATTTGAATACTGGTATTTTATAAGATATTTAATAGGCATATGAAAAGGTCCACAGACTGTACAGATTCAGAAGTTATGTAAATAAACACTAGGAGGTGGATCTCAACTGGGTCAGCCTTATTGCAGTAAAAATTACTGGTAGATTATTTCCTAGGATTTTTTGAAAGTGTCAAAGGCCAAACTAGGTAGGACACATAATAATGCAACCTCTTTCCATCCACCTACAAGTAATCACAGGTCACATCAAACAACTGCTTCATATCACCATGATAAGCCTGTCAATCAGAGTGAGGGCTGGTACTTGCACAAAGGTTTTACTGTCACCATCTGTCTAGAGCTAGTTCCATCAGAACCAGAGGGAGGTTTGTCATGGGATAATATGAGAAACCTTGACATCAAAAAATGAACCCGAACATCCTTCTTGCTATGAAAGAGATCTTTGTTTTTTATATACACACAGAGAGAAAGAGAGCAAAAAAACCTGCTAAATTACTTTGCTAAAGCATGTTCAGCCTGATGTGGAAAACAGGACTACATACACTCTGTACATCCACAGTGGAATGCTATGATATCATAAGCAGTGATCTGAAAAAACTGTTTTCAGCTGATTTCCAAATAAAACATCAGTGGCAGGGGAGCAAGCAGCAGCAAAAATGCCTTGTTCAATGAAGCACTTATATTTGATATCTTTACCAAATTGATTCTGCTTGAGATAAATTGGTTCAAATTTTAAACCATTTCAATATGTAGCCTATGTACATAAATAATTGGTTCAGTATTTAAATTAGTTGTTTGTGTTTTGCCTTTTTTAATGAGTTCCTTATAGAAATCTAAATGCCTTTGAAATCAGTTCCAAATCTGAATTGTTTCAGAATGTGCCTTATACTGAATAATGATTGGTCTTGACTGCTTGGCCAGTAATGGAGTGTGATACTACATGGGGAGCCTGAGTTCAAAACTAGCAGGAAGAATTTTGCACCTTTATTTGTCAGAGACTTCAAGTTTCACACGGGTAGCAGATCCTTTAACTGTTTCATACTGTCCTCAGGGCCAGGCCTCAAAATAAATACAGCAACTTCAAAGACAGTATTATAGGCCCTGCTCCAAGCTGAAGACAATACTGTTTGCATGTTATGATCAGTTCACACTTTCCTTTGCAAACAATCATATATTATAATCCTGCTTATGTGAGATACAATGGGAAAAAAAGTGGTATGCTAAAGTTATGCCAAATAAAAGACCTTTTCATGCTGTCAAGGGAAATTCTTAGTATATGTTTCAATGGATTTACTAAAATGGGGGGGGTTTATATCTGTAATGACTATCTGTCGTAGAAAGGGCATATGTAGTGCTTTTAGCAGAAAAGACTGATGCTTAAGCAGCAGGAAAAAGAAAACACAATACACAAGCCCTAAAAAAACCTTTTGGTAAAGCAGTCAAAACAATTCCTTTAGGACTACTTATGTAAAGCAGAAGCCAGAAAACTGAAGAGTAATCTCAGACTTCCACTAGTTGGGAGGGGGACTTCGCTAGCTAAAGGTTACACAAGCTAAGAGATCACTAATATGTCTGGGACATATATAATACAATCTCTAAAGCATAAGAAATTTAATAGTAATCTACAGCACTGGCATACAAAATACCCATTTGTTTACTGCAGATATATGAAGCTACATCTGTATGCTGAATTATTTCATACTTTTGGTAACACAACTAATTTGGTACAACTATAAAGAATTTTGGGGTCTTCAGAATATATATAGTTACATTATTCCCATCAAATTACAAGTTTTCCTTTCAATCCACATGTGAACCAAATTATTTTCCACAACATTAATTACTGCTCCAGCTTTTGTCAGCTTTACACTTTTAATCCTTTTTTGAAAAAGGACTGGACAACAGTAGGAATGTTTGCTACCCACTTCTCACCTTCATATTTCTTCAAGTCCCACAAACAGGTCCTTATAGTGAACACCTGTAAAATAGAATATACAACTAAATACAAAGACTTTCCCCTCTACTGCATATCAGCTTAGTTTTTATTTAGTTTCAAAGGCGCAGATTGCATTTCAACATCCAACCCATGTCAGTACAGACAGCATATCTAATTCCCTTATGAAGTTTGAATATTCCATCCATATATCAAATCCAGTAAATTTTTATGCTCGTAAGTCATCCTTAAAGAACTATAATCACTGGCTGACCTTAGTGGGATGGTTAGCGTGAGAGAAGGTGGCAGGATTGGGCCCCAAGCTTTCATAAATAACGCAATGTCTCCAGATGAACATTCCATTGTTAGTTTTTATAGTGAGTCTTCCACAGCCAGCCCACATGGTCTCACACACACATTCATAGATGCCAAAACAATAACAAATTAAAGTTTGGTTTATAAAAGGGCCTTGGCTCAGATGCTGCTTATACAAGTTCGCATGCTGTTTACCCTGAAAAAGGTGTGGAACTGACCACAATGAGGTGACAACCTCAATTCCACTCACACATGAGGTGGGAAAACCAACAACAAAACTGCAGGATTAGGAAAGGACACTTTGTTTTTCCTGGCTTGTGTGTGAATAAACCGTGTTTTGTTAATAATGAAATGAAGTCATATTGTGAAGCAGACTAAGGAACATCTCTTCCCCTTTAGGACATACGCATGCAAACATTTATATATATATAAATACTTTATATATATGCCTGATTGCACACACATCTCCATACTAAGTACCAGAACAACAGAAGGATGAGGTCCTAGATTATTATTCTCCTAGTTTACCATCCCTGGCAGACAGTGGAACATTTTCATTGGCTTCAAGGAAGCTGGATTTAAGCGTTACACTGCCCCTGCACTGAGCACTGGTTCAAGGACTACATAGAACTCAAATACTGCAAGGGCTACATAGTGCTTTCCTGAACCACTTGCATTTACCTTTATGACTTGATCTGTAAGAATATTGTCAAAGCCCAATGCTCTCTGTTAAAGTAGTGTGTACAGAGAACCTAGGAAATGCCTTGAAAGATGGATCAGTTTCATCCAAGTACTGTTCCCGTCCAATGCAACAGGAATGTTCTCACAAACATTGGGTAGACTTGATATTCAGCCTCAAAATAGACAATTTAACCAAGAGAATCCAGTGTTTTACCACACCCAAACCCACATAATTTCACAAAAGTTTTGTCAAATAATGTTACTTTTTATTTAACATTATGCACAGTTAAAGATGAGCGCATACATCTCATTAAAACTTGGTTGCCCCCAAAATTAACTCGGGATACCCCAAACTGTATATTAATTACTAGCACAGATGCAAAGACTGAGGCACGCTTGCTTAAACAATATACTATCAGTTCAATGCCAGAAAACATTCTACAAGAGATTACACAGACCAAGCAGATACATGTGGTAGGAAATTTCTATTAGAAACACTCTAAACAAAGCCATTTAGTACAGAGCACATCTTGCTTAAAAGATACACACATGCATTAGAGCAAAGCCACTTTAATTGACACTAAGGAAATAACTGCCAGTACTTCTAATTCTAAAGAAAAGTGCAATAATGAGTTCACTGAGAAAAATCTCAGTTTCATCCTGCACATGTGCATGATATTGTCAGCCCATTAAGATAGAATTAAAATAATTTTTTGTAAAAGTGGAAGGAAAACCTTTATAGGTGAAGTGCCACAGAAAGTGGAAGCTTTTGTTGCAAACATCAGAAGACACACACAAACAATCATTACAGAAAATATGCTTCAGATACACTCCTCAAGTTAATCGCTCTTTCCTGTCCTTTCAGAGGAACACAGTAATTCATCACAAAGCACTTGCAGTATCTCAGTTGCTTGGTTAATGTGTAGCAGGTAAAAAAAGGCAAAATCTCTCTCTAATCCCTGCTCATTTATTTTTAGGAAGGAAGGAAATAAGCACAGAATACCTTTGATACCAGATCTAAGTAATCCAAAGGAGAAGCAAAAATGGTTTCTGGAAATGCTTAACCTATATCCTGTTCTACCCCATATGGCTAATGGAATTATACAAATATAAGAAACAAGATTTAACTCAGTAATTTTTGTAGTTTAGATTTTCCTAAGGTCAAACAGAAAAGCTCTGTTCCCATTTTCATTTTTAAGAACATTTTAATGCAACATGCAATCTAGACCACACTGATAAGAAGCCTTCTGAACGTGCTATTTTTAATGCAACTCTTGCCATAGCCACTTTAGGGGAAAGAAAGAGTCATCTTTTTATCATCCCTATATAAGCAAGAGCAGTAAAAGTTCTGGCAGCCCTAGAATCAACAGGATCCAAATCCCCATAAGATTTATCTGAAAATTGGCAGAGTTTAGCTTGATAGCAAGCCTGGGAAGCAGGTATATTCAGGCTCATACTCCTCCCCTCTGGTAAACTAGCCATTGGAACACCTGTCTTCTCAGCCTAAACTTTTATATTTTTCACAGCTCACTACTGTAACTATCCCCCGAATGGAAAAATGTTTGGTTGTGTATTTTTGTTGGTTCATGAAGAAAAAGCCAAACACATGTCTAGTCTTAAAGACAGGCTGTTACCATGCTAGAATGGGATTTTAAGCTGAGTATTGTTCCCTTCCTTTACATACCTCTTCATTTCATTTGCCAAGCTGGTGATTCATTTCAAATTTGTGCTAATGAAACACAGCATTTTCATAAATCTGGAAATGCATTAGCTCCCAATGGACATCTTCACTTGCAAACCATACCTATGTCAGGCCTGACCTTCCTTTGAGCTCATTGTACCAGAGGGTTCAAAGTACATCATGTATTGCTATGTAAAATGCAATAGTCTACAGAGAGGAAAATCAGTATATGAGTCTATAGAAAATAACACATTTTAATGTAGAATGATTATAAGAATAATTAACATTAGCATGGGGCAATCAAGTCCTCCACTTGTACAGCAGAAAATAGCTACAGGAAGCTTTAGCACTGTGTTTGAAGAATTCAGATAATTTCCTTTATGGTTTTACCTAGGATGCCTATGACACAGGCTAATTACTTACATTTTTACATGCCATGAGCAAAACCACAGAAATTTCTGAATTTCACACTCTTGGGACCTTCCAGTAATAGAAGTAGTTTTGAATAATCATGGATCATGCCCTAAAGCAAATTTACAGCCTCATTAACACTACAAGCCAGTGTACAAGATTAGTTACAATCATGATTATTTCTGCAGATGAGTCATTTCATTAGTTCTGTATGTTTTCTACACACACCAGTGTTACATCCTTCCATTAGGAAAGAAAGGACAGATAATTGTCAATTACTGAAAGCAATTTGTACAATTAGTTTAAAGTCTCCTTTAGCTGTGTAATACTAAGCATCCCATGTAAGTCAAGATGTTCAACTCTGACATTTTAGTAGATTTTGCTTTCTACATTTACATTCACTCTCCTAAGAATAAGGTCACTAGTTTTATTATTTAATCTCACACAGATTGTATATAATGCGTTTATTCTAAACATTTATAGTTCTTCCTTTCTGACATAACTCATATCTCAGACTAAAACATTTAAGATCCCTTTGTAACAAGCATTTGGTGCATCCAAGTGAAACCTCCTCCAGAAAAGCAACGTTTTCCACAGTTCTCAGTCTGTATATAGTTGGCAGTAACCTAAACCATATCGTCATGTCATCTTACATTCTAAAAGAACTTCAACAACTTCGTTTAGTGGACAAAAATTATGATATACACATACTCTAGTCCAGGAGTCCCAATCTCATTAGGTAAAGCAAGAATTTTTTTGCTATATGCCTTAAGATCTATTAAATAATAGTTGTTACTTAACCTTATCCCCCTGCCATGGTTATTTGGCTGTAACTGTTCACAGACTATACTAAGTTTGAGGAATTCAGATAAGGTAGCTCTCCATTGAGGAGTTTATAATCAAAAAACCCCAGGAGAGTCAATTAAAGATTAGTGATGTGAAGAAAAAAAAAATAAATAGGCATTTTTAAAACATTTTCATGCTAGCTGAACAGTGACAGCAGACAATTTACCAAGGTAGTCTTTGGGGTTTTGCCATTACTTTCAGTAGGAAGGCAAATATTTTTGAGGTATATGTATGATGAGGCACAGAACATTTGTAACTCATTGACATAGAGCATCCAGCAAGAGAAGGCACCATCTTTTCAAGCATGTCTTAAGCTATGAAGTCTATTGTAAACACAGAAGCATTAATCATATTAAAAGTTTTTTGCAGTCTAGAGAAATATTGCTGTTGGATTTGGGGTTTTTTTTGGTTGGGGGAGCAGAGTTATTTGTATAGTAAGGAATACCTCATTTAGGAACAGAAATGAATGTGACAGACATTACAAAAAACATTCAGAAATCTAATTTCAGCTACTCACACAACTGTAAACTGTCTGGCTCAAGAACAGCTATCAGTATCTCTGTGGCAGTGAGCCTCGCTGCAGCCATATTGGTTGAATATCTACTCTGCTGTTCCAAAGTCTACCACTGATTACAGTAAAACATACTACTGTTACACTGCTTGCAGTACATCTGCCAGGTTAATATAGTTCAACAATGTCCACGATAGACTGAATAAAAACATTGCACACGTGTAGACAAAAGCACACACCCTTAATACCACAATTTCGTAAAGGTCCAGCTCATTTGACTTCAAGAACACGAACTATACTTGAGCAACATTCCTCACATGAATCATTACACTTCTGCCTTAAAGGCTCCCTGCCATAGGAAATCTTTTGGGTTTTAGATTTTCTTCAATTCTTCAACATTGCCTAAGCATTTTGAATGAAATATGCTGTTCAAACTCTCCATGACAACACGATTCCCATATTTTATCAATTTCTCTTAATGTTTTCTGAACTTTAGTTGAAACATTGATATGTTTGAAAGACATCCTCCTTAAGGAGGCAATGGCATATTAATTATTGTTTAGTTTATTCTTAAAAGAACAGTAGTTTAGATTATTTTATTATGTTCCAGACAATGATTGCCTAACCAGATAATGTAAGCAAAGTAAAGTAAACGGGAAACAGTTTAATTACAAAAATCATTGCTTGGAACTTTCTAGTGATGCGTTTGTAGTTGAAAAATACCCAATAGATCACAGTGCAGGGGAGATTATCACAGTATCAGTGATAACCAAGTAATGCAGAAAAAAGCTTTAACCAAGGAATAAATAATGCAGTTGAAGAAAGGATATTAAAAGGTGGTATAGTATCACTGTAAGGGACTCCTTATCTTGGTTGTCTTATGCACAAGATTGTTTCCCAGATATAAACACTACAGTGGCCAAATAGTCATTTTAGCTTATACCAGACACACTATTCCTTGGGAGGTAGCGCAACGTTTGGGAAACAGACAGATATACATGTTTTCATCCTCCCATTACTGGCATCACTGCAACAAAACAGTGCTAGAATTGTTACTTCAGCCCAACATACCTTAAGATTATCTTCTGGAACCACATACATGAGTCTTAAATTCGGGCCCCTGTGTTCATAGAATTAGATACAAGTAAATCCTTGCTATCATATGTGAATTTGGAGGACAGATAATAGGTTTGGGGGTTTTTTTCCCTTAAAAAATTGTCAAAAACAGTATATCTCTTAGAATTTGTATTTATAGATCCTGGAAGTCTCTACATGAAACAAAAAGGCATGCAAAAGAATGGAAACCAATAATGGGTACTGTCCCACCAGGGTCCATGCTGGGAAAAAACCTATTTAATATCTTCAATCACAGGCTGTGGCATAAAGTGCCTCCACAGCAAGTCAGCACGACACCAAGTTGAAAGGTGCAGTTCAGATGCTTGAGAAAAGCGATGCCATCTAGAGGGACATTGACAGGCATGAGGAGCGGGCCCATGTGAATCGCATGAAATTCAACAAGGTCAGGCTCAGGGTCTTGCACCAGGTTGGTGCAAACCCCAATACAGATACGGAGTGGGGGATGAATTGATTCACAGAGCCCCTGTGGAAAAGGACTCGAGGATACTGGATGAGGAAAAATTGGATACGAGTTGGCAATGTGCACTTGCAGCCTGGAAAGCCAACTGTAATTGTAACCTCAGTGGCATCAAAAGAAGTGTCACCAGCAGATAAAGGGAGGTGATTCTCACCCCTCTATTCTGCTCTTGTGATACCCTATCTGGAGTACTATATTCAGCTCTAGCATACCCACCACGAGACAAACAAATTCAGGGCTGGAACATATCTCCAATGAAAACAGAGTAAGGGTTTAAGCTGGGGAAGAGAAAGCTCTCAGGAGACCTTTCAATACTTAAAGAGGCTTCTAAGAAAGATTAAGAGGCTTTTTACCAGGGTCTGTAATGACAGGACAAAGGGCAATAGTTTTAAACTGAAAGGGAGTAGATTTAGGTTGCATATAAAGAAAAAAATTTTTCATTATGAGGGTGGCGAGTCACTGTAACAGGTTACCAGGATAAACTGCAGATACCCCAGAATTAGAAGTGTTCCAGTTGGAGAATGCTTTGATTAACCTGATCTAGTGAAATATGTCCTTGCTCATGGCAGGGTGTTGGACTAGATTTTTAAAGATCCCTTCCAATACCATTCTGATTCATTAGCCAAGAAAAAGGCTCTGTAGATCAGCTGTGTTCATCAAAGCATATCTATGTATTGATGTTTATCAGGGAGATTCACAACCTATTGTTGTCCTCATTAAAAGTTGAAATACAATTAGCAAATTCAACTGGGCTTTAAGGAAACAAGCAAGCTCTTATAAGAGCTTACAGAATGACAGTGTATTCATGTTATCTTTGTTGCAAAACACCAACTCCACTGTGACAGTATGTTCCTACAGCACTGCTTGCTATCTAAGTTTTCCTGGAGCTTTAGCACAGTTTATTTACTCTGAAATTTGGTCTTTCTGTTCCTTCAGGTAATTTACTTCACCGCCACAAGTATATTAACTGCTAGCGGAAAAAAATGATGCCATTGCCTATACCCATTAGTTTTTCCTTTGGTGTCAATTTTGCAATTTGTTTTATGTATTTAATTGCACCCCATGCCATCTGAACAAGCTTCAGGGCTCACAACCTACAGAAATTATGAGTGGCCTCTGTCAAAATTACAGCTAAATAGTTTCTTTTCCTTTGGGTTGAGCTGCCTCATACTGAACACCTTTAACTCATGCTCTGAACACACAGCTCAATTATATTTTTAAATTAGCTTACATAACCCATTTTTCTGAGCTGTGATCATATATTATCAGCCAAGTTCTCTCCTAACTGGTCTAGTGATACAAGCAGCAGCTTCCATCTAAACTCTGCCCACATTTTTCTTCTGAACAGATGCACAAATAGCCTGAGTTTTCAGCACATTTGTGAATCTTTTGTAGCACAGCCAAACGCTAACACATTTTTATATAGGCAGCATCCTTCAGATAAAGAGAAAAGGCCTTTACAGACTGATTACAAAACCTATAAGACTGATTTCTTCCTTCAGTGTAAAGCACTCATATTTTAGGCAACAGATAAGACGACCTAGGCAAACTTCATCCACTGTCATGAACTACTTACCCAAAGATTTGTCTGGGTCCTCTTACTGGAAGAATAATTTTTTGCATTATTATAAGTTACATGAATGTTATAGACAAAGTTAAGCAAAGAAAAACTTTTCTGCATTGCTGGTACTATTTCCTTTCTAACATCAGTGTTATCCTTGTTCTTTCATGCACACTCCCATTTCTGGATAGGAATGTCCTGTCAAGTTGTCTTACCACCATGTTAGTGCCACTGCTATGAATCCACAGCCTGATTCTAAGTCTGCATCAGCAGGAAGGAGGCAAATTATCTCCCTGATTTATTAATGTTAAATCATTTATTTACATTAAAGACTGAAAATTACCATCTCACAGTATACAAGTTCCTCATTTTCTAGGTGCCCAGCCTGAGGCACTCATGAGTAGGATTCATTTTAATTCATTCTAGATATCTAACTTTTAGAGGTATGTCTGAACTAGTTAAATTATTTCCTTCAGAGTTGAGGTAAAGAAGCATTTTCCCCAAAGTGTTTCAGTTTCAGTAAGAGATCAGTTATCTAGAGGGACACAGTGAGAATAACTGTCTGCAAAAAAGGGAACTGCACACCACACAATAACAGGAGAAAATCCAGTGCTCTGAGCACTGCTCATTTGAAAGAACAATATGCAAATACAATATTGCTTTAATACTAATGTTCACACATTAAAGGTGTCATAACTTTTTGAAATGTTAACATGGCAATCCTAATGCACACTCACTTCCCCCCAAAAAAATCTGAGCTCATAAAGAGTATTGTGAAAGCAGTTTTGTTATAGAACAATGTCTTTTGGACTACCAAAACCACATGAACAAAATAATTCTATGGGGAAATTCTTCAGCATTTGTCCTTACAGAACATTTGTCCTTACTCTGTCACTTAAAAATGAAATCTACTACTGTAATCAGTCTGCTTCACAGCAAAAAAAAAAAAAATGGAACTCTTGACCTATGAAGTAAAAGAGAGATTGCATTTTGGGTTTATTTGGGTTTGGGGTTCCAGTTTGTTTGCTTGGGTTTTTCTAAAACATTACATTAAGTAAAACTTGTTTTCAGAATTTCCCAAGACAACTGGATACTATCTTATTAGGTCATCACCACACCTGTATATATTGTAAAATCTAACTTTCGAGTTGTCATTAACAGAGTTAATGAAAATTAACCATAGAAAGCTTTTTTCATTCCACAGATAATTCAGCTTTTCAAAGTATCTGGAGTATACATACTACACACACAATTTACATATAGTTTTATAGCTATTGGGATGAGACATCCTATGCTAAACCTCAGAATATTAACAAATTCAGTGGAGAATTTTAATATAAATCAAAATGACAGAATATTGTACTGTGACATCAAGATCTTTTTCTCCAAACTGCAGTTTACCCAGTTGTCATCATGGCATTTAGGCAGCAGATCTCCTAAATTCTAAGTGTGGGATCGTGGTGTCATGCCTATTACTTGTCTTCTACTTTTTTCCCCTTAGAGTGCCTCCCAGCTTACAAAGATAACTTTCACCTTAAAGCCTGTCATAGACTAAAGCCTCAGTGCCCTTCAACTTCATCTCAAATGCAAATTTAATATTCCATATCCTTCTATTTCATCACCCAGATTATTAATGAAAATATTAAGTGGCATCTGACCCAAGACTGATTCCTGCCAAGCCCTAATCAATAATTTCCATTTTGAGAAAAAAAAGCATTGATACCAAACTTCATATGATTCTACAAAAGACACCAGAACCCACCTTATGGTGCATGGATTGAGACACAATTTTATCAGCCTGCTTTGAGGTTCTTTTAAGTCAGTACGTATATCAATCTGCTTCTCTAGGCACAAGGCCTGACAACGCTCTACCAGACAGAAATTAAACTATAGATTAGTAGAATTTCTCCACAACAAATCTGTGCTGATTGTTAATCACCTTGTTTTTTGTTTTTTCCAAATACTTTTGTCATTCATGACATTTCATTTTATGGGAACTGAACCAAAGTTGACTTATCTATAACACTGTACAGACTTTATCTCTCTTCCTAAAGATAAGCACTGATTTTTTGCTTCCTCCATTCTTTCAAGGCTTAAGTAGTCTTACAAAAAATTCTTATCAACAGTGTGGGAGTCCTGAATAATTACCAGGCAGTAATCTAAGACTTCAACGCACATACATTAGGTGTGTTATTTCATGGTCCAATAGATTGCTTATATGTCTTTTGCATATGGCAGCTGAGTGAAAGAAAATGAAATTTACTGTTAATGAGCAAGATTAAGTGTCAGAAAAAAGCTCTGAGCCTATAATGCAGATGATTAACTCTTGCTAGTGCAAACAGTAGTTAATGTTAGTGTGTCATTATGATGAATAGAAATTCCTGCTACGATAGTTAAATTTAAAAAAAAAAAAAAGAAGCTACTGGTGAAGCAGTATAGTATGCAATCATTGAATTATTTTCTTCACCTAACTTGATAGAGCTGTTTCATCACTTACAAGAGATCCCTGATGTAAAAACAAAGAGCTCACTGACATTTCAGGCTGAGATTTACTCATCTATGCTTTTCCTCAAGTATGGAACATTGATGTGACATGAATCCTGAGCAATTGCTTTATATAAAAAGAATTTGCTATTTTAAAAGTACAAGCAGCCAATTAATAAGTAAATACATAATTTAACAAAAACTTTACTAAATACTTGAGTTTTTTCCTGACAGTCACATTTTCTTTTAAAATTATAATAAAAAGTAGAGCCAAATCATATATCTGACTACATTATTAATGAAACATGGATAACAGAAGCTGTGCAGCATTAAGCCTAACAAGGCTTCCAAAAGTGCAGGAGGGGATTAAATTGTAAGCTATACAGGATAAGGCTAATTATACATACCTATGACAGCCATGGAGAATAGCTGTACCCTCCATGTAACCCAATTTAGGAAATATTAGCTATTGCTTGACCTTAGAAAAGCACATTGAAATTTTGATTTGTATTAGAAAGCTTGTTCAGAACATGTACTAAGTAAGGGAATAGGACATACAACTTAATGTTAGGGAAAGAATACAGCAACTGAAAGACAGTTGCTAGATGAAGCAATATATCTTGTTCAGTACAGAGTCAATATATTTGATGTATTAATCCTTATCATGAAAGGTAATGTAATACTGTGTTTTACAAATAACTTCCTGAAAATGAGCTACAAAGCTTAAAGTTGTGGATTTAGAAACAGCATCTCAGTAGTTAACATGAGTCTCATATTGTAAAGATAAATAGTATTACAATGTAATAATTCAAAAAGACCGACTGTAGATCCAAAGATTAATAACTCACTTGACTCAGTACAGTATCAGACAACTGTCACCTTAAAGCCCATTACTCAAGAAAATGCATTAGAAAAATTAATGCAAATGAAACAAAAATAAAACAGTCTTTGAGGGAGCAAGTTCACCATGCAAAAGCACAATGGCACAGAATAGGAAAAATTTCTCAGAAGCACAACTGAACCTTGTCAAGTGCACCTTTTGATCTCCCTTAAATGAAAGGGTCTCCATCAATAATCAAGAAACAGGAATTTATGAGTTCAAAGAATAGTCATAAAAAGGATATTGATGAGTGTTCTTCAGTGGAAAAAAAGTTGGCAGGTGTTTTGTTCAGAAGCACCTCTCAAGATGAAATTGCACCACATCCTACAAAACTATTGGTATGTGCTTACATGTGTAGCTTGAAGAACTTATTTCTCTAATACACCTCAGCTTTGAAAAATATTTTAAAAGTCCGAAAGAGAACTGGTGTCCAAGAACTCAACGGAAATATTACATTTTTATTCATGTCAAACAGAAGAATCAACCATAATAGATTACTGAATTACATTACGATTATCTGACATTGTACAGAGAGACAACTTTCAGAATGCAAACTCAAATCCTGAGAAAGCATGTGTTTACCCCAAAATTCACTTTGCAGCTACGCTATTTGATTTAACAAAAGATACCACCAGTCCTATAACATTGTGTCTTTAAAAAGGCAGTACCTTTTGAAAACACTTGGCTGAAGTTTAGTCTTTATTTTGCATTATTAGAGAATGCACACATGAACTAAAGAGTTCACGTTTCAAAATTTTCATTTGCCTTAACAGTGTATACAAATGCAAATAATGATCAGGCTTTTGCAAACAGTAACCCTGAGCTCAGTGCTTTCAGGTCATGGTGAAAAACCTCATAAATAATAGTTGAAATCAAATTATTTTTTTCTTCAAAGTTTCAGATTTCTGTCATGACTAAAACTGCTCACAATATCTGTTGTACCCTTCAGTAAATTATCAATTCACTGGTGTTATTATGCACAATCCTCAATAACTCTGATGACAAATATGAGGTACACAATTCTTCCAGATGATGTTTCCCACAGCCTTTTCTCTCAAGAAAAAGCAAGCGCAGATTTTCTTCAGATTGATGTTATTAATCTACATCTTTAAACCTGAACAAACTAGCTATTTAACTATGTCTTCTTTGCACTTGAGTGTGTTTAGCCCTAGCAGATGAAATTGTCTTTCATCTTCTCTCAGACACAGTTTTCTGCAAAAAAACAAAATCCAGAATTTCTGTACTATATCCACTCATCACATACTCAGGAGGAATCAGGGCGAGAAAGCTGTGTCAGCAAAAAACACTATCCATAAATCCCCAGATCCTCAGTAATTCATTGCATAAGCTATGAATACTACAGTCATAACAAGAAAAAAATAAGAATGCTTAAGTGGCCTCTTCAAAGGCTTGTCATCTGATGCTGGGACTGCTTTAACATGCATCACAATAGTATTGTCATATTAATACTTGCATTTTAAGCATCAAAAAAGGAAGCATATCTAGTCAAATAATCCTATAACTAATACAGGCAGTGAAATATAGACAGTATTGAAGAGGGTAATAAATTGTAGACCATAACCAGCCAAAAAGAATGACATCTTAGAGGAAAAAAATACTATCAACAAAATCATTTTAAAGGTTTTTCCAAGAAACTATCAATGGCATAAAGAATATCTTCTTAGAGAATACATTCATTTCAGTAAGAGAAACAATAAAAAATGCACAGTGATTTAGTGGTTTATCACCCTATAGTACTTGTAACAAAATTGAATGCTTAGTACAAGTAAAATATTCAATATTGTTTCTCTACACACATGGGAAAATACCGATAGCACGTCTACAGTCTACATCTAAATCCCTATCTTCAGCCTGCAACCAAAGCCCTTGCATTTTCAACAGTCTTTTATATCACACTAAGCATGCCCACTGCTAAGAATACGAACACTTAATTAAAAAGACAGATAGCCAAAAAATCCCTGAAGATATCTTCAAAATTTTCATCAGACTAAAACTCTGGAAAAAAGGCAAGTGACAACTCACACATAAAAAATTAAGTATGGTTGGGTTTGGTTTTTTTAACCCTTCTGAGGAAAGCCAAACAGAACCCCCAAACAATAGGAAATTGTGTACTATACTTACTGAGGTAAACCAAAACAACAAAAATACTCATTGGAAGTATACCAGTAATTTGAGTGTCTAAAAGCTGTGCAATGTGTAATTCTAGAAATTGTAGTCAAAAGCTTAACTGCTGCAACTATTGAATGCCATTCCCTTCTACAGACGTACAAAGGTTATTTCCCAAGGCTCAGAACACTAACATATTTTCACAGTTATTCATGCTTTCACACAACCCTTGATTCTTTTCTGGAACCATGCCAGTAGCATTAGGAGTGGCTTCCTCATCTAAAGTTACCTTTGCATAACTTTTGGAATACGCATTGCAGTTACAGCTCAGAATTTTTCCTCAATTCCTCTATCTGGTTTCAGGAGTTACACTTAAAAAGAAAAAACTCCACTATGGTTCAAGATATTCAAGGAAGACTTACTTTTTTTCTGTTGTCTCTGTTCTAGATTAACCAACCTTAATGATGAAATCTACTGTTGCAGTTACACCCCAGCCAGTAACTGAGCACCACACAACCATTCACCACCTCTCTGCTGCCAAGGAATAGAGAGAAGAAAAGAAAAAAAGAAAATGGAGCTGAGATTAAGACAGGTTAATAGGAAGGGAATAGCTAGCTTTCCCAGTCATACCCAGATGGTGGTGTTAACGTGTCAGGGAATATCCCTTTGGCCAGTCTGGGTAAGCTGTCCTGGCTGTGCTCTCCCAGCTTCTTGTGTACCTGGTATGGCGTGGGAAGCTGAAAAGTCCTTGCCTTCGTGTAGGGGCTACGACTACCTAGCAACATCACTGATGTATCAACATTATTCTTGTGCTAAATTCAAAACACAGCATTGTGCCAGCTACTAGAAAAAACATTAACTTTATTGCAGCTGAAAGCAGGACAGCTACCTACTCATTTCCTAAGTACTTTTCAGTATCTCACAAAAGGACATTTCAAATGCTAAACTAGTAGACTAGGGCTTTTCAGCTGGGAAAGGTGAACAAGATAGAGGAAAGAAGTCTATGAAAGCATGATGAATTCAGTGGCAAGTACTAAGGGGCATTAAAGGAAAGTAGTAGACAGCAGGTGCAACAGGGACAGGTATCTTATGTTGAGGAACTTACTGTATCTTGTAAATATCAAAGATAAAACCCTTGAGACTTAAAGCAAGGCCTTTGGTTCAAAGTCTTTCAGCTAAATATTGTCAGAAGCTAGGAAAGTAACATGAGAAAGTATCATTACATACTCACCTCAATTTTCAAGGATACTTGAAAAGAGGCTTCTAGCAAGACAAGGTCATTCGTTTGACTAGCATGGACATTTCTAAGGTCTAGTAAAAGCTCCTAAACAGACGTTAAAGACTCTGAAGAGGAAAGAATTTACAAGAGAAAAATCAAAACCTGTTTGTTTAGAGTCTAGAGAATCTAGTATATGACATTTAAAAATTGGGGGTGTTGGTTAATCTCTTATTTATCGATTTTTTTTTTTCTTTTGGAGGTTAATTGTTCGTTTTCATAAACAATGTTTGAAGTGCTCAGGAGACAAGATTCAGGACTGATTAAACATATCCAAATATAGTTTCCCATAAAATTCTCAGTCCAACATAGTAATAATTTTTAAAACATGATGCTTAGCTTGCAAGGATCTCACTGTTGGTCTATTTCTATACTTATCAACTTAGTGTTTCCTGAAGTAAAACAACCACAAAGCAAACATTAAGAAGAGGTAAGAAATCTAGGCTGTGTCTAAGAAATCATGAAGTTTCCAGACAGATCTTTACCTTAACATAATTGCTTACTAGACATTTCTTGTTGTGGAAGTAGTTTAATTAGGGGGCAGTCATTTTATCACGGCTTCTTACACACTCCTGACAACCTCCCAGGCAAGCCCTGAATTTACCATTAAAGCAGAACATACAGTTGTCTCTTCCTTCAAACTATAAGGCATACCATTTACATGTTATACTCTTATATCTTAAACTTGGAAAATTAAGGGGATCATTAAGTGTAATAACTGCAAGTACAAGTACATTTGTGCTTACAAAACAAAAGAAATAATAATTTTAATTAATTTCCAGAACAATTGTCCTCAAACATTTTTATCGCCCAAATCATTCCTCTGACTTCTAGCACTTCTACTTCTTCATATCTGAAGTGTATAAATGAACAAAACAATGATTTGTAAACTTAGAAGAAAAACAAACCTGAGCAGAGAAGCTACAGAAGACAAACTAGGAATGCAGTAGTGTGAAAGCAAAGTTTTTGTAGAACTACTTGCAAATTCCAAAATGAGGATGCCTGTTAATCTGTAAGAGCCTCTCTGAAGATGTTTGAGCTGGGCAAAGAGTCCCTGGCCAAGAGTGCTTCCACTCCTTCCTCACCACTGATGCAAATTCCTATGTGTGCACCTGCACATGAAGAGAGAGGAAACAATTATATTAAACAGCCGAAAAACAGTTGTCAGCTTATTAAGCTAGCACATAGACAGTTTCAGACAATAGATATAATTATTGTTAATGGAAAACATTACTCTGGACTACAGGAAGTTTTAAATAAGAGCCAAAAGTATTTATCAAAGACAGAACAGTGTCACATCAGCACTTGCTTTCATGACTCAGTCCCATCCCAGGAGCTTAAGCAGCTCCCTGTGCAAATTAATTTTTGTTGTGATTTTTTTAAAATCTAATCAGTTTCTCCTTCCACATCTTCTTTAGTTCTACCCCTTTCTGTTGTTGCTTGTGGAAGACCATTTCTCAGTTCTTCACAGCAAAATACATGAAGAAATGCAACTTAATTTTAGCTATAACTTTTTCCAGGTTTAGATTAGAAGAGCAAAACTTTAAGTGAAACTTGAGTCCTACTCTGCTGGGGTTTTTCTTCCTGCTTCAACAATATTCCATTGGAATTTGAGGTTCTTAGATTTACAGGGCAAGGCTATTAGGAGCAAGATGAAAAAGCGTAAGCAATCAACTCGACCATTATTCCTCATAAAATCATCTTGTATCATTTTAAGAGTGCTCATCACTTAGTTAAAAATTTACTGTGTAGTAGGAAAATAACAAACATTTGGAGGATATTGTGGAAGCTATAATTCCCCACATATTCAAAAGGTGACTGAAGTTATAAGACAAATCAAGAACTAGCAAACAAATCTTGAAATACAAGAGTGGAAGAAGCTGCACAAATAACTGTATGATTGCCATGATATTTTGCTCTTACCTAGGCATCTGCCCCTGGTCGCTGCTGAAGATAGGACCCTGGGTTTGTAGTCTGACTGAGTTTAAGTTCACCCTACACTAGCTAACTTACTTATTATAGTTCATTTTGAGTACTAAGTAATGGTACCAAGGTTGCTCTGAATTATTTTTCTTTTTCCATAAAAGTGACTCTTCACATAAAAGTCTAAATATGCCTTCTATAAATACAAATTCATTAATAAACTATAATTTTTATTGACATGTTATTCTAAACTACCCCTTTTGATCATGCTGATGTCACTAGCTTCATCTACTGCCAATATGAGTGCCTTCCTGTGTTTCCCAATCAGCTCTAAATCTAACACTTTTGTGAAGGAGTGACTCAAGAGCAAGTCATTTTTACACAGTCAAGTTCCAAGAATATTCTCCAATTCAGCCTCAACAGCAAGAGCTTAAAACTTCTGGTAAGTCAGCTGGTTGTGTAACTATAAGATGACATGTTTGTCATTCCTTGCATTTAGTGAGAAAGATGTCTTTGCAGCAAAAGGCAAAGGAATTTTAAGCAACTGGCACATTTATCAGAAAGTCTCATTCCTACTCAGCATCATAAATCCTCTTGTGTATATAAACACATATATATAGCATATAATCAACACACACAATAAGATTATAAAAAGATTTTCTTGCAGAAGTATTTTATTTCACTTTTACCTACTAAATGCTAAAAAGAAAAACAACTCCCTAAAATTGGCTACTTGAGAAAAACATTCCACTTTCCAGCTGGCACTGTGAGGATTAAAGAGTAAACAAAAAGACTTACTAAATTGAACTATCAACTCAACAGACATTTAGTACAGGAATGTGCAATTCTCCAATTCAGTATTTGGAAGAACATCCCATTGTTAACTTTTGCAGTATTACATAATATTCCGCCATACCCTCAGAGAGTTCTCCTGGATTTTTATTTAATACAACAGCTAGCCACATAGGGAACATAAATTCTGTAGCACCTGCATATATATCAAAGAATTTCATTTATTGTGAAAATTGTTGCATTAAAACATGATGTGAAGAGAAAAATCAGTCTGAAATGAAGAGAGTAGGAATCTCAAGTTTTGGAATGCTGTAAAGCACAGGATATGGTAGGAAATCTGAGGACAAAGACAGAGAAACAAGGAAAGCATGTATTGCAGACTCAGGAAGACAGAAGAACAGGTGGAGACAGACTGCTCACTTATATCTTCTAATGCAGCTACATTCCCATGAATGAAGCCTGAATCTCCATTAAGTTAGGAACTAAAAAACCTTTGATTTTTGTTCAAGACTTCAAACCCCATGCACATAAAAAGGAACACAAGCTTGTTCTTATGACAGGAACCAGATTTCCTAATCAAAGCAAATTGTTTTGGCCTTCCCATAAAACCCTGATATTTATAAAATCCACTGGAGGTAACTTAATGACATTAATTTGATAGTAATGATTTTAAGGTCAAGTTGTGCTCTTAAACAAAATGAGGGGGGAAAGTAATTGTACTACATCTGCCTACTTGCATTTCAGTTAATTGGCTTTGGTCCTGTGCTGCTACTCCCACACAAGCACTTAATAGCAGCAATGGTATATTTTAATTAAAAATGGATAAGAGTGTGTGAAACAGTTTTGACAAGACCCTCAGTAAAATTTTTAACTAATTTTGTTTCTTTTTCAAATGATCTAAGAACCTTTTTTTATGATTAGAGCAGTTCTGGAAAAAAGGCTTTCCTAGATCAGATCACATATACATGCAATTGGAGAGGACATGAAAGGACAAAACATGATAAAGCTACTTACCAAGCCATAGTCATCAACTACTAATATGTTAATCAGATACCAGTGACAGGCATATGCCAGAATAAACCCTGGTTTTACGTTTTACTTTTTCCTCAGAATAGCTGAGAATTGTGATATTTATTTTGTCTAAATAGGTATCCTTTTGCTTCCTTTAAAGAAACAAAGAGGGTAAGAAAGGAACATGGCCACCTAACAATAACTTAGAGGCATCAACAGAGTCTGTCTACAGTTCTATAGATAGCTTTAAAGTTATTATTAGAATTATTTTTGGCCTTGAATCTCTATTTCTAAATGTTTTGTGTAAGTTTAAATCTGTAGCTGAGATAATGGTGCTCAGCAGAACATTAATCTCCTTGCCAGGATGTTTGTTGTATGAATATGCCATAATAATTTATAAGAATGAAAGAAGAAAAAATATGTTGAAATAAGGACAACAGAACAAGTACTGTGTTACATGAGCTTATCCAACATCCTTCTGACTCTAGTGGATTGCTTTTTCCACAAAGGAAGTTTTCTTCTTCTCAACAGCAAGGAAACACTTCTTAAATTCTTCTCATCAAAATCACGCAGATACAGCTACAAATTAAAATGCTATTTAGACTCTCTCATTGGAAAGGACATTATTATAGACAGAATATGGGTAGGGAGGTTTTAAGTGTTTTCTAAATGTCTTGTTCAGAAAGCATAGCTCTTATTAATGTTTTGATAGAATTTGCTATGCTAGTTGCCTACTATATAGACAACTGGTAGATTATAGTGATAGGGCATATCTGAGACCACTCATCTCTTGAAAGATCTATTAAATTTGTAACAGTTATTTTCCTTTTCCCCCACTTAGTAACTGTACTAGAGTATTTAACCTATTGCAGATACCTAGAATTTCATTTGAGTTTTTAGAAGTTACTCAGATTTCTCAAATTATAATAATATAGACTTACAGGAAGCTAGTCTCAGTATATCCATATTCTAAAGACAGCCACAACACAACATAGACGCAATCTGCACTGATCATGTATTGATTCCAGAGCTTTACCTGTTTCTCAAAAGGCTGCTCAGGTACCGACTGAAAGCAGTGGCTTGTTCTAGAGTAGGCAGTACCACAGGTTAACAGCAGTCAACAGCTGCAGCAGTAGCAGCTATAGTCAAGAGGCCTTAAAGCTGGCAAGCAGAGATGAGCTTATTTTCCCACCAAGCCCACTTTTCGCAGGAAACTTTTAAACGTTCCCCTGAAAAGCAGCGTTTAGCGTGTCCTTGCAAGGCGCGAGCGTGGCCGCCCGGTAAAGCGGACAGCAACCTGGCCGCCGCGCGCCGGGTGGAGCCGAAGCGCCACAGGGCCGGGGCCGACTGCTGCTCTCCGGAGCCACCTGCCGGCTGGAGCCGCGCTTGAAGCGACGCGCGTCCCGCCGCGGCCCGCCCGCCGAGGGCAGAGACGGGGCTGAAGGGAAACGAACGGGCCTCAGGGGGCGAAGGCGAACGGGGAAGCATGCCCTGCAACCCGAGTGGCACACAGGTCGCTACTTGAAAGGAGGAAAACTCCTTTTGCGGATTTCCAGTCTTGTGTAAGAGAGCTGTAATTTCATATCCAAAGACGACATAGGTTCGCTAATCACAAGACTGAGATGGATCTTTCCCTGTGCACAGCCAGTCTCTGTGGCATGTCTAACAAATTACTACAGGATCACATTCCAGAGTAGCAGCTAGGATGAGGTTTTACATTGTTATTTAATGCAGCTCTTAAATATAGTACAAAATAATTTCTCACTTTTTTCCTTTTTCTTTGGAAGTCCTTCATTCCAATGAAGAGCAAATGCACAAATCTGGCTCATTTATACATTTACAGATGTCTTCATATAAATAGGAGAATCCAAGTGGATTAAAATACCCATTGACCACTATCAACTTTAATTTTTCCTACATATTTCTTACACTACCTCATGTTACTTGGTAAAGTAATACATATCACTAGCATTCATGTTCCTATTACATGCAGAAAAAGACTGATACATGTTGTACCCCCATGAATTTACCTTAAATTAATGTACTTCCAAGAGAAAAACAATTATTATTTTATAGTGTTCCTATGTCATTCTGACAGTGTGTTCTCTCAAGTCTAAACCCTCCATGATTTCTTTACAAAGCAAAGACAGACAAAAGCTTATATAGTTTTAGTTAAACCCACAAAGCTAGTAGACTTCTACTGACAGGAATTTTTCTTCTTTTAAAAGAAAGGGATTCGTTTGGTACATTTGGTCTGGAAGGACAGAAAAAGCATTGCTCTCATTTACTTAGACATCTTTGTGTACTTCACTGTGTGATGTCACTATGAAAGTCTCTTTCATTGTACATATCAGCACACAAAATGAATAACTGATATTCACAGAAGTTAGAGATATTAATGCAGTTTTAATGGGATTTTATTTCAGGGATAGTTTGTCATGACAATATTTCATTATCATAGCACTAATTTGTCATGTACATGCACCATTTTTCATACTTACTTTAGGACTAAACATGCCCTTTCACCTGAAATACATAACTGTGATTCATAGTGAAGCATTTAACATACACCACTGAAATTAGGCTTCTATTATGATACTGATTGTACAAGTATATATTGGCAAAAGCTTAAGGACATTTCAGTCTAAATAAACAGATCAGTAAAGTATCACAACAGCAAGAAAGGTATTTGAGGGGAGGTGGGGGAAATGATAGTAAAAAGGAATAACTTAAAATCCAGGTATCCTTACTGTTCTGTTTGGAGGCATCATAAGCTCCGTTTTCTCTCAGAACACACTGTCTTGTTACAGAGCTTTACTCAGAACCACACAATAAAATTCTTTGGAATCAGTCTTACAAGAAATTGTATAACCTAAGTTTAGAGATTTAGAGGTTATTATTAAGGAAGAATATTCAAATTTAGAATACAAGCTTGAAGAACTTTGATCATAAACCAGAATCAATACAATAGCTAGAGAATATAAGCCACAAAAATTGTAGTAATATTCAAAATGACTGAATAAGTTCACTGTACTATTCCAACTTACCTTATAATATTGCATATCCTCTGAAGATACATTACAATCTTAAAGAACCTCCCAAAGCCCAGATGAGTAGCCTCTGCAGGTATTACACATGCCTTTCAGTAGAGCCATTTACACTGTTACATTCTCCTAAGACACCTACAGAAAGGACAGTATGGCCAGCATTCTGTATCAGAGCCTTCAGAGTCATGTTTTAATCAAACATAGTACCTACTTTGGAAATCAGTACTCGAATATAAGCAAAAAAAGAGGAACTTCAATCTAGATATCAAGCTATCAAAGTAAGTCTGATGTACAAATTCATAGCTATTCAAATTATAAGAAAATATATTAAGTGTTTGGAAGACACAAACCAATCTATGATGAAGACACTTACACATTGCTGTTCCATGGCCAAGTGTATTATGTTTTCCTTGCAGTAAGTCCCAAGATAACTTTAGTTAACACTTAGGAAAATAAGGATAATGAAGTAAATATTGGCTAGTACACATAGGTACATATATTTTACTGCTAAATCATCACACTTCTAAACATACCAAGAAACAGACATGATGATGATTTTCACCCTTCATCTTGATATTCCAAAGACCCATGCCCATTACAACAGTGCTAGTGGGAGTCCTAAGAACAAAAACCCAAAAATCCACAGGTAACTTGTTTTTCAAATATCAATATCACTATAAATGTGACTGCATTCAAAACTTGTGTGTAGAAGAATACAGCAAAAGACACTTCAACAAAATGTTATTTCTAACTTAAAATTACAACGTCTTTGGAACTGCTTGTGACCTCTGTACTTTACTGTTAAAAGGCAAGAGTACATTCAGAAATACTTTTCACCTTGAACACAAACACCACCAACAATATAGTTTGCTCATTCCCTATCTTCTTATAAGATATTACAGTGAAAAAAAACCCCAGAGATTCTTGTAGTCTATCCATTTTCAATGTTTAAAGTAACAAAGTTCTGTAATCAAGTGAAGTAGTAGAGAAAGCCACTGTTGTTTGGGGAAAAAATGTAGGTGTGTAGGGGAGAGTAGGAGGAAAGGAGGGGAAGAGACAAAGGCAAAGGAGACTGACTAGAGACACAGGTGAAAGCTGACAAAGAGGTTAAAGAAAAAAGTCTTTCCAGCCACTGTCATTTAATTTAGCATGTGCAGGCTGTACAATACACTGTGGTTTCAGCCAAACCACTGTGTTGTTCTCTTACCCACATGGCAGCTATACCCTGGCCACACTTTCAAACGTACAATCCCCTCTTAACCTTACAGACCAAGTCTGGAAACTGAAGGTTTTCACATCTAAGGAACTGTGCTTATGATTCCAGTTTGCTTTCATATAAAACATGTTGGCCTTCTGGAAAAGATTAAAAGAAAGCCAAGAAAGTTCTGTTAGAGATGAAAACAATAGTTATGTTTGTAACCCATAGTAAGTACATATTATGATGGCTTAGTAATATCAGAGAGACATATTTTAAAAATCATGGAATGGTTTGTATTAAGCATGGACACTTACAGAGAACATGAGTTTTGGAAAAAATACATTTTTAATACAGCTTTCCTTTAAGTTCACATTAGAGGATACCCCAAAAACAAGCAAAGAAAGCATACTTCATGAAATAACATGAAAGTGTATAATTTGTATTCCCAGTTATAAACTTGCACTGATTTCAAGCTAAAAACTCTGAGATATGGATTACTGGCACAAAGTAAATATTTTAAGTGTTTAAATATTAGTATAAAACCTCAGAACCCATACTATTTAAGTAGATTTTGTTCTCTAATCAACTCTGAACACAAAATACTTAGAATATTTGTCTAACTTTTTAGTAAGTAACATTAGTCTCAATTCAGGAAGTCTTCATGTGTTTAAGTATATGCTTACACTGAGAAGAATATTGAAACCTAACTTTAAGCCTGAAATTTAAGTTGAATAAATGGACTATTTAAGAGAGTTTCTGGATTATCTTAAATGCTTCTACTTACAAGACATTAATACTCCATTGGATGGATGAAGGTATTCAAATACAGTGGTATCTGCCCCTTCACAATAAAGCTTTATCTGATCTGGATTTCTATTTTTAAAAGAAGAATTTAAACCACTATCATTTTTGTAAGGGCATGTGTGGTTTTTTTAAAGGCCTGTTTCATCTCCCAGGTCTAATTAGAATTTTATTGTACATACCAATAAAATAGCCATTAAACAGAAGTAGTCCAAGTGCATTTTTTAAAAGGAACAGAAGATACCATTATGAAAAACATGCCAGCATGAGAAAGTATGCGTAACATGAAGCTTCCAGTCCAGTTTCACTTACAGATCCAGCTCTGAGTCCACCTTACGTGTTTTCAAGTTTCATAAAAGCTATAGTCTTAAATATATTACTAGTTCACAAGTGACAAATTGTAGGTAATCTTTGCATGACCCTAGCATACTTCACTTTCAAATCAAGTAAGGAGGCTCAGACAATCTTAGTTTCTCTAAAACTTGCTTTCAAAAAACTCTTATTTCCTTCCTTGGGTATTTCCTCACTATTTTTCCTGTACTTATCTTCCTGTTCTCCTCTTCTCTGGTGACAGAGATGTTTTTTTCTTAAACCATAGTAATTTGTTTCTTTAGAATAATCTTTTGCTCTGAAGGTCAAAAATCAGAGAAAGAAGGAAAAAAGAACAAAAGCTCTAGCAAGACAGACTGAAGTGGCAAACAAATAAAGATCTGTTAATTAATATGTATTAAGCATATTATTCTTACACTTGTTTCTCCATAATGGATTAATACAATGGAAAGTATTGTGGGTTTTTTCAAAAACACACATGCTTATCTATATGATTTTTCAAGGAAAAGTTGGAACCTTACCTACAACAACTTTAAGTACCTTTTGAAATCAATGCTAGTTAAAGCTCAAAGCGGACCACTTTGTTATTGATGTAGTCATTACTTCTTCCTAGTTAAGAGGTATAACAGTAACAAAACTGATCCTTCTACAAATGTTATTATACAGACTTTTTGGTAATGAAAACAGGCTGGATGAATCAAGGAACTAAAATCACCCACCTGAAATTTGTCCATATATATGGCAGCTTAGAAAAGACTACTTCTGGTTGACTTTGACTATGCAAAACCAAGACAGAATATCTGATCTTTTGGACTAGAAACACAAAGAAATCTGAGCACTTCAGGAGATAAGTATCACCATACTATCCAGCAATTATATTGGTAGGTTTTGTCTTGATAATCTTGCTTTCCACTTAAAATCATAAAATAATGAGTTCCTAGTTTATCTAAAATAGTACTGCTGTCTTGTGTACTGGGACATCCGTATGCAACATCAACAGCAGGAGCAAAAGAAAAAGCAACAATAGAGCTGCAAGAGATCAAAAGACCTGTACACATTTAGAATATTCTTAAATAGCTGACTCAAACAGCTCAGGAAAAAAACCACTTTATTCTAGAGCAATTACTTAGTTTTATGTTATCTTGAAACCTCAGAAAAATTAGTTCTGCAATTCCTTAATAGTCAATTTTTCCTGGTAAATGCTTCTTATTAATGACTATTCTTTAACAAAACTTTACAATTTCAAATATTCTTACTATATTTTATTTTCTACCCAAGGCTATCATATTTCAACAATAAAAGTTATCAAAATATGAAATAGAACTTGATTTTGTAAGATCTGTTTCTTTGGGCAATTTTTCAGATTCAAGTAGACAAACAGGGAGCAAGTACTGCAGCAATATAAAATGATAACATAAAAGTCAACATCACAATTATAAACACAATATTATTCATGGAACAACTCGTAAATAATCAACACTGATTACCTTCCCACATATTTTCACATTAATGGAGCACTTGTGGCATTACATTTTTAGTCAGAATTCTTGTTTTGTCTGACAAAATACATCCAAGTATGTATGCCCCAGTTCTTGAGTGTCATAGCTAGAACTTCAGCACATGTGTCTTTTCTGTAGTAAAGCATTTGACATCTCCATTTTATAAAGCAGCTGTGATCAAGACAAACTCCATACTGAGAATAAGACAGAAAAGCATTTGAAAAAATAAAGCTCACAATTGCAGCTGTATTTGTGCTTAGAGTTTAGAATGAAAGATGCAAGCATAACAAGAACATCAAGTGTAGTCCATAAGAATAGCATTCCCTCATTTTAAGTATAATAAGCTGGTTTTCCACCTTTCTGAAACAATTGAGATGTTAAGAAATACTAAAAATGCAGATTCTGAAATGCAAGTTATTCTAGTATTATGTTAGGAGGAGTAACAACCTTCTGGAGTTTATTATCTCTTCGAATATTCATGGCATTCTACCCACTGATTTAAGGCTCTATGCAGAAGCCAGATTTATTAGGTCTACCTTCAAAGATTCCTTCATATGCACTAAGTCCCATAGTAGCACTGTTAATGCCAATTATGCTCTCCTCAGAGGCACAGAACTGGTGACACACAGCTGTTATACACTCATATAAAACCTGCATATGTAAGAAGTTCTAAGACTGAAAAGAAATCAAAGAGGGTTGGGGGTGAGGGGTGTCTCCCTTCAACATGTAAAAACAACCATCCCAAAACACTAGCATTTCTCAACATACAACTTTGAAAGAGCATCTTTTTATTACTCAGTACTTGTTAACTTCCCAAAAAAGAGTTACTATGATTTTTTTTTCTAGCTTTTTTCTAGGAGTTTCACTCAAAGCTAGCACTAGCAATAATTAAAAAAAGAATTCTTAGGACTAGGTATAATTTTATTCACACTGCCTATCACTTGATTAACATCCCTCTAAGCAGAAAACAAGCAAACCTTTTCATATAGTAGGATTCAAGTTTGACTGAACTTTATGAAGTGGTATCCTGTAAATACAAATATAATTATTAAGTTTATTTTCAGAGTGGTCATGTTAACAGCCAGGCATTTCATAAAGACATTGTGAAAAACTGAGTAGTCCAAATACAAAAAGAAGAGATGAAGCACATAAACAAAAGTTGAAGGTAGAACTCCCAGAAGTTCTGCCAAGATGAGCTACATCAAAATTTTAGATTGCCACATCAATGAATGAAGGAAGCAATATTGTCATTAATCTTGCAATATGAAGTAGTTACAGTAGTGTCTGTTACAGCACTGATGTGGCAGTCACCTCATTTCAGTTGTTGGGACCTCCTAACCATATAAGCTGAGTATCTGCAAATGAGGGGAGAGAAAAAGTATTCATAACTTTAGGCACCTGAATTTGTCAGGCAGGTTCCCCAAACTCTGATTACAGCCACTGGAGAAAAGTCCCCATAAGACATGCATTCTTTGAATCACTTCTGAAAGTATCTTGAAATTTTTCTCCACTGACTTGAGGAAGAAACTGAGGAGACTTCCTAAGCTTAATTTTAGCTGGTTACCTCAGGTGCCAGACTTGAATCATGGGATTTCCTCCTAGGCTCCTTGCATTGGTTGGCTCAGAGCAGTAAGACACCCTTAAGTACTACAAAAAAAGAACTCTAAATCCACAGAAAAGACTAATAAACAGAAAACTGTCCAACAAGATGCATATATTTGCTTTTAAACAAAGATTACTCATAACAATATGTCTTGTAACTCATTAGAACTTAGCTTCCAGATTCACCTGATAATTCGTTTTACCCCATAGAAAACTAATATATTTAAGCTATCACGGTAAAAAAACCTGCTCTTGGGATCAAATAGACAGCTTTGAGGGTGAAACAATGTTACCTGTCCCTTGAAACATACACCTATCCAAAATATTCCTACAGTTTTTTCCACAATACTCAGATTTTCAAGAAAATAGGAGGGGAGAGTAAAAAAATCCACATTTTTACTATTCTACTTATGATTGAGCTCCTAATTCTGTTGTGCTACAATGCCAGAAGGCATTTTCAGTGGCATTATGATAGATTTTTTTTATTTCTATAAATGTTTTGGCAAAAGCAATCTTCTGGCTAAATGCTGTATACCGCAGACAGCAAACTGAGGCTCAAGACAAGTACAGTGCATGTTTAACCACAGAACACTGCTTGTGTTTATTTAAAGAGTGTATTGGAATGCCAGTGATTCTTTTCAGCTGTCCCATTACTTCCCCCCTCAACTTTTGTTTAATTTTTCCATGGTCCTAATTAGGCAATGTTCAAATTTGGAAAAACCAGGAAACACAGTACTGTGCAGCAGATGGCAAGATATTCTAAGGCAATGCTGTTAATGGAATCTTGGACATCATGTGATGCAAGACAAAAGCAAACACTTGTAGCAGCCAACTGGAATCAATTCTTCTACAGTGACAACAGAGATTGCAACCTACAGCTAGCAGAAACAGAAAGCTGAGAGTGAAATCACAGCCCACCCACATATGCAGAGGTGATAGAAGTACCTCAAGTTTTGTCACTGGCTCCAAATTAATTAGTCTTTAATTCATATACCCTGAAGGTTAAGAGTGAAGCACAGCATCAAAACTGAACTATACTGGTTAAATAAGATTGCTAAACAGTGTAGCTCAACACAGTGTGCAATAATTGTCTGTTACAAAATCTAAAACATTTTTCACAACAAAAAAGTATGTATTTTCTTTTCATAGAAATAAGCTTTTATATTAGAATTGTTACTAGAGATGTCCTCTAAGATCTCGCACTGGACTGCAGTATATCACACATTCCTTTTGCTGGAAAATCGTTTTCATTTAAATAAAAATCCTCTACATGAGCTGTATGTTTTGTGTTATATGTATGCCACTGCACTTCCCTTCATTATTATTTTCAGTGTTTTAAAGCTAATAGAAGTTTTCTTCTGCGCTGATACTTAGATTAATACACACATAATTCGTATGGAATAACTGTTTAAAATCTCAAAAATAAGTTTAATTTATTAGGCTAATTGATTGATACAGTTGAGGTATCCCATACTTAGTCAAATCCAAAGATGAAGCACAACTTTGGAGCTTTAGTTTTAGGCTTTATGCCACACCATTCCATTTTAGACTTCTGCGCTGGCTAGCTAAATTGGACTGTAACATCTCTACCACTAAAATCTCCACCTCTTCACAATCAAAGATTATTCATCTGGAGAATTCCTTTCAGAGATGGTGCTAAGTCTGCGTGCACTGAATAGCCCACGGGAAGAACCTCTTGAGGTTTTGACCTTAAAAGTAATCTACGGAGATGAACTAAAGTTGAGTAAAAGGAGCATACTTCTTCAACCTACTTGCTTTGATGATCATTTCCCTATTTGCCTGTGTTAGTTAACATACTGACATATCTTCATGACATATTTCAATATACACTGGCTAATTAGTCATAAGACAAGCAAAAGTCTTAAATATTTCATGGAGTTGTTGGACAAGCAATGCATTAGACTCCTCAGCAAGACTAACTTTGGAAGTCTATTTTGTCACGTAAAAAAAGCTTAAGAATAACTAACTGCCATTTGTATACAAAAAGTCTCAGTTATTCAGTGGTTCTTTCTATATCAGTGGTAGGTGGAAAAAGTAATTTTAAGCATCTAAACACTAAAATATTCTAAGATATAGCAGGATAACTAATATGGTCTGTTCACAGCTAACTCACACTTAACGCAAGCTAGAATTCCTGAATGTCTGCTCTTGTTACATGACTAGTTTACCTTTGCTTTTTAAACTCTAGATTTTGTAAAATCATTTTATTGATTTATAGTCAAAAGATATTGCACACAAGGAGCTAAGTCATTTGCCACAGGAAAGCGAACAATCAACAACAAACTCTTGCAGGTTAAGAAATGCCACATTAACACAAAGTATAGCTTGTCCAGTCTCACCCATGTCACTCAGCACAAAACACCACAGTGACTGATTACAGGGCAGGGACAGTGACAGTAGTACGATTCTGAACTAATTCCTTGCTAAATCCACACAAGTTTGGCTACCCTGTAATTTCTCTTTTGAAAATAAAGATTGGTGTCTCAAGTCTTTGATTTTAGCTCTTAATTTAAAACAGTTCTCAAAATAAAAATAATCATAAATACATTTCCAGTCCTGTTTGCTATTAGGAAAATTAAGTACTAAAACATGGATATTTTGCTAAGTATAGATATTTTATTTTTCTCCTTTTCTGTCTCACGCTAAGTTGTCAAAATGACCATGTAGTATTGGATGTTTCCTTGTAATACACTCCTAACCATTTTGCTAGTATAGTATTTAGCATTAACAGTCATGGAAATATGTAAACTTGCCATAAGTTACATAAACCAGATCACAACAGCAGTCAAAAATCAGACTGCTAAGCAAGACTGTCTTAAATGCTAAGTGGCATATTCCATACTTTCATCCAGAAATAAGACTAAAGTATGTGTAGCTTCTGATATTTTTAGATATCCCTACTTGGAAAAATTGTAATGCCTATAAAATTCTAATGAGAAATTAAAGAAGTCAACCCCAGTTCAGAATAAATATTTGTTCCAATGTTAGTATTTTCAGAAGTTACAATTGTATAAATTTAGGCAAAAGTACCCCTTTTTGTTTTGTAGACCAAAGAATGAGATTTATTCAAGATATCAAGCTCATATTTTCACTGTTATTAAAAGCTTGTGAATATACCATTACAGAAAGACTCTTTGTACTGTGCAGTATAGGCTCTGTGCTTTGCAAGTCCTGAAAACAAAGCTTAAAGCTTTGGGGACTAATAATTTAATGTTCTTCCCACAAACCTTTTGTTTGGGAAGTCATGCACAAGTTTAGAAATAAGCACTATGCAATGTATAAACAGAGCCTTAAGAAACCCTTTTCTATGTTCCAAGAAAGGACATAGTATTCCCCAAAATTCATTCTAGTTAACAAACCACTGACTAAAAGACAGGAAAGAATGTTTCATTCAAGCTACAAGTATCCACATCACAATGAAACAAAAGCAATCAGGAAGTCCATGTTTGCTGCCATGGATATATGATAATGTAAAATATTTTTTAAACTCATAAATGAGTCAAATTAAGTCCTCATACTTATAGTGAACTTGTAATTAATTACCATAATCCTTCAAATTATGTTTATGCTAGAAGTACATTTCTGCTACTCCAGCTACCTTAATCTGTCAATCTAGAATACACATTCATGGTGATCTTTCTACCACATGGGGAGAGTCAATACAAAAGTCAAACTCCAATTCTACCAGCATCCACACCTATGCAGCCAGATACCACACTTGACAGCCAGATACCACAATTGACAGCTTCTAAAACAAGTTTTCATTTGCCAGCAACTAATAACAAACAATATTTAAGAACGTGTCAGATAAGTGAATCTTAAAATAAACTGTCCCATTCAGAATCAGTTGAAAAATCAGTTCAGAAAAGGTGATAGAATTGTCATTCTATGTGATATTCAAAACAAGAAAAACCTGAGTCATGATAACTAAAAACTGTTATTTCTTTAGTTTGTTTTGTGTAAGTTAAAGATTTTTCAGTGTACCCCAAGTGTAAACGAACAGGAAACTTAGCAGGAATACTGGAAAGTGACTCAAAGGAATCTGCCAGTCAAAAATCATCATCTAGCTCTACCTTCATCCAGCTCTACCTTTTACATTTAATAGTTAAAAGCAGACGTGTTTTGAAGAATTATTGTAGAAGGGTCTAGCAAACACTTTCCACAGTCAATATAGTGGCACAAAAGCTATAAATAGAACTATGAACATTTTGAACTTATTAAATAGAAGTTATATCATGTCCTTCTCTGGCCTCAGAGAAGGTAATTTCCAGCCATTCAAGAAATTTAGAAGACATCAATATCCCACACAGCAGTGCATTGTAGACCTTTGTAAATGAGTCTGAATATTAAATAGATATCCTGTACTCAACACAACCTTGCTTTTCATGATAAGTAGATGAGGTGTGCTGTACCACAGTTAGACTAGTTTTAATATGTTAAGGGTTAACTAAAATTTATGTCCATGGCATACATATAATGTATAAGTACATGGCATCATGACTTTGTGTAACAGACTAATATGAGAACCCAAAGATTCTTTTAATCAAAACATGAACTCCTAAGAATTTCAATCCTACCTGAAAAAAAATCCTTTTTTAAAATATAAAATACATTATATTTGAGTAGAGTTATAGTACAGTTCT
Organism: Hypotaenidia okinawae; assembly: GCA_027925045.1. Classification (NCBI taxonomy): domain Eukaryota; kingdom Metazoa; phylum Chordata; class Aves; order Gruiformes; family Rallidae; genus Hypotaenidia; species Hypotaenidia okinawae. Next base: position 11,448,369 of record BSDF01000012.1, read on the forward strand.
CTAGAACTGTAACATTGCATCACTTTTCCACAATAAATATTTGTTAATGTATTAATTTTCATATAAAATAATTAGTTTTAATATAAATTTTTTACCATATCATATGGAAAATACTACAAGCATCATGTGTGAAGATAATGAAATATTAGTTGACCATACTACTCTGACCTAAGCAATTGTTTCTCTTTAAATACAATCAGATTGAGCAATATTATTTGTGTTCAATATTGTTATAATGAAAGGTCACCAAACATTACAGAAAGCAGTTTCAAGATAACATATGATGTATAACAAATAGACTATAACCAGAACTTGAGACATCCCAAAATTTTAAATTAAAGATTTCTAGTTTGTACCATTTGTCTAAAAAATACTAGAAGATACTGTAGCTGAGGGAAGAGGATAAAGTATTAACAAAAATATTGTTTAAATGTTTGAAGTTAAAGAATAACAAACCCCGTGTGTTGAGAGTAAATGCACTTATAATGCTAAGAAACTCTTCAGAACAGTGAAAGCTGAAGGGTTTTTTCCTATTACTTCTTAAGGCCACACAGCTATAGCTTGAGTGTTTTAAGGAGCTGCACTTGAGTCAAGGGAAGTTTGCTTCAGATTATTAATGGAAAACAAATGGGAGATTGAAGCTGAAGACATTGGGAAGAATAGAACACATGAAAAATCCTCAGTTTATCCTCCAGCCTTGACTTGGAAAAATATCCCTGCTCATGTCTGCACAGTTGACTTAACTGGCCTATATTCTACAATATTGCTTAAAAAAACACCTGAGATTTTGAAATTACATGGTTTAATACTTTAACATAATGAGACAATTACAAAATAAAGCCAAATACAATACCCTAGGATGCACAACTACTGGTATTTCAGCAGTCTTTTCAAACAATAATTCTTCAGCTTCACTATAAGGAAAAACAGGGGTATGTGCTTTTAATATTTGAAGTAGTTCAGCCCTTCCCTCCAAGTTATAAAATGAAAACAAAGTGGAAGGAAAAAATAAAAAGGATAGGGAAAAAAAAAAAAAAAAGAGTTGAGCTTTCTGATAAATACTTGCCTAATGTAAAGATGTCACCAAAAAACTGGCACCAGTGATATCAATTAAGACACTTGATGTTGTGAGGTGCATAATAAAAATGTAAAAATGTTACATTAATAATATGATTGCATTACATAGAGGTTTGAGTAGACCTGCAGTCTTTTTAACCTCTAAGGTAAATTTTCTATGCATCCATTTAGTACCTTAAGTTGTAGGACCCTAAATTTTACTGAGATCATGTTGGTATAGGATCACAAATTTTATTTTGCCACAAACAAGCACTACAAAATTTCTGTTTGAAGTTTAATGTCATCACTAACTCATGTACTCGTCCATTTTTTCATGTAAAAAACATTTTAAATTGTGAACATTAAGCTACTGTAACATTAATATACAAAATGGATGCTTAAAATCATCTACTGAAGTTGGCAGTGTCCTCATTTATTAACAAGACCTCTTTAAAAGATAGCAGGAATTTTATTGATGTATAACTTTTTCCACAAGATTCCTCAGTGATTCATATAGACTAAAATAGTCTTTGACAAACCACTGCATCATGAGTACAAAGAAAAATAGTGGTTGACAGAAAGGAAATGAAAACAAGGAAAGCAATGTGAAAGATGTAGATAAATTATATGAAAGCAAAGTGAGACAATAGGCTCTTTAACTTCCTTGAAAAATATTTCCTTCTGCCAGTATTTGCAATTATCTTCTAACCTGGCATTCATTATAATGGAGGGAAAGGGCTCATTGATAAATATTATTGTAACATGAAGAACTGGATGTAACAACGCAGGTTTGAAGGGCTTTTTAATATCAAATAGAAGAGCATGTCACATACCTTGACTACCAAAATCATTAAGAGTTAGTGTGCCTCTCTATAACATCCATTTTAACAGCACTGAGCTACTGGAGCCAGTTTCAGAGCAAAACTATTCAATGCAGACAGGTTTGCTTTTCTTTTAGCTTGAATTCCACTTGTTTTATGGACAAAAAAGCCCCAGTCTAACTGAAGTATGCTCTACACTATCAAGGTACTGGGTCATTTGACTTAGACATGCATAATACTTCCCTTTAATAATGATCCAAGAACATGTTCTGGAAAGAGTTCAATAGCAGCATTTTCATCTACAGCCAGCATGCACTGGTTTCCCATTTCAATTGTCTTCTGTACTTTATCTTAAGTGAGGAAAAGTATATTAGTTGCAGCACATTTAATTTTATTTAGTTTTACAGGTGTGCTAATGCATTTGGAAAATCTTTAAAGAAAAAAGAGCTATAGGAAATGTAATTATCTTCAGTATTATTCCTCCAGATAATTTGTAGAACAAAGCTTAGGTCAAGATGGAAGTTTTAATCTTCACTAGCAATCTAAATGGACTCTTAGATCCTGTCTTCAGTTTTATAACCCCAAAGAATACTACATATCACAGTTCATCCATATCTAAATGACACTGCCTAGACACTCTACTGTTCATCTGTTAAGTATGAAGGCAACGATCAAAGAGTACTAATCCCAACCACAGTTTAGCTACCAAACTATGCTCAATACAAAAATTAAGTGACTCTGTTCCTGTTAATCAGTATAAAGGCATACTGAATTGTGGACTGCCTTCCTTGGAAGTGATAAGTCACCATGAAGCCTGACAGACAATATTCGAAAGGAGCCAATAAGCACTATTAAAAACCCCAGCTACCTGCTAGCAACAGGTACCTATGACATCCTGTGAAAGAACCGGGTAAGTCAGAGTTGTGGTTTCATATTTGGTACCAAAACTATTTTCTTACAGATGAAAGAGACGATACAGCTCTTCAGCAAAGAAACAGTGTCCAGCTTCATGTGATTTACAAATGGTAACACATTCTTGTTTACAAAAGCCTTGTTTTTGATTTCTAAAGAACCTAGCCTGAATACATTTCTAAAATTTAAGACGCTTCAGGAAATAAACACAATGATAAAACTTCTTAGGGGGACTGCATCTGTGAAAAGAGAGCTTTCTCTTTCAACACTTTTAAACTACCAACAGTAGGACATAAAACATTTAGAGGTACAAATTTGGCATGACAACTGTAAGAGGCAAACGACACTCCTGCTAACTCAAGAAGCAAGTCAACCCTTCTCATAATTTGCAATGCCACCCATTGAATCCACAAATTGCAGAGTGTAGAACTCACTTCCATAAAACATTTTAATATATCCAAGCATAGCATGGAATTTTAAGTTAACATTTAAAATGTGTTATTCTGTGCATGTGCTTGGGTACTCATACATTTTTGTTAGTCATGTAAAACTAATTAGCATTAACTACAGGCTTTTCAGAGGAAACATGCATTTAACTTGCACCACCTTAAAAATAAGTTTACTTACTTAAACTCAACATTAAAATTGCAACAGTACTTCTATACAGTATTGTGTAATCCTTCCTTCATTTCAGTCTCTCTAGATGACAAAGCTAAGTGTCTAGCATTATTGGAAGTCTTTCTGAAACTGCAAGTGTTCTTTTGGAAGTAACCCTGGGCACATTCAGTATAAGCAGTTGCCTGGACCACTACTTCTGTGCTCTTTGCCATCAACACGCATTTTTGTTAGTCACAACTACTATTTTCAGCAAGGTAGGCTGAAATACCAAGCAGGTATTCATATATTCAGTTTCTGTTAACAAGGAAACTGAAAAATACGTGGCTTCAACATAAAGTTCAAATCTGAAATTTATTATGAAACCTATTTCATAAGATCTTATTTTCCCTTTGTAACGTAAAATTCCACAGAAAAGTCTGCCTGGAAAGCACTGCATCACTAAAGCATCCACACTGACTCAGAATAGAGTCAGACACGGCAGCTTAAGTAAACAGAAAAATCAGCATTCGTACATGTGAAATACCAAATACTCTGAGTTTTTCCACACAGGAAATTAATAGACTCTTGAGTAATACATTCATAGCCCAACACAAGCCATCCATTACTTTTGGTAAGGGACAGCACAGTTCAGCGCCAAGTCAAGATACCTTAACTGCTAATGTGCTGATCCATATTTAGAAGCAATAGTTAAATTAGTGGAATGACCTGCACAGGCTGGCTAGCTTCTTTACACTTCTTGCTACTGAAAATTCTAACCAAGCTGGTATTCAGTAAGCATTGTTTTATATCATGTTCCTTTAAGTCATTAATACATACACACACACTGACATTCAGAGAGAACCTGAACAAGTCATTAGAAACCTACCTAAGCACTGGGACCTCTGATTAGAAAGGAAAACACACACTTCCTTTATTAGTTTGGCAGACTTATTGATAACCTTTTGTACCATATAACACACTGCTTTGTAGCTATAATCCTGGAGCAGTAGCTATACCCAAGAGATTCTTAATTATCATTCTGCTCAATTCCTAAATGGAACAAAGTCACAACTGATTCTAAGCACTTCCCTATCTACAAGACTTGTATAATATGTTCAAATAAGTTAAACTTGAAAGCTTTATAACAAGCAGCTGATGCATTCCAATAGTTTTATAGTTTTTAACTAGCTGCATATATGATAAACACATGCAGACAACCAATTCTTAAATCTTTCAGCTGTTGGTAGCCCAAACAACACTACTATTTATTCCAGAGAAGCTTCTAATAAAGAGTAGCAGTAAGAAAAATATAATTTTACAAGGATTCATGAAATTGTAATGTTCCAGTAAATAAACAGCCAGAAAGTTAGAAGAATGCATAATATTTTATTCCTTTTCTGGTAAAAATAAAAAAGGTTTCATACACTTTAGATGGGGCTATTTTCATTCACATTATGAATACAATTCCTCCTACTGCTTTGAACAAACTTACTCTAATAGAGCAAGGCAGCAGGATCCAAGTTTACAAGAGAACGCGTCATTTTCATAAGACAAAGCCGTTTTTGCCTAGGGTTCCAAGAAGGGCTATATTTTCTGTGTTTTATTATTAATTCCCCGGAGATATCTGGGGCCCATCAGCCTCCTACAAACCATTAAAATAGGTCTTCCATTCCAAAAGAAACAGGAAAAGCAGTAGGAGACAGTACCAGTAATCTTCTGTCCATGATAAAGCTGTTCTTTTCATTCCTCCTATAGCATGACCAGACAGTCTAAAACTGTCAGGGAGTTGGAGTGAAAACATAACAATTGATGTGAAAATGAAGAAAAAGTGTTGATGGCTAATGAGCTAAGAATTCAGATCAAAGAGAACCCAGAAGTATCAGCAGAGTTGTCTGTATATCATCAAGATCCCTATGAGCAGATCCTCAGCTGGATATCTGGCCCTTACACTTGGTCCTGTGTACCAAGCAGATTTGTACAGTGATTCTCTTTCTCCAAACTATTCTCTTCCCTACAGTCAAACAGAAAAAGGCAATAAACTGTAACCTGTGCAAAAAAATATATTTATGCCAAATCAAATGCCTTACTACATAAACACCAGTCAAAACAGAACTCATATGACTACACATCCAGGTCAGAGTAATATAAAAGCAAGGAATTTCTTTTTTTGCAGACCAGGAATACTTAAAGGCAGCTGAACAACTTAGACCTTTTAGTTTGGAACAGGACAAATCAGGAAAGTATTGTCATATGGTATTAGTACAAGAGAACCTACTCTGTATGCAGTAAGTGCCAAAGAGTGCAGCACTCAAAAGGTCTGCAAATGGTCATCTGAGACAAAAATAAATCTAGAAGAATTACAAAAGAGCAGTGGAATAAAATATTTCAAAATGCAAGTTTTATCCATTCAGTAATCAATTCCAGACTGAATCTTTCACCTTTCCTCATTTCTCTTTAACGCCAGATACCCTTTAACAGGCATTCTGCATTCTCACTTTGATATCATTAACAGGACATTACTTCAGCTTTCCTTTCTAAGCATATTTTTTAGTTAGAAAAGTGTGAACTATACACTTTGAATAAACATTTTAAGAAAATTACTAAAATAAAGTTACTTGCAGCCATTCACACAAGCTATGGGAGGTGATTTATATTCAGAATTGTCAATAAAACTTGTTTTCTGGAGAGAAGCTTTTAATCCAAGTACAAAGTGATGAAGGGTGACAATTCAGTTATGCTTCAGTTGGGGAAAAATAAAATCTAATTGACAAGAATAAAAAAGTTGTAAGTGGCAACATAATCACAGCCTTGTATATCTTAGGGTTCTTAAACAATTGAAAGAAAGCCATGACAGCCAAAAAATAGGCCCCACACTGTCAGAGTTAATTTAGGTGTTATCAATTCCTTCATGCAATCAGAAACTGTTGAACCACTTTTCCAAATACAAAACTTTCTGTGCATCACTGCCATTACCATGCCTTATGAAAAAGTACATGAACTCCAGCAAGTTCTTTAGATGCCCACAAATTTTCTTCAGTATTGCCAGTAATGTAGCTTTATTTACTTGACTGCATTCTGATTGAATATCTCATGGTCTCATGAACAGATTTTGCTCCAGTCATTGGATAAAACAAAGACTAAGATCATCACCGTTTATGGTACCTGTTTGTCTGAACACAGTCCTGCAGCAGGACTCTCTCTCACTGATTCTAGATATTTCCTGTGAATTTAGTGTCCAAATGAATGGAACTCAGTAAAAGCAGAGTACTTTGTTTGATTCAGAAAGGTAGAATCAAATCAGCAGATGTTTTACAGTGCTGGTTCTCTAGTCTCTCAGCAGACAATTCATGTAATGCCAAGGAGGGGACTGATCATGGCCTCACAGAAATAGTGCCTCAAGTCACACAAATAAAGTCTAAAAAGACTTAATTCCTGAGTTCTCAGGATTCCTGTTTCTAGGTTGTCTTCAGTTTTAAATCAAGATATATTAAGGAAAACTTAATTTTACAATGGCCTGGAAACATTACCAGAACAAACACCTTCACTAATAAGGTACTAAAAATACATTGCTACATATAAACTGGTTCAAGCTCTGAAAGTATACAGAGGGACAGGACATCATCAAAAGGGCTCCAGTAAGAATCTCTGGTCTTTGTAAGAGCCAAGCATCAGCTCAGATTTCAAACTATCAGATACAGTAACCCACCTCATTCCTCACAAGAGAAAGACCAGAAAGGGAGCCTCAATCTCCTCATATCTCAATAGCAACAGTTAGCTGATCTGTGCAATTACTGTGGCTTATTTTCAGAACATTTCAGGTCCTTACATAATATCACCACTATGCAGTCCACTGGTAGCACGCCTCTGTTACATGGTCCCTTTCCACTATAGCACGCTCACCTCTCCCACAGGTCTCAGTTTTATAGAACAACAACAAAAGTTGTAGTACTCCTTACAAGGCACAAAAAAAATTAGCAAGTTCCAATTTCATCCACGTAACAACTGTGCCTACTATTAGACTTCAGACATAACCTAAATTACATTTTAGCTGTCTTCAGACCTGAAAAGGTATGTCATTCCAGAGATCTCTCAAATATCTTGCACATTACAGACTGATGATCAATCCATCAGCTTCTTACAACCATACTTCTTTGTCTAGAAGGAAAAAAAAACCAAACAGTACAGTCCTGCCTAAAGAGACTCATCCTAGCATCAGACATTCCCTCAGTCACAACAAGAATGGGAAAGAGCTCCATCAAACATATGAGACCACTTGAACATCTGTACCATCTTACTAAGCTTACATATCAAAAATATGAAAGAAAAACACAGCTCTCTTAAAACAACTTTTAAGAATGGAATAATGTGTCTACACTGGACAGTAGAATTAAAACAAATAGTACCACTACCTTTGTGCATTGAATGATAGGAGCATTATAAAGCAAAAAAATTGTCTTGAATGTCTGGGCAGATGCACTTACAGCATAGATGCATATGGACAGATATTCAAATATAGAACTGCTTTTGAAAACTAAGCACTACCCACATTTACTATATAAGGACAGTGGATCCAAGCTCTGTACAATTCAATTTTCAAACAGCAGAATCTGTTGCTAATGAAAAAGTGAATGTGTTGCCAGTTTTGTCAAATCTAATAGATGTTTAAGGAACACTCAAAGAGAAAAAAAACAAGAATAGGAGTTTGCCTATAATATTCTTCCCAGTAAGGATCTATTTATTCAAATTTCATTTGTATGATGCAAAGGATATAATTGTAATTATGACAGCATACAAAATTCAAAAGTGACTGGACTGCTTTTCATTACTGCTCTGTGTGTGAATTACATGTGTCACTAATACAAGCAGCATGATTTTAATATTGTGTGCTATGCAAAGACATTTTAAGAAAAGATTTGAATTAGAACTGCTAGCATCTGTTTATAAGTAAAAATTTTACAAATAGCTGAAGAGACCAGAAATCAGGAATTTTGATCTCACTTATCTGGTTATGACTAACTGCATTGATGGTTGCTTTGCCTGGTGTATGTGGTGTAGAAGTGGTGAAAGATTAAGGGCAAGACATCAGAGAACAGGAAAAAAAATGCTGAGCATCAAGCAGTCCATCTGCTTTGGCCATACAACAGATACTATCAAGTAAAGAAGAGGCCAAGTTTTAGCAACTGTCTCATCTAAAAAGCAGTTTCAAATTCTACTCACTAATACACATTCACACTTCTGAATTCTCTTGGATACATTGGTTCACTTAAGACACAGCAAGACAAAAGAAAGTTTCAGTTTATGGTTAAGACCAGGCTTCTTAAGTAGATCTTAAGATGGGCTGCATTGTTTTATTTTTACATCTGACCCAAAGAATAAAAATAAATGCTTGCTGACTTCACAGGTCTAATTATGTAGTATTAAATCCATAATCTAGCAAGTTTTAGTCTCACCATTTAAAAGTGTATAAATACACAAATATGACACCTAATATAAATGTTTATTTACTAGACCTTTCAGAGAGCACCAACAGTCATTATTACACACATAGATAAAAATCAAATATGTCATTCAACAGCATAAAATGCAAACAAACAGCTATTAGACTTTGGTAATATAACTGCATCGTTAATCATTAATCAACAGCAATATTGTTTTCTTACTTGTCACCATTAAACACTTCAGATTCAGTTGTTCACCTGGTTACTTCCATGTCAAAACTGCAACATTGAACATGAAGGTAAGTGAGCACACAGCAAAACATTTAAGGAATACATAGCACTGTGATTAAAGAACCACCTCATCAGAAAACTTCATCCTTTATGATGAAGGGCTCATCCCAAATGTAAGCCAAATGGCAGCAAGTATTCTATAAAATGATGAAATTCAGATCATTAAAAAGCATATCTCATTTGACTTAACACACAAGCAACTCCAAACTGTTCTTCAAAGTATACAGTTCTGACACCAGCCTCAAATAACTGCTGCAGCTTCCATTGACTCAATGTATGTCCACTTAGGTTTAATGAATTGTTTGTGCCCTTCATCTAGTTTCCAACAAAATATGTTAATTACTTGTTTAAGCCAATTGTATATACTTTCTTCAATGTTTATAGTATTCTAATCATGAAGTTCAATGATTTGGAACATCTCAAGTTTCCTATATCAAATATACCTATTATATATATTTTTCAAACTATTACTTAAAAAAATCTCTTGATGTTTTTCAGCAGCAGTTTTCTGCTGATCAAGCAGTCCAGTTATAGGTTAAAGGGCTAAATCCCATAATATTAGGGCTATAAGTGTAGTTTCTGAATAGGCTGTTTCATGTAAGTCTGGAGAGCGTTACCATACAAAGAAAATTGCTTCCTTTAATTCGTTGCTTTTTCATGTAAACATTTTCCTTCACATTCAACGGCTAAATACCCCACAAACATCGTGATAGGTCAGAAAGCTTGTTTTCAACAAAGTTCTAAAAATAGCATTTGTTTAAAACTATTAGAACAATAGCATTTTACTAGTGACTTGAGCAAAACCTTGAAGTGGAAACTTGACAACAGCAGTGAGGACATCAGCAATATTACTGCAGCATTTCTTTCAGAATCTAGCTTTGTGGCTGTCAGCTCAGAGAAATGCCCTTTCTGTGAAGTGAGGTTTGTCATTTGTAGTTTAGCAACACTTACACAGCATTTCCATAGCTATTAAAAACTTACTCAACATGTACATTTTTCATGCAGGAGGCAAGGGAAAAAATGTTACTTCCACTTACCCATGTATCCCTGCTACATGCACTGAGAGGTCTTAAAGGAAGTCTACATTATAGGTTTGCTTCTGCATTTAAGTTTTACACTGAAATAGTCACATTACACACATTAAACTATGATGAGCTATGTAATGCAAGATGAATACATTAACAACTATGTAGCACTCATACCAGAGCAATTGCGAGAAAGAGGGAATTTATTCTCATTTCCAGTCACATAAGGTGTGTTATCATGGTCTCCAAGCCAACATAGTGTTCATGTAGCAGTCACTAATAAAGCAGGGCTCTGTTTAGTGAGTTTCTGTAATGAACAATAAACTTTAAAAAATTTTCTGTGACCTTGTGACATGTAATGACACAAATATAACAGAGAACTGACTCTGGGTTTAATTTCATGTAATTGTACCAAGCTCCATGTTGCCATGTTTAACCTGAAACTTTTACATATTTTGTCTAGAATTAGAACTAGCTTGAGTTTGTATACATTACACCTTTGACGCTCAAGCTCCTAACAGCTTGTATTGCTTGTCTCTTATGAACATAATAGATTTATCCACAATGAAGACAAAGTATAAATCCTCCATAAGCATGGAAGAACAGACACAAGATTTTTTTCTTCCCTCCCAATACTGTATGTGTTCAGCTCTTCTTCTCTTGTGTGTTTTGTTGCACATTTAACTGGTTTTTGGAGGCGTTCAAGAAGAAACAAGATAAAAGTAAGCTCAGTAGTTAATATTTCAAGCATTTCTAAACACTGTAGATAAGACTTATTCAGAAAAGTTATCAAAATACATTTTAGAAAATTATTTATCATTTGGAAGAAAATATCAATTGGAAGAAAAAAGAAAGAAGCATTTATTAGGACTTCATATCACTATGGCACTTAAATTGGAAGTTTATCATTATGGGTATTTTGCAGTTATTCCTTAAAATGTCAACAAATACATGGCTGAGGTTAAGAAACAACTACAGTTCTGATTTTCATTTCAGTCTAAAATTTAGTGTTTAATTTCTTTGTATAACCTACATCATAGCCCCAGCTTTGAGAGCATAGACACGCTTGAAAACAGGATACTTCGACTTCGAGATGAACTCACATCCTCAACTGTTGTAGTTACAATAAAGGCTTCCTACTTTTCCCAGCAGATGTCAGTGCAAGGCAGGTGCAGAGAAGGCACACATGTTAAAAGCGTGAAATGCAGCACAAGCTCCACAGGTTCCCCTGCCCTGTGCGCAGAAACGCACTTTGCGGATGGTTTACATTCAGCGTAACTTTTACAAGACAAGGTTACCTTAACTGCTACAACAGCTATAAGTTCCAATTTGAAAACAAGTATGAGACATCAGAAAATATTTCCCTTTAAGATAAATGTGAATTCTATTCTACTACATATTGCCTTCACTACTGTAATTTTTAAATAAAGTCCTTCCAAGTCTAAATGAAAAATTTCAATTTATTCATAGATCCTTTTACAGTACACATTAGAGACAAAATTAGCAATAAAAAAGAACATATTTGAAATTGACTTTCTAATTATTCCAAAAGTATATCTTTTACAACATACAAAATATCATTCAAGCTATCACTATGAAAAGGAAATGACAAAAGCCCTGAAGAAATCATTACATTCTCCTGGTGAGGCACCAGCACACAACTCCAAGGATAACACGCTGGATACTATGGATTCTTCATTCTGAGAATCTGATGTCTGGTTCTGAGTTGTGAAGTCATATTTTGTCTAGTATTTTCTCATTTTGTCAAACTCCATAGCCTTAAAATAATGTTCTATTTCATGTCTGTTGCATATTTATTTCCAGTCCCTGAACTCATGCTTTATACTGGCCATAAAGTTACAGGGTGGGAATGCAGGGGTGGCATAACAACAGTCTCTCCTATGGAGAGTCAGCAAGGGAAGTAGTAGGAATTCTCAGATAAGCATATCCAATGCAGAAGGAGATAATCACTGTCACATTTAAAGTTTTCACCACACCTTCTAAAGCTTCCATGTAGTCCCATTTTGGAGACATTTATTTCCAGAAGCCAACTATAGCTAACGTTTGCAGTACAGCTTTCTAGTCTCCATTGTAAGTTCATTTTTATAGAAAATTACTCTAGTGAAGATCTGTTTTAACTTCACCTCAGATAACTCAATGCATAATAAAAAGTAGCCAAAGTTTCTAAGTTCCTGTACTTCAGTCAATAATTTATAGATACAGGGGAATCAAACTGTAAGACTATGTACCGAACCTGGACATAGTCAAGACATAGGCACATACTCTAGCTAGGAGATCTTGCAGTACTATCAGATAGGTATTTACTTCCTCTTCCATACAACTGATCACCTATTGAGCAGCTGCTTCTACTATAAAACAAGTTATGTGTAAGCAAGAGGGAGAATATAATTCTACAAGCTTGGACCTTAACTCTTAGCTTCTTGTTTGGTATGGTCAGGTGATACAGCTGATGGATGATTCAAATCCATATGCAAGGCTATTACTTAAATTAAAATAGAAGGCTATTACTCAGCCTTCTATTTTAAGTCAACTTTTATGAAGTGACTATGATTTATCTCACTTTGGAGTTCAATTAAGTGAATTTGGAATTTTGTGTATGGCAGAATCTGATCCCCAGTTTTCTAAAGTAAAAATAAAGTTCATAGAGGTTATACTAGTTTTGCTAACAGCTTTGAAAGGCTGCCAAAATGAAGTCAAAAGGGTGAAGAAAAAACATTGAGTAAAACACATACACTGCATGTCTTAAGCTGTTTCTATAGAGAACTTTCATTTCATAAAGGATTGGAAATAAAAGAACAGAATCTTTAGTTTTATGAAACTTTTGTTCAAGAACTACTACTTTTAGCATTGATGCAATAAATTAAACTTCATATATAATCAGTCATCACTTTCAGCCTTTTCAGTATATGGATTAGAACAATGAGTGTGACTAGTGATGAGGTACAAGAACTAGCACACCTTAATCGTTCTCTCAACATTTTCACTAAACATTACTAGCAATGTAATGGCACATGGCTGAGTGCACCAACCTGGTCCACCAGATTACCACTCTGGAGTCCAAACAGTCATACACATGAAAGCTAAGTTATTTCTCTCAAGTGCTAATTTTATGAAATTTCAAGGGGGAAACGTTTTGAGATTTAGATGTTGTATAGTTTGTCTTGGAAAGGCAAAGACAGCCAAGAATTTCCTAACTAAAGAACGTTACCTTATTCAGGAGAGAAGAAATTGGTGGCAAGGATAAGAATTTTATTAATGCATCAAATTAACAGTTCTACTTTTAATGCTACACCTTTATGAAGCAAAGAACTACAAGCTGTAACCAATCATATTCTAGAAAGTAATATGTTCATACTTTTCTAGCTATCAAATACGAAGACATCTGAAGTCACAAATCAGATCTCCTGTGACTAGATGCAGCTCTACCAACCTCAATAGATTAATTATTTCATTGATGTTGCTTCAGAGACCATTGTCCAGCACAATAACAACGTCACAGCTGTTTACCATTAGAAAAACTGTTTGACAAGTGGCTTTATTACTTTAATCCTTCACAAACTTTAATCATTTTAAATTACAATTGAAACTATACTTGACAGGAGCCTCCTTTGGGAGAGATTCTGGAAATACAACGTTTCCTTCATGCTACTGACATTCATGGTGCTTTTCAAGTTGCAACAGCAATTTGGGCGATATAATAAACTGTTCTGTAACACAGAAATATGTCCCATTTCTTTATCTGCTACTTTTGTTTTCACTGGGGTGCTAACCAAAGCACAAGTAGTACATATTTTCACTGCCAATGACAGCTATAGCATGCATTCATCTCACATGAATTTGTAAAACCATTCTTATGCTTCTGACCTTTCACTGCAATGTGATTATTCACTGCATAACAATTTAAAGAACACAACAGATGCTTTCACCAGAACAGAAGAACATTCAAGAAAAGTGTGGTACATACAGCCTGAGAAATCAAATGTGACTGATTTCCATTAACAGATTGACAACTTATATCAATTTTTAGAAGTGCAGTACATAGGCATTACTTCTCTTACCTGGTCCATCATTTTTCTACAATGCCCCATTCAAACATACAAAACTGTATATCATTTCATAAAGCAATGTTTTCTGAAATATCAACCAAAGTGATTACATAATTTTTTAAACACCCTGCATCATGTCCCCATAGGGGTACATTAAACAGTAGGCAAGCCATAAACCATGACTTTCAATTTTCAGTTGAACATGTCTTGTAGATATCAGCCAGAAATTCAGTCCCTTGGAGCCCATGCAAAGGACTGTTAAAACAAGAAAAACCATACACAAAGTTTGTAACTATTGAGAAGGTTGGTTTATTTCTCAGTAGGATTTCTATTAGACAAGAAAATGATGTTATGGCTTCATAAAAGTATTCAAGTCCTAGCTTGACACATCAAGATCACCAAATTTTAAGTGATCTTATTTTGATCACATCAAAACTAGGAAGATAATATCCTGAGGTTTGGGTTATTAGATTGCTTAGACTTGAAACTATTTCTGATACTTGGTTTCATACAGTAATCATACAATGGTTTGGCTTGGAAGATCTCAGAGTTCCAACTCCCCACTATAGGCAGGAACACCCACCACCAGATCAGGTTGCCTAAAGTCCCATCCAACCTGCCCTCAGACACTAATGTATCTGTGCAACTCAGTCTGGGCATCACCACTCAAATCAACCACTTCATATACCTCACAATAGCATTTCTAAAGGGCTCCTTCCAACCAAGGCAATTCTATGAGTCTACTTCTTATCAAGGAGAATGTCAGCATATATCCAGCCACCTACACATCTGGAAACTAAGACATAAAAGATGGAGGAGCATGAGCAATAATTTAACCACTTTCCAGTTAGGCCTCCTCTACTGACATCACACCCAGAAAAGTGACACTATGACTTAATCACTATTTCCATAGAAACCTTCAACTGCACCTTGTTATAAAAAAATATATAGATCTCCCAACTCCCACAGTCAGGCCAAACAAGCTACAGAAGTGAGTCACTGAAAACTCTTGTGATGGTCTCCTTTCATCACTGTTCATTACAGCACTTGGATGACATTACTTAACAGCCAGCATTTGAAAGTCAGTATATTTTTAAAAGAATAATCCATTCTCTGAAATATTTGGCATAGTAGTATTTTCTGAGGTACAGAACTCAGAGGGTGGAAATCATTCCCACTTCCTCAGCCATAACAGATCCACATCAGTAAGATCAGTAATCAAAAGTTGAGGTGAGAAGTAGAAAAGGTGACATTCCAGAAACATTAAAATTTTAAAACACAGTAAGTGAAAACAACAGCAAAAATGCAGACACAGAAGTGAAAATCCATATAAGCCTACAAAAATTAATCTAATTTTAAGGGATAATGACAAGGGAAAAAATGTTGATATTTGGGCATGACTGTGTTCCAAGATCTTTGTTTCAGGAAAGAAGAATGCTGAAGGCATAAAACTCCTCCCAAAGGCAAAGGGTAAATCTATTCTATTACACAGACAATTGCTTCTGCCAGCAGTTGGATTGACTGTCTCTCCAAAGAGTTTCAAAAACTTCTCTTCAGCTGAAGCACAAGAGATGTGAATAAGTGTGGATAAAGCATACAGTTATTCTGATTTATAACAGCCTAATTGTATCTGAAGAATCATTCAGCATTCCCATAGATACATGCATCACTAAGAACAGAAAAATTGTAGGGTTTTGTTCTCTCATACTGTCTTTCCTACTTGATACTACCCCTGTAGAACTTATTCCAAGATTCCTGATCTTTCTTTGCTGCCTTGGTCCCTTTCTACTTCAAATGTTCTTTGTTCCTCTTAAGGAACACAGATGACTTCTATTAATGTTGTAGTGTATTTGATGCCTGAAAAACAATTGGTATAGCAGAAAAAACAAATTCATTGTACTCAGTTCAGAACACAATAGTTTAGCTAACAGAATTCAAGATTTACCACTGCATGTGGTATATCTGTATCAGATTACCAGTACTAAGTTGAAGCCAGATTTTTCCAATATACTCAGCATTTCTTAGGTAATGCTAAGACTTCAGTTATTCCAGGAAGTTAAGGCACTTGTATACCTCCCACAATTAGGCTGCTGGGGGGTGGGGGGGTTCTATTTCTTTCTAAGCAGCACATTTAGTTCTCCTTCCTGCAGTGAGCAACTATGGTCTCATTTCCACAAGATATATATGGCAGCATTCATTTTCAATTCTTCTAATAGGCTACTGCAAGCTCTGAATTACTGTAGCTACCTTTAATTAACTATGCTTGTGACCAAATACTCAAGTAAACTTTTATAAGACTATATCACAGTACTCCCTCTCCTAGAAATCTTGTCTTCCTTTTACAAGAAAAAAAAAAAGAGTGTAGAATGCATATGAAAAAAGTTATGTTTAATCTTATTCAGTTTAGATCTATCCTAACAGATGTTTTAATATGTTTCTGTATGAACCACCAAAACAGAACAAGGGAAACAATTTATAACTTCCCAGGCAATGACAGAACAAATACATTCTCCAGCAGTACACTTGTGTGAAACCAAACAGAATCTACATTAGTATTTTCAGCCAGCATACTGTTTTATAAAAGAAAACAGCTTACCCATTTTTTAATGCAACTATATATCAGCATTAAGATTAACTGCTTACCATCCAGTAAGTGCTATGAGATACAGTATTTCTTCACCCTATACAGAAATCACTCATGGGAAAGGACTTAACTTAAAAACTTATTCTCTACAAGGCATTAGTACATCAATCTTATTGGGATCTGCTTCTGTGAAACCTAGCTCCATTAATGAAAAACAAAGCCCTTGGAAAATTGTGTAAGTAATGGAATATAGCACCAGTCAAGTGTTTTAGAATTTCAGACAAGGAAATATATTTTTAGAAGTACTTCAGACATTAAGACCTATAAATGTAACTGACCTATGTCATTTAGAAATGCAACCATCACTTAAATACTAATCAATTCATGCCTTATCTTTGCTAAATAATATTAGACATTAAATATTTGGCAACAGATAACTTTAAAGAGCAGTAGAAACAGTTTTGTAGAAGTCTACAGAGTCAAATTCAAAAAGTAAGAAGCAATTTCACATGTGAACATAGAAATTGAGCATGTTCCAGAACTTATAGAAGCTGAAAGTATAATAAAGCAGTTCAAAGAGAGATAGGTATTTATAAATAATAATTCTATCCAGTATTTAATAAAAGTTATCATTTAGATACAACTTCTGATTATACCCCTTAAGTGTATGCAATAATATCCCCTTCCAAGAAAAAATTCTATCAATGATTTGTTTCATATACTTATCAAGAAAATAGACAAGCACAAAACATTGTGTATTACCACAGTTTACATAATTTAGCCAACTAAAAGACAGATAAAAAAAAAATCACTCATTACCTGGCTTTGATTGTATGTACTAATACACAAATCCTTTAAAAGCTTAAATGCAGATATATAAACAGGACACCATAACAAAAAGTAACAAGAAGTGATAGCATGTAGTGTCTACTCAGGAATACTAATATAGTCACAAATGCATATACAAACTGACAGCTATTTGGCAAGAACTTAAATAATAAACAAATACAATGTAAGACTTCACAGGTACCTAAGACAGTCCCTAAACAAGAAAGCCCAGATTCTTAAAAAACAACACTAACATCCCACTGACATGTCAGCAACACTATGAAGTGACTTGCTCTTCCAAGCCCCAACAGCTTTCTAAGACAGAGGAAACCAATAGCCAATATTGGTAACAAGGCCAGCAAGGCATAGCTCCACAAACCTAAGCCCAAATTTTATAAGCAACAAAAACCTAGGAGCAATACCCAAAAATCCAGGCCTTCAGATTGACTTGCAGCAACAAGATGCATCTACAAACAAACCAGGACACCACTCCAATGTAACAAGACTCACAGCTATACAATAGCTCCGAGAGCAAACCCACCTACAACATAACCAAAGCCATTATAAAGTGAAGGCCTGGGCTTAAATAGAGCTCCTGGGCAGAGGTGGAGGTCCCCAGGGTCAGGGTAATTAAGACCTGTCAGGCTACTCTGAGCCTAGGCAGGTTTTCGGAACAAAAACCAAAAGGGTAAAAAAGGAACCAAAACCAAACCCACCAAAGTCTTTCCAACACAATTAACTACTGAGCTTCCCTTCCTAAAAACAGATTGTTTCCATGCTAACACAACTGGATTAATTGCTAATTGCATCTATGTACATCTACTGTCTGCAAAGAAAAAGGATTTCAGATTTCATTAAAAATACTTGAAATATGGTCAAAAGATTGGTTTCCTTACAGCACTGAACCTAAATATATAAAAAAATTATCAGGACCCAAAGGTATACTGACTAGTTAAGCAAAACCAGTACCTGAAAAAATGACAACCTGAGTGCAGGTGAGGCTAGCTAGGTCAATACAGGTGTTTCACATACAACACATTCTTAATTACCTTCTGATTTAGTACTTAACATCTTTGTGCTATAACTACATTACAAATATGTTTTGCAGATCAATGTCTTTTACTGCTCTCCTATCAGTAAAAACTGTAAATTACATGATCATATCTGAAGTTTTCAAGTTAAGACTCAATGATATACAGCTTTGTTTTAAACATTCCATCTATGTGAATTTGACATAAATACTTTGTGAATGTATGAAGAAGTGACATAGTTATTCTGAAGAAAACAATATAACCTATGATAAAACCTGAAAAAAAAAGGGTAAAAACAAAAATCTGCCTATATCAACCAGAGGAAAGAAGAGAGAGAAAAAAGTACAATCCATAACTATTGCATGGAAGAAGAGAAATTTAAAAAAAACAAACAAAAAAGTGTACCTATTTTTCAAGCTAATTTCTGGATAGGAAAACAGAGCTACTGAACAACTAGCTTCACACCCAAGTACTTCAAGTTTTGCTCCTGCTCAATCAGCTCTTCAGAGCAGGCATGGCAAGGATTGCTAGAGGCTTAGGGAGAACCCTTAGATGGTTCTGGGTAGACTGCTGGAAGGTAGAAATGTTCCTACAAAGCACAGACAGAATTCCTAGAAATTCTTCTACTGGAAAGGGGATTCAGAGGGGATTAGTGGATGCACTTGGAAAACTCCTAGAAAGCATGGGGAACGTGCCAGAAAAATTCCCTGGATACACTCAGAAAATCCATAGAAAGCAGAAGAGAAAATAGAACATTCCTAGAAAGCATTGGCAGAAATGTCTATAAAGCATGTAAGAAAAACTTCCAGAAAGCACCAGGAAAATTCCTATCAAACCTAAGGAGAATTCTTGAAAATTCTTTAAAACCTAGGAGAAATTCCTAGAAACCATGGCTGGAATTCCTTGAATGCACCTGGGAAAATCCCTAGAAAACTGCAAGATAATTCTATATAAAATATACATGAGGGGAAATGTGAATAGAGAACATACCTGTAATATTTTATATGCCTGAAACCAATAATTTTTATAGAATTCTTTGCATTAGCTAAGAAAAAAAAAGTGATGCTTTAAGAATGTCTTTAGATAGAAAAAACTAAGAACAGAAATAGTAACAATAAGCATGCATGACACCCCCTCTCTCATAACAAGCCCACTTTCCAATGATCTTCTCTTGCAAGTACATACAATTTTGCATCCACAGCATCATTCAGTGAAGTTTACAGATCTACTACCCATTGTGTGATGGATTACCTCCTTGTTTTGAACACAGGTCTGAGTAGCATCAGTTGTTCTGGCATTGGAAGAGATCCTTAAAACAGGCATTTCTTATCCAAATTAAAGGTTTGCTAATGCCTTCCACAGGCACTTCAAAGTTTTTTTCTGTGTTAAAGAGAGATAGCCCACTTTTAGTCATTCTTTGCACTGAAGCCATTCTATACCTCTGATCACGCTTGTCGCCTTTTCTGAACCTTTCCCAGTTCTCATACAGATTTTTGGGCAAAGGTGATCAGTAGTAAACACAGGATCTAACATACAGGTGAACCATAAATATAAACAGTGGGACTGAGACAGGTTTTGTTCTGTCCGCTGTTCCTTTTACAGTTAACACTAACATTTGATTTGCTTTTTGCACATCAAGCACTACCTTTTGATGGAATCATCTATCCTGATGCTATAAAAGTGACCTTACCCTTTGATTGCTCTTCCCTTTTTGCATCAGTTCACATTCATGTATATTGAATTTCATCTGTCATTTAGTGCTAAGTCCCTCAGTCTTGCTTGGTTCTTCAGTAGTCCTTAATAGTTTACTCATTCCTATATTGAATGATACACAAGGATCTCACTATTCCATACCAAACATAAGATCTAGTGAACGATCGGATTATTTATTATGCTGAAATAGATAATCAAGCATCTCTTAGCAGTAATCAAAAGGTGCTAAAGACAAATATTGAGAGATTGATAAATGTGTCTTAAATTATCCACTGCTGTCCATTTACTGCCTCTTGAAAAGGCTACCACCCCAAAGAAATGTCAATAGAATGCAACGTGCAGTTAGGACTAATGTAGAGTTTTAGCATAAAAAAAAATTCTTGGCAACTTAAGCTAAGACAACAGAGTTTCCATTGGAAGACTTCAAGGGCAGACATATGTTTTTTCTGATGCATATGCAGTGATGGCAATAACTTCCCCCAGGGATGCAGCATGAATGTTATCTGAGGTGCAGTAACTTCACTATAGCTTTCTGGAAGAGATTTTCCATAGTTGTCTTTGAGAAATGCAGGGACTAACCTCACATGCTTTGCACACCCAAAATTCCTACTAACTTCACTGGGAAATTTTTCTGTATAAAGACACAAGACTGGATGTTCAGCAGAAAATTAAATAAGCACATTGAGGTTGGACCTCCTATAAAGACATGCAGTCATATAAAAGCTCTTTCCACTCCTTTTCTAAGCATGTCTTCACAATTTATCTAGGAAGCTCTACAGTAACAAAACCTGGTGTTTGAACTGTGCAATATCTAGTGTAGTACAACATATATAGTCACAGAACCTCCACAAATATTAAATCCTGCCCTAAAGTATATACATTCCATCTGTTCACTTTGAGCTACCTTTATTTGATTAACAGACAATTACAGCATATTTACCATTAAAAAAGACAATGTTAAAGATACTGTCAATTTGATAGTTGTAAATAAAAAATTCAGTTCTGATACTATAGTCAAACTTACAAAAATATAATCAGCTTAGTATCTTCTTTACTTTGTATGCAGGGATTTATTGCAACAAGACATAGTAATTTTTATTTTGTGGGTTACAATAATTGGGAATTTCAAGCATTATATTATTCTACCAGAAAACAATACATATATACAAAAGAAAAACATTCTCTCTTTTTAGACTATTATTAGAGAATTATATGTGCTCTTCTTTAAAAAAAAGACAATCTGGCCCACTAAATATGAAAGCAAAGAATAAAGGAACATTTTTCCCCAGAAATAAACAGCAACAAGATGAATATGAAAAAGCTGAAACATTAATGAAGCTGAGAAATAGGAACACTCATTGTGCTGGTTTTTCAGTTTCGTATTAGAAAAGGAGTGAAGAAAATGCTGGACAGTATTTGATCTCTCCAAGAACGGATCACTACTCCCTTCAAATTGTCAGATCTGAAAGGAGAAATACAGTCATTCTTGAAGATCAACTGCCATCTAGTGAATGGTAAGAAAACTATTTAAAATATTATTTATACTTAGACATTTTAAACTCAGCAATGTTTTCCATTAAAATATATAAACAAGGTCTTAATCCCACAGTTTGCTCAAAAAAAAAAAGCCAATCCTGTGTACTTTCAAAAAAACCATGTGTTTATTGGGCTCCACTTCTCTGAATTTGACAAAAAAGAACTGAACTATAAGTGTGTTAAAGTAAAATATTCAGTATTACAACAATATATAGTTAAAAATTTAAGTAGCTTAAGTTAAAAGTCACAAACAGAGGTATGCACATCAAGCAACAATATCAGTTTTTATGTTGGACAACAAATGTGTTATTGTTATATGTATGTTTTACATTTAGTAACAAACTAATTTAAAGATAATTAGAATACAAACAAAAAATATTAGCAGTGTGCATCAATACTGTCAAAACAACTATTATTATGTAAGACTACTGTGTTTCATGAATTAGTACTTCATTCCCATTTCACGTTTTTGTGAAACAGAAGTATTTTGTTCATATTCCAAGCAGTCTGGTAGCTTTGTCTTGTTTTTCCCCTACAGTATCACCTGCGTTTCCACAACCTATTTGACAACACAAGCTGGAGCTTCCATCAAAAGTGGTCACAGCCCTCCTTTCTCTTCCAGCTGCTCATTTCAAGCTATCCTTTGCACTGGCACAAACATTGGCATGGCACTACAATGCACAAAGTCATCAAGGCTGCAGTTAATTAACTCACCGAAACAAAAATAGTACTATACCAAATAAGAGCATCATCTTTGCCACACTGACACTTCTGTTATTAAGAGGAAGATAGGAATTATATAATGAAGCTGATGAAGGGTGGACCACTCTCTTTTACTAAGCTGGTCATGGAACTATGATAAACAAAAAGCTAGAAGGCAAAGCAACTCTTGCTGTGCTATTTATCCAAATATATATTTATGCAAATCAGTACAAAAGTAAATTTTTATTTGGAAAAATAGATGGATTACTGTAAAGTACCTCTTCCGTGCATTTGTCATTAAAAAAATCAGCAAGACATAAACTTGCCTTCCTAAATCCAACAGAAGCTCAAATCAATAATTCTCACAACTATTATTTGGAATTCTTTGTCATTCAAGAGTAGATTTGCAGGTGTTTTCCTTCTCATAAGAAATCAGATTTTCCAGATGTTACAATAATTCTGTTACAAAGAACAACTATATATGAATACAAACCACAGAGCTCATTTCAAATACGCACTTTTCTATAAGTTTTTTTCCTAAACACAACTTTTTAAAACCAAGCAGAGGGTCTACCACTACAGTTTGGAACTCTGAAACACAAATCTACCATTTTAAACAGAGCGTGTTTTTTGTTTAATCAAGTATGTACTGGAGGGCACTCGTGTTTATGAGAACCTTTGAGGGAAAGAAATAAAAGAAGAGAATGTGTTTATAAGATATTGGCTTGAAAATACATTCTCCTTGGAATGAAAGCTCCTTATAATCTTTTGTCTGGACATTCTCTGGACAGACATTAGTCTGTCCCATACTAAATACCTAATAAGTCTGCATATTCCATATAAGTGTATTCCATATAAGCATTTGCATACATGTGTAGAACAAAAGCATGCTATGAAAAGAAACATTAAGTAGACATCCAGGAGACAAGGAACATAAAATAAATACTGGAACGAGACAATTTTGTCATGAAAGACCTTAAGCGTGGGAGGGAAATAGGCAGGCTCTTTTAGTTGTCTGTGGAGACAGAACAAGGGGCAATGGCTTCAAGTTGGAGCATAGGAAGTTCTGCACCAATATGCCATAAACCTTTTTCACAGTGAGGGTGACAGAGCACTCTAACGGGCTGCGCAGGGAGACGTGGAGTCTCCTTCTCTGGAAATATTCAAGACCCTTCTGGACACCTACCTGTGCAATGATGTGTCCTAGGGAACCTGCTTTGGCAGGGGGTTAGACATGATGATCCCTGGAGGTCCCTTCAAATCCCAACAATTCTGTGAATCTGTGAATTGAAAGGAAATAGAACATAGGCCCTTTTGCACAATTAGTCACAAAGAGAAGTCTTGTTGGTTTTGATGCTGCTCAACCCTACACCTTTCTTCTGATTTCCTACTCAGCATTTAAAATTAGCTGAGCTGGCTCTGTTAATACTGCCTGCTTTTGTTCTTAAAGCATACTAAAATATTGCAGCCCATGGTCCAATAAGAAATGTGATTAAGCGGGACACCATAAAAAAAATTCCTTATGCTTCCCCTTCTGAATACATGCTGGACAGTTCACAGTCATGCTGTAAACCACCCTCTCTGCATTTGATGTGAACATAGATGTGTCTGATTGGTGTTGTGTATTTGAGATCCTAATTCTTGTAAATATGTTGTCTCAAATTAAGTCTGTACATATTCAGTACATGTGCAGCTTTACTAACAATGAAGCTACCTGTAAGAATAAAATCATGCCCATACTAAATTTTAGAGATCATGATATTTTTTATATCACATAATTCTGATAGGTCTCCTGAAAGGATTACATAAAATTTCTACAGAATTCATGACACAATTTAAGACGCTGGTAGACCAAAAATTTATACAAATAATTTTCTTAAACACTGAGCACTTGTCAGAGCAAAAGGCTATAGTTTTAACAATTGTTGAATAAATATCTGTGTCTTGATTACTTGTATTGGCAGTCACAAATCAATGGTGCAGATCTTTGCTTGCTTTTCTTAACCAGCACCTACAGCTGATTCAACCTCAACTGCTGGTGAAAAAGGTGATACCCTGAGCCAAGGGATGCACTGACAGGAGACACAAGAAAGAGCAAGGCCAACTTTTGGAAACATATTAAAGAAGTGCCAATCTGACAAGGGAGAGATGAAGTGAAGGAAGTGAGCAAGTCCCGCCAAGACGAGCTCTGTGGAGAACGAGCCGAATGACAGTAAGGAGGGGAGGGTCAATACATTTCGCTTGCGGAAAGAGGGTATAAGAAGTCGAAAGAGGGCTTGCAAATCGGCTGCCCGTTGTTAGGAGATAGCGATCACCTCATGAGGGGCGGTTTGACAGTCCCGCCAACAGGAACGCCCTCACCCGCGCCTGAGGCGGGAACCTGAGGGAAGGCAGTGACCCCTTCCAGTGCGCCTGCTCCGCCGTCGCGCATGCGCGGAAGGTGTCGCGGGCGGCTCTTACTGCGGAGCGGGAGCTAAGCGGGATCTGGGCGGGTGGCCGCGGGAGCGGCAGACGGTTGCAGTAGGCCTAGCAGAGCGTGAGGCGGGTGAGGAGGGAGCCGCGCAGAGGAGACGGGTTGCCAACCTCTATCTCTGACGGAAAGAACGCCGCGTAAGTCCGCGATGGAGGTGGCAGCCTTAAAGCTGCTCCCCCTGGATCCGGGAGATGAAGGCACCCAGAGATGCAGGGTAGGACCTGCCACCCTCTCCTTCCTCGGAGCCAGAATCGGTGCCCCGCTGAGGATCTCTCTGCCCACTGGCTGCTGTTTGTGCACAGCGTGGCCCAGGCGCGATTTGGCAGACGGGTACCTACAACTTGATCTGACCTGCAGAACTGTGGGTGTAACTGCGAGGGACCTGAAGGGCCTTACGTTGAGTGTCGGCCAGCTGGAGCTTCTGACCTATCGCCAGTTAAAAAAGGTCACAGTGAAAGTGGTCCTTAAGAGTTCTGCTCTGAAAAAGTCGATTCCCAGAGTACTGTTGCAGGAGACGATTAGAGAACTGCTAAGAAATATTTATATTTCACATCATTATGTTGTTAGTGTTGCCCCAAATCTTGAAAATCCTGTGGTTAATATTGAAATACTGTCTCTAGACTCTTTGGACAATGAAGCTGGACTTATAACCCCCCAAACAAGCATAAAAATTAAGGAGGTTGTCACTCTTGAATGGTATAGACACTTATTAGAAGACACTGCAAAAACTTCAGTTGCAGGACTAGATGATGTGGCAAAATCTCTGAAAGAAATTATTCATCTGCCTTTCTGCTTTCCAAAAACTTTTAAGAAGCTAGGGCTTTCTGTCCCTAATGGAGTGCTATTAATAGGGCCCCCAGGTGTAGGGAAAACTCTTATGGTAAAAGCAGTAGCAAAAGAAGTAGGTGCATACCTGTTTTGCATTAGTGGCCCAGCCTTCTATGGTTCAAGACCAGGAGAAAGTGAAGAGAATTTGCGAAGAGCCTTTGAAAAAGGCAGAGAAATGTCATATGAAGGCCCAACCATTCTGTTTATTGATGAAGTTGACTCTTTATGCCCAAAGCGAGGAAGTTCAAACAATGCTCCTGAAAATCGTATTGTTGCTCAGTTACTAACACTACTGGATGGTACAGGTAACAAGGGTAAGATGGTCGTTATAGCATCCACAAACAGGCCCGATGCGTTAGACCCTGCATTGAGGAGACCAGGCAGATTTGACAGAGAGGTAAGCAAGCCCTGGTATTCATATGCTGTCTTTTTTTCTTTCCTCTTTGGGGTGGAGCAGAGGGCAGTTAAAGTTTTGGGGGTTTTTCAATGTTCACTAATCATGCTTCCTAGTGGAATTCTGTAGGCTTAGGACATGCTTCCTTTTTCTTTAGTTTGCTGCAACTTGAGTGAGGTAGGGAGCAGATTTTTACTCAGGAAACTGAGAGCTCCAAATACTTGAAAATGGGCCTCTATCGTAAAGGCATGGGCCAGTTCTTGAAGGTATTCTTTTGCTTACAGACATTTAGCATTACTGACTTAGAGGCTTAGATTGTTCTCATTTAAATCCCAGATGTATGTGTTTCTCTGTAAAAGTTGATTATGACCAAGTAGTAGTAACCTGTTGTGTCAAAAAGCCTATTGATTTCAGTTACAGTGGCTCGGTCTATTCTGGAAAACAACTACTAGCCTAATGGTCAAAAGAAGAAAGGACACATGCAGTTACTATCACAACAGTGCTTTTGCTTGTATCGTTTATTTTGCTGGCTAGTGCACTGCTGGCTCATATAGCTTAGTCAAGTTGTTTAACACCTTCACGATTATCATTTTCATTATTTTCCAGGACGTACTGATTGTTGAGATGTATTTTATGGTAGTAATTTAGCATGCTTTTAGCAATGTATGAATGTCTGTAATTCTTTTTCTTAACCTTTTGAATTAATATAAAGTGTTTCTTGTGATACTGAAAAATTATTATTTCAGTGTTAATGTTGAAGTTATCTTAAAAAAGGACTCAGTGGATTCTACCTGACAGAATCTTCTGAACAACTGTTTATACAGACACTATGCACTTGGAAAGTAAGGGTAAATGAAAGGTATTTTAAATATTTGTCAATTGCACAGTGCTGGTAATAAGTTTCTTGTACAAATTTTTAGGTGTGGTATAAGTATGTATAAATCTTCAATAAGAAGTATAAAGCAAAGTTGCTTGCTTGAGTCTATAAAATAAGAAGAATATAGCAAAAATATCTACTTACATTTTTGTTTATTGTATTTGATTTAGGTAATTATTGGGACCCCAACACTTACACAAAGAAGATCCATCCTGCAGTTGCTTACATCTAGTATGCCAATTTCTACAGACATTGATTTGGTTAAACTGGCAGAAATGACAACTGGATATGTTGGAGCTGACCTTACAGCACTCTGCAGAGAAGCTGCTATGCAGGCGGTGTTCCACAGCTCTTTGGTATGGTTGCAAATTAGTCAAGAAGAATGTTGCTAATGAGATCTACCACTCTTTCCCCATTATTACTCAGCTTCACTTGAATAGCTCAACAAATTGAAGAACTTGCAAATTAAAATACTGAAAACCACCAACTGTGTTATAAAAATAAATACGCCATTTCACCAGTCCTTTCAGTTTTCACCTGAAAAGATTTTCTCCTTTTTGGATGAAAAGCTTTGCCAAAAGTTTTTATCATGTTCCTTATTTTTTTAGGGTTCTGCAAAGCAGAGACTTCAGTCTTCTTTTTTCTTTTTTCCAACTACATAAAGTCCACCGAAGCTCTTTTGAAGCTATTGGTGACTTAGAATTCTACTTCTTAATAATAACTGCAAATTAAAGTTTAGGTTGAAAAACACGTATATTTGCTAGTGATAACAACATTATTTGTGTTATATGGCTTGATATAACATGGCTGTAGACACAAGGTAGGCAGCTGTTCAGTGGGCAGAAATTGAACTTAGCAAATCTCTATTCCATATCTGTAATACAGATTTCTTAATATTCCTTCTATCTATTTCCTTCTTTCTATATTCCTACTTAATCTATTCATTCTATCTATATTTGGACTGAGCAGAAATTTAAAGCCATACTTGAAAACTTTCGGTAGTCAGAGCATTTAAAGAGAATGGTAGAACCCCCACCTTCACTCAAGGGTAGAAAAAAAAAAGTATCTTATTTCTAGATCTTCCATCTCCTCCAGATACCTTACAAATACTAAAAATAGTAAAATAACTTGAGCCTGGTATCCCAGAAAAAAACAGATTGACAAATGAAAATAATAAGTAGATGATCTGTTTGCCTTGGGAACTGCAAGTGCCTTTGTAAAATACATCTTAGTTCTGTTAGTGTATCTATAGTTTAATACTGATGTTTTATAGCCAATTTGAGATGGAGTGCCTTTCTTTCTCCAGTATGTGGTGAAAATAGATGTTTCAGCATTATTATTTGTACTCAGGAGATTCTAGGATTTGGTGTGTGGTAGCCCTGAAACTAGCTACCATTTCATTTAGCAAATCACTCTACTGGAGCAATATTTTAGGGGAAAACCAGCAGTTTTCTCTAAAACACTAGTTTCTGTTAAAATTGGGTTTTCCTGTGTAAAAACTTACCATTAAAGAATATATTCTAATCCAGTTGCATCTCTGTGTCTACAGTGTATAAGCTTGTTAGGGCATGAATTTTCTTCTTCCTTAGTTCCATTGGGGTTTTGTGAAGTGCTTTGCATATGCTAATGCAGCATTATAAGTTGTGGGCAAATATTACTGATACACTTTGTCTGCATTTCTTCAGGATTCAACTGAAGCTTTGATTAACATGGCAGATTTCCAAGAAGCTTTTAAAAAAGTTCAACCATCCTCTTTTCGAAGTGCAGTTGGACTAATAGAGTGTAAACCTGTCACTTGGGAGCAAATTGGTGGTCTTGAAGATGTGAAATTAAAGTTAAAACAGGTAACAAAACAAATTCAGATAAACAGCTTCTAATAACTATATGCTCTGAGATATGTATGCTACATTATGGAAACAAATTCTCTTACTAATTACCTGATTGTAAGTTGTGTTTTAAACATTTTTTACACTACATTAAGTTATTACAGTGTTTGTGAGTTAGAAATCAGGAAAATAAGCATGTTTTTAAGTAGACAAAAAACTTTTAACCTGTAGCCAGATATTTGTCCACTCCTGAATTCATAGTCAAAGAGTCCTTGCATGTCATCTCTGCTTTTGTTGTGATGGAGATGGGTAGGAAGCGTGAAGAATGGGGGCATTACACGGAGGAGGAAATGGGTATTCTCTGATTTCAAATTTATGTTTGTATCAGGGAAGGGAAATAATGTGTTCAGCGTTTTTGATCTCCTATGAGCTCTAGGTTTGTTACTAAGAATTTTATCCTCTTTTTTATGTATTGACAGAGTATTGAGTGGCCTATGAAATTTCCTCAGGCTTTTGCTAGGATGGGCCTGTCTCATCCAAAGGGTATTCTTCTCTATGGACCATCAGGGTGTGCCAAAACCACACTGGTGAGGGCTGTGGTCACAAGTTGTCACTGTTCCTTTCTCTCTGTAAGTGGTGCTGACCTTTTCTCACCTTATATTGGAGATTCAGAGAAGATTTTGTCTCAGGTACAGTTTTTAATTTGTGTAAGACCTGTAGCTTATTTTTGCTTGATTTCTGTAAAGTATTAGGTCTAAATTTCATTGTTGAAAAGATGAAAGTGAAAGGACTCATCTTGTTACTGAATAGAAATAGCTTACACATTTATGTAAATATAAATTATATCTTAAATATAAATTATATAAATTTATATAAATCACATTTATATAAACTGAAAACTATACCAGTTTTAAATTCAAAGTATTTTTAACCTTTTGCTCTCACTTCATTTAAGAATTTAAATAAGGATAATTTGCCTGTTGTAAACTTAAGCTGAAACAGCTTTTGTGAATCTTTCTGAAAGTATCTTTAAAGTAGAGAGTATATGTAAATAGGTGTTTTCACCTTCCCTGATAGAATGTCTGCATTAACTACTTACTCTAATGGATTTTTAAAAAGGTTTTCCGACAAGCAAGAGCAAATACTCCAGCAATAATATTCCTGGATGAGATTGATGCTATATTGGGATCTCGGTCACACTGCAAAACTGGCCACGGTGTCTCAGAGAGGGTTCTTTCTGTTCTTCTCAATGAGATGGATGGTATTGGGCTGAAAGTCACAGAAAGAAGAGGAAGTAAACTACAACTTGAGGATCAATGTCAAGAACGAAGTGAGGAAGAAAGGAAGGTATTTATGTTCCCTTTTCTGGACAAGAAAAATGATAAATGCTATCCAGTTGTTCCAGAAACTTCTGTTATTGACATTCACGCCTTTTTAAACTTAAAACCCTGAATCTTAAAAATTCATTTTTTCTATTCTGCCCTAATTTCTAGTATTTAGAAAATACCAAATATAGGCTACTGAGTGTTTTTTACATATGCTGTTCCTCAATGAGGCTTAGATTGTATGAACAAAATACCCACATAAACTAATGAGCATTACTAGTTGGTGGTTGTCTTCTGTCACAAAAATCCTCTTGCTTGACACTAAGGTGACTTTTTTTTACACTAATTGTGCTGGTTTCACTATTATACAGCAAAATGGCTTTTTATAAGCATTTCCCCTGCTTCATTTGCAGTGTTTCTTATACAACCATATATAAAACCAGTACAGTTATGATAGTTACTTATTTAAACAAAAAGGTTGCAGCTGGACTTCTCAGGGAATAGTTTGTAACATTTAATATTTAGCTTTTATATTTAAATTTCTCTCTTCCTATTAAGATACTCTGGGAAAAAATTGAAGAAAAGTTTCAGAATTGTAGGATACCAAATTTTTGCATATAAAAGGTCTTTGATACATAAAAATCTAGCCAAAGTCTGTGTTTATCATTCAGGCAGATACTAACTACATTTCTTCATTGTCATCTCATCTGGCCTGCACCGAGGCATTTTTTACCTCAAGAAAAATAACTACATGTGAAGATACACGACCCTTCCCCTTTTCTCTTTAGTAGTTAATGAATGTCTTTAGATAATACTTTCCTTAGCCATGCTTCACTGATTTGTTTGTATCGCCTCTTTCTCAGCTAGAATTTCAGGAAACTTTGAACAAAGATTTCATGGTAATTGCTGCAACAAATAGACCAGATACGTTGGATGACGCCTTACTGCGCCCCGGAAGGCTGGACAAGATGATCTACATTCCACCTCCAGATCTGCAGGTGATGTGTCAAATTCATATGTGGCTTTAAATGGAGAGATATTAATTACCAGCATACCTTAAGAGTTAAGGGGCGTATTCCTATAATATATTTAATAATTGATGGATGATTCACTAAAGTTCAGTGACCAAACTCAAGATACAATGAAGAAGTTTAAAAATGAAGAATTACATTTGTAACTTAAACACCAGTAACCTTTTAACTGGTGTATGGAACTATACTATTGCATATACAAAATAGACAAAGTCTGGAATAATTCTGTATTTACAAAGTCAAGCTGCAATTTTAGAAGTACAAGAAGTTGTCTGACCTTGCTTCAAATCATTCCTGTGCTTTGTAAGTAGTGTAGCTACTTGTCCTGAGCTTCCAGAAAAAGTTGACCCAAAGCAGGCCATTTATGGACTCTTCAGTCTAAAATACTGTGTTTTCATGAAGTAACATGTAATTGTGAATCGCAGGCTTTAATATATGAGATATTTATGGTTATCTCTGTTAATACCATTTTATTCACTCTTCCACCAGAAGCATGTAGCTTTGTTGGTATTCTTCTGTATTTTTCTTAGTTCTAACTTCAAATTTGCTATTGGTTTGGAGAGGAATTAATGATTGGTCTGTATGGATTTTTGTTTTCTTGTGTAATACACACCAACATACAGGGAAGGCTTTCCATTTTGAAAATCTGCACAGAAAAAATTCCATTAGATACCGATGTGTCACTAGAAGATGTGGCAGTCCTAACAGACCTCTTCTCTGGAGCTGATATTGAAAATCTGTGCAAGGAGGTAAGAAATAGTCGTGGTTCATCTGTGAAATGAACTGTAAAGAAAATCTTTGAATCAATGGAGAGAGATAACTCAACAGTGTTACTAAGCCATCTGTAGTATGGATTCTTTTGTGATTTGTAGTGAAAATACAAAGAGCGGAAAATGGAAGAACTGAACAAGGATTAATTCTTCAAATGAAGACAAATAAAATTTTTCTGTGATAATTTATTAGAAGGAACTGTAGTACTCTTTATTTCACATGGCCCTTTCTACTCTAAGCTCCCATCTATGATGAATTGTATTGTGTGCTGCAAGCAACTGTGGTATTTTTAGCTGAAATGGCACATAGTGTGAGGGCTAGAGAGAAAAAAAATTGAGAAATACCTAAGTATTTGAGATAAGCTATATAAAAGAGAGAAGACTTAGGAATACAATCCAAAAATAAGTGATCAAGCATATATTGTCTAATCCAGACGAAGTTAATGAAAAAGTTATAGTAATCTTTATGTTTCTCTATTGTTGAATAACCGTAAATTATGCAATGCTGTTTTCAGATGCTTTATCTAAACTTTGATTTCATGCAAAATGTTTTAGAATACCTGCAATAACTTCTTTACAACTTAAAGCATGATGAGTACTTAAAATTGTTTCTTTTTTCCTTTTAAAGGCTGCTTTGTTGGCATTGCAAGAGAATGGACTTGAACCGACTGCTGTAAAACAGGAGCATTTTGTACAGTCATTGAGGACTGTGAAACCTTCCTTAAACATAGAAGACGTGGAATTTTATGAACGATTTCATAATCAAGAATTAGCCTCTTGAATCAAAAAGGACTGATGTGGCATAGGTATTTTAAAATATATTACAAAGACTTTGCAGTGGCTTAACACCTTTCCTGCATTTTCATACTGTACATACTGTGTATGAAATACAGTAACATTTTACTTGCAACAATTCTGTTATTTCACTAATGGAGGAGAAATTAAAATCTTGCTTGCTTTGGCTAGGTTTGCATCTGATAAAACAAGTAATTGTGATACTTAGATCAAGGACTGTGAAATGACTGAGTGCTACTGTAGATCTCCTAGTTTTCAGTATAAATATGGGCATATTAAAAATACTTAATTTAAAATGTGTTCTGAAGTCTCCAAAGGACAGTAACTGTATAAAAAATAGAAAAGCTTTTAGAATGTTAAATAGGAGGAAGTAAGTCCCATACTGTATAAAATATAATATGCTTTATATGTGCACATCTACAGGCTTCCTTTCTTACAAGCACATTTCAAAATACAGTGGCAGTGAAGAGGCAGTCAGTGCTTAATACCTTGTTGAAAGTTTGTGAGTCTGAGTTTTCTGGAATAATTTATATCAGTTACTGCTTACTGTACAAGCATTTGGATAAGGAAACATACAAAGGAAGCCTTTAATCAGTTCAAATTATAGTAATTTCTTTTTTAGGGGAGGGAGTTTGCTTTCTAACAGTTTCTGCAGAATTCTTTTCCCCACCCAATTATCTGTCAATATATTTTTGTAGGTCATCTTCTAAAATACACAGATACCTCACAGGAACTTACTATGTGTATGTACTTGTGCATTTTAACTTACCAGGGTAGGAAGGTTTTAAGTGTTTTTCCTTTTCCCCTCCACTTTCAAAGATAGTTTCTTATTTCAGCTGAGGTTCTTGAGTTATAAACCCAGTAACCATTCTTTCTTATAACAGGGACAGTAGGGACTACAGTACAGTGTGGCTTACAGTTAGATGGATAATGAAAGGCATTTCCAAGGCAGTTACTGCAAGGCAGTTAGTGACGGGAGGGTAAAAGAGAACACTAGAAGCTTTTGTGACTTAAGCAAGTTCAGACAGTAAATGACTACCCTACAGCTTGTGTGGCTTTCACCATTTCCTAAGGAAAGACAATTCTGCTGCTTTATTACTGGCAGATCAGTGCCCCTGAATTTTCCAAACACCCAAAAAGATTTTTGCAGCAGTGCTGGAGGTAAAACATGAAAACCTTCAAGGTAACCGTTTCGTATTCCAGTCTTTGAGAGCGTTTGAATTGAGAATTGACAGACCTGAAAATTGTTAGGA
Organism: Hypotaenidia okinawae; assembly: GCA_027925045.1. NCBI lineage: Eukaryota > Metazoa > Chordata > Aves > Gruiformes > Rallidae > Hypotaenidia > Hypotaenidia okinawae. The sequence goes on from BSDF01000012.1 coordinate 11,482,542, forward strand.
CAGCAAAATGTGGTCACCTTCACGTCAAAGATGCTGCTGCTTAACTTCTGTGCTCGTTTCCTAGAAGGACCAAGGGAGCCCTGTCACATGCACTCCTTGCTACAGGGAGCCAGGAGAGTGTGCAGCAAAGGCACCTTTCTGTCCTCTTACTGCTTTCCCCTGGGTGAGAAGAGAAATGGAGTTCCAGGCAGGTGCAGCTGGCACTGTGCGGCTCCAGCCTGCCCCCGGAAGGGGTTTTCTCAGGTGGGGGTATTGGGAAGTGAGCCAAGGGTGTAACATAGTAACACTGTGTTACTCCGCGGGGCCGTGGTGGAGTTTTTGTTGCAGCACAAGGGGACAGAGTGAAATCGGGCTCCTGGCTCAGTCACTGCCTGCACCTTGCCAAGCTCTGAGAGGGGCCGGCCCAGGCCTCGCCTGCACTGCACCTCGTATGCTGCTCTTCCAGCAAGTGGCTGAAAGAGGGGACAAACGACGACAAAAGAGCAGGGGGAAGCAGGGTTTGAGTCGTGTATGACGGAGAGAAGAGGCTTTGCGGGAAGAAGCGGAGAAGAGCAGAGGCCGCACCCCGTTGCCTGCAGGCCGCCCCTTCTTCACACCCCAGCGCCTCGGTGCACTCCCCTATGCCTGCTCCCCGCGCCAGCCGCCAGAGGGCGCCCTGCGTGCCGTCCCGCGCAGGTGGCTGAGCGCTGCGAGCAGCCGGCCGTCCCGCTGTCCCGCCTACGTGACGTGGGGCCGAGCGAGCGCTGCGGGCTTTGCCCGGTGTATATAATGCGTGGGCGTGCTCTCCAGCGCTTCGGCACCGCTGCCGCTCCTTCGCTCCGCCAGGTAACTCAGTTGTGCCCTCGCCCCCGGGGCCAGCAGCCAGCGGAGGGTGTCCCGCCCGGGGTAACGGGGAAGCGTTTGTTCCAGGTCCGCAGCTGGCGCCAGGATGAGCACGAGCTTCTTCCAGATCCTGAAAACCAAAAAAGAGGTGAGTCTGCCGGGTACGCTGGTTGCCCCTTCAGCGAGGGGATGCCGGCTGACTCGGGCAGGTGCGCGGGGGTCGCCTTTAGCGAAGAGCACCTTGCAGGGGCGATAGCGAGGGGTGCTGCAGGCTGAATCAGCGCCTTGTGAGACAGCTATACAGAGGTAGAGCCTTATGGGCGATCGCACCTCGGTTCCTCGAAACTCGCTCCCGCTATTCGCGGCTCTGTGGCCAGAACATCGGTTCTTAAACTCTGTTCTCTGTTTTATGTCTTTCAGCTCATTCCCCTGGTTGGAGTAGTGTCCTTCGCAGCAGTCGGGGCACTCTCTTTTTCTGTGTATTCCATATTCAGCAAATCTGATGTGATGTAAGCAAAATACTTACTGCTTGGAGTTTACCATAACCACCTTTGCTCAGCAGAGGTATTTTACAGTCACGTTCTGCACGAACAAAAAAAATCCACACGGATGTTCCAGGAGAAATTAACTCATTTGCAGCGTAGTCCAAACTATTTCCTGACTTTTGACTTAATAGATTTTGGTTTTCTTTGCTTTAGTGCAATAGGTTTTAAATGTTTTTATAAATAATTCCTAATAGTCAGATAGGTAAGACAACATGTGGGTGCTGTAACCAGGCTATTGACTGGTACATAAAGACCAGCATTTGATAATATGAATTTACAGTAAGTTGGTATTTTAATAGCTTGGATAATAATTGGAGCTAAGCTTAAGCTTTGGGGATTTTTATATTTACTGTAAAGTGATCAGAATGGACATATTAGCTGTCAGCCTAACAATCCCCTTTTTCTGTCTATTCCATTTCAATTTTTTTCAGCTTGCTTCCTTTGCGTTAATACATTATACTTGAACAATGTTGTTTTATTGGGTGCTTTGGAAGCCTCAAATAAAGCAAGCTATCATTGATTCCTACCCAGAATTTGAAACAGACACACCCAAACCTGTAAACTTGTGTTTCAGGGAACTACTTCCTTACATGAATAGTTCTACTGACCATAGGTTGCTCATATAAGACAATGTATACAAGATCACACCTTAAAATGTGTACCTGTTTTGCTTTATCTTCTCTTAAAGCATTAACAAGAGTGGCAATCCAGAACCATGGGAAACTGTTGATCCTACCAAGCCTCAGAAGGTAATTTGCAAAAATAATATAGTCAGTACAAATAGCCTGTACTTCCAGCACAGCTAATGACTTTGTTTAAATGTGTAAGAACTAGCAAAATACTAGTGAGGACAAAAATGTAAAGCTGCCATACATCTAGTTAAAAGTTTAACTGCTTAATTCATTACTTCATGTAATCTTCCCTGTACTACTTAAAGATAGGGATTCAGCTATTATATTAAAGATCTTATTCTGAATTTATGGTGTACATCTGGTTAGTCTTGGTTTGTATCCATCCTGCCCCTTTCCCACAACATCCATTTACTCGATGCCACTGATAACAGTGGAAATTTGGAGTACAGGGAAAATGTTGTCTACCCTGCCTTGTTCCCAAATTATAAAACTGGCTAAGCATGGTTTTGAGTACTGCAGTCTGAAGGAAAAAAAAATTTTAGTTTAGTAGAGTATCTATGGTAAGGAAAAACAAAATTATTTGCCACTGTTATTTATTGAATATCCAAGTGATTTTGTTCAACTATTAAATTTCCTCAGTTGCTGTTTTTGCTTGCCTCTGAAAAGAAAATATAGAGCTACTACAAGTGCTTTGCTGATAGTTGATGTATGATATGGGGAGGGGTGGGAGTAGAGTAAATGCTTGCTGAGATTTTGCTAATTTCTTTCATATTTTCCTCTGAATTTCTTTCAGTTATTAACAATCCATCAGAAATGGAAACCTGTAGAAGAGCTGGAAAGTGTCAAAAAGCTCATGAAGTGACAAGTTTCTGTTGCCTCAAAAAGGTACCCTATGAATCTAGTGGAATCACTTCTGCACAAACTTGACTACTGAAATCAGTGTGCGGAAATGCTTCTGCTACGTTTTTAGGGTCTCCCTTCATTTTTTGGACTCCTGATGAGGAGTTTCATGTTGCCTTAGAAGTTGGCATACAACATCCACACAGTCCAAAAATCTGTCTCAAATAGTCATTTTCAGTAGGCATTTGATGGCAAATGTTAAATATTCAGATGGTAATTACAGATGGAAAAAAACCTTCATGCTTTTTGTAGAATTTTGGTTTTTCTCAAAATACATTTTGTAATTACATGTATTTTAATAAAATGTATTTTAAACTTTTACAACTTGCCATGTAAATTCCATAAGCAGAGATTACACTAAAGACCTTCTGAATTGGGTTTCCTGGTCTGTTCCTTCTCTGTACTGTCTCAGTGGTGTATACAGACCAAACACTCATCATAGCCCAAGGATGTCTTTGTATGGCAACATATGTGGGCATAAAGTATACTTGCATGCATTTTCTGTGTTAAATGTGGTGATGATTTAAGTCAAAACTAATGTTCTGCTGATAATGGTAAAACTTAAACATGTTTTTTAGAAATTCAGCATGACCCGCTGAGTCCCATAGGTTTTTTAAGGGTACATATGAGACTGCAGGAATGAGGTAACTTCTGTTCTATGTAAATATTGTTTATGTTTAAATTTAGAAAAAGTTTCTAGAATTAGGAAACTTATCCAAAACTAATTACATAAAGTTATTTTTTCTTTATGTGTGAGGTGAAATGCACTGCACAGTTAACAATATTTTTAAACATTTCTGGATACATGCTATTAGGAACAACTGCTTTAACAAAGAAAATAAGATATTAAAAGCAGGAACGACTGTGAAAAGACAGTTCCTCTTTAAGCATCTGTGTTTTCTTATGGGTTGGCCAGGGAAAGAACCTAATGGGCAGCCCCCTGGTAAATTAATGAGGTAATATATGCATACAGTGGTAGAAGTGTCTTTTGTGGATATTTTCTCCCTGTGTACCCTTCCAAGTAGTTTCACAATATAGTTTACAGTTTCTATTACAACACATGTGCAGAATGTGTATTACTTTCTGTGAGGAAGAAAGCAAAAGTGAAACAACTGCTAATTGGAGAAATTCCCTGTAAGTAATACCAAAGTGCTTTAGGTTATTTTGCTGCAGCTAAAACAAAACTGAAGCTAGTAAAGCTGTCTCCCAAATTTTAAGGTAGCTTGGCTTGAGGCTTTATATTTTCTTCAGACTTATTGATGCAGAGGAAAGAAAAGCTTAAAAGTTATTTTATTCCATGCTTGTGTGCAGATACAGCATAAATATTTGTTTATCAAGTAAGGATGACTCAGCAGCATTTATGTTTAAAAGTGACAGGACTGCAAAACTTAAGAATTCATTCTTAGCTTTTATTTTAAGGAATCACATTGCTAGATGATTCCATAGCTTATCAACACAGAAATCCAGTGCTCTGAGGCATACAAGTTTTAAGTATTTTAATATAAGAATATTTTGAAGTGTTTTCTGTAAATTATTCTGTATTTCCATTGTTTTACTGCACTGTATTAAACAAAAAAAGTTCTGTGCTCTGAGTTGATGCATGAATTAAATGAGTTTGTCCAGTAAATCACTTGTATGGTCTTTAAATACTATGACCTAAGTACGTATCAACATTAGGGAAGTAAGTGTAGTAACTTTCATGTAATTTTTGAACTTAACTATGTTTCAGTGGTGTCTTTCAGTAGCACAGTAAGCAGTGTGACTATCAGTCACAGGTTGTTGCTGCTTTCATCCTGTCCTGAAGCATAATGCCAAAGGTAATAGAATGTTTTGCATTGTTAGCTGATCTTTTTGTTCAATACAGATTTGTAGGGAGGGTATTCACATAATGTGACAAATCAAAATATTCTTCTGCACTTCAAAAAGATGATCATTATTGTTAACATTTTTGGGACAATCTCCTGCACAGATGAGGGTTTTTTTCTTGTAAATAGAGCACACCAAGAGCAATTACTGTTTCTTCTCCCCCCACCTCCAAATACTCAAATCTATAAAGCAATTTACAGATTATTTCCTTATTCTACAGACATCAGAGTTAAGGCAGTAAAGATTTAGTTGGCTGAATTTTATAAGACTTCCATATCTTGTGTTATGCAAACCCATGACTTTTTATTCCATGGACAATTTAGAGGCTGTTGAAATAAATTTAACAGCCTTCTTCCTTTTATTCATTCTATTCTCACCGTATTTTTAACAATCACTATCCTTATTCACCGTGTCTAGTACATTTCCATGGAACTCTATCACTTCCACTGTTCTTAATAAACTTTGTGTTTTGTTTTTCATTTGGTTTTTTTTTGCATATGATGGCTTCTGCCCCTCCATTTCTTTACCACAAGATGCTATAGTATGTACTATAGTTACTTTGCTTGCGCATGTGGTTTCTGTAGAAAATAGAACAGAGGGTCCTGATGTAATCATGGAAGGAAATGGTGCATCCTGCACTTGTCATCTGTCTCAGTGCAGAGAGTTTTTGGCCCAGTAGAAAACAAACAAGAGTAATGGGAATGATTCATGGTATCTGACCAATATTTGGTGTTGGATGTTTCCCAAAAAAGCTTTCAGATTAAACAAACATGAGCATGCTATTCAGCACACTTTGAATTCACTGTCTGACGGCTACGCTGTATGGTACATCCCTGCCATACAGGGAGCACACAAGATAACAAGATCGCCTAGAAGTGTAACTATAATGGAAATTAAAAAGCGTTAGCAGGGAAGCAGACTCAGAGCACTGGGTTGGACTAAGTAACTATTGACCTTCAGGTGCTGATGTGAATGGAGAGTTGGAAGATTGTTTGCTGAAAGCTATCTCTGTCAAACTGCCATAGCTGCTAATTGCACCCTTCAAAGGAAGTTCAAAGAGTGAGCAGACACCCAGTCCAAAGGGCTGTTCTCCTGTGGGGCCTCACCCCGATCAAAGATTGCATACTGTGGGCTTTAGGGAGGCTATACCACCCCTGTTTATACTGCACCTTGACCCAATGACCCAAGGATTTCGGTTTAATTAGCTTTTACTTCTAGATAACCTTGTCAGGTGTATGTTCTGGTCAGGGTCATCAAGGAGGAGGTGCTGCCCTCCTGCAGGGCTCAGGAGGGGTGTAGGGCCCCTCACTCAACGCGGAAAGCCCGCGGCCTGTGACAAGTTAAGCCATTACGAGTGAAAAGCCAACCCACCGCCCCCCGGCGCGCGCGCCCCTTGCCTCATACCGCCCGTGTCTGTGAGGAGCCTGTGGCAGCTTTCCCGCCATTACCGTCTTCCTCCGCGGCCTCTCATTGGAGGGGCGCAGGGCCGCCGCGGGGCCGGGGGGCTTTGCTTAGCGCCTCATCTCCCTCCTTCCCCCTGCCAGCGCTAGGGAGTCTGGCGGAGCTTCCGTTCTCAAGACCAGGGAGCCGAGCCGGGTGAGCTCTGCAGGGTCTCGCCGTCGGGTCATCTGCGCGACCGCCTGAAGGCTACGAGCTTTCAGCAGTGCCGGCGATTGAAGTGGGGCGGAGGCCGGGAGAGCAGGTACTAGCCAGCAAAATTCCCACTTGGGGTTTTGTATCCATGTCTCGTTCCCGGGTTAGAGAAGTTGAGCTCCCTCTCAGTGATGGGTGTGTGGCCTGGGCATTCAGTGGCATGGGAAGTAAGGGATTTGTCCGTGTAGTGAAGGAGGAACGTGTAAAAAAGCTAAGGTATTAAGGAATGGCAGAGCTTTTATTGGCACGGGACTGTGATAGCAAGTCAGTGCTAGAAGTAACTTGCCTGGACTTCAGGATATAGGCCACATACTTGCTGGTGCTGCTAGTCTAGGAAATTGATTTTTAAAAACCCTCATCTGTTAGCAGTGGGAGCACGTGCAAAAGGTTTTGCTTTGGGTTTGGTTTTAGTTTTCTATTCACTTAAGACTTCCAAGGTTTGGCCCAACAAAGCACATGGGTGCTGTGGGATGTGGCTGTGGCCCTGCTGTATGGGTGGTGCCGAGTGCTCCCTCTTCACAGCAGGCCTTGGCCCTTCAGGGTGCCAGTCTGCAGCCTTTGGCTTGTGGCTTCTGGGGAACTGGCCAGGGTATGTAGGAGCTGGTAACAGCAATGGCTGGTGCCAGGTCACCTGTGTCACTGGGCCTTCTTCTGTAGCAATGCCTTGGTGTTGGGCTTGCAGGTGTGTGCCTGTCCTGGGTGGAGATGCTGCTTCTGCTGCTCTTTGCCAAGATTTGACCACTTGTAATGTTCCCTAAAAACTATTCTGTGTAAACAGGGAGTTCATGATGCAGTGTTTTAAAGATGAAGTGAGTCATCTTTGTGACCTTGTTTCTCTAAGGTCTAAAAAGTGTTCACATCTTTTAAAATTCAGATAAATGTGATTTTGGTTTTACTAGCTGTCAGGCAGTAGAAAAACCAGTCTTTTTAACTGGAAACCCAGATCTGGACTATTCTAGACTTTTGTATTACTCATTTTCTGTCTCTCACACCCTCCTCCCTATTTTCTACTGAGACTTCTTTCACTTGATGACACATCTTTTCTTCCTGCCAGATTTCTGTCTTTCTGTCTTGCCCACCAAAACAAACACATCAGAAAAACTGAAAAATTTCTAGGCATAATGCATTTCTGCAGTTATTATTAGTACACCTGCACATTGTGTTCAAAAAAGTTACATGTGTAAAATGGATAGTTTAGAATGCAATTAGGCTGGTGGCTTAAACTCAGCAATTAAGCAAAAAATGCCCTGCTTGTAGTGTTTGTTGTGTTTCTTCCTTTCCCCTGTTCAGCTTGTGATGCTGATGGCATTGTAATAAATGTACCTTAGGGGTGATTTTAAAAAGAAATAAAAAGGATGTATAGCCTGTAAACTCTTCAAGCAGAAGGACATAGATTTTTTTTCAGCATGTGCATAAATAACAGTAAATACTTATGAATCATCTTTCCATTTCAAGAAAAATGAAATAGAAATTTGGGTCATATGCATAAGTTATGTATTGTCTTTAGCGTAGTACCAACATTTGTATTTTTTCTTTAAATTTGTTAATGTACAAACTTTACATTAGTAGGTAGGGTCCATTCCACTGAAGGTTCTCTCTTAATTATGTTACTGAAGAAAAATAAAGGCCATGTCTGCAAGGAATATAGTGGGAAGCTGTTCTTGCCCTCTTCTATGAAAGTATCTCTTGTCTTGAGTAAGGGCAGTTCTGTTACCGACATTTGATTCATCTGGTTGTTTCCTTCAAAACAGCAAAATAACTTCCTCGTGTGCTATAACTCCAAACTTGAACAACTGCATAGAACTGCATTTCATCATCAGAAAGGACTGATGCATGGTGTGAGGTGTAAGCAGGGAATGCCCACCTTATCACCCCACTATATTATTACATGGATTGTTAATAGCACATGTTTGTGATAATCTCAAGTTCTTCATCTTCCTGTTTTAGTATTGTAGAATATGGGCAGTTTTAGTTGCAAAATTCATGTAGGGTCCACATGATGTGTAACAGATGCAGCTTATTTCAACATAGTATTACATTGTGTGATGTATAGAGGGTCAGTGAGGTGGCTATGGATAGAAACAGATGAGCTGAGCAGCCAGAAAGCCACACAAGTTTGAATAACTTGTGAGGTGTAAATAAATGTGTTTAAGTTTTCAACTTCAGCAAAACTTTATCGTTCTTGACTTCCTGTTTTGTGTCATAGAAATAGATGTGTTTGCAGTAGGTAGGTAACTAATAAACACCAGCCTTTACCAGACTTGCTGCTGCACGAACAAGGAAGGAACCACAGAAAATATTGTTTAGTTGTAATCCCTGGTATTAACAGGAAAATCTTATCAGTTTGCCAAAGAAAAGCAAAGTCATCTACTTGTAATAAATCACTGATTCACTATATCAAAACAAAAGGAAAGCTGTTAAGCATGTTTCATTTAATGATGCATCTCTCCCTCCTGCTGTATGACTTCTTTTATAATTCAGTAAAGCCTGAATATTTTTTTATACAACTCTTAACATTATGCTGTCAGGGCTGTTAGCATTATTAAGTGAGATGTTAGCATTTTTGTGCCTTCCCTTTGTTTATTTTTCCTCTTGTCAAGTGTTTCAAATGAAACATACTGTGGTCAGAGAACAGAATTTGGCTTAAAGATTGCACTATCCACCTTATTCCCAAAACCAGAAATACACAGCACAGTCCTAGTCATAATGACTTGCAGTTCTGGTCATTGCAAAACTCTTAGCCATAATTTTAAAATTATAGTACTATGTCATACTAAGTAGATGTAAAAGAAAAGTAGTTTAAAGTTATGGGAACATTTTTTTACTGATTTCAGGGAGGCATGGAATTAATACAGCAAAGCTAGTAGAGGTTATGTGTGTGTACGAGCATGTGGCTGTTAAAAATCCTCTCTCTTAAGAGAAATAGAAGCACTTCAGAATAGGTCACGCCTTTGCTCAAGTTACCCTATATGTTAGTTGAAAGAGGAAGCTTTTGTAGTATGCAAAGCAGGGTGATACATGGAAGTTTCTATTTGAGGTATCTGTTGATACACTTCTTCATAGGTGTGAAAGACAAGGTATACACCCTCTGTGAGTGAACAAAATTGCTACTGGAGTTGTGGAAGGATTTGCTCGATGAAGAGCCAAAGTGCTCAACCTTGCCATCGGTTTGTAGAAACCCTTGGTTGTCTCTTTGGCTGTACTACAGGTGTAACATATGTTCCTCAGGAATACTAAAGCACAAAGGTGTTACTGTAGCTAGAGATGAACATTAGTTGAAGCGTGTAATCAGTGTCATGAAGAGGACTTCTTCACTGTTGGACATTTCTTCACTAAACAGATACAAGTAAGTATGGCAACCCAACAAAGAAGGGAGATGGGAGCAACACTCCACTTTTATTTTTTTTCTTAGCATCAGTAATTAATGTTTGTGGTGTGGGCTAGATGGGTAAAACACACCTTGCTTAAGAGAAAAAGAACTGTAGAATCAGTTATCGGACACCCTAGTTGACCTGCACCACAGATGAACTAATGCTGCAATCTGTAAACAAAGTTGCTATTGGTTTGGTTTGTGACCACCATAATTTAGTCCAGACACATTCATATAGGTGGCTGCATGGTAATGTAATGGAGCATAATGCTTTTCAGTTGCTATCTGCAGTACCCACGTGACCTGGCTTTATCTGTTTTCTTCCCTCTTTCCTCTTCTGTACACAAACACACCTTATGTCATCAACCAAGTACGAACTCTTAAAAAAAAAAAAAAACAAACCTGCAGTATGAACACCCTTACTTAGCCATGGCAGTTGGTGGGTCTGTTAGTAGGATTTAACTTTATTATTACTCCTGCTCGGTGAGTTTCTGCTTTCTAGCTCTGACAGCCAAAATTAGGGGCTGCCTCTTCTCTCTATTCCTCCTCCTGAGCAACTTCAAATGTAGTAAATCTGAGTATGGAAGAACAGTAATCTGATTTCATTGCCACTTTACAAAGATAGGTAATAGATCTCCTGTAATGCAATATTCTGCATAGCTATCCACAAGTGAGCATATCAAAAATATATCTTCATTTACAGCTTACTGCACCTGGTCCTTAAAGTTTTGATATGAAGTAGTTACTTTCTTTTAAATGATATGACTTGACCTTTGCTCTGCAGCAAGTCCAAGCAGCTAGGTTGCCTGGAAATCATCACAATTTGTTCCATCTACGGTGTTTTTATAACAAATATCTAAGCAGAAAGTAAGCAGCATGTGTAACTGGTTGGGAAACTTCTGTTTCCAGTTGAAGGTGTGTGTCTCTTGCAGTGGCTTAGAAAAATACAGAATTGCTTAATAGCTTGAAGAAATGAAAGAAGACTTTACTGGAAGGAAGTTGTGGTTCTGAGTTCTTCAGCCTCTATTTTCTCTCTGTGAAGTCTGTTCAGCTAGAGCAAGAGACAACTTCATCCTAGCAATTGCAACAGTGTAAAAACAGTGCTAGTCTACATTCATAGTTGTATCTGCCTATTTTGAAACACAATTGCCTCCCCCAGTGTATGTTTTTGATTTAAAGTGTCACCAGATCCTAAACAAAAAAGCAGACAGGCAAGGATGTTTCGAATGCAGGGATACATTGTCCCAGGGAAATTAATTCCGCACCCCAAAGCTGCAATACTTATTTACATAGAAACAAAGGTCTTGCATGATAATTTATATTGTTTATATTAAGGAATATAATTTGTTCTAATTGCATTTTGGATACCCATAGCCACAAAGGGTTTCCTCACTGCGATGTCTTATTACATACTGGGAACTGAAGGCAGGCATTTGAGCTTTGTGGTCCGTGGTATTTGCCTGCATATGTCTTTAAGAAGCTTCTTCTGCACTCTGCAGTGGTTCATTGGCAAATTCGTGCTAGGTTTGTGCTTTTCCGTATTGCATCCATGATAAAGTCCAGTCCCCAGTGTTATCGTTTGGAAAACTTAAGACTTTTTTTTTTTAAACATGTTAATAAGACATTTTTAAAATTTGTAAACAAATTGCATCCCTTTGGCATAGAGAAGTCTCGATAGTTCTAGTCAGTGCTCCTCAGTGCACGACTCTATTAAAGCTGGGGTTGGTGCTCCATCTGCTGGTAAATTCAGCAAAGGCGTTGAAAGTTCACGGTTCAGGTAGGAGTATTTGCCCGTATTCCTTTGTGTCAGATGTGTTCCTACAGCGGCTTTGGTAAAAGGAATACATGAAATCTATTAAAAAAACCTAAGAGTATTTGTATGCTAGGTTCAATTACGTAGCATCATCTTAACTATGAAAACTTTCGTTTATGGAGTTTTCCCCCAAACCATATTTAAAAGGCTAGCTACTAGATTTAATTAGCTACTTGTATATGTTTATATCCCATCAATTTATTTAGGGATTTAGTAGATAATTTTTTTGCATGTGTTTTTGGGGGAAAAAAATAGGAAAAATGAAGGGACTTGAGTGCTCTTAATACACCTGAGACAAAAGCGAATTTTTTTTGTCTGCTTACCATCTGGCTGTGTTTCTGAATTAATCAGCTGAACCAAAAAATCCCTCTATCAGTACTGAGTACTGGACGGATTGCATTAACTGCTTCTAGGACTGCACTGGCCAGTCACAGTCCTAGAAAAACAACTTTTTACCAGGTATAATAGTAAAGAAATCATAAAGCAGTCATATGGATAAAATTATGCTTGTTTATGAAATAGCTTCTTTTTTTCCTGTAGAAATTGATGCCATAAAAGGTGTAAATGTTTCATAACTGTAATAGAAGCAATTAAGTTCCTTTGTTTTGTACATTTTGCACTGGCAGTTTTCAAACTGTGATGCTAAGAGAAAAAAACTCAATGGAGAAAAGTGGAGATAAACGGCCACAAATACTGATTTGGGAGGCAGGTATGCATGCATTCTAAGAGCTTCCAGTTGACAGAGATTTCTGTGGGATCTGGATAGCAGTAAGTGGAGAGGATCAGTATTTATTCTAGTAGCTTCCAAAGTTGTGTCAGGTATTTCACAGAATGGAAGAGCAGGTGTGGGCCTTTCCAAAGCTTTCAGCCGTGGAAAACAGAATGAGAAGAGGTCAGAAGGGGATTTGCCAGGTCCAGAGCACAATGTCCATTTGTGAACAGCATGACTTCTTACAAAGAGGGTAAAAGACGGTGTAAAGCTGGAAAGGAGATTAAGGGTAAGGAAGGTAAAGGACAGTTGGTTTAAGGTAGAAAGAGAATCTAGAGGCTTTCAGATTAGGTCTTCCTTGTGATTTAGCAACTTGATGGCTTGAAGATTTTTTTCATGTGCAGATCACAGAGGAAACAGATTTTGGGCAAGCATGCATTTGAATAGAAAAAGCCTTAAAGTCATTTTGGAGTGATTGATGCTGCCTGAGAAACTCCTAGTGACCATATAAGCAGCAGGTGCACAGGGTGCAAGCTGAACATGATTAGTGAAGCTGTGGAGACGGTAGAGTATTGCAAGAAGACAGAAAAGCAGAGAGCTGTGGCATAATGCAAAGTGCTGATGAAATGTGATGTTTGAGCCAGGTGTGTGAACTCCTGGAACAATGGAATGGGCTCAGACCAAACAGCCAGAATGAAGATCTTGTGCCACTTGAGGGAAATTAGTATTTACAGTGGGCTGCCCCCCTTTTAGGATCTCATGGGAGCTTCTTCTCTGACAATGGACTAACTTATTGGAATAGGAAGCTACTGCAGTACTTATCGTGTCTAATTACCCATCAACCTATCTTAATTTTTTATATTCTTAGTATCTGAAGAGTGAAATAATACTTAATAGCCCTGCTCTATGCAGCATTAGTGCAGTGTCCTCATACAGCTCTTGAAATATGTGAATACAAGACTGCTCATTATTGGTGGGTGTCTTTTGGGTTTTTACGTTTTATGTCAGGAAGCTAATTTTAAATGCCAGCCTGCTGCTGCTCTTAGTCATTCTGCCAGTTGGGAGGGATTCCACAAGAAATAGCAGATATGAACAGTAGTAAAAACACCGAAGAACAGACTCAGGTATGATTTATGAGATGGATATTCTGTTGGTGTAGAAATAAATTCTGCTGGTATTGAAAGGACTAAATGCCAGCACAGTTTGAAAAACAAAACATACAAAAAGTGACAGAATTAAGCAAGGAAAACATACAGAAATAAAATAGGTTTACATGAATTTTCTGCTTAGGATAAGAGCTTCTCAGAAGAGAAGAGTGGGATGGGTAGGTTTGCAGTCTGCTCAATTCTAAAAAAAAAAAAAAAGGCATCTTTATTGACTTATATGAGTAGGCTGCCATCAAAGCTGTATTGATGCTCCAGAAAAGGATGGGTGACAATCACAGATTCAGAAAGGAAAAATCTATCCCAGGATAGATGTTAGAGGTGGCAGAATTTTAACAGGATTTTAGCTGTTCAGTCAGCAAAAGTACTGCAGTCTTTTTGAAAAGCTGGGACACTAGTTAAGGAAACTTGGTCAAATTTTGTAAGTCTTTTGGTGAGAAAGCAATCCTGTAAATGCATTTTAAGTTTAAGCAAAGGATTTTGTAAAAGGAAAGAGTAGCAAAGTATGTGAATAAAATAATCAATACTTACATATTAGAGAGCTGCTTGGAAAGATACTAGGCCTGATTATTTATGTACTAAGGCTCCTTTCCTGCAAGGTGATATTGAAAATGACCTTGCAATGTCTATAAAAAAACATACTGTCTTTTATGGGCACTTGCACTTCCTGAGAACTGTAACTGTGTATTAGGTAATAAATTTCTGGTAGTTTATTTGCAAATCAGTGTTCTTTTCTGAATATTTTTCTATCCTTGTGTTTCTACTTGGGGTTTTTTTATAGTTATGTTGTGCTTATTTATTCCATTGGTAGGGGTGTTGTATATGTATATTCCTTTTGATGTTGATTAATAGCAGATTCGGAATACTGGATTCTTACATTAAACAGCAGTGCCAGACAACCTGTGACCTGAATAATTTATAAAGAATAAGAAAAGAATTAGCCACACATACAGAAATTTCCATGTGAGTTTAGTCAGAGCTTAAAACAGGGTATGTACGGTTAAGTCTCCCTGAGATACAGATACTTTGAGTCTTTTATTCTTGATTCTCATTTCATCTTCTGTTGCATTTTCTCTGAACTCTTCCCAGTCTATAGACCTTAATGACAAGGGCTCTTCTGGGTGAATGTAGGGGTTTAAGATTGTTTTGCCAGTTGCTTTGCTTCACGGTACTTTGTCAGCTTGTATTTTCTAAAGTGCAGTTATTGCATGGGAAATAATAACACTTAAATTGCTCTGACTAGAGGGAGACATAATTCATTCTATATACAGCATCTCCAAACTGAGTTAAGCTTGAGTGTTCAGACACTTCAAAAAACAGCTGCTGTAAGAATCAAAGATGATAATTAGATAGCAATGCAAGTAAATATTTTATAAGACAACAATGTGAGGTTTAATAATTGATTTAATAAAACCCACAATAAAGCAACACATTCCTGCTTTTTTTCTTCAATTAAACGTGTAGTAAATTATTACAATAAAAAACTCCAAATACAATACATCTACTGTACTTCAACTTCTAATTACAGCAACTGTAAACCCCAGTTTAATTAAAACCTATTTGAGTATTAGTATGTGCAAAATACCTGTTGTTGGTGGTATTTTTTTCCAGTAAGTTTGTAAGGATGGGATAAGCATTTTTCATGAACTGTGATATGGCTTAATTAATGGTAGTGTTTGTATCAAAGCATTAACTTCCCAAGCACAGCACTACTTTGCTTCTGAGCTGTACTGCTCCCATGCTGTACTCGGGTGTTCCTATTTCTTGATAGAACAGATACAAACATAATCCAGTGTTATGTGCACTTTGTCCAAATTAATACTGTGCTGTCAGTTTTCACCTCTCAAAATTCATCCTGGGACCCCTACCTGATAAAGGGGGCACAAAGAAGCCAAGATTGTTACCATCAGTTGCAGGTATAAATCAGTCTGATGAATACATGAAACCCTAGAAAGTTTCAAAACAGACAATAGCTTGAGTATTCACAGCAGAGTATGACAATACCCATTACTGGGCAGAAATTTTCCTTTCTGATCCACATACAAATCTACTCCTTATGTCACTGGAAGTTCTGCATAAAGGTTATAGAATAAGAAAAAAAATTAAGACAGTTCTTTCTGTTTTCTGAACTTTGTCTGTCATGTTGCTGTTGCCCTTCACTTCTTCAGTTCAAGTGACTACAGAAGCAGGTGTAAATTGGAGCTCAGATGTGTATGTAGCATAGTGTCAGGTTTTGTTATCCTGTGTACATTTAAAGTACAGGGATTCCACTACAAGGATAAGCAATTCAGTTTTGTGGACGTTGAGGATGAATAGTTACTTCTAATTACCTCATCATCCCTCTATAAATAAGAAAAGGCCTTCCTGTCTCTGCAAGGTGTTAGAGTATTGTTGTCCAACACCACTAGGTTACTGAGCTTGCTTGGATTTTGCTTGATTCATAAAGCTAAGTGATGAGGTACTGCTATTGCAGTGGCATTCCTGTCAGGGTACTGCCGTACTGAGCTGAAAGCAGAGATGAAGAGGTCAGAGAGATCTCTTGCCGAGGGAATACTACGTATCTAAAACTTCTGCTCCTTGCTTTCCTGTTAGCAGATCTGTGTACTTTGTATGTGTGCAGATTGTGTTTGAGTGTTATCTCCATGTCAAGCATAGTTTCTATTTTTTTTTCCTTTAAAGCAAGAGTCATGGAAAAATGATCAATTACAAGACACTAATCATAACGTGAATGCATGCTAATCAGCTGGCTTTCTAATGTAAATCAAATGTTGGTTTAGACATTCAAGATTATCAATAATAAATTTATCTTACAAGTCAAAAATTTATAAAATAAATAACCTGCTTCTAATGTATAAACCCTATTCTAAAATACATTAAAGGTAACTGATCACTTAAAAACACTTTGGGTCCAGTGTTGGGGCTCTAGTTAAATACCAGAAGTCTGGGCAAGGATCTTCCTGTCTGGATCTGTGAATGCCCAGATTAAAGCTGACTTTCTGGTCTGGGTACAGTAAATTCTGTATTTTGTAGTGTCTCCAAAGAGACAGTTTCCAAAAGAATTCAACTAGCACTGTGTGTACTATAGCTTAAGATACTGTATGAAAATTACTATAGCAAAAAATACTGTATACTGAATTCAGGGATTCTGACTTATTATGGAACCCTGGCATGATCAGTATTAGAGACTTTAACTGAAATATTGAACACTCAATGCTCCATTTGGAGTGCAGGTATTTTGTGATATGTAGTTATTAAAGGACAATGTTGGACTGTAATTTGTGAGGTATCTGCAAGAGCCACATTGCAGTTTGTAAACAATAACCTGAAAACAGCTTTGTCTCAAAATCATAATAATCAAATAAATCAGTTCAAGGAAGAGAGTGAAATACACATTCTGTAGGGCAACCACTGCACTTTTTGCAGCACCAGTTCTCCCCGCTGCATGTTACATGGTACAAATCCACATATGAATGGTTTCTAGTTGACCATTTTCGCTTTTCATTTATTGCTCTCAGTCTTCGACTACAAGATAAAGGATAAGGCAGCAGTTCCCAAAACATGTGAAATTAGGCACTGGAACTCTCACAACTTGCGCAGGTTTTGCTCATTTCCTGTTTATAACTCTGAAGCTGGACAGAGCACTTGTACATTCCAAATGTGTTCAGCAGCAGTTGTCGGGCCTTGGACTGAACTTCCTCCCATTTAGATGAACTACCAGGAACTGGAAAATCAAGAAAATAATTGATAGAATTCACTCATCAAGAAACCTGGACAATCCAACTGTTAACAAATTTATCACAGTGTTACCCACTAGAATAATCTTTGCTTGTACTCTTTAATATGCCTCTGTGCTCACTATGTACTCTGCTATTTTATCTACATCCTCTAACTCAAATCATGTTTTGATAAAACTGTGTGTGGTGAACACTAACCCCCCAAAAAACCCCAAGCTTTCTTACTAAGAATTAATTTTCATGGTACTGGTAGATGTCTAACTCAGCACATCTTGGGAAAATATACTTATTTTTCTTATGTAAGATTGTTCCATGTTTGAACTTCACCCTGTCTTTTCTTCTTCCCTCTTTCCTCCAGTTACCCAAAGAATCTGTACTGGATGTTTCAGCAAGCATGTATTTTCTTAAGCACAGTTTTGACTTACATTGTGTCCTTCTGGGCTAATGGGTTCTATGCCTCACTGTAGGCAACAGTAGGTTGTTAGTTTTGGGGGTTTTTTTCCCCCCAGAATGGTATTTCCTGCTTTTACTTCAATAACAATGTTAAGAGGGAAAAGTGGGGATTTTTTTTTCTCCTCTTAGATTTAATTTAGAATTATGCTATACAGTAACTTACCTAGTTGCAAGTGGACTATGGCAGTTGTTTTTCCTGCAGTGAGAGACCAAACATTTAAATCTTCTATGGAGTAGACATCTTCAATTTTCATCAGATCTTCCTTAATGCGGTCCACATTTAAATGCCTTGGAACTCCTGTGATACCAAACACAAGATAAAATTAATCTGGTCTTCTGCAAACTCTCAGTAGCCTTTCAAATGTCATGACAGCTCTCAATGTTATGAGTTTATCATTTGTACTTTTAGAAATTAGTAGTAGTTCCAAGTTATCAATAGAGAAGAATGTGCAAAGTGGCATATTAAGTCCTATAAAGATACAGAACTTGTACAGGAATTACAATGCTGTCTCAAATGTAATTTGTCCTGCCCAGAATCTGTTCGCTGGCAGTAGCCAGCATTAAATCCTTTAGAGTGATCTACTTATGTAGACAACTTTTACTGCAGCTGTTTAGACTGGACTGTAAGGTAAGAATCTAAAAAAAAATTGTTAGGGCCTGTCTTCTCCTACTGTCTCCTGAAACGTTCCAGGTAACCGGTATAATTTTCAAAGGCTCATAGTAATCCATCTACAGTGGTTAACACACATGACTTTGGTATTGCAGTGTGGCATCTTTGCAAATCAGTGGTTGCAATGACCAAATTCCTTCTGGATACAGCATTTTCAGCAGCTACAGCACCTCTATAGCTTCCCTCCTCCACCTTAGCTGTATGAAAGGCAGAACCAAAATTTTAGATTAACAACATGGGCTCAAAAACTAGAACAAATTTATTGAACAAACTCTGTTTCTGAATAGTTTTCTTTCTAGCATATCTTTTTACTGCTTATCTTCCAGTTTTATGGAGTTTGATTATATATACTATGAGTTCAGCCACTTGCTTCTCAAATTTCCTCAGAACTTTTGGATTACTCCTCTCCAAACCTGATGCCTTACTGTCTTTTAAATTATGTTAGTTCCAGTACCATCTCTTTTGAAAGTTGAGTGTCTAGGATGGTCTCATATTAAACAAAGATTTCCTTCTAGTAAAGATTAACAGAAAATTTATTTAGCTGATAGATAACTAGCGAACTGCCTGGTATTGTTTCTACAGATTTCTCTTTCCCAGGAAACACGGACTTAAATTTTGGTATCTTGCATCATGCTATTGATAGTCTTCCATGATGCTTTATAAATCTATATTAAAGGCTAAAATCTCATTGTTTGTATTAGACAATAATTTCAGTTTTTTATCTTGCATTCGTAATGTAATGGTCAAATATAAGTTAAAATTAATACTAAACACTGATACAACTCCAAGGACCTTGATGTTGTAGCCATAGTCTTCAATATAAATGCAAGTCCATTCTCTAGAGATCCCAATCTTGAGTTGGAAAAACTCTGGCATACATAAAGCCCACCTATCATCACTTCTTATAACATTGTTAATCAGGAGATTTTTTTGACAGCTGTATACCTATGCAAACAGCTACAACTCAAACATCTGGAATCTGATAGCCCATTAGTTTGCCTTATCTGTTTTCTTCAGCTAAATCTTAGCTATTGCCTCGGAGCTACTTTAGGTTTCTTAAGCAAACTTCACTATTTTTGCTTTGTCAGTGAGCTTCCAGTTTGTTGGGGTTTTTTCCTTCTCCTAAATGACAGCAAAAGCACTTCACAACAAAGACTTCGAGGTCCTTGATTTAACCTAATAATATGATAAAAGTCAAGTCAGTAATAGCTCACAAGACAACTAAAAGGTTAAGCTAAAACCTAGGATTTTTTTCCCATGCCTGACATTCACCTTCAGTACAAAATCAAGCAGTAATAATGCAAAGAATGTTGCTGGCATCTTTCCCTCTAAGTCACCACATGAGATGTTCTGCTTTTTCTTTCCATTTTACTTTTTTTTTTTTCTTCTTCTCCCTTTTTACACCACCGTCCACTTGTGGCTTCCCCTTCAGTAACAGTAGAAGCACACAAGAAATACAACAGCACTTGTGGAAAAGGGGAAGACAGGACAGGTGTGAACCGCTTGTCCAGCCATTTGGTGTAAGCTTGCTTCCTCCTTTTACATGCATTCATGTTCACTTTACATTTACAAGCATTTAAAGTGAAAGCGTAGAACTGAGTCAGGGCAAATGGCTGCTTACAGTCACTGAGACCCAAGAAAAGAAAGTTCATTACATTTCCCTTCATCTCCTGATAGCAATGTGTGGGCAAAGCTAGGACTTGTGTCATTCTGGCAGAGGTGAGACACATCTGAAGTCTACTGCAACTTAAATGAGCCATCAAGAATCAACAGAATGAAGCAGAAACAAGATAAACTGGTCTTCAGACACAATCTACTTTGTTAATATTGATCATGATGTCAAAAGAGTGCCAATGCTCACTGGTATTTGACACAAAGTACTGCAGATGCTGCACAGATCTTACCTTCCAGAATAATAACCCCAGTGTCACACAGAATTCGAACTGTTGTCAAAACCACCAGTATGGAAAATACGTATGTACAGATAGGATCAGCAATCTTGTATTCTGGCTGCAAGGGAACTTCCAAAATGTTAAAGGATGTAAGAAAATATGCTCACTTATAAAAAATGTGACTCAGAAAATGCAGTTGCTGCTAGCTCAAACTTTCATTAATATTTCTTTTTGTTTGAATAGTTACAGAATACATTACAGAGATAGTGTCCACTTATTTTGCATCAATGTATGAAGCTTATAATTAAAAATACTTTGATATTTTATAACTTAAGAAAACAACTCCCTTTTAATCACCAGAGTTAAAATAAGAACAAATTCTCTCCTGCCTCAAAGGCTAGCCATTCCTTACCTTAAAGCGTATGATGTATGCGGCTATGAGCACACCAATACTTTGTACCAGGTCCCCAAGAGCATGTACAAATGCTGCTCTCACTGCAAGGCTGCTGTGACCATGGCTACCGCTCTGGGCTGCATTAGGAGAGCTTGCCTGAGGTACGTGAGAGTGGGAATGGGAGTGGGAGTGAAGGTGCCCAGACTGATTCAGCAAGAAACCCATTCTGAAAATGAAAGAAAAAAAAAAACAGTGCAAGAAACAGGCTTTAGGGTTTGGTGGGTGGGGTTTTGTGTTGTGGGGTTTTTTTTTTCCCTTTTAAACCAAAGTATGTAAAAGTAATATTCTTTATCCTTCCTTGTCTTATGAAAATGAAGATGTCCAGCAAAATTACATTCCACAAGAAAATTACAGGCCATAAATGAATTGGCAGATTATTCATAAATAAATTTGAGTGTTAACAGAGAAAAAGGGAGGTCTTACATTAAGTTAACTGCAACACCAACAGCTGCTGTAATCAGCATGATATCACCATTTATTTCATAGTCCATATGGATAGTTCTTTGAACAGCTTCATACAAGAGGAATGCCATAAGGATATAGACCAGCAATACGCTAATGATGGCTGACAATACTTCTGCAAACAGAAAGAAAACAATGTTACAGAAATCAGTCTCACATCTATTTCTATTTCCAAATTAGAATGTGGACAGAGCCTTAATTATTTCAACTATTTCATGGGTATTGGAACTGTAATGCACACCTAAGAAGTTGTGTGGTAAGTAAATCTCATAAAATTGGGTTAACACACTTCCTGGTCAGTATATCCCTTAAATGATGTTTTCTCTGAAAACTTCCACACAAGCGATGAGTGTGATTTCTTCAGACAAGCCAGAGCTTTTGCCTGAGAAGTCACAGACAAAGGTCCTGTCCAAGGGAGAAGACAGATTATCTCAGACATCACCAGCCTACCTACAAATAAGAAAAAGCTTGATTTCAAGTGTCTACAGTACTAAGCTGGATTTAGAAATTACTTTTATATATCCTTTTGTATTTAGGATAGAAGAAAAAAAATATAAAGAGATCGGGGAACCAAACAGTACAAACTGGTCAGCCATATCACTCCTAATCTTCTGGAAATTACTGTATGTACCTGTTACTTACTGCAGGTTTCACCTATGAACGCTGCTTAATGTCAGTTTCGGTGTTGCTGTAACATGCTGTTTTGACATTATCTAATGTTTACCAAATACTCATATTTCAAAAAAGAAGAGTGTTATGAGCAGTGTTCTGGTGTGGGGATTTTATCGGCAGGGACTTTCAAAAGGGCATGTAGTCTAAATAAAGAGAAAACTAGAAAGCTAATAAAAATATTGCATTGTCCTGAACCTTCCATTGCCATCTATATCTGTGGGAAGTGGTTTACAGCTCTCTAAAAGGTTCCAGCTGTTCCAATGTGAGGTAAATAGGCCTGAATATTTTATGGGTCTGGTCCTCAGTGCAGTCTGCAGTACCTAACGTAAGAAATTGGCCTGGTAATGACCTACACAAACCTGAGGAGGATGAGTCTACACTACAGTTTTAAGGTACTTACTATAAAGAATATAGGTATTTCCAAAGGGATTACTAAATTCCTTTTAATGTAAACATAGTTTTATCCTATAGCTTCACATTCAGAGAATGATTGCCCTGTTTTGGTTTTTTTTTAAAGGGAGGGGGCAAGACACCGGAAAGAGAAAACACTGGCCCAGTTAAGACTGTCTTGTTTATAAACAAGTTAATACAAGGCTTTACAAAAAGCACTGGGGAAAACCTTAATGATAGATCCATTGTATTGCATATAAATCTGCAGCCATGCCTGAGTAATCTGTAATCATTATGTGTAATGCTCATTTCTGTAATCTTGCCAGATGGATCACTAGGATCTTATCCTTCCTGTGCGAATTCAAAGATCAGAGGTGGATTTTATTGACTTGGAACTGTAATGGTTGTTCTTCCCCTTTGTTTCAAACATGTTGCTCTGATTTATTCCCCAGTAAGGGCAAAATTCTTTTGGCTGTACCACAGCTCTAAGAATCTGAGAATTGCCTCACTTTTCCCCCTGCTTTGAATCTGTCAGTGTGCAGTAAAACTTTGGTTACTGAAGGTGTTATTTCTAACTCAAACTACCTTAATTTTATTCATTAGGTAGGACAATAAAAACATTGCAGCTATAATCACTTGATCTCTATGCTGAATTTTAATGTCGCTCTGGGAGAAGAAACTCACACTGACACATTCAGCTGCTCAGTAGCGTGTTGGTGCCTGGGTGAGTACCAGCATAACCAGGCAGTAACAAGGCTCCGAAAGGCAACAGTCTCGGGTGATTTCAGAACAACATGAAGATGCTGGAAATATCCATGCAAGTGGTAGTGTTCTTTATAAAGCTGGCAGATTATTCAGGGCAACAGCCTTTAAAAAAAAAAAAAAAAAAAAACAAAAAACCAAACCACATTGCTTAGAAGGTTTTCCAGAATGCTTTTTAAAAAATTTGTGAAGCCATAGCACATTCTCTTGTAAATGCTAAATAACGTACTTTGGCTTTTACAGTCTAAAAACATGTTTTCTGCACTGGAAACCAGTGGTTTCCTTGCAGTTTCTATCACAGTCGTTGTCATGTCAGCACTGTAGATGTGTGCTGAGATCTTTCACTTCTTGTGAAATGAGCTATGGACTGCCTCAGTGAACTGACTGATTCTGTCATTGCTAATGTCTGCAGCAATGGAATAAAGCCAGGTTCCATATCTGTGCTTAAATCTGCCCAGGGTCTTGCTGAGAAGGAGGTATCTCCACTTGGTGGTGAAACAGAATTCCTTTTGGCTTCAGAATATAATCCTTTTCAGACATGGCTGCAATTTGCATGATTTTGTCTTTACTTCTCTAGCTCATTTCTAAATCTGTCAGCTTCCTTTTCACCACTGAAAATGGACCAAAACTGGAGATGGAGCATACACATTATGTACTGAGAGATAATTTAAATAACTGAAAACTAGTGCTAATTTCCTTTTGGAATTTGACAAGACAACTAATAGGTGTGTTGTCTTTACAATGCAATGTTTAGGAGAAGGCGTTTGAAAACTGTCATTCTGCAAACAAAAGTGATAATGAGCACCAGCCACCTTGTTCATTAGAACGCTTACTGTATGCATAGATTATCTTGAAATTTGATGCAAAGCAGGTCAGTGATGAGAGTTTTTGCACATATCCCCAGCTTTAAAAAATGCTTCACTTTTTTTTTTTTTGTGACAAATGCTCAGTCTGTACCCTATTTTAAACATTGTCATGTTTTAACATCTCCCTTATGAAATGCAAGCAGTTGTTGAGCTCATATTATCTGCTGACAAGCTTCTTACAGTTTCTTTAGAAAAATGTGTTACAGCAAAGACATACCCTAGAATAGGCTTTGTTCCATTGCCAGCATTCACTGATGTGTGAAACTGGGCCCTTGGGCCATGGCATTCAGACTGGGTACCTAACTTCAGGCAAGTAAATGTCACAAATGTGACTTTTAAAAAACTCTGTAGTGATTTTGAACCATCCCACCTTCTATACGTGCAGAGGTTAAGGTTTGGTGGGGGGTGTCTTTTGCAGGACCTTAACCACTTCTTCCTCACTGCAGCCGCAGAAACTCTTCTCCTCACCCCCAGGCTCTGGTCCTCCTCCTCTTCCTCCAGAAAGCTGTAATGCTGCTACTCATGCAGAATGATTGGTGTAGAAAGGAACCCCTGGAAACTGTGTAGTCCTGCTCAAAGCAGATTCAGCTATAGGTTGCTCAGGGCTGCGTCCAGTTGGGTTATGAGTATTTCCAACTGTGGAGCCTCAGCAACCTGTGGTAGTGTTTGACCACCTACAGGCACTGAGAAGCAGAGAAAGAGTTGCAGGACTGAGAAGCTGCTTCCTGTAGTTTCTCCCAGGGAGACAACTGTGGGCAATATGGACTAATTCTATGTGCCATATCTGGCCTATGAGCCACCATTGGATTGGACGCTCTGGCCAGTATTTTTCTTGGCAGTAAAATGAGGGGAAGAAAAAAAAATAACAAAAAGTGAGGTGGCAGGATTCCCCAGGGATTTCTCTTTGCAAAATGCTATGAAGCCTTCATGTTAATTGAAAAGTCAGAAAATTTACAGAACTAAGATTTTTTTAACACCATAGGTAAATTTATTTTCTTTTTTGTAAGATTAATTTCTGTTTTAAGCTAGGCCGTGTCATGTTCAACATATGTATTACTTGGTTTTAGAAAAGTTACACAGACATCATCATCATCAACTGCTCATCATTTTTAAATAGACTTGAAGTACCTAAAAATGCTAGCAAACATCCTTCTGGAGAGAATGAGCAAATGCTAGGGGCATACCTGCAAGGTCGGGTTTCAGTATTAGATGATCTCCTATCACAAAATTAAAACTTCTTGAAAGAAAAGTTTGTAATGGGAAATGCTGGCTGGCATTGTTAATGCTTTCTTGGTGAAGCTCCGAAGAGCTGGGCTAGTGTACAGAGTTATGCATTCATGCGTTAGTGACTAACTGATGACAAATGACTGGGAGTGATGGAGCTGTTAAATTCTACTGCTGATCTAGCAGCCAAAATAAGAATTACAGATAATGATCAGGGAAGACTTTTTCAAATTCCTTACAAAATATACGCTATAGAATGTATACAGCAGAGATAGCTAACTTGGCATTAGAAATTATCTGTTTCATGAGAAATAAAGGTTGAAAGTTTTGGTAAAACGTCTAGAAAATCTGCAGGTATATATTATGAATTATTATACCCAGTTAGCAACCACATGAAAACTACCATCATTTCCAAACACAAAGTAATGCATCCTGACAATACTTTTCCAAGTTTTAGTACATAATTCTGATTATATTTCTTTTCACAGACACCTAAAATGGGAGACATTAAGCAACTTACTGTATTACAAACCATGGGACACTTTGACCTCTGCTTTGTGTAGTTTGGGGAGTGCAAGAGGAATGCTGCTTTACACAGCTTCTGGCAAGGCAGTGTTCTCTGATACACTCCACAGAACTTTTTAGTTCTGGATTAAGAGGTCATTTTTCACATTGAATAGGACATTTTTCCACACTCATAATTCTACTGGGCAGTAGCAATAATCTGTTGTAAACTGACTGACATGCTGATTCTGCACCAATGAGCAAGTAACATTGTTACAGCAGTGACTGACCAAAAAGTATGTCCTCCTTTTGCTTAACAGCCTCAGCTCCAAAGCACAAAGCCGCACAGGAGCCTGACCAGGCTCTATAACAGCCCAGTATCTACGGATGGGCTGTGATACAGAGCTGCCTATCACCCTTGTTCTTGCTGGGGACAGCTTCATTCCTCTGAACACGGTTCAAACTTTTTAGGCCACAGTTCATTTGTCAGAAGTCGTATTTATGATGTCATCATGTAGCTAAGTCCCTAACCTTCCTCTTTAAGATGGGAGATGAATAGATCCTTCAGAATTCAACTCTGGATCTGGCATGTCCTAGTTCTACAGAGATGGAGCAGTTTGTCCTGCTCCCAGTGAGTGAAACTCTGCCATCAACCCTCACTTCTGGCTGAGGTTTAAAATTTACTTTTTTTTTTTTTTTAAGTCCCATAACTCCCTTATGGCAATACAACCTATGTTGTGAAAGGACATTCAAGTCAAGGTGTTGCAGCATAAAGCAACTTTCAGGTTTGTTGCTACTTTCCTTCTAGTTACCTATTCTTCTAGAATTAGGCAATCTCTACAGCTATTGCTTAAAATACTCTGTTAGCAAAAGTTGGTATCTACATACCTAAACGATGAAATCCAAAGGTGAACCTCTTTGTGGGAGATTTTGCAGACAGCCAGAGAGCAAGCAGGGTCAAAATAATACCACTAAGGTCAGTTAGCATGTGAAGTGCATCTGTCATAATTGCTAGACTGTTAGCAACATATCCACCTGTAAACAAAGTTGGAAAAGTCAGGATGTATGACATTAATGATTCTGGATAGTGCCCTTTTGGCACAGCTTACAGTTATTTATGTTCAGAACAGAGCATTAGGTGCACAAGAGCCCTTCTTATAATCACTAAATAGGGTGATTTTTTTTTTTTCCCAGTACAAGCAAAATGCCATGCTGTAATATAAAGCTACCATAGTTACAAGTGCAGTGAAGTGTGTGTTCTCTTAAGAGTAACATAAAAAGGCTTCATTCCTGTTACTCTCCTGGAGAGTATGGACATAATGTTTGCAAGATCAGGCACAAAACAGTTTTTTGTCTTTTCTACATCTATTATTGCACATGTGTTTAATCAGCTGACCTTTCATTAAACTATATCTGTTAAATATTTTTATATTAGGGAGTAAGAGGAGAAATCCAGTGACTCAATTGCAAGGAAACTTACCCTGCTTCCTTTTTTGTTACATTATCTTTTAACCTTCATTATTCCCTGTCCTGGCAAGGGTGTCTTAAGTTCTGCCAATGTATTTTGCAGACAATAATTCAATAACTTTCACTTGCACAGTGTTTTTCTTTGTTATTTATTACCATCATTTGTTCTTGTAATTATGAGTTGCATTGAGACAAATAACCTCAGATCAAAGGTTAATATCTTTGTTCCAATTCAATTGCTAAAGCTACTATGGGATGGATGAGAGATTTAAACAATGCGCCTTTCTCTTAAGCATCCCTTATCCAAAGGGGAATCAAGGACAGGCTTAGTTTTCTTCCATACACAGGAAGGTAAGCCCATTTTCTCAGGAAAGATTGGATCCTTAGTGTCAGCTCAGCTTTGATTTAGTTTCTCTTTTTTACCTTGAGGTTGTCATTCAGCCCATAAATTCTAAGGAGCAAAGCATGCAGCTGGTGTGCCATTTGGCAGGCTTGAGGCTCCAGCTAACATTTTGACTAAAGGTATACAAATATACAATTAAAACTGCCTTAGTGAAGAGGCTGACCATGGGGAAATAGCAAAGTGAAATTCACAACTGGCTCACTGCTTTCAAGACTAGTCCTAAAGTGTGTGTGTGTGTATGGCTGTAGGTATCTGTATCTACACACCTGCAGAGAGCTACGCTCCCCTCCCCAGCCAAACACAAGCAGCATGGCTGATACTGTAGTATTGCTTGTACTGTGGGTAGCTACCAAATATACTGCATTTCAACCACTTCCTTTCTTCTATCCCCCCTTCAGTTGTTGATAAAGTCAAATTCTTCTGATAACTTAAGTTTTCCAAAAGCTATCAGAGATCAAAAATAATGAGGTCTTAAGATTTAGCAATTCATCAGCTTTTTGAGTAAAATGCATTATGCCTGTCCTTTCTGAGTTAGTGTTCTCACATAATTTAAAAAAAAATTACTCAGAAATTTGCAACTCAACCTCTTTATAGTCAACACAGAAGAAATAATTTATGTCTAAGGACATTCAAATCAGTAGTCTGCACGTATGATAACTTAAAGTATGCATGTGAATTCACATGTATTAATTTTGCAAATCACTTCAGTCCAAGATAAGTCAATTCTCTTTCAGCTAGCCTGTCACATTTAAAGACTTTAAAAATAAAGTGATAAAAAAGGAATGCAGATGCTGAAGTTAATCATAATGCAGTGTGTGGGTTAAAAAACCACAATTGAGATATAGGAAATCCTGAAATCAAAAGTTCTCTGTTTCCAAATGTATCGGTTCATTGCTTGGTTAAAGGTACTGCCAAGGGCTGTTTAAACACAATTGGCAACTTGGAAAGAAAAAAAAAAAAACCAGACAGACATCTATAACCTTTACAAACAGACAGCTTGATGGCTCACCACTGTTCTCAGTGACCTGTGAAGGACAGCAGTCCTCCTCATGAAGAATCAATTAGAAAACTAAACATAGCTGAAAGATCAAAACCCTGTCAGAAAAGCTAACTAGGACTTAAAGTATGCTTTTAATTTCTTGATAGAAAATGGTTCCCACAAAATGTAAGTTATCTGACTCTCACAATGACTGTTCATCCAATTAAATAACAAACACTGAGGTGGGCTAGGGTAATGAGCTTGGCTATACTTTGGAAAAAACATGCCAATCAAGATTTCACAAAAAAGCTTCTGAAACAAGATTTCCTTCATCTTGACATCTGTAACAGACAGCAGAAAAATTTTTACTCAACAAATTAAATGTCTGATAGGGTCTTCTGCCTTCTTATCAGAAATTCAAATCTCTTGTGGATCACAGAAAGAAGTCAGTTAAAATGTCCTATATGATCAAACAAAATTTCCCAGATACCTGAGCCTACATAGTGATTCAAAAAGTTCCAAAATTTGAAACCAACCAGACAGAACACAATACAGGGCTGGAGCAAAATAAATTAAACAAGTAGAGCACTGACCCAGAACTTGAGGGCTCTTTCTTTAATTACTCATTCTGCTGCTGATTACTTGCTCTGTGACAAGTCATTCAGGTCAAGATCCACAGAAGTACAAACATACCCAAGTCTTCTATTTATTCTCTGTGGTAGCTGGATGACTGGATAATGTATGGGTCTGGCCCTTAGTGCTGTCTGCCTTGGTGCCAAACAGGGCTGGTAATAGTGTACATAAACCTGAGGAGGATGAACCCACACTACAGAGCTAACTCATGCTTTGTACGGACAAATCTGGCACCCTCAGCTAAGCCTCCAGAAGTCCTGGCTCTAAGGGAGAAACAGATGATGTGACAGTAATGAGAGTGTATTTCTTACTCTCGACAATTATTATTTCTAAAGCTGTCCCTGCACTAGCTATGCAGAGGTCTACAGTAGTATGTATGGGATCAGAAGCCCCTAACATACAGTTTTAGTGACAGCTGCCAACAGGTCAGATGTTATTCAGTAAGGGCCACTTCAGATGAACTCCAACATGAATACAATCAAATAAAATTACTCTCATGGCAAAGGATGCTTATCACTATGCTTATCAAATTTACATGAGCTCATGCTAAACCAAAACCTCAGAGAGAGAGAAAAGACATAGCTGGGGGGGTGCAAATGGAGACATTCAGACAGATTCCTGCAACAGGTTTGATGTGAAGTGCCTTATCTATAATAAGCTGATGTATTGTGGCACTGTTATTACTGGCTAATCGCACACTGAGAGGTGCTGAAGGACAAAGCCACTTTTTTTCCCCCATTAACCCATATTCCAGAAATAAGGCACCAATAGAACTGGTGCAGATACAGTCAGTATTCTGGTCTCTCTCTGAAAAAACAGACCGCTTCCCCTTCCGCTTTTTCCTGTGCCTGTGGGACAAGCTGTGTTATGTCTACTCAAGGAATGATTTTTCTCCCTATCCATCTTGTAGAAGTTTCTGTTTTAGAGATAAAATTCACAACTGTCCTAGGGTGATGCAAGAGCTCACTTCACATGAGCAAATCTCAGATCTTCAGTCATTACTGACCACATCTGCATAAGTGAGGAGAATGTAGGTCCCATGTCATTACAGCTAAGACAGCTCCATTCCTTACTTCCAGAAGGTTTTTGTAACTTGTTTTTTTCTGGTAAATTACGGCAAATAATTAATCTGATTATCTCCAATTTAGACTCCTATGTTAAAGTGAAAGCAATTTAAAAGCAATTAATTATTATTGATGCTAGAGAGACCTGGCTCAACATACACATCAATATACTGGCACTGTGTATTGCTCCCTACTACTTCAAGGCATGGAGGTATCCAAAAGACAGATGGTAACAGGACACTGATGCTGCTAAGTGAACAGATATTAAAAGACAAATACTATCCTTTGTAAAAATAACTAGAGAACGGCAAAAGCATAACATTTAATAGCTCATCTATGCATCCAAGGGACCTTCTACTTAATATACTACTATAGCCTACTAAATAAAAGTGCTGTCACTTTGTACACACTGCTGTATAATGCACAGGTTCTCTTCAACCTGAAGAACGCATGATAGCATGCCTTGTTGAGGGAGCAGTAAAAGCTGAACTTGAGCTCCAGCTTCATTCTGACCAACAACAATCAGATGCTTACACAGGAACAAATTTCCAGGTAAAAACTCACCGTGCTTCTGGCAAGTACTAAGAAAAAGCACAAAGAATTTAATCAAGCTACTTGGTACTCTTACGTGTTGTAATGGCCAGTGTTAAAATACCTGTTATTTTCATTCACTTTCCTTGTATGATTTATGTCTGGAGAGAACACATGCTAGTCCAGGGCGCAGTAGTTGGAACTATCAGGAAGTTGTTGAGAGAGTGGCTTCTTCCCTGGATTGTTACTGATAGCTCATCAGTTGTCTTTTCAGTTGTAAAAGAGTGTATTGCTATATACACTGGTGAATAAGGGCAGATATCCCCCAGTATTAGTTTTGCTGGTACGGCCCGTGTCACACTTAGCAACCGTATTTCCCTCTTGTTGCAAATGCAGCAAGATTTTATGGCAGGTAATTAAAAAATACTGAGGATGAAATTGTTCTTTATCTCTGTAATAAAATGTCACTTCTCCCTTTCTGATCACCCCTTACAAACTTTTAAAAGAAACTTACAAAGGGAACTAAAAAGCCATTAGACATCCCTCTGCACAGACAAAGCGTGTTTTGTGCCATTTTGGGGAGACTGATGAGGTTCGAGTAAGGGAAGTTGCAAATTCCTCTTTCTTTTCTTGCCTGGAAAACACAGGTGGACTTTGCTCCTTTTCACTCTCTGAACTTGCAGCTAATCTCCCTGACATCTCTTAGAGATGGTTTCTCTTAGTAAATATTTAAAACCAAGGCCGGAGCAGAGCAGCAGGCTCAGGCGCCCGGGCCGGAGAGCCGGCAGAAAACGCCCCCGACTCACCTACGAGCTCCCCCGTCATGAAGAGCAGGTAGAGGAGGGCGGCGAGCGTCAGCCGCTTCTTCACCTTCCTCAGCTTGGAGCGCTCCCGCCGACTGCTGCAGCTGCTGCAGGGGTCCGGCCGGCCGGCCCGGGCGCTGCGCAGGGCGATGTCCCGGTCCAGCAGGGACTCGTCGTCGGAGGGCAGGCCCAGGGGGTCCCGTTCACCGGCGTCTCCGGGGCCGCCTCCGAGGCGTCGTCCGACACCACCACGCGCAGCTTGTTAAACCTGGGAAAGTCCTCGTCCCCCACCTCGTCCGAGAAGTCAAAGGCACTGGAGTCGTTCAGGAACAAGGGGTCCTCGCTCCTCCGCAGCAGGGACTTGATGCTCGTCCACAGGCCGGGCCCAGACATAGCGGCGGCGCCGGGGGCCGCGCCGGTTGCGGCCGATCCGGCGCGGGCGGCTCCGTTGGCGCAGCTCCCCCTCGCAGGCGGCGCCTGTCCGCTCGCTGTCCCGTCAGGGCATGGCCCCTACATGGCCCCGCCGGGCCCTGCGCAGGCCGTCCAGAACGCTACGCGGGGGATCTGCCGCGGAGCGCCCCGGCACTCCCGAGCCACACCACCGCCTCCCGGTACTCACGGCACCCCCGCCTCCCCGCCGGGCACCGAGCTGTGCGGCGCCGCGGAGGCTGTCACCCCCGGGCCACCTCGCGAAGCCCGTCGCCCCGCCGCGCTCAGCCGGCGCAGCCCTGGTCACGGTGTGGCCGGGCAAGCGGCGCAGGGCGCAGAGCCGTCTCCCTGCCGGCGCAGGGGGAGCGCCGCCGCCATGCTCGTCACATCCATCAGCGCCGCGCTCCGGGCATCCGCGCCTCAGTCGAAACCCGTGCGCGCTCCCGCGCCCGGCGCTACCCCCAGCGGAGGGCGGCAGCAGCGGGCGGGGAGGGGCCGGCAGATGGGAGCCGGCATCCGCTGCGCGCTCGCGGGCCGCCGGCACTGCGCCTGGGCCGCCCGCACGCGAAGGCCTCAGGTTCGAGGCCCGCCCCCGCCGCGCCCGGCACTGACCGCTGCGCTAGGTGGGCGGTGGGGGGTTCGCCCGGTTCCGTGGCGGTCGGCAGCGTCTGGCCTTGCGGCACCCGCGCTTCCCTTCTGGTAGCCCAACAGGCTGTTCCCATCCCGACGTGTGTTTGTGTTGAGAAGATAAATGTCATGTGAGGTTTACTTTAACTGTAAAAGCCTCCAAAACTATAAAAATGGAAGTAGGATCAGTTGATAGACAAGCAGCTGTTTTCAGCTGGATAGTTATGTGCTCTAGTGTCAAATTCTAAAACGCACAAGTTTGCATTGTGTAGCTTTTTTTCTTTCTCTTGCTGTCAAAGGCTCAGCTCTTTACATGGTTTCCAGTAGCTCCTGTTAGGGTAGTGTGGTAGGAGTCACGCATGCCTTTCTGAACATTCCTTAAAGGATGAAGAGAGAAACAAACCTCGGAGGCGCTGCTGTCATGTAATTCCTTTCATAACTGTGCTCTAACTTAAAAATTAATTAGATTTTTCCCTTTACTAATTCTGTTGAGAGGTTATTACCTCTGCTCACTGGTCTCAGTACTAGAAATTTTCTTCTCATTTCCAGCCTGCATGTATTCAGAGCCAGTTTGTACCCATGGCCAAATTTTGTTACTGCGTCAGTCAGTTCCCTAAGTCATAAACCTTTCTGGAAAGACACGCCT
The DNA here is from genome assembly GCA_027925045.1 of Hypotaenidia okinawae. Lineage (NCBI taxonomy): Eukaryota > Metazoa > Chordata > Aves > Gruiformes > Rallidae > Hypotaenidia > Hypotaenidia okinawae. Next base: position 11,515,680 of record BSDF01000012.1, read on the forward strand.
GCCTGAGTGAAAGTACATATCCTGTTTTCTGACAGTTGTATAGAACTGCTGGATTTTGGAGAATGACACTCCCTTTCTGCTCAAGGGCTGATAGCAAATTCTGGCATGCATCAGGGCGGCGCTGCAGGGTGCAGAGCAAGCCCCTTCTTGGAACAGGCCCTGTGGGAGGAGAGTCATGTGCGGTAAACTGGCCTTGGGTGGAGATGGATTATTGTTGTTTTCTGTAACGAAGTCCAAAAATAAACAGTATTATGCATTATCCAAGCTCCCTTGACACTTTACAATGTGGCTGTTGTCCTGTGTAATCTCAAATTATTCTTCCTCAGGTGGCTGAAAAGGTTTCACCCACCTTGTAATTCCTCCATCGGGGTTATCAGAACAATTGTTTTGTGGCCAGATGATGAACTGTATCACTGAAATGGGACATAATTAAAAAATACATATTGGAGGGAGTTGGGATATATTTGTATGTGTAACTGAGACTGCTTCCACAGTCACAACTTGCACAGACATCCATATAACAACTGAAGGGACAGTGGGTGTGGGAGTCAGAATGAGCACTCAGGGCTGGGAACCTGTTAAGCCAGCCTTGCTGCTAGGGAAGCAATCCCAGCTGTGTTCCAGTTCAGTCATTCTTGATGATGCTGTTCTCCTCTTTGGGTGATTTAACTCACTTTGTGTTTCCGCAAGTGCGCAAGGACACACATGCATGAATGACTAGCCAGGTAGGAGCTACCAAAACAACTACTTGCAAAACTGTCTTTAAAATATTGGGCTTTGCATTGGGGATTGAGGAATATGCTCATGCTCAGAAATTTACAGTGCCGAGAAAGGGCAGTAAATTGATGGCACTTAAGACTCTAAACCAGTGCACCGAGATTTGCATCTTGCCTTTCACTGAGTAACTAAGACCAGTTTTTTTCAAACTGTTGTCAAGAACCAAGTCCTACATTGTTGAGATGAACCTCTGTTGAACAGAGCCTTTTGTGATAGCCTGTTTCACTCCATTTCTTTATGATGATAGCCAAGGATGTACTCTCTCTGTAGTCTCATTTACTTAATAAGGGCAGAGAGACTATTAATGGGAAGTATTTTTGTTTCATGCTGGAATCCCTGAAGTCATGCAAGACTTGCAAAGCAATGGTTTAAAACATACTATTTGCTGTACAATTTAAGCTAATTTACTAATTTTTACTCAAATTTCTAGAATGGGGGTTGTGTGTTGTTATGTATGTAACTGCTTAAATCAGTTACAACAATAAAACCCAGAATGTCTGGGTGAGACCGTTGCATTTCTCAACACAGTCGCCACAAGATAAAGTGAAAAGGAAACATGATCATTTGTGGTTAGTGTCACATATGTAGGCATTTGTCTGGTCAGCAGTCTGAAATTTAACAGCTTCCCAGTGTACCAGCCTGCGATCTTGTTGGCAGCAAGAAAGCTCGACCTCAGCAAGAAAGCTAGAAAGTTGTGCACAAACTTTGGACAAGAGAGTAGGTGTTGAATTGCTGTAGGATTAGGAGTAGCAAATAAGTGCAGGAATACAACAGCGGACTGGAGGAGAACAGGAGAGAAAGGAGGGAAGTGTTCCAAGACAGTAAACACAGATTTGGGCACATTGCTGCCCGTGGATGGGTAGCAGAGCCATCAGCTGAGGAGTCTAGGTTCTTTAGTCTCCTTTGTGTAGTGTGTGACTAGAAATCCAATTCAGCTAATTGTACAGAGACGACCTCAGCATGATTTTCTTTCTGATTAATTAAAGCTATTTCACTGTGTGACTCCATAGGTTATGGAGTTTGTTGTTGTGTGGTATAATTAGATAGCAATGGTAATGTTAGTGCTGATTTTACACAAGGCCTTGAAATTAAGTATTTAGACCAGCAGGTAACTGTGCTTTTTGTTAGTTGAACCAGATGTTTATATTCCTACTTATAGGGCTCACTTACCTTCCTATTCATACACATTTTTCTCTTAAAATAAAACCTTACCTAATCCTTCACAGGATAATGACCTCAGTAACTGACTTGGGAAATAGTTACTGTGAAACAGAATGGTTTGTAGAGGAGAAGAAACGAGAGGCTTCCTAAAAATCTCCTTTTTTTGAACACTTGGGTTGATAAATAGTTAAATTTTAACTTGTCTAGAAAAGCAGATGCCAATTTTATATTCCAATCCTTCGTCTATTTCTGCAAGACGTGGGAGAGCCTGGAACATGCAAAGCAGGAGCGCAAATCTGAAACTCCCACATCTCAAGTGAGCCTATTTCAGAGCGATTATCTCACTTGTTCTTACTAGAAATTCCATCTGGAAGCTGAGAAGTCTTGTTCCTAGTGAAACTTTCCAAAAAAGTTTCTTCCCCCACCCCCAGCTTTATATAAAACTGCTAACCAGTTGTAACTGAGAATTTGATTTGAGGCTGTTTAAGGTAATTAAGTTCCTGTGTTGCAGTCCAGCTGCAGACCAAGCCTTTGATGCTTTTTTTTAAAAACAAAAGCAGCAAAAGGAAGAAAAACAGGTTAGTTTTTAATCTGATGGCAGAACAGTGACATAGTTGTGATTAATAGTTAATAATATACATCTGGAGAGAAGAAAAAAGTAATTTGCAACGATAGTGTTGTTAAAAATGTCGGGTTTAAGGACGACAGCTTATGCCAAGTGTCTCTTTTCTGCCTCAGTGTGTATCCAAGAAGCGCGAGTGGGACCACCTGAACTTAACAGTGGGGGTTTATAGGGACACTACATTCCAAGCGTGTTCAGAGCAGTTTCCCGGCCGGCTTCTCTCCGCAGCTGTGCCCGCCTTTCCCGGAGGCTTCTGCGGGTACAAGGTGCGAACCGCAGGGTACCGTGCTGAGGCGGGTTTCGTACGAAAACAAACCGCACCGGCGAGTTACTGCAACTCCCACTGGCTGCGGGGACAGGACGGCCACGGCAACAGCCCCCGGCACAAGAGCGGTGGGCGATCCGCGCGTCCCCGCAGAACGAAACACCGCGGTGCGGAGGACAACGCTTCCCTCCCGGTACGCGGACGCCCAACCGCAGCGCCCGCTGGTGGGTTCCGGCTCCGTCCCGGGAGCCTTCAGAGTCGCTCTGAGTCCGCCGAGAGGAGGGGAGCGGCGTCCTTCTGCTCGTAACGTCACTCATACGTCGTTTCCACGTCCGGAGCGGCGGCCTCTCTAGCCCGGAGCGGCTGGGGGAGGCTCTATGGTGAGGCGGCCGGGAATGCCGTGCCGCCGCGCTCGGTGAGGGCAGCTGGGGACTCCCGCTGCCCGGCTGGGCCCTCCTCCCGTCGCAGTCTCGGCCTCAGCCTGGGCAGTGGTGCGGGGAGCGGCAGCGATGAATGTCGTCGAGCGGCCGGAGGTGAAGGTGGAGACCGTGAGCGGCCCTGGGCGCTCGCAGAGTACGTGAGGGGGGCCGGGCCGGGAGGAAAGCGGGTACAAACCGGTCGGAGGAGGGAGCTGGGCCCCGGTCAGAGCCGAGAGTCCGCACGGCACGCTGTGGCCTCGCTCCTTTTCAAGGGCTCGGGGCGGAAGAAATCATGATAGCGTGCACCGATAGCTGTTAACTGAATCCCACAAACCTTTGGAGTCAACGTGCCGTGTTTTAATGAGGGCCCCGTACGCCTTGGGTAGCAGGCAGGCCTTCATTCGGCACGCGTACCTTTACTCTCTACCTTCGAAAGCAGAGAGCGGGGTGCGATAACGATTAGGCGTTCTTCAGGCGTAGCCGCAGCAATTAGTATGGCCTTTTTCTTTTCCTTCAGAAGACTCGAGTACTTGTCACTTTTTAAAATTCTTTATTTAATAAAATGTTTTTTTGAATACTTTCTTTCTATTCTGCCTGTGTTAAGATAACACTGTTCACCAGGAAGCTCATGATGCCAGACTGGGGATAAAGGAGGGATGAAAAGGGGGAGGAGAAAGGAAGCGGAGTTTAGCTGACAAAGTGCAAAGAATTATTACTTCAATGTATAAATGCTTTATAAACAGGAACATATATGTGCTGAGGGTGAAACTTGAAGTGTGTGCTGACCAGTCACATTCAGCTTTGCTGTTCTTTGGTGTAGGTCCTCGTGATGCATCTCCAGATGAGGGAGTAGTAGAAGATCTGCCTTTAATAGATGAGAAAGCAGTGGAGCAGCTAACTGAAGGATTGATTTCCCATTATCTACCTGATCTTCAGCGATCAAAATCAGCACTACAGGAACTTACGTAAGAAGTTGGTTTTAAGTTTGGTTATATGGGTATACCTTGCTACTTTTTTCACCATAATGTTCTAGCTACCTTTAACTGGAATATAGTTTATTGTAGCATTTCTGTGTTCTGACTGTAGCATCCTGAATAGTTAAATGATAGGTGTCACCTATCAGAAGTATGACCGAAGGATATATAATGCTAAGACAGTGAAGTCCCCTAAGCCAAGTATACCAGAAGACGTGCAAATTTCTTAAATGTTCGTGTACTTCTCTAGTGGAAAGTCTGCTGAAAGCTTGATTTATTTTGTTTGCAGAGATGCAGTTTGTTTTCAGGGCAGCTTTTAGAGCGGTATGTTGTTTGTTATCCAGTCTCTAGACGGTGTTGCAAAAGATACACTTAGAAAATATAATTAAGGACCTAAGCGGATAAGAATTCTTTGTACTAGCATATTGCTGGTAACTTAGACTAGTTTTTATTCAAGTGCAGATCTGCCAGGGATGCAAAGATACTGGAAAGGACTTTACACAGAGCTGTCTTGGGTTTTGTAGGGTATGTTGGTTTGGATTTCATAATGCATTGTGTTGGCATAATACTGCCAACAAGGATAGCTTCTGTCTGGAAACAATTTCGTTCATTTATGTGGGATAGAAGATCCTTAATAAGCATCAAGGATCCACACAGGTTCTCCTCAGGAATAAGTCCTGCAGCATCATGCAAAGGCAACAGAGTAAAAAGTCAAGAGCTAGTTGTTTTTCCTGTCATTCAACCTGGGATGTTTGCTGCTTGTTCAGGGTTTTTGGATATTCCTCCTGGATATCTTATCATGGTGTATGATTGCAGTTAAATTTGTGTGTAATCAGCTGGGATGTTTGTAAAACTGTTTACTTGGTCTTTATTGAAATCATGTAGCAGTGATTATCTGATACTGGGAAGCACGTATTTATATTGTTATGATCAAAAGTAGTGTTGATTTAAAGGGCTGATTGAAAAGCATATGTGCTGCTTTACTTCAGTTTTATACTTTTTTTTTCTTTCAGACAGAACCAAGTGGTATTGCTAGAAACATTAGAACAAGAAATTTCAAAATTCAAGGAGTGTAACTCCATTCTTGATATTGATATGTTGGTAAGTACTATTGATGCTTTCTTAAATGTAGACTAGTGTAGGTATTCTTGCTGAAGGTATTTGTAACAACTTGTGTATTTTCCTTTTTCTTAATGACCTACATGAAGAGAACCAACCAGTTCGGATATTTGGGACAAATTGTTGCTGAGGAGTGTGCAGAACCAGCATATTTCCTTTAAAGAGGAAGGGCACTGGGAAGACAAAGCAGGTTCAGTCAGCCAGTGGTAGTAAGTCTGGTTGTTCAAAACCAGTAGCCAAGGTGATCGTATGTCATTTTTCAGTCACACTGAGGCTCCGGCAAGAGCCCTGTGCACCTCTCCAGACTAGCAGGAAGGGCCCATGAAATGCTGCTGTGTGGTGCATATAATTGTAATATTTTTATTCTGCTTAATGAATCTTAATTCAGTCCGTTGCTGGATGTACCTGTTGAGATATGGTAGTTTTCTCTATTAAGATATGTAATATATAAACTTTATAAACCTTGAACATGTTTTTGATTGCTGTTTTGCTGTGTAGCTTTATAAAACAACTATTCCAACTTGACAGTCACTGACTTAACTGTGACTTTTTTTAAGTTTTCAGAAGCTAAATACTATCACAACAAGTTAGTGAATATTAGAAATGACATGATGATGCTCCATGAGAAGACATCAAAGTTAAAAGTGAGTGGGATAAATATTTTTACTTTCCAACACAGAAGTCAAGAGTGCGTAATTAAATACCTAACTTTCATTTTAGATGCATGCTGAAAGTTCTGATTAAAATAGAATCTTCAGTCCTTCTTTTAAGTTGATATTTTCAGTAGTACCAAACCATGTATGTTTTTAAACTTTCATGAGTTGCTTGAGGTAGGAGTGTCTGAACTACTAGTAAATCTCAGTGTTGGCATTATGTTTGGGCAGTATCAGAATCAGAGAATTGTTTTGGCTGGAAAAGGCTTTTAAGATCATCAGGTCCAACCATTAACCTAGCACTGCCAAGTCCAACCACTAAACCATGTCCCTAAGCGTGGCATCTGCACATCTTTAAAATGCCTCCGGGGATGGTGACTCAACCACTTCCCTAGGCAGCCTGTTCCAGTGCTTGACAGCCCTTTTGGTGAAGAAATTTTTCCTCATACCCAACTGAAAGCTTCCCCAGCACAACTTGAGACTGTTTTTTCTTGTCGTATTACTTCTTAGTTGGGAGAAGAGACCAACACCCCCTGGCTACAACCTCCTTTCAGGTAGTTGTAGAGCACAATAAGGTCTCCCCTCAGCCTCCTTTCCTCCAGGCTAAACAAAGAACCCCTTTAGCTACTTTCTCATAAGACTTGTGCTCTAGATCCTTCACCAGCTTCATTGCTTTTCCTTGGACATATGCATTGTTCTGTTGTGTAATTCATTCCAACTAGTTCTCTTTGCTGTTTGAGTTTCTGTGCCTTTTCAGTGAAAACCAGATTGTGATAAATGTAAGAATTCCTCCTGATACCTAATGTAGTATTCAGCAGCAGAAGCTACAATTACTTTCTTGTCTTTCTGTTTAGAAAAGAGCACTGAAGCTGCAGCAAAAGAAACAGAAAGAAGAACTAGAACGAGAACAGCAACGTGAGAAGGAACTTGAAAGAGAGAAGCAGTTAACAGCAAAACCTGCTAGGAGGACATGAAAGCAGAGCATGCGACAACTTGTCCGAATTAATTCTTTCTGCATTCTCTGGAATTAAGGCAGACTTTGCTCCTGCTGGGCTGTAGCTGTTACTAGCAACACTCTACCCTCTGATATTATAAATTCCAGAATGGTGGTAATAGGGTTGGTAACATTCAATTTTCTTTTTCTTTTCAGCCATTCAAGTTGCCTTCTTTTATAATGCTATGCAGTTTGATGTTGTTATAATGTAAGTTAATTTATATATATATATATACACACACACATGTATATAGGAGAACTTGTGCATCACAGTTTTAAATACATACCAATTTTTTTTCTTCTTCTGGTGTTTAGAATACTGAGAGCTGTTTGGTGATCAGCATACATGTTTTTCAGACAAAAATACAGGATACTAGTTAAAGTTCTGTTCTCATCTTTGGACTTTGTTGGCTGAAACTGCTTTGATTTGGGCAGTTGATATTTCTTCTTGATGCCCTGATGGATAAATACCAACTTTTTGTGCAGCCTTAGTTTAATGCATCTCTAATGCCTGAAAGATCACTTTTTCCTAGCAGTTTGGGGTTTGTTTTGGTTTGGGTTTTATTGTCATGAGCTAACATAACAGCTTTTAAGTAACTTCTGAATAATTTCCCATCTGAATTGTTTGGGGCAGGGGGAAGCGGAACACGAGACTTGGAATTGATGTGTACACAATAGAGAGATTAATGAATTTGTGCTTCCACAAACATTTGGGTCAAACCAGGGAATTTGTCTCTGTAGTGCTCAAACAGGAAGACTGTGTGGTCTAAGCAGACTTCAGGGGTATTAGAAATTAGTTTCTATATTTTGTGTGACAAAATAAAACGCAACCAAAACAGAACAATTTCCACTTAATGTGAAATTCAGGTACTTGGAAAAATTTCTGCATTTAATTTTTTTGTATTAACAAAATTATTAATTTGCACTTCAGGGCTATGTAAGAGAATTATTGTTATCCTGTCCTCACCTGAAGTGATGATTAATACTGTATACTGATGATAAATGCAGAATGGAGATTGATACTTGTTTCTCTGAATGTAATTCCTTTGTTGCAGCACATGGTGTGGACTCTTACTCGAATGTACATGTTGTCTAGACTGGTAAAAGAGCTTTAAATTATTTGTTCCTACAGTCTAAAAAACTAGTTATTTTATATCTGTAATAATTTTTAAAGTAGTAATGTAAGTAGTAAGTTTTGAAGTAAGATGAAGGGTAAGCTATGTAAAGTGTTCCATAAAATGAGCATGGTAAGATAACAGAGGGGCACAGTCAATTTTACTCTTTCTTCCCTTTTAGATGACTTACACAGGCTACACCTGCCTGGACTCTCCTGTATTACAATCTTCTGAATTTCTGATTTCCTGTTCTTAATATTTGTGATTTTTTTTGTGTTATTTTAATTTTTTTCCTTCCTGTGAAAGACATACCCTAATGAGAAATCATCTCAGATGCAAGGTAAACTGGGATAATGTTTTGGGGCCAGGAGAACAAACTGCTTAAAAGTAGTCTGAAGAGACACTGCAATGCTGTTACTGAAACAGCCATGGGTTAAAACTTTCCACGGGTATTTTTCTTTTAAGTGACTTGTGCCTATTAATGACTAGTGGATTGTTGACCTCTCTGCTGTGGTTTGTGTGTGTTTCTGAAGAGAAATGTAAAAGAATTCCACAATCCTTTACTGGAGTAGAATGTACATAATGAAATATTGTTTAAATATGTTACTTTGTAATGTAACTTCAAAATTAGATTCTGGGAATTTCAACAGTTCTTATTAAAGTATAACATGAAACTAGAGGTCTTGGTATCAAAATCAGAATTAAATTCCTGGGGTATGTCATGAATTGTGTTCCCTAATCTAGAATCCTGTTTTGTGTTCCAAGTTGTGGTGGCTTTTTTTCTAAAGAATTGTGGGGGGTTTTTTGGTTTGGGGTTTTTTTTTTGGCAGAAAATCATGGGTATTTGTACAGAAAATACAAAATTCTAAGCATAGAAATTTATGCTTTTGCAATTGTATATTTCCGTGTTTCTTTGGAATCATTTCTGATTACAAGAATAAAATCTTTCAGTGCTTGTCTGAGGAATCTTATAGTTATATGCAAATGCATAATTGATAACTTTTCCCATAAAATAGTTGTAAATTTTGGGGTTTGTATGAATATGGAGACAAATTTATGTGGTTGCACTAATATGCACAGCTGGAATGAGTAATTCTATTACTGTATAAATTTAGTCTTGCCTGATTTTATAAAAATTATTTACCAAGTAGATAAATGCAGTGGTGTTGGACACTTTCTTACTTTTTATTCCACCCACTGGAGGAGATGCAGCTAGCTGCATCTTTTTTCGAACATAAAATAACAGCTTTAAAACTGGGCAGGGTGTGTTGTGCTCTTTCATACTCAGTGTGTGCACTTGTTTTTAAACTAGCAAGTCATAGCAGCAGAAGACACTTAACTCTGCAATAACTCTGTGAATTTTCATTTTGTAAGAGTCAATGAATCTAGGAATTACTGTGGCTAAGTTTCCCATGCTCTAATCTTTGCTGTTGTTAACCTGGATGCTTAATTTGTGTTCCTCCTCCTATAGCTGTACAGCTTTAGAGGAACCGGTTTTTAATTCGATGGAATCTGTTTTTTTTCACTGATAGTGGTAGCTTTGCCATGTTCACAAGACAGGTATAGACAGGGATTTGTTTCTTCTTGGAAGATCTCTACAGAATGTTTCCTCTGGTTTTATTCTGTGTGCTATGGTAGGCGTTCTCTTTGTATTCTATCAGCCGAGTTTTCTCTGGCTTAGTGAGAACTACGCTTCAGTTAACGCTTCCTGCCACCTACTGCTTGTTTTGCAGCAGTGCTGGCTGCTCTGTAATTCCAAGCTTGATGCTTTCATGCCTCACTTTGCAGGGGTCGATTTTTTATAAGCCTCATTAAATCTAATTGGTTCTTTGATCTGTGTTGGATTAGTTGTGTGAATATCCCGAAGTTACTGATAAAATGTTGCAGGACTTGGCCATCTGCACAGATAGAGATTAGAGCAGTGTGATGTATGGCTATTCACACCCACTGCACCAAGTTTCTTGGGCGATATGTGAAGGTGTATTTATTCATTTATCTATTTGTAAATCAAAGTGTATATTTAAGTTGAAGTGAACAGTTGGTTTTAGCATGCATATTGCTGCTTTGTAGTAATACAGAGTACACTTGTACATACTTTACTTTTCTCAGTCCTTGGCAGAGTCATTTGTAGAAAAACTGGCACCAAAATTGGACAGTCCTGTCCCCACAACCACTGGTTTGTGTCTTGAAACCATCCTTTGTGATACCAGCACAGCTGAGAACTCCAACCATGTCACAAATTTAATTTGCTCGAATATTCTGTATGTAGGTGATTGGACTAGAGCTGATGGGAAGAACAGCCCTGTTACCAGTGCCTGACAGTCACAGCAACACTGGTGAGGAGAATTTGTACTGTTTTCTTCCATGCAGTAACTGCTGGCAAGCAGGGATCTGGGAGGTTGTGACTAACTCCATAATCTAAGCGTTGTTCATGAAGTGTTACATAGCTTTAAAGCACAGATACTGGCCAGACCTGGTAATTTGGTATATCCTTCTTGGTTTTTCTCTGATCAGTTTATCCCCAAGATGTCAAGCCGTGGAGTTTAGGAAGGGAAATAGAACACCCTGCTTGGCAAAGGGAAGCGTTGCAACAAATGTATTCAGTTTTTACAAACTTGGAACTTCATGAAGCAAATCCTTTAAAGCTCCAGTAAGAATAGCTCAAAAATCTGTACCCATGCAAAGGCAGTAGTTTCTAAAGCAGTAATTTGCAGAAGTAATTAATTTTGCACTGTCATTCATGCAATGTAAGACAACAGATAAGGCTCATCTGTTGTTTAATGTGTTGCAATAAAATACATCCCAGCACTTCTGTGAAAGCAAGCTCACCTGTACATGCACTGGTCAGCAAAGCATGCTACCAGTAAATTGCCAATATAGTTTATTGCCTCGATGGGCAAGATTTTTCTCCTGTCACCTGGGACTTAAGTAACTAGTCATATCCTCCTGTGTAAATACAGCCTGCAAAAGTAATAACAGTTTATATAAACTCTTTGCTACCCTGCTACCTGGAACCAGTGTTTTAGCCCTTCAGCACTCAACTGCAGTTGCTAGTTTTCCAATCTTTAAAATGTGGTAGAGGTCATGCTGGCAAACTATGTGTGTGGATGTACTGCTTACTAGTATGCTTCTACTTTTGGGGGGTTTGTTTTGTTTTGGTGTTGCTTTTACTGCTACTTTTTTGTTAGCCTCACAGATGCTATGACTTAGAGGTATGCCCAAAGAAGAATATGTCCAAGAAAAAAATATCAGAGATGATGTGAGGAAGTTACTGTTTTTCTTCTACGTCACCCAGTGTTAACTAGAATTCATTTGACATTGCGCTCACTATCAGGTAGGCACCCAGCATGGAAGAATAATCCCCACCCTGGAGAAATTGCAGTCTAACCCTGAACAGGTGCATGGACATTGTCCTGTATGGAAGTCAGTGTAATTGACAGGCCAGAAGATGTATGCTCTGGGCGTTCCAGGAAATCCAGCTGCCCAGTGAGCAGGAGAGGTACCCGTTGCTCCTGCAGCCACCCTGGGGTGCCAGTGGCCCTGGGAAGGGGCGAAGCTGGGTGGTCTATACCCAGCCCTCCCGCAGCAGCTTCCACCCTGTCATCCTGCCTGCTGCTCTGGGAGGGTTAGGCAGCGCTCCCTGCAGCTGCAGCCGGCCTCTGTGGTACGAGTGAGTAATTGCTTCATGTTTGGTTTATGTGCTTGGTTTCAAAGTTACTCATTTAAACAATGCCTTCATTAAAATGGCAGGCCATCTCTGTAAACACTCTGGGGGACATAGGCATGGGAGCATAAAGAAGATATTTTGATATTGAAAGACAATCCTAAAATATATGTATTTAAAAGAAAACCAAAAATTTCTTTTCTCATGGACAGAGATGAGAATCAGCCTCATGCAACAAAATTTTACCATGAAAAAAGGCTATACTTTGACTATACCAGGGAAGCTGGAACAGGAAGTTCTTAGAAATTATAAAAATGGGGAGGCTGGGTATTTTAAAAGATGTGACTGTGCATTTTCTTCTCCCTTTTTAGAGAAGTCAGTTGTATTGATGTATTAACAAAGATATCTAATCTGTGTGTCATATTTTTAAAGATACTGATTGTCTTCTCCCAGTATACTACCTGTCTAGGAAAATCTGTGGAAGTGTAGGTGTTCAGCAGCTTTGAAAAGTAACCCTTTGTCTCTGCAGGGGAATGCTCTGTCATCAGAAGTCACTTATCAATTATTAATTATTGATCTAGTAAGTGTTGTAGGCTTTTTAATTTGGTTTTAAATACTTGCTATTTTTCTTGTGCTGGAAAAGGACCACTAGATGAAGATTTAGGGTTGCTGCTTACAGGTAACCTTATAAAAGATAGATAATGCCATATCAGTGGCCACTAGGTTACAGGTACTGTAGTGGTGGTGGTTTTGATTTAGGTCAGCCTGGAGTGACCTATGCTACATAGATCCAGGTGGGACTTCTAGAATGGTGCCAGCTGAATTTGCAGCTGTGCTTCCATCAGGGTTTGGCAGGGGTCCAGGTGTGGAATGGGAGTTAGAAGTTTGTTTTGGAACTTAGAAAAGCACATTTATTAGAGTTTTGTTTTCAGATGGATTCAGAAGTGAGAAAAGGGAAGGCACTGACCTAAAATTGGGAGGGAGGGTTTATTTATGTGACAGTGCTTTTGTGTAGAACTAGTATTAGATGTGCCAAATCTTACGCAAGCAACAGGAAGAAAAAATGTTTCAGAGGCCTCTTAACTTTGGGCTTTCTTTTATTGTGCTTCCATGTTTTCACTCTGATGTTGCTGGTTCTGTGCAGCTGTGGAAAGCATTACAGAAACCTCACAGGCATGTATGGAACTACTAAATACTGAGAATTCTTTTGGAAGGATAACTTGTAGCCTTTTGCAATTAATGATATCTTTTGGCTAAACATGCTTTTTGGACTTATTTTGTGTATTTTTGTGTGAACTGGGATTCTGACTGGGACTGATAGTGTGAGTTTTCACAAGCGGGCAAAAGGAGTCACTCTAACTCAGAGGTTAAGTCCTGCAGCCTCATCTCTAACAACCTCTGTACCTAGGAGGGAATGTCTCTGAGAACAGAGGTAAGTTGTCAGTCTTGACTTTATGATTATTGGCCTTCAGCCATAAGCTGAGAAAAGCAACTGAGGCTTCTTTTCTACAAATAGAAGCTCAAAGTAACACAAAGGGTAAGACAAGTGGCAGAAGCAAGCTAAGAGTGTGAGCCAGTTTGTTGCTGGCTGGCTGGCTGGCTGTGAGGAGTGGCAGTGCATGAACAACAACTGTGGAGCTGGGACAGAGAAACTGCTGTTGTTTGGAAGCACAGGATGTGATTGCAGCGTGCATGCCCGGATGTGCCAGGAGACTGACGCATGTACTGCTTTTTAGATGGGGACCCTAGAGAAATTCTTCCCTTCTGCTTCTCCCGTTGCATGCAGATGGTGAAAGAGCCTTACAGATCTTCCAATTTAACTTCTCAACACCTTTCCCTCATTGTTAAAGCTTTCCACAGCTGGCTGTGCATCAGCTGAGCAGTTTTACTTGTGCAGAAACTTTGTGTCAAGAAGGGGAGGTTGAGCCTGAGAAGGAAATGGCCTGATTTATGATTTGGATCTATTGATTGCTTGATGCAAATGAGTTGGCATAAGTAATTTTGCCTGTGTGTGTTACTCTGAGCACTAATCTTCACATGACTACTTCTGACTTGGCAAACACAACTTAAATGGCTTGATAGCTGTTAGTACTTCACACTGTCACCATGCTGTAAATCAAAGACACTAGGAAGTTTTAGGGAAAAAAATTTCAAAGCTTGGCTCAGCTGCAGGCTGAAGTTGGCTGACTAGAAACAAGGGACTGGTGGGCTTGCTCTGTTTGCCCTTTAACTGAAAGAATCCTTTTTCTCCATGCAGCCAGCTGAGTTACACCCTAATTTTAGCTTAGGACAGTCTGACATACTTCTGGTTGTTTTGGGGGTAATTTAGTTGGGTGGGTTTTGGTGGGTTTTGTTTGTTTGTTTGTTTGTTTTTTCTTAATGTGGGAGTCAAAGCTTAAGTCTCGCTGTTTATTTTGAGGTGGCACGCTGGAAGCGCAGCTGAAGGTGGGAGGATACTTGGGAAGAGTAACACAAACTCGCAGGCAAAGCTGCTGCGATGCTGAAAGCTGCTCTGCTTGCCTTTGAGCAGCTACGGTAACGAGGTTCGGACCTTTACCCAAGATCAGATGCCTGACTGGAACGGGCAGCGCAGCCGCCCGACGGGCTTCGCGACCACCGGCCGCAGCGCCCGGGCCGGACTCGTCTCCTCTCACGGGCGGACCCCGACCTTTGCCCGCCGGCGGGGCAGCACCTGGGGCCGCTGAGCTCCGCCCTGCCGCTGACAGGACTCGGCGCTTATCGTGCACGGGGCGGTGGCCCGGAGCCTTCCCCCCCCCCCCGCGCCCTTCCCCTCGGCGGTCGGCGCAACAAGCAGGCAAGTGTGGGGCACCGCTCGCTGCTCGGGGCCGGCCATCCAGCCCCGGCGTGAGGGGGAGGACGAGGACCCGCCCTGGCGAGCGGGGCAGAGGGGGCCTGGCTGTGGCGTGGCGGAGCCGAGGGCCCGGGTTCACCCCGGCGAGCGGAGCCACGGCTGCCCGTGGGAGGGAGGGCCCGGCGGGGCTGCCGGCGGGCCTCGGGCTCCGCGGTGAGCTCGGCCGGGAAGTACACCCGCTTTGGGGCTTCCTGCGGGGCTGGGGGGCGCCGCTCTCGGGCATGTGCGAAGAGAAGCGGGGTATGGCGTGCGCCTCGCGTGTCCTTGGCGGCCCACAGCCGCCGCTCTTGGGAGCTGTGGCGGACCCAGTCGCAGCAGGCGCCGTGTCGTGCCGACCCTCTCCCTGGGCGTGGAGCTGGGTTACCGAGAGGAAGCACCTGCCCGAGGCCGTGTCCGCTGCTCCCGTGCCTCTGCACGTCCGACCGGGGCGACAGCCGCGGTGACAGGACGTGGGGGCTGCGAGCGGCTCCCTGGGGAGAGCTGGGCCCCAAAGGCACGCATGCTTTGCGTTGGATGAAAAGCTGCTGCCGGCCGGGTGTTTGTGCAGGGGTGGAATATTTAAACCATTAATCTGTGGTCAACTGTTAGGACGATAGTTGCAATGATCTTTACTCTTGCTAGTTAGACTTCTCTGACTTGATTTGTTCAAGCTCCCTGCAACAGAGTGTTCGTAAGTGGGCTCAATGAAGCGGTCGGTCTTGGGAGCTAAGCGAGTGACAGGTACTCCCCAGAGGAAGAAAACGTAGCTGTCCTGAGTGGCTCTGCTTGGAGTGTCGTGCTTCAGTTAAATGTATGCCCTAGGCACGGGCTGTGTGTCTCAAGGCTTATTTACTGGATATAAAACCACAGACTTGTAATGCTTGGTAGTTATTTTGTGCATGTCCCTTGAGTATATACCTGCTCCCTCCCATGCATAGGGTAACCCTGCACAATTAATTGTGACAAAGTGCCTCCCATGTTAGATTGGCTAGTAGCCCTAATGAGTGCATGAGAAAAGAGGTTGAATTTTCATGCTTGTAATTACCGTTTCTCTAGTGATTCACCTGTGCTATACCTTTGACTTGTTTGCCATGCTTTGTTGTATAAAGGGTAGATTTTTACTTATTTGGGGGCCATTAATACCTGGAGAACTGTAGCCAAAGGTAACCTCTATGCTTTGAGTCTCTTTGTAGGCTGGAGAGAGGTTGCAACAAATAGTGTCATGCATGCAGTTAGGTGGATTTCAGCTGCTCTGGTCTGGGTTCTGCATGGAACTGGCTGAGGAACATTACCCTGTTCAATACGCTATCTTCTGCTAGAGGTTGGAATTGGTTAAAATACACAAACTTATAAAATCGTAATGTGTTAGCTAATAAGCCCATTTTTCAGCGAGGTTCTCTGAAGAGAAGTTAAAACACCTGGAAACAACTCCATTTCTTCCATGGTGCTTGTAGAAATGTCACTTGCTTTTTAAGAACAGTTTAATGAAGAGAGTTCATTAAAGTTTGTTTTCTCAATCTCTTAAAGGGATATAAGCCAGTAACTTTGGGAAACTGGTTTTGTTGTGGGTTTTGGTTGGCTTCTTTTTTAACTGAAAAGTCACTGTTTTTTATATTCATACTACCTTAAGCTGCTTAATGGTATTCAAACATACTGACTGTCTTCAAGCAAAGTCTGTTAAAAAGAAAGTGTCTTATTTTAAAAAGGAGGGGGAGGAAGAAAAGCTGTGAAATGCTAGCTCTCCTGGTCAAAATGACGGGTTTTGTGTGTGTGCTTTGTGTGAGTCATATCACCCTGATTTTTGCATGGTGCTAGCTAAGTTGTGCTGCAGTAGCATTGCACAAGTTGCAACAAACCATTATCTTGAAAGCATTTGTAGAACAGACTTCTCTCTCCTCGTGACAGAACGAGTTTCAAACAGCAGAACTCTTGGGTGAAGTGGAGCCCCTCACCTAGGTGAGGAACTGTATTGTAAGCTTTACTTTTCTGGGCAGTGCTCTGACTTGTATATGGGTCTTCATTAGGAATGTGATTTCATGGTACATAAAGCTGGTATCTCCTGCCATGCTTTGTTGGGTGTAGCTTAAAGGATGATGGGTAAACATGCTGTGTATTAGAATTTTCTTGTAAAAGCTTAAAATCTTAGCTCACTTCAGTACACTAGCTACAAATTTTCTCCATTACCTTCATCTTTGCTCTGTAATTCCTCTGTTTCTTTATCTCCAGTATCCAAAGTAGGTTAACATGGCGTTGACAGACTCAATTGTACAGCTGCAGTCTAACTTGGGAGTTTTAAGATGAAGAATTTTCTTTTAAACAGCTGTCTACAAACAGCACTTCAGATTGTTTCTGTATACTCTGAAACAACTTAGAAGCAACATAACACTGTGGTCTCATCAGTTACTGCTGTTAGTTAAGACACATCTTGTGCACATGCTTATCAGCACGCTTACTTCAAAATCTGTTTGTTCAGAGAGGATGCTTATTCCTCAGTTAGCATTACAAAAATGAAGTCTTGTTCTCTTGGTCTGTGTGTTCTGTGTGTTTAACAACACCCAAAGCAAAATCCTGCATTCATGAGCTTCCGGAAACAGGATGTCCCTCTTAAAACTGTCGCAAACAGACGTCGCAAAGCTTACTCTTCCTAATCATCTCTCTGTGACTGAGAGAAAGTGGGATACATCTCCATGAGGTAACTTATTTCTAGAGTTAAACAATATCCTTCCCTTTTTTGAGCAGTCTGTCTGCATCTTTAAGCAACTGCCTGCACTAGACAGATGATAAACAGCTTTCTAAAGTGCAGCTAACTTCTTCTAGAGTTGGGGGTTTTATTTTGAATTGGGAGGGGGGTGGGAAGAGTATTTCTGCAGCTTGGAAACTTCCTGCAAAAAATGATTAAAACTATTTTTACAGTGGATACCTCTGAGATTTTCCCTCTCTGTCCCAAATTAATTGTATTGTAGGGGTTAATAATGGGACTTCATAAAGAATTTGGGGTATGTGGAGATGAGGGATGTTAAGATAGCACGTGATGGTGCAGAATGAATTACTCAACTACATCTAGTGGAGTATTTTTGAAGCTAACCTTGGAAGATTTTCTTTAAAAACTAAATTAGAAACCCCAAATATTTTAACCTCCTGTCTCTATTGTAAATAAGATCTGTTCTTTTTAAGTGAAAAAGCTGGAATTGTTGCCTGATGACTCAAGAGGGGAGCAGGTATAGAACACAGGAAAGTTGTGCTTCAGGTTATGCTTACTCATTCTTTATTGGCAATGTGGCAATAAGGAACAAGATTAAAATTGGTTTATACCTGGTTTATCACTGAAAAGCTAAAAACTGATATTCAGCATGTGCAACCAATCAAGTTAGAACAGGAAAAGCTCTTGTTCACAATAGAAGAGGGAGGGAAATGTGGGTTAACCTTGATAGTCATATGTCAGGTGCATATACAGTTGCTACAATTATGGAGATGATAGATAGTGCTTTGGGGTTCAGGCTCTTACTTTTCAGGTGACAGGGTGCAGCTGTAGCAAGGATAGGAATGGCTTTCTGACTTTGGTTTCCAGCTGCTTTGGTGATGTAAAACCCTAGAGGTGGCTGTGGATCGAGAACAAAGTATTTTGGGTATGCTCAGAGATCCCAGATCTAGGAAGATGTAGACTCTTGTTTCACTGAACTTTGTTCTATCAAGCTTAGGGCTCACTACCACTCCTGCAAGAACAGACTGATACACATGCTCCAAGCACCATAGAACTTGGCATGCTTACCTAATGCTCTGCACCCCTGAGAGGCAGCAAGAAGAGGTATTTCTGACGTGTGCATGTGCTGGTACATCCTGATATTAAAATACAAATGCAGTGATGTGTTTGGCCAACACAGTACAGTTTGTGGAATGGTGTTTGGTATGTTCACACAACTACCTTGTTCAGTATTTCAGTGATCTACACCACATAGCAAATTCTCGTTCTTTTCTGTGGGACTCATCTCTTCAGGCTTGTAATATTACAGTTGGAGTTACAGCATATACATCACTTGTGCTATAGGATCAGATGCATTTCCCACCACAATAACCAGAAAATATTCTTATGTTTTGTTTTAATTCATTTGTTTGTATGAAATCTCAATTTCCTGGAAGAGGTTATGATTAACTTTTCCCTCCTCTCCCCTACAGTTGATTACAATCCATTTGCAAATTAGTGGCTTGGCTGCAACAAAGCTTTAATACTAAAGTTCTTCCCTTGAAGACTCATCCAGGCATATAAATAAATTCTACCTTCTGTAATTATTACTGGTGCTTTTTCTTGCAGCTTCCCACTTACTGAAAGATGTCAGCAATTGGAGTAGTGTCCTCCTGTTCTTGTCTCCGTCCTGGTGTATGGCTGCTGAAACCAGGAATGCAGAAGATGAGCTCCTTTGGCTTACATACAGCAGCCAGGTGTGCTGCCAAGGATTATTATGAAGTACTTGTGTTGGGTGGAGGTGCTGGTGGAATCACTATGAGTGCTCGGATGAAGAGGAAAGTGGGGGCAGGAAACGTGGCTGTTGTTGAGCCTAGTAAGGTAAGTCTTCCTTGGATGTAAAGCATCGAAAAAGATAAGCATTTTACATGTGTGACCAGATTGGTCTTATTCTCATCATTCATCAACCTCACATGTCTTTAATTGTGGGAAGGAAGCCAACTACCCATCTTTTAGAAAGCCAAGTATGGAATTTGTTGTTCCATGCATCCTTCCAGCTTTGTCAGGCAAAACTCTTGGTTATTTATTTATAGAGCTTCTTTTGTTAAGAGTAATACAATGTTAAAAGCATATTGCTTCCTTTTTGGGGTGATGTTCATCTTAAATTCCCTTTAAACAGTTCTTAAATGTACATTTGAACTCTTCTTTCAGACTCATTACTACCAGCCACTGTGGACCCTGGTTGGTGGTGGTGCAAAGCAGCTGGCGACTTCAGCACGTCCAACAGGGAGCGTAATGCCTAAAGGTGTTGAGTGGATCCAATCTCGAGTTACAGCACTGGATCCAGATAAGAACTGTGTCTGGCTGGAGAATGATGCTAAGGTAATAATGTTTTTAAAAATATATTATTAATCTCTTATTCTCTGTCATGAGTTGTCTGTCTACCTTGGAACTGCCTATTGAGTGAGACCTTCCTCCAGCATCTAGGAGGCCAGGAAATTCCACTTAGATTTTAGGATCAGTACTTCTCATAAGACTATTTCTAATAAAAATTGTTGTGGATAACTAGGTTAGAACAACATCAACTTAAAATATCATTATTCTAAGTCTTTTCCCTGTTTATAGTGAACTGAATACAAAAGAGAGAATATTTTCCTCCAAACACTTTGTTTTGTGTATAGCAAAGGCTGTATGACTTGGGATGCAGCTAGCATTTTAACTATGAATTATTCTTAGAGCGTAACACTTCAGTTGCTGATGCTCCCTATAGCACCTTCCTTTATGACTCTGTTGCTGCCAACTTAAGTTGGCTTTGAGGTAGTGTTTTGGTTTTTTGTCTAAAATACTCTTTTTGGTTTTTTTCCTTGCACAATAGGTATCTTACAAGTATCTGATCATTGCACTTGGGATTAGTCTCCATTACGAAAAGGTATTTGTTTTACAGTAATCATGTTTTTACTAGTTTTAATGGCAAAATATTACCCTTATGAGTCACTAAAGCAAATGGCTTTTCAGTACCCTTTTTTTGTTTTTACTGCAAGATACTGAACACTAATACAAATTAAAGTGCCAGAAGACAGACTAATGACTTTATTCCTTCCCCAGATCTCTATGTAATAACACAAATTATCTCTGGGAAGGTCTTTGGAGACAGCTTGGTTGCACCTCTATCGCAGTATCAGCAGATGGGGCAGCAAGTTAAATCTTGAACTTGAAGGCAGTCTGTAATAATGAGAGGCTAACATATGCTGGCTGTAGTCCAAAGCACCTCTAATGTCAATAGAAGTGCAGTACACATAGCAGTCAGTCATATCTGTCCTGCAGAATTAATACAACCCACTCTCACCTTTCTTAAAGGATGCACTTCAGAAGAAACCCAGTGAGTTGCCACACTTGGGTTTAAATAGGGCCTGAGGCCCTTCTCACCTATTAGGCTTCCTGTACTCTTTACGAAGCGGCACTGGGAGGAAAGTATCCATGCCATTGTATGGCGTAAGTAGCGGTATGTAGGGGGGAAAGCACAAAGGCAAGGCACTTGAGCCATTTGACTCTCATGGTTTTTAACCTGACCTGAATATGATGTAGTACCTGATTAATGTATTTGAGTATCTCTTTTAAACATCCCAAGGCGTATGTAAAGCCATTCTTAGTCTTAGCTAACTATAGTCACACCAGAGAAATTCTGGTGGAACGAGGAGTTGCATTGTGTTCAGTGACCCTCTCAGACTTCACAGATACCTCTTCAGTGCAACCTGATAAAACTCAGTTCAGTAGTAGAAGCCATGTAGTACAGCTAATCAAGATTACTCTGTAGCGAATAAAGGCCATAGTAACAGATTTATATGGCTTTAAAAGGGAAGTGGCCAGTTAAAAAACAGGGATGGTTTCTGTTATCTGTGTTTACCAACAGCATACTTCCTGGTGTAAAACGTAATACCCCAAACACATTGCAGTGCATGTAGCGTGACTCCAGTTTCTCACACAATTTCTGCAATCCATTATTTTGAAATGGGGACAACTCCCTTTGTCACAGGCGGATGCTCAGGCATAGGAGTGTGAGGGAAATAATTATTGGAGACAGTTGAGTTAAAACAAAGCAACCCTAGGAAATGCAGGTATCTGCAGCTCACTAGTGAAAGTTTTCATGAACCTTATACGTTTTCACAATGCCTTTTTTTATGTGTTTGGTTTTTTTACTTGTGATGATGTGGCAGTGACTTAATATATTCTTACTCTCGATTTCATGTGCTAGCCTACAAAACTTGGGTCTGGGTCTGCACTGAACACTTAAATACTACAAATGTTGCAGGCCAGAGTCACCTCAGTAAATGTTACTTCTACTAAATAATCCACTGGAAATCTCTGATTGCTAGGCTTATTTTTTCAAAATGCCAACTAGAAAGTATGTATGGGCTTTGTTTTTGTTAGAGGCTTCTTAAATCGCTATTTCTCAAGTCTGCATTCACTACTTGATGATGACAAAATTTTTGCCATTTGTACTCTAAACCTTAATTTCATTTTCTTAGATCAAAGGCTTGCCTGAGGGTTTTCAGCACCCTAAAATAGGTTCCAATTATTCAGTTCATACGGTAGAGAAAACATGGAAAGCTTTACAAGATTTCAAGGAAGGAAACGCTATCTTCACTTTTCCAAATACTCCCGTGAAATGTGCAGGGGCTCCTCAGAAGATCATGTATTTATCAGAGGCTTACTTGAGGAAAGTAAGTATTTTATGCTTTCTGCCTGTGCTTATTCCCACAGTTGGAAGGAAGGCTTCTTCTAAGGGGTTCAAGTTATGTTAAAAAGCACAGGAGAGCAATGTGACTCAGGATTATTATACTAAAGTGACTGAGTCACTTTTTCTTTTATTAATGTTTAATAAGTGAAGCTAACTGAATATTTAGCATGTCTGTAATGCTGGAGAAACTTGTAGAATTCAGAATCCATAAGGAAAGAACTGCTTACCCTGCTTCTGGTGAGCTACAGGTACCACTGATTTATAACTTCAGGTGGTCTGTTAAAGTGATGCTGGCTGGAATTAAGTAATTCTTGCTGCTTTAAGCACTTAATGGCTGTTGCTGTTTTTCTTTTGCGAGTCTGAAAAGTGCAGATGCTTGCTCCTTGCAGTGCACTGTCCTGGCATGAGAAGGAGCATTACCCAGGCTGTTAAAGCAAGCCTAGTTGAAACAAAAGACAACTTCAAGTGTAAGTGTCAGGCTTCATATGTGCTCAGGTTTCACGAGCTGTTTAGTGGGCGAGTACCTGAATATTGCATAGGGCTGAAGGTTTCAGAGGGCTATATAACACTAAGCTGCTACAAGTGCTTAACCTGCTTACAGCAGTTCCTCTGCATTGCAGCCACTTATTCTCACTAGCAATTTGTGTGTGGTGTGTCTTCGTTATCTTGCTCACAAAGTGCAAAGAACATCTTGTGTAGCTTTGGACATGGTGTGAAATAGCTGTATCTTGAGAGTTCTAATGTTAAAACTTCTTCATTAATAATTGAATGGCATTAATAGTTCTATCTGCTTTTCAGTCATGCAGTGTAGTTGGTTTCTGCTCTCTTGTCACAGTTTCTTAATAAACCCCACTCTAATTTGGTGTCTCTCTTCAGAAAGGAAAACGTTCCAAAGCAAACATAATGTTCAACACTTCACTTGGTGTCATTTTTGGTGTTAAGAAGTATGCTGATGCATTGCTTGAAATAATAAAGGAGAGGAACATTGCTGTTAACTATAAGCGCAACCTTGTAGAAGTTCGAGCAGACAAGCAGGAAGCTGTGTTTGAGAACCTGGACAAACCTGGGGTGACTGAAGTTCATCAGGTCAGGAGCTTTCAGACTTCTAGTTTGGTTCTGTGTCTTTCCTTATGTACTATAGCAACATCAAGTCTGCTTCACTGTATACTGCTGTTACCCCCTGGGAGTACTGTCTCTAACTTTAGCAGATTAGTAAGTTTGAAACTAAGGTGGAGAGAAGAATGTTTTACGTGCTACGCCTGGAGTCCTGTGTGTCTGGTTAGTGTAAGTTAGGAACATCTCAGGTGTGACAAATTGCCGTTATGCCAGTCTAACTAGAGTTGCCTGGCAAGGTACATGGTAATACAAGGATGCACTTCAAACTTGAGAGCAAACTTTCATTCTGTATGCTTTTTATTAAAACATCAAGAAACAAAAGCAAACCCCCTTCTCCGCACTGCTCTTATTGCCGTGTATCAACACAGGCATGTGTGTTGATAAATACACATCTGTGTTTATCATCTCTGATAAACTAACCATCGAGTACCTTTTCTTTCTGTCTAGTATGAAATGCTTCATGTCACACCCCCAATGGGGCCACCTGATGTACTCATCAACAGTCCTGTCTCGGATGGAATCGGCTGGGTGGACGTTGATAAAGAAACTCTACAACATAAAAAGTATCCTAATGTGTTTGGTATTGGAGACTGCACCAACCTTCCAACATCAAAGACTGCTGCAGCTGTAGGTAAAGTTGTGTGTGTGTGTGTGTGTGTGTGTGGGGGAGCAACAGTAAGATCTTCATTCAGGCTGCTACTCCTGAGGTCTTGACTTCAATTATTTCCAGCTTTGAAAAAGACCAAAGTCTTCTGGGACAACTAATTAGCTCCAGCCTGTGATGATGTCATTAACCCCCAAATCTGTTGCTCCACATACCTTACAGATGAACTAATTCTATTTTCTCTGTTTATGGAATGGCTTAAAATGAGTGTGCTCCTCCTGCATTGTTATAATTCAGTAGCAAAACTTTCTGCTCTATCTTAGAAGGTCATGCATGTGTGTCAGCCAACTGATAACCCGCTATTGAAGAATGACATGTTCTGCACTTGTAGCTGTAGGGTCCAGTATAAAAACACTACAGGCATATGGTCTCACAACGAAAAAGAAAAAAAAAAACCACCACAAATAGAAGGGTTGGAAGAAAGGCCATACAGTATGTTATTGGTGTAACTTGAAGAATGGTATAGTCAACTATTCCAGCAAAGGGCTCTAGAATACTTCCCTTGGAGCACTTGGAATGAAAATTCAGTGTGTTGGATTCTTAGTGTTTGGGAAGACTGAGCAAGTATAACATAGGGCAAAATGGGCATAGGCTAAATACATACAGCTCAGGTTTCATTAAGCGTTAGCTTGTTGGAAATTCTGTGGCCAAAGCATTATTCCAATTATATTTTTAGCTTACCTGGGGACTGTAAACTTCCCAAATTCATTTGACATGCAAATTCAATTACAGCTGAATTTTCCAGCAAGATGCCTGGCTACTGGACTTTGCTGTAGTAACAACATGAATTGCTGCTCTCTGAGACAAAGCTTTAATATGTGGTTTTGGTTTTTTTTCTAATGTAGCTGCCCAGTCTGGAGTACTCGACAGAACTATTTCCCTAGTGATGAAGAACCAGTTGCCAACTAAAAAGGTACCTACAGCTCTTGTCTTCGGGAGAAGTTATTGTGAAGGTCTTGTCCATTCTTAAGCAGGAAGTCTTGCAAGCAGCTAAACTCTGTGAACTACAAGGCAGGAAGGGCTTTGCATCAGCATTGTGTGTGTGTCACAATAGTAATTCAGTTGTGCAATTTCTATTTTTGATATTGCATTTTAAAATATGATCTGTTTAATTCCATGATTTCTGAGTTGGGAGAAGCTGAAAGGCTGGTTAGTCTGGGTTTTTCACCAGTGCAGGTGCCTTATTTAGAGTAAAACTTGACTTTTATAAACCCTTGCATCTGTACTATATTAAACTTGCTTCCCCTGTACAAAACACAAACTTTTAGGGAGTTAAAAGTTTTGTATGACAAATGTTAAGCCTATAACTACATTTACATTTCTCTTTGAGATGTGGCTTTCACTTTATATATGGTTTTTGAATTAATATTCCTCAGAGAACTAACCTGAATTTTGTTGATATTCCTGCAACCCTCTAGAAATTGTTCTTAGGCTGAAGATCCTGTTCATACACTGTGTGTTAAAGCTAGACTAGCTCTCATCCTCCTCTACTGGTCACCTGTTCTGCTGGTTAGAATAACCAGCAATTAATGACAGAGTCCTTTTTTCTAGGTTAGTTCTAATTTAAGGAATGTTTTCCAGCAAATCTACATTTGAAGTAAAATGGCTTAGTCCTATGGTTATCAAACCATAATTGGCTTAGCTGCCTTCCAAACTCATTTGCATTCAATGCAGAAACCTCCTAGTAACTCCTCTTAAAATGTTAACAATAGAGCTTGCAGTACCTCTGCATTTAGACTTCACTCAGACTAATGAAAAGGGGGACTCTTCATTGCAGTATGATGGATATACCTCCTGCCCACTGGTAACAGGCTACAACAAGGTGATTCTAGCAGAATTTGACTACGCGGCTCAGCCTTTGGAGACCTTTCCCATTGACCAGAGTAAGGAGAGAGTAACCATGTACCATATGAAAGCTGATATGATGCCTTTTCTCTATTGGAACGCACTACTCAAGTAAGTAGCTTGTTCTGAGCAGACACAGCTGCCACAATCATGCAGAAAGAGAGTGCTGTTCTGGCTTAATTCCTGAGCAGAGCAGAAGCATGTGAAGTGCATCCTTAGTCATGACTAAGACCTCAACTCTCTGAGGATCCTGAGCACTTGAAGTCCCTGTGCGTGCTTCAAGCAGAGTAGGGTTGAATTGCCCTAGTAAAAACCTCAGTGAAGTGATGATTCCCCAAAACATTCCCAATATTTGGTCTTTTAAGTATGGAATCTTGTGGGAGAAAACAAAAACACTCTCCCCACCCCTACTTTGACAGTACATACATAAAACTTGATAAAATGACCTTTTCTCTTTCTAGGGGATACTGGGGTGGACCAGCTCCTATCAGGAAGCTAATGCATCTCGGCTTGAAATAACTGCTGAGTATCATGATGGTGAAAAAACCTTTTGAAGGGCCAGTTTCACAATGGCTCAATACTGATCTTCACTTCTGGACAATCATCTAGTTGACTGGTTTTGGGGTTGGTCTTTTTTTTTTGTTGTTAAAAATCAAGCTCTTCTCCTAAACTTACTTATTTCTCTACCAGGGCTAAACTTACTTCATATGTTCTTTCATTGCTCTTCTATAGGAACCAAGGCCTTAAACTACTTCTGTACGTATACTGAGTTTTGAACCTGTGTGAACTTCCCTTAAGCTATAGCACACTACTGAAATCTTCTAGACCAATCCCTTTTAAAGCTGTTGTGTATGTAACTGACTCCGCAGCTGTGATCAATGCATGTACTGGGTTTCAGAATAATTAAACACAAGTAAAATGGCACCAACACCTTGTTCGCTCATTTAAGTGTAAACTCCATCCTAATTTTCTCAAGGACATTTGCTGCATAAGTGGACTATAGAAGTGCATGCAGTTCAGTGAAAGAAAATAGCTGTAGTGTGTGTGTATATACATGTTTGTATATCCTTCAATTGTTGTCACTTCACATGGGTTCCACTTTACTTTCACAGGTCAAAAAGGTAAGAAAATAGTAACTCCCCTGGACTTGAGAGTAGGAAAAGACTGAGATCACCTGAGACCACATAGTAGGCTGAAACACAAATTAAGATGACAGACAAGGGGCAAGTGCTTTTTAATAACGACCATATATAACATTTCAAGGGAAGATAGTCAGATTTAAGAGTTGAGAGTCTTCACAGAAGCTGGAACTTTAGTGGCAGTCAGGTAGGCAGCGCAGAGCAAACAGGAATCATCTTCACTCACAAGAATCAGCAGCAGATTATTTCTAAAGAAAGATATATGTGAACATAGTTTGACAGCTTCATATTTTCTCAACATAACCTTTATAAGTCTTGCCTTTGAGTTGTGGTTAAGAGGATGAACACGTACCTTCAGGTTAAGTTGTTCTTCAATCTTATTCTGGATCTGTCCGTATACCTCATTAAACAGCTCCTCCTTCGATTTTGTTCCATTCAAATGCACTGTAAGAAAGTACAATAAGAGAGCTATAACGTCATGTTTCTCTAAGCCTGCCAGATCCTAATTTAAAAAGCATGCACTTGACTGGTATTGAGACAAATGTACACCATTACTCCTCTCACATCAAACCAGGATGTAGATCCCAGGTTTGAAAAGCATTCTTGTGAAGCATCCTTTCTAAAGTGCTATTGTCATTCATGACTTACCCACATCAACGCCAAGATCTTCCATTATCTTCCTGTGCTTTACATACATAGGCCAAACATGGCCATCAAACAATCCAGGTGGATCTGGCACAGTGTAATTCCTTGAACTAGAAATTAAGATTGTTATTCAAGAGCAGGCTAATTAAAGTTTAGGGAAATTTGACAGATACCTGACCCTACTGCCTCCACCCTAATTCAGTACTTAGCATAAGCTGCAAGCATAAAGACACCCCTCCAAAAAAGTTGGAATTTGATGTGCAGGTCCAGAGCATTCAAGATGCAAAGAAGATTCCCAGGACATTGATGGACAAGTTTTCTCTTAAAGCTTTAGCAGAACTTTGGGTAAAATAGCTGTCTGCTTATTCCTCTGAAATATAACTTTTTCAAGTTTAGCACATCTCATTTACATGAAAAACAGCCTACGTGTACCACCACTACACCCAAAGATAAAACCAAGGTAGTTCAAGACTGTCACATCAGAAAAACAGACAGGGAGAAAGCCTACTGAAAGATCTGTGCAGAACCTGAGCATTAGTCTCACACACAATAGTTTGGTAGAAAGCTTTTGGGTTTGTTGGGTGAAGGAAGCTATAGCCTTTACCACAGCGGCTACATTAGTATTTGTTCTTCCTTACCCAAGAGCTTTAAAGAGAAAAAGCCTTGAATGGAGTAGGGTATTAGGGGGCTAGCAAGGGAACTTAGAAACATAAACTTACCTTCTTCTTCTTTTGCACTCTTCATAGGGAATGGAAAGAAAGTATCGATGGTGGAACACATCTATTAGTGGCCTGAAAGAGATGTAGGTTTGGTTACAGCTAGACTGATGAGTAGTAAGAAATGGAAAGATCCAACTACATCCATTTCCTATACCTGACCTGTGATACCAGAACTCAGCAGTAGTCAATACCAGCTGCTAACTCTTGGTTCAGAACAGTTTTTTATTCCCTTGGAGGTTTGTCTGTCATGCAAAGTAATGTAAAACTCAAAATACAGGAAGTCACACTTGATTACCTGTAGGTGTAAAGTAGAAAGCCTTCCACAATAAGGATGTGGATTGTTTCATCCTCTCCCTCCTTATCTTGTAAGATTTGGGAATTCAGTGTGTTGTTGATCCCGTGAGAGCGTTCAAACTTGACTGGGTTTTTTATCCAAGCGTTTATGGTGCTCATCATAGCTTCCATATCTAATGCACTAATCACTAAGACAAAAGAGATAACAATCATGAAGCAATAAATGTAATCCAGCAACAAATAAGTGCACGTGAAGGAACAAAGTTCTCCATAGTTTTGAGTTGCACTTTGGTAACACTGTAGCAAAGCCTTACCATCATACTGCTTAAACCCATCTTCAACTTCTATTTCATCTTGGGGCTGAAACATCGATAAGAAAAACAAAACTGCTTGGTCAGCACAGCTACGGGGAGCTCGGAACCCATTTCAAAGCAAGATTCAGATCCAAACCTGAAGCTACGAAATCTTAACCCCCCACCGCGTCTCTTTGCACGCAGATAAAGGGCAGTAGTGACAAGGTTCAGATAAAGCAGCCTGCTCCCCTATCTTCCCACCAACACAAGCACGCCGCGCAGCGCTCCGTGAACTGGGAAAGTCACCGGGACGATACAGAGCGGGGTTACCGCGCAGCCCGCCCAGCTCGACGTCGCAGAGCAGCCGCCGCAGACGGCATGGGGAAGCCGCGGGGGCGGGGAGGAGCGCGCAGCGCGGCGCGGGAGGCCGCAGGGCGCCAAGGAGAGGGTGGAAGCACGCGGGGGTCACCCTCGCCTCCCCGGCGGGAGGACGGCCGGGCCGGCAGGCGCCCGCCTCACCTTGAAGAAGTCATCCTGGTGCACCACGCTGCAGTTGGGCAGGGCTTGCATCAGCCTGCTGGTGAGAGTGGTCTTGCCTCCGTTGGTGACCCTGCCGGGAGAGCGCCGAGCCTCAGGCGGCGCCGCGGGACACGTGCGCGCGCGGTGCCGTACCCGGTGCGCCCCCGCGCTCGCGCCACTGCGGCAGCGGCACGAGGAGGGCGGTGGGGGAGGGAAACGTGGCCGGGCGGTACCTCGGCCGGGCCCAGCGCCCCGGCGGCGGCCACTCCTCCGAACCCCCTTCCCCCGGCCTGCCCCGCTGCTCTCACCCGCCGATGCCGATGATGATGTTCATGGTGCGTCCGGCAGCCGCGCGGCCCGACTTCTACAGCTTGTTCCTGAGGGGAGGGCGGGACGGGGACCCGGTGTCTCCGGTACGGGCCGCCTACGTGCCTGAGCCGGGACCCGGGGAAGGGGGAAAGACAGGGGCGGGAGAAAGAGGAGAAGGTAGAAAGGGGAGAAACCCAACGTCAACTGCCGGGCAACGCCATGGCCGGAGGAGGAGGGAGCAGCAGCAGAGCTAGTCCGCGCCGCACCAGAGCGCTCCGCAAAGGGAGGCTGGTACCCGCTGCATGGGGGTTCCCCTTACGCTCCTGCGCGCCCATTGGGTGGACGCCACCGCTGCAGTAGCCAGTGGAGAGCGCAAAACGCATTAGCTTCGCGACTATTGGGTAGGGCGCGAGTCACTCACGCCCGATAGGGCGCTCATTGGCTGTCGAGCCGGGGGTGGGCAGCTGTGCCTGTGGAAGGAGCATCGCGCGCCCGAGCAAGGGGAGCGCGGTGGTGGCAGGGCGCTGTGGATCTGGAGGGCTGGGGCCTGTGCGCTCTCCTCGGGTCCTGCGAGACGAAGCGCCGCGGGAGCCGGTCCCGTCGCTAATGACAGCTCTGACGGGCGGCTCGGTGCCGCTGGGCTCCTTCGCAGTGGTAGCAAGAGGGCGCGGCCTGAGGAGGGTGAGGCCGAGCCCCGCGCCCTGGGGAGGGCGGAGCAGGTGTCGGCTCTGCCGCCTCCGCCTCAGGAGGTGCCGCCCTCCGCGTCTCAGCCCGGGGACCGCTACAGTGGTGGTGGCGGCGGTGGCTACCGTGTGGGGCGGGGCGCGGTTCTTGGCTTTGTTAGAGGTAGCGCTGGGCCTGAGGAGCCCTTCGCTTAACGGAGCTAATGCCGCCGACCGAAGGGCCGCGGGCGGCTCTTAGAGAGCTCCGCTCCAAATAGCGGCCCAGACCGTACCCAGCGCCTCAGGCTGCCCCACAGGTGGAGCGGGAAAAGGCGCCGGGACCGGCCTTCTGGGCATCCCCTGCCGTGCGGCGTAACTCAGTACGGCAGCGCTGCTCTGAGAGGAAAAGGCTGGGAGGGAAGCGGGAGGACGACGGGGTTTGCTCTGTAGCAGGGTGACCCCTGCAGTTTCCCAGAGTAAAACGCACCAGCAGCTGTGCAAGCATCTTCTGCGTTCAAGGTCAAAGTCTGTCCTTAGGCCATGAAAGTCGGGAGTTTTAATAGGCTGGAATAAAAATTTGACTGAGAAACTTGGCGTGGAGGGTTTGTCTCTTGTGACCCGCAGGTCTCAAGAGAAAGGCAGTTGTAACCGCACGAGTACACGTTTTCCTTGGCGTTTGTCCCTCTGCTGTGGGCTGCCAGTGCTTGGTATTCCTGCAAACCACAGAAGAGTGCAAGACTAGAAGCCCTGCCACGCCTGAGGGACTTTACCTCTTCTTATTAAGGCTTTTTTTCCCCTTCTATGAAGAAATAAATTTTATCACAGTGGAGTCTTTGTGGGGTTTCTTTTTGTTTGTTTGTTTGTTTTTTTAATCTAATTCGAGTTTATTCTTAGTAATGCTAAATTACATTAATTTACAAGCTAGTAACTTGGTTCAACATGTTTACAGTACCAGTGGTTGGTATGTTGCCAACCACTCAGCTTGCCTATCATCTTTTTGTGACTTTTACTAATTTTTTTTTTCTCATAAGGCTCCAGGCAAATGTGAGTTGATTTCTCTAGCAGTTATTTTAAACTTCCAGACAGAACACATTGTTTGGTCTCTTGGCTTTTCTAAATTTTTGAGGGAGGAGGGACAGTTAGTTAAAAATACTTGTGTTTATTTCAATTTTGTGACTAAGCTAATTTCTGTTTTGCAATAGAAGATCTGTATTTTTTTTTTAAATGTGTGTGTCTATGCAGCTTTTAAATGGAGATACTTCAAATCTTCTGAGACTACACCCAAATTCTGTAGACTAACAATACCAACACACCTAGATTAATGGAGGTCTGGGGTAAAGCACTATTTTAATCTTGCTATGAAGTTTTAGGATGGCAAAAAGCCAATATATAATTAGACTACATAATAGTGTTATTATGTAGTTTAAGAACCACATCTCAAACTAAACTTGTAATCTGTGTATGCATGAATACAATCAGGATGATATTTCCAAGCAGTTAAGCGTTCTACAGCAGAATTTCATCTGTTTGGCTCCAGGGTTCTTCCAAAGTATCGGTAACTTACTGATTTTTACTCTTTTCACCAAGCAAGATGCTCACTTCAAGTTTTGTGCTCACAAATAATTTTTCATCTAGAAATACAAGTTCCATTGTTTTTTTACCATACCTCACCGTTCCAGTGTATCAACACACAAGTGTTTTACTATTTTAATGTGATATAAATATCACATAAGCAAGGTCAGGAAAAGTTTAGGAGCAGTGTGGGGTTTTTTAGGAAGGTGATTAGGCTGAAATATGCTTCTCACTTCAGTACAGACAGAGCTGGAATGAAAATGACTGGACTCAGAAGTTAGCGCAACTTGAACAGCTTGATTGAGGCAGGGCCATGATATCTTTAGTCTGATGTGTGATGATATGTGCTAACTTTACACTCATTGTCTTTCACTAGAACCTCAGAGTCAAGGTTTTGTCACACCCAGACCTTGAGTGGATGTTCCTTATCAAGATCATTGTGCACAGAAAGGGAGGATTCTTTTGGTTTGATTCAGGCAAACATTTTCCACTTCATACAGAATTGATCTTTTTAAATGCAAGAATATTTTAGACAGTTCAGGATGCAGCCATGATGGAAAAAAATGGAATGTTTTGCTTGGTAAAGTGTATCTAAACATTTTTAAAGCTCTCCTGTGCTTTAAGGCTATGAACTCCAGAATGGCTGTGCATCCTGCCCCTCGCATTCAACATCTGTGTCTGTGCGTGCTAGCCATTTCCCTGGCCCTTTGTCTCTCTCTCTCCTCCATGATACTGCTGCTATGGTGAAAAATAGAGAGAAAGAACAACAGGATATTGTCCAATTCTGGTTTGCGTGCCAACAGTGACAAAATGTTGTTTTCTCCTCTGTTTGGGGATTCTTGTTGGCTTTTATTAGTCCTGGGCGAGCCTGAACGCATTAAGAAGTGGGTTTTTTTTTAAAATTCTTTCAGTTGGTGTGGAAACCTTGAGTCTCTGGGAGGAAGGTGGTGCCCAGTGCCCTGGCACAGACAGTCCTGTCCTGGAGGATGATACTGTGACTCATGCAGAGGAAAAGAAGACTTCTGTTGCAAAACACAACAGGAAGACACCCCTTGCTGCTGTGTGCCAGGAGGACACCTGCAGAGCTGCCGCAGGGGTGGAAGTGAGCCACAGGCTGTATGGATAGTGCTGAAAAAACTGCACGGCTGCACAAATCTGAGGCCAAACTAGGACGCTATTTCTGTTCTCCCTTCTGCCTTTCTGACACCTGTAGGTAAGTGTGAAGTGCACAACAGGCTTCTGCAGCACCTTACTTACAGAGAGAAGAAATACAGGGTATGGGGTCACAGTGAAGCATTCGTGCTTAGCAGCCAGGATTAATTATAACCCAGGAGTACGAACTGCAAATGTGCTGGAGTTCCTGCGGCAGGAGCTGAATGTGTGTCAGCGCTTGAATGAGGACGGTACCATCCCCTCGGGACCTGCTGGAAGCAGCCGGTAACACACAGGTATGCGCAGAGCCAGGAGGTAGATAGCAAAATGCTGGGGGGTACGGCGTTTGACTGTTACATTTGGGATGGGGATGTTTTTCTAATTTGACATTCAGTCAGTCTGCTTTCAAAATAGGTTATTGGTGTGCAGTGACATAATTTATCATCGTTAAGAAAGTAATAGCTTTGATGCAGTCTCCTGAACATGAAATAAAACAGAAAGATCCTGCAAGTAATGCAAGTTGTAGGCAAAAGCTTTGACTTCTGTGTGTTATGGTTGTGTGAGCTTCTCTCCTTTCTTTGCTGCACCCAAACCAGGCATCAGTGGTGATAAAGACAGTTGTGAGAAGATGAAGTGAGGTGAAAAATTGTAACTGACCCAGATAATGAGTTGTATTGAAACCATCCGGGATAAAATGGAGTAATATATGACACATTCTGCAATAGCATCATATAGGGCACCTAAAGCTGAGGCAAACATAACAAAAACTTTGAAAGATAAATGGCAGAAATTTAAAAAAAAAATCTGCTTGAACTCTGAGAAGTGATGAAGTGTAAGAAAACCACAAAGGTGAAAGAAACAGATGTGCTAATTACATCACTGTGGGACTACATAAAAATGCTTGGGAATGGGAAGCTTATGCTCTTTGGTTGTGAAGACTTTAGTGGGAGTCCAGGGAGGCTGAACTGATGAAGCTGTAACTTCTCTTAAGCTGTAAGCTTTAAAAAAATGAAACCCACTGCTTTATAAATTAACATATTATAATACTGGTTTAGTGATCTGAGGTATGAAAAAGCTGATGTAAAAAGCTACTCTGTAGCCCTGTGTTTTATTTGAATGAAGATTTTAAAAGAAATTGGTAACCACTAAATCATCAATTCAGAGCATTTAAAGTTAGTGAGTTTCCTGGTTGTGTCTTCAGTTCAGGAGTGCTGTGTTGGTAGTTTTATATATTCTAGGAAGCTATAGGCTGTGCCTGACGAATAGTTTCTGTTGCTGACATATAAAGCTTTTTAGGTTTTTTTTCCACTGGTTTTAAGGATTTTTTGGAATTGTAGAATACTCTTCTCTTTGAGCTTTTCGGTGTCTAAGAAGCGTGACTGTATCAGAAGTAAGGGGGAAACTTTTTTTTGCACCTGTTTGTAAAAGTTAAGCATTTGGTCTCTTGTACTTCAAGGCTATTTTCTTTTGAAATACTGAATAGTTCAGAAGCATTGGCTAGCTCTGCTTACAGCCAGATCATGGACTGTTAAACAAGACCTGGGTTAATTCTGGCTTTGCTTTTATTATGCTACTGTAAAGAAACCAGAGCTTATACTACTGTTTGTCTGGGAGTAAACATGCAGAGTTGTTAACCCTGATTTCTGACATGAATGTACTGATTTTT
Organism: Hypotaenidia okinawae; assembly: GCA_027925045.1. Classification (NCBI taxonomy): domain Eukaryota; kingdom Metazoa; phylum Chordata; class Aves; order Gruiformes; family Rallidae; genus Hypotaenidia; species Hypotaenidia okinawae. Next base: position 11,550,307 of record BSDF01000012.1, read on the forward strand.
TTTTAATTGATGCTACTCTTCAGTTTAGGTATGTTTTAAGAATTTTACAGTCTCGTTTTAGTCTTCTGAAAGGTCTGTTGCTCAATAACTGTTACAAGACACTGACATATTTTAACATGAAATTAAGTCGAGGTTTTTTTGCAGGTGTATTCATCACACACCTTCTGTGATCTTTACCAGTGAATCCGCACAAGAAATTCCTTCTCTAACTCACTCTAGGAACTGCATCTTGGTCCTTGTACTGCTTTAACTCCCACAGCAATAACTACACTAAACAAGACCTTATCACCTACTGAAAAATATAATGACTGAATTCCTGGTTTGTTTCAATTGGTGCAATGGTGAGCAGCCCCAGCCGGTAGGTAGATGCACAACCACCATCCTTTCCCAGATCTGAAACTTTGTCTTTCCCTCATGTGGAAAACATTTTCATTGCCATGTTGTTTTGATTAGCTTGGGTAAATTAATGTGAAAGTAAAAATGGACTTGTTAAACTCTAGCTAAGCTATGAATGTTTGTCAAAAACTTGGACCATATGACTGTTTGCAGTTCTCAGGCCCTGACTTGGCAATGTTTTTGCTAAAATGAAAGTTTTTGCTAAAATTCTGTTAGCAATAATACAAGTGACTTTGACCCTCACACTGCAAACAGTCTGAAACTTCAGCCCAGTTGCCGTGCAGAGTCTCTAGGGTCAGGCTTTTTTTTGAATGCTGCTTGTTTCTGTCTGAAAGCTGCACGTGTTTTCTGAATAGAGATCTAAGATGTCTTCTCTCTCACAGAAGAGGCGTCAGAGACTGGACCGGAATATGATAGGAGAACCGATGAACTTTGTACACACTGCGCATGTTGGGGCAAGAGAGATGAGTAGTGACTATTCATCAGTAAGTGCATGCCTCTTGGATAAGCAGAAATCTCCACTCAGTAACCTGTAGAGCAGGTTACTAGATAACTGTAAGAGAGAAAAATCTGATTACTTTTTTTTTTTTTTAGGTAAGAAATATAAGAGTAAGTGGATTTTGGATAGCAGGGCCCATCTTGTGCACTGACTTACAATAGTATTTAAGTTACTATTTCTCCCTACTACCAGGGACCCAGCATTGTAAACATATGGCTTATCTGCCTCATCAAATTGATGCTTCTAATAACTGCTCTGGCAACCAGACTTTGAGAGATACATGTTCTAATAAACTTTTTTTCTAGGCTGTATCAATTCAGGACCACATGAAGTCTAAAGGTGGCTACACAAATGGCACTTCTGCAGCTGTTGAGATACAAGAAAGTGAGAGAAGGCTGAAATCTGCTCTGTCTTGAGAGGACCCCGTGGACTGGGCTTTTGTTTTCTTTAAAGCCTCTTTATCATGGAGTAGAGAGAGAACTTGAATTATAAATAGGTCAGTACAAGCTTTGATGCTCTTTGCACAGCAGCTTCTGATGGAGTTATTGTAAATTATCCTTAAAATGGTCTGTTGTGGTAGAGTTGAGGTAGCAACTGGAATTTGTCACTGTGGATGACTTCCTAGGTGTGTCTCAAAAACCTCACAAAATTGTCTTGTAGGATGGGATTGGCAGTTAGTATGAACTGTCAGGGTTTTTGGTCTCTCTCCTTTTTCCCCCTCAAGAAATGTGAGATTGATTTAATTGGAAGTCTTCACTTTCTTGAACTTACATGGACTAAACTAAATTGCTAAACCGGAGCTTCTAGCCTATAATACAACGTTGGACCCATTTTTTTTTGGATGACTTACAGCCTAATGCATAAATCTACTCAGCTGTACTTTGTCAGGTTGGTTTTTTAAAATGTTTTTTGATGGTGAATGAACGCTATTGCAGTATGGTTAGCTGAGTCAGTTTCACTGCAAACCCTGGTGAAACTTCTGCCTTGCTGTGATAATGCTTTTGGAGCTAAAGTTGAAAGTTTTGTAAACGTACTCTCAAATGAGGCTTAGAAAAACAGACATTTCTTTCAATTACTAGGCTACTTCCCTTCCCTTTGTGCAGCAGTGTGACTGATGGATATTACTACCACAGTGTTAATAATATGTATCCAGTTAACTTCAAGTGGTGGTACAATATGTTCACAATTGTGTGTTAATTTTGCATGACTACTGCTTAATTTTAAACTGAACTGAAAATTATGCTGTTACCAATCTGTAACAGTAATGACACAGGACTTCAAGGGGTATCTCACTCTTTGCAAGTCAGCGGAGTGCTCTCCTTTCCTGCTCTATGATCAGTTATGAACTTTTTACCATTTAAAAAAAATTTCTTATTCTTGAAATAGAATACATGCCCTATTTTAATATATCTTAAAATTAGCATGTTAGCTGTATACTTAGCTTTTTAAGGTCTTTGATATTTTGTCTTCTAACTTTAAGATACAGAGTTCAAAGAAGCTTAATCCTATGTACTGTTGAGGAAGCATAAAGTGGCCAAGCTGTTTTAAAGAATTAACTCCTAATTCATCTGCTATTGCATTGAGTTTGTGCATTCATTGTTCCATGCTTGCCCAGAAAGAATAGTGGTAGAATAACTGTGTTGAAGGAAGAGTGTTGTATTTTGTTTACACTGGAAAAAGAAACATTGAAAAGGAGTTTGTTTCCTGAAGACTCATTTGTATGTTTAAGATTAGTGATATATGCATAACTAGAAATAAGTCGGTGATCATATCAGTTCTACTCTCTAAAAATAAACCAGCAGAGATAATTTTGGTTTTAAACCTTTATTTATAGAAAAATCCTAGTTTTCATAATGTAAACCAAACAGTGCTATCTGTTTTAAAATTAATCTGTTTTCATCACCCTGTATAGTATTAACAAGGAACATATTACAGTTAACTAAGATGTAATATTATTAACTGGAAATGTTTTGCTATTGCATTAAAGGTGCCTTTACTTTTAAAATCTAAACAAACATAAAAGCTTGGGTATTTTTGTGCTGTATATTTAGAAACTTCATCCAGCTGTTATCTTTCATGTAACTCAGCATCACCTTATCTCGGTTATAATAAATGTGTTGAACGAGGCACTTACATTCTTCTGTTGTGAAAATGTTGGTATTTTTCTGTACCCTGAACATCTGCTGGCCAGGTTGACGGGTCAGCGTGGCTTGAAACTGCTGCACAGCTCCAGGCTTCTCCACTAGAGAGCATGGTTTTACATCAAGTCTCTCCCACCCCTGCACTTTGCAAGCTATTACTCCAGTGTGGTTTGTGTTGGTTGGTTTTAGGTGGGCGTTTTGTTTGGTTTTTGGTGGTGGTTGTTTTGTTTTTTGTTTGTTTCTTTTTTAACTTGGCTGGGATAAAATATAGCAAATGAGATGAAAGGCTCCATCTTGTTAATCCACCTTGCAGGCTGTGAAGACTTTACATGAACATAGAATCATAGAATCATAGAATTGTAGGGGTTGGAAGGGACCTCGAGAGATCATCGGGTCCAACCCCCTGCCGAAGCAGGCTCCCTAGGACATTTCACTGAGATAGGCATCCAGACGGGTCTTGAATATCTCCAGAGATGGCAATGACACATTACTGCCCTGACTTCATGTTGTTTTATGGTTACTTTTTGTGATTGGAAGTAAAATAACTTGCAAGTGGAGCAGGATCAGTTTTTTCTTATGTGGCCTGGCAGGGTCTTAGCAGTAAAAAAAAAAATGGAGGGAGGGTTTAGCATTTGGCCATCATATCCCTTGATTTCCCTGCTAGGTGTTACTGACTTTACAACAAATGTTGCATAAATCTGTAGTCAATATATGGAAAAGTTATTTGGCTTTTTTCACCACCTAATATGTCATTTTGCCTCCTGTAGCAGCTTTATTACAGTTATGTAGTGCTATATGTTCCAAGTTAGCCTGTAATGATAACTTGCAACCCAGGCAGGTAGTGCTGTTCATCTGCGTGGTCTTGCTGTGTTGGCCTGTCAGGTGCTTCTGCAGCTTCTACTCTGTATAGACAAGAAATATTTTAAGAGATTAATAAATACCCTTAATCTTACTGTGCCAGCAAGAATAAGCAGAACTTCCAATCAGGTATGGTTGTAAAATTGATTATATGTCACTAAATATAGTAACACTGAAAAAAAGAAATCAAATCGGTCAATGAAAGGTGATCACATGGCTGCTCTTGATTGTGTTGGGATTTACTGTGCTATCAGCTCTGTGACGCTGCCATAAAAACCCAACAGTTGAAGATAAGAATGATCTTGTCTGTCTTTCGTAATAGCTGTAGAGAGAGGCCAGATGAAGTACAGGAAGAAACCAGTGCTGTGTTATAGTGGTGTCAAAAAGATTTCTGGCAAGGAGATTCCTGTAAGGCTTCCAGATACTTTGCAGGTCTGAAAACTGGGTTAGTCCAGAATCTCAGGCAGTTGTGTTAATGATAACTGTACTATGAAATCATTCAGATTAGTTAGGCAGTCCAGAAATGTGAGGTAGAAGCTAGATCTTCCTTCCTAGCTTTGTACCTTATTTTCTCAGGAGATCAGACTCTTCAGTGGGGCTTATTAAAAAGACTATATGCCATACTCTGGTTTACTTGGTCGTACTCCTAGTTTGTGGCTCCTGAAGGTAGATTTTGAGTACTAAAACCTGTAAGACAGGCAAATCACACACTAATGGTAATGTCAAGAGTGTGGAGTCCTAAAACTAAAAAAATAAATCATCTGGTTCATTAGACTGTCTTCAGGGCAGGAAACAATCTGCAAAGACAAACTATAAATAGAATGCTTTTCTAAAAACAAGGGTGTTTGGAGTAAATATTTCTTAATTTTGAGAAAGAAGTGGAGACTTGCATTTTTAACTCCTTGCTATTGCAGTACCATTCTTACTTTGTACCCTTCTGCCTTAATCAGGGACTGGACGAATAGAGTTTAGGCACACAGTTGTGGTTAATCCTTGAAATTCAAATTTTTTGATACCTACCTCTACAGTTGTAGTCCCTGTGTGCCAGAGGAGATCTTTTAAGTGCTTGGGCTTCTGCAGACAAACTGCCCTTTCCTCATACACAGTGATTTGTCTGCACAAAGCCCAAGTTCCTGATACCAGTGGTTTTCCTGGTGATGTTCATGTAGTTAAACTGTAAGAGGTTTCTTAGTCCGCTATAGGAACTGGGCTGTTGGAGAGTGGTTTCCTCAGCTGAGCTGTAAGCCATGGAGCTCTGAGCCAGTTTTGTACTTTGCTATGGACAATGCTTAATTCTTTGTGCTCCGGGGAAGCTGGTCAGAGGCGAATGAGACAGTTGGGAACTACAGAACAAGGAGATGTACAAGTGAGGCAGGTTTAGGTGCAATGGAAAGGCCAAGTGGTATATGAATGTGTGCATGTTAATGTTTGTTATCTGCAAGGCTCAGGACAGCTTTGTTGACATCAATTGGAAAATACTCGTAACGTGTGCGTAATTAGTATATGGAGGAAACTGGGCACTTAAATGCATGACTAAGCTGGGACTTTGAGACACAGAGTGCCAATGTAACTTTAATGGATGGTAGTCTACTCTCCCTGCAGTGGCTACAAAGCTGTTTTCAGAAAGCATGGAACCACCCAGACAGCTACCTTTGGTTCCAGCAATTGCAGACTGATGGCACATACGTATTTGTAAGGCAAGGTGGAGCTTTTTTCTGATGAATCTGAGGTAGCAGATGTTCTAAATGCTGAGGCTTGCTGCACTCAACATGGAACACAAAACAAGTAAAACTAGATTTAATATAAAGTAGCAGTAGTAAAAGGGTATTTGCCTTCAGTGTACTATGCTGCCAAACCTTCGGGGAAATGAACCTGATCCACCTGATATTCAGCTTCCAGGTAGTGGGAGGGTATGATAGATTGGAGCTGAAAGGTCATGAAGAATTCCTTGTGCCTGGGGAGGTTTGTGTAACATTCTCCTGGCTTCTTTGCAGGCTGAGGTGCCAGGATGTCACCATGGCTACACCAGGTTTCCGTTAGGATCTTTTCTCCCTATGCTATGTAGAGAAAGGAAACATGAAATAAAATAATGAAGGCACTTTGAGCAGGCAGGGACATTGCTAGTACTTGCTTTTGTGCCAAAAATACCTGCAACTTGAGGTGCTCAATACTGAACTGTGGGAACTTCTAAATGTGAACTTCTAAATGAGCAAGCTCGTGTTATAGTAGCACACATAGGGTGTGCTGCAGCACCCACAGCATGTTGTGCTTTGTCCTCTGCATTGCCTAAACCCAGCCTGAACTGGCTTATCAAGTGTTGTGGTACAGCTACCGAATGCCATAGGTTGTCACTTGTTCTGTATGTCCCGTTTCTGTGCATCCCGTTAGCACAAGCAGGATCCTAAAATGTTACTCCAAAATGTAGTTCAAATGGGAAACAGTCCTCTCAACCTAGCTTTAATCCTGTTTAGAAGAGAGTAGTAACAGCTGGATGAGAGCAACAACTTCGAGGTGTCTGTTGAAATCAAGGCCACAAAGCTGTACTGAAACTGCTTTGTTCAGTGAACCTTTTAAAGTTGTTGTTGTTGTTATTAAAATAATGTAAATGGGAAGGATATTCTCTTTATGACAACTTCAAGTTTCCTCTGGTGTTTGCATATAAATCCAAACTGGACAAAATCAAGGTTGTTATTACTAAGGGCTCATCCTAATTCAGGGACAAAAAAAAAAGTTGAATTATGTCTTTTACTGTTTTAATATATATGTATATTATATTTAGGCCTTCATCTTATGTAATGTGGAAGGAAATAATCTATTCTTTTAAACTGAAATTAGTATGATTGCTGTGGCTTACTGGAAGTTTTGAAAATGGACTTAAAATCTACTTCTAAACCACTGAGAGAGAATTCAATGTGCTTGTGGCCAACAGCACCTTTAAAAGTGGATGACTAGCTAATTTCAGATTCGTCATCAAAGCGCTAGAGAAAGTGCTCGGTTACAGGGCTTTTATGTTGTATTGCAGTGTATTTACATGCAACTGATCTTGCTGGTGCTTAAGGCAGACATGTACGTTTTACACAAGCTTCATGAGCTGAGTCTAAAGGTGAATGAAGACTGTACTGATAACCAGTAATTCATCTCTTCACAGTGAGCTGTCCAATAAGGATTCATAGATCAGGCAAAACAGTGGCACTTATTCTAGAGAAATCTATTTTAAAATAATGATCTCGTATATCTAAGTTGGGAAGTCCAAACTCAACATGAGCTGAACCTTGTAGGCCTTTGAATGCAGTTATTACCTATGTTTACCCTTGCAGTCTCTACCACCAGGAAATATTAAACCCTGACTCAATACCTTTGAAGGTATAATACATGCTTGGAAATAGAATTCAAAAGTAAGGTTCACTGTCCCTATTAATGCATGCTAATGTGACCTTACTGCAAAATGGTATATGAGGAAGGCTTTCACTAGTTTCTTTCAACTACTTTAAACATCACCTTTGAAAACACATTTGAATGGGCTATTCTTTTTGTTGCGTGATGTCTAGTGAACTGGGATATCTCTTGCTTCCACAGATTGGTATCTACTGCTGTTCAAAACAGGCTGTTGGTGCATGGGGAAAAGCTGCTAGGCATGTATTTGAATTAATAAACAATTCTTAAATACTGGTCTTGTCTATGTTTTGGATCATTTTCTTGTCAGGTCACATCAGGCTGTTGCACATGTCCTCATTATTGCCACGTGTGTGTCTCTTGGATGGGGCAGGTTTCAGTAAGTGTTCCCTGTGTTGCTTTACTCAAGAGGTTTCAGTGTTATCTTGCTGTCTTGTTCCAGGCTCCGGCCAAACAGCTGTGAAAATACAAAGCAGTGAAAGAGACGGTTTATAGAACTGGGTAAAACTTTCATTGGTTAAGCCACTTCCTTTTCCTTATCACCTGTTTCATTCTGTCCTATTACTCTACATACAGCCCACTAAATTTCTTAGGAATATATTTACATTTAGTATTTGGGTCAGTGTTCTCTCTTAGCTTTTAAAATTGAATACAACATATTAAAAATACCTTCATCCCTTTGAAACTATTAATGACACCAAAATCCCCTAATTACTAATTTTTGTATGACCTAACTGTTTAGTGAGCAGATTCTAGTACCTTTTACGATCTTAGCCCTTTAAAAATTATGCAGCATGTTTTCTCTTAAATACCTAATGCTGATAGCCACCACCCTCCCAAGTCTGCCTACCAAACAAGCCAGATATTTTCTGTTCATGGTATTTTACGCAAAATTAAGAGTTGGACAGTAATTTAAAGTTAAGCTAATGGAAGAGCAAATTTATTTGCATACCCAGTTGCAGTGAAAGGAACTGAAAAAGGCAGATGGATTAAAATCAAGTTATTCAAAAACTGAAAGGCTGATAAATATGAAAACCCCATAAAGTAGCACTTAATGCAATGGGAGAGTCAGAAGAACAGCCTTGAAATGGAAGATGTTTTGCATGTCTCTTCTTGTGAGTCAAATCATTTGTGTTTAGAAGTGTGTGTATGTGGTAGAGAACAGGCAGGGGGAAGGAAGGGATCATTTCATCGTCCCTTTGAAAAAGATTTCCATACATAAAATATTCAAGCAGTTTATTTTCTGTGCTGATGGTTGTTTAGTTTCAGTTTCCACTTTCTAACAAGTTCTCAAAGCCTACATGAAACACCTTGGTTCCCTAATTCTTGAGGAATGCGTGAGTTGAGTCACAGCTTTTCTTTCATGTTGATGTTTTGGTTTCAAGTGATTTTTTAATTTTTTTTTTCTAGAATGTTGTTGCTCTTCTCTTTTTTCTGATGGAGATAATTATGGTGATAGAGAAGGGATGCATGTTCAACCTAATGGTAACATCTAAAGACTCCTTCAGCTGCCAATAAAAGTTACCTAAGAAGTTTTTGTTGATGTCCTGAACATAAACTGCTTGTTCTGAGTTAACATTCCTGTTAGTTAAAGGAATTTTTACTCCTAATATTTCTCCCGAGCCCATTTTTTCCAGCTTTCCTGGGGAACACAAGGAGAGGGACTAGTGTTTGGTAGGGCCAGATATGCCGTGGAATCTGATTTGTGAGCAACTGTGCACTTACAATTTAAATTAAACACTTCTTCCATGCCGGAATACACTGCCATGTACCCTTAGATCTTTACAAATCACAGAATTGATAGATTTATTAAACTAATCTCTGGTAATCTGTCATCCAGATCCTGTTAGATTCAGCAGAGACAGCAGTTGGAGTAAGGTGTCATGGTTACTCTGACAACAGCACCAAAATAGAAACACACAGATGGACAATGTACTAGCTGGTTTTTTTAAATACCAATTCTGTGTGGAATATGAATTATTAGTTGTGCCATGGTGTGCTGTTACCTTTCACTGCTCACATCAAATTGTTAGCCACACTTTTGCAGTGTAACAGATCTACAAGATGCATAAACCTGTTGCTGAGATGAATTGCAGATTGTCACTGGAGGGGGAAAAGCTTGCCCGTCACCATCAAAACATCTGTATGCATCAAAACATTGCTTACTTACAGGTATGTAAATGTTATCCAGATTTTTACAGCAACAGTAAAGTTTAGTAACATTTTTCCATAATGCAGTGGGGAGTGTTCCCTGTAGATACAACATAAAAAACCCTTAAACTCACACAGAGGGAAAACCACACATGCAGGAACCTGATTCTTCAGTTGTAGCAACTCATGACTACTTAGTTTGTGAGCAACTCAAGCAAGGGGGTTACCTGCTTAGGACTTTGATTTACTAAGGCTGGAATGTAGCTCAACTCTCATCCTTCTGCCTCTTCCTCTTCCCTCACGCCTCCACCACCTCGCTCATGCTCATGGCCACATCCCCTTTCTCCAGTAATCGCTCTTGGCTTTGCCGCTTCTGCTTTCCTATGCGTGCTGGCCCTGGGGCAGGCCCCAGCCTTTCAAAAGGAGAATCTCCAGCAAAGGATGTTGCATGAACATTGCTTAACTTCCTTGGTAAATCACAGAGTTGTTTCAGGCTCTCTCCTTCCTGCAAATCACTGCTGGCTCTTACATCTGTTCTTTTAATGCTTTCAAAGTCTGGAAGGCATTTCTCAATTTTTTTTTATGTTTTAAAGTACAAGGTGATTCCCTCAACCTTTTGTGATAGGTCCCATTTTGCTGTTCCTTGTGTTCTTGTTGCTCTCTCACTTAAGGGCCACTGCTCTCATAGACCCTCTTTCCTGTTGCTTGATTGTTTAGAAAGACCAAGTCAGATGAAACACTCAGATTTGTCTCTAGAGCTTTGGCACAAAATTGTCCTTTTCCTTTTACTGGTGACAGCTGTGAAGGGTTTCAGGTAGCATTCGGTTCCTCGAACGCACGTGTGGGGCTGCTGGGTGGAAAACCCGACAAGCTGACAGCTGTTGAACACCCAGACCACCGCGGCGAAAGAACAAGGCGCAAAGAAACACGGGGGGAGGCGGGCGGCGGGGCAGTCCCGGCCGTCAGACGGAGCACGCGTGGCTCTCCCCGCGAAAGACCGGATCGCACCCACCCACCCACCCACCCGGCCGGCGGCAGGAGCCGACACGGAGTCCTGTCTCCCCGGTTGGTGCTCTGCCAGGAGTGCCGCCCTGTAGCCGGGTGTCCCCGTAGCGAAAGCGAAGGGGTTGCTGCGCCGGTGGCCTGGCTGGTGGCAGCAGCAGCCGCCCCCATCGGCCGCGGCGGACGGAAGAGGAAGTGGCGCCTCTCCGGGAGCCGGCGACGGTGAAAGGATCCGTGGCGGTGCTGGGCGGGCGGGGAGAGCTCGGCTGAGGCCCTTCCCCGAGCAGGCGGCGGCGGCGGCGGCTGAGGAAGATGAGGGCCGCCGCGCTGCTGTGGGCCGCGCTGTGGGGCCTGTTGTTCCCACTGGTAAGGGGCTACGCTGCCCTCGCCGCGGGAGGCGCCGGGGCCCGGCTCCTGGGCCGGCCTCGGCCGTGCCTCTTCTGGTGGCTCGGGCGACCGCGGGGCGGCGGCAGGGCCGCGGGTGGTGGTGGGGCTGGGGTTGGCCGGCAAGCCGGTGACTCCTGCTTTTTAGCCGGCCGAGGAGCCTTTCCCCGGAGAGCTCCGGCCGTCGCGGGTACGGGCCGTACAGCACTCGGGACTGGCGTGTGCACCCGCCTCCGAACACCTCCGGGACGGTTTGGCTCTGAACTGTGTCCTGGGGTAGCTTTGGGCCTCCCGGGTCTGCCTTGGGGTAGGGCCCCTAGGCCCCCCTCCCCCGAGCCCCCGCCTTCCCCGAGGCCCTGCCCTCTCCTTGGTGCCTGGGGAAGCCGGCTCGAGTCAGGCGTTGGTGGGTTTAGATAACAAATCTCCCGGGTGCCCGCGTAGATAAACGCCGTTGTTGTTTCTGGAGGCGCTGTTGTTGTTTCTGGAGACATTTAAATTGGGAGGCAGGGGAAGGGGGGAAGCTGATGGTGCGCATATGTGTTCTGGATTTTGGTTTGCTTGTTCATCCTAAATGCCGTTTTGGTTCCTGTGTGGGACACCTTTGCAGCTTCTCTTGGCACTCTGGTGTGTATTGCTATGGAAACCTGGTAGGTTGCTGTCAGCCTAATGGAGTTATGAAATGGGGAAGCCAGACACCTCTGTAACTTGCTGAAGCAGTATGAAGAGCATATCTGCACAGAATGCTGCTCCACTAAGGTGTTTTGTTTTGGGTATTTTGTTTGTTTTTAACATAACTTTGAGCTTGCCTTGGTAAGGCAGGACACAGAGTACTTCCCTATGTCACCACTGGATATGCTCAAAAGTAGGTGTACAGGGTGTTTTGTTAGTGCCTCAAGAACGCCTTTAGGGAGTATTTTGCTCCTTACCTTGGTGGTTTGGTGTGCTGACAAGGGAAGGGGCTTCTGCCCTCCTGCAAGGCTGCAGGCCCCCTGTCCCGCCTTCTCTACAAAGGCAGTTGTAGCAGTGGGTAGCATTGGACAAGGTTATTCAGCTTCAAGAACAGTATCCTGAGGCCAGCAGTGTGGGGTGTTAGCGCTGGGAAGGTAGTAAGTGTCCAGGGAAGGACCGCCGCTGCTCTCTGAGCAGGGGCACTGGTTCCCATGGGAGGCGGTGCTCAGAGGGAGAGCAAGAGGCACAAGTTTGTGTGTGCCATAGGGCCGCTGGCAGCACTACAAATTAATGCTTGTTCTGTTCGTGGCTACTGGTAGTTTTTCCCTACTTTTGTATGTTCCTGGGGGCTTTATGTTGTTACTTCCTACAGACAAAATATCTTCTCCTTGTTCTGTACCTTTGAGTTTGTGTCTTATTTAGATGTTGTGATGGATATTGTCAATACAGGCTTATTTTGCTTTCTGTGTCCACTGGTTTCTATAACTTCCAGTAATCCACATGGTGGGGTTACTGGTGCTCTCTAAAACTCAACAGTCATCCCAAGTTTATATTCAGGGATGTATTAGGAAAACTAGGGATTAAGGTACAGCATGAGATGTTGTCCTTTTTATCAAAGGGAAGGAGTTCTACCAGAAAAGTTTAAAGGTGGTGAAGGAAGGAAGTATAGTGAGGGAACCAGCTGTCAAAAATAGGAAGAAATTTGCTTGAAGGTGAAGGGCCATTGGGAATGGCCTGAACCTGAAGTGAAAGGAGGTGATGATGCCCCTTTATGTGAGAACAGCTGTCTCACCTCTACTTCACAGGAGAATGTGTTTATGCTGGAGTACGTCAGCTTATGGAAGCAGGTTAATCTTTCCAGGAGCAGTTTTGTGGACACACCCTTAGTCTTCTACGTAGGTAACAAGATTGGAAATTAACTCAGTAAGAAATTTTTGCTTTGCATGTATTAAGAATGATTTGGTTTGTACTGTTCAGTGGCACAGCCGGCTGCCAGACATTAGTACCCAAACGAGTAGCCCTTACCTGTTGTGAAAGGATACTGAAGCAGCTAGAAAATAATGACACTTCATCTGGATGCAGCAAGAGTTCAGTGGGGTTAGCATGCAGCATTGCTCTCTGTTTTTAGCTTCTAAATGCTGTCTTAAAGCTCAACGATTAATAGGTGAGAGTAAATGTCATGCTTTGGTCTTCCCTCCCCCACCTCATGAACAAGAATTGTGTTCCCTGATTCATCCCGGAGAAGGGAAGCCTGCCAAACAAAACACGCATATCAATTAAGCGAGTAATCGCTCCTTCTAGGTAGACTTAGCCTTGTGCAGCATTAACACTTGATTTCTTGGAACCCGGAAAACACTCACTCGACTTCATGAAGCAGAAAGAGCTTTTACTGGATGGAATCATCTGGGGTTTGCACCTGTTGGAAGTCTTTATTGCTTTTAATTTGCCATTAGTTTGTACTTTCAGGTGAGTGCACTTCAGGGGAAGGTTGATAATTTTTGTACTGCTCATGAATCACAGAACAAGTGATTTGAGCTGACAGCTGCAGAGCTGTGACATGTTAAACGGTTAATGTGCCCGGGCCCTTTGACACAGTTCTCCCAGCAGATGTTCCTGCGCTGTGGCCGATATAATGGATTCCTCTGAAGAAGGTTTTTTGCTATTCAAACCAGGCAGACATAAACCTCTGAAACAATATCGTCACATGTTTTTCTTTTCTCACTAGGTCTTACTTGCCACAGAATACTAATATGCTAGCCTGAGGAGAAATACCTCTGTACCGCTCTTGGTGATTAGTACTGTATATCTGACAAGTATTTGGGCTTTTCCCCCTTATCCATGCCTGCTGCTAACCTAATATCTCAGTGTTCTTTCAGACAAACCTGCAATTTACAACAGGATTGATTTGTTTTTGATATATTGATACATCCTGACAGTGAGGTCAGTTTCTATCTCAAGAAAAACAGTCCAAATGAGGTCATGTCCCAGTTTTCTTAAGAAGTGAGGTACAAATGATGCTTATTTGTTTTCAGTACCTTGCAGCTACAGCTAATCCTTAGCATGTTCATTTATCTGCTTAGATACCTGACCTTTATTAGTGTACTGATGCCTGGGGAGAAGTATACATGCTTAAAGTCATCAGAAGTTTTAAAATTTGTGTGCATTAGTAAATAACAGCAATCGTATTGTGTGAGGGACTCAGAGACACTACACAAATTCTTCTCAAAGTACGCTAGTTGATCTCTTTGTGTTTACATTACATGGTAAAAATATTCTAGGAGTTGCCATATAATGTTTTTAGTATTTGGGAGACTCTGGAGTCTGCAATGAGGGGAAGATTTGAATCCATTTTTCTATGTTCTGTTTTAATTGGTTTCTATGTTAACATTTAGAAATTTTGGAAAGCAGGGGATACAGAATCTGAAATCATTTGCCTGGGCTTCTTGATGATACTCCACTTGGTGACATGAACTATGCATGTAACAAGTTTATTCTTTTATTTTTAAGTTTTATTTGTTGTGTATTAAATGAGGGAAAATAGTTTTATACAGTGACTCATTTTTTACTGGTTTTCCATCCTGCTCTCAAGCTACCCATCTCTCATGGAATCAAATCCATTTCTTTTCTAGGAACAGCTTTTTTCTTTCTAACAGCTTTTTAGAAGAATGACTGATATTCTGACATTTTTAAAATTCAGAACACCCTGGTTTATTGCAGGTGACTGCAGATGAGGGGATCCTGCATGCTTATGGAAATGGTGTGCCACCAGTAGCAAAGGATTACTGCATAATTTACAACTCTAATTGGATATCTCTTCCAAAGAGTCTGGACAATGCTGTAAGTAGGTTATAATCATACTCCCTAAGAAAACCAAAATGCAGTACAAATTTTGGTTACTTGTAAGTGGTTTTCAAAATTCTTAGTTAAATAGGTGCTGTATTGTGCATTGAATATTTACCTTTTTGGGTCATGCCTCCCCCACCCCAGTCTCTGTAGTGAACATTTCTATACAGTAAAAAATCAGCTTCTAAAGCTAGTACTCTATCTGTGCTTAGAAATGCTTTTCAATGTATTTATATATGAATCTGGTATTTTACTTTCTTCAAGTGTTACCAGTATGTCTGAATTTTAGATTTGGGACTAAAACTCTTTGTTTATAATAAAGGTGTAATCTTGTGAAACAGTCTTTTCTACTGGTTCATCAGTTTGATCTTTTGTTTAATTGTCTTGAAAATGTGGCAGAATGGGACATTATCTGGAATGTATCATCATACTGTATTTTCTGAGCATGTTTCTTTGAGCCAAACTAGGATGTGAGGCAGAAACGCATTTTCTTAAGGCTCTCTTCATATAAACAGGAAATTCCCTCCTGTCATTCATTAGCAGGTTCACTCAAATCTAAAACAGTAAAAATCATTTGTCTGTCCCAGACATCTTTGCTGTGCTACTTTAGCCACTGGGTTGTCTTGATTAACTAAAGAAAACTGATAATAATCTAAAAATAATTGTCATTATAGAATCAAACTTTGAAATAAGGACAGAAATACTTACTTTTTTTGTTGTTTTTATACATTTGTAATAAATATTCACGTTCACCAACCGTTTTGGAACAAGTGTTGTACTTCAGAGCTCTGGTTACATTGTATCCAGCAGTATCCTTTTGGCTTGTAAAGCCTGGAACTATCACTGAATATACACTGCATTCCCCAGCACTATAAGCAGGGACTTTACTATATAACCAGCATCTGATGTTTAAATTGTAGCAATAGCCACTGTGAAATTGCATTTAGAAACACCCAGATACTTCTGATACCTGCTGCCCTAAATGTCCCTCACTGTTGCAGGCTGCAGAAACTGCTGCTCTGTTTTTATATTCCTGAATTAATGGTTCCTTTCTGTTACATCTCTTTTTGGCAGACCTCAAATCAGGGAGCATAGTAATGCAGTCTTCTAGATTAGCTTGCGGTATCAAGTTTCCTCCTTTCATCAGGTTTCTTTTCTCCCTCTTCTCTCTGCAGACTTTCAGGACTCTGGAAAACCTGACTTCCACAGTACTCTGCAATTCTTCTGAAGTTCCTTCTGCCTTAATGAAGGACAAAGCAGTTGTGGTGATGAGAGGAAACTGCACTTTTCTAGAGAAAGCAAGAATAGCAGAAAGTTCAGGTGCTAAAATCCTGTTGATTGCCAGTAAATCAAGGCTGGTAAGTTACAACATACGGTTTTCTTCTCTAGTGAAGTAGTGTTTTACCTGCTTGGTCTGATGCAGTGTTGTACCCAAAAGCAGGGGACCCTCATAAGGTGTGGGAGAGTTGTTAACCTTCTGTCCCCCCAGCCGGGAGCAGAGCACCATGCAGCCACTCACTCTGGGGTGGGGGCAAAGGGGAAAAGGAAAAAAACCAAAGGCAAACCTCATGTGTTGGGATAAGGGTAGTTTACCAGGACAGCAGAGAGAAATAATAATAGGACTTTGGTAGCAAAAATCTATGAGGCTGGTGATAGACAATGCAGTTTCTTACTGAACCACACAACTCAGGCTGTACAGCTCAGAGCTGTCCTGAAGCTGGATGGTCCAAAAAATCTGTGTGTCCTGGAGCCGTGCCCTCCTCTTTCTACAAACCTCCCTTTATGCTGAGCATGACATAATTGGTATGGAATACCCTCTTTGGCCAGTTTGGGTCACCTGTCTTGGCTGTGTCCCCTCCCTAGCAGCTTCCTGGCAGGGACCCCCTTCCTTTCCCACTCCCTTCCCCCCCCATTCTCATTCAGAGCAATATGAGCAACTAAAAAGTCCTTGACTGCTTAGCAACAACTGAAAACATCAGGATGTTATCAGCACTGCTCTCATCCTAACTCCCAAACACCATTACACCAACTGCTAGAAAGAAATTAACTCTATCCTAGCTGAAGCCAGGACACTTCCCTGCTGAGCGCTGCCCTGGCACGACTGCTTTTCTTGCAGCCGAGACGGTCACTGCAAGTTCGCTCTGTGCAGCGCTGTGTCTCATCATCTAAACATATCTGCCTCTGAATCCTATGGTTAACATGTGACTCTAACCATGGTTACTTCTAGGCAAGTAATTGTGCCTCTGTACTCGGCATTGGTGAGGCTGCACCTCGAGTGCTGAGTCCAGTTCTGGGCTCCTCACCATAAGAAGGACATTGAGGTCCTTGAACGAGTCCAGAGAAGGGCAACCAGGCTGGGGAAGGGGCTGGAGGGCAAATCATATGAGGAGCGGCTGAGGGATCTGGGGCTCTTCAGCTTGGAGAAGAAGAGGCTGAGGGGAGGCCTTATCACCACCTACAACTACCTGAAGGGAGGTTGTAGAGAGGTGGGCGATGGTCTCTTCAGCCAGGTGCCAGGAGATAGGACAAGGGGAAATGGCATGAAGCTGTGCCAGGACAGGTTTAGATTGGACATTAGAAAAAAAATTTTTACTGAAAGAGTTGTCAGAGCCTGGAACAGGCTGCCCAGGGATGTGGTTGAGTCACCTTTCCTGGATGTGTTCAAAAAAAGGGTAGATGAGGTACTTAGGGATATGGTTTAGCTTAGGGTGGGATTGGTTGGACTTGATGATCTTCAAAGGTCTTTTCCTACCTTGTGATTCTGTGATTCTGGTTCTGAATGCAGATGCTTGTCATTATCGTTCTCTAGTTTTAGTGTACTCTGAACTCCCTGTAGTCTTCTTAGATGATATTTTAGACACGTGTGATAAATAAGCTAGGAAAATAATCCAAAATCAGAAATAAAAAGGTGTTTTGAGCTATCTTTACAGATCCTTCTGTTTCCTTTTATTCTCTATTACAGATGCAACATGCCTGTACAAATATTTGCAATTTATGAATCTGTGGTTAAAATGAAAAAAAAAAAAATTTTTAAAGCTTGGAGAATAAAACCAGTTTTGATTATTCCTTGTAATACTATAAAAGCCCAAGAACTTTATGAATCCAGATGTGTTGGTAGTATCAACTGTTTTGATTTAAGTACATCTGTCATCATTAACCTTTTTCAAAAGGTGATGAATGAGCTGCTTTCTTCCCTCCCTATGCACACACTGAAATTTAAAGGACAGTCTGCTTTTAGGGTTCTAACCTGCTTTGCAAATCGGTTCAGCATCCGTATCACTGACGCTTTCTCTTTTAGTCTCCTCTTGCAGACAACAAGACTGATTTTGAAGATGTGACTCTTCCAGTTGCTCTTGTAAGATATAGCGACATAGTAGATATGCAGCTGGTAAGTAGTGTGACTTCAGTGTCTTACAGTTTGTAGAAACTTGGGGTTTTGAACAAAATAAAATAATTTCAGGTCAGATATGAATGTCTACCTGATTTGAATGTGCATAGATACTGCTTTTGGTGTGACAGAAGGGGATGGACATTAAGTCATGGAAGTGCTATTCTTTCTAATTCAGGTTAATTTGGGAGAATAATTAATTAGAACACTGAAGAATGGGAGACATAATACTTCGCTGGAGGGGAGGGTAATCTTTAGAAGTCTTCCAGCTAAACAAGATAAACAGCCTTCTGGTAGATTTGTATACAGTTGCAGATGCCTGGCATCCATCAGGACCTGTATCCTGAGAGCCTAAAGGCTGTTCCTCTAGCATGGAAGCTAGAACAGTAGAGCTTGTGTCTACTGGCATGATACCTTTCAAGCACACAGTACGCCCCAGCTAGGATCTTGAGGAAGGTGTGAGGGTCTTTGCTAGATGGTGAGCTATCTCTTTATATAGCATGACAGCATCTGTTACAGAGAAGTTAGGCAGTATAGTCTGATCATGAGTTCATGGTGAGATGCCAAGTGTGAGTCATTAAAATGTGACAGTTGTGGTGTCTCCTACACTTTATAACCAGGGGAGTTTGTTTTGGGGGCATTTGGAGTTTGTTTTCCTTGACATGTAACATTAGAACACAGAAGAAAAGAAAACAGTATCTTTTCAATGGTGTGGCTTTTGAGGTTGTTTCGGGTTTTGATTTAGTGTTCAGTAGTTTTGCTAGGCAGGAGATGTGCTGCACATGTTTGGCTGTGAACAGCAGAGGCTAGCACTAACCTGCGTAATCTTAGCTTCTTGGATCGAATTTGCAAGCTCACTTCACCATTTCTGCTCTTAATCTTCAGAGCTGCCATGGGAGGTTGTCCTAGGTAAGTATGCAAACTGAAACCATGCCTAGATGTATAGGACTTTTGGTTGTTCCCTGTCTGTTCCCATTAAAGACTGGTTCTTGCTGAGCACTGGCATGACTGAAGGTTTGTGATGACTATCAGTCTGCCATAGTCTTGATGAATGCTCTGTTTTGGTTCAGGTTGTCCTCTGTCTTGAAATTTGTTCCTTCGAGTAAGACAAAGTGTTGTTTGCTTAAATGGAGTGGTTTTAAGATAAGCCCCTCCTGCGTGGCAGGTGAGATCCCTGATGTTCTGAATATTCTCTGCATCACTTCATTGCCTAGTGCTGCTGCTCGGGGTGGTGGTGTGCAGAATCAGTTCTGTATGGTTGTAGTAATTCACCAGAGTGTCTTTGCTAGTAGATGAGTGTGCCAGGTAACATCTCATACTGCTGACTAATCAAAGCATTTGGTTTGGTATCATGAGACAACCTTCATATAAGTAGTAAGGAACACAGCCTAGACCACAAGTGATCCTTTCCCAGTTCTGATACATTTTTTGCCAGAGCCTTCTGTCACGTCACTGGCAGCTGTTGCTCTGAGTGATAGGTGCTGTTAGCAGCTGCCATTGTAGTGTTCTTCCGCAGTTGTATTTCTGTTTTAACTATTTTCAGGGTTTCTGACTTTATCCTTTGATTTAGAAGAGCCAGACAGCACCATTCTGAGGGTAGCTATTTTTTATATCAGCACTCTTTTACTTAGATTTCAACTCTTCTGGTGCTCACCAGGTGTGACAGGTGTGAGTTTTGATAGCATGAGCAGAGTGTTCTGACCTTTGTAGTAAGTGAACAGCTCTCTCGAATTGTTACTTGAGGTGATGGATTTGATCCTAGTGCTCCCTGTGGTGGAAGTTGAGACTTTGCAAGCTTTTAGTGATAAGCAGAACAAGAGGAACAAAAGGAAACAATCATTCTAGAGTCTAATGTGAATTATACTTTATAAGAAACTTAAAGGAAAACCTGGATTAAGAAGTGTTGGAATTGCGTGCTAAAATGTAGAAGCCTTTAGGTCTCTTACGATATTTTTTTTTTTTGCTCTGTTTTGGTTTGTTTGGGGGTTTGTTTTTCTTTGTTTTGTGGGGTTTTTTGGTTATTTTACATACAAGATCCTGTAATGTGAATGGATATTTTTGTCTTTGTGTTATGTTATGTGCCACTTCATAAACCTGCAGTGTTGCACTAGAATTTAATTTTCTTTCTTATTTTCTGGACTTCCTTCAGGCAAAGGAATTACTCTGACTTGTTCAGCCTGCAGTAAGGTTAACATCTGTAATTAGAAAATTCAGAAGCTGATTTCACATATGGCCAGTGTGTTCCACTACACTGCTCAGCTTCCCATTCAGTCTCTTCACTGCCAGTCTGATCTTCCTGTAGCCAAACCTGCCTGGCACGTTCATATTCTCTCCTGCTTTTATCCCACCTGCAGGCTGTTAACAAGTCTGTTTTTCCACTGCATCTTTGGAGTCTGCTTTCACTACAGGATTGCTTCAGATGCCTTGACTGACTTGGACTAAAATTGCAAACCTTTCTTCCCTACCACTTTCTATTTCCTGTCAAATTTTAATCTTTTGTTTGTTAATTTCTTAAATCTCACTTTCCAGTCAAATGGAAGTGTCTTGGTTTTGTTTTCAAGGTTTTTGTACAATTCAGTATCAGTTATGCCTTGGCATTTCCTCCCATCTTTTTCAGTGCTATTTGGCTGATTGTTTTTTTACTTTGGTCTTTAAGTAGCGTGAAAGCACTTTCTTTTCTTTTGACTGCATCTCACGTGATGCCTGTGTAAAGCTGCTATTAAATGACACTCTGCTACTCTGAGCTTTCGCTGTGTCCCGTCTGAAGCACCGTACCTGTATCTGGACTATGAGTTTTGCGGTTTCAAGATCTAGAGGTAGAGCTCTGCTGAAGTCACGGTGGGCCTGTGAGGTTTTATTTCAAGTTGACTCAGCTATGCTTTCCTGCAAACCAGGCACTGTGATAGTGCTTGGGTGAAAAGCATTTGGACTGAAGGCACGGCTTATTGGAGGTGTTGGAAGAATGCTAAGAAGCATCGTTTTGCCTTGTGGTATCCATGTTTCCACAGCAGTAGTACAGGGCTTGTTTTCAAACCTGGCCATCCTGAAAGGCACCATGGAAAGCATTGCTTCCTCACAGCGACCGATGCAAACATATGGGCTGTCTCGTGCAGTAAGTTGAAACCTTGCTGTCAGCATTGTGTAGGCTCAGAGCAGAGTATCATGATGTGCATCTTGTTGGAAAATAACCAGTATAATTTGATGTCCTTATGAACCAACTTGTATGTTATTCTTTTCAGACACTTGGAAATGAAGTTAATGTGACTCTGTATTCACCACCTTTGCCAGAGTTTGATTACAGTATGGTTGTCATCTTCCTAATTGCTGTGTTCACCGTGGCACTAGGAGGCTACTGGAGCGGAGTAGCAGAACTGTAAGTTTGTTAAACTGTTTAAATTATATGGACTACAAATTTTTTAAAGGCTGTCACTATGATCAGTGAGAAAATTGTGTTCTTTTAGGTTGCTGACTAACCAGAAGATCTAGGTGCAGTTATCTGCTTTGCCATGAAATGCTTGAGCACTGCAACCTCTGAAAAATCACTATAGGTCTTTGAGGAACCTCGAGTAGTAGATCGTAAAAGTCCCAGAGGGATAACACAGCTCTTGGGGAAGGAATGAGTTAACATTCTGGCAAATTACCAAATACCCTGTAATTGGCATTGTAATATTCCACTAGCTGTGACAAAAAAGTAGCTGTTTTTAATGACGCCTTTAAAATCCAATGATCTGAGAGGTACATATGTAGTTGTACGTAGTGTCAGGGATTGCAGGGTTCTGTACAACTGCTTCATCACAGCTGGCTGTGCAGCATGCTCTGGGAAGTCTCTGCACCACACTCTTGTCACTGAGAGCACTGGGAATGTGTTTTGGTTCTGCCTGGGTGGCTCCAGACAGCTAAAGTCCAACCTGGCTTATCTCCTTCAGCTTTGTGTGTTATCTGGTGGAGCAGCAGAGCTGGGGCAATAGCAGCACTGGGACTGGACTGGGACAAGGCAACAGCAGCTGTCCCTGTGCCCGCAAAGGCGGGGGCTGAAAGTGCCGAATGGCAAATGCTGGGGTCATAGGGGCTTCTTCACTGTGCTTGGGGCCCATGCAGCTTTGGTTAGTGAAGCAAAGCACACTTGATGCACAGAACTGGTTTTAGTCTGGGTAGAGCTGGACTTTCAGAGCACAGTACTGCTCTGCAGTACTTCTTGGATTTCTACACACGATGAATGGGCCAGTGCACATTGCTACCTGGGGCTTCCCAGTCTTAGTGGTGTTCCCCAGAGCAACAGGGAGTGGACTGTGTGTGATAAAAACAGCTTCCTCTTTCCCACTAGTTAGGCAAATCCAGCAATTTTAAAGAGATTAAAGACGTAGAAGGATGGGGGAGGTGTGTTTCTTTTTTAAAGGTTGGATCTGATTATGCTTATTTTTACCCTGCAGTGCTGTAGGGTGTGACTGCACCGAATGCCAGAATAACAAAATGAGCTGCTGTCTCCCATCCTGAAAAATACGTAGATGCAATTACATTAAACTTGGTAAAGTGCACTTTCATAAATCTAGGATGAGCTTTTTTTTAAAGCTTTTTATTCAAAACATGCCCTCTGAGAAGGTGATTCATCTCACAAAGTGTCTTATTCCTTCTCTTTTGGAGGTAGCTGTTTCAGTGCTGAATTCAGTGATTTGTAGGTACGGCCTAGGATTCATCAGGAATGTGCTATCTGATGGGCAAGTTGCACTAGTGTCTGTGCTAAAGAGCAATAAGGCCATCAGCTCAAAGAACAAACACAACAATTTAAGTCTCCTTATTTTGTGTGGTGAGGTACAAATATTGAGTATGAAAGCACAGAATTCTTACACCCAGTGAGAATCCCCAATTACACCCCCTCTCTTTCATTTGCTCTGCAATTATGAGGTGGAAGAGTAACAGAACTGGTATTAGCTTCGTTTTGCTAACATGAATGTTTCTTGCAGATGGTCCATGTAGGTAGCTGATATTTTAAAATGGTGGGTAATACCCATGATTTTGATTTACCATAGGCATTTTAATCACAGTGACTACATTTAACCCAAGAAATTTTGCAGTCAGAGGTGATGTGCTGATAGAGTTCAGCACATGCATCCAGAAGGGGACTTCCAATGCTGTGAAAAGCCAGAATCAAAACTCAGCAGTCTTGGTGGCTATTGAGCAGGTATTCTTTATTGCAGTGCTGGGCGCACAGGGGAACACTCCTCCTGATGAGCGCCCTGAAGGAGTTAGTTGCACAGTTTATACACAGGTTATACACACATATTCATGACCTTTCTGAGAAACGATTAACGTATTCATTACTTTTCTGGGAACTCATTATCAGGTCTCCACCCTTTCTTGTGTGCGCACTACAGTCTTTAGGTGGTCTTCAAGGACCTTGGTGGTCACTTACTTCATCCACTCATCTCCATCACTGTGTTTTTTGCTGTGAACTACAGCCCTTATCTTCCTCTTCTTGTTTACCAGAGCCACAGGACTGGTCTTGGGCCCCTTATAGCCTTGAGTTTTCTTGTTCTCAGAGATAGTCCCACCAGAAAGTTTACAATGTGCTGGTACACACATTCCACAATATCGTTGCTGCAAAACATGTTACTGTTATCTACAGAAGTCTAGACAGTAAGTCTCTATTAGAATCATTGCTGCATAATATGTTGTTGACACCCACAATACCCCAGACAGTAAGTCCCCATTAGATTCAGCCCTCTTTTCACTTCAAGAGTTTTGGTATTGGGCTGCTTTTCCTCACATGAATCTTATCCTTGTAACCTGGACAAGGTTAGGAGTGCACATCTCCATTAAAAAATCTTGAGAAAATTGGTAAGATTATAATTTTTTCTTAATTTTTAAGTCTAATAATGATATGAAGAATTGGACTGCAATGCTGTCAGTCTAATTGCTGTATAACCAACAATTCTGGTCCAGGTAAAACATTTTCATAATCTGTCACCTGAGGTAAATGTGTTGGTTGTTTTCTTAAAACAGTGAGAATTTGAAAGCAATAGCAAGTCCTGGGGAGAGAGAAACCAGACGAAAGAAGGAAGAAAATGTTACTTTCACGCCAGTAACAGTGATCTTGTTTGTTGTCATCTGTTGTGTCATGCTGGTGTTACTTTATTTCTTCTACAAATGGCTCGGTAAGAAACAATGGGACATCTCATTTGACCTTTTTTTTTTCATGATTTTATTAGGTGTCTGAAAAGCTAGATTTCTAAACTAAAATTACTGTAATTTTAATTGTTCTTTCCATCTAGGGGTTGATGGTTGAAAAGATGTAGTTGCTACTTAAAAAAGGGAACCTTTCTTCTCTCTCAGAAAAAGCTGCCTTGACAGCACTAGTTCTGAATGAAGTAATGTGTACAAGAAGTGACTAATTAAAAAAATGTTGATGATCTTGGGAGGATGGCATGATAACTTAGTGGTGTTTAGAATGAAAGTTTTGTTACATATTGATACATTGACCTTGAGTTTGGGGTTGCAGCACCCTAATTAATGTATCAGGTGAAATGACATTACCATAATGGAATAAGCACAGGCATACTAGCAACGAGCTCAGTTACTGAATGATGCTGTTCCAGTAAAACATATTTTCAAACTGTTAGTTGATTATATTTTTTTTCTGCTCTCAAAGCATGCAACTAGAAAAGATACACTGTTGTAAATCACACTTTTTAGTGCAAACAATGTAACTTGCACACTGAAAACTTCCTAAATTCACTGTTTCCTAGAATTTGTTACCAGTTAACCTCCCACCTCTGCAAAAGAAACTTCACCATCCTGACTGTTTAGCTTTTATCTTGACTATGGCCAATGCTACCTTGACTTACCCCACTAAAAGGCTGATGAACCCGTTAATGTGATGAAAAGGTTTAGGTTCTGAATGTCCCCTGTTTATGCTGAGATGTTTCAGGTGAGGGAAGTGAACAAAGAGGCCTCTTAAAGGAGATAAAAACAGTGCTTTGGATTTAGCCATAACCAAATAAAAGCATGTGAAAGCAGTAATAGGTGACATTTCTTTTTACAGAAAAAGGAGGCAAAGTTAAAAAGTCAGTTTTCAATTCAAAAATATTCAAACTCAAGTCTCTGCTTGATAAGAACTCTTGTCCTGGCAGAGATACTCAGAATCCAGCACTTTCTGAAATCAGCTGCCTGTAGTCTCCAATGACTGTATGGAGCAGTGTTGTAACTGTCACCAGTTTATATCAAATGTATATTGTGTTCCTGTTTGACAGGGTGGGTTTTTTTTATTGTATTTTGTCACTGATTCCTATCTTTCTATTGTTTTATTTAGTGTATGTTATAATATCAGTCTTCTGCTTGGCATCTGCCATGAGTCTCTACAATTGTCTGGCAGCATTAATAGCAGAAGTACCGTTTGGGCAGTGCAGGTATCGTACACCTTTCAATTATTAAGTCTGTAAGGATTCTTATGGTTGTTTTCTGCATGCTACTTAAGGTAGTGTAAAAATAGAAGAACAGTCTGACATTTCCTGTATGCTTTGGTGTGGGGGATTGTTACCAAAGTACAAGCTTCTTTAATAGATATTAAGGGCATCTGTGGCATAATCAAGTGTTAAAATAGTGATGTGGGTGATTTGTTGCATTACCTTTATTTGAAAGCTTTACTGTGTCAAACTTGAAAGGGTCTGCTTGGCTGTCTGAGTTCAGTTTGCCTGTAGGATGTGATCACTCTGTTCATCAAGGAATTCTCTAAGGAGGAATCCCATGTTTACTCTGGTTTCCTAGCAGTGGGAATGCTGAATAGCTTCCAGCTCGTAGTAGACTGTTCTAAGCTACAGGCATTGGAGTGGGGCTTTTTTCCTCATGTCCTGTACCTGTGACAGACCAAGTTTTAACTTCTTGGGAAGGCAACACAGTGCCCTTGTCCTCTGTTAGAAGCTGACAGCCACATCCTAACTCAGGTCATGCATTATCAGTATACAGGTAACCCCTCATCACTACTCAGAGTTAAATACCCTGCAGGTATTAGTGAATACGAGTGAGTCCCTGTTTTCCTCACCTGTATTTTCACTTTAAAACCCCCTAATGTTTAAGGCAACAAATAGCTCTTCTGCCCAAAAGAGCAATGCTTATAAACCTGGCAGCCTGAGGCTACATCTTCATGTGGCTGAGTACAGGATATCAGAGCCAGCTGATTCAGTAGCGCATGGAAGGTAGAGATCAGGTAGAAAAGGCAGCAAGCAGGTTTTGTGTAAGCTGCAGGACAGGCATCACTTCTGACAGCAAGTATCAGTTCAGCTGTCCCAGAAAATTGAGTGGGCAGTGGAAACAGATACTGACTTGCAATTTTGCAATAAGTAGCATTCCATTTTCAATCTTGTTTGGTTTTTTTAGACTTGAGTGGTTTTTTAATCTTGATTATATTTTGTCCCACCACCACCCCTTTCTGGGATCATGACATGACCGTCCTTCACTGACAGAGTTCTGGTGGTATAATTGTTACATCACAGCAATGGATTAAATAAATGAATCTGCTTGCCACCTTCCCTGGATGTGTTTGCTAAAATGAGGGCTGGCTGTCAAAGTCCAGCTTGACTTACTGGTTTTCATGCAGCCCAGAGAAGGACTGGTACTGTGGTGGTGAGAATAACGCTGTTGGAGTCTGGACGGAACCAACAGGCAAAGAAGCAGCTCTGTGGGTGGGAACACTGTGTCAGACTGATAGCACAGGCATGTGTTTTGGCTGTTGCAGACTTCCTTTTTTAATTATTTTCTTTTAGGATTGCATGTTGCAACAAAACCATTGAAGTGAGGCTTATTTTTCTTGCTATGTTCTGCATAGCAGCAGCTGTTGTCTGGGCAGTGTTTCGAAATGAAGATAGGTAAGTGATGCATTTGGGCTTTAAAGAGTAATGTGACTAATTGCCATTAATGAACTTCCCATCGTGTAAACTATTCCTGGAGCATAGCAGCTTTCTAAACTCCAGTGTTTGTTTAGAAAAAAGAATAATGAAAGTATTTCTGAAGCTTAACGAGCAGGGGAATGGTAGAGAACAAATCTATGCGAATGAACTGTGTGGTAGTTTGAAGTTACAAAAAAATATGGCGATAAGGAAGAATGAGCTTTATTGCTAATGATTACCACAGAAATGGGAACAAAGAGTGCAAAAATAGCATAGGGACCACAGGACCTGTGCTTCCTGTGATCCAGTGAAAGCACAGAACCACAAACGTTATAGTAAAATCCCAAGTAGCATTTTGAGCTAGACATTAAGTAGGGTTCCAATCAAGTGAGCAGTCATGCAAGTGAACACCAAGGCCCTGTTATGATTTCTGTTCTCTTAATTTTCTCTGTAGTGACAGACTGGCAAAGGACAGCTGTTTGTTTATGAGCAGAGGCTAGTGTAAACGGACCGTATCTTGAAACTAGTGGTTTTGGTAGCAGTACTTCCTAAAAACTAATTTCTTGCTTTCCAATCCATTTTGCAATCCTGCTACAGCAAAATCTGGAGTTGTTATTGCACTTAGATTCCAGCAGTAGTTTGAACAATGTGTAAAAAAAAATGTATTCTTACTTTTAGGTGGGCTTGGATTTTGCAAGATATTTTGGGAGTTGCTTTCTGCCTAAACTTTATTAAAACACTGAAAATGCCCAACTTTAAGGTACTGTAAGTTGCTTACCTTGAGAACATATCCTAATACAATGAATCCCTAAGTTTAGGGTCAGGAAGTATTTTTTCTTCATTCAAGAAATATACATTAAAAAGTCTTTACCATTTGAAAACTATTAAAATAAATTAACCCTGTTGTAAATGTTGTGCCTGATTAAAAACACGTCGGGGAGTGGAGAAGGGTGTTGGGGCATTCGGTTTTTGGTTTTTTCTTAACAAGGTGATGCAGGAATGGTGGCAGAATCTGACTACATGGTCCTTGAAAACCCACAGTAATATCTTTATCTCTTTTTTGCCAGTCCTGTGTGATACTTCTAGGCCTTCTCCTTCTATATGATGTGTTTTTTGTCTTCATAACACCATTTATTACAAAGGTATGTTTGTGAATTTTTCTTTAAAATAAACCCAAACATGTTGTTCAGTCACTGGGGATGATGTTCTTGTCAAATTAATTATTAGTGTTTCAATATTCTCAGTGTAGAGACGCTGACTGCCTTTTCTTTTTCCCCATTTAAGACAGCTGCAGCCTAAACTTTCATCTTGTATGGGCTGCAAATTTTGTTAAATGACTTTAAGTTTTCAGCAGTCACATAACCAGCAGTAAGCTGTCCCCAGTTGTGTGACAGCACAGTGATGAGAAATGACTGTTCCCCAGTTACCTTCCTCCTTTTGCTTTCAACACCCGTGCGTTGGAACATGCTCTGGTACGTTCTGCGGCGCTCGTTTGCCGCTGTCATATGAGCCCTATGGGAGCATACCTCCTTTTATTTTGAAGCAGAAAGCTCACAACAGAAAAAAGCTGACATGTTTTTATCTGAAATTCCAGCTGTGTCTAGTGGATTTGTTGTCTTGTGATTGTCTCTTTTTAAACGGTTATTTTAGGCTGGATTACATGTTTTTAGTGGAACACAATACCATATAATAATGTACGATACTAGCATGTTCCTTTTGATGTTCAGGGTTTTTCCAATCCTAAATTCTAAGATGAGGTACAAGCAGTTTTAGTAAGTGTAGTATGGATGTTTTGGTATATTAAACCACTGACTTGTGAAAATAACCTTAATTTCAGAATGGGGCAAGTATAATGGTTGAAGTTGCAGCTGGTCCTTTTGGAAACAGTGAAAAGGTATGAATGGTTGTTACGATATGGGCAACGTAAGTACTGACACTATAGCTAATTCATAGTGTGCTTTTTCAGCATAACTTTCTCACAAAATATAGCCAGCTTCTGCTATTTTCTTTTAAGTATTAAATACCTGTTGACTTGGGTTTGATCCTAGAATGATGGAAACTTGGTGGAAGTCCCTACTGAACGCTCAGCTCCCCATGAGAAAGTAAGGAATGTATTTCAGATACTGGATTTTTAAATGATTCCCTCTGACAAGACTACTCTTTTGGGGAAAACCTGACTGTCCAAATTTCTCTTCAGGGCCTGGATATCACTGATCAATACTCTGTAGTTAGGTTAATCATCCAGACTTGTTCCCATTGTATGGTTAAATGTTGTTTTAACCTTTTTTTCTGTGCGTGCCAGTGCATATTATTTGTAAATCTGAAATACCAGCCTATCTGTTGCCTTAAGCTTTATCCATTCTCTATGTTGGTTTCTGGTTTTTACTTTAGGTTCTACTTATTTTGAAGTTCTGCATTAACAGTAAATTAATTATACTGAAACTGTTTATTAATTTAAGAAAATAAAATAATCCAGGCCACCAGGGTGTTTTAGGTAAGATTTATGCGGGCTTCTGAATACTGTTTTACAGTTACCTGTGGTTATCAGAGTGCCCAGACTCGAATACTCCGCATCGATGCTGTGCGACATGCCATTTTCACTCTTGGGCTTTGGAGACATTATTGTCCCAGGTAAGGAGATGTTTTTGATGGTTATAACTTATGACTAAGTATTTTGGGCTTGATTCTCAACTGACATATTAGTTTATTCTATGAAGCAGTTACTGAATGGAATCCAGCAGTTTGACTTGGTCTGTCAGTGGAATACAGAATCCAACACAAGCCACAATGTTAGAAAGTGTAGTATGTTAGAGAAGATGTTGATAGTGAAAGGGTTTAGGTTTTCTGTTGCTCTGTATTGTGTAAATACAAGTCCCACAGATAAATCCAGTCGTCAGCATTAATGAAACCTTATCAAAATCTCACTCAAAGCAAATATTCTGTGACTTCATAGTATTTTTGTATCCTAGACTACCTAATTAGAGGTGAGGTAAGGGAAAATGTATTATCAAGTTTTTCCATCTTTCTCAGAAGAGCTGAATTTGCCATAGTTAGTCCTGAGCAAGTTACTGAAGTTAGGCACTAAGCACCATCTCGTGCACAGCATGCAGGCAAAATTGCTGACTGTTAAGAACGAGTGTTAAAAGCCTATTGAAGGAAAAGTATTAAAGCTAGGTTGTTACTCTATTGTATTAGAAAATAGTGCAATGTAATTAGCCTGCTTGAAAAAACAAAACCTTTTAATATCAAGCTCACTTGGCTCGTATTTCCTTTATGGTTTTGATTATTCAAGACATACCAACGGGTTCTTAGCTTTCCAGAAATAAATGGGAAGAAAATAATATATAGTAATGGGAAGTCTTACTATAAATTTGTTTTATGCTGCCTTGATTTGGAGGATTGGGAAGAAAAAAATGATCATGGGTAAATATTTGGGTTTTTTCCCTTTTTCTCCTTCAAGGACTTCTGGTTGCCTATTGTCGAAGATTTGATGTTCAGACTGGTTCATCTTCTGTATACTACATTTCCTGTACAATAGGTAAATCATGGTATTTCAGCAATGTCAATCCTCACCCTAGCTTTTTCTGAAGGGCAGAACTAGATAGTTAAGGTTCATTGTTGTCAAGAATCTCACTATAATCTCTTGTTAATGAGATATGATCCTTGCCCGTGTTTTGAGTCAGTATGCTTTAATAGTAGTCAGTTGCTTTGAGAAAGCTTGGAAATAGACAACCTATTGTCCCTCCTTCAGTTATGTTAACTTGAGGATACTACTTTAAAAAATAATTCTGGCTTAGTAAATGAGTGGTTTCATTTAAATTAATGCACTTGTTCTTGATTGTGTATGTATATATATCTTTTTATAGCTTATGCTGTTGGTATGGTGCTGACTTTCATTGTTTTGGCATTAATGAAGATGGGACAACCTGCCCTTCTCTATCTTGTACCGTGTACACTCATTACTAGCTCACTTGTCGCTTGGAGGCGCAAAGAGATGAAGAAGTTTTGGAAAGGAAGCAGCTACCAGGTAGGCTGGATGACTTCAGCATTTTGTTATTAATTCCTTCCAGTCTATACTTCTCTAAGCTTCTGGCAATACAGCACCCACAAGCCAATGTTTGCTGTCTTCATGTGATCCTCTGCAACTAGTAAGAAACAATAGCATTTACTTTTAAGAAAAATCTCAGTCTAGTAGTTGATGTGGCAGATCAAAGCTTAGGGGAGATGAAATAGCTGTTTCAATAGTCATGGGAAAAAGTAATTTGTTCTGGTTTATTTTCTTTGCAATGTTTTAACATTCCTCAGCTGTCACCTTGGTGTGGTGTAAAGTAAGTCACCGAACTGAGCATGCAGATTCCAATCTGCACTGTCCTGTGTTAAAAGACAGTTCAAAAAAAACTGGCAATCAACTAGAATTTTAGAAACTTCCCACACATCGCTGGTGCCCTGCATCATCAGGGTTACAGGGAGCATTCACAAATGAAATAGCTGGGCGCTTCCTGTCACAGCACACACTGCGTGCGCACTGCCTTGTGTATTCTGCATTTCCCCTTTGGGTCTCTCTAACGCTACCCAGGAACGGCAAAGCTAAAGGTCCCACAGGCTCTGCCTTTGTCTGCTGACACGTGTGCATTCCCCCTGACTTGACTTCCTGTAGTGACTGTGTGCCCATAGCCCGTGGGCGTTTATCAGAAGACAGACCACACTCGGGATTACTCAGCTTTGTGTGAGACCTAAAGTCCAGTATTTGAATTCAGAAGCTCTCACCCGTGCCAAGGCTGTGTTGAACTCAGACTTAGACCATTGTGTGGGGAGGTGGGTGATGTAAAGCTCCTGAAAAGCTCCCGCTTTTTCAATTTTGGATTGCAGGGTTTAGGTGGATCAAAGGAAGTCAAGGTGGTGGTAATTCTGGTAGATGTCAAACAGCAGACCCACAGCTCCTATAGCATTATCTGCTACATGCTGCCTTTTGTTGATCTAATACTCTATGCCTGCTTCAGCTGGAGGGTGGCTAGTTATGAAATAACTCAGGAGATCTTCATCTTGAACTACATTCCCTGTCTTTTTGTCTATGAAACAACTCTTCTGAGTTTGTAGGTCCAGTGAATAAAAATGTTTCTCTGCAGGTCAGAATGAATTTGGCTTACCATGCTTCTGTAATGGTGACTGGCTGCTCTAAAATAAACACATCCATACGTCGCATGTATGAAGCACAGTAACTGGGTCTGTTGTGGGGCAAAAACTTTGCAATTTATTTCTGTTACTCGAGTTCCCAGTGAGATTGGTCTAAGTAAATCTGGCAGCTCTCTTTTAGCAACAACAATTTCTTGTAGTTCTCATAGCAAGACTCATACTTGGAAGAATTATGTTGCCATAGTAGTTATTTCATGTCCTTTTAACTGGTTTCTTGAAGGATTAAAACTGCTCTGAAGTTCAGCTTGTTTTGAGGTCAGATGACTTAATTTCTGGCACAAATTAAAATGCTAATTCCCACCCCTACTCCACCACCCCTGAGTTAGACTTGCCTGCAATTGAGCACCTCTGTGTAACTTTACTATTTTTCTATAACCTTCTGAAGAACTTCTCTATACTAACTCTTTCCAGAGGGCATTACTCAAGTTGCGCTCAGAATGCTGCAGTGTTGATCCTTCCCCTATGTTGTCCTCCCCACATAAACCTGTATTTTGAACTGTCCTTACTGAACCCAAACACACAAAAAAGACCCTGCAAACCCCACACAACCCAAAGGTTGAAATCACCAGTGTTCAGTGCTCATTCTGAGGAGGAAAGATAGAGAAAGGTGACAGAAGACTATTTTTTGCTACAACAGTGATTTGGATGGGAGCAGGGCTGTCCCATTGACAAGGGTGACCAGGCTTCTGTAGAGATCTGCTTTGCCCTTGTGGGAACAGAGAAACCTTGCAGGCTTGTTCAGTCAAAGTGTGACAAACAGGGGTGCAAGAGCATATACAATGTATCAGGTGCCTAAATTCCCAAGTGATGCTCTCTGTTTACAGTCTGTTAGCTAAGTGGGTTTACTTCTGGCTTTTTCTGATTATTATTGTGTATGATTTTAATAATGGAATGAATTTTATTTAGGTATCGGACTCCTCCAGGACGCCTTTGCTACAAGGTGTGATTATGGTCTTTTAATGCAATTTTATTATCTTATAGTTTCTTTTTTGGTTTTTCCCCTCTGCTTCCTCTTTTCTTTCTTTTTTATGTCTATCTTTTATTTCATTTTTGATTGAATTCAATAGAACAGGATAGAAATGAACACAAATTATAAATCTGTTTTTATGCTTAGGTGTTAAGGGTTTTCTTTTCTTTGATGGAATACAAGAAAAAATATAAAGTATCAATGGAGCTGTGATCCCTAAGCCTGAATGCAGGCTTTATATGTCCCCCTGTAACTTCCCAAATCTCTAGGAGTGTCTTCAAATATTTAGCATTGGTGTTATTTCCTTTACTGGAACTTAATTTTCCTGTGCCACTGCATTGACCTGAAAACCTGCTTAGTGCTAAACAAGGGTTTTGTTGCTCTCTGTTACAGTGTTCAGCATTATAATTTGCCTTTGGTAACTGTGTCTGCAGTCCTTCTTATTACTCGAGAGTATACTTTGTCCTGTACTGTTTGCAGTGCTTGCAGTGGGACAGAGAGCAAGGGTTTGGATCAGCTTTTGTGGTCTTACTGCTGCGCAGCTTCTATCCTGCAGCAAGAAGGTTTAACCCGCGTAGGCTATAGCTCATGATTGCTGACACCAGTGGTATTTATTTTAGCTATCTGCTGTCTTAAGCACAGCATGGCAAGAGCAGTGCAAGCTTTCAGATGTCAACTTCTTGCAGAATTTAAGCGTTTAAATATAATCTTGAATTCCAGTCGTCAGTCTAGCTATGCATCTATTTACAAAGCGTAGCTTGTCTCCCCTATACACTGAAGACACTGTGTCTTAACTTCTGAGCTAAAAGTACTTTTCTCGTTAGCTTCTTTCTTCTAATAAAGAGTACTTTAACAATTTAAGTCTTGACACAAAGCACTGGAAATTAGATACAAACCCAAGAGGAGGTTAGGAAGTGGGAGAGGCTGAGTGCAAATTAAAATCACATGTCAAGGCTGTATTTTTATAACTTAAAATTCACATGTCCTACTGTGTACACTCAAGTTCTTGGACAGGATTGTTCAAATCAGTTTTTCAGTTTCTTCTCAATACTTGAATCCCTAAGATAGCTTTGAAGTCCCATCATTCTGAGCTGAGAGCATTTCTGTTTCTGCATAATGAGGCAGTCTTAAATTCTAGTTATGTCTTGTGCAGCTTTTTTAATGGAGTAGTCTTGAGCTGCAATGAGTTGCTGCACAGAACGCTTTAACTATTCACTGAAGCACAGGGATTTCTCAGGAGGATAACATACCTACTTTTCTACCACCAAACAGGCAGTGTTGCTCCTGGGAAGTATGTAATTAAAGGCTTTCTAGTGTTTCTGGATTGCTTGTATTCATCATATATGCCTGCATGATAAATTAATTTGATACCTATTTCCCAGCTAGTGATTTAATTTAAAAGTACTTTTTTTTTTTTATCAGTACAATCTATGAAATAATTTTAGTAACATAATGAAAAATCTAGAGGACTAATGCAACTTCAAAGTCAGAATAGTTGCAGGACTATTCTGTCTAGAGCTCATTGATTGGCAGTGTTCAGCAAGCTTTCTCTCTCTTTGAACTAATGAATAATTTGTCATCGGCATGTTACACAGCACACACCTGCTGTTCAGTACCACAATTTTAAATCATGTTTTTAGACACTTGCAAATTAATCATAGCTGTAAGTTGGTAGGGATTCTGTGATTGCAACATCATCAGAGTGAATCTCGCAGCCAGGTGTGTGTGTGTAGCGGCTGTGTACTCTTTTACAGATAGGAGTTTGTGTTGCTAGTTCTAGTTTGGCTCTGTAGGGTTTTGACTTTTGGGGTTTTTTAATAGTTCACCATGTTTAGGAAAGAGCTTTGTAACTAAAACACATCTATGTTTAACCTGTCTTGATGATGGCCCCTTGAAAGCTGTCAGGATGTGGGAGAAAAGCTTCCGAATCTCTTTTCTACTAAAAATTTTTATCAGCCCTCAGCAATGTGCAGTCCAGTTCCTTTGGCCTGATGCAACAGCTTTGTCCAGGATTTTAGCATGGTGCCTTCATCTTGCTGCCGGTCGTCATAAAGATTCCTGGAGCCTCTCCTGAGGCTTTGAGTCAGGGACTGAGCTGGAAAACCTACAGCTGAGACTGACTTGTGGAAAAAGCTGTTCAGTGCAATCAAATGCTTTCAGAAAGGCAGCTGTTGTCCCTGACTTCAAGTTGTGGGCTATCCTCCTTCTATATGGTGGAGAAAATAGAAGTGGAGTGGGGTGGCTCTTTATTCTGCATCCTGCCCCCCTCCTTTTTTTTTTTTGTCTGGTAATATTTCTGTATATCAAAAAACCCCAAACACCCTCTATGCTCTACTAGCCATCTGTTTTAAAGTTAACTTAAAACTCTGATGTATTGAGCAGAGACTTCAATACGGGTGGTACCTCCAGCATAAGTACATTTTGTACTACTTACCTTGTTGTAGGGTTAAGAGGAGAATTGTTGACTTCTGTATCCACTGAATTGTTGCAAATAGTGTTAATGCTTCTGGAAGCATCTTCTCAATTTAACAGGGAAACATTTTAGAAAGCCACTTACCAAAACAACCTTCTCTATGCCAGCTGTTTGATGATCCTCCCTAGGATGAAGGAAGATACGTGGCATTACTTGATGTAATGTGGTACTGTGTGTGGTTTTGTTGGGTTTTTTTCCTGGAAACAAATACTTCATTCCTCATTCAAAATGACTGTTTGATTTCTTTAATTGTAGGGAGTGGTTAGTTTTGGGTGGCTTTTGATGTGGATTTTTGGTCACAGCACAGGGAGAAAGTTCTAGATATACTGAAGTGAATGCAAGACTGTCGTAGCACAGGAGCTTGGTGTTCACTGTGGGACTGAGTGTGTGCTATTGCTGTAACTTGTTCTTAGGTGTCTTGGCAAGATGAGTGCCTGCCTTAATTCTTGTTGACTTAATTTCTGGCACATGAAGGGAGGGATGTGAAAGACCTTTTCTGGTTGTGGCCACTAGGCTCTCCTAAGCCTTTCCCAAGTCCCAGTGACTTGTTTCTACCTTGGAACTGTCATCTTAACTTACTACATGGCTTGCTGGTGCATCTGGGTTGGGAAACAGATTGTTTAAGCAAACCTGCTTTTAGCTGTATGACTGTAATGAAACGGTCACTGGCATAAAAGAAGTTATGGCACAGACGTGGGTCATGGCAAGAGAAGAACAACTCTCTTTGCCCTGGCTATGGAATTATGCCACTCTAAATCACGTGTGATGCCACAACCTGGCTTTGTCTTGCCAGGGATCCTGTAGCAGGTGCTAGTAAGACAGGAGAGCAGTTGTGTCCTCATTGTGAGGAACTCTGCCCAGCTTAGAACCGGTGAGTGCTGAGCAGCTGTGTTACAGCCAGACAGGGAGCCTTGTTACTGCTGGGCAGGATACGCCACTATGGAAGAATGTTTCTGTAGGGCTTTCTGCCTTTGGATGCTGAAAGCATTGTGCCTTTTTCCTAATAATCAAGCTATGCTGGGCATGTGAACTCCTTGACAGGTTCTGTGTTTCAGCATTTAGTCTTAATACATCTGTACCTTCTGTCTCTGGTTGTCTGCTGTCAAAACTCTCTGCCCCTTGGTCTCTTGTTAATTATGCTTAACTCTGAAGCCCTTGTATGGATGGGTCTGAGTTTGCCATGCTAACAAATGTGCATATTACCTCTAATATATTCGGTGCCTTGTCCCAGGGAGGAAAGGAGAGCCTTCATTGCCCTCTAGCAATACGGCAGCAGGTAGGGAAGCAGGCTGCTTTTTAGTCAGGAAAAGTACAATGCTATCTTGTGTTTATCAGGTGACATAATCAGTTACATTAATTGGAAAGTATAATCTGTCTATATAATAATATGGTTTAAGTTCTCTGTTACACAACTTTACAGTTCCATTTCCTTTATACTTTTTAAAATAAAAGAAAAATTTACAAAGAAATGTTGCCAGCACAGTTAGTTCTTCCTGTAATACAGCTAGTTCTTACTGCTGCAGACAGAGAAAGTTAGTCTGTTCTAGTTGAGCTATTGCTTGCTACCTGTGAATGGTAGGTGGGGTCCTAAGGTCTATTTCCAGTTCTCCAAACAGTGTCTTTGAAAAACTTAACAAAAATTGGTTTGGGGGTTTTTATTCTCTAGTAATTGAGACAGTTTAGGCTCCTAAGTCTAATTTCTTGCAGAGGACTTAGATCCCTGTTTGGAGAATGCTTTGTAGTGGAGAGCATTAACTGAGAGCTTTGATTATTTGGCTTGAATACTGTCTGATCTGTAGAAGATTTCCTACCTGTATGCTGCTAAAATGCACTCTTAACATGTGTTTAATTACATTTTTCTTAGCTAACAAATACTTTGGACCAATGGGGAGAAAGCAGTATCTCTTTATGATCTATGTATCTTTTTTGTTCTTTTCTTTTGACATTTAGATGATGGAACACCTGGATTACACAGGAAATGAAGAAAGCACAGCATCAGCCAGTGAGCAGCCTGGAGGACAATAGCATGTAGGATCCTGATTTAAAATAGTATTCAAATTTTCTAGAAAAGAATTAAGTAAACTTGGTGAAGTTTTACAACAGAGTACTTCCTACTCCATGTAAAAGGATTTTTTTCTTACTCCCATGCCTATATTTTTATGGAAATAATTGTTAATAACATAAAAGTAATCAAAATAGACTTGCATTTTTACAGCCAAACTATAGCTAGTAAAACTGTGCCTTATTTTGGTTTAAATAAAAGGATATTTTCTATGCCGTTTTCCAAATGTGTTTCTATACAGTATATTTTTATAGAAGTTTCTTGCCCGTTATCAGTTTGATGCATGAAATGTTTCCTTCATGTAAAAAAAATAGGTACAGTATCCTTCCTAGGATTTCTTTCCAGCTTTTGAATGCAAAGAGTGGCAGTGATGTAACTATAGCAACTAAAGAATGAAACTGTAGTTCCATTCCTACAAGTAGCTGAATGAACAGCCTGGGTGTCAGTCTGTGTGTGTCGAAAGCCATAAAACAGATAACAGGGAAATATCGCTTGGGGTTGTGAACCCCTGGAGAATCACTGGCTTATGCCTTAATTGTGAAAATTGTTAAGATCTGATGCAAGTCTTTGTATTACATACATCACCAGTCATTTCCAGAAAATAAAAGGGGGAGGAACTTACGTAGTGGTCCTGGAAACTGAGGTGCAGCTCCTGGGACAGATTACAAACAAGGTGCAAAAGGCAAGAGGGTTTTAGCTCAAGAAATGCTGTTTGGGGGGTGGGATGAAATACTAACTCTGGCCTGGTTCTTCTCCTACCCATTGAGACTAGATCTGTGTCTGTAATCTTCATTTGGCTTATGGATCTGTTCCAAGGGTTGGGGAAGACAGGAAGCGGGGTGGGAGGCAGTTGTGTGGTGTTTTTTATTTTAAATTTTTTAGCTTTACTTTGTTCTGGTTTTTAAACTATTTTTGAAAATTCTTTGTAATTTGTAGACAAAGCAACAGGTTTGAATAGTGCTAGTAGTGCCTGTGTTAGTTAAGGCCAGTGCATGTGTTTAACTTGTTTAATCTTAATTTGTTCTAGCTTTTAAAAACTTGGAAAAGGGGAAGTAGTTTAAATCATTAGTTTGCCTTTACAAGAGTTTGACACTTTTCCTTTTTCCAGGAAACTGCAAATTGTGGGGGATTAGGCATAGAAAACCTGTATAGCTGTAGTGCTAACACTTTACACCAAAGAAAATCGGAGAAGGCAGCAACAGGAAAACAGTGAGTTTAGTGCTAACGTCAGGTAGTCATTAGACACTTTTCCTATTCTTTAAATGAATGTCACTCCTATGGTCAGTCCAAGCTCAAGAACCCAGGAGAACAACTGAATCAGCGCACACTGGGCAGTGGCAGCGCAGACTTTCCTGCCTTGCCTCACCTAAGTGCCTCGCTGTTCCTCTGAAGGTCACCTTTAGACATTTATAGTTAGTTTGGGGCATGTTGGCTCAGGAAAACTTACCCAGATTAAATCTACTTTAGCTAGATTTACTTTGGAAGTATGCTAATTAAGACAATTGTAAATCTGCATCAGCAGTTAACAAAGCCTTACTGCAAACTTGCTGCTTTATGTAAGTTATGTCAAGTTTAACTTTTGCTGGCAAGACTCAGGAGCAGACAAACTTACAGCCTGAGTATGTCACTGCCATTTACAGGGATGAACCATGGTGCCAGTTGGTATGGGTAAGGTAACTGCTGTTTGAACCTTCCCTAAGAAAACAGAAATTCCAAACAGTTTTCATGTTTGTAGTTGCCCCTCTTGACTTTTTTTGACCTAAGCTTGAACTGACAGCTGCAGAATACAATGATTTTGTGCACTACCTTCAATTTTTGACTGGCACTTAATAATAAATTACAGTATACCTCAGTGTCGCAATAGCAGACTGAAAACTTGTCCTCTGGTATGTTGTGCTCTCTGACAAGCCTGATGTCTGCCAAAGTTAAATGGTTATGAAGAAGTTTCTGAAAAGGGATAAAGAAGTCATAACTCATTCAAAGTTGCGCACTACTGGAAGCCCTCAGAAGCATCACAAATGTTGTAATGTGACTCCTTTTTCTCTTTGAAATTTTCTGCATGGAATATTTACTAAATTTTCAGCCATAAATGATAGTGGAATTGGCATAAAGGAAGACCTTTGGCAACATACCTGTATTCAGCAGCTGGCTGTGGAAGCTCTGTCTTGTTCTGTGCCTAATTAATGCTCCATGCTTGATCATACCTGAGGTTTCACACAGATGTGCTGCAGTTCCATGGGTTGTAAACTAACTTCTTTCTTTCAAATGCTTAGGTGCTTTGTTTACAAAAATTAAGAATGGAGTTTAAAGTTTTATATAAACAATAGGTTAGTATTGACTACTGAAATTAGGGGTTTTGTAAGTTCAGTAGAACTGGTTGCAACACTTAGCAATTCTGAATGTTCTTAATAAATTTGGTTGGACTAAACACTGTGTAAAAAGCCTTTTTAGTCATACTTTAATATAAAAATCTTACTACTTTTTTCATTGTATGTTTACTGACAACAGCCCCCATCCTTATGACTTAAGTTATCACTTTAAGAATGTTATTAATAAATGTTACTTGGGGAAAAAATAGTTGAGTAATTGCTTTGTTCTGACTCATCTTTTTCTTATTGTGCACGCTCACTCATGGCAAAACAGGTAGCAGTAATACCAAATAAATTAATAATTGATTCTACACTTCCATAAATAAGTAGTTGCCGTTTTCATCTGTTCTGCCTGATGTCTGAGGGTTATGATTTGTTTTGTAAATACCTCTGTGGTGGGTTTGGGTGGATTGCCTTTTTTTAAAAGTTGGGGTTTGGTATGTGGGGAGAATTGGTGTCTGAATTGAGCCCCATCATGTTCATTGGTCTAACCCAGCAGATGCTTGTTGTGTGGCTGCTGGCCGTGGGGCACTGTGAAAGCACACCTGTCAAAACAGGGAGTTAAAAATTGAACACATGCAAACTTCTCAACAGTAACAAGCTTACTTGCATTCAGCTGAGGAAATAGGGCTGCAGAAGAGTAGTTCAACTGAGTGTCCTAAGCCTTAGACATGAAGGGAAGAAAAAACCAAGCTTCCATGTTGAATCTCAGGCTGGGTTGGAAATGTCGGCAGGGGAAAACAGTAAGAAATCCCTGAACCTGAGTACACCTGCTATGTGATCCCTGAGGTGTCCCTAGAACCCGGTGACAGCATGTTTGTCTTTAACATGTTTCTAAGTTATTTTCAGCCTCTTCTGCTTGTACACAGCAGGTTCCAGTACCGCTGAGTCACAGTTACTGTGTACTTAACTGGGAGAAAACTCTCCAATATGCAGTTTGAATTTACTTGTTTTAAAAGGTAGTGAAGTTAGGGAGGAGAGGCACAGCTGCAATGGGCAGACTTGTTTCTCACTGTCTGTTCCCCATGCATTCCGATGTTAAGGCTGGTACATTTTTGCAAATCTGAGGCTGCAAAACTGCAAGCAGCAGAGAGGCATTTTCTTCTAAGGAAGAGGGTTACCATTTTTAGCTAACAAGCGCTTACAAGTCTTTACAGTGCAATTCCATTTAGACATAAGAAAAAACTTCTGGATGTTTTCAAACA
Source organism: Hypotaenidia okinawae (assembly GCA_027925045.1). NCBI lineage: Eukaryota > Metazoa > Chordata > Aves > Gruiformes > Rallidae > Hypotaenidia > Hypotaenidia okinawae. The sequence goes on from BSDF01000012.1 coordinate 11,591,459, forward strand.
CTGGAGCTGGCTGCCTGGAAAGGTTGTGGAGTCTCCATCCTTGGAGATACTCAAAGTAGAAGTGGACACAGGCCTGTCAGCCTGCTCTGAACACTGGGATTGGAAAAGGTCATCTACAAGAGGAACCTTCCAACTCTACTGCTCTGATTATTAAGGCTTTTTTGTGATGTTTTTCTAGCCTGAATAATCTGTGGGGATTTTTTTTGTAGGAAACCTCACATTTTTAGCACCACAACATGGATTCCATTTTCTTTTTTTTTTTTCCCCCTCACTTGGAACAATAATTTAATACTTCTAAACTGTTAGATTTAAACATATTTAAAAGTTGGTTCTGGATGTGCAAAGCTTTTAGAAGCTGAAGCACTGTTTTATTTTCCAATGGCCAATATATCAAGCTTTACTGTGGGTATGATTTTTCTTTCTAAGTTTTGAGGGAAGCAGGTGGAGATCAGCTCAGAGGGTTATCCCCTTTGGCAGAAGTGAGTGATCAAAGTTCAAGGATTTGTGCTCTTGAGAGAGGCTGATGATGGAGGCTCAGGTATCTCTGGAATCCCTCTTATTTATAAAGAATGTGCAAGATCCTGTTTCCCTGAATACAGAAGGCATCAAATACCTGAGAACAGTTTTTTGCTTGCAGCTCAAAGACCTTTTAACCAAGGAAGTGTTTAGATCAAAGAGCTCTCCTTCAGCTTCTTAGGAGTGTGCTTACAAGTACTTTACTGTCTGGTTTTCTGCTCTCCTCCTCACTAAGGCACATACTCACGTCCCATCTTTCCTCCTCTTTTCCATTTGCAGACAATACCAGCATATTTTGAAGCATCTTTGCACATTACTCTATCTTGGACAATAGTATGTGCTTCTGCTCCAGTATGCAGACCAGCATTTATGAGGAATTTCAATCTTTTGGACTCTCTTAAAAGAAATGCCACAGTCACACCCACTGGTATCACTCATTTCAAACAGGAACTTCTGCGCATCCTTAGCTGGGGCTGCATGACTGTTGGTACAATAGCCTGGCTTAGATTCGAAAAACTAAAGGAAGGTTTTACCTTTTTACCAGGAGCCAAAATGCATTCCTGCTGGCTCTCTCCATCTTCTCCAGGAAGGCTATGGGAACATACCAACTTCTGTGTTTTATGTTCCTGGAAGTACAAGAGATGTAACCGGCTATGTTTAAAAGTTAACAATAGCTCAGCTACTTTAATTTCAAGCTTTATTGTGAAACTGTTATTTTTTTAAAGGCAGGCTCCATAAAATCTGATAAAATCTTGCAAAGGGTCCCCATTATGGTGCAAATGTCCCCATACTGTTCCTGGCAGCTGCTGGTTTTACACATGTAAATTCGGAGACACACCCTTGGCAGTTTTATGCAAGACTTTGGCCTGTGTTGGGTAAATTCTCAAGAGCTGTTTTCTGAGCAGTAAGGAAGGTATCATATTCCCAAATACAGGATATGGTTACGTTTTACCTTAGATGATGGGTTGGGCAGCATATTTTTTTGTACACTTACAGAGCACGTCAAAGGAAAAGCTGTACTTTCATAACTGCTTGTGCACTTAATTAGCTCATTAGCTTGAATATCCCTTCCTATTAATATAGAATATCTTTAACACAGGTTTCAAAACTGGGAAACCCACAGTTTCATTTGGATGTGACAAGCCATACCGCAAAGCCAAACCTGAGTTACTGGTTTTGTGCTCTGAGGTAGGCGCTTTAGGTCATCAGGCCCTTCGCACTGCCATCAGAAAGCCACTCTGCAATCCTTTCTTAGCTTCAGTAGTAACCTGCCAGTCTCAGAAAAATGGAGAAGCACTGAAAAACTGAGGAGTTTACAGTCCAGCTTCAGCTGGGATGCAGTTAATTTTCTTCCTAGCAGCTGGTGCAGTGCTGTGGTTTGGATTCAGGATGAGGATAGCACACTGGTGGTTTAGTTGTTGCCAAGCAGTCAAGGACTTATCGGCTCCTCATGCCGGCCTGCCAACGAGAGGGTGCGGGAGGGGACACAGCCAGGACAGCTGACCCAGACTGGCCAAAGGGATATTCTGTACCATATGTCATCATGCCCAGTATGTAACCTGGGGGTTGTCCATGAAACGGTGCAGCTCAGGAACTCGCTGAGTGTCAGCTCTAAGTGAGGAGCAATTGTGCTGTGCATCATGCATCTCTACATTATTTTATCATTATTATTCTCCTTTCAGTCCTGTTCTTAAATCAACCCATGAGTTTAACTTTTTTTCAAGTCCCGTAGTGGGGTGGGAGCAAGTGAAGTGAAGTGAAGGCTGTGTGCTGCTTTGAGCTGCAGGCAGGTTAAACCACAACTTGTAGCTTTCCCAGCATCTGCATTGCAAAGTAAATGGCTGACTCTGTAAGTGAAACCGTGTTGGAGCCCTAAGTTAACAGGTTACATGCACAGAAAGCACTCCTGTGACAGGTCTCATGGTTAGAAGGGAGCTGAACTCACTGCGGCAGTCAGGTGAGACCAAATCCGTTCCCTTGTCTCTAAAGGCATGCTACCTCCCTGCTCCCCTTTTATAATTGCTTTGTACAGTCAGATGTCAGATCAACTTTGCTCATTTTAATATGTGAGTGGTTCTGTTACTTTAAATACATGCATTGACTGTGAGATTGGAGTCTAAATTAGTTACAGGGATAACTTGCTTTATGGCTACTAAATATGTAAAATTAAAATTTGTACATTATTTTTCTCCCTATATATCCTGAACTTGCCCTAGATTTTATGGCCTATTTCATGAATATACAGCTAAGACAATTGTTTCCTTTGAGGGAATACATACCTTCTTAGCTGTTAGAACTCACACATTGCTCAGACTAACTACTTTTTGGTTTTGAAGAACCTTGGTGTAGTACAAAAGATAACTAAACCTTTGGAACCTCTTCAGAAGATGTGTAACTGCAATGTCCCAAAGAAGTAACCAAAATTTCTAAACGGTTTAAAAAACAGTGAAGTTACACATGTAAGCATATTCCTTTTAGGTTATATTGTGTTATATAGTCAACTATATAGTGGTTAACAGCAATAAGCTGTTTCTACTTCATTGCATTTTGAAACAGCACCTTTTGAATTGCTGAAAAATCGTGAGTTTGTAATGCTATTTAGTGTATTATTTGAGAGGGACTGGGCAAAGGTTTTTCACAGAAACTGCAATGCCAGGACTAGAAAAACCCTTCACAGATAATGGAGGGGACTTGAAGATCCCCTAAACTTGTGCCATCATAAGTTTTTCTTTCCCCTTAAATTTTTCACATTAAAAAAAATAGGTACCTTCATTGTTATGGGGTAGCAGTTGGAATGTAAACTGGTGAGTTGCCACTCTGGCTACAGCTAAACAGCAGGAGAGCAGATTTGCCTAGATACATGTATCAGAAATGGATGAACCTGTGGCAAACAAAAAAAAAAAGGAGGGGATTGGAAGAATTCACCCTTGTTAAAAGAAAAGTGAATCACTAATACCTCTTTTCTGCCAAAGGTGACTTTAGTAAGGGACAAAAATGGTTTCTACATAGAATCTGTTTGACCTCTAGTAGGATATTAACTAGATCTCCTTATCAGTTGGTGTTTGCATCTGATTCAACTATATGGACTCCAGCACATATTTTGAACAACTTTAAAACAACAGCTGCAGAAGAACAGCATTTCTCTCATAAAACTTATTAGGAGTCAACCAAAAAAGTCAAAACCAGATTACTTTTATTTAATGGCAACTCATTTAATTTCTGCTGAAGAGGAATACTCTATTTGAGTTTTTTTCTTTCTGTGCATGAGCAGGTATTTCATCTACATTAGGGTGAGAGAGCAATCAGGCAGCCTCATCCTGGCTACTGGATATTGCAATATTGAGATAAGGGCTTCCTTAGAGAGGGTTCGTATAATCCTTCCACACTTATTGCAGTGAGATCAAGTTACAGCTGGTTTAATGCGATGTAAAATCTATTAAGGTTGACATCACAAAATTTACTAGTTCTGACAATGATTACATAACAAATAATTACTCAACATAAAATGCCAGTGACAGACTGATAGTTTGCTTTGAGATGTAAAATTGAGATACAGAAACCACATAGCAAAAGGAGTTTTGTTTAAACCAGTTATATTCCATTTGAGATAAGAAAAGCTTGCTTCAGGTTAAAGGTCCTTAAATGCAATAAGGTATAAAATACTGCTTCATTATTTCCTTCTAATTCACAGCTGACAGTTGTTGATTGGCAAAAAGATATCAGAGGAATTTTGAGTTGAATATTATGGGGTTGGAAGGTAACACTTAGGATGACAAGTAGGAAATATTTATCTTACTGCTTAGTCCTCTAAGGCTGAGGTACAGTGATAAAAACAAGATTTAACATCTGAATGTACAAAAATCCACTCTTTTTGGATGACTAGCACTGCTAGCTTAGGGTCAAATTACATCATGTTCTCTATAGCTGACCAACGTAATAAAAGGATATAAGGTGACTTCCTTTTGCCATGTGCCATCAGGTCATGGGATGTATTCCACTGTGGTGCTATGTCCTGCCCCCCCCGCCCCCCTTCACAACACTCTGAAGCCTGACACTCCCCCAGAGTGAGGCAGAGAGGATGTTGATGACTCATTTTCCCTTCGTTTTCTTCACAGGCTGTTCCATGAAACAATGTGCTGTCTCTCTATCTAAGCTTATCACAAACAGTTTAACTTTCAAATAATTTGATGGCAATCTCTTGACAGTTTTGCAGGATCAACAGGAAAAAATCCATGGAAAATTCCTCACCTCAAGCACGTTCTCCTAAAACAACAGTGTGTACCAGAGAAGTCTCATGCCTAGGCTGGCCACCAGCTACTTTTTCCTAATTCCCCTGCTCCTTCTAGCTCTTGGACTTAAAAATATTAAAGAGACCAACATTATAGCCATGAGAATCAAGTCAGTATAGCCCAAATACTGCTGTGAGATGAGATGGAGGCCCTAGTCATGGAAGAACTTGCTCATTACCTTCACATCGGATGTGAGGAGGTTTAGATTAATTAGGGAAAAAGGAAGGGAGGAAGCAGAAATGTGGTAGTTTGTCAGAAATGCTTTGTAGTGTTAGCTGAAGAATTCAGAAATCCCCTATTTTCTCTGCTTTCCTTTGGAAAGTTCTTGAACTATCGCCAGAAAATCTTACTGGGTTTCCACTGCTCCATCTGTTCTGGCTCCGTAAGCCAAGAATGAATACTGGTACATGGGCATCGGGGTGGGAACAAGTAGCTGCAGATCAGCAGGCTTGGATTTTTCCTGCAGTAAGAGAGTGAATTTAGCCTGTTACTTGTAATATCTTGTACTCAGAACTAATTTAAGTTTTCCCTATTCTACAAAAATTGATTTTTTTTTTTAGAGTCCTAGGAGTTTCTTACCTATGTAAGATTGCACAAAGTCTTCTGAACTGAAACCAAGCCTTAGGTGGTCCCCTGCAGCTGAGGAAATGCTCACAGCAACACCCTAAGGTGGAGCTGAGTATCCGTAGTTGTATGGGTCTTCTCAAATTTGCACCTAATCGACTACCAGGATCTACTACTGGAGTTGCCCTGCTAAAGGCTTGCTAACAGTAGGACCTTATCTTTCTTGGTATCTACAGTTCAAACTAACAGCTGCCAATTCTGCTGGGTTTTTTAAATGCCTAGTCTGATTTTTGGTCATCCTTCTCTCAATATTAGAGTGGGCCTACTAAATTTGGCAGCATACTGAGCCTCAGATTCTTAACAGACTGTTTCTGTCATGCTGAGGCTCGCCAGTTTTCAGCTGTGAGTACATGCAGAGCTCGTTACACCATGATGCAGGAACCCATGGTTCAGGTGTGAGCACACACTCCCATATCTGTCAGCTTAGCCCAACACTAGCAGAGTTAATGCCAGCTTTTTGCAGTAAGGGGAGATGGATGGAACCTGGTTCAACACAATGTCACAACAGCATAGATAATAAGGCTTGAAAAGTTTTGAAATTAATGTAACATATTAATTTTCTACAAAATTAGTGCTCTTGAATGGCTATGATTATTTTACAAATAGCATACCAGGTTTACTCAAAAGCCAGATTTACCTCAATTGTGAACCATGTTTTCTCTGCAAATGAAATGCTGAGCTATCTAACCCAAATGTCCTAAATAAAACTTAACAGCACACCAGTAATATTAGATACATATTGCTGAGATTTTTTTCTAGGAAATTCTGATTTTTCTTATTTAGGGAACACCAAAAAATTGAGCCAAACTCAGTCATCTTTTCTTCCCTTAGAAACACGTTTTGTTCCAGCAGTTTGTTGCAAAAGATAAATACTGAAGCGCGTGGTGGGAGTTACTGCGCGAGGCTCTTTATTAGCAATGCTAATTCTCAAGTTTCGCTGACAAAAGAAGTCCAGATTCCTTTCCCGGGCAGTTCCTAATCTAAACTGGGAACCGAGCTGATTGAAGTGGAAGAAACGCATCCTCCTTTTTCCCTCCAAAATGAACTTTCCTCCAGTTTCCCTCGGAAGGGGTTACAAAACGCGTTTGAGGGTAACGGCAGCGCTGCCGTGCCTACGCCTGGCTGCCAGCAAAGCACAAGAGAGCCGCTGATGCCTAGTAGAGTAACGTGTAACGCTGGCTCACCTTCTCGGGGCACGGCCGCCTGTGCTTTACCAACGCACAGAACGCCGAGACCCGGTTTGGGTTTGAGGTGGGGTTTTGCGGAGCGGGAAGCAGAGACCCAAACGCAGCCCCCGCACCCATCTCGGCCAGCACTCCACCGCGCCCCGCCACCTGCGCCGCGGGAAGCTGCGGAGTCCCGCGCTAAAGGCTGGTGGCTTTAGGGAGTCAGGGGTGTCAGGAGCAGAACTTCCCCCTCAGCCCCCGCTCCCGGCCGGGCGGGTTTCTATGCGGAAAGCCCCCTTTGTAACGTCTCTTCGGCCTCTGCCTCACCGAGAGCGCGCGGGGGGCAGGCGCCTGCCCTCTGGCAGCCGCCTACACCTTTAGAGGGTATTTCGGGACGTTGTTCGGGACGTTGTTCGGGGCTCCCCTTTCCCCCGGCTCGTTTGGGGAGGGGGACCCGCCCTGAAGAGACCGCGGCGGGCGGGCAGAAGTGGGAAGCTCCGCGCCGCCCCGGCGTCCCCCTCCTCCCGGGGGCGGTGCGAGCTGACGCGACAACGCCGCGGCTCTCCGCCGGCCGAGTCGCACAATTATGAGAAAGAGCCGCCGGGCCGAGGCCGCCACCAGCACTGGGTCCCGGTGTGGAGTCGAGCCAGCGCCGTCCTCCTCGCCCCGTTCTCCCTTTCGCCCCGGGAGCGTTGTCCTCGCCCGGCTTTTCCCCACCCAGCCCTCCGCTGCTGCCGAGCTCAGCCCCGATAGATGGAGACAGGCCCCGCCACCGCCGACGCCGAACCACGAGCAGGAGCTGCCCGGCGCGAGGAGAGCCAGAGTCGGCACCGAGACCCAGCCCGGCCCTGAGGAGAATGGTGAGGGCGGCGGCGGGGTGCTGCGGCGGCGGGGCCGGGCTCGCCGCCGCGACTCGAGGAGGGAGGGACGGGGGCGCCGGCTGCCGGATCAGACCTGACCCGGCCGGCTGCTTCGGGTCCTGGCTGCCGCGGCCGCTTTCATCCCCCTTAGCCCCTCTCTCGCCCAGGTTCACCTCTCGCCGCGGTGGGCTTCCTCTGCCCGCCCTGTCCGGGGGGCCCCGGTGGCGGGGAGGAGAACGAGGAACCCCTCTGGGCTGTCAGCTCCGAGCCGGAAGGGGAGGCGCGGGCTCGGGCGCCTCAGGGTCGTCCGCGTGTGCTGCCCGGGCCCCCGACGGCCGGTGAGATGTCCCTTCCCCACCCCACCCCCCTCCCCTCAGCGCCCGCCCGCCCACGACCCTGCCGGCCCGGCGGGCCCTGCCCTGCCCTCCCGGAGCTCCACGGCGGTGGCTGACCCGAGCCGCCAGGGCGAGGCTCCCGCCGCCGCCCGGCGTTTCCAGAGCCTGCTCGCGTGGTGCCTGCGGAGCCAGCCAACGCCGCCCTGCCGCCGCCGGCCCCTTCGCGCCTCCCCGCGCCTCAGAGCCGCGCGCTGCGGGGCCGGTCCTGCGGCTGAGGGGGCTTCACCGCTTAGAAACGTGGTCTTTGGTTTAGCGCTCTCTGAGTACTGCCGTAGTCCTTTACGTCTTTGTCTAGTACCGGCGTTTTTGCGGTGGTCTGTGTAGTTCTCTGGGATGCAGTTGTCCTTCCCTTCTGATCGTTCCGCCTGTGTCATTTTTAAAATTCTACACGTTGTCCTGTACAAGGGAGTGTATAAACCCTTACAAAGCGGTGTATGAGCTTCTACAACGAAAATACATGTTTAATTCCAGCTTTTTCTTCTCCTGGCTCCTAATTGATTCCTCATCCCTATGCTTGTTCCATAATTCTTATTTACAGGATTTAGTGACCTGTCACATCAAGTGTTTTCCAATGATTTTGAAAATCTGAGTGGCATGGAGTGTACATTGAGTCAGATGCTTTATTTCATTTTAAATAAAGGTGGTTTGTTTCACAGTACATTGTTCAAAACCACAGCGATTCATACCCATGAGCCTTCCGTTTCTGACTACATCTCTGAGCTGTGCAGAAATGTGGGCTGTCTTTTTCTAGAATCTGCACATCTACTGCTCTTCTAGGAAGAAGGTGAAAGTGCAGCCTTCTGTCCTGCTTGGAAGGGTACTTGACACCTACTTGTGTGGTACTTGCTCCTTTCAGCTGAAGTGGTTTGGTTTATTTGTTTTACTTTTTTGGGTTTGGTGAGGTTTTTTTGGTTTTTGGGGTTTTTTTTTCAAGTTTTGCTGGTGGTGACAAAGCGTAGAAATATACAGTATGTACAGATTGGTTTTAACCAGTATAGATGATCGTGGATCAGCCATTTTTCTGGGAATGTAATATGTTAGCAGTGTTTTATACTTACCATGTCTTTATCAAATATTTTGAAACTGCTGCTTGACAGGTGTTGTCAAGTTGAATATAGGACATTTAATGGAAGTTCATTCTGCTAAAAATTTCCTTGCTCCTCCATGACTGTCTAGTGATTTTGAAGAGTTTCTGGACAGTGTCCAACAGTAAATCAGAAGTTATTCTAAAGTATGAGTTGTTCAGTGTGGCAATTCCATGAGTTGAGCCTTTTCTCTTTTTTTTTTTTTTTTTCTTTTTTTATCAATGTGTCTTTGTGGGTGAGGTAAGTGTCTGCTAGATCATCCTTCATACCTTCTGGTATGAGGCCATTCTTCACTTTGCTATTTCAAGTGGGGGAAAAAAAAAACCCTTTGTAAACGTGGAACTGTTTAGGCTGGTTTTGGACTGTTTGTACCTTAGTTTCCTGATGTTTTACTTTGATATTTCTTTTGCTTGCTTGAGCACAGGAGTGGAAGGGTAACTTTCACTTGTCATACAAAGGCACCTTGAAACATCACCTTGCATTTTACAGTTATCTCACTTATCTGTAAAGATACTCTATCAGATTGTCTATCTCCCTATGTGCATTGGCCTGGAGAGAGGCGCTCTATTGTGCGTTAACTTTCACTCCTTGCCCCTTGAGGCTCTGCGTAACTCTATAGCCTCGCTGCCTCGCCTTTTTGTCTTATCCCGTCAGCCCCGCTTTCTCTGCTCTGCTAGTGATAGCCCGCAGCATCCAGAGTCCTTTCTTCTTCTCATAGTTATCATTGCCACTTGCTGTGCTTCCCGTTCCTGGAAGCATTGCAGCAACACCCAGCCTTTTCCTGCTTCTCAGTCGTGTCCCTTCACAAGGTGCGTTTCAATTAACCGTGTTCGCTCCTTGTGGACGGTCATGACAGATGATGCTTAAATAATTGATGCTGACACAGTAGGGGCTGGCAATTTTGCACCAGTAATGTTGCAGTTCTCTGAAAGGACTTGTCAAGAAGTGTGTGTGAAGTGAGGGAGGTCTACAGTTTGTGTGCTTGACAGGATTTTGCGCAGTAAGCTTAATTTTCTTTTTCCAGAAAGACCCCGATGAGCCTAATTAGGAGTTTAATATGTACCTGTACTAGCAGTGACACTTTTAGTGAACTTCTGATGCTGTCAGCATACTGTTTGAAACAAGCCCAAATTTGAAGTTCCGATATTTGAAGACTTGAGTCTGGATTTTGAAATTGTGATTTACGCTTTGAAAAATCAAGGCAATTAAATGATACTTGTCATACCGACATACTTAATCTGAAAAAAAAATTAACATATTTATTTCTTTCAGAATCCCTCTTTTCTTTTAACTGGGTCTGCTTTGGCCACAAACTTGCATGCCATGTTAATTTGTTGAAATGAGGAACATTCTGGCTTGTTTATCCCACTTTTTAAAAGGCAATAAGTGTGTTTTCCAGAATTAAAGTTTTGTCTTTGAGGTCACATTTCTTATTTCTAATATGAATAATTCTGTTGGTGCATTTTAGCATTGCTGGTTAAAATTCCAGCAGCTGGCTTTTCAGCAAAAAAATTAGTGAATAATCTCACTCTGTGTGTGTATTTGGGTAAGACACTTACATGGTTACTAAAGATAATGTCACTTCTTACCTCTGATACTGACAAGTAGTAGTGGCCTCTGAGAAATTAATCTATATGCTTCATTATTTGTTCAAAAAATAGTCTGTGAATGCTGCCTGTCATAAAATGTGAATGAAATTTGTTGCATGCTTTGTTTAGGTTCCCTAAACCTTCTTTCTCCTCTACTGTATTCTCTGCAGTCGTCTAATTGTCCTTTATTTAATTTAACCCCATCTCTTTTGCCCACATAATGAAAATATAGAAGTAGTGGTGCCATGTTATTATACTGCGATGCAACCTATACTGAAAGTTATCTACCTAATCCTTTCTTTCTGTTATTTTTATTACTTTAAACTCAGCTTTCCTTTCACTCAAATTGTAGATATTTTTGTATTTCAAGTAATAGAAAGCTAATCTAACAAAAACCCCAGAAAAAGTAACCCCCTGAAACCTTTGTATTGGCAAGCTTTGCTTCCTGATCTGGCTCAGTGCAGGATTAGCTGGGCATCAGCGCTGCTGCGGGAGACAGGAGGTAGGATGTGCAGAAGGTGACTTGTCTCTTTGGTAGCAGCCAGTCATTAAACCAGCATCGCCTGGCATGCTGAATCCTTGCGTGTAACTGGATGCGACCACAGACCCAAGCGGCGGCGTTTCTGAGACCTGTCTCCTTCCCAGCTTTTGCACTGACAGAGGGAATGCTATTTTTTGAGGAGTGGTGAGATTTTTTTCTCCAGCCTTCTTTACACCTATATTTTGCTTAGCACATAAAGTGGATGTGAGCTGTTTTAAAGCAGGGGCGTGAGCCACTTTCTTTAACTACTAGGTTTGCTGGAACCGCAATACAGCTTGAGTTTGTTTTTCTCTCTGGCTGCTATAATTCCTGTATGGAAATAGGGACAATGTGGGTTGTCTCATCGCTGTCAGATGAGCAGAGGAAATTTCTTTATCCCTCTGTTCTTACCAAGAAGGAAAGGCCAGTGAAACTCTTGTGGGAAAAGAAAAAATAAAACCAGTAGAAACTGGGATAAATAACATTATCCTTAACTGTATTTTTTTTTTCTGTCCCAAGAATTGTGCAAAAATTGTTCTAATCATATGGAAAATACAGGGAGAAAAATAACTGTATTGCTGGTTGTGGTGCTGATAATTCTGAAATGCTGCGTTAAGAAAGGACTGGAATATTTAACTGGGGAAAATGGTTTGACAACATATGGTATGAGGATGTTGTAGAAATAGTCTGAGAGATAAATGTAGTGGTTGATTGCCAGGAAGAGTTTAAAGTACGGTAACAAAGTGGTATCACATTGGAATGGATTGAGCATAGTTTTTAAGTTATGCATTTTTTTCCCCCTTAACTAAAGTAAAGTTCAGCTGTTGTGAGGTGTAGGCTTGGATCAAACCTTAATTCTGGGATTTTTTAAAACTTAAAAGTCGCATCAGAGTTACAGATTATTTAATAGATAGGTTAAGAGCACTATCTATTTTTCTAAATATTCTTGCCAACTCAAATTAACTTGAGATGTTTCATGTAATTTCTGTTGTTAGATTTTCTGAAATGTTTGGGCACAATGTGTATGGCAGACTTCAGTTGCTGAGTTAGTGTATCCCAACCCACCTTTATTTAATTTGATTTCTGTGACGTGTGATATGTGTGCTAGCATATCTCTTGATTTTCTACAGCTGCAATATTGGAATTTTACAGGCTGTTTCAGTAATAAAGGTGGTACTCTGTTGTGTGTAGTTTGACAACATATGTTTTCAGACAGTGACCCAACTTCAGAAACAGCTATTGTAAACCCTCTGCAAAGTTTTAGTGCTACTTCGTCTTCAACCTTCAACTGTTTAAATGTAGATGCAGTCCAACACAAAGTGCTTATTTTGTTTAAATACACATAATGGCTTTTGCAAAGAGCATGCAACTAGCTAATAAAGTGTTTCAAAGATTATAGGTAGATGTGTACATGTAGTTTGTCTACCTCTGAAAAGAATGCCCATGTGAATCTTAGCAGTGTCTAGACTTATTGCTAGTAATTGCAATAGCAACAATTTGAGGAGGTCTCTTTCTGAGTTGGAGAGCATTAGAGCTGTTTCAAGGTTTGTGGCAGCCTGGTCAGGCTTTCTGTTTCTTAGTCTTGGGTCCCAAAGCCAGGTGTGGATGATGCACAATGCTACTGGATTATGCCTTTATTTTCTACTATTAAGCAAATTAGTTAAAAAAACCCATACCAACCAAACAAAAAAGCTGCAGGTTCTAATAATTGGCATATTTCTATTATTTATATTATTTCAGTTTCTGGTTTGCTGATTTTGGGGTTTTGTTTGTTTGTTTGGGGTTTTTTACTGACAACATCTCAGGGGATTATTGCAGTATATTTTTGCTGTCATACAGTAACACATTCCTGCTTGAGAATACTTTCATAGTTACAGCTCTAAATTAATTTAATCTAGGTGTTCAGTCTTTCACCATAATATAACCCTGTAATCTTCAAAGCCTGTCGGTGTCTGTTACAGCTCAGTCAGTCTTAACACAATGGTTATTGCAATTGAATACAGCCTTTGTTCCATGCGTTGTTCCCACTTACCTCTACTTATTTTCTTAAGCTTATCTTCTTGATTCTTGTCACCTTTGCTAAGAGAGGAACAGAAATGAGGTTGGGTGGAATCTGGCAAGGTGTCCCTGGCTGACAGTTCTATCCTAATACCTGCCAAGATTTTCTCCTCCTGATCCTAATGCTGCAAAGTGATAATCAGTTTTTATGAAATGCAGACTTGACAAACTTGACTTGTAAAATTAAAATTTAATAGGCAAATAAATGTACATTTATGCCTTGTGCAAATTCTAGTTTCTCTTTTAGGGATACTGTATTTCACAACCACTTACTGCTGAAAAATTCCTGGACTCAGGGCACTTTTAGAACTAGTATTACTTAGCAGTTCAGATCTTCCCACTATAGCTTACTTCATTGCCAGTATAGCTCCCAGGACTGATCTGGAGCACTTAAGGTGTGGGTAAAGTGTGTTGCGGGGCAATAATCTCAGATACAAGGCAGGGCTGATGTTGAAGCCCTCAGCATCTTTACTAGCCACTCCCAAATCTACCAAAACTCTTCTAAAAGGTGTGGTTGTAATCCAGTCTAAACTCATCTAAACTCTGGCTGTCACCCTTCTGCCCATCCCTTTGTGCTTCCCTGTGTGCTCAGTCACTGTTTTGGGGATCTAAATGGAATAAACATCTAATCATTTCCTATTTTTCTTTTCTTTGACAATTAATTCTTTTGCTGGTCATTTCCCTGAATCGACTCTCCATGTGACTGCATAAATGCTGGTGCCCCTATGAGATCGGGTGGGGTCATATGCAGAGATTTAGGATAATGGGATTGTGGCACCCCAAACTTGATGATCAATGATGAAGCTGGTTTGGAAGCATGCTGTGAGGTGCTTGAAAGTTGACTTGTGTCATCATATTAGCAAGTGTTCTGGTACACTGTCATCCACTCTGCAGGAGTGTTTTCTAAATCTTAGCGCCCTGTGTGCAGGCATGGGTGTTGTTGTGCCATCACAAGTAGGTTCTGTGCCTCTTCAAAGTATAAACCAGATTGCATTGCAGACCTTGTCTAATTGTTCTGCAAGCATGTAGTAGCTATGCTTGAATACTTTTTTGTCTAAATTCTTGTTTACATAGGATGGTTTCTTGACCTTCTTTTCTGAATGTGTGCTAGCAGATGTAAGGTAACTGTATTTTACCAGATGTGCTGTGGCTGTAGTCTGTCTTTGTGAATTGAGCTGCACTGGGATGAGTTTGACCCCTCCCATCAGGTTATTTCAGTTGGCAAATGATCCACTGCCCATAATTTATCTTGCATAACAAAAGACTGCTAGATTTTTTTTTCTCCACATTCTTAACATGCTTCTTATTTGCTTTTAAGTGGTATTTCCATCCCTGTTTAACTTTCCCAAGAAGCTGAACCTGTTCCTTTGGGGTAGGAGAGAGCAAGGCTGTATTCTAGTAATCTATCTGATTAGAGCTCAGCACAGCAGCCATGTGACCAGGTTCAAAGACGGTCATGCTGATGTACAACATAGTTAAAATTGTGTGTGTGTTTGCTTTATGTAGTAAGCTCAATGCTGTATACTACTTTGTAGCTAGAACCAGTCTGAAAAAGTTCAGGTTCCTTTCAAAGCCTGTCTCTGCGGCTTGCCGCGGTCATGCAAGTAATTAGTCGGGTATAACTCGGTCACCTGAATAGGTTAAATTATGCATGTGCTTAAGTGACACATGATTGGAGCCTAAAAATACCAGTTGTGTAATTACAGAACTGTTAATCAACTCTCTGTTCAATTATAACAATCAGTTAATCTACAAGAGTAGGTGCAGTTAATGATGTTTTAAATGTCAAAGTCTTACCAGTTTCTCCGGTGTTCCTTGGCTGCAGTTCTGTCTGAACTGTAGTTTACAGAATTCTGTTAAACAGCAAATTTGATACATTTTGAACTGAAGGCATGAGAATAGTACATGGCTGAGGGTCAGCTTCTGGCATAAAAGTTTGAGTGTGATTGATCTTGAAGGAATTCCTGTTTATGGTAGTAATCTTGCCCTAGTGAGAGAGTAATGAGTCATCGATACCATAGCTGACATCCTGGACAACTTTCTAGGAACTTAGCATCGTCTGGCATTGCAAGGCCTCTGGATATGGGACTAGTTGGAAGAGGCTTGCTCCTCCTGATTTCACAAGCTATCATTTGCCAACTCCTTAATTACTTTCCTGAAAGTGTTTATGGGGTTATATGGCAGACCAGCCCGTGCGGCAGCCGTGCGAGCACTTACCTTGGCCTATGTGAGGGGCACTGAGCAAAGCTGTGGAGGTTGGGACAGACATAAAACTCTTAAACTGACATTTACTGGCTTCACAGCCAGAGGCATTGAAAAGCAGAAATATCCCCTTAACTAACCTTTGTCCTTTTGCTTTGTGCCAACTTCAGATTTATGCCCTTGCCTTGTTAAGCAATCGGTCTGTCTCATTCTTGGTTTCTTTATAAAAACCTTATGCAGAAAAATCCTTTTTTAGTTTTCCACTGTAGGAAGAAAGCAGTTTGTATGCATGCAGTTTTCTATATAAATCCTACCTCTGTGTGTGTAACTCGGGGACTCTTCACTGTTAGATTCTCTGTAACTGTTTTAAATGCATTAGTGAAACAATGTGGTCTTTTTATATTGTTTATATAGGGGAAAGAGGACAGAAAACACTCATCATGGTTGTCCCGGTTTAAGCTGCCAGCTAGTGTTACAGGTAAACGTTCTGCAGCAATGAAGGCTGCTAACAAATGAATCATTGTTTGAATGCATCAGTCTTTGTGCTTAGTGTTCTGTAGCCCACGAGGGAAATACTTGGTACTAGTATAATCATAGACGTTGCTGGACAGCACAGTGCAGTAAACTTTGGGCTGCACTTTCTTCCTGGCATACAAACTGTAAAAGACTGAAGCTTTTCTGCTTCCAGAAGCAAACTGTTTCCAGGTTGTAGAAAAATGTTTTCTGGTCATATGCATGTAGACAATCTGAGGAATACAGGTAGACTTTGCAGAGAGGGGAGGATTATTCATGAAAGCTAATTAGGCAGTTCTGTCCCTAGGCTTACTCAGCGGAGACTGGGAGCAATTCAGAGCAGTTCTTTTCTGTCTGCAGGGAGGATGCAGGAAAATTAGTACTGCTGAGATAAGGTTAGTCTTTTTGACTGTCCTCTTGGGTGTCATTACTGAATTTTTCAGGGTTTTCTGAGAGATGTAATGATCCTGAATGTAGGGCACAGAAAATAGTTTGTAATTAACGTGTTAGGAGTTAGTTGGGTTTTAATTATACTGAGAATGAGAGAAAAACATGTTCAGTGCCAGATGAGAATGAATACTATTCTCAAACCCAGGGTATCGGCTTGCCCAAAATGTAACCTTAGGCAATATGTTCTTGCTTCATTGGCTGCTCTCCGAGAAATAAAGAAATACTGTCTTAGCTTCCCTTCCTTCCTGAACATCAGGATACAGGTGCTTCAAAAGAATGCATTTTTTGTGTGACAGATCTGTAGTCTTTTCCTGGATGCTTAGAGTAACTGTGCTTTGGGGGATTATTTTTGTGTACCTTGACAGTAGGCTTAGATCAGCTCAGCTGTTTTGCTAACCCAGTATCTTGCTGCTGCTGAAGGGGATGTCCTACTTCCCTTGTTCCCACTCTGTTCATGGCCATGTGGTCCTTTCCTGTGCCTTAGTTTTCTGCCCAGTTTGCATCAGAATCTGTTCATTTTAGCAACAAAGATATCAGCTCTTTTTTCCTAGAAATAATGTTGCATTGGTTTAGGGAGTTCAGTCAACTCAACAAGTGACTAGTACACAGCTCCTGGTGGGAGGGAAGTGGCAGGAGAACCGGTGGGAGGACAGAGGAGTAACTTGCCAAGCTTGTCTTCTCTGACCGAACCCTCACTGTATAATTTGATGAATTGTATTTCATAAAGCAAATATTTCCCCTGTGTATCTTGGCTTTGCTGTTGCCAGGACCTCCACCTCCTTAGTGTTGTCTTTCATTTCTCTAGAATGATAGTCTTTGCTCCTTTCCCCCAGTAGGCCATCAAGGAGCCCGAGGTAGAAGTCCAGTACAGCTTTGGCAGGCTTTTGTGCCCCATACCACTCAGCATTGGTGAGTTTTACTGGAAGTGAATATGCTGAAGAAATGATAATAAAAAATAAAGTATCTATAAACCGCAGTTGGTGTTGTGATCTCTCAATATCATTTAATTAGTGTTGCACCTGCCTTGCAAAACCAAAAAAGTTACTTAATCATTTATTTGATTTCTGAGTGATTATTTAGGCATATGGTACTTAACATAGATGTGTTGCAGGTCGTTTAGTTCTGTGGGTAACCTGCAATTCTGCATGAACATCTAGTGAGAGAGCTGAAAACCCGTGGCTTTTTCGATCAGCGTAAGTAGAGGACACCTATATCACTGTTCAATAAACACAAGTTAAGAGATAAGATTGAGACGGTAAAATCTATGTCCTAGTGAACTATCTGCATTGTTTCATGATATTTTCAGTTAGTGAACAGTCATTTGGAATGGATTTCTTATCTTAAGTTTCACTTTTTTACTTCTTGAGTTGATTTTCCTTTTATCAAATATATTTAGACTTCCTTGCTAGAGCAAAAAGCGAGTTTTTGTCCCCACAGGTTATTCTGCTTTTTAGTTGTTACTGTCCAACTTCATCAGTGTATTTCAAGTCCATACAAATGTTTGATAAGAGTTTTCTGCTTTTGATTTGGGATCTGAATGTTCAGCATGGGGACTCAAGCTTGCTGAGGCCACCCTATAAGACTAGGATAAGAGAAACACCAAAAGACATTCTTCTGTTTCTCTCTACATTAGACCTAGCCAGACCTTGATTTAAATGGGTAGCTAGGCATTAGTATCTCTGTGCTTGTATCCTAATTAGCACTGCTGTGTGCATGTGAAGGATGGTGCAGTAGGAAGTTTTGTAGTGCTTTTGGTAAATAGTGCAGTAAAATGTACTTTTTAGCAGCCCAGGTATTGACTTGGAGATAAAATGAATAACTTTAAGCTCTTTCACAGTACAGCTCTGGTTGTAATAATTCGTGAAGAGGGATGCAATTTCAGTGGTCAGAGTGAGGTTGTGATGGAGAGCTCAATTTTTATGTTAAACTCGTTTTCAGAGATCAACAAAATAAGACACAGCAGCTCAAACACCTGTTTATTACCCTGAAAAAAGGAGGGTGGAAATTTTTTAAGTGCCTAAATAAGAGTTGTATATTACTTCAAACAGTAATTAGCTGCTTTCACATTTGTCTAAATAAACCCAGCTAAGTTTCATCTTTGCACTTTTCTAGAGTAAACAGAAACTATTTAAATAGTTTTAGTGGGGAACTTTTATCTTCTGATAAGGTACATGGATGCCTCTAGAATGTTGTCAGGCTACTTGTGTCCTGAGATGAGGGCTGTAGTCAACATACACTGTTGAGCAATTGCGGACCTAGCTAGCTGTGTCAGGAGACCTTTGTCTTGACAGGCAATGAAAGTATAGTTGAATCCAGTAGCTCTTTGTTGGTGAGCTGAATTTAAAAATGCTTAAGTCTACAATTCTACAGTAGGTGAACTATACTACAGTGAATTATTGTTCAGTCTTGTTCTTCTTGCAGCTCATCCTACTTTCTCCATTCCATCCTATTCTAATCTCCCAAGAATTCTGGTCACTCTGGAGAGTTGGTCAACACATTCACTTCCTCCACTACAGCTAGCAAATATTGGCATGTTTACATGCGCTTACGTATGGTGGTGTGGTTTAGCCCCAGCCAGCAGCTGAACACCACGCAGCCGCTCACTTGCTGTTGATGGCCACCTAAATCCCAAACACAGCACTGCACTAGCTACTAGAAAGAAAATTAACTCTATCCTAGACAAAACCAGGACAGTGGGCTGGGACAACATGGGGAGTAAGAGCTAACTTACTCCATCATACCTCTATGACCCTGTCTGTAAGTTATGCACCTATTCCCTTTACCAAGGAAGTGAAGGCAGGTCAGGGGTTGTATGACTGACTTCTGTCTCCCTCACCATTAGGTCCGATGATAATATTTTAATATTAGCCTGGAGTCAGCCTTATTTTTTGTTCTGAGATGTCTTGTGTAACTTACACAGAGTGATTTATTTTTTTCATTATTATTATTTTTATTTAGTGGTACTGGCTGTTAAAATGAGCAAAATTCCCAAACTCTCTCAGGTGGTTCTTTCATAGTGTGTTTACTTGAAGGGATTGTTTCCTAGTGTTAGTAGCTTTGATTATAAAAATAAATTGTCTTTCCTTGATACTGTGTCTAAAGATAAGTCACTTGACATTTCATCATCTTTAGTAGTGATCTGGTGCTATCACCTATTTCACATGCCCACTTGTGTGTTCTCTTGTTCTTCCCTCTCACCTATGCTGTTTAGAGAAATATTATTGATCTAGCGATTTAAATGTGGGGATGAGGCTTTCTGGTTTTTGGTTGGGTTGGTTTGGGTTGGATTTTTTTTTTTTAAGATATTCAAAGGGTCATCTGAGGCAAGCTATGTTAAAAATCCCATAGTGATAACAAGTTTCCATTGCTCTAGTGAGTTAATAATAGCCTCCTTAAGTCAGCAGGCACCAAAATCTTTGCTGTGATGATAGAGAACTACCTTTCTTTGTATGACATTAAAAATAAGTCAGATCTGTAAATGGAACAGGCTAAGAAAGTGGTAGAGCAAGACCAACAGCATCCACCCTTTCAGCTTGCTTTTGTAGTTGTAATGTGCTTCAGCACATAATGCATTACTCAGATGTTCATGCACTTCATGAACCAGAAAGGCAAGATCTACTTCAAATCTGCAGCTCAAAGCTGAAATAGATGCTTTGTACCAGGTGAAGTCAACTTGCAACCTGTATGCTGTCTATGGGTAGCAGGTGCCAGAGCTGAGCTGGGAACAAATTGGAAGCCAATAGAGGATGGGATTAATTATTTGGCTGGTTGCTGGAGCCATTTTTTCCCCTGCTTTATTTCCAGAGGTGGCTACCACTAACTCGTCTCTCACATCTGTAATTTGTGTTCCCTATGTGATGGGGAAGGGACTGGAAGTTGCTTGGGAAGGACAGCCAACAGATAAAGGCTATGTGAGTTGTTTATCCTCTGAAAGCATTCCCCAAGGCTCATTCCTCCCAAAAATAAACCCAGAGTTGATAGGGTGTATGAACAGACAATCCTGTGTGGCACATGCACGGTAAGCCCAGCACTTGCCAGAAATGTTGGGTATGAACCAAACCAATTGTTTCATGTGGAGTAAATCATAGAATCATAGAATATCTTGAGTTGGAAGGGACCCATAAGGATCCTCGAGTCCAACTCCTAAATCTGATGAGCTGGGAAGTGCAGAGGTTTTAGCAGCTGTGCACAGTGTGTCCCACCAGCCCCTGTGGAAAGGACCAGGTTGAGTGGCCATCCTTGATACCCACAGAAGTTGTTTGACCCACTTGAAAAGGTTTGGCACCCTTTCTGTTATGTGTTGGTGAGTAGGTATGCAGAGTGCCTTCCTGCTTGTCTTATTTAAGAGTGTGTAGGCTTGCAATCTGCATCAGCGGTAAGATGAGAATGCAGACTGCAGCTAAATCGGTGTTGAGAGGGGTGAAGAGGATGCAGACTGTACAACTGTATCACTGTAGGTAAGGAAGGAAAAGTAGGTTGTGTGTTTAAAAATGTAAGACTTTGGGATTGGTTTACACTGGTGATGTGACATAACTAAAGAAGGGCTTTAAACAAGGGAACCTGGCAAAATGTAGCAGGCACTGTGTGACAGATTTGAAAGCATTCCAATGTACTTTTGCTATGTGTTATTTTGGAATATCCCATTTGAACCAAGTGGCATTAGAATTCAAAATGTTGACTGAAAAGCTGTAGTTGTATTTTCCTTGCAGTTACAACCACATACTCTCTTTGTGTCCTTTTCTTTCAACCATGATTCTAAGTCTTGGGGGGTAGAGACATTTTCATCTCTCTTGAAAACTCAGTGGGCTAATTCCATGTTTCTTGCATCTGCATCATAGCTTTGGTATATGTTTTAAAATACTTTATAGAATGCATCTAAAATTGATTGGTCAGGGAGCTCACAGAAGGTAATTTATAGATTCTTTAGAAGGGTTGAAATTTTTTACCTTGGTATTTCATTAGTTGGGAGGATTGCAAGGGTAACTTTAAATCAATTTACTTATTCTAGTTTACAGCAGTGAAATTGGTTTACCTTATTTTGTGTTTTTGTTTTCCTACCAAAATTCCTGATTCCATCGTTGAAAGTTGGGAAATAAAAAATAAAATACATTCCTCTGTCTCCAGGATACTTTGCTTTTCTGAAGGCCTGTTCAGGAACAGTGTGCCATCTGCTGTGCTGACAGTCTTCAAGAGTTTCTGGCTTTGGCAAATTTGTTTAATTACTGTATCTGTTAATTGGACATTTACCTCTGGAGGTATTTATTGTTCTCAGCTAAGAAAGCCATTTTCAAATTACACCAGTGTGCGTGTGTCTTCTGAAATCAGCTGATATTCCAGTGTGACCTGAGATCTCACATAATATAGAATCATCTGTGAAATATTTTCTAGGGACATCTTAAGATATTTTTTTTTTAATGCCTGAGATGGATGGTGTATGCATTTTGAGATTTAATGCTTTCTAAAAAGGAAGAGTAATTTTATGACTTGTCTAACTGCAGAGCAGCATGTAACTTGACACGGATGTTAAATCAGCAACATTTTAAAAATTTATTTAAAAATACACTGGGTTTATTCTGAATTTCCCCCTGAAAGACCTGTGTTGCAATTAGAAGATAACTTTCTCAATAATGTGGGTAGAGTGCATCGAGTCTGAATGAAATAAAAATGTCACCAAAAGTATTAGGTCTTTGGGCAGTATTTGGGCCCATCAGGATTAAAAATAACGACTTCAGAACGTTACATTCATTGTATGAGTTTATGATCTTATGAATTAAATTAATCTTAAAAAAAAAAAAAATCCCCAGTCAGCTTAACTTTGATTTGTGATTATTTGGTGAGACAGTTGTCCCAGAAGCATCCTGTTGGCTCCATTGGAATAACTGCTTTCAACTTTGGGAGTGCTGTAAAAATTTCTTTTGACAAATCCCAAATATTCTTTGCATCCAAAACTGCATGTGGATTTCATGAGTTTGGTGGCCACTGCCTTACGTCAGAGAAGAACTTGATGAAACAATAGGTACTCTGTTAAGAGACCTGGATTGCTGTGAAAACTGTTCAGAGCAAATCTCCTGAACTGTTCAATAAAGAATAGGATTGTTGAAGGTTTGTTTTCGGCACTAAAGGAGCCATTGATGTGAAGATTGGTATCATTGCTTGCTGGCTCATTTGAGGTCTGCTTCTGAATATAGTGTGAGGGAGAATCAACAGAAGACTTTCTCTGCCCTTTTACCTTCCCTGCTTCCTCAACAGTTTTTATTTAAAATAAAACCAGTATTTTTTTGCTGTTGAGCAATGTATTTTCAGGACTGTAGAAATATTTTCACTAGAGAAGTCTTTCAGCCCAGAAAATCAGAGCTGTTTGGTTTCATGAGTCAAGTGAAGCTTGCTGAACTGTTCTGCTGAGAACAGGATCTTCAACATAGCAGAGACACCACTGTTCATGTTCTGTGACAAGAGGTGCCTCAGTGGGTTTTGGAAAAATTCAATGAAAAAACTTTTTCTTGTAGATGGAGGTGGTAGTTGTTTCAGAATAAAAAAAAATATGTATATCTGATAGGAACTGTAGGTAGAATATCATTGTAAAAACGTCCGTTTGTAGTGGGGTAAACACCAATTTAAGCTTAATTCCCAATCCTTCATGTTTAGAGTGATGTACTTCACAGGGACACGTTAAAGCATTCTGTAAATACCATTTGGCACTGTGATATTATTTGGGCCTTTTTGTCATTTGTAGTATCACACACATCCGTACTTTCTATACATGTAAGATTGACAGGCATTCTTGTTATTGATTCAGGAACAAATTCTGTAAGCTTTTTGAATATATTGTAAGCTTTTTGAATATATTGTGTATTCTCTAGACAGACTACTGTTAGTTTTCAGCAGAGAGTCATTTAAATATAGTTCATGGTACTAGCAGGCTAAATGCTTTGTTTTCTTCACCCACCCCCCACCCCCTCCCCCCCCCCAAAAAAAATACTGAACAGTAATTATAGAGGTATGTAATTTAAATTGCAAGGAAAGCAAGTAAATTAAATGTCTGGGGCTTGCTGGAGCCAAGAGTTTAAAACAAATGTTAGCAAATATGGCGTCGAACTTGCTTACCTCTTTCTTTTCTCCTCCCATCTGCTTATTTACTTAATGTTAGCTGAAGTTCTGAAGACTTTCCTCAAATGATAAATGCTTCGATGAGGAACAGAGTTGTGCTCTGCTATTATTTTTAATATAAATTTTAGGTATTTTCTTTGATGTACGTAGGCATAACTGTCTTTCACATAACTCTCCACCCCATACACAGCAGTGTATTTAGCTCATCTTGGGATGCACATTTTCGGTATGATTCAGTTAATCTGTACTAAGAACAAGTCCAGGTACTTTTTGCCTGGAGCACTGCTCTTACTGCCTGAAGAGTTTGAAGCCCCAGTTGGAAGTCTCTGCAGTGAGACCTAGCATGCCTTTTATTTATCACACTTCTTCCCACAAGTTTTATGGATTCTGAAATACTTGATATGCATTAACTTAATTGGATAGTGTATTCATCCTGGTTGTTTGGCTTCATTTGGGTTTATTTGATGTATTGAGTATAAAAGCGATAAGATAAAGGTTTGTTTGGAATTTCTGCCTTCTGGCTGTAACTGCAGGTCTCAGTGCTCAAGTAGGGGTTAGTTAGCTGGGCAGGGGTCACAGTTCAGTCCCATGGTATAGCACGTGTTTGGCTAGTGGAAAGGGTTTCTTAGATAAGAGATCCTCTAGTAAATCATGGAGTGTGTGCAGTATGTATAGTTATATAAGAAGCAGTAACTTTTCCGTGGACATTTCCTGCCATAGACAAACTAAAGAACGTTGTTAGTACAGAATGTCTTTTAGAAATGTTTTGAAATTTATCTTCTTGGTTGTGAGTGACCTAGAGGGATAGGACTGCTCTGTTGTGGTGCTAGCATGAACATTCCTGCTACAGACAGTTTCCACTGTTTCTTCTTGCTTTCAGGCTTCCTGAAGCTTTCCATGTATTTTCTGTTGCCAAAATGGAAACTTCTGCTTTATGGAAAAATGGAGGCAGTGGGAAAAGAATAGAGTGTTTATTTTAAAATAAAGGACAAATAAAACTGGAAGACCTTTTCCTTTAAGAACTATTGCATATATTGACCTGCTGTATAGTGTAAGCAAAGATTTGAAAGCTGAAATATGAGATGCTGTAGAAAGTGATACAACTTCTAAATTTGACACTGAGGTCTGTGCAAGCAGTAAATTAAATCTCTATTAGCCTTCCACAAAGGATGGTTTAGAATATTATTTTTTCTAGGTCAGTTTCTGATTCACCTGGTCAGCTTTGTAGAAGAAGTGTCAGCAGAACTGCTAGGTTGGTATGGGGTGTTGCAGGTTCAAGAGTGATATATTTAGCAAAAGTTAAAGTTTAGTTTTGTACCCAATACTCTCTAGCTTATGAGCCACCAACAGTATACAGTATTACAAGTAGAAGGAATAAACTGGGATCCTTTTGTATGTGAACAAGTTCATGAATGTCAGCTATACAGTGTGTTTATATCTGCCATATTTGCATTCATGCAAGTTGTTCTGAGATCTTGCCAAATAGGAAAGCTTGCTTTCTGTACAGAAAATAATTCAGATCCATCCTGTTGGATAAACTCAAAATTTCACAGTAGTTTGGGAAAGCTCTTGTTACTGTTGTCCATCAATTGCTGCACTGCTAGAAAGTAGTTGTTATTTTAATTTATTGAATAATAGGCTCTTAAGTGTTTATAAAGTGAGTTGAAGGGGAAGAGTGGTAAGTGGTTGGGATGTTTTGCTGCTTTTTTCTGAGACCTTATGCTGCACTTTTCTCATAGTGGACTTTGGTGATTGCCTTTTTTCACCGGCTATCTACAAACCCTTAAATTATAGTTAACTTAGTGTGAAAAGTTTCATTGTACAAGGAGACTTGCTAAAAATACCCATCCTGAATTTTGGTAAAGATAACATAAGGAGCTCCTTGCTGCATGAGCAGGTACACATAACTAATTTCTATTAAGGATGCTTTGGAGTGCTAATGCTATTACTGAATCAAAAATAACTAATACTAAACAGCTATGGTAAAATTTCCATCTGTTGTAAAAGGTTATGGGATTATTTTGATATTTAGATACTTTCCGAAGTTGGAAGTATGTTGTCTTGAGTTTGTAGGTCAGCAAATACTTGTGTATGTTTTGTTTCAAATAGCAATTGTAATTATTTCAGCACTTGTGAAACTGTTATGAAAGGACTTATTTAACGGAACAACATAGTTCAAAGGATTTTGTTTAATCATGATCCCAGGGTGAGTATATCTCTTCTAGCTTACTGAATCAGATCAGCATGCTTTCTGTTTCTTGAAGTTCTTTCAGAAATCATGAAAGACACAGTGAACTTTGTTGCCTGCTCAGAAATCAGTGCAACCAGAATTGAGCTCTTAGTTACTGTGTTGACTGCTAAGAGGTCTTAATATGCCAGTATTTTCATAGATCTCTTGCCCATAGGAAAAAGGTAGTGAAGGTAGTTCTACAGTAATATTAATTGTACTGACGTTTTTCTTTTAAGTCTTAGATTTTATTTAGCTTGAGGGATTTGAAATGTGTGGAAAAGAATCTGGAAAGCTAAGAGTTTTTTTCCTCCAAATTCAAGTTGGAAAGGAAAGAAAGTAAATAGTAGCTCTTTATGTGTTGTTACAACTTGTAATGTCTGACTGTATGTTTTTTGGGGAGTGCTCATAGTTCCTTTTTGCCCCCTTTGCCTTTTCTTTATTAACAGCACTACAGAGCTCACTGTATTGGCAGCTCCTGACCCTAGTTGCCTGTAACCATCATGAAAGGTACACCTTCTAAAGTACACCAGCTAAACAGATCATTCCAGTGAGCAGAAGTAACTGGGAGCAGAGTTTAAGTGGTGTAGTTGTGTATGCAGTAGAGATGATTAAAAAGCTTTAAGAAGGATAGGCAAATTTTTAAAATGTGGCTGATAGCTTACTTGCATATCGATTTTTGACTAATGGCTTGCTCTCCTATTTTAACTTAATGTTTAGCTGTTATGGAAGTGTTTCTTAGAGGTAATTGCTGCAACTTAGTTTTCTTAAGTGTCCTCACATCCTCTTCCTTTTTCTAGTCGTCACAGGAACATTATGTAACAGCAGTTCTTGCTTACAGGGAAGGCAGTACTGTGTGTCAGCTCTTACTACGTTTAATGTGATCTTTACCTGCTTATGGGAAATGGCTCTTGTGTACTCTGTCCTCTTTTTGGTTTGCTCCCCTCCTGTCCACCCCTTTCCCTCTCCTTAACTAAAAGCATGTTTCTGTAATTAGCAAGTTCTAAATAAAACTCTTGCAATAAAGATTTATCAGTGTACAAGAGTGCTTCTGGAGAGAGTCTAATTTTACCAAAAGAAAAGTTCCAAGTGTGTTTTAATAATCATAGAATCATAGAATTGTAGGGGTTGGAAGGGACCTCGAGAGATCATCGGGTCCAACCCCCTGCCAAAGCAGGCTCCCTAGGACATTTCACTGAGATAGGCATCCAGACGGGTCTTGAATATCTCCAGAGAAGGAGACTCCACCACCTCCCTGGGCAGCCTGTCCCAGGGCTCTGTCACCCTCACTGTGAAAAAGTTTCTCCGCATGTTGGTGCGGAACTTCCTGTGCTCCAAAATGTGGAGCCTCCTTCATGTAAATAACATAGATGTACCTGTGCTCTACTGGAAATACTTTCATTACTGAGGAATAGTGAGATATTCTTGATGAGTGGTCAAAAATGTAGAGTTTTTAAGATAAAAAACAATATTTTTTTTAAAGATTCAGAACCTTTTATTATGGAAAGTGATGTTGCATATTATGAACCAGTGATCACCACTTAATAATAAAACAATTTTTCATGGAGCAATTGACACAATTACTTGTGGTTTATATACTTCAGATTTCAATATCTAGCACATTCTGCCTGTGATAGCTTGCTTCAAGGTGTGGTTTTAGCCAGCTGACTAAAACGTTTAAGTATTAAATTACTTTTCTTTATCTTTTATGTTCTGGAGGATCTGCCAAGTTCATATGTTCATATCTGCCAAGTTCAAGCTTAAATAATCTACTGCAGTGTTAGTGTGAGGATCTATACAAGATCTCAGTTTTAAAAAATGTAGTACAAAAATACATACCCATATGAGCAGTGGGGACACTCAGCTAAGCGGAAAGCGACTTCCAGAACTGGGATTCTTATCACAAAGGGTAAGGCTTAATAGTCTTAAAAAAGACTATAGGAGAAAGAAGCTAAACATTTGGACTACCCACTATATATATTTTTTTTTTTTGCATAAATATGATGCACATATCTAAATCTACATATACACATATATCAAAATGGTTTCAGGACATTGCTAATCTTCTGATAAAGGTACAGAAGAGTCAAAGCTGTTTTGAGCCCAGCTCATGTAAGGCACAGGTGTCCTGTGAAATGCCCAGTTCCTTCATGGAAAGTGATGTGCTTATCTTTTCTTATCCAAGAACTGAGGAGATTAGAGATGAATTTTGAGGACATCAGAGAAGAAATCTTTTCACAAGCACATTAAGACTCAGTTACTTCAATCTAATGGTCCGAAGGGGAAGGGGAGGGGGAATAAAAAGAAAAAAACCCAGCATAAATGTAATAAAATCTTTGATAACTCCATGTTTGCACAAATTGTCTAATACCCTGCTTTTCCCTTGCTAGGACTTCATTCTTTCTTCTTTGCAACAGCATTCTTTCCTATGTATAGGAAAAGAAGGGAGGGCAGTAGCAAATAACAGCTTTGGCTACTTATTCCAGGTGTTTAAAATATTAATTTAAATGTCAAGTATATGGTGTGAGTGCTCATTCTGTTGTTTACAGCTCTTTCCCTGTCATGATTCTTCCCTGTGGATTGTGCCTCTACCTTTCTCCTACCCTTCCTTCTCTCTTGGGAAGTGCCTGTACCCCTCAACTTTCTGTCCTCCTTGGAAGTGACTAGTGGCCCTCTTAAAGTGAAGACAAACTGGAGCAGCAGTTTGTTGCTGTCTTGACAGATTCATAGTCAAATTTCCCTAAAACAAAATACTGGGAGGAGATCATCCCTAAAACAAAATACTGGGAGGAGATCATGGTGAATAGTATGGGAAAGATCTGCTGATTCTTCAGAAGTGTTTTGAAAGAGGGTGGGCAGTTGAGGAGCATTTTTCCAGGAGCCTATGTCAAAACTAGCTCGTATGTTCTTGTAATAATTTCTCTGTATTATCTTAAACTGATCTTGAGATTGTGGGGAGTGGAAAACCATCCGTCTTCACTGAATCTTCTGTTATAATGGATCTGGAAAAAATAATCTTAACTTCTGCATAGTTTCCACAGACCTGTGTGTAAATACCTGTGGATAATATATAGGAGTCTTTGTAGATACTGGTGTAAAATAGAACAGGTGCGAAATTTTTCAGTTTTTTTTCTAAGAGTAAAACATGAATGTTTTAGCAGTGAAGAAGTTTTAATGTATTCTTAATAAGGGATTTAAAGCAATATTGCATAAGGTGCAAATGGGCATTCCAAGATTTTTTTTCCATGTTATCAATTACTAGAAATCATGTCTGAGTTTCTTTCCCAATATATTGCTGAAACACGACGTAGACATTGGGCGTTATATGTATTGTTTACCATGTAATCCTGAGATTATCATGTAAGATAACATTATGTGATCGTTTAAAGCAACTGAAATGAAGTGATGTCCAGCTATTAGAATCAGTAAGCATCTAAAGAAGTAAACATTCCTAATTTAATCCTTTGGAATGTGTTAGTTCAAGTTTAGGCTTAAAACAGTTTAGAGATGCTAATTAAATATGTTTGTTGAAACGAAAAGTTTCTTGATGAAGAACAAAGCTTATGACCTATTTATTGCTACATGATAAGATTGCCAGTTGCGTTAGAAAACTTCATTACCTGCAATTTCAAGATGAAAAATTTACTTTAATAAAGATGAAAAATAAAGTAAATAGATGAAATGATTATCTCAGTGTAGTGCGGTTAATTTCAAACAACTGCCACTTTTTTTTCCCCCAGGAAAGTAGGTCAACAGTATGTTTTGAAATTATTTAGGAGGTTTTTTTGTGTATATTTATTTGCACATTGCAGATTTTTGCCATGTAAATGTTAGATTTGAAAAATATTACTTTGGATTTTATCAGCTTTGTGTGTCAAATTTTAAGTTACCCAATTCTGGTTATCTTAACCTTTAGGCAGTGTGAGATGCTTTTATAGGGTCATAAATGTTTTTCTTGTTTTTGGGGTGATAGCAAAACAAATGACAATTTAGCTTTTTTATGTTAGACACAACTTGCCTTCATTTTTAAGTAAAAAACTCAAACCAAAACAAAACCCTCATTTTCTCATTTGATTTTCCTTAAAGGCTTTTTTTGTGGCAAAGTTGTTTGATGTGTATTTTTTAATACTGTTACACTTTTTATTTTTCAGTCCCAGAAATCCTGGATAGAAAATACTTTCACCAAGAGGGAGTGTGTGTACATCATACCAAGTTCAAAAGACCCCCACAGGTAAACAAGAAACTCATTGCTGCTCTTAAAAATTAAAATAAATCATTGCTATAAAGAGAATGTATAATAAATTTTTGGACTAACGGCTCTATCTGTATAAAATACTGTCTGTAGTTCACTCTTTTGTGACTGGATATTGTCACGCTCTGTCTAGCTTAGAATTTGGTTTCTTTTTCTGAAAATACTTTGGCATTGCAAAAATTGCTACTGAATGTTCCCCTGTTCTCTTTGCTGCTTCTTCCCAGTCTTCCCAGTGATGTCTGTTGTATGGGGCTTGGGGTTTTTTTGGTTTTGTTTTGTTTTTAATGACATAGTTTGGAAGTCAGCCTCGTAGAGGTACACTGTATTGAATTTAAAGAGCTGCACTGTGAGTGTAGAGTGCAGCGTATAAGTAAATGTGATGGTCAAGAAAAAGGGAGGAAGAATTCATAGAGGAATAAAGCAAGCCAAGAATTGTGTTGGGAGAAAAAAACTAAATAAAGTTTGAATAAATATTTCCTTTCAGGGAAGATAGATAAAATAAGAACAGTTTGGACATCAAAAAATTTCATGTGGTAGTCAGTAATTTGTCATCCTTTTATAAGGAAAAAATGAGTCTGAAAAATGGGGAAATATATTTCTAAATGGGAGGCTGAGACGGATGAGGAATAATTTATATATCTCACATGCTGCTTTTACCTTATGCAAATCAGAGATGCGAAATCAAGCAAGTTAATGATACCTCTAACATATCTAGTTGGTAGAGTTTACCTGCACTAAATATAAAAATTATCCCACTGGTATAATTTTCAAGAGTTCCTAAAATGATTGAACTTGATGTGCGTGGTCATAACATTTGTGTCACAGATTAAATACGGTCAATTTGAAAATAAATTTAAAAGTGGGATTTATGGCAGTTTTATCTCCCCAAATTGTTTACTATTGCCAGTGTGGATTTCAGATTAGCATTTTTGGCTTCATATATTTGAGAGCAGCTGAGAAACCTTTTCTTCTGGAATTCAAGAAACTTTTCCAGTCTTTTCAATGAAAAATTTAATAAATCTCTTTTGTTCTTTTGGAGCAGAGTAGTATTCTTCTTTTAAGAACTTTGGTTTTAGGAAGAAAAAGAACAAAGTAAATGCTGTAGAATCTTTAAGTTATTGTAAATAATTCACCACATTCCTTGAAACCGTGTGACACGAGAAGCTTTTAGAATTTATAGCCGTGATTGTAGCACATGGAAAAGTTGCAAATGCAAACAAAGTAATTAGAAAGCCGTTAAAATTTCCAGAGCATTTCACAAGGAACAAAATGATCTTCAACACCTGCCCTTTTAGTTTAACCCGTTTGTAACATATAATGGACATTACAAGTTTTCCCTCAGATCTTTTCCTTCAGTTTAAGAAACTATTGTTTGTGAATTATCCATAAATGAATCAAATGCAGACAGGAATGTTCAGTGTGTTTTGTTGATCCTCATCTTTTAGTATAATTACACTTTAATAACTGTTAGAGAGGATCTAAAGGGATAGTTCAGTATTAAAACCATAGATGATTAATAGCAGAGTGTTAACTTTTATACCATTAAAAAATGGTTTATGCTTAAAGTCTGAAAACAGTTTAAGACTATAACATAAATATTTACATCTTTGCATACTGCCTCTTAACCACAATTGCTTAATAGCTGCTTATGAAAATCATGGAAAAGAGTGGTATAGATCTATCTACTATGCTGATTTTAAACATTAAGAAAGCTGTTAGCAGGAAAGCACAGAAAATGTTTAAGATGGAAACAGGTTGAAATTAAGAATTCTTTTCACACACTAAAGTTTATGTGGAGACACTACTGTGTAGGGGTGGTTAAAATATATCTTTCTCTGCACGTGAAACTTGGAAATGATCAAACAACCTTCCCACACAAGCAGTTCAATTTGCATGTGTATTAAGGTGACTTTATAGACTGGATGCACAAAGTATAGTTAGAAGGAGTCTAAGGAAATGCTGGTCTGTTAGCAATTTCTCAACATCTAGCAAAATGTTTCAGTTTGAGTACTGCAGATAATCCAGTCTGAAATATTCCCAAGATTCAGATATTGATGGTTCAAACCCTGAAAAACCATCTGAAGTCTCAGGACTGAAGCTTTTGCGTGTTTATGCATTTTTACTTGCCAAATGTACTAGTGTTACATAAACTAAAGACAGACAAGTTACCAGATTAAAAACAGGCAAACTTGGGCACTTTCCATTAACTGGAGATCTCTTTGGTTGAGAAATCTTTCTATAAGCACATGAAGTAGTGCCAGAGGTCTGTTGCCACACACGGGCTCTAAAGTTGAAGCTGGAGTTTATTCATATATTTAAATGTTTCTTATAGATGCCTTCCAGGATGTCAGATTTGTCAGCAACTTGTCAGGTGAGAGTTCTTTGCAATTACAATATTTATGAATATTTTTTCCATTAAATAAGTGCTTTCATAATAGTGTTTTAAAAAGTTTTGATCAATACTGCAAATGACAAGTTGGTGAAAGATTAGATATAAATAATGAGTAAAGAACTGTATGCAATATATTGATCATAGTTTTATTACTGTTTTATGATTTGGCTTCAAAGAATAACTATTCTGTGTCCTGACTATTCAATTTCTTCTCGTCTCCAATTGCTATCTCTCTGAGCTTCAATATTTTGCGTAATAATTACTTGTTCTCATTAATTCTTAGTATAATGTTTATGAAAACAAGGTTAGCTCTGGAAAAAGAGGGCAATATAATATTTAGAATCTTTGCTTTATATATCTGATTTGTCTCCTGTAGATAAAAGTTCTCTCTTGTCTTATAATATTAGTAATATTTACTGAAGTATTTTGATGGATATGGTTGGGTGCAGGTGCTGTTGCGGCCGCTTGGTCAGACAACATGCTTGTTTTACTGCAAGTGTTGCTATGAAATACTCCGATGTGAAGCTGGGTGAGAACTGTAATCAAGAAATAGAAGAATGGTCAGTGGAAAAACATACAGAACAGACCTCTACTGATGCTTATGGTGTCATCAACTTTCAAGGTGGCTCTCATTCTTACAGGGCTAAGGTATGTACGATGTTTTCTTTCTCTTCTTAATTCTAAACATGTTGGTAGAGATGGGGGTTGCTTCAATTTAACTTTTGAAATTGAAGGCTGAAAAACAACGTTGACAATACTCTGAGAAAATTGTACTGTTCTAGTATTTTTATATTGTGATCTGGATCCTTTCTAATATCCATTTTTTAATTTCTGTCTCACAACAAACGTTGCTCAGATCTATCAGAGTTAGTTGTATACATGTACCTTAAATTTGCAAATGGTGATAATTCAGCATTGCTTCAGGAAACATTACATTAAGAATTCAGTGTCACTGTTTCAGGCCTCATGAAAATACAGTTTACTCATCTGTGCTGCCTGCTTGCTACTGATAATTTTTTCTAGGACCTGTTAAGTAGCATCTGCTCCCTGAACCCTGTATTCATGATTTTCAAATTATGAAAAACTATTTAAAACTATGGATAGATGTCGAATATGCTTTTTTAGAAGATTTGATCAAAATTATTAAAGCATAATTGAACTGATCAGAATAACATAAGCTTCTTGTGAGAGAGAGGTTAGCTGAAAACAAGCATAGGAAAAAAATGGAAATGTTGGAATGCAGCTGGTATCACAAGTGCACGTGTACTTGAGAGGCTACAAAACTGGAAATTCTGACACATTCTCCACAACCATTTTGTAAAAATTTCTACCACAGTCAGAAATCCATTTAATGATCAAGCAGTTACAAGCTGCAAGGGGTTCTGTCTGCTACAGCATTGCTCCTGTGGCCAAACTGGAGTGCTTGAATGAGGGAGCTCTGTTCTTCATGCAGCTGGCAGAACCCCCAGGGATATTCTACACTCTAGGTGAGGACATCTCTGTGGAGAGAAGTGTTCTTAGCAGAATTCTTTCATGTAGGTAATAGCAGTTTGTGTGTTCTTTCATATAGTATAGCTTAAAATTGCTGTGAATCCTTTCCTAGGAGTACAGAAATAGCTGGCTGCCTGTACTCGTTTCTGTCAGTACACCTGCAGAGTGCTGGTGGGGTTGCTAAAATTGGTTTATTGGAATAGTGATGTGTTGGGGCTTTTTCAGGGTTGTTTGGGTGTTTTGGGGTTTTGTTTGTTTGTTTTTTGAGGTGTTTGTTGTTAGAACTTGATTCAGGTAGGGCTTATTGAATAGTTCATATTAAAGATGCAGCAGTATTTTTAACTGATCAACCATCTACTTGAAGCTGCTAAACGTAGCAAATTAAAAAGCTGCTAGTTTTGAGGTTTTCTATTACAGAATGGCTTTCCTTCCCACCAGGAATACCAGTAGATGGCAGAAATTTTATAAATATGTCTGAATTTAATCTAATTTAGAGATCATTCAGTGCTTCCCTAAAGACTCATTTTTCTAGGTCACTGTGCCAATAGGATGGAATAACAGAATAACAGAATGGTTTGGGTTGGAAGGGGCCTTTAAGATACCTAGTTCCACTCCCCTGCCACAGGCAGGGACACCCTCCACTAGCCCCATCAAACCTGGCCTTGAACACTTCCAGGGAGGGGGCAACCACAGCTTCTCTAGGCAACCAGTGCCTCACCGTCTTCTCAGGAAAGAATTTCTTTCTATTACCTAGTGTAAATCTCCCCTCCTTCAGCTTAAGGTAATTCTCCCTTGTCTGTCACTCTGCCCTTGTATCCAGGCCTTCTCCAGCTTTCCTGTAGCCCCTTTAGGTACCGGAAGGCCGCTCTAAGGTCTTTCCAGAGCCTTCTCCAGGCTGAACAAGCTCAGCTCTCCCAGCCTGTATTCATAGGAGAGGTGCTTTCTATATAAAAGAAAAACATATCTATACAATCCTTGTATAATTATTCCCCTTCTAAAATTTGCTTCCAAAACCATTAACTGTCTTGTCATTAATTCCTGAAAACGTGCAGTGAGCTTGTTCACTGCATCCCCTGTGTTTTGAGAAAGCGAATTACATTTTCCATAGCCAGGGATAAGATAATATATCCTGAAGTACATCCTGGTTCTTCTTTTTACTCATTGATTTTTATGATGGTTTCTTTTAAGAACCTTTTAACGCTGCTCTTGTGCCTGCAGTACGTACGACTATCATATGACACTAAGCCTGAAGCTATTCTGCAACTTATGCTGAAAGAATGGCAGATGGAGCTGCCGAAGCTTGTTATATCTGTACACGGGGGCATGCAGAAATTTGAACTTCACCCACGCATCAAACAGTTGCTTGGCAAAGGCCTTATTAAAGCCGCAGTAACAACAGGAGCCTGGATTATAACTGGAGGAGTGAACACAGGTAAAAAAGTAGCAATGAATGTGCACAGTTAACTGGATTATGGTTTATAAGAGCCAAAAGATTTAACGGATGTGTAGCTTGATCTTAAAGCAAAATAAATTTGAGTGAGTTTGGTCGAGTGAAATGAAAAGAATACATTGTGAACACGTGTAGTTTGAAGATGCAGTATAGTACGTTTTCTTTGGTGGTGTGTCAAATAAGTTCCCACATTGTTAAAGGCCCAGTTAATTAATAAACCAGTTGTATTTCCTAATAAGATGTGACACTTAATACACTGAAATCTTCTTGTGCACAAACAGGTGTTGCAAAACATGTTGGTGATGCTTTACGAGAACATGCTTCCAGATCATCTCGAAAGATTTGCACTATTGGGATTGCTCCGTGGGGAGTGATTGAAAACAGAAATGACCTTGTTGGAAGAGATGTAAGGATAAATTACCTAACTGAAATAATGATTTACCTGAGTTATTTTTTGGTTTTTTTTTCACTTGCTTTGCATCATTGCAATACTTGCTTTAATATGAAGATGTATTGACATCTGTGACTTATGCAAGATCATTAGTGCAAACAAGTTGCAAAATGCAAATGAACTAGAAGAGGAGCTTGTTCTCAAGTACTTAATTCCTCCCCCTGCCCCCAATATTACTGAATCAAGTAACAAAAATGCTGAAGTATAATAGAGAAATCACATTTACCCGGGGTGATAAGTTCAAAAGTTTTGATGTGAACTTTTCAATGCTCTGTTTGTCAGAGAAGTCACAAGTTTTCCCCAAAGATACATTTTTCAAAGAACCCTTTCTCTGTTATCCATCAGAACAGAATTCTTTTGTGATACAATTATCTGCTTTCTGCAGAGTTGATCTACAAATGTTCATGTATCCTGACCGAAGGCATGCTTCAGCGTGTCACTGCTTCCTGTTAAGCCACCAATTCTTGTGTCTAGACAAAAAGAAACAAATTGGAATCTTTATAAGTAAAAAATGTTGTGTGCTTATATTTAGGTGGTTGCTCCATATCAAACCTTGTTGAACCCATTAAGTAAACTAAATGTCCTAAATAACCTACATTCCCATTTCATTCTGGTGGATGATGGAACAGTTGGAAAGTATGGAGCAGAAGTTAAATTGAGGAGAGAACTGGAAAAAACTATTAATTTGCAACGGATCCATGCAAGTAAGTAATTCTAATGCCAGGGGGCTGTCACTATGCTTTAGTGAAAAGGTACTTGCACCAAACACCCAAATGAGAAAATAGAGAAATTAGTCTTTTGCTTATGCTGCTAGATTTAGGATTTCTTTGGGACCAGATAAGAAGGTTCTTTTGAGTCAAATTGTTGATTATGCTTTCATAAAGCAAATGGACATCCCTTGAGTTATTAGTATGTTGTCAGGCATTACAGGTCTGATTTGATTCATCATTTTGCCACTGATCACTTGCAGTTTCACAACAGGGCAATTGAGTTTGTAGAACATCATCTGTGTTTATGCAAAGAAACCATGACTTCTTTTGGTGTTTTCCCAATTATGGAGCAACACCTCTGTCTTTTCTAGGAATGCTTTTGCAATACAGCTTGTCAGTAGAGAGATTCCATGTAACTCTGTTCAAATTGTATACACGTTTCATTTTGGAAACTATTTGGGGGGAAGGTAGAAGGGGAGTTCCCTAAAGGAAAAGGTTAACTTTTCTGCATTAGTTCAAGAAGTTTTTTTGTGAAGAATCTCTTCCATTTTGTAGACTGTCTTCCATTGTTTTTATCAGCTCCTTTGCAGTGGTTTCCTCCCAGACCCAAGAAGAAGCAGTGCTTGAAACTGCATTACCAACAGTTGAAATGTCTGACAGGCATTTGAATTTTTAGTCAATAGAAGGGACATAATTGATTTTATTAAACATGTAAAATCAATCTTAGCATTCACTGTACATTTACAACTTTGTTGCTTGGTTTTTGTTTTGTTTTTTGGTTTTTTTTCTTCCCCCTCAACTTTATAGGAATTGGCCAAGGTGTGCCTGTGGTAGCACTTGTGTTCGAAGGTGGCCCCAATGTCATACTCACAGTTTTAGACTTCCTTCAAGAAAGTCCTCCTGTGCCGGTGGTAGTGTGTGAAGGAACTGGCAGAGCTGCAGACATACTGGCCTATGTTCACAAGCAAACAGAGGAGGGAGGGTAAGTCTGCATTATAGAAAGATGGGTTTTGAGAACATACCTGAATAAATTTGTAAAAGAGCCTTTTCTGTGGCAAGACAAAGGCTAAAAGCAGAGAGTTTATTTAATCTTGCCTGTGATGCAGCTTTCCAGGATGGCTGCAATAAAATCTCTGCCAAAAGTCCAAGACTTCTTTTTTAGTTCTGGGTTCCTCCCACATACCTTATACCAGTTGTACCAAATTCTGTAGCCTATGCTTCCTTCAGCAATACCTACAAAATGGATAGGAAAAGTGCAGGTGCCTATATCTTAAATTAAAGAAACATCTTGTGTGTAACTTCAGTTAGGTATGGCAATTTTGTTACACCATTGTAACCAGAAGAAAAACCATTGGTTTAAAAGCTCTGTCTGCGTCAACTTTAAATTTTAACTAAGCCCCAGTAACTTCAGTGGTAAATGCAACTGTTCTTGAGTGTGTGCAACAGTTTTGCTCAGTAGAAGTCAGAGTTGACCAAACCTTCCAGAGATGTGAGAATAACACAGACAATAGCAGTTACTTTTATGAGGCAGTAATAGAAAGTTGTAGCTAAGCAACCTGTACTTCTTACCTGAGGTTACACAAGATTTTGCCACTGAAACGACAATAAGCTTATAGATAGGAGGACTTTGAATGTACATGTTGAAACTAATTAGGTGTGTTTATTGTTCTTGCTGTTCATGTATAACAATGCATTTTCCTGTTTGTTTGTTTCAATCTCAGGAATGTTCCTGAGGGTGCTGAGTCTGAAATCATTTCAACCATCAAAAAAACATTTAACTTTGGTCAAAGTGAAGCAGTTCATTTGTTTCAGACACTGCTGGAATGCATGAAAAAAAAGAACTTGTAAGTAGATCTTGCAGTATTTATTTATTAATAAATGCATTTGTGGATACAATATTAAATTGTATATCAGTGTTGTGTGTGACCAAGAGTAGTTAAAAAATCTTTTCTGGACATGGTGGATCTTCCTGTTATAAAAGATAGTCAAATACAGTTTTCATGTATACTTTTCATGACCAAGAAAGACTTAATTTGCATCAAAATTAAGGTCACCTTTTAAAGTATTTCAGTTCCTGATATAAAAGACTGGAGCTAATCACCTTTGCCTGAAAATAACTGAAAATATGTTTTCCTCATTTTATGCTTTTGGACAGATTACAGTTTTTCATATTGGATCAGACGAACATCAAGACATTGACGTTGCAATACTCACAGCATTGTTAAAAGGTGAGACTTACAAGAGCATTTGGAGTCACAGCTATTGTTTGGTGTTTATATGATGGATTATTTATGAAATACTATAGTCTGTAGGAATCTTTAGTTTTTAAGCAAATAATTATCTACTATGTTTTGTCATTATATAATACCATAATGCATCATAAATGCTGACATATACTGTATAACTTTGTGGTAGATTGTTTGATTTGACCTTTTTAGAAAGCAAGAATGTTTATTATGTATTTTAACTTTTTTTCCATTGTTTTTGCTTCTTAAGGCACGAATGCATCTGCATTTGACCAGCTTGTTCTTACACTGGCGTGGGATAGAGTTGACATAGCCAAAAATCATGTTTTTGTTTATGGGCAGCAGTGGCTGGTATGTAATGGTCTGGATTAAGCAGAATATTTTCTAAAAGAGAAATTCAATTTACTGTAAAGAATGAATCTTTTGACTTTTGTAGAAGGAGACTGTAGAATACTGACACATTTATTTTGAGGACAGTAATTTTTTCATACTGCATAGTCTTATAGCTGTTTGGTTATTGTGTGGTTGAAAATGGTCCAAAAATGTTAGAAAAATGTTAGCAATGTGCTAAGTGTTCTGAATAATTAGGGGACAAAAGACATTGCAGAAGATGGAAGCTAAATTCATGTTAGTCAGATACTCTTTCTTCCTTATAATTGCATGGTCTTAGGAAGTTCTGAAGAAGCGTCTAGTAAGATACACTGTTGGCAGCATTGTAGTGTCTTTTAAGGGGGGAGGACAATATGTTTCTTGTAGTCTGCAAATTAGTTAGAAAACTACATTGTGGATCTTGCCTTTTCCCCATATTACTGTAAAAAATAAAACAATCTTACATGATTGTAGTTAGAAGTACATACTGTGGGGCTTGTTGATTACAGTGATGGTTCTGAGCATTTGTCTTTGAAACAAATTGTGCTTTAAATGTTTTAGGTCTTTGTTGTATACAACCTAACTATGTTAAACCTAATGTCTACTTAATCCCA
The DNA here is from genome assembly GCA_027925045.1 of Hypotaenidia okinawae. NCBI lineage: Eukaryota > Metazoa > Chordata > Aves > Gruiformes > Rallidae > Hypotaenidia > Hypotaenidia okinawae. The sequence goes on from BSDF01000012.1 coordinate 11,631,035, forward strand.
TGTACTGTGCCTGTAGAAGATACTTATGGAAGAATATAAGACTTATTGCTGATTAAGTCTTCAGAATATTCTCTCATTCTGCAATTCTGTGAAGTTAAGGGGATTTTCTGAACCAAGGTTGACATTCTTGTATTTGTTACACATAGAAGGTTTCCCCAACCCTGTAAATGAATGAGGTTGATACATAATCTAAAAACACTTGATTTTGTGATACCCAGCCCTATTGGTTCTTTTCAGGCTCTACCTTGTTATTTGTTGTAGGTTGGCTCTCTGGAACAGGCAATGTTAGATGCCCTTGTGATGGATAGAGTTGCATTTGTGAAACTTCTGATTGAAAATGGAGTAAGCATGCACAAATTTCTTACAATTCCCAGACTGGAAGAACTTTATAACACAGTAAGTGAATGATTGTTTTTTAGGCTACTTTTAGAACAGCTTTTTAGGTGCTCAGTGTGTTGTTTAGTGAGTAATGTGCACCAGTCTGAAGGCCATGGGAAGTTCATAGGGAAGGATGTCTTGCAGGTTGGTTGGTGTTGAGAAGTGCCTGCTGTCTGGTAGCTGGGTTGGGTCGCAGCTGCTTTCTGGCTCTCCAGAAATGATATCAGAAATGGTTTGTCAGCAGGATGTTCGTCTGTATCTGATGTTAGGGATAGATACTAAAGGGAAGATTGGAGCCTTCTTGTGGGAATGTATAAAATGTGTAGAATACAGAAGAATACAACAAGAGAAAATCAGATGAATGAAACTGGCCCAAAAGAGATAGTCTAGATAACATGGTTAGAACTTTGTAAGATGAATTCTGTCTTTAGCAGCTAATATTATCATCGTACTTGTAAAACTAGTTTATTTTGTGAACCTGCATAGTAGTAAATATTACTTGGGAAAATTTTGTTGCCATGGTGCTGATTTTAAGGTAGCTTTATGTAACAGTAAGTATCTAACAGGACAAAACAAAAAACCTTCCATCAGAAAGTCACTAACATTGGTAAAATGCAAATATGACTTAGGCTTACATTGACATTCTCATTACCTGCTTTTGAGAAAAGGAGAAAAAATGAATTCTTCAGCTAATAAAGCTCCATAAAGGAGCCTGTGTGATCAGGTTTTGTTATTTAGGTTTGTTTAATAAACCTTCTATGGTGTTGCTTTTACACACTTGATGTGCTTTTGATTGAGTTCTGTTTGGGAGCTAGGATAACCATATATCTAAAAGTGGAATGGTATTCATGTGTTCACAGGAAGTCAGAGAAGGAAGAAAAATACACATTTCTCTGAACATTCCCTCTCTTACCAAAATTTTTAGAAGTAAGGGAGCTTTTACTATTGATCCTGAAGTACTGTAAACATGAATATCGTTCTATGTGTTTTCCTGTAAATTAAAATGCTTATTTGTTAAAACTTGTCTCTGTAATATTATACTTTAATAATATAAGAACCTCATAATGCTGGTGTTTGAACTCTGGTGGGTTTTTTTCTTCCTTTTTGGACAAACTATAGGCAAATTAATCATGTCTGAAATTGAAACAGAAGTAAAATGAAACAAAAAAGGAAATAGTCTATAGCTAATGAAACATTTGCATTTATTTGATGGCTGTTGTTTAAAAGCTAGGGGCCTTGTGGGGTTTTTTTGAACCAACATGCAAAAATATTTGGCTTTTATTGTAATCTTCTTATGTTTTCATTGCACTCTAATTTCTCATTCCAAATTTCCTTTCCCTCTCTCTTTTTTTTTTTTTTTTTATTTTAATAAAGAAACAAGGCCCAACTAACCCAACACTCTTTCATCTTGTTCGGGATGTCAAACAGGTATGCTGTAATTGTAAAATCTCTCTGTAAATGTAAAATCTGTCAAAGTAGCAGTGTTAGCTTTTTTGATGATTTCTTATGTTTGACTGTCAGTTTAATATTGGGTTTATTAATTAATTTTTATTTTATATAATAACCACTTTTGCAGTCATTCTGATGTTTCCAAAACATTCTAAACCTGATGAGTGTTGACTTTCATATTCCTTGTGATTGTTTTGGGTTTGTGGGGGTAAAAGCTGGTATTCCTGTCTTGCAGTAATTTTGGCTGTTAAAACAGCACATGGGGAATGGATATCTACCCAGCTAGGGGAGATCATACAGAAAAGTTCTAATCTTCTCTCTGTCTGAAACTGATAGCAACTTGAGCCAGGTAGATGTGTGCTGGGTTTTTAAATGATGAAAAGTTTCATTGTTCTGTATTTAGACATGGGATGTATAGAAACAGTCTAAGCAAGTAAAAGAGTATAGTTCGACAAACTAAAAATACTTTCTGTATTCCCAGGGAAATCTTCCTCCAGGTTATAAAATCAACCTGATTGATGTGGGGCTGGTTATTGAATATCTGATGGGAGGAACCTATCGATGCACCTACACGAGGAAACGTTTCAGAGCTATATACAACAGTCTCAGCGGGAACAGTCGGGTACGTGGCAGTTGAATAACAGGACATGCTGATTCATGCTTTCTCAATGCAAAAAGCCCTACGTATTTGGGAGAAAAATTAGATCCATATTCTTTAGTTGTTCTGTCAATGGACCAGTTCTTTTAAAGGCCCTGTGAGGTTAGCTGGTAGCTGTTTTGAGCTTGAGGACAGACAAAAGACTTTGTTCTCCTGCTCCTTATTCTAGCATATCCCAATTCCTTCTCTGTTTTTCCTTTTTCTATTTTCTCTGTTTTTTCTGTTTTTTCCCATTTTCCTATTCATAGGGGAAGAACGAACGCTAAACATGCAGATTCACCAGGGTGTGGGATGCAGATATCTTACACTTTTTGTTGCTTAATGAAAAGCTTGATAAATATCCAATGAAAATTCTGTTTGTTGCTGTTATATAAATTCATCAATGTTTCACTAGCAAAGTAGCTGTGTAATTGCTCAACTAAGTAAATGTAAGCAGATGAAAGTGTAATGTAGAGTAGGTAAGAGTAAAGAAACCAAACCAAACCCCTTCTCCTTATTCTTGTTACAGCGATCTGGGCGAAATCCTTCCAACACTACTCCTCAGATGTGTAAAAGCCATGAATCTTTTGGTAACAGGGCAGACAAGAAAGAAAAAATGCGCCATAATCACTTCATCAAAACAGCACAGCCATACAAACCAAAGGTACAGATGTGTGAGGGGAACATGCTGTGGTTTATTTTAAGTAGTTAAGAGGGAGAACCTGGTGGAAATCCAGGTGTCACTGAAGTGTGAGTAGCGGCAGTTTTACTGTCTTTGGTAAAGCTGGAAGTTCAGTCTTCCTTTTGTACTTGTTTATAGACTGTCTAGAATGCTTATAGGATTCTGTAAAGAGTGTTTACCTCTGTAGTAGACTCCTGGATAAGCTTTGATACATTAGGAACCAAAAAGCTTACCTTTGGTACAGTTCTATTAATGGGGAGGAAACTCATACGGCTTTTAGATACAGCAAGATTTGACTGTCTTCATGAGTTTCCTCATTTGTATGTAGGTATATACTTTTCTTTTGATCTACGAATCAAAGTAATTCAGTCTCCCAGTTATGAAGGTGAATTGGAGTAAATTGAAGTTTTTGAACAAAAGTTCCAGATAATTTTCAAGTCCTCAGAAATTCATTTTTCTTTCAATTATTATATATAATCTGATATTGGATCACTCAGGATTTTCTTTCAAGTTATGTAATTACCAAGTTTATATATTTAAAACATAACTTCCTGTCTTTATTTTAAAGATTGACACTGGTGCAGAAGAGGGAAAAAAGAAAAGAACCAAAGATGAAATCGTAGACATAGATGATCCTGAAACAAGACGATTTGCCTATCCTCTCAATGAGCTGTTACTGTGGGCAGTCTTAATGAAGAGACAGAAGATGGCCCTCTTCTTCTGGCAGCATGGGGAAGAGTCCATGGCCAAAGCCTTAGTTGCTTGCAAAGTGTATCGTTCAATGGCATATGAAGCAAAACAAAGTGACCTTGTTGATGATACTTCGGAAGAACTCAAGCAGTATTCCAAGTAAATTACATTTATATAGTTAAAGATATTATATATTGAAATTTAGAATAGAAGTATTTGAACAAACCCAAAACTGTTCTATTAGCACATTTGAAGACAATTCCTTTTTGCCAAAAAGATTAAGCAGTGCTCTAGTACATGTTTTATATTAGATACTGGTCTCTCATGAGAGCTGTTAGGAATCACGATTTGTAGTTTAATTAAAATTATGCTGAGTATGCCCTTTACTTAGTTCTATGTAATTTCCTTGCAATTCCCTGTTTGAAACCTGTTGGGTTTTTTTAAATAGAAGTCACTGATTCACATGTAGTTACAAATTACGGGATAGTCTATCTAAATAAGGGACAGGCAATCGTCCCTTCAAGCTGTGCTACAGGGAATTTGCATAAGAAAATGAACCTAAACTCAAGGTCATTTCCACAGATAGTAAATTTTGTTTCATTGATGTTTTTTTCTTTCTAGTGAGTTTGGTCAATTGGCAGTTGAACTGTTAGAACAGTCCTTCCGACAAGATGAAACTATGGCAATGAAATTACTAACCTATGAGCTTAAGAATTGGAGCAACTCAACTTGTCTGAAGCTAGCAGTGTCATCAAGGCTTCGTCCATTTGTAGCACATACTTGTACACAAATGTTGTTATCAGATATGTGGATGGGAAGGCTGAACATGAGGAAAAATTCATGGTACAAAGTAAGTGCCACAGGTTATTGGTGTAAAAACAATCAATGGAACTTATGTTTAAATGGAAGGAAAGCACATGTTTAAGTGCTATTAATATAGAGCTTTCACAGCTATAGGTAATGTTAAAAAATCCTGTAAAAAGTCTCCTTTAACATAATCAAAATTGGAAGTATTTATTGTTAACTCTTCTTTTGACACTCTATTATCTTTTCAAATAAGGTACAGAAATAGAGAAGGCAAAAACCAGGCAAGTAGCCTTTAATCAGAGGCTTAAAGAGATCATGTGACTACTAATCCACTACTAAAACTTAGTGGTAAAAAAAACCTTAACAGACAGAACCCACTGTAAGAATAGTTTCATGCATTTTGGCTTTTTACAGGCAGCACGTGAGACTTGATGTATAAAAGCTTTGTGTATATTGTATTTTGGAGGAAGAAACAGCAAAAGCAGTGAGCGGCACGAAACGAGGGCAAGCAAATCTGGGATAAGTTCTCCAGTGGTGCCCTCTGTGGTACGGATCAATTGAACCAAAATGGTCTTGCATATTTCTTTGAGATGGTGTACCAAAACCTAGTTGTTGCTAGGAATGTAATAAAACCCTTTCCTACAAAATATCTACAAACATCATTTAACTTGTGACCTACTAAAATACTTTTTGATAACTGATTAACCATTTTCTTGCTTGCTTTCTACCAGGCTAACGACAGTAAATAGCTTTTACTTGCTCTTCTCATCCATATCTTAGTGCATTTTTCTACCCTAAGTTGGAAAAAAGCCCAAGCAGCAAAAAAAAAATATCTCAAAACAAAATGCATACCACCACCATCCCAAAACCCCAAAACTACAACCTTGACTTGTATATGTGTAAATACCTTGACAGTACACAGTTCCAGAGTTTCTGGGAGTGCATTAAAGAACAGAATGTAAGCAGTATGTATCTGGATCCTCAGGCTTGGAGTACATTCTTTCTAGTGGCTTTTAGTTTTGGAATTTGTTGATTATTCCCCTTTCCTAAAGCTTCAAGTCAAGGAACACTCTGTATATGTGATCTTAGACTCTTAAGCGTGTATTATAACAACTAATTATTTTCTGCATTTGTGTTCCTGAGTAACAAGCAAGTGATATTTGGGCAATATATTTTGAGTGGATACTCTGTGTGTTGGTATATTTTGATACTTTAATGTAGCTATGAACAATTTGCACTTAGTCTTCATCTTTTTCAGGTGATACTGAGTATTTTACTCCCCCTGCTATACTGCTCTTGGAATATAAGACCAAGGCTGAAATGTCACACATTCCTCAATCTCAAGATGCCCATCAAATGGCAATGGATGACAGTGAAAACAACTTTCAGAACGCAGCAGATGAAATACCTATGGTAATGGGGAACAGGGGGAGATACTAAACCCAGGATGTCTAATTTAAAATTCTTACATATTTAAATCAAACCAGGAGTTAAAGTTAATGTCTAAAAGAATGTATTTCTGTATATCAATTTAACAGCCTTTTCATTTTAGGAGGTGTTTAAAGAAGTAAGGATTTTGGACAATACTTCAGAAAAGCACGATATGGAGACTCCAGCAAGACCAAAAAGACTTCCAATCACACAGAAATTTTATGCATTTTATCATGCACCAATTGTGAAGTTTTGGTTTAATACAGTAAGTTTTTTTCTGTGACAAGTGTATTTTATTTGGAAATCTAATGCAGATTTTTGGGTTCTTTCTAACATGTAGCTCTGTGACCTGAATCAAAGTTTAAGCACTTTTTAAAAATAAACAAAACTCCCCTTGCCTTGTGAAACTGGAAAATGAGAATTACTTGATTTTGAAAAACTTCCATATGCACATAGGGTGCTCTGTGGTTTGAGGATTTTTTGTTTTGTTTGTGTGTGGTTTTGGTGGTGTTTTTGTTTTACATTCATTATGTTGGCTTTGAGAATTTCTTTTTTTTTTTTTTTTTTGGCTAAGGGAGTAATTAGTGTGGACACTGTTATTCTAGTCTGAGTAATCAATTTCATCAGTTGCTAGCAGGAATTCTGTAATTTATTAGGCTAAAGTGTTCATGCACGGCTTTGTTTATATTACTGTAATAGAAACTCTAAAATTTACATTACAGGAAAGCCAGCTGTAATATTAATAGCAAAATTTTGTTCTTAAGTAGCTTATTACAGCTATTCTTCCTTTTCTAAGAAGAAAATGTCTGCATACCCTTAAAAATAATAACTTGTCTGCTCAAAGGGGTAAATATAGTACTATAATCCTGCTTGAAGCTTTTACTGTACACCACATCAAAAGACTCTGTGCACAACTATAAAGAACTCTTTGGTAATTATATGTGTAATTTTCATTGCTGTTTTTAGTTGGCTTACTTGGGATTCCTCATGCTCTACACATTTGTGGTTCTTGTAAAAATGGAAGAATTGCCATCTGTTCAAGAGTGGATTGTCATTGCTTACATTTTCACTTCAGCCATTGAGAAAATTCGTGAGGTATGCCTGTAACAACCCAGGAGTTTAATTTGCCTTGTCAGTTAAATGGTATGATTTAAACTCTGTCTGTAACTCACTGTTTGTAATGAAATCAACAGATTTACTTTTCTAAGGGGTGAAACACCTTTATTACTTAGTGTTAGACAAACTCTACCACTACGCTATGAACAAGATGACAAAACAAAGCCATTTCTCTGAGACAGGATTGCTATCCAACAATGTTGTTGGTCAGCAGGAAACTTTTGAGAAGTTCTGTAAGAATTTTTAAATAACAGTTAGTTAATTAACCTGGTACATCAGGCCTAACTGGCAGGCAGAAAGAAAATACCCAACCACTAAAAAAGAAAACCCAAACCCAAAATTCCTTCATGTATTGTTTAGACAGGAAACATACATCCTCCTTGTCCTTCTTGTGAAGTCGGCACGGTTAAATGCTGTGATTGATTCTTCAGTGTAAAACAATTACTAATTTTATTAGATATTTTATTTTTGCAAGTATAAATATGCTACTAATTAATATATTTTATTGTTGGTCCACATGCAATAAATGTGAGCAGGTCTGACTTTTATTTCTGTTGCAGATTTTTATGTCAGAGGCCGGCAAGATTAATCAGAAGATTAAAGTGTGGTTCAGTGATTACTTCAATATCAGTGACACAGTTGCCATTGTCACTTTCTTCATTGGGTTTGCATTAAGATTTGGAGCAAAGGGAAATTTTGGTGAAAATACTTACAGAGAAAATTATGTCTTTGTTGCTGGAAGAATAACATACTGTCTCAATATTATTTTTTGGTATGTGCGATTACTGGATTTTCTAGCTGTAAATCAGCAGGCTGGCCCTTACGTTATGATGATTGGGAAAATGGTAAGAACTGCTTTTATTACTGTCTCTTTTTTCTTTCCCCCAGCTGAAATGTTTGTCTTGCTCCATACATTTACAAATCTTCTCAGTGTTTTATTTAGGAAAAAGATTGTTTATCCTGGTGTAATATATCAACAATTCATTGTGCAGGATTAGCAAGCTTAATTTAATGTGTCTTGAAACAAGCACTGATCATGTGGTTTACTTTATTATGGAGCTTTCTCTGTCACATATCTGGAAAAAGTTGGCAAATCTTTCTTCTCTGGTCAGTTTTTTTCTTAGATGTCAGAGATTTGAATGAGTATGATGATGCCTTTGTCTTGATTCATCTCGCACTCCTTCCTTTTAGGACTGAGATTAATTTATAGTCTTGATTTTCTTGTCTTTGCATGCTCCTAGTGCAGGACTAACCTGTTTAGTCTTGTAAAGCACCTTCATATTTTGGGCTGTAGAAAGCTGGGAATAGATTTAACTCTGCTCTTGTCTTTGCTCACATAAAAGTATTCAAATGGTTTAAATTTAAAAATAACTAATTTAGCTTTACTGTCAGTGAGCTATCCTAAATGTTAAATATTTTAATACTTGAGAATGTATATACAGAGGTGGAAGGGGTGTTTGTTTTTCTTCCTCCTATAAAATGGTTCCTACAAAGTTGAACCCTGTCATTAAAAACAAGGGCATCAAGTTGCTCGTTTCTCACTTGGATTTTGTAAAAGAGGCATAGGTTCTGAAATTCAGCCCTTGGAAAACTACATCTGTGGGTTTTGCAGCTGTTGAGTGCCTTTAGGAAGGAATGTTTATCAGCTGCTACTCATCTCCACGATAGATATTTGTGTTACCAAGGAAATAGTATCCTTGGCCAAAGGCAACTGAGAGTAATACTGGATAGTCTGTAAGAAAGGACAGAAACCCCCACATTTTTACAGGGCTTGTTATCTAACAAAATTTTCTGACTCTTTTACTTATATAATATTTAGAATTCAACAAGCTTACACTGTCAGTGCAAAATTATTTAAAGTTGTGAAATCATAATTATGACCTTGTGGTTTAATGGCCCTTTTTTGTGTGTGTTAATAGGTGGCCAACATGTTTTACATTGTGGTGATCATGGCACTTGTACTACTTAGCTTTGGTGTTCCCAGGAAGGCAATCTTGTATCCTGATGAGGCACCATCTTGGACTCTTGCTAGAGATATTGTGTTTCATCCATACTGGATGATTTTTGGTGAAGTCTATGCCTATGAAATTGATGGTAAGACACTGCAATATTTGAAGCAAATAAGGAGAAAACTTACTCTAAGATCTTTTCAAGGTCTTCAGAAACTATTTTTTTAAGCAAAATTTAGCTCAGTATTGTTGCCATTGGTTCAATTCACTGGATTATGTCCTATTCATGGGTTCAGCTGTGTAACTACTTGACTTTTGCACTATTCTTGGTAAAGCTTGAATGGCTTAGAATGAAAACTTAATCAGAATTTCTGCTGAGGCTATACCCAGCAAGATTTCGGAATTTTCCTTCATAGCTTTTATGCCAGAATTTTGGCTGTGGTAGTGTACTATGCTATTTTTTCATCTGATAATATGACTGTAACATAGTGCTAACCACAAAGTTTGTCTCCTATATCGTGCTACCATATTCCTAAATGCATGGAGACATTTTGACTTGCAGAACTAGTGTGTGATAGTTGGTAGTTGCAATCTTTGTAGCTGATCTTTCCCTTCCCCCATTCTGTACCTGCTGGGAGTTCTGAAAACTGCATGTATTTTCTGTGTCTCTTTTTTTCCCCCCGACCACAGTATGTGCAAATAATTCTGATGAAAAAGTTGCTCATCTCTGTGGCCCAGGAACATGGTTGACACCGTTTCTTCAAGCTGTCTACCTCTTTGTACAGTACATAATTATGGTTAATCTTCTTATTGCATTTTTCAAGTAAGTATATGGATAATTATGAGGTTTTGCTAATCTATTTCTATTTCACTGCAATAAGATGACAAGATAAGAAGAACTGATGATAATTCAAAGCAATCCCTTTTGCTGGAAGCTTTTTCAGGTTCTAAGGCGCTGGTCTTCAACTCCTCACTGCAAGCCTGTGACCAAGTAGTAGGGAAGTAGGGAAGCATGTGATGCGTCACATTTCTGAGGCATGGGGAATTGGAAGTCTACAATTTGAAAGCATTTTGTAACTTCTCTGTCAGAAAACAAACACATTTTTTTCCTAGATCTGCATATTAACTGTTGTTCCTAGATTAATTTAACTTTCTCTAGTTGGTTGAGTTGAATTTAGTAAATTGCCTTTTGCAGTTCTCTGCAAGTGTTTGATTTATGGGAATAAGCAGCTCACTAACACTGGTCTGATATGAAAATCTGGAGTTAGTTAGAAATAATTCTGTTTGGCAAACTTGAAATTTGATCTCAGTGTAATTTATTTCCCCCACTCCCCCCAAACCCACCTTGATCTATTAATTTTTTTCCCTTTCAGCAATGTGTATTTACAAGTCAAGGCAATTTCAAACATTGTGTGGAAGTATCAACGCTATCACTTCATTATGGCCTACCATGAAAAACCTGTCCTGCCTCCACCACTTATTATTCTTAGCCACATGGCTTCCCTGTTCTGTTGTATATGTAAAAGAAGAAAGACAGACAAGACGTCAGATGGGCCAAGTATGTACAGTTATTGTCCAAAAAAAATTGCAGTAATTTTTTTATATGATTAAATCAAGCTGTCAGAAAAGGGTTACGTTCTTCACTGTAATGTATAGTGTCAAGAAAGTTGAAGTAGGTCTTAATTTTCCATGTTTTTAGTATCAAATAAGACTAAGTTTGTTCTGAGTTCAGTGTTTTTATGAAGGGTGTAATGCATGGCCCCTAGAAATCTCCAGTCAAACTGACTAATGACAAAAGCAACTGCTCTTAGATTTTCTATTAGTGTTAAAGGGGGAAGATTTCCCCCCTACTGGAAAACATCTGTTTTTACTGCAAAACCTTTGAAAATTTAAAAAGGGAGAAAAAAAAAGTCTTCCACAGGTGATAAAATCTAGCTAAGGAATTAGCTTCTGTCTCAAAGAAATAAGGGATTGGAGGGCAGGAGCATAAGGAATGGTAATACTGTGCATAGATCCTCTCAGAATTGCTATTTATTTTAGAGGAAATCTTTAACCTTGAACTTTTTTCTAGCAAGGAGAAGGGAAGGGACTTAGCTGGCACTATATGTTTTTTGGTTTGGTTTTCTTTTGTTTTATTTTTAACACCGCTTGTAAAGTTGTGTGTATTGGTCTCCAACACCTGTACTACTTCAGTACATATGCACCTTCTTACCTGTGCAATCTCTCTTTAGAACTCTTCCTGACAGAAGAAGATCAAAAGAAGCTTCATGACTTCGAAGAGCTGTGTGTTGAGATGTACTTCAATGAAAAGGATGATAAATTTCATACTGGAAGTGAGGAGAGGATTCGAGTCACATTTGAACGGTAGAATATTTACAAATACAATTTCTGAGTAGATAAGCTTAGAACATCTGCAGGTTGATGAAATGTGCTTTGAAGGGAGTAAAGTGCAGCTAAAGAAAAGAAATGTTTATGCAAACTTTAGATGGTGTCTTCCCATTGCTATGCAGAAACTAACAATGTGATTGATGCTCCCCGAGGTGTAGCAGCACCCAGTAAGTTGAGGCAACTGTATTATTTAGCTTTCATGATGTTTTTAGAAACTGATACATTTGAAAAAGTACGTAGGCCCTATCAATGTGTTAATTCTGTGAATCAGAAGGACGTACAAGTGTTGTGTTATAAAATAGTCCAATGCTATGGTGTATGCCATCTTGAAAATTCAGAGGTTTTTTCCTTTAATGGACAGAAAGAATTGCAAAGATGTTTCTTTTGCATATTGAGAAAAATACCTTTCATAGCTACTTCATGATTTGATTTTTCTTAGGGTGGAACAAATGTGCATTCAGATAAAGGAAGTTGGTGATCGTGTCAACTACATAAAACGGTCATTACAGTCTTTAGATTCACAGATTGGCCACCTACAGGATCTGTCTGCTCTAACTGTGGATACTCTGAAAACACTGACTGCACAGAAAGCTTCAGAAGCCAGCAAGGTGCATAACGAAATCACACGGGAATTGAGCATTTCAAAGCATTTGGCACAGAACCTCATTGAGGACGGCTCTCTAAGATCATCTGTGTGGAAGAAGCATAGCATTGGAAATGTCTTCGGTTCTCTTCCACAAGGAGGCCTTGAAAGTAACAATGCTTTACTCTGTAACATTTCTATACGTGATGAAAAAGAAGCCCAACATAAGGCAGTTGGTCAGGAGTTAGCTCCAGTTCCCCGAAGAGAAGAAATAAACTTTCAAGAGGCAGGTTCCTCAGGCAGTGCCTTATTTTCAAATGCTGTTTCCCCTCCAGAACTTCGACAACGAATACAGGCTGCAGAGATCTCAAAATCTATTAGTAAAAGTAAAAAATTAGGCAATTCATCCAACAGCATGCCACATGTAACATCCCCAACAGCTAAATTTTTTGTTAGCACTCCATCTCGGCCCAGTTGTAAAGGCCAACTGGATTCTTCAGCAAAGCATGAAGAGACTGTTTTCTCTAAGGCTACAGAAGGAGATAATAATGTAGAATTTGGTGCATTTGTGGGTAAGTATAAAAAAGTAGATTCTGAGTGTCCTGAAGTCATAATTAGCTGCTCTTATCCTCTTGCTTCTGGCTCTGCTTGCATTGCTTTCACCCAAACTTGTGTTGAAAATGGAGGATACGTTAATTGTGGTTTTATTCATGATGAGAGTGACACTAATGATAACTACAGCTGCAGAGTTGACAAATGTGATCACCAGTCCTCTGTCACCTTAGTGAAGAACAACCCCCAAAGGAAGTTCTCTTTGTCAACTGGCGACCTGACATCAACAGTCAACTGTAGCGGCTCGCATGGAAAATTGAATATTAAAGATGAACTTTCCAAAAGTCAGCATGTCCATGCAATGGAACTACAAACCCAAGATTTATGTTCTAACATCCTTATGGGACTGCTTCATAAACTGTGGACCAAATCTAAGCCACAAGGTTTGACTTATCAAGAATTGTATAGTATTTTGGGTGTATTCCGGTTGCAGGTGACTTTACCATTTTGCTCTGCTTTTTTTGCTTTTAACATCTCTAATTTCCCTATGTTGCTCAAATATTTTTTTTCTTACTTAAACTTACATTTCTTTATAATTCTGTCACATAGACAATATTTTTCTGAAAAGCATTAGCTGGTGGATGAGTATAGCAGTTTTGTGCAATTAGCAGCTCTACTACTTGGTATCACCATTGTAGACAAAGTATTTGGGAGTCGTTCTAAAGCTCCTACCTCCTCATTGCATAAACTAAAAATATTGTCTATTTCTTGACGTAATTTCAGAAGACTTCTGAGGCTGATGGAATCCTGGACAAGTATCTTTGTGGTATCTGTGTCAAGCTGAGGGATCCTCCTATACTATGTTTCTAAACACAGTTATAACTTGGATCTTCCACTGTTGCCTAGGCTAGCGTATCTTTCAGCAGTCATTTTGGAAGCTTCCAAAGTCCTTTGTTAAATACAGCATTATGCCTCCCCTCAACTTTTTGCATAATAGTTAAAAAGTAGCACATTTTTTGTTAGTTACCTATGCATTTGGATGGTATAACAGTGGCAGATTCATTGCAAATCACAGGTGTGGGTTTACTAACTGGTTTCTGTAAAGTACATAATACTTTAAGTACGCTTAGTGTATAACAGATCATAATCTGGAATCGTAAGGTTGCCTGCAGAGGTGTTGTCTTGCCTCAGTTGTTCAGGGATGTCTCAGTGTTTTCCAAAGGTTTGCTGGGGATGTAAAAATTTAAATCTTCAAACAAGAGTTTATTCTACTGCTGTGAAACTTGGGGGTTCCAAGAAGTTACCTACATGTGCTAGCATTTTTAGATTTGTCTAGAAGTAGAAAGTATCTACACATTTGCATGCTCTCTAGCTATTTATTTATTTATGATTTCTTCATGGTTTAAAAAAACCCACCTTTTTTAAAAATTCAGAAAGCAAGAACTAAACAGGAATAATGGACAGTGACTGTATAACTCTAATCTTCAAATGTACTCCACCACTAATAACTTCGAATACTAACTATACTTATTTTACTGGAGCCAGATTCTTAGTGTATGGTCCTCTGACATCTGTAGCATTTATAATGTGCTCTTCATTTGTAGTGTCCAGGTTTCATAAAACTTGTGGCACAGTGCAGCTTTCCACTGGGAAGCCAAGTAGATTTTTAGAAAGCCATGTGCTTCATAAAATTCTAGAAGTATTTTTTACACCTGGGAGGATGAAGGGGTATGTTGTAAAAGCTACCTCAAGAAAACTGTCTGCTTTTCCTCCATTTGTCATACCTGCATAAAAAGACTGTAATTCAGACTGCCCTGTTCCTTTCATGTGAGGAGCATGTGCTTGAGTAAAATGCTAAAATGGGAGTTTTACGTTTTGAATTGTGGCAAGCCACACCTTCATGTGGGAAAAGCAATAGTTTCACATTCCTGTTTTGTCACACTGATCTTTACTGGAGTCTGTTTGGAAAGTCTGCCCTAGTGCAAACAGGCACATGGAACTTAAGTGGTTTGTAACCCTTTCCTGTGGTGATGCAAACTATTGGCGTGGTCAGAAAAAATCAGGCCCTTGATTTTGAATACTGTTTTTCAATTCACTGTGTCAAAGGTCACAGAGACAGCATGGAGTTGCAGCGGTTTAAAGAAGCAGCAAGCAAATTTAAAGAAAGAAGTGCTGATATTGAGGTAAGTGTGGAAAACTTTATTGAACACATGATAAAAAAGCCTCAAGCATTCTTCCCAGGCTGCATTTTGCATCTGGTTTATGATTTAAATTTTTTTTAAAAGTGAAAAACATAACTACACATCAAGTACTGTTGCTTCATAATGTGATACTAATGAAATATTAAACAAGATCTGAAGTTAGGAAATCTGAGATGACTAGAATGTGAATTAAGATAAAATTGTGGATCTCCTAATTAGCGTTTAATGAAACATTTGACACTCATAAGTTTCAAGATTGACATTTAGGAAGATTTTGGTGGTTTCTATGGTATATTACAGAGCAAGACAGTAGCCTATATGATCTTAAAAAGGAACAAAAATTGTTCATTGTGCTTGCATGAATTAAAGGCCTTTCTAATAAACTTATGTAAACTAAAATTATGTAGAATTCCCATTTTATTAATAATAAAAATAATTAAACAGAATGTTATTGTTGCAAACCTGCCCTCCAAGTGCTATAGTATATACCAAAAAGCTAGTTCTATCACTGTAGCTTTTGAGATAAGTTAGTAAATACAAGTTACCATTTGCAGTTACCCCCTAATTCGGGGGAGAATCTGACTTGAGAATTGCACTATGACCATTTGCAATGTCAGTGTTCTGCTGAGTTGCTCCTTCTGGACCTTCTGATAAGTATAATGTGTGACCAAAGAGCTTTTTTGTATGTGTGTATTTTTCTATGGTTTCGTTGGGTTTTGTTTGTTGGTTTTGGTTTGGGTGGGGTTTTTTTTTGGTTATAATGTTTACAATTTGTTTTGTGGGTTATTTGTGTTTGATTTGGGGGGTTATTTGTGTTTGATTTGGGGGTTATTTGTGCTTGATTTTTTCATTTTCTTTAATAGGAGCAACAGGAAGACTTCAAAAAGGCTATATTAGAGGGCATAGAGACAACCAGACTTCAAGTAAGTAAAGAAAGTTCCCATTTGTAAGAAGCATTATTTTCACTAGATATCAAATGTATTCTTTTCAGCAAGGCAGGGAACTCTGTGTTCCTATATCGTTATCTGCAAGTAAACTCTGGTCATGTTTAAAAAAAAGAGATGTGCAATTGCAGTTGAATCTTTGTACAAATACAGCTGGATGTCTCCTTGACATAGGTCTGAATGGTTCTAGTGTTTGATACCATTGGGATGCAAACTCCAGTAGCATTTCCAGACAGTAGCACTGTTTTTAAACACTGTAATATAATTATCCCATCTTAACTGGTGGGACTGAGTTGATTCTTACCTTCCACATAGGCCCTACTGTCATTGTTAGGCTGCAAGACACCCAGCACGTATGCTATGCTGAACACTGACACGCAAATAGACCTAAAAATGGGTCTTCAGAGGACACGTTCAGTAGATGCATTCTATGTGTTGCCTTCCAGTGAGGTATTTATGTTTAGAGATGTAAAATAATAGTCTTCCTTGTGTGTATATAAAGACCTAATGAAATGTACATTTATTTATTTGTTTATTTGTAGGGTCTTCAAACTGACTGTGGTCTAAGGCAATCTAGTTCTTGTGGTGGGTTTACTGACCCTCTGGGAGTTCATTCAGAACAACGTAAGTGTGTCATGTTCTCAGGTGACCTAATTTTATCTCTAAATTGCACTGATAATGCATATTGTAAGAATATATCAAGGAAACACAAAAGTTTAAAGCATCTTGAAATATTATCATGATTGGTGCTACTTGAATCTGCTCCTGTGTCTTAGTGTGTTTCCTCTAGCCATGCCAGCTTAATTCTATTACCCTGCACTTGCCACAGATACTCATATGTTCTAGTCAGGACTGTGCTGGAAACTTGTAAAGATAGATAGTTGTGGATCAGGCTTTTTTGAGAGCCATGTTAATCTGCTTAGTTGCTTGTGGTATGAGAAGTTAGTTGCTCTTTTAGAAAATATGTAAGGAGCAGTGACACATGCTGTTCTCTGTCTAGTTATGAATGTCTTTCATTTGTAGTATACAGCAAGAGTAGAAGAGCATCAAGTGAAGACACTCAGCAAGTAGACTCTAAAGCAGCCTTACTGACGGTTTGTATCTTCCTTTCTTGTTGAGCAAAACTACAAACTGTGAACAAATAATAAAGAAAACAGGTTGTGTAAAGAACAATCCTGATTTGTGGACTCATTTGCTCAAGGAGACAGAAGGGGACCTATTTTAACTGAGGAAGGAAGTTGTGCATGTTCTCCACTACATATTGTGCATATTCTCACGATGAAAATGTATGCAGCTCCCTGTTTATGGAAAAAAACCCCACAATTTTTGGTTTATTTATATAGTGAATATATAACCTTATCTATTCTTTTAACTGTAGTTACCATTCCTTAGTTGTATTTGGGTGTTTCCATTCGGCTGCAGTTCAGTACAGCCAGGTGAAGCGTTTCCAATAAACAGGCTGTACTGCAAGATCTTAAAATACATTGTCACCTTCAGTTAACTGTGCTACGTTTCTCCTACAAAACTGAAACCACCTTTGTTTTTTCTCTCCATTGTTTTAAAGGATTGGTTACAAGGTAGACCTTCAAACAGTAGTCAAATGTAAGTAAGCTTTCTACTGATGGAGCTATTTTATCACTCTATATTTTGGTTTTTCTGTTTTTGGCTGTTGTCTTTGGCTACAGTGGTATTCAGTTGCACTTAATGAAAAAAACAAGGTTTAAGGTTTGGGGTTTTTTTTGTAATAAATAACTGAATGTGTTCATTGGAATGCTTTGACAGGTTCTATTTAGATTAATGGGGCCACATGTCAGAGGGCAAAACATGCCCTTAAATGAAAATGACTCTGTTGACACTTATTAGGGAGCTAGCTTCCTGGTAAAGGTCTTTACCCAACCTTTCAAACGGTAGACCTTCTCTGAAACCGTGCAGACATTGCTCCTGTTAACAATTATCCCCCAAGTTAACTGTTAAAGCCATTACCTTATTAATCTGATAACAGAAGGGTAAGCTGGTGTGAACAAGTTTTAATTAAAGCACCTCTGTGGGAATGAGCTCTTGTGATGCAAACTTTACATAATGCTGTGCGTGACTTGGTGGTATTTAAAGTATAGCTCTAAAAACATGAGATTACTTAACAGCCTCCCATTACTGTTTTGTAATTAAGAAACCTGTGCTGCCCTTGTAAAAGTAGGATAAAAGCAATTCTGTGAGGTTAACAAGGTGACCTAGGATGATGTGTCAAAATCAGTGAATACAAAGTGAGTTTTTAAGAGGCAATGACTGTTGGTGTGTGGCATTTCACAGGCCGGCTGAAGAAGATGCGCTGAATGGTAAGTTTGTTTCTGCAATAAACAAGCTGGGATCTCGTTTGAGACTGCATTTAACTACTGCTAAGTTGGAACTTAATGGACAGGTAGTAGTGTGTGGTTTCCTTTTTAAATAAATAGCCTACCACTGAACACTACAATTTTTTAGGTGTTCCTCCTCCCTGCTCACACACATGCATGCCCCCCTCCCCAAGTACTGAAGAGCTGCCTACATGTAACACTTGATTTCCTGCATCTTTCAATCTCTAGTTATGTGGCAAGTGTTCTTTGAATGTGGTACTCTTAATACACAGTACAAGGAGCAGGCAGTATCTTTTTATTTTTCTTTTTTAATCTTTCAGGCATTGCTTCTCCTTTCAAGCCTATCATGGATATCAATTACTATTACTCAGGTCAGTCCCTCTTATGAACTAATGTTCATATTTTTAATGATACTTATTAGATGCTTAAACTTTAACAAATGCTGTAATTTTCCTCTAGCTGTAGAAAGAAATAACTTAATGAGATTATCACAGAGTATTCCATTCACTCCTGTGCCTCCCAGAGGTAAGAACTATACTCCTTGTTGCGGGTTCATTACTGTCTTTTGGGAAAGAAAACAAAAGTAAACTCTGTATAGGCTCCTTCTCATATTGAATGATCAAGCCAAATTTCATGCTTGCTCACAGCAAGTGTGAAACTATGTTTCTACTGAACTAAAAGAACTTTAGTGTCTGTGTTGTAGAAGTCAAAAATATCAATGAGTAGGACACCTTTTCTAGGGCAGATCACTTTATTATGAATCTAGATTTAATTGTAGCTGTCCTCAGAAATAGTGATGCAGTGATGATAGCACTGTGCAAACAGTTTTTCTTACAAATTATTCTGTAAGGATTCCTTTAAGTCATTTTGACTCCTATTAAAGTGTAAATAACAATTTATTCAGTGTTCTTAATGCTGCTTGAACAGTGTCATTAACAGTTCTAATTAGGAGGACAAAACTGCTGTACTGTATGAAAGAAGTTGGAGGGAGGGTGTCTTCCCACAATGTAGTTTAGGGAATTTAATGCAGGATGTTAGTAACCACTTAATATGGCAGCATATTGATATCTAAGAAACTGTAGGTTTTCAGTGCCTTTACCTGGAAAGTTACATGTGGTGATTGCTTTTTGTGTTGTAACACAGGCGAACCAGTCACTGTGTACCGCCTTGAAGAAAGTTCTCCCAGCATCTTGAACAACAGCATGTCTTCCTGGTCACAGCTGGGACTCTGTGCTAAAATTGAATTTTTAAGTAAAGAGGAGATGGGAGGAGGTTTACGTCGAGCTCTTAAAGTAGTATGCACGTGGTCAGAATATGATATCCTGAAATCAGGACATCTTTATATCATCAAATCTTTTCTTCCTGAAGTTGTGAATACTTGGTCAAGCATTTATAAGGAGGATACTGTGTTACACTTGTGCTTGAGAGTAAGTTTTATCCTTGTCAATTATTAAATATAGGCAGGCATCATATGTTAAACAGGACCTTCTACCCACCCCGAATACTAGTATATATGTATTAAGAAACAAAAGGTTAGTCTGCTGTTCTGAGCTGAAAAGCTCTGCTCCAGTATGGTTTATTTAATCAGAGAGCTCCAACTCTTAAAACATAGCCATAATTTAAAAAGCAAGCAATTAGTTACACTGCCCTGGGGCAAATAGACACATACTGTTCTCACTGGGAATAGACATGTACTGTTCCCACTGCTTTTCTGGCTGCATACTGTTCCCTGTCATATAATGCTGCTAATGAAATACGGGCTTTGAATTGTAGGAAATCCAACAGCAGAGAGCAGCACAGAAGCTCACCTTTGCTTTCAATCAAATGAAGCCCAAGTCCATTCCATATTCTCCAAGGTGAGTGTATTTAAACGTTCATCATGTTGCATGCTATTGACATAGAGGGTGGCCTACAGGGTTGGCTGACAGATGGATGGAATATATCAAGGTACTGACGTGTGAATAGACATCTCAGAACACTACTATGAATGTGTCAAGCAGAATTATCCTTGGCAGTACTTCCTATTGATACTTGTGCCTAGGTACTTTCTAGCCTAGTGTAAAAATATAAGTTACTTTATAATAGCTTAACATTACTTAATTTCTTATTAAATCAAACAGAAATCTAGTAGTAATTATATGTTTGCCATCTATTTTGGAAATGCATTCACTAAGTATGCTTTTAACTAGGTTCCTGGAAGTTTTCCTGCTGTATTGCCACTCTGCTGGTCAGTGGTTTGCAGTTGAAGAGTGCATGACCGGAGAGTTTAGAAAATACAACAACAATAATGGTGATGAAATCATTCCAACTAACATGCTAGAAGAGGTTATGCTGGCTTTCAGCCATTGGACATATGAATATACAAGAGGAGAGTTGTTGGTGCTAGATCTGCAAGGTAGTGTCCTTTTTTTGAAATTGGGATTGGGGCCAAGGCAGATGGAGGTGCGTTTTTCTCTTGTGATAACATTTTATTAAGAATTCTTATGCCTGTAGTAAATGACAGACATTATTTAGTGTATTTTGGTCTACTTAATCTGAATCTATGATTTTCTTATTTAATATGGCATTTAATCCTGCAGCAACACAGGGAGTATAAATATATACATTGTTTTCTAATGAAATACACCATAAGAAGTTGTGGGTTTGGTACATTTCTCTAGTGCCAGTACTTAACCTGTATTTATTCTGAATCACGTCTCAGGTATTCTAGATAGTTCTCACAGCAAGGAAACTTTGTTCTCGTGGGTAAAAACTAAAGTTAGGACTTGCAGACAGATGTCAAAATAGGTAGAAGAAATCTGAGGAGCACAAAGTGCTTGTTTAGGAGCAATTTTTATAAGGGTAAAGAGTATCACATATAATTTGATTTCTTTTTTTTTTCCTCCCTTCTGCTTTTCTTCTTGGGGAAGCTGAGAAGTCATAGCTAACGATGCCAGGGCTTTTCAGTATTAATGCATTTATGTAATGTATCAGATTTAACTCTTTCTTCATGTGCTGTCTGAAGGTGTTGGTGAAAATTTGACAGATCCCTCAGTGATAAAAGCTGGAGAGAAAAGGTAAGTTTAAAGAAGGGTTTAAACCAAACTTTATAAAACTTTCACCAGACAACACATGGAGCCCATGTTTATGTGCCCTTTTTTTCTAAGGTCGTATGATATGGTGTTCGGCCCGGCCAATCTGGGAGAGGATGCAATTAAAAACTTCAGAGCGAAGCATCACTGCAATTCCTGCTGCAGGAAACTGAAACTTCCTGGTAAGAGGTTCTTCTGAGACAATCTTATCATGGAATGTTGTATGATACATAACAAGATAGTTATATCATGCTGTGAAAGTGGATAAGCACTAAACAGCAGTCTTGTAATTTTACTTTTAAAAAAATACACCATTTTACGATAAAATTGTAACTGGAGGATTCAGTGTCTGTGGGCTCTATAGCCATATGCACAGCATTTGAGAAAGGTAAACTGGTTTGATCAAAACTTCAAGAGATACAGTAAAAAAAAAAAAAAGATGAAAACAGTAGGAGAAGCAGGTCAAGATGACTGCAAACCTTCAGGCTTTTGAAACAAAATGGTGCTTGTTTGCTTGTTGGGGTTTTTTTTGTGTGTGTGTGTGTTAGATTTTTTTGGAGGGGCAGGGGTGTTGAGGTTTTTTTATCTTTAAAAAAACCCAAAACAACCCAAAATCCCAGACATATCTAGGGGCTGCAGAAATCTGTTTAAAAATGTCCATTTGCAGAGAGTTTTTCTGCATAGACTACACTACACTGATCTCAAACCTTGAAATTGTTCCTCTGTATCAGGCTTTTAGACTCCAGCAGAACAACATAAGGAATTTCCATGATTCCTGCTTGCTTCACACTACTCTTATAGGTTGTCTCTCACATGGGGAGGTGTCATTCATTTAAAATATGAGTTGCAGATCCTGGTAACAGCAAAACAGATCAGAGAAGGATCTGGTTCCCATGGAAAGTTGACTCAGTATTTGCTGTCATATCTCCAAATAAAATAAATCTGAAGTGTCTGTAACTTTTTCAAAGCAGAGCTTTAGGCTTCTGACTACATGTATGCTAAAACCATAATTTTTTGACACTGAGTGTATTGAGGAGTTCTTCTTTGTAAGACGTATGTGTGCCCAATTCTTTGGGCCCCACTGATTGTATTAGGTCAAGAAATAGTAATCAATGTGGCTTAATTTTGTTTGTACAGATCTGAAGAGAAATGATTACACACCTGACAAGATCATATTTACGCCTCAGGATGATTCCCCTGAACTGACAATTCAGCCTGGAAGCTGCACCAAAGAATCCGATTCGGCTAATTCTATTCGTCTGATGCTCTAATGATGTGACCAAATCAGTGGCTTCATCCAAACTTGGTGGAATGTCACAAAGTTGTCACTTACCTTTCCTTCACTATAATTAAAAGAAAGATCTGTCAAAACCAGGATCGCTGGCTAGGTGGAATTGTGGCTGGTCTGTAATCTAAGGACCTAACAAGAGTGATATAACATCTATGGAGAATAGCTCAGCGGCTGATCAGTGTAAAGGCTGAATAATGATGAGTATTTAAGATATGTTTTTAAAGGCGCTTTTTAGCAGAAGGTCTATTTATTTTTATTTTTTGTTTGTTTGTTTAGTGGAAGATTTTCTCTCTGTAGTCCTGTGGTGTGCAATATGCCTTCAACCAAAAGGATTTTGGTAGTTGATGGTTTAAGGTAAAGCATTTGTCTGTTTGGCAGCTCTCTTGCTGTCAGTCGGCAAAAGACAGGAGAAAGTACCTACCTCTGTAATGCCAGAGTATTCTTTGAGTGAGCGTTTTTGGAAGTGTTCCACTAATATTTTTTCACCAGATGTCTCTTAGTCTGGCCTTTTGAAGAAGACAGAGCCAAATGAGGTGTGTAGGCTGAGGCTGAAGGTAGGAACTTCATCTGTTCCGATAGCGAGGGAGTGTCTCCTGAATCAGGACTCAGCTTCGTGGCTGTAAAGCTGGGGGGTTGTAGAACAGAGCCTGAATTGTGCATAATGGAATTCCTTGTTTTATACATTTCAATTTTATCAAGTCACCGTCAAATAACAACAAAGCCATGATAGACTGGTATAATCATATTTAATAGGAGAATTAGTATGTACTGGTCCAAATAAGTTGCCTTGTAAGAACACAAGTTGGAAGTGCTTTTCCTCGTATGTAGTGACTGCTTCAGAAGTTATGCCTTCCAAAGATCTCCTCAAACCAGTATAGCGGAACCGAATGTACGCATAACTTTTCAATGTATTTAAAATTGTGTAGGAAAACATCTTTATTGTTATGTTATTTGTGGTACTTATTTAAGAGAGACTAGGGTTGGATGAGCATTATGTAAAGTACGGGAGATTGCAATGCACCTTCATGCCAATAAAACGTAATTTAACTGTCCCAAATACTGTTGAGCATCCAGCAAGGAAGAACTGTTGTCCAACTGAAGTTTCATGCTGCGATTATTATTTTGTTTTTGTTTTGTTTTGTTTTTGTTACATAGGTACTAATTTGTAATTTTTAATTAAAAGGGCAGTATATAGCTCTATAAATTTTTTATTCAGTAGTGTATCTTATAGATACAGTCCTAAGGCACGAACACAATAGCTGTTTAAATGGTGTTTTATGTTTGACGGGGAAAGGTAAAATGTTATAAGGATATAATACTGTATACATTTTGTATATCATTAAATCTTTAAAGAATCTAAAATAAATTTATTCTTGTTTACAGACTCCTGCTGTCTGTCTTAGTGTGAAAGCTTATTGGTGTGAATTTAAGTAACTCCCTGCAGAAAAGTAGAGTTTGCCATGCTGGATGAAAGCAGCTGTCTGCCTTTGAGGTATCTCGGCTTCGGCTAACACTAGAAACCAGGGGTGGGAAGGGGAAACTGAGAGTAGTGAGACACATGTGATGGGGTTGATGGGTAAATGGGACAGAAATATCTTAGAGCTCTTCACAGTGTTTGTTTTGTATGAGGAGCTGCTTCTTGAATGCCTGGCTGCGTCCCCTGCTGTTGCTGTGAGGTAATGGGCGGTTACTCAAGATGTACTGACACCTTTTTAAAGCTACATTCTTAGCCAAGCAACGGCAACAGTTACTCTCTAAGTGAGGCTGGTTCTTCCAATGGGGAGCAGCCTCGGGTGGGGTGAAAACGTGACCAAATTTGGTGTATGAAATAAGGAAACTGTTTGGGGAAAATTGTGAGAAAAAGGTAGGGAAATTGTTGTTTCCTGACAAACACTTAACAACCCACGATTAATTTAGACCACCACAGTAAGTCTCTTCACTAGTTTTGTCTGTGACTCATTCCATAACATAATAAACAGACGTGACTTTTGTACATGCAATAGCAGGGAGTGTTCCCTCTGCTCCCTGTGGCCTGAAGCCCTTCCAAGATCAAAAGGGACAAGTAGGCTTGGGACATATGTGTAAAGGTTGGAATGAACACTGGATAGGGTTCTGTACATCTTCCTGGAAGGAGCACTAGCTTACTCTGTGAGACTTAAAATTATGTGAGACACCTATGTCTACACTGAGCAGGAGAATTACAACCTCACAAATTGTCTTCTCTTTGAAACTAGAAGATTTTTTTTAAAAAAAATGTGTATTTCAGGGAAGGTATTGGAAGGGTATGCCAACAAAGAAAAGAAATCCAGAAGTTGGTTTGAAGAGGAAGCCTGACCTTGTTAGGATAATGCCATGTCCTGTTGATGTCAGGCTGTAGGAACATGGAGATAACCCCATGTAATGTAATTTGGTTGAGAATGTCAAGTGTCACTTCTCTGCTGAACCTCAGCACTCCTGAAGTGCTCTGTGAACAGGGAAGAGCCGGTTGTAAATTTCCTTCAGATTACTGAAGAGGAGGAAAGTAGAAGCAGAGTTGGAACTTCTCTTAACTCTCCAGAAACAAAATACCAGTATACCTTGTTAGAGCCTAGCTTTTCAGCACAGGCTAATTCAAACCTCTAATTATTTTTTAGTAAAAATCTGAAGTGCATCGGTGGCTCTTCTACTGAAAGGATATTTAAAGAGTATATCTCATATAGGAAAAAATATTGAATAGCAGAGTAAACTGACTGTTCAACATTATTTTATATTAATGTTGGATGCTTCTGTAACTTCTGGTTTAAGAGGCACTTCCATTTCCTCCAGCATCAGTGTTTCTGTTTGCAAAAACCTCAAATATGTGCATGCATTTAATTAGTCCAGTAAAACAGCATCACCAAGTGTTCTACTGCAGTGTTTGGGTGCTGAAACATCCCAGATTCTTCGTGGCAAAATCATGCAGGTGAGTGTCCTGGGGAGCTGGTTTCTGAGCTGCTGCTCAGCAGCCACATGGCTCAGAAAAGGAGGGATTTGGCTTTTAAGCCTGTGGCAGTGATTTTGTTTGCTTGTGGTTGCACCTCACCCAGGGTCACAACTCTTAACACTGCAAGAATTTGGAGAAGCAGAAAAACTACACCTGAAAACTTGAAAAGAATGATTCATGTTGAATGTTCCTAAACGGGCATTAGGGTTAAAAAACTGTGTTTGGGTTTGGGTTTTTTTAAAAATGTAACTGTGCTTCTGAAAAGACTCTTAATTTCATCTTCTTACAGTTAACACTGTTCCTTGCAAGTAATCCTTTTTGTGGTAGGGGGACAGGAGGTTGATAGTCAGCCCCTGGTTGTGCAGTAGGTGGCACTGGTGAGGATTTGTGTATTGCCTTACTTTAAAATAGTAAATTGAGGTCTTGATTTGGATTCCACACAAAGTAGGAATAAGCATATGCTTTTGCCTTTTGGATGATGAGTGTTAGCATTGCTAGGTTTAGTATGAAGAGCAAAATTCAGCTATATGGATTTACAGTTTTTCTAAAATGCTGAAAATGTAGTTAATGTTTTCAGTGATTTAGTAGCTTTCACTACCAATCTTGTTCTACCTGTGTGACAGCTATTATATGACCACAGTACTTGCTTTTCAGTCTGCTTCTTCAAATTATCCTTATCTTTGACTCTTGATAGGAACATTTTTGAGAATTAGTCGAGCCCTTGTTAATGCTGCCAACTGCTAAAGAGTTGGCAGTGTCATTGTTCCCTGTCTTGTATGAGAAAAACAAATTAACTTGGTCCCCTCCTCCTGTCCTGTTCTTAGAATGTGTTACAACATATCTTGTTTGGTGCTCTTGCTCTAAATGAGTAGTTGGCTGTGCTTATACTTGTCATTAATGGATTCATGATTATTTTTTTTTGTAGAGCAGATGCTGAGGATATTTAGTCCAGTCACAGGAGCTTGTCAAGAAAATCAAGGAGCAAGTTTCTGACATGGAGATTCCAGATGAAATGGGCAGGAAAGGTAAAATATGCCAGAGGTGTAGGGCTAATTACTGTTTCATTAGTAGATTGAAATAGATCTCAGTATTATTTAACCGCATACAAGGTGAAGACGTGTCAGTATGTGGGTTGCACTACACCAGAGGCTAATTTAAAGGGGAGTGGGGGAAAGTTCCAGGCAGTGGTTTTCCATATTTGTGTCACGCTGCTGGGTTTGTGCTGAGTGAGAGATACATGTAGTGATAGAAGTAGTAGTAGAAGTAGAAACTCAGCCCCCACAATTGGTGAGGGGTGTTGCAGAGCAGGAAAAGGAAGATAAGGATAAAATGTTCTTTGAACAGTTCCTGAAAACCTTTCCCATCCATATGTCTCTCTGCTAATGTCATGGCAGAGAATATGGTATTTGTTCAAAGACTTAATGACTAATGTCACCTGGCTCCTGCTCCACTCCTGTGTGGCGACTGGGATGAACATCACGTGAGTCGGAGCAGGTGGTGGGAAGGGGATGCAGGAGCTGGGATGTCTCTGTGTCAATCAAAGCTGCCAGTCATGGGTGGGAAGGACATGCCATGAGCAGCAGGAACGTGCGTAGATGTGTACGGGAAGCACCTCTGTCAGACACCAGTGGCAACTAGAGAGAACTGTGGGAACAGAACAGCATCACAGAGCCAGGGGAGCCTGGGGCATGGGTCATGCAGGACTCTGCTGGTTACGTCATAGAACTGGACAGAAGAGATGATGGTCTGAAGATCAGAGGGTAAGTGGCAGCCCAGACACCATGAGCTGGAGCAAACACTGGCTCCCTGCGAGGCTGCCGGTGGTTTCCCAGCCATCCCCCATACCCACTGGTCCCAAAGTGTTTTCCCTGAGTTGGTGTTTCTCAGAGATGGCTACAAAAAGATGGAGTTAAGTTTTTTCACAGGAGGCTGGTCTGTAAGTAGAGCTGTTTGTAAATGTTGGCTCAACTTGCTTTTCTTGCTCAGCAAAGACTGTTGGGGTTTCAGAATTTTCCCTCCTCCTGCATCAGAATAAAATAGTGGCCTTTAAAAATAAAAAAAAGCAACGTCAGTGAGCAGATCTGGGCTGTGCAGGGTCCGTGTTCACATCTGTCTTCTGGGGATGGGGACGGTCTGGTCCAGGACAGACTGAATTCACTTAATTCACATGAAGTAACATTTTATGGAAAAGGCCTTTTTGCTGTAGCATCTGGGCCAGAACCTATGGCTTTGGAACTGAGGAAAGGAAATGTGACCCGTGTTCCGCAGGGAGAAGCGCGTAGGGTGCAGCTGGTTGTAGTTTCTGAGTAAAGGTGTATGGAGTCAAAGGTGTGAGTGGAGTTTTAGGAATCGGTCTAAACCCCCAGTTATTTAAGTAACCCCTCTTAATGGTGTACCTGACTGTACTGGGAAGAGCTTGGTGTGGGAGATACTCTTTGCCGCTGTTTTTCCACCGGTGAAAGTAAATGGGAATCTGACCTTCAAAGAAGATCCTGAAGCAGCAGGAAATGTCTCCTTAAGACAGTACTGCTTCCTAGAAACCATAGCACACAAAGTACCACAGCATTTTAGATTTCCATTGTTGTGGTTTTTTTTCCTAATAGGTAGAAATATGACTCCATTTGTTTGGAAAGTGTGAAGTATTCCTGCAAGGAGCTGCTAGAGATGAACAGCCAGCTCCCAGGGCTCACGGGCCTGAGGAATCTGGGCAACACATGCTACATGAATGCAGTTTTGCAGTGCCTCTGCAGCGTGCCATCGCTCGTGGAGTATTTCATCTCAGGAAAATACAAAGCAGCCCTTCACAAGTGAGTTGATTCATTCATGCTACTTTGATTTCTCTGCTTGGCGCTGCCATTCTCCTTCCAAAGGACATGTGTTGCTAGGAGGCTTCTAGGTGGCTGAGTCAGCCACCTAGGAGCTCCCCACCTGGCAGTTAAAGTAAAATTGGACACAAACTGGTTTCCTTCTCCTTCCTGTGAGACCCCAAGTCGTTTCCTTGGTGGGTAACTTAAGCATTATACTTAGCTTTTTGTCATTTTGATGTTCCTACCAGTTAATGTCATCACTGTCTCTATGATGATTCTTACTACCTACCAGCATCTGCAGAGCCCCTCAAACCAAATAGGATGCTGCCAGAGCCATGCTGTACCCATGTAGATGATTTTACTTTATGTATTATGCCCCATTTGAAAGTAGAGGCACCATCTTTCCATACTTCACCTGAAGTCTATGTTTATTTTTTCCAAGGGAGAATGAAGAGTCTGTGACTGCCTTTGGCCATGTGATCGTTGATATGTGGCTTGGAGAGTTTGACTGTGTTTCCCCAGAGGTTTTTCACTCAGTCCTGGAGAAGCGGTACCCAACTTTTAGCAGAATGACTCAGCAGGATGCACAGGAGTTTCTGATCTGTGTGCTGAATGAGCTCCATGAGGCTTTCAAGAAGGTAAGAGCCCAGCCGTAGTGTTTTGGGGACTGTAGCTGTTCCCTATTTACATTTTGTGGTTTAACATTCCATGTAATAATAGCCCGTCCTCTTCTTCCAATACACATGTGGCTGCTAGAAATGGTCAATATCTTCCTTTGTTTCACACCCACATGCATGCACTAATTAGTTTGCTGCTTTTCTAATGCTGCATCAAATTGCAGTCCCTATCTAAATGATGACGCTGCCTGCAGCTCCTTTATCCCCACCTGTCTCCCCCTTGCTCCTTTCGCACAGTACATTCCTCCCCCTTTTCATCTGTCTGAAAGCTTTGTCTGCCTTGCCCCCGTGTCTGTCCTTCTCTTCTACAGATCCACTGATAAAGAGTTTTTCTAGCCATTAAGCCACTCCTATCTCATGTCCAGAGTATCAGATGCTTTTTAATTTCTCTCAGAAAAAGAATTGAGCTCACTCTGCATGGATGAAACATCAAGTAAAGTAACAGCATCTTAGAGCCAAGTTCTGTGACAAGACTAACTGCTACCCTACACAGGCAGTGGGCAGCGACCATTAAAACCCAGTGAAGGCACTTCTGAAATAGCTTGTTACCTACATCTTGGGGTTTCCTGTTTTCCTTCTGTATAGTCAAGCAAAGCAAGATGCGCGTCCACCGCAGGAGCAAGCAGAGGAAGTGTCAGTGAAACATCTATAATCACAGAGTTATTTGAGGGACAACTCACTCACAACATCACGTGTCTGAAATGCAAGACCACCACCCGCAGACCTGAGAGCTTCACCGTTCTTTCCCTGCCCATCCCTTCCAAGCAGTCGTGCTCTCTGCAGGTACAGCTTCTCATACATTGCTTCTGGTTTCTGCTCCATGTGGGAATAGGTGCCTTACTAACAGGTGTTAGTAAAATGATGCAGGATTTTATTTGCTTTGATTTCTGGGGCATTAATGGATAGTTTTTGTACTGGTCCTAAGAAAAGTGGGGTTTCTATACTGGTCTGTGGACTGCAGAGGTGGTAAGGTTGTGGGAGCAATACTCCTGAGTTGCTGTGGTGTGAGGGAGAGTAAGATTGTTCAAGAGCAACCATGAGGATTTCCTTCATTCATCAACGTATTTCCTCATTTTGGGGGAGTGGAAGCCAACGTTGGCTGCTTTTTGTTCTTGAGCATCTTTGTAATGTCAGCCTTCATGTAGGCATGTCAGCCTACATCATGCTTCAATTAGGAAGAGAGCTCCAAAATATGGGAACCTCTTCTCTTACCTTGCTTAGGATCTTCAGGGGTGGAGATCTGTTTGGTCCAATGATTTTTGTTGTCTTTGACAGGACTGTCTCAAATGCTTCTTTCAGCAAGACACACTGACTTGGAACAACCAAATCCACTGTTCCTGGTGTGGAACTAAACAAGATGCTGCAGTGACGTCCACCATAACCAAGGCACCAGAAATCATTATTTTTCACCTGAAGAGGTATATAGTCTCTGTGGGGGAGGACATGGCCTGTTCCTGGGATTTGTGAGACATGTAGGACAGTCACTTGTATTTGCATAAAAGGAAAAAAAAATCCCTGTAAAAGGGGTGATTTTAGTACTTCTCATACTGGGAAGCTAAATGGGCAATTTCAGAAGTACACCTGTCACACGGCAAGCTGCACTCCTGAAATCCCAGACAATCTGGTTTGCCTTACTCTTTAGCCAGCCCACCATGTGTCACTCACTGCATTTGGGATCTCCAAAGGGAAGAAAAACTCCACCAAGGAGTGATTGCTAGAGATTACTACGGCAGCTCATGTGGCCAGATGTCCCTGCAAGCACAAGTTCCTATGGCAAGAGGGAGAGCTTGGGGTCTCAGTGCTGCACTGAAAGGGGGGTTTGCGTATCATTGCTGCAGCTGAGCCCCTGGCATTTTGTTTGTCCCTTCTCTCATCAGGCCTAAGCAGCTGGGTCTGCTAAGCCAAGCAGTGCAAGAGCTCCTGACTAGCGGATTTACTAACCACATGTGGCCAGATGCTATGTTTGTTCTGAAGAATTTATTCTTTACAACTTCCCATCTATGCAGAAAATTGCTCTGGGGTGACTTGGCTTCCCTGAACTACGTTATATGAAGTTGTTTAATTTCCCAGTCAGCACCTGTGTTCCTTGACGTGCTCAGAGGG